>CM060181.1:67266711-72266711 GCA_030549775.1 Tamarix chinensis
TCCCCTCCCTCCTTACTCCTCCACTTTGTCCATGTGTATGGGTCACCCTGCATGGGCAGCGTGAGTTATGAAATATATTCTTGGTATATTTTAGACAGTGTTAAGGTATAAGACCATTTATTAATATGATATTTAATAAATATTTTTAATAAATATCATTATTTTATTTACCAAGTATTAATATGTTACATGTAACATTATTTTAAGGTACAATTTCTATGAAATGGAGCTTAAGCAATTTAAACTAGGGACACTAGATAAGGTTGGTTTGGTTAAGAATAAGTATCCATTATACACAATCAAATGTGTGGATTATCATATACTAGCATTTTAGAATTTTGGTACATGATTTACATAAAAATATGGCATTACTTTCCAACTCCATGATTATTATGTTCACTTACTAGGGTGTGATATGTGAGAAAGTATTGACCAAGAAAACATATATGATGTTGATGATAATTATTAGGTTCATATACATGCTCGACTAAGAGAATGTGGACACCTATATTTAAATAAAACTAATAGGAGCCTTAGGGTAATTATTTCATTGGACACCTCGGGGTGCTTATAACTAAGCGGGGTGCCTAATGTGTCACAAATGTTGTTAAGTCTGGAGATATGGGTTTAGTCGGTTATGAATGTATGTGATAGTGGAAATACTAATATTTTAGGTTCTAGCAGTATTTTAGTAAATTTTTTTGTATGACGGTGATAATTACCATAAATGTGATGGTTAAGGGATAAGTGATACTTGGAATAATAATTAGGGTTTTATGGTATTGTTAGTACACAGTTGGGTATGAATATTATTATTTTGTGGCCTAAGAGTATTTAAGTAATTTGACATTTGTAATAAAGGTCAACTTAATAAGCATGCATGATAAATAGTAGAGGGGTGTTATGCATAGAAATAGGGGTATTGAGGTATTTTGTTAATTTTAAAGGTGTAAGAGTGAAGGTACTAATAAATGCGCATGCTAAGTGATAAATGGTGATTATGTGTGAAGATAAGGGATGGTGGTACTATTAATTTGTGTTTGGGTATAAATGGTGATATATATGATATAGGGGTATTTTAGATTATTTTTTAAGCATAAGGGTTATATACTAGTAAATGTACATGCTAAGTGTCAAAGGGTGAATAAGTGCAGAAGTAAGGATATGGTTAAGACTTGTGTTTTGTATGATTTACGTGTTTATGTGTGTAATGATATGTGTTGCAAATTTATATGTTTATATGAACTATATATGTTTGTGGTGTAGCTTACTTCTCAAGGAGCAAAGATATATTTTGCATGATTTAATTTATGTGTAGTATGGGCGATATGAATAGTTACTTATGACATGCTCTTATGCATGGTTGTTACGGTATGACATGCATGCTTAGAGAGCTTTGGTGGTTTTTAGAGGTTTTAGGGATCTAAAACAAATAAGGATGTTGGAGTAAGTAAGGACAAGTGGAGAAAAGGCCTAAGAACATTGTTACATATAGGAGATAATAATAAAATTAGGGATTAGAGAAAAATCTTGCATGAAAGAGTAAGACTTGCATGGGCTTGTTAGTCTTTATATGATGGAAACGTTTATGTGGGAAAAGTTAGTTTAAGGTTTAAACATTGGGAGGAAAGAGTATTCTGGGTGATTAGACTCTTTAGGAAAAAGATAGTGCGTGGCTTGGTAGAAGTGTGTAAGACAGTTTATAGAGGTTTGTTGAAATAAAGGTTGAGATTAAGAGGGTGTCATATTAATGGCGTGAGTTAAGTGGAAAAGGGTGGAGTTTGTGAGTGAAGGGATAGTGTAAAGGAAAAGAGGAGTATTAAGGTATTAGGGTGAAAACGAGGGTTCCTTATCACTTGTGGAAGATAGAGAGTATGGTTATGATATTTGGAGTGGGTTTAGTGGAATGATGGTGTTGGCATCAATGGGGAGTACAAGCTATGTATGATAAAGAGAATTTTGGGCCACATAGGCTAGATTAGGGGTTTCTAGGGGAAACCCCAATAAGAGATGGTGAGATTAGATGGAGAAATGGGAAAGTGGGCATTGATCCACAAGCATGGGGGATTTTGGATTGATGATGAGTAGGGTTGATGGTGAAAAAATTGCTTTTGGAGTCTTGGGGAGTGTAAAGGTCCAAAGCTATAAGATCTCGTTATTCATGAATTCTGGTGTGGAAGTGTCACTAGTTAGTTAGGAAGTCCATTAAGGAATGCATGTTTTGGTGGGGTTTACCTTTGGAATAAAATATCAGTAAATCAATAATTACTTAAAGTGAAAGATTATTGTGCCAAGCCAAGGTTAAGATGATTTCTATACCACTGGCTATAATTATGGAGAGGAGCATTCTTCCCTAGAGACTATTTGGACATTCTTCCTTAGAGTAGTTATTATCATTCCACCAGCTATAATAGTGGGAGTTAAAAGCTCAATAAAATAAACTTTATATGGTGATAAATCATAGGAAATGCACTAATTACTTATAGTGGAACACCACATGAGTTGGAGCTCTGTTAGGATGATTTCCATTCCCCCGGCTATCATAGTGGCTTGGATTGTTCTACCTTGGAGTAGTATTTCCTTTACACTAGCTATCATAGTTGCTAGCTACATTTCTCCCTAGAGTAACTATTTCTATTCCACAAGCTATAATAGTAGAGAGGTGTATTTTATCCTAGAGTAGTTATTTTCTTTCCACTAGCCATAATAATGGAGTTACCATACTCACATGAATGTAATTAGAGAGATGCGGAGAGATGGAGCTAGTGGCTAATTAAGACATTAATGGCTTCAATATAATAATAATAAATGAACAAATATATCTTATGAATGTGTGTAGCTATTTGACTGATTATGGTATTTTAGATGACATATGTGCACTCCCAGAATTACTATTTCAATGTATTGCATTTGATGTGTTGTATACGAGCCTTAAATGTTAGTGTTATACAATGGGTGACTCAGTGACATAGTACTAAAGGGATTCCTTTCTTAGGTCCATGCCTATTCAATAGTAGTGCCCTTTGTAGGCTAGACCGCATGCTACCATCCGCATTTATCTTCGGGATTGAGAACATAAGGTTATCTGGAGCCGCTAACCTATGTATTAAACGAGGAAGTATTTCTATACCTTTTATCAAACGGTTTGTATTTATTTTCCACTAATAGTTTTTTATATCATTGATTAGTGGGTTTTACTTGGAAGTATTGCTAACCTTCCTTACTATTACGCTACTCAGATTTGTAAAATATTTTTGAGGTTTAATTAAAGTACATTTTTTAGCCTTACAACTTAGTAGGCAATCGGTGGAAGGAAACCTATCTAGTGCTAAGTGTTGTGGTAACATCCTAAAGTTTATTATACTTGCTTAGCTTAGCCATAAAAATTTCAAAACAAATGTTTTTAGTAGTGAAATTTGGAGGTGTTAAATTTATAAGATTACAAAGTGTAGGGAAGACTAAGGCTACAAGACTATAAAGTTTTATCACATATGGTTACATTATGTATACCATTATTAAGTTGGGGGCTTTGTTTTTTTTTTATCTACTTTATAATTATTGTAAATTTGTCATTATAACTTTATTTGTAAGCCATAGACCATGCATTAGGAAACTTAAATCATTAATGAGGATGCTAATGGGCTTCTTAATGAAACAACATGCAAGGTTTCATGCCTATAAATAGTTCTATTTAAGGGTGTCAACACACGTTATGTCATGAAATGAAAGTTCATTTGAAAATTAGGAGAGAATAGCATTACCATCTGTTTCTTCACCTTCTTCTCTTCTCTTTTCTCTATTGTGTATTAAGAAGTTTCAAGGGTAATCTAGTGAGAAATAGAAGGTTCACATTAGAATAGTTAGATCTTAGATTAGATCTACTCAAATTCTCTCATCATTTGAAGGCAAATGAAGACTACACAAGTGAATTGGAGTGTTGGTGTTTATTTTGCATTGTTTTACTGCATAAAATATGGTTTTGAATTGTTATAAAAGATTTGAAGATAATATTCCACATGAAATGTGGTATCAAAGCGTCCTTGAAGCCAAGGCTATAAGAGGTTCAAAATGCAACCAAGGATCAATCATCTTCATCATTGTATGTAGAGTTCAAGTAAGTTTCCTAAATAATCTCAGTATAGTCTTGTAATTCTTGATGATTTCTGATTGATTCTTGTAAAAACCTTGATGTCTCATATGATTCTTAAAAAATGTTACATGATTCTTGGATTTAATATTATGTTAGATTCGGCTTATGTAGTAATCATTGTTTGAATATATGTGTAACAATAATTCCGACATGTAATATGCTTGTTTCTAACATGTATTTTAGGGTTTTATTTTTTTTCTTGAATTGTGGATGTTTAGTTCATGTTTTCTTCTTATAGGACACGATTGTTAGTCCTTTATTATGGTGAAAATTTACTATGTATAGACGACCAAAGACATCGATCTTTCAAAGTTGAATGAGAATTGGGTTTATCTGCGTGTGTTTTTAGAGTGTGTCGTGCATATTTATCAAGAAATCCTAGAGCATAAGGTGATATTTTCATGTGATATTTATGGATATTGGATCATTATTTGTTTTTACATGCAATGTAACATGAAATGTTTGATTGCACATTAAGATGTTGCACATACTAGATTATGATTTTAGAGAAAATTTTGCTTGTTTTATGATAAGAGTTTTACAAATGTGATTTTTTGTGTCTTTTCTTTTGTGTTATTGAATTTTAGTTTGATTGACAGTTGCGTTTTGCAAATAATTGAACTCTATGTTCATACATAAGAATTGATTAAGAAAACATTAAGTTAGGGTGAGAAATTCGGTTTTAAACCATTAAAAATCTGTGGAGTTTTAGTGATTTTGATCCAAATAATCCATCATAGAGGAGGAACAAAATTTTCAAGCCATGTTTGAAGCCATTAAAATACTTTCTAATAACATGGATGGCACTAATGCAAACTTAGATAATTACCAATCATGCAAACACAACTCCAAAGGTTAGTGTCTTGGTTAGCAAAATGAGATTCGGTCCAAAATGTCCAAGGGCATAGAAAATTCTATGGCATTAGGTTTGGAAATGCTATTATGTCAAGTAATCAAATTAAAGGGAAAAATTTGAATTCTAAAATAGACTATGAAGAAGAGTATATAGGCAATGGAAGTAATGGGAAGTTCTATAACCATTAACCGAGGTATCATCAAAAGGATGATAAAGGCATTAAGCTTGATCTCCGGAACTTTGATGGTAAGCTTGATGTAGATTTTTTACTTGAGTGGTTACATGGTTTGGAAGCTAGTTCTTAATTTAATGATTACTAAGATGAACAAATGTGTAAATTAGTAACTCTTAAATTTAATAAGTTTGCTAAAATTTGGTATGATAATCAAAAGAGGACTAGGGAAGAGAGGGAAAATGTAAAATTAAATATCTTGAGAAACATAAGAAACACATAAGAAAAAATATTCATTCCAAAAGTTAATTAATGAGATAATTACATGGAAATAACTACTACTAGGCAAGGATTAATAAGTATAAAGGAGTAAATTAGGGATTTTAAGAGATTGGCACTAGTATACGATATCGATGAAAGAAAGGAACAAACTTGTACTAGATTCTTGGGAGTCCTAACTTGATGATGTAAGACAAGGTGGAAAGTTTTCTTCATGAATAATTTGATGATATGATTAAACTTTCCCTATGTTTTGAGAAACATATTAACTCTACTAAGCCTCATACAAAATAAACTAATCCATCCACTATGTACTACTCAAGTAACCAAACAACTAAACTTTGAGTGGGGACTTCAACTTCAACTAATCATGAAAAGAGACCTAGAACTACTAGAGAGGTGAATGGAAAAATTAAAATTAATGAAGCCACTACTAGGTAATTTTTCAAATGCTGAGGTTTTGGACACTTTTTTCGTGAATGTCCTAATCAAAGGGTTTTATCAATAAAAGATTTTGAACTTATAGATATATGTGAGGAAAATACTAAAATTGCTTCTAATGAATCCAACGAAGAAGAAAGTGCTTGCTATGTCTTAGAGTGAGTACTAGAAGGACAAGATGTTGAAGAACTTATTAGACAAAGAAGATATTTAAAATAGAAGGGAGAGTAGGAGATATGGTTTGTCCTATTATCATTGACAGTGGCTCTTACACAAACATAACCAATGAAAACATGGTTAAGGATTTGAGGTTGAAAACTACACCACATCAAAGACCTTATTCTCTTCAATTATTGAGCAAAGACAAGGGAGTCAAGGTGATAAAAAAAACCTAGTATCATTAAAAATTTGTAATTACCATAATGATATCCTTTGTGATGTTTTACCTAAGGATGCATGTGGAATCTTATTATATAAACCATGGTAGTATAATAGAAATGCTATTCATATTAGTATTACTAATGAGTATCTACTTAAGAAGGATAAAAAAGAAGAAGCTTAAACCTTCTAATAATGATAAGGAGAGCATAGTTGAGAATAACGAGAGTGTGTTGTTACATAAAATGGCTATGGTCAAATGCATTCAAGAAAAAAGGACTAGTTATTCTATGGTCACGAAAGAATCTCTACAAGGGGAGAGAGGTAATGAGAATCGTCAATTAGATAAACTCCTTGAGGAATATCATGAAGTTTTTCCTAATGAAATACCGTGTGCATTGCCTCTTATGTGAGGGATAGAACATGCCATAGATTAACTTTGTATTATATTGTTACCTATCAGGCCTGCATATAGATGTAATCAAAAAGAGGCTAAGGAGTTAGAAAAAAAATCTAAGAGCTTGAAAATATAGGTTATGTGAGGGAAAGCATGAGTCCATGTTGTTTGTCGGCATTACTAATCCCAAAAAAAGACGGTACATGGCACATGTATATAAACTCAACAGATGTAAACAATACCACTATTAAATATCAATTTCCAATGCCAATGATATATGATATGTTGGATGAGCTATGTGGGGTATGGTTGTTCTCTAAGATTCATCTAAGAACAAATATAATCATACGAGGATTAGAGAAAAGGATGAGTGAAAACTACATTCAAGCCTATTTATAGTCATTATGAGTTATTGGTAATGTCTTTTTAATCATGTAATGCACCTAGCTCATTCATGGGACTAATGAATGAAGTGATTAGACCTTTTCTTAGAGTTCTCATCATAGTGTACTTAAATGATAAACCTATGCAAAGTTAAAATTAACATGACCATCTAATTGATTTTAGAATTTTCCATGGGTATATAGTGAGTAGCAACGTTATCAAAGTTGATCCCACTAAAATTGAGGCTATTTAGAGTTGGGTGACACGTAAGGATATTCATAAAGTGATGATTTTTCATCATTTGGTAAGTTTTTATTGGAGATTCAATAAGGAGTTTTCTACTATTATTGTACTAATAACTCAGCTTATCAAAAAAGGTTAGTTAAATTAGAGTGAGGATGCACTTAGGGCTCCCAAAAATTTAAAGAGTAAGTAATGCAATGCACCAAAACTAGCTTTTCCAGACATTGAGAAATTATCTGAAATTACTTTTGATGTAAGTGCGGTATGGATGAGAGGTGTACTCTTGTAGAAGAAACGAGATATCACATTTATAGTGAGAAATTGAATGTAGTGAGGATAAATTATTCCATGTATGATAAATAGTTCTATTCTATCATGTAATGTTTAGAAACATGGAGTCATTACCTAAGACCTAAACCATTGTCCAAAGATAATTAATCCAAGCCATGAAAAATATGTTAGTTTCTTATAATCCTTTGTGTTTTCTATTAAGCATTTTGATGGTAAATAAATTGTTATGATAGAGGCTTTATCTCATAGATCCATGTTTTTAGTAATGTTAGATGTTAAGTTATTTTGATTTTAGATGTTGAAGGAGTTATACGATAAGAAGGATGATTTTGTTGAGATGTATAATATGTGTAAAAAGAGTAATAATTTTAGTAATTATTTACTACAAGATGACTATCTCTTCAAACTTACAAAGTTGTGTTTACCTCTAAAAGTGTATGTGATTTACATGTTAAAGAAATATATGAGGGAGGTATATCATGTCATTTTGGAGTATGTAAGACCATGGAAATACTACAAGAAAACATCTACCTACCAAAGATGATAACACTATTGCAAACAATTATAAGAAGATGAGTAACTTGTTAGAAAAGTAAAAGTTTTTTCTATAAGGGTTTGTACACTCCTTTACTAGTACATCCTAAATCTTGGGTAAGTGTTAGCATGAATTTCATATTAGCATTACCAAGGAAACAGGGTGGAAAAGGTTAAATTCTTGTAGTAGTGGATAGATTTTGAAAATTGGCATATTTTATACCTTTTAATAAAATTGACATTGCAACATATGTAGAAGACTTATATTTCAATAAAATGTATAATGTTTGATAGGGATGTAAAGTTTTTAAGCTACTTTTGGCAAACACTTTGGTACATGTGAGGTATTGAGTTGTTGTTTAGTACTTTTCATCCTCCAAGAATGGATGGTAAAACCAAAGTGACTAATAGCAATCGAACTACTTTACAATGAGGGTTGGTAAATAAAAGTACCAATGATTGGGATATAAAGCTTGCTCATGCTGAGTTTGCATAAAAGATAATTCCTTCTAGTACGACTAAAAAAAGTCCTTTAGAGATTGTAGATGGGGCTAATCATTATCAACCCATTGTCATGTTTTCATTTAAGAGAGGGGAGATAAATAATTATTATCTTAAGGAAAGAATAGAATTATTTATAAAACTTCATCATCAAATTCGAAACAATAATGAAAAAGTAAATACTAAATACCAAGGTCTAGCCAATAGAAATAGAAATCAATAAATGTTTAAATTAGGATATTTGTTATGGTTGCATTTGAGAAAAGAAAGATTTCCAAACATAAGAAAAAATAAACTAAAGCCAAGAGCTAATGGTTCATTCAAGATCTCATGAAAATTGGAAATAATGTGTGTGAACTTGAACTGCATGAACATAATGCATGAGTATCTAGGACGTTCAACATTAGTGACTTATCTCCATATGATGGTGATGCTAATTTGATCAAAAAAAGATCTATCCAAGGGGAGAATGATGTTGGAAAATCTCTTGGTAACTCTAAATCTTCTTCTTCTAATGATGGTGATCAAGAGGAATTAGCATACATGGAGATTGAACTAATTATGCCTAAAAATTTATTTTCTTCAAATGTTTTGTTAACTCATTCTTCTTATAGGTACTGTGTATGTTTGCAAGACATTCATGAAGTGCATGATGGATGAAGATCTTTGAGATATAAGACAACTACAAGGGATTAAAAGATTATAGAGTATAAGGAATAATAAGGCTATGAGATTATAAAGCCTTTTCACATATGATTACATCTTTGTGTAGCATTATTAAGTTGTATACCTTTTTTTTTTTTGGTGTCTACTTTCTAATTCTTGTAAAATTTTCAATATAACTTTATATTTATAAGCTCTGAAACATGCATTAGCAAGGTTAAATCATTAATGAGGCTACTAATGGGCCTCTTATTTGAAATTCTTGTAAGCTTCCACGCCTATAAATACTTGTACTCAAGTGTGTTGACACACGTTATGTCATGAAATCAAAGTTCATTCCAAACATGGGAGAGAATAGCACGAGCATCTGTTTCTTCTTCTTCATCTCCTCTCCTTTCTGATGTGTGTATTGGGAAATATCAAGGACGATATAATGAGAAATAGAAGGTTTTGATTATAGGAGGTAGGTCACGGATTAGATCTACTGAAATTCTATCATCTTGAGAAAGAAACCGAAGATTACAGAAGTGAATTCGAGTATTGGTGTTCATTTTGTATCTTTGTACTCCTTCAAACAAGATCCTAAATTTTTGTTGAAGATTTTAATAGAGTATACTATATTAGAAGGTCTTTTGCTTTAATTATTAGTATTTTATTACAATGACCATATATCACATAATGCCCAAATAGTTTAACTTTAAAACCATTTTTGTGCTTATCATTTAAGATATCCATCAAGAAGCTCATAATAAGGTCAAATTTAAATAATACAAAGGCTATCATATGTTTAGCTATCCATTTTTAAGTATATTAAGCTAAAACTTACCAAAATTCCCTGATGACCATAATTACAACTATTTCATATATTTTAAATACTAATTAGATTTCATGTATATAAATAATCAAATAAAACAAATGATATTTATTAATGTTCTCTTATGTATGATTTACCATGTAAAATCATAGTATTCTCTCTTAAATGATCAAAAAATCACATATTACAATACTCATAAATAAATGAAACATACTTGGCATTCTTATTAGAATAAATATTATGATACCCTTAAAATGGAAAAAAATATGCCTTAGTAATATAGTAATAATAGTAATAATATTCCTGCTAGAACACAAATACCACCATAATACAGGAAACATTAATCAAGGCCAGTGCTCTCTCCTCTCTCCTAGGGTTAACTGAGTATTGGTTATGGTGAAGAAGAAACATTCCTCGCCTGGATCTCTAGTGTAGGGAAAACCAAAGGATGGTGTTGAGGGTCTGTGAGAATTACCACAGAATGGAACTATAACAGTTTCATGTAACCCTAAGACTTTTGAATCGTTGCATGCAAGGATTGGTGAACAAACCCTACTATAATAAGGTGATTTGATCGACGTCCTTTTGTCTGTTGATTAAGAGGACAATGTGAGGGAACCAAATAGTAATGTCTCCTCTACCCCAGTGAGGAATCATGCTGAGGTTTTTTCTAGACTTCAGGGAATCTATCTGGACTAGGTTACAGCCTGCTTCCCCCCCAAATTCGTCATGGAGAGATGTGGTTCTAGGTAATAGAATTCCTAGCCATGGCCAAACATTAAAATTTCAAAACCCATCTTATGATAATGGCAGGCTTGTCGTTAAACTTGACAAAGAGGATGCAGATTCTAAAGCACTCCATTGGGCTAATACGTTGATAGGGTTTGTGTATGGCAAGGCTCCCTCTTATAATCAGATGAATGCTACTTTTAAGAGAGAATGGTCGACTATTCAATCTCCACATATCATCTTGCATTCTTCTAGATTTTATTTGTTTAAATTTATTTCTCAGTAGGATGTTGCATGGGTTCTTAGCCATCATTGGATGTTTTTCAATAGACCTTTTGTTCTAAAGAGATGCAATAGGCGTTTACAGTTCAATCCTGATAAGAAGTAGATCCTCCCCTTATGGATTAGGTTTCCAAACTTCCGTTTGGAATATTGGTCTGCCAAGTCTCTTAGTAGAACAGCTACTATAGTTGGTAAACCAGTGTGCTTTGACTCTATTACTGATTCCAAGGATAGAGCTTCCTATCTAAGGGTTTTGGTTGTGGTTGATGTGAAACAACCTCTGTTGGAGTCTTTCTTCTTATTGGATCCTATGGGGATGGAGGTGGAATAGAAAGTAGATAATGATTAGAAACCATTTTATTGTCCATTATGTGACTGCTTTGGCCATGATCAGAAGAGGTGCAAGGCAACAAAATAGGAAAATAGTATTGCCCATGAAAAAAAGAGGGGAATGGAGAATGGTTAGGGATATTAGAAAAGGAAAGGCACATGCTAATGGTGATCATAATCAGTCAGATACTATGCAAAATAGTTTTGTGCATACATTAGATGAGGATTTCAATGTGATTGGTAATGTGGTTGTGGAAGGTGGTAACCTTGATGCAGGTGATGCTCTTCCTCTTACTAAATTAGGCCAAGTGGCCTTGTTGCCTATTCCTAGCTCTTCTATTCCTAGTTCTTCCTCTGTTGCAGGGGGAAGAAGACTTCTTTGGTTGATTCAAGGGTGGCTAAGACTGTGTAGTGACCTGCTACTCTTTTTAAACCAAGATTAACCAGATTCAGAGCCACTAAGACTGGTTATCATGATTCTTCTACTGGTGAGCATGGAATAATGGTGGGTAGGGATGGTGGATTCCAAGGGAGACATTTTTTTTCTGGATCCTAGTTATCATGATTTGTGCTTGGAATATAAAGGACTGAATAAGACTTCTAGCATAAGGAAGTCAAGAGATTTCAACAAATAAAATAAGACATTTTTTTTCTGGATCCTAGTTATCATGATTTGTGCTGTAGGATTCAAATAAGTTTCAGGGGAGGCTTCCAAATAGCACTAATGTCCAAGAGTTTAGGGATTGATGTCATGATTTATGATTCTGTGATCTGCAGATTCAAGGCTGTCATTTTACTTGGTCTAGCCATAGAGAAGGAGAGGAGGAGATGTGTTGTAAGCTGGATACGGCTCTTGTGAATCTTCAATGGATGGATGCTTATCCATAATCTTTATTTGAGCTCTTACATCCTATAATCTCTTATCATTGCCCTATGATTATCCACCTTAACGTTTCTTATTTTGCAAGCCCTAAACCTTTCAAGTTCTTTCAGTTTTTGTGCCTATTATTCATAAAATATGGAGAATTAAAATGGGAGGGACTTTCTCATCAAAATATCCAAGAGGTTGGGCTTCTAAAGCAGGAATTCAAGCATTTCAACAAATAAAATTATGGCTCTATTTCTCACAGAGTTCAAATAGCTAGAGAAGAAGTGTCAGCTTTGTAGCATACATGTTACACCAATCTAGGCAATGCTGAATAGAGAAATCTTTGACAAGTAAAAGTGAAGCATTTCCATCATTTGCTTTACAGTGAAGAGCTTTCTATAATCAAAAAGCTACCAACCACTGGCTTTAATGTGGGGATTCAAATCACAAATACTTTTATGCCAAGGCAAAGGACAGGCATCAAAGAAAAGCAGTGGTTTTTCACTTAGATTCTGAAAATAATGAAGTTAGAGGTGCAAAGTACATATATGATGCTTTCAACAATTATTTTAAGCATCTCTTGGGATCAGGCCCATGTATGGAAGGTGCTCTTGATATTTCTATTCTAAACTCAAGTTTGCATCCTACTTACTCTACTTGTCTTTTTGCACTTGTTACAATAGAGGAAGTGAAAGAAACTTTTTTCTCAATGGCGGATACTAAAGCACCTGGAGTAGATGGTTGTTCTATAGGATTCTTCAAGGCTTGTGTAGGAATTTAGCCAAGTGAAACACAATGCAGCGGAATAAAATCAAAGGCTAAATTTACCAAGAACATATGCAAGATTAAAGATGAACTTGCTAGTCACCTGAACTAGGTTACGATTGAATTAGAATCTGCTTGATCTAATTGTATTTATTTCAATTGCTGGATTTCAATCTCCTTTGAGCGAGCGAGTGAGAATAGCATCACACCTCTACCAGTATCTACACACTTTGAATCTGGATCACTAAGGAAGCGTGCTAGCGCCAATGGAAAACTCTCTCAGTTTCGTGAATAAACAGCGTTGGTGGCTAGGTTATTTTCTCACACTTAGAGAGAGAGCAAAAAAGTGTATATATAATAAAACCCTAGCTTGGGTATTTATATTAACACTCTATCCCACCTACGGCCTTAATGACATTAAAACCACTTGGACTTGATGAGATATTAATCATATTAAGATCTCATCTAATCTTTTTGATCTAGTTCAGTTCAATGTGCGACCCTATAGGTTCACGTAATATTGGCAGTGGTCCGAAACTCCTTTTAGGCCCACAAATCATAAGAGGTCTCTAGCAAGATGTTATGACTACCCAAATTACGTAAATTTCCTATGCTCGACATAACCTATTAATAACTCGTATATTTGTTCTTTTGTCACACGATATTTAGATTGAACACAAGGCATTGCTCGTGTCATCCTTGCTATGTTCAATCACACTCTTTCTCGATCACAAGGTAGGACTAACCTTAAACAAAGTACACCTTGTTTGCACATGGCCATGTTAACATTAGTCATACTTGTCGAGGGGCCCAAAGATATCTCTCTCATGTCATGAGAGGGAAAAATCCCATCTTGATCAACTATGTGCCTTTATATGATTCACAAAATGTCTAATCAATACCTTTATGATCACCCCTAATATGGTTAACGATTGGTAAAGTTAAAATAGAACGATCATCATACCAGCAAATACAAAGATCTCAGGTCAAAGGATGATATACTATTTGGAGAACACTAATGACACTTTACACAATATTTAATGCAGTGTCCTCCTACTGGGTCGGTCTAATATCAAGTTCCATAACATGTATCTATGCTATTAGTTTGATAACTCATATCAATGATCAGTGGAACATGATCATGAACCAATCAACATACTAGTCTTATAATTGCTAATATCCCTTAATTAAATGATATTAGACTAGGGACAATTTTTGAATAATAATCTTTCTATCTTTTAGTAGAGTTCCACAATCCAGTCACATACTTGATTATCTACATAAAGAATAATTATTCAAATGGATAACAACATTTGAATGAATAACATCAATTGATGCTTTTATTAATAAGCACAATCACTAAATATGCAAATACAAATCATAACATATGATTGGTTGTAGGGCATATTTCCATTAGTCTCCAACTTACCCTAAGACCAATCATATATAAGCCTAATGCCTTGTAAACTAGTATGACGTTCATACTTAGGTTATGGAAGAGGTTTGGTTACTGGATCAGCAATATTGGAATCTCTATGAACCTTGCACAAATTCACATCAGCTCTCTGGACAATCTCTTGAATGATGTGATATTTCCTGAGTATGTGCTCGGTCTTCTGATGAGACCTTGGATCCTTAGCCTGTGCAATAGATCCATTGTCGTCATAGTATAAGCAAACTGGACTCAGAATGCTA
Organism: Tamarix chinensis; assembly: GCA_030549775.1. Classification (NCBI taxonomy): domain Eukaryota; kingdom Viridiplantae; phylum Streptophyta; class Magnoliopsida; order Caryophyllales; family Tamaricaceae; genus Tamarix; species Tamarix chinensis. The sequence goes on from CM060181.1 coordinate 67,281,484, forward strand.
GGAACCAGTTCTAGTTTAGTGATGAATTTTCTAATCCACACTGCTTCCTTTGATGCTTCTAAAGCTGCAATATACTCAGCTTTTGTTGTTGAATTGGCAACTGTGTCTTTTTTTTAACTCTTCCAACTCCTAGCACCATTGTTAAGGAAAAACACATAACTTGACTGCGATCGGAAATCATCTTTATCTATTTGGAAACTCGCATCTGTGTAACCAGTTACCAACAGATCCTGTTCTCCTCCATATACCAAGAACATTTCCTTTATCCTTCTCAGGTACTTGAGATGTTCTTGACTGTAGTCTAGTGACACTCACTAGGGTCAGATTGGAACTTGCTTGCTATACTAATGGCATATGAGATATCTGGGTGAGTATACAACATGGTATACATAATAGAACCAATGGCTGAAGCATATGGAATTCGACTCATGCAGTCTCTCTCATCCTATGTTTGAGGACACTGAGTCTTGCTAAGAGCCAGACCATGTTGCATAGGCAAGAAAGCTCTCTTATAGTTTTGCATATTGTACCTATAGAGGATCTTATCGATATAAGTTCTCTGACATAATCCAATCAACTTTCTTGACCTATCCTTATAGATCTTGATCCCCAAAATATAGGCTGCCTCACCAAGATCCTTCATTGAAAATGAATTACCTAGCCATGTCCTTACAGACAGTAACATAGGAATATCATTTCTAATAAGGAGTATGTCATCCACATAAAGAACAAGGAAAAAAAGTACAATCCCACTAAACTTCTTGTAAACACAAGACTCTTCTTCGCATATGATGAAACCAAACTCTTTGACTACTTCATCAAAACAAAGATTCCAACTCTGAGATGCTTCCTTATGACCATAAATGGATCTCTGAAGCTTGAATACCTTTCTAGCAATGCTAGGAAGCCAAAAACCTTTTGGTTGTGTCATATACACATCCTCCTATAAATAACCATTAAGGAATGCAATTTTGACATCCATTTGCCATATTTCATAATCATGGAATGCAGCAATTTCTAGAAGGATCTGAATGGATTTAAGCATAGCAATAGGTGAATAGGTTTCATCATAGTCAATACCATAAATTTGTTTAAAACCATTATCCACTAGACATGCCTTAAAAACATCCACATTGCCATCCTTATCAAGTTTCTTCTTGAAAATCCATTTGGACCCAATGGTTCTACAACCATCAGGTGGATCAACCAAAGTCCTTACTTGGTTTTCATCCATGGATTCCATCTTGGATGTCATGGCGTCTAGCCATTTATCAGAGTCAGAGCTCATCATTGCTTCTTAATATATTATGGCTTCATCATAGTCTAACCGTAACATGTCACGATGTTCAGTCATGAGAAACATGTATCTCTCTGGCTCATGACACACCCTTGTAGACCTACGTGGAACACTTTCCACTTCTGCAGGTCCTATAATAGATTGTAGAGGCTGCTTAGGTTTTATTACAATGGGATCATTATCTTGTGGTTCTTGAATTTCTTCAAGATGTACTTTACTCCCACTTGCTCCTCCATAAAGAAATTCTCTTTCTAGGAAGACACCATGCTGAGAAACAAACACTTTGTCCTTGGTGTGGTTGTAAAAGTAATATCCTTTAGTTTCCTTAGGATATCCCAGAAAGAAGCATTTGTCTGATTTGGGTTCAAGCTTTCTTGAGGTCAAATGTTTTACATATGCCTCACAACCCCAAATCTTGAGAAAAGGTAAACTTAGAAATTTTCCGGTCCATATCTCATATGGAGTCTTTTCTATAGATTTTGATGGAGCTCTATTTAGTGCGAACGCTGTGGTCTTAAGAGCATAGCCCTAGAAAGAGATTAAAAGATCGGTGTGACTCATCATTGATTGAACCATATCTAATAAAGTTAAATTCCTCCATTCAGATACACCATTCCACTTTGGAGTTCCTGGCGGAGTTAGTTGTGAAACTATTCCACATCTTTTAAGATGGTCATCAAAAGCTTGGCTCAAGTATTCACCTCCTCGATCGGATCGAGGAGATTTAATAGGTTTACCAAGTTGGTTCTGTACTTCATTCTAAAATTCTTTGAACTTTTCAAATGATTCATGTTTATGTTTCATAAGATAAACATAACCATATCGACTGAAGCCATCAGTAAATGTGATGAAGTATTGAAACCCTCCTCTAGCAATTGAAGTTATTGGTCCACTGTAATACCCCATTTTTAACTGGTTATAATTATGTGTACTTAATTACATACATTATTATAGAATATTTTGTAGCCTCAAGATTGTTTTGGGTGATTCGGTAGTAATTACGATTTTGCGGCTAGGTGTACTTTGTTTATAAAATACTATTTATATATGTGTACTTTTATGTTAAAATTTGTAAAATATTCTTATAAAATTTTATTTAGGTCCTAAATGTACTTAAATGTAAATCTTGAAATTTTGGTTTAATTTTACTTGTGTTTGTTATCCCTTTTGAATTTTATATGTAAAATATATAATTACGGTATGGTAGCTAAATATCTTATCACATATGTGTCAAAAATTATGAAAATTTATATTTAGGTTTTAAATTATTATATACGATGATCTGGAAAGTTTCATGATTTTAGGAATAGTTTTATTATTTATGTTATTAATTACCTTCTAAGCTCATTAATTAACTATAATTTTAATATTTTATATACCAAACCTTATTGTAAATTCATGAAATTTTACATGTGAGTTTAAAATATTATATAAAGGATATTTACAAAGTTTCGTAATTTTAAGAGATTATTTTCAGTTTTTATTAGTTTTATCCTCTTTATTCATCTTTCTACCACTGAAAATAATATATAAATCCTAAAATTACTGTTAATGAACGAAATTACTTCCTTACACTTCCATGATTAGATTGTGTATCAAGTTGACCATTTTCTTATTGGTTGAACCAAATTTTGAGTTAAAGTTACTTTTATACACTTTCTACCTTTACTTGTTGGGTCACTTTGTCTTTTCTTGCACTCAACCTTCTTCACTTACATTCTCCATGATTAAAGCTGACTTTGAAATTTCACACCATCACCTACCCCATCCCTTTATTGATTGATTGGTTTTCATAACTTTATTTAAACCTACGTACACTCCACCACCTTACATACTCAACCATCTTGTCCTTTATCATTCAAGTGTTGAACAAACTACCTCCCCCCCTCTTGTTATTGCATATTTTTGGTCCCTCCATTTATAATTATACCCCATTTCTCTCTATTTATTTTCATTCATCATCTCTCTCATTCTCTCTTCTTGGTTGCTCCCACCTTTCTCTTCATTTTGGTTATTTTTGCTAAGTTTTCTTAAGCTTTGTTGAGCTTATAACCAAGACCCATCCTCCTCTCTTTATCCTTATTCTCTTTTCTTCAGTTCTACATTTCCTTCTATCTAGCCTTTATTTATTTTTAAATAAGTAAAGATGGTTAGATTTTTGGTTAAATCGTGAAGTTGCTATCATTTATCTTCTCCTCTTGTGTCTCCATCTTTCGAAGGTGTTGATATTCTTCTCGGAATTCTTTGTATTATTTTGCTATTTGTGCTTGGAAAGAGGTAACCCATATGCTGCTACTAAATATATAAAAATCATGTGAGAACACGTTTAATGTTTCTTATGATATGTTTAAGTGTGATTTATGCTTTCTTATAATCTCATAAAAAAGGTATGCATGCATCGTGTATTGTTATTAGTTTCTCTAAGTGTGTGACCATGTATTTTTATGCAATGGTATGTTAAATTTATGCATTGTAAATATATGTATGATAGCATATTAAAATAGGGTTGCTTGTGTTAAAATAATTACGCATGATAGCGGTTTTATGTGCTAAATGAACTTAATTATGTTTTAGGGGCAAAATGGTATTTTCATCACTCCTAAGCATTTATATAACCGTTATTTTATATTAATGCAACTATTTAATGTTATTTAGTTATACCATAAATTTTTCTTAATTTTAATAACAATTGGTATTAAAGTGGGAAACTATTGAGTAAATAACATATAATGGCATTTTGGTTGTTTATGACTTATTATGCCTTAAAGGGTGAATAATTGGAATAATATGACCTTAATGGATTTCTAGGTTGACCTTAGAGTTAACTTTGATTTTGTTTTGGATTATTGACCTTATGATCGACTTGAATAATTGGAAATAAAATAAAAAAGGTTAAGAATGCAATTGGAAGCATTGTGCATTTTGTGATATTTTATGATCACCTTATTAAGATATTAATATTTAAAGTAGAAGACCTCGAGATTCGGGATTTACCATTTTCCCTAATAAACAAGACTCACACGTTTTAAATGATTCAAAATCAAATGATTGTAGAAGTCCATCTCTATGGAACTTCATAATGCAATTCTTAATTATATGTCCTAAACGACAATGCCAAAGGTAAGTTGGATTCGAATCATTAGACTTGAATCTTTTAGTATTTATGTTATAAACAGGGAAATCAAGATCTAGAACATAAAGCCCATTAGTCATTCGTGCACATCCATAAAACACTTCATTCAAATAAAAGGAGCAACTATTGTTCTTAATAATGAAATGAAAGCCTTCCTTGTCCAAACAAGAAACATAGATGATGTTCCTACTTATAGCAGGTACATAATCACAATTATTAAGTTCTAGAATCAATCCTGATGGTAAGGCTAAATTGAATGTTCCTACAGCTTGAACATCAACTCTTACATTTCCAACGCATAGGTCCAATTCTCCTTTTGCCATTATTCTACTCTCCTTTAGACCCTGCACATTTGTACAAATGTGAGATCCACATCTGGTATATAATACCCATGAAGAATTATAAGTAGTAACATTTACTTCTATAACATAAATACCTGAAGTTGTGGCTTCAACCAAGCCATTCTTCTTATCTTCCAAGTATTTCTTACAATTCCTCTTCCAGTGGCCAGACTTCTTACAAGTTGGTCAGCAGTTGGTCAAGGCTTAGGATTGGCTTTGTTAAGTCTGTTCCAATTCTTAACAGGAGCCTTACCCTCGCCTTTGGGATCGGCCTTTCCTTTACCTTTACCAACTCTCTTGAAACCTTTGCCCTTTTGAACCATTAAAACATTATTTGGCTTCTTAATTTTTTGTTTAGTAGTCTTAAGCATCCTATGCAACTCAATTAGTGATTTCTTGAGATCATGAATGATGTAGTTCATGAAAAAAATGATCATATGACTTAGGCAACAATTGCAGGATCAGATTAGTAGCCAACTCTTGGTTAATGGGAACATCCAATCTCTCAAGATAATCGACATAGCCAATCATCTTAAGAACATGTGGACTGACTGGGTTCCCTCCTGTGAGCTTGCATGAGAACAATGCTTTTGTAGTCTCAAACCTTTCAACTCGAGCTTGTTTCTCAAACAAGTTCTTGAGTTTTGTGATAAGAGCATGGGCATCAACCATTTGCTCAAAATATTTTTGAAGGTCTGAGTGCATGCAAGATAACATTAGACAAGCTACATCTAATGACTCATCTTTGCACTTACGATAAGTAGCTTGCTCGACACTTGGGGCATTAGCTACCGGTTCCTGAGGGATTGCCTATTCTAGGACATAGTGTTTCCTTTCCTAAGTGAGAACTATTCTCAAATTTCTATGTCAGTCGAGGAAGTTATTTCCATTTAGTTTGTCCTTCTCAAGGACAGATCACAGTGAGAAGGTGTTGGTGTTATTCTTTGCCATGTTGATCCACAAAAAAGATATGCGAAGATTTAAATTTATGCCTCTTAAATAATTAGATTCTATATACTCGCCAAAGTAAAAGAATCTCCCACTAAATCTCATTGTCCCTTTGAAATTTTGCAGGCCAGGACCCATAATTCACTAACAATTAAGTAAGCTTTGTCTTATCGCTTAAGATATTAGTAATTTAGGTAAGCAACACCTTACTAATTACATCCTATGTAATTCCTGGTTGTTGGGTGACATCTAATTTCCCGACATTCCCAACCTTATGCTTCAAGGCCGAAAACTGTTTTGATAGCCTTGTGAAGTCCAACCAATACCTTTAAAAAATGACAATCATCACAAACTATTATACCAGGATAATCATGAATGCTCTACATTGGCAAACCCATTCAATGACGATATTGGTGTTAATAGCATGAGGTATTGGGAAGGCATTTAAGACTTATATTAAAGGGACAACTATGCATGCAAAACATTCACAAATTATAGCTACGTAGAATATATGAAGTAAATAAACAACATAAATATAGGTGTGAGATATAGCATGGCCCCATAACAAAATTAACCGGCAACCAATTGCCACTACTCTTCTTCAAACACCACTAGTCTTGAACTCTTCAAGGCAATTCCTTTGCTTCAAGTGTCAAACTCCTACCATTTAGGATGTACACTACTTCCTAATGATCAAGCTAATAGCACTAAGGATACATACAAAAGGGTGTCCTAAAATACAAGAGATCTATGAATGGAAGAAAATATTTACAAAATACTTAATGACTTGCAGGCCGTACAACCATTACAAAAATATATAACGACACATAGGTCATATTAAACAGGGCCTTGCTATATCACTATGATCAAATGCTCCATACCTGTACTCATACATTATGACATAAAGTAACATACACGCATGTGCAAAATAAGATAACGTAGGGATAAGGGAAGTGCCCCAGGCGGCAGTTATTAAATTAATGACATTAATTAATTTCAATGGAAAAAACCTTAACAGATTGATCCTATCAATCCAAAAACCATCCAATCCCTATTGGACTTAAAACACCTTAATCAAACCATATTTAATAGATCAATATGAATTCATCACATTAATATATATCAATTAAATTAATCACATTAATTTATCTTTATTGAATAGGCATTACATAAGTCATCAAATTAATGAAATCTCATTGTCTAATATAAATTAAATCATATTTAATTGCTTTCATCAAATCATATTTAATTATCTAATATAAATTAATCACATTAATTTATCTTTATTGAATAGGTGTTACAAATTAGGCATATTCATCTACCCTAATCCTAGCGGCCAACAAGAACCAAAACCGAAACCCAAACCACATAAAACATTATGTACAACATATTCATAAACTTAAGAGATTAACCATTTGAATCCCATAAAATCAATCAAATTCATCATCGAATAAAGATAATAAAATAAAACCAAATCATTAGATTCAATCGATTAGACCAATAAAATTAGACCAAATTAATTAATCCAAATAAAAAAATAGATTAGAACTAATAAGGGAAAGATTACATCAACGCCTATCGAAATAAAGAAAGAATTCAACAGGCTGAGAGAAATCATAGCACTTCGCTTTGATACCACTATAGGAATTTAGCCAAGCGAAACACAACACAGTAGGATAAAATCAAAGGCTAAATTTACCAGGAACATATGCTAGATTAAAGACAACCGCTAGTCACCCAGACAAGGTTACGATTGAATTAGAATCGGCTTGAGGTTGTTAATGGTTTGATTGATTTCTTGATCCAATTGAGCTTATTTCAATTGCTGGATTTCAATCTCCTTTGAACGAGCGAGTGCGAATTGCATCACAATTGTACCGGTATCCACACACTTTGAATCTGGATCACTAAGGAAGCATGCTAGCGCCAATGGAACACTGTCTCAATTTCATGAATAACCAGCATTGGTGGCTAGGTTATTTTCTCACACTTAGAGAGAGAGAGAATAAATGTTTATATATAATAAAACCCTAGCTTGGGTATTTTTATTAACACTCTAGCCCACCTAGTGGCATTGGACTTGGGCCTTAATCACATTAAAACCACTTTGACTTGATGAGATATTAATCATATTAAGATCTCATCGTATCTTTTTGATCCAGTTCAGTTCAGTGTGTGACCCTATACGTTCACGTAATATTGGCAGTGGACTGAAACTCCTTTTAGGCCCACAAATCATAAGAGGTCTCTAGCAAGACGTTATGACTACCCAAATTACGTAAATGTCCTATGCTCGACATAACCTATTAATAACCTGTATATTTGTCCTTTTGTCACACGATATTTAGATTGAACACAAGGCATTGGTCGTTTCATCCTTGCTATGTTCAATCACACTCTTTCTCGATCACCAAGTAAGACTAACCTTAAACAAAGGACACCTCATTGGCACATGGACATGCTAACATTAGTCATACTTGTTGAGGGGCCCAAAGATATCTCTCTCATGTCATGAGAGGGACAAATCCCATCTTAATCAACTATGTGGCTCAATATGATTCACAACATGTCTAATCAATACCTTTGTAATCACCCCTAATAAGGGTAACGATTGGTAAAGTTAAAATAGAATGATCATCATACCGGTAAATACAAAGATCTCAGGTCAAAGGACAATATACTATTTGGAGAACACTAATGACACTTTACACAATATTTAATGTAGTGTCCTCCTACTAGGTCGGTCTAATATCATGTTCCATAACATGTATCTATGTTATTAGTTTGATATCTCATATCAATGATCAGTGGAACATGATCATCAACTAATCAACATACTAGTTTTATAATCACTATTATCCCTTAATTATATGATATTAGACTAGGGATAATTTTTGAATAATAATCTTTCTATCTATTAGTAGAGTTCCACAATCTAGTAGCATACTTGATTATCTACATAAAGAATAATTATTCAAAGGGATAACAACATTCGAATGAATAACATCAATTGATGCTTTTATTAATAAGCACAATCACTAAATATGCAAATACAAATCATAACATATGATTGGTTCTAGGTTATATTTCCATCAGCTTGTTGGCCTATTGTTCCAGAAGAGGTAGTATAAGCAGTTAGAGAATTTTTTGCTATGCGTTTTATGCCTAAGAAGCTGAACATTACTATCTTAACTCTGATTCCTAAACAACTAAATGCCAATAGGGTTACTAAATTTAAACCCATAGCTTGTTGTAATGTGTTATATAAAATTATCGTAAAATATTTTGTTTAGAGATTGCAACATATTATGCCAAATATTGTTGACCTATCTCATAATGCCTTCATTAAAGGAAGAAGCATTGGAGAAATTTTTCTATTAGCCCATGAATTAGTTAAGAAGTGTTCTAAAAAGGGCATCTCACCTAGATACATGCTGAAGAATGATCTTAAGAAGGCTCATGATATGGTTCATTAGAAGTTTCTACAATAGCTCCTAAGCTTGTATGGTTTTCCTATCCACTTTATTAAGCTGATTATGGCCTGTGTCAACACAGTTTCATAGTCTGTCTCCTACAAAGGTGTCATGGTTGCACCATTCCCTGGGAAAAGAGGCTTAAGGCAAGGAGACCATCAATCTCCTCATCTCTTTGTGTTGGTTATGGATTACTTTAGTAGAAGTTTGAAGAAGTTGTGGGTTGACCGCAGGTTTAATGCTCATCTAAGATGTGGAGGATTGCAGCTTATCAACTTAAATTTTGTAGATGATTTTTTGCTATTTTGTAAGGGTAATTTATAAAGAGTTAAATGTCTTCAAGAGGTTTTGGCTCATTTTTTTGCAACATCAGGGCTTGTGGTTAATTCCAACAAGTGCTCTATATTTTTTGGGGGTGTTGATGTCTCAACACAGGCTGCTATTCTGGATTACCTCAGGTCCTTTACAGGAAGGTTTCCAATAACTTACCTTGGCTTGCCTTTATCTTCTACACATTTATCTACATCATATCTGCAACCTTTGGTTGATAAGCTAATTGCAAGGTTGAGACATTGGAGTACATTTTTCCTGCCATATGTAGGGAGACTTCTGCTTATTAAATCACTGCTTCTTAGTATCAACCTTTACTTCACCTAGATTATCTTGCTACCTAGGAAATTTCTCCACTATTTTATCAATTTATGTAGGAACTTCCTATGGTCTGGAAAGTTGCAGGTTAAGAAGACTACACTAGTAGCTTGGGATAAACTTTGTTCTCCTACAAATGAGGGTGGACTTAGCTTGCTAAATCTTGAGCTTTGGAACTACTGTGCTTTGGGGAAGCTCCTTTGGAACATTATAGCAAAAAAGGATACTGTATGGGTCAAATGGCTGCTTGCAGTTTATATTAAGCAAGGATCTGTGTGGGACTTCACTCCTACATCTTACACTTCCTGGATTTTTCCCAAGATTCTTCACATTAGAAGTGTTCTTTAGAACTTTATTCTGAATTATGAGACAAGGTACGCAGATTATAGTATCAAAATAGCTTATCAAGCCATTAGAACACCCCAAGATAAGCAGGCCTGGACAAATTTGTTATGGAGATCTGTTTCTACACCCACATTGAATTTTATTGCTTAGCTTGCATGCAGAAACAAATTAGTGACTAAAGTAAGACTGACGGAGATAGGCATGGCTGTGGATTCAATCTGTGTTTTTTTTCATCGGCATAATGAGACCAGACACCATTTATTCTTGTTTTGTCGTAATACCTCCATACTTTGGAGGACCATTAGGAGATTGGCTGGCAGAAGTGACCCCATTTTGGGATGGGACAAAGAGGTCAAGATCTTAACTTCAAGAACTAGACAGGCAGTAAAGAAGAAACACATTTTAGGTGCTTTAATTATCTCTTACATTGCAATTGTTTGGCATGAAAGGAATCTTAAAGTATTTCAGCATAGTACTAGGCAGATATGTGTTCTTTTGAGGATCATTATTCTGAATGTATCTAGGAGGCTTGCCAATCATACATCTTCTGCTAAGTAAGCTAGATGGTTAGGGTTGCTTGATGATATTGAGTGCATTGCTACTTTGTAATCTCTCTTTTGATAGTAATAAATTTTACTTATAAAAAAAATAATATTCTTGCTAAAAAAACATAAGCATGCTTAGCCTATAATATTAGTCATACAAAATATTAAAAATTTATTTATGATATTTAAAAAAATTAACATGCTTTCATGCACATAGTATTTTACCTAATTGAACATGTTCCATATTACCAAATTCCAAAATACCAGTATTAGATAAATAGTATCAATATAACAAACATGCTAAATATAATTTATACTTCAAAACCCTATGTTATCATGTGATATTTAACATTTTCTTAAAGCATACGGGTTAGTTGATTACTAGCAAAACCACAAAAATAAGCAACAAAATAAAATTTATTTGTCTCCACTAATTAAACTCTTTTATATAAAAATAAAACAATAATTAATCATATTAATACCTAGCTTATAAAATGACAAATTATATTTACATGTAAAATAATGAGAGAATAAACAATAGCCATAATTACAGTACTGCAACTATTGTTGTGCTAGAAAAACATAAGGGAACGACACAAGGACTAAAACTCATGTAGCATGGGGTTCTAGGGTCGAACGAGAAGAGGAGCTATAGTGGCTGTGAGAGAGTTATGGAGAGAGGTATGATTAGGTGGTCTAATGTATAGGTGGTTGAAGATGGTGGATGGTGAATGACAGGAGGAGGATTATGCATAGAAAAGGCCAAAATGGAGGTAAAGGTTGCTAGTGATAAGGTAGTTGATGTTGATGATGGAGGAGTCTACGAAGGTGTAGGCTATAACACCCCTTATTATTAAAATCTAATATTTGAATGACTGACCTTTTATTAAAGGAAAAAAAATTTTAACCATTAAATTTTTTATTTAATTTCTTTGAGAACTTTTGATTATAAAATATATACAATTATCTAATAAATTAATATAATTATTTAATGATTTTTTCTTACCCTATTTAATTAAATAAATCCTAAACTCACAATTTTACAAAAATTATTTTCTTAAATTAATACCCTCTGTTTTGGATAAATTAATTTAATATTTTTCTAATAGCTCAATTGTAACCTAATTTCTAATCGAAACTCTACCAATATTTTTTGTTTCTTTTTCATGTTTTGCTTTCTCTTTTCTCTTTTCTTCTTCTATTTTTCTTCCATTTTCTTCTTGTTTCTTTTCATTTCTTGTCCTTCTAGCATAGGAAAACTTGAACCACCTCTTTTCTTTCTTTCTCTTCTTCTACCACATATACCTCCCAAAACCTTCCACTTTCTTTTATTTGCTTTTCTCTTTGGGCTAGCCAAGCTTTTCCCTTCCCCTTTTTCTTTTTCTCTAGTACGGGCTAACCCATTTCTAGCTTTTCCTTTTTTCCACTACATAGTGCATCTCTCCTCCCTCACTTTCTTCCCCATCAGTACCCTTTATCCAACACACACCCTCTCACATTCCATTGTAACCCCTACACCTCTGCACGTCTACACCACCCGCCCCTCTTCCTACTCGACCACCTACACCACTACCTTCTCTGGATATCACTTTCTTTCCCATTTTTAGTCCTATATCCCTCTGGTCCTCTCTCCCCACATGCCTTTCCATACCACTCTGCCCCTCCATTGTTGCTCTACCATGACTACAACACTCCACTACACAACCTAACCCTGTACACCGGACACCTCCCTCTCCTCCTCTTCTTTTTTCTCTTCTTATTCTCTTCTTCCCTTCCTCACTTTATTCTTGTGCTCGACCTTATCCCCAACCCTCCCTTATTAGTTTTTTTCTTTCTTCCCTTGCCCTTTTTTCCCATTTGACACCCCTATAGCCATCTCCGCCATCTGCACCACTATCCTATCCTCCACACTGCAAACACCTCCATCTTAGCTCCTCTCCTACACTATGCCAAGTTGCCATCACCAACCTACCCCACATCCTCCCTACCTTTCTCCCTCTCCATATTCGATAGCTTTACAACCACCACCTATAGTTACCCTTCTCCTCCCTTTATTCTTCCACCATACTCCCCCCAACATCCTATTGCCACCTTAAAATCCCCCTTGCACAACCATACTTGAGCCACCCTTCCTTTCCCACTCATTATCATTCTCTTATCCTTTTTTTTCATGTTCTACCCTTCTTTGCACTTTCCTCCTACAGCCCACACTACCTGTGAGCCATCACACTATGAACTCCAACTGCTGGCCACCTCCCATAAACCCTTTGCACCCAATAACCAAAAGCACCACCTCCCACCATCTCCCACAACCTTATCTAAACCAAGATCCTTCACCCCCATCCTTTTTATTATTCCATTTTGCATGGATCTTGCCACACATGGAGCATGATTTATGCTATGCATTTTTTTTAAACAATATTAAGCTCTAAGGATAGTAAAGTAATTATATATTTAATAGAAAATATTAATAAAAATTATTATTTCATTTATCTAATACTAATATGCTATTCTTCATATTTTTTTGAGGAAAAAAATTTTATTAAATAGAGCCTATGCATTTTAATAAGGTACGAGTACCATTTTGTGTTTTTTTCCCAAATAAGGTAACTATTTTACCATACTAAAATTTTTGGATTATTATACATTAGCACTTTAAGTCTTGGGCATGTGAATTGTGTAGGTATTATGTGTTATAAGTAATCCAAAGATTATTAATGTTATCTTACAAAATAGAAAAACGAATGCATGTTATCTTGTGTATGATGTGAGGTGTGTGAAAGGATGATTAAACAGGGGTCTAATGTTTGATGGTGGATGTTATATGCATATAAAATGTTATGTTATGTAGGTATGGAAACCTCTAGTAAAAATATTACTATTATGAGCCTAGGGACATTTGGTTGTTTGGACACATCTTGATATTTAACCTTAACTAGAAAGCTTAATGTTCTATAGATGTTTCTAAAAAAGGAGATAGAATTTTTGTATATTAAAAATACATTTGTTAATAGAAATATAAATATTTTTTTGCCTAAGGTTACTTTGATAATTTTAATATATGGTGGTGATCATCCTAATAAATATGCATGGTAAGTGTTATGTGGTCTTGAAGGTCATAAAATAGGTTTGTGGCATTAAAAATAAATATTTCATCATGAATAATATTAGTATATTACCTAGGAAAATTTTATAATTTTACATTAAAAATGCTGATTAGTTGAATAAACATGCATGATAAGTATATCACTTATTTGAGCTTAATAATCAATTATATATGTTCAAGGGCATTTTAGTATTTTTGCATGTAATATGGTGGTTATTATAATAAATTTACATGGAAAGCATCAAATGATGCTAAATGTGAGAATAGGGGTTCATGGTCTTTGTATCACATAATTCATAGGATAACCAATATTACATAGTCTAGAGGCATCTTGATAATGTTTTATGAAATATAGTGATTAGTCTAACAAGCCTGGATGATAAGTGTTAATTGTTGTTAAATAGAACAATAGGGGTTTATTATCTTAGTGTCACCTCTTCCAGCATGATTATGAGTATTATAGGGTGTTAACTAGTTTTGGTCATTTGGAGTTTACGATGATGAATATGCTACAAAATATGCATGGTATAAGTAGTTCATTACCAATGATGAGGATACAGGTCTTACTATATTAGATGTGCATCTTTCAACAAAATTATTACTATGGAATATTATAGGGTAACAAGGTAAATTATATTATGCTATCATTATATTCTCAAAAATATGGTGCATTAATTATTGATTAACCATGTGAATGTGTGGTTGGTTGTGCTGGAAGTGCATGTGTATAGTATTATATGTAAAATGATCATTTGGTGTGTTAGATAACTTACCCTCATGATCAATATTTTAATTATATTATGTTACTCTTTTTAGAGCATGTTGATAAAATAAAACTTTGGGGTATTTTGGTAAGTTTACTATAACATGCCTATGTGTGAATATTTAAACCTAAGATGGCCCTAGTGGACTTCTTATGTTGACATGAAAATAATCAAATTTTTCGTTACATTATAATAATATGAAAAAATAAAAATGGTTAATAATTTGATTAATGTGTTTCTTTCATTGTCACCCTAATTAAAATACTAATAGTTACTGTGAAAGACCTTGAGATTGCTAATGGTGGCCCTGTAGGGGTCGTACCATGAAGACATTGTTTAGAGAATGATTATTCTTAATTTGTTTGGTGTGCCTTAATGGCCTAGAAAGGCCTTATAACTTACTTTATTTAGCTCTACGGACCTATATAGGGGTTATGCATACTTATAGATTAGGTGTTATTATTAGTCGGATACTATATGGCTTCATATAGCACTATAACTATGATACCTTTGCGTTCTTGAGTTGATAGTTGGTAGGATACTATTTTACCTCTATGCACTAGTATTATTAGGGTACCTCAATAGCTATGGGTTTGTGATCTCTCACTCGATTAAACAAAAATAGAATTGTGTGATAATTAAATTAAAATGATTTTGGGATATTTTGATAGCAGCCTTTGTGTAGCAACCAAAAATTTATGGTTGAAAATTTTTGTTTGTGAGGAAGGATAGTGCACTAAAAATGGTGGGTACTACCAACCTAATCAGTATAAGATTGAGCCCTGAAAAGTCTCATAATAACTACAAGGCTAAAGGTAAAAAGGTAATTAACAAGGATGATTAAAAACCATAAATAGTTCAACATTAATGACCAAAACTAGAGTTTGCAAATATTATGGTTAATACATAATTAGAACATTAGCATACTATTGCCTCACTACGAGGAAATAAAAATAGTAAAATTATAAGATGTTCAAAATTGTAAAGGACACCCTCCCTAGCCCCTTTCTAGAACATTGGATTATCACTCTGCCCCAACCAATTCACAGACTTAGGAGGGGCCATTGCTCATAGGAATGAGTAGCATTCATAAGGGGGATGATTAGTATGCTAGGAATTGAATAAGGTAAATATAAAACTAAGACAAGGTATATCACATAAAATATAGGCAATGAAAAAATTTATTTAATTATATTAATCACCATTATTAGAATTTAAGCTATTAGTACCATCTTTACACATCTTTGGAATTATATCCATATGAGTACGGGAACCCCACTATTGTAGGCAATGGAACGAAAATACTACTCTAGAGCAGAACATACCTGGCCACTATTATTTTCTAGTGGAACGATCTTTAGGAAAAAAATGATCCTCACTACTATTATTACTGATGGAACATCTGACCCCAACATATGTGTTGTTATGTTATACGTGATTAGTGTCTTTGCCATGATTTAGAATCATCCAAGATTTTCCTTATTGAGCTTGGAACCATAACAAATTTAGGTTGTGGAAAGAAAATACTAATCTAAGACAGATCTCACCTGGCAATAATTATATTATGGTGGGATGGTGTCTAGGGAAAAAATGCACCTAGTGACGATTATTGTTAGTGGAACAGTCTAAGCCTGACTTAATAATCTTCCTCTTTAAGTTATTTGTGTTTTATTTATGTCTTATTGAATAAGTAACCCCCTTTCTTGAAATGCACACCCCAATTGGCATCCTCAACTCATTATCAATCTTCCACACAAGAGTTCTTAAATAATTTGGGATCTCTATACTCACCAAGACTCTAAGACCCTTTTTCACATGTCACCATACCCCCCTTAAAATTGAAAACCCCACACATGTTGGTCCAAGAAATTTTCCACTTTCTCTACCATGGCTCACCATCGTCTATTAGCGATTACCCTTGTAACCCAAATATGGCCTATGTGTCCCTAGCCTCTTCTTTTCATTTATAGCTTACAATCCCCAGTAATTCAAACACCATCACCATACTCAACCTACTCCAAACAACAAAAACCCTAATATACCCTTTTTATTTTACGCCTTCCCCTCCTACAAAACTTCACCCTCTATTTAAATTGACTCACATGCTTCATATGACACTCTCCTCATTGCAACCCAAAGTCTATCCAACCTCCTTAACATCTCTCACAATACGACTATACTTAGGGTTTTTTTCCGAAAAACCCTATTTAGGCTACCATACATACTTCCATGTACCCTCATACTAACTCTTCCCCAAACACTCCAATCTCTCAGAATTCTCTTTTCTCCCTATGGTTAACCCTCAAATGAACTTTCCCTACGTAAGCTTTTCCCCTATGTAAATACCATACACACCATGAAAGCTCTCACTCCCCATGCAAGATATTTCTCTAACCCTTCATTTTCTTATTTTCTTCATTTATTTTTTCATCATACATCATAATAAACATAGGGCATTTCTCCACTTCTCCATACTCATTCCACCCTCCACATTTCTTTTAGCTCCCCATAACCATTTTAACCTACTGAATCCCTTTAAGCATATGGGTGATAGCTACTTAGCCATAAATAAGAACATGTCCTTCACACAAGCATATCACACATATTACATATAATTCCAATCATGCTCAATATACCTTATCCCCTTGTAAGACAACCTTCACCACACACAAACTTAATACATAATCATATAGATTCACACATGGCATGCTAACACATCTACACATGAAAGATATATACAAGCCAAAGCCTTTGTCATATCCATACCTAGTTAGACTCTGGGCTTAGAGCGTGAATCCTACACCTCCTTAAAGGGAAGGGTTTGCTCACAACCTATAAAAATGGTAAAAATATTCATTTCATCTTCTTCCTACTCCTTTTTCATTTTTCTTTATTTCCTTAATCATATATTAGTGATAATAATAAAAATAATAATAATAATAATAATAGTGATAGTAGTATTAATGTTAAAAATAAAAAAATATTGAAATAAAATACACTAAGTGGGTAAGACAGAGGACAACATAACCAAAAGGGACAGCATGTGAAGGGTGGTAGTGGCGATGGTGGCTGCACATGGTGTTGATAGGGGATTATGTTAAAAGATGGGGTTCGGGGATTAGAAAAAGAGAATGAGAGTTAGGGTTTCTTAAGATGTAGGGTTTTCTATGTGAGTGGGCTTGTGGTAGTGGCCTTAGGTTCACAGCAGCAATGCATAGTTGTGGTAGTGTCAACATCAGAGAGGGGAAGAAGGAAAAGGGGAGAGAGGAGGGGAAAGAAGATGGATGTGGTGGTGTGGGAATGTAGCAGACTGATTTTTTAGGAGGAAGGGTGGTAAGGAGGGTGGTGGTAGTTATAGTATTGGCAATGTAAGGCGACATAGGTGGCAATGGGAACTGCAAACGGGTAGCTCAAACTACTCGCTTTACATAAATGGGGGGAGAAGAAGAAGGGGGAGTGGTTAGTTTGTTGTAGGGTGATGCAATGTAGAGGAAGGGAGGGTATGGCAATGGCAGCGAGAGGCGGTCGAGGCTAATGGTTAGTTTATAGGAGTGAGGGATGGCGGTTGATTAGGAGAGATATGAGAGAAAATAAGGAGGGGAGGGTTATTTACAAGTAAAATAGCTTGAGGAAGTGGATAGGTGATATACTTGCATGTTTTTTTAGGGGTGTATTGGAGTAAGTGGGGCCTATTGGGATTGTAGGAAGGAGGGGAACCATGTCGGGTAGTGCTTATTACGCTATAATTCTAAATGAGAAAAGGAGGAGGGACGGAGATGGGTGGAGCTATGAAGCAACTCCAATCGGTGAGAAAGGAGATAGGAGTATATGGGGAAAGAAGAAAAAAAAAAGGAGAAAAAGTGAGAGGGAGGCGGGGAGTGGTGGTGATCTCATGTTGTGCTGGGATGGGGAAAATAGAAATAAAAAGAACTTGGGTTAGGGAAGGGAAATGAGAGAAAAATAGGGTGAAGGGGATTGGCCTTTAGATGAGTGTAGCCTAATCAGCTAAAGGAGAGGGAAAGAAAGAAAAATAAGAAAATTAAGAAATGAAGAAAGAAATGGAGGGATAAGCGAACAAAAAAGGAAAAGTTATTATTATTCATTGTAGGGTGGAAACCCTACTTCTTTTTATCTTTAAATATTATCCTTACTATTATTACCACTATGATTATTATTGTTACTACAATATTATTATGGTTTTTTATCATTATTATTATTATTATTATTTCATCACTATTATTATTACTGAATTTATTTATTTATTTTACTAATATTATTATTATTAGTATTATTTTAGTAAAGGGGCTGAAGCCCTTATTTCACTATGTTTCTCAGTAATGTCCTTTTTATTATTATTGTTACTATTTTTATTAGTCTTGTTCATATTAATATTGATTTTATTTTTGGTATTTTTGCTATTATTATTTTAATATTTTATTAAAAGCCTGGTCTTATAATAAGTTAGTGATTAATAGTTTTTCTATAGGAAGGAGTCTAATTTTATATTTTCTCTCATAATAGGTGAAACCAGTCAAAGCCCTAAGAAGGCGTAGAAGCGTGCTCCAAGACCGTGTCATTTTAGGTAAGGGGTGCTAAGGCCATATGTGTAATATGTGATTTTACGCTATGCATGCTATGTGATATGAATTATAGTGTATTTCATGTGAATATTGTATAATTGTTACGAATACAGCATAATTTTGGAGTTGAAGTAAGTTTGTGTGAATAAATTGTGGCATAAGGCTTATGTGTATAATTATGTTATTATTATTGTATGATATGGCCATAAGACATGCATTTACGGGTTGTAAAATAATGATGGGGAGTGTAACATTGTGGTGTTAGGGTTTTGCATGGAGTTGTGGGATGAACAGTATTAGGGTTTGCATGGTGTTGGCCTTTGCATGAAGTTAATGTTGCATGGTGTAGAGTTTTGCATGGAGTTGTGGGATGCATTGTATTAGGGTTTGCATGGCATTGGGATTTACATGGAGTTAATGTTGCATGGTGGTCTTAGGGTTTGCATGGTGGTATTAATGGTTGCATGGTGGTATTAATGGTTGTATAGTGGTATTAGGGTTTGCATGGTGGTATTAGGGTTGTATGTTGGTATTAATGGTTGCATGGTGGTATTAATGATTGTATAGTGGTATTAGGGTTTGCATGGTGGTATTAAGGGTTGTATGGTGGTGTTAGGGTTTGCATGGTAGAGTTAGGGTACTGCATGGGAGTGAAATTTACGTATGAATGGTTGATTTGGGATATAAGAAAGGTAATGTGTGTTTTGGATGAAAAATAGTACATGGAGATTATATAAGGGTCCATAGGAGACCGAACTAGGATTTCTGTGGACAATTTGTAACACCCCAAAATTCACTACTTTTTTTTTAAAGCGGAAGTAATTAAAATAGAAATACTTAAAACCTATGAATTCTGGGAATGTTACTACCACACCTAGTACTGAACCGGTTCTCCGATCGTTCTAGTACCAAGTGCTAAGGCTGATAAATGATTTACATTAAACTCAAACCAATAGTTCATAAAAAGAACTCGAAAGATAATTCATTAAAAACCAAAGTACGCATAAACGTTTATAAACCATAGAAAATAGAAATCAGAGTGTGAAATCAAAGAGGATAAATACCCAAAACAAGGTAATAAATCAATGAGGATAACTCCAATACAAAAGAAATAATAGAAGGAAATAACATCACATAAAGACTGAAATACAGCCACAAATCTCTTGAACTTCGAGCCAAACATACTCAACACTCAGCCCCACAAGATGTTTCGCCCACCTGCAGAAATCAAAATGGCATACTACTCATGGAAATGAGCAGCACCCATGAAACGGGTGATCAGTACACTACGTACTGAGTAAGGTAACCGAGCACTAAGGCCAATACACAATAACATTAAATAATACAGGATAACAAGAGATCATAGAGACTAGCACCATAATGTATAGGCATACGATCATTCAAGTAAAAGTACAAAGGCCCAATTATAGTCCAGATTAATTACTTAATTGATCTCTGATCATAACCCATTCACACCATACCTTTTATCAAATCCATGTAAGTACAGGAACACCCCAATATTATTGCTGGTGGGCCGGTCACTTGCAGGACAAAGTCCACACCACTATTATTTGCTAGTGGATAGGTCACTTGTGGCACAAAGTCCACACCACTATTCCTGACCGGTGGATCGGTCTGGTTCCTACTCACATGGTGTTCCACTGTAAGTAATTAGTATCTTTTAAGCATTTGTAACTCTAGTTTTTTTTTTATTGAGCTCGAGTCACCCCACTATTATTTCTGGTGGGCCGAAAATGCACAGGTACAAAGCCTGACCACTATTATTACCGGTGGATCGGTTACACATAGGACATCATGTCCTAACCACTATTTCTAACCGATGGATCGGTCTGGACCCGGCTAAATAATCTTCCACTTTAAGTGATTAGTGTCTTAAGTATCTTATTCAAAGGCTTTCACCTTGGACATGCACGAATCATAAATCATAAATTCCATATTCATCATCATACTTACAGTTTAATCACCACATACATATGATAACACAAAAACCCTATTCAACCACACCAAACCCTAACTAACCACAACAATCCATAGTTAATCATTCCAAACCCTAATTTAGTCTCCTCCGTAATCTTAATTTACTCCACGTGCTATTTTTCATCCCAAGTGCTCAAACACCGAAACAACACTTACATTACCTTCCTTACATCCCAAATTAACTTTCCACATGTAAATTTCTTACCCTTGCAAACATTAATCTCTCCATGCAAACCTTCGAACCTTTTTCATGCAAACCCTAAAACTGCACGTGAAACCCTAAATTCAACCATGCAAAACCTAATACCACCATTCAACCATCAAAGCCACCATGTAAACCCTAATACCACCATACAACTATAAATACCACCATACAACCCTAATACCACCATACAAACCATAAATATCTCCATGGAAACCATAATACCACAATACAATCATAAATACCACCATACAAACCATGATTCCGTCATACAAAACCCTAAATTCAATCCACACAAAACCAAAGATTCACCCATACTAAACCTAAATTCAAACCATATAAAACTCAAAGATTCATCCTTACCTTACAATTGATTAGATTCTCCCATATAAAATCATAAATTCGAATCTCCCAAGCAAAACCATAAATTGGATTCCCCCAACAAATCATAAATTAGATTCTCCCAATCAAATCATAAATTAGATTCTCCCATATAATATCATAAATTACATTCTCCCAAATAACATCATAAATTAGATTATCCCAAACAAACCATAAATCCGATTCTCCCATATACTATTATAAATTAGATTATCCAAATTAACATCATAAATTAGATTCTCCCAAACACACTATAAATTCGATTCTCCCATATAACATCATAAATTAGATTCTCCCAATTACCACCATAAATTAGATTCTCCCAAACACACCATAAATTATATTCTTCTACCTAAAACCATACATTAGATTATTCCCTATAAAACCATAAAATTAGGTCGACTCACTTCCCTTAGTCAACTTCTTTCCCCATCCTCCTTTTCCATCCTTTCTTCCACACAAACCACATCGACATCCTCTTATGCATATCTTATAGGGTCAGAACACATATCGTCAAATACACATAGTACACATGCCATACAAAAACATACTTCAACTCCATGTCATACCACATACAAAATAATTAATAATCATAAACATAGAATAAATAGCATATGAAGCACATAATGCATATAAGTAGACAATGGCCTTAGTAAAACCCTTACCTAAAACAATACTGGTTTTACCTATTATGAGAGAGAAGCTAAAATTAGACTCCCTCCTATTAAAAATATTATTAATAACTAACTTAATATAAGACTAGGCTTTTGATAAAATATTAAAATAATAATAGCAAAAATACTAAAAATAATATCAATTGATTAATAATAATAAGGTTGATAAAAATATTAACAATGATAATAAGAAGGAAATTACTCAAAAACATAGTAAAATAAGGGCTTCATCCCTTTTACTAAAATAATAGTACTAATAATAATATTAGTAAAATAAATAACCAAATTTAGTAATAATAATAGTGATGAAATAATAATAATAATAATAATAATAATAATAATAATAATAATAACAACAACATTAATAGCAAAACAAATGTTAAAATATTTGTATTAATAATAATGGAATAAGAATAATGGAAATTCAAAATATGAAATAATAATAATAATTATACTTATAACATTTTAATATTAATAATAGTAAATATAGAAATAATAAGAAGAATAATAATAAAATCAAATTAAAATACACTAAGCTTTAGCCCTCAACATCAATAATAATAAAAACATTAATACTAATAATAATAATAATAATGCATATTAAAAAATATAAATATTAACAGTAATAATAATAGTATTTATATGCAAATAATTGAAATAAAATAATTTAAGGGTTATAAAAATAGGGAAAATAACTGAGAGGGTCTAGGGTTCAACCATAAGCTGGTAGGGATAGGCAGCACCGGCGGTGGTTCACGGCGGCGGCGGTAGTGGCCGGAAAAAGAAACAAAAGAGGAAAAGTTGCATGCTAGGAATAAGATAGGGAGAATTAAGATGGGAGCTGGGGTGTTTTGAGTTGCCCAGAATGAGGGTGGCAGTGCACAGAGGCAATGGTGATGGTCGAATGGAGGAGAAGGAGAAAGAGAGAGGAGGAGAGGAAGAAAGAGGAAAATAAAGGTATGGGGAGATAGAGGAGGGTATGGAGAAGATTTTGGAGGTGAAAGAAGAGGCAGAAATGGTGGAAGAGGTGGCTAAGGTTGGCACAAAGGGTGGTGGAGGTGGAAGAAAGGGCTAGAGGGCAGTGCAAGGAAGAGTTTAGTGGCCAGATATGGAGGCTAAGTGCGCCGGAGGCGGAGAACGAGGTGTCTAAAGGAGTGGCGGCGGCAAGGAAGGATTTCTAGGTTAGGAAATCAAAACTTGAAACAGGGTAGATTGTGAGCATATTTATAGATTTAGGGGAGAGGTTAGGGTTATTTGGGTTGGTGAGGGGATAATGCAGTAGGGTTCGAGCTTATCGGAGGCGAGGGTTGGCCGGTGGTAGCAAAACGGGGCAAAGGTTGCGCATGGAAAGGAGAGGGAAAAATCACACAAGAAATGGAGATTTAGTTGGGTCAAGAGGGCCGGCGATTCAAGGGGAAGAGATAGGAATAAAAACGGTTGGTCAAAACTAGTGTAATCGGCGGCGATAATCTCAGCTAGGCGGTAGATATTGCAGGCTGGCGTTAGGGTTGGCAGGTGGGAAGGAGGAAGAAGACGATGGGGTTGGGCCGGGCGGTTCGTGAAAGAAAGAAGAGAAAAGAAAAGTGGGAAGACCGGGCCGGTTGGCGCAAGGAGTGTGAGTTAAATGAAAGGTGACGTTTATGGTGGAAAAATAAATGAAGTGCAGCGTTTCGAAGTCAGGCCGAAGAAAAGAAAGGAAAGAAGGAGACGAGCCGCGGGAAGGAAAAGGAGGACGAGCTGCTGAGCTGGCCCACGACGCAGAAGGAAGAAAGGGAAGGACTGGGCCGCTGGGCTGGCCTAGTCGACGAGGAGAAACAACAAAAAAAGAAGAAAAAGAAAGAAAGAAAAAGGAAGAAAGAAAAAAAGGAAAAAAGGGAAAAAGGAAAAGAAAACTAATTAGGTTGGATATTTAAATTAAATCAAATATTTAGGACATTTAAAAATAATAATATTTAAATAAAATATTATTTAAATCCCTTTTTAGGTTAAATTTTGACTTTTAAAAGATTTTCTGTAATTTCCATTTTAATTAGCAAAAAACTCAAATTTTCTTTAATTAAATTATTTATAAAATTCATATTAATTTGAAACTATTTTATCCTTCTTACTTTAAATAAAATAATTTATTTTATTAATTTCCAAAATAAAATCCTTAATTAGCTAAAATACCCAAATTTCTTCAAATTAAAATACTTGTAAATTCTTCCTTAATTTGCCCTAATTAATTCCCTTTTATTTTAATAAAAATAACTTATTTAATTAATTTTTATAATAAAATCTTATTTAATAATAAATAATAAAATTAGAATTTTTGGGGCATTTCACAATTAGGGTTTGTTGTTGTTGCTTAGCAATTTTGTATTATCATGTGTATTTGGTGACTAAAGTGTAATTATGATGGTGGAATTTTATGATTTGTGATGTACGAACTTTAAGGAGAATGAATCGTGCATGTTTGGTTCAAAGGTTGTGAATAAGATACTTAAGATATTAACTACATAAATTGGAAGACAATGAGATGGGACAAGCCGATCCAACGATCAGGAATAGTGGTTAGTATTTTTACCCTATGTGCGACCGATCCACTGGTTATAATAGTGGTTACGATATGATGTCCTATGTGTGACCGGCCCACCGGTTATAATAGTGGGGCATCCTGATCTCAATGGAAAATAAACCAAAGTTTTGCTAAGGCAAACAAAATACACTAACCACTTACAGTGGAACACCATGTGAGCAGGAAACGAACTGATCCACCGGTTAGGAATAGTGGTTAGGGTTTTATCCTATATGCGACCGATCCATCGATAATAATAGTTGTTAGGGTTTTACCCTATATGTGACAGATCTATCGGTAATAATAGTGGTTAGGGCATGATGCTTTATGTGTGACCGGACCACCGATTATAATAGTGTGGTATTCCTATACTCGCATGGATTTGATAAAAGGAATGGTGTGTATTGACTTCCAATTAAAGAAAGACTAAATAATTAATTTGGACCTTTTTGGGCCTTATGTGTGGGCTTATTGATGATAGGCTATGGATTTCTCTATACACTTTTATGTATCATATATGTGGTTTGAAATTGTATTTTGATTATTATCCTGTATGATTTGATGTGTTTATGTGTCAGTCTCAGTGCTCGGTTACCTTGCTTAGTACGTAGCGTACTGGTCACCCGTTTCATGGGTGTTGCTCATTCCCACAAGCAGAAGGCCCATTCTGACTTTGTGCAGGTGGGCGGGACATCTGGTAGAGCCGAACGTTGAGTATATATGTGGCCGGATTCACTATTCTCGTTATTTTATATTCCTTCTATTATTTCCTTTGTATTGGATTTATCCAATCTAATTTATTACCTTGCATTGAGTACTTTAAATGAATCTTTTATCAGTTGTAAACTATTTTCTTTTGAATATGAATGATACTTCTTTATGCGTACTCTGATTTCTATGTTATTATCTCTTTAATTCATTTTATGAAATCTTAGTTTAAGTTTCATGGTAATCTTCTTAGCCTTAGCTCTTGGTACTGAAATGGTCAGAGAGAACCAGTTTGGTACTAAGTGTGGTGGTAACATTCCAAAAATTCACGAGTTTTTAATTTAAGTATTTCTATTTTAATTACTTCTGCTTTAAAAAAAAGTAGTGAATTTTTTGGTGTTACACAATAGGTGATGTAGGAGGGAGGGGGACCATGTAGGGTAATGCCTAGTGCATATGTTGTAGGTCCAGATGAGGAAAGGTGGTGGGGAGAGAGAGGGGGGAGAAGAAAAATGATAGGAGTAGAAGTGGAAAGAAGAGAAAAAGAAAGGGAGAAAAAGGGGTAGTGGTGCTCTTTTACAAGGCTTTGTGGGGAAAAAAAGGAAAGAAAAGTCAGGTCTGGGGAGGGAAAGGAAAAAAAATAAGGGGAAGGGGGATTGGGTTGCCACTAGGCACAACTCAGTCTACTGAAAAATGTGGAGAGGAAGTAAAAAAATGAAAAGGAACAAAAGAAGAAAAAAATGGAAGATGTTGGTCGTAGCAGTCTTTGTGCCTACCTAATATTTGGTAGTAGCCTTGAGCCTGCCAGTGTATTAATAATAGTCTTTGTGCCCACCTTTGTTTTGGTAGCAGCTTTTGTGGCTTCCTATTACAGATTGCATGTTAGATTATGCTGATGGGATTACTTATGAATTTTGTGGGTAGTGTGCATTATTCAAGATGATGTTGCTTTCTAATTATACTACAAAGAGTATTACTTGGATCTTTTATTAGTATGTTTCAGTTATTTCTAGGTGAATAAGTATTAGAAATATGTGATCTTCAAACATTTGTTTATATGAGTGATTATCATATTCTTGTTAACATATGGATAATTTAATGTTCTATGATAGATGCGATACATTTGGTGTGTTGCATGCGGGCCATACATATTAGTGTTATATAATGGGTCACTCAGTACCATAGTAGTAAAAGGTTTCTTTCTTAGGCTCCACCATATTCATTAGGTTGTGGTCTTTGCCTGCTAGTTCAAAGCTCTTTTCAAAGAGTATTCTTTGGGTTAAGGGTGCAGTGCTATCAAGATATTTTATTTATTTTCCTTATGATCTTCTATATTTCATTTCCAATCACTCTATTTTGTAACCACAATTAGCAGGTTATATTTTCTCTATTTGAGCTAGTGCACTACTCTATTTTATATTTGTATTTTTCAATTTATATAAAGTAATGTTTTAGCCTTTACACTTGGTGTCGAAAAAGTGGAGGAAAATCAGTCTGATACTAAGCACAGCTGTAGCACCTCAAAATTTATTATTTTATCTTCCATAAATTTTCAAAACAAAACTTTTTAGTGGTAAAATTTGGGGGTGTATAGTGGCAACTTAGGAAACATTGTAACGGTTATATGTGAAAAAGGGGGGAACTTAGGTTGTAGCAGTCCCATATTTACTCCTAAAAAATGATAAAATATGGAAGCAAAACAACAAATAGGGAGTTCTATCACCACAATTACCATAGGAAAGATATCCATCATCTATCCCTTGATAGGTGCAAGGCTAAACTCCTAAAATAGAAAACTAAATAAAAAATCCTCTCACATAAATTCAATGAAAAATCCTCTAAAATCAAGGCTAAGTAATAAAAGGAAAATCTATGAGATAAACCTAGGTTTTCGAAACAAAACAAAGCATCAAAATATTAATGGTCATTTACAACACCAAATTACATTTACAACAAGACTATTTGACTTCCAAAACATTTATAAATGATTAGCAGAGTCGTTGAGGGACAAAATTCTAGGTAGCTCTAACACTTAACCCAAGTCCAAGTCACATTTAAATTAAACAAAAATAGTTGTACAAGTGTAATATCAGTACGATGATGTACTAAGTAAATAACCCAACTAGTGGCAATAGTATACACATATAGATTCATATTCATATACCATCTTAACATAAAAGATCATGGAAACAAAAACAACATATAAGGTTTAATACGAGTGTAATAACATCAAAGCTTAATGCGTATCTCTAATAAAATATACAATTTCAACTAAGATTGATTTCACAAAGAACATATTATTTTAGAGGAATTGTGCAATCAATACCACCAAAAGATATTACACCACACATGCAAATTCATGTGATTACCCATTTCCTTGTATATTATATTAATTATGTATTTCTAATATGTAGTATTTAATACATCCAAAATATAACATAATCCATATGCAATATATAATATTATAATCATCTACGCCATGACGACAAGAAACAACAGCAACATGTCACCTATAGCTTTGCGGTTATGGCAAACAATGTGACATGTTGCCCTATGGCAATGGCACATATAACCATTCAAAACACTCTAAGCTTTAAGTATCGATACCTCCTATAGGCATTGGTGGTCACCTATAAGGAAGGGAGAAGGACTTCACTGTCACACTACTAGCATAACACATATAAAATCATAGGGAATGTGTCTACCGCAAGACCCTACCTCAAAAAAATTTCCCATAGTTACTCAAAGTGGACTATATTCAACCACAACTATGACCAATAATGTGACCTATAATACAATTTCCATATGTGGACTAAAACCACTAGCTATGATGACTTATGTGACGTATAGCATAATTTCCACAATTCTTTCATTTTACTAATCACTAGAATTATTCATACTATAATCCATGATCACATATTCACCATATAAATCACAATCATAAATTTTATTATCAACCATCACATATTATTACCAATAAAGAATTAATCCTTTTCCATTCACATTAAGAAACATGATATCAAAAGTTTATGTCATGGTACATTTATATAACTTATGTTGCACAACGAATGATAATTTATAGCTACAAAGAATAGTGACTCATATTTGAAGAACTACATGATACCACAGAACAAGATAGTCGTGTGGCATTGACACACAACTACATGCCTTATTAACAAATCATAGAATGTTTGTAAATTAATTAACAAATAAAATAACACACATCAACACATTCAATTCTATTAAATAGCGTTTTTGGAGGTTTGCTTAGGTTCCAAGCTATCACAGCACATAAAGAAGGAAAACCAGAGCATTATGATCCACTAACACACCTTTCTAGATTACCTATTAGGATCACAAGAAAAAGCTAGAGATAACTAATCCAAAACTAAAATAGTAGGAAATAAGTAAATTTTATCAAAACCTACTTATACAATTAGATTTTAACACCCAAAACATCAAACCAATCATTTTTAAAAAACTGATCCAGAAAATAAATTAAAACACGATTTAAATTGTTTTTTAAATCAAAACTAGTAAATGAATAAAATATGACTCAACTTTTGAAACTATGTCAAAAAATTAGTGTTTGAAAGCTATAAATAAAAATTTAGACAGTTCAAATAAAGTAATAAAATTATAGGTATTAGAATAAAACTAAGATCATTTCAAATAATTTTATAAAATCAAATTTAAAAGGAACAACTATATAAATGAAAACTCCCATAATTTCATCTGAAACCTAAGGTTTTAAGCCCAAAATTGGAATTTAGTAAACTTTTTTTCATTTATTTAAATTGATTGTTTAAAATGAAATTATCCTATTTTATAACATATTGAATAATAAAATTTTTGAAAATAATAAAAGAATAATCTAACTAAAACAAATTATCATTTTTTTGCCTCGATTGTAAATCTACTAAAATCTTATTCAAACAATTAAAGTAATGGACCAAAATTGAAATTAGTTATATTCTAAACCCTATTATATAAACAGTTTAATAAATTAACTCAATTACATAAGAAAATTTCAATCTACAAAATTTTTGATCTATTAATTCAATTGGAGTTTATTTCACACAATTTTCCTAAATTGACACTTTCAATAAAATATTGAATGCATTTTAAAGCATATTTTGAAATCAATTAAATGAAACAACCTAATTATATAATTTAATTTCGTTACACATGATTTTTGATTGATTCCACATAAATTTTTCAAATTGGTAATTCCAACATTAAAATAGATATATTTTATAGCATAGTATATAATTAATTAATTAAAAATATCATAATCAAAAAAATCTAAAAAAATGGGGAACGAATCAAATAAAAATTTTGATTTTCACAAATCAACAGTGTACACTACAATTAAACCCTCTTAATTAATCATACAACTCATGCATATATAATTCAGTAATCAATTTAGATTAATGAAAGGTAATTCATTTAAAATTTCTCATAACAAAATTAGGGCTTTCAATAATTAAACCAAATGAATTGTTGTAAAATAAAAGAGAGTGAGGGCTTATTAAGCTTCGCACGTGGTCAATGAGTGCTCATTGATGGTTGGGTAATGCTAGAAGAGGCCGGAAGAAGGATCACCACTACTATTTGCTTGCAAGATCTGGTGTTGCAATCAATAATGTCAAATAGAGGGAGTAGTGGTGTGGTGTGGTGGTGGTTTTACTTAACAAAGGAGGAACATAGAGGAGAGGGAGGCAAGGGAAAGCTATAGCACCACCACACTTAGTGTAAGTCCATCTCTCTCACCTTTCGTATACCAAGTGCTAATGATAATACGAACCAAATAAAAAAAACAGTAGAAATAAGAGAGATCATAAACAAAGGCTACCGAGGGAAGAAAAGAAAGAAAGAAAATGGGAGGGGGAAGCCGGATTGGTCGTGGGGGAGAAGAAAGGGTATGGCGCGTGCCTAGGCCGTACAGGAGCAAAGGAGAGGGGAAAAGGATTAGGCTGCAGGTTTTGCTGGCTTGGGTCGGGAAAGGGGAGGGCAAGAAAGAAAAAGAGAAAGGAGAGGAAGAAAAGAAAAGGAATGAGAAGAAAGGGAAAAGAAAAAGGGGAAAAAGGAAAGAAAAGAGAAATAGGTTTGAGGAATTTAAAATATTTTGGTATTTTGGGATATTGAAAAATAATAATATTTGAATTAAATAATAATTAAATTCTATTTTATGTTAATTTTGCCTATTTTGAATAATTTTTCCCACTTCAATGTTAATTAGTAAAATGCCATTAATTTTCCTTATTAATTTATTTATTATTTCCTCTTGATTTCTTTAAATAATTCCCTTTTATTTTAATAAAATAATTTATTTAATTAATTTCCTTAATAAGTCCTTCTTTTGCTAAAATCCCCTAAATTATGGTTTTTGGGGTATTTCATTACTACCCCCTTAAAGAAATACTTCGTCCCCCAAGTCACTTGTAATTTCCTAGGGTTAAGGCCAGAACATCCTTTATGGATAGGGATATAACTATCATGAGGAAATATACAACTACCCCCTTAGAAAAAAAGGACTTACTATGGGGTTTTTTTGTTCTGTACCTGCAGTGAAGAGCTCAGGATATGCTTCTCACATGTCCTTCCCAGCTTCCCATGTAGCTTCATCAATTCCATCCAAACTCCATATAATCTTGAAAAGGAGAACTACACTCATGTGCGTCTTCCATAGCTTGGTATCAAGGATCCCAACCAATCACTCTCCATTGGTTAAGGATTTGTCTAATTTTATCTCATCTTATTAGATCACGTGGGAAGGATCAGCAATGTACTTTTGCAAGTGTGAGATGTGGAATAGATTGTGAGACCTCGGGCTCAGCTCACCCTTTCTACCAAACCTTTGAATGCCCTTTTTGGGGTAGACCCTCAACAACATAACTCTCCTGTCTGCTATAGGCTGCTCTTATCCGGTCCTAAATCTATTGAACCTGCCTGGTCATATCTTCGATCATCTCGAGCCCTAATATGACTATCTCATTGATATCATTCCAACATAAGGGAGTTTTACATTTTCACCCATACAAAGCTTGAAAGGAAGCCATCCTAATACTATCCTGGTAGTTGTTGTTATATGAGAACTCTATCAAATATAGGAGTTCCTCCCAATAACCCTAGAAATCTAGCACATAGGCCCTCAACATATCCTTTAGGGTTTCTATGGTCCGCTCTGTTGGCCTACCCATGGTAGGGTGGAATGTTGTGCTCATCTTCAACTTTATTCCTAGGACCTCATATAGCTTTCCATAGAAGTGAGAGAAGAACCTTGAATCCCAATATGATATGATGTCTTCTAAAGCCTCGTGACAACTAACCACAATCTTCATATAATCACCCATTAGCCAATCCATACTCTAGGTGGACCTTATCGAAATAAACATGGCCGATATAGTAAATCTGTCCATAATATCTCAAATGGTGTCACAACCGCTCTGAGTTCTTGGTAAACCACTAACGAAATCCATGTAGATGGAGTCCCACTTACGTCCTATTACCTAAAAGGGGTGATGTAGTCCCATCATCCTCCAATGTTCAATCTTAACCTTTTGACACACTAGACATTGGGACATGAACTAGGCTACTTCCCACTTCATGCGGGCCACTAATAAACCTATTTTAGGTCCTTATATAGCTTATCTCCCCTAGGATGGACTGAATAAGGGGTCTGATGCCCTTCACCCATAATAAGAAATTTGAACTCTGGAAATTTATGTGGTGCACAATAGCATCCCTTGAATCAAAGCTTGCCATCCTCATGAATTCGAAATCCTCCTACTCGACCTTCTTACATCTTTTGGTGTAATATCTCAAGCTTGATGTCTCTAATCTAGCTTGCTCAAATCTCCTCAAATATGGTAGGGGTGGGGTTAAGGCACTCATTCACGCCTCAAGCTTGCTGAATCAGTTTAATCTCCAAGCGTGACAACTCCCTTATTGCTCGATCAACAACCATATAGCAAAGTGCAGAATGCAAGGTCTTCCTACTTATGGAATCTACCACCACATTGCCCTTAGCTTCATGGTAGGTGAACTCAATGTCATAGTCCTTGACAAGCTCCAACCATCTCCTCTGTCTTATGTTGAGCTCCTTCTAGGTGAAAATGTACTTGAGACTCTCATCGTCTCTAAAGAACCTACACTTCATGCCGTATAGGTAGTGCTTCATGGTTTTTAAAGCAAACATCATGGTAGCTAGTTCCAGGTCATCATTAGGCTATTTCTATTCGTGTTGCTTCAACTTCCAGGAGGCATATGCAAGCACTTTTCCCTTCAACATCAACACACACCCAAGCTCAGGTGTTGTGGTCAACCTTCCCTTCAACTTTTGGAAAGCTCCCTCACGAGTCTCATCCCACTAGAACTTCATATTCATCTTCAAGAGGTTGGTCAATGGTTGGGTAATCCAGGAGAAATTCTGCACGAAATTTTTTTAATAATCAGCCAATCCCAGAAAACTTCAAAGCTCTAATATATTTGTATGAGGCTTCCACTCTGTGATGGCCATGATGTTAGCTAGACCCTTAGCCACTCCCCTAGTTGATAAAATGTGTCCTAGGAAAGCCAGCTCGTGAAGCCAGAATCTTGACTTTGACTATTGCACATATAAGCGATGCTCTCTTAGTAGACTCAAAATAGTGCGGAGGTGTTGCTCGTGCTCCTCGTTTCTTAGGAGTACACTAGAATGTCATCAAAGAACACTAGGATGAATTAATCAAGGAATGTCCTAAATATCCTTTTCAACAAATCAATGAAAACAACAAGGGCATTTGTGAGCCCAAATGGCATCACTATAAACTTGTATTGTCGATACTAAGTTCGGAAGGTGGTCTTCATAATATCAACATCAGCAATCCTCAACTAATGGTACCTAACCTCACATTAATCTTAGAGAACACCATGGCACCCTTTAGTTTGTTAAAAAGGTCATCAATTCTCGTTGGGTATAGGTTCTTCACTATCAGTTGGTTCAATCTTTTGTAGTCGATTTAAAGTCAAGACTACCATCCTTCGTTTTTATGAACAAGACCGATGCTTCCTAGGGTGACACACTTGGGCAGATGTACTCGTGCTCCAATAACTCTTCTAGTTGGGCTTTTAAATCCTTTAATTCAACCAAAATCATCTAGTAGGGTGCCTTCCTGATGGGCTTAGCTCCTGGCACTAGCAATCAAAATCAATTTTAATGGAATTGTAGGAAATAAATGTATCTAGAATTACTAGGTCCTTTAGTCCTTGTGTAGCTACTATACACTACACAAGTATAGGGGATACCCCTTCTAGACAAAGGAGTGTAGAGTCACTGCCGATATGACCTTTGTAGCCGGCTTAGGTTGGGTTCTTCTATTTGAAACGCTAGTCCCCTTTGGGCCTTGCAAGATCATGCGCTCTTAAGAGTAGTGAATAACGATCTTATACCTCTCTAGCATGCCCATACCCAGAATAATGTCAAAGTATTTTAATTCCATCCCAACCAGGTCTACTAGGATGTCTACCTTCACTATGAGTAAGGCCACATCTGAATATAGCTGACTACACTCCACTTTATCACATGATGGAAGAATCATAGATAGTTCTATTATAGTAGCTGGTGATATTTCAGCCTTAGCAGTAAAAGTAGATGAAATAAAGGAAAAGATAGAATTTGAATCAAATAGTCCATATACCGGTAAAGAGTGGATGGTGAACATACAAGTGAAGACATCGAGGTAGAGGTCAGTCTCTGCTTGACTAATCATATTCAGACGCCCCTTGAATGGCCTCCTTTTTGTGTGAAATATCTAGGTCCCTCTAGCTTTCCTTCACCTCTCTAGATGTGGCACAAGCTAGGGCAGCTGCTAGTGAGTAATACAATGGGGTGCGGTCTACAGATGCTGCATCTGGAGATTCTGCCGGTAAGCCTTCTTCTCGGATATCAGCGCCCCTCGCTGATGATACGGTTGAGTCTAGTGTTTTTGAGATCACAGTGGCCTATAACACTCCACCGCTCTATTACCCAACCTCCCATAGCTTTGGCAGGTCACTAACTTGCCTCCATAGTTCCTACATGGGTAACTCCAGGCACACTATTTGTAAGAGGATTCTCGTAGGGGTACTTGGCCTCTACTACAATCTATTTAGGGTTTCCTCGGTCCTTCATATTGGGGCTGGGTCCTACCCCAAGAACTCTAACCCTCAAGCTTCCTTTTCCAAATGATGGTGGACTCCTGTTGGACTAAAGTGGTTGTGATTTAGGTGCACTCATATAATGTAGCTAGATCAGCAAAGGGCACTTCACCTATCATCCTACGGATGGCGAAATTTAACCCTTGCTCAAATTGGCACCACTATGGATTAGTAGGGGGCAATCCTTGGGGTAAAATAGAGGAGCTTAGTGAAGCGGGTATAATATTATCATACTTACATCAACCCTGCATAAACTCCTAATGCTTGTCCTACATTAGGCTCTTGAGGTAGAATCTAGAGTAGAGAGCGGTCTTGAATGCCTCCCAATTTGCTAGGTGAGAAACTGGGGTATGGTGCTCTACACACCAGAGATCTGCCATACCACTCAAGAAGATAACCGCTATGCTAAGCTGCCGAGCTAAGGGGTAGTCTACTTCCTCGAAAGTGTTATCCATGTCTCGGATCCACGCTTCAAGGATCATAGGGTCCTCCTCACTAGAGTATGTCAGAGGTTGATGCCCAGTGACCCTCCAAAATCTATCTACACCAGCACCTTCGGAGTGGTGTGGGTGCAAGGCTAGCACCAAGGGTTGACAATGAATTAATTTCATGAAGGCCTCAAAGCCTTCCCTAAGCATCTTACTCTGCCATCATTAGTAGAAGCTACACAAGAAAAGGAATAGTAAGGGTGAACCCTTTTTTGTTTAAAACACTCATTTCCTGCTACTTTTCTTCATAGAGAATCTCTAATCTACCCCTTCATTTCCTCACTGTGGCCTAGACTCAAGAAATTTTAAAATAGGAGAGTCTCATTAAGGCATGAAGACTTCCTAAATCAAACTCTTGAAAAATAGGCATGGTTTCAAAGACCAACACTCTCTGATACCAAATTGTAAAACTCCCAAAGTTTACTATTGAAAAATTTTGTTTAATGAAATAGTTTACCATAAGCGAAAAAAGAAAACTATAAATTCAGGGGATATTACAACCACGCATAGTACTACACCAGTTTATTCCTACCGTTCCAATATCAAGTGTTATGACCGAATAAGATTAACATCAAACTCAAGTTGGCAATTAAAAAAAGCATTCACAAAAGAACTAAATCATTCACCATATAGAAAGAGAGAAGTTAAAAAGAGTTACAACCAAGAAGGTAAGGATTTAAAGTTCCCAACAACAGAAAAAAATATAACATAATTAAATTAAATCAAAATGGTATAGGAAAAATGAAACAGAAGAAAGAATCCTGGCAGGTCACTCATCATGCCTTGGCTAGGTCTAGGCTCTACTCTTCGCCCCACCCGATGCCTCATAAGAGTCGTAGGCACAAAAAATTGTATCACCAACCAACACAAAGTTAGAAGGCCCTTCCACTTGTGGAAATTGGAAACACACATGAAAGAGGTGGTTAGTACTCTATGTACTAAGTAAGATAATAATGCGCTAAAGCGAATACATAAGGGCACATAATACGAGGACTATAACATGACATCATACAATCCTTTTGATAAACAAAGGCCAAGCTGTGGTCTAGATACACTGATTATTTAACCTCTAATCTATACTCATTTCACACAATACTTTTTATCCATCCTTGCGAGTATGGGAATGCCACTATTATAGTCTGTGGATTGGTCACATAGAGGGCAGAACACACCCGACCAGTATTATATGCCCGTGGATCTATCTCTAGGGCAAGATGCTCATTGTTACCATTATTCAAGTTGATCAGTCTAGCCCCAACACTCATGGTGTTCGAGTATAAGTACCTAATTCCTTTTATATGTCTTATCAAACTTAGGGTTTTGTTTAGTGAGCTTAGGATCCCCCGCTTTTATATTTGGTGAATCGGTCAATTATAGGGTGGAATGCACCTAACCACTATTATATGCTGGTGGATCGGTTTCTAGGGCACCCTGGCACCTGGGCGCTATTTTGTTGGTGAACCGGTCTAGGCCTAACTCAATAATCTTCCAGTTTACATGATTAATGTTTTACCATGTCTTATTCAACATGTTTTACCTTAGACATAAATAACCAACTCCATCTATGCTTATTCTTCAAAGAGGGCATGTCCTATATCTTGAGACTCCTACACCTCACACCTACCCAAACATCCTTTCCTTATTCCACTACTCACACTAGAGGCCCAACTCCTAGGTGTGTGGGGCAGGGCCCACTACCTAACACCACTTAACCCATTTACTTTCTTCCTTAGGGTTTTCTCCAGAAAACCATAATATAGGCCTATGTGGCCCATCCTCCTCCACCTCACGTAACCATATTGTTTTAGTATGCCATACATCACACCTCTTAGATTCACCCTCATAATCTCACTTTATTCCCTAAATACACGTGGGCCCACAAAAACCTAGGTGGCCACACCAAACCCTAGCTCAATCTCCTATACACCCTTATAACATCTAGTATGCTATTTTTTACCTAAAGCTTTCAAGCACCCAAACAAATCTTCTACTACCCTCCTCACATCCAAGGCCAACTTTCCATACATAAATTTCTCCCCAATCAAACATTATCAATCCTATGCAAACCCTCAATATTTTCATGCAAAACCCAAAAATTCATAGCAAAAGCCTAGATTCTCCCATACACATCCTAGAATCTCTCATACAAACTTCATCGAATTTATTTTGCTTTAATTTCCTCTTTTATCCTTTCTCTCATGGATCATAGGATATTTAAGTCAATCCCACATTCCTTGGTCAACTTACTTCCCCTTGGCCAGCTTACTTTATCATGGTCCACTTATTTCCCCATTTTTCTTTTTCATCTTTCCACCTTATATCACAACATTAATTATCCTAGCATGCATGTCCTTAAAGGGTGACATCACATGACATCATAATTCATCGTACAAACATATTGTACACATACCATAAGAGAACACAATAGCATATGTCAACTTCAAGCTATGCTACACATAAAATAGTAATAATAATAGCACACAATACACAACATATCATTATACAGGGCATCTAAGGCATATAAGACACATCGCACACATAAGGCCTTTGCCACACCCTTACATATGCTCTTGGAGCACGCTCCTATGCCTCCATAGGATTTTGACTAGTTTCACCATTAAGAGGGATATCTAAGGATTAGTTTCCCTCCTATCAAAAGTACTATTATTTCCTATTTTATTCTAAGATTAGGGTTACTATTACTAAAGGAAACTTTACAATACTACTACGGAAACAGGAAATAATAACGGGACATTAATAACGGTGGTTCGAAAACCGTCGTCAAATCCGTGAAAATTAATGCGCGGGAAGTTTTAATAACGGTTTTATGCAATAACTGTTATTACAAGTGCAAGGTAAAATTTGCACGGGAATTTTAATAACGGTTGACGTAAAACCGTTATTAAAAAATGATTTAATAACGGTTCAAACAAGAACCATTATCAAAATTGGCAAGGTTTTAATAATGGTTCCTCTAAAAACTGTTATTAAATCATGTTTTGATAACGGTTCTTGAAGGAACTGTTATTAAAGCATGATTTAATAATGGTTCTTACTGGAACCGTTATTAAAATCTCCTTTTATTTCATTCTCTTCTGTTTTGTGCCAAAATTTTCAAACTCTGCCGCTTCCCTCTCATACTCTCTTTCTCTTGCGAACCCTTGCACCACCGCTCTGGCTCCTTTGAATTAAGGGAAACCATCGCACCGCCATCTCTCCACCACCCCTCTTCCATTCTTGCGAACGTAGCCAGCATTTGTACCTTCGTCGTTGCCGTTCTCAACTTGTATGCCGTCACTCCATTTACGTATGTGTTGTTCTTCCTTCATTTCTTAATTTGTCTCTACTGATATGTATATATATATATATATAAATGCATGTTGCACCGAAGAGGTTGTGTTTGATATGTTACTCGAAAATCTGTTGTTTGTAGTGTTGGTGAAAAATTTTGCTGTGGCCTTTTTTTATTGTGGCCGGCCGAGACCTTAATATATATGTATATATATATATATATATATAAATGTGTTTATAATCTATTTTTATAAAAATATGTATTATTATTTTAAGAGAATCCACAAGCCTAAAATATATATTATTATCATAAGATATGTACATTCTAAGTATAAAATTAAGGTCTATATATTTTTTTAGCACTCACATTATT
This sequence comes from Tamarix chinensis, assembly GCA_030549775.1. Classification (NCBI taxonomy): domain Eukaryota; kingdom Viridiplantae; phylum Streptophyta; class Magnoliopsida; order Caryophyllales; family Tamaricaceae; genus Tamarix; species Tamarix chinensis. The sequence continues at coordinate 67,320,516 of CM060181.1, forward strand.
ATATATGCAAATGATCATGTGTATTTATATGTTTCTTTTAATATATAGTTTGTAAGACGTGTATGTTTGCTTTTCCGTAAAATGTATGTTATATATGTGTTCTATTATATGTATATATATTTATAATATATTTATATATAAGATGTGTGTATATAATCTTAAATAATTGTGGTTAGGGTTAGGGTTGGGGTTAGGGGGAGAGTTAGTGTTAGGGTTAGGGTTAGGGTTAGCTATAGGTTTAGGATCATTATTTTATGAGGTTTAGTGTTATTTTTATTATAATTTATTAGGTTACGGGGAGTGTTAGGGTTAGGGGAGGGGAGGGGGAGGGTTAGGTTTAGGTTTATCGTTTATTTATAAAAAATATAAACTAGGGCTATAAGGAAAAATCCTAAGGATAAGGGTATTGTGCATGGGGAAAAGTTGAGGAGGTTGGTTGGGCAACGGTGTTGTGATCGATAAAAATTAAATAGAGATGAATAATTGTGTATAATAATAATAATAATAATAATAATAATCATCATATAGGATTTATTAGATTGTATTATATATATATATATATTATCTTATTAATATCTACTTGATTTTACTATGCATAGCTTGATTGATTTGATGATAGTTTGATGTTGAGCCAGTTTGTTAAATATATAACTAAAGATTATGTCCTTATTTTAAATAGTTTGATATTGTTAGGTTTACATAGTTGGTTATGATCTAGTAGAATATATTTATGATTTGTCTAGCTTGTTGAAGATCAGTTTACATATTCTGTAATTTAGATCCTTTTAATTTCGAGAATAACCTTGATGATAAGATTTAGTGGTTCTCATTTGTAGGTAGTGAGATGACATACCCTCCACTGTATTTTCATATGGCGCCATATAGAGATGTACGGACTCATGTGATATGGTTATATGACGAGCTATGTCATTTGTACGCGAGTGGCTCATCCTATCACCCCTTCCATTTCAGATCTTATCACCTTCTGTTGACCCTGCCACAGATAGAGCCATGGGCATCGGCTACGTCTACTTTTTTGCAGTGGTTTGTCTACCACACTGATGCACCACACCCGAGATTTATTGAGGGTGAGCTTTTTGCTAGAGAGTATGATAGGATATCAAGAGAACTGATGGTCATCGATGATGAGTGGAGGTATCGTCATAGCTTGCCTCGGAGTATCCACCTCGGTTACCCTAGAGTATCCGTGAGTAGACTCTCATTTGATGATGTCAGGGATCAAATGATATATCGTGATGAGTGGACTTTTAGAGTTATAGTTTTTAGTTGGGCTCGACGAGGCTATCGGGGGATTTAGTTTTAGATATGAGTTTTCGTTTTTTAGGTATTTGAGTTGTAGCAACATTTTGATGTATATAGTGTTGCTATTGCTTAAATCCTGTAGTATGCATATCTTTTGTAAATTGAACTATTAATTGTATAATATTTTGCTACGTTTGTATGTATGCATATATATATATAATGAAACTCTTTGGATGTATGAGGAGTTTCATTGATCGGCATTAATATAATTTTGGAAACTTGTTAGCATGATTCGTATATATATATATATATAGAGAGAGAGAGAATAGCATGATACATTTGAGATTAATTCTTTCTAAGAAAGAGTGATTTGAAAATTATTATACTTATAATTCAATTTATTTTTAATAATTACTTTCATGTGGGATATATCTAGATTCAAATAATATGGATCGGAAATGGTTGTTTGCAAATCGTCTATCTAGAGAATATGATGAAGGAGTGGAGTTTTTCATCAAGTTTGTAGTTGAACATGCTCGGGATTCTAGTAGAATAGTCTGTCCTTGTTTGAAGTGTGCTTATATTCAGCATGTCAATGCTAATGATTTGAGAGATCATTTATTTGTGTATGGAATTGATACAAGTTACATTTGTTGGATATGGCATGGGGAAACAGAGTCTAAATATGAAAATGACGATGTTGGGAGGGATAGTAGTGGATCATCATTTGATAACTATGAGGGATATTCGTTAGAGGAGATGACTCAAAAGGTTGAGGAAAGTGTTCGGGATTGTCCAAAAATGTTTGAGAAGTTATTGAATGACTCAGAGAAACCTTTGCATGGTGATTGTAAGACGTTTACGCGATTATCCGCTACTTTAAGGTTGTACAACTTAAAGGCATGTAACGGATGGAGTGATAAGAGTTTTACAAAATTATTGTCACTTGTGAAGGATATGCTTCCTAATGATAACGTTCTACCCGATAATACGTATGAAGCGAAGAAGATTCTATCCTCTATGGGCATGAGTTATGAGAAGATACATGCATGCCCTAATGATTGTATTTTATATAGCATTGACAATGCATCATTGGATAGTTGTCCTAATCCTGAATGCAAAGCACCACGATACAAGAAGAACAAGGTGCTCGCTAAGGTGTTATGGTATTTTCCTATAATACCAAGATTAAGGCGGATGTTTAATGATATTGAAGATGCCAAGAACCTAAGATGGCATGCTGATGACAAGATAGATGAAGGGCTTCTTAGACATCCATCCGACTCTCCAAAATGGATGACGATTGATGGGTTGTTTCCTGAATTTGGTAAAGAAGCAAGAAATGTGCGCCTTGCGCTTTCTGTAGATGGAATGATTTTGGTTAGTTATTTTGGTTATATACAATTTACCTCCGTGGCTCTATATCAAATGCAAGTATATGATGTTGTATTTACTCATTTCCGGGCCAAACCAACCTAGGAATGATATTGATGTTTATTTGGCACCTTTGATTGATGATTTGAAGTTCTTATGGGACATGGGCGTTGAAGTATTTGATGCATATGGTCAAGAAAATTTCATTTTGCGAGCATTGTTATTCTGTACTATAAATGATTTTCCGGCGTATGGCAACTTGTCAGGTTATAGTGTGAAAGGCCATTATTCATGTCTGATATGTGAGGAGAATACTTCATTTGTTCAGCTAACACATGGCCGAAAGACTGTGTTCCTTGGGCATCGTAGTTTTTTACCGAAGAATCATCATTATCGTAGGCAAAGAAAAGCGTTCAATGGATTCCGAGAAGAAGGGCAGGCACCAATCTGGTTGACGGGTCCACAAGTGTGGCTGAAGATGAAACATTTGAGTGTCAAGTTTGGGAAGAAGAATAAAGATAAGCCTCCATCAGTTGGGTGGAAGAAGATGTCGATATTCTTCAACCTTCCTTACTGGGAATCTTTCTACGTGTGACATGCCCTTGATGTGATGCATATTGAGAAAAATATATGTGACAGTCTTGTTGGCACATTACTTAATGTTCCACGCAAGACTAAAGATGGGATAAATGCTCGAATGGATATGGAAGAAATGGGTATTAGATGGGAACTGACACCGCGAGACAACGGAAGAAGAACATATTTACCGCCGGCGTGTCATACTCTTTCCAAAAAAGAGAAAATTTCATTTTGTGATTTCTTGCACGGTGTCAAGGTTCCGGAAGGGTATTCTTCAAATGTCAGAAGGCTCGTGTCGATGAATGCGTTGAAATTAATTAACATGAAGTCTCATGATTGTCATATCTTGATGCAGCACTTCTTACCGATAGCTATACGTGGAATTTTTCCAAAACGTGTTCGAATTACTATCATGAGTCTTTGTTTGATTTTTAAAGCCGTCTGCTCTAAAGTTATACATCCTGATAGTTTGGACGCCTTACAAAAAGGGATTGTGATTATTTTGTGCCAACTTGAAATGTATTTTCCACCGTCATTCTTTGACATTATGGTACATCTAACTATTCATTTAGTTTATGAGATAAAGATGTTAGGACCTGTTCATTGGCATTGGATGTACCCCCTTGAACGGTTTATGAAGTTGATAAAAGGTTATGTGAAGAATCGATATCGGCGAGAAGGATGTATTGTTGAGAGTTACCTGGTGGAAGAGGCAATTGAGTTTTGCACACAGTACTTGTCAAACGCTGAAGCACTTGGTATTCCTAAGTCTCGACATGCGGGCAAATTTCAAGGATAGGGTATTAGAGGAAGACAATTTGGGCATGTAGATGCTAACATGTTCCGTGCAGTGCATCTATATGTATTACACAACAGTGATGATGTTCAGCCGTACATTGAAGAGCATATGACTTCTTTATGGATTGAAAATCCATCCAAGACTGAGAAATGGATTATCGATAAACATAATCTTTCCTTTATTGGTTGGATAAGAGATCGCATCATTCCACTCATCGGTCATTCCCCAACTTTAATTTCCGAAACCCTACATTGGTTGTCTCAGAAACCTCGTTATGAAGTTTTTCAATATACCAGTTATGTGATCAACAGTTGCACTTTTTATACAAAAGAATAAGATGGGAAGAGTACAATGCAGAACAATGGGGTGACTTCAGTGACTGAGGCAATGCATGTTGCTAGTGCGAAAGACAAGAATCCAACTTATGCAGATATGAATTATTATGGTGTGATTGAACATATATGGGAGTTAGATTACAGTGTATTTAAAATCCCTGTATTCGGCTGCAGATGGGTTGATAACGGCAGTGGGGTTAGATATGACGATGGATTCACATTAGTAGATCATAATAGGGCAGGGCATAAACAAGACCCATTCATCATAGAATCACAAGTGACACAAGTATTCTATGTCACTGACCCTGCTGATAACAGATGATCTAGTACTATCTACGAAAAAAAGAAATGCCAATGAATGTGATGATGAAAATGATGCCAATTGGAATAACTAGTGTGTCTTAGCTGCGCAAGCAACTCAATTATTGAACGATGATAACAATACAATTAATGAGGAGGAAATATATGTCAGGCATGATCATCGTGAAGTAATATATGTATCAGATCCTGAATCTAATCCAAAAACAAGGGGGAAAAAAGAAGGAAAAGAAGGCAATGAGGGTAATAATATTGTAACATATAATATCTATGTTGGTTTTTTTCAACTCAATTATGCTCAATACATAACATTCTAACATAATTTATTTATTGATTTCTTTTAGAGATATGGCCAATAAGAATATTGATAGGGATAGCAGTGATGAAGAAGGGAAAAGAGGGCCGACAATTATAAGAATCATCAAAGATATGAGGAATAAAGGAGAACTGGTCGAGTTGGGATGGAATACTTACAATCTTCCCATTGGCCCTTATGCAGACATGTTTTTGACTTACATTTCACTTGTGACACGTAACCGTGTTCCTATCTCCTATAATAATTGGAAGCAGGTTCCAACGGGTCATAAGGAGCATATTTGGCAGGAAATCATGGTAAATATACTATTTTATGTAATCATTTATATATGTAAAATGTTATTAATTTTAATACATTAATATCGGTATACATTTGTATGTCTTACAATGCAGAGAGTATTTAATGTGCCAGAGAGTAGGAAGAAATGGCTTCTTAGACATTGTGGGGAGCGTCTAAGAACATTTAGGTCATTTTTATCGATCCGAGTATTGTGCATAATATTGAAATAACTATGTCACTATGTTTTGGCTGGTGACATAGGAAAAAAATGCCAAAAATAAAGAGATTGCGAAGCAGAATAAATACCGACATAATATGGCTTGCAAAGGTTATGTAGGCCTTGAAGAGGAGTAGGTTTGTATTTTATGATTTATCTATTTACAGCGTACTGACGAATTTTATAATATTGGTACATTATAAGAATATTTTTTTATTTATAGCTCATAGCCCAAGACTTAGACCCATGTACCTCGTCCATTAATATTGGTACATTATGGAAGAAGGCTAGACCAACAAAAGATGGATATATTAATGAAGATATAGATGTTGCAGCGAAAAAAATTGTAAGTTTGTAGATATTCGGAACCCTGCTTACTTTTATATTAGAAAACTATTATATTATGCTTATTGATGTAAGCCAATTTTGCATATATTATATACATTATAGGACAAACTTCAAGCGTTAGATGGTGAGGAGGGGGTAGACCAATATACACTACCCCAAAAAGTAGTTTTAATAACGGTTATTTTATAGTTTTAATAATGGTTTTGAACCGTTATTAAAATGCCCGTTATTAAATCTTTAATAATGGCTCATAATCGTTATCAAAAATAAAAAAAAAACCGCCAATATGAGCATAAAATGCATGTTTAATAACGGTTTTTGAGAAAAACCGTTCTTAAATAAGAGAGTTTTAATAACGGTTCTGATGAAAGCTGTTATTAAAAGATAGGTTTTAATAACGGTTCTTATGAAAACCATTATTAAAAACCAAAGTTTTAATAACGGTTTTTAGAAGAACCGTTATTAAAACCTACCTTTTAATAATGGTTTTCATCAGAACCGTTATTAAAACAAGGTTTTAATAATGGTTTTCATAAGGACTGTTATTTAAACACCAGTTTTTTTTTTAGTTTTTACAGTTTTGTTCCTGCCCATATACACAGTTGTATGTTCAAATAATTACCAAATCTGCATTGTAAAACAACATCAATTTGATAACAAACCTGCAATCACACCATAATTTCAATCAATCCCTTGTTAATACACTTGACATATATACTCAAGAATCAAAATTAGTAGGCATACCACAACTTGGTAGCTCTACACACCAAAGCAAAATGTTTATAAATCTAGCTTGGAAGACTTAAAGACATAGCTAGACAAAATACAAACCTAAACATGCATGTAGAATATATAGATCTCTACCTAATACCGAATGAATGAGTGCACATGCTTAGCCCATTGCTCTCTCACTTCATCAATTTCTTCAACATTGTATTGCTGGCCTTGTGCATAATCATCGGTGAAAAAATACAAATCCCAAGTTTTGATTAATATATAGTTAGCACTTACGTCAAGTATCAAACATATATGTCAAGATTCATTAATGGAAAAATATCGAAAAGAAAACATACATGGCTTGGATCTATGTTGACTGATCTATTTTGGACTATCAGATCCATTCCTCTACATACATAGTATCCACAATCTTTATCGTTTTGCTGTTGTGGACACTGTCATATAAATTCAGATAGCTCTCTAACTATTAGATATTAATTTTAATCAAAATAAAATATGAAATAGGTTTCTTCCTACTTACTATGACAGGCTCGTATTGAACATTTTTTGGGTCTGGGACACCATTCCCACCTCTCCTTTGATAAGATGTCCGTAGTGCCCTAATAAATAGAGTTGGATACACAATATTGTAAGTACGCATATATACCTCAAATAATGAAACCAAGCTAGGCAAATATATGTATAAATAAGCTAATGAAGTAAGAAGTGAAAAGTATACTAACATGTCTATAAATTCCTTCCCACCACAACAAGCGACTTCAAAAGGCACGTCATAGGTTCGAAGGGAATCAAATACATAAACTTTATTAAGATCAGGTCAGATGGCGTACAAAACCCAATGTTCAATTGCGAGGTGAGGAATGAGATAGAGCTTGTTGTGTCCCTCAATCAAAATGTGATCCGCTAAATAGTTTATTAATAATTTATTACACTGAATACAATTAATAACAATTCATAGTTTGTAATGCTTACCTCGGAAGAGTAGAAAGAAATGCATCAACTTCACAACTATCTCTGACGCTATTTACATTAGGTATGTGAAGCTAATCATGGTCTACTGAATTGGATGACTTATATCCTTAAGATTTAATAAATGACAACTCTTGCTCCATTGTTGCCATCCGTTCAAATTCCACGTTCAATTTTTGGGTGAGGATGGCGACTTGCTCATTAGTACTACAAGAGCCACGAGATCGACCACATATGCTCATTCTCGTAACACTTAATCCAATGCCCATGTGTCTTCCAGGGTGTTCTACAATTCCTGTAGCCTAGGCCACAATGCTATATTGGTCCACCTCCTCACCTTCTGATATTTCAAGTTCGTCCTGTAAGTTCAACTTATAGGAATAAGCATAATATAATATTTTTCTAAAAGAAAAGTAAGTAAGGTTTTAGATATCTACAAACTTACAATTTTTTTGGCTGCAACACCAACATATTCATTAATATATATATCTCTTGTTGCTCTAGCCTTCTTCCATAATGTACCAATATTGATGGACGAGGTACATGGGTCCAAGTCTTGGGCTAGGAGCTACAAATCAAAAAATATTCTTAATTAATAATATTATTATAAAATTCACCATTTACATGTAAATAGATAATCACAAAATGCATACCAACTCCTCTTCAAGGCCCGCATAGCCTTTGCCAGCCATATTATGCCGGTATTTATTTTTCTTGGCAATCTCTTTATTTTTGGTACTTTTTTCCTATGTGACAAGCCAAAACATAATGACATGGTTATTTCAATATTAACCATAATACTGGGATTGATACAAAAAGTTTAATTTTTATCTAACAAGTACCTTAAAATCCACCGTAAGACGATAAGCAATGAATTGGTTCCAACTTTCTTGATCGATGAAACCGTATCGTTTGGGTGGGTTCTGTCGTACAGGACCATCCTTCTTTCTATACATTTTTCTACGAGCTAAATATGACCTAAAGGCTCTTAGACACTCCCCACAATGTCTATGAAGCCATTTCTTCCTACTCTCTGGGATATTGAACATTATCTGCAAAATAAGACATGTAGATGTATACCGATGTTAATGTAATAAAATAATAAATTTGACATACAAAATATTACATAAAAAAATTATTACATAAAATAGCATATACCTGATTTCCTGCGAAATATTCTCCTTATGACCCTGTGGAACCTACTTCCAATTATTATAGGAGATAGGAACATGGTTACGGGTCACAAGTGAAATGTAGGTTAAGAACATATCTGCGTAAAGGCCGATGGGAAGATTGTAACTATTCCATCCCAACTCGACTACTTCTCCTCTATTCCTCGTGTTTATGATAATTCTCATAATCGTAGGTCCTCTCTTCCCTTCTTCATCATTGCTATCCCTATCAATGTTTTTGTTGGCCATATCTCTACAAAAAATAAATAAATAAATTATGTTAGAATGTTATGTATTGAGCATAATAATGTACCATTATATTATCGATACGAATCATGCTTAGAAAGAATTAATCTCAAATGTATCATGCTATTCTATGTATATATATATATATATATATATACGAATCATGCTAACACGTTTCCAAAAAGATATTAATATTAACCCTAACCCTAACCCTCATTAACCATAATTAACCATAATAAACGATAAACCCTAACCCTAACCCTTGCTCATTAACCATAGTTTATTATAATAAAACCTAACCCTAAACCACAAAAAAAAACCTAATCCCTAAACCTAGCTAAATGTAATTAAAGCATAATATATAAATCATATTATTAATTGTTATTATTATTATTATTATTATCATATACAATTATTTCTCTCTATTTAATTATTCACTTTTATATATTCCTTATTCTCTATATCTATTTAATCCTCATCAAATAGCAATCATTAACTTATGCATATGTAAAATATATTTGCATTTCATTATATGACATTGCCTATATCTTACTGCAAGTCTCCTATACTTATTAATGAAAATGTGTGTGTGTGTGTATATATAAATATATAGTTTTTATGAGTGAAAATGTATATAATTTTACACTCACATTCATATTATATATATATATATATATGTAAAGGTCTCGGCCAACACATGCATTTGTTAATATATAACAATAACGCAACAAATTCAACAACAAACAGCAAAAATTTTAGCCAATACATTCAACAACACATTTTCGAATGACAAACCACAATCTTTCAATAACAAACAAACGAAACCTTGTAGCAACATGCATGCATTTATATATCTATATATATATATATATAATATATATATATATATATAATACATATATAAGTAGATAAAAAGTTACGAGCGGAAGAACAAACACATACATAAAGTGAGCTAGCTACAAACACGACGGTGAGAATGTTGAGAGAGGCAAGGGCTTCAAATACGACGGAGGATGAAGGTGCAAGTGCTAGCTAGCTTCTGAACACTGACAGCACGCATATGCAGAGCCGGCAATGGCAGAGGCGTGGTGGAGAGTTGGCGGTGCAAGGGTTTCCTTTACTTGAGAGGAGTCGGTGTGGTGGTGCGAGGATATGCAAGGAGAAGGAGAGCAAGAGAATGAAGGTGGAGAGAGTCCAAAAATTTTGGCACGAAACAGAACTGAGCGAAATATAAGTTTGATTTTGGGGTTTCAGGCAAACGGTTATTAAAAGCTTCTCACTTTTGACAACGGTTCTAATATGAATCGTTGTTAAATCCTCCTTTAATAACGATTTACCTGAAACCGTATTAAAACTTCCATGCAAATTATAACGTTGCCCTTTTAATAACGGTTTTTTACTAGAACCGTGATCAAAACTCTCCCGCCCATTAATTTTCACGCATTTGACAACGGTTGTCGAACTACCGTTATTAATGTCCTGTTATTATTTCCCGTTTTCCTAGTAGTGATAAGATTGTATCATAGGCTATAGGAATTTTTGAACACCCTGGAAGACACAGGGGTCTTGGATTAGGTGTTATGAAAACGAGCGTACGTGGTCAATCTCGTGGTTCTTGTAACACTGATGAGTAAGTCGCCATCCTTACACAGAAATTGAACGTGGCATTTGAAAAGATGGCAACAATGGAGCAAGAGTTGTCATTTATTAAATCGCAAGGGTATAAGCTATCCGATTTAGTCGACCATGATCAGCTTCACATACCTAATGTAAATAGTGTCAGAGACAGTTGTGAAGCTGATGCACGTCTTTCTTCTCTTTCCGAGGTAAGCATTACATAACTTTGAATTGTTATTAAATGTATTCGGTGTCATAAATAATTAATAATGTGTAATATTTTTGTTTAGGGTTTGCATAAATGTGACCTGTTAGCGAATGATCTTTCAACTCTTTTGGCGAAAGGAAGGGTCCGCATCAGTCACAGTACCCAAACGCAAACTGTCCACGGGTACAACTTAGCCCTACTTACAAGGCCGGTGTGTATTGACACTCCAATTATTGGTAGTGCGCCCTTCCCTTGTTATAAAGAGGGCGATGAGGTAGCCACAGTGCTACAAGCTCATGGAAGCTTCATGCCTTGGCCTGTGGATCAGATACATCTCACTACTGAAGAGATATTGACATTCAATATCTTCATTAGACCTAGTTTAGTAGTTACATTGTTTATACCTTTTTCATATATATATGCTCAATACATATTTTTTTTATTATTATTATTTAAGGAATCAAAGAAGAAGACTACTCCTGCTAGTAAAACTAAGAGAGGTACTAGTAGAACGAGCAACACAAAAGAGGGCGCTGCCAAAGGAAGAGAGCTAAATCTGAAAAATTAATTGCCCCACAAAACATTCGTTCTTCGGAAATACGCCAACCTCCACCAGCATTTGCTTTATTGTATTTCTATGCCCAAACCTACCTCGGGAATAATTACATTTCTATTGATTGTCGTCCTGAGTATGTTGGAAGGGACTATGCTACTTACATGGTATCGACAATTGACATAAGCGACATTTATAATCAGGAATGGATGTCAACCACGAGTGTCGCCGTTTATGTCATGTAATCATTATTTCATATTTCAGATTTTAGTACTCTTGGAGAAATAGAATTTTTACGACCTCTTAAGCTTATATGAGTTATTAGTTATTAAAAAATATCCATTATTATTGTCGTCCATATATAGGTTGGTAGCTAGTCGCGCTACGTTGGAGGGAATGTTGTCCTCTATTGTTTTTGTGTGCCCATACTACATAGCTGACAGTAGTACAATAACAGAGGGTAGGCACATAAACTATTTAGCGGATCGCATTTTGATTGAGGGACACAACAAGCTTTATCTCATTCCTCACCCTGCAACCGAACATTGGGTTTTGTACGCCGTCCGACCTGATCTTAATAAAGTTTATGTTTTTGATTCCCTTCGAACCTATGACGTGCCTTTTGAGGTCGCTCGTCGTGGTGGGAAGGAATTTATAGACATGTTAGTATACTTTTCACTTCTTACTTCATTAGCTTATTTATACATATATATATTCTACTTTCATTATTTGAGGTATATATACTTACAATATTATGTATCCAACTCTATTTATTAGGGCACTACGGATGGCATATCAAAGGAGAGGTGTGAATGGGGTCCCAGACCCAAAGAATCTTCAATATGAGCCTATCATGGTAAGTAGGAAGACAACTATTTTGTATTTTATTTTAATTCAAATTAATATATAATAGTTAGAGAGCTAACTGAATTCATTTGACAGTGTCCACAATAGCAAAACGACAATGATTGTGGATACTATGTATGTAGAGCAATGGATCTTATAGTCCAGAATAGATCGGTCAACATAGATCCAAGCCATGTATGTTTGCTTTTCCATATTTTTCTATTAATGAATCATGACATATATTTTTTTGACCTAATGGCTAACTGTATATTAATTGAAAAATGGGTGTTGTAGTTTTTCACCGATTACTATGCACGAGGCCAGCAATATAATGTTGATGAAATTCATGAAGTTAGAGACCAATGGGCCAAGCACGTGCACTCATTCATTCACTATTAGGTAGCGATCTATATATTCTACATGCATTTTCATGTTTGTATTTTGTCTATATCTTTCGGTCTTCCAGCCTAGATCTGTGAACTCTTTACTTTAGGGTGTAGAGCTACCAAGTTGTGGTATGCCCACTAATTTTTATTATTAAGTATTGTTGGTGTATTGAGATAATATGCATAACAATTATAGATTGATTGAAATTATGGTGTGATACCCTGCTGGTATGAAATGATGTTGTTTTACATTGCAGATTTGGTAATTGTTTGAACATACAATTGTGTATGTGGGCAGGAACCAAACAGAAAAATGCTAAAAAAAACATATACTTTTAATAATGGTACTATGAAAACTGTTATTAAAACCTATGATTTAATAACGGTTTTAAATAAAATCGTTATTAAAAACTGAGGTTTTAATAACAGTTTCTCATAGAACCGTTATTAAAAACTGAGGTTTTAATAACGGTTTCCCATAGAACCATTATTAAAGCATTGGTTTTAATAACGGTTTTGTTTACGAACTGTTATTAAAACTCCTTATAATCTGATATTTATGCCATTTAATGCGTATTAGAGGGTTTAATAAACGCATAATCAATGTCCGAAACGGTAATTCGATGATGTTTTAACAACGGTTTTTGTATTAACCGTTATTAATACATGGTTTTCAACAACGGTTTTTTCTTATAAGACAATATGAAAACCTTATTTTTAACAATGGTTTACTGCGAAACCGTTATTAAAAGCTCATTTTTAACAACGGTTTTTAAGTAAAAACCGTTATTAAATATGAAGTTTATGCACATATTCACGGGTTTGTGTGTATTTTTCATGACGATTATGAACCGTTATTAAAGATATAATAACAGGCGATTCAATAACGGTTGAAAACCGTTATTAAAACTGTAAAATAACCGTTATTAAAAGCTCTTTCCGTGGTAGTGCAAGTTGAAAATAAGGTTTTTATCCTTAATTTAGCCTACTAGATTATTACTAGTCAAATAGATTTATGTTAGTATTTATAGCCATATTTATATTATTAAATCTAGTAGCTTTATTTCTTCTAATAATAGTACTAACACTAGTTATAGAAAAAATAGTGATTATAATAATAGTAGTAATACTAATACTCCTAGTAATAGAAACCCTAGAATTTTTTAGGCTAAGGCTAATAATGGAGTTAGGGATAAAATAATAGTAATACTAACATAATACTAATATTGCTAAGGATAATAATAATATTAATAATAATAATAATAGTTATATTTAAAATAGTGATAATATAAGGGTTCAAATATTTTTACAATAATAATAGAACAAATAAAAAATAACAATAATAGTAATAATAATAATAATATAGTAACATTCTTAATAATAAAGGCATTAGGAATAATATTAGTAATATTCGAATAACAAATAATAATAATAATAATAATAAGATTTGAGTGTTCTTCTTTTAAAGCTACAAAATGATAATATGCCAAATATAGTATCAATAATAATAATAATAATATTAATATTAATATTAATAATAATAACAACAATTGAAATCATAGTAAAATAGGGTTTTAACACCATAATAATTATAAAATTAGAATTCCAAGGTAGTAAATAATAATAATAATCATGATAGCATAATAACAATAATAATATTTATATTAATATTAATATTAATGATATAATAAAAATAAATAAAGTTTGTGTAAATAGGACTTAGGGGTTGAGAGGGGGTAGGGTACAACCTAGGGTTGGTGGTGACTAGTAGCACTCGTGGCGCCCGGAGGGGGCAGGGAGAAAAGGGTAATAGTTGAGTCTTAAGAATAGGATGGGGGGAACAATGGTGGAAGTTGAGGTGATGGTGGATACCAAGGTGGAGAGGGTAGGAATGAAGTTGCTGGTGCAGCCAAAGGTGGCGGCGCACGGTTGTGGGTGTGGTGGCCAAATATAGTGGAGGGAGGAGAAATGAGGAGGAGAGGGTTGTAGGGAGAGAAGGAGGTATGGGCTAGAGAGGAAGCTCCCCTTGTTTTCTTAATGGATAGAGTGGGTGTTAGTGGCGGCATGATTAGTTTTGCATAATGGTGCAAAGAGCAGTGGGGGTTGATGAGGGACTGATCTGGAGGGGAACTTCACATGGTAGAGGTGTCTTCTATAGGGCTAATCGAGGGAGGATGGAGGTGTAGTTTTGTAGACGATGATGTAGGGGGCAGTTCTATGGGTGGCTTGGGTGGCGGCATTGGGTGGTGGCGATGTGTCAGTCGTTTTATCGAGCAAAGGTGCAAAGGATTGGATTTTCTAGGTTGTAAAAAGAATATTAATTTAGAGCTATTTATGGGGTATATATAGCCTAATAAGAGGGGAAAATGACAGAGGGAAGAGGAAAAGAGGGGGTATAGGTGCCAAGAACATTGGTTGGCGGTGGCAAGCGATGTCAAGCGGCACAAGTCTGCCATAACAAGGGCGACTAGGTCAAGTAGAGACGAGAAAAGAAAGGCAGGGCACACGTAAGAGGAGAGAAGGTTGTTTGGGTTGAAATGGGGGAAGCAAATGATGCGTGAGAGAGGGAAAGGACAACTTGCAGTGGTAACTAGCAGAAAATGGGGTTGTAAGGTCTCGGGTTGCAGGTTGTGCATCACGGGGAAGAAAAGGCTGGATTGAGCGGTCTAGGAAGAGAAGAAAGGAATAAAAGGGGAGGGGGAAAATGGATTTGCAAGAGGAAAGGAGAGGGTAGAGGGATTGGGTCACAGGTAGGGTTGACCCAGGTAGGGGAAGGAGAGGGGAAGAGAGAAAAAGAGAAAGGAGAGGATAGAAAGAAAAAGAAAGAGAAGAGAGGAAAAAGAAAAAGGGAAAAATGGAAAGAAAAGAAATATAGGTGAGTTGGGGGTATTTAAAATAATTTTTTTCTTTTGGGATATTTAAACATAATAACATTTTAATAAAATAATAACTAAATTCTTTTTTTTATGTTAATTTGGGCTATTTTGAATATATTTTCCTTATTAATTTATTTATCATTTTCTCCTTGATTTACCTTAATTTATTTCCTTTATTTTCATAAAATAATTTATTTAATTAATTTACCTAATATATTCTTATTTTGCCGAAGTCCTCTAAATTATAGTTTTTTAGTATTTTAAAAGACGGATAAAATTTAAAAATATTCTTTTACTACTTCAAATAAAATTTATAATGTTAAATTATTTATTTTTATTAATGAAAGATAACCCTAAAGCAAAGTCATAAGAACATGACGAAGCTCTACTCAAAAGTGAATTTAGAATATAAAAAAACTAACATAAAATAGAAACTAAAATATATTTCAATCAACAAATAAATTATCAAAATTTAATAAAATTTTATTTATGAATGAATGTCTCTAAATTTTGCCATAATAACAAACGATCAAATAAATTTTAACATAAATTTGAACTAGTCAATAAAACCATAAAATCAAAGCTTTGACAAACATTTAAGAGGAACGTGATTTAAATAAAATAACCCAATTATCATAAAATTAAATGTTTAAACTCATAAATTGACAAAAATAATTTATAAAAATTAGGTTTTTGAGAAATTAATTATTACATTGGTCTTTGGGTAGTGAAAGAAAGTGGTGGCACATGATGGGTGATGTTGGTAAGCGGTTACTGGTAGATGGACGACGAAAAGAAATGATATGGCAGTGAAGATGGATGATGTTAGTGTAGTGTTAGAGTGTGTGTGAGAAGTACAAGGTTGTGTATGAAATTATGCATGATTAGGTTGGGAAGGATGCACCATTGAGTGGAAAATGGTGCAAAGATTGAGTAATGTTGTTCGTATAAGTGTGCACGCATGGCTATGTGAAGGGATATGCATAGTTGGTTAAAGGAAGAAGTACAAAAATTTGTGGGAGGGTGCATGGCTATGCACTTATCAAAAAAAGAAATAAGGGTTGCGGTGAATGTAAAATATAATGACTAGGAAGACAAAATGAAGAATAGTAGCTTAGTCAGTGGTGGAGGTGGTTGGTGATGGGCCATGTTGCGGTTGAGCTAGTGGTGTTTGGTGAAGTTGAAGGGTAGTGATGATGTGTAAAAACTAGAATGGGGAAATGGCAGAAGGAGGATGAAAGAAGATGATGGGTGGGTTCAGCAGGGGAGAGGAAAAGGATGAACAAATGTAAAGGAAGGGAGTGGGTTGGGTGGTGATGTTTTGAAAAAGAAAAGGAGGGAAATAGTGAAGTATATATGCATGGGTGCAATACTGGGGAAGGCATACAAATGTGGGGTAAAGGTATAGAGTTGGGAGAAAGTAAAGGGTATAGTAAAGGGGGTAAGAAGTGGGGAATGGAAAGAAAAAAAGGCCATGTATAGTTTGAAGAGGAAATGGGGAGGCATGCCTATCAAGATAGAGGAGAAGGAAAAGAAAAAGAAAAAGAGAACGAAACAGGGAGAAAGGAAAAGAGAAAATAAAGAGGAAAAGTATATGGGATGTAGTATTATGATTGGAATTAAGATTAAGTTTACAATTACAAAATGAGGCTATAATTAATTTATCAATCATCCTATGTTAGGGTCCCTCATTAGAAAAATTAAACGAGTTTAATGTGGGGTTTAAGAATAAAGAAGAATGGTAAAAATAATTGTAGAATAAATATCTAACAATTTATTTGATTTACCGATGAAGGGTTAACAAAAATAATTAAACCAAGGTATAACAATTATATTTTGAATAAAACGCTAAATGCCCTTAAATAAAGGTCAAAACGATTTGGGTGTTACCTCACTACCCCCTTAAAAATATGTTTTCTCCCTTGAGTCCATGCACCATCACATCAACTACTATCTTTGGTAAACCAATTCCCATAATGCACCTAAGGATGTGCCATAAGGGATTCTAAATTAATATCTTCACTACAAGCAATTATTTCTTAAATGACCTGCCAAAATTGCACCATCACATCATTAAGGCTAAAAAAGTGCACAATGTCTCTTCTACAAACATCAGCTACTATCTTTGGTAAACCAATTCCTCATCCTACTTAGCTCACTTGTAGCTTTTTAGGGAAGTGGCACATCCTTGTCTTCATGCCCATACCTTATATAAGAATTCTCTTACATATGTGAAGGGACTTCGAATCTAAAGAAGATACCATGTAGTTAGGTGCACAAATTCACCACAATTCACAATGTGGTAGGCATATTCAATCACATCTTTATGAGCTACAATACTGAATACACCTTAGGAAAATACTAATGTAGTAAACATAGAAAGACATTAAAAAAAAAATCAAAGGCCCCTTATTCTAACAACACTTGAAAGACTTATTGAAGCTCAAAAAACTAAGAGGAATAAAATACAATTTCAAGCTAAAAAATTTATGATCGCAAGAATCAAGTCTCCATATGAAACAAAATTTTGAACAACCAAAATCTATGAAACTAACATTTAACACCACCGTTTTAAGGTATTATAAATTGGTTTTAAAAGTTAATTACTGAAGCTAAAATAATAAAAATGTAGGGTATTACCGCTACACTTGGTATAAATTTTGCTTCCTCTACTATTATCATACCATATGCTAAGGCTAAATTGTTACACTACATAACTTGGTAACATAATTTTATGAATAAGTTTATAGATTTTGAAACAAATTAATATCATTTCAATAAAATAAATAGTAAATAGTTTAGGAAATTTCAAAGATATAAATGTTTAGCATCTAGTAAATTTGAGATTTATAAAATTTAATTTTTTTATGTTTAATGGATTTTGAATGATGTTTGACTTTTATTAGATAATATAGTTTAGATTTTAGTTAAAAAAATGAATTAGACAAGTTTGGAAAGTTTATGAAATATAAGTTTTCTTGGAATATTACTTAACAAGTTCTATGAAGTAATCGAATTGTAAGTCGCGTAAAGTAGGGGCTTTAGTGCAATGGAACTAGTTGACTTGTCAACGAAACTAACGCACTGACATGTAGAATAGTTAACTGGTCACCCAAAGTGATTGACAAGTTATTCAAGCTGAGTATTTTTAAATTTTTATTTTTGTTGAAAAATTCTTCTAACATATTAGAACATTGGTAATAAAACTATGAGTTATTTCCTAAGTAATCCTTTACGTGTTTGATCATTTAACCAATTTTAGTATTGTTTCAAACAAATTTATAGGCTAGATTTTAGCATAGTATAGGTGGGTAACCTCATCCCTTGTCTTCTCCTTCCTCTCCTGACTATGCATCTCTAGAACAAAGGATCCATTCTAAATTGTCACCACAAACCTCGGAGATTTGTTCACTATGCTAATCTTCCCATTTCCCTTCTTTTGTTCTACCTTTTTCTCAAAAACCATATTCTACATTTCCTGCAAAACATAATTTGAGCTTAGAGAAAAAGTCAGCCCATCTCTTAATTAATCCAACTTGCATAGATATCCCTAACCCACTTTCCCTTTTACCCTTTTTTAGCAGTTGAGATACTTTCAATTTTCTTAGGTTATTGTGCTCTACTTTTCTTTAATATGTGTCTTTATTCTGCTTTATTTACCTCTTCTAGTCTTGACTCTAAATCTTCCATGTTTTATCCTTAGCAAGAAAGGGTTGATTCTTTATAAATGCACCATGATTAGTTTATGAGAACTTGTAGCGTAAATTTTCATCTAAGTGTGATGTTATGATTTTGATTTGGTGGATTTTAAAGACTTAATCATATTTAGAAATAATGTAAGGTGTTGTTTGGGGGAAAACTAATTGATAGGTTATCCCAAATTGGTTGGTGGGTTAATAGAATTGCCGACTTGTTAGCCTTACCAATCAACTTGTTCTAGATTTGAAATTATGGGTCATCTCTTGTTAAACAAATTGACTTGTTTGTTTGAATGGATTAACTAATATTATTGTAGTCCATTAGTCTGCCAAAACTAATCAAATTTTTTTAATAGGGAACTATAAAATTTTGCTCAGTAAAACTGACTGACTTGTTTTCCCAAAGCTAATAACTAGTATAAGATTTTAGGTTTACTATTTTGCTATCACATGATTATTTAATGATGGGATCATGTATCTTTACATGAATCAACAAACCTCAAATATTGATGAAAGGGATTATGTTTCATGGTATTCTTCACAAGTTCCATTAGAAGGTTTATTGAGTAATTTGGTATCCTTCTCTAATGAGACTTTAGAATGATATAATCCTAATTCTTGGCATAATTAATTATCTTAGTTTATGGATTCAACTTGTATATGTATTAATGAAAATAACATGACATGTTTTTTAATGGTAATGATGGATAAGTTGGAATGACTTTATAGATATGTTTCTTTTAGTTATGTGTGGGCATTATGTTATAATATAAAATTTTAGAAGAGAATGCTAATAACTTAAAGGAAAAAATGATTGAGCAGTATATTAGTGTAGACTACCCGATCCTTTATTAGCTACCTAGGGTTTGTTTGACTTCGGGCATTTATTGTGCCTTCAAGCTTAACTTTGAGTTGGATCCTATAGGTCATATTGCCTTACCTACTTCAGACACTAATAATGTACTATGTTGTATTAATATAAAAGGTTAGCTTCAACGACGACTTCATGTTCATTGGTCGTTGCTAAGCTTTAGTCTAACTTTATGTCCATTGATGGTTACTTAGCTTTGGTTGGACTTTACATCCTCTTATTTTGTATTTCATCCTAGGTATTGAGCTACCATGTTGCAGTAATGAAGTCCATTGCTCAAAAAGTAATAATAGCTTATAAACAAGAAATATAATGGATAACGTAACATAAAAACTAGGCCTAGTGGTTAATGTATGAAGTTTATCAACCTCAATGGTTAAGAATTGTCATTATACTTGTTTTGATGATAATAAATGGATCTAGGTATCTAACATGATTGCTTAAGTATGCATATGGGAGAATGTAACATATATTAAAGGAAAGAAGATTTGAATACATGCATTTTATATATTTTAGGCATATTGTAAAGAGTTAAGTTTAGCATAGTTCACATCTAAAATTTAAAACACTTTGTTGAAAATTACTTAACACGACTTCATTTTATAAATCTTTCAAAGGTATCTTTCAACGAAAATTAATCAGTTATAGTCACAACCAATCAGCACTTCCTTAGATCAATCAACATGTTCAGCTTAAATAAAGCCATTGGTTGGGTTAAAACTTAGACAGATCAATTATTGTATAAAATTGATGGACTAGTTTACATGAACCAATATGATGGTTTGAAAATCGATTGATTGGTTTAAAAAACATGTCCATATTGTAGATAACTAGCTCATCTTTATTAAAACACATCAACTTGTTTAGTCCAACCGATTGCCTGGTTGAGAAATTTATTGACTTGTTTTACCAACAAGTCCATGGGTTTCAATGTTAAAGAAACCCAATTAATCTCTATGTAAACAAATCGAATACTTTAGGAAAACTAATCAACTATTTGAGAAACTGATCGAATTGTTCAACTAACTAGTCAATGGGTGTCTATCTTGTAGAAACCCATTTCATCTTTTTTTAAACAAATTGATTAGTGTGGACAAACTTATCTACTTGGTGAGAAACTAATCTAATTGTTTGACCAATGAGTGCATGTCTTTTGATCTTGCATACACCTAATTTGTTGCTATTTTGTAATCCCCCAAAAATTTCGAAAACCTATATTTTAATAAATTATTTTTATTTGGAATAGAATTGCTTTTAGATTATTTATTTTAATTATTTTATGGATTTTAGAGTATGTAAATTTGGATAAAATTATTTAATAAATTAAAAATAAATAAATTGCTATTTATCATATTGTTTTATTTAAATAACTTTTCAAAACTAATATTTTACCAACTTTATCCTTTTTAAACTAATATATTAGATTATAATAAATTAAATTATTAAATTAAATAAATTATCAAGAATATTACATTTACTACTTTATAAATTAATTTATTTTATTTCTCCCATTTTTCCATTTCCTTTTTTTTACCCTTCCTTCTTTTTTTTCTCTCTTTCTTCTTTCCTTTTTCTTTCCCTTTTTTCTTCTCCCTCGGGCTGCCTTGCCAGGCCAGCCTTCCCCGCCCAATTGGGCCTTCGGCCCGCCTCCTCCTTCTCTCCCTCGCGCACCGCCCAGCACACCCCTCCCTCTCTCCCGCGTGCATAACCCGGCCGGCTCCCCTTTCTTTTTTCTTTCCCCTGGGCCGGCCAGCCTTTTCTTTCCCTTTCCCTGGACCGGCCAGCCTTTGCTTTCCTTTCCCCCGACCGGCTGCCACAGCCCTTCCTTCTTTCTTCTTCTTCTGCGTCCCGACCGGCAGCCATCACCTTCCCCGACACTCGAACAGGCACGCCGCCGCCTGCAATTGCCGCCCCGACCTGCTGCCACCGACAGCCCCTGCTACTACCTCCCTCTACCCTGTCCCCTTCTCCCCTCCTTCGAGCCGAGCTACCCTGCACCCCTATCCATGTCTGCAACTTCCCCCTTCCCCGTCGCCACCCTCTCCCTGCCACCCTACTGCCTCCCTGCCGCCCTATGCCCTGCCGCCTGCCCCTTACCTTGCCTCTTCTTTTCTTCTCCCATTCTCCCATTTCCTTATCCCATTTTCGATCCATCTCCTTTCCCTCGAGCTCCCTCCTCTCTCCTTCCTTCTTTCCTTTGTTTTCTGTTTTCTCCTTGCGCCGCCGCCGTCCGCCGCACCGGCCGCCGCACCCAACCCCTGCGCCTACCCCTGCCACCACCCCCTACTGCCCTGCATCCCCACGCTGCCCCTTTGAGCCCTACACTTCCTCCCTTCTCCACCCCTTCTTTCTTTTCTCCCCATTTCTCCCCTTATCACCAGCCATCTTCGCCGCCTTGCCGCCGCCGTATCCGCCGCCCTTAGCCGCCGCGAAACCATCCACGACTACCTCTTACACCCCCTCTTCAATTCTGCACCATCCATTTGCCTTAGAACCTCCCCCAACTATCTCCTTTTCTAGCCTAAAGTCCCTAAACCGAGCCACCCTTCCTCCCTCCCATTTCACCCCTCTTCGAGCCTTTCCCCTTTCTTCTTCTGCATGAAACTCACGCTGCTCATGCAGCGTGAGCTCTCCTTTATGTAAAAAAAAAAAGAAATGATTTGGCTAATTTCTAAGGTATAATGGTGTTTTATATTAAGTATTTTTACTAATTAAATTTTATAAAGTTTGATACTTGGTTTTTATTTCTAACGTGTATATGATGGATATTATTCTTAGGTGTTGAATTGCTAATTGTGCTTGGTAAGGTTTGATAATTTTGGCGAGATTAAGGTAACCGTTAAATCCCGCTTAAATGCATGGATTAACGCATATTATTACATTAGGCATTATTAGTGTGTATCATGCTTGATATATGTGGCTTAGCATTATCATATGTGGTTATTGTGTTTATTGTTGAAAGGAAGCATGATAGATTGATGATGTGTATGGGGATAATATTTAGGGTAATAATTTGGGGGTTAGGGAAAATATAAATTATTATCCATGTTGTTATATGCTATGGTGATCTTTATTACATGTGTAACATTTTGTTAGCATTAGGGGGAGATTTTAAAAATGTATATGGTATATGAGTATGGCCTAATACATTGATATGTGCTAATAAGCATTACCTTAATTATAAGAGTCATGGGTGAGACCTTAAGGTTAATACTTCATGTAGTATTAATAACAATTTAATAATGAGGGTGTGTAAGAGTAAAATGGTGAATTTGTTAATAAAAGGAGAAAATAGTAATTTTGGAGGTAGGGGTAAAATTGTAATTTTGTGAATAAGGGGTGACGCAGAAATTTTGTAATAAAGGGACAATTTGGTAATTTTGTAATAAAAGGGGCAAATTGGTAATCTTGAAAAAAAAAGGGGAATGGCAATTTGGTAAATTGTAATAACAAGGACAATTTGGTAATGTTATAATAAAAGGGTAAAATTGTGATTTTATAATTAAAGGGCAAAATAGTAATTTCATGATTAAAGGACGAAATGATAATTTTACAATCTAAGGGCGGATTGGTAATTTGGAAATTAAAGGAGGTAAGATAGTAATTTTATAATTAAGGATAAATGGGAATGTTATAAGAAAAAGGGCGATATGGTAATTTTGGGAGTTAAGGGGGTAAAAGGGTAAATTTGAAGGTAATGGGGTAAAACGGTAATTATGTAAATCAAAGGGGTAAAGGTGAACATTGGAAAGGAGTAAATTGGAAATAATAATTATTGAGAAGGGTAAGATAATAAGTTAAATAACTAAAGGGTAATTTGATAATTAATAGTAGAAAAGGGTAAAATGGTAAATATGATAAATGTGAGGGGTAAGTTGGTAATTTAACCGACTTGAGGGTATTTTTGTAATTTTGGATAATGGAGTAGGGTAGTTTGGTGATTATAACGATTAAGAAGGGCAATTCGGCAACTTAAATAACTAAAGGGTAATTTGGTAAATTTAATAACAGAGAAGGGCAAAGTTGTAATTGTGATCTTATGCAAGGGTAACTTGGTAATTTCACCAACCAAAGGGCAAATTGGTAATTTTGGACAATGCGGAAGGGTAGTTGGTAATTCAGAATAAAGGACGGTGAATTGGTGATTAACTAAACAAAGGGGTAATTTGGTAATTAGGATAAGGAGGAAGGGTAATTTGGTAATTTGTCCAACTCAGGATAATTTATTAATTATAATAAAGGAGAAAGGGGCAAAGTGGTAATCTAACCAATTAAATGGAAAGTATATTAAGTGTAATAATTATTAAGGGGGAATTAATGTCCTAATAAGTATGATAGATAATTTAGTAACCTAAATCGAATAAGGGATAACTTGGTGATTTTGTAACAAGGAGGGTAACATGGTAATTTATCAAATAAGGAAGGGTGACATAGTGATTTCATAAGTAAAGTGGTAAATAAGTAGTTTGTATCTAGTGTATCATTATGATTGTGGAATTCGTGACATGGCTCTATTAGTGTTGATTAACGAGGCAAGAATGTTTGATGATTAGTAAGTATCACGAGAATGAGTTTTAATTCGGAATTAGATGAGTTTAGGATGGCCTTATTGATTCTCCTATGTTATGTTGGATGACCATCTGAATAAGAAATCTTTGATGATATCTGAACGATCAAAAGAGGATAATTATCTTATTGTTGTGTATTTGTGATCACCCTTAACTAAGACACTAATACTTAAAGTGAAAGACCTCGATATCGGGAATGGTGACTCCTTAGGGGTCGCTACCCTAAGGACGTGGTTTAGTCCACGATTGTTTGGTATTTGCTGGTGTGCCTTTGAGCCCCAGCCAGGCCCTATATCTACTCTATCTAGCTCAACGGACCTAGTTAGGGGGTATGCATACTTAAGGATTAGGTGTCCTTGTCGGTAGGGTACTGAGTTAGCTTTATGCACCAGTACGACCAGGGTACCTTTGCGTCCCTGGGTTACTAGTTGAAGGGTACTGAGTTGCTTTTATGCACCAGTGCGACCGGTGTACCTTTGTGTCCCGGGTTCTTGATCTCCCTATCGAGGCAAATAAATATGGCTGTTGTGCTGATTTAAGAAAGGAAATATACTATAATTGAAAGTGGAATATTAATGAGCCGGGCCCAGCGATTTATGATATTGAGTACCAGTCCACCGGTTATAATAGTGGCCAGGAGCATTGTGCCCTGGATGATGATTCGTTATATATCCCGGTCCACCGGTTATAATAGTGGCCAGGAGCGTTGTGCCCTGGATGATGATTTTTATATATATTCCGGTCCACCGGCAATAATAGTGGAGGTCCCGAGCTCAATAAAATTTATTTTGGATGCGAATGAGTTATGGAAAAATGCTAGTCATTGAGACGATTGATTAATGGCCTCAAGGCCCGAAAAATATCTCGATTACTGATTATGGCCTATTTGATATTGGTTGATTGATTATTGAATACATGAAAGTGAATTTTATGTATACGGTATTAATGTATGATTGAGTTATTGGATGTACAAATAATTGGATATGAATACCATGTTTATACCTATGGTTATATCTGAATGTGGTAGTATCATGTGTAATATGCGTGCCTGTATTTTAAGTGTGTTTTTAAAGGGTTACTCAGTACCGTAGTACTGAAGGGTTCCCTTCCTGGGGCCCCTGCCTATTCAATGGGCAGTACCCCTTGCAGGTTGTGTTCAGGTGCTATTCAAGTGGGCCCTTGGGGAGAGCGTAAGGTACTGTCTGGAAATTTTTAGGGTTTTTATTTATCTCCTTTAAATTCAACGTATTTATCATTTTGTAATCACCGTGGTTGAATGTTTTTCTTGTAAAGTATTTACTGTGCTGCTCTGATCTTTGAATGCTTAAGTTCTCGTAAAGTTTTATTCAACTGCTTTAGCCTTAGCACTTAGTACTGGAACGGTATGAGTGAACCGGTCTGGTACTAAGTGTGGCGGTAATACTCCCAAAATTCACTGTTTGTTAAATCGCTTCCGCTAAATTTCTTTTAATTAACGAAATTTTTCAGTAGTGAATTTTGGGGGTGTTACAATATGGTATCAGAGCGTTGGTTTCGATAACCACGCTTTAGTTTTGAAAATTTTTGGTTTTATAAAGTTTTCCTCGTTTTGAAATTTATTACATTAGGAATTGATTCCAAAATTCCTTCCAATTTCAAATATTGAGTTGATACGACAAGTTACGCCTCTCTCAATTTTAAATGTTTTACACAGACACCTCAATTGGTGTTAGGGTTATTTTCGAGCACTCTGGTAAATTTCAAGTATTTTAAGCTGGTACCACAAGTTGGTATCGGGTATTCTCATAAAACTTGTCTTGATTTTTAAATGTTTTGAACTGATAGTACAAGCTAGTATCAAGGTATTTCACATAAATTTTTCAAGTTAAATCACCCCTAAAAGGAGTTTTCAACCTATCTCTCCTTGGTTCCGAGAAAACCGGATTAGTCCTGAGAGTTGGGTATGGGTAGACTAAGTGACGTAGGTTTAGAGCACTTAGCTTGAGGAAATAGCACCTTCCCTAACAGACTTTTGTTTTACAGCTAACTCGACATGGACCGAGAGGGACGAATCGATAACCTAGAGAGGGCGTTCGAGGTGCTCATGGGATTAGCTCAACGCTCCGCGTTGCCTCAACCTCAAGTTAACTCGCCTTCAACAAGTATCGGAGAAGATTGGCTCGATAGAGTTTCACGTCATCGACCTCCGACCTACGATGGGAAGGAAGATCCCGTGGTCTTAGAAAGTTGGGTACGAGATTTCGATAGGACTTTCGAGGCACTTGACTGTCCTGAGGAACGAAGGACAAACATCGCAGCGTATTTCCTACGAGGACCAGCCGATACTTGGTGGGAAGATCTTCGAACTCAAGGAAGGCGACCGGCATCATGGGAAGACTTCAAGACCGCCATCCGTACGCGTTTCTACACGGAAAGTCTCAAGAGGGCCAAACTCAAGGAATTTATGGAACTGACACAAGGAAACCTATCGGTTCGAGAGTACTACGCACGATTCACGGAATTGCTGAGGTTCGCCCCCGGAATAGCAGCTAGCAAGGCAACGACAATCTTTCAATTCGAGCAAGGACTTCGATTCAACATCCGAAGCATGATGGGCGCTGACATCTTCCACGACCTGAGTACGCTATACGAACGGGCATGTAATGCTGATGCCTTGATCCAAGAACAAGCCTCCATCCTAGGCAAGAGAAAGAACGAAGAGACTGAGACCGAGGCAAGGAGTCATCGCCCCAGTAGCAAAGTTTTGCGGGACCAGTCTCAACTTCAAACCAAAGCTCCGTGTAAGAAGAATCAGAGTATTTCCAAAGCAAAGCCTAGCAAGAGACCGGACCGACACTACCACTGCCGACGTTGCAAAAGAGATCATCCAGGCAAGGACTGTAGGGGAAAGCTGATTCAGTGCCATGATTGTGGACAACTTGGGCATAGAAGTTTCGAATGCTACAGTGCGCCCCGTGAAAGAATCCAGAGACTAGGGCAGACCTTGGATCGACAGAATCAAGAGCTTGGAGTAATCCGTTCAGCCTCGTTAACCGAAGAAGATGAGCAAGCATTTGATCATGGTGTAATCTCTTCAAGTTGTCCGTCGGATCCCGCGTGATTATTTGTATTATTAACTATGTGTGCAGTTGTTGTCCTTAGTTAAGTAAGTTTCTCTTTAAGGGGGTAGTTACCCCAAGTAACTTAGGATCCCTGTTTGTAACCCTAGTTCTAAGGCCCAAACTTCGGGGACGAAGTTTCTCTTTAAGGGGGTAGTGATGTAATCCCCCAAAAATTTCGAAAACCTATATTTTAATAAATTATTTTTATTTGGAATAGAATTGCTTTTAGATTATTTATTTTAATTATTTTATGGATTTTAGAGTATGTAAATTTGGATAAAATTATTTAATAAATTAAAAATAAATAAATTGCTATTTATCATATTGTTTTATTTAAATAACTTTTCAAAACTAATATTTTACCAACTTTATCCTTTTTAAACTAATATATTAGATTATAATAAATTAAATTATTAAATTAAATAAATTATCAAGAATATTACATTTACTACTTTATAAATTAATTTATTTTATTTCTCCCATTTTTCCATTTCCTTTTTTTTACCCTTCCTTCTTTTTTTTCTCTCTTTCTTCTTTCCTTTTTCTTTCCCTTTTTTCTTCTCCCTCGGGCTGCCTTGCCAGGCCAGCCTTCCCCGCCCGATTGGGCCTTCGGCCCGCCTCCCCCTTCTCTCCCTCGCGCACCGCCCAACACACCCCTCCCTCTCTCCCGCGTGCATAACCCGGCCGGCTCCCCTTTCTTTTTTCTTTTCCCCTGGGCCGGCCAACCTTTTCTTTCCCTTTCCCTGGACCGGCCAGCCTTTGCTTTCCTTTCCCCCGACCGGCCGCCACAGCCCTTCCTTCTTTCTTCTTCTTCTGCGTCCCGACCCGGCAGCCATCACCTTCCCCGACACTCGAACAGGCACGCCGCCGCCTGCAATTGCCGCCCCGACCTGCTGCCACCGACAGCCCCTACTACTACCTCCCTCTACCCTGTCCCCTTCTCCCCTCCTTCGAGCCGAGCTACCCTGCACCCCTATCCATGTCTGCAACTTCCCCCTTCCCCGTCGCCACCCTCTCCCTGCCACCCTACCGCCTCCCTGCCGCCCTATGCCCTGCCGCCTGCCCCTTACCTTGCCTCTTCTTTTCTTCTCCCATTCTCCCATTTCCTTATCCCATTTTCGATCCATCTCCTTTCCCCCGAGCTCCCTCCTCTCTCCTTCCTTCTTTCCTTTGTTTTCTGTTTTCTCCTTGCGCCGCCGCCGTCCGCCGCACTGGCCGCCGCACCCAGCCCCTGCGCCGACCCCTGCCACCACCCCCTACTGCCCTGCATCCCCACGCTGCCCCTTTGAGCCCTACACTTCCTCCCTTCTCCACCCCTTCTTTCTTTTCTCCCCATTTCTCCCCTTATCACCAACCATCTTCGCCGCCTTGCCGCCGCCGTATCCGCCGCCTTAGCCGCCGCGAAACCATCCCCGACCACCTCTTACACCCCTCTTCACTTCTGCACCATCCATTTGCCTTAGAACCTCCCCCAACTATCTCCTTTTCTAGCCTAAAGTCCCTAAACCGAGCCACCCTTCCTCCCTCCCATTTCACCCCTCTTCGAGCCTTTCCCCTTTCTTCTTCTGCATGAAACTCACGCTGCTCATGCAGCGTGAGCTCTCCTTTATGTAAAAAAAAAAAAAAAAAAAAAAATTGATTTGGCTAATTTCTAAGGTATAATGGTGTTTTATATTAAGTATTTTTACTAATTAAATTTTATAAAGTTTGATACTTGGTTTTATTTCTAACGTGTATATGATGGATATTATTCTTAGGTGTTGAATTGCTAATTGTGCTTGGTAAGGTTTGATAATTTTGGCGAGATTAAGGTAACCGTTAAATCCCGCTTAAATGCATGGATTAACGCATATTATTACATTAGGCATTATTAGTGTGTATCATGCTTGATATATGTGGCTTAGCATTATCATATGTGGTTATTGTGTTTATTGTTGAAAGGAAGCATGATAGATTGATGATGTGTATGGGGATAATATTTAGGGTAATAATTTGGGGGTTAGGGAAAATAAAATTATTATCCATGTTGTTATATGCTATGGTGATCTTTATTACATGTGTAACATTTTGTTAGCATTAGGGGGAGATTTTAAAAATGTATATGGTATATGAGTATGGCCTAATACATGGATATGTGCTAATAAGCATTACCTTAATTATAAGAGTCATGGGTGAGACCTTAAGGTTAATACTTCATGTAGTATTAATAACAATTTAATAATGAGGGTGTGTAAGAGTAAAATGGTGAATTTGTTAATAAAAGGAGAAAATAGTAATTTTGGAGGTAGGGGTAAAATTGTAATTTTGTGAATAAGGGGTGACACAGAAATTTTGTAATAAAGGGACAATTTGGTAATTTTGTAATAAAAGGGGCAAATTGGTAATCTTGAAAAAAAAAGGGGAATGGCAATTTGGTAAATTGTAATAACAAGGACAATTTGGTAATGTTATAATAAAAGGGTAAAATTGTGATTTTATAATTAAAGGGCAAAATAGTAATTTCATGATTAAAGGACGAAATGATAATTTTACAATCTAAGGGCGGATTGGTAATTTGGAAATTAAAGGAGGTAAGATAGTAATTTTATAATTAAGGATAAATGGGAATGTTATAAGAAAAAGGGCGATATGGTAATTTTGGGAGTTAAGGGGGTAAAAGGGTAAATTTGAAGGTAATGGGGTACAACGGTAATTATGTAAATCAAAGGGGTAAAGGTGAACATTGGAAAGGAGTAAATTGGAAATAATAATTATTGAGAAGGGTAAGATAATAAGTTAAATAACTAAAGGGTAATTTGATAATTAATAGTAGAAAAGGGTAAAATGGTAAATATGATAAATGTGAGGGGTAAGTTGGTAATTTAACCGACTGGAGGGTATTTTTGTAATTTTGGATAATGGAGTAGGGTAGTTTGGTGATTATAACGATTAAGAAGGGCAATTCGGCAACTTAAATAACTAAAGGGTAATTTGGTAAATTTAATAACAGAGAAGGGCAAAGTTGTAATTGTGATCTTATGCAAGGGTAACTTGGTAATTTCACCAACCAAAGGGCAAATTGGTAATTTTGGACAATGCGGAAGGGTAGTTGGTAATTCAGAATAAAGGACGGTGAATTGGTGATTAACTAAACAAAGGGGTAATTTGGTAATTAGGATAAGGAGGAAGGGTAATTTGGTAATTTGTCCAACTCAGGATAATTTATTAATTATAATAAAGGAGAAAGGGGCAAAGTGGTAATCTAACCAATTAAATGGAAAGTATATTAAGTGTAATAATTATTAAGGGGGAATTAATGTCCTAATAAGTATGATAGATAATTTAGTAACCTAAATCGAATAAGGGATAACTTGGTGATTTTGTAACAAAGAGGGTAACATGGTAATTTATCAAATAAGGAAGGGTGACATAGTGATTTCATAAGTAAAGTGGTAAATAAGTAGTTTGTATCTAGTGTATCATTATGATTGTGGAATTCATGACATGGCTCTATTAGTGTTGATTAACGAGGCAAGAATGTTTGATGATTAGTAAGTATCACGAGAATGAGTTTTAATTCGGAATTAGATGAGTTTAGGATGGCCTTATTGATTCTCCTATGTTATGTTGGATGACCATCTGAATAAGAAATCTCTGATGATATCTGAACGATCAAAAGAGGATAATTATCTTGTTGTTGTGTATTTGTGATCACCCTTAACTAAGACACTAATACTTAAAGTGAAAGACCTCGATATCGAGAATGGTGACTCCTTAGGGGTCGCTACCCTAAGGACGTGGTTTAGTCCACGATTGTTTGGTATTTGCTGGTGTGCCTTTGAGCCCCAGCCAGGCCCTATATCTACTCTATCTAGCTCTACGGACCTAGTTAGGGGGTATGCATACTTAAGGATTAGGTGTCCTTGTCGGTAGGGTACTGAGTTAGCTTTATGCACCAGTACGACCAGGGTACCTTTGCGTCCCGGGTTCTTGATCTCCCTATCGAGGCAAATAAATATGGCTGTTGTGCTGATTTAAGAAAGGAAATATACTATAATTGAAAGTGGAATATTAATGAGCCGGGCCCAGCGATTTATGATATTGAGTACCGATCCACTGGTTATAATAGTGGCCAGGAGCATTGTGCCCTGGATGATGATTCGTTATATATCCCGGTCCACCGGTTATAATAGTGGCCAGGAGCGTTGTGCCCTGGATGATGATTTTTATATATATTCCGGTCCACCGGCAATAATAGTAGAGGTCCCGAGCTCGATAAATTTATTTTGGATGCGAATGAGTTATGGAAAAATGCTAGTCATTGAGACGATTGATTAATGGCCTCAAGGCCGAAAAATATCTCGATTACTGATTATGGCCTATTTGATATTGGTTGATTGATTATTGAATACATGAAAGTGAATTTTATGTATGGTATTAATGTATGATTGAGTTATTGGATGTACAAATAATTGGATATGAATACCATGTTTATACCTATGGTTATATCTAAATGTGGTAGTATCATGTGTAATATGCGTGCCTGTATTTTAAGTGTGTTTTTAAAGGGTTACTCAGTACCGTAGTACTGAAGGGTTCCCTTCCTGGGGCCCCTGCCTATTCAATGGGCAGTACCCCTTGCAGGTTGTGTTCAGGTGCTATTCAAGTGGGCCCTTGGGGAGAGCGTAAGGTACTGTCTGGAAATTTTTAGGGTTTTATTTATCTCCTTTAAATTCAACGTATTTATCATTTTGTAATCACCGTGGTTGAATGTTTTTTTGTAAATATTTACTGTGCTGCTCTGATCTTTGAATGCTTAAGTTCTCGTAAAGTTTTATTCAACTGCTTTAGCCTTAGCACTTAGTACTGGAACAGTATGAGTGAACCGGTCTAGTACTAAGTGTGGCGGTAATACTCCCAAAATTCACGGTTTGTTAAATCGCTTCCGCTAAACTTCTTTTAATTAACGAAATTTTTCAATAGTGAATTTTGGGGGTGTTACATATTTAAATAAATCAACTAGTTTAAGGAAACCAATTGAATATATAAGAAATTGATTGACTAGTTTAACCAACCAACCAATGGTTTTCAATCATGAAGAAACCTAGTTCGTCTCGGTTTAAACAAAGCTGTAGGCAAACCGATTGAATTCTTTTCCCAACTGATCCATGGGTTCCATTTTTGTAGAAACCCATCTCCTCTTTCTTTAAACACATTAACAAGTTTTTTTAAACCAATCAACTATTTGACAAATCGACTGACTATGAGTACAGAAATGAAATTGTTAAAGAAATGGAAAAGAACAAAGGGAACTTGAGCAACAATAAAGGAAGATAGGGGCCCAAGAAATCCATGGTTGCCTTCAATGAAAGTGAAGGTGAAACCTGTAAAGAAAAGGAATAAGTTCCCAACTTTTACTTCATGGCACTAGGTATAAAATCATCAATCACTACATCATTCACATGCTTTGATGATGAAGATTATCTCGATGAGGTACAATATGATGTGCTATAATCCTATGATGATCTACTGTGTAATATAGGAAAGATGGGCGTTAGTCTAGAACTTTTATGTATGCATAAAATTCAAAATTCACTTCCATCCATAAGAAGATAACCTTGTGTAATATGTGTGGCAAACCTAACCATTACCCTTCATTATTGTAGTTCTCAAAGCATACTAAAGTTAATTCAGGATGGTGTGGGTACCTAAGAGATCCATCCCACATAAATTAAATACGAACATTATAAGGACCCATTGAAAGGGTACCTAAAATAGGACATTTGTGCTAGTAGGTATGCTTCAAAGTTAATGCAAAACAACACAAATGGTTCCTAGATAGCTTATATTTGAGAAACACGACAAGTGATCAAACTATATTTTCGAAGCTTACTCCATATGATGGTGGGTGCTTAACCTTTAGAGACAACTGAATAGGTGTAACACCCCTTCCGGATCAAAGCATTCAATGCCACCGCTGAAACAACCTTAGTGGTCGGCTCGGGTTGAGTCTTCCAATATGAAACCCTAGTACCCTTCGGGCCTCGCAGAATCACCCGCTCCTGGGCACACTCAATAACTGCTTTGTACTTTCCCAACATATCCATGCCTAGAATTACGTCGAATTCTTTTAGATCCATCCCGACCAGATCCACTAGGAAGTCTACCCCTCCTAACTCTAAGGCCACGTCGGAAAACCTCTGACTACACTCCATCCTATCACCAGATGGAAGCATAACAGATAGTTCTATTCTAGTAGATGGTGACAAACCAGCCTTAGCAGCAAAAGCAGAGGAAATGAAAGATAATGTGGCTCCCGAATCAAATAGCACATAAACTGGCAATGATTAAATGGCAAACATACCAGTAACAACATCCAAGTGTCGGTCTGCCTCGGCCTGAATGATAACGTTCAGGTGCCCTCCTGACTGGCCTCCTTTCTGAGGATGAGGCTTAGGTCCCTGTGGTCTTCCCCCTGTCTCTCGAACTAGGGCACCAGATGGAGCAGGTGCTCTCTGATAATACTGCTGGGACGAGTTCTGTCGGTGCTGCTGATAGGCCTGCTGCTGAGGTATAAGAGCTCCCCCTTGCTGAAATGATTGGGGCTGACTCTGTTGAAAACGCGGGGGCCTCCAACACTCAATCGTCCTGTGTCCCCGCTTCCCACAATTCTGGCAAGTTACGAACCTGCCATTGCAATCTCTACCTGGATGATTACGGCTACACCTCCTGCAAACTCTTCCTCTTGGGGGTCCTTGATCTCTGTTGAGATCTCTCGGTGGGGGCCTCTTGGAATCTCCAAACCTAGGCTGAGTTCTACTTCCCGAACTCTGTACTTCGGGCTTCCTCTTCCCAAGGATGGCAGCCTGCTCATGTACCAACGTGTCTGCAATGCAAGCATGCTCATAAAGGGATGCTAAGTCGGTGAAAGGCACTACACCCATCATACGACGAATGCTGAAGTTCAATCCCTGCTCAAATTGAAACACCATTGTGGACTCGTTGGCGGCAATTCCTGGAGCAAACCGGAGCAGTTCTATGAAGCGGGCATAATATTGGCGGATGGTCATCGGCCCCTGTGTCAGCTGCATAAACTCCCGAAGCTTATCCCTCTTCAGGCTCTCAGGATAGAATCTGGTGTGTAGGGAGGTCTTAAATTCTTCCCAAGTAGTCGGGGAACCTTCTTTGGCACGAAACTCTTCCCACCAAGCGTCTGCTACGCCCCGCAGGAAGAAAGCTGCAATGTTGGTTCGCCGGTCAGCTGGGCAATCCACGGCCTCAAAGGTGCGATCCAGATCGCGGATCCACCCCTCTAAAATCACTGGATTTTCCTCCCCAGAGTTATCGGAGGATGATGTCCCGTAACCCTCCAAAGCCAATCCTCTCCAGCACTATGGTTTTGCTTGGTGAACTCAAGAAAAGCAGTGACAGCATCCTCTAAACGGTTAATCCTCCCGTTTTTCACCATTTCGCTGCAGTAAAATAAACACTTAGAGACAATTCATTGGTTCAAGAATATTTAGCAAGGTTTTCTACTACTTAGGGAACCCTAATCTCCTCTTTTACTCCTCACCGTGGCCGGGATCCAAAAATTTAGAAAATAAAATGGTTTTCCGTTAAGGTGGAAAATTCTTTTCGAAATTCAATAGCAACTTCCAAAATTAAATTTTTTTTCAAAAACGAGCGTGATCAACAAGATCAACCGCTCTGATACCAACTTGCAACACCCAAAAATTTACATATTTTTTTTTAATACTTAACTTAAATCGTAAATTCTGGAAATGTTACCGCCACACTTAGTACCAGACCGGTTCACTCCTACCGTTCCAATACTAAGTGCTAAGGCTAAAGAAACAACTCAGTAAACATTAAGGGATAGTCCAAATTCAAAGATAGGGAAATCAGGTACGCACAAGTCTTTATTCAATTACGAATATGAGGGTAGTTTTTCAGGAAAGAGAAATAACTACAATAATGAAGTAGTTTCGAAAGTACTATTCATAAATAGATAAAATAGTAATAATAAATTCAAAGGAAAACCAGCCACGTCACTCTGATAATCGATCCAGCCCGATCATCACTTGTCCCCACTGGATGTCCCATAGATATCTATAGCATCATAATACATATCTCCTACCTGCAGGAAATCAGATGGGCCTTCTACTCGTTGGAATGAGCAACACCCATGAAAAGGGTGATCAGTACGCTACGTACTGAGTAAGGTAACCGAGCACTAAGGCCAACACATAAACACATAACCAATGCAGAATGATAAAAGGCATAATCATCAATAATAGCGTATAGGCAAAAAAAACGAACAGGTGGAAATGCCAAAATAATACTTATAGTTTAAATTAATTACTTCATTAATCCTTTATCAAATTAATTTCACACCATATTCTTTATCAAGTCCATACGATTACGGGAACCCCACTATTTTAGCCAGTGGATCGGTCGCGAAGGTACATGCCCTGCCACTATTATATGCCGGTGGATCAGTCGCAAGGGTAACATACCCTGCCACTATTATATGCCGGTGGATCGGTCTGGCCCCTTGTCGTACGGTGTTCCACTGTAAGTAATTAGTGTCTTCTCATATCTTAACAACACATATAGTTTGGTTTGTTGAGCTAGGGATCCCCCACTATTATAACCGGTGGATCGGTCGCGAGGGTACATGCCCTGCCACTATTTTAGCCGGTGGATCGGTCGCGAGGGAAAACATTCCCTACCACTATTATGCCGGTGGATCGGTCTGGGCCCGGCTCAACATCTTCCACTTTACGTAATTAATATTTTATGTGTGTTATTTAGAAATCATCAAGACTTGCACTCCAGCCACCCACCATGCTTACTCCTCATCTTAGGTCGACCCCTCCAACCTTAGTTAATCATCACCACTATAGTTAGTCTTGATACACTCTAGTACCCATACAAAACCCTAACTTCTATGCAAAACCCTAACTCCACGTAAAACATATTTCCATGCAAACCCTATTCTCTCATGCAACCCTAACTCCACGTAAAATATATTTCCATGCAAACCCTATTCTCCCATGCAAACCCTAACTCCATGCAAAACATATTTCCATGCAAACCCTATTCTCCCATGCAACCCGTTTTCCATGGAAACCCTACTTTTATGCAAACCCTAATCCTCATGCAAAACACTAATCACCAAGCAACCTCATCAATAATTTACAACTCCATCATTATTTTACAATCACATCATGCATGTCTTGAAACCACATTATACAACAATACAACATCAATGTACATATGATTCTCATGCCACCATTTATCCACACCAACATACTTCAATCCCATAATTATGCTGTATTAATAACAATTATACAACATTCACACGAAATACACTATAGCTAACATCACATGGCATGCATAGCATAAAATTCATATAATACAAGTATGGCCTTAGCACCCCTTACCTAAAACGTCACCTGTCTTGGAGCATGCTCCTATACCACTTGAGGACTTTGGTTGGGCTC
The DNA here is from genome assembly GCA_030549775.1 of Tamarix chinensis. NCBI lineage: Eukaryota > Viridiplantae > Streptophyta > Magnoliopsida > Caryophyllales > Tamaricaceae > Tamarix > Tamarix chinensis. The sequence goes on from CM060181.1 coordinate 67,357,678, forward strand.
ACCTACTATGGGAAAAATACTAGGATTAGGTTTTCTCTTAAGAATGCTATCATTTCTAACTTATCCCAAGACCTTATTTTTAATTAAAAATTATTATATTAGAATTGACTCTACCAAATACTAGTAGAATAATAATAATAAAACTAAGGCAGTTCAAAATAAAAAGGTGATATAAGGGTTTCTGCCCTTCACCAAAATAATATGAGTAAAGATAATAATAATAATAATAATAATAATAATAATAATAATAATTCTATAATAACTTAATATTATAAATAAAGATAATATCAAGAATAATAATAATAAGAATAAAAATAATATATAAGCTTTAAAAATTTAAAGTGGGGTTTCGACCCTACTTATAACTAATGACCTACTATTTATTAATATTAATAATAAAATTATTAACATAAATAATAATATTGAAATAATAAAGATAATGATAATATTATTATTAATGGTTATAAGAACAATAGGAATAATAATACTAAATACATAAGTGCAAATGTTAATACAAAATTAGGGCCTAAGATTTTCCAGAATAATTAATAAAATGTTAATAATAATGATTCTAATAATTATAATATTAATAATAATAAGAAAAATGATAATAATCATATAATAATTCAATTAATATCTTAAAATTCAGAACTAACAATAAAATTATTTTATTAGCATTCTCCACCCTACAAGTACAACTCTGCATAAATTTTATATCAAATAATAATAATATTAATAGCAAGGAAATTATTATTATATTCGAATAGTTACCAATAAATAAAATAAAAATGGAATAATTTACAACAAATAGTAAATAATGTCTAAGGAGGTCGAGGATTTCACCTTGAGTCGGCACGAATGGGCGGCACCGACGGTGGTTCACGGAGGTGGCGGGAAAAATGATCTAAAAGGAAAAAGATGAAGAAAAGGAGAGAAGGAGCAAGGGAAAAATTAAAATAAGGTTTTGATTCGGTAGAGGAGGATTAGAGGGAGTTTTTGGGTGGTTCAGAGGGCAGTAAAAGTGGCTGGGTGAAAATTCTGACGAGGTGAGAAGCAAAATTGGCACGACTATGGAGGCCTACACAGGAGGAATTGAAGGTTAAAAATGGTTTAGTTATCTAGAGAAATTTTCGGGGAAGAAATTGGAATGCTGCGGTGGCGTGGAGGTTGAATATAAGCAGTAGGGGAAGCGTCTGAAGTCATGGTGGCGGCCAGCCCCTGCTTAGGGTTTTCGGGGGAGAAAACCTCCAAAAACTACTACAACTAGGCTATTTATAGATGGTGGATGGGATAATAGGGTGTTGAAGCTCGACAGGAAGGTAATAAGTGCAAGAATTTGGGTGGCCGGTGGCAGTAATTGATCGGCCATCGTTTGGGTTGCTTCGAATTTTCGCGAGGCTGAGGAGAAGAAACGAGCGAGATTCAACGTCCAATAATTATGCCGATTTACTACTGGAGTTAAGAGGAAGACAATGAGGCAAGAAACGACCGGTATTAATCACCATAGCCGAAGAGGCCATTGATGGGGTCGAAGGTTTCGTTGCAGCATCGGGGGAAGCCGGAGGGAGAAGGAAGAAGAAAGAAGATGGGCCAGTCGGCCGAGGAAGGAAAAGAAAAGGGGAGAACCGGGCGGTTCACGCGCCGGTTAAGCCCTCACTTAACGAGACGCAGCGTCTCGACATACAATCGACCAAAACGCCGCGTCTGGGCGCACGCAGGGAGAAGGCCAGCGCCACTGGGCCGCGGGAGAAGAAAGGAAGAAAAAGGAAAGAGGATTGGGCCGCGCCTGGCTTATTCGGCGGAAGAAGGAGGAAGAAAAAAAAAGAAAAGGAGAAAAGAAAAAGAAAGAGGAAAAAAAAGGAAAAAGGAAGAAAATAAGGTTTTGGGTTTAAATAAATTAATTAGAATATTTTGGGTATTTAATATAAAATATTTATTTAACAAAAATATTAAATTCCCTTTTTAGGCTAGTTTCGGGTTTTTAAAATATTTTCCATAAATTCCATTTTAATTAGCAAAACACCCTAATTTTCTTCCATTAAATTATTTATAAATTTAATATTAATTTGGAACTATTTTATCCTCCTTATTTTAAATAAAATAATTTATTTTGTTAATTTCTAAAATAAAATCCTTAACTAACTAAAATACCCAAATTTCTCCTAATTAAAAAAATAGTAATACGTTTCTTCTTAATTTGTCCTAATTAATTTGCTTTTATTTTAAATCAAATAATTTATATTTAATTAACTATCATAATAAATTTCATTTAAATATACTATTTAAAATTAAAACTTTTCGGGGCATTTCAATAGGAAAGATCATTAGTGTTAGTATTGGTTACTCTAATCCCTTTATAAATGATATATATCAGGTTTTTGGGCTCAAACATAAATTAATAATCGTTAGCTAACTTCATGATAAAGAATTTCTAGTTAAATTTCCAATTTGCACTACCTAATTTCGAATGAGATAAATGAATCTATACTTTTGTATGCCTATGCATCAAAAATGTATGCATGCTTGATATTTATTGAATAAAATTACACAATTAGTGCAATTGACAATGACACATAGTTATGGCATAAATAAATTGTGCATGGTAATATGGATGTATTAAATAAATTAGCTTGAAAATAACTAATATGTGGTCTCTTAAAGTTGATCTTTGAAAAAGATAGATTATGTAATGTATGTAAACAAGGGAAACAACATAGGGTTACCTTCAAACCTAAAAATTTTGTGACTACCACTCAACCACTTTAAGTACACGGATTTGTTTGGGCCTACTAGGACCCTTAGCATAAGTGGTTACAAATATACATTAGGCATTATTTTTTTTAACTAAAGATGATGATTTTATAGCTTTTCTTGTGCTTGTTAAGAGTATTCAAGAACTAAAGGCAACAATAAGTCATTTTATAGGGAGCAATCATGGCAAGGAGTTTGAGAATGCCACATTTATGGAGTTTTGTGACCAAAATGGCATCACTCACAACTTGGAGGCACTAAGAACACCATAAAAAATATAGCGGTGGAAAAGAATAACAAAAACTCAGAGAAAGTTGTATGAACCATGGTTTGTGACTATAAGCTTCTGAAATATTTTTATGTTCGAACTGTTGCCACTACCAACTACGTAATGAATAGAGTACTCATACGAACCATCTTGAAAAAGATACCCTATGAGCTCTACAAAGGTGAGAAACCAAATATGAGTTATCCTTACACATTTGGTTGTAAGTAATTTATCAACCACATTGGAAAAAGAAATCTTAGTAAGTTTGATTCTATAGGTAATGAAGGTATCTTCATCGAGTACCTTTACATTGTAAAGCTTATTAGATCTTTAGCAAATGAATAATTTTAGTTAAAGAACTGCATATGTTGCGTTTGATGAATCTAACTCTAGTTTGTAGAAACCTAAGAGGAAGAAATAAGTCCTTCAATTCAAGTTGTAACCTTTCTAGAAAATGCTAAAAAAGAAGAAGAGAAAGAAATTTAAAAATCACCAATCACCCAAAAAGAAGATGAAGTGAGAGAGGATCTCCTTAAATATTTTGAGTTGATACCATAGGTTGGTGTTAAAATTTTACTTTAAAACTTCTTCTATTTTTAAATATTGTAGCTAATACCACATATTATTTTGATGCTATCCAACTTTTTTGAATAGTTACCTAGAAAATATAAATTTTTTCAAAAAATAAAATTTATGTGAGTATAGGTGAGATTGAGTTTTGTGTTTAACTTATCGTGAGGGCTTTAGTGCTTGGTTTATTAGATGTTTCTAATAAGTCCTAGTCTTAACTAGTTGATGCCTTCCTAGCATGTTTTCGTGTGCATTGAGATATTCCATAGCAACTAGTGACCACACTAGCTCCGAAGGATTAGTTTAGGAGGGTTGAGCATCATCACCCATAGATATTTGAGAGTTAGGAAGATCCCAACATCATGGAGCAATGGGTTAAGGTACTAGTGTGTTACTTGAAGGGATAAGCGAACAATGTGGTGAAGGAGCACTAAGAGTTAAATTGTGTCACAATCATTTCTAGATGAGGAAGTGGCAAGAGTTCATGGAACATAGTCAAGGGTTGATATTAGTAGAGGAGTACTACATGAGACTCATAAACATTTTCTAGTTTCCTCTTCATGTGGAGTCCAACAATATGATGCAAGCCCATCATTTTATGATTTGCCTTGGATCAAATACTATGAGTTGTTTTCGGGAACTCCTCTACAAGACACAATTAGATATATGAGTAGGCTTTGGAGGCTTCCTAAGTTATTCTTGCAAGGAGTGCCCATTTGGGGGTTCAGAGGAATTTTAAAGGTCACCAACATCATGGTGGAAAGAAGAACGTTTATTCTTGAGGTAACATACCACTTAGGTATGGACGGAGTATTGGGTTAGCACCATGATCGAGAGGCTAAGAGTACAGACATTTTTAAGACAGGCATTACCGCCACAAGAATTGTAGAGCAATTCAACTAGTGGTAGATTGTGAGGAAACAAGGTGACTTGCCATAGATATTGTATGGTTGCACACAAGGCTTATGTTTATCTTGTTGAATGTGGTAGTGTTCAGAGGAGTCAGTGTAGCCTAGGGTATCAAATAAGTTCAACAGCCACAACAACATACTAAGAGACCTCCTCCATTTTAAGTTTATGTTATCATATTAGCTAGTCAGCCATATGGTCTGGAGCCCCTCACTATTTTGTAGGGTTAGGGATTAGCTAATGATACCAAGCTTCCTTTAGCTAGGCAACAAAATGTGACCAACCATTTTTATGATGTGTCAAATTAGGATGGTGATTAGTATACTTGCTTTATCTACTTATTCAACATGTAATATATTTGAATTTGTTGTATTACATTCTTTTTTTCATCCCCTTTCATAGATAGGGTACATATTTTACCTTCCTGTACTATCGGTACTTTTATATTTTTTCCTTTTAGGGATATGATTGTGTGTTCTAGGTTTTACAATTGGATAGCCTTAGTAGCTTGTCAAGTGGACTTCCCTTTAGGTCCCATGGAACATGAATTTATTTACACTGAGTTGATAGTTGGAATAAACATCATAATAATGTGTGAAGCCTAGAAAGATAGCACACAAGATTATGTGATATAATGAGGACTGATGGTGCTGGAGCCTCCTATCAGAATATGCAATCTAACACTTCTATGAAGGTCATGGAAACTATTGTGATGCATAATGTTGTTCAAAAAGTGCATCCACTCTTCTTTTTTGATTTTTGACATAATAAGGCCAATGACGCACCGTTATAACAAATATTGATGATACGAGTTATTCTAATTTGCTTCCTAATGAGATTCTGGGCATGCCACTAGTTAGAAATGTTGAGTTCAAAATCAACCTAATCCTTGAGATGGAATTGGTATCTAAAGCATCATAACATATGGAACTGTAGAGATCAAGCAACTTAAGGCTCACATAGAGGAAATGTTACAAAATGGCCACATTTGACCATGTGTATTACCTTAGCGAACAATGGTTTTATTCATTATAAAGAAACACAAAAGTTTTATATTGTGCATCAACTATTGAGAATTAAATCAAGTTATAGCAAATAATTGCTATGCAGTACCTTAAATCTTTGACCTATTTGACAAGCTTAGGGGAGCTATAGTGTTTTCTCATATTGATCATCAGTTAGGTTACCATTAGGTAATGATCCTTGAGCAATATATTCCAATGACAAGTTTTATAAAAGATACGATCATTATGAGTTCATAGTTGCACCTTTTGGACTTAAAATGCACCTACATTATTCTTGGCTCTAATGAACTATATTTTTTTTAATAATTTTTTCACGACTTTATATTAATTTTCATCAATGATATTCTCATCTACTCAAGTAGTCCTATGGTCCACAAACAACATCTAAGATAAATATTAGCATTTTTTAGAGGACATAGGTTATATACCAAGATTTTGAAGTGTGAGTTGTTTATTGAACAAGTAGCTTTCCTTGGATATAATTTCAAAGAATTATGTAGCAATATATCAATTAAAGATTTGTGGAAGTTTTGATCTAGCAGCAAAAACATTTGTTAAGGAGGTGTATAGCTTTTTGGGGTTAGCTGGCTATTACCATAAACTTTTATTTGACTTCTCCAAGCTAGCATGCCCATTAAATAGTTTGGTGAATAATGTTACACATTTCTTGTGGAATGAGAAGTGTAGTAAGGCCATTAATTAATTGAGTAGGAATTTGACTTGAGTTCTAGTGCTGAAATTACCAAAATGATCAAATGTTTTAGAGGTATATATTGATGCTTTAAAGCAAGGATTAGGTTGTATGTTATTATAGAGCAAGAGAGTAGTGGATTATACATTTCCATCAATTAAATCTCATTAGAAAAACTATTTGACACTTGATTTATAGCTTGCCCAAGTGGTGCTTTGTTTGAAGGTTTGGAGGAATTGTCTCTATGATGTGTAGTACAACAAGTTCTTAATAATTTGATGGACCTTACATACATTTTCAAATATAAGGCAGCACAGATGGTTGCAATTAGTCAAGGATTATAACCAAGAGTTGACGTACAATGATTTTAAGGCAAACGTAGTTGTAGATGCTCATTACTAGAAGAAATTGCATTCCTTGAGTAAAATTTTATTATAAGATTGTTTGTGGCAAGTGCTTATGGGCATTGAGATTGAATTAATCACCACTGGTAGTTTGTAAGAAGGAATAGTGTTGTTACTATCATAACTTCTATCTTTTATGAGATTTGAACTAGTAAACCTGGTGATGTCAAGATCGAGAGTATGAGGGGTCATAGTACAGAAGGTAGAGCCAAGGAATTTTGGTTCCACAAAGGCAGTAGTGTAAGATATTGTGGTTGGTTCTGTGTGCCCAAATTTGTGTTGAGCTAAAGAAGAAAATCTATGAGGAAGGACACTATACTCCTTATTTTATCCATCTTTGACGGGAATCATTTTATAAAGTCTTGAAGAAGATATTGTTGCAAAATTACATGGATTGAAATGATTCAAAACTTAATTGAAGTTAATAATAGAATTGAAGAATTGATAGTTTAATCACAAAACATAACAATTGAGGAAAAAATAGAGACGTTCATTTATACTCTTGTAAACTGCAAGGTCATTTAGGAAATTAATCAATTAATTACACAAATCTACAATGCATTAATCAATGGAGAATTTTATATAGAAGAAGAAGAAGTTGTATCACACAACTCATAATGGCTAGATTTTTCTCATATCTCTCTTATACTAAAAACCAAATATGCGGTAAAACAATATGTTTCGAAAAGTAAGAACAATAAAAACTATATCTACGAAAGACATTACTCACTATTAATTTCATGCTATCAATTTTTTTTCAAAAACATATATCAACACATTTTGTGAATAAACATAGCTTGTGTTGATATACATAAGCCACATATTGGTTACAAAATTAATAATCCACTTCAATCTTCTCCTACACCTGCAAGAACCAATACAATACTATGTTGTGCATCAAATACCTTTCTAAAGCTCATAATTCTCACCACGATGTAGTATTTCTGATGCATAACACTGAAAGACCTCAATAATGAAACCTTATCATATCAAAGGACACCATGGCTTGAGAAAGCCAATCAAATCCGAGAAACACTAGTAGTTACTTATGGTAAATGACCTCGTTAGCATATCTACCAAATTATCTAAAGTTTCCACTTTTTCCAATGCCAATTTCCTCATAATAACAATACCTCATACCAAGTGATACTTGAAGTTAATGTTCTTTATTTAATGATGAAAATAATTTTGATTCTATGAAAAATTGATAGCACTAGGGCTATAACCTCAAATCGTTGGAGCACCATAACAAAAACTCAAGTACTAAAACACCAACCTCTATATCATCTTATAATGCCTTTATTATAGCCATATACTCTACCCCACTAGTTGTTAAAGTCGTCACCTCTTACAAGAAAGTGCTCCATCTAATAGCTAAACCACTAAAAAAACCATATCCATTAGTAGATCCCCTTTGATCAAAGTCCTCACGATAATTAGATTCTATGAGCCTTACTAGCAAATCTTCTTATGTCCCCATACTCTATAGAAGCAGATGTGGTACATTTGAAGTACCTCATAATCTCCTTAACTTCTTGCTAGTGAAAAATCCTTAGATTCCCCTTATATCCAGTCACAATGATGATTGCTTAAACAATATTAGGATAGGTATATACCATAACATATATGATACGACCAACAACATTCGAATATAAAACAATAGCCACGAATTTGTTTTCCTCATTGTGACAAATACAATAGCTTCAACTCAAGGTCTCTTAGGATATCAATGTAAAGGATCCTCTTTGTAGCTCCTAGATCTTTCATCTTAAACTCACTCCTCAATATTAGCTTCACCTTATCACATCAGACGAATCTTTTTTTATCACAAGAATATCATCATAAAATATTAAATGTTACACATATAAGCCACCCACCATTCCCTTTACGTGCACACATATATCGTACTTACTCCTAGAGAAACCATGCTCAAGCATAAACTAACTATATCATTTATGCCACTATTTAGGAGACTACTTCATATGATCTATTATTCCCTTTGATAAGCACACATGGTTAAGCATCCCATCAACAAAAAATCCATCAAATTGACACATGTAAATATCCTCCTCAATCTTACCATGTAAAAACATAGTTTTAACAATGAAATATTAAACTCTAGATCATGCATTACTAGAACCATAAGAATGGTATGAACAGAAGCATGTATAAGCACAATATAAAATACATTGTCATTGTCCGTGTATATGAATCAAATTGATTCCACATGTAATTAAATAAGACTTGTATCTTGGTCTCTCAACCCCTAGAGTCCCTTGTTTGATCTTATAAACACACTTGTAATCAACTATGTTCTTCTTTCTTTGTGCCTTAATAAGTTCTAATATTTGATTCTTCAATAAGGACACCCTCTACTCCTCCATATCAACATAACACTTAGCAAAATCAATACTCTGAATAGCATCTAAGAATGGTGATAGCTAATGCACATCAAAATAAGTATCTATATAAGAAAAAACCTAGCCAACCAACATTTCAAAACCATATTTAACTAGAGGCTTAATAATCCTCCATACTCTGCCTATAGCAATAACCATTTGCTCCACTTGTTGCTTAAATCAACCCACTTTAGAAATATTAGGTTTATTAGAAGGGTCTCTATCATCCAACTCTACAAAAACTTCCACCAAGCCCAAACCACTATCCTGTTCCATGTCCTTAAATGCATTCAAGGTAATATAAGACTCATTCTTCTTGAAGAACAAAATCTCATTCAAGGTAATATCCCTGTTAGTTAAGAACATAGATGTAGCTATGTCGGATAACCTATACCCCTTCATGACATATGTAAAACCAATAAAGATACATTTTTTAGTTTTTAGATCAAGATTAATATCGTTCACACAAGCATAAGCAGGTAACAAAAGATAAGCAAATATAAGTAATCAATTATCTTACTAAACAACATATCCTAATGTGCCTCAAACTTAAGGGACAAATTTAGTTACCCATTCACAACATATGGTGTTATGTGAATCACCTAATCCTAAAGCTTGCTATCTAGCCCACCCTATGATAACATATAATGAGCCTTATCTAATAGAGCTATGTTAATCCACTCAACAATCCCATTCTATTGTGACCTCCCAATATAAATGTACTGTTTTGTTATACTATGGTCTTATAGTAATCACAAAAACTCTACTCAACAAAATCAAGATCATTAATTGTCCTAAGATACTTAACTAAGTTCCCAACATACTTTTTTAGCCAAGCCCTTCAGCGATTAAAGATACCAAACACATCATTATTATGTTGTAAGAAATACACTCACTTTTTTTTAGAAGTCATCAAAAAATGTAAGGAAGTATCATGAACCATTTTTAGAAACCATTCTCATTAAAAGTCATAAATTTGAACAGATATACTCAAAAGGTGTTGTCATATTATGCTAAGATATTGAAACGCTAACCTATATGTGCTTTATGAGCTCACGATACTTATAGAAATCCATAGAATGTGTACTCATCCACCCAACATAATCCTCTGAGTGAGCTTCGTAAGACCCTTGACACTTATGCTCCTCAAATTGATGCGCTAAACTCTTATAACATCCACGTTTATCAAACTCAACACATCTTCACCTTCAATAATAGAACCCACAAACTCATTTAGTATCCCAATCTACTTCCCCTTCAATACCACTGGAGCCCCAATTTTAACTCTTCAGGTAACATATTGGTACCTATTACAATCAAAGGATCTCAAATATATGAGGTTCTTAGTAATATTTGGGACATGATTCAAGTTAGATAATGGCTTGACCAAACCATTATACATCTTCACCTCCACCGTCACAATCCCAACAACTTCGTAAGGAACATCATTGCCCATCAAGATAACTTTACAATGAGTCACCTTAGAAAGTTGAAACCAAATCCGGTTCAAACATATAAGGTAAAAATATCAATAATCTAAGATCCATATATTACTGATCTTGGTTTATCTATCAATGGCTAATAACACATCTCCATCACTGTAATCATAAGCTATATAGCATCAACCTTTGTATTGCATGACTCATTTAACTTAGCATCAGGCTTCATATTAGGATAAAAATTTATTACATTCCCCTTCTTTTAACACCCATAGCATATTAGGCTTCATATTCTCCTACCAACTTTTCAACTTATATTAGGACTTCTTATGATCACCAAACCTTCAGTCATATGTCCTCCCCCCAGCTACTAATCCCTCATTATGTGAGTAAAAAAAAGTATAATTTCTAGTCATTTGAAAATCAATCAACTCTTATTCTAGAAGGGTAGATTTCACATCATCAAGGACTAACTCATCATTCTCGTACAAATCATTCACATGGAATTTTTAAGTCATTCAAGCAAAGAACACAATATGGTAAGGGCTAGATTTTCATCATATAGGTTAACTTCCATATTATGTAAATCCATCACACTAGAATCAAATTAATCCAAATGAACATTCAATGATTGAACCTGACCTAATTTTATGTCATGAAGTTGACTCTTCAATAGTAGTTGATTCCCTACTTATTTAGCCGTATACAATGACTCAAGCTTTAAAAATAAGGTAGCCATTGTTGACTCTTTTGCTAATTCTCATAATTCCTTATTCTCTAAGCATAATTGTATGGTAGATACAACCTTCAGATGTACGTCTTCAAATCTCTCAACCGTTATCAAATTTGGCTTATTCAAATGACCAAATAACTACTTCTCCATGTTAGTTTGAACTAAAATTACTCACATCTTCAATTTTAATTTTCCTAAACTAACGAGGAGAATAAAATTCTTATACCCTTCTTGATTACTAGATCTCTTTAGCAACACAGTTATAATCCCAATTGTTGTTGAATAATGTGGATTGAATGGTTCTAAAACATAATTGGAATTAACCAATAAATTAAACAATTGATAGCTAAATTAAAAAATGAATGATTAAGAATATATATATTCCTACTCTTTTGTAATTAATCGGTTACATAAAGAAACAATTCTCTATAAAAGAGAGATTTAATGTAGAAGAAGAACAAGTTGTCTTGCGTAACTCTCTATGTCTATGTTTTTCTAACATACCTTTTATACAAAAAGAAAACTTTGGGGTAAAACAATATATTTTGAAAACTAGGTAAAACAAATGCCATACTTAGGAAATAAGAGACCCCCATTTTGGTATTCTAACTCTAGACTTTTTACCCAAAACTCATATCAAGGCATCTAGTGAAAAAACAAATGGCCTTTAGTTTTATTAAAAAATTTATAATTCACTTCAAACTTCTCCAGTACCTATATGAACCACAATAATAAAACGTTATGTAACACCCCCAAAATTCACTACTGAAAAATTTCATTTTATTTAAAACAAATAGTGGAAGCAAAATATAAAACAGTGAATTTTGGGGATATTATCGCCTGACTTAGTACCAGACCAGTTCACTCATACCGTTCTAGTACCAAGTGCTAAGGCTAAAGGAATGAGATACACTCTGCTAGATTTCCAAAACATGTTTAAATAAAAGTAGTGCAATAAACTTTACAAAATTAGAATCCACTAGTGGTGGTTACAAAAATAAGGAATATATTAAAACCAAAATGTTAAAGCAAAGGGAGAACCCTAAAATCCCGATGATTCCTTACTCTCTTTTCCGTTTCCCACTTGAGTAGCACCTGAAAAGACCTGCAAGGGACACTGCCCATTGGATAGTCAGGGGCCCCACGAATAGAACCCTTCAGTACTATGGTACTAAGTAACCCTTTAAAGTCACACTTAAAAGCAGGCCTGTAATGTCACACATGATACAAAACTACATGCATATATAACAAGATGTGTATATAAAACATTCACATGATTAACAATCACATCAGATATAAATAGGTAGTTATGAACAATAAATACTTTCGGGCCTTAAGCCATGTTCTAGTGCAAAATCAATATATTCGGGCCTTAAGCCATTAGTCCATCATTATTCATTCAATCTTATATTTTATATCCATGTGAGTACGAGAACCCCACTATTATAGCCGGTGGATGGGTCACTTATAGGGCATAACGCACCTAACCACTATTATATGCAGGTGGATCGGTCTCCAGGGCAAAACGCTTCTGGCCACTATTATTCGCCGGTGGACCGGTCTGACCCTGACTCACATTGTGTTCCACTATAAGTGATTAGTATTTTTCCATAACTTTATTCACATATATAACTGATTTTATTGAGCTCGGAACCCCAACTATTATTGCCGGTGGATCGAAAATATATATATCAACATCATCCAGGGCAACACGCTCATGGGCAACTATTATGTCCAGTGGATCAATACTCATAATCACTTGCCAGGTGAACACGCTCCTGGGCCACTATTATATTCGGTGGATCGGTACTTATAATCAATTGTCAGGGCAACAGGCTCCTGGGCCACTATTATAACCGATGGATCGGTAATCAATATCATAATTCAACTAGGTCTAGCTCATAATCTTTCACTTTCATGATTAGTATTTGTCCTTTCTTTAATCAACACAACAAATCCATTTATTTGCCTCAGATGGGAGATCAAGAACCCAGGACACAAAGGTACACCGGTCGTACCAGTGCATACAAGCTACTCAGTACCCTTCAACCACAAACCCAAGGACGCAAAGGTACCCTAGTCCTACCGGTGCGTAAAGCTACTCAGTACCCTACCGACAAGGACACCTAATCCATAAGTATGCATACCCCCTAACTAGGTCCGTAGAGCTAGAAAGAGTAAGATATAGGGCCTGGTTGGGGCACAAAGGCACACTAGCAAATACCAGAATAATCGTGGGCTAAACCACGTCTTTAGTGTAGCGATCCCTAAAGATCCACCATTCCCGATCTCGGGGTCTTTCACTTTAAGTATTAGTGTCTTAATTAAAGTGATCACGAAAAGCACAATAATCTGATACTTATTCACTTTCAATCGTTATGATATCATTAGTCGTTTCTTATTCAGGCGGTTATCCAAGATAATACAGAGAAATCATTAAGGCCATTATAATCTCATCTAATTCCAAATTAGGATTCATTCTCATGATACTTAATAAATATCAAATAATACTACCTTGCTAGTCAACATTATTTGAGTCATATTATAAAATTCAGCAATCACAAAGATATGTCAGGTACAAATTACTCATTTACCCCTTACTTATATACTTGCTAAGCCATCCCTTCCTTACTTGACAAATTACCATATTATCCTTAAGGTTGCATAATTATCAAATTACCCCTTGCTCGGTTTATGTTACTAAGTTATCTCCTATGCTTTTTAGATCACCATTCACCTTTCATAATTGTCAACCTTAACATATTTCCTTTTTTGCTTGGTCTGATTACAAAATTGGCCTTCTCCTTTGTTATAATTACTAAATTTTCCTTGAGTTGGATAAATTACCAATTTACCTTCCTTTATTATCATGATTACTATTTTGCCCCTTTAGTTGGTTAAATAACTACCAATTTGCCCTTTAGTCAGTTAAATTATCAAATTGCTCCTTTAGTTGGGTAATTTACCAAATTGCCCTTCTTCATTATCATAATTACCATTTTACTACTCTATATTATTATAATTGCCATTTTATCCTTTTCAATTATTATAAATCCCAAATTACCCTTCTTCATAATTACAATTATTAATTTACCCTTTTTCATAATCATAATTACCAATTTACACTTCTCCATATTTATAATTATTAATTTACCCTTCTCCATTATTAAAATTACCATAATGCCCTTTTATTGGTTAATTTACCAAATTACCCTTCTTTATTATCATAATTATCCAATTACCTTTTTTAATCATAATTTAATTACCAATTTATCCTTCATTGTTATCATTATTACCAAGTTACCCCTTACTCCCAAGTGTGCCATAAATATCCTTTTAATTTATAAAATTACCATTCTGCCCCTTACTTCCAAATCGCCATAATATCCTTTTATTTACAAAATTACCACAAGACTCTTTTACTTATAAAATTACCATTTTACCCCTTTTACTTTACAAATTACTATTTTACCCTTTTACATCCAAAATTACCATTTTTATCTTTCCTTACAAAATTACCATTTTGCCATTCTTTTCCAAAATTACCATATTACCCCTTCACTCTCAAAATTACCATAATACCCCTTACTTATAAAATTACCATTTCGCCATTCACTTATAAAATTTCCATATTACCATTTACTTATAAAATTACTATTTTTCCCTTCTACCTCCAAAAATTACATTAATGCCCCTTTACTTGAAAAATTACCATCTTTTCCTTCACTCATAAAATTACCATAATACCCCTAACTTGCATAATTACCACAATACCCCTCTTCAATTGTAAAATTACCATACTGCCCTTTTCTTTCAAAATTGCCACTTTATCCCCTTTATTACCCACATTTCCACATGGAATAATAATACTAACACTCCATTAACAATATCCAACTCCAACAACTATTATATTTTAATATAATACATATTACCACCCACATATATTAGGCCATAATCTAACACAAGGAATATTACAAAAATGCCCCTAGGGCTCACAATAATATTATTCATGCATAAATGGTCACAATAACATAAAATAACATAGATAAGTAATTAAAAATTTCATTAGTAATAAAATTCTTCCCTTAGACCACATTTTCGCACATCACATAAAATAGCAAACTTTCCTTTTTATGAAAGAATACAAGCAAACATATAATTTATATTAACAACCATATATCAACCATAATAACATATTAAAATTCCTAATGTGTAAACATACGTTTATTATGCGTTTAAGTGGGGTTTAACGATTACCTTAGATCCCGCAAAAATTGAACCTTACCGGTATCAAGGTTAAAGATTCAAAGTTTACATAGCAAAATCAACACCTAAAAATAATATCAGTAATTATTATATTAGAAGTAAGAAAAATAAAGCATAAGACCTTATAAAATTTAATTAATGAAATAATTAACTTAAATATTATTTTACCTTAAATTTTTTAATAAAAATGGCCTATAATTGCAGTAACTCATCCTGCATATGTAGCATGAGCTACATGAAAAAATAAAAAGGGAAGGCTCAAAGGGGAGGGTGAAGGAAAGAAAAAAGGGAGGTTTCAAGGCAAGGGAATGGTGCACTAATGAAGAGGGGGTGTAGGTGGATGGGTTGTTGTCGGCCAAGGGAGCTGAGGCAGCGGCAGTGAGGTGGCGAAGGTGGTTGCTGAAGTGGGTCGAGGTGGAAGGGCTGAGAAGGAAGGAAAAGAGGAGGGAAAAATGGAGGGGTTTGGGGACTTATTTTGGCCAAAAAATGGATGGGGATCCTAGAGGAGGTTGTAGGGAGTTGAATGGTGGGTTGGGTGGCAGCATAGGCGGCCGGAAGGCGGCGATCAGCGGCGTTACAAGAGGACTGCCGAGAGGGGGGGAAAACCGGTGTTACAGGAGGATGGTGGAGTTGTGGGGTGGCTTAGACGACGTTGGGGCGATTCATGGTGGTAGTAGAAGGGTGTAGAAGAGGGTGCAGGGGCTGGGTGCGACAGTTGGAGTGGCGGACGACGATGGCAATGTAAAAGCAGGGGTGGAAATGGGAGAGGAAGAAAATGAAAGAGAAGGGGAGATTGGGTGTAAGGGGCTCGAAGATATGGGCAGAAAGAGGGTGGAGAGGAGAAGAAAAAGAAGAGGTAAGGTAGGGGAAATAGGTGGCCGTTGGTGGCAGGGTTTAGGGTGGTAGGGCATCATAGGGTGGCAGGCTGAGGTTGACAATGGGGAGGAAAGTGGAGCCATGTGGGATGGGGTGCATGGCTGCCCAGTTTCCTAGACAATGAAAAAAAGGGTGGGGGTGAGAGAGAGAGAGAGAGAAGGATGCAAGTGGTGGCAGAAGGTGGCAGCGGGGCGGTGGCCGTCGTCACGGTGGTCTGGCATGGCGTTCGGGGTGGTAGGGTGTTGAAGACTGGTCAGGCGTGGAGGTTGAAGAAGAAAGGAGGGAGGGACAGGGTGAAGGGAAAACAAAGGAAAAAAAGGAAGAGGGGGTCTGGGATGTGTGTGGCTGGGGCGAGGGAGAATGGGGCGTCGACCCAGGCGCAAGGAGGGGAGCAAGCCTCGCAGCCCGAGCCAAGGAAAGAAAAAAAAGAAAAAGGAAGGAAGGAGGAAAAGGACAAAAGGAGAAGGAAAAGAAAAGGAAAAAGAGAGAAAAGGGAAAATAGGAGGAGATAGTTTAATTTAATTTATAAAATAATAAAATAAAATATTTTTGATAAATTTTTTAATTTAATAATTTAATTAAATATAATTTGATATATTGGTTCAAAAAGGCTAATTTTGGTAAAATATTAGTTTGAAAGATTATTTAAATACAAATAATATGATAAAATAACAAAATATCTATTTTTAATTTATTAAATACTCCTATACAAATTTACATACTCAAAAATCCATAAAATAATTAAACTAATTAACTTTAAAAGTTAGTTTATTTTAAATAAAATCTATTTATTAAATTATCGGTTTTATAAAATGTTGGGTGATTACAGGTTATGCATTAAATATCTAGTCAATGCTCACAAATATATTGGTAGCTGTATATGATGTGGGAGGTTGTAGAATTTATGATTCAATGCTTGACTTGTTAGATGGTTAAGATCATGTATAGGATACCAATAGTTTTAGAAGAACCACTAGAAGTTATATAGCGGAAATGGGCTAGTATATGCATGGATTTTTTTTTATTTGTCTTCTGCGGATACATAGTAGTTTTGATTCAATCATGGTTATTATTAACCATTTACCTAAGTCATCATTGTTCATACCAATGAATTTGACATGGACTATGGAGTTGTGAGCTAGTTCTTATAAGAAGCATGTTGTGATACTACATGGGGTCCCTAGAGACATCGTGTCCAATCAAGAATTTAGATTCTTATTGCACATTTGGTAGAGGTTGTATACCACTTTTAGGCCTTTGTTAAAGTTGAAAAAGATTATTTATGTAGCTATGATGGTCAGATAGAGATAACTATTCACACTTTAAAGGACATGCATCAAGCATGAATCTTTGATTTTAGTGGTAGATGGAAGGACTAAATAAACATTATCATGATCTTCTACAATAATGGTTACCAAGCAAGTATCAGGATGGTGGGAGGATATATCATAGTCCTTTATGTTGGTATGATATTAGTGAGACGATTGATGTGGGACCATATATGATTGAGGAGATAATGAAACACATAAGATTGATTCAAGATCATCTAAGATTAGTTGAAGATAAGTAGAAGAGTTATGTAAAATTGAAGAGATGGTTTGATGGTTATGAGGTAGAGGATGGTGTCATTTTTAGAATATATTCCATGAATAGAGTGATTTAATTTGTGATAGGTGCATATTATATGAAATTATTTAACATATCTTGACCCAATATTTTATATTTGTTATAGCAATTAAACCCTTTTTTGGAGTTTTCAATTTTGGTGTAGTTCTATAGGAAAAGGTAATATCAACATATTGTAGGTAGCTAATTGAGGAAAGGAAACAAAATATTTTAGGTAAACTCAGAGTTATGGAAATTAAGAAGTACCATAATGCAAGACCCTGAAAGAAAAGTCATGAAAAGAAAATGAAGCCAAGATAATCATTAGAGAAAAAATAAAAGGGCCGCATAATTATAGAAATAAAGCTCATACTTTTGGGTTATTCCTCTTATATGCTCCACTAAACCAAGTCATGTGTACAGTGTTAGAGAAAGATACGAGTGCCTCATAATAACTAATAAGGATTATATTTTTTCTATATATTTTATCTAAATCAAACGACCTTCTATATTTATGTATAACATATCTTAGGTCGAATAGAAATTGAAGGGACGGCCTTCCAAACTTAAACTTAATTTTCATTATTTCTCAACCATTATGGTACTTTTGTTATATTTAGTTAGTTAATTGTTGTAATTAATGTATTAGAGATCATATGGTATTTGGGGTTGTGCAATGACCTAAGCTCTTTCTTTCCGTTGTTTCATTTATTCATTTTGTACTTATTGTTGTCTTTAATGCAATTCTTATTATTCACTTACTTAATAGAATTTGTGATTTTTTATTTTTTATTCCATATTTGTAACTTTCTTTATTTATTCTAATTAAAAATATGAATTTTCTATGCTTAGGTTATGTAATTTTGGGTTTTATCAATATGCTAGACTATATTTGTGTTGATAGGAGGATAATTAAATGTTATGGGAAAATTAATAAGCACATGTGAATTGGAATTAATTGTTATGTGTGATTTTAGTTAGGTTAATAAACCAAGTTTCATGATCACTGATTGAATATTAAGACTTTATCACCTAGCTTGATCCCCTAGGTAATTTGAGTGTTAATTAGATGCTAGGATAGTATAACCAATCCTTAATTGTTCATGTATACATATGAAAGTAGTAAATAAGATGGTTAATTTCTATAGAAAGTTATTAATTTAATCTAGTTTATTTATATTTAGAACAATAAAAATTAATCTAACTATAATTATGGTTCTAGTTTGCTACTCTTTAATCGTTAATATTATCATTAAATAAATCTAGAGAACTTATGATAGGTTATTAATTGGTTAGATAATAAATCTTAAGCGGACCTTGGTTTATTTGCATAAGGGGATTCTAGGAAGCTGATGCATACAAACTTCTATAGGTTAACATTAGAATTGCTACATAACCATTTTATTTGATGATCCTTTGTTATCCCTATACTAAATATTTCCTCTTATTCCTATTGTCATTTTTTTGTTATTACTTTATTGTGCTAGTTCTTAGTTTCTATTTTTTTTTGGTGATTGCTTTCATGATTTGTTAATTAGGGGAATTTTTATGATATTAGAAATCTACTTATTAGATAATAGTCTTTATGGGATCAATCCCTACTCATTACTTACTATTTATCTCTGTTTAGTGTTTAACTTGGTGTCATTATGATAGAAAATAAGTTTATTAAGAATGATAAGGTTAGTTTGAGGTACGTTTGACATTATGAGATCTTAGAGCAACTCTGCAAGGTTGTTAATCAATTAGCACTATAAGTAGAGATGTCTCATGTGCACAACGTCTTTAACATTTCCATAATGAGGAAGTATGTAGTTGATCCTTTGGAAATTTTCAAATTTTCACTTTTAAAAGTTTAAGACATGTCAAAAAATGTTCTAAGTTAATCATTGCATACAATTTAAACTTCTAAATAATTTAAAAAAAAATTATCTTTAAACTATTTAAAAAATTAGTTAAAGAAAGATACTGTGAATTTGTGAGGATTAGAAGGGGATGGAGAATTCAAAACTAAGATAATGAAGAAGGAGAAGAAGAAGAAGAATAGGAAGAAGAAGAAGAAGAAGGAATGGATGGTGGATGAGGGAAAGTAGGTAGTTTGGTGGGTAAAGGGGTATATAACTCAAAAGCCAAAACCTCACCTTGAATTTAAACATGGGTGGGTTTGATTTATAGGAAGTACTAGAGTTATTTTCTCCAAAGAGTTGAAATAAAGTTTATTCAAAAGTTTGAAAGTGTTAAATCTTTGAAATTAGATACATAACTAAGGAAAAAGGATAAAAGGCTTAAGGGAAAAACTTAGAAGATTAATTAGAAATTTCATCGGATGAATTGTACTGTAACACCCCAAAATTCACTAATTTTTTTTTTTAAAAACGGAAGCAATTAAGATAGAAACACTTAAAACCTGTGAATTCTGGGAATGTTACCGCCACACTTCGTACCAGACCGGTTCTCTCCAACCGTTCCAGTACCAAGTGCTAAGGCTAAAGAAAATATTTACATTAAATTCAAATTAACAATTCATAAAATAATTCGAAAGATCATACAACAAAATCAGAGTACGCATAAATGTTTATTACCACTTGTAACTTCCAAATAGAAATACATTTAAACAAGATAAAACCCGATGGGTCAAATTCCATATTGCCTACTCACTCAAGTCAGGCCTGCCACCCCAAAACAGTCTCTGATCTTAAACCTGCACAAGAGGTCTGCTCCCCACCATCGGTGGATCATCACAGGACCCATCAACCAAGGTAGTATCAGTACGGGTCCAGTACTGAGTAAGGTGACTTGATCACTAAGGCCAACACATAAATCATGCAGAACATAAAAGAGCATATTCATAAATGCGTATGATCAACTGGGTAAAAGTACGTACAAAGGCCCAAGAGTAATCTGGATTAATCACTTAATTAATCTCTTATCAGAGTTCAATTCACACCATACTTTTTATCAAGTTCATACGAGTACGGGAACCCCACTATTTTTGCCGGTGGATCGGTCTCCAGGGCACTCTGGCTCATGGCCACTATTATAGCCGGTGGATCGGTCACTTAGGGTACATGCCCTACCACTATTATATGCCGGTGGATCGGTCTGGCCCCTTCTCGCACGGTGTTCCACTGTAAGTAGATAATGTCTTCCCACTTATTATCAACATGTATAGTTTGGTTCGTTGAGCTCGGGATCCCCCACTATTTTAGCCGGTGGATCGGTCACTAGGGTAACATACCCTACCACTATTAAGCCGGTGGATCGGTCTCCAGGCTACCACAGTACCTGGCCACTATTATGCCGGTGGATCGGTCTGGGCCCGGCTCAACTTCTTTCACTTTACGTGATTAATGTCTTAAGTATCTTATTCAAAGGCTTTCACCCTACACATGCATAAATCTTCACACATCATAATTACACTTTAATCACCATATACACATGATAACACAAAGACCCTAATCAAACACCATATACCCTAATTGACCCCCACAACCATAGTCAATCACTCCAAACCCTAATTCAGTCACCTCCATACCCTTATAATGTCTTACGTATTATTTTTCACCCAAAACATTCAAACACCCAAATAACTCTTCTATTTCCTTCCTTACATCCCAAATCAACTTTTCATACGTAAATTTCACTTCC
Organism: Tamarix chinensis; assembly: GCA_030549775.1. Lineage (NCBI taxonomy): Eukaryota > Viridiplantae > Streptophyta > Magnoliopsida > Caryophyllales > Tamaricaceae > Tamarix > Tamarix chinensis. Next base: position 67,379,262 of record CM060181.1, read on the forward strand.
ATGCAAACGCTAATCTTTCCATGCAATCCTTCGAACCTTTTTCATGTAAACCCTAAAATTCCACGTGAAGCCCTAAATCCAACCATGCAAACCCTAATACCACCATACAACCATCAGTATCACCATGTAAATCCTAATACCACCATACAACTATAATTACCACCATACAAACCTTAATATCATCATACAAACCCTAATACCAACATACATCCATTAATACCACCAGGTAAAGCCTATATTCCGTCATACAAAAACCTAAATTCAAACCATATAAGACCCAAAGATTTGTCCATACCAACCCTAAATTCAAACCATAAAGATTCTTCCATGCCAAACCCTAAATTCAAACTATATTATTCCTCCATACCAACCTTACATTCGATCCTCACAAAACCAAAGACTCATTCTTACCAAACCCTAAATTCAAACCATACCAACCCAAAGATTCAAATCATATAAAACCCAAAGATTTGTCCTCATAATACAATTGATTAGATTCTCCCCTTTCATAACCACAAATTAGATTCTCCCATACAAGACCATAAGTTAGATTCTTCCACATAAATTCATAAATTAGAACCTCCCAAGAAAAACCATAAATTGGATTCCCCCAAACAAATCATAAATTAGATTCTCCCAATCAAATCATAAATTAGATTCTCCCCTATAATATCATAACTTACATTCTCCCAAATAACATCATGAATTAGATTCTCCCAAACAAATTATAAATTAATTCTCCCAATCAAATCATAACTTAAATTCCCCCATATAATATCACAAATTAAATTCTCTCAAATAACATCATAAACTAGATTCTCCCAAACAAACCATAAATTCTGCTCTTCCACACAAAAAATCATACATTAGATTATTCCTTATAAAACCATAAAATTTAGGTCAACTCACTTCCCTTAGTCAACTTCTTTCCCCATCCTCCTTTTTCATCCTTCCTCTCACACAAACCACATCGACTTCCTCACATACACAACACATATCATCATATATAATTAATACACATACCATGCATAACATACTTCAACTCCAAGTCATACCACATATAAAATATTTAATAAATATAAACACTGGATACATAACATGTGAAACACATAATAAGCATAAACACATGAAAGGCCTTAGCACTCCTTACCATAACGTCACTGGTCTTGGTGCACGGTCCTATTCCACTTGAGGGGTTTGACTGGGCTCACCTATTATGGGGAAGAAATACTAGGATTAGCTTCCTTCCTATACTACTATTAGTTTCTAATTTATCTTAAGTCTTGATTCTTAATTAATTATGCCCAAAACCACTAAAACATTAATACATACTATAAATTTAAAGTAAAAAGGTAATATAAGGGTTTCTACCCTTTATCGAAATAAAGTTATTAAAGGTAATAATAATAATAATAATATTTATTATAATAATAATTTTAATAATAACAAATTATTACTAATAGTAGTAATATTAATAGAAAACTTAATAATAATAATAATCTAAGCCTTAAATTTACAAAGTGGATTTAGAAACCTCCCCATTTAATGATAATACTATTTTAAATGTAAAAAGATATTAATATTATACATATACTTATTATATAAAGTTAATATGGTTAATAATAATAATATAATTAGTAATAATGTTAAAATGCTAAAAAAATAATAATAAAAGGCAAAGCTACGAGACTTAATTAAAATTTTAGGTTTCTACTTCTCCTGAAATAATTGCAGTATCAAATAACTGATTATACTAACAATAATAATATTAATTATATTATTAATAATAATATTAAACATGTAATAATTACATTAAATAGGAAAAATTCGAGAATAATAATTTTTCTTACTCAATAATACTCCCATACCTGTCAACCAAATTTAGAAATTAAAATACAGTTGATAACAATAATAATAATAATTATAATAATAATAATTAAACTCGAATTAGCATTAAAAATTAGAATAAAAGCATAATAATTATCAATAAATCGAAATTGAGTATTTAAAAGGTCTAGGGTTTCACCTTTAGTTGGAGGGTATTGGTGGCACCGGCGGTGGTTCCCGGAGGTGGCCGGAAAATGGATCTAAGAGAGGTAAAAATGAAGAAAAAGAGGGAAGGGGAAAGGGGAAAAATAAAATAAGCTTATGGTTCGGTGGAGGATACTTAGAAGGAGATTTTAAGTGGTTTATAGGGTGGCAGAAGCGGCGTATGTGGCGGCGGACGGTGGTTTAAGGTTTCGGGGTGGAATTTTCTAGCGAGAGGACTAGCCAACTTTTCACAATAATGGAGGCTCGTAAAAAGTGAATTGGAGTTCGAAAATGGTTTAATTAATTACAGGGTAATGTAGGGAAAAGATTGGTAGCAAGAGGAGGTGTTGAAGTTGTCCGGGGAAGGAGATAATGGCGTTTGATGGAGCGGTGGCAGGCAGATCGTTCTTAGGGTTTTCGAGAAGAAGAAGTCTCGAAAACATCCACCATTAGGCTATTTATAGAGTTTATATGGGTTATTAGGGTTTTGGGGGTCGCCTGGGTGGTATTTTATGCTAGGGTTATGGTGGCCGTTGGTAGGAATCGACCGTCGATCATTTGGGTCGAGGCCAAAATTTTGCGAGCCAAAAGAGAAGGAACGAGCGAGAGTTGAGGATAATTGATCGTTCCAAGTCAATTTGCGAGTCAAGAGGAAGAAAAAGAAGGGTGAATCGGTTGGTAAAGTTCCGCGTAGCCATCGCCGCCATTATCGGGCGCAGGAGTTGTAGTAGCGGTGACGTCGGGGAAGAAGAAGGGAGGAGATGGGGGGCTAGACCGGTTCGCGGGGAAGGAAGAAAGAAAAAGGGGGCAAACTGGGCCGGTCGGCGCGAGGGAGGCTGCCATTAAATGGAACGACGCGTTAGGGAGGGCAAGAGATTAAAACGCGGTGCTGCGAGGGACGGCGGAAGGAGGACTCGCGGCACGGGCTGGGCCGAAGGAAGGAAGGGAGGGAACTGGGCCGCCGGGCTGGCCCAGTTCGGCGAGGAGAAGAAAAAAGAGAAAAAGAAAAGAAGAAGAAAGAAAAAGAAAGAAAAAAAAAGAAAAAGGAAAAAAGGAAAAAGGAAAAATAATGGTTTGGGATAATTAAATTAATTAGAATATTTGGGATATTTAAAATTAATAATATTTAAATAAAATAATATTTAAATCCCTTTTTAGGCTAAATTAGGATTTTTAAAAGATTTTCCATAAATTCCTTTTGAATTAGCAAAACATCATAATTTTCTCTAATTAAATTATTTATAAAATTAATATTAATTTAAAACTATTTTCTCCTTCTTATTTTAAATAAAATAATTTATTTAATAAATTTTCAAAATAAAATGCTTAATTAACTAAAATATCCAAATTTTCTTTTAATAAAAATACTTGTAAATTTCATCTTGATTTGCCCTAATTAATTCAATTTAAAAATAATTTTTTTAAATAATTTTTTTATAATAAATATTAGTTAAATGTAGTTTATAAAATTAGAAATTTTCGGGGCATTTCATGTACCTTCTAAGAAAAATCAAAATAGAAATAAATAAAATGGCAAGAAGTGAGGTTATCAAACACCTTTTTTAATCTCACACCATTAATCTATTTTTTTTATACCGGCAATTAGTGTTTATGAGGAAAAAAAACAAAAATAGGTAAAACTATGTAGAAATCATCACAAAAATTAAAATTTAGTCCCAAAATTAGTATATCCAGTGTTTACTAATTAAATACTAATCTTCCTTACTAATATAATTCTTATGATGCAACTAACCTAGCTTTTTTGAACTAGAATTAGATGGTAATAACACTATATTAGTAAAATTGAAACTATTACAAATAACCACTATAAGATACACACAAAACATTACTACTCCATCAACAATTGCGGGAATAAAAATATTACAAAGTGTACATAATGATGCAGTTTTGAAAGTGCATCAATCTTGGACGTTTAGGGGCATTATGAAGATAAGGTTAATCTTGTTAAATTGTATTCTATCATTTCATTCAAATTCCAATCATATTGATAATGTAATACAACACTTTTTAGGGTCTATAATGTGTATGAATCTATATATTTGATGGTCATTCAAGTGTGTTTGACCTTGTTTTAGAGGTGTGTTTATGTTTGGTTTAGTTATTTGTTTAGCTTTATTTTGAATATTGGAAGATAACTCAAATTTATCAAAAACTCAATTTATTAGTAGAATGTACCGATCAACTGGTTTTTTCATTAATTTCAAGTAGTAATAGTTCATGAACTAATCTATAGGTTTTGTGTACCAATCAGCTGGTTCAACTAAACTTATTTTTGTTCTTATTTGATTATTAATAATAATATTTTTCCAAAAAGTTTCCAACATCATGGTTTTTATGAAGTTATTTAGCAAGTCTATCCTATTTTTATCAATTTTTCTTGTATTCAAAGAGGTAACTAATGATAATTCACTTTCAGAAATTTAGCTTTTTTTCCCTCTTCTTCCTTATGCCCTATCACTTCTATAAGATTCATAAGTGGATTATTGTTTCCTTTAGACTCTATCGATTACTTCAAATTATTCCCTTCACTTGTTATCATTATTATTTTATTGTGGTGGAAATTTCTAAGGTACACTATAGTATCACCAATTGAGCTCAAAGGAAGAAATGCCAACTTTGAATATTTAAAGCCTACATTTAAAGATTCAATTTGGGATAGGGTTTGGGGTTTTAAATTATACACTCCTTTTCCCTTCTTCTTTTTTTTTAAAAAAAACTACTAATTTTGATAGTTATGAGTAATTATTTAATGTATAGAATAATATTGTGTTGCTTCATGAAGGTGTTGCAGAAATTTAAGTCAAGGATATATCAATTATGTGAGAAATAAAGGTTTCCCATGTAATTAACATAAAACATGTTTCTCAATAAATATTTTGATATATTTTTGGCAAAAATGCGGAATAATAAAATAAACATGAGGGTCTTGCATTTCCTTAATATAGACAATGTTTTCTCTTTATTTTCGACACATGTTGTTTTGCCCTATAGGGTTTTATCTTCTAGAAAAGGAGACATGATAAAGCCCTAGTCATTGAAGTTCTACGACCTTACTTCTTCTCCCTCTCCATAGAATTCTCCCTTAAAATATAATTCTATATTTGTGTCATTAATTCATTGATTAGTTTTATCATCTTGCAATTATCTAAAAGAATGAATAAAGATCTTTGCTTTTTCCTCGGTAGTTATTCTTTGTTGTTAAATGCTGAACTATTAATAATCTTCGTAATTGTGGTTGTTAGCTTAGACCCTTTCATTCTATGCTATTCCATATTAATTTGGTATCAGCGTTGCATTATTGAAGAGATATAGAAATCAAAAAAAGGTTTAGGATTCGATACTAATATGGTTACGCAATTATTTAATTTTAGATTATGAAAATTGTAGATGTGGGTAGATCTAATTCAGAAAGAATTAAAAATTTCATTATTTATTCAATTCATTAGGCTAGAATCAATAACGGATAAGATATTTGAAGAGGTTGATGTAAAGGCCCTCTATACCATAAAACTCTTCTAGTCTAATGAGGTATTATAGAAAGTAGAAAATAAGTTAATAGTGGCTACCCTCTTAATAAAGCTTGAGTCATTGCATATGAAAAATGAATCACAAATTGCTAATATTAAAGAGTTGGCTTCTTGGCCTAAAATTAGATGAGGGTCAATCATTGAAAATCATTGTATATGAACATGAGTCTATAGTTATTATTTTCATAACATATATATTTATATATTAAATAAGACAATGAGGATTTGGCTAGTGTGTTGTTATATTCTTTACCTGCTAGGTTTAAGCCTTTTCATGAGACTACTTTATATGGACAGAATGAGTTAGTCCTTGAGGATGTGAATTATATTATACTAAATGTTAAACTCATTTATAGTAATTTTGACTACTAGAGTTACTTTCGAAGACTGACAAAGTAAGTGATTGTTAGGTAGGGGAGGACATATGTGTGGAGGTTTACTGACAAGAAGATGATCAAATATAAGTTAAAGACTAACATTATGTTGGTTCTTTTAGGTGCTAGAGAAGTTTAAGTGAAGGATAATAATTATAAGAGCAACACAAGGGTCCTTTGTTTGTTAACATGAATCATCTTTCTTAGTGAAAACTTTTATGCTTTTTATGGAAAAATTTAAGAGTTAGGAAATAAATGTGGGGTTTCTATATTTCATAGACACATATCGTATTTTTTCATTATTTCTATAACACCGTCTTCTCCCCTTGGGTTCTATCTTCTATTAAGAAGACATTGTAAAACCTTTGTAGTAGAAGTCAAGCTACCCAACTTCTTCTTCTTTTCTATAGAACTCATCATTAGAAGAGAAGTGTAGATTTGTGCAATTTATTGATTCATTAATTTAATCATCATGTAATTACATAAGAGCACGAATAAATTACTCTACTTTTTCCTCAATTATTCTTTTTTGTGATTGAATATTCCATTGTTCATAATCATGTGAGTTTCAGTATTTTATTTGGATTCTTTCAATCCTTGCTCTTCAACAACAAATTCAAACCCAAAGGCTTCATTCTCTCCCATCTTCCCAAATGTCCAAACTACCATATCTTTCATCTTATATTTTTACCATATTCTCCCTTCTTAACTTTCATTTCTTATATTCCTTTCCTATTTTAATCCTTTCTTTAAGTTCTTTTTCTATCGTTCCTAAGAAACATGTTGTAAGAATTAGGAAATGAGTGAGGGTTTAGCTTTCATCTCTAGTATTCTCTGTTCTCTCCTTTGTAAGATGGGTTTTCTTTGATTCACTATCTTAGGTCTCCAATTCTACTAGATATTCTTTGCATGATTTTAGTAGGTTTCACTAAGCTGTAATTTTTCTTTCTCGAATGGTGTTTTAGTGTTAGAAAGGGGTTCAGGAATTTTTTTTTCATGAATTTTTCTTTTTTGATGTCTTACTCAACTCTGCTTATGTAAACCATTATCATCCCTATTTTGTACAAATTTGTATGGGTAAATATAGTGTAAGTTTTATGAGTATGTGATATTTAGAATATCAGAGATGATAATGTGCCCAAACTTGTTAATATAGAGAGAATAAAAGAAGTGGTAGGAAGCTTACCTTGAATTTTTACATGCATAACCCTTGTAAATATGGCTTTAGGTTTCGTAATGTCTGTGATAATGTAGACATCTTTGTTATGTAAGCATGTGTAATATGATGCATAATTTTTTTTTATGGCCTAGCAAGAAGAGAATATGGTGTATGTTTTCCCAGTTCTTATTAAGTTAATAAAGTCTAAGCATGATTTAATTGAGATTCCCAACATGATATTTGTATTCTATATGTTGATTCATGAATTCTCCATTTTACGAACCTTGAATAACCCGATATTTATGTTTGGATAGTTAAACCAAGATTAAGTAATTCAAATATGTGTAAGTGCATTTTGTTATGGTTGTTTTCCTCTAATTGATCTATAGGTGTCCATGATCAATCTATTGGTTCCTACGAATCATTGACAGTCTCGTAGAGCTATATGCAACTTATCTTTTGACTTTTGGATTCTTGGTCTTAGATTAAACCCATCAATTGGTTTGACTAAACCCATCAACTTGTCCCAAAAGCAATTAGCTAGTTTTGTTAACCTATTGAATGGTTGGTGTGTGACCCCAGCAGTCTTAGCCTCAATTTAGAGACATTAACTTGTTTACCAAAACTGGTGGAGTAGTTCACAAAATTTGTCGAGTAGTGGGGGATGATAGATTGACTTCTTCATCACCATTTTGAAGCTTAGTGGCATTGTGACAATTCACTTAGTCCATGTAACTTATCGACTTATCAGTGAGACCTATAGATTATTTTTTTGAAACCAATTAACTAGTCCTCCCCAGTTTTCTTTTCTTATCTATTTATTCCTAAATGTGATCTTTTTAGTTTTCTCATGCTTGGATAATGACATAAGATGCTTCTAGGCATAAATTTACCTAGACTAAGAAAGTTTAACTGATGGATTGAAGTACGTAAAGAGAAATTTTATCTTAATTGACAAAATTTGATAGAGTTTAGCATTTGGCCCTTTCTTTTAACCATATCATGAGTAGATGATTAGATTGATAAAAATTGATCCTTCCCATTATTAGTATTCAAGTAATGAATCAAAAGTATGGACAATATACCTCTAATGACTTAGATAACAACCTTAAACTGTGAAGCCTTATAAATTACATGAAATAGCGAGAATTGAAGAAAATAACACTTATAAATTTTGTTGCCTAAGTTGACATTATCCATAAATAGCGACTCTCACCTAGCAACTAGAATGAAAGGACAAATAATTATAAGTTAGGGGTGAAATCTTGTTGACCTATAATTATACCTTCATTTTTGGCATAAGGAAATATACTTGGAACATCCTTTAATGAGCTGTAAGACTAAGGTTAAGAAATGAACTATGTGTTTGACCTTAACCTTAGGCATTTATTAAGACTAGAATTGTGTATAAAACAATATTAAATGAAAATAAATGGGTTTGCATGGACATTTATGGATGATGTTAACATTATATAATTCCATGTCTTTGAATAATTAATCTGATAATAGGATAATAATATGAAGATACCCTAATTATGAACACTTGATGATGTGGGAACCTTATATGGGTTGATTAAATTCAAATCACTTATTATTTGGTGTGATATTAGTGGAGGGCCTTTATCTGATATGACATCCCGATCCAACAAGATATTAATTACTTAAAGTTGAATGAGCATCTTGATTGGTTTGGATATATCGATCTTCAATAAGGTGTAAGGGGCTAGTCTACGTTTGAGTGTTTTACCTTATGAAGCCTTGGAGCTAGATCCTAGTTGATATTGGGATCCTTGTTGATCCCAGTGCGATTGGTACCCTAGACATTGATGATGTACTAGGGGTGTTGATACTAAATGGTGTAGTCACCATAGTATGGTTATTTTGGCATCAGCTTGGAAATATGTCCACCAGGTTACTTTACAATAAGTTAGCACTTATGTCCCCTCAATTACTTTCGCATGAGGTAGGAATTTATGTCAATTTATTTGGTTTTATTTCCATGGTATAGAGAGACCTTAGAGAGTAATCCCACCCATTCCTCAAAAACATTGGCTAAATAATTCAATGAATATCTATTACTTATTAACTTGGAGTAAAAGAGTTTTATGTTCACCTATTGTTTAATACTCTAGTGAAGGAATTCTATATACACATAATGTAAAATATTAATAAGAAATAGAACCAAATAGATATTAGTTACCATTATCTTGTTATATGTTTGATGTGCTAACAATTACATAATGCAAAATAATAACAAGATGGGAATTATATATTCTTTGTGTGTTTGGTTCTTATTCTTGTTATTATTTTGACCCTTGTGAGTGTGTTATATATGCTACCACCATATGTAAAAATCTCTTGGCCTGTATTATTGTTAGCATTTCCATATCATCACTACGACACTAGTTGTCATCTTTATTGCACGATGCTAGCTTAACATGCCTAAAGAAATACCCTAAAACCTTAATTTAGGAAGTTATGGTAAAATAAGGATTTATTAATGAAATTAATTAAATAAATAATTTTTATTCAAATAAGAGGCAATAAATTAATGTAAATCTAGGAGAATATAATAAATAATTTAATTAGGAAAATTTTGAGTATTTTGCTAATTAAATTGGAATTTAGGAAAAAATATTTCAAAAATCTTAAATTAACCTAAAAAGAGAATTTAATTATTATTTTAATATTAATATTTTTTTAATATCCTAAAATACCCTAAACATTTTAATTAAACCCAACAAAACTATTTTTTTTCATTTGTCATTTTTCCTTCTTTCTTCATTTTCTTTTCATTTTCTTCTCTTCCTTTTTCTTTTCTTTTTCTCCTTTCCACAGACCTGGGCCAAACTACCTTCAACCCAATCCCCTCCTTTCTCCTGCATGGCCCAGGCTCGCATCGTCCCCCTTCTTTTTTTCTCGGTCTGTCTGCTTCTCTTTTTCCTTTCTTTCATTATTTTCTTCTAGACTACCGGCCAAGCCCCCCTCTCCTTCTTATTCTTCTTCTTCCCAGATGCGTGCTTATAACCCCATGATCAGTGCTGTAATTTCCACCGAAGACCACTCCATTTTTCTAGTCATTCGTCCCCTCTCTTCCCCACTGGCTTACCTATCATTTCAACCTAGCCGGCCATTCCCTCTCTTGTGCATGCCCATCCCTTATCCCTGTCAAACATGGCCTACAATGGTAGACCTACGCTAGCTTACAATAACCGACTTGTGCACCCACACCCCTTGCCATCTATTTTCCCTCTTCCCTCTATCATTTCCCCCTCTAATTGATCTATATATATATATATGCCCCGTAGGTAGCTATTATAGGGTACCAAAAAATCCAACCATACGCCACTGACCAAATAGACCGCCGTCGACCATCACCACTACCCACGCCTCCTACCAAAGCCTTCCCTACACCACCCTCTACAAAACTAAGCCTCCCTCTTCTAGTGCCTTGCCCTGCATGAGCTAGCCAGGTGGTGCAAAGTCACCCTCCCGAACTGCCAACTTTGACCTCTCCTCGCCCTTTGCACAACTGTTAATGGCCAATTCCGCCATAACCAGCACCTCCTCCACCATCCAAAACAACCAAGGGACCTTACTCTACCTCCCCACATCTCTCCCTGCTTCCCTCTCCTCTATCCTATACCCCCACCTCTCTACTTCTCTTCCTCCTCTAGCACCGCATGTCGCTGTCGGCTCTGCCACCAAACCTAGGTGGTATTCTCATTTCCCTAACCCTTAAACCTTTTTTATATAAGTTTTAGTAAATTTTAGTAATATTAATAGTATTACACTTAATATTATTATTAATATTATTATTAATATTGTTGTTATTATGATTATTATTATTCTATTATACTTGACGATACTATCACTATGGCTACTACTATTATAAATTCTAGAAGCTTTATTAGCATTATTCTCAAGATTGAAACTATTATTAATATTAATAATAATATTATTATTATTATTATTAGTATCATTATTACTACTACTACTTATAGCATTATCAACATAAGTATATTTATGGTCACTACTTTTTATATTATTTACATCACTATTATTATTATTATTAGTGTTTGTGTCGATATTAGTATTATTATTAAAACTAATATTAATATTATTATTAGTAATATTAAAACTATTACTTTTAATACTATGAATATCACTATGACTACTTTGACATAAACCATGATGGCTACTAAATGATTAATTATTTTGAGAATAATAACCCTACTTTTAATTGTAAAACTACTATTATCATTATTAGCCCTAATAGTAGGCCATAATAAGGGTAAGATAGAAAATGATGGTAATTTTCGTAGGAGATTGATCAACCTATAGTCTTGCCCTCTTATAGGTGAATCACGTCAAAACCCTAAAGAAGCATAGGAGCGTGCTCTAAGACTAGCATCATTTTAGGTAAGGGTGCAGCTAAGGATGCAACGTATAATGATATTTTATATATCTTGTGCTATTATCTTAACTATTTTATATGTAGCGTAGCTTGGAGCAGATATATGTTCATGTGCTTTCTTATAGTGTATACTAATATGGATATGCTACAAGTTGTGACGTGATGTGATGTGACCCTATAGGACATACATACTAGGATATTTAATGTGGTAATGTGGGATGGAAGCATGAAAAAGAAAAATGGGAAATTAAGATAACAAAAGGGAAGTAAGTTGGCTAACATAGGTAGGAATGAACTAAATAATCCATGATCCATTAGTGGGTGAATAAAACGAGACTTGAATAAAATAAAAGAGTGGGAGAATCTAAACTTTGCATGGGGGAAACTAGGGTTTGCATGGGAACTATAAGGTTTTGCATGAAAAATATCGAGGGTTGCATAGGATGGTTAGAGTCTGCATGGGGGCGAACTTTACATATGGAAAGTTACCTTGGGGCATGAGGAAGGTAATGGAAGGGTTATTTCGAGGAATAGAGGCTTTGGGTGAAAAATAGTACGTGGGATAGTAAAAGGGTGTATAGAGACTGAGCTAGGGTTTGGGCGGAAACCCTAATTTGAGAAGGTGGAAAAAGAAAAAGAAAATATTAAAAATAAGTGAGGATGTGTGAGATATGAAGTGAGGGTTGAATCTAAGGGTTGTGATGTATGGGGTGCAAAAATAGTTTAGGTTGTGTGATGCAGAGAAGGATGGGCTACATAGGCCCAAATTAAGTATTTTGGAGAAAACCCTATTGTATGGCGGTGAGTGGACTGTGGGATATAAAGTAGTGGGCCTTGAACCACACACTTAGGAGTTGGGCTCCCGGTGTTAGTAAGTGGAATAAGGGAAGGATTTCGGGGCAAGTTAGGAGGTACAGAAGTCTCAAGATATAGGATGGGCCCTCTTGGGAGGATAAGTATAGATGGAGTTAGTCATGCGTGCCTAGGGTGAAATCTATTGACTAAGATATGGTAAAACACTAATCATGTAAACTAGAAGATTATTGAGCTGGGCCCAGACCAATCAACAGGAATAATAGTGGCTAGGTGTGTTCTGCCTTATAAGTGACTAACCACCGGTTGTAATAAGGGGGATCCCGAGCTCAATAAACTAAAACCTATGTTTGATAAGACATAAAAAGGCACTAAGTACTAATAGTGGAACACCATGAGAGTCAGGGCCAGATTGATCCACTAGCATAATAGTGGCTAGGAGTGTTTTGCCTTAGAGACCGATCCACCAGCATAAAATAGTGGTGAGGTGGGTTTTTCTCTATAAGTGACCGATCCAACGGCTATAATTGTGGGATTCCATACTTGCATGGATCATTAAAAATGTATGGTACAAAGTGAGTACTATTTAAAGATTAAATAATCAGTTTATCTAGACTAGAGCTTAGCCTTTTATTTATTTGAGAGATTGTATGATGTCATATTATTGTGACTGTATTATGTGCTCTTATGTGTTGGCTTTTGTGCATGGTTACCTTGCCATGAACATAGTGTACTAAACACCTATTTCATGGGCGCTTCTCATTCCCACAAGCAAAAGGCCCTTCTGACTTGGTATAGGTCGATGATTCTATCTTTGATGCCTACAGCACTTACAACGCAGCAGGTGGGCTTGAGAGTTGCGCCTGGACCTAGCCCTAGGGTCGAGAGTGACATGGCTAGATTCTATCTTCCATTTCATTTTTCCTGTATTGTTATAATTTAGTGTTATTATGTTGTATAATGTTTTCTGTCATTTGAAACCTTAAATCCTTACTTTTGGGTTATACCTCTTTTAGTTACTACACTCTGATTTCTGTATGGTAATGGATTATTTTGGCAAATATCTGAAGAAGTTATGGGCTGACCTAAGGTTTCAAGCTCACCAAAGATGTAAAAGACTCCAGCTCATAAATTTTAACTTTGCAGATGATCTTCTATTGTTTTGTAAAGGAACTCTGCAAAGTGTGATCTGTCTCAATGAAGTATTGAATCATTTTGCTGCAGTTTCAGGCCTCATGGTTAATCCTACCAAATGTTCAGTTTTTTTGGAGGAGTTACAGTAGAGAACCAGTTTAGTATTTTTCATATTCTTGGATATCCTATAGGAACTTTTCCAATCAATTACATGGGCTTGCCTTTATCCTCTGCAAGGCTTACAACTACTTAGTTGCAGCCATTGTTGGACAAGATGTCTACTAGGTTAAGGCATTGGAGTACATTATTTCGTTCTTATGCTGGGAGACTTCAACTCATTAAATCAGTGTTATACAGTATACAGCTTTACTTTAGTCAAATTATCATCCTGCCTAAGAAAGTGCTGAACTGTTTTATTAGTCTTTGTAGAATTTTCCTTTGGTCAGGTAAAGTTTAGATCAGGAAAACTGCTTTGGTAGCATGGGAATCTCTTTGTTCTCCAAAAAAGGAAGGTCGACTTGGACTTTTAAATTTACAGCTATGGAATTATTGTGCATTGGGCAAGCTGTTGTGGAACATAGCTACAAAAAAGGATACATTGTGGGTTAAATGGGTGCATGCAGTGTGCATTAAGCAGGGTACTGTCTAGGATTGTTCACCATCATCTTACAATTCATGGATTTTTCTGAAGATTCTACAGAGCATATCTATTGTGAAGGAGTTCACAGTAGACTATCTAGCATATAAGGCCATTAGAACTCCACAGGACAAATGTTTTTGGGCTAAACTGATTTGGAGACCAGTCTCTACTCCAAGGGTATGTTTCCTTGCTTGGCTTCCATGCAGAAATTGACTCTTGACAAAAACAAGGCTCAGGGAGATTTGCATGAATATGGACACTCTGTGTATTTTCTGTAATCAGCAGGATGAGACTAGGGATCATCTTTTCCTCTTTTGTCCTGCTGTTATAATTATTTGGAAGACTATTAGAAGGCTGGCTGGAAGAAGTGATCCTATTTTAGGATGGGATCAAGAGCTTAAGTCTTTGCTTACTAGAACAAGGCAGGCACATAAAAAGAAGTATCTTTTGGGAGCTCTTTTCGTTGCTTATATAGCTGTTATTTGGCATGAAAGAAATCTTAGAATTTTTCAGAACAAAACTAGACAGCAAGGAGCTCTTATGAGAAGTATTCTTGTGCATGTTTCTAGTTTTTTTAGTAACCCAGCCCTTTCTGTTCAGTTTTGTCAGTGGTTAGGTCTGTTGGATGTCATTGCATATAATGCAAACTTGTAATCTCCTTTTTCATTAGTAATACAAATTCTACTTATTGAAAAAAAAAATTATTTAAGTTTTATTCTGGCTTTCTTGACAAGTGTTGTATATGAGCTTGGGATTTTTTAAAGACTTTCAATCATTAGTATGTTGCTCAACCCTTTGAGGTAATCCACTATATTTTCTACGTTGTAGAAAATTATCTAGGTATTTATAATGTATGTTCTATAAGTAAATGATATCCAGAATATTAAAGATGACAATGTGATAGAGCTTGTTAATATGCATCATATATATGGTTTTAGGTTTCATAATATATGTGATATTCTGAGTACCTCTGTTACATAAACATGTGTAATATGATGCATACATATTATTTTGTGATGACCTAGCAATAAGAGAATTATGATGTATGTTATACTACTACCTATTAATTCTATAAAGTGTAAGTATGACTTTATTGAGATTCCTAAGATAATTTTAATATCCCACATGTTCATTCATGGATAATGCTTATTATAAACAATGAATGGGTTGACAATTATGCTTGGATTGATTTAGACAAGATTCAGGAACTTTATTTTATGATAGTGCATTTTGTTGGGGTTGTTTTTGCCCAATCATATCGACTTATCTCCATGATTGATCAACTAGTCGTTAAGACCAATCAACTAGCCATGTAGAGCTATCATCTTGTGTGCATGTAAATTTAGTGTTCATAATCTTTACTTAAACCCATCAACTATTCTAAAGAATATTCAGCTATTTGGGTCAAGCAATTGACTTGTAGGTCTATGACCCTAGTAGTGTTAGCCTAAGGTTGGACACATCGACTAGTTTATCCAAATTGATTAACTGGTTCATAGAATAGTTAACTAATAGGGGTTTACTAATCTATTAGTTCACCACCACAGAGAAAGTTAGTGCCACCCTAATAGATCAACATGTCCATATAACTAATTGACGTGCTAGTTAGACCCATCCACTAAATTTTGGAAACCCTTTGACTTGTCTCAGCTAGTTTTACTTTTCTTGCCTATTTCCTCCTAAATATGATGTTCTGAGTTTTCTCATGGTTGGATAATAAACCAAGACATTGTTAGATATAAATTTAACTAGATTAAGGGCATTTAAGTGATTGATCAAAATTAGTAAATAGAAATTTTATCCTAATTGACAAAAGTTGACCTTAATATAGCATTTAGGCCTTTCTCATGGCTATAACATGAGTAGTTGATTGGATGGTTTAAAAATATATCCTTCCAATGTTTTATGTTTTCATAATGAATCATAAAGATTGCTAATAGACCTATAATAATTAGATTATGGCATTAAAATCTGAAACCTTATATGGCTAACACTTAGCAAGTGTAGAAGAAAATGACATGGACATATAGGGTGGCCTTATGTGAACCTTATCCATAAATAGTGACTTTCACACAGCCAATCAAAAGAATGGATAGATAATTATGAGATAAGGTTGGACTCTAGTTTACCTCAAATTCAACCTTCATCTTTAGCCATAGCGAATTAATTTGGGATATCCATTACTAAACAAAACGATAGTGCTTAAGAATTGAAATATGGCTTTAACCATAATCCTAATCTTTGACATATATTTTAATTGTGTCCAAAAGAGTAATAAATAGAAATAAAATATTTTCTTGGACATTTATGGATAATGCTAAATTTATATAATTCCACCTTATGTGAATTTTATGAATTTATATTTAAGTAATTTTGAAAATTGCTGTGAATTAATTACTTATAATTGTTTGTCTTATTTGTTGAATTAATAGGAGAATAATGCAGCATATGGATTCTGTGGACTTGGACATAGTTGCTGAGAAGTGCAGAATATGTATTCGAGTGTACAGATTATGTAAATTTTGTTAATAATTTGTAATCCCATATGATGCATTCGCCGGTCGGAATGGGCTAATGGAAGTTAGGACGGTTGTATAATCCACCACCCGGTCCGTATTTGGACTAGATGGATTGTGGATTAATCAATCCTTAATAACCATGATTAGCTAAAGTTGTTATAGCTGATGGGAAATTAAGCCTTAAGCTTAATTGTATTTGGGACATTTTGATGTTGGGTTGAAATTGGGCTGGTCGACTTCATTTTGATAATTGATTGAAGTTGGCTGGTTGACACTTCATTTTTTTGGCCCAAAATTTTGTATAGCCCGTTCATGCAGGCCTGTATTGTTCCTTATGTATTTGTCGAGTATACGGCCTTCTGTGTACATATAAATAGGCCGAATACATTGTAATACACATAACTTTGACAGAAATAACATCGGTTGATCTCTCTCGCGACTTCTTCTCTCTCTTGGCGATTCTCTCATTCGCTTCTCTTCTCTGATTCTGTCTCGTTCTCACCTTGATCCATCTTGATCATTCACCTTCTAATTTCAGTTGCCATTGAATCAATTGTGCTTTTGAAACTTTGGGTCTTCCTTTGGAAAGTTTTCCTTAGGCTGTGCCGGCGAAATCGAACGTTGCGCTCGATTAATCTTCGATCCTTTGTGAAACCCTAACCGGTTTCCATCATTTGGTATCAGAGCCTCGATTTTCTAGAGTGCTCGTAGTTTCTGTATTACTGATTAAGTTTTCTTCATTTTTGGTGATTCGATTTCTGTATTTCGCTAACCCTAGCTTGAGGTGTGAAAATTTTAGGGTTTTGCAGCGATGAATTCAGTATCGATTCTTGTCGTTCTCAAACCGGCGATTAAAGCATTTTGGTCCACTATTTTGAAAGTCTGAAGAAAAACCCTAATCGACCTAGGGTTTGGTCAAGAACTTGAATCTTGACTGACAGTACGACAGATTGTTGTTGGTAACCTCGATTTGTAAATTCCTTTGTTAATACTACTATCTGCTATACTTAATTTCTAATTTTCGACAAATTATCTGTTTGTTGATAAGTATATAGGTTAATATCACAACCGGCGAACCATTTTGGTTTCAAGAAAAGGGATAGACCTCCAAGAAGAGGGGCACCCTAGACAAGTGAACTAATTGCTTAAGCAGACGCGCTAATATCGTTCCCTCTTACTTATTTAGTATTGTCAAATTATCATAGACATTTAGTTACTCTAGGTAAACTTTACTGTGGCTATTACTGTTAATATTAATGCGACAATATTTCTTGTAGCTATACTGTGTGTTTGTTATCTGAAATTCTTGAATAAGTTGCTGCTGTTGATTAAATTACTGCGGTGTTGGTTGTTTAATTGCTGTTAAATTTCTTCATGTCTAATAATGGCCAGTCAGTGAATCAATCTGTGTCTAGTAATGATCTTCTAGAAACCCTTAGGACTTTTCAAGAACAAATGACTGCACCATTTGCTGTTTTACCTGCTAACCTAGAACAAAGATTAGGGGAACAGGAAGTAAGACGCAATGAATTGCAACATAACAGAGTTGAAACTAATCAAGCAGGAGTTTTAGGAAGGGCTCCAATGGATCCTAGGACTAGAGTTCCACCCATAGCTAATCTAGAGGAGCTGGAAGACCAAATATCTCACAATAGTGATAGGATGCCTAGACAGAACAATAGGCAGGATAGGGAATTAGAATTCATTGATAGGAATTTGAATAATCTTAAGCTTAGTATACTAGGGTTTAATGGCAGGAATGACCCTGATTATTATTTTGAATGGGAAAGGAAAATAGAACTGGTATTTGAGTGTCATAATTACTCTGAGGAAAAGAAAATTAAGGTGGCTGTAGTAGAATTTACTGAGTATGCGTCTTCTTGGTATCATAATTTGGTGTTAACTAGACGTAGGTGTGGGGAACCAGCTATACAGACTTGGGCAGAGTTTAAAACTTTAATGAGAAAGAGATTTGTGCCAAGTTACTATTATAGAGAGTTGCATAAGAGGTTGCAAACTATTAGTCAAGGAGTGAGATCAGTGGATGACTATTATAAAGAGTTAGAAGTTTTGATTATTAAGACAGGAGTTATTGAGGATGATGATGCTACCATGGCTAGGTTTCTGAGTGGGTTAAATTCAGAGATAGTTGATAAAGTAGAACTGTATCCTTGTGGAACCTTAACTGAAATGGTGAATATAGCTACTAAGATAGAGATTCAATTAAGGAAATCTAGGAAATATAAACCCCCTAGGATTGGGTTTAAGACTACTATGAGGAGAAATTTTGGGGGAAATACTTCTGGAAACTAGAAGAATAATAGTAAGGTAGAATTTAAGGGAAGAAACAATGAAGTTAAGACAGGACAGAAGTTTGAAAGGGGCAAGAATGTGATGACAAATCCTGTAAATGGGTCAAAAAGGACTAAGGATATTAAATGCTTTAGGTGTGGAGGCTTAGGACATATAGCTTCTGAATGCCCGAACAAGAGAAATATTTTGATTAGAGAATCTGGGGAGGTAGAATCTGAGTCTGAATCTGAAGAAGAAGAAGAGGTTAACATAGTTGGAAAGAATGATAGTGACCTAGAAGATGAAATAGAATTACCAGTGAGTAGGGATCTTTTTGTGGTTCGAAGAGCTTTAAATAGTAATAAATTACCTGATTCCAATGCTATACAAAGAGAAAATATATTCCATACTCGATGTTTAATTGATGACAAGTGTTTTAACATGGCCATAGATAGTGGTAGTTGTATTAATGCTGCTAGTACCCTATTGGTGTCTAAATTAGGATTAACCACTACTAAACATCCAAAACCATATAGATTGCAATGGCTTAATGAGTTGGGAGATTTTAAGGTTAGTCAACAAGTTTTAGTGAATTTAAAGTTAGGAAAATATGAGGATTCTGTTTTATGTGATATAGTTCCTATGCATGCTGCTCACTTGTTGTTGGGTAGGCCTTGGCAATATGATAGGAGGGTAGTACATGATGGTTATAAGAATAGGTATACAGTACAGAAGGATGATAAGAAGATTGTTTTAGCACCTATGACTCCAAAGGAAATATTTGAGGATCAAACCAAAATTAAATCTGATTATAAAGAGTTAACTAAGTCTAATTTGGGAAATGATCTTAGTACAAAGGACATGAAAGGAACTTTTGGATTTTATGCTAAAGGTAAGGATGTAGGAAAGGCAATAAAAAGAAATACCAATGTATACTTGATGGTTTTTAAGGACTGTTATGAGTGTCAGAAAGGAACAATTGAAGAAGTACCTAGTACAGTGAAACTGTTATTGGAAGAATATAGTGAATTGTTTCCTGAGGATATACCTAGTGGATTACCTCCATTAAGGGGAATAGAACATCAAATAGATTTTATTCCAGGAGCTGTTATACCAAACAGACCTACTTATAGGGCCAATCCTGAAGAGGTTAAGGGATTAAAAAGACAGGTTTCAGAATTGTTAAGTAAAGGATATATTAAGGAGTCTATGAGTCCTTGTGCAATACCTGTGTTACTAGTACCTAAAAAGGATGGTAGTTGGAGAATGTGTGTGGATAGCAGGGCAGTAAATAAGATAACTATTAAGTATAGATATCCAATTCCTAGGCTGGATGAAATGTTGGATCAATTGCATGGTGCTGTTATATTTTCTAAAATAGATTTAAAGAGTGGGTATCATCAAATTAGGATGAAACCAGGAGATGAGTGGAAGACAGCTTTTAAGACAAATTTTGGATTATATGAATGGTTAGTGATGCCTTTTGGGTTGTCAAATGCTCCTAGTACTTTTATGAGACTTATGAACCATGTATTAAGGGAATTTATTGGGAAATTTGTGGTTGTTTATTTTGATGACATACTTATATATAGTAAATCCTTAGAGGAACACTTGAGACACTTAAGGATTATTTTGAATGTGTTTAAAACAGAACAACTTTATGCTAATTTAGCTAAGTCTAGATTTTGTTTAGAAAGTGTGGTTTTCTTAGGATTTGTGGTAGGAAAAGAAGGTGTGTCTGTAGATGAAGAAAAGGTTAGGGCTATTCAAGAGTGGCCTGTGCCAAAGAGTGTAACTGAAGTAAGAAGTTTTCATGGACTGTGTTCTTTTTACAGGAGATTTGTGAGAAACTTTAGTACTATAGCTACTCCTTTGACTGCCATAACAAAGAAGGATAATGGGGTTTATTTGGGGATTAGAACAACAACAATCTTTTGAGACACTTAAGACTAAATTAACCCAAGCACCTATTTTGAGTCTTCCTGACTTTGAAAAAATGTTTGAATTAGATTGTGATGCTTCAGGGTTAGGAATAGGGGTTGTACTTTCTCAAGAAGGAAAACCAATAGCTTATTTTAGTGAGAAATTAAATGGTAGTACTTTGAATTATTCTACCTATGAAAAGGAACTGTATGCTTTAGTAAGGGCTTTGGAGGTATGGCAACATTATTTGTGGCATAGAGAATTTGTAATTAATACAGATCAGGAGGCTATTAAGTATTTAAAGAGTCAATCAAAGTTAAATAGGAGACAAGGTAGATGGATATAATTCATTGAAAGTTTTCTTTACATAATTAAATATAAGAAAGGTAGTGATAATATAGTTGCAGATGCTTTATCTAGGAGATATGCTTTATTGAATGCTGCTGATACTACTTTATTAGGATTTTCCAGTATTAAACTATTATACTTAGAAGATAATGATTTTAATGAAATATATAAAAGGTGTGAAGTTTCTTCTCAAGGAAAATATTTTATTAATGAAGGATACTTTTTTAGGGAAAATAGATTGTGTGTTCCTGCATGCTCTTATAGAGGATTATTAATTCAAGAGGCACATAGTGGTGGATTAATGGCACATCTAGGAACTCAGAAAAGTTTAGATGTTTTGATTGAACATTTTTATTGGCCACACATGAAAAAGGATGTTTTGAAATATTATGTCAATTGAATTAAATGTAGGCAGGCAAAAACTACTTCAAAACCTTTTGGATTATATACCCTTTACCTGTATCTAACCATCCTTGGGTTGATGTATCTTTGGATTTTGTTTTAAGATTACCTAGGACTAATAAAGCTAAAGATTCAATAATGGTTGTAGTAGATTGGTTCAGTAAGATGGCTCATTTCATACCTTGTAATAAAACAAATGATGCTGTAGCAGTGGCTGAATTATTTTTTTCTAATGTGGTTAAGTTACATGGAATTCCTAAGACTATAGTTTCAGACAGAGATGTTAAGTTTTAAGCCATTTTTGGAAAGTTTTGTGGGGAAAATTAGGGACTAAATTATTATTTTCTACAACTTGTCACCCTCAAACTGATGGTCAAACTGAGGTGGTTAATAGAACTTTGGGAAACATGTTGAGAGCTGTCCTTGGAAAGAGTCTTAAACAATGGGAATATGTTTTACCTCAAGTGGAATTTCCTTATAATAGGACTTTACATTCTACAACTAATAAAACTCCATTTGAGATTGTGTATGGTTTTAATCCATTAACTCCATTAGATTTGAGTCCTTTACCTCATACTGACTTGCAAAATTTTGATGCTGAATCTAGAGCTGAAAGTATAAAAAGATTACATGAGACTGTAAGGCAACAAATTAATAAGAAGGTACAACAGATGGCTGAACATGCTAATAAAAGAAGGAGAAAAATGATTTTTAAACTTGGAGATTTAGTCTGGGTTCACCTAAGGAGAGAAAGGTTTCCAAATTTTAGAAAGTCAAAATTGGACCCCAGAGGGGATGGACCATTTACTGTATTAGAGAAAATTAATGATAATGCTTACAAAATTGATTTACCTGTTAAATTTGGAAATGTGAGTAATTCTTTCAATGTGGCTGATCTTAGTCCATTTCTGGGACTTATTCAGGTGTCCGAGGCGAAACCTTTCCAAGAAGAGGGGAATGATGTGAATTTTATGAATTTATATTTAAGTAATTTTGAAAATTGCTGTGAATTAATTACTTATAATTGTTTGTCTTATTTGTTGAATTAATAGGAGAATAATGCAGCATATGGATTCTATGGACTTGGACATAGTTGCTGAGAAGTGCAGAATATGTATTCGAGTGTACAGATTATGTAAATTTTGTTAATAATTTGTAATCCCATATGATGCATTCGCCGGTCGGAATGGGCTAATGGAAGTTAGGACGGTTGTATAATCCGCCACCCGGTCCTTAATTTGGACTAGATGGATTGTGGATTAATCAATCCTTAATAACCATGATAAGCTAAAGTTGTTATAGCTGATGGGAAATTAAGCCTTAAGCTTAATTGTATTTGGGACATTTTGATGTTGGGTTGAAATTGGGCTGGTCGACTTCATTTTGATAATTGATTAAAGTTGGGCTGGTCGACACTTCATTTTTTTGACCCAAAATTTTGTATCGCCTGTTCATGCAGGCCTATATTGTTCTGTATGTATTTGTCGAGTATACAGCCTTCTGTGTACATATAAATAGGCTGAATACATTGTAATACGCATAACTTTGACAGAAATAACATCGGTTGATCTTTGTTTTCTCTCGATCTCTCTCGCGACTTCTTCTCTCTCTTGGCGATTCTCTCATTCGCTTCTCTTCTCTGATTCTGTCTCGTTCTCACCTTGATCGATCTTGATCATTCACCTTCTAATTTCAGTTGCCATTGAATCAATTGTGCTTCTGAAACTTTGGGTCTTCCTTTGGAAAGTTTTCCTTAGGCTGTGCCGGCGAAATCGAACGTTGCGGTCGATTAATCTTCGATCCTTTGCGAAACCCTAACCGGTTTCCATCACCACCTCTTAACATAATTGATCATGTAATAGGATGATTACTCAAAGATACCTTAAATGGGAATACTTAAATATGTTGCAACCTTATATTATTGTAATCAATTGAAATGGCTTTTCATTTTAGGTGATATTTTTTGTGGGAATTTATGTGATATGACATCCCAATACAATTACATATTAATAACTTAAAGTCGTACAAGCACTGTGATAAGTCTAGATTATTTGATCATTAATTAACTACCGAGCTTAAGTTAGCCATTGATCATTTTAACCTTGGTTGCCTTTGAGTGGGATCCTAGATGATCCTGGGATCCTTATTGATCTCATTATCTCTATAAATTGATTATGTACAAGGGGGTTATCGACACTCTAAGGGTTTTGTCATCATAAGATTCTTATTTTGGCATGAGCTAGAACATATGTCCACTAAGTTACTTTGTCATAATCCAAGACTTACATCAACAAGGTTACTTTGGTATGAGTCAAGACTTTGTTGCAATTTGTTTGGTTTTATTTCCATGGTGTGAGAGACCATGGGGAATAATCTCTTCTATTACTCAATCACTTGGAGTAAAATTATTCTATGCTCACCTATTGCTCACTAATTTTGTGAAGGAATTCTATACTAACATTAAGTAAATTAATAAATGGAATGAGACACAAAAAGATATTAATTGACATTGTCTTGTTGTATCTTTGATCTTGACATGGTTATTTTGCTTACGTGGTACCTATTTTATCCAATAGGTACTTAAAGACCTCATACCTCCCTTATGTTTTGAATATGTTGTGTAGCACACATTTACTTTCGTTAAATTTTATGTCGACCTTGTGTTTCCCCTGAGTACCCCATTATGGTACATTTATGTGTTTCTAGCATGTATCCATGAATTATAGCATGATCTATTGCTATTGTTATCGTGATCCACCTATTGTAATATCCATGGTTGGAACATCATATATGTAATTCTAATTTTTTAATACCCTTAAATTTATAATCTAAATAGTGATAGCCTAAGTAATCTATGTTCCTTATGAAGATGGTATGTATGTTAAAATCTATATAACTTATGTATGTTAGAATGTTTATGGTTATGCATGTTTCGTTGTATTCAAATATGTGTTGCATGGCCTACATATTTTTATGTTATCGATGTAGTTGGAGAATAGTATGTATATTTTGGTAGGTTACACAACAAGCATCTTTTGTTAGTCTTATGTATACTATGACCTATATGATAGTGGTAAATTGGTTTACTAAGTATGTATGCATACTAATGGGGTTATTGTTGCAATCCCTTTCTTAATCCCATATTTTGGTGATTTAGTGTAGGTTTCTTGAGGAAACCAAGATAATGGTCCATACTTCTCTCACCATAGTTTGGTTTTTGATCATAGGAGTTCCCAAAGACTTTCATTTATGGCCTTAGAGTGAATAATGCATCCATTCTTCCTTGTTATGAATTTCCTCTATTTTATTTTTTGACTTCTGATATATTTTTGTGATGATGGGTTCTAAACGTTTATTTTTCCTATCTCCAAATGGTTTTTTGTACACTCTAGTTTTTCTTTGCATTTTTTTGGTTATATAGTTAGCCATGTGTCTAATATAAGGTAGGTAGTGAGACACCTATTTTGTGTTAGATATAGTGGTAGTACCCCCATTTTTCATAGGTTGGACTACTGTTTCCACTTCTGCAATGTTTTAAAACAAAAGTTTTTATTAATGAAAAATGGGGGTGTTATAGATGATTTCTATAATTTATTGCAATATAGAAAAGATCCCTATCGATGGGTTGTTTTGGTAAAGATGAATGGTGGTCTTCCAAGACAAATTTATTTTCTTGTTGGCATAGCATAGTACTTTAACAATAAGAGATAAACTTTCAGTCTGGTATCTCAACATACTTAAGCTTTGAAGTATTTGTGATAGAGATGTTGAATCCCTTGATCATTTGTTTGTCCATTACCAATTTTCCAAAGAATGTTGTTTTTGTTGTTAAATTTGCTGGAAATATAGTGTGAGGGTGCAGATTAGCATCATCTAATTAATAAAATCATTAGTCTTACACCTAGAAGAGCTGGGCTTCATGGATTTATTCTAATAATAATAGTGGTGGGTGTTTACATCATTTTGTGGTGCATGAAATGCTCAATTTTTAGGCATAGGTCATCTGTTCCTAAAGTCACAGTGAAGGAGATTATAGGGAAATTTTATGTTAAGCTTAACACTTGTACTATGTATCAGTTGTATACTTCCGTTTTCATATGTTTAGACTACTAGGATTACTTGCCTTTGATAGGATTGTGTGCATATCTTCCTATTTTTTGTAATAAAATTACTTTTAATTGCCTAAAAAAATTGTAAATAAAATAACAACGCTAAATCAAAACTCTATCCATGGGATGTATTAATCATGCAACCAAGCTTTTTCTGTAGCTATGTGTCGTATGACACTTCATAAAACCTTATCATGTTCCTCCCTTATACACTGGGTGTTTTTGATGAGTTCTCCCTTTTTCAAAAATATAAAATGCCTTGAATAATTACTTAAGAAACGAATAGTAGAATTAGGACTTTCAAGAATAATTGGATCTATCTCCAAGCATGCCAACTCTAGACATTCATCAGTAGTGGGGTAAGATACTCCTACATCATTTTTCCCATGTAAAAGAGAATTTTCAATCAAATTAGCATCACTTTAATAAGGAAATAAATCCCAATAATTAAAAGTTCTAGAAGCTTCTCCAAATGATTTAGGTAACTGTAGCTCATAAATATTATCTCTAATTTTTCCGAAGATTTTAAATAGCCCATCTGCTCTTAACATTAGTTTTTTTCTTATTTTTAGAAATATATCCTTTCTTAAGTATAACTACGCTAATTCTCTACTTGAAAACATTTATTCAATTTAATTCTTGTTAGCTTCAACTTCATATTTAGCATTAGGCTTCTAAATTTTGTTCCTAATTTGCTCATAAAGTTTATTATAGAAATTAATTCTTTCGTTAGCATCATTCTTCTCAATTTCACCTTCCTTTAGTGATAATATATCAATAGAAAAGCAAGGAATAACCCCATAGACAACTTTAAATGGACTCCATTGATTTGAACTATATGGACTTCTATTATAAGCAAATTCAATAAGTGTTTGTTTTATATCGCAATCTTTTTGCACTCTTATTAATTATTAAGCGTAGTAAAATTCCCAACATTTTATTATTAACTTCAGTTTGACCATCTATTTAACCATGATGAGATGTACTAAAAAATAACATACCAAATATATGCCAAAGTATCTTCCAAAATTTGATCAAAAATTTAACATCTCTGTATGATAATAAACTTTTGGAAATATCATGCAACCTTACCACTTCTTTGAAATATAAATCTGCCACATGAGTTACATCATTAATTTCATTGCAAGGAATGAAATGTACTATTTTACATAAACTATTGACCAATACCACTATAAAATCCTTTCCCCTTTTTGTTCTTGCTAACCTTAGCATGAAGTCCACACTAACCCCCTCCTATGGCTGACTACGAATAGGTAAAGGAATATATATACTTTTATGGAAAACATTCTTACTATTTTGACAAGTCAATTATTACTTTTGCCAATTTTACTATTCCTATATAATTGAAATGTTATTCCAATAATACAAAAATTCTATGCACACCAAAATGACCATCTATACCCCCTGATGCACTTTTGTAATAAGTAAATTACACACACTAAATTGATGTATGAAAATTTTGTTAAACATTCAAAATTGTCAACTTTAAGTACATAATTACCATGCTTTTGGTTCTTTTTACGTACATCATAAAACTAAAACAATCTTCATCTTTTGCATATAATTATTTCAACATTTCAAAAACTAATTACATAGCTACAACATGACAAATATGAAAGATTTTCTTGTTAATGCATATGCTACCACATTGTCCTTACTATTGATATGATTGATAGAAAACCTTAAGAAATATTTAAATAAAGTTGACCTATTTTGCATTCCAAGGACTAATCTTTTTTTGTCGATGCAAATATTTTCAAATTTTCATGGTCTAAAAACAAAATAAATGATATAGGTCTAAAATAGTGGTTCCTTATTTTTAGGTTTCTTATGATGATAAAGAATTCTTTATCATTCATGAAGTAACTCAATTAAGCCCCATTGAATTTTTCACATAAGAATGCAACGGCTCATTTTTATTATGTGAATACACTTTTTATCCCTACCCCACTATCATCACATATAAATTCACAAAATTTATCAAAGCTATGTAAGGATAATACCAATGTAATACATAGATTTTCTTTTAAAGTCTCAACAGATTTAGTAGCATACTCCCCTCACATGAATTCACTTTTGTTCATGAGATGTGGAATTTGCACAACAATAGTTTAGAAGTCCTTAATGAATATTCTATAAAAAATTGCTATCCATTTGAGACTCCTCAACTCTTTTTTTATTAGTCAATCTTGAATAGCTTGAATCTTGGTGATATCAACTTTTATATCTTGCTACTTACAATACAAATAAGGAAAACAACACTTTAAAGCATAAAGTCACACTTTTCCATTTTTCCATAGAGTTTAGACCTCCTCAAATGAATAACATGACTTTGCTCATTTTAAATATACATAAGTATATAATCTAAGTATATCACAACTAATTTCCAAAGAAAAGGTTGAAGAAATACATTCATTAGTTTTATAATTGAACTTTATTTGCTACACAAAGGGAAAGCCATCATACTATATTAATAAACATCATAATTCATTTTAAAGGCAATTTTCCACTCATACCCATCCCTTATTCTCATTTTCTGATATCCACTCCATAAATCAATTATAGAAAATATTTGTCTTCCACATAATTCATCTAACCATAGGAAATCGATATTTGATAGATATGTTGTAAGACATGCACCACGTATCTTTTTTTTTTGGAATAAGTAATGTAGGTATAGAATAGGGGGCTATGCTCTCTCTTACATAACATTTTCCTATGAACTCTTATATTTTGCTTCTATAATTCCTTAACCACTATTGGATTACATCTATATTCTAGTCCATTAGGTAATGACACACCAAACATCAACTCTATAGCTTGTTCTATACCACTATTAGCTAGTACTCTAGGTGGTAAGTAATTTGAAAATACATCATTACACACATCACTAAGATAATTTAACCTAGGATTTTTATTTTTTTTCTCCACTTTTAGGGATTTTATGATTATAAAATCATAACAACAACCTTAAACCCCATTTCATGTAAAAACAAACTCGTTCTATTTTCAACTATGCTCCACCATCGTATTTAGATGGTTTAAATTTGTATTTTTTTCCATATCTTTCTCAATAAGATATTCATTAGTAATACCATTATGAATAGCACATCATTCATATTTCCATGGTCTACCTAATAATATTTCACATATATTTATACCGAAAATATCATAGAGCATTTGATCATGATAATTACCAATTTAAAATGATATGACGTCTTGTTTTAGTACCTTAACTCCTTTGTCTTTGTGGAGCCATTGAAGGGAATATGGTTTTCGGTGCGGTGTTGAATCTAATCCTAGCTTCTCCACTATCCTCTCATTGGCCACAATTGTGCATGAACCACAAACAATGATAACCTGACATACTAAATCTCTTACTATTCCTTTCGTCTTGAATATTTTTATCACATAAGAAGCATTACCATCATTCTTAGATTCACTTGAAATTACTTCACTTGGATTAAACTCAAGGTCATCATCACAAATCTCCATAGCTTCAATGTCTTATAAGGATAACACTCTTTGGTTAGGATATTCTCTAGCAATGTGTCTATATCCTGAAATTTAAAGCATTTTATAGTAGAGACTTCATTGACCTATGATTTTCCTTTCTTCTCTCATGTAGGACCTTATTTTCTATGAGCATTTCTAGAACTTGAGGTACTTGATCGATACTTTGTTGCTTATTCAAATGAATAATATCTTATAAAAGAAGTATTTTGCCTTACATGATGCTTAGTGTACTTGATTTTCCTTCCAAATGTCATAGATAGTTTTATATTTTCATCAATAGAGTCATGTAGGTGAGTTTTAACATTTTCTCTAATCATAATCTTAAGTCCTCCTAGAAATCTAGTAGAGGTTTGTCCTTTTTTCTCTCATTAATATCACATACATATGGTGACTTCTCAAACTCTCTAAAAAAATCTTCAAACCATTGAATTAATTTCCTAAAAGTAGTTAATTTATTATTATTATCTTTCTCATACTCCTTCAACACAAATTTCTTTCTTAGGGGATTATTAGGCTTGTACCAATACTTGATTTTTGATTTCCCATCTTTTTCTCTAGTCCTCTACATGTTATCATAACATTTCTTTATAGCAAACTTCTTAAACATAAGAGTAACTAGTTACACTTTTACTCATCATGATAATCCTTGAACTCAAATATAGACCCTACTTTGTGTAACCACTCAATAAATAATTCCACATCAAGTATATCATTAAAATCAGTAACACCTAGCTTTATACCTTTATCTTCTCTATTATTGTCATAGAAGGCTTAGTGACTTCCACTTCCTTTTAATTCTTCTTCAAATTCCACGTGTGATTTTCAATGAATTTATCTTACTATTGTAGTTTGGAAATCTACACTCACTATTTAGTCACTATGAAACTCTATTCTTGCACATTGTGCACCGAACCATGCTGAACAAATCAAGACACCATCCTTTGCAATTGGGTTCGCATCATAGGAAGTTGTTTTAATTGAGCATTGGTTACACTTATATTTTTTTAGACCATCTAGACTTCCTAAAAAGGGAATGAAATTTTTTCCCTCCCCCGTTGGTAGCGAATAACCATATAGTTACAACTTAAACAAACAATTAGTTTCCTTACGGTTTTTGTTAAAAACAAAACAAAACACTTGTTAAACTCTCAATTTTTAGTATGTACTTGATAATTATTTCGGCTAAAAAAGTTAAAAAATATTATTGTCAATCAAATATATTGCAAACATGTATTATATATCACAACCAATACATTTTTTATTAAGATCTTGAGATTGAAATCAATACAACCAAATATATTCTCCATGGTTTAAGACTCTAACTACCATTAGTAGTTTCTATATCATGTCATTTCGTATGTCTAGAGAAATATTAAGACCTTAATATGCATGCAAATTCAAGTAGTTAATTCAAAAATAAGGCACCCAAATTTTGAATGAATCATTGTTTAATGAGCACAAGGTCGAAGGCATGCAATCATCACAAATGATTTATGTCATAAAAATGATCATATCACAATGCTTAAGCATTGTCTATCTAGTTTTGAATCTTATATTTTGATACGATTGGTACGTAGTTATCATGTAATAATGATACTTAACCACTCGTGGAACCATGCTCGAAAGATTTACCAAAAATTACTCAAACAAAGACAATCTCACAAATTTATACTCAATCTGATATTTCCATGCACACAACTTATATATCGATAAAGTTTTCATAATTTTTTATGCAAAGAATCCAAACCATTAAATGTTTAAATGAATCTACTCTTACTACTATAAAAATTCTTCCATTCTGGACTAGATTGCACACAAAAGATATAAATAAATGCTATCAAGAACTAGATATACACAATCAATAAACCAATAACAACCTAGTTGTGGTGGCTAGTCGAATGTGTTTGATTTATTCAATGTAAAGGGAGGAAGCAGCTTCAATTGTTGATAATTCAAAGTAGAAAATCCAATCTGGCTTTCATACCATAGAATAAGAGAATGTTTAAGAATGAAACAAATAAACCCAAGGTAAGATCTTGGAATCTTCTTTGATGTTATAGCTTTGTTTGATTAAAGATGATGTTCTTAGCCCTTTGAGTGTCCATGAAGATCATCAACTATTGAACAAGGTATCTAAAAAGATATCAACCAATTTTCTTCCTAGATTATACTAAACTCTCAAACACTCACTCAATTATAAAATAATGGAGAGAATTAAAACATTCTATGAATTCCTCCAGGCAATTCAGGATAATTCAAACCAAATCACCCCAACAACTTCATCTAATTAAATACAAATCCCTGACACTCTTGAATTAGATTCCCAAATAAATATAATGAACAAAATAGACCAACCAGATAAGGATGAGTCCCACTAGCCAATCCTTGCTCGCATCCATAACCCTTCATCATCTAGACAAATAATTCCTAGATAAACTACACCTAACTTGAACATATATATTAGACCAAAAAATTAGTTCAACAAAACTACACATCATCTTCCATGTTTTAAAGGACTATATATGGGATGTTAGAATAAAACATCTTTAATCTCCTTCAACAAATGATTATGGTAGCCAATTTATACAAAATTCAAAAAAATACCTCTGATAGGGCCATAGCAGAACTTGTAATAGGAAGGCTTTTAGGTCAATTAAAAGGTTGGTGGGATTTCAACCTAACAAGAGAGGATCAAAATAAAATTTTAGATGCCATCAAATAGACGAAAATGAAGACATCATTTATTAAAATAGTGAACCAATTTCTGATATTCTTGCATCCCATATTTTATCCATTTCTCTGCATTTTGTAGGTGACCTTTCATACCTCAAAGACAAAAATATAGAATTACTCTCAAACCTTAGATGCAACAATCTATGTGATTTCCAATGGTACAAAAACACACTCCTAACTAGAGTAATGCTTAGGGATGATTCAAACCAACCATTCTAGAAAGAAAAATTTCTAGCTGGAGTTGCACCCCTTTTAGGTGAAAGAGTTAGAAGCAATATTAAAGAAGCTCATGGAAACTAAATCCCATTTAATAAATTCACATATGGTGAATTAATTAGTCTCACCAAAAAGAAGGTTTAAGGATATGTCAATACTTAAAACTTCAGAGACACTTAAAATGGGAATTAAACAAAACAAAACAAGAGTTAGGTTCATTCTACAAAAAAATTGATATAGTTGGAACTCAAATAAACCAAAGAAATGTACTGGTAATTGCAAACCAATGTATCACAAAAAATAAAAACAAAAATGCTCACCAACATCTCAACCCCAAAAATAAATACCATACAATGAAAAATAAAAATCAAAAGGTAAAAACAAATGGTTTGTACATGAAAAATCCTTGAGAATAAGAATAAGATAACCTGCTATAATTGTTGACAAATAGGTCACATTTCAAGATATTGGAGGTTAAATAATCAAAATCAGAGAATTAAATTTACAAGGAGAAACAATGCAAAAAATCCAAAACCTCCTAATTGAATCTTTTGAAAATGAATCTCAAAATAATGACCAAATGGATAACCTAGAAATTAATGAAATAGCAACCTCCTCATCTTCTTCATACCACTCTTCTGACCTAGAAGAAGAGGTGTTTACAAGTCAAATGAATATGTTAACAAAAGAACAAAAATTAATGATTGAAATTTTGCAACACATTCCTGACACACAAAAACATAAGGAATGCCTAGAAAAATTGATGGAATCATTAAAGCAAAATAAACCTAAACCAACAACCTCAAAAATTTCAGCAAAACCAACAAAGATGTATGATTTAACCTCAATACTCAAAAGATAACAAAAATAAATAAAATGTAATCAAAAAGGGAATTAAAACAATTACAACAAAAATAGGAAACTGATAGTCAAATCATCCAAATGATATTGTTAAAATAAAAGAGTAAATCATCTCCAAAACCAAGTGAACAAGCTGAGTCTGAAGATGAACAAATCCAAAACCTTCCTATCCTAGAAGATTTATTGAATGTTTTAAAAGAAATAACTTTTAGGAAATATATTATTAACATAACTCACAAATTATCACATGGCCTCCAAAAAAATTCAATTACCTTATTTGATACCAGTGCTGACCTAAACTGTATGAACGAAGGAATTATACCCAAACGATTCCTTACAAAAACAACAAAAAGGTTATTTACAACAAATAGCTCCACACTCAAAATAAATCTTAAATGTGAAGCAAATGTTCTTTGTAGCAACTTGCAAATCAAATCAACATATTTAATAACCCCAAATAAAAGTCATAGTATAATTTTGGGTACCCTATTCATAAATTTAATAACACTTTACAAGGTTAACGTAACTGTAATCTCAATCTAAACCAAAGGAGCAAAAAATGTCCTTTCTTTCTTAGAAATTCCTAGAACAAGAAATCTAAACTTGTTAGAGGCCAAATCAATTTATCAACATCAAATTAACCTCCTTGTCCAAGGAAAACAAATAGATTTAAATTTATTTTAAAAAAAATGTATCCTTATCCAGTATCCAAAAATAATTGCAAACAAATTTAGTAAAAAAAAATTCACTAATTAAAAATCAATTTGAAAAAGAAATATGTGATGACCTTCCAAATTCATTTTGGTCAAGAAAAAACCATATGGTTGACTTATCATTTTGAAGATAGCTTTAATGAGAAAAACAATCCAATGAGAGGTAGACCAATTCTAATGAATTCAGTATTACTTGAACATTGTAAAAGGGAAATTTAGGACTTAAAATAAAAAAACCTAATCCAAAAATCTAGATCACCATGGTATTATGCAGCCTTTTAAGTTAACAAAAATTCTGAAATTGAAAGAGTAACCCCTCGACTAGTCATAAATTACCAACCCCCAAATGATGCATTAAAATGGATTAGGTCTCCAATCCCAAACAAAAAGGACTTTCTCCAAAGATTGCATTCTGCACTAATATTTTCAAATTTTGATCTAAAATGTGGATTTTGGTAAATACAAATTTCACCAAAAGATATATATAAGACTGCAATCAGTGTCCCTTTCGGACAATACCAATGGAATGTAATGTCTTTTGGAATAAAAAATATGTCTTTAGAATTCTAAAGAATTATGAATGAAATTTTTATTCCATATTTAAAATTTTATATTGTTTTTATTGATGATGTTTTAATTTTTAAAAATAATTTAGACCAATATTTCAAACACCTTAGGACTTTCCTTAGTGTCCCAAAAAAAATGGGTTAGTTGTATCTACGTCCAAAATTTCTTTGGGTCAAACCATGATTAGGTTTGTAGGCCATTACATTGAGTTAAGAACTATAGTCCCTATACAAAGGTCTATAGAATTTGCATCCAAATTCCTAGACCAAATCATTAACAAAACCCAATTACAAAGATTTTTGGGTAGTCAAAATTATGTTCTGGACTTCTGTCCAAATCTCAACCAAATGGCTAAACCCTTATATGACCGTCTCAAAAAGAGCCCAAAACCTTGGGCTTGGGCCCATACAAATATTTTAAAGAAATTCAAGGCCCAAGTACAGTCCATTCCCTATTTACACTTGGCTAACCCAAACTTAATAAAAATAGTAGAGATTGATGCCTCCAAATTTTGATATGATGGTATACTCAAACATAACCAAGCCGAGACCTATGAATAGTACCCTACCCAAACCAAAAAAGTCAAATCAAACCTGAATCAATAGTCCAATACACATCTGGACATTGGAACCAAACCCAACAAAATTACACGACAGTCAAAAAATAAATACTTTCCATAGTCCAATCCATAAAAAAATTCTAGTCCGAACTTCTTAACTAAAAATTCTTATTATGGATTAGTTGTAAGTCCACAATAGAAGTTCTCAAAAAGGATGTCTAAAACATAGCATCAAAACGGACCTTTTCCATATGTCAAGCTAGTGTTTCAGCCTTTGAATACGAGATCGAGTATATAAAGGGAGAAGCCAATTCCCTACCAGAATTTTTAAATCGCGAGTTCCTCCAAGGAAAAATACAAAATGGCTCTGAAGAAGAAAGGAAAAGAAAAGGTGTAAGAGATTCTCATACCAAAACCAATTAGATCTTGGTACTTGGTATGAAGCAACGGTCTAAGATGAAGCAGAAGCTTCATCCACAAAAGATGAAGATTTCGAACAAGATGTTCAAAATTGGGTTGAATCCTTGTTAAAATCTCTAGAAGTGTTAAAAGCACTTTAAAGTATGATTCAAAATGTCTGGAGTTCTCCACCTGGACAAGTTGGTACGTCCCCTAAAACTATTTTGGAAATTGAGGAGGGATCTTCAACTCTAAAACCCCTTCTCAAAAATAGATTTCAAAAATTCCTTTACCATTTTTATCAAAAAAAATTTCAAAAGAACTGGCTTCAAAACAAAAAGATTTGCAAAGAAATCTAAGTATTTTATCAAACCACATTTTCAAATGATTTCAAATCTTGAAGATGGTTTTTATCATCTAGACCCCTTCATTACTTTGCAAAAAAGTAAAACTACCTTTGGCTTATTATGAAACTTTTCTTCAATCTATAGGGTTGGCCTCATTCAAACACTTCACCTTACCCCAAACCTATAATGAGTTGGTCTACTCTACCTGCAAAATAGATAAGGTCATTCTTCCTATGGATTGGGGTAGAAGCCTCAAACTACCTTTGGTGGCTCCCTAATTCATACAAAATAGCATCAAACATAAAACCCTAATTCAATTACTAGCACTATCAATAGGCTTGGTACAATACCTTATACAACAAAAATTCACAAAAATCACACTTCTGGTTGATTTTCTATTAGAACTTTAGCAAACAAGAACTATCATTCTGGTTCACAAATTGGTAGAGAGACTTCCAATCTATCCTTGAAATTCTTCCTCCATAGGTATCATAATCCATTGATACCTCTAAAACACTTTACAAACCCACACAAAAAGATAGGTTTTTGCCCCATATCCTCCATTTTTACTCCAGATTATTCTGCCCATAGGTCTTTGCATGGATTACAAAGATTCATGAGATCGATGCACAATCCATGCACTTCCAACACTAGTAAGTAGGTTCAAGGTCAAATGGTGGAACAAGTTCCACGTGTTTGAGAAGGTTTCAAAATAATCGATCAAGAGTTGGTTCAAATCGCAGTGAACTCCAGTAAAATAGCTTCAATTCGGCCCATCAAAAATAAAATTTTTGGCCTAGAAATCCATCACAGTGACAAAGCTTGTAGCTGCAAAATTAGAGGATGAATACTTGGCTATCCTCAGCCAAGTATTGTCTCAAAAAAATAAGCAATAATCATCAACATCAGCGTCATCTACAGTAACTCTAAATTACGTAGATGAAAATGAAGATGACTATTATGGGATCCTCCCAAGTATCTATTAATAGTTTCATACGTATATACATCAAAAGGCATACTACAGCAAACACCAAAACATAATACAAGGTGGAAGACAAGGAATATTCTACCAGCAAAAAAAGGACAAGCCAAAAGAAAAAAATGTCATCAACAAAAGCGAAAGGTATTTATAAGGACACTTTTTAGTGACAGAATTGTAAAAGCAAATGGTAAAAGTAGTCAAAAGAAAAAGAAGAAAAGACAAAGGAATCTACGGCAAAAAACAACACGCGGATGACTTTTGACTTTCTTAGGTTACTTTTACTATTTACTTTTACTATTTCTTTACTTTTATACTTTTAATGTACACCTTTACGTATACCTATTACTGTGTAATTTTACTGTTTACTTTTAGTGGTTTATTCTCGAACCACTTTTTAAAAAGTTTAATAGTTAGACCCCTTCCATCTATAAAAGGGGACTTAGGTTTTCATTTGGGCATTGGAAAAGATTTTAGAGATAAAAACACTCTTAGGAAAACACCCTATATATAGTCGTAGAATGAGGAAAAGGAA
The DNA here is from genome assembly GCA_030549775.1 of Tamarix chinensis. Classification (NCBI taxonomy): domain Eukaryota; kingdom Viridiplantae; phylum Streptophyta; class Magnoliopsida; order Caryophyllales; family Tamaricaceae; genus Tamarix; species Tamarix chinensis. The sequence continues at coordinate 67,416,417 of CM060181.1, forward strand.
AAAAGGGGAAAAATTGTGTGGTCAAGTACAAAGTAGTTATCTTGAACTCCATATGAAGAGGGTACTGAACATGGAAGTTTTGTGGGCTAGACTCTTGAGGCCTGTCAAATGCTAATGTAGACAAAGGAATTTCTATGAATAAAAATCCTTTTGGGACTAATCCTCATTCTTTGGGCCAATGTTAAAAGGTCTAATATTCTTTTCAGTGAAATACCTATACCATAACTCTTTTTGTAATTCAACCTACTAGATCAGCTACGTTCCTAGGGTATATAAACTAAACAACAAGTTCATAAAAAATATCCACAACTGTACAATAAACTTTTGTTCACCAAAATTAAGATAAACAAAAATTATATTTTTAAAGGATAATGGAGAAAAAAATACAGTAACATCCATTAGTCTAACTGTACATCATAATAACCAACGTTAGTCTAAACTATGCCTCAACATCGGCTAGAAAAGCTATACATGATAATGAAGAATAATAGATAAACTATACATCATGATCAATGAAAACGAACAAGCTATACATCATTATAGAAAATGATAGGTAAACTATTCATCATGTTGACAGACGACATATAAACGTATACCTCAATGCCAGCCAAACAAACTGTGCATCATGATCAACAACGACAGACAAACCGATAATTTAACACCCATCAATAAAATAATACATCATAATGAATGATGATAGAAAAACCTATACATCAATTCTTGTCACACAAACTATACATCATGATGAAGGATAATAGAGAAACTTACACCTAATATCCATTGAACATACCAATATATAGAAGTCATTGACATAGATAATATAGCTAGATGAAAAAAAAACTAACACAACTAATGCCTTGCATAACTAAAATTCAATATTTAGATTTTAATATAAATAAAGTAATTCAAAGAGATGTCTTGTTGAGGGGGCCTAATCCTCATTACTCCCATGTGTTAATAAGGAGTGTAATTATATGCCATGAAAGAGGCATAATCCTAGTTACTATACACTTAATAAAATGAACTATAGGTCATTGAAACTATATATTTTTCTTCCATTATAATGCTTAATAGGAGCAAGAATCAATTCTTTGAATTAACCTTTTGTGTTATTAAGAGATCTTATAAATAGATCAATTTTTTATTAATTTTTAGAAGATACCTATAGTAGTGAGATAACACATCATATAGAATTCATTAGCTTCTAAATCAGAATTTTGATAAATTTGACTATCTATTATCACTACATATATATAACTTCATTACATCTAATTTTGAAACTAATATCTCTTCAACTTCTTCAGCCTTCTTATTCTCTTTTAAAACAAAGATATTCATTTCCTTCCCTTTAAATTTATGCATGAAACCTATTAAGGTTCCCTTTTCTTTCTTTATCTTACTAAATCTCCTCTTATCTAATTATTCAACTTTCTATGGAGCCATCTGAACTAATTTTACCTTTATACATTGATATCTATGAAATTCCTCCCTCTGTAGGCACAAATGGAGCGATACGCTATAACAAATTTCCTAATAGTAGCCAAATATGAGATGTTCGTGTCGCCATAGCATAAACTTTAACACCCCTAAAATTTGTAGTTGAAAATTTTTGTTTGTTATAGAATACTATACACTAAAACTGGGGGTGCTGCTAGTGTGATTAGTACAAGGTTCCCTCTAGTTAATCGCATACTAACCAAAAGGCTAATGAATTAAAAGTATGAATGCAAATAATTAAGTGTAACTAGAAGAGTTCATCATTTTATAAAAGAAATTAGATTACGCAAAAATTATAGTAAGTATATAATGAAAATTAAATACAAATACGCCCATTATTAGGGGAAATCAAAATAATAAGAAAATAAATAATAATGAGTCCAAAAAATACCCTCTTAGACCCAACAACAAGTACAACAGACAAACAATCAGTCCCTCCCAAGGCATCATAGGCATCAAAGTCATCAATAGCATCATGTCATACCTACACAAACTTAGGAGGGGTCGCTACTCATAGGAACTAGGAGCACCAATGAAAGGGGCGATCAATACACTACGTATTGAGTAAGGTAATCATATGGCTAAGACTAGGTAAAAAATAAAAAGACAAATATTACATGCTGTAAATCATTTAGGTTAATCACCATAATTAGAATTTAGGCCATAATTTTTTGCTTTGCACATCTTTTGAATTATATTCTCTTGAGTATTGGAACCCCACTATAATAACCGATGGAATAGAGACAACTACTCCATGGTAAAATGCACCTGCCTACTATTATAGCTAGTGGAACAAAAATAACTACTCAAGAGAAAAACGTACCTGGGCACTCTTAAGCAGGTGGAATGGAACAACTACTCTACGGTAGAATGCACCAAGCCACTATTGTAGTTTTTTTTTTGGTAAGTAATGTATGGATTATATATATGATACCAAAAGTAGAGTTTGAGTACATAAAAAATTCTCAAGACATCAACAGAGTGACATGTGATCTACCAAGGCTAACATATGATGGTATGATTTACATTCATTAAATCCAACAACCACTATTGTAGTTGATTTAGTAGAGATCATTCTATTCTTCCCCAACCCACGTGGTGTTTTATCATATGTACATAATAACTTTCATATGATTTATTACCATACAAGGTTTGATTTATTAAGCTTGGAACCCCCTATTATAGCTAGTGGGATTGAAATAACTAGTCTAGGGTAGAACGCTTTTCGCCACTATTATAGCTAGTGGAAAGGTCACTAGGGCAAAAGGCTCCTATTAACTATTATCGCTGGTAGACCAGAAAACACTCTAATCTTGGCAAGGCTAGATAATATTTCACTTTAAATAATTAGTGTTTTACTCATATCCCAAATGGATTATTGACACATTACCCTAAACTTCCTAAATATCTTAGTCATATATCTTGGGACCTATATACTCCCTATGACTCTATAACCACTTGTTCACCTTCCACCCTACTCACCATGAAACTAAAAGGCCCCATGCATGTGATCAAGATCCAATTTCCCCTTTCTCCACTTTAGCTCAACATAGCCTACTAAGGTTTCCCTTTAAAAACCCTAAACTTGCCTATGCAGCCCTAGCTTCAATTTTTCTCACATAGTTGATACTCCCCTTTGACTCCTACAACATTTCTCCACACAACCCACTCCAAGCATCAAAACCCTATTCTCTAATTTCTATATGGTTTGAAAAAACATACTTGGTAATCTAGAAACCCTAGTACTCATCTTTTCTGTCACACCATCCATTCGCACACATACACCACCCTCTTTACCACTTGGCTCACCCCCTTCATAAGACACCCTCCTAATCTCAACCATAACTTCAACCAATCACCATGAACCTTATCATACACTCCCTTACATAGGGTTTTTTCCCAAAAACACTTATTGAGCCACCATGCATACTTCTACCAACCCACGTACTATATTTTAGCTAGGGACTCATTCACTCAAAGTACTCTTCCCTCACCATGCTTGCACCTTAAACGTACTTTTCCCACCTAAACATTACCCTCATGGAAAGACTAACCACCCCATGCAAGCCTTACACTTCTGATGCAAGATTTACTCCAACACTTCATTTTATTATTATTCTCCTTTTATTTTGCCACCCATAACTCATAATGTACTTAGGCTTTTGTCCCTTCTTTTTATTCACTCCACCATCTTTATTTCACTAAATCCCCATAACCTCACTATAACACCTAAGGCCTCCTAGAAGACATGCCATATTATAATAAGTATTCATAAGAGCATGTTATAAAATGTAAGTAATATCACCCCTATCACATAATCATAATTGATATAAAATCTAACTTAGCTCCATGTAAAACAAGATGTACTACATACATTCTATTCCCTACTCATATATAATACATAAAACATATAAAAACACCCATGAGCATACAAATCATACAAACTAATCCTTAACTATACCCTTACCCAATAAAACACTAGGCTTCGAGCACGAATCCTATGCCTCCTTATTGGAAGGGTTTGCTTTATCTATATAAATGCAACACTAATATTCACTTTCTTCGAAGTCCATTTTCTATTTTCTTTTATCTTTTTTATAACTAAATATTTGTAAAGATATTAATAATAATAATAATATGGTTAATAATAGCTAAATATTTAAAATAAAGTACTAAATAAATGAAAGTGTGGGGGCATAACAAGATAGGGTGTGGTAACTAGGGTAGCGGTAGAAAAAGGATGGTGGAGCTAGAGGTGATAAAAAAGATATGATTTTGGCATTGGAAAAGGGGAGGGAAGTGGTATTTTCATGAGTGATAGGGTTTTTAGGTCAGAGAGGGTTGTGGTGGTGGTGGGGTCCCATGATGGAGGTGGTAGTTGTGGACAAAAGTGGTGGAGAGGAAATGAGGAGGAAGGAGAGAGAGAAAGGGGGAATAAAGGGTAAGGAAAGGTAGAGGGAAATTTTTTGGGTAGAGAGGGAGGTAGGAGAGGTGTTGATTGTTGTAGTTTTGGTATCTTAGAGCAATATAAGGGGCAAGCCACCGACCTTGCATAGGTGGGGAGAGAAGAGGAGGGTGATTTAGGGGCACGAAAAAGAATGGGTGGAAGTTTAGATGGCAGCATGATGGCGAAAGTGGTTTTGTCTTATAGGGCAAAGGGAGACAGAGGAAGGGGAAAATCTATGAAGAAAGAAAGAGAGAAGAAGAAGGTTAAGGGAGGGATTTATATGCACAGGGGAGGGGAAGCAAATAAGGGAAAATAAGGATAAAGTAGTGGGGGCAGTAGGTGGTAGCTCGCTGGTTATGGTTGGACAATGAAGGCCTAGGCTGAGTACATGTTTGCAAGGGGTAGAATAGGTATTTAGGCTCTTCTTTTTGGGTTAGATGAATGTGTGGGGGATACAGAGGGGAAGAAACAAGTGTAGGAAAGTGCCAATTTCAGACCCTACAAGTTAGGACGAGGGAAGGTCAGGGGAGTAAGAGAACTGTGGTTGTAAAGCAGCCATGCTAACCTGTAAATTGGGGGGGTTGAGAGGAGGGCAAAAGGGGAATAAAGGAAAAAGGTAAGGGTGAAAAAAGGGAAAGTTTGCCGGAGACAACTTAGGCCACATGAGGGTAAAAAAGAAAAAAAGACGCTACAACCTAGGCCGGTGAGGAAAAGGAAAGAAGAAACAAAAGGAATAAAAATGAAGAAAGAAAATGAAAAGTAAGAAAAATAAAAGTGATGCGGTTGGGGTGTTTGATATTTTTTTTAAATTATTATGAATAATAAATTTTTTTAAAATAAATAATTAATTTTTTTAATTTAAAATGTATTATTATATTTTGTTTTAAATTTATTTTTGTTTAGTGAATTATTCTAGCCTCTACTAATTTGATTCCAACATTATTTTCCTCATTTTTAAAATTAATTATTTTTATTATAATATCATTATATTATTAAATATTATATATTTAAGTAAACTAACAGTTCTTCTAAAAGACCAGGTAAATCTCCTACATTATGGTATAATCTATATCTTAAACTAAATAAACTACACCATCAATTTTACATCCTTTTTTCCTTAACTTTAATAAACTAGTTTTACTCTTTAAACCTCACTCTATCAAATAATATGGCTAATTTTTCATGCTAAAACTTTTCACTCCTCCTCTGAGTAACATTACTAAGGGCTAACCTATCCAATTCAATCTCACATACCATATTCCTTTTACCCTTAAAGTAATTAAAACATTTCCAATAGACAAAGCTATGAGTCATCTAAATAGATGTATAACTCTTAGTGCTGAGGCTTTCTATGCTAATATACATTTAACTTCACACTCATTTATTAGAGAAAACCTCCAACTAGCTATTTAAGCCTTACACAATTCATCTTCAATACTTAGGCAGTGGTGACTTTGTTTCTATATGGATGTTATTTGTTGGGCGTCCAACCAACAATAGAGTAGTCTAGATATTTTCTTAAAACAAATAAACATTTTTTAGTCATTTACTTTCATTTTATTAAAAAAAATCATCAAATAGCCTTGGTCATCAAATAAGCTATGGAAATACTAGTACTAATTTTTTATGGGGAATCCAAGTGGAAATTATCCAAATGGGATCAACTCAATCCTGATGTAGAAGAGATTCTACCTTTCTCATTAGAACTAGAGGCAAGCATGGATAGCGTTGAAAGGTTCATACATGATGGCCATGATTTTAAAAATGTTGATATTATGAATGACCCTATTAGTTTCCATAGGATAGACATAATTAATTATGCTAGTAAGTAACTTATTTCACTTCCACCATTCTTATCAATTTATTCAACTAACAAGTCTCTCAGCTGAGTTAGTTTTCCTTATTTTTCTAGTATAGTAAGATGAGTGAAAAGCATAGAAAAAGGTTTTCCTATTAAACTAGTAAAGGTAGCTTAAACGCCCACCATTTATAACCCTAACGAGTCTTCCACTTTCGGTGTTGCTGAAAGAAAAGTATGGTTTTCCAATAATTATTCAATATTTTAGTATCATAATTATCTTATAAATAGTCATGCTCTAAGAATACCTTTATGAAGTTATTTGTTTAGGAAGATAAGGGGATTCTAAAACCTTATTGTGTGAAGAAAGAAAAAAGGAAAATAAGGTGAGTAACTTCCCTTCCAACACATCTTTCACTTAGCCCATTTTTACATCCCCTTTTGTCATTATGCCACCCATAGTAGGTTATCTTATAGTGATATATATTGTTAGGAACTTTCTATTTTTAAAGTATCCATTGGGGTTTATTTGTGTATGTCACTCATTTTTTATTATAAATGCCATTTTATATCTATTGTATTAAAAAAAATACAATCTTTTTCCTTTTCCTTCCCTCAAAAACATCTTTCTACATCCTCCAACATATAACAAAAGCCCATATAATGTCTTTTTGCTTCAATCAGATACATCTTTCTTCTTTTCTGGCATTTAATATAAACATGTCTTTGTATCCATTGGATTTTATCATAAATATATTTGAATATTGAGTTTTACCCTTAATTTTGAGTTTGGCCCTTTAGTCATACTCGATTAACCTTTAACTCACATTATCCTCAATTTATTAGAAATTTGTTTACTTTTTTAGAGTAGGTCTTATCCTCCAGATATCCTTAAAGTTCTGTGTAAGGTGGATCTAAAATCCTCTATTAAAAAAAAGCTTATTGCGAGAAATCTAGCAACATTAGAGAATTAAGAAAATATTTATTAGTCTACTAAAAAATTATTCCAATATACACTACCCCAGAAAGGGGTTTTAATAACGGTTATTTTATAGTTTTAATAATGGTTTTCAACCGTTATTGAATTGCTCGTTATTAAATCTTTAATAACGGTTGATAACCGTCATGAAAAATACACAAAAACAAGCGAATATGTGCGTAAAATTCATATTTAATAACGGTTTTTAAGCGAAAACCGTTGTTAAAAAGCAAGTTTTAATAACGGTTTCTCAGTAAACCGTTGTTAAAAATAAGGTTTCAATAACGGTTTATAAGAAAAAACCGTTGTTGAAAACCAGGTATTAATAACGGTTAATAAAAAAACCGTTGTTAAAACATCATCGAATTACCGTTTCGGTCATTGATTATGCGTTTATTAAACCCTCTAATACGTATTAAATGAGCATAAATATGAGATTAGAAGGAGGTTTAATAGCAGTTCTTAAACAAAACCGTTACTAAAACCTACATTTTAATAACAGTTCTATGAAAAACCATTATTAAAACCTATGTTTTTTTTAGCATATTTCTGTTTTGTTCCTGCCCACATACACAGTTGTATGTTCAAACAATTACCAAATCTGCAATCACACCATAATTTCAATCAATCTCTAATTGGTATGCATGTCTCAATACACCAATTATACTTAGGAATAAAAATTAGTAGGCATACCACAACTTGGTAGCTCTACACCCCAAAGTAAAGAGTTCAAAGATCTAGTCTGGAAGACCGAAAGATGTAGATGAAATACAAACCTGAAAATGCATGTAGAATATATAGATCTCTACCAAATATCGAATGAATGAGTGCACATGCTTGGCCATTAGTCTCTAACCTCATCAATTTCATCAACATTGTATTGCTGGCCTCATGCATAGTCATCGGTGAAAAACTACAATGCCCATGTTTCAATTAATATACAGTTAGCCATTAGGTCAAAAATATATATGTCATGATTCATTAATAGAAAAATATGAAAAAGCAAACATACATGGCTTAGATCTATGTTGACCGATCTATTTTGGACTATAAGATCCATTGCTCTACATACATAGTATCAACAATCATCGCTGTTTTGCTATTGTGGACATTGTCAAATCGATTTAGTTAGCTTTCTAACTATTATATATTAATTTGAATTAAAAAAAATACAAAATAGTTGTCTTCCTACTTACCATGATAGCCTCATATTGAAGATTCTTTGGGTTTGGGACACCATTCCCACCTCTCCTTTGATATGCCGTCCATAGTGCCCTAATAAATAGAGTTGGATACATAATATTGTAAGTATATATACCTCAAATAATGAAAGTAGAATATATATATGTATAAATAAGCTAATGAAGTAAGAAGTGAAAAGTATACTAACATGTCGATAAATTCCTTCCCACCACGATGAGCGACCTCAAAAGGCAAGTCATAGGTTCGAAGGGAATCAAACACATAAGCTTTATTAAGATCAGGTCGAATGGCGTACAAAACCCAATGTTTAGTTGCGAGGTAAGGAATGTGATAGAGCTTGTTGTGTCCCTCAATGAAAATGCGATCTGCTAAATAGTTTACGTGCCTACCATCTGTTATTGTACTATTGTCAGGTATGTAGTATGGGCACATAAACACAATAGAGGACAACATTCCCTCCAACGCAGCACGAATAGCTACCAACCTATATATGGACGTCAATAACACTGCATATTTGTTAATAACTAATAACTCATATAAGAGGTCATAAAAATTCCATTTCTCCAAGAGTGTTAAAATCTAAAATATGAAATAATGCTTATGTGACATAAACGGGGACGCTCGTGGTTGACATCCATTCCTGGTTATAAATGTTGCTTATGTCAACCATCGATACCATGTAAGTAGCATCGTCCCTTCCAACATACTCAGGAAAACAATCAATGGAAATATAATTATTCTTGATGTAGTTTTGGGTATAGAAATACAATAAAGCTAATGCTGGTGGAGGTTGGCGTATTTTTGAAGAAGGAATCTTTCGTGGGGCAACTGATTTTTCAGATTTAGCTCTCTTTCCTTTAGTAGCGCCCTCTCTTGTGTTGCTTGTTCTACTAGTACCTCTCTTGGTTTTACTAGTAGGAGCAGTCTTCCTCTTTCATTCCTTAAATAATAATAATAAACAAAATATGTATTGAGCATATATATATGAAAAAGGTATAAACAGTGTAACTACTAAACAAGGTCTAATGAAGATATCGAATGTCAATTCCTCTTCTATAGTGAGATGTATTTGATCCACAGGCCAAGGCACGAAGCTTCCATGAGCTTCTAGCACTGTGGCTGCCTCATCGCCCTCTTTATTACAAGGCATGGGCACACTACCAATGATTGGAGTGTCAATACTCACCGACCTTGTAATTAGGGCTATGATGTACCCATAAACAGTTTGCGTTTGGGTATTGTGACTGATGCGGACCCTTCCTTTCGCCAACAGAGTTGAAAGGTCATTCGCTAACAAGTCACATTTATGCAAACCCTAATCGAAAATATTACACATTATTAATTATTTATGACACTGAATACATTTAATAACAATTCATAGTTATGTAATGCTTACCTCGGAAAGAGAAGAAAGACGTATATCAGCTTCACAACTATCTCTGACACTATTTACATTGGGTATGTGAAGCTGATCATGGTCGACTGAATCGGTTGGCTTATACCCTTGAGATTTAATAAATGATAACTCTTGCTCCATTGTTACTATCCGTTCAAATGCCACATTCAATTTCTATGTGAGGATGGTGACTTGCTCATTAGTGTTACGAGAACCACGAGATCGACCACGTACGCTTGTTCTCGTAACACCTAATCTAAGACCCCTATGTCTTTTAGGGTGTTCCAATATATGGAAAATGGTGTGTCAAACACCTCAATAGGGGTTTCTAACCCTCCACCACTCTATAATCTAAATTTGCTCTAATTCTCGCATTAGCTAAAGTGATAATAATACTTTTAGTAGAAGGTACGAATAATAGTGTAAAGGCTAAAGGGAAAGCATACACAAATGTTGAAACCAATACTATTTCCTCCCTAAAAGCATAGGCTAATAGAAGTGTTGATATCCCAACATCAGAAGCCTTTAGACTTAATGGTAATGATGCTATGGTTGTTGAAACAACAATTATCATTTTAAGAAATTTTTCTTGGTAAAAAGTCTCAAAAGTCTTAATTAAAGATTAAGGAGCCACTTTAACCAAGCTTGACGACTATTCCTTTCTTGATTACCACCCAAATTAAAGTTTTAGTCTTACATTGGGTGAGTCAATAATGCTAGGGTAGGATAAAGATATAGTTAATTACCAAAAAATGACAACACAATTTAGGGCTAACTTAAACAACTCCTTATATGTACATCATAGTTTGTATATGTTGTATATGGGAAAAAAAGGTAATGTGATTACTTAATAAATTTTTTGATGTTATCTAGTACAAATATCTGTGGAAGAACTCTATTGATTGATTTCAATGAAGTGCTAACCACTTTGAATTGGTAGAGAAAAAGTGTGAAGAACATCAAGCTCAGAAGTCAACCTTGAGAGCTAAAAAGGATTCCTTTGAAGCTATAACGGTTGAGCTAGAAGCTATGAATTACACCCTAAAATCTACTTTAACTTATGCAAACATTTTAAGACCTAGGTTTAACAGAGGGAAGAAACAAAATTCTTCTAAGATACAGTACAAATACAATACAATGGAATTTTCTTTGTAATTTATGTTTTCTATTTCTTCATTTCCCCCTAGATTATATGACTTTCTAGAGCCTGCTTATCGAAACTAAATGCTACGTGATATGCATGGTACAAAATTAATCATATCTAATTTTTTTGGTTAATTCTTTCATTTTATTTGCTCGGTTCATCAAAAATAAAAGTATCTGTAAACTTTTTGAATTTCAGTTACTTCCTACTAGCTTAGAACATTATTTTTATAAAAGGCATGGAGTTAACTAAGCCTGTGACATAGCTACTAAAAGCTAGAACTAGTAGTTGGGAAGAAAGCCTTCAAAATGAGATACAACAGAAATATCAAATGTCTTTAAAGATGAAGAAATGGATTAATGAGCTCTAGAAGGTTCTATATATTTCAATGGTTAATAAATAGCCTTACTAAATTGAAAGAGGAAAAAAAAATATGATACCTAGGCATGACACCAAGTATGGTGGGATGGAGAAAGCCTTAGAAAAACTAATGGCTAATACAAAATAGCTACACTTAGAGGTAGTTGAAAATGAGTTGATAAATAATGCTAAAATTAGCCGACTCAAGTAACTTATCGATGGAGCCAAGAAAGTACCTGAGTCATCATATGAAAACATAGGAGAGTGGATTAATAGGGCCATTGATGATGCCAAGACAAAATACACACATCAAGCTACATATAATTACTTGATGAGTAAGTATATTTTACATTATGAAGAGAAACTTTAATCTTATTGGTACACATATATTGTGATGGAAACCTATTAGGGTTCCTCAAAAACAAATTTCGGATGGAAGTATAACCGAGTGCGGGGTTCGATTTGCCAAGATCAGCCTAAGGAATTCTCCAAAGAAAGAACCAAGAACTCAAAGCGTAGTATTAAAACGGCTACTGAATTTGAGAAGTGAGAACGATGAAGATAGATCGAAGAGAAGAAGTAGTAGAATGCGAGCGAGAAGATCATAAGAGAGAGCGAGAGAGAAACGTGAGAGAGAGAGAACAGAGTGGAAGAAAAATTCTAGATCAATCTTTCATTCGACCAAAAGTGACGGTGAGTACCATATGAAGCCATATTTATATAGCGTACAAATACAACAAGGATCATACAAATACACATCGTAGGCCCTCAATTAGTATACACGATACAGCCTAACAATCCAGCCCAAGAATGAGCTACAGAACGAATGGACCGACGATTGAAACAAAACAATAACAATCCAAATATAAGTTTTACATGCCTTAATAATACAAGAAAGAATAATACAATCAATTCCCATCAGCTAAAAATAATTTAGCTAATTATGGTTACTAAGGAATGACTAACCCATAGTCCAACTAACCCATTTAATCATAGGCTGGGTGTCGGGTCATACAGCCAACTTAATCCCCATTAGCTAATTTTGTCGATGAATGCATCACAAAGGATTTCCTAACTTAAAATAAATTTCTACAACAAAAGCCTCAGCAGCTACAACTACTTTAAGTCCATTCTCCATGTCCTGCATTAATTCCCTTAATCAAGCACACAATAAGAAAAACAATTATAAGTACAAAATGATTTATAATAATTAGTAGAAATAATTAAATATAAATTTTGGACATTCATATCATTCCCCTCTTCTTGGAAAGTTTCGCCTTTGAAACCTGAGTAATACCAATAAATGGACTAAGATCAGCAACATTATAAGAATCATTAACATTCCCAAACTTAGTAGGTAAATCAATCTTATAATCATTGTCAATAGTTTTCTCTAATAATGTAAAAGGTCCATGTCCCCTAGAGTCTAATTTTGACTTTCTAAGGTTTGGAAATCTTTCCTCCCTAGGATATATCCAAACTAAATCCCCAAGTTTAAAAACCATTTTCCTTCTCCTTTTATTACCATTCTCTGCCATTTGTTGCATCTTGTTAGTAATTTGTTGACTTATAGATTCATGCAACTTCTTTATATTATTAGCACGAGATTAAACATCAAAATTTTGCAATTTAGTATTAGGTAAAGGACTTAGATCTAAAGGAGTCAAAGGATTAAAACCAAACACAATTTCAAATGGAATCTTTTTAGTTGTAGAGTGCAAAGTTCTATTCTAAACAAATTCTACCTGTGGTAAAACATATTCCCACTGTCTAAGATTCTTTCCAAGGACAGCTCTTAACATATTACCTAAGGTTCTATTTACTACCTCTTTTTATCAATCTATTTGAGGATGACAAGTTGTGGAAAATAACAATTTAGTCCCTAATTTTCCGCATAAAACCTTCCAAAAATGACTCAAGAATTTAACATCTCTATCTGAAACTATGGTCTTAGGTATGCCATGTAATTTAACTCTATGGGTAAAAAATAATTTAGCTACAGTCACAGCATCATTGGTCTCATTACAAGGTATAAAATGAGCCATTTTACTAAACCTATCTACTACAACCATTATTGAATCCTTAGCCCTATTAGTTCTAGGTAAGCATAAAATAAAATCTAAAGAAACATCAGTCCAAGGTTGATTAGGTACAGGCAATGGAGTATATAACCCAAAAGGTTTTGGTGTAGATTTAGCCTATCTACAAGCCACACAATTAACACAATATTTCAACACATCATTTTTCATGTGAGGCTAATAAAAATGATCAATTAATATGTCTAAGGTATTTTGAAATCCGAAATGTGCCATTAGTCCACCATTATGAGCTTCTTGAATTAATAATCCTCTATATGAATATTCATGAATAAATAACCTATTTTTTCTAAACAAATAACCTTCAGATATATAATATTTTCCTTGTAAAGCAATCTCACATTTCTTATAAATTTCCTTAAAATCAAGATCTTCCAGATATAAAAGCTTAATACAAGAAAAACCCAGCTAAGCAGTATCTAAAGCATTTAATAAAGCATGCCTCCTAGATAAAGCATCTGCAACTACATTATCACCTCCATTTTTATACTTAATTATGTAAGGAAAGCCTTCAATAAACTCAATCCATCTACCCTGTCTCCTATTTAATTTTTATTGACTCTTTAAATATTTAATAGCCTCTTGATCAGTATTTATCACAAATTCTCTAGGCCATAGGTAATATTGTCAAACTTCTAAAGCTCTTACTAAAGCAAACAATTCTTTTTCATGAGTAGAGTAATTTAAAGTACTACCATTTAATTTCTTACTAAGATATGCTATTGGTTTGCCCTCTTGGAAAAGCACAGCCCCTATTCCTAACCCTGAAGCATCACAATCTAATTCAAACATTTTGTCAAAGTCAGGAAGGCTTAACACAGGTGCCTTGGTTAATGTATTTTTAAGTGTTTCAAAATATTTTTTCTGTTCTAAACCCCACTTAAATCCATTTTCCTTTTTTGTTATGGCAGTCAAAGGAGCAGCTATAGTACTAAAATTCCTAACAAATCTCCTATAGAAAGAACATAAACCATGGAAACTTCTTACTTCTGTTACACTCTTAGGTACTGTTTACTCTTGAATAGCTTTAATTTTGTCTTTATCTACAGATATGCCATCTTTACCTACCACAAATCCTAGGATTACCACAATTTCCAGACAAAAGCTAGATTTAGTTAAGTTAGCATACAATTGTTATGTCTTAAACACATCCAAAAAAATCCTTATGTGTTTCAAATGTTCTTCTATAGATCTACTATATATAAGTATGTCATTAAAATAAACAACCACAAATTTTCCAATAAAATTTCACAGAACATGGTTCATAAGTCTCATAAAGGTACTGGGTGCATTGGATAATCCAAAAGGCATTACTAACCATTCTAAAGATCTACTATATATAAGTATGTCATTAAAAGTTGTTTTCCATTCATCTCCTAGTTTCATCCTAATTTGATGATATCCACTTTTTAAATGCATTTTCGAAAAAATGACATAACCATATAGAAGATCTAACATCTCATCAAGCCTAGGTATAGGATATCTATACTTAATAGTTATTTTATTTACTGCCCTACTATCTATACACATTCTCCAACTACCATCCTTCTTAGGCACTAGTAATACTGGAACTACACATGGACTCATTGATTCCTTAATGTATCCTTTACTTAATAATTTAGAAACCTACCTTTTTAATTCCTTAACCTCTTCAGGATTAGCCCTATAAGAAGGTCTGTTTGATATAACAGCTCCTAGAACAAAATCTATTTGATGTTCTATTCCCCTTAATCGAGGTAAACCACTAGGTGTGTGAAATGCCTCGAAAATTTCTAATTTTAAATAGTATATTTAAATGAGGTTTTATTATAAAATTTAATTAAGTATATTAATTTATTTAAAATAAAAGGAAATTAATGAGGGCAAATCAAAAATAAATTTATAAGTATTTTAATTAGGAGGAATTTGGGTATTTTAACTAGTTAAATATTTTAATTTGGGAATTAACTAAATAAATTATTTGATTTAAAATAAGAAGGAGAAAATAGTTTGAAATTAATAATAACTTTATAAATAATTTAATTGGAGAAATTTAGCGTATTTTGCTAATTAAAATGAAATTTATGAAAAATCTTTTAAAAATCCTAATTTAGCTTAAAAAGGGATTTAAAGATTATTTTATTTAAATATTATTATTTTTAAATATCCTAAATATTTAGATAAATTTAATTTGCCCTAACCTAATTATTTTTCTCCTTTCCTTTTTCCTTTTTCTTTTTCTTTCTTCCTTTTCCCTTTCCTTTTTCTTTCTTTTTCTTCTTTTTTTTTTTCCTCTTCTTCTCGCCGAACTGGGCCACCTCGTAGCCCAGTTCCCCTTCTTCTTTTCCCGTGGCCTAGCCCGCGCAGCGTCGCCCTTCTTCCACCCCTCTACGCACTGCGTTTCGTCCCTTCTCATCTCTCAACGCATCATCTCATTTAATGAACGACGTAACCCGCGCGACCGACCCGATTCACCTCTTTCTTTTCCTTCTTGGCCGACCGGCCCACCCCCTTCCTCCTTTCTTCTTCCTCCTCTCTCCTCCGTCACCGCTGCTGCAACTCCTGCGCCCGATAATTGCGGCAATGGCTACGTGGAACTTGACCAACCGATTCACCCTTCTTTTTCTTCCTCTTGACTCTCACATTGACTTGGAACGATCAATTATCCTCAACTCTAGCTCATTCCTTCTCTTTTGGCTCGCAAAATTTCGGCCCCGACCCAAATGATCGACGGTCGATTCCTGCCACCATAACCCTAGTATACAATACCACCCAGGCGACCCCCAAAACCCTAATAACCCATCTAAACTCTATATATATCCTAGTTATGGATGTTTTTGAAATCTTTTCTTTCCCAAAACCCTAAGTAAGAAACCCAGCCACCGAAGATTCAAACGCCCCTTCCGCCGCCGATAGTCCACCTCAGCGTCACCTCTACATTCCAAACTCTTCCCTCAAAATCCATATAGCTAACTAAACAATTCTCAACCTTCGATTCTTCTTGCACGGGCCTCCATAACCGTGCAAAGTTTGCTATCCATTTAGCCAGAATTTTTACCCCGAAACCTTAAGCCACCATCCTCCGCCACATTCGCCACTTCTACCACCCTTTAAACCACCCAATATCTCCTTATAAGTCTCCTCCACTAAACCATAAGCTTATTTTATTTTTCACCTTTCCCCTTCCCTCTTTTTCTTTTTTTTTACCCCTCTTAGATCCATTTTTCGGCCACCTCCGGGAACCACCGCCGATGCCACCCATACCCTCCAACTCAAGGTGAAACCCTAGACCTTTTAAATACTTACTTTCGATTTATTGATAATTATTATGCTTTTAATCTAATTTTTAATGCTAATTCGAGTTTAATTATTATTATTATAATTATTATTATTGTTGTTATCAACTGTATTTTAATTTCTAAATTTGGTTGACAGGTCTGGGAGTATTATTGAGTAAGATAAGTTATTATTCTCGAATTTTGCCTATTTAATGTAATTATTACATGTTTAATATTATTATTAATAATATAATTAATATTATTATTGTTAGTAAAATCAGTTATTTGATACTGCAATTATTTCAGGAGAAGTAGACACCTAAAATTTTAATTAAGTCTCGTAGCTTTGCCTTTTTATTATTATTTTTAGCATTTTTAACATTATTACTAATTATATTATTATTATTAACCATATTAACTTTATATAATAAGTATATGGAAAATAATAATATCTTTTTACATTTCAAATAGTATTATCAGTAAATGGGGAGGTTTCGAAATCCACTTTGTAAATTTAAGGCTTAGATTATTATTATTATTAAGTTTTCTATTAATATTACTACTATTAGTAATAATTTGTTATCATTAAAATTATTATTATAATAAATATTATGATTATTATTATTACCTTTACTAACTTTATTTCGGTAAAGGGTAGAAACCCTTATATCACCTTTTTACTTTATATTATAATAGTATGTATTAATGTTTTAGTGGTTTTGGGCATAATTAATTAAGAATCAAGACTTAAAATAAATTAGAAACTAATAGTAGTATAGGAAGGAAGCTAATCCTAGTATTTCTTCCCCATAATAGGTGAGCCCAGTCAAACCCCTCAAGCGGAATAGGACCGTGCACCCAGACCGGTGACGTTTTAGGTAAGGAGTGCTAAGGCCTTTTATGTGCGTATGTGTATTATGTGCTTCGCATGTTATGTATCCTGTGTTTATTATTATTAATTATTTTTATATGTGGTATGACTTGGAGTTGAAGTATGTTTTTGTATGGCATGTGTGCTATATGCATGTAACAATATGTGTTGTGACCTTGTAAGACATGCATGAGAGGACGTCGGTGTGGTTTGTGTGGGAGAAAAGATGAAAAGTAGGATGGGGAAAGAAGTTGACTAAGGGAAGTAAGTTGACCTAAATTTTATGGTTTTATAAGGAATAATCTAGTTTATGATGCTATTTGGGAGAATTTAATTTATGATATTATATGGGAGAATTTAATTTATGATTGATTGGGAGAATTAATTTATAATTTATTTGGGAGAACCTAATTCATGATGTTATTTGGGAGAATGTAATTTATGATATTATAGGGGAGAATCTAATTTATGGTTTGATTGGGAGAGTCTAATTTATGATTTGTTTGGGGGAATCCAATTTATGGTTTTTCTTGGGAGGTTCTAATTTATGATTTTATGTGAAAGAATCTAACTTATGGTCTTGTATGGGAGAATCTAATTTGTGGTTATGAATGGGGATAATCTAATCAATTGTATTATGAGAACAAATCTTTGGGTTTTATATGATTTGAATGTAAGGTTGGTATGGATGAATCTTTATGGTTTGAATTTAGGGTTTGGCATGGAAGAATCTTTATGGTTTGAATTTAGGGTTGGTATGGACAAATCTTTGGGTCTTATATGGTTTGAATTTAGGTTTTGTATGACGGAATCTAGGGTTTGCCTGGTGGTATTAATGGATGTATGTTAGTATTAGGGTTTGTATGATGATATTAAGGTTTGTATGGCGGTAATTATAGTTGTACTATGGTATTAGGATTTATATGGTGACATTGATGGTTGTATGGTGGTATTAGGGTTTGCATGATTGAATTTAGGGTTTGACATGGAATTTTAGGGTTTGCATGAAAAAGGTTTGATGGTTTGCATGGAGAGATTAATGTTTGCAGGGGTATTAAATTTATGTATGGAAAGTTAATTTGGGATGTAAGGAATGTAATGTAAGTGTTGTTTGGGTGTTTGAGCACTTGGGATGAAAAATAGCACGTGGGGCAAATTAAGGGTATGGAGGAGACTGAATTATGGTTTATTGTGGTTAATTGAGGTATATGGTGGCTGATTAGGATTTTTGGTGTTATGATGTGTATATGGTGATTAAAGTGTAATTATGATGTGTTAAGATTTATGCATGTCTAGGGTTTGGTGGTAGCACATGCATAATTGGTGAATAAAGTATGATGATGAATATGGAATTTATGATGATTCGTGCATGTGCATGGTGGAAGCCTTTGAATAAAATATTTAAGACACTAATTAATTAAAGTGGAAGATATTGAGATGGGACCAGCCGATCCACCGGTCAGTAATAGTGGTTAGGGTTTTACCCTATGTGCGACCGATCCACCGGTTAAAATAGTGGTTAGGGTTTTACCCTATTGTGACCGATCCACCGGTAATAATAGTGGTTAGGACATGATGTCCTATTGTGACCGGCCCACCGTTTATAATAGTGGGGGATCCCAATCTCAATAAAAATAAACCAGAGTTTGCTAAGGCAAATAAAAGACACTAATTACTTACAGTAGAACACCATGCGAGGAGGAACCAAACCGATCCACCGGTCAGGAATAGTGGTTAGGGTTTCTACCCTATTGTGACCGATCCACCGGTAATAATAGTGGTTAGGGCATGATGCTCTATTATGACCGATCCATCGGTAATAATAGTGGTTAGGGCATGATGCTCTATTGTGACCGGCCCACCAGTTATAATAGTGGGGTGTTCCTATGCTCGCATGGATTGATAAAAGGCATGGTGTGAATCGGACTCTGATAAGAGATTAATGAAACGATGAATCTGGACTACAATTGGGCCTTTGTACTTTTACCTGGTTGATCATATGCATTTATGAATATGCTCTTTTACATCCTGCATGATTTATGTGTTTATGTGTTGACCTTAGTGATCAAGTCACCTTACTCAGTACTGGACCCATACTGATACTACCTTGGTTGATGGGTCCTGTGATGATCCACTGATGGTGGGGAGCAGACCTCTTGTGCAGGTTTAAGATCAGAGACTGTTTTGGGGTGGCAGGCCTGACTTGAGTGAGTAGGCAATCTGGAATTTGACCCATCGGGTTTTATCTTGTTTAAATTTATTTCTATTTAGAAGTTACAAGTGTTATTTGAAACTTCAAGGGTATTGTAATTAACTCTTAATTTCTCGTACTCTGATTTTGTTGTATAATCTTTCGAATACTTTTATGAATTGTTAATTTGAATTTAACGTAAATCTTTTCTTTAGCCTTAGCACTTGTTACTGGAACGGTTAGAGAGAACCGGTCTGGTACGAAGTGTGGCGGTAACATTCCCAGAATTCATAGGTTTTAAGTGTTTCTATCTTAATTGCTTCCGTTTAAAAAAAAAATTAGTGTATTTTGGGGTGTTACAGTATGTCCTTAGAAAATAGCTCACTATACTATTCCAATAATTTTCTCACAGCAACAGGTAATTCCTCACTTAGTCCCAGTTGACATTCATAACACTCTTTATAAACCATCAAGTACACATTTGCCTGTCTCTTAATAGCTTTACCTACATCTTTACTCTTAGCATAAAATCCAGATGTTCCCTTTATTTCTTTTGAACTAACTTCAGCCTCTAAATTCTTCTTAGATAATTCCTTATAGTCAGACTTAATTTTTATTTGATCATTAAAAATCTCCTTTGGAGTCATAGGCGCTAAAACAATCTTCCTATCATCCTTATGTAAAGTATATCTGTTCTTATAACCATCATGTGTCACTCTCCTATCATATTGCCAAGGTCTACCTAATAATAAATGAGTAGCATGCATTGGAACTATATCCCAAAAAATAGAATCCTCATATTTTCCTAATTTTAAATTTACTAAAACCTATTGACTAACCTTTACATCTCCTAACTCATTAAGCCACTGTAGTCTATATGGTTTTGTGTGTTTAGTGGTTGGTAATCTTAACTTAGACACTAATAAAGTACTAGTAGCATTGATACAACTACCACTCTCCATAGCAATATTAAAACATTTATCATCTATCAAACATCTAGTATGAAATATATTTCTCTTTGTATAGCATTAGAATCAGGTAATTTTTTATTGTTTAAAGCCCTACGTTCTACAAAAAGATCTCTACTTATTGGCAGTTCTATTTCTTCTTCTGAATCACTAGTATCCTCCCTAACCAAACTAGTCTCCAAGTCTTCCTCCTCAGATTCAGGTTCTATGTCTCTAGACTCTCTTATTAAAATATTCATCTTGTTTGGACATTCAGAAGCTATATGTCCCAATCCTCCACACTTAAAACATTTAATATCCCTAGTTCTGTTTGGACCACCAGCAGGATTAGTTGTTACATTTATACCCTTTTCAATCTTAGTTCCTACATTAGACTTATTATCCCTACCTCTAGACTCAAATCTCCCATTATTCCTCCAATTTCCAGAAGTAGTTCCCCAAAATTCCTTCTCACTGTACTCTTAATCCCAATCCCAGGGGGTTTATACTGCCTAGTCTTCTTTATCTGACTCTCTATCTTAGTAGCTATGTTCACCATCTCACTTAAAGTCCCACAAGGATATAATTCTACTTTATCAGCTATTTCAAAATTTAACCCACTTAAGAATCTAGCCATGGTAGCATCATCATCCTCAACAATCCCTATTTTAATTATCAAAACTTCTAATTCCTTAAAATATTCATCCACTGTCCTAATTCCTTGACTTATCCTATGTAACCTCTTATGTAATTCCCTATAATAATAACTTGGAACAAATCTTTTCCTCATCTAAATTTTAAATTCATCCCATGTTTGTATGGGTGGCTCTCCACACCTACGTCTAGTTAAAACAAGGTTATGATACCAAGAGGAAGCATACTCAGTAAACTCCACTACTGCTACCTTAATTTTCTTCTCATCCGAGTAATTATGACATTCAAATACTAACTCTATCTTCCTTTCCCACTCAAAATAATAATGAGGGTCATTTCTACCATTGAATCTAGGTATACTAAACTTAAGATTACTTAGGTTCCTATCAAATGAGTCTACGTCCCTTTCTTGTCTATTATTCTGCCTGAGTCTCCTATCACTATTGTTGGATACTTGGTCCTCTAATTCTTTTGAATTAGCTACAGGTGGAATTCTAGTCCTAGGGTCCATAGGAGCCCTTCCTAACACCCCTACATGTTGAGTTTCTACTCTAGTATGTTGTAATTCATTAATCCTTACTTCTTGTTCTCCTATTCTTTGTTCTAAGTTAGAAGATAACACAGCAAGTTGAGCAGTAATTTGTTCTTGAAAAGTCCTAAGGGTTTCTAATAAATCATTACTAGAAATGGAAACAGATTGCCCCTTGTTAGACATTATTAAATTTATCTTATGATATTCAATCAAGCACAATTACAGACAGCCAACAAAGTCAATTTACCTTAATAAGAAATCAAACAGACAGTAAGTAATTGATCTAATTATAAGAATATCATAGTATCAAATAATATCAAAGATTTATCAGCAACACAGATTACACAGTAATTCTAGGTAAGTATTAAATCGAAAGCAACAGATAGCTTAAGAAAGAAACGATATTACTGTGAGCAATTAAAGCAATTAATCCAATTACAAAATAGGGAACCCTCTTATTGGAGTCCTTACTCCTTTCTAAAACAAAAAAGGTTCACTAGTCAATCCTCATGTACACTTATTAATCGTGACAGAGTAATATCTCGAAACTTTTTTGCAGATTAATTATCACAGGTTTTAGTACATAACATGATAAGGTTTGAATTTACCAATCGAGGAATATTCCTCAAGAATCGTAAAGATTCAAGATTCTTGACCAAACCCTAGCCGACAAGCCGCCAAGCTACTCAGGGTTTCAATGAAATTTCGACACAAAAGACACAATCCTCCTCTCGACAGCTTAAAATGCGACAAAGTCCTTGAAATTCCTTCATCAATTGCAAAACCTTAATTTTCGCACTTCAGAAATATGGGTTAGCAAAATCAGCAAGTCATAAACCAAGAAAACTTAGTAACAAACAATTAAACCACAAGCACTCAAATAATTGAGGCTCTGATACAAAATGATGGAAGCCTGTTAGGGTTCCTCAAAAAAATTTTTTGGATCGAAGTATAATCGAGGGCGGGGTTCGATTCGCTGAGATCAGCCTAAGGAATTCTCTAAAGAAAGATCCAAGAACTCAGAGTGCACTATTAAAACAACTACTGAATTTGAGAAGTGACAACGATGAAGACAGATCAAAGAGAAGAAGTAGCAGAATGCGAGTGAGAAGATCACAGGAGAGAGCGAGAGAGAAATGAGAGAGAGAGAATAGAGCGGAACAAAAATTCCCGATCAATCTTTCATTCGACTAAACGTGTCGGTGAGTACCGTATAAAGCCATATTTATATGGCGTACAAATACAGCAAGGATTGTACAAATATATATCGTAGGCCCTTAATCAGTATACACGATACAGCCCAACAATCCAGCCCAAGAATCAGCCGCACAACGAATGGACCAATGGATGAAACAAAACAATGACAATCAAAATACAACTTTTACATGCCTTAATAATACTAGAAAGAATAATACAACCAATTCCCATCAGCTAAAAATAATTTAGCTAATTATGGTTACTAAGGGATGATTATCCCATAGTGAACTAACCCATTTAATCATAGGCCGGGTGTCGGGTCATACAGCCAACTTAATCCCCATTAGCTAATTTTGTCGATGAATGCATCACAAGGGATTACCTAACTTAAAATAAATTTCTACAACAAAAGCCTTAGCAGCTACAACTACTTTAAGTCCATTCTCCATGTTCTGCATTAATTCCCCTAATCAAGCACACAATAAGAAAAACAATTATAAGCATAAAATGATTTATAACAATTAGTAGAATTAATTAAACATAAATTTTCGATATTCATATCATGGTGCCTAAGTGATTTAGGCCCAATTAAAAGCCTTTGTAGAGTGTAACAAGCTTTGAAAGCCTAATCGAGCATTATAATGTTGTAAAGACTTAAGAAGCACACCTCTTCTAAATTAGGCCAATGACATCGACAGAGAATACTCTTGAGAAATTATTTTTTTCATTTTATGTTATGAATACATTTAATTTATTCAATAATCTTGAAGAATTTACTAATCCTACGTTTTATATTTGTTTGATACTTTTATTGACGCCATTGTCAACACCTTTTAATACTCTAGTTTCCGACACATTAAATACTTTTTATAGTTTTTTAGTGCCTAAAAAAGTTGGGTTTAATCCAAATGCCATTGGTTGATAAAAAAAAACTTAACCAACGAAACCCATCAATATTGGGCTTAGTGGATCTAGCACATCAATTAAGGATTGTGCCATGGAAGCTAGGCATAACCACTAAAGTGCTACTAGGTGTGCCTATTTTTAGGCTCGGTGGCTCTGGTGTAGCTCCTAAAACGTAAGTAGGTGTGCCTAATTCAAGGCTCTGTGCCTCTGGTACATCTAATAAGGATACACTATAGGAGCCTAGACTTAGTGAGTGAAAGAGCATATGTTTTTCTTCTCAAATCGTGTGCCTATTCATCTTCATTATTCTAGTCTTAGTGGCCTCAAAACATATACTCAAGGAGTTACTTTTCGATCCTGAGTTTTGAGATTGAAAGAACATTAACCTTTAAGCTCACAAGGTATACCCATCTTCTATTATTCTTTTAGGCTCAAATTGTGACATCCTAACTTTTACAACTTAAAGATTTTTTTAGTCAAAAGAAAGAAATATTATATGATAAGGAATTACTTTTTTTAGTCAAGAGGCAGTATTAGGTAGATTATAAGACTCTACTACCCGCTCTTTGATGAAATAGAAGTGAATCCATTTAATCCATAAAGAATCCTTTTCTTGACATAAATTCCATAGATGTTTCCCTATAGTAGCTACATTCTAAGAATACAAATCAATAATTCCATGATTTCCCTCATTTTTGAGTAGGCACACCAATTTCCGCGCCAAAAGAGCTCTTTTACTAGGAGCACCCTTACCTGTCTAGGGAAAATACCTACACACTCCAATAACCTTCAATAAGAGCTTTTTGGCAGTGAGAATAACTAACTCCAGTATATGGTAGTACCAAAATAATAAGGTTAATTAAATGTATATTTACTATACAATATACAGTTTTTTTCCATACCCTACTCCTCCCTTTGTGTATACGTGCTAGCCAACTACGCCACCATCCCACATCAATCATAAGGCTAAAATATTAATAGTAATACAAAGAAATTTAAAATAGAAGAAGCATTTATAACACAATAATGAGTTTTGAGCTTAACTATAAGTTATAATACATAAAATACAAAAAAAGGGAATCCCATGTATCAAGTGTCTAAAAATATATCTGGATAAATACAACTATCAGATAACATTACTCTTCACCCAGCCCTTGATACAAATGAAGTCACCTATACCCACATAATGCATCATAGGCAACAGAATTATCTAGCATATCTTTTTAGACATGCACATAAGAATCAAAGTCCCTTACTCATCAGAATTAGTAGCACCTATAAAATGAGTGGTCAATATGTTACGTATTGAGTAGGGGAAATAGTACTATTAAAAAAATGATAAAATTAGCACATTCTTTCACAACAAATAATAAGTGTCAAAGTAGATAATTGATACATCTCATAAGACAAATAATAATCCTGATCTCTTAGTAGATATAACCTTTTTTTATTCTTTTATATAAGTTGAGAGAAGGAACCCCACTATTCTTAACCAGGTTGAATGGTCTAAACTATCTTCTTAATGACAACACATTTGAGTCATTATTATTAACTGTTAGAACGAATATGAAAAAATCACTTTCTCAAGAAAAAAAGCTCCCAAACCACTATTCTTCCTAATGTAGCATGAAATATATATATATATATATATATATATATATATATATATATATAAACCACATCTTAGTCTAGACTCACATATTCTTGGACTTTAAATCATTAATATCCATCTTGTAGGTTATACTATTATAGTTTAATTTCATGATGAGATAGGGGCTCACTATTCTTAATCAGCTAGAAAAGACTAAAATACCATCTTGGGGTAGAATGTTCCCGAGCCACAATTGTTTTCAATGGAACAGAGATTATAAAAAAATTTCATCTCCTCAAGGCAAAACACTTCCGACCCACTATACTACCCGATGGAATGGGATATACATATAGTTATGTATATATATGTGTGTGTATGAAAATAGATCTCCTTTGCCTTACACACATGTTCTTTCAATTTAAGTGATTGGTATCTTATTCAAGAATGTTTCATAGGCGTCTATTACATTTAAATAGATAAACACATCATACTAGTTAAGGTCCTAATATATCTTCAAACCCTAATTATAGAGCCATTAGAAATCATTCTCCAATATGGATTATTCATCCATCATTTCCAAATGTGTCACTCTCAAATATCATCACTATTATCATACCCATAATACACGATTTAGTTCCTATGTCTTACACATATGTTGATAATCTTATTCTAGGATATTACTCACATATATCTCTAAAAATCCTAATTCCACATATTTTCCACAATACCTCCTATAAGACTTATATGATTACCAAGTCTAATAAACAACATCATAAGGCTAATCAGTAGCAACATATTCATAGTTTGAACAACCTTTAGGTTTTTATACATGCAATAATAACATTAACATTATAAAATATTATGCCCTATTTAACCATTAATTTATTGAAAGATCCCAAAACAACAATAATACTTCCAACCATTATTCATGATATCATTATCATACTTTAATACACTTAACATTAAAAATACCATAGTATTCTTATTATTCCACAGTGACCACAAAACCCTAAGGAATATAATAGCCCCTATTTTATGAATTCTTATGTCTCTCATGCATATTAATTTTTCAAACCCACCAGTAATCATCATACCTCATAAAATATGCTTATATCCATTTATCATACTTTATTTAGCATATATTTCATGCTATAGTATAGATTTACACAATTATGGCATTAACATAACAATATCATTTTCACACCTCACCCATTATCAATTTCATCCAACATAATATTCATCTTATAAAAACATTTTGTGAGTATCATATATAATATCATGAAGGATCAACTTTATGAAAACACACATATGACCGTACAAGAAAATAATATAAAAATCCTTAACATCAAATAATATCCTTACCAATTATGATACCAGGCTTTAATCATGTAAATCCTAAACATCCTCCCCGAAAACTATTGTAATACCACCTACAAAAAAATAAAAAAAATTCCATGGTCATGATTGAAGAGTTTAAAAGATTAGAAATTAAGGAAAAGTAGGTAAAACTAGAAATGACCATAGTCAAATGAAAGATTGAGTTGTGTAGTGGTGTGGCAAAATGTGTGGTGGAGCTATGGAAAAAATTACACTACAAGAAATGTTATTTTTGTCTATAGAATATTTTGTTGCCAAATATATCTTTGCTAACGATAATATATGTTTTGCAATGACAAATTGTCATGGTGCATCATAGTGTAACTAAAGATTTTTACAACAACTTTTTGCTCTTGACAAAAATAATTACTTTGGCAGCGATAATCTTATATGTAAAAAAAGTGTTTTTTTCATAAATTATTGGTATAGATGTAGGAGCATAATTATATTTCACATCAATTTCTTTGTTGCAAATAAAAGACAAAAATTTGTAAATATATTGTTGTTACCAAT
The DNA here is from genome assembly GCA_030549775.1 of Tamarix chinensis. Classification (NCBI taxonomy): domain Eukaryota; kingdom Viridiplantae; phylum Streptophyta; class Magnoliopsida; order Caryophyllales; family Tamaricaceae; genus Tamarix; species Tamarix chinensis. The sequence goes on from CM060181.1 coordinate 67,443,873, forward strand.
AATATTTTAAATTTTACAATAGTTTCTTTGTTGCTAATAAAGTACAATATATTTTACAACAACTTTCCTATGCCCAAAAATAGTTTATATTTTCTAACAAATTTAGTTTTATCAATAATGTACCTTAATTTTTTAAGAAACATTCTTGTTGCAAATAATATTACATATTTTGTAATGAAGTTTTTGTTGTTAAAAATGTACAATGTATTTTGCCACAGCTTTCCCATGGTCGAAAATATTCTTTATTTTACAATGAATTTTTTGTTGCCAATAGTGTATAGTAATTTTTGGAACTTCCTTGTTACCAGTAATTAGTTATAGTTTGTATCAAATTTTATATTGCTAATAAACGTTGATTGCTGATTACTTTTTTGGTAACAATTTATTTGTTGCCAAATAATGAAAAATTTCTATAATACTTTTTGATAAATTATCACTTGATAATATGTCTTATTCATGATACTTTATTCATGTAGTCATCCCATACATATATTAATAAACTAAAAATGTCAATAGTAAATTAATTTGATCATTAATATAAAATACATAATTCATCAATTATACAATTATGCAATGTAATTGTCCAAAAGAGAAATCATTGTTCAAATCCAAGTAATATTATCATCATTTAAAGTGTTCATGTCAAGAGACTTTTGTCAAGTGTTTTTGTTCAAAAAGGCATCCAAAAAAACTTCTAAAACCAAGAACATAATCTTATTATCAACGAATCAACTAAAAAAAATATGTGTCCACAAATAAGTCAATGTCCATCGGCAATGTCACCATGGAAATTATCACCATCATTGTCAAGTGTATTGCTTGACCTGAATAAATAATAAAATTAATACATGTGTTGTGCATATAGACATACATACATATGCGTGTATGTCTGTATATATGTATGTGTATATATATATATGTATGTATGTATGAAAATATATGTGTCATTGGCATGTCATATATACTTCAGTATAGAACAAAACCATTAAAGGGAAATTGTTCAAATGGATATCTAACCATCTGCAAGTTTTAAATCAACCCTCTAGTGTCCTAAAGAAATGTATATCGTGACATCAATGAATTGTAGTACTTTATATCACATACTACGTTGTGCTTTCATTTACAACCTTTTTTTTTATGACGAAGTGTACCCATAAATCTTTTAATTCTATAACTACTAGACCCATAAGCTTCTCCTACTAACCTTTTCAAGCATCAACCTTTCAAAGTTTTCCTATAATCAATCTAGGCCAACAAATATTTTAGATTCAAAGGAAAAAGAGAGATTATGGCAGACTTTAAAAGTTTAAGGATTCAAAAATTTAATTTGACATCATAATCATCAAAGCAACACAAAGAAACTTACGGAATGCAGATAATCATGTTTTCCATTTTTATTCATTTTACCAAGCCAAAATATTTTCACCTATTCTTAGGCAACTATGGAATCCTTATGAATTTCTCTTTATCATATGATTTTCATCAAACTTTTCATCTTTTGAAATATTTTATCCTAAATAAGGCTCAAGAATACTACATAATGCAAAGTAGTTCATAACATAGAATAAATACAAACTAAGGTCAATATAGAAATTAGAATTTACCTCATCATATTGGTAGCCATCATTTAACTCATTTCTAGCATTTTCTTCTCAAAAGTAGCCATAAATTGATCTTGTTTCTATAAGTTTTTCCATTTTACTTCATAGACTACATGTCTTATTTTGATGGTTATCTATCTTACTTTGTTGCTATATGATTTTTTTTGTTCTTATTGAATCCTTGATCTTATAGAGCCATCATACCCACTGACTCTCCCTCGTTTGCATGCAGACTGTGGGCCCAAACTATGAAGTAACAAACCTTCATGTGTTTGAGGGGCTCCTTCTCTATATTATCTTGCACAATCTGGTGGAGTTCTTCCTACAATACACATCATAATGTGTTACATACGTATAGATTCCTAGTTAATATAATCATGTCTTTGTATGAACTAACATATTCAACAACAACTTCTTTAATGATAAATATCTATCAAAATAAAAAAAAATCACTAAATAATTTGGAGAAGAATTTAAAGATGTTAATATAAATATAGGAATAATTTATAGGAATTTTCTTAGACCGTCCATCATTAACCCACTCTCATACTCCATAATCATTTGTGCATGTATTTACAACAAGCTAATTCACATTGGCACTTGCTTTGACATCACCAATCTTCTTCATCTATTAAGAAACATTAGTTAGTCATTTTTTTCTATCAAGATGATTAAATCTATTAAATATAACTATTTCACATTATTACTGGGATATATTCTACCTCTAGGAGAAATAAGTTTTGCGAGTTGTGTCGGCACCATTTATCTGACTTTTGATTCTTGTTGTGTTGTTGATGTATTTTCTATAATTCAAGAATAAAAAATTTAATTTAAATAATATATACCTCATAAAAAAACAAGTCAGGTAAAAAACATATCAATAATGGACAGAAGTACTTTAAATTTATCAGAATTAAAAGTTTCATAGCTTTTTTTCAAATCTTCTGGGTTAAAATCAGTTGGTGGATTTTCCAAATGTTCCTCGTGAATATCCCCACATTCTTTGTAGTAAGAATGAAATCAAGCTTTCCAATAAAGATAATCATTGCATTACAAACAGCATAAATGCTTTTAATATAGCTAATTGATTACTATCCATCATGCTAAACTTGTAATATGGTGTAACAAAAAAAATTAATTAAACAAAACACAAACTATGTCATTATCTAACATAGTTTGAAGTTTATAAAAGGAAAAGAATGAATATATATATACATATAAATATATACATACATACATATATATATGTATAGGTATGTGTGTGTGTGTGTTTTTTTTTCTTGTATATAATAATATATATATATATATATATATATGCCATCACTAGTAACCACATTACATCACTGTCTATAGCTGCCATTAGAATCCAAGTTGATGTGTCCATGAGGCCTTTGGTCTGCACAATATGGCCATAAAAATTTACCATGTTTCTAGCTTTTTCTGCAACGGCTTGGAGAACATATTCAGGTATGTCAACCAGTAGCTTTCTGGTACCACCTAATATCTTCTTCTCAATCACATAAGATATGTACTTGCCTCTCTACCCCCTTTTCCTTTTAGCATTAGTAGTTGATGCTATTACAAAATAAGATAAAAGAAGTTAAGGATTAAGCAATCTATACATCATAGGAATTTGACAGAATAAAAATTTTATATACATACACGATCAGTAAAAAATATGCTACCTTGAGCACTATTGCCATAATTTTGTGGGTTCTCATTTCTTGTAAACCTATTTTCATACATATATTGAGTTCTTATCCGAGGTAGAGTATTATTAGGTTCATTTGTTTCTCTTGGCTTTGGATTAGCAGCCTTATGCAAGTTCAAAGTCATCTCAAATCTCTAAAAAAAATTCTTTGTAGTAATCTTTTTTCTTCCACCTTATTAGGCACAATAGATAAATAAAAATTTTGATCATCTTCTCAAACATGATTATTATCATTAGAACCAATAGCATGCACAACATCTATATTAAGTTCACCTTCAATAGAAGTAACTTCTTCAACCTTATTGTGTTGAGGTCCATTTTGTTAGGATCCATTGGAAAGAAAGTTTAACTTCTTCTTACTTCTCTCACTGCCATTTTTTCTAGCTTCTACACCCTTACCTCCTTTATCTGCAACTCACTCATAAAAAGAGGTAAACATTAAATCAAGAAATTTTATTAAATGAGTTCAAAATTGAAATCTAATTTTTGGCCATTATATGCCATCAAATTAAATGTTCACATACTAGAAATATAAGGAAGATGATTGTATATCTAATGAAGAATAAATTTAGCTAATTTTCTATCAGTTTTTAATACTTATATGAAGGAAAAATAAGGAAGATTATTGGATAACATACTCTTTTGGATGTTTCTAATAGAGTGAAATAGTTTAGTGAATGGTTATATGTTTTTCATTAATATAGTGTAGTTGATGTTTCTTACTCCATTGGCATTAATATATATATTTTTGCATGTGATTCATTGGAGCTTATTATTTCGAATAAGTCACAAAGATAAAAAAGGTGCAAGATAATGTGCTAGCATATATATATATATATATATATATATATGTATGTATATATATATACATGAAAATAATAGGATCAAATATTCCTAATCTAAGTACAACTCAAACTTGGGCAACACTCTAAATACCTACTTGTGGCATGTGTTTGCCATTATGCTGATGAGTTAGTTTAGAGACACTTTTAGTGAACGCAGGAGGTTGTACACTAGCTGAGTTTCATCACCATAGTAAGGAAGTAGGATTATTAATTAATAAGAAAACATTTTAATAAGATCTAGATTAGGAAAAATCATAATACGTTGCCCTCTACGACCGCCAACACTGCCATTGATAATTTTCTTACACTTTATCTTTATTTGATTATGCCCTAACATATATGAGACCTAAAACAAGGTAATTAGATTTCACATTACAAAGAACACTACATAAAATTTGAAAGATTCTAATCACCACGAATCATGATTCTATCAAAAAAGTAATAATTTGTTTTTAGAATAACTATACATGATAAATAAATAAAAAGTTATATAGTTGATGTCATACATTCAAAAGTAGTTAGAAAAAAGTAACAAAACAATAAATCCTTAATCTTAAACATCGTTGGCCATAATAAAATGATCTAAATGTGAGTTTTACTTCTTTTATCTCTTTCGCTCCCATAACTTCCTTCCCTTCATTGATTTATGCTCTTTGATTTACTTGTTATCTATTTGACTAGTTTTTCTACTCATTCTACTTTGAAATAGTTAGTTGCTAAAGAAACATTTTCCATATGTCTTATGGGCTAGAAAACATAGGAAAAACACTAAATCTCTCCTTATTGCAGAACTTCATCATTAATTTAATTTAGTACTTGCTCTTCCTCCACTTACAACATGATGTACGAGTCTCAATTCTCTATATTAATCACAACATTCCAATCATCATGTCCTGGATCTTCAACATAAAGGACTTCCTCCACTTATGATTCATTTACAATAGGCTCATCTATTTTTAATGAAGAACCTCTACATATGTTGATTATTCCATATTCGTCCACTTTATATTTTCTACCTTCATGTTACACATTATGCCAATAACATTTCAAAACAAAAAACATAATTTTCATCAACACATTGCAATTAGTAAGCATCTCTTAATACACCGTTATATAAGTCATTTGAATGACCATCTCCTTGCACCATAACAAAGATATTTTGACATTTCTTAACTAGTTAACCCACTAGCAACAAGTGCACTATAATGCTTTGTGGTACGTGATAGATGACACACCAAGTGATATAAACTTTCATCAACTAATCCTTCTTTATATATTTCTGCACTTATTAATCAATGTGGGAAAGATAAATACATTTCCACATCCAAGATAATAATTTATCACATTTTAAATATTAAAGGGAGATGACGTACATGATCATAAACCTAATCTGCAAATTTCATCTTATGTTTCCACTCTACATTTATACGATTTTGATCATTCACTAGTTCTTCTTTGTGCATCTTACGTATAAAAATGAAATTCAAAGTTTTAGAAAACTGCGTATATGAACATAAATTGCATATATGATAAATAATTTTTTGAATTTTAGAATAACAAATGACTTGCTATACAAATTCTTGAAGCTCATCACAATTATAGAGGACATACAAGGGAGCTTTATGAAACTCCTCAAACCCAAATTCTTGAAGGATAGGTGTAACACCCCAAAATTCACTCCTTTTTTTTTACGGCGGAAGTAATCAAAATACTTAATTTAAAACCCGTGAATTTTAGGGATGTTACCACCACACTTAGTACCAAACCAGCTCTCTCTGACCGTTTCAGTACCAAGTGTTAAGGCTAAAGAAAATTATTAACATTAAACTCAAACCAATAGCTCATAACAAAACTGGAAAGATCGTACATTAAAATCAGAGTACGCATAAACGTTTATGAACCATAATAAAATAGAAATCAGAGTGCGAAATCAAAGAGGATAAATACTTAATACAAGGTATTAAATCTAAGAGGGTAACTCCAATACAAAAGAAAGAATAAAAGGAAATAGAATTGCATAAAGACTGAAATACGGCGACGACACTCTCGAACTTGAGCCAAACATGCTCAACACACAGCCTCGACTGATGCCTCGCCCACCTGCACAAAGTCAGAAGGGCATACTACTCGTGGGAATGAGTAGCACCCATGAAAAGGGTGATCAGTATGCTACATACTGAGTAAGGTAACCGAGCACTAAGGCTTACACATAAGCACATAAGTCATGAAGAAGAATAGAAGACCACAATCATAAATGCATATGATCAACCAAGTAAAAGTACAAAGGCCCATATAGAATCTGGATCAAATCCATGTAAAACAGGAACACCCCATTAATATTGCTGGTGGGCCGGTCACTTGTGGGACAAAGTCCACACCACTATTATTCGCCGGTGGATCGGTCACTTGTGGGACAAAGTCGACACAACTATTCCTGACCGGTGGATCGGTCTGGTTCCTACTCACATGGTGTTCCACTGTAAGTAGTTAGTATCTTTTAAGACTTAGCAAACTCTGGTTTGTGTTTAATGAGCTCGAGTCACCCCACTATTATTGTCGGTCGGCCGAAAACACACAGGTACAAAGCTTGACCACTGTTATTACCGGTGGACCAGTTTTACAACATGACTCATGTACTAACTACTATTCCTGACCGATGGATCGGTCTGGACCCGGCTCAATAATCTTCCACTTTAAATGATTAGTGTTTTAAGTATCTTATTCAAAGGCTTTCATCTGGACATGCATGAATCATCAAACACCACAAATACCATCATAATTACACTTTAATCACCAATTACACATGATACAGCAAAAACCCTAAGCAGCACACCAAACCCTAATCACCCACAACAACCCATAGTTAACCACTCCAAACCCTATTTAACCATAATAACCATAATTAGCCATCCCAACCTTAATTAACGACAACAAATCACCATTAACCACTCCAACCCTAGTTAATCACAACAACCTAGAGTTAATCACTCCAAACCCTAATTCAGTCTCCTCCATACCCTTATAATGCTACACGTACTATTTTCCATCTAAAATGTTCAAACACCCTAATAACACTTGCATTACCTTCATATCCCAAATCAACCTTTCATATGTAAATTTCACCCCTATGCAAACTTTACACATCCCATGCAACCTCTCAAATTTTTCATACAAACCATAATCCCATGCAAACTCCAATACCACCAGATAAACCCTAATACCACTATACGATTATTAATATCATCATGCAGCCATTAATACCATCATGAGACCATTAATACCAGCATACAATATTACATCCATACAAACCCTAGATTCAAACCATATAAAACCCAAAGATTAGTCCATATAATATAATTGATTAGATTCTCCCATTCATAACCACAAATTAGATTATCCCATACAATACCATAAGTTAGATTCTTCCACATAAAACGATAAATTAGAATCTCCCATATAAACTAAAATTTAGATTATCCCATATAAACTCATAAATTGCATTCTCCCTTACAACATCATCACTTAGATTCTCCCACATAATACCATAAATCAATTCCTCTCACACAAAACCATGCAAAACCATAAAATAGATTCTCCCATATAAAACCATAAATTATATTCTCCCACACGAAACCATATAAATCATATATTGGATTCTCCCTCACAAAACCATAAAAATCATAAATCGGATTCTCCCATATAAAACCATAAAAATCATAAATCAGATTCTCCCACATAAAACCATAAAAATAGTAAATTGGATTCTCCCACAAAACCATAATATTCATAAATCGGATTCTCCCACATAAAACCATAAAAATCATAAAGCGGATTCTCCCACACAAAACCCTAAAATTCTCCATTTTATTATTCCACTCATGAATTATTAAAGTAATTAGGTCAACTCACCTCCCTTGGTCATCCTCTTTACCCAGCCTCCTTTTTCAACCTTTCTCCCACAAAAAAACACATCAACTCCCTAAAATGCATGTTTTACAGGATCACAACATATATCATCACATATACATAATACACAGGCCATGTAAACACACAAAACATACTTCAATTCCATGCCATACCATATACGACATAAATAATGATGATAGATATATGATACATAACATGTGAAGCACATAATGCATATAAACACACAAAAGGCCTTAGCACCCCTTACCTAAAATGACACCAGTCTTGGAGCACGCTCCTATGCCTCCTTAGGGCTTTGACCAAATAATAGCATACTAATAAAAATAACATTAATAAAATTCTAACTTTGCTAAAGATATAGAAATAATAGAAATATTATAAAAGTTGATAATATAGGGTTAAATAATTTACCCTAATAATAATACTCATACTAAAAATAATATCAATGAGAATATAAATAAGAAGAATAATAGTAACAATAATAATAATAAAAATAATAATGACATTATTCAAAAAGAAAGTAAAATAAATGCTTTGACCCCTTTTCCAAAATAAAATTGCTAATTACCTAAAATACCCAAAACCTTTCTAATAAAAATACTTATAAATTTCTGCTTAATTTGCCCTAATTAATTTTGTTTTTATTTTAAATACAATAATTCATTTAATAAATTTTTAAAATAAAATCCTTAATTATTTAAAATACCAAAATTTTCTAATAAAAAGTATTTATTATTTTCTCCTTTAATAGCTCTAATTAATTATACTTTTATTTTAATAAAAATAATTTATTTAAATAATTTTTCTAATAAAATCTTATTTAAATATAATTTATAAATAGAAATTTTCGGGGTATTTCAATAGGCTTCCCCAATAGACACCCAATACATTTAAAAATGTCTATTTAATTTCTTTTATCATCATTACCTACTTCATTATTTTAAGATCTATGATTAAACTTAGGGGCCATGTCATCTATGTACCTAGAAAAAAAGGTAAGTCATTCATTTTCTAAATGACCCATTATGATTGAGCTTTTGGGTTGTGTGTTATTTCGGACTTTATATTTCAAGGTATGCATATACCTAATAACATAAATTTTTATAAAATGTTAATGTATTGGTAGGCTATGTAATTATAAAATTAAATGAATATCAAACTCATAATTGAAAAAGTACCTCTCTATTAGATACATCTAATAATATCTCATTGGCCAAGCAATCTTTGACTTTAACCAAATGAATGACTATGTGCACCATATAAGTTAAGATGGATGGTGGAAAGACCATTTCTAACTTACAAAATGTGTAATAGATTTGACTTTCAAGAGCATCCAAACCTTCATGCTTGTGTTCTTTGAGCACAATTTCCTAAAGAAGGAACTCAATTCAATTAACGGTTCAAAAACATGTCTGGGAAGGAGCTTATGAATAGCAATAGGAAGAAGTTGCTCAATAAAGATATGATTGTTGTGACTCTTTATGCATGAGATTGTAACACCCCAAAATTCACTACTTTTTTTTTAAAGCAGAAGCAATTAAATTAGAAACACTAAAAACCTGTGAATTCTGAAAATGTTACCGCCACACTTAGTACCAGACCGATTCACTCCGACCGTTCAAGTACCAAGTGCTAAGGCTAAAGAAAAGATCAACAATCAATTACAAAATTAATACAAACTAAACTTCAAATAATCATTAAATGGTTGTAAAACAAAAACAGAGTACGCATCAAGAAATGTAATTCATTTCCAAAAGAGAATTAAACTTACAACCGATAAAAGGTTCATTAAAATACTCAATCGAGTAATGAACCAGAAAATGGTAAATATTATACCAAAAAAATAATAAAAGGAATGAAATTGCGTAAAGAATGAATACGGCCACAACACTCTCGAACTTCGAGCCAAACATGCTCAACACTCAGAAAGGCATACTACTCGTGGGAATGAGCAGCACCCACAAAAAGGGTGATCAGTACGTTACGTACTCAGTAAGGTAACCGAGCATTAAGGCCAACACATAAGCACATAATCCATGCAGAATAATAATAGGGCATAATCACCAACAGAATAACATACAGGAAATGAACGATCAGGTGAAAAACCCAAGATCCAATAAAGTTTAGATTAATTGCTTTATTAATCCTTTATCGAAATTTTTTCACACCGTACTATTTATCAAGTCCATACAATTACGGGAACCCCACTATTTTAGCCGGTGTATCGGTCCCGAGGGAAACATTCCCTGCCACTCTTTTAGCCGGTGGATCGGTCTGGCCCCTTCTCATACGGTGTTCCACTATAAGTGATTAGTGTCTTCCCATATCTTTCAACATATAACATTTTGTTTTGTTGAGCTCGGGATCCCCCACTATTATAGCCAGTGGATCGGTCGCGAGGGTACATGCCCTGCCACTATTTTAGCTGGTGGATCGGTCGCAAGGGAAAACATTCCATGCCACTATTATGCTGGTGGATCGGTCAGGGCCCGTCTCAACATCTTCCACTTTACGTGTTTAATGTATTAAGTATCTTATTCAAAGGCTTTCAGCCCTGGACATGCATGAATCATAAATCATAAATTCCATATTCATCATCATACTTTATTCACCAATTACACATGTGCTACCATCAAACCCTAGACATGCATGGATCGCTCCCTTCACACTTATCCTCCAATTCTACTTCACATCTCACTCTAGGGTTTTATCCCAAAACCCTAATTTAGGCCTTAACATCCCCTCTTACTCCATCTCACATCACCCAAATCATTTTAACACTCCACTCATCACAAATCATCGATTCCATTCTCATAATTACACCTTAATCACAAAAATCACATGCTACAACAAAATCCTTAAGCAGCCACATCAAACCCTAATCAACCACCACAAACCATAATTAACCACTCCAAACCATATTTAACGATAACAACCACAATTAGCCATTCCAAACCTTAATTAACCACGACAATTCACAATTAGCCAATCCAAACCCTAGCTTCATCTCCTACGTACCTAGATAATGCTCCACGTATTATTTTCCATCCAAGGTGTTTAACTACCCAAACAATGCTTACATTACCTTCCTTAAATTCCAAATTAACTTTCATATGTAAATTTTACTCCCATGCAGACCTTACATATCCCATGCGACCATTCGAAATTTTCATGCAAATTCTTATTTCCATGCAGTCATTAACTCCCATGCAAACCCTAATGCCACCAATCAACCATTAACACCACCATACAAACCCTAATACCACAATGAATACCCTAATGCCACCATGCAACCCTTAATACCACTGTGCAAAACCCAAGATTTCATCATAGAAAACCCTAAATTCAATCCACATAACCCAAGGATTCATTCATACCAAACCTTAGATTCAAACCATATAAAACCCAAAGATTCATCCATACCAAACCAAGTATTCATCCTTAGCAAACCCTAAATTCAAACCATATACTACCCAAAAAATCATCCATACCAAACCCTAGATTTGAACCATAACAAACAAGAGATTCATCCATATAAAACCTCACATAAGATTCTTTCACTCAAAACCATAAATTAGATTCTCCAAATCCAAACCATAAATTAAATTCTTCCATAATAAACCATAAATTAAATTCTATCACACGAAATCATACAAAACCATAAATTAAACTTCCCCATATAAGACCATAAATTATATTCTCCATACAAAACCTCAAAAATCATAAATTAGATTCTCCTACACGAAACCCTAAAATTCTCCATTTTATTCCTCTACTGATAAATCAATGGAATACTTAGGTCAACTGACATCCCTTATTCAAGTTCTTCCTCCATCCTCATTTTTCAAACAAATCATATCAACATCCTCACATGCATGTCTTATCGGGTCACAACACACATTATCATACATAAATAATACACATGCCATACAAAACATACTTTAAGTCCACGTCATATCATATACAGCATAATTAATAATCGTAAACATAGAATGCATAGGATACTAAGTACATAATGCATAGAAGCACACAATGGCCTTAGTAAACCCTTACCTAAAATGTCACCGGTCTTAGAGCATGCTCCTATGCCTCCTTATGGCTTTGACCAAATAATAACATACTAATAAAATAACCTTAACAAAATTCTAACTTTGCTAAAGACATAAAAATAATAGAGATATTATAAACCTCGATAATATAGGGTTAAATACCTTACCTTAATAATAATAATGATACGAATATAATAATATCAAAGATAATAAAAATAATATCAATGAGAATAATAATAATAATAATAATAATAATAATAATAATAATAATAATAGTCATAATAATAATAATAGTAATAACAATAATAACATTATTAACAATACTAATGGTAAAATATTTGCATTAATAATAATGGAATAAGAATAATAGAAATTCTAAATATAAAATAATAATAAATATGGTACTTATAACATATTAATATTAATAATAATAATAATAAAAGAAATAATAAGGGGAATAATAATAAAATCGAATTAAAGTATAATAAGGCTCTAGCCCTCAACGTAAATAATAATAAAACAATAATACTACAACTAATAATAATAAAACATATTAAGAATAATAATAATGGTATTTATATGCAAATAACTGAAATAAATTAAATCAAGGCTTATAATAATATGGAAAATGGTTGAGAGAGTCTAGGGTTCGACCTTAAGCTGGTGGTGATAGGCAGCACCGGTGGTGGTGCACGGCTGCGGTGACGGTGGACGGAAAAATAGAAGAAAAGAGGGAAAGATGGATGTTGGAAAAAAGATAGGAAGAATTGAGGTGAGATAAGAGGTGTTTCTGGTTTCCCAGGACGAGAGGGACAAAATGATGGTGGTGGTGCAGCCATAGGTGGCGGCGCACGACAGAGGAAGGTGGTTTAATATTTCGGGGTAAAAATTCTGGCGAAACGAGCAACCAACTTTGCATGGTTATGGAGGATCGTGAAAGAAGAATCGAAGGTTGAAAATAGTTTAGTTAACTAGAGGGCGTTGTAGGGAAGAATTTGGGATGATGTGGTGACGCTGAGGTTGGCTATCGGCGGAGGACGACGCGTCTTAAGTTGCGGTGATGGCAGCCCTCGCCGAGGGTTTTGGGGAAGAAAAAAAATTCCACAAATCCTACAATCAGGCTTTTTATAGATGGTAGATGGGATAATAGGGTTTTGGGTGTCGGCAAGAAGGCATTAGATTTGAGAAATCGGGTGGCCGGTGGCAAAAAATGGTCAGGCATCGTTTGGTTTGCTTCAATTTTTTGCGAGGCTGGGGAGAAGAAACGGGCGAGAGATAATGGGCGGGAGTTATTCCAATTTATTCCTCGAGTCAAGAGGAATACTAAGACACAAGAAACGGGCCGGTCTCAAGGTCTCGTGGCTGGAGATGCCATTCACGGGGTCGAAAGGTGCAGCAGTGTCTCGGAAGAGGAAGGAGGAAGAAGGAAGAAGGAAACGAGGCGGACCGGTCGGTTGGGAAAAAGAAACGAAAAGGGAGAACCCGGCAGTTCGGCGATGCAGGAGGAGTCATTAAATCGAACGACGAGTTTTAGTGGAAATGGAGGCGAAACGCGGCATTGGAAGGAGTCAGAGGAAGGAGCTGCGGGGGCTGGGCCGAAGAAGAAGAAGAAAAGGAAGACTGGGCCACAGCTGGCCCAGTTCGGGGAAAAAGAAGAGGAAAAAGAAAAAGAAGAAAAAGAAAGAAAAAGGAAAGGAAAAAGGAAGAAAGAAAAACAAAAAGGGAAAAAGGAATGGATAAAAATCATTAGCTAAATAGGGTCGGCCTTAATAAGAAACAATAATATTAATAATATTGAACTTAATAATAATAATAATAATACATAATAATTATAATAATAATAATATTTTAATAATAGGTTAAAAATTGAAATAAAAAAATAAGCTTAATTAAATAGATAAAAAGGGTTGAGAGGGCTCATGGTTCCACCTTGGGCTTGTGGTGACAAGTACTGCCGACTATAGTGCACGGTGGTGGCGGCGATGGCTAGGAAAACAGAAGAAAAAAGGAAACATTGAGGGTTGGGAAGAAGATAGGGAGAAGAAGAGCGGAAATAAGGGTTATTAAGGTTATCTAGAAGCAAAACGAACATAATGAGGGTGGCGGCACATGGCGGTGGCACTGGTGGTCGAATGGGGAAAAAGAAGAAAAAGAGAACAGGAGAGGAAGGAATAGGAAAAGAAGAGTAGAGAGAGATAGATGGTGGTTTGGAAAATAGGTTGGGAGGTTTAGGGGGCAGTGTTTACGATGGAAGTGGTTGTGGACAGTGGCGAGAAGGGTGGCAATGACAAAGAATTGGTTGATTGAGAAGGGAAATTTGCATAGCTGGGGTGGCTCTTGCAACAAAAATAGAGGGAGAGGGAAGGTACAGTTGGGTAGAGGATGAGGCGGGGGAGGCTTAGGTGGGTGGAGTGGGTGACAGTGTTGGCCGATGGCGAGGGGGCTTGCATCTGAAATGGCTAAGGGTTTATTTTTCTAGGTTTGAAAGAAAAACTCAATTTCAGGGCTGGCTTCGGGATATTTATAGGCTAAGGGTGGGAATAAGGTCAAAAGGAAGAGGGGAGTATAGGGAAGGGGGGATGAGGGCATTGGTTGATAATAGTTAGCTGGCGAAGAATTCAAACGGGCAAAAGTAGTTACACGGGAAAGAGAGGGGAGATTGTGCGAGAAGAGAGGGAAGTGGTTTGGGAAGAAATGGTAGATGAATCATTAAGGAAAGGAGAGGGAAAATGGTCAATCAAACGGCGAGATCGGTGGCAGAATTTTTAGCCGTTTGGGGAAGGACTTGTAGGTTGACGGAGGGAATGGAGGGTGGGAAGAAGAAAGAGGTGGGGGTTGGACTGGTTGGCTGAGAAAAGAGAAGAAGGAAAAGAAAGACCATACCGGCAACCAAGGATTAAAAATAAATAAAACTTGGTGTTTTGGCTTGGGCCACGGTGAAGGGGAAAAGAAAGAAAGAAGACGGGCCGTTAGAAAGCAAAAAGTTCAGCTGTGCAGGTTGGGCCACGCCGAAGAAGAAAAGAAAGAAGGAAGATGGGTCACTTGGCTAGCCCAGGTTGGGGGAGGGGACGAAGAAAAAGAAAAGAAGAAGAAAGGAAAAGAAAGTAAAAGAAAAGAAAAGGAAGAAAGATAAAGGAAAAAGAAAAATAGGTGGATTGGGATAATTAAATTCATTAGGATATTTAGGATTTTAAAAATGATAATATTGAAATAAAATAATATTTAATTCCCTTGCTAATTTAGGATTTTTGAAAGGTTTTTTCATAACTTCTATTATAGTTAGCAAATCACTTAAATTTTCTCCAATTAAATTATTTTGAATATTCCTATTAATTTTGACTTGCTTATTCCCTCTTATTAATTAATATAATTTATTTTACTAATTTTCAAAATAAAATCCTTAATTAGCTAAACAACTAAATTTTTTCTAATTAAAATATTTATAAATTTATTTTTGATTTGCCCTACCTAATTTCCATTTATTTTAGTAAAATTAATTTATTTAATTAATTTTTTTCATAAAAACTCATTTAATTATAATTCTTAAAAGTAAAATTTTTGGGGCATTTCAATAAGGATTGTTGAGTAAACCTTATTTCCATTCCCCCCTTCTATGTATTTAAATTGAATAATTCTTCAAAAGAGAGTCACATGATTAGTCCAATAGTTATTATAAAAGTAACAAGTTTGATAGTTCATTAAATATCATTAACTATGATGTTATTATTGTGTGTAAGAGTAAGCGATGATTATGGCTTGAATTCATGTCTTATCTTTCTAAAGGTAAGAATATTAAGAAGATTTTATAATTAATGAATGCAAATTTTTCATATTCCCAGTTTACATGAAGGTAAATCCATTCGTCCCATATCACCATATATATATATTCCATTCCCTTTACTCTTTTTCTTTTGATATTCTACTATTACTCTTCTTCATCTTCCTTTAACTTTCATTTTTGTGAGTTTTGACTAAGTATTTGATGCATAACATTACATTATATTAGTTCTGAAATGCCCCAAAAATTCTAATTTTATTATTATTATTAAATAAGATTTTAGTATAAAAATTAATTATATAATTTATTTTTATTAAAATATAAAGGGAATTAGTTAGGACAAATTAAGAAGAAATTTACAAGTATTTTAATTTGGAGAAATTTTGGTATTTTAGCTAATTAAGGACTTTATTTTGAAAATAAATTAAATGAAATATTTTATTTCAAATAAGAAGTAGAAAATAGTTTCAAATGAATAATAATTTTATAAATAATTTAATTTGATAAAATTAGGGTGTTTTGCTAATTAAAATGGAATTTATGGGAAATCTTTTAAAAATCCTAATTTAACTTAAAATGGGATTTAAATATTATTTTATTTAAATATTTTAATTTTAACTATCCTAAATATTTTAATTTATTTATTTAACCCAACCCTCCTATTTTTTTTCCCTTTTTCCTTCTTACTAAATCTTTCTTTTTCTTTCTCTTTCTCTCTTTTCTTCTTTTTCTTTTTCCTCCCCTTTCTCCTGTTGGCCTGCCTTCTTCCGCGACCCAATCCCCTCCCTCCTTACTTCTTCGGCACGGCCCAGCCCACGCTGCCGATGCCTGCGTCCCTCACCCAGCGCCGCATTTTGGGTTTCGTTTCATTGAAACTTGTCATTTTGTTTAATAAACTTTACCCTCACACCCAGTCCGGCTCGTTGTTCTCATCTTTATTTTTCTCCTGAACCGCTGGTCCAACCTCCTTCTTCTTCCCCCAGCCTTCGATCCTACTCAGCCCGTCGCCACCGACCTACCTGTAACTAGCCGACATTGCCCTGGTTTTTCTCCAGCGATCTCGCCCGATTTGACCGGCCTTTTCCTCCCTTTTTCTTCCCCTTGTTTCGGAACCTCATAAACCCAATCAACTCCATTTATTGAGCGATTTTTCTCCCTTTTTCCCTACGCATATCCCTTTCCCGTTTTGACTCCCACTGGCTAACCTCGCCGCCGGTGACCCTAACCCTAATTGCATTACCCCATCACCGACGAACAGAACCCTAAACTACCTTCTAAAGTCTATAAATACCCCCTTACACTGCTTGGTATCAAACTTCGTCTATTTTTCTCCAAAAAATCTACCTTGCCACCGCCTCCACTTCAGATGCCTAGCCCACCATCTCCGGCCAACAATGCTACTCTTATGGGCCACCCTCTTTTTCCTTGCACCTCCCTCTAGCTATCAAAACCATTCATCACCCTCAATTCTCCATGCACAAGCCACACCGACTGTGCAAAATAACCCCGTCGACCAACCTGTTTTCCAGCTCCGCCATGCTTTGTGACGCCCTTAGCCACCTCTTTCGCCGTTTCTGCCTCTTCTTTCACCTCCAAAAATCTTCTGCAGACCCTCCTCTATCTCCCCATACCTTTATTTTCCTCTTTCTCCCTCTCCTCCTCTCTCTTTCTCCCTCTCCTCCTCTCTCTTTCTCCTTCTCCTCCATTCGGCCACCACCATCGCCGCTGTGCGCCGCCACCCTCATTCTGTCCCTCTTCTTCTGGGCAACTCAAAACACCCTAGGTCCCATCTTAATTCTTCCTATCTTATTCCCAGCATGCAACTTTCCCCTATTTCTTTTCTTTTTCCAGCCACAGCCGATGTCGCCTATCCTCACCAGCTTATGGTTGAACACTAGACCCTCTTATCTATTTTCCCTATTTTTATAACCCTTAAATTATTTTATTTCAATTATTTGCATATGAATACTATTATTATCATTATTTATATTTTTAATAAGTATTATTATTATTATTATTAATGTTTTGATTATTATTTATGTTGACGGCTGAAGCCCTATTGTATTTTTAATTTGATTTTATTATTATTTTTCTTATTATTTCTATTATTAATATTATTAATATTAATATATTATTATTATTATTATAATTATAATTATAATTATAATTATTTTATTTTTACTATTTCAAATTACTATTATTATTATTTCACTAGTAATGTCACAACTACTTTACTATTATTATTATTATTATTATTGTTGTTATTATTATTATTATTAAATTTGGTTATTTAATTTACAAATAATATTATTAGTATTATTTTGGTAAAGGGGCCAAAGCCCTTACAAAAGTAATACTATGGTTTGTTGTGGTTAATTCGGGTCTGTGGTGGCTGATTAGGGTTTTTGTGTTATCATATGTATATGGTGATTAAAGTGTAATTCTGATGGTGGAATTTTATGATTTGTGATGTGTGATGACTTATACATGTCCAGGGTGAAAGCCTTTCATTAAGATACTTAAGACACTAATCATCTAAAGTGGAAGATCGTTGCGACAGGACCAACCGATCCACCGGTTTGGAATAGTGGTTATGGTTTTTACCTTATGTGCGACCGATCCACCGGTTATAATAGTGGTTAGGACATGATTTCCTATGTGTGATCGATCTACCGGTTATAATAATGGGGGTTCCTGAGCTCAACCATCACACACCAGAGTTTTGGTAAAGCACCTAAAAGATACTAATTACTTACAGTGGAACACCATGCGAGCCGGAGCCAACCGATCCACCGGTTAGGAATAGTGGTTAGGACGCGTAGTCCTATGTGTCTTCGATCCACCGACTATAATAGTGGTTGGGGTATGATACCCTACGTGCCTCCGATCCACCGGCTATAATAGTGGGGGCTTCCGTACTCGCATGGATTTGATAAAAAGTATTGTGTGAATCGACTCCTGATCAGAGATTAATTAAGTAATTGAGTTGGATTATTCATGGGCCTTTGTACTTTTACCTGGATGGTCATATGCATTTATGTTAACATGATTATGCTCTTTTATTCTTATGCATGGTTTATGTGCTTATGTGTTGGCCTTAGTGTTTGGTTACCTTACTCAGTACGTAGCATACTAATCACCCTTTTCATGGTTGCTGCTCATTCCCACGAGTAGTATGCCCATCTGACTTTGTTCAGGTGGGCGAGACATCAGTCGGGGCTGTGTGTTGAGCTTGTTTTGGCTCGAAGTTCGAGAGAGTTGTGGCCGTATTTCAGTCTTTTTTTGATTTTATTTCCTTCTATTATATCTTTTGTATTAGAGTTATCCTCTTTGATTTATTACCTTGTATTGACTATTTATCCTCTCTGATTTCTCACTCTAATTTCTATTTTATTATGGTTTATAAACGTTTATGCGTACTCTGATTTTTAATGAATGATCTTTCGAGTTCTTTATGAACTGTTGGTTTGAGTTTAATGTAAATCTTTTCTTTAGCCTTAGCACTTGGTACTGAAACGGTCGGAGAGAATCAGTTCGGTACTAAGTGTGGCGGTAACATTCCCAAAATTCACACGTTTTAAGTATTTCTATTTTAATTACTTCCGCTAAAAAAAAAAGTAGTGAATTTTGGGGTGTTACAAGTTCTTATAAGTGTTAGAGAAGTTTGGATTGAGATTGTGAGTTCTATGATAAACAAGGTGGCCTATGTTTGTCAACATGGGATATGTTTATTCAGAAGTAAAGGGTGCATACATTAAACTAAAAACTATACATATACACTGGGCACACATAGGATTAAAATAGCATACCACAAAATTTCTACCATAATTTAAGGAATGAATAAAAGGTATGCTACCCTGAAAACATCTATTGTACGAGAGAGACTAACTACTAGATATTCCGAAAGTAAGGGACCTATACACATAAATTTTAATTTGTAGCACAAGCCCCATGATATCAAGGTCCTTAGATTAAAAAGTAGCTACACTTTAGGTATGTGAAACATTGTAAATGGTAGCAGCTAAGGCACTCCTAGAAGTCCTAGATGTAAACTCATGATCCTTTCACTTTCTTTTCAAAACTCAACCAGAGCTAGCAAGTGTGGAACATCCTCCTATAATACCCAACCATGACCAAATAGACAACAAGATATGGTCAACTTTAGTGCACTTGAAAAATAAGGAGTCATGCGTTTCAGCACTCGAATGACAAAAGGGACAAGCTAATGGAGCATAAAGCTAAGAGATTCGGTCTCGAGTGTTAAGCTTGTACAACAGCGTAAGGCAAATAAAGAAGCAATAATAGTACGCTCGGCATCTCTTCCCAATAATAAGAAAATCCCTCCAAGGTTTAACCATCCCTTCTAGAAATTCATAAGCATTTTAGTGAAAATTTGACCCTCAGAAGATGAGGAAGAAAGAATAACCAAAGCCTCTATAGGTCACCAAACATTCTATTGTATGGTTTGGTAAACCAACAAAAGTTTTTCATAATCGGAGATGAATTAGGGGAGGGTCTATAACACTACCCTAGAAAGGGGTTTCGATAACGGTTATTTTATGCTTTTAATAATTTTTTTAAAACCTTAATGAATCGCTTGTTTTTAAAACTTTAATAACGATTCCTAACCGTCATAAAAATTATACAAAAACGGTGAATATGGATATAAACTTGGTATTTAATAATGGTTTTTAAGTTAAAACCCTTATTAAAAATAAAGTTTTAATAATGGTTATTACAAAGACCGTTGTTAAAATATGATCTAGTATTAAGTAAGCATAAATTTGAGATAAAAATAAAATTTTTAATAACATTTCTTTTTGAAACAATTATTAAAAATTTTATTAATAACAGTTGTAGTAGAGAATTATTATTAAAACAACCATTTTAATAACGATTCTTACTCAAAACTATTATTAAAACTTCTATAATAATAGTTTCTATAAGAGCTATTATTAAAACTTGTATTTTTTTTTTCTATTTTTGTTGTTTTTTTTCAGCCCAAATATATAGTTGTATGTTCAAATATCTACCACATGTGTAATGTAAAACAACATCAATTCATATATACATGCATGTCTTACACACAAATGATATTCCATATTTTTAATCAAGCTCTATTTAGTATGTCTTAATACACTAGGCATATCTAGGAGCCAAAATTAGTAGGCGTACAACAACTAGGTAGCTCTACAGTCTAAAGTCAAAAGGTCATAGATCATAGTGTAGATGACTATAAGATGTATATGAAATACAAACTTGAACATGAATGTTGAATATAAATCCCTAGCTAATATTGAATATATTAGTACATGTCCTTGGCCCATTGGTCTACAACTTCATCATTTTCATCAACATTATATTCCAAGCCTTGTGCATAGTTACCGGTGAAAGTGCCCAAGTTTCTATTAATATTTAGTTAGTACTTTAGTGAAGTACCAAATATATATGGCATGATTCATTAATGAAAAAATATGGAAAAAAAAGTACATGGCTTGAATCTATGTTAACCTATCTGTTTTACACTATCAGATCCATTGCTATATATATATAGTATCAACAATCATCACCGTTCTACTATTGTGGATACTGTGAAATGAATTCAGTTAGTTATCTAACTAGTAGATATTAATTTAAATTAAAATAAAATAAAAAATAGTTGTCTTCCTATTTACAATTACATACTTTTTGGGTCTGGGACACCATTCCTACCTCTCCTTTAATATGCCGTCTATAGTGCCCTAATAAATAGAGCTCGATAAACAATATTTTAAGTATATATAGTTCTAATATTTAAAGTAGAATATATGTATAAATAAAGTAATGAACTTAAAAGTGAAAAGTATACTAACATGTCGATAAATTCTTTCCTACCACAACAAGAAATGTCAAAAGGTACATCAGAGGTTCCAAGGGAATCAAACACATAGACTTTAGTAAGATCAGGTCGGATGGTTTAAAAAACCCAATGTTCATATGCGAGGTGAGGAATGAGATAAAACTTGTTTTATCCCTTAATCAAAATGTGATCCGCTAAATTGTTTATGTGCCTACCTTCTCTTATTGTAGTATAGTCTGCTATGTAATATGGGCACACAAACACAATAGAGGACATCATACCGTCCATCACATCACAACTAGCTAGAAACCTATGGATGATAATAACAATGCATATTTGTTAATTACTGATAACTCATATAAGAGGTGATAAAATTTCCAATGTAACTAGAACACTCAAGGTTCGCATCTATTCTTGATTATAAATGTCACTTATATCAACCGTCGATACCATATAAGTAGCATTGGCCCTCCCAACATACTAAGGATGACAATCAATGAAAATATAATTGTCGTTGAATTAGTTTTGGGTATAGAAATATAATAAAGCCAGTGGTAGTAAAGGTTGGCTCGTCTCTTAAGAAGGAATATTTTATGGGGCAAATAATGTTTTAGATTTAACACTCTTTCCTTTAGCAAGGACCTTTTTTTTTTGTTGCTCATTCTACTAGTATCTCTCTTAGTTTTATTGGTAGGAGCATTCTTTTTTTTATTCCTTAATTCATAAAAATAAATGAAATATGTATTGACTATATACATAAGAAAAAGGTATGAATAGTATAAGTAATAAATAAGGTCTAATAATGATGTCAAATTTCATTAGCTCTTCAATATTGAGACGTACCTGATCCACAATACAAGGCACAAAGCTTCTCTGAGCTTCTAGCAAAGTGGCTACCTCATCGCTTTCTTTATAACAAGGAAAGGGTGCACTACTAATGATTGGAGTGTTGATACATGATAGCCTTATATTTAGGCATAAGTTATACCCATGGACTATTTGTGTTTGGGTACTATACTAATGCATACCCTTCTTTTTGCTAAAAGAGTCGATAGATCATTTGCTAACAAGTCATATTTATACAAACTCTAAAATAAAATATTACGCATTTTTAATTATTTATGATACTTCATACATTTATTAATATTTCATAGTTTGTAATGCTTACCTAGAGAAGAGAAGAAAGATGTGCATCAACTTTGCAATTGTCTATAACACTATTTACATTTGGTATCTGAAGCTAATCATTGTCCACTAAATCAGATGGCTTATACCCTTGAGATTTAATAAATTATAACTCTTGCTCCATTGGTGCCACCCATTCAAATGCTATGTTTAATATCTCGATGTGGATGGCCACATGCTCATTAGTGCTACGAGAACCTTATGTGTTCTGAGGTGTTCTACAATTTCTGTAGCCTGGGACACATTGTTATATTTGTCCATCCCCTCCGCTGCATATAAATTTTCAAGTTTTTCCTATAATGTATATAATATATTTAAATTTATCTTATATTAATAGTTTTGTAAAATAAAACTAAGTAGAGTTTAGGATATCTACAAACTTATAATTTTTTTGTCAACAACATCTACATCTTCACTTCATCGATAATGTACCAATATTGATGGATGAGGATATGGACCCATGTCTTGTTCTCAAAGCTATAAATCAAAAAATAATCTTACATTAAAAATATTATTATAATATTACAATTTTTTATGTAAATAGATAAATCAAAAATGCATACCAACTCCTCTTCAAGGCCTACATAGCTTTTGTGAGCCATATTATGCCTATATTTATTATACTTACCAATCTCTTTATTTTTGACACTTCTTTCCTATGTTACAAGCCAAAATATAGTCACATAGTTATTTAAATATCAATGAAATTTTCTTAATAGAAAATTTTAATTATTATCTAATGAATACCTTAAAATCCTTCAAGAGACGAGATCGAATAAATTTGTTCCAACTTTATTGATCAATGAAACCTTATCATTTGGATGGGTTTTTCCATAGAGAACCATCCCTTTTTCTGTACATTTTTCTATAAGCCAAATATGACCTAAATATTTTAGACACGCCACAATATATAAGAAGCCATTTCTTCATAGTATTTCGAACATTGAAGAATCTCTGCAAAATAAGACATATAGATATACAAAGATGTTAATATATTAAAATTAATAACGTTTGATATTCAAAGATGATTAAATAACATAGCATATTTACCGTGATTTCCTGCTCAATATGCGCCATGTGACCCTTTGGAACCTACTTCCAATTAAATTAAGAGATACAAACACGATTATAATTGATAAGTGAAATGTATATTACAAATAGGTATACGTAAGGGCTAATGGGAAGATTGTAAGTATTCCATCCCAATTCGACTAGTTCTCTTTTGTTCCATATGTTCGTGATGATTCTCATAATAATAGGTCCTCCCTTCCCTTCTTCATCACTATTGTCTCTATCCACTATTTTGTTGGCCATATCTCTAAAAAAATCAATAAAAAATTATGTTAGAATGTTATGTATTAACCATAATGTACCACCAAATTATTTTTTGATACACTAAATATCCAATGAGGAAGGTCAAATAATGCATTTAAGAAAAAAAGCAAACATATCATATGTTACAATATTATTACCCTCATTGCCTTCTTTTCCTTCTCTTTTTTCCTCTTGTTTTAGGATTGGATTTAGGATCTGATACATATATTACTTCACGATGATCATCCCTAACATATATTTCATCCTCTTTAATTTAATTTTTATCATCGTTCAATAATTTAATTGCTTGCATAGCTGAGACACACTCTTTATTCCACTTGGCATCATTTTCATCATCACATTCAATACATTTCCTTTCCTTAAGGAAATTACCATAGACCATCTATTTTTAATAGAATCAGTGACAAAGAATACTTGTGTCACTTGTGATGCCAATATGAGTGGGTTTTGTTTATGCCTTGCCCTATTAAGATCTACTAATGTGATTCTATTTTCATATCTAACCCTATATCTATTATCAAGCCATATAAATTTGAATACAGGGACTTTAAATACAATGTAATCTAACTCTCATATATGTTTAATCACACCATAATAATTCATATCTACACAGGTTGGATTCTTGTCATTCTAACTAGTAACATGCATTGCCCGAACCACTAAAGTCACCCCACTCTTCTACATTGTACTCTTTTCATCTTTTTGTTTTATATAAAAAGTGTAACTATTGATCACATGACTAGTATATGAAAAACATTCATAATGAGGGTTTTTGCGACCACCAATGGAGGGTTTTAGAAATTGAAGTTGGGGAATGTCCAATGAGTGGAATGATGTGGTCTCTTATCTAATCGATGAAGGAATGATTATGTTTATTGATTATCCATTTCTACACTTTGATGGATTTTCAATCTATAAAGAAAGCATATGTCTTTAATATATGCCTAAACATTACCACTATTTTGTAATACATATAGATGTGCTTTACAAAACATGTTGAGGTTTACACTCCCAAAGTGTTTTCCTATAATACCCTATACTTTGATTTTCATTACATGTTGAGACTTAGGAATACCAAGATTTTCAATATTTGACAAGTAAATTGTGCAAAACTCAATTACCTCTTCTATGAGGTAACTCTCAACAATGCATCTATCTTGCTGATATCGATTCTTCATATAATATTTTATCAACTTCATAAACTATTCAAAGGTTTAAATCTAGTGCCCATGAACAAGTCCTAACATTTTTATCTCATAAACTAAATGAATTGTTAGATGTACTATAATATCAAAGAATGAGGGTGGAAAATACATTTCAAGCTAACATGAAGTAATCACAATCACTCTTTGCAAGGCATCCAAACTATCAAGATGTATGACTTTAGAGCAAATGGTGCTGAAGAACAAACAAAACCTCATGATAATAATTCAACCATGCATTAGAAAAGTTTCATGTATAGCTATTGGAAACAAGTGCTGCATTAAAATATCACAATCATAAGACTTCATGTTAATTAGTAAACTCTTTCAATGACATAAGTCTTCTGACATTTGAAGAATACCCTTTTGAAACCTTAACATTGTTAAAGAATTCACAAAATGAAACTTTCTTTATTATAGAAAGAGTATAGCATGCTGGTGGTAAATATGTTCCCTTCCATTGTCTGGCGATGCCAGTTCTTATCTAATACCCATTTCTTCCATATCCATTCGAGCAATAATGCCATCTTTGGTCTTTCTTGGATCATTAAGTAATGTACTAACAAAACTATCACATATATTTTTCTTGATATGCATAACATTAAGGGAATGTCTCACGTACAAATATTCCTAATAAGGAAGGTTGAAGAATATTGGCATGTTCTTCCCAAACATGACACTCAAATGTTTCATAAGCCATTGAATTTTTTTATTTACCTACGATAATGTTGATTCTTTGATAAACATCTATGGCGCCTAAGGAAGACAGTCTTCCGACCATGTGTTAGATGAAAAAATGAAGTATTCTCCTCACATATCAGCGGTGCATAATGACCTTTCTCACTATAACCTGACAAGTTGTCATATACTGGAAAATCATTTATAGTACAGAATGAGATTGCTCTCAAAGTGAATTTTCCTTCACTATACATCAAATACTTCGATGCTCATATCCCATAAGAACTTCAAATCACCAATCAAAGGTGCCAAATAAACTTGAATATAATTCCCCTATTGGTTTAGCCCAAAAATGAGTAAAGATAGCGCCATATATTTGCATTTCATATAAAGTTATGGAGGTAGATTGCATGTACCCTAAATCACCGGCCATAAACTATCGGTGCCTTGATTGTGTGGATTCATTCCATCCACAAAAAGCATAAGGCACATATTTCTTGCCTCTTCAATGAATTTAGGGAGCATGCCATCAATCGTCCCCTATTGTGCAGCATTAGGTGGATGTCTAAGAAGCCCGCCATCTATCTTCTCATCAACATGCCATCTCAAGTTCTTAGCATCTTCAACATCATTATACATCAACATGAATCTTGGTATTATAGGAAAATATTAGAACACCTTAGTGGGCACCTTGTTCTTCTTATATCGTGGTGCTCTACACTTAGGATTAGGACTACTATCCAAAGATGCATCGTCATTGCCAAGTAAAATACAATCATTGGGGTATGGATGTATCTTTTTATAACTCATACCAATAGAGGAAAGAATCTGATTTGCTTTATAGGTACGATCAAGTAGAATGTTATCATTAGGAAGTATATCCTTCACAAGGGTCAATGATTTTGTGAAAGTCTTATCACTCCATCCTTTACATGTTTTAAGTTATACAACCTTAAAGTAGTGGATAATCTAGTAAATGTCTTATAATCATCATACAAAAGTCTCTCCGAGTCATTTAATAACTTCTCGAACCTTTTTAGACAATTTCAAACACTTTCCTCAACCTTTTGAGTCATCTCCTCTAACGAATGTCCCTCATAGATTTGAAATGATGATCCACTACGTTCCCTCCTAACATCCTCATTATCATATTTAGACTCTGTCCCACCATGCTATATCCAGTAAGTGTAACTTGTATCAATTACATACACAAACAAATGATCCCTCAAATCATCAATGTGGATCCATTGAATATAAGAATAGATCAAGCATGGAAAAACTATTCTACTAGAGTCCCGAGCATGTTCTACTACAAACTTCATGAAAAACTCCACTCGTTTATTATATTCTGTAGATAAACAGTTTGTAGAGAACCATTTTCCGTCCATAGTTTTTAAATCTAGATGTATCCCTAGCAAAAGTAATTATTACACATTAATTTAATTATAAGTTTAAAATTTTACAAGTCACTCATGTTTAGAAAGAATCAATCTCAAATGTATGATGTTATTTTAATATATATATATATATATATATGAATCATGAGAACAAATTTCCAAAAAGATGTTAATACTAAAACTAGTAATACATAGAAAAAGTTTATACACACAGATACGTACATACATACCAAAACATTATACAATGGTTCAAATTATCAAAGATATATATACTAAGAGATTAAAGCAATAGCACCACTATATTCATCAAAAGGTTGCTAAAGCCCAAACACCTAAATAACAAAAACTCATAACCATAAACTAAACCCATTTGTTGCCTCGTTGAGCCTAATTAATAACTATAACTCTCAAAGTCCACTCATCATCATAGGTTATATGATCCCTCATATCATTATCAGAGAGTCTAGTTACAGATACTCTACGGTAATCGAGGTAGACACTCAAAGGTAAGCTATGATGAAACCTCCACTCATCATCAATCACCATCAGCTCTATTGATATCCTATCATACTCTCTAGCAAACAACGCACCCTCAATAAATGTCAGGTGTTATGCATCAGTGTGGTGGACTAGGTAATGAAAAAAAGTGGATATAGCCAACACCATGGCTCTATTTGAGGTAGGGTCAATAGTAGGCGATATGATATGAAATAAAAGGGGTCACAGGATGGGCCACTCACATACAACTAACAAATCAAATATATATTACACCAAGTGTTAACATATGAAATGAGTCCCTAGATCACCTTATAGCACCATGCATAGATATGGTGGAGGATATGTCATCTCATTACCTACAAATGAGAATCACCAAAATCTTATCATCAAGGTTGTTCTTAAAAGGATATAAATTACAAAATTTGTAAACTGATCATCAACTAGCTAGATCATATACTAGATCTTAACCAACTACGTAAAGCTAACAATGTACCCACATAAGATACTCATCATAAAACTTACAATCTTGATTTGCTTTTTATTTATTTCTCAATTGATATAAATGTGTTATTAAATACAAAGAAAGGATAAATTACTCCCACTACATTTTTCAATGAGTTAAGTTGAATCAAATTCGTCTTATAATACTTAACATATTTAAAATAAGGACATAATCTTGTGTTATATATATTTAACAAACCGGTTGAACGTAAGTTATGCATAGTAAAATCAAGTTGATATTAATAAGATATATATATATATATAGATTGAGTATAATAATATGATATTATTACGAGTAGAGTTGAGAATAATGTATAAAATAGTTTTTTATAAGAGAACATATTAATTATTATATTTAGTATTATAAATGCTTAACCCTAACCCCAACCTTAAACGTAACCCTTTTAAATTATAAAAAAAAGTAACCCTAAACCTAGCTAACTTTAATAAATCCCTAATAAATCGTATATTATTATTTAGTATAATTATTCCTCTCTATTTAATTATTCACTTTTATATCTTCTTTATTTTCTATGTCTATTTAATCTTTATGAAATAAAAATCATTAACATGCATCACTAATTGAACATTTCATTTAATGATGTGCATATATAAAATATATTTTCATTTAATTATATGACATTTCCTTACATCTTATAGTGTCATATACTTATTAATGGAAATGTATTTATATATACAGTTTTTATGAGTGACATTACTAATATTTTTAAGTATTTTATTTCTCTTTGCAAATAAGCACTCATGCATGTTCAATATATATATATATATATATATATATGTAACGTGCTAGCCAACATAGCCATACATGTTTCTATATAACAGTACCAACAAATTCAAGAAGGAACATCAACATTTTTCACCAACATATTCAACCACATATATTTCAACAACAAACCCACATTATTAAGTAGCAAACAATGTAACCTGCATCAACATGCATGCATATATATATATATATATATATATATATAAGAAGAGAAAAAGCTAAGCGTAAAAGAAAAAACCATACCAAAAAGGAGTGGTGGTGAGCAATGGGAGAGCGGCGACCACTTACGAACATGGTGGAGGATGAAGGACCAAGTGTAGGCAAGTTACATAAGAATGGCAACACATGCAAAGCTAAGAATGACAGAAGTGTGGTTGTGCAAGCGAAAAAAGTGGTTGCTTTGAGTTGGTGGTATGAAATAAAGCAAGTGGTAGTTTCCCTAAGTTGAGGGCAACTGAAGTGGTAGTGCACCGTATGGTGGTGCGAGGGTTTGTAAGAGAAGGATAGTTAGAGAGGTATGGTGTAGACAATGAGAGAATCTGAAATTTTTTGCACGAAACAATAACTGAATGAAGTAAAAGGCCTTTTAAAAATGGTTATTATAGAAACAATTATTAAAACTACTCATCCTTTTAACAATGGTTCTTCCAAGAGTTGTTATTAAAACTACTTGGCCTTTTAAAAATGGTTATTATAGAAACAATTATTAAAGGAGCTTTTAATAATATTTTTTCATATACCATTATTAAAACTACCATCTATAATTTTAGTGTTGGGGTTTTAATAACTGTTTTGAATAATAACCATTATCAAAACTATCCTACGCATTAATTTTCATGTTTTTGGCAATAGTTTCCTAACCACCATTATTAATGTGCCGTTATTATTTTTTGTTTTTATAGTAGTGTAAAACCCCTAAGGATGAGCCTTAAGATAAATGGTATGGATCCATTTACTCCATAGGGTCTCCTTTTCATCTTAAATGAACCATATATACTTACATAAGAAGGCATTATTCCAAGGATGAAGATCTTTTAAGCCAACAACCTATTCTTTATTAGGAAGGCATAAGGTCGTCTAAACCACAAGAGGTTGCTTACCTTATCAAATGAAGCTTCAGTAGAAGGATATAACCATATTCAACACCACCTTTTGAAACAAAAAGATACCCAGCTAGAAGCTCACAATCCCTAGATAATGGAACTGAGTAGCTCCAATCTTTGCGCTAAGAAAATAAGATGGGTTTTCTAAAGCTTCAGATGCTCAGAAACATCATTAATCAATACTTTATACTCCACACCTCCCAACATACTCAAATTTAGTGGAACACATAGGTAGTGGAATGGGAAAGAAACTAGGTCATATTAGCAAACCTAAGGATCAGAACTATAGTGCCCTCATCAACCCTTGCCAAGAAAAATTGGTATTTAATAGGGTTAGCAATAAGCTTAGAAATTGAACTAAACTCATTAAGAGCCTGTAACAAAACTCATGATAGGAAAAGATCACCCCCACCAAATAGAACCAAGTCATAAACAAAAACTAGATGAAATATCCCCAATTGTTAGCAACTAAGGTGGAATAAGAAATCCCTTTTAGTAGTACACTACCTAAGAAGATTAGATAAGTACTCCATGCACATCACACAAAAATAAGGCGGGATGTCCAAAATAGACAAATCAACTTGCCATTAATCTTCAAAGAAAAGGAGACAATAGTAACACATTCCATCAAAAGATCCGTATAGTGCACAAGAAACTAAAGGCTAAGGAGGAAAGATCTTAAAAAGGACCATCACAAATAGTCAGGATTTTTTATGTCCACCTTATTCAAGCACTTAATGGAATTCCGCTTTTGAGAATACTCCATAATTAACTCTTTGACAAGTAGGGTATTTTTGGCCATAAGTCAACCATTCATAAATGATCCCTATTCTTTACTAAAAAGATTATCCATAACTGAAGAGATTCATATAGCTAAAATTTCAAGATCACTTTGTAGCTCATAGTATGTGAAGCAATAGTTTGAAAATCATATACCTTCACACGTTGATAACATTTTGGAATCATGCAAGAGTATTGTGGTTAATGTTTTTGAGTAACTTCCCCATCTGAAAACCACCAAGATAACTTCACAAAAATTATGTCCCACCATATTCCAAGCACTCTTAAAGAATTTTGTAGAAAAACCATCTAGCCTAGAGGTGTGAAAATCTCCAATTAAAAAAGTAGTCCACTTGATTTCTTCCTTAGTAACTCGCAAAAAAGAGGGTTTGCTCTAGATTAGTAGAATGGACCTGACACGACTTGATAATAGAATCATTAAGTAGAGAACAAGCAGGATTAGATCCAAGAAACTCTATAAACACACCTAGAAATTCATCCTCCATACTCTTGTTTAACTACATCTAAGCCCCGTTATATATCATTCTTGATAAAACAACAAACTTGGCCTGTTGAGCCTTAAGCATATTATAAATGAATTTGGAATTAGAATTAGCTTAAAAAATAAATTTTGTTTATTTTTTTCACCTAAAAACTTAAGGCCTCTTTATTTAAAAACTAGGCCTTAGCTCAAAGGTCATTTAGAAGTGGAGTAGCAATTGTAACCCTTCCTAATAAAATTGCTTGTTGGGCCTCTATTAGCTTAGTCTTTGCTTCCTTAGCTCGAATGCCAATATGGGAAAATTGTTTTTTTTTTCAACTACTTTAACAAAGACTTCAACCAATATAAATTTTTACAAAGAAAAAGCTGACGGTACCACACACATCAAACTACCATGCTGAACTTACAACTGAAATGAAGTCCTAATGCTCACACCACATTATAAAGAAGTGGAATGAGTGCTTAGCCCATATGAGTTGACCAACAAAAATTAAGCGTGGCAATGGTCAAAGAGAGACCTTGGAGGAAGATAATTGGTAGAAACAAAAACATTAGCAATAGACCCCATGGAATTCATGAGAACACGATCTTGTTCGCACTTATCCCATTTAGCTAGTAATGAGAAAAAGCACCCTTAAAAGGCACATCTGAGAGTTGCACTAACAAACAACATTCCATACAATCTACCATCTAATATTAAAAAATAGGACAAGGGCTTTCTCTATCCATAGCACTTAGGACACAATTGAAATAATTGCAGACAAGCCACGGTCCCACCATACTAGATGCAAGATAAAACAAATTATTCCAACACAACATCCGATCACAAATAGAATAGAACCCATAAACAACTGTTAGCAAAAATAAAGTTCTATTGATAGAATTGGTGAGCACACCTGATAGGGTTTGGGGGTCACTTTCAATAGTAAAAAATAGAACAACCAAGGATCCCATAGAACAAGAGTTTGACCATTCACGTGATGGGAAAATTATTTTAACATTTCTAGCGAAAAAAAAATCATGACCGGTATTTTTTTCACTTCACTATCATCTAATTTAGATTCCAAAATGGCCACATGAAAACAAGCCTAAGCCATACTAAGCTTGGATAAATATTTTCATTTCAAGGGAGTGCTCTCTTCCCTTCAATTTCAAAAAAAGAATATTCATCC
Source organism: Tamarix chinensis (assembly GCA_030549775.1). NCBI lineage: Eukaryota > Viridiplantae > Streptophyta > Magnoliopsida > Caryophyllales > Tamaricaceae > Tamarix > Tamarix chinensis. Next base: position 67,476,763 of record CM060181.1, read on the forward strand.
TTGATAATCTGCCACCAGACAATTACTTCTTTCTTCACCTGATTACCCTTAACCGACTTCTTGAGGGACACATACTGCTCCCTCTTTTGGAGCCTAAAAATTTTTCTTCACCAACCTTTAGCCATCTACATGATCAACATTAGAGGTAATAGAAAAATTCAATGCAGACTGAGATCCATGTGAAGGACCAACCCCTAAGTCATCTAACTTTGCTAATTTCTTCTTAAATGGCCTAACTAAAGAGGGAGGTAGCTTTTTGATCTAAGAGAGGCTATTTTCCCTTCTACGATTCTTAAGCCAAGTCACCTGAATCCAAAGAGTTTGAGACCCCATCTAGAGAAATGATCGGAATTTCACTAGCAACTAACCCAAAATGAACATCATCATCAATCGAAGGTTAATTTTGATCCTCTACGGGATTAATTTTCTTCATACAATTTGTGGGTTTAGTACATACTCTCATAAATATCTAAGAAATAGAGACATGATTAACTAAATTTTCATTAGTGGGGACAGAACTCCAGTTACCATGGTATGAAGAAGAATGAACTAAAGCCCCTCATTTTTGATAAAAAGAGGGCAAATCCTTATATTTAATAAGCTGAATAAAACTACCCTAACTCAAGGCTATAACCAATATAGGAAGGTCTTTCAAAAATTGACCTCCGATAAAACCCATCCATACTTAGTCATCATTTTATAAGAAGTGAGATCATTAGCTTGAATCAGCCTACAAGAAATAAGGCAATAGCCCTGAACACTCCTTAATTCCATAATCCCAATGGAAAAATTTTTAGCCAATCCAAAAAAGGACCTTGGTGACCTCATCTAAACCAAAGGATAAACACTAAGGAACTCCTTTAGAAACAAGGCTTTACTACTAGTAGAGTAAGGCCTTCATACCAACGCTTTACTCATATCATGTGTAGTCTCAAACTTTAGCAAAACCTATTTGGAACTAAGAATCATATATTTAAAAGGGCAATAGATGACCTTCTTTACCACATTAATTAAGAATTTATTAACAGGGATTCCCATAAATAATCTAGACATGTATGCACCCAAAAAGAATCGATGTTGCCAATGTTTTCTATGGCAATGAAGACTTTATTTCTATGAGATTGAACAAATTCACACCCCATAGTGGAAAATTAGAAAATAGTTTAGCGTGCGATTTAGCATAATCGGATTTTACCTTTGAACCCAGTGGAAAGTTACTCTAAATAGCTATTTTCACTCAGAAATTAATATTAGTATCCAAAGGGCACTTGGATCCAGCTTGAACTTGTACTAGAGTGTATCTGAAATGCCTCAAAAATTTTTAATTTTATAAATTACCTTCAAATGATATTTATTAGAAAAACTATTTAAATACATTATTTTTATTAAAATAAATTGAATTAATTAGGGCAAATCAAGAATAAATTTATAAGTATTTTAATTAGGAGGAATTTGGGTATTTTAACTAATTAAAGATTTTAATTTGGCTATTAATTAAATAAATTATTTTATTTAAAATAATAATGGGAAAATATTTTTAAATTAATATTATTTTTATAAATAATTTAATTGGAGAAAATAATGGTGTTTTGCTAATTAAAATGGAATTTATGGAAAAATCTTTTAAAAGTCCTAATTTAGCTTAAAAAGGGATTTAAATATTATTTTATTCAAATATTATTATTTAAATATCCTAAATTTTTAGATTAATTTAATTGGCCCTAACCTAATTATTTTTCTCCTTGCCTTTTTCCCTTTTTTCTTTTTCTTTCTTCCTTTTTTTTCCTTTTTCTTTCTTTTTCTTCTTTTTCTTTTTCCTCTTCTTTTCCCCGACTAGGCCAGCCGCGGCCCAGTTCTTCTTTTTCTTTTCTTCTTCTTCTTCGGCACGGCCCAGGCCATGTCCGTCACCCTTCGTCCCCATTCCAGCGCCGCGTTTTGCTTCCGTTTCCACCGAAACTCGTAGTTCTATTTAATGACACCCTCCCTCGTTCTGACCGCCTGGTTCTCCCCTTTTCTTTCTTTTTCTCGGCCGACCGGTCTGCCTCCTTTCCTTCTTCCTTCTTCCTCCTTCCTCCTCTGTCGTCGCAGCTGCAACTTTCGACCCTATCAATGGCTTCTCCGGCTACGGTAATTAACACCGGCCGTTTCTTTCCTCATTGTCTTCCTCTTAACTCCAGGAATAAATTGGCATAATTATTGGACGTTAAATCTCACCCGTTTTCTCTCTCCTGGCATGTGAAATTCGAACCACCCCAAAACGGACATCGAGCCATTACTGCCACTGGGCACCCAAATTCTTGCACTTAATACCTCCCTATCGAGCTTCAACACCCTATTATCTCATCTACCATCTATAAATAGCCTAATGGTAGGATTTTTTGGAGCTTCCTCTTCCTCAAAACCCTAAGTGAGAACCGCCCACCACCGCAACTTCAGACGTGTTTTCCACCGTCGTTAGCCAACTTCAACGCCGCCACCACATCCTAAATTCTTCCCTGCAATGCCCTCTAGTTAACTAAACCATTTTCAACCTTCGATTATTCTTCAATCGTGCAAAGTGGGCTGCTCGTTTCGCCAGAATTTTACCCCGAAACCTTAAACCACCGTCCGCCGCGGTGCTCCGCCACCTTTGGCTGCACCACCACCATATTTTTGTTCCTCTCCTCCTGGGCAACCATAAACGCCTCTTATCTCACCTCAATTCTCCCTATCTTTTTCTCAACATCCATCTTTCCCTCTTTTCTTCTCTTTTTCCAGCCACCGCTGCCGCCTCCGTGCACCACTGTCAATGCCACCTATCTCCACCAGCCTAAGGTTTAACCCTAGACCCTCTCAACCATTTTCCATAATATTATAAGCCTTGATTTAATTTATTTCAATTATTTGCATATAAATACCATTATTATTATTCTTAATATTTATATTCTTAATATGTTTTATTATTATTATTAGTAGTATTATTTTGCTTATTATTATTTATGTTGATGGCTGAAGCTCTATTGTATTTTAATTCGATTTTATTATTATTCCCCTTATTATTTATGTTATTACTATTATTAATGTTAATATGTTATAAATATAAGTATTATTATTATTATTTTATATTTGGAATTTCTATTATTCTTATTCCATTATTATTAATGCAAATATTTTACCATTAGTATTGTTAATAATGTTATTATTATTATTACTATTGTTATTATTATTATTATTATTATTATTATTATTATTATTATTGTTATTATTATTTTTATTCTCATTGATATTAGTTTTATTATCTTTGATATTATTATATTAGTATCATTATTATTATTAGGGTAAAGTCTTTAACCCTATATTATCAAGGTTTATAATATCTCAATTATTTTTATGTCTTTTGCAAAGTTAGAATTTTGTTAAGGTTATTTTATTAGTATGTTATTATTTGGTCAAAGCCCTAAGGAGGTGTAGGACCGTGCTCCAAGACCGGTGACATTTTAGGTAAGGGTTTACTAAGGCCATTGTGTGCTTATTTGCATTATGTGCTTCATATGCTATGCATTCTATGTCTATGATTATTAATTATGTCGTATATGATATAATGTGGAGTTGAAGTATGTTTTGTATGGCATGTGTATTATTTATGTATGATAATATATGTTGTGACCCAGTAAGACATGCATGTGAGGATGTTGATATGATTTGTGCGTTGGAAAAGGATGAAAAAGGAGGATGGGAAAAGAAGTTGACTAAGGGAAGTGCGTTGACCTAATATTATGGTTTTATAAGGAATAATCTAATGTATCGTTTTATGTGGAAGAGTATAATTTAGGGTTTTATGCGGAGAATATAATTTATGATGATAATTGGGAGAATCTAATTTATGATGTTATATGGGAGAATCAAATTTATGGTTTGTTTGGTTGGAGAATGTAATTTATGATATTATATGGGAGAATCTAATTTATGGTTTGATTGGGAGAATCTAATGTATGATTTGTTTGGGGGAATCTAATTTATGCTTTTGCTTGGGAAATTCTAATTTATGATTTTATGTAGGAGAATCTAATCAATTGTAAGGTAAGGATGAATCTTCGATTTTATGTGATTTGAATCTAGGGTTTGGTAAGGATGAATATTTGGTTGGTATGGATTGAATTTAGGGTATTGTATGACGGAATCTTGGGTTTTACATGGTTGTATTAATGGTTGTATGGTGGTATTAGGGTTGCGTGGTGGAGTTAGGGTTTTGCATGGGAGTTAATGATTGCATGGAATTTAGGGTTTGCATGAAAAGTTCAAATGGTTCCATGGGAAGTGTAAAGTCTACATGGGTGTAAAATTTACATATGAAAAGTTAATTTGGGATGTAAGGAAGGTATTGTAAGTGTTGTTTGGGTATTTAAACACTTTGGATGGAAAATAATACGTGGAACATTATCTAGGTACATAGGAGATGAAGCTAGGGTTTGGAGTCGTTAATTATGGTTTGTGGTGGTTGATTAAGGTTTGGTGTGGCTGCTTAAGGTTTTTGTTGTATCATGTGTTTTTGGTGATTAGGTGTAATTATGCGAATGGAATCGATGATTTGTGATGTGTGGAGGGTTAAAATAATTTGGGTGATGTGAGGTGGACTAGGAGGAGATGTTAAAGCCTAAATTAGGGTTTCGGGATAAAACCATAGAGTGAGATGTGAAGTAGAATTGGAGGATAAGTGTTAAGGGAGCTATTCATGCATATCTGGGGTTTGGTGGTAGCACGTGTGTAATTGCCGAATAAAGTATGATGATGAATATGGAATTTATAATTTATGATTTGTGCATGTCTAGGTCAAAATTTGTGAATAAGATACTTAAAATGCTAATTACTTAAAGTGGAAGATATTGAGACGGGACCAGCCGATCCACTGGTAAGGAATAGTGGTTAGGACGCGAGGTCCTATGTGCGACCGATCCACCGGTTATAATAGTGGTTAGGACATGATGTCCTATTGTGACTAGCCCGCCGGTTATTATAGTGGGGATCCCGATCTCAATGAAAATAAACCAAAGTTTTGCTAAGGCAAATAAAAGACACTAATTACTTACAATGGAACACCATGCGAGGAGGAACCGAACCGATCCACCGGTTAGGAATAGTGGTTAGGGTTTTTACCCTATATGTGACCGATCCTCTGGTTAAAGTAGTGGTTAGGGTTTGACCCTATTGTGACCGATCCACTGGTAATAATAGTGGTTAGGGCATGATGCTCTATTGTGATCGGCCCACCGGTTATAATAGTGGGGTGTTTCTATGCTCGCTTGGAATGATAAAAGGCATGGTGTGAATCGAATTTTGATAAAAGAATAATTAAGTGATTAATCCAGATTATTCATGGGCCTTTGTACGTATTTTTACTTGGTTGATCATATACATTTATGATTATGCTCTTTTATGTTCCGCATGATTTATGTGTTTATGTTTTGGCCTTAGTGCTTGGTTACCTTACTCAGTACGTAGCGTACTAATCACCCTTTTCATGGGTGCTGCTCATTCCCACGAGTAGTATACCCTTCTGGGTTGTGCAGGTGGGCGAGACATCAGTCGGGGCTGTGTGTTGAGCATGTTTGGCTCAAGTTCGAGACCGTTGTGGCCGTATTTCAGTCTTTATGCAATTATATTTCCTATTTATTATTTCTTTTGTATTGGAGTTATCCTATTTGATTTATTACCTTATATTAAGTATTTATCCTCTTTGATTTTGCACTCTGACTTCTATTTTATTATGATTCATAAATGTTTATGCGTACTCTGATTTTAACGTTGGATCTTTCGAGTTCTTTTATGAGCTGTTGGTTGAGTTTAATGTAAATCGTTTCTTAGCCATAGCACTTGGTACTGAAACGGTCGGAGAGAACCGGTTTGGTACAAAGTGTGCCAGTAACATCTCCATAATTCATGGCTATTAATTCAATTACTTCCGGTTTTAAAAAACAGATTTAGTGAATTTTTGGGTGTTATAGTATCGGATAGAGGAACTTGGAACTAAATCCAACCATAAGAAGGAAGTAATGGGTAGATTTTGGGCCACAACTGGTAAAGCGTTCTACATATCTAAATGGATAACCACAATCTTGTCAAATTAAGATTTTAGTGATAACCTATTAGCATAACCTTGGTTTAGTGCCAGGGACGAACCAGCAAAATCACCAAATAACATCAGATTGACACTGGAGGAGACTTGTTTCCTTTGATCTGTTACTAGAACAGGAGCTGAAGACATGGGTGATTTCTCGACGCTCGACACATCCTCAGTTATAGAACCCAAACACAGCCTTATAGAACTTGGATCAAGATATATATGAGTAGGAAAATAAGAAAGCTGATAGTAAATGGTAGGAGAAATACCATCTTCTGGATCATTTAAACAAGTAGAAGAAAATTCTTACTCATATTTACTCAAATCTAAGAATTTCGTAGTACTTGGCAGCACACAAATTAGTTAAGGACCTTGGCTTTTTATACACCTAGATATTTTCTTTGAACCCATAAATCATATAAGATAAAACCCTAAACAATAATAAGTGATGAATAGTAAAAATAATCAATTCCGTGAGAGAATTAATTGTGCACAATGAGATCTCGATGGTGAGTCTACTCACTTTGTGTATTCACTAAAGAGAGTGTGGTTTAGGAGAGAGATAAATTACTGAGATTCTAAGAGCACGGGATATGTTAATTCACATATACATTGATGTGAGTTTTTGGTAAATAGCTGAGAGTAAGAAAAATTAACATTGGTGTTGTTTACTTACTAAACACGGACTCTATTTTTCCTCCATTTTGATAACTCTATTTTTCCTTGAGGTTTTTTCTATTATGTAACAGATAAGAAAAAACCATTACAGTTAAGGAGTTGTGCAAGCTAACTTCTTCTCCATAGAATTCTCCATTAATTAGAGAATTGTAGATTTGTGTAACTTAATAATTAATTTCCTAAATCAATTCATAATTGCTTAGGAGTCCAAATAAATACCTCTATGTTTCCCTTCATTAGTTTTAATTTGTGATTGAACTATTAAATGTTCAATTCTCTTATTAATTTTAATTTTTTTTTCTCCATTCAATCCACATTATTCCTCAATAATTTTGTATCAAAGATCAGGTTGTGGAAGATTTCTGATAATCTAGATGGGTATAAAATTTGATATTGAAAAGTTGAATTGGTTAGTCAATTTTAAATTATGAAAATTGAAGATACAAGTGATTCTCATTCACAACATATTGAAAAATGTGTTATTTGGCTAATCGAATAAGCTAGATTAACTGGCAAATAAGAGATTTAAAGAGGTATATCTAAATACTCTATCTACTATACCACTATGCTTGTTGTGCAACGTATTTTAGGAAGAGGTAAGGGAATCAATGATGACTACCCTATGGTCGGATCTTTAGTCATTGTATAGGACAAAATCAATAATGAATTGACTATTGTTGAAAATTTAGTTTCATGAACTAAAAATAAGGAGGGTCTATCATTGAAAGTTCATTTAGATGAATTAGATTATATTTTGATGGATTTACATAACATAGTCAAGTTAGATAATGACGATTTGCCTAGTATGCTATTATATTCTTTAACTACTTCGTTTAAAGCATTTAATGACACTACTTTGCATGTGAAGGATGAGTTAGTACTTGAGGATGTCAAATCCACCCTACAAAAATGAAAGTTGATTGATAGTAACTTGAATGGAAGCAATATATTTTGGCACTCACATAGTGAGGGACTTAAAGCTAAAGGGAGGGCACATGAGTAATAGTTTTTGTTTTCATAACAAGTCTAGATCTATGTAAAATTGTTGAAAAAAGAATATGACATATTATGGGTGCCACAAGAAGGTGCATGTTAGGAGTTTTTTTCCTAACAAGCAGCCCGATGCTCTGTCTGGTGAGTCATCTTGTACAAAAGATGATGTTGCTGTAGTCTATTATGACCGTGAAGGAGAAGTGTTGTTAGCTACTTATAGACAAACCAAGATTTATGATTCATAGATCTTGTATTCTTATTACTTTTACAATATATTTCTCTGCAAGAGTTAGTTTTAGACATTCAAAGAGACGTAGGGTGGAGTTATCTTAATAGGAAATGATTATACTTGTAATGTTGTTAGGATTTTAATAGCGAAGGTGAGGATGTAAGATGGTGTGGTTAGTATATTATCTAACAAGAGGCTCCTCCTTAAGATGAGTAAAAATCTCATCACTTTGAGTGCTTAGATTGTAATGGGTGTCAATGTATTGTTGAGGATGTTAGCATAAGATTTACAAAAGAGACTTAGTTATTGATGAAGGTGAAGCTAGTTGGAACACTATATGAGTTAGTGTGATATCAGGTTGTGGGAATAGCTATTGTGATATTGCTAAGGTTTCAAAATCTGATGTTATGAGACCTTTGCACATGAGATAAGGTCACATGACTGTAAATGTAACACCCCCAAATTTCACTCCTGAAAATTTTTATTTTTTTGAAAGATTAAAGTGGAAGCTAGGAGCGAATTTGGTAAATGTTACCGCCACATGTAACACAAGATAAATGTCAACCATCTATCTCATGTTAGATGCAAGGCTAAAACCTATCAAACAATTAAATCCGAATTTTAAAGCATAACAGCGTTACGAGAAATTAAAAGTCAATTACAAAATCCTTGAAAATTTAAATACAATACTTGGAACTTCCAAAGGAGAATACAATTAAACAAACAAATCCCAAAGGATAATTATCCGGATCGCCTACTCACTCAAGTCAAGCCTTCCACCCTAAAACAGTAACCGATCTTAAACCTGCACAAGAGGTCTGCTCCCCACCATCGATGGATCATCACAGGACCCATCCAACCAGTTTAGTATCAGTACGGGTCCAATACCGAGTAAGTCTCGCTAACCTACCTTATAGGAGAGATATCATCAAGTGCATATTAAATTATAGTACAATACGTTAATACAATATCATACATACTCACAACCCACAGCATGAATCTTGCCATACACTCATAGTAACATATAAAACATATGCAACATCCCATTTAACATATAAGCGTGGTATAACCGAAATAATAAGTGACTCATTATGCACATAAACAGCATGTGGTAATATATATAATAAAAGCTAGTCATGGTCCAATTAGACTTATTCTTTATTCTCATTAATAGTATATTCATTCCACACATATTCTTTAATAATCCATGTAAGCGCGGAGACCCCACTATTATAGCCGGTGGACCGGATATCAACACTCAGGGCAGAACGCCTCTGACCACTATTATAGCCGGTGGACCGGAATCAACACCCAGGGCAGAACGCCTCTGGCCACTATTCTAACCGGTGGACCGGACTGGCCCTGAACTTACATGGTGTTTCGTTGTAAGTACTTAGTATTTTTCCCTGTGGACTACTTCATTCAGATTCATTCAACGCATTCTTTATTAGTCCATGTGAGCGCGGGAACCCCACTATTATAGCCGGTGGACCGGAAGATATACGCACAGGGCAAAACGCCTCTGATCCACTATTATAGCCGGTGGACCGAAAAATAACGCATAGGGCAGAATGCCTCTGATCCACTATTATAGCCGGTGGACCGGATCACAGCCCCGACTCACATGGTGTTTCGCTTTAAGTACTTAGTATTTTTCCCATGGATTAACTTATACGTTTGGTTTGTCGAGCACGAGATCCCCCACTATTATAGCAGGTGGACTGGAAGATAACGCACAGGGCAGAACGCCTCTGATCCACTATTATAGCCGGTGGACCGGAAAATAAACGCACAGGGCAAAACGCCTCTGATCCACTATTATAGCCGGTGGACCGGATCACAGGCTCGGCTCGACATCTTTCGCTTTATGTGATTAATGTCTTATCAGTGTCTTATTAAATCACACATCTCCCTTGACATGCATAAATCATTCTCTTTATACTGTACACATCACAACAAATAAAATCCCATATTCATGACTACACTTTAGTCAATAAATACACATGATAACACCAAACAACTCTAAGCAACCATAACCAACCATAATTGTCCACACCAAACCGTGGTTAACCACTCTTAACCCTACTTTACCATAACAACAAATACTTAGCCATCCCAAACCTTAATTATCCTCGACAAATCACAATTAGCTACTCCAACCCTACTTAATCACAACGACCCAGAGTTAATCACTCCAAACCCTAATTTTGTCTCCTCCATACCCTTATGATACTCCACGTACTACTCTCCGTCCAAAACTGTTAAGCACCCAAATCATACTTGCATTACGTTCCTTAAATCCCAAATCAACCTATCATACGTAAATTTTGCTCCCACGCAAACGTTACACATCCCACACAACCTCTCGAACTTTTCATACAACCCTAAATCCCATACAATCATTAACTCCCATGCAAAACCCTAATTCCACCATGCAGACCCTAATACCATCATACAAACATTAATACCACCATACAACCATAACACCACCATGCAAACCCTAATACCACCATAAGCCATTAATACCACCATGAAATCACAAATACCACCATGCAAACCCTAATACCACCATGTGAACCCTAATACCACCATTACAACCCTAATACCACCATGTAAACCCTAATATCATCATGCAGCCATTAATACCACCATGCAACCATTAATACCGCCATAGAACATTAATACCACCATACAAACCATAACACCACCATGCAAACCCTAATACCACCATAAGCCATTAATACCATTATGCAATCATTAATACCACCATACGAACATTAATACCACCATAAAAACCCTAATACCACCATACAACATTAATACCTCCATAAAATCATAAATACCACCATACAACCCGAATACCACCATGCGAACCACTAGTACCGCCCTAGAACATTAATACCATCATACAAACTTCAAGACTCCCATGATGGTTCCCAACTCATATTACCATTTATCCTAATATGTATGTCCTAGAGGACCATAACATAATACATCATAAACATCATACATATACATGTCATGCTCATATCATGGGAGCACATACAACATACCTCAATCTCCAAGCTGCGCTACACATAAGGCAAGTTATACACAAATCATATAATACATGGCATAGCATGGCATACACAACATTCAACACATCCATGTCCCACATAGCACAAGGCCATTAGCTTCGTCCTTACTAAACACCCACAAGTAGAGGTAAGTAGAGACTTACCTGGATCCGAAGCTAGCTAAGCGACGTAAGAGGGAGAGAGATCCCTAGCTCGTGGATCCACGAGAAAGCTTTCCTAGATCCGATAGAAAGCAATTAATACCATTTCAACTATTTCTATACATTCAATTTTAGAAAAAACAACAATACAAGCAATCGACTTCATAATTTCACTTGAAATTTAGGGTTTTAGGCCCGAAAATACAACTCGTTAAAATTCTATAAATTTAATCAAATTGAATGTTTAGAAATGCAATTAAACACATTTTATAACATATCAAATAATCAATTACTCAAAACTAGTAAAAGAAATACACAATTTAGCCCAATTAGGGTTTTTGAGCCCGGAACGCAAATCCGATTAATTCTTGCCAAAACATATCAATTGACGGTTCGGAAATGTAATTAAACATATTCTAATGTAATTTATATAGTCAATTGAATAAAATAACCGGATTACCCAAACCAATTTAAACCCGCGGGAGTTTTGACCTAAAAATCCAATTCCGATCAATTACGCATAATTTTCCCAAATCAACACTTCTAATATAAAATTAAATACATTTTAAACGATACTATAAAATCAATTGAGCGGAATGGCTCAATTATACGACCCAATTTCATTACACCCAAAATTTGACCTAGGAATCAAATTCTGATAAAACCTACATAAATTTCTCAAATTGACGGTTCCAAAATGCAATTGGATACATTTTAAAACATATTGTATAATCAATTTGTCCGAAATCGCAAAAACGGCGTATCCGAAAAATTTGGGCATAACCCGGCTAAAAATCCAATTTTTTTCCAAAATTCCAACACAACCACACAATTAACCTATCCAAATCAATCTTACAACACATATATACATAATCAAACAATCAATTTAGCTTTTAACAAGCTAAATCACACTCAATTAATCAAATTAAGGGTTAGGGTTTCCAGAAATTTATACCAACGAAATCGATACAAAGCAAGTCAAGAAAATGCCGGAGAAGCTTCGTCGGAGGCTGGGGTGGCTCGCCGGTCGTCGCCCAAGCTCGCCATGGCCGGACAGCGGCTCGCCGCTACTGTGCGTGGCTCCTTCGACCGCTGCTGCAGCGGTTATTGTTGCGGCTGCTGGTGCGTGGCTTCGACTGCTGCTGTTGCGTCGACGGTGGTGGTCGGTAGTTGGAGGCCGACGATCGACGAGGGAGGAGAGGGGAGGAGGAGAGGCGTAAGGGGGGGTCGGCTAGGGTTAGGGTTAGGGTTGCGAGACAGGGAGTCGGGGAAAGGGAAGAGAGAAAGAAAAAGAAGGGACGGGGCGCCGGTCGGGGCTCGGTGCGGGGGTTTTTTTTTTTTTTTTTTTTTTTTACAAATACACATTAGATAAAATACCAAAAATATCAAAATATTATTAGAAGATTTTATCTAAAATTTATTTAATCAAAAATTTATTTCGAACGGATCCGAAGGCTTAAAATTAGTAAAAAGGCTATATAAAGAATTTTGAAAACATTTTCGGAAGGATTTAACAACGAACAAAAAATTTATATTATTTACGGAAATGTATTATAAGACCTCGAAAAATTATTTAAAAGTATATAATAAAATGTTTAAGTCAAATTCTAATAAATCAAGACTAATTTTAATAATTTCCGAAATTGGTTTTCCGTAAACCAAAACGCATAAAACGAAAGAGAATTAATTCCAGAAAGAATTTCATGAATAAACTCCAAAAATCTTTTTAATTTAAAACTTCCCAAATATTAAAGAATTCCGAAAACGAATAAATTTAAAGTCGGAAATATTTTCTACGGATAAAATTATTAAAATAAATTTAACTATTTAAATAGAAATTCTATAATTTAAATAATATATTTCGTTAACGAAATATAACTTCAAAACAAGGTCGTAATCACATGACGAAGATATAATCGAAAACGAATTAAAAATATTAAAAAACCAAAATACGAGAAAGAACGGGAATATATATTTTTAACCGAAGATCGAAATCATAAGAATATAATAAAATCATTGTCGTGAACGAATTTGTCTAGAATGGTTCGCAACGACAATGATTAATTACATTCAATTATGAATTCGAAATCATTGATAAATCCGTAAAACGAATCGAAATTAAAATAATTAATTGTTTACATCAAATTACGCTAATAAAATCATTAGACTTAATAAATCTGGATTTTAAAAATACGGGGTATTACAGTAAAGGATCTTATTGACCTCTCTAAAAGTAGGTTTCTTGATGGAAAAAATATAGGTACTATAAACTTTTGATAGCGTATTGTATTTTCTATGTAAAAGTGGGTTAGGATTTCGATAGCTAAGCATAGTATGAGACTACTTGTTATGTATATCCATGTTTATTTATATGGTTTAACAAGAGTAGTTTCAAAAGGCTATTCATAGTATATGATCACATTTATTAATGACTTCACTAGAAAGGTATGGGTGTATTTCTTATAGCATAAGAACGATGTGTTTTATGTTTTCAAGGATGAGAAGGCATTACTAGAGAAACATATTAGGAAGAAAGTTAAGTATCTCATGACAGATAATTATCTGATTTTATTGAGTAGAGTTTCATTGATATATGTCATGAGCATAGGATAGGGGGACACCACACTTATGTTAGGAGGCCACAAAACAATAGAATTATAGGGAAAATGAATGGAACCCTATTGGAGAAGGCTCATATTACATTACCACAGAAAGTATTAATGTAATACGCCAACATTTTAAAACATAGAATTTAATAATTAAGCATCACTTAGGATAATTTTAAATTTTAAATTAATTAATTTAATTATTTTGTGAACTTTTAGGTGTATAAAAAAGGATATGATTATTTAATAAATTAAAATAAATAGTTTGTTGTTTTATCACATTCATTTTATTTAAATAGTTTTCCAAACCCATATTTTACTAAAATTCCTCTTAAATCAATACCTTCAATTTGAAATAAATAAATTCATTAAATTAATTTATCCATCTAAATAATTAAATACCTTTATTCCTAAAATTATTTTAATTCTAGTGTCTCCCTTTTCCTTTTTTCTTTCCATTTCTTTTTCCTTCCTATTTCATTTCCTCCTTTTTCCTTTCCTCTTTTGGTATTCCCTAGGTTGTGGCCCTTCTCTAATTTTCTCTTTCTTTCACCCTTGCATCTAGCCTAGTGCACCCTCTCCTTTCTTTTTTCTTCATTTCCCCCCTGGTGGGGATAACCGAATCCCTCCTTTTTCCTCCCTCTCCTTTGTGCACACAGGTTGGCCTGTCTCCTCCTTTCTCTCATACCTAGTCGACGTACCTTCTTTCCCTTCTCCTTTCTTCCTCTCTACTGCAGCCCTACCTCTCCATCTCTCACTCATCACTTTCCCTTCCATTTTTGAGCCAAACATAGGACCCCTCCAGTGCCCCTTCCTTTTGTCTTTTCTTCCTTCCCTCCACTACCACCGTATACCACAACCTTCCACCTCTCCTCCCACCAACACCTATCTTGAAATCCCTACCTCCCCTCCTCTTGCTCTTCTTTTTCTTCTTCCCCCTTCCTATTTTCTTCCCCCAAGTCCCTTCTTACCCCTCCCTATAGATCTTTCTTTTTATTTCTTTCCTTCTTCTCCCATCACCCCTAATTTATGTTGCCACCCTCAACTACCTCTTCTGCCACTCAACCAACAACTATAGCAACCTCTTGGCCCCACGTACTACCTTCCTACACCACCAAACAACCACCCTTAGCCACTTATAGCCACCTGTCCCTTCATGCCTTTTTTCATCCCTTTGTCAACCTCCACCATGCACCACCATCTCCCCCCTTCTTCTAATGCCACAACTAGTCTTCAATTCCCTAGCACCTCCCCTACCACCAACCTAACTTACCTTGGCAAAATCCCCTATAGGCCCTTCCCTTTTTCCTTCCTTCTTCTTCTTCTCCGTTCCTTGCATCCTTTTCCAAGCCCCTTGAGATGCCATCTCCACCTCCTTGAGCCTCCGATCTTTAAGCCCCCCAACCACCATCTACACCCCTACTCCCTCCCTACACCTAGCCACCATCCTCACTCCTTTCCACAAGCCCTCAACCAAACCCCCAAAACCGTTACTCGATCCAACCCTTTCCCCCTTTCTCCTATCCCCTCTTCGACCCTTATTGCCTCTTCATTATATGCATGTAACTAACACTACCATGCACCATGAGTCTGTTACATATCCTTAACTAAATATTGCTAATTTTGAGGCATAAAAATAGTTAATATTAATATGTTTTAATTAAGATTTTTGATAAAAATTTATTCTTTACTTTTCTACTACTAGTATGCTAATTTTGATATTATGTTCCTTTATAAATTTTTCTAATCAAAGCTTAAACATTTAACTAGGTTATTGGTAAGGTTTAGTTATTGTTGGAAATAAGGTAATCATTATACCCTATTAAAATGTGCAGATATACATATGCTAGCACATTAGGATTTATAATTATGTAGTGTGCATATTGCGTGATGTTAAATATATTATAATTTCTAGTATATGTTGGTAGTTAAAATGAAAAGCATGTTATATTATGTGTCATGCATAGAAATGATAGTAAGGGAAGGAGCCTTGTTTTTAATAAAAATGTGAAAAACATGTATGTTGCATGATAAGCAAATGTCACCATTTATAGTATAGATAATGTTAATATGAGCCCTAGAGGCCTTTTAGCAACTTTTCTTATGTAAAAGATGTCACCTAAATAAGTACATATGGTATTTATATTAAATAATAATTCTTGGTGGTGTTATATGATATACATGGACAATGGATATTAATGTTTTATGTGGTGAGGGTATTTTAATATATTTGGCATATGATGGAAAAATTGGTAATTTTTATGAATAAAAGGGGTAATATAGTAAGCTAAAAAGTAAGAATGGTATTGTGGTAAATTTGGCAAGAAAGGGGGTAACATGGTTAATTTAGAAGTAAAAACATAATTTGGTATATTATTAGATTAGAAAGACATTTTAGTTATTTCAGTAGAAAAGAAGGCTAACTTGTTAATTTTATAAACATAAGGGGGTAAATTGGTAAGTACGAAGGGTACACTACAAATAATTCACTTTTACCAATAGGGCATTATGTATTGGCAAAAGACATTTCTTTGTTGGCAAAAGCCATTTCTTTGTTGGCAAAAGTTTTACCAGCAAATATTTTTCAGTGAAAAAACTGTGGGTAAAAATCTATACTTAAAAGTTTTGCCCACAGATAAGTATGATCTGTTAGGAATAATTAATAATGCCCACATATATTTATCTGTTGATAAAACTTATATCTAGATTTATATCTATAAGTAAAAGTATTAACCATAAAATAATATTTATGACTAAAACTATTATCCATGAAACGATATTTGTGACTAAATGTATTACCCACAAAATAATATCTATGACTAAAATTATTATCCACTAATTGATATCTGTAACTTAAGGTATTATCCTTAAAGCAATATATACTACTAAAACTATTTCCAACAAATATATATTATTGCTTATATATATTTTAACTATATATATATATATATATGTATTATCTATTCGTAAAATGATAATGCTATCCATAATACCTGTTGTAATAATATTTACCTGTAATAACAACTTATCCTAATATACAATTAAGTACACCATACATAGTCATCAGTGTTTATTTGTCTAAGTTATAATATAGTCTTGTAGGTGCATTACTATAAATACAACTTGTAACATATGCTGACATACAAGACATCTCCATTAACACATCAAATACCATCCTATTCATTCTCATCCTATTCAGCACCTCCAACAACTTCAACGCCTTTAACATTCTCTTTGATAATCATCAAGGTATATTCCTTAAGAAAATATTCAAGTAACTTAATCATATTAATATAAGTTCATACCTAAAATCTAAATAAATGGAGTTTTAAAATTTTCTCAAAAATAAGAAGAGTCCTTAATTATGAGGAGAGCAGGTGTGAGCAAAGGAAGTATTTAAAGAAAAGAATAACTTAATTCCTCTATTTTCATAAAATAATTACAATTTTTACTTAAATCAAAAAAGGTAAAATAGAAAGGAAAATTAAAAGTTGAATGGAGTTTGAGTTTTTATTTACATGTAATAATGTAGATGCTCATGTAGCTTATAACCTTGATTAGGTAGTCGGTGTTCACATGCCATACATATGTCAATCATCGACCAATTTTAATGTTTGCAAATTATAGTCTTGGAAACATAAATTAGAATTTCGAAACTGCTTTATTCTATAGGTTTTTTTAAAGTAGTCTGCTGCAATTGTATATGAGGGTTGTGATGGTGTGTACGTCTAGACCTATACCTAGACTATATCAATGACAAGATTCATGTTCAAGTGTTATAGGTCTTAGAAATATTAATTGCAAAAAGATATCTTTTAGGATGAGCAACAATCAATAGATTCAAGCCTTACAATTTAAGCTTTTTGGTTTTTGACATGGTAGGGTTGATCTATTCCATAAGTTCAGATCTTCAGAGCTCCCATTTATACTATTCTAAGATGTGTGGTTTCTAGAGCTGCTATAAGCAAGCCCATGTCTTATGCCAAAACAATACAAGTACAAAATAATGTTGAAAGTATAAAATCATTAATCAAGCTAAATCCAACAACTTATGATTTTAGGTTCATTAGTTCAAATACATAATCTAGAAAAGGCAGCGTATGAGTATTTATCACCTAAAAAGAGAAACATTCCAAATGAATCCTTCCTTTAGGTGAACTCTAGTTAAAATTAAATATAATTACTATAATTGTTTGTCTAACAATTGCCTGTATGCACTTGTCAAGACTTTAATTTCTTTTTCTAAATGACTTAATTAGATAACTAATTATACATATATGCACTAGTTGGTATTATTAAATGTCAATGTTCTTCCTATTTTTAATGTGTTAACATGGACACCTATTAGACTTTATATCATTCAATGAACAAAAATATAGAAGTAGGTCAAATGATATCTCTATAATAATTAATCATAATAGTACATATGAAAACACCAAAAAGGATGTGGCATGGATAGGTTAAAAGAAAACTAGAGATAAAGCAACAAAGTGTAGGGTGTTGGTTCCTTCCAATGCCAAAAGAGGTCAAGCAGCTAAAATAATATAAACAAATGCTCAAGATCTTGCTCATATGGAGTTAAAAGTGAAGAAGGATTTTGATGAAGCAAAATGGTACATCAACCTAGACAACACACTAGTGGTATGACACTAAGCGATGTAAAACAAATCAAGAAAAAGGGGAATTTTTAAAAAGATGAAATGAAGGGAAAGAAGGAATCACAAATAACAAAAGGCTTGTAGATTTCAAAGGTTTAAAAATTTATTTACTTCATAATCGCAACTACACCCATGAAACATTGGCATTTTTCCCTATTACTAGAACACCAAAAGT
Source organism: Tamarix chinensis (assembly GCA_030549775.1). NCBI lineage: Eukaryota > Viridiplantae > Streptophyta > Magnoliopsida > Caryophyllales > Tamaricaceae > Tamarix > Tamarix chinensis. Next base: position 67,495,416 of record CM060181.1, read on the forward strand.
CTAAGTCACAAAGCAAAAGGTTGGACTACACCAACTACAATTGATATGTAACACCCACACAAATTCCACTCAACATAGGTGATGGATGATGATATTCGTGTTGTATGATGGTGAATGAATAAGGGTAGGATAAAATGCACAAATGTAACACTTAAACACCTCAGAAAGATGATGTTTAAATGGATCTCAAAGAGTAATCACATAGATGAACCCTTTGATATGAATCAAATGAAGAAAACACAAAGAATCTTCATAGGATTCAAAACCAAAGAAAAGGAACACACAAAGAATCCTTAACAATGGCCACTTTCAACTCATATAGAATTGGAAGGTTTAAACTCTCTCAAAAGAGATGATTTTTATTCAAAACTCAAACTCTTCATTTTACACATGAGAAGACCCTTATTTATAGGCCATAACACCCATGCCAACTTATACCAAATTCATAGGATTTTTTCCAATCAAACCATATTCTAACTAACCTTATCCACTTCTAACTAACTAAAAAATATGACCATTAATTAGAGCCAATAAACTTAACCTTCTAGTTGTTAACTATAGCTAATTACAACCTGTAATTACAATTAAATTATATGGAAATACATCATATAAAAATTGCTCCCTCATGAGCTAGTTAGTTACATAAAAAACAACTATAACAACGAAAACCTTAATTTGCATTACACAATGTTTGGTGCTTGTTCCAGCAGCCTCCACAAGTTATCATGATGTGGCATAATATCCAAAATGTCATCAAAACATAGTTTGACTCACCCCATAGCTGCCATGTCATTAAGGTCTTGTTTGGTTGCTTAAGAACTCAAAGAAACTCCTCAAACATGTCTCAAAACAATGTTTGGAAGTAAATAAGTACATGATCCTGGATCAATCTCCCCGGCTTGAAGAATTTGGCCTCAGATTCACAACTTTGAAGAGGAATAACAAACACCAAAGGACACATTCTTCTAGGTAATACTTATCCTTTAATTTTTTTTAATATCTCCTTCACATTAAAGTTATCTTTGAAAATACTCCAATTACTCAGTATTGACATTGGATCTTTATATGTGCACATCAATGAAGATAAAAAAAAATGCATGGGAAGCATTATGGTTTATTTGCTTCTTCACATCACATATGTCATCATGAACATTACACACCTTCAAACTCAAAATGTTTTTTCTTCAGTTTGCTTTGAATGATACAAGGGTTCCATGATAACATTCGCTCCATAAGAACATAAGGAAACCATGGGATAATAATGCACGTCATTCTCCACATAATCAATTTGATGCATGTCAAATCGTGGTTGCCTTACTTTCGCTTCCTTGGTAGGAATAGCATGATTGTCTTCATCATCACATACTTGATTTTCATCCTCATTCACGCTTTCGTTTTCTTCCCTTTTAATCTCCTCAATTTCTCCTGAGGTAATAACTCTTTGATTAGGAAAATCTTTAGCATAATGACCATAACCTCTATATTTAAAACATTCTCTATTTTCACCTTTAATCTCCTTAACTTTATAATTCTCAATTCGTAGCTTAAAATCTTTTTCATCCATGATAATGCTTGAATTTTATGGCATAAAAGTTGAATATGATGATGCTTCATTTGAAATGGAAGAGGAAGGTTTGGAGAATACCTTAGGCTTTTTGTTTTTCCTTTTAAAATTTATAGCAAGCTTGATCATATCTTCAAGTGTCTCATATAGAGAAACTTCAACTTTATCTCTAATGTTGAAATTCAATCCTCCAAGATATCTTGCACAAGTTTTTTCTTTCCTCTCTTATACATCACATACCAAGGATAACTTTACAAATTTCCTTGTATATTCTTCCACACTTTAATTCCCTTGCTTTAATGTCATCATATTAATGAAGTTGTCTTGCTCAAATTCTCTTGGGATGAAGTTTCACTTCATGTGCTTTTTCAATTTCTCCTATGACTTAATCTTTGGCTTTCAATTTATTTCTCTTGATCTCTTGAGATTATCAAACCAAATTCTTGCAAATTTTTGAAGTTTTAGAGTAGCCAACTTACATCTCATATGATCATCATATTCTTTAAATTCAAAAATGGACTCCATGGGTGCATCTAATATATGAATTTCACCACATCTAACCTTCCATTAAATTCTGGAAAATAAACCTTCAAACCCTTATCTTCATCATGATCTTGCCTTCTTCTTATTCAACTATGTATGCTTGACTATGGACTTGAATCTTCTTCAACATATTCAAGTTTGTTATTCAAATGACCTCCTCCTGATTCAATGGCTCACCTCACCATACTTCAACCCTATCATTTTGTTCTTCCATCCGATTCTCCATTTTCACTTCAAGATTTGGAAATTGAATGTTGATGTCATCAAGGATGGACTTCATAAATTATGAATTTTCCATTATTTTATATGCTACGATTTAACTCAAAGCGATTGAATGATGTTTTGTAAGTTGCAAGAAAACCAACGAATGAAAAGAAGTAGCGTATGCTAGAGTTGAGTATATCACTCAAGGAGAAATTTTTTTTTATGTGTGTGTAATCTCACAACACTCAAAATAATGGAAGGTATCAATGTATATGAGTGGCATATGGAAAGAGAAATTAAGAGAAGTGACAATCTTCAACTTCAATTGAATCTTGATGACGTTTATCAAGATCTTGATAAAGTTCTTGGTTGAAGATGTATTATAAAAGATGAATATCTTCAAACAAAGGATGAAGATGTGCTAAGGGCTTATGAATGGAGGATCGTGAATGAAATCTTGATGGTAGAACCGAGTAGCAGAGGGATGTTTTTGTGATCATGGTCAAATCTAACCTCAATAAAAAAGAAACTTGAAAAGGATAAAGAGTGGAATTCAAAGCCTATGAAAGTGGTTTACCCTAAGAAGGGATGAATCATATGGCTCTAATAGCAAATTTGATATGTAACACCCACATAAATTACATTCAACAAAGATGATGGATAATGATGTTAGTGTTGTATGATGGTGGAAAAATAAGGGTAGGATAAAATGCAACAAATATAACACTTAAACACCGCACACAGATGATGTTTAAATGGATCTCAAAGAGAACTCACAAAGATGAACCCTTTGATTTGAATCAAATGAAGAAAACATAAAGAATCTTCATAGGATTTAAAACCAAAGAAAAGGAACACACAAAGAATCCTTAATAATCGCCACTTTCAACTCACATAAAATTGGAAGGTTTACACTCTCTCAAAGGAGATGATTTTCATTCAAAACTAAAACTCTGCATTTTACACATGAGACGACCCTTATTTATAGGCCATAACCCCCACACTAACTCACATAAAATTGGAAGATTTAAACTCTCTCAAAGGAGATGATTTTTGTTCAAAACTCAAACTTTGCATTTTACACATGAGATGACCCTTATTTATAGGCCATAACCCCCACGCTAACTAATACCAAAATCATAGGATAGTTTCCAATAAAACCATATCATAACTAACATTATCCACTTCTGACTAACTAACTAATAGGACTATTAATTACAACCCATAAACTCAAATTTCTAGCTATTAATTACAGATAATTATAACCTGCAATTACACATAAATGATATCGCAATACATCATATAAAAATTGTTTCCCTATGAGCTAGTTAGTTACATAAAGAAACAACCTTAACAAAGAAAACCCTAATTTACATTACTCCATATGTCATGCCGATGTGGCATAACATCCAACATGTCATCAAAAGATAGGTTGACTCATCCCATAGCTTCCATGACATTAAGGTCCTATTTGGTTGATTGAAATTGAATAAAATGCAACTTATGCTTTGAAATTCAAGAAAGTGTCATGTTTTACTTTGGCACTTCCATTAACTCAAAGAAACTCCTCAAACATGTCTCAAAACCATGGTTGCAAGTAAATAAGGCCATGATCTTGCATCAGCAACTGCTATCATCAGTACCAGGAGGCTTAAATATTTAACTTACTAAAGATAATTTGAAAAATATAATTGGTCATATGACAACACTTACATCAATCTTCACATCACATTAGAAAAACTTAGGGTGTAGAGGCATTGATGAAGTGAAAGTGGATATACACCACGATCCATCAAAGCTCTTCCTAATATTTTACCTTCAAGATAATATATATCATATACTCAATTGTTAGAACTATAAATGAAAGATCTAATTTAACTTAATTAGGGTTTTTTTGCCCGGATGAAAAATCCGGTCAAATCTTTCTAAAATATCTAAATTGACTTGTCAAAATGAAATTAAATATAATCTAATGCAAATTATATAATTAACTGAATAAAATAACTCGATTACACAATCCAATTTAAATCCATAATAATTTTGATCTAAGAATCCAATTTTGATTATTTTTGCATAAAATTTTCAAATTGATAGTTTTAATATGAAATTAGATATATTGCAAAGCATAATGTAAATTTAATTTATCTAAATAGATTAATCAAATAAAATTAACAAATCCGGACATAGGTGGGTCACAAATCCAATTTTCACAAATCAACCATAACCTATATAATTAACCATTTTAAATCACTCACACAACACATATATATAATTAAACAACTAAATTATCTTATCATAATCTAATTTATTTAAAATTAATCAAAATAGAAGTTAGGTTTTGAGTATTTAAGCCAAACAAATAGCTATGAAATTAGAGGGAGTGAGAGGTGCTGGAGCTTTGCCGGTGGTCAAGGACCATTCGCTGGTGATGAGCGGTGCTGGAGGTAGATGGGCAGTGGAGCGCTGTGGACATCCTTGTGTGTTCCTAGCGGTTGTTGCTACTACTCCACTACTGCTACACTAGAGGACGATGACGACGAGTTAGAACTGGTGTGGTGGTGTGCTCGAGCGGCGGTGGATGGTGGTGTAGCTTGGGTTGAAGGTGTAGAGTAAGAGGAGGCATAGGTAAGGGTTGGAGGATGGGAGTCACCCCAATGCTACACATATTAGCCGAAAATTAGAATGATATAAGGGTGGGGGTAGTAAGTGCGCATGAGAGAATTTTTTTTAAAGAAATTTTAAGGAGTTTTGGTGTTTAAGTGTTTTTTTATTATATTTAATTTTTTTGGATTATATAGATTTGAAAAAATTTATTATATAACGTATATATATATATATATATATATATATTTGTGTGTGTACCTATATATGGAACTTAAACATTTTTAGTGACCAATAAATTAATGATTAACGACCAAGAATTATATTAGTCGCAATAGATATACCAATAATGACAACTTTTGATATTAGTAGTTAATAATATATCAATAATGACAAAACAGAATTTGTCGCCAAATTAGTCGTTAATGCACAAGTTTGTTGTAGTGTAAAATAAATAAATTCAAAGGTGAAAATATTTTTTACAAATAAATCATTAAAATAATTTTACTATTTTAAAGATATTTTATAATAAAAGAAAATTTATTTTCTCTAATGAAATATAACTCAATAACAAAATCATAATCACACAATGAAGTTAAATTTAAAATATTAAAATGAAAACACACAATGAAAATGGAAATGTATTTTACATAAAAATAATATAGCTTCTTGAAGAAGAAATAAAATATCAAAATATTAAATAAAATAAATTGGAAAATATATAAATCAAATTCTAAGGAACTATAAAAAAACTTAGATAATATCTATAAATGGTAATATATTTTTGAATAGAATCAAGAGCACATGAATTTCATAAAAGTCATAATTTTGAATGAATTTTTCATTAATAATCCACAACAACATGAATTTAAAATCATCAACAAAACTATAAAACCAATCACAAATAAAATAATTAAATATTTTGAACAAATTTTATTATTAAAATCATTAAGTTTAACGAAATTGAATTTAAAAAATATGAGTATAAAAGTAACTGTAATAATATTAGGCACAAGAATTTCTAACAACAACGGGTACACCGCCATCTAGACCGTCATCGCTTTGATCAAGTAGCGAAACCTCCATCATATAGGTCATTCGTACTCTGACTTGACTAATTATTACCTCCATTATAATATTTAATATTATATTTCATGTAATAATGAGAGTTACTATAATTTTTAATTACTATTATAATGATAACTTTTATTATTTTAATTACCTTAGTTATGTTATAATAATATTAACAATAATTATAATAATAATTATAAATATGGTAATATATTATATCAGTAGTATTTCATATAAAACATATCAATAATCATAATAAGAGAAGTATCTCGTGTGTAAGTGGAATGAATCTATTGTGCCACGAGAAACATTTTTCTTCCTTATATACTAATACCAATAGATATATAAGTAAGTATTAATTTTGTCGGTACAATGTTATTAATATCTGTAGATATAAAATTAGGCAAAAGAAATGTTGTCATAATATAATATTACCAGAATATAAACAATTTCTATAAGGAAAACTTTCTTCATTGGCCAAAAAAAAATATATGTTCGTATTCGTAACTTTTAACAACAGAAAAAAATCTATGACTAAATTTTTGTTGGCAAAAGTCATAAATTTTGTAGTGGTATTTTGTTAATTTTGTATAAAATAAAGGTATTTTGGTAATTTGGCAAAAAAATGGAAATTTTGTAATTTTAATAGGTATAAAGGGAAATTTGGTAATTTAACTAACAAGAAGGATAAATTGGGAATTAAATAAGGATGGAGGGTAATTTGGTAAATTAACAAACCAAAAGGGTAATTTAGTTATTTTAATAAGTATAAAGGGTAATTTGGTAATTTTAACAAGTGTACGGTAATTTGCTGAATTAACAAACAAGAATAGTAATTTTGTAATCTAATGCGTGTGAGGGGTAAAGGTGGTAGTTTAATAGGTATGGAGTGTAATTTGGTAAATGAGCAAATACGAAAGTGTATATTGGTGATTATTCAAGTATAAAGGGAAATCTGGCAATTAGGCAAGTAAAAGGGGTAACTTGGTAACTTTATAAAAAAGGGGCATTTTTTTAATTTTGTACGTATGAAAGGGGTAAATTGGTAAATTCTATATAATATGTCAATGGATCAAATAAGTCTTCATAATAAGAGATAAGGGATATTAAATAATAGAATAAGGTTTTATGGCCTTAGTAACACTTGTTTAAGTATCACCATGTATATTGTAATGATAAGGGTATTTCCATCAACCGGTGAATATTATAAGGATAATGCATGGTATAGGTTGGAGTGGGTAATTAAGGGTATAATATGATGTTTATTTAATAATAAATCAAGAGATGCCTTAACTATTAATTATGCATGGAAATGTGTGGTGGATGTATTATATGTAAATTTTAGGGTTTATGTGTTTCATGATCCTTCGATATAGAATACTTCATTTTATGACTTGTATTATAACTATGATATGAAAACCCTTTTCTAGCATGAGAATAAATGGAAATAAATTCTAAAATAGAAATGGAATATGCTATAATGGCGATAGTGGATTATTTAAGTTAACATGGATAACAATATGAATAAGGATTACTTAATAATAAAATAAACAAATGAAAATGAGTAAGTTTATGATTATTGTATTTCTCACCGTCACCTTAATTAAGATACTAAAAATTAAAGTGGAAAACCTTGAGATCAAGAATGGTGACTCTTTAGGGGTTGCTACCTTGAAAACGTGGTTTAGCACATGATTGTTTTGGATTTTGCTAGAGTGCCTTAGTGTCTCAGACAGGCCCTACATCTTACTCTATCTTCACTAATAGACCTATTTAGGGGTATGGATTAGGTGTCCTTGTTAGAAGGGCATTGTATGTCGTCATGCATTAGTACAACCAGGGTACCTTTTCATTTCTAAGTTAATGGTTGGAGGGTACTGTGTTTCTTGTATGTGCGAATATGACCAGTGTACCTTTGTATCTCTAGGTTTGTGATCACCCCCTTGAGTTAAATAAATAGATCTATTGTGTTAATTCAATGGAAAACACTAATCACATAAGGTGAAAGATTATTAAGCCAGCCCCAGATGGATTATATCGTTTGTACAGATCTAAAGGTATAAAGGTGGCTAGTAGTCTTTTTCCTTAGAGGATGTATATTTGTGCTGGTCCATTGGTTATAATAGTGGTGAGGAGCATTGTAACACACCTAAAATTCACTCGTGAAAATTTTTTTTTGAAAGAATAAGGCAGAAGCTAGAATAGAATTTGGGGAATGTTACCACCACATCTAACACAAGATAAATATCCACCATCTATCTCTTTCTAGATGCAAGGCTAAAACCTGTCAAACAAAATTCCAACTAATCTATGCCATAAGGATATACTCCTACAAGGAGATATCTATAGGCAGATGGAAAGTGAATAAATTCACTAAATAAAATCATCGCTGAATGAATCAGCGAACTTGTGAAATAAATTTGAATTTTAAAAGCTTATCAGAGTATGAGGAATTAAAAGTCAATTACGACACCCTTCAAATTTTAAATACAACACTTGAAACTTCTAAAAATGAATATAGTCAACAAAACAAATCCCAATAGATTAAATTCTAGATTGCCTACTCTCTCAAGCCAAGCCTTCCACCCAAATACAATATCCAATCTATTACCTACACAAGAGGTCTGCTCCCCACTATCACTGGATCGTCACAGGACCCATTCAACCAAGGTAGCATTAGTACGGGTCCGGTACTGAGTAAATCAAGACTAACCAACTCATGGAAGGAAACATGAAACATATAAGACATGAAAAACTCTTGCTTACAATTCTCATGCTTAATTATACAATTATTACATACAATAAAACATAGGGTAACAGATTCATAGTTATAAGTACATTACTAGACATGATGGCACATGAGATACAAGCATACAAGAAATCACAATCGCATGCTAAGTAACACCAATCAAACAGTCTGATAATAATTAGTATTACATCTTATTTTATTTATTTATGATGTGTTTAGGGACCCCACTATTCATAAACCGGTGGAACGGTCTGAAGCACCTCTCGGGGACAACACACCTGAGCCACTATTATCATCTGGTGGAACAGATCCTACACCTCTTAGAGTAAAACGCTCCTGAGCCACTATTCTTGAATGACTTGAATCACCCCTCAGGGACAGGACACCTAAGCCACTATTATCATCGGTGGAACGGACCCTACACCTGGTCCTGACTCACGTAATCTTCCACTTTAAATTATTAATGTCTTATTCATTGCTTATCTCATATCATATTCTTATTCAAGTTGAGTATAGGGCCCCACTATTCTTAATCCGGTGGAATGGACTAAAGCACCTCTCAGGGACAGAACACCTAACCCACTATTATCGTCCGGTGGAACGGACTCCACCTCTCAGGGCAAAATGCTCCTTAGCCACTATTCTTAACCGGTTGAACGGCTTGAATCACCTCTTAGGGATAAGACACCTGAGCCACTATTATTATCCGGTGGAACGGACCCTACACTTCGGCCCAACTCACGTGATCTTCCACTTTGAATTATTAGTATCTTATTCAAGGATTTTAACCGACCATCAATCAGGCCCACATGAATAATTCTATGACATAAAGATACAAAATAGGGTATCATATAATTTCAATCCATACTCAAATATATACCATATTCAAACATCATACTAGCACGCATTTGCATTGAGGCTATAAGTTCATCCATAAGTACAATTACCACACTAAACATAGCATACGCTGGACAGGATTAAATGATCAATAGGCATAATCATCACCTTCCACTCAGAACAGAAATACATCCAGATTCCATCATAAGTAAAGGTAAGTAGTGACTTACCTAAATTTGAAGCTAGCTAAGCAAATTGAGAAAGAGGGAGAGTTATCGAAAGCTCAACAATCCACGAGAAGGTTTTCCTAAATCGCCGATAGAAATTGGAACTTGGTTAGAAACTATCTTATCAATTAATAATTCACATATTCTAATTAAATAAACGCAAATGGACACAAATGAGCTTTTGTTGGAAAATGTGTCCATAACCTAGGACTCAAGATCATAGCTCTATTAAGATTTGAGAGTAAATATAAAACTAATCGGATTAACACACATATCACTTGGGACATTTCAAATTAATTTCGAAAGCCTGAGAAAGAATAATTGAATATAAATTAATTTATCAAAAATGACTTATTCATTAGGTTTTACAACTAAATAAGTAAACCAACCATTTTCATATAACCAAATCCAAACCAATTGGATTAAAACATAATTCAAATGATTTCAAACCCAAAGCGAGAAATTGATTGGATAAAAGACGCATAGCAAAAATTAATTTATAAAACCATCCCCGAAGATTTGGGTTTTTAATGACTAAACTACGAATCGACAAAATCACTTCAATTACCTCAAATTGATAGTTTGATAACACAATTAAACTAATTTTAGATAAATCTAGATAATTAATTTCAACAAAAATAATCTTCCTAGTAGCCAATTTAAGACTATCTATTTTCAAAATTAGGGTTTTAAAGCCCACGACACAAGCTTGGATAATTCAAATCAATTAATTCCAATTGAAGGTAGTAGAATGCAATTAGAATCATTTCAACTATTTCTATAAATTTAATTTTAGAAAAACAATTACACAAATGATCCCTTTCATAATTTCACTTGAAATCTAGGGTTTTAGGCCCAAAAATACAATTCAGTTAAATTCTAATAATTTATTTAAATTAAATGTCTATAAATGTAATTAGACATATTTTATAACATATCGTATAATCAATTGCCCAAAACCAATAAAAGAAATACCCAATTCAGCATAATTAGGGTTTTTGAGCCCGAAATACAAATTCGATTAAATATATTGATTGTTCAGAAATGTAAATAAATATATTCTAATATAAATTATATAGTCGATTGAATAAAACAACCCGATTACACAATCCAATTTAGTCCCGCAACAGTTTTGACCTAAAAATTAAATTCTGATTAATTGTGCACGATTTTCCCAAATCCGCACTGACAATATGAAAGTAAATACATTTCAAATGATATTATAAAATCAATTAAGCGAAACGACTCAATTATGGGATCTAATTTAATTACACACGAATTTTGACCTAGGAATCAAATTCCGATTGATTCCACATAAATTTCTTAAATTGATGGTTTTGAAATGAAATTAAATACATTTTAAAACGTATTGTATAATTAATTTATCTTAAATTGCCAAATCGGGCGGATCCAAATAATTCTACCATAACTCGGCCAAAAATCCAATTTATACCATACAAATCTCCAACATAAACCATACAATTAACCTATAACCAATAACACATATATACATAATCAAACAATCATAATATCATAACATAAACTCAAATCAATCAATTTAGTCAATACATCAAATAAACATATCTAATTATCTATCTAATATCATATCAATATCAATTATTTCAAAAATCTTATAACATAACGAAAATCCAAAGAAGAGCAAGGGAAGGGATACTGGGGGTTGCTCGTAGGCCCTACCTCGCCGCTCGCTGCGGCTGTGACTGCTTGACCCCTCTGCAAGCGCGTGCGGCATCAATTGCGTCTGCTGCTTCAATGTCGTCGTGTGGCAGAGCTAGGCGTTGCGCTGTTGCGTGGTGGCAGTGTGGTGGCAAGCTTGGTGGAGCTAGGAGGAAGGAGGGGGGTGAAAAGAAGAAGAGAGAGGGAGAGGAAAAAGGGAAAAGAAGAGGGGGGACGGGGGGGTACGGTCGGGGTACCGGTTGGGTTGGGCTCTTTTTTTTTTTTTTAACAAATACAAGTACAAAATAAAATACTAAATATCAAAAATTATTATTGGAAGAATTTAATCTAAAATTTATTTTGAAAGGATCTGAAGGCTTAAAATTAATAAAAGAGCTATATAAAGAATTTCATAAATATTTTCCGAAGAATTTACCATTGAATGTAAAAATTTATATTGTATACGGAAATATATTATAAGACCTCAAAATAATTATTTAAAAAAAATATAACAAAATTCAAATTCTAATAAATCGAGACTAATTTAAATAATTTTTGAAATTAGTTTTCCGTAAATTAAAATTTGTAAAATGAACAAAATTAATTTCAGAAGAAAATTCATAAATAAGTTCCAAAAATCTTTTTAACTTAAAATTTTCCAAAATTATTAACAATTTTCAGAAATGTATAAATTTAAGGGGGGAAATATTTTCAACGAATAAAATCATTAAAAGAAATTTAACTATTTAAATAGATATTCTATAATTTAAATAATATATTTTATTAATGAAATATAACTCCAAAATAATGTTGTAATCACACGACAAAGTTATAATTTAAAACGAATCCAAAATAGTAAAATTAAAATAGGAGAAAGAACGTGAATACATATTTTTAACCAAAAATGAAATCATATGAATTTAATAAAATCATGATCCTGAACGAATTTATCTATAATGATCCGCAACGACAACGATTAATTAAATTCAAATATGAAGTCAAAATCGTCAATAAATCCATAAAATGAATCAAAATTAAAATAATTAAATATTTACATCAAATTACGCTAATAAAAATCATTAAGCTTAATAAAGTTAGATTTCAAAAATATGGGGTATTACAAGCATGTTGCCTTGGATTGTATTTCGGTCTATCGGCTATAATATTAGGGGATCGCAAGCTCAATAAAATAAACTTTGGATTTTAATAAATCATGGGAAAGATATTAATAACTTATAATGGAATGCCATGTGAGTTGGGACCAAATAAATCCATCGGTAAGAATAGTTACTAGGAACACTTTGCCAAGGAGACCATGAACTAGAGATAATAGTGGCTAGGAGCATCCTGCCCTGGGTATTTCCGATCCATCATTTATGATAGCAGGGTTCCCATATTAACATGGATATAATTCAAGAAATGATGATGATCAATAATAATTGATTAATGGCTGAAGACAAGAAGTATTGATTTCACCATTATGAGCTAATGATGTAACATAATCTCGGGCTTAGTATCTGTCAGTCTTGTTAAGTCCTAGAGATGCTAAGCAAATAAACTTCTTGTAAAATTCTTATTGGTTGTTGTGTGTAATCGCTCTTATGTGGCTGTGATTATTTATATGCTTGCATATGATAATATCTTTACATTTGTTTATTTATTTTGTGGTGTATGCAGGCCCTATCTTTTACTTTAATATAAAGGGTTATTCAGTAATATAGTACTAAAAGGTTTTGTCTGTAGGCCCGTGCCAATTCAATGAGTAGTGTCCCTTATAGGTTAGTTATTAGTGCTATTCAAGTTGTTATCAAATAAAAGCTTAAGGATTGTCCGAGAAGTTGTGTAGGGTTTCTCTTTTAACCATATTATTTCCTTATTAAATGAATTAACTCTTGTAACAAATAATAGTGTGTTTTATCATTTGTAATGTCTATAACGATCTACTCTAATTTAAACAAAAGTATGCATTTATGTTAATTCTATTAAGTTCCCGTTTAGCCGTAGCACTTTATAGTAGAACTATAGTAGGAAATTGGTCTAGTAGTAAGTATGGTAGTAACATCCCCAAAATTTACCCTATTTGCATTGGCAAAGTTTTAATAAAAAAAAAAGAGTAGTAAAGTTTAGCACTGTTATAGTTAAGCTGATAGTTTTTGGCTAAGGTGGTTATCATGGCAGAATACTTGGTGAATCGACCACCTAATTCATCAAATGAGTTGAAGGAATATAAGGATTTATTATCTGGAGAGCTAGTTGATTACTCTAATTTACACATCTTTTGTTGCCATTCCTATGCTTATAAGAATGCTGGTAAACTTGATCCTAGAGATAGGAGTTTATCTTTCTTATCATTAAATCTAATGTGAAGGGGTACTAGTTACGTGACCTAGCTGCATTCAAGTTCTTTATTAGCATGGATATTTCCTTTAATGAGTCTATGTTACTCTAGATGATTAAGTTTTGTGATGGTTAATCTATAGAGGTTAAGCTGGATAGTGCTTCAAGTAAGGTGGAGGTTGATGTTAAGTTGGATGATACACATAATATTTTTGAAGTGGGTGGATCTAAGTAGTAGATGACTCAAGGAACCATTGCTCCAAGTAGAGCATGGAGGATTGTCAATCCTTTGGTCAGGTATAGTTTTAAAGAATTGTTTGGCCATATTTCATCTAATGTAGAGACCATTTTTGGTGTGCATGTAGCATCATTCTCAATGATTATAAGGAATACTGATTTTCTAAAGTTGTGTGTTGTAATAAAGGAGGAGATGGAGTTCTTATTAAAGAATTTTACATGGGAACTTATGAAGGAACCAATGATAAGGAATATAGTTAATTGTGAGTGTGTGTATAAGATCAAATAGGGAGCTCTATTGGTCATAAGACTAAGGCATAATGCTAGTTTAACTACAAGTGGATTCATTTAGATTCCAAACGTGGACTATAAAAAAAGTTTTTAGCCTATGGCTAGAAATACTTCTATTCATACCTTACTTTTAATTTTGGCTATACATGATCTAGAGTTAGAGCAGCTGGATGCTACAACTTTATTTTTGCATCATGACATCAAGAAGGAGATTTACATGCAATAGTTTGATGTTTTTATTGTTGAGCAGATGCGTGACTATGTTTGCCAGTTAAAGATGGCATTATATTGTTTAAAGTAGACTTCTAGACATTGGTATAAATGGTTTGATTAGTTAATGCTTAAGCTTGGTTTCTCTAAGAGACAGTATGATGGATGTGTGTATAAGGAGGTGTTGGAGGGAGGCTCACTTGAGTTTCTATTACTATATTTTGATAACTTGATTTTGGTAACACAAGATATGTCTAATGTTGATAAGGTGAAGATAATGCTTGATCGTGAGTTTGAAAAAAAGGATCATAGAGTTGTAAATAGGATCCTTGGCATGGAGATCATAAGAGACCATGAGAGAAAGCTTTTATAATTTTCATTCGAGTCCTACATGAATAAGGAGCAAAAGTGGTTTCATATGATGGATAATAAAATGGCGAGAACTCCTTTAGCAACTCACTTCTTGTTATAAGCTTCAGATTATCCAAAATACAAAGAGGAAGTGGAGTTCATGGCTACTATTGCATATTCAAATATTATTGTTTATATCATATATGTTATAGTGTGTACCAAGCTTTAGGCTATTACTACTATGAGTTAGTATATGGTGAATATGGGGTAATTAAAGGGGCATTACATAATCATTTATTGAGTATGGGAGCTCAGCTAATTTTCTTGTTGGGTTCTTGTACTCTGATTATGATGGAGACCTTGATAAAAGGAGATCAACAAGCGGATATGTTTTTTCTTTGTTATTAAGCTATTAGCTTGAGGCATTATTTGTAGGAGGTGATGGCTTTATCCACTACTAAGGCAACGTACATGGCTATGATCGAGGTTTTTCAAGATGGTGTATGGTTTGGTGGCTAAGTACAAGAGTTGGCTTTGGTTATGGTGCTCTATTTATTTTTGGTGAAAGTAAGAGTTCTATCCATTTAGCGAAGAATAATAATTCTTTTCATCATTCAATGAAGCATATTAACATCATGTGTAACACCCCAAAATTCACTATTTCTTTTTTTAAAGTGAAAGTAATTAAATTAAAACCCGTGAAATCTAGGGATGTTACCACCACACTTAATACCGAACCGGTTCTCTTCCGACCGTTCTAGTATCAAGTGCTAAGGCTAAAATGACTATTTTCAAACTTAAACCGTGGGTTCATAAAAAGAACTAGAAAGATCATAACATAGAAATCAAAGTACGCATAAAGGTTTATAATCAATAATAAGATAGATATCCGAGTGTGAAATCAAAATTCCTCGGAGGAAATATTCTGACAATTAATGAAAGGTTTATTTGAAATACTTAATAAAAGATAATAAATCATAAAAGGGTAAATACAATACAAAAGAAATAAAGAAGGAATAAATTGCATAAAAAGTAAATACCACTACGACACTCTCTTATTTGGAGCCAAAACATGTTCAACACTTAGCCCCGTCTGATGTCTCACCCACCTACACAAAGTCAGAAGGGTTGACTACTTATGGGAATGAGAAGGAACCATGAAAAGGGTGATCAGTATGCTATGTACAGAGTAAGGTAATAGATGCACTAAGGCCAACACACAAGGTCATATAAATCATGCATAATAAATGAAGGATCATAAATTCCAACATAATAACATAAAGGCAATGAACATTTAGGTGAATATACAAAGGTTCAATTATAATCTAGAATAATTACTTCATTAATCTCTTATCAATGGTCTTTTCACACCATGCTCTTTATCAAATCCATACGTGTATGGGAATCCCACTTTTTTAGCCGGTGGATCGATCTCAAGGGCACTTCGGCACCTGGCGACTATTTTAGCTGATGGATTGGTCACGTAGGTAACATACCCTACCACTATTTTATGCCGGCGGATTGGTCTGGCCCCTTCTCATAAGGTGTTCCACTATAAGTATTTAGTGTCTTTCCCATGACTTAGCAAATTGTAGGGTTTGGTTTATTGAGCTCGGGATCCCCCACTATTATAGCTGGTGGATCGGTCACTTAGGGTAACATACCCTACCACTATTATATGTCGGTGGATCAGTCTCCAAGATACATCGATACCTAGCAGCTATTATGTTGGTGGATTGATCTGGGACCGGCTCAATACTCTTATTTAGAAATTTTCACCCTAGACATGCATGAATCGCTCTCTTTACACTTATCCTCCAACTAATCCATATCATATCATATAACCCTACACCTTCTAACTTTTCCAACAACCTTTCCTCTGTACTCAAACTAACACCATAAGTCCAACAATGAAATATGTGGGTTAAGGCCCACTACTACACACCTCAAAGTCCACTTATTTCCTTACTCTAGGTCTTTTCCCAGAAACCCTAATTTAGGCCTAAGTGACCCATCCTACTCCACCTCACATAACCAAAATAATTTTAACACCCAAGTTTTCATAACCTATCTATCCCATATTCATCATCATACTTTATTCCCCAAGTACACACCTGTTACTATTGAACCCTAGTTAGCCATATCAAAACCCTAGTTAACCACTCTAACCTTAATTAACCAGAGAAAACCATAATTAACCACTCCAAACCCTATTTAACCACTACAAACCATAATTAGCAACTCTAAACCCTAGTTAATCACAACAAACCATAATGAGCCACTCCAAACCCTAGTTAGTCACAAAAACCTATAGTTAACCACTCCAACCCTAATTAATCACAATAACCCATAGTTAATCACTCGAAACTCTAACTTAGTCTCCTCCATGCCCTTATAATGTCCTATGTACTAATTTTCACCCAAAACATCCAAACATCCAAACACCCAAATAACTCTTCTATGACCTTCCTTACATTCCAAGTCAACTTTCCATATGTAAACTTTACTCTCATGGAAACTAATTTGCTAACAAAAAATTAGGCACATATACTTTTTCTGTGGGTAAAAATAGCTAATACCAACAGATAATTTTCTATGGGCAATAATGTAGTTTTTCCCACCGAAATTTTTTATCTATTGGTATTAATATGTTATGACAACAAATCTTTTACCATCACTTATATCTGTGGTTATTAGTAGCATTATACCAACAGAACTAATACCCACTTTTACATATGTTGGTATTAGTGTTTATGAAATTCAACATTAATATTTATTTTTAAATAATTTTAATAATGATTAATTCTATTCTAATTAATATAATATAATATAATAATAATAATAATAATTAAGTCATTAGTCATTATTAGAAATAATATTTTACATATATTATTATTTTATTTCTAATTTTTTATATTAATATTGTTCATAATGGTGTCTTTTAACAATTATATTGAAATAATATATATTATATCTACTACCATTTACTATTAAATTAATTTATTATTAAATACTACCAATTATCATTCAAATCTATATTATCTTAACAATAATAAATATTATCAATAATCATTCACATTATTAATAATATATTAGTAATTATTAGATACTATTATTAATTTATTTAAAATAATGATTCTTATTATTCTTATTAATATAATTCTTTATTAATTATTACTAAGAATAATTATTTTAAGACATTATTATTATTATTATTCTTTTAATAAAAAAATATTATTACTAATTGTTGGAAATTATGATTAATATTTATATTGTTCATATTTTTATTTATTTCCCATTATTAATTATTTGTAATAATAATTGTTATTTTATTATAAATTATGATTAGTATTATCTTAATAATAAATTATAAAATATTAATTTGATATTAAATAATTTTAAATAATACAAATTATTATTTAAATTTATTATTTAATAATATTATTAGATAATTAATATTATTATTATTATTAGCAGTAAAATTAATTATATTATTTGAAAAAAAAACCCTGACACTCTTCCTTTTCCCTTTCTCTCTTCTTCTCTCCCTTCTCTTCTGTTATTTCCCGTCTGTCCCCTACCCTTTGCGCCCCATCGACGTCGCCACCAGCTCCTCCATTGTCAACAGCCGACCATTGGCCACCATCGACATTGCCACTCCTGCTGCACGCCACCATTATACCTGCCAGCTCCAGGGCTGCAGCAACCAACAGTCGAAGCAACAATTGTGCGCAGCAGCAGCCACGAGCAGTAGCACAGGTGTGCCGCCATCTTCCTGCCACGGTGAGCCTCGCTGGTTGTGGGCGAGCAATCCTCGAACTCTAGCGTATCTTCTCCGGCCTTCACCCATTTAGATTTGTCAGTTTCGTTTGGTATAATTTTTCGAAAACCTTTCCCTTGTTTTGATTAATTGAGTATGAATTAGCTTATGATAAGCTAAATTAATTGTGTAATTATGTATATATATGTTGTATGATTAATTTAAAGTGGTGAATTGTAGTGCATTTGGTTGATTTGTGAAATTCGGATTTTAGGCCGGGTTGTGTCCAAATTTTTCGGATTCGTCCGATTAAGCTATTTTGGGAGAATTGATTTTACATTATGCTTTAAAATGTATCTAATTTTATGTTAGAACCGTTAATTTGAGAAATTTATGTGGAATTCATTGGAATTGACTTTCTAGGTCAAAATTCATGTGTAATGGAATTGGATTGTATAATTGAGCTTTTTTACACAATTGATTTTATAATATCTTTTGAAATGTATTTAATTTCATATTGAAAGTATTGATTTAGGAAAATTATGTAAAATTGATTGGAATTGGATTTTTGGGTCAAAACTCTTGCAGGTCTAAATTGGATTGTGTAATCGGGTTGTTTTATTCAATTGATTATATAAATTACATTAGAATACATTTAATTACAATTTCAAACTGTCAATTTATATACTTTAGGAAGAATTGATCGAATTTGCATTACGGGCTCAAAAGCCCTAATTATGCTAAATTGGATATTTATTTTATTATTTTTGAGCAATTTATTATATATTATGTTAAAAAATATATCTAATTGTATTTCTAAACATTAAATTTAAATAAATTAATAGAATTAAATCGAATTGTATTTTTGGGCTTAAAATCCTAGATTTTAAGTGAAATTATGAAGTTGTCCATTTGTATGGTTGTTTTTGTTAACTTAAAAATATAGAAATAGTTGAAATGGTATTAATTGCATCCTACCACCTTTAATTGAAATTATTTGATTTGAACTATTCAATTTTGTGTCTTGGGCTTTGAAACCCTAGTTTCAAAATCTAATAGTCTTGAATTGGCTACTTGAAAGATTGTTTTATGCCATGCCCTAATTTGTATATGTTACATTAGCTCACTTAATCAAGAGATATATCATGTTGTTGTACTCTACCTCAAGGTAGTACATTTGAATGTATGTAGCTTGACCAACCTAAGGAATGAATATCAAGAATAAGCATGCTGAATCTTGGATGTCTTCATGCTAGATACACTGATAGCTAATAAAGTTCATATAATATATAATCCTATATTATTTACCTATTTCATTTCATTTATAGATTACCATAACAGTAGCTTTAGGGTTTGATAGCTTCTTGGTCATGCGTTATGGAGTTGGTCCTTTTGGTTCTGCTCTTGAAGATTCTTATATAATATCAGTATACTGCATTATCTCCTTTTAAAACCATAAAACCTTCTTAAAACAGTTTTTATGCGTGTCTATTGCCATAGATGGTTGATATTTGGATTTTGATATCCAAACGATGCATTTGTTGCGTTTGAAGTTGTTCACGGATTTCAATGTAGGAGCAAGAGGACGGACTTATGGTTTGGCCGCAGATTCGGAGAGAACAAATTGGGCGTCGGCGGTCATAGGAAGGGATGGGATTAGAATGTGTAGGATCGTGGCATGTTCTTCCCATAACAGTGGGGGTGGACCCAGTGGCGTCGGAGGTGAAGAAAGTCTGAGCTCGAGCAACCGTAGTCTAGTTCCGGTCCTTCGGTTTCAGGGTCAAATTCGTTCCTTTCTCAGAGCCAATCATATGCTTTATTAAAATAACAAATGGAAATAGCCGCCAAGTTTGAGGTGTTGATTTTTCTTTATTTATTTGTTTATTAATTAGTATTATCCATTCTTGCTATCCTTTTACAAGTTTCTAGGTTGTAGATGAAAATTTATTTGGCTTAAAGTTTTAAAAATTCAGATTATTATGCTAAAAAATTGATTACTATGCTAAAATTCATTTGGCCAAAAGTTTTTGGGCGCAAAGTTTTGATTGTGAGATCATAAGTATAAGCCATAAAATTCATTAGGTTTCCTTTGTAGGGGATCATTGCTAAAATGGGCATGAAAATAGTGATTATTTGCTTCTGTTTGAATTTATTCTGGTTGGCAAATGAGTCTGCTTTTTGTAGGCATAAAGCAATCAGCAGTTACATAGATTGTGGGTCTATCGCGTATAGAGTTAAATAGTTAGTTATACGAATTGAAGTTCATTATATTAAAAGGGGGGATTTTTTTTCTACTCCTCTAAATTTTCAAACTCCAAACATATTTTGGATGGGATATAAGCTGGAACTTTTGTGTTGGTCAATACTTATTTTTATGGCAAAGTGCTCTTTCTCCTCACACATATCATAAAAAAATAATAGAATGGGCGCAAAAGTCACTATTTTTTTATTCTTGTCTTCTGATATGATTGTGGTTCATAGGTGTGCTCCAGCTGATTGCCTGATTAATATTAGTCAGCTTTTTTGTCCTGCAGCATTATGGTACCCACAAGGGGGCATTTTTGTTTGCACCAATAGTGTTTATATTGTTGTTCTCTATATTTTCTATTGGGCTCTACAACATAATATATTAGAATCCAAGTATAGTAAGTGCAATTTCTCCATATTATATCATAAAGTTTTTCAAGGATACCGGAAAAGATGGTTGGATTTCTCTTGAAGGCATACTTCTCTTAGTTACAGGTATGTTGGATTACTTTTTTTTTTCTTCTTTCTTTACTGAGATTTGGTTTTCATTATTATAGTAATAGATTGATCCGAATAATTTCTTCTTCTTAATATTATTATTTTTATATGCTTTGATTGGAGACACTAGATGCATTAGCTTTCTCTTCCATTATGTATCCCAGTAAGTCAGAGATAGAAATATGAAATTTTCAAGATGAATTTGCCAATTATACATAGACTAGATGTTTAAACATACTTTTAGCGGATTGCTAGCGGCAACTATGCCTACATAATATATAGTATATATATCTTGTAAACTTGTTGTTCTGAACAACTTTTTGACCATATTTCCTCCATCTATATCCATTGTTAAGTATATCAACTTGACTCCTAATCTAAAACACATATCCTTGTTTCTTCATCTTCTTGTAACGACTGCTTTTTCTACTACTATCATCATTGTAATTTTTTCTACCCAGCGGTTTGTTTGATTGTTGTTTTGAAATGAGGTTATGTGCTAATCACTTCATTTTTAATACTGGTATTTGATTGTTGTCGGACTTTTGTAGCTAAGGCAGGTATTGGTAATTGAAATTGCAAGTTAAAACTTGGAATTACATGCATATTAAAAGACACCACACCAGTTCAATAATATCCTAGGTGAATTTATATTAATCTAATTAATTTACATGCATATCTTTTCAGCGAATATATCTTGATAATTATCAAAGAAAATATTGAAGACGCAGAAGTCATTGGAGATGCTAAATAGGATGGGAATGAAGATGATAGTGTTTGATATGTTAATGAA
This sequence comes from Tamarix chinensis, assembly GCA_030549775.1. NCBI lineage: Eukaryota > Viridiplantae > Streptophyta > Magnoliopsida > Caryophyllales > Tamaricaceae > Tamarix > Tamarix chinensis. The sequence goes on from CM060181.1 coordinate 67,517,613, forward strand.
GGTGTCTTATATGTTAGCATGGGTTACAAGTTATATATATATATATTATACCTATACGAATATTATCGTATTGATAGTTAAAATACAGAACAATGATTATGTATGGTGTACTACCTTTTATATAAAGATAAGTTATTGTTATAAGTAAATATTGCTACAACAGGTATTATGGACATTATTGTCGTTTTACTAACAGATAATATATATATATAATTTTAGGAACTGATATAATTTTGTAGATACTACTTTTAGTCATAGATTTTTTTTTTTGGGTAATAGTTTTAGTCACAAATATTATTTTGTGGACAATACTTGTAGTCACAGATATTGTTTTGTGGACAATACTTTTAGTCACATATATCATTTTGTGCTTAATACTTTTACTCACAGATATAATTGTGGGTATAAATTTTACCAACAGATAAATATCTGTGGGCATAAGCAACTAATACCAATAGATCTTACATATCTGTGGGTAAAACTTTTAAGCACAGAGTTTTTACCCACAGATTTGTCATAGAAAAATTTATGTTGGTAAAAACTTTTGCCAACAGAAATATGGCTTTTACCAACAGATAAGGCCTGTTGGCAAAAGTCAATTATTTTGTAGTGATCCTTAATATACAACCTTAGATTCTTCCACACAAATTTCAAGATTCATCCATACCAACTCTAGATTCAATCCATATAAAACACTAGATTTGACTCTCTCATACTACACCATATATTTTATTCTCCCACATGAAACCATAGATTAAATTCTCCCATACAAAACCATATATTAGATTATCCCACATGAAACCATATATTAGATTCTCCTATAGAAACCCTAAAGTTCTCCCATTTTATTCTCCTACTCATGGATCATTAAAATACTTAGGTCATCTCACATCCCTTGGTCAATTTATTCCCCCTTTTGTCAACTTACTTCCCTTGGTCAACTTCTTTTCTCATTCTCCTTTTTCATCCTTTCTCCCATACAAACTACATTAACACCCTCACATGCATGTCATATAGGGTCGCAACACATAACATCATATACCATAATATTTCATCACATATGCATAGTACACATGCTACATAATGACAAAGAAACATACATCAACTCCATGTCATACCACATACAAAATAATTATAATGATGAACATAGAATACATAGTACATAAAGCATATAATGCACATCAACACGCATAAGGCCTAAGTTACATTCTTACCTAAAACGACACCAGTCTTGGAGCACGCTCCTACGCCTCCATAGGGCTTTAACTAGTCTCACCTATATGAGAGAAAAGATAAAATTAGATTCACTACTACCAAAAATACTATTATTTACTAACTTATTCTAAGACTAGGTTGTTGATAAAATAATAACATTTTGATAAAAATAACATTAATTAATTACTAACTTTCCTAAAGATATAAGAATAATAGTAATATTATAAAAGTTGATAATATAAGGTCAAAGACTTACCCTAATAATAATATTAATGATACTAAAATAATAATAGTAAATATACTAAAAATAACAACAATGATAATATTAATAAGAATAATAATAATAATAGTAACAATTATCATACTAAAAATACTAATAATAATAATAAATAATAATAACAATGATAATAATAACAATATTAATAATCCCATAATAATAATAATAATAATAATAAGGGCATAACTCAAAAACAAAATGAAATAAGGGCTTTGGCCCCCTTTACCAAAATAATAATAATGATAATAATAATAAAACGAAAAATAGAAATAGAAATAAAATTAAAGATAAAAACCACAATAATTTTAAAAAATAATAATAATCATATCGGTAATAATAATACAAAAAATTCTAATAATAACATTAATATTATTCAAAACTGATTTGTGAGATAAGGGCTTCAACCCTTCATGAAAATAATGCTAATAATATCATTCAGACATTACAAATAAAAATAGTAATAATAATAGTAGTGAAATAATAATTGAAATTACAAAATAATAATAATAATAATAATAATAATAAGAACAATAATAATAATAATGATAATAATAACAATAGTAATGATAAAATTACCTAAACTGAGAGTAACATAAATTCGGGTTTTTGACCCTACTTCAAAAGAGTAAGAATACTATTAGTAATAATAATAATAATAATAATAATAATACATATTAATCATAATAATCATAATGATGATGATAATAATAATAATAATAAAAATAATGATACTAATACTAATAATAATTGCATAACAATAATAGTAATAATAGCAATAGTAATAGTAAAATAGTTGTAATAATGATAATGAAATAATAATAATAATTTTGAAATAGTAATAATAATAATAATAATACTAACATTAATAAATAAATGAAAAACTTATAATAATACTAATAATATTAATAATACTAATAGTAGTGATCTACTAAGCTAAATAGGGTTGGTCTTCATAAAAATACTAATAATAATAATAATATCATTATTAATACATAATAATTATAATAATAATATTTGAATAATAGGTTAATAATTGATATAAAATAAAATAAGCTTAATTAAATAGAAAAGAAGGGTTGAGAGGGTTTAGGGGTCAACCTTAGACTAGCGGTGAGGGCTGGCATTGGCAGTGGAGTATGGCGGGGGCAATGGTAGCTAGAAAAAGAGAACGAAACGGGAAAAGTTGAATGCTAGGAGAAGGAGGGGTAAAATGAAGGTGGGAGTTGGGGTGTTTAGAGTTACCTAGAAGGAGAGGAACAGAATAAGGGTGGTTGCGTAGCCAAAGGTAGCGATGCATGGTAGTGGTGTTGGTAGCCGAATGGGGAAGGAGAAGTGAAAGAGATGAGGAGAGGGAGAAAGATAGGGGCTGGTAGAGGGTGGCCTACAGAGCATGTTGGGAGGTGAAAGGAGCGGCAACAACGGTGGAAGTGGTGGCTAATGGCAGTGTGATGGGTGGCAGGGGTAGATAATAGGTTGATTGAGAAGAGAACTTTGCATGGCTGGGGTGCTCATGCAGGAAGAATTGAGGGAGATGGTTAATTTAGTTTGGTAGAGGACGATGGAAGGGAAGGATTTAATGGGCGGAGTGGGTAGTGTGGTTAGCCAACGGCAGTAGAATGGCCATCTAGAAAGAAGGCAGCGCACAAGTTGAGTTCTCTAGGTAGGAGATCAAAAACTCAAGCCTTGCTGATTATGGGGGGTATTTATAGATCTTATATGAGAGGTTAGGGTTTCATAGGTTGGCGTGGGAATAGGGAAAGTAGAGTTAGGGTCACTGACAATGATGGTGGGCTGGTGGAAATAAAAAAGGGGGTAGAGGTCTGCACAAGAAAAAGAGAGACTACGTGAAAAGAGGGACAGTGTAGGTTGGGCGATGGGGTCGATAGATTTGTAGGGAAAAAGAGTGAGAAACGACCTGTCAAACTATGAGATCGATAGTGAGATTTTTGGATGGTTGTAGGTCGACAGAGTTGCAGATTGTCCACAAGAGGAAGAGGAAGAAGAAACAAAGAAGAAAGGGGCGGCATGGACCGACCGACCGAGAAAACAGAAAAGAAAAGAAACGGAAGATGGGCGAGCTAGGCAGCAATTAAAACCACGAGTTGAAACACTGCATTTCAATGGAAAAAGGAAAAATGATTGGCCTTGGTTCCTTGGCCATCGAAGGGAGAAGAAAAGAAAAGAGGAATGGGTTTTGGAATACAAGACCAATCAGAAGAAGAAGAAAAGAAAAGGAAAAGGAAGAAAAGAAAGAAAAGAAACAAAAAGGAAAAAAAGGGAGGAAGAAAAGGAAAAAGGAAAAATAGTGGGTTGCGTAAAGTAAATTAATTAGGATATTTGGGATATTTAAAAATAATAATATTTAAATAAAATAATATTTAAATCCCTTTTTATTCAAATTTAGGATTTTTGAAAGATTTTCCATAAATTCCATTATAATTAGCAAATCACTCTAATTTCTCTAATTAAATTATTAATAAAATTCCTATTAATTTGGCCCTATTTTCTCCTTCTTATTTTAAATAGAATAATTAATTTAATTCATTTCAAAAATAAAATCCTTTATTAGCTAAAATACCAAAATTTCTCTTAATTAAAATACTTATAAATTTCATCTTAATTTTCCCTAATTAAATCCCCTTTATTTTAATAAAAATAATTTATTTAAATAATTTTTCTAATAAAACCTTATTTAACTATAGTTTTTAAAATTAGAATTTTTAGGGCATTTCATCATGTATCACCTTACTTGAGGTACTATTATTATTAACAAAGTTATATTTGAGAAAGAGGGTACTTTGGATAATTAGGATATGCTAATGAAGACATGGATCTCGGGTAAGTTCTAGTCTTTCTCGGACTTGATCAGTGTTCATATGTCATCAGGGCCATTTTTATGCTACAGATTTTTATAGAGGTCTTTGCATGCCATGTGTCACAAATTCTTTGTTAAAGTAAAGATTTATGAGCTTTAACACAGTATTTGATGCATAGCATAACATTATTTTGGCTCATATAAGTGTTGGAGATGTTCAAAACTAGATTAGGAGTTATGTGAAAAACACAGGGGCCCCATGTTTATTAACACAAGTCATGATTATTTACAAAATGTTTTGATATGAGTTTTGGAAAAGGAGTAAAGAGTAAGGAAATTAATATAGGATCCCATGTTTCTTACAATGAACTATGTTTTTCTTACATTTAGAAACATGTTGTTTTGCCCCATAGGTTTTCTCTTATATAATAGAGATATGAGAAATCCCTAGCCATCAAGTAGAGATTTGTGCAAGTTAACTTTTTCTTTTCCTCCATAGAATTCTCCATTGATTAGAGAATTGTAGATTTGTGTCATTGATTGATCGATTTCCTAAATCATATTTTAATAGTAGAAGGGCTTGAATAAAGATCTCTATTTCTTCCCTTAATTATTCTCTTTTTCTATTGAACTATCAATTGTTCAATTCTCTTATTAATTCCAATTTATTTTGGATCCATTCAATCAATGTTGTACTATAATGGTTTATATCTTAAAAAATGAGATCATCATACCTCCATTTCCACACTCTATTAGAGCACAACTCACACTATTATCATCTACTTCAATAAATATCATTATAACCCTGCCTGTTATTGCCATAAGTGGAGGTATTAAACATCACAAGGTCACAAATGGATATCTCACATGAAAAGTTCATGTCTTGACTGAACCAACCACTAGAATTTCTAAACATCCTAGTAAATCTTCTAATCTTCTAAGGGATCTTTTCCTCAAACATCTTTGTAACTATATATTTCTTCTATTTCCCCTTCTTCAACTACATATTTTACACCTTTAATTTCTCCTTTAACTTTTTTCATCTTTAATGAATCCATCGTTTATGAACTCCTTAGTTCCCTCAACTCTTTATGATCCTTCCTCTTTTGACAACATGTCCAAACCTTCTTTATTTAACTCAGAAACTCTTCTCTTTAGCAATATTACTAAAGCTCAACATGCATATTTTTGAGTAAAATACTATATTCCTCTTTCCCTTACTTTAATCATGCTTACCTCCTTGGATAGAGTAATAACTGGCCAGACAGGTACATAACCTAATAAACCTAAGAACTTTATGCTGGTATCTGTTTTCCATACATCCATTTCTATGGGAATTCCTTCAAGTTTGTTTACTTTGTCCCACCAAATTCATTCTGAATGCTTGGCAAATTATAATGGTCTTTCTGCATGGAGTTTAATTGTTTGTGTTTATACCAACAATGGAAATTTTTAGCCACTTCTTCCAATTCCTAACTCTCCTATCAGCTTAAGGCTTCTACACTATTTCATGAAAGATGGGAGAATAAATTAGTAAAAGACCCTTGCTCTTCTAGTAAGAACTGGAAGTTATAGTACTTCCTTATCTTCAATGCATCTGAGTAGAGCCTAACCATGTGGGCTAACCTAAGCTAAGAGGTCTGAGAGTTTCCACCACTCTCACTTTAGTAAAATATTTCCTAGACAAATGCATCATCTTCGTGCAAGCTTTATCTTTTTAAATAATAATGAGGTCATGAATGATCTAATCATCTTTAAGAAGATTGGACTAAATTTTTTTATTAGTTAGTAACATATCTACCTTTCTTTATTTTTACTCTTTTAATGATTTAACCCATACATTGGTCTATGGAATAATCCTTATTTTATTTTTCTAGAGTATAATTTAAAAAAACCTTGATGAAAAACTATTTCCATCAATTTGCTTATAGGAGGAAAAAAAATTATTGTTCATCCTCCAGGTTAAGCATCTATTACCAGGATCACCAAGCAAAATTTATGTCTTCCTATGATATATTATTAACCATGTTTATCCATATTCACATTCTAACTCTATTACCTTATTATATAGTAATGAGGCTATTATTCTTTGTTATAAAAAATAAACAACAAATCAAAACCAAGTAAGGTTGGTAATATTAGTAATTTTACAAAATATGTTTTGAGCCCATTTTTCTTTCTTATATAAATAATAATTTCTTATAATTCATTTACATCCTTCAAGAGTAGGGTCATCCCAAAGCTATCACTAAAATATCGAGGTACAAGAAGGGGACAAGCCTAAGACAAATATTCAAGTGCAAACGACTAAGATGATCCCAAAGTCTTCATTTGGCTAACTAGATCTTTATCTATTTTTTTTACCATCAACACCAAGGATAATCCCCTTAATCCTTAGTCTACACAAGTTGAAGGAAAATGTAAGAATCCAATTACAAATGTGGTCAATCATAATGAGGGAGATAGTACTAAAGAGGAAATAACAAGATAAGCGAGGATCATTGTTCCTCCGCCTCAGGAAGATAAATGGAAAGCATCGTCAGCACCTCAAAAAACTCTATTAAACCATGAGATGCTAATGGCACTATTCCTATTTCTATCATGATAGAAGGCCTTGAAGGTGGGCACCAAAATTGGATACTTTCCCCTATACAAAAGAATTTCTAAAAGTCACTCAAAAGTTTCCTTTCAAGATAATGGGGACATTTAAACCATGCATGAGGACTATTCCTACTTCCATTACCATCATTTTGATACTAGAGGTCTTGACCTAGCCGAGGCCATATTGCTACACTATGGCTAGAGGATTCTCAATAGCTTGAGGATAAAAACTTTTCCAAAATCTTGCTTGATCCTTAATTTTTAGTTCAAATTAAATCCTTACTTCACATACAAGCCAATATCACTTTAGCAATTTTATTAACTTTTCATCTATTATTTGCAATAATTTTTATGAAGATGAATTTCTCTTAAAGTGCTTGATTTTTATGACGCATAATGGATGAATATAAAGTGATTCAGGGTGCTCGTTCAACATTTCAAGTAGAGAAGTAAATCCTTTGGGATAGAGTGTCTTCTTTGAAGACTGAGAAGAGATCATTAAAGTCCAGATCACTTGATGCAAATATTCTCGAGGATCAAGTTGTTACCTTGGAAGACCACTTAGAAATAGAAAATTAGAATTCTAAAGTTGAGAATGAACTTCTAAGAGTCAAATATTATAACAAATCCTTTTTATGGACTAAATTTTTCTATGAGTTAATTGTGAAAGCTAAAAAGGTAAAAGTGCAGGGGTTTACTTCTGCTCCTGGTATAATTTTGGTTTTTAAGGTTAAAAACATTACTACACTTAAAATAATAACACCATTATAAAATATACATTAGAAAGAATAATATAAATTAATATTGTCCTAAATAAAATCAATTGTCAGCAATTATAACCTTTAGTGGAAGAAAGATACATATGGTTATATAGGTACAAATAATTCTGGATCAAAAGATATTGGGTAGGGCACTAGATAGTCTTAACTCTCAACTTAAAATACTAGCCTCCATCATATCACACAACCTAAGCATCAAATAACATTGATAATTGATTAAATAAGAATATATAAAATAGAACCCATCATCACATTGGTACTAAGTAACCAATTACATAAGAATAATATAAAAAGCCTTCATGGAACACATAGAAAGATTCTAGAATACCTGTATATAAAAATCCTAATTCTAAACAAAAAAATTAGGTAAAATTAAATATAATAATTACTTAATGGAAATATGCCCTAGAACCAATCATTTGTTATAATTTATATTTGCATATTTAGAGATTATGCTTATTAATAAAAGTATCAAATTATGTTATTCATTAAAATGCTGTTATCCCTTTGAATAATTATTCTTTATGTAGATAATCAAGTATGTGACTAGATTGTGGAACTCTACTAATAGATAGAAAGATTATTATTCAAGAACTGTCCCTAGTCTAATATCATCTAATTAAGGGATATTAGTGATTATAAGACTAGTATGTTGATTAGTTGATGATCATGTTCCACTGATCATTGATATGAGATATCAAACTAATAACATAGATACATATTAAGGAACATGATATTGGACCGACCCAGTAGGAGGACACTACATTATATATTGTGGAAAGTGTCATCAGTGTTCTCTAAATTGTATATCGTCCTTTGACCTGAGATCTTCGTATTTTCCGGTATGATGATCATTCTGTTTTAACTTTACCAAACATTACCCTTATTAGGGGTGATCATGAAGAAATTGATTAGACATGTTGTGAATCATATAGAGGCACATAGTTGATCAAGATGGGATTTGTCCCTCTCATGACATGAGAGAGATATCTTTGGGCCCCTCGACAAGTATGACTAATATTAGCATGGCCATGTGCAAACGAGGTGTCGTTTCTTTAAGGTTAGTCTTACTTGGTGATCGAGAAAGAATGTGATTGAACATAGCAAGGATGACACAACAAATGCCTTGTGTTCAATCTAAATATCGTCTGACAAAAGGACAAATATATGGGTTATTAATAGGTTATGTCGAGCATGGGACATTTGAGTAATTTGGGTAGTCATAACGTCTTGCTAGAGACCTCTTATGATTTGTGGGCCCAAAAGGGTCGCACACCGGACTGAACTGGATCAAAAGAATAAGATGAAATCCTAATATGATTAATATCTCATCAAGTCAAAGTGGTTTTAATGTGATTAAGGCCCAAGTCTAATGCCTCTCGGTGGGCTAGAGTGTTAATATAAATACCCAAGCTGGGGTTTTATTATATATACACCTTTTTGCTCTCTCTCTAAGTGGGAGAAAATAACCTAGCCACTAACGCTGGTTATTCACGAAATTGAGAGAGTGTTCCATTGGCGCTAGCACGCTTCCTTAGTGATCCAGATTCAAAGTGTGTGGATACCGGTAGAGGTGTGACACAATTCACACTCGCTCAAAGGAGATTTAAATCATTCAATTGAAACAAACTTAATTGGATCAAGCAGGTTCGTCTTTAATCCAGCATATGTTCCTGGTAAATTTAGCCTTTGATTTTATTCCGCTGCGTTGTGTTTCGCTTGGCTAAATTCCTACAGTGGTATCTGAGCAAAGTGCTGTGATTTCTTTCGGCCTGTTGAATTTGTTCTTTGTTTCAATAGGGGTTGATGTGACCTTTCCCTTATTCGCTCTAATATAATTTTTTATATTTGGATTAATTGATTTTGTCTAATTTCATAGATCTAATCGATTGAATCTTTTGATTCGATTTTATTTATCATCTTTATTTGATGGTAAATTTGATTGATTTTATGGGATTCAAATGGTTAATCTCTTAAGTTTATGAATATGTTGTACATATCATTTTATGTGGTAGTAGATTTGATCTACTAATTTCGGTTTTGGTTCTTGTTGGCGGCTAGGATTAGGGTAGATGCATATGCATAATTTTGAAATATCAATTCAAAGGTTGTATTAATTTGAGTAATTTATTCTGGGCTTTTGAATGAGATTTCATTAATTTGATGAGTTATGTAATGTCTATTCAATAAAGATAAATTAATGCGATTAATTGATATTAGATAATTAAATATGATTTGATTATAGAAATTAAATATGATTTAATTTATATTAGACATTGAGATTTCATTAATTTGATGAGTTATGTAACACCTTTTCAATAAATGTAAATTAATGTGATCAATTCAATTAATGGAAATTAATGTGATTAATTCATATTGGTCTATTAAATATGGTTTGATTAAGGTGTTTTAAGTCCAATAGGGATTGGTCGGGTTTTGGATTAATTGGATCAATCCGTTAAATTTTTTATTATTGAAATTAATTAATGTCATTAATTTAATAACCACTGCCAGGGGCAGTTCCCTTATCCCTACGTTATCTTATTTTGCACATGTTTGTATGTTACTATATGTTATAAATGCATGAGTACAAGTATGGAGCAGTTTATCATAGTGATATAGCATGGCCTCATTTAATACGACCTACGTGTCATTATGTAATTTTGTAATGGTTTTACGGCCTGCGAGTCGTTAAGTATTTTGTAAATATTTTCTTCCATTCATAGATCTCTTTTATTTTTGGACACCCTTTTGTATGTATCCTTAGTGCTATTAGCTAGATCATTAGGATGTAGTGTACATCCTAAATGATAGGAGTTTGGCACTTGAAGCAAAGGAATTGCCTTGAAGAGTTCAAGACTGGTGGTGTTCGAAGAAGAGTAGTGGCAATTGGTTGCCGGTAAATTTTGTTCTGAGGCCATGCTATATCACACAGTTAGTATTCTGTTGTTTATTTACTTCGTATATTCTACGTAGCTATCATTTGTGAATGTTTTGCGTGCGTAGTTTTCCCTTTAATATAAGTCTTAAATGCCTTCCCAATACCTCATGCTATTAACACCAGTATCGTCATTGAATGGGTTTGCCAAAGCAGAGCATTCATGATTATCTTTGTATAATAGTTTGTGATGATTGTCATTTGTTAAACGTATTGGTTGGACTTCACAAGGCTATCAAAACAGTTTTCAGCCTTGAGGCATAAGGTTGGGAATGACAGGACATTAGATGTCACCCAAAAACCAGGAGTCACATAGGATGTAATTGGTAAGGTGTTGCTTACCTAAATTACTAATATCTTAAGCGATAAGCCAAAGCTTACTTACGTGTTAGTGAATTATGGGTCCTCACCTGCAAAAATCTCAAAGGCATAATGAGATTTAGTGGGAGATTCTTTTACTTTGGCGAGTATATAGAATCTAATTTTTAAGAAGCACAAATTTAAATCTTCGCATATATTTTGTTGTAGATCAATATGGCAAATAATAACACCAACACAATCTCACTACGATCGGTCCTTGAGAAGGACAAACTAAATGGAAATAACTTCCTCGACTAGCATAGAAATTTGAGAATAGTTCTCACTCAAGAAAGGAAACACTATGTCCTAGAACAGGCAGTCCCTTAGGAACCGGCAGCTAATGCCCCACGTGCTGAGAAACTGCTTATCGTAAGCACAAAGATGAGTCATTGGATGTAGCTTGTCTAATGTTATCTTCCATGCAATCAGACCTTCAAAAACAGTTTGAGCGCATTGTTGATGCCCATGCTCTTATCAACGAACTCAAGAACTTGTTTGAGAAACAAGCTCGAGTTGAAAGGTTTGAGACTACAAAAGCATTGTTCTCATGCAAGCTCATAGAAGGGAACCCAGTCAATCCACATGTTCTTAAGATGATTGGCTATGTCAATTATCTTGAGAGATTGGATGTTCCCATTAACCAAGAGTTGGCTACGGATCTGATCCTACAATCGTTGCCTGAGTCATATGATCAGTTTGTCATGAACTACATCATGCAAGATCTCAAGAAATCGCTAACTGAGTTGCATGGGATGCTTAAGACTGCTGAACAAAACATTAAGAAGCCAAATAATGTTTTAATGGTTCAAAAGGGCAAAGGTTTCAAGAGAGTTGGTAAAGGTAAAGGAAAGGTTAATCCCAAAGGTAAGGGTAAGACTCCAGTTAAGAACTGGAACAAACTTAACAAGGCCAATCCTAAGCCTGGACCAACTGCTGACCATCAATGCTTCTATTGTCAAAAGTCTGGCCATTGGAAGAGAAATTGTAAGAAATACTTGGAAGATAAAAAGAATGGCTTTGTTGAAGCCACAACTTCAGGTATTTATGTTATAGAAGTAAATGTTACTAATTCTAATTCTTCATGGGTATTAGATACCGGATGTGGATCTCACATTTGTACAAATGTGCAGGGTCTAAAGGAGAGTAGAAGAATGGCAAAAGGAGAATTGGACCTACGCGTTGGAAATGGAGCAAGAGTTGCTACTCAAGCTGTAGGAACATTCAATTTAGCCTTGCCATCGGGATTGATTCTAGAACTTAATAATTGCTATTATGTACCTGCTATAAGTAGGAACATTATCTCTATTTCTTGTTTGGACAAGGAAGGCTTTCATTTCATTATTAAGAACAATAGTTGCTCCTTTTATTTGAATGAAGTGTTTTATGGATGTGCTCAAATGACTAATGGGCTTTATGTTCTAGATCTTGATTTCCCTATTTATAACATAAATACTAAAAGGTTCAATAAAAATGATTTGAATCCAACTTACCTTTGGCATTGTCGTTTATGACATATAAATGAGAATTGCATTATGAAGCTCCGTAGAGATGGACTTCTACAATCATTTGATTTTGGATCATTTGAAACGTGTGAGTCTTGTTTATTAGGGAAAATGGCTAAATCCCCATTTTCTGGTAATAGTCAAAGGGCTTATAAATTATTAGGCCTCATACATACTGATGTTTGTGGACCAATAAGTTCAATTGCTAGCGGAGGGTTTCAATACTTCATCACATTTACTGATGACTTTAGTCGATATGGTTATGTTTATCTTATGAAACATAAACATGAATCATTTGAAAAGTTCAAAGAATTTCAAAATGAAGTATAGAACCAACTTGGTAAAACTATTAAAGCACTTCGATTCGATCGAGGAGGTGAATACTTGAGCCAAGCTTTTGATGACCATCTTAAAAGATGTGGAATAGTTTCACAACTCACTCCAACAGGAACTCCATAGTGGAATGGTGTATCTGAATGGAGGAATCGAACTTTATTAGATATGGTTCGATCAATGATGAGTCACACCGATCTTTCAATCTCTTTCTGGGGCTATGCTCTTGAGACCGCAGCATTCACGCTAAATATAGCTCCATCAAAAGCAGTAGAAAAGACTCCGTATGAGATATGGACTGGAAAAGTTCCAAATTTATCTTTTCTCAAGATTTGGGGTTGTGAGGCATATGTAAAACGTTTGACCTCAAGCAAGCTTGAACCCAAATCAGACAAATGCTTCTTTGTGGGATATCCTAAAGAAACTAAAGGATAGTACTTTTACAACCGCATCGAGAACAAAGTGTTTGTTGCTCGGCATGGTGTATTCCTAGAAAGAGAATTTCTTTCTGGAAGAGCCAGTGGCAGTAAAGTACATCTTGAAGAAATTAAAGAACCACAGGATAATGATCTCAATGTAATAGAGCCTGAGCAGCCTTTACAATCTATTATAGGGCGTGCACAAGTGGAAAGGGCTCCACGTAGGTCTACAAGGGTGAGTCACGAGTGAGAGAGATACATGTTTCTCATGACTGAACATTGTGATGTATTATTGTTAGACAATGATGAACCCTTAACATATGAAGAAGAAATGATGAGCTCTGACTCCGATAAATGGCTCAACGCCATGAAATCCGAGATGGAATCCATGGATAAAAACCAAGTATAGACTTTGGTTGATCCGCCTGATGGTTGTAGAACCATTTGGGGAAAATGGATTTTCAAGAAGAAACTTGATAAAGATGGCAATGTGGATGTTTTTAAGGCACGTCTAGTGGCTAAAGGTTTCAAACAAATTTATGGTACTAACTATGATGAAACCTATTCACCTGTTGCTATGCTTAAATCCATTCAGATCCTTCTAGCAATTGTTGCATTCCATGATTATGAAATATGGCAAATGGATGTCAAAACTGCATTCCTTAATGGTTATTTACAGGAGGATGTGTATATGACACAACTTGAAGGTTTTGGGCATCCTTGCATTGCTGGAAAGGTATACAAGCTTAAGATATCCATTTATGGGCTTAAGCAAGCATCTCGGAGTAGGAATCTTCGTTTTGATGAAGTAGTCAAAGAGTTTGGCTTCATCAGATGTGAAGAAGAGTTTTGTGTTTACAAGAAGTTTAGTGGGAGTGCACTTGTTTTCCTTGTTCTTTATGTGGATGACATACTCCTTATTGGAAATGATATTCCTATGCTACAATCTGTAAGGACATGGCTATGTAATTCGTTTTCAATGAAGGATCTTGGCGAGGCAGCTTATATTTTAGGGATCTAGATCTCTAAGGATAGATCAAGAAAGTTGATTGGATTAAGTCAGAGTACTTATATCGACAAGATCCTCTATAGGTACAATATGCAAGACTCCAAGAGAGGTTTCTTGCCTATGCAACATGGTCTGGCTCTTAGCAAGACTCAGTGTCCTCGGACACAGGATGAGAGAGACTGCATGAGTAGAATTCCATATGCTTCAGCCATTGGTTTTATTATGTATGCCATGTTGTGTACTCGCCCAGATATCTCATATGCCATTAGCATAGCAAGCAAGTTCCAATCTGACCCTGGTGAGAGTCACTAGACTGTAGTCAAGAACATTCTCAAGTACTTGAGAAGGACAAAGGAAATGTTCTTGGTATATGGAGGAGAACAGGATTTGTTGGTAACTGGTTACACAGATGTAAGTTTCCAAACAGATAAAGATGATTTCCGATCGCAGTCAGGTTATGTATTTTGCCTTAACGGTGGAGCTGTGAGTTGGAAGAGTTCAAAACAAGACACAGTTGCTGATTCTACAATAGAAGCTGAGTATATTGGTGCTTTAGAAGCATCAAAGGAAGCAGTGTGGATTAGAAAATTCATCACTGAACTAGAAGTGGTTCCTAGCATTCTGAGTCTAGTTTGTTTATACTATGACAACAATGGAGCTATTGCACAGGCTAAGGAGCCAAGGTCTCATCAGAAGACCAAGCACATACTCAGGAAATATCACATAATTCAAGAGATTTTCAAAAGGGGTGATGTGAATTTGTGCAAGGTTCATACAGAAGCAAATATTGCTGATCCATTAACCAAACCTCTCCCATAACCTTAGTATGAATGTCATACTAGGTCACAAGGCATTAGGCTTATACATGATTGGTACTAGTGCAAGTGGGAGACTAATGGAAATATGCCCTAGAACCAATCATATGTTATCATTTATATTTGCATATTTAGAGATTGTGCTTATTAATAAAAGTATCAAATGATGTTATTCATTCAAATGTTGTTATCGCTTTGAATAATTATTCTTTATGTAGATAATCAAGTATGTGACTGGATTGTGGAACTCTACTAATAGATAGAAAGATTATTATTCAAGAACTGTCCCTAGTCTAATATCATCTAATTAAGGGATATTAGTGATTATAAGACTAGTATGTTGATTAATTGATGATCATGTTCCACTGATCATTGATATGAGATATCAAACTAATAACATAGATACATGTTAGGGAACATGATATTGGACCGACCTAGTAGGAGGACACTGCATTAAATATTGTGCAAAGTGTCATCAGTGTTCTCTAAATTGTATATCGTCCTTTGACCTGAGATCTTCGTATTTGCCGGTATGATGATCATTCTGTTTTAACTTTACCAAACATTACCCTTATTAGGGGTGATCATAAAGGTATTGATTAGACATATTGTGAATCATATAGAGGCACATAGTTGATCAAGATGGGATTTGTCCCTCTCATGACATGAGAGAGATATCTTTGGGCCCCTCGACAAGTATGACTAATATTAGCATGGCCATGTACAAGCGAGGTGTCATTTGTTTAAGGTTAGTCTTACTTGGTGATCGAGAAAGAATGTGATTGAACATAGCAAGGATGACACGAAAAATGCCTTGTGTTCAATCTAAATATAGTGTGACAAAAGGACAAATACACGGGTTATTAATAGGTTATGTCGAGTATAGGACATTTGCGTAATTTGGGTAGTCATAACGTTTTGCTAGAGACCTCTTATGATTTTTGGGCCTTAAAGGAGTTTTGACCCATTACTAATATTACGTGAACCTACAGGGTCGCACACCGGGCTGAACGGGATCAAAAGAATAAGATGAGATCCTAATATGTTTAATATCTCATCAAGTCAAAGTGGTTTTAATGTGAGTAAGGCCCAAGTCCAATGCCTCAAGGTGGGCTAGAGTGTTAATATAAATACCCAAGCTGGGGTTTTATTATATATACACCTTTTTGCTCTCTCTCTAAGTGGGAGAAAATAACCTAGCCGCCAACGCTGGTTATTCACGAAATTGAGAGTGTTCCATTTGCGCTAGCACGCTTCCTTAGTGATCCAGATTCAAAGTGTGTGGATACCCGTAGAGGTGTGACACAATTCACACTCGCTCAAAGGAGATTGAAATCAATCAATTGAAACAAACTCAATTGGATCAAGCAGGTTTGTCTTTAATCTAGCATATGTTCCTGGTAAATTTAGCCTTTGATTTTATTCCACTGCATTGTGTTTCGCTTGGCTAAATTCCTACATTACTGTTGGGTGTTTGGTTCTAAATGTGTTAATAATATGTGAATTATTAAGACAAATTAGATATAAATTTAATTATGTTGAAGTTAGATAGTATTTAGGTTATTAATTTTATTCCTAGTTTTTAACCTAACCGATACTATGTAGCCCTACTTTTGGTAACTGGATATTTTATCGCAGTTCTTTTCCTAAGTCTTTAACATTACCATATACTAGATTTTCACGTCTAATCCCCCATCCTCCTGCCTAGGATATTTTACTTCATGCCTCTCTTTCATCTATGTTTCCCTTCCCTTACTTTTCTCAACCCTTCTTTTTATGCCATTGTCCTCTCAAGCATTGCACCATTCCCCTTTTTTTTCACATGTTAACCGAAAAAAAAGACTGAGTGCTCATCTCCTTTCGTTTATGCTCCCTCAAGAAAGAAAAAATCTTGTGGTTCTTCCATCATTCTCTATGTCATCCCCTTCAATTTCACCATTTCCCACCATAACAAACACAACTATTGAAGCCCTTGCACAATCTACACAGAAATTCAACAAGACCTCCACCTCAACATCGGCTAAAAGAACCAATCACTCCCTTTTAAGCATTAGTCACTTACGTTGATCTTTCCCACCTTTTTACACACTTCTCCACTACAACCAACACCTAACACTAGTGCTCCTTTCCATTCACACCCCCTAGGAAAGGCAAACACCATTGTTGCTCACCTCCATTTTGCGACAGATTCAACTAATGACCATCTCTTTTTGCTTTGTGAATTTTGTTGTTTCCTGTCTACCTTATTTAGCTTATTAATTTTTTTTTGATTTTGTTTAGTTAATTTTCCTTATTATATTGTTTTATGAAATTATAATATTTTTTATTTGTTGTTAAATTATTAGGTTATTCTTGAGGATCTTAGAGGAGACAATTTTTATACTTTGTCTAAGCTTAGATTTAAGTAAATCTAATCATTCTTAAGGTGGTAGAAATTGTGACTGATTATGTTAGGATATTTTATATTTAGAATAATGATAAGATTTTTATTATTATTTAGGTATTATGAAAAGCATGATAAGATGATAATAGGATAATATGCTTCATGGATAATACAAATGATTTGTTGTGAAGTTAAGCTATACACATATGTAATATGTTAAATGGTTAACGTATACATGTCTAGGGATTTGTTATGGTTTGTAAGCTTGTAAAATTATGATCTAAATGCCATGATTATTGTCCAATTGTTATCACTTCATGGAAGCTAGGGTTATAAATAGCATAAAAACATGCACACATAATTTAGGTTAGAGTATGATAACTGTTATTCGCATGTTCTAGGGTTGGAAATGTTTTCGTACATGCACCATGATGTAAATTACCCTATTAAATGTCACATTATGCTATAGATATGTATTTCCTTACTGCATGGAATATGTGACACATTACACATGCATGATTAGGGTTTGTAGGCGTATCTTACTAAATGGATGAAAAGTGAAAAATATAGTGAATTGCTACATCATAAAGATTACCTAAATTCTAAAATATTTTAAATTATTATATTTTAACCATTTCATGAAAAAAGCATCATGATAAAAATGTTTTGTTTGAGCTTTGGATGATAATGGTGAAATTAATGTTTTGTGGATATTTTAGTTATCTTTGACCTAATACACCTAGTTAGAACAATTGGACATAGTAGGGCCCTAGACTTTTGATAGTTTAAACATAGTTTGGACTTTGACATTGGCTAATGACTTAAGGGACTAGTCTATTAATTGGAAATATTGGGAAGTGGTTAAGTATGGAAATGGGAACTATTATGCACTATGTGATGTTTGTGATGACTTGATAAAATATTTATACCTAAAGTGAAAGACCTCATGTTTAAGAATGGTTGCTCTCTATGATTGCTACTATACAGACAAGGTGTATCCGTCATTAAGTTGGTTCTCTATTATGCCATCGTGCCCTAGTAAGGCCCTTATCTACTATATGTGTGACTTATGGGCCCTATAGTGGGTATGGATACTAAGGGATTAGGTGAATGATATTATAGGACACTATGTGGATTTTGTGTGCTAGTAAAACCCAACATATCCAATATCCCTAGGTCCTAGGGTAAGGCTATTTTGTTACCTCCATCCACTAGTTTGACCAAGTGTACCTCAGTGTTCCTTTGTTGATTATATACCCTTGAGTAAAATTAATAATAGAGAAGTATTTATTGCTAGCCATGGATTTGATTTGGATTCTTGGTTTGATAATTACCTTAATATTATGTGTAACTTACTTGATTAGTTAGTTTTAGTCATGGATTTTGATATAGCTATTGTGTTCCCTAAGATGATGTGTTTTGGTTAATTGCAATTGACTATTGAGTATGAGATCTAAAACATATATATATACAATTTAGTATGCTACCTTTTGCGAGGTATTATGATTTCCTAAGTACAAGAAAGTTGTATTGATACTATATTTGTTTATGACTATGTGAACAACATGCAGTGGTTCAAGTCATATAATACAAGAATGGATAAGTGGAGCATTTGGGAAGAGGCCCCACTCTAAGATTGGGCATTCCAGTCTAAGAGTTAAGGAAACCCTTTGTTGTACCATCTTATATTTGATTTTGTTGTATCAGTTTTCCTTTAGGCAATTATATCCCTTGTTGTGCTTTGATTATTGTTCATGTATAGAGAATATTATCTATAACATTTATATATGTAATATCTCTTATTTCCATTGTTTGTTTTATAACTTATCACTTGGCATAAGAAATGTGAGGGGACCAGACTAATGGTATGTATGGCAGTAATACCCATTACTTTTATATTTAATGCTTCCCTAAAACAAAAATTTTAAGTAGCAATTTGGGGTGTTATAGAATCACAGAAAGAAAAGGTATGAAATGATGAAATATCATTGTATTAACAAAAATAAAATAATCAAATCAAATAACAACTATCACCAAAGCCACATACTACTTATCATCGTTCATTTAGATAATACTAAAATTTATCAAACAATCATCAAAGTGAGGCCCTCTTAAGTGATTATTAAGACCACACTCAAGATAATAACCATAACATTTATAGTATATTTAAGATCTCAATATTGAAACCAATAATATCCCAAACACCATAGGTAGGATTCAAATGCAACTACAAAAAAAGAGGTAGGCATAACGGCCACTGTTGAACTATATGTTGGCATGAAGGTTAATATTAACCCACAAGTAGGGATGAGACCCACTAACATTCCATAGGTGAGCATGAAGGATACTAGTGATCCATAGGTAATCACAATGGCTACTACCTATAAATTGGTAGAAACAAAGGCCACTACCAACCCACATGCAGGTATAAAGTATACTACCAAGCAAATTCATTACTCATTTAGAACTAATAATAATTATTTCTATTTTTATTTATGCAAGGGCAGATTGTATCCACATATAGACACTAAGGTACTCCAGTCATAACTGCGCACTAAGGAAACACAACTTCCAATCGATTATAACCTTTGGGCAAGAATCCCTTGGCTGCACTAGCACACGAAGGAAACACAAAATTTTTAGCATAGCGATTCCTAAAGAACTACTATTCCCAAGCTCGAAGTCTTTCACTTTAAATAATGGTATTTTAATAAGGTGCCAACGAAAAAACATAATACACAAACGGTCTAACTTCCATACTTTACTACTATTACTCATTTCCAATTATTTATGATAATCATATTCAAACTAAATACTATAGTCAACATAGTAATATATTAGTGCCACCATAGGATCAATTATTCATATTTAGGCATACTAGGCTAAAAATAACCAAATTGGCCCTTAAGCCATAACTCCTTTTTTTTATTAATATTTCATGAAAAGGATAAAAAAATAATAATGTTATTTAACATGCAATTAAATTACCAGACACAACAAATGATCATGTTACCCGTACCCATAATACAGTATATAAGCCTCTAACAAACATATCTAAATCATTCAAAATTACAAATTTCCATACTCATTAATAAATAATAAATAATAGGCATGCTTATCGTAAAGAAGACCATGATATGCATAAGGAAATAAAATCATCCCTATGGCACACAATAAATATTATGCTCAAAATACACGTAAGCTTGTTCACCCTATCATATTGGACATATGTGACATACAACTTATTTATAACATTGAACCCACTTTAACATGATTTTGTACAAATGATTTTTTTCATAAGTTAATATGGTTTATTTTAGAAAAATCCTATACCTTCATTATTAGGAAAATAATTACAGCACAACAAACATGCTTAACACAATTTGTATATCAAAACCCTATTGTGGTATCATGCGATGCTTGATATTCCAAAAGAGTATAGGGGTTATTTAATTTCCAACAAAAGCAGAAATATAAGCAACATACTAAAATTTATGAGGCTCTATAAATCAACCCCTTTTACCTAAAAACAAAACAAATATTAATCATATTAATATATTAAAATCTTTAATAAGTTACCAAAATACCCTTTAGTTATAAAATGGTGGAAAATGGGCAACCTCAACTTACATGGCTAATAGATTGGGTTTGAGCATGAAGAAGAGGAGATTTGATGGTAGTTTCATAGGTTGAAACCTCCCCCATCTAACTTCTTTTCTAGCCTAAAGACCCCAACCCGAAAATATCTACTTTACCCTCCTTCACCCACTCTTCGAGCCTTTTTTCCTTTGATTTCTGCATGCAGCTCATGCTGCATATGCAGCATGGGTTCGTACATTATTTGGCCACTTTAATTAAAAACTTCAAGGTATGATAATATTTAAATTAATTATTTTCTTAAGAAAAATTTATAAAGTCTTATATCTTGATTTTATTATTTTTAATAAATATTGATATTATTTTTAGGTATTGGCTTTTCTAATCAAAGCTTGAATCCTTAACTGGGATACTGGTAAGATTAAATTTTTGCGGGAATTAAGTTAATTGTTAAACCCCACTTAAACACATGATAAACATATGTTTACACATAAGGAATTTTAATATGTTATTATGGTTGATATATGGTTGTTAATATAAATTATATGGTGGCATGTATTCTTTAATATAAAGGAAAGTATGCTCTTCTATGTGATATATGTGGAAATGTGGTCTAAGGGAAGAAGTTGATTATTAATGAAATTGTTAATTACTTATCTATGTTATTTTATGTTATTGTGACCATTTATGCATGAATAATATTATTGTGAGCCCTAGGGGAATTCTTGTAATATTCCTTGTGTTAGATTATGGCCTAATATGTGTGGGTGCTATTATGTATTATATTAAAATATAATAGTTGGTGGAGTTGGATATTTTTAATGGAGTGTTAGTATTATTATTCCATGTGGAAATGTTAATTTAATAAAAGTGGGGTAATAAAGGGGGTAAAGTGGTAATTTTGAAGGAAAAGGGCAATATGGTAATTTTACAAGTGAAAACGGGTATTGTGGTAATTACGAAAGTTAGGGGTATTTGTGGTAATGTTATAAATTAAGGAAAAGATGGTAAAGTTTCAAGTAAAGGGGCATTATGGTAAGGTAAGGAAAAGATGAGTAAAGTAGGTAAATATAGGTAAAGTAAATGGTAAGTAGGGTATATAGGGTAAGTAAATGGGGAAATAGTAATTTTATAAGTAAATGGTAATATGGTACTTTTATAAGTGAATGGCGAAATGGTAATTTTATAAGTAAGGGTCATTATGGTAAATTTGGGAGTAAAAAGGGCAATATGGTAATTTTATAAGCAAATGGAAAATTGGTAATTTTATAAGTAAAGGGGTATTATGGTAATTTTGGGAGTAAAGGGGTAATATGGTAATTTTGGAGAAGAAGGGCAAATTGGTAATTTTGTAAGGAAAGATAAAAATGGTAATTTTAGATGTAAAAGGGTAGAACAGAAATTTATAAAGTAAAAGGGGTGTTATGGTAATTTTATAAGTAAAAGGGTATTGTGGCAATTTTGTAAATAAAATGATATTATGGTAAATTGGGAGTAAGGGGTAGAAGGGTAATTTTGTAAGTAAAAGGATATTTATGGCACACTTGGGAGTAAGGGGCAAATTGGAAATAATGATAACAACGAAGGATAAATTGGTAATTAAATCATGATTATAAAAGGATAATTGGATAATTATGATAATATAGAAGGGTAATTGGTAAATTAATCAATAAAAGAGCATTATGGTAATTTTAATAATGGAGAAGGGTAATATAGTAATTATAAGAATGGAGAAGGGTAAATTAACAATTATAAATATGGAGAAGGGTATATTAATAATTATAAATATAGAAAAGGGTAAATTGGTAATTATAATTATAAAGAATGGTAAATTTATAATTGTAGTTATGAAGAAGGGTAATTTGGGATTTACAATAATTGAAAGGGTAAAATGATAATTATAATAATTGAGTGGGGTAAAATGGTAATTATGATAAAGGAGAAGGGCAATTTGGTAATTTATCCCGATAAAGGAGAAGGGGCAATTTGGTAATTTAACCGATTAAAGGGTAAATTGGTAATAACTTAACCAACTAAAGGGGAAAAATGGTAATCATGATAATGAAGGAAGGTAATTTGTTAAGTTATCCAACTCAAGGGCAATTTAGTAATTATAACAAAGGAGGAGGGCAATTTAGAAATCTAACCAACCAAAAAGAGAACTATGTTAAGGTTAATAATTATGAAGGGTGAAAGGTGATCTAAAAGCGTAGGAGATAACTTAGTAACCTAAACCGAGTAAATGGTAATTTAATAATTATGCAACCCTAAGGGTAATATGGTAATTTGTCAAGTAAGGGAGGGATGACTTAGCAATTATACAAGTAAGGGGTAAATGAGTAATTTGTACCTAACATGTCGTGGTGATTGTAGAATTTTATAATATGACTCAAATAACTTTGATTAGCTGTAAGACCCCCAAATTTACACAAATTTTTTTTTAAACAAAACACTACTTATAAATTAAAACCGTAAATTCTAGGGATATTATTGTAACACCCCAAAATTCACTAAATTTTTTTTTTAAACGGAAGCAATTAAGATAGAAACACTTAAAACCTGTGAATTCTGGGAATGTTACCGCCACACTTCATACCAGACCGGTTCTCTCTGACCGTTCCAGTACCAAGTGCTAAGACTAAAGAAAAGATTTACGTTGAATTCAAATTAACAATTCATAAAAGAATTCGAAAGATCATACAACAAAATCAGAGTACGCATAAACGTTTATTAACACTTGTAACTTACATAGAAATAAATTTAAACAAGATAAAACCCGATGGGTCAAATTCCGGACTGCCTACTCACTCAAGTCAGGCCTGCCACCCTAAAATAGTCTCTGATCTTAAACCTGCACAAGAGGTCTGCTCACCACCATCGGTGGATCATCACAGGACCCATCAACCAAGGTAGTATCAGTACGGGTCTAGTACTGAGTAAGGTGACTTGATTACTAAGGCCAACACATAAACACATAAATCATGCAGAGCATAAAAAGGGAATAATCATAAATGCATATGATCAACCAGGTAAAAGTACAAAGGTCCAATTATAGACTGGATTAATTTTTAAATTAATCTCTTATCAGAATTCATTTCACACCATACTTTTTATCAAGTCCATACGAGTACGGGAACCCCACTATTTTGCCGGTGGATCGGTCTCCAGGGAACTCTGGCTCCTAGCCACTATTATAGCTGGTGGATTGGTCACTTAGGGTACATGCCCTACCACTATTATATGCCGGTGGATCGGTCTGGCCCCTTCTCGCACGGTGTTCCGTTGTAAGTAGATAATGTCTTCCCACTTATTAACAACATGTATAGTTTGGTTCGTTGAGCTCGGGATCCCCCACTATTTTAGCCAGTGGATCGGTCACTAGGGTAACATACCCTACCACTATTAAGTCGGTGGATTGATCTCTAGGTTACCGCAGTACCTGGCCACTATTATGCCGGTGGATCGGTCTGGGCCCGGTTCAACATCTTTCACTTTACGTGATTAATGTCTTAAGTATCTCATTCAAAGGCTTTCACCCTAGACATGCATAAATCATCACACATAACAAATCATAAAATTCCACCATCATAATTACACTTTATCACCACATACACATGATAACACAAGGACCCTAATCAAACACCACATACCCTAATTGACCCCCACAACCATAGTCAATCACTCCAAACCCTAATTCAGTCACCTCCATACCCTTATAATGTCTTACGTATTATTTTTCACCCAAAACATTTAAACACCCAAATAACTCTTCTATTTCCTCCCTTACATCCCAAATCAACTTTTCACACGTAAATTTCACTTCCATGCAAATGCAAATCTTTCCATGCAAACCTTTGAACCTTTTTCATGTAAACCCTAAAATTCCACGTGAAGCCCTAAATTCAACAATGCAAACCCTAATACCACCATACAACCGTCAATGTCACCATGTAAATCTTAATACCACCAAACAACTATAATTACCACCATACAAACCTTAATATCATCCTACAAAACTTAATACCAACATACATCCATTAATACCACCAGGCAAACCCTAGATTCCGTCATACGAAACCCTAAATTCAATCCAACCAAAAATAAAGATTCACCCATATCAAACCCTAAATTCAAACCATAAAGATTCTTCCATACCAAACCCTAAATTCAAACCATAAAGATTCTTCCACATAAAATCATAAATTAGAATCTCCTAAGGAAAACCATAAATTGAATTCCCCCAAGCAAATCATAAATTAGATTCCCCCATATAATATCATAAATTACATTTTTCCAAATAACATCAAAAATTAGATTCTCCCAAACAACCATAAATTCGATTATTCCATATAACCTCATAAATTACCTTCTCCCAATTAACATCCTAATTTAAATTCTCCCAAACAAACCATAAATTCGAATCTCCCATATAACATCATAAATTACCGTCTCCCAAATAACATCCTAAATTAGATTCTCCCAAACAAACCATAAATTCTACTCTTCCACACATAAAATCATACATTAGATTATTCTTTATAAAACCATAAAATTAGGTTAACTCACTTCTCTTAATCAAATTCTTTCCCCATCCTCCCTTTTCATCCTTTCTCTCACACAAACCACATCTACTTCCTCACATACACAACACATATCATCATATATAATTAATACGCATACCATGCACAACATACTTCAACTCCAAGTCATACCACATACAAAATATTTAATAATAATAAACACTAGATACATAACATGCGAAACACATAATACACATAAGCACATAAAAGGCCTTAGCACTCCTTACCTAAAACGACACCGGTCTTGGAGCACGCTCCTACGCCTCCTTAGGGTTTTGACTGGTTTTAGCTATTATGAGATAAGAGCTAAAATTAGACTCTCTCCTATCAAAATAATATTAAAAACAAACGTAATATAAGACTAGGCTTTTGATAAAATAATAACAACAAAAATACCAAAATCATATCAATATTAATATTAATAAGAATAATAAAAAATAGTAGAAATAATAATAAAAAGGTATTACTCAAAAATAAAGTGAAATAAGGACTTCAGACCCTTTACGAAAATAATACTAAAAATATTGTTTGTAAATTAAATAACCAAATTTAGAAATAATAATAATAATAATAATAATAATAGTAACATTATTAACAACACTAATGTTAAAATATTTTTATTAATAATAATGGAATAAGAATAATGTAAATTCGAAATAGGAAATAATAATAATTATTATACTTATAACATTTTAATATTAATAATAGTAAATATAGAAATAATAAGGAGAATAATAATAAAATCAAATTAAATAAAATGGGCTTCAGCCCTCAACATAAATAATAATAAAAACATTAATACTAATAATAATAATAATAATGCATATTTAAAATATAAAAATCAAAAATAATA
The DNA here is from genome assembly GCA_030549775.1 of Tamarix chinensis. Lineage (NCBI taxonomy): Eukaryota > Viridiplantae > Streptophyta > Magnoliopsida > Caryophyllales > Tamaricaceae > Tamarix > Tamarix chinensis. The sequence goes on from CM060181.1 coordinate 67,544,089, forward strand.
ATTATAGTATTTATATGCAAATAATTGAAATAAAATAATTTAAGGGTTATAAAAATAGGGAAAATGGCTGAGAGGGTCTAGGGTTCAACTAAATGATGGTGGGGATAGGCGGCACCGGCGCGGTAGCGCACGGCGTGGTGGCGGCGGTGGCCGGAAAGAGGAAAGAAAGTGGGGAAAGTTGCATGCTGGGAATAAGATAGGAAGAATTAAAATAGGAGTTGAGGTGTTTTGAGTTCCCCAGAAGGAGAGGGACAGAAAAGAGGAGGTGGGGCAGCCAAAGGTGGCGGCGCACGGCGGCGACGGTGGTGGCCGAATGGAGGAGAAGAAGGAAGAGAGAGGAGGAGAGGGAGAAAAAAGGGAACTAAAGGTAGGGGAAGGTAGGGTAGGGTCTGCAGCACATTTTGGGAGGTGAAAGAAGCGGCCTTAGCGGCGGAGGAGGTGGCTAATGGCAGCGCCAAGGTGGCGGAGGCAGAAAACAGGGTTGATCAAGAAGAGAACTTCGCACAGCTGGGGCGGCTTGTGCAGGAAGAATCGAAGGGTGAGATAGATTTGGTTAGATACAGGGCGATGCAAGGAGTACACGGGTAGCTAGAGAAGGCGGCGTAGTTGGCCGGAGGTGGCGAAAAAGGCGTCTAAAAGGGTGGTGGCGAAAAAGGGAAAATTCTGGGTTGGAGGATCAAGAGCTCGATACAGAGCTACTTACGAGGGTATTTATAGGGAAAATAAGATAGGGTAGGGTTCTTTAGGCCAGCTAGTAGATAGGGAAGGTAGGATTCAGGTCGCCGGAGGCAACGTTTGGCCGGCGACAGCAAATTGGGGCAAGGGGGTTGTGCAGGAGAGAGAGATATCGCACGGAAAGGGGGAGTTGATAGGGTTTATGAGGTCGCTGAATCAAGGGGGAGAGATTGGAAAGGAAAACCGCCGGTAAAAACGACCGTAACCGGCGGCGAAAAACTAGGGGGCGAGGCGGTGGAGTTGCAGGCTGGCGACGTTGGGGAAGAAGAAGGAAGGAGATGGGGGGGCTGGACTGGTCGGTCCAGGGGAAAAGAAAAGAAAGAAAGAAGGGTAGACCGGGTGGTCGGGCAACGCAGGAGGAGGCATTAAATGGAACGTTGAGTTTAAGTTAGAAAAGATGTAAAACGCGGTGCATCGATGGGCGGCAGAAGGAGGTCAAGTTGCCGAGCGCGGGCTGGACCGAAGGAAAAGAAAAGGAGAAGACTGGGCCGCCGGGCTGGCCTAGTTCGGGGAGAAGATGGAAAAGAAAAAGAAAAGAAGAAGAAAAGAAAAAGAAAAGGAAAAAGGAAAAAGGGATAAATAAAAATAGTGGGTTGGCTCAATTAAATTAATTAGAATATTTGGGATATTTAAAAATGATAATATTTAAATAAAATAATATTTAAATCCTTTTTTAGGCTAAATTAGGATTTTTAAAAGATTTTCCATAAATTCCTTTTTAATTAGCAAAACATCCTAATTTTCTCTAATTAAATTATTTATAAAATTAATATTAATTTGAAACTATTTTCTCCTTCTTATTTTAAATAAAATAATTTTTTTAATTTATTTTCAAAATAAAATGCTTAATTAGCTAAAATACCCAAATTCTTTTCTAATAAAAATACTTATAAATTTCTTCGTGATTTGCCCTAATTAATTCAATTTAAAAATAATTTATGTAAATAATTCTTATAATAAATATCCTTTAAATGTAGTTTATAAAATTAGAAATTTTCGGGTCATTTCAGTTACCGCCAGACTTAGTACCAGACCAGTTTATTTCTACCGTTCTAGTGCCAAGTAAGAAAACAGCTCATAACATTAAGTATAATTCAAATTCATAAATACGGGAATTCGGTACGCATAAGTTTTTATTCAATCCAAAATACGAGGGTAGTTTTTTTTTTCAGGGAAAAGAAATAACTACAATCATAAAATTGTTTACGAAGCGTTCAACATAATTAACAGAAACTAGGAATAAAATCTCGATGGAAAACCAGCCACGCCACTCCAAAATTGATTCGGCCCAATCATCACTTAGCCCTATTTGATGTCCCATAGACATCAATCGCGTCAAAGTAAACATCTCCTACCTGAAGCAAGTTAGATGGGCCTTCTACTCGTGGGAATGAGCAGCACCCATGAAAGGGGTGATTAGTACGCTACGTACTGAGTAAGGTAACCGAGCACTAAGGCGAACACATAAACACATAATCCATGCAGAATAAAAACAAGGCATAATTACAAACACTTTAACATAAAGGCAAATGAATGGTTAGATGAGAATGCCAAGGTCCAATATAGTTCAGATTATTTATTTTATCAAGCCTTTATTGAATTTATTTCCACACCATATTCTTTATCATGTCCATACGAGTACGGAAACCCCACTATTATTGTCGGCGGATCGGTCTCCAGGGCACTTTTGGCTGCTAGCCACTATTATAGCCGATGGATCGGTCACTAGGGTAACATACCCTACCACTTTTATGCTAGTGGATCGGTCTGGCCCCTTCTCGCACGGTATTCCACTATAAGTAATTAGTGTCTTCCCACATCTTAACAATATATATAGTTTGATTCGTTGAGCTCGGGATCCCCCACTATTTTAGCGGTGGATCGGTCACTAGGGTAACATACCCTACCACTATTATGCTGGTGGATCGGTCTCTAGGCTACCGTAGTACCTGGCCACGATTCTGCCGGTGGATCGGTCTAGGCCAGTTCAACATCTTCCACTTCATGTATTTAATATTTTAAGTATCTTATTCAGATGTTCATTCCTAGACGTGCAAATCAAACCCTTACCATGCTTACTCCTCGACTCAGGTTAACCACCTCAACCCTAGATAACCATCCCACCATAGTTAACCATGACATACCCTGACACCCATGCAACCCTAAATCTACATAAACCACACTTCCATGCAACCCTGACTCCCATACAAACCCTAGCTTTACATAAACTACACTTCCATACACCCTAACTCCCATGCAAACCCTAACTCTACGTAAACCACACTTCCATGCAACCCTAACTCCCATGCAACCCTAACTCTACGTAAACCACACTTCTATGAAACCCTAACTCCCATGCAACCCTAACTCTACGTAAACCACACTTCCATGAAACCCTACCTCCCATGCCCAACCCTAACAATATGCAATATTATTACCATCATGCAAAACCCTAACACCGTGTAATGTTAATACCATCATGTAAAACCCTAACACCATGCAATACTAGTACCTCCCATATAAGACCCTAACACCATAATTAAAATCCCCCATCATTCTTTTGCAACCCTAATATGCATGTCTTAAAGCCACTTCACATATCATCACATACAAATAAAACACATGCCATATAACAACCCAAGATCATATGCGAACTCCACATCATATCATATACGTCATAATTAATAATGCTAACATAGAATACATGGAAAAAGAAGCACATAATGCACGTAACCCCACAAATGGCCTTAGTAACACCCTAACCTAAAACGACACCGGTCTTGGTGCACGCTCCTATTCCACTTGAGGGGTTTGAATGGGTTCACCTATTATATAAAATTATACTAGAACTAGGCTCCCTTATAAAATTTTTATTATTCTCTAACATATTATAAGATTTAGTTTTTAATTGAAATAATATTACACAATAATTAACTATACAAAATATTACTTGAGAATACAACTAATTTACTATTTCCCGTCGAAAAGGGGTGGTGATATATGAGTTCCACCCTTCACCAAAATAGTAATGATAATATAATAATAATAATAATTATAAAGTATAATATTATTAATGATACTTTTATTAGTAGAAAATTAATATAAATAATACCAAATTTCTTAAAAATAACAAGGTTGTTTTCGAACCACCCCAATTTAACAATATTACCATTCAAAATTATAATAATGATATTAAAGTTATATATACTTATAATATAAAGTTAATAAAGATGATAGTAATAATAATATAATAAGAAAAAAATGTTAAAAATGTTATTAATATTAATAAAAAATAAAAGTGCGAGGTTTAATTAGAATTTTTGGTCTCTGGCCCTCCTAAAATAATTACAACATTAAATAAATAGTTACACTAATGATAATAATATTAATAATATTATTAATAATAATATTAAACATGTAATAATTCCATTAAATAAGAAAAATTTGAGAATAATATTTTATCTTACTCAATAATACTCCCAGACCTGTGAAAAAAATTTAGAAATTAAGATATAGTTGGTAACAATAATAATAATAATTTTCTTAATAATAATAATTAAAATTGAATTAAAAATAAAAATTAGGATAAAAGCATAATAATTATCAATAAATCGAAAGTAAGTATTTAAAAGGTCTAGGGTTTCACATTGAGTTGGAGGGTATGGGTGGCACCGACGGTGGTTCTCGGAGGTGGCCGGAAAATGGATCTAAGAGAGGTAAAAATGAAGAAAAAGAGGGAAGGGGAAAGGAGAAAAATAAAATAAGCTGATGCTCCAGTGGACGAGACTTAGCAGGCGATATTGGGTGGTTTATAGGGTGGAAAACGTGGCGTATGTGGAGTTGGACGGTGGTTTAAGGTTTTGGTGTAAAAATTCTGGCGAGATGAGCAGCAAACTTTGTACAGTTTATGGAGGCCCATGCAAGAAGAATCGAAGGTTGAAAATGGTTTAGTTAGCTAGAGGGAATTGCATTGAATAATTTTGAATGTGGTGGTGGCGCTAAGGTTAGCTATCGGCGTCAGAAGATGCGTCTGAAGTCGCGGTGGCGGGTAGTTCTCACATAGGGTTTTGAGAAAGAAGAAACTTCAAAAACATCCAAAACTAGGCTTTTTATAGAGATTAGATGGGTTATTAAGGTTTTGGGGGTTGCTTGGATTGTATTGAATGCTAGGGTTTTGGTGGCCAGTGGCAGAAATTGGTCAGCGATTGTTTAGGTCAGGGTCGAAGTTTCGCGAAGCAAAAGAGAGGGAACGAGCGAGAGTTTAGGATAATCAATCATTCCAAGTCAATGTGTGAGTCAATAGGGAGAAAAAGAGGGGTAAATCAACCGGTCAAATTCCTCGTGGCCGGTGCTGTCATTTTTAGGGGCGGAAGTTACAGGCTGCGTCGACGAAGGAGAAGGGAGGAAGAAGGAAGGAGGGAGGGGGTGAACCGGTCGGCTGGGAAAGAAAAGAAAAGGGGGAGAACCGGGCCGGTCGTGTGTGGTTAAATTGGTCATTAGATGAGACGGAGCGTCTCATCCAAAAACGAGTCAAAATGCGGTGTTGAAATGCCGCATGAAAGAGGCACGGTGCTAGGCCACGGAGAAAGGAGAAGAAGAGGTGGGTTGGGCCGCGCCAGGCCAGAACCGGCTAAAGAGAAAAAAAAAAGAAAGAAACAAAAGAAAGAAAAGAAAGAATGAAAAAGAAAAAGGAAAAAGGGAATAGGAAAATTTAAGGTTTTGGGTTTAAATAAATTAATTTAATTAATTTAGGTATCTAAAATAAAACATGTATTCATAATAATATTAAATTTTCTTTTTAGGCTAATTTAGGGTTTTTAAATTATTTTTCCTAAATTCCTTTTTAATTAAAAAAAGCCTAGTTTTTCCTTTATAAAAATATTCATAAGTTCCTATTAATTTACCCTAAATAAATCCCTCTTATTCCAAATAAAAAAATAAATTAAATTAATTTTTCAATAAATCCTTATTTAATAATATATCAAAGTAAATAATTCTGGGGCATTTCATCACTACCTCCTTATAAACAGACTTCGCCCCCGAAGTCTCTTGCAGCTCTCTAGGGTTAGGGCTAAGGTATTCTAACTTCTAGAATAATGCATTATTAACTATACTTAAATCCACTACCCCCTTAGGGATAAACTAGATAAAAAGGATCTAACTTGCAGCGAAACGTTTCGGATATGTTTCTCGCATATCCTTCTTAGTCTCCCAAGTAGCTTCCTCAATCCCATGTTGACTCCATAGGATCTTCACTAGAGGCACCGAACTCGTACGAGTCTTTCTTAATTTGGTGTCGAGAATCTGGACCGATCGTTCCTCGTAAGTCAGGGAATCATCCAATTCGACCTCATCTGGCTAAATTACATGCGACGGATCGGTAATATACCTTCGCAATTGAGAAAGGTGGAACACATTATGCACTCGTGCCAATTCTAGAGGAAGAGCTAATCTATAAGCAACTTCACCTATTTGTTCCAATATCTCATAGGGCCCAATATATCTAGGGCTCAACTTGCTTTTCCTTCCAAACCTCTGCACCCCTTTGGTAGGTGAAACCCTTAGCAATACTTTGTCTCCAGACTCAAAATCTCCATCCCTACGCCTCTGATAGGCATAACTCTTTTGTCAGCTCTGAGTTGCTTTCATCCGATCCTAGATTTGTCTAACCTGCCGAGTTATATCTTCAATCATTTCTGGTCCCAGCACAATCACCTCGCTAATGTCACTCCAACACAAAGGAGTCCTGCACATCCGTCCATATAATGCCTCGAAGGGAGCCATCATAATACTAGCGTGATAACTATTATTATATGAGAACTCCACCTGATGCAAGCGCTCCTCCAAACATCCCTGGAAATCCAATACGTGTGCCCTCAACATATCCTCCAAGGTCTGAATGGTCCGCTCTATCTTCCCATTTGTGGCAGGGTGAAAAGTAGTGCTCATCTTTAATTTTGTTCCGAAAACTTCCTGTAGTTTCCCCCAAAAGTGAGAGAGGAACCTCAAATCTCGATATGATACTATATCCTTCGGGGCTCTATGGCGACTAACAATGAACTTCATATAAGCGTTTGCCAATTGCTCCATACTCCAGGTGGACTTCATAGGAATGAACACGGCCGACTTGGTTAATCTATCAACAATAACCCAGATAGTATCACAGCCGCTTCTGGTCCTCGATAGACCACTCACAAAGTCCATAGAAATGGAATCCCATTTCCATCTCGGCACCTCTAAAGACTAAAGTAATCCCATTGGTCTCTGGTGTTCAATCTTGACCTTCGGATACACAAGACACCGGGACACAAACTTAGTTACTTCTCGCTTCATACGGGGCCACCAGTACACCTTCTTGAGATCCTTATATAACTTCGATCCTCCTAGGTGAACCAAATAGGGAGTTTGATGTCCCTCTTCCATAATATGACGTTTGAGGTCTGGAAAGCTCTAGGGCACACGCCAATGGCCCCTAAATTGAATACTACCATCGTCATGGACTTTGAATCCTTCCGCCTTGCCTTCCCGCATCTTCTGTTAGATCCTTTCGAACTTAACATCTTCAACCTGGCCGGCTCGGATCTCTTCAAATATAGTCGGAGTAATTATCTAGGCATTCATACAGGCTGCGAGGTCTCCCTGCTGAATCATCTTTATTTCCAGATCTGATAACTCCCTTATTGTCCGATCAACAACCACACTACACAGTGTGGAATGTGCAGTCTTCCTATTTAGAGCATCAGCAACCACGTTGGCCTTACCCTCATAGTAGGTCAATTCAATATCATAATCCTTTACCAGCTCCAACCATCTTCTTTGCCTCAAGTTGAGCTCCTTCTACGTGAAGATATACTTGAGGCTTTTGTGGTTTATAAAGAACTTACACTTTGTCCCATATAGATGATGCCTCCAAATCTTCAAGGCAAACACCACAGCAGCTAACTCAAGGTCATGTGTAGGATAATTTGCTTATGTTTCTTCAGCTGTCGCGAGGCATAAGCTACCACTTTACCCTTTTGCATTAACACGCATCCCAACCCTTGCTTGGATGCATCACTATAAACCTCGAACTCCTCTGTCCCCTAGGGTAAAGTCAACATCGGTGTAGTGGTCAACATCTTCTTCAACTCTTAAAAAGCCTCTTCACATGCCTCATCCCACTTAAACTTCGTAGTCTTCTTCAAGAGATTAGTCAATGGTCTCGCTATCTTGGAAAATTTCTGTACAAATCATCTGTAATATCCAGCCAAACCCAAAAAACTCTGAATCTCTGATATATTTTTAGGAGGCTTCCACTCCGTGATGGCCACAATCTTAGCGGGGTCCATAGCCACCCCCGTAGCCGATACAATGTGACCAAGGAAAACTACCTCCTGGAGCGGAAACCCACACTTCGATAACTTAGCATATAGGTGATGCTCTCTTAATGTGCTCAAAATGGTGCGTAGATGTTGTTCGTGCTCCTCATTTCCCCGGGAATACACCAATATATCGTCTATAAATACCACCACAAATTGATCGAGGAAAGGTTTGAATATCCTCATCATTAGACCCATGAATACTGCAGGAGCATTTGTAAGTCCAAAGGGCATCACTGTAAATTCGTAATGCCCATATTGGGTCCGGAATGCAGTCTTCATAATGTCAGCATTAGCTATCCTCAACTGATGATACCCGTACCTCAAATCGATCTTGGAAAACACTGTAGCACCCTTTTGTTGGTCAAATAGATCATCTATTCTCGGGAGTAGATACCGGTTCTTTACCGTCAACTGATTAAACCCCCGATAGTCGATGTAGAGGTGGAGACTGCCGTCCTTCTGCTTCACAAACAAAACTGGTGCTCCCCACGGCGATACACTAGGTCGGATATACTCGTGCTCTAAGAGTTCCTCCAACTGGGCCTTTAATTCTTTCAACTCAAATAGTGCCATTCTGTAAGGAGCCTTGGAAACAGGCTTAGCTCCCGGCACTAACTTGATCTTCAAGTCAATTTCCCAAACCGGAGGCATACCTAGTATTTATTCGGGGAACACGTCCGAAAATTCTTTAACTACCGGTAAATTATCCAATGCGGCCAAATCCTTGTTGACCTCCTGTACACTACATAAATATAAAGGATACCCCTTCTAGATCAAAGCGTGCAATGTGATCGCTGACACCACCTTAGTGGTTGGCTCAGGCTAAGTCTTTCGGTAAGAAACCCTAGTTCCATTCGGGCCTCAGAAAATCACCCGTTCTTCGGCACAATCAATAACTGCTTTGTACTTCCCCAGCATGTCCATGCTCAGAATCATGTCAAAAGTCTTTCATATCTATCCCAATTAGGTATACTAAGAAGTCTACCCCCTATATCTAAGGCCACATCGGAAAATATCTAACTACACTCCATCCTATCACCTAACAGAAGCATAACAGATAGCTCTACTCTAGCAGATGGTGACAATCCAGTCTTAGTAGCAAATGTAGAGGAAATGAAAGACAACATAGCACCGGAATCAAATAGAACATATACTGGAAATGAATAGATGGTGAACATAGCAGTAACTACATCCAACTGTCGGTCTGCCTCGGCCTGACTAATAATGTTCTGGTGCCCTCCTGAATGACCTCCGTTCTAAGGATGAGGCCTAGATCCCAGCGGTCTTCCCCCTATCTCTAGAGCTAGGGCACTGGATGAAGCAGGTGCTCTCTAATGATATTGTTGGGACAAATTCTGATGATATTGTTGGTAGGCCTGCTGTTGAGGTATGAGAGCTCCCCCCTATTGAGATGATCGGGGCTGACTCTACTGAAAGCTCAAGGGCCTCCAACACTCTATCGCCCTGTGCCCCAACTTCCCACAGTTTTGGCAAGTCACCAACTTACCGTTGCAATCTCTACCTGGGTGGTTTCGGCTTCACCTTCTGCAAACTGTTCCTCTTGGGGGCCCTTGGCTCCCACTGTTATCTCTCGGTTGTGGCCTCCTAGACTCTCTGACCTTGGGCTAGGTCCTGCTCCTAGAACTCTAGACCTCAGGCTTCCTCTTTCCCAAGATGGTGGCCTGCTTGTGGACCAGTGTGTCTGCCATGCAAGCACGCTCATATAGGGTTGCTAAATCTGTGGAAGGCACGGTAGATATTAGATGGTTAAGTTCCTATTAATTTTCCCTAAATAAATCCCTCTTATTCCAAATAAAATAATAAATTAAATTAATTTTTCAATAAATCCTTATTTAATAATATATCAAAGTAAATAATTCTAGGGCATTTCATTAGCAAGGTAAGATTATTTGATGATTAGTAAGTAACATGAGAATGAATCCTAATTCAGAATTAGATGAGATTATGATGGCCTTAATGATTTCTCTGTGTTATCTTAGATAACCGCCTGAATAAGAAACGACTAATGATATTGGAACGATTGAAAGTGAATAAGTATTTGATTATTGTGCTTTTGTGATCACTTTAATTAAGACACTAATACTTAAAGTGAAATACCTCGAGATCGGGAATGGTGGCTCTTTAGGGGTCGCTATCCTAAAGACGTGGTTTAGTCCACGATTATTCTGGAATTTGCTGGTGTGCCTTTCTGCCCCAGCCAGGCCCTATATCTTACTCTATCTAGCTATACGGACCTATTTAGGGGGTATGCATACTTATGGATTAGGCGTCCTTGTTGGTAGGGTACTGAGTAGCTTTATGCACCAGTACGACTAGGGTACCTTTGCGTCCTTAGGTTCGTGGTTGAAGGGTACTGAGTAGCTTGTATGCACCGGTACGACCGGTGTACCTTTGTGTCCTGGGTTCTTGATCTCCCATCCAACGCAAATAAATGGATTGTTGTATTGATTAAAGAAAGGAAAATACTAATCATGAAAGTGAAAGATTATGAGCCGGGCCTAGTTGAATTATGATATTGATTACCGATCCACTGGTTATAATAGTGGCCCAGGAGCGTGTTGCCTTGGCAAGTGATTATAAGTACCGATCCACCGGATATAATAGTGGCCCAGGAGCGTGTTACCCTGAATGATGTTGATATATATTCCGATCCACCAGCAAAAATAGTGGGGGTCCTGAGCTCAATAAAATCAGTCATGTATGTGAATAAAGTTATGGAAAAATACTAATCACTTATAGTGGAACACCATGTGAGTCGGGGCTAGACCGGTCCGCTGGTGAATAATAGTGGCCAATAGCGTTTTGCCCTAGAGAGCGATCCACCAGCATATAATAGTGGTTAGGTGCGTTCTGCCCTATAAGTGACAGATCCACAGGCTATAATAGTGGGGTTCTCCCACTTACATGGATATAAAATATGAGATTGAATGAATAATGATGGACTAATGGCTTATGGCTGGGATGTAATGAATTTGCACTATGACATGGCTTAAGTGCCGAAAGTCGATTGTTCTTAACTACCTATTGATATCTGATGTGCTTGTTAAGTATGTGAATGCTTTATGTGCACATCTTGTTATATATGCATGTAGTTTTGTATCATGTGTTACATTACGGGCCTGCTTTTAAGTGTGACTTTAAAGGGTTACTCAGTAACATAGTACTGAAGGGTTCCATTCGTGGGGCCCTTACGTATTCAATGGGAAGTGTCCCTTGCAGGTCTTTTCAGGTGCTACTCAAGTGGGCAATGGGAAAGAGTGTAAGGAATCATCCAGATTTTAGGGTTCTCCCTTTGGTTTAACTTGTTGGTTTTAATGTATTCCTTGTTTTTGTAACCACCACTAGCAGATTTTAATTTTGTAAAGTGTATTGCGCTACTCTAATTTAAACATGTTTTTGAAATCTAGCAAAGTGTATCTCATTCGTTTAGCCTTAGCACTAGGTAATGGAACGGTATGTGTGAACCGGTCTGGTACTAAGTGTGGTGGTAATATCCCCGTAATTCACCATTTTATATTTTCCTTCCACTATTTGTTTGAAATAAAACAAAAATTTTCAGTAGTGAATTTTGAGGGTGTAACAATATGGTATCAGAGTGTGGTTTTGATAACCGCGCTATAATTTTAAAAATTTTTGGGTGGATAAAGTTTTCCTCATTTCAAAAACACTTATATTCGGAACCGATACTACAAGTAAGTATCATAGTTTTTATAGAACCTTTCTCGGTTTTTAAACATTTTGAACTGATACTACTAGTAAGTATCATAGTTTTTCACTAAAGTATTGAAATTGAATGATTCTTCTAAAGTTTTTCCCTAACACTCTCTATTGTTTCAAAAACCGGATTAGTTCTGAGAGTTGGGTATGGGTAGATTAAGTGACCTAGGTTTAGATCACCTAGCTTGAGAAATAGCACCTCCCCTAACAAACTTTTGTTTTACAGCTAACTCCAAATGAATCGAGATGAACGGGCCGACAACCTAGAGAGGGGGTTTAAAGTACTCATGGGATTAGCTCAGCATTCCCCACTAACACAATCTCAAACTTCTTTACCTCCAATGGGTATCAGAGAGGATTGGCTCGATAGGGTTTCACGTCATCGACCCCCGACCTACGATGGAAAGGAAGATCCCGCGGTCTTAGAAAGTTGGATACGGGATTTCGATAGGACTTTTGAGGCGCTCAATTACCGTAAGGAATGAAGGAAGAATATCACGGTGTACTTCCTTCGAGGACTAGCCGATACTTGGTGGGAAGATCTTCGAACTCAAGGAGGACGACCAACGTAATGGGAAGACTTCAAGACCGCCATATGTACGCATTTCTACATGGAAAGTCTCAAAAGGGCCAAACTCAAGGAATTCATGGAGATGACACAAGGAAACCTAACGGTCCGAGAGTACTACGCATGATTCACGGAGTTGTTGAGGTTTTCCCCAGGAATAGAAGCTAGCATGGCAACGATGGTCTTTCAATTCGAGCAAGGACTTCACTTCAACATCTAAAGCATGATGGGCACCAACATCTTCCATGATCTAAGTATGGTGTACGAGCGGGCATGTAATGCCGATGCCTTAATCCAAGAACAAGCCTCCATCCTAGGCAAGAGGAAGAATGAAGAGATCGAGTCCGGAGAAAGGAGTCATTGCCCCGATAGCAAGGTTTTGCAGATCCACCCTCAATTCCAAACTAAAATTCGGCATAAGAAGAATCAAAGTGCTCCCAAAGCAAAGGCTAGCAAGAGACCGATATGACATTACCATTGCCGACGTTGCAAAAGATATCATCCAGGCAAGGATTGCATGGGAAAAATGGTTCGATGCCACGACTGTGGACAGCTTGGTCACAGGAGCTACGAATGCTATAGTGTACCCTGCGAAGGAATCCAAAGGACACAAAAACTATCAGTTCGGTCGAATCAAGCACTTGGAGCAACTTATTCAACCTCGTTCACTGAAGCAGATGAGCAAACAATCGATCGGGATATGATTTATTCGAGCTTACAGTCGGACCTCGTGAAGTTGTTTTTATTCTTTAAGGGGGTAGTTACACCAAATGACTTAGGATCCCTCTTTGTAACCCTAGTGTTAAGGCGTAAACTTCGGGGATGAAGTTTTTCTTTAAGGGGGTAGTGATGTAATCCCCCAAAATTTTAGGAAACTTTTAATTTGATAAATAGCTTTTATTTAAAATAAATTATCTTTTAAATTTTTTAGTTTAAATATTTTATGGATTTTTGAGTATAAAAAAAAATTGGATTGGAGTATTTAATAAATTATAAATAAATACTTTGTTATTTTACCATATTATTTTTAATTAAATAATTTTCCAAACTAATATATTACTAAAATTATTCTTTTTGAACCAATATATTGAATCAAAATATTAAATTAAATAATTTATCAAAAATATTATATTTTATTATTTTTTAAATTAAATTACATTATTTTCTCTATTTTCCATTTTACCTTCCTTTCCTTTTTTCTTCTTCTCTCCTTTTTTTTTCCTTCCTTTTCTTTTTTTTTTCCTATATTTGGGCTGCCAGGCCAACCTACCCTCTCCCCCGCCTGGGCCACAAGCCCGTTCGCCTAGCCACGCATAGCCTAGACCCCTCTCTTTCTTTTTTTCCTTTCTTCCCTTCAACCTGGAGCGGTCGGCCCACCCATTTTTTTTCACCCTGTTCGCCGGCTTGCACCCCCCTCCTTTCTTTCTTCTTCCTTCTCTATGCCTCGACACAGCAGCCATGATCAGTCCCCTTCGCCATGCCCGACCACCGAGATGCCGACCACCGCCCTACTGCCACCACCTGCCTCTCTACTTCTCTCTCTCTCTCTCTCTCTCTCCTCTATAACTCTTTTCTTTCATCATTTTGGAAGTTGGCAGGCCATGCATACCCATCCCGCATGGCCACCCTTCCCCTTCTCCCCCTTCCTCTCCCTACCACCCTACCACCTCCCTACCACCCTAAACACTACAATCGACTGCCACCTATCCCCCCTACCCTTCCTTCTCCCCATTCAACGATTTCCCTGCCCCATTATTGTCGAGCCCTTCTCCCCCAATCCTCTTCCTCCATGTTCTCCCCTCCATCTTCTAAACTTCATTTCGCACGCCGCCCCCGCCGCTCTGGCCACCACACCCAGCCCGTACACTGCCTCCTGTACCCTTCTACTACCACCATGCACCGCCCCAATATCCCTCTCGAGCCATCCTGCAACCCTCTTCCTCCCCTCTTCTTTTTCTCCCTGTTTTCACCCTTATCGATAACCCACTACAAACCCTCCTTCTGCCGCCGTCCGGCCGCCTCTATAGCCGCCCAGACCACTAATCTCCTCCCTGTAACCTCCTCTACCACCCCCATACTTTATTTTCCTAAAACCAGCCCCTACACCCCTCCATTTTTCCCTTCTCTTTTCCTTCCTTCTCGGCCCTTCCACCTCGACCCACTTCAACAGCCACCTTCGCCACCTTGTCGCCGCCGCCTCAGCCGTCCTTTGCGGCCAACAACTAATCCCCAGCATCCGCCTACACCATCTATTCACTATTGCACCATTCCCTTGCCTTGAAACCTCCCCCGTCTAACTTCGTTTCTAGCCTAAAGACCCCAACCTGAAAATAGCTATTTTACCCTCCTTCACCCCCTCTTCAAGCCTTTTTTCTTTTTATTTCTGCATGCAGCTCATGCTGCATATGCAGCATGGGTTCCTGCATTATTTGGCCATTTTTATTAAAAACTCTAAGGTATGATAATATTTAAATTAATTATTTCCTTAAACAAAATTTATAAAGTCTTATATCATGATTTTATTATTTCCAATATATATTGATATTATTTTTAGGTATTGGTTTTTCTAATCAAAGCTTGAATCCTTAACTAGGATACCGGTAAGATTCAATTTTTGCGGGAATTAAGATAATCGAGAAACCTCACTTAAACGAATGTTTACTCATTAGGAATTTTAATATGTTATTATGGTTGATATATGGTTGTTAATATAAATTATATGTGTAATCCCCCAAAATTTTAGGAAACTATTAATTTAATAAATAGCTTTTATTTAAATAAATTAGTTTTTAAAATTATTTAGTTCAATTATTTTATGGATTTTTGAGTATAAAAATTTGGATTGGAATATTTAATAAATTAAAAATAAATATTTTGTTATTTTACCATATTAATTGTACTTAAATAATTTTTCAAACTAATATTTTACTAAAATTATCCTTTTTGAACCAATATGTTGAATTATATTGAATCAAATTATTAAATTAAATAAATTATCAAAATATTATATTTTATTATTTTCTAAATTAAATTACATTATTTTTCATTTTCCCTTCTTTTCCTTTTTTTTTCCCTTCTCCTTTTCTCCTTTTCCTCCTTCCTTTCTTTTTCTTTTTCTTCTTTTCCTGGCTCGGGCTGCCAGGCTGCCTCTCCTCCTTGCGCCTGGGCCAGCGGCCCATTCCTCCCCTCACCCCAGCCACGCACAGCCCGACCCCATCTCTTTTTTTTTCCTCTCTTCCTTTCACCCTGGACTGGCCCAGTTTTTTTTTCTTTTCCCTGCGCCGGACTGGTTCGGTCTCCCTCCCTCTCCCTTCTATCTTTCTCCTTCGACCACCCCGAGACCCCGACTCGTCGCCATCACCATGCCTGCCGCCATGCCCGACCACCGAGACGTCGGCCACCACCCCTACAACCACTGCCACCACCTGCATCCTCCTCCTCTCTCTGTCCCCTGCATTTTTCACCAAATTAGAACAGGGCAGCCATGCACCCCGTCCCGCATGGCTTCCCCTTACCCTCTTCCCCACCTCCCCCCTTGCCACCCTACGACGCCCTGCCACCCTAGACACTGCCGCCGATCAGCCCCTCCCCCCTCTCTTTCCCTTTTCTTTTTCTTCTCCCCTTCATCTCTTTTCTGCCCATCACTTCGAGCTCCTTACCCGATCCTCCCTTCTCTCTCTCATTTTCTTCCCCTCCCATTTCCACCCTATTTTTGCTTCGCCACCACCGTCCACTGCTCTTGCCGCCTCACCAGCCCCCTGAACCGCTCCCTGCCACCCTCCACCTCAGCCTTGCGCCACCACAATGTCCCTCCCGAGCCATCCCGCAGCCCTCTTCCTCCCCTCTTCTTTTTCTCCCTGTTTTTCACCCTTCTCGACAGTCCACCTGTAACGCCACCAATCGCCGCCTTCCGGCCGCATATTCCGCCACCAAGACCACCAACCTCCTCCCTGCAACCCCCTCTACCACCATCAAGCCTTAGTTTGTCGAAAACAGCCCTTGCACCCCTCCATTTCCCCCTCCACTTTTCCTTCCTTCTCAGCCCTTCCACTCGACCCACTCCAGTAGCCCCTTTCGCCACCTCACCGCCGCCGTCTCAGCCGCCCTTGGCCGCCAACAACCGATCCCCAGAATCCACCTACACCCCCTATTCACTCCTACACTATCCCCTTGCCTTGAAACCTCCCCCATCCATCTTCTTTTCTAGCCTAAAGACCCCAACTCGAAAATAACCAATTTTTCTTCCTCCACCCTTCCCTTCGAGCCTCCTCTAATTATTTTTGCATGCAGCTCATGCTGCATATGTAGTATAAGTTGCTACAATTATTGGACCATTTTTATTAAAAAAAATTTGAGGTAAAATAATATTTAAGTTAATTATATTATTAAGTAAATTTTACAAGGCCTTATACTTTGATTTCCTTATTTCTAATATAATAATTGTTGATATTATTTTTAGGTGTTGATTTTTCTAATCAAAGCTTGAATCTTTAGCCGGGATACCGGTAAGATTCGATTTTTACAGGAATTAAGGTAACCGTTAATCCTCCCTTAAATATATGGAAAAACGCATGCTAGCACATTAGGGGTTTAGTATGATTTTATGCATGTTTGCTGTGCTTAGCATGATATGTATATGGTTTCTTATATTGTTTGATAACAAGGAAAAGCATGATAACTTTTGTGCCATATGTAAGTATGTTAATTAAGGAAGGAGTTTGATTATTGATGGAAATGTTAAATGCTTGTTTATGATGTATTATGTTGCTAATGTATGAATAATGTTATTATCTAAGGGTATTTTAGTAATTATGCTTATGAGGTATGTGAATCAATGTATATAGTTGCTAATGAGTATTATGTTGAATAATGATAAGTTGGTGGACTTAGATGATAGAAATGAAGTATTAATATTATTATTTTATGTAGTGTTAGTAAATTCATAAAAATGATGAATAAAGGGGTTGAGTGGAAAATTCATAAGTGAAAAAGGGCATTCTGGTAATTTGGTAAAAAAAAGGGGTGTTTTAGTAATTTCAAAGGGAAGGGGTGAGATGATAATTTTATAAGTAAAAAGGATAAGATTGTAAGTTGTGAGAAAGAAGGGTATGATGGTAATTTTTGAGATAAAAGAATAATATGGTAATTTTATGATTAAATATGACAAAGTGATAATTTTATAAAAAAAAAGGGGTATCATGG
Source organism: Tamarix chinensis (assembly GCA_030549775.1). Taxonomy (NCBI): domain Eukaryota; kingdom Viridiplantae; phylum Streptophyta; class Magnoliopsida; order Caryophyllales; family Tamaricaceae; genus Tamarix; species Tamarix chinensis. The sequence goes on from CM060181.1 coordinate 67,561,693, forward strand.
TAATTTTTGGGAGAAAAGGGTAAAGCGATAATTTTGGAGTCAAGGGGCAATATGGTAATTTAATAAGGGGTAAGAATGGTAATTTTGGAAGTAGGGGTAAAATAGTAATTTTGGATGATTGAGGGCATTATGGTAATTTTGTAAGTAAAAAGGGTTAATATGGTAATTTTGGAGGTAGAGGGGCAAAATAGTCATTTCATAAATAAATGGTAATATGGAAATTGTATAAGTGAATGGCGAGAAGGTAATTTATAAGTAAGGGGTAATATGGTAATTTTGGAAAAGGAGGGCAAAATGGTAATTTTGTAAGGAAAGATAAAAATGGTAAATTGGATGTAAAAGGGTAAAATAGTAAATTGAAAAGTAAAAGGGGTAATATGGTAATTTTATAAGTAAAAGGGTATTGTGGTAATTTTGTAAATAAAAGGATATTATGGTAATTTGGAAGAAGGGGTAGAAGGGTAATTTTATAAATAAAAGGATATTTATGACAAACTTGGGAGTAAAGGGTAACTTGGTAATTATGATAATAACGGAGGATAATTTGGGTAATTAGATTACGATCATAAGGGGGCAATTGGATATTTATAATAGAGAAGGGTAATTTGGTAAATTAACCAACAAAAGGATATTATGGTAATTTCAATGATAGAGAAGGGCAATATAGTAATTATAATAACAGAGAGGTGTAAATGGGTAAATATAATTATGGAAAAGAGTAAATTAATAATTATGAATATGGAGAAGGGTAAATTGATAATTATAATTATGAAGAAGGGTAAATTAGTAATTGTAATTATGAAGAAGAGTATTTTGGGATTTATAATAATTGAAAAGGGGTAAAACGACAATTATAATAATTGAGAGGGGTAAAATGGTAATTATGATAAAGGAGAAGGGTAATTTGGTAATTTATCCAACTAAAGGGGCAATTTGGTAATTTAACCGACTAAAGGGTAAATTGGTAATTATTTAACCAACCAAAGGGGAAAAATAGTAATCATGATAATGAAGGAGGGTAATTTAGTAATTTATCCAACTCAAGGGCAATTTAGTAATTATAACAACGGAGAAAGGGCAATTTGGTATATAACCACCAAATGGGAATTATGATCAGTGTAGTAATTATGAGGGTGAATGGTGATCTAAAAAGTGTAGGAGACAATTTGGTAATCTAAAGTGGATAAGAGGTAATTTGGTAATTATGCAACCTTAAGGGTAATATGGTAATTTATCAAGTAAGGAATGGATACTTAACAATTATATAAGTAAAGCGCAAATGAGTAATTTGTACCTAAAATGTCTTTGAGATTGTGGAACATTATAATATGATTCGAATAGTACTAATTAGCCAAGTAAGAGTGTTTGATAATTAGTATGGCCTAAATGATTTCTTTGTGATATCTTGGATAACCATCTAAATAAGAAACAATTAATGATATCAGAACGATCGAAAGTGAATGAGTATCGGATTATCGTGCTTTTCGTGATCACCTTAATTAAGACACTATTACTTAAAGTGAAAGACCTCGAGATCGGGAATGGTGACTCCTTAGGGGTCGCTACCCTAAGGACGTGGTTTAGTCCACGATTATTCTTGTATTTGCTGGTGTGCCTTTGTGCCCCAGCCAGGCCCTATATCTTACTCTTTCTAGCTCTACGGACCTAGTTAGGGGGTATGCATACTTATGGATTAGGTGTCCTTGTCGGTAGGGTACTCAGTTAGCTTTATGCACCAATACGACCAGGGTACCTTTGCGTCCTTGGGTTCGTGGTTGAAGGGTACTGAGTAGCGGATATGCACCGGTACGACCGGTGTACCTTTGTGTCCCGGGTTATCGATCTCCCGTTCGAGGCAAATAAATATGGTTGATGTGCTGATTAAAGAAAGGAAAGATATTATAATTGAAAGTGGAATATTAATGAACCGGGCCCAGTGATTTATGATATTGAGTACCGGTCCACCGGTTATAATAGTGGCCAGGAGCGTTGTGCCCTGGATGATGAGTTATATGTATTCCGGTCCACCGGCAATAATAGTGGGGGTCCCGAGCTCAATAAAATCAGTTATGTATGTGAATAAGATTATGGAAAAATACTAATCACTTATAGTGGAACACCATGTGAGTCGGGGCCAGACCAGTCCACCGGCAAATAATAGTGGTCAGGTGCGTTCTGCCCTGTGTGTTTACCTTCCGGTCCACCGGCAATAATAGTGGTCAGAGGCGTTCTGCCCTGTGTGTTTACTTCCGGTCCACCAGCTATAATAGTGGGGTTCTCGTACTCACATGGATATAAAATATGAGATTGATGGAATGATGACGGAATAATGGCTTAAGGCCCGAATATATTGATCATACACTATGACATGGCTTAAGGCCCAAAGTATTGATTGTGACTTATAAATTATTATGTATGTTATTGTTATGTATGCACCTCTCTTATTTATGTGTATTATGTGTGTATTATGTGACGTATGCGGGCCTGTCTTTAAGTGTGGTATTAAAGGGTTACTCAGTACCGTAGTACTGAAGGGATTCCCTTTATGGGGCCCCTGCCTATTCAATGGGCAGTGCCCTTGCAGGTCTTTTCAGGTGCTACTCAAGTGGGCTACGGGAAAGAGAGTAAGGAGTTATTCGGTATCGTTAGGGTTTTCCATTTTCTCTTTAAATTCCTGGTTTTAATGTTATGTGTTACTGTAACCACCATTGGTGGATTTTATTCTTGTAAATGATTTGATGCGCTACTCTGATTTGTGTGTGTTGACTTTCTTTCAAGCTGCATTTCATTTTCTTAGCCTTAGCACTTGGTACTGGAACGGTATGAGTGAACCGGTCTGGTACTAAGTGTGGCGGTAATACTCCCAAAGTTCACGTTTTATTAATCTGCTTCTGCAATTATCTTTTAATAAAATAAAATTTTTCAGTAGTGAATTTTGGGGGTGTTACAATATGTTGGCATGTAATCTTTAATAAAAAATAAAGTATGCTCTTTTATGTGATATGTCTAGAAATTTGGTATAAGGGAAGAAGTTGATTATTATTGAAATTGTTAATTACTTATCTATGCTATTTTATGTTATTTTGACCATTTATGCCTGAATAATATTATTGTAATATTCCTTGTGTTAGATTATGGCCTAATATGTGTGGGTGCTAATATGTATTATATTAAAATATAATAGTTGGGGGAGTTGGATATTGTTAATGGAGTGTTAGTATTATTATTCCATGTGGAAATGTTAATTTAATTAAAGTGGGGTAATAAAGAGGGTAAAGTGGTAATTTTGAAGGAAAAGGGTAATATGGTAATTTTACATGTGAAAATGGGTATTGTGGTAATTACGGAAGTTAGGGGTATTGAGGTAATGTTATAAGCAAAGGAAAAGATGGTAATTTTTCAAGTAAAGGGGCATTATGGTAATTTTAGAGTTAGAGGGGCAAAATAGTAATTTTATAAGTAAATAGTAATATGGTAATTTTATAAGTGAATGGCGAAATGGTAATTTTATAAGTAAGGGGTATTATGGTAAATTTGGGAGTAAAAAGGGCAACATGGTAATTTTATAAGCAAATAGAGAAATGGTAATTTTATAAGTAAAAGGGTATTATGGTAATTTTGGGAGTAAAGGGGTAATATGGTAATTTTGGAGAAGAAGGGCAAAATGGTAATTTTGTAAGGAAAGATAAAAATGGTAACTTTAGATGTAAAAGGGTAGAAGAGAAATTTGTAAAGTAAAAGGGGTGTTATGGTAATTTTATAAGTAAAAGGGTATTGTGGCAATTTTGTAAATAAAAGGATATTATGGTGAATTGTGAGTAAGGTGTAGAAGGGTAATTTTGTAAGTAATCGGATATTTATGGCACACTTGGGAGTAAGGGGTAACTTGTTAATAATAATAACAACAAAGGATAAATTGGTAATTAAATCATTATTATAAAAGGATAATTGGATAATTATGATAATATAGATGGGTAATTGGTAAGTTAATCAATAAAAGGGCATTATGGTAATTTTAATAATGGAGATGGGTAATATACTAATTATAATAATGGAGAAGGGTAAATTAACAATTATAAATATGGAGAAGGGTAAATTGGTAATTATAATTATAAAGAATGGTAAATTAATAATTGTAGTTATGAAGAAGGGTAATTTGGGATTTATAATAATTGAAAGGGTAAAATGACAATTATAATGATTGAGAGGGGTAAAATGGTAATTATGATAAAGGAGAAGGGCAATTTGGTAATTTATCCCATTAAGGGGCAATTTGGTAATTTAACCGATTAAAGGGTAAATTGGTAATTACTTAACCAACTAAAGGGACAAAATGGTAATCATGATAATGAAGGAAGGTAATTTGTTAAGTTATCCAACTCAAGAGCAATTTAGTAATTATAACAAAGGAGGAGGGCAGTTTGGAAATCTAACCAACCAAAAAGGGAACTATGTTAAGGTTAATAATTATGAAGGGTGAAAGGTGATCTAAAAGCGTAGGAGATAACTTAGTAACCTAAACCGAGTAAGGGGTAATTTGATAATTATGCAACCCTAAGGGTAATATGGTAATTTGTCAAGTAAGGGAGGGATGACTTAGCAACTATACAAGTAAGGGGTAAATGAGTAATTTGTACCTAACATGTCGTGGTGATAGAGGAATTTTATAATATGACTCAAATAACTTTGATTAGCAAGATAAGATTATTTGATCATTAGTAAGTAACTTGGAAACAAATCCTAATTCGGAATTAGATGAGATTATGATGGCCTTAATGATTTATCTGTGTTATCTTGGATAACCGCCTGAATAAGAAACGACTAATGATATCGGAACGATTGAAAGAGAATCGGTATTTCATTATTGCGCTTTTGTGATCACTTTAATTAAGGCACTAATACTTAAAGTGAAATGCCCCGAAAATTTCTAATTTTAAATATTATATTTAAATGAGGTTTTATTATAAAAAGAATTAAATAAATTATTTTATTAAAATAAAAGGAAATTAATTAGGGCAAATCAATAACAAATTTATAAGTCTTTTAATTAGGAGGAATTTGGGTATTTTAACTAATTAAAGATTTTAATTTGGGAATTAATTAAATAAATTATTTGATTTAAAATAAGAAGGAGAAAATAGTTCCAAATTAATATTAATTTTATAAATAATTTAATGGAAGAAAATTAGGGTGTTTTCCTAATTAAAATGGAATTTATGGAAAATCTTTTAAAATTCCTAATTTTGCCTAAAAAGGGATTTAAATATTATTTTATTTAAATATTATTATTTTTAAATATCCTAATTTCGATAACCGTCGTTCCATTTACGCCCACGAGTAGTATTCCCTTCTGAGTTATGCAAGTGGGCGAGACATCAGTGGGGGCTGTGTGTTGAGCTTGGTTGGCTCAAAGTTCGAGAGAGTTGTGGCTGTATTTCAGTCTTTATGCAATTTTATTTCCTGCTATTATTTCTTTGTATTGGAGTATTTACCTTCTTTGTTTTCGCACTCTGATTTCTATTTTATTACATTTATAAACGTTTATGCGTGCTCTGATTTTAAAGTATGATCTTTCGAGTTCTTTTATGAACTGTTGATTTGAGTTTAATGTAAATCTTTTCTTTAGCCTTAGCACTTGGTACTGGAACGGTCGGAGAGAACCGGTCTGGTACTATTTAGTACCAGTGTGGTTGATCCTTTTTTATTATGCTTCTTCTCGAAATTATATATGGCTTACGAGTTTCTTTGTTATTAGTTTTGAAGTGTGTTTTGACCGATCTTTTGGTTTTAATCCTTTTAATTTGATACTAAGAGTGGTATCATTTTCAAAATGAATTGGGATTAAAAAGTTTTCCTTGATTTGAAATCGTTTTTAAACTAAAAAGGATTTATTTATTTTAAAATGTTTTCATTCCGGCCATGATGAGAAGCGAAGGGTAGAATTTTAAATAAGTTTATTCTTAAAGGGGTAGTTTTATAAGTATTATTATTATTATTATTATTATTATTATTATTATTTTTGTATGGTGTCCTTATTTCCGTTGATTTAAATTTTTCTTCAGTAAGTTTATCCCTAAGGGGGTAGTTTATATAGATGGTAATGTTATTTTTGTTTTCTAACCACTTACAGCGTTTTCTCCCTAACCCTAGGTGCTCCGGAGACTTCGGGGGCGAAGTCTATTTTTAAGGGGGTAGTAATGAAATGCCCCAAAATTTTCTAATTTTAAATATTGTATTTAAATGAGGTTTTATTATAAACGTAATTAAATAAATTATTTTATTAAAATAAAAGGAAATTAATTAGGGCAAATCAAGAATAAATTTATAAGTATTTTAATTAGGAGGAATTTGGGTATTTTAACTAATTAAAGATTTTAATTTGGGAATTAATTAAATAAATTATTTTATTTAAAATAAGAAGGAGAAAATAGTTCCAAATTAATATTAATTTTATAAATAATTTAATTGAGTACATTAGGGTATTTTGCTAATTAAAATGGAATTTATGGAAAATCTTTTAAAAATCCTAATTTAGCGTAAAAAGGGATTTAAATATTATTTTATTTAAATATTATTATTTTTAAATATCCTAAATTTTCAGATTAATTTAATTGGCCCTAACCTAATTATTTTTCTCCTTTCCTTTTTCCTTTTTCCTTTTTCTTTCTTCCTTTTTCCTTTCTTTTTCTTCGTTTTTCTTTTTCCTCTTATTTTTCCCCAAACTGGGCTAGCTGTGGCCCAGTCTTTCCTTTCTTCTTCCTCTTCAGCCCAGCCTCCGCCCGTCGCCCTTCTTTCGCCTGCCGACACGCTGCGTTTCGCTAGTATTATGCCCGAACCTCGTCGTTCCATTTAATGAACCCTCACCGAGCCGACCGGCCCAGTTCTTCCCCCTTTTCTTTTCTTTTCCCGGCCAACGGCATGCCTCCCTTTCTTCTTCCTTCTTCCTCCCTCCCCCTCTGTCGCTACGACGCAAGCTCCTAACCCATCAATGGCTTCTCCGTCTACATCCATCTTTCCCTCTTTTCTTCTATTTTTCCGGCCACCGCCGCCGCCGCCGTGCACCACCGCTGGTGCGACCTATCCCCACCAGCCTAAGGTTGAACCCTAGACCCTCTCAACCATTTTCCATATTATTATAAACCTTGATTTAATTTATTTCAATTATTTGCATATAAATACCATTATTATTATTCTTAATATTTATATTCTTAATATGATTTATTAGTATTATTATTGTGTTTATTATTATTTATGTTGAGGGCTGAAGCTCTATTGTATTTTAATTCAATTTTATTATTATTCCCATTATTATTTCTATTATTAATATTAATATGTTATAAGTATAATTATTATTATTAATTTATATTTCTAATTTCTATCATTCTTATTCCATTATTATTAATGCAAATATTTTACCATTATTATTGTTAATAACGTTATTATTGTTATTACTATTGTTATTATTATGATGATTGTTATTGTTATTGTTATTTATATATTCTCATTGATATCAGTTTTATTATCTTTGATATTATTATCTTAGTATCATTATTAATATTAGGGTAAAGTTTTTAATCCTATATTATCAAGGTTTATAATATCTCTATTATTTTTATGTCTTTAGCAAAGTTAGAATTTTGTTAAGGTTATTTTATTAGTATGTTATTATTTGGTCAAAGCCCTAACGAGGCGTAGAAGCATGCTCCAAGACCTGTGACATTTTAGGTAAGGGTTTACTAAGGCCATTGTGTGCTTCTATGCATGATGTGCTTCAAATGCTATGCATTATATGTTTATGATTATTAATTATGTCGTATATGATATGACGTGGAGTTGAAGAATGTTTTGCATGGGATGTGTATTATTTATGTATGATGATTTGTGTTGTGACCCTGTAAGACATGCGTGTGAGGATGTTGATATGATTTATATGGGGGAAAATGATGAAAAAGGAGGATGGGGAAAGAAGTTGACTAAGGGAAGTGAGTTGACCTAATATTATGGTTTTATAAGGAATAATCTAATGTATGGTTTTATATGGAAGAGTATAATTTAGGGTTTGTTTGGGAGAATCTAGTTTATGATGTTTTTCTTGGGAGAATGTAATTTATGATATTATATGGGAGAATCTAATTTATGATTTGATTCACAGAATCTAATTTATGATTTGTTTGGGAGAATCCAATTTATGGCTTTGCTTGGGAGATTCTAATTTATGATTTCATGTGGGAGAATCTAATCAATTGTAAGGTAAGGATGAATCTTTGGTTTTATGTGATTTGAATCTAGGGTTTGGTAAGGATTAATATTTGGTCCGTATGGATTGAATGTAGGGTTTGGTATGGTTAAATCTTTGGGTTTTATATGGTTTAATTTAGGTTTGGAATGGGTGAATCTTTTATTTTGTGTGGATTGAATTTAGGGCTTTGTATGACGGAATCATGGTTTGTATGTGGTATTTATAGTTGCATGGTGGTATTAGGGTTTACATGGTGGCATTGATGGTTTTGTGGTGGTATTAGGGTTTGCATGGTTGAATTTAGGGTTTGTGTGAAAAAGGTTCGAAGGTTTGCGTGGGGAGATTAATGTCTGCATGGGTATGAAATTTACGTGTGGAACGTTAATTTGGGATGTAAGGAAGGTAATGTAAGTGTTGTTTGGGTGTTTGAGTACTTGGAATGAAAAATAGCACGTGGAGCAAATTAAGGGTACGGAGGAGACTGAATTAGGGTTTGGAATGATTAATTATGGGTAGTTGTGGTTAATTAGGGCTTGGTATGGCTGATTAGGGTTTTTGTGTTATCATATGTATGTGGTGATTAAACTGTAAGTATAATGATGAATATGGAATTTATGATTTATGATTCGTACTTGTCCAGGGTGAAAGCCTTTGAATAAAATATTTAAGACACTAATCTTTTAAAGTGGAAGATTATTGAGCCGAGTCTAAACCGATCCACCGGTCAGGAATAGTGGTTAGGACGCGTAGTCCTATGTGCGACCGATCAACCGGTTATAATAGTGGTTAGGACATGAGGTCCTATATGTGACCGGCCCACCGGTAATAACAATGGGGTGACTTGAGCTCAATAAACACAAACCAGAATCGTTAAAGCTCTTACAAGAAACTAATTACTTACAGTGGAACACCATGCGAGGAGGAACCAAACCGATCCACCGGTTAGGAATAGTGGTTAGGGTTACTACCCTATGTGTGACCGATCCACCGGTAATAATAGTGGTTAGGGCATGATGCTCTATTGTGACCGATCCACCGGTAATAATACTGGTTAGGGCATGATGCTCTATTGTGACCGGCCCACCGGTTATCATAGTGGGGTGTTCCTATGCTTGCATGGATTGATAAAAAGCATGATGTGTATTTAATTATGATAAAAGATTAATTAAATAATTAATCTGGACTATGATTGGGCCTTTATGTATGTACCTGAATGATTTGTCGATATTATGATATGATGATGGTCCTTATGATCTTTTATTCTTATGCATGATTTTATGTGCTTGTGTGTTGGCCTTAGTGTTCGGTTACCTTACTCAGTACGTAGCGTACTGATCACCCTTTTCATGGGTGCTGCTCATTCCGACAAGTAGTATTCCCTTCTGAGTAATGCAGGTGGGTGAGACATCAGTCGGGGCTGTGTGTTGAGCTTGGTTGGCTCAAAGTTCGAGAGAGTTGTGGCCGTATTTCAGTCTTTATGCAATTTTATTTCCTGCTATTATTTCTTTGTATTGGAGTATTTACCTTCTTTGATTTCGCACTCTGATTTCTATTTTATTGCGTTTATAAACATTTATGCGTACTCTGATTTTAAGGTATGATCTTTCGAGTTCTTTTATGAACTGTTGATTTGAATTTAATGTAAATCTTTTCTTTAGCCTTAGCACTTGGTACTGGAACGGTCGAAGAGAACCGGTCTGGTACTATACTTGGTACCAGTGAGGTTGATCCTTTTTATTACACTTCTTCTCGAAATAGTATATGGCTTACGAGTTTCTTTGTTATTAGTTTTGAAGTGTGTTTTTACCGATATTTTGGTTTTAATCTTTTTAATTTTCAAAATGAATTGGGATTAAAAAGTTTTCCTTGATTTGAAATTGTTTTTAAACTAAAAAGGATTTATTTATTTTAAAATGATTTCATTCCGACCACGGTGAGAAGCGAATGGTAGAGTTTTAAATAAGTTTATTCTTAAGGGGGTAGTTTTATAAGTATTATTATTATTATTATTTTTGTATGGCGTCCTTATTTCTGTTGATTTAAAATTTTCTTTAGTAATTTTATCCCTAAGGGGGTAGTTTATATAGATGGTAATGTTATTTTTGTTTTCTAACCACTTACAGCGTTTTCTCCCTAACCCTAGGCGCTCTGGAGACTTCGGGGGTGAAGTCTTTTTTTAAGGGGGTAGTAATGAAATGCCCCAAAAATTTCTAATTTTAAATATTATATTTAAATGAGGTTTTATTATAAAAAGTAATTAAATAAATTATTTTATTAAAATAAAAGGAAATTAATTAGGGCAAATCAAGAATAAATTTATAAGTATTTTAATTAAGAGGATTTTGGGTATTTTAACTAATTAAATATTTTAATTTGGGAATTAATTAAGTAAATTATTTTATTTAAAATAAGAAGGAGAAAATAGTTCCAAATTAATATTAATTTTATAAATAATTTAATGGAAGAAAATTAGGGTGTTTTGCAAATTAAAATGGGATTGATGGAAAATCTTTCAAAAATCCTAATTTAGCCTAAAAAGGGATTTAAATATTATTTTATTTAAATATTATTATTTTTAAATATCCTAAATTTTCAAATTATTTTAATTGGCCCTAACCTAATTATTTTTCTCCTTTCCTTTTTCCTTTTTTCTTTTTCTTTCTTCCTTTTTCCTTTCTTTTTCTTTCTTTTTCTTCTTTTTCTTTTTCCTCTTATTTTTCCCCAAACTGGGCCAGTTGCGGCCCAGTCTTTCTTTTCTTCTTCCTCTTCAGCCTAGCCTGCGCCCGTCGCCCTTCTTTCGCCTGCCGACACGCTGCGTTTCGCCATTTTACGCCCGAACCTCGCCGTTCCATTTAATGAACCCTCACCGCGGCGACCGGCCCGGTTCTTCCCCTTTTCTTTTCTCTTCCCGGCCGACCGGCATGCCTCCCTTTCTTCTTCCTTCTTCCTCCCTCCCCCTCCGTCGCTGCGACGCAAGCTCCCGACCCATCAATGGGTTCTCTGGCTATGGTGATTAATACCGGCCGTTTCTCACCTCATTGTCTTCCTCTTAACTCCAGGAATAAATTGGCATAACTCTCATCCGTTATCTCTCGCCCATTTCTTCTCCCCAGCCTTGTGAAAATTCGAAGCAAACCAAACGATGCCCGACCGTTTTTTGCCACCGGCCACCCAAATTCTTGCATTTAACACTTCCATGTCCACCTCTAGCTCCTCATTATCCATTCCAACATCTATAAATAGCCTTGTTATAGGAGTTTTTAGAGTTTTTCTTCCCCGAGACCCTAAGCACGAGTTGCCGGCCACCGCAACTTCAGACACCATTTCCACCGCCGTTAGCCAACTCAACGCCACCGCCACATACCAAATTCTTCCCTACAACGCCCTCTAGGTAACTAAACCATTTTCAACTTTCGATTCTTCTTGCACGGGCCTCCATAACCGTGCAAAGTTGGCTTCTCGTTTCGCCAGAATTTTACCCAGAAATCTTAAACCACCTTCCGCCGCCGTGCACCGCCACCTTTGGCTGCACCACCACCATCATTTTGTCCCTCTACTCCTAGGAAACCATAAACACCTCTTATCTCACCTCAATTCTCCCTATCTTTTTCCCAACATCCATCTTTCCCTCTTTTCTTCTATTTTTCCGGCCACCGCCGCCGCTGCCATGCACCACCGGTGGTCCCACCTATCGCCACCAGCCTAAGGTTGAACCCTAGACCCTTTCAACCATTTTCCATATTATTATAAGCCTTGATTTAATTTATTTCAATTATTTTCATATGAATACCATTATTATTATTCTTAATATGTTTTATTATTATTATTAGTATTATTGTTGTGTTTATTATTATTTATGTTGAGGGCTGAAGCTCTATTGTATTTTAATTCGATTTTATTATTATTCCCCTTATTATTTCTATTATTACTATTATTAATATTAATATGTTATAAGTATAATTATTATTATTAGTTTATATTTCTAATTTCTATTATTCTTATTCCATTATTATTAATGCAAATATTTTACCATTATTATTGTTAATAATGTTATTATTGTTATTACTATTGTTATTTTTATGATGATTGTTATTATTATTGTTATTGTTATTTAAATATTCTCATTGATATCAGTTTTATTATCATTGATGTTATTATCTTAGTATCATTATTATTATTATGGTAAAGTTTTTAATCCTATATTATCAAGGTTTATAATATCTCTATTATTTTTATGTCTTTAGCAAAGTTACAATTTTGTTAAGGTTATTTTATTAGTATGTTATTATTTGGTGAAAGCCCTAAGGAGGCGTAGGAGCATGCTCCAAGACCGGTGACATTTTAGGTAAGGGTTTACTAAGGCCATTGTGTGCTTCTATGCATGATGTGATTCATATGCTATGCATTATATGTTTATGATTATTAATTATGTCGTATATGATATGACGTGGAGTTGAAGAATGTTTTGCATGGCATGTGTATTATTTATGTATGATGATTTGTGTTGTGACCCTGTAAGACATGCATGTGAGGATGTTGATATGATTTGTGCGGGGGAAAAGGATGAAAAAGGAGGATGGGGAAAGAAGTTGAATAAGGGAAGTGAGTTGACCTAATATTATGGTTTTATAAGGAATAATCTAATGTATGGTTTTATATGGAAGAGTATAATTTAGGGTTTGTTTGGGAGAATCTAGTTTATGATGTTTTTCTTGGGAGAATGTAATTTATGATATTATATGGGAGAATCTAATTTATGATTTGATTCACAGAATCTAATTTATGATTTGTTTGGGAGAATCCAATTTATGGCTTTGCTTGGGAGATTCTAATTTATGATTTCATGTGGGAGAATCTAATCAATTGTAAGGTAAGGATGAATCTTCGGTTTTATGTGATTTGAATCTAGGGTTTGGTAAGGATGAATATTTTGTTGGTATGGATTGAATGTAGGGTTTGTTATGGACAAATCTTTGGGTTTTATATGGTTTGAATTTAGGTTTGGTATGGGTGAATCTTTTATTTTGTGTGGATTGAATATAGGGCTTTGTATGACGGAATCATGGTTTGTATGTGGTATTTATAGTTGTATGGTGGTATTAGGGTTTACATGGTGGCATTGATGGTTGTGTGGTGGTATTAGGGTTTGCATGGTTGAATTTAGGGTTTGTGTGAAAAAGGTTCGAAGGTTTGCATGGGGAGATTAATGTCTGCATGGGTATGAAATTTACGTGTGGAACGTTAATTTGGGATGTAAGAAAGGTAATGTAAGTGTTGTTTGGGTGTTTGAGCACTTGGAATGAAAAATAGCACGTGGAGCAAATTAAGGGTACGGAGGAGACTGAATTAGGGTTTGGAATGATTAATTATGGGTAGTTGTGGTTAATTAGGGCTTGGTGTGGCTGATTAGGGTTTTTGTGTTATCATATGTATGTGGTGATTAAACTAGAAGTATAATGATGAATATGGAATTTATGATTTATGATTCGTGCTTGTCCAGGGTGAAAGCCTTTGAATAAAATATTTAAGACACTAATCTTTTAAAGTGGAAGATTATTGAGCCGAGTCCAAACCGATCCACTGGTCAGGAATAGTGGTTATGACGCGTAGTCCTATGTGCGACCGATCCAGGGTGAAAGCCTTTGAATAAAAAATTTAAGACACTAATCTTTTGAAGTGGAAGATTATTGAGCCGAGCCCAAACCGATCCACCGGTCAGGAATAGTGGTTAGGATGCGTAGTCCTATGTGCGACCGATCCACCGGTTATAATAGTGGTTAGGACATGAGGTCCTATATGTGACCGGCCCACCGGTAATAATAATGGGGTGACTCAAGCTCAATAAACATAAACCAGAATCGTTAAAGCTCTTAAAAGATACTAATTACTTACAGTGGAACACCATACGAGGAGGAACCAAACCGATCCACTGGTTAGGAATGGTGATTAGGGTTGCTACCATATGTGTGACCGATCCACCGGTAATAATAGTGGTTAGGGCATGATGCTCTATTCTGACCGGCCCACCGGTTATAATAGTGGGGTGTTCCTATGCTCGCATGGATTGATACAAAGCATGATGTGTATCGACTTATGATAAAAGATTAATTAAATAATTAATCTGGATTATGATTGGGCCTTTATGTATGTACCTGAATGATTGGTCGATATTATGATATGATGATGGTCCTTATGATCTTTTATTCTTATGCATGATTTTATATGCTTGTGTGTTGGCCTTAGTTTTCGGTTACCTTACTCAGTACGTAGCGTACTGATCACCCTTTTCATTGGTGCTGCTCATTCCCACAAGTAGCATGCCCTTCTGACTTATATAGGTGGGCGAGCCATCAATCGGGACTGAGTGTTGAGCATGTTTGGCTCGAAGTTCGAGAGTGTTGTGGCTGTATTCATTCTTTACACGATTTCATTCCTTTCGTTATTTATTTGGTATAGTATTTACCATTTTCTGATTCATTACTCGATTGAGTATTTTAATGAACCTTTTATTAGTTGTAAGTTTAATTCTCTTTTGGAAATGAATTACATTTCTTGATGCGTACTCTGATTTTGTTTTACAACCGTTTAATGATTATTTGAAGTTTAGCTTGTATTAATTTTGTAATTGATTGTTAATCTCTTCTTTAGGCTTAGCACTTGGTACTGAAACGGTCGGAGAGAACTGGTTTAGTACTAAGTGTGGCAGTAACTTTCCCAGAATTCACAGGTTTTAAGTGATTCTATCTTAATTGGTTCCGCTTTTTTTTTTTAAAAAAAAAGTAGTGAATTTTGGGGTGTTACATAAAGTGAAAGACCTCGAGATCAGGAATGGTGACTCTTTAGGGGTCACTACTCTAAAGACGTGGTTTAGTCCACGATTAGGCTAGTATTTGCTGGTGTGCCTTTGTGCCCCAGCCAGGCCCTATATCTTACTCTATCTAGCTATACGGACTTATTTAGGGGGTATGCATACTTATGGATTAGGTGTCCTTGTCGGTAGGGTAATGAGTAGCTTTATGCAGCAGTACGACTAGGTACCTTTGCGTCCTTGGGTACCGAGTAGCTTGTATGCACCAGTATGACCGGTGTACCTTTGTGTCCCAAGTTATTGATCTCCCATCCGAGGCAAATAAATGGATTTGTTGTGTTGATTAAAGAAAGGAAAAATACTAATCATGAAAGTGAAAGATTATGAGCCGGGCCTAGTTGAATTATGATATTGATTACCAATCCACCAGTTATAATAGTGGCCCTGGAGCTTGCTGCCCTGGCAAGTGATTATAAGTACCGATCCACTGATATAATAGTGGCCCAGGAGCGTGTTACCCTGAATGATGTTGATATATATTCCGATCCACTGGCAAAAATAGTGGGGTCCCAAGCTCAATAAAATCAGTCATGTATGTGAATAAAGTAATGGAAAAACACTAATCACTTATAGTGGAACACCATGTGAGTCGGGGCCAGACTGGTGCACCGACAAATAATAGTGGCCAGGAGCGTTTTGCCATGGAGACCGATCCACGGGCATATAATAGTGGTTAGGTGCGTTCTGCCCTATAAGTGACCGATTCACCGGCGATAAGAGTTGGGTTCTCGCACTCACATGGATATAAAATATAAGATTGAATGAATAACGATGGACTAATGGCTTAAGGCCGGAATGTATTGATTTTGCAATATGACATGGCTTAAGGGCTGAAAGTAGATTGTTCATAACGACCTATTGATATCTGATGTGATTGTTAATTATATGAATGTTTTATATACACATCTTGTTATATATGCATGTAGTTTTGTATCATGTGTTACATTATGGGCCTACTTTTAAGTGTGACTTTAAAAGGTTACTCAGTACAATAGTACTAAAGGGTTCTATTCGTGGGGCCCCTGCCTATTCAATGGGCAGTGTCCCTTGCAGGTCTTTTCAGGTGCTACTCAAGTGGGCAACGGGAAAGATAGTAAGGTATCATCTGGATTTTAGGGTTCTCCCTTTGCTTTAACTTGCTAATTTTAATGTATTCCTTGTTTTTGTAACTACCACTGGTGGATTCTAATTTTGTAAAGTGTATTGCACTACTCTGATTTAAACATGTTTTGGAAATCTAACAAAGTGTATCTCATTCCTTTAGCCTTAGCACTTGTTACTGGAACAGTATGAGTGAATCGGTCTGGTACTAAGGGCGGTAATATCCCCAAAATTCACCGTTTTATATTTTTCTTCTGTTATTTGTTTTAAATAAAATGAAATTTTTCAGTAGTGAATTTTGGGGGTGTTACAGTAAGCATCTTGTTCCAACTAATGGATGTTTGTCCGAGTCTCTTGAGATGGCAAATTTTGTGAATAATGCCTCCTATTGTTGAGCATTGTACAAATAGATGAGAAACAGATTCCTAATTAGCACAAAAGGTACATTGTTGGTCAGCCATAGGAATGAATTTACTAAGGCGATCCTTTGCGGTCAAAGGCCTAGTTATAGCTAACCAAGAAATAAATTGATAACTGGGGGTTGTAGGGTTATTGCCAAATTATATTCCACCAAACACATCTCGGGGCCTTTTGTCTTAACTCTTAATATGCCTTTTTAATACAATAAGTTGTGTCCTATGGGAGGTTAGCAAAATTAGGATAAAGACTAGTTCTTAAGCTTAGGATGCTCTTTAAAGGCCAAAATGTAGCAGCTGGTACATCAATGTCCCAAGTAGAGCTTTTTTTTGGCAAATCTACTATGGATCCATTTTATCCACAATGTGTCTTTCTCTTAAGTAAGATGCCAAAGATGTTTCCCATGTGCAGCAGTGTTCCATGTGCTGATATCAATTAAACTAAGGCCTCCATTCTTAGGCAAGTAACAAGAGTTCTAGGCTACTTGACTTTTATGGGAAATGGATATGTTGCCTGTCTATATGAAAGAATGATAGATAGTGATAAGATAATTGGGGACCTTCTTAGGTAAAAGGAAAACCTAACTCCAATATATTTGGATACCAATGATAACTGATTTAATCAGTTAGTCTTCTAGCATATGATAGCATTTTTGTGGCCTAATGATTCTTTCTATGCAGAACTTTATCCTTAAGAGTGGCAATGTGATGAGCACTAAGTTGTGTGTCCACAACAGGTACCCCCAAATCTCTAAGAACCAAATGTCAAAATTTGTAGGATTTCCTCTTTGATCTACTATGATACACCTCCCAATAAAATATAGTCTTTATTAATTTATGTTGTGGCATTATTATTATTATGATCATGCATTTGTTTGTTCCTTGTTTAATTCTACCTTGTATCAGACATAAGTTAGGTGATGATAACAACTCTATCGTGGTTAATGTGGTCATAACATTCTCAAGTTTTATTTTTGAAATGTTTTTGTATTCTCTTAGCTATGAAATTTTTTTGTTCAATAATCGGGAATGTTACAATATCAAACATGAGATTTCATAAAAATTACACATTGCACACAAAACTTTATTTAGGATGTGTATCCTTAACATGAACTTCTCTTCTCTATAAACATATAGAACCTAGGACTCATCCTGTGATACCACCAAAAAATCACCCAAGAATCAATAATAATATATCATTAGAACACAATGAAATAACTGAGGAAAACCTAAGGCAAATCTAGGTGGAAAAAGAAGAAAAACTCAAAGCATAAAATGTCGTTCAAGGCTTAGCTAGGTGTAGAAGAAACTTGTGCAACAGAAGAAGAGGCTGCATAAGAGACTCTTTCAGCTAGAGGGCTACGTGAGATCTTCACATTAGTGGTGGTGGAGTAGCATGAAGGGTGCACATTGGGATGATTGTGTAGCATGAGGTGGTGGCATGTTTGTGGTAGTTGTAGCTTGATGTGGTAGTGTGTTTGGGGTAGTTGCAGCATGAAGTGGTGATGTGTTTATGGTAGTTACTGTATGACACCCATTTTTCACTTTAATTTTTTTTTTGTTAAAACATATTGCTGAAGTAGAAAAAACATAGAAAATGCGGTACTACTACTGTAACTAACATAGCACAGATGTCTGCCTTCTAGGTCTTATCATAAACACAACTAAACAAAATAAACACTAAAAATTGCAAGTGAACAAAATAAAAATTAATTAATCAAATCCATAAGAGCTTACATTGAAAGAACTTAATGAGTTCTGATCAAATCATTACAAAGTATAGACTAATAAGTATGGATTACAAAACATGTGTTGGGGTATGATTACGAAAACAAACCATAGTTCTCTATGGACCCTATAAAAACCTTCCTGATTTCCTCGCTCACAAGCCTCAACTCAACTAATGTAAGTCCCTATTAGTCATCCCAAAAAACCTACAAATGGTCCTTTCCTCATGACAATGAGCAAGTGAAAGAACAAATGGGCATATCATTATGCTACATACGAAGAAAGCCAATTTTATCCCTCATTATACACAAGTTTCTTAATCTGTCATTTATAAACATAATTTACAACATGTATTATGGTAAGACTGTATATGAAAGTAAGAGTGCAAAACATATGCTATCAAAAACAATATTAGAACTATAAAACATCATACGTAGAAATCATAACACATTCACATAACCACTTACATGAGTAACAACAAAGAATAATCTAACAACCCTAAACTTATTTATATTTACCCAATTCCATTAAGTCAGGACATCCATTAATCCATGTGAGATATAGGCCAATTACTTAATCAATGTTCTATTATGTAACCAATTAATCAAGTGTATAAACCAACTTTATCCATTTAGTAAACCATATAACTACTTCCATTTCATAGCTAATTGTCATCCATTCATTAGTTTATCATTCATAATTATCAACTAGTATTTTCCAACCATATTTTTTTTTATCAACTACCGATGGACTATGCACTACCCCATGGTCTCACATACCATGGAAGCCTATCCAAGAAGGAACATAAATTGTAGGCCGAAGCCAATTACCAAATGAACATAATTCAAGGCCGAAGCCAATCACTATAATGGACATAAGTCCCGGCCAAAGCTAACCAACATGGACATAAGTCTAGGCTAGATCTAACAATCTAGGTAACAAAAATTTTATTATCGATACCCCCTAGTACATCATCACTGTTTAGTGTAGGTTTGACATGAAAACCTATAATGATCATATCTAAAGGAAAAACCTAAAGGTACCAAAAATACCTAAAGTTAAACTAACCTCTGTTAGCTAATTGAGGATCGGGTAACCCAACCTGGACTCAACTCGACATTCTTTCACTTTATAAGATTAATGTTTAAATTCATAAGGATGGTTGATGATACGACCCACACAAAGCAAGTAAGTCATTTTTCCACATTAATTCATGTTAATCCCTTTTCTTCACATTTTTTTCCAAATATATGGGTTTACCATTTATCCTTGGACAATTTTATTCATATCCACCATTATATTCAATTCTAGCACAAGTTAATCTCATACTCTTTTCTCAATTAGTCTTACTTATCATAAGTGAAATACCCATTTAATCCTTCCATTACCCATAAGGTATACCATAACCCATGACCCATATTGATATTTTAAGCCAACAAATAGTCCATGATAAAATATGTATTTTATCCGTTAAATGCATTGAAATAATACCAAGCATAGTCTCAAAGCATAATTGAACTCAAATGAAATAAATTAAACAAACTAGTCAAATCATTCAATCTATCTAGCCATCCAATCAATCATTTTCACCAACTAATCAATCTATTTTAGTCAACCAATCGATTGATATGACTTAATCAGACAATGCTTTCCACAACCCGATCAATCTATTAGGCAAATAGCCAACTGATTATAGACCAATTGATAGATTTTGCTTTGGAAAATGATGGGTTTAATTATAGAGCAAGACTAATGTCTCTACAAGTATACCAGTCGATGGGTTGAGTTAATCAGTTGGCTATTCTAGACATAAGATGATAGATCTGACCTAACTAGTTGATTGATTTACCCAAACACATCACCAAACAATAAATTTATTGAAAATTCTCACATATAAATAATTTTAGTCATGTAGAAGATGTATCAAGATCAACTAACATATTTCCAACAAAATTATCATGCTTTTCTCACCATAATATCATCACAGCTTATTTTTATCCATTTTAATGTTTTTTACTAACATATGTCATTTAAGCATGTAGATCATATATATTACTCCTTTTCTTCAAGCCAATGTGCATGAATCAACTAAATACACCACCTAACATGCAGGAACGCATACTAAAGATTTTAAGAGCTAGAATCACTTAATTGATATAGGCAAAATTCCACTTAAAATAGGGATTCCACTATTGGATATACTTAGCTTTGAAAACCTTAAAATAAAAATGAGAAATTATATCAAACTCTTGATGAGTTTCTAAATCTTAAAATCGATAGGAAGTAAATATATATAAATTTAAGGTCGAAATAGAGAAAAGGCTAGCTAAACTTCTCAACTTTTCCTAGAATCTAACTCTACCTTACTTGAGAATAAAAATAAGAAAGAGCTAGAAGTAAGATCAAAATATTTTGTGGAAGTACATTAGCAAGGCTCAAAATATAGTGACAAGAGAGGGAAGGTAAGATTAAGATATTTTGGTTTTTGGAAGAAAAGTGAAATGAAGGGAAGATTAGGGCTATTTATAGCTAAGAAATTGAAAGGAATTATAGAGTGTTGAAAGATTGACTCAAAACTATACCATTGATCATTTGAAATTGATCAAAAGAAATGGATTTTCTCTAGATTTGCTGACCCCTTATCTAAATCTCAAATGGTGTCTCTTAGGAATTTAGGCCAATTAGACCTGAATTCACATTCACAAATGGAGAAATAGGAACTCACCATAAAAAGAATATTCTAGCTTCTTAGAAGTATGCCAATGATGGAATCATTTGACCTTTGAATCACAAAGAAGAGAGAGGAGGAAGAAAATAATTACTAGGGTCATCTCTGTCTTATTATATCCCAATCAACCTCCAGATTAAGTTGACGTAATATTTTAGGTTAAATTCATCAGAAAAATTGTTAGGAATCTCATATTCATCGATAAGGTTCTAATTTAGTGTAAGGGATTTTCCAAAAAAAAATCATAATTTGAGAGGTGACAAGCTCAACAAACCATTCAATTTATTTCGGTCTACTAGATAATTTTTTAGCTACTGGTAGATCAGTTTCCCACAACCCATCAATTAGTTTTGTCAAGGAACTAACTTTAGCTAAAATAATAACCCAATCGATCCTTTGATGGAACTATTTGATGGGTATGGTTATAAAGCTCAATAAACTTCATTTTCCATTATGATTTAAAATAAATCTTAGCTTCAATCATATCATAAAATTAAAAATCAAAGGCTCAAAATTCAATAAATATCCTCATTCATCCATTATATAAAAGTGTGGGGTATTAATAAAGTACCCATATTAAAGTGGTTGCATCCCCATAGAATTTAAAAATCTAGTCACACATAAAACATAAAGTCATACACACATCATATTCATAGTTAAGGAAGAATGGTGATACCTTCTTAAATAAAAAGATTTAAACTTATGATAATGACTATGAAAACAACTCACTATACTTGGCTTGAATTTCTTCCTTAGCCTCCTCTGTACCATAGGGTCACTATAGAACTTTCACTAAGGTAAAAATCTTCATACATATCTCTCTCATCTTGGTGTCTAGAATAGTCATTGATCTCTTCTCATTAGTCAAAGACACATCAAGCTATAGCGACTCTTGTTAGATAATGTGAATGATGTTGTGTACATGTGACAACTACAT
This sequence comes from Tamarix chinensis, assembly GCA_030549775.1. Lineage (NCBI taxonomy): Eukaryota > Viridiplantae > Streptophyta > Magnoliopsida > Caryophyllales > Tamaricaceae > Tamarix > Tamarix chinensis. Next base: position 67,583,710 of record CM060181.1, read on the forward strand.
TTGTAAAGCTAAATGATAAGTGACTTCACCGGAATGGTCAAAAATCTCATACAACCAAATGTACATCAGACTAAACTTACCCTTCCTACCAAATCTTTTGACTCCTTTAGCAAGAGAGACCCTCAAAAAGACTATCACAACCTTAGACATTAGTTCATCTCTTCTAATCTTGGTAGCTCTTCTATCAGTTATGGGTGGCTCTCATATGGTCCTTAATCAAAAAAATGTGCCTAGTTATCTCCTACATAATCTTGGGCCCTTGCATAGTATCTCTGTGATGTCATTCCAAGATGAGGGACGGTGACACCTTCTTCCATAAAAATCCTTAAAAGGATTCATCTTGATACTAGCGTGATAACTATTGTTTTATGATAACTCAATGAAGTTTAGATGATCTTCCCAACTTTACTAAAAATCAAGCACAGACGCTCACAACATCTCTTCTAAAGTTTGAATGGTCCTCTCTATTTAACCATCCATAGCTGGATGAAAAAATGTACACATCTTCCAGTGAGTACAAAAGGCAGATTGTAATTTTTTCCAAAAGTGTGAACAGAACCTTGACTCTCTATAGGATATAATATCTTTAGGAAATCCATGAAATCTCATCATTTGCTTTCTTCAGGCATTATCTTGTTCCTCCGTGGTACATATCCCTTTCATCGGTTTAAACATGGCCAAATTTGTCAAACAATCTATAATAACACGAACAAGATCAAAACTACTAATAGTACCTGGAGAACCAACCACAAAGTCCATTGATATACTATCTCACTTCCACTCCGGAACTTCCAATGGCTGTACTAACCCTACTAGTCTCTTGTGTTCGATCCTAACTTTCTAACAAGTTAGATCAAGTAACAAAATCTTTCACTTCCTACTTTATGCGGGGCCACTTGTATGCCTTCTTTAGATCATTATACAAATTGTATCCTCTAGGGTAAATGGAGTAACAAATGCAATTTTCTTAATGATATTCTTCTTGAGCTCTATAATATCTTATGATATACATCACCTGCCATAATATCTAATTTTTCCATCCTCATGGATCTAGAATCCTTTAGTTCTTCCTTCTACAATACCGGTCTAGATTTTATCGAGCTTAACATAAACAACTTGGTTATCTAGGAGCTCCTCAAAAATTAAAGGTGCGATTGTGAGTACACTCATTCTTACCTACAGACATCCAATTATGATCAATTTGATCTCCATCTTCCTCATCTCTTAGCATAGATGATGTGATAATATAACTATGCACAAAGAATATGATACCTTTTGGACAATTGCATCTCCCACCACATTAGCTTTACCCTCATGGTAAGTTAATTCTAGGTTATAATCCTTAACTAATTCCAACCATCAGCATTGTCTCAAGTTCAACTCTCTTTGATTGAAAATGTACTTGAGATTCATATAGTCAGTGTAGAACTTGTATTGAACTCCATAGAGATAGTGTATCCAAATCTTAAGAGAAAACACGACCATAGCAAGTTCTAGGTCATGTGTTGGGTAGTTCTATTCATGTAGCTTCAGTTGTTGTGAGGAATAAGCCATCACCCTCCCATGTTGCATCAGCAAACAAACTAACCCATACTTGAGAGCATCAGTGTACACATTAAAACCATCTATCACACTTGTTAATGTGAGCACTAGGGATGAAGTCACATGCCTCTTCAACTCCTCAAAAATTTCACCATACTTCTCATCCCATTAGGATTGTGTAACCTTCTTTAAAAATTAGGTCAACAATTGTGCAATCTTAGAAAATTCTACCCTAAACTGACAATAATAATGAGCTCACCCTAGAAAATTGTGCACCTCCTTTATAGAAGTGGGCACTAGCCACTTAGAAATAACATAAATCTTGGTAATATCCACTACCACACCATTATTAGAGATAGCATGACTTAGGAAGACCACTTGATCTAATCAGAACTCATAGTTCTTGTCATACAATTGGTGTGATCTAAGAAAGGCTAAATTCTATCTATAATGATTCTTATGCATCTCTCGATCACTAGAGTAGATGAGGATGTCATCAATAAACACTACGACAAACTTGTCCAAGAAAAGACAAAAAATCTAGTTTGTCATCGGCATAAAAGGTGCACGTGTAGTATTGAGTCTAAAGGGAATTACTATGAAATCATAATGATCATACCTTGTTCGGAAAGCAGCCTTACAAATTTTATGTTCTACGATTATTAATTGATGATAGTCTGATTGAAGAATGATCTTTGAGAACACCTTGGCTCCCTTAAGTTTATCGAACAAGTCATCAATCCTTGGTAAAGGATGAAGGTTCTTCATAATCATATAGTTCAAGCCACCATAGTCGACACAAATTCTCAATGTACCATCCTCCTTTTTTATGAATAACATTAGCTCTTCCCCACGACAATATACTCGAAGGATATAGTCTTTCTTAACAATTTCTTCCATCTGAGCCTTAATCTCTTTCATCTCTACAGGTGTCATTCAATACGGAGCCTTTTATATTAGCTCTATGCTATGCCATATTTCCATGGTAAACTCAACTTCTCGAACTAGTGGCATTCCTAAGATTCCTTAAGGAATAAGTTAGGAAGCTCATGGACTAATTGTCTAATGGGGTCTCAAATATTTTGGTATCTCGGACTCTACATAGGTAGAGTGGATTCCCCCTGTATACAAGGTTCTCAACCATATTTCCAACTCGATCTTTGCAAAGGGTTTGGGTTCACACATAGAGTATCAAGCATTAAAACCCTTTGGTGCTCAAAGAATCACACATTCTTGTGCATAGTCTATTAGTGCTCAATACTTTTCCTACATAGCCATTCCAATAATTATGTCAAAATCCCAAAAATCCATTTCTCATAAAAACATAATTCTTTCTATTATTTGACTATTCTAGGAACTTGTCAATCGATTTAACCTAACTAATAGATAAATCTACTCTAACACAATGCCAAACAACAAATTTCTTATAGATTCTCTCATATAAATAACTTTTAGTCATGCTAGAAGATGTATCAACATCAAGTAACATATTTCCAATGAAATTTTCTGCATTTCTTACCAGAATGTCATCATAGCCTATGTTTATCCATTTTCATGCTGTTTACTCAAATATGTTAATTAACCATGTAGATCATATGTATAATTGCATTTCTTCATGCTAACATGCATGAATCAACTAAAGATATCACCTACCATGTAGGAACACATGCTAAACATTTTAAAAGCATCACCTACATGATGTAGGTGAAAATCCTCTTAACATAGGGATTTCACTCTAGGAAATAATTAGCTTTGAAAACCTTAAAATAAAAGTCTCAAACTCTTAATTTATATCAAACTCTTATCAATTTTTGAAATATTAAAATTAGAAGGGTGTAAAAACTTACAAACTTAAGGTCAGAATAAAGAAAAGTCTAGCTTAAGTTCTCAACCTTGCTTGAGAATCAAAACAAGAATGACCTAGAGATAGGATATGAGGAGTTTGTGGTAGTAGATTAACAGGGCTAAAAATATAGAGAGAAAAGAGTGAAGGTAAGACTTAAGGAATTTAAATGGCTAGAAGAAAGGTGAAATGAAAGGAAGATTGGGATTATTTATAGCTAACAAATCAAAAGAAATTACTAAGGATTCAAAGATATACTCGATACCCTACCGTTAACTATTTGAATTCAATCACAACAGATAAATTTGTCAAGGATTTGCTGACTTCTTCTCCAAAGTTCAATTGGTGTCAATTGGGAATTCAGGCTAATTAGGCCTGAATTATCAATCGCAAATGGAGGAATAGGAATTCAACATGGAAGGAATCTTCTAGATGCTTAGAAGCATGCCTAATATCGAAGCATTTGACCTCAGAATCAAAAGGGAATGGAGGATGAATAAAACTATTGCTGAGGTCATATCTCTCCTCTTGTGTCCCATTCAACCTCCAAATTAAATTCAAGTAATATTTTGGTTTAAATGTATCACTAAAATGTTTAGGAATCTCTTAGTGACAATATTACATGTGTTGATAAGGTTCAAATTTAGTGTATAGGATTTTCTAGGAAAATCAAACTAAAAAACATGACTAACTCGACAAACCAATCTATCAGTTGTGGTTTGCTAGTCGACTATTTATCCAACAATCGATTGGTTTCATGCAACTAGTCAATTGGTTTTTATCAGGGAACACTATTTATCTATAACGACAACCTAGTTGATCTTCATGGAATCTTTTGATGGATTGCTTGTAAAAGTCAATAACCTTTATTTTCCAACTTGATTTCAAATCATATTTTATGCCATATCAAATCATAACTTTAAATTAAAATAAAAGGTTGGAAATTTGACAAAAATCCTTATTCATCAATTATAGAAAAGTGTGGTGTGTTATAGCTATAGCGTGAGGTGGTGCTATATTTAAGGTAGTTGCTACATGATTATTTCATGTAGCTAAGGTTCAAAAGCATCAAACACTTATTGTAACACCCCTAATTATTAGACAAAAAAAATACTTTTAAGATAATGTAGAAGCAATTTAAAAACCAAAATCGGAGAATATTAATGCCACATCAACTATGAGAGAGTTATGATCATCACCTAACCCATAATTGATGCAAGACAAAATGGAACAAGGAAAAAAATAATGCATGATCATAACACTAATGTGACACTTAAATGGAAATAAAGACTACTACTATATCATAGATAGAATGAAACTGATAGTTTACATAATCAAATATAGGAATCTAAGCAAAAAGTTTAAATAACCAAAAAGAAGAAGCATCTCAATGCAGTGGGAAAATTACAAATAATCGATTAGTTAAACTATTAGGCATAGACATAAACTTCCAACACCAAGCGATAGCTTACTAATAGCTCATGTCAACACCCCCAATGTACTCTAGCTGAGAATCGTAACCCAATAAATCGTCATTTGCTCCCCAAACCAGAATTCAGGTCATCATAGTGACCATACAAGTATAGTATAAGTAGGTTGATGTACTGGCAAAGCATAATACCTAAAACATGGAAGGAACATGTATCATATTGAGGTTATACAATAGCATGGTATTTAATCTACTTGAATTATAACATACAAGAAAATTAATAACATATGAATACCTCAATAAAACCATATGGTATATAATTATAGACAAGCATGGTTTTCTCAAAACAAACCATATAAAAGAAAAAACACATCAAGTCAATATCCATAACAGGACAAACGTAGGACTATGCTTCCACCATTGCATCAAACTAGTGCTAATGGGCTTTTCTAACAAATCGTTAACATCCACCTTATTTGGACACATGGGTGAGGGGGTATAAGCTTAATTTTAAGTTTTTCTCACTCAAAGTATATAATCATATAATCAAAACAATGCTTATATACAATTATGGGAGGCACATAGGCCTACAGCTCCCAATATAGCATCACACTAGTGCTAAAGGGCTTTTCTTAGGGATCTACTACATCCACCTTACTTAGATGCCTATGTGAGAGGCATATGCTCAATTTTTAGTCTACCTCACTAGCACACTAGGACTAGTGTGAAAGGGATTTTCTTAGGGATTTTTTTACATCCAACTTACTTAGATGCCCAGGTGAAGGGCATATCCTAAATTTAGAGTCTCCTTCAGCAACACATTAGCACTAGTGCTAAGGGGTATTTCTCAGGAATCTTCTACATCCACATTACTTGAATGCCTAGGTAAGGTGCACACGCTCAATTTTTAGTCTGCCTCACTAACACACTAGCACTAGTCCCAAGGGGAATTTCTCAAGGATCTTTAGCATCCACCTTACTTAGACACCTAGGCTAGGGGCATAAAAGATAACTTAACCATACGTATGCATGGAGGGTAGGATTTAACAGTTTTATGATCAAAACAACATATCAAACAAATAGGGTGTTTTAAAAGTTGATGGAAACACTAACCAAGGCATATAAGCAACAAAATATTGTGCTTTAAGATGACTCCAAACTCACATAGTGCATTAAGCCACCTAATTAGGTGTTTAAGGATGACACCAACATCATCATGTCAATGAGATACTTAAGGATTACTCTTAACACATCATACTAACTAGGTGTTTAATGATAACAACAAATTCAACCAAAAACAAGTCTCAAGTACCATCATATTTATTTCTTTTAACTTAGTTCAATCATAGTGGAAATCATAACTCAACTTTTATAAATATTTAGAAGAATCAATACAAAAAACCAAAGAGAAACATAAAAAATATAAAAATAAAAATAGGCGGTTTACCCAAATAAGTCGTTTTGTCCTTAGACCGGTTGATTTAGTCTAGTCATACCAAATCTGGAGTAAAACGAAAAAACCCAAGTACTAGTTGACCAGCTAGCCACATCTGTTGACTATTCATGAGAACTAATCCACTACTTTGATCCAACCAATTATAAGTCTTAGTAGAGACCAGAACATTTTGGCATACATAAAAACAGATTGAAGGGATTAGCCAACTGATAGACTTATCATAACAACTAGTTGGCTCATTTGGTCCAACCAGTCGATGGGTTTGAGTAAATACCAACCCACCTTGGTCAGTACGGACACCAATCAATGGGTTTAAACAAGTGATCAATTGTTCCCTAAAAATAGTCAACTTATTTACAAAATTAATCAACTATTTTCACTACCAACCCATCCAAAACTCCAAGACATTCAATTGCCTGCAAAATTAGTTGACTCATTTGAGGAACCAATCAACTTGTTTTGGTAAAACACAACCAAACTTGCGAAATATACACAAAAATTTATAGGATTATTCCTATCAAGCTTTTATGTAAAAATAGACATAAAAATACATGATTTTCGTATAGAATCATATTTATACATGGTGACTATACACTTAGCAAAATCATGCTCAATAATCAATTTCATGCTTAAGAATCAAGAAACTCAACAACACTTAGATAGAGAGGATTATACCACAATTCATGCCATGGAACACAATTAGATTATACACATATCAACACTAACATATAGAACAAAAAAATACCATAGAAACAAAATTACGTTAAAGATTATAACTCTTTACCTTGTACTGGATGGGCCTTCTAGCAGAACTTTAATTCCACAAAGATATCCTCTTCCAAAACATCATTAAAAAACTAGGAAAATCTAAACGAGAGAAGTATAAAGACTACCTTTTGACTCAAAATAGGGTCTTAAGGAGAAGTTGAAACATCCATCTTTTCTCAACCTTAAATCTTACTTGCTAAAGGAAAGCAAGAGAGAATTAAAACTAAGATTATAAGAAGCAAAAGGAACACAATGCCTACATAATTTAAAGGAAAAAACAAAATAGGGTCTCTCTTTTTTTCTTAGTAGAAGGAAGAAAAGAGGAAAAATGGAAAGGTGTTCAACACATATTAAGATCTTCAAAAGAAGAAGGGAGAAGAGAACAAGGACAGAAGTGGTGAATGAACATAGATTAGAAGAATAAGAGGTATAGGAGTAAATTTTTTGACATTTGCATGGAAAAGAGGGATCAGATATATGAGGTTGAGTGTGAGAAAGCTATGAAGTGAAGGATAACTTGATGGGGTTGTTAGGGGTTAAGTATAGTCAGATATGGGTATGCAAGTGGGTTGGCAAGTTAAGAGAGAGTCCCTAAAGTCAATAATTGTTTCCCTATAAACTAGAAGAAAGAAGGGGAGATGATAAAAAAACAATTGGAAGGGAGGCTTGCCAAGAAAATTGGACTTTTGGAAAACTTTTTCAGATTAAAATCATATATGATTCAAATAAGATGAAAATAATACTAGAACACTAAAACATGTTCATTAGTACAATTGAACATAATTCAAATGGATTTTGGGATGGGACTAGCTCCTTAAAAGAGACTTCAGCCCCAAAGTCCAGAAAATAAATACCTTACTGTAAGCTCAAAACATAAGTAATCCTAATCCATTGAACAAAAGATCATTCTAAGTAATGGTTAATATATAAGAAACGTTACAACCCCCTTAGAAGAGGTAGATTACCTATGCAATGCACCTAAGCAATTAAATCCATATACTTTGCCTTGATATCCTCCTCAAACTCCAACCTATCCTCCTATGCCCCATAACTTGACCACAAGACCTTCACAATAGTACACTCTTTAAATGTGCCACCCAAGTATTAGAATCTAGAATCCTTAGTGGGAACTCCTCGGACATCAACTACTCATCGATCTCAATCATCTCTTGTTAAATGATATGCAACGGATCTGATAGATTTCTTCTCAACCGAGGGATGTGGAATACATTATGTGTGCATAAAAGCTCCACTAACAAGGCAAGATGGTAATGAACCTCTCCAACCAGATCTAAAATCGCATATGGTCTATTAAACCCTATGCTAAGCTATCCCTTAAAACAAAAACACATCAATCCCACGGTTTGTGAAACCTTCAAAAGGATTATGTTTCCTTCCTCAAACCCATCTACTCTCCTCCATAGGGCGACATAAATCATCTACTTATCTAGGGCTACCTTAATCCAATCTTGAATCATCCTATTCTTCCTAGTAGTATCCTCTACTATCTCTGAACCAAACAGAACCGTCTTACTAGAGTTGTTACAACACAAGGGACTATGGCACTTTTAACCATATAGTGCCACGAATTGTGCCATTCCAATGCTTGCATGATGACTGTTGTTGTAGGACAGCTCTACCAAATACAAAAATCCTCCTAAGTACTTTAAAAAAACAAAAGAGAACACAAGCCTAAAGCATGTCCTCCAAGGTCTGAATAATACACTCAATCTAACTATCTATAGATTGATGGAAAGTTGTGCTCATCCTAAGCTATGCCTGAAAAGTAGCTTACAACTTCTACCGAAAAATAGAATCTCAATCCGATACAATATCCTATGGCACCCCATGATACTGAACCACATGCTTCCTATAAGCACTACCCGTCTACTTCATAATTCATGTTGACTTCACCGGTCCAAATACTAGTCACTTAGTTAACCAATCAATGATAATCCAAATTGAATCTCAACCCCTATGTTTCTTAAGTAATCCGACCATAAACTATCCTATTTCTTCTTAGGGATGTCTAATAGCCCAACTAAACTCTCTAAATGCTTCTAATCCACATTAACTTTCTGACATGTGAAGCACTGGGTAACATCCTAAAAGTCACTATTTTTTTTTAATGAAGCAATAAATTAGAAGATGTAAATTTCAGAAATGCTACCGCCACACTTTCTACTAGACCGGTTCACTCCTACTATTCCAGTACTAAGTGCTAAGGCTAAAAGGAATTTAATGATCAATATAAACAAAACTAAACAAGGATTCAATTTAGCATTAATTAGTTATAAATAGAATTCAGAGTGTAAAGTCAAAGAGTTATAAACTAATGTATATAGTCAATGTTACATTAGAGGAAAGAAGTTTACAAACGGCAAAAGATAAATTTTGAAAACTCAAAACATAAATTAGAAATTCATCTAAGGGAAATCTGGCCATGCCACTCTCAATCTTTGTGCCTAGTCCAAACTCAACACTTAGCCCTGCCTGAGGCCTCACGAATGACAAAGGCATCAAAATAAGCATGACCCACCTACGCAACGTCATAAGGGATTTCTGCTGATGGTAATGAGCAGCATCTATGAAAAGGGTGATCTGTACACTTCATACTGAGTAAGGTAACTATGCACTAAGGTCAACATACAAAAGCATATAGTCCAACATGATAATGTAATTGCATACAATCATTCAAGTAAATAGATAAAGGTCCATTTATAGTCCGGATTAATTAAATAATCTCGGATCAAAACTCATTTCACACCATGCCTTTTATCAATCCATGCGAGTATGGTAACCCTAATATTTTAGTCGGTGGATCAATCACTTATAGGGTAACATGCACCTAACCATTATTATAGCTGGTGGATCGATAACTTATAGGGCCAGATTCCCTAACCACTATTAACTAGGGGTGGATCGGTTATGCCCCCTACTCTCATGGTGTTTCATTGTAAATACTTAGTGTCTTTGATATGTTTTAGAAAACTCAAGAATTTGTTTATTTAGCTTGGGATCCCCCACTATTATCGCCGGTGGAGCGATCACTTAAAGGGTAAAATGCACCCAACCACTATTATAGCCGATGGATCGGACACTTTTAGGGTGCGATGACTTAACAACTATTACTTGATGGTAGATAGGTTTGGGCCTGGCTTAATAATCTTTCACTTTACATGATTAATGTCCTATAGTGGCTTATTCGAAGTTTTACCGTAGATATGCATGACTAATTCATTCTGGGCCTATCCTCTAACAGACCCATCCCATATCATAAGATTCCTACATCTCTTAACATGTTCCAATAACCTTTCCTCCTTACCCTAGATCACACTGCTGGCCCAACTCCTAAGTATATGGGTCAAGGCCCACTACCATACACCTCTAAGTCTACTCACCACCTCACTCTAGGCTTTTTCCATAAACCCTAATTTAGGCCTTTTTGGCCTATCCTACTCCATTTTACAAACCCAAACTACTTTAACACCCCACACATCATAACTCCCAGATTCAACTCTCATCATCTTACTTACTCACCAAGTACACGTGTGACCATGAAACCTAGGCAACCACATCAAACCCTAATTGGCCCTACTAAACCCTAGCTTCCTCATTTCCTCATGTCACCCCTCCATTTTTCACCTTCCACCTCGTATTTTTCATGCTAATCATGTTCATCCCTCACATGATATTTTCCATCCTCATTTTGTACTCCACTCACCCTTATTTAATTCTCTTTTTACCACCTTCTCAGACTAGGGTTTTCTTCCAAACCCCAGCTTAGTCTCCTATGTACCCTTATACTGTCCCATGTACTATTTATATCCAAAATCTCCAAACACCCAAATAATTCTTCTATTACCTTATTTACACCCTAAGTCAACTTTTCATATGTAAATTTTACTCCCTTGTTGACTCTAATCACCCCATGCAAACCTTTGAACTTTCTCAGGCAAAACCCTAAACTTCCATGCAAACGCTAGATTCTTCCATCAAAAATCCTAGACTCTCCCACTCTTTTATTTTATATAAAATCCCCTTTTCATTCATCCACTTTTGGACCATGGAATGCTTAGGTTAATTCGACCTATGTTAGCTAACTTATATGTAATTAATCATCTCACTCTCCTATTTTTCGTTTTCATCTTTCCACCCCACAATACCACTCTAAACATCCTCGCATGCATGTCTTAAAAGTTCACAATATATTACATCAAATTTCACCACATATACATAGTAACACATGCCACATGAAAGCACATAAGCATACCTCAACTCCAAGACACACTACACATGAAGTATTTATAATGATAAGCATAAGATGCATAACACAACATGATACGTAGCATACAAGGCATATAAGGCATATATCACACATAAGTCCTTAGCTACACCCTTACCTAATATGACATCGGTCTTATAGCACGCTCCTATGCCTCCTAAGGGTTTTGACTAGTTTTACCTATAAGAGGAAAAAAATAAGGGTTAGAATTCCTCTTACCAAATAAATACTATTATTTCCTAATTTCTTCTAAGATTAGGGTTTTAGACAAAATCATAATATAATAACAGTAACACTAACTGAATACTAATTTTGCTAAGGATTAAAGTAATAATAATAACATTGGAAAATATGATAATGTAAGTTTTGAAGATTTTATCCTAATAAAAATAGTAATGATAATAACAATAATATAATAATAGTGATAGTAATAATAAAAATAACAATCATAATAATAATAATGATGATGATGATAGTGATAATGGTATAATTCAAAATAATTGTGAAATAAGGGCTTCAACCCTTCACCGAAATAATAATAATAATATGAATAATAATAGTAGTAGTAGTAACAGTAACAATAATAATATTATGAAATAATAATAATAATAATAACAACAGCAGCAACAACAACAACAACAACAACAACAACAACAACAACAACAACAATAATAATAATAATAATAATAATAATAATAATAATAATAATAATAATGATGATGGTGATGATGATGATGATGATGATGATGATGATGATGATGATGATGATGATGATGATAATGATATTAATCAAAAATAATGTAAAGTAGGGTTTCGACGATGATGATGATGATAATAACACATAATAATATTAATAATAATAATAATAATAATTGAAATAAAAACAAAATAGGGCTTCGATGCTCAATTGTAATAATAATAATAATAATAATACATATAAATAATGATAATAATAATAGTCAACATAATAGTAATATAGGAAAATTATATAAATAAAGCTTGTATAATTAAGGTTTAAGGGTTGAGAGGGTTTAGGGTACCACCTTTAGTTGATGGTGTCAAGCAGCACCGGCGGTGGTGGTAGGCAAAAGAGAAAAAAAGAGAAAGAGTTGAGTACTAGAAAAAGGAGAGGGAGAAAGAGGATGGAAGTTGGTGTGTTGATGGTTGCTTAGATGGAGATGAGTGGAATGAAGGTGGCAGTGCGCGGTAGTAGTTATTGTGGACAAGAGTGGTAGAAAGAGAGAAAGAGATGAGGAGAGGGAGGAAGGGCAAAAGAAGGGTAGGGGTAGAGGAATGTCAACAAAGTAGGTTTGGAGGTGTAAGAGGAGGTGGTTACGGCGGGAGTGGTGGCTAATGGTGGTGTGAAGGGCGACAGAGGTAGAAGAAATGGCTGAACGAGATGGTTATTTTTCATGACTGGGGTGGCTCATGAATGGAAAATTGAGGGAGGAGGCTTGTGTTGTTAGGTAGAGGGTGGTGCAGAGGGTGGTTCTGTGGATGGTTCGAATGGTGCTATTGGACAACGACTACATACTGTGTGTCTGATAGGATGGCGGTGAAAGGGGAAAATTTTGGGTTTCTCAAATAACTTGATGCTAGGGCTTGTTATTAGGCTTTTATAGACCAATAGAGGGAGATAAGGTTAAAGGGGAGACGAGAGAATAGTAAAAGGTAGGTGTGAATGCTTCGGCCAGCGATAGCAAGCAGGCATAGGTAGGTTTTGTGGACGGCTGCTATTGGCTCGGGAGAGAGAATGGCATGCAAGATGAGAGGGAAGTGGGTTGGGTCAATGTGGCCTATGAATCAACAAGGAAGAGAGGGAAAATGGTTAGTTAATTGGGTATGGTCGAAGCCAAAATTCTCGAGGAGTTAGAAACAGTTGCACGTCGATGGGGAGGAAGAAGAAGGAAGAAGGATGAGGGACGTGGACCAGCGGTCCAAAAGAAAAGAAAGAAAAAAAAGAGAAGAGGAAGAACCAGACTAGTCGGCTAGGAAAAAAATGAAACGCAGTGTACTAGGCCGCGCTGAAGGAGAATAAAGGAAAAGGGAAAATGCGACACTAGGCTAGCCTAGGTTGTAATACAAGATGAATATCTCCTCAAACTTAATAAGTTGTGCATACATTGTTCTAGTGTATGTAATTTATGTGTAAAAGAAATACGTGAGAGGGATATAGCTATTAATTTTAGAGTTCATAAGACCATGAAAATACTACAAGAAAATTTCTATTGGCCATGGATGAAAAACTAGTACAAAATATTAAAGGAAGATTAGTAACTTTTCAAAAAAATAAAACTTTCTTCATGAAGGGTTGTATAAAGGTTTATTAGTGCCTAATCAACCTTGAGAAAGTGTTAGCATAGATTTTATTTTAGGATTACCAAGCAGACAAAGGGGTAAACATTCTATTTTTGCTATAGTAGTTCCATTTTCAACAATGGCACATTTCATACCTTACCATAGCACTGATAATGCAACACATGTAGCGAACTTATATTTTGAAGAAATAGTAGGGTGACATGGATTTCCCAAAACTATATTGTTGGATAAAGAAGTTCAATTCTTGAGCTACTTTTTATTGACAATTTGGCAGATGTTATGCATTAAGTTGTTGTTTAGTACTTCTCTAAGTATTTTGATATAATATTTCGTGAATAATAATACAAAGGATTGCAATAAAAAGCTTGTATGATTTGATTTTACATATAATAGGTGTCATTTTAGTATAATTCAAATAAGTCCTTTTGACGTTGTTTGTGGGGTTAATCATTATTTTCCCATTGATATGATGTCATTTAAAAGAGGAGATATAAATAATTATTATTTTAAATAAATCATTAAATTCTTTAGAAACCTTCATCAAAAAATTAAAGACAACATTGAAAAATGGAATGCTAAATACCAAGCTCAAGAAAATAAAAAAAAGTATTCAACAATTGTTTAAACTAGAAGATTTTCTATGGTTGCTTTTAAGAAAATAAATATTTTCAAAATTAAGAAAGAATAAAATAATGCCAAAAAATGATGGGCCAATAAAAATCTGAAGAAAATTTGCAAATAATGCATAAGAACTTGAAATGCCTAAACGTTACAAAAGAGTATCTAGGACTTTCAATATTGATGACTTATCTCCTTACTATAGTGATCCTAATTTGAGGGCAAATTCTTCTTTAAAAGGGGAGAATGATGTAGAGCATATCTATATTAATCTCAATCTTATTCTTCCAATGATTATGATCAAGAATAATTAGCAAACTTATACATGGAATACATTGTGCTTGAAAACTATTATATTTCGAAATTTTTATCAAGTATTTCTTAGAGGTATTATTCATATTTGCAAGAAGTTCATGCTTTTGAAGTTTTTTATGCAAAATATAATGAAAATGGCATTATAAGGATTACAAAGTACAATAAATAATAAGGCTATAAGACATAAAGTTGAAATACTTATTATTACATCTTTACATTACATTATTAAAGTTGTGTGGCTATGTTATTTTGTTGTACACTTTATAATACTTGTAAATTGTCATTGTAACTCTTTAATTATATGTTGGTACCTTGAATTAGGGATTAATTTCATTAATAAGGGCCAATTAATGGGATTATTAATGAAAGGGCCTAGATAGATGCATGCATATATAAATCCATATACATATTGATTTCGGTAGACATAACATGACATAAAAGTTTATATAAATTTTAAAAGAAAAAGATACCCAAAAGAATTGCGCACCTTCTTCTTCATCTCTTCCACTTCTTTAGTTGATGGAATAGGAGAGTTGAAAGAGTATTCTATTCATAAATAGATAATTTCTCATTAAAAAGCCATTGATCTTGGAGTAGTTCAATGCCACCAAACTAAAGTATCTGAGTATCATGAAATTCAGTTCAATAGTTTAGTTTTATAGCTTCAAGTTCAGATACAATTACTAGATTCTCATTCCTAAAAGTTTCCCTTGTATTTGGATCAAATTATCCTTATGCTCAAATATGAGATATAGTATTTTATTCATGGTGTCCACAAATGAAGCATGTGTGTTGTTGGTGTTTAATAAATTAATGTGTTCTTAGGAAATTATGGAAGGGTTATATATTACATGAATACTAAGAGGAAAATTTAGTGGAGAGAGTAGAGAGAAAAAGAAATTGAATTGTATTAATAATTTTAGATCTCCTAAAATTAGTACAAGACTCTATATTTATAAAGTCAAAACTAGGGAGGAGGGAAATAGGCAAATACTATATGGTCAGGAACAACCAACCATCCTTATGCATTTTTGCAAACTAGCATCTATTAGACCATAGGGCCGTCTTGTAAAACGGGCATTTCTAATAGTCATTCTACCATCCTCCATTCATTGGGTTACCTTATTTTGGGCTTAAAATGGTCGTTTAGGGAGGACCCATATAACTAACCATCTTTACCAACTGAAGAAATTCTTCATGGTTTAAATTAAGCCCCAAGACCTTGGTATGAAATATTTAGTTCATTTTTTATAACGATTTTGAAAAGGAAAATTTGATATAAAAACACTCTTCAAACTAAGCACCAAAATGGATTTTCTTCTTTTACAACTCTAAGTAAACAATTTTATTTTTCGTGCTACTAACAAGTCAACATGCAAGGGCCTTCCTAAGTTTATATGGAATGAATTTTAAAGGAGCATAATAGGAGAGTTGACTTACTTCCAATATCTTAAATTAAAAAAATAAAAAGATGGGACATTTCTTATATCAAGTTAAACTTACCAATTAAAAATTTCTTATATTTGCTAAAACTAAGCATAATATAATCAGTTGTTACCACCATATTTAATACGAATCCTATTTACACAACATTTTTATTTTCAAGAATGATAGAAGATTAACAAGTTTAAATACAATAAAAATGGATATATAAGATAACTTTAAAATGTACTTATGAGTATTGAGATAAACACTAAGCATAATACAATTTATGGTACAAGGAAAGGAAAACATGGATCTAAGAGTTGTTAACTATGAAGATGAGGAATATAGTTACATAATCTCTAAGAATCTATGTCAAACCTAACAAATGAAATCACCATTCCGTAAGAACTACATTGAACGTAGGAAATTCAACAAGATGGTCATCATGTATCTATATGTTAACAAGATGAGGAATATAGCACCCATACAAATATGCAAATGCATATTGAGTAAGGTGATAAATATTCGTCATCATCTATTGTAATCAATTGGCTAACATGTGTTTGATAATCATCATCATCTCCATATTTCCAATAGCCATCATGGCCTTCTCTTTTACTTTAATGGCTTTTTCCTCTTTCTTACCAAGGAGGGCTCAAAGATAGTCATTATTTATCTCTTCTATTTCTGTTTCATTTTACATTATCCATGGATTCAACTTCCTCATTTTCGATGATGACACTAAATGGCTTTGGAAGGTCGAGGGTCTCTAACAAAATCTCTTGTAGAGTGGCATTCTAGGGTGTTTCATGATAATGTCATTGATGTGAATCCAATAGATTCAAGAGCTAGTTGAGGTTGTGTGTTCACAGAGCTAACAATTCTAAGAGCACTTCCTTAATGGACATTCAAAGTTCATTAGATTTAGCTTGAAGCTAAGATTTAGTTGTTGTATGTCATCCGTGAAAGGCGCATTAGTATTGGGTGATAGATGAGATTTATAAATTATTTTCATTCTCAAAATTATGATTTATCTCTCTCTAATTCTATTAGGTTTAATCTTTTCATTGAGTTTTCCTCCTTTGAATAAATTTTACAGGAAAGAAAAAATTTGAAGAAATTCAAGGAGAAGTCAATGAAAAGAAGAAATCAAGTAAAGAACATATCAAGAAATGCTAAATTCAGGAGAGCAAAGTTGGAAAGGGAGAAAATACATCAAGAGAAGCTATGCTGAAACTTCAAAAGGAATTTAGTGGAAGGATCAAAAACACGGCACCCCCGTGTTTCATAAACATGGGTCGTGTAATTATCTCGAGCATCGATCTTTAAATCCTTGTCGGCATAACAGTTGGAAGAAACACGGGGTCCCATGTTTCCAAAACACGGACCGTGTTTCCATTTAAAAATTTGTAACTATCCGCGCGACCTGTTTCTCATATATTTCTATCTAAAAATAGGGTTCGGGACAGCGATAACAGATCAAAACAATTGGAATGTATTTTTCTTTCTCTATCCCTCTAGAATAAACATATAATGCACAATTCCAACTTTTTGATCTTCTTGAATTATAGTCATGAATTGACAATCTGCACTTCAATTGATAAGTCTTCACTATTCCTTTATGAATTTCAGTATCTTCATTTTTGTTAAATCTAAGTAGATTATCTGTAATTATGCTTGTGTTCACTCCATTATCATGTAATTATATTAATAGTAGATTTCGTGAATGTGTTGTTGTTATTAATTTTTAAGCTTTATATGTAATTGTGTGATTTGTAAATATGTAGATGTTTCAGTAATTTGAACAGGGTAGGATGATTTTAGGATGGAATTATATCCTAATTACCATTTCATATTTTAAATTTTTGATTTTAGATGACGTTTAATTGGATTAATGGATCGAATTGAATGATTCCATATCCTAGATTAAGATTTTTTAACTAATTAGATTGATCACTTATTTAGTTTAGAACTTAATATTTGCTAAGGTAATGAAATTAACCCGTATTTGTTATCTAATTTGTCTAAAGTAGCAAAAAGATTAATTAGTATTCTTATCCATTAATTCGTGGAATTGCATAATCCGAGCTTATGTGATTATGATTGAATGAAATTAAACCGTATTTGTTAATTAATTTGTCTAAAGTAACAAGAAGATTAATTATTAATCTTATCCATTAATTCGTTTAATTGCATAATCCGAGCTTATGTGATTATGATTGTAGTTGGCTACTTTCTGTTCATAATGCTACCAATAATTGAATCTAGTGTTCGTAACCTAGGTTATTAAATGGTCAGAAAATAAATTGAGAGCATATTCAATTTATTAAGGTTGAGAGGATGTAAAGGAATTTATTATTATGAATTTCCTAAGTCAACATTAAATTGTTTAGAATCATTCTTCTTATTTGAATGTTTTGTATTTTAATTCCATCATCAATTCATTCCTCCCCTATTTGTCAATTAGTGATTAAGATTTAGTATAATTAGATTTAGTATTAGAATCAATGAAATTTTATAAACATGGTTATAATATCAATGGAAAAATTAGTGATTAAAACGTCATTCCTTGTGGGTTCGACTCCTTCTTCCCATATACTACGTATTTGGGATTTAGGATTTATTTAAATTTGTTGTATTTACGAGAGTGCATCAGATTTTTGGTACCGTTGCCAGGGAATGGCAATTATAATCTTTAGTTTTGTTTTTGGTGTGGTTTCTTATTTTAGTTTTTGATAAATTATACACGTGTACTCATCTATTATTTGATTGTGTGAAATCTTCAGGCACTCGCAATTGAGATCATTTGCAATCGAGCATCAAGGACAAATTATTCCAGCCATAGATCCAAACTCATCCTCTCCAATTGCGACCAGGACGAGAAGGAAATTGGAACACGCTAGCCATATTCCATTACCTTCTGAAGAAAGTTCCACAAATTTGGGAGAAGACCGTATAGAGGATTTTTTTATTACACCTTGCTACATTAATCCATCGATGGTGGATCAAACTCTCAAGGAGCTAGCTGCTCTTGTCTTCAACCCTCTACTTTTATGCATTAATTATCCTGCTGATAATGATACTTGTGAGATCAAACCTGGATTAATACAAGCTTTACCTATTTTTATAGGTTTTAGAGACAACAACTCCATGGGTTTAGGTTGTTTCACCGACCCAAATAACTTTCTCAAGGAATTCTATATAGCTTGTTCTAGTATGAAGCCGAATGGAGTAAGTGTAGAATAACTTAAACTCAAAGCTTTTCCTTTTGCTTTAGCTGATGCTGCTAAGGAATAGTTATATGATCTACCAGTGGGCTCAGTAAACACTTGGACTAATATGCAAAAGGTTTTCCTTGAAAAATATTTTCCTTCATCGAGAGCATCTAATATAAGAAAGGAAATACGTGGTATTAGGCAAGATGGAGGAGAATCCTTACATGAATATTGGGAACGTTTCAAGAAATTGTGTGGTAGTTGTCCTAATCATCAAATTAGTGAACAATTATTAATATAATATTTTTACGAAGGTTTATCTCCTATGGATCGCAATATGATACATGATGCTAGTGGTGGTGCTTTGGTTGATAAAACACCCATCGAAGCTAAAAGGTTAATTGCTAATATGGCATCTAACTCTCAAATATTGTAATAGGGGTAATACTTCTATGTCTCAACAGGTGAAAGAAACCAATATTGCTGAATTAAAATGCAAGTATCGAATTTGACAGCTCTTGTGGAAAGAGTTGTAGGCGAAAAGATTCCTGCCAAGGTATGTGGAATTTGTTCTTTTACTAGTCATCCAACTGACATGTGTCCTACTTTGCAGGAAGAACAACAATTAAACGCCATTGGAGGACAACCATTACCAAAAAGGATTAGTCCATTTGCTCCAACATATAATCTTGGATGGAAGGATCACCCAAATATAAGGTATGGAAACACTCAACAAAGTGGCAACTCATATTTCCGACCATAGATGTATCAAAATTAGTAAGGAGCAAATCCACCTCCCGGGTTCTTCCAAATTCCACCAAATCATCAAAGACCACCATTTCAACCGATGCCTTTGAAAGACTTGGTGAAATCTTTGTCTACCAATACATTACAATTCCAACAAGAGACCAGAAATGGTATTAAGAATTTGGAAAATCAAGTGAGTCAACTAGCAGATTCCCTTGGAAAACTACGAGCACAAGGCTCTTCAAAATTTCCAAGCCAGATCAAAAGAAATCCTAAGGAAAACGCTAGTGCTATCACAACTTGCAGTGGGAAACAATTGTCAAATCCAAGAAAAGTGAGTGAAGAAGATGACACAAGTAAAGAGCCAGATGAAACAATGGCTGAAGAAGAAATAAGTGAAGATTCACAACAACCGACAAAGAGTACGTCACATTCTCCTATCAAAATTCCTGCTCCTTTTCCTAGCAGGTTGGCCAAAAACAAGAAGGTAAACCATGGCAAGGAGATATTTGACATATTCAAGAAGGTAGAAGTTAATCTCCGTCTCCTTGATGCGATCAAAAAAGTACCAAGGTATGCAAAATTCCTTAACGATTTGTGTACTAACAAAATGAAACTTAATGAAAATAAGAAGGTAAGTGTGGGAGAAAATGTGTTAGCAATATTGCAAAAAAAGCTCCCACCGAAGTGCAAAAATCCAAGTATTTTCACTATACCTTGCAAAATTGGAAACTCGAGGTATGAAAAACGCATGCTTGACTTAGGTGCTTCAATAAATGTCATGCCTTTATCTATCTTTAACACCATATGTCTAGGTCCTTTAAAGGAAACCCGTGTTGTTATTTAATTGGCTAATAGATCTAACACATATCCTGACGGGGTCATTACGGATGTCTTAGTTTAGGTAAATGGGTTGGTTTTTCCTGAAGATTTTTATGTGTTAGATATGCATGATAATGGTTTAGCTAACCCATCTCCTATATTGTTGGGGAGACCATTCCTAAAAACTTCAAAAACAAAAAATGATGTCCACGATGGAGTGTTAACCATGGAATTTGATGGTGAAGTTATTAAGTTTAACATATATAATTCCATGCGATACCCTCCAGATGGTGAGGAGGTATCTATGATTGATGTCATTAAGAATTTAACTGAAATGGTGTACCAATTATCATCGGCTGATCCTTTGGAAATAACTTTGACACAAGGTATCAAAACTAAAGGTTTGGAAGAATTGAACAAAATGTATGATGTTGACGAAGAGATCAAGGAGGTAGTGGCGGCTTTGGGAACATGTCCTAGTAGAATCAGAAAATTTGTGGATTTACCATTGACAGTGGATAGACCTATACCTTCCATAGAACAACCACCTAAAGTGGAGTTGAAGCCTTTACCTAACCATCTCAAATATGCATTCTTAGGATATAAGAATACCCTTCCTGTTATCATATATGGCGAACTAACATCTCAACAAGAAGAAAAATTGGTAAATGTGTTGAAGAAATACAAATCAGCTTTGGGATGGATAGTTGCTGATATTAAGGGTATTATTCCTTCAGTTTGTATGCATCGGATTTTAATGGAAGAGGATGTGAAGCTAAGTAGACAAGTACAACGTAGGTTGAATCCGATAATGATGGAGGTTGTGAAGAAAGATGTTGTAAAATTGCTAAGTGTAGGAGTCATATACTCAATCTCAGATAGTAGTTGGGTAAGTCCGCTTCAGGTTGTCCCAAAGAAAACAGGAATAATAGTAGTGGAGAACGATAAAGGAGAAATGGTTCCTACTAGAGTTCAAAATGGTTGGAGGGTATGTGTTGACTATAGAAAGCTGAACTCCATGACTAGGACAGATCATTTTCCTTTACCATTTATGGATTAAATGGGTAAGATATGCATGATAATGGTTTAGCTAACCCATCTCCTATATTGTTGGGGAGACCATTCCTAAAAACTTCAAAAACAAAAACTGATGTCCACGATGGAGTGTTAACCATGGAATTTGATGGTGAAGTTATTAAGTTTAACATATATGATTCCATGCGATATCCTCCAGATGGTGAGGAGGTATATATGATTGATGTCATTAAGAATTTAACTGAAATGGTGTACCAATTATCATCGGCTGATCCTTTGGAAATAAATTTGACACAAGGTATCAAAACTAAAGGTTTGGAAGAATTGAACAAAATGTATGATGTTGAAGAAGAGATCAAGGAGGTAGTGGCTGCTTTGGGAACATGTCCTAGTAGAATCAGAAAATTTGTGGATTTACCATTGACAGTGGATAGACCTATACCTTCCATAGAACAACCACCTAAAGTGGAGTTGAAGCCTTTACCTAACCATCTCAAATATGCATTCTTAGGATATAAGAATACCCTTCCTATTATCATATATGGCGAACTAACATCTCAACAAGAAGAAAAATTGGTAAATGTGTTGAAGAAATACAAATCAGCTTTGGGATGGATAGTTGCTGATATTAAGGATATTATTCCTTCAGTTTGTATGCATCGGATTTTAATGGAAGAGGATGTGAAGCTAAGTAGTCAAGTACAACGTAGGTTGAATCTGATAATGATGGAGGTTGTGAAGAAAGATGTTGTAAAATTGCTAAGCGATGATTCATATACCCAATCTCAGATAGTAGTTGGGTAAGTCATCTTCAGGTTGTCCCAAAGAAAACAGGAATAATAGTAGTGGAGGACGATAAAGGAGAAATGGTTCCTACTAGAGTTCAAAATGGTTGGAGGGTATGTGTTGACTATAGAAAGCTGAACTCCATGACTAGGACAGATCATTTTCCTTTACCATTTATGGATTAAATGTTAGAACGGCTAGCGGGTCATGCTTATTATTGTTTTCTTGATGGTTATTTTGGATATGTACAGGTCCCCATAGCTCTAGAAGATCATGATAAAACCACATTTACATATCCTTACAGTACGTTTGCGTATCGATGCATTCCATTTGGATTATGTAACGCTCCAGCTACATTTCAAAGGTGTATGGTAAGCATATTTTCTAAATATCTATAAAAAATTATTTAGGTATTCATGGATGATTTTAGCATTCATGGAGATGCTTTTGAAGAAAGCCTAGGTAATTTAACCCTTATCTTGAAAAGATGTCTAGAAACAAATCTTCTGCTAAACTCTGAAAAATGCCATTTTATGGTTCAACAAGGAATAGTTTTGGGACATGTTATTTCAGCTAAAGGAATTGAAGTAGATAAAGCCAAAATTGATCTTATCGCTTCACTACCTTATCCATGAACTTTCAAAGATGTGCGCTCATTTTTAGGGCATACTGGGTTTTACCGCTGATTTATCAAGGATTATTCTAAAATAGCCAACCAGTATGTAAGCTTCTTCAAAAAGAAATGGAATTTCAATTTGATGAAGCATGCTAGAAATCATTTGACCACTTGAATGAAAAATTGATAAGTGCACCCATACTTCAACCACCTGGTTGGAACTTTCCATTTGAATTGATGTGTGATGCATCTAACTTTGCTGTTGGTGCAGTGTTAGGTCAAAGGATCAGGAAAGATCCACATGTGATATATTATACCTCACGAACATTGTATGAAGCTCAACTTAACTAAACAACTACTGAAAAGGAGCTTCTTGCCATTGTCTTTGCTTTTGATAAATTTAGTTCTTGTATGTTAGGAACAGAAATAATTTCTTATTTTGATAATGCAGCGTTGAAATATTTGTAAGCAAAGAAAGAGGCAAAACCACGACTGATTAGATGGATTCTTCTACTCCAAGAATTCAATATACGAATTAATGATAAGAAAGGAACTGAAAATGGAGTAGCAGATCATTTAAGTCGGTTAATCAAAGAAGTTGAAGTTGAAGTACCTATCAATGAAGCGTTTCCAAACGAACAACTTCATGTCATTAGGAATGAGATACCATGGTATTCTGACATGATAAATTTTCATGTGGCTAAGGTATTCCCCTCACACTTTACTAAAGCACAGAAAGACAGAATGAAAAGTCAGGCAAAATATTTTGTATGGGATGAGTCATACTTGTGGAAACAATGTGCCGATCAAATCATTAGAAGATGTATTCCTGATAGTGAGATTCTTTCTATCTTACACTTTTTTCATAGTTATGCTTGTGGGGGACACTTTGGCCCCAAACGAATGGCTTATAATGTTTTAGAGAGTGGATTATTTTGGCCTACATTAATTAGGGATGCTCATGAATTTTGTAAAATGTGTGAAAACTGTCAAAAGACTGGGGGATTAGGTCTTAGAAATGAAATGCCACAAACTCCTATCATAGCATGCGAAATCTTTGATGTTTGGGGTATGGATTTTATGGGACCATTTCCATCCTATTTTGGGTTCAAATACATTCTTGTTGGTGTTGATTGTGTGTCAAAATGGGTGGAGGCTAAGGCCACCGTTACGGATGATGCTAAGGTTGTTGCAGAATTTCTTCGAACTAACATTTTTGCAAGGTTTGGCTTACCAAAAGCCATCATTAACGACAAAGGTTCACACTTCTGCAGGAGAACTGTAGAAGCCCTATTAAAGAAATATCATGTGACACATCGAATATCTACAACATATCATCCACAAACCAATGGTCAAGTCGAGGTATCCAACTAGGAAATCAAGTCAATCTTGGAAAAAAGAGTGAAACCAACAAGAAAGGATTGGAGCTTACATCTTAATGATGCTCTCTAGGCTTATCATACAGCTTTTAAGACTCCAATTGGTATGTCCCCATATCGTTTGGTTTACGGTAAGCCTTGTCATCTACCTATTGAGTTAGAACATAAAGCTTTTTGGGCTGCAAAGAAATGTAACACGGAGTCAATCAAAATTGGAAGACATAGGCGACTCCAACTACAAGAATTGGAAGAAATAAGAAATTATGCTTTTGAAACTGCATTGAGATATAAAGATAGAACTAAGGTAGTTCATGATAAGTTCATTCTTAGAAAGAGTTTTGAAATCGGTCAAAAAATTTTATTATATCATTCTCGATTGAAGTTGTTTCTAGGGAAATTGAGGTCAAGATGGATCGACCCATTTGTTGTGACTAATGTGTTTTCTCATGGAGCAGTAGAAATTAAGAGTGAGAAAATAGGGAAGATGTGGAAAGTCAATGGACACCGCCTCAAACCTTATTATGAAGGGCACCAAGTGCAAAATTTGGAAGTGGTAGATCTTACCACTCCTAATTATGAGGGCTGAATGAATCGCATTTTGTCACTTGGGAAACACCCAAGTGTTGTACATAAGTTTTCCATATCTCATACTTTTCTTTTTACACAGTTGGTATAAATTTGTATGCTTATAATGTGTATATGTGTGGAAAACACCGGGGGGGGGTCGTATTCACCAAACATGGCCTGTGTTTATTTTGTAGGAAAATTTTTAGAATTCCAGAGAGCTCCAAAAATAACATGGGGGGACCGTATTTCCAAACATGGCCCGTGTTTCCCTCTCTGCAGAAAAATTTCAAAATTCTAGAGAGCTCAAAAATTACACTAGGGATCGGTATTTCCAAACACGGCCCGTGTTTCCCTCTCTACAAAAAAAAATTTAGAATTCCAGAGAGCTCTAAAATTAACACTAGGGTGTCGTATTTTTAAACACGAACCGTGCTTCCTTATCTGTCATTTTTTTCCTAAAAAAGAACGTTCAAAAAAAACATGGGGGTACTGTATTTATGAAATACGGTCCGTGTTTTCCACAGAATCCCTTTTTCCTCCTCCGTGTTTACAGATCTGGAAAAAATACGGCCTTCCCTCTCTTCGACTCTGTCTCTTTGTTGCGCCCCTCTGTCTATTTACCCCCTTCAAAAACCTTCATTTTCTCACCAAATTCTTCAAATTCTAACAATTCCTACCCACATTAAGCCTTCATTTTCTTTCTCCACCCTTCATTTTCTTTCCCTGCAAAATTTTCTGTTGTTCCATTACAGAAAACAGGCAGCACCTTCTCCTTAAACCCTAATTCCGATTCGAGCATTAACCATTCCATTTTTTGCAAATTACTTTAGGGTTTTCGTTGAAATCAACATTCAAACATCATTTCTCTAATTTCTGTTATTTTCTCCACCTGTTTTAACAAAATCAAGGTAAGTGGTTATTCCCCACCCTGCTGCAGTACTGAAATTCATATTCCTCATTTGTGCTATCATGTGCTGGCACACTAAGCTTGGTGATTGGGTGATTTTGTTGCATAACTTGCGCAATTATAAACCTAGATGAATGACATGATTAGGGCATTTTATGTGCATTCAGTGAATATTGTTGTGTGGTTATAATTGCAGGCCAACCATATTATTGCAGAAGCAAGATTATGTTTACTACAATTTAAGTTTATGACATTGTTTCTGAGCATCCAATTCATAATCTTTATATCTTTATACACTACATTACACAGACCAACCAAGACTCAATATCACACTTTTCTCATATTGACATATTGTGTAGATGGCACCGAAAAAGAAGCAGCGATCCGAAGGCGAACCCTCAAGGCCTCGATCATCACCCACTCAATCAAGACACCAATATAACCGGCCAAATGATTTAGGTATAAGTTTTACTACACCCGAATAACAACAAAGGTACGATTACTTGTCTCAAAGGCGTATCACTGGCACTAGATATCTAGATGACGGGTGTCTACATACCTTAGGTATTCATGATCAAGTCATGCACATGCTTACAACTTTAGGTTTGCATAACTTTGTCTATTGTACAAATCATACCTTAGGAATTTTTGAGTACTTTTAAACTATTTGCTGAAGTTGGTGACATCGGTGACACTCAAAATAATCAAGGGTATGTTTATTTTTGCCTCTTTAATGAGGATAGGCAATTAGCCCTGCATGAACTTGCCCACATCTTTATGTTACCTCCAAGGGGCTACCGATTCATTTTGCCCTTGTTCCATGCCAACAACTTTTTCACCAAAATAGGTAATATAGCGAATATGCCTACCCCCGATACCTTCCGCATTTCTGAAGCAAAATCCTCCAGGATTTTTAATCTCGTCTTCCGATACATACAAAGGCTTTTGGCTGCAACCATCTTTGTGAGGGCAGATAGTACCGGGGTCGTTCGCTCAATTGAACTCTTCTTTATCTATTCTATGTTGGAACACTACTCTCTTGATAATGCCTATTTTATAGGAAAACAATTTCAAAGGGTAGGTAATTCAAAGCAAGGCAACATTGTCATCGGTGGTTTAATTACCACCATCTATGTAAGCTTGGACATACCTCTTCCCGAGGATATGCCCATCGAAGCCATGAGCATAGGCATTGATATCGAACAATGCCGTCTTACACATCTTATTGAGCGTAGAGGTAATGCTTGGTACCTTTCCTACCAAGGACGTGCTTTCTTCCCTCTACCTAACCCTGCCAAAACCGACCCGTTAAACCCACTGAATTGGCAGCCTATTGAGGATGATGATACCCCTGCCTCGTTAGCCATCGAGCATCCTATTCCACCTCGTGGTGACCATGCACCACCCCCACCACCACTGTGATTGCAAGCCACCTCCTCTTCATCAACAACTTTTATTCCGGAATGGCATCTCCAATTCCAAAATCAAGTATATTCTCAATTGGATTCCATTTTCCATAACCAGACTCAAATGATGGAGATGATGAAAAATCTTTATGATTTTCATCTCAGGAGCCGAGACCCGCCTCCACCGCCTCCACCATGGTGAGCGCTTGGACCTAGTCATTGGATATATTATTTATCCAGAACATATTTTACTTGTGTGTGTACTCTCCAATGATATATGAAACTAGATTTTACCATTAATTCTTATCAAGACTACATAGAACTTTAGGATATCTGAAAATGATAAAGGCACTCTTCTTTCTATGTTAGCACCAAAAGACCAAAAAGCTTATCCTGAAATTTTTTTCCTTTGCTTAAACCCCTTTGAGCCTAAGCCTTAGTTTATTGATTTAACCTTCATTAAAACTTAATACCCGTATAAATCCCCTTTGAAATTTAGCAGAATTTTAGGCAGCATTGTATTCTCCATGTATATAGGTGTATGATGTATATTTGAGTTGCTTCTCTAGTTAATGGAGTCTAGCCACAATCCCAAATATTCTATGTCACCTTAAACCCTTAGCCCCATTACAACCAAATTTCAAGACATTTTGATTCTGATTAACTTTAGTTCTTTTTAGCGGTGGTGAATTGAGAATAATGGCAAACATAAGGGCGATCATTATTATTTGGAGAAGATTTGAGAGTAAACACATCATACCCTATATACATAAGAGTGACCGTTTCCACATCCCAAAAGTAAGAATCTACCAATTTGAACTTCATTAGTCTTAATCTAATTTGCATGATGAGATACTAACTACTATAATTTTCATTCCTTAACTATTTGAGCATTTGATAAGACTATTTTTAAGGTGATTTAGGGTGTGATCCAAAAATATTTTTATCATTGAGATTTCATGATTTACAAGTATTTGAAGTCCCATTGTAGTGTTGAGCTTCGTACATGAATAATTCCAGTATAATAATTCTTATAATCTGTAACCTATTTCTCTTGTGTTTCTTGATGTATTCATGTGCATGTTATGATATTGCTTGATGACAAGCAATAATTCAAGCATGGGGGTATTTGATAGATGAGATTTATGGATTATTTTCATGCTCAAAATTATCATTTATCTCTCATTAATTCTATTAGATTTAATCTTTTCATTGAGTTTTCCGCCTTTGAATAGATTTTACCGGAAAGAAAAAATTGAAGAAATTCAAGGTGAAGTCAATGAAAAGAAGAAATCAAGTAAAGAACACATCAAGAAATGCTGAATCAAGGAGAGCAAAGTTGGAAAGAGAGCAAATACATCAAGAGAAGCTATGCGAAACATCAAAAGGAATTTCGTGGAAGGATAAAAAACACGGGTCGTGGAATTATCTCTAGCATCAATCTCTAAATCCTTGTCGGCATAACAGTTGGAAGAAACACGAGGGTCCCATGTTTCCAAAACACGGACCGTGTTTCCATTTAAAAATTTGTAACTATCTGCACGACCTGTTTCTGATATATTTCTATCAAAAAACAGGGTTCGGGACAGCGAGAACAGATCAAAACAATTGGAATGTATTTTTCTTCCTTTATTCCTCTAGAATATACATGTAATGCACAATTCCAAATTTTTGATCTTCTTGAATTCTAGTGATGAATTGACAATCTGCACTTCAATTGATAAGTCTTCTCTATTCCTTTATGAATTTCAATATCTTCATTTTTCTTAAATATAAGTAGATTATCTGTAATTATACTTGTGTTCACTCTATTATCATCTCATTGTATCAATAGTAGATTTCGTGAATGTGTTGTTGTTATTAATTTTCAAGGTTTATATGTAATTCTGTGATTTGTAAATATACAGATGTTTGAGTAATTTGAACAGGGTAGGATGATTTGAGGATGGAATTATATCCTAGTTACCATTTCATATTTTAAATGTTTGATTTTAGATGAAGTTTAATTGGATTAATGGATCTTTTTGAATGATTTTGTATCATAGATTAAGATTTTTTAACTAATTAGATTGATCACCTATTTAGTTTAGAACTTAATCTTTGCTAAGGCAATGAAATTAATCTGTATTTGTTATTTAATTTGTCTAGAGTAGCAAGAAGATTAATTATTAATTTTATCCATTAATTCGTGCAATTGCATAATCCGAGCTTATGTGATTATGATTGTAGTTGGCTGCTTTCCGTTCATAATGCTACCATAAACTGAATCTAGTCTTCATAACCTAGGTTATTAAATGGTCAGAAAATAAATTTAAAGCATATTCAATTTATTAAGGTTGAGAGGAAGTAAAGGAATTTGTTATTATGAATTTCCTAAGTCAACATTAAATTGTTTACAATCATTCTTCTTATTTGAATGTTTAGTATTTTAATTCCATCATCAATTCATTCCTCCCCTATTTGTCACTTAGTGATTAAGATTTAGTACAATTAGATTTAGTATTAGAATCAATGAAATTTTATAAATGGGGTTATAACATCAATAGAAAAATTAGTGATTAAAACTTCATTCCTTGTGGGTTCGACTCCTTCTTGTCAT
Organism: Tamarix chinensis; assembly: GCA_030549775.1. Classification (NCBI taxonomy): domain Eukaryota; kingdom Viridiplantae; phylum Streptophyta; class Magnoliopsida; order Caryophyllales; family Tamaricaceae; genus Tamarix; species Tamarix chinensis. The sequence goes on from CM060181.1 coordinate 67,613,789, forward strand.
ATACTACGTATTTGGGATTTTGGATTTATTTAAATTTGTTATATTTACGACAGTGCATCATTGGGATCGAGTTTGTCTTAATGACGATTAGGTGAGATAGCTTGTTACACCCCCAATTTTCAAGTTAGAGAATGTTGTATTATGGAAGTTTTAATTGCCAAATTACTAGATGGGACCACCATTGAGCATAATTCTTGCTCCCTCACCTTTTTAATGCCAAGTGCAGCCCAAAACAAACCATAATTAGAATAAATAAGGGAAAATAGAAATGTTATATAGATAAAAGTTATAAATAAATATTGTTACCATAATAAGATAACCGAAATTTAGCAAGGGATATACGAGTCTAAAGAAAAATTGGTTGTAACAAAAAACTAGTACCTGAACAAACGAAACTAGTTTGCCCCAACTATTAAACCCAAAGGCCTACTCGAAAAATGGGACATCTTTCCATGAGCTCCACTTATCCTAGCCACTTCTATACACTTTGTTCCACTCCATGGATTTCAAATAGCCATCTTCAAATGGAGTATGCGTACGACTACTTCCCATGAAGTTAATTATAATGCCTCATAAGAGATAACAAACCCATCTTGCACATAGTCACACAAAAAACCAAAAACATACTAGAGTATAAGGCATGTATCATCTATACATTCAATAATTTAAGGGATAATATATGTAAACATCTTATTTTATTAACTATAGTATAATATGCTAGGTTAATTCACATTATCTCAAAGTGTATTAGGCATATCCAAATAGTCAAATAGATTCCAAACACTAAGTTGGGGCAATGAGGCAACGAGCAAATCAACACATCCAACTAAATTCCAAATAGCAAGTAAGGCACTTAGGAAACTACTAATTCAACAAATCCAAAACAATTCCTAAGTAACAAGGTAAGGCATTGAGGCGACTACTGAACCAACAAATCAAAAACCAACGCTTTTCGTTTTCTTACACAATAGGTAGTTCCATTTGAAATTAATTGAGTGAGATATAATCAACCAAGGGATTCTAAGGTTCACCTAGTTATATTCACACCAAAAGGTGACACAATACCCTTTCCTCAAACCTAGGGATGGTGGTAAACCTATTCATACTGACGTACAAAGGCAACATATTATCCTCCAACCTCGATTACCTAGTCCATAAGTATCCCTTAAAGGGCTCATAGTTCACCTTTAGAGTACAATAGGGAAACATTAAGGCACAACAACACTCTAAAAAATCAAAATAAATGAGGGTTAACACCTTAACTTTAGGGTACCCAATCCTAGACAAAAAACTAAGCCCAACTCGAGGACATTCACTTTAAGTGTTAGTATTTTAAGAGGTTTTCATAGATATCACATAATGGATGATAATTTCCATGTCTGTACATAAATATTGACACTTTTATTTTCAATTAGTATGGTAACCCTATGGTCAACGATATATGACAACCAAAGTCGATACTGATGTCAACATATAAAAATTCGAAGGCCATCCTAAAATCAACTTAATCACAATAGGCACATAAGTTAAAAAAAAACCAAAATGCCCTTCAAAACCCTATTTTTTCTAGTTTATTTATTTTCATACCAAAAATTATTATTATGAGAGATTTGATATGAAAAGTATAAAAGGTAATATTTCACATTATTTTCGCACATAGGTAATCATTGTATTTTTGTGATGAACTCTATACTCCACTTTTCATGCATGTAGTGGGTTGTGCCCACTGAAACCCTAATCTTGAAACTTTCACATATCACATAGTCCATGTAGCATATATATACAAGTATATAGTATAATACCTCATTGAAATAGGGAAATTATAATCATAATACATGTAGGGGAATGTCTCTAATCCTAGGTCTTGTAAATAGAAATAATCATAAGCTAACCCTAATCATGCTTATTTGTTGTCATGTAAATCATAGTAACCTTAACTATCATGCACTTGCAATCATGGGGTATTTTCCATGTATTTTATATCATAACTCGATAAGAACAAAAGTAGAAACAAAATGCTAGACATACATATCTAAAACACATAACATATTACCATGAATATAGCTTAACTTTCAACAATTATAGGTATATTCATTCAATGTATTATTATTTTATCATGCATGTCATAATATTGAAAAGCATAAGACCCTAGCATGATTCTAGGTTTGAAAAATCCTAGCAAGCTCAAATGTAAATTCTAACATATTTTGAGTGATTTGATTTACCTAATCTAAGCTCACACAATAAGTCTTCTCCAAGGTCCTCAAGAATTACTTAGGAATTTAACTTGCAATAACATATGTGCTAGCACTCATTAATACACAACAATAACCTAAAGTTAGTAAAAAAATCTCAAGAATTACTAACACACTAAAATAAAGCAATGGAAGCCAAAAAAACTCCAGCAACAAAAGAGATAAGGATTGGTCGATACAGTCAAGGAGGAGAAGAGGGCAGTGATAGTTTTGGGCGAAACTAGGGAGGTTTCTTCAATAGGAATAACTAGTGCTAGTGAGGAGAGAATGGGAAGTAAAGGAGCAGCAAGGGATGGAGGAAAAGGTAGCAAGGAAGAATAAAGTGTGAGGGGTATTTGGTGGATAATGGTGTAGTAAATAGGAGAGCTTTGGTAAATTTTACTTAAGCAAGAGGGGTAACTTTTGTTGTTTTGGTCAGTGGTTAAGGATGAGGTATGATTTTCTTAGATGAAGGAGTAGAGGGTGGAATGGTAGGGATGACAGATGGTGTGGTGGTGTTTTTCTTAGAAATGGTTAAGCCAAGTGAAATGGGAGGTGTTGTTGTGGCTGGACAGGGGAGGTGGGTTTATATTAGCGAGGTTGTGCATTAATGTTGGGGTGGTGTAGCTGGTAAGAAAAGGAGACAAGTGGTAAAGTGTGTTGTTGATAGAAAAAATGTTCAGGATGAAGGTAAAATGATGGGGAAATCGAGAGGGTTTTTCCTTGAAGGAGCATAGGAGAAGGAGAGGAGATATAGGCTTGCACAAGGTTAAGGCACAAGACAAAAAGGGAGAGGAGAAGGGATTAAAAAGTGGATGGAGATGTAGGTAGATGTGGACAAAAACAGGGAGATGAAGATATGGGGGGAGCGATGTAAGGTGAAGGAATAGTGTAGGATAGGAATGTTATGCAAGAAGAAGAGGAGTATAAGACCCATACATCTAGCAAACGTTAAGGGAATGGTTAGGGTAATTTGTTTTGGTGAAAGACTGTGTAGAAATATCTTATTACCAGACTTAGATTTACTCAATACAAAAGATACTTGTTGAGATCTAACTTAGGTTCAAAAATTAATAACATGTCAACTAATATATTTTAATGTAATTAAATTTTATATCTAATAAGTCATAATAATATTATAAATATTAATAATCTATTTTAAAGAAACCATCTTAAAATAGTTATTACCACTAATACACACAATTAAAAGTTTATAATTTACGATTTTGAAAATGGGCTATTACATAGCTTTTTTTTAGGGTCCCCATAAATTACACATGTTGTTGTTGATATTTTGTGAACCAAGGGGTTATTGTGAATTTGAGGATATGATATGTACCAAATGAATGGAGAATTAATTAGAGAGTAGATATAGAAAATGCTAGAGGATGGTAGTAATGATTTAGGGTCCCTTAAAATTATTACAAGATTCTATATTTATAGAGTTAGAATTTGGGTGATGGAAAGGAGAAAATACTATACAGTTGGGAACAACCAACCGTCATTTGGCATTCAAGCAAACCCCCCTTCATCAAACCATGATGTTGTCCTATCGGATGGACATGTGCAGTAGTCTTTTAGCTATCCTTTAATTGTTGGGTTACCTTCTTTCAAGACCAAAAGTGTTAGTTTGGGAAAAACCCATATCATTAACCATGTTTATAAACTCAACAAATTTATTTATGGTTTAAAACAAGCTTGTAAGCCTTGGTAAGAAATATTAACTATGTTCCTTTTTTATAGGGATTTTGAGAAAAGAAAAATTGGTAAAACACTCTTCATATAGAATACCAAAATGTATTTTCTTTTTTTACAACACTATATGAACTATTTCATATATGGTGATACTAACAAGTCCATGGATAAGGGCCTTCAAATGTAAATCTGGAATTAGTTTGTAATGAGAATGATTTCAGAGTTGAGTTATTTCCTCAATCTTGAAATCAAAAAACCAAAAGACTAAAAGTTTTTTGTACCAACTGAAAGTTTAGAAATTAAAATTTTCATGTATTTGTTGAAACTAATCATTAGATAACAAGATGTTACCACCATATATAGTACAAATCCTATTGCATACCATTTGCAAATCAAGAATGATGAAAGATTAATGAGTTTTAATACAATGAAAAAAAGAAATAATGGATAATTTATAAAAATAATATGTTAAGGGCATGAACAACCCCTAAAACCAGAAAGATATCGACTTATGGATATACGAGAATAGATTATCCTTAGTCGATTTAGTTGAAACAAAAATAAAAGAGAATATGGTGCATGTTATAGTACATCATTTACCACCAGGATGGAAGTGGGAACATAATTGCTCAAGTCATCATTATGGCCGACTATGGATGGGATGGAATCATAGTATTTTGGATGTCAATGTTTTATCTCATTGTGATCAAGGTATTTTGGCTCAAAACACAAATGTCCATTAGCAATATCCCTTCTATCTTACCATCATTTATGGAATGAATAATGGTTAGGGTAGGAAAGAGCTTTGGTCTTGGCTATTAAACCATAATCAAACCTCTAACCCCTGGATATAGATGGGAGATTTTTACATCATCCTGAATAATGCTATAAAACATCAAGGTGACAGGGTTCATGCTCAAGATTTAGATGACTTTGTACAATGCACTCAACAACTATAGATTCAATACCTCAGATATACTAGAGTCTTCTCCACTTGGAGTAATAAACAAGAGGCATCAACTAGAGTCTATAGTAAATTATACCGTGTAATGGAAAATGAAGCCTAGCTTGATACCTTCCCTTTCACTCAGGTTGACTTCCAAAAACCTATGGTTTCTAATCACTCAGCTATGAAGGTATTTATCTATGGTACACAAAACTATGAACCTTAACCGTTTTGTTTTTATAACATGTGTACTTTACATGATGATTTCATGCCCATTGTCAACACTACTTGGTATCAAACACTCCATCCCAACAACCCTCTTAGTTTAATCATGACCAAGCTGAAACTCCTTAACCATCATTTAAAGAAGATTTACAAGACAAAATTTGGGAGCATATTAGAAAGAACCAAGAAAGATTGAACCTCATCAACTCAATCTCAAATACACCTAGGCCCAGATCCATTAAACCAAGATCTAATAAGTCGGGAATAGGCTCAGCTTCAGCAATACCTACACCTAGCTAAATGTGAGAATAACCTAGTTATAGCTAGGAAACAACAATACTCATTATTTTCACTATGGTGAAGGGTAAAAGAACTCAAAACCATATAGGAGTTGTTCAAGACCCAAATGGAATTCTGCATCACGATCCTATCAAGATCAAGACCATTTTCACAAGTTACTTTCAAAACTTGCTAGGCTCTTAAACTCACAATTCAGGTATCTTCCTACAGATAGAGGTCCAAAACTTAACCATACACAACAACTATTTTTATTACAACCTGTTACCCTGTAAGAAGTGAGAAATGCAACCTTCTCCATGGGCAGTAACAAATCCCCAGGACCTAATGGCTTCAACCCACACTTCTTCAATAGCTACTGGGATGTGATTGGACAAGATATATGGGCTGCTACAAAGTTTTTCTTTACCACTAGTATCATGCCCCCTTGTCTAAATGTTACTACCTTAAACCTTCTTCAAAAAATATCAAATGCCACAAAACCTAATGATTTTAGACCCATTGTCTATTGCAATGTCCTTTACAACATTCTGGCTCATAAAAACTTGGTTACAACCTATTATGAATGACTTGATTGGTGAAACTCAATCTGAGTTCATTAAGGGCAGAGCTATCAGTGATAATATTTTACTAGCTACTAAGCTATTCAAAGGCTACAATGAAAAACACCTTTCATCAAGATGTATGTTGAAATTAGACATGATAAAGGCTTATGACACTATTAAGTGGTCATTCCTTGACACTATGCTCAATGCCCTAGCTTTTCCACCCCAGTTCATCAAACTTATCATGTCATGTGTGAAAATAGTGAGTTATTCATTGAAATTCAATGGCACTCTGGAAAAACCATTTAAAGCTACAAGGTGATTTTGGTAAGGTGATCCATTATCACCTTATCTCTTTGTCATTATCATGGAATATTTTCATAGAGCTCTACTTAACTTATGGCATAATCCTCTTTTCAAACCTTACCCTAAATGAAAGAAGATCAAGCTCATAGAACTCATGTTTGAACATGATCTATTACTATTCTACAAAGGTGACCCTAATTCTGTGCTAACTCTTATCGACACCTTGAACCTTTTTTCCAGGATTTCAGAGCTTCAACTCAACACCCTCAAGAGTCTTATCTTCTTTGGTGGCAAGGTTAGTAGACACATCATAGACTTTCTTCATTCTATCTTACACATCTAAGAAGGTCATTTAGCAATCAAATATGTTGGTGTTCCTCTCCTCAGTATAACTTTGAGGAAACAACATTATTTTCCATTACTCGATAACATCACAGACAGGTTGAAGCAATGGCATAATCGATTCCTTAGCTATGTAGGTCGTCTCCAATTGGTAAACTCTATGCTTTTTGGAATATAGACATACTGGAGTCTCTTGTTCATTCTTCTTCAACAAGTATTACAAGAGATCAATGCTAGATGCCGCTCTTTCCTATGTTCAGGATCAGAAACATCAGGCAAAAGTTCGGTTCCATGGGATACATTATGACATCTAAAGTAAGAAGGAGTCTATGGATTGTTGATCCTCTACTGGTGGAATAATGCAGCAATAGGTAAACATCTCTGGAACATAATTCAACAAAAAGAAGTCTTGTGGATTTGCTGGATCCACGCTTATAATATTAAAGGCCAAGACTATTGGTATATACCTAAACCTACTACAACTTCATGGATCACTAAGAAGATTTTATCTCTCAGACTTTATTTTTCCACTCTCTTTCTACTAAGCAAGGAAAGGAATAATGCACCTATAATAATAAATATTGCATCTCTCGTGTGTACCACCGGCTAAGACCACATCATAGTAAGGTTCCTTGGTATGGACTGGTCTGGAATAAATTCTCCATCTCGAGACAACAATTTATCATTTGGCTGGTAATTCAAGATAGATTGTTCATTAAGGACCTTATGATCTGAATGGATCTGCATCTAAATACAACATGTATCTTCTGCAATGCTGAAGTTGAAACTTTGGAACACCTATTCTTCTCTTGCCCATATTCCCAATCATTGTATTCTAATATGATCATAGCAACTAGATGTCTTTAGAATTCCACTAGTTGGCATGAGAATACCCAATAGCTTAGTAAGAATGGTTGAGGCCCAAGAACTCGTATAATCTTCTTCCGAGCCTTATTTGCTACAGCAGCTTATCACACTTGGGGAGAACATAATAGACATATTTTCCAGTGCACCAACCTCTCCTGGACTCAACTCAGGAAGCTCATTTTGTAGGATTTGGCCACCTGTGCTATAGGATTTAATACATATAAATCATATCAAAATATGTTGGCCTTGATAGATACCGTTCACTCATGTTTGATGTCTTGAGCACCATGTTCGATGTACTCATTCTAAATTTTTGATTTAATATATAAAATCCTCACTTTAATTACCAAAAAAAATGATATGAGTCAGGAGATAAACATTGAGCACAGTATAATATAAAGTCCAATAGAAGGATACCATGGATCAAGTGTTGTTAAGGTCTCGATACAAAAACATTAGCTACCAAATCTCTACGACTCTATGTCAAACCAAACAAATACAATCACCACTCCCCAAGAAGTGCTTCGAACTCAAAAAATTTAGCAAGATGATTATCAAGGACCTACATGTCAATAAGTAGGTCATCTATTCCTATGAATGACCAACACAAATAGAAACGATGATCAATAATTGAGTATTAAAGTACAAAATACATATTAAAAGAGTGAGGCATGTAGAACATATAGGATGACAATAAGAATAAGATAAACATACATTCTACCAATTGTAGAACATGAAGTGAGATTTACTTGTATTAAATATCCTTTATGTGGTGCTCATATCAACCCATTTCATCAACACATTAAAGTCAAGGAACCATTAGTGAGACTACTCTCCCTTTAGAGTAGATTAGGGTAAAACATGCCTAACCACTAGTAAATAACTATTCATGAAGTAAAAATACCCCTATGGGAATGTGGATTGGAGCAATATAGAGTATATTAGGGTATTAGGGTCTTCTAATTCTAATAAAATAAAGTAATTATTTTAGTAATTTAAATGCTTGGTCCTTACCCATGTGGTCATCCACATTAATTAATTATGTCTTTTTAATACATTAAATAGCACTTAGCTCATAAAATATGTATTACTTGAGCTACATAAAGTTATTGTACTCCCACATTTTTTATTATTGACTTAGTACAAATATTGTTTCTTATCAACTTATTATAAACATATTAGTGTAATCCCCCAAAATTTTATGAAACTATTAATTTAATAAATAGTTATTATTTGAAATAAATTAGCTTTTAAAATTACTTAATGTAATTATTTTATGGTTTTTTGAGTATGTAAATGTGGATAGGAGTTTATAATAAATTAAAAATAAATATTTTATTATTTTATCATAAATATCAAATTATATTGAATTAAATTATTAAATTAAAAATTTATCAAAACTATTATATTTTATCATTTTATAAATTAAATTAAATTATTTCCTCCTATTTTTCCTTTTCCCTCTCTTTCCTTTTTCTTTTCCTTCTCTTTTTCTCCTTTTCCTCCTTCCTTTCTTATTCTTTTTTTTCTTCTTTTCCTGGCTCGGGCTTCCAGGCCTGCGCCCCTCCTTGCGCCTGGGCCAGCGGCCCAATCTTCCCCCACCCACACGCACAACAGCCCCGACCCAGACCAGCCTCCTCCTTTCTTTTCTTTTCTCACCAGATCAGGCCGGGTGCTTGTTTTTTTTTTCTTATGCACCGGTCGGGTCTCCTTCCCTCTCCCTTCTTTCTTCTACGACCTCCACGCCCGACCACCTGCACATTCGACGCCATGCCCGCTGCCACCGCCTACACCCATCGCTGCCACCACCTGCCCTCCTTCTCTCCCGTCATTTTCTTCCTATTTTCGAACCCATCCAGCCCGGCAAACCATCCCACAACTCTGTTTTTTCCCCCTCTTCGTCTACCCTCCCTGCCACCCTACCACCTTCCCTGCCACCCTACCACCACCCCTACGACCCTAAACACTGCCACCCGATCAGCCACCTATCCCTCTACCCTCCCCTTCTTTTTCCTTCTTCCCTTCGGCCTTTTTCTACCCTATCCTTTCGAGCTCATTACCCCCCCGATCCTCCCTTCTCTCTCATTTTCTTCCCCTCTCATTTTCCCTTGTTTTTGCTCCACCGCCACCCTCCGCCGCGTACACCGCCAAACTGGACCCCTTGATCCGCCTGCTGCCACTGTCTGCTACCTCCCTGCACCGCCCCAACACCACCCAAGCCACCCCGCAGCTCCCTCTTCCTCCCCTCTTCTTTTTCTCCTAGTTTTCACCCTCGTCGACAGTCCACCTGTAACGCCGCCGATCGCCGCCTTCCAGCCGCCTATTCTGCCACCAAGACCACCAACCTCCTCCCTGCAATCCCCTCTACCACCACCAAGCCTTATTTTGTCGAAAACAGCCCTTTCACCCCTTCTTTTTTCCCTCTCCTTTTCCTTCCTTCTCAGCCCCTCGCCCTCGACCCTGCTTGGCAGCCAACTTCGCCACCTCGCTGCCTCGCCGCCGCCGTCTCCGCCGCCTTACGCTGCTTTGAAACCACCCTTTGCATCCACCTACACCCCCTCTTCACTTCTACACCATTCCCCTGCCTTGGAACCTCCCCTAACCACCTTCTTTTCTAGCCTAAATACCCTAACTCGAAAATAATGGATTTTACCTCCTTCACCCCCTTCGAGCCCTTTTCTCCCTATAATTTTGCATGAGACTCACGCTTTTCATGCAGCGTGAGCTCCTCCTTGTTTTGGATTTAATTTGGAAAAGTTTTGAGGTATATCCATATTTAATTAAAGTGTATTATTATTAAATAAATTTGTTTTATAAAGTTTTATCCTTTTTAACTTCTTATTTCTAACAATAATGATGGATATTATTTTTAGGTGTTGAGTTGCTAATTATGCTTGGTAAGATTTGATATTTTTGCGGGATTAAGGTAAACATTAATCCTCCCTTAAATATATGGAAAAACGCATGCTAGCACATTAGGGGTTTAGTATGATTTTATGCATGTTTGGTGTGCTTAGCATGATATGTATATTGTTTCTTATATTGTTTGATAAAAAGGAAAAGTATGATAATTTTTGTGCCATATGTAGGTATGTTAATTAAGGAAGGAGTTTGATTATTGATGGAAATGTTAAATGCTTGTTTATGATGTATCATGTTGCTAATGCATGAATAATGTTATTGTCTAAGGGTATTTCAGTAATTATGCTTATGAGGTATGTGAATCAATGTATGTAGTTGCTAATGAGTATTATGTTAAATAATGATAAGTTGGTGGACTTAGATGATAAAAATGAAGTATTAATATTATTATTTTATGTAGTATTAGTAAATTCATAAAAATGGTGAATAAAGGGGTTGAGTGGAAATTTCATAAGTGAAAAAGGGCATTTTGGTAATTTGGTAAACAAAAGGGTATTTTGGTAATTTCAAAGGGAAGGGGTGAGATGATAATTTTATAAGTAAAAAGGATAAAATTGTAAGTTGTGAGAAAGAAGGGTATGATGGTAATTTCCGAGTTAAAAGAATAATATGGAAATTTTATGATTAAATGGCCAAATGATAATTTTATAAGTAAAGGGGTATTATAGTAATTTTTGGGAGAAAAAGGTAAAGCGGTAATTTTGGAGTCAAGGGGCAACATGGTAATTTAATAAGTAAGTGGAGGGCATTATGGTAATTTTGTAAGTAAAAGGGGTTAACATGGTAATTTTGGAGGTAGAGAGGCAAAATAGTCATTTCAGAAATAAATGGTAATATGGCAATTGTATAAGTGAATGGCAAAAAGGTAATTTATAAGTAAGGGGTAATATGGTAATTTTGGAAAAGAAGGGCAAAATAGTAATTTTGTAAGGAAAGAAAAAAAATGGTAATTTTTGGATATAAAAGGGGGGAAATAGTGCTTTGTAAGGAAAAAGGAGTATTATGGTAATTTACAAGCAAAAGAGTAATATGGTAAAATTGGATGTAAGGGGTAAAATGGTAATTTTTTAAATAAAAGGATATCATGGTAAACTTGGGAGTAAGGGGTAACTTGGTAATTATGATAATGACAAAAGATAATTTAGTAATTAAATTATGATTGTAGAAGGACAATTGGATAAGTATGATACTATAGAAGGGTAAAATGGTAAATTAACCAATTAAGGGGCATTATGGTAATTTTAATAATGGAGAAGGGTAATATAGTAGTTATGATTATGAAGAAGGGTAAATTAATATTGGTAATTATGAAGAAGAGTAATTTGGGGTTTATGATAATTAAAAAGGGTAAATGCTAATTAAAATAATTGAGAGGGGTAAAATGGTAATTGTGATAAAGGAGAAGGGCAATTTGGTAATTTATCCAACTAAAGGGGCAATTTGGTGACTTAGCCAATTAAAGGATAAAGTGATAATTATTTAACCAACTAAAGGGGCAAAATAGTAATCCTGATAATGAAGGAGGGTAATTTGGTAATTTATCCAACTCAAGGGCAATTTAGTAATTATAACAAAGGAGAAGGGCGACTTGGTAATATAACCAACCAAACGGGAAATATGATAAGTGTAGTAATTATGAGGGGTGAATGGTGATCTAAAAAGTGTAGGGGATAATTTGGTAATCTAAATTGGACAAGGGGTAATTTGGTAATTATGCAACCTTAAGGGTAATATGGTAATTTATCAAGTAAGGAATAGATACTTAGCAATTATATAAGTAAGGGGTTAAGGAGTAACTTGTACCTAACATATTGTTATGATTGTGGAACATTATAATATAATTCAATAATGCGGATTAGCCAAGTAAGAGTGCCTGATAATTAGTATGGCCTTAATGATTTCTCTGTGATATCCTCGATAATCATCTGAATAAGAAACGATTAATGATATCGGAACGATTGAAAGTAAATAAGTAACGGATTATCGTGCTTTTCGTGATCACCATAATTAAGACACTATTACTTAAAGTGAAAGACCTCGACATCGGGAATGGTGACTCCTTAGGGGTCGCTACCCTAAGGACGTGGTTTAGTCCACGATTATTTTGGTATTTGCTGGTGTGCCTTTGTGCCCCAGCTAGGCCCTATATCTTACTCTTTCTAGCTCTACGGACCTAGTTAGGGGGTATGCATACTTATGGATTAGGTGTCCTTATCGGTAGGGTACTGAGTTAGCTTTATGCACTAGTACGACCAGGGTACCTTTGTGTCCTTGGGTTCTTAGTTGAAGGGTACTGAGTAGCTGATATGCACCGGTACGACCGGTGTACCTTTGTGTCCCGGGCTATTGATCTCCCGTTCGAGGCAATTAAATATGGTTGATGTGCTGATTAAAGAAAGGAAAGATACTATAATTGAAAGTGAAATATTAATGAGCCGGGCCCAGATGATTATGATATTGATTACCGGTCCACCGGTTATAATAGTGGTCTAGGAGCATGTTGCCCTGGTATGTGATATTGAGTACCGGTCCACCGGATATAATAGTGGTCTAGGAGCGTGTTGCCCTGGTATGTGATTATGAGTACCAGTCCACCGGTTATAATAGTGGTCTAGGAGCGTGTTGCCCTGGTGTGTGATTATGAGTACCAGTCCACCGGTTATAATAGTGGCCAGGAGTGTTGTGCCCTGGATGATGATTTTATATGTATTCCGGTCCACCGACAATAATAGTGGGGGTCCCGAGCTCAATAAAATCGGTTATGTATGTGAATAAGATTATGGAAAAATACTAATCACTTATAGTGGAACACCATGTGAGTCGGGGCCGGACCGGTCCACCGGTAAATAATAGTGGTCAGGTGCGTTCTTCCCTGTGTGTTTATCTTCCGGTCCACCGGCAATAATAGTGGTCAGAGGCGTTCTGCCCTGAGTGTATACTTTCCGCTCCACCGGCTATAATAGTGGGGTTCTCGCACTCACATGGATATAAAACATGATAATGATTGAATGATGACGGAATAACGACTTAAGGCCCGAATGTATTGATCTTACACTATGACATGGCTTAAGGCCCAAATTATCGATCGTGACTTAAAAATTATTATGTATGTTATTGTTATGCATCCACCTCTCATTATCTATGTGTGTAGTTTACATTATGTGCCGTATGCGGGCCTATCTTTAAGTGTGGTATTAAAAGGTTACTCAGTACCGTAGTACTGAAGGGATTCCCTTTATGGGGCCCCTGCCTATTCAATGGGCAGTGCCCTTGCAGGTATTTTCAGGTGCTACTCAAGTGGGCTACGGGAAAGAGAGTAAGGAGTTATCCGGTATCGTTAGGGTTTTCTCTTTCTCTTTAAATTCCTGGTTTTAATGTTATGTGTTACTATAACCACCGTTTGTGGATTTTATTCTTGTAAACGATTTGATGCGCTACTCTGATTTGTGTGTGTTGAATTTCTTTCAAGCTGTATTTCATTTCTTAGCCTTAGCACTTGGTACTGGAACGGTATGAGTGAACCGGTCTGGTACTAAGTGTGGCGGTAATACTCCCAAAGTTCACGTTTTATTAATCTGCTTCCGCAATTATCTTTTCATATAACGAAATTTTTCAGTAGTGAATTTTGGGGGTACCACAATTAGGTTATCATAAATTTATTCCAATAATTGTGCTTATTTAAAATACTTAGACATGTACCAAGGTTAACTAAATTAAACATCTCATAACCGCTTGAAGAAAAAGATACATAAGTCTAACCAACAAGAGCAAAATGATATTAAATAAGGAAAAAAGTAACAATGCTATTATAAAAACCCTAATTCATAACTAACTTAAAACATCAACCATATAGCCTCGTAATTCACAATATTTAATTCACTACCACAATATATTATGAAAAATACCATAAAAAAATTTCATACCATAAATATTTTATTTAAGACATAAATAAACTAAAGCTACCCTTTTAGTTACTATTGCCAATTTAAGCCATGTTTCATAAAATTATTCCTTATAGTATTTGTAAATTATCTAGAAAATTCACAAATCAAATGTATAAAATTTTAGCCCCTTTATTATATATACAACAAGAAAATTATAGATTTAATCCAGAATGGAACAAAATGGAAATATTTCACTTAAAGACCTCCTAATTTATTATTTTTCATATCTTCAGCAATATTAATCCTCATCCTAATGCATTACATATCAATTTTTTTATGAAGTCCTTGAGGATTATAATAACATACTTATTTTCAACAAAAAACCTCATATACTAAATAATTTACCTCTAAGGTTGAGTCCCTCACCTTACCCACAAAATTCTATAATGTACAATTTTTTTTTCTTTTTTTAGACACAACCACACTTACATAATTAGCATCATAAAAATATAATGAGGTTTAAATAAGAGAATCCAAAAAACCTAAATAGTCATAGGAATGATACAACCCCCAAGCCTAAAACCCCAAAATCTTCCAAACTTAGCATACAAAACTAATTACAATGTTTAAACATAATTAGCTCTACATATCTGTATACTAAAATACATACCATAATACATCTTCATGCTTTAGGTTTGATGTTAAAGCATATAAAGGATTAAAATAGAAATTAAAAATAAAATTTTGAAATTTAAAAAATCATGACTTTTCTATTGTAACACATGGATGTAAATAAAAGTAGATATTAAACATGCTTTCTAATAGAAAACATGGTGACATAGAAATTTACAAAATTAAAACATAACTATAACATGCACTAATCAAGATACTTTTATTCTTTAAAAAAGCTACACTGGTCTCTAAGATCTAAATATACTTAAACACTTTCTTTTGCTCTTTTATCACCCTGAAGGATTTTGTAAATGAGGCTTGGATATGCTTGATCAAAATTTTACGAATCATTAAAATTAACTCTATTTTTCATCAATAAAGAACCAAAGAATTAATAATCAAGATCTAAGAAGTTAAAGGAGGTAAGAAAATGAAGATGTAATGTTGAGTGAGGCTTGCTAGAAAGATAGCAAAGAACAACCAAATAATTCTACAAGAAAAGAATAGAGGAACATGCAAAGTTAAAGTGTAAAAAATTGACTAAGTGTATAATAATCAACCAAATGGCCATCACTCTCTTATGGATGTTAATAAAGGTAGGAGAAAGAGTGAGAAAAAGAAATGAGAGAGGGTTCTTACATGTAAGGTGAGTGATGAGCATAAATGGCATAGGTGAGGGAGCGTTAAGAAAGTTGGTGGATAGTGGTGGTTGTGATGATGAGAAGATTTTTTATTCAATGATCAAGGACAATATAGGATCTTATCATGGGGTGTAAGAAAACAAAAATTTTGAAGCACTCATCTCCAAGAAAGTCATCAATGATTAATAAAGAAAAAAGGTTCAAATAATTCCAAAATTATTGAAAATTAGGGAATGGTTAGGAGTTAGTTTAAGAACATAAATATATAAGAATATAAGTATAGAATTAATTTCAGGTAAAACAAATTAAGAAAATATAAAATGATGAAAATTTCTCTTCTCTAATAAACTATATGATGCTTGTAATCAACTACTTTATACCTTGGACAATAAGGTTTGGAGTGTTATTTACCAATAGGCCTAAGGTAATACCCAATCGACCATTGACCGATTACATTTTAAGTTATAGTTCGATGGGTAGAAGGGTTAAAATGATAGTTTGAAAGGCACAAGTTTTAAGAGATAAAGAAAAGATTATGAGACTAATCAACTAATAATTCAAGGTTGTTTGCGATATTACATCACTATCCCCTTAAAGAGACTTAGTCCCCAAAGTCCAAATGTCAAGAATGGGGTAGAAGAGAAGAATGATGTAAGGAAAGGTGATAAAAAATGGTTAATCTAATAGGATTACTTATGATACTGCTAGGTAATACCCCCTTAGAAGAGAATAAAATAAAACTAAACACACCTATCCTTAAAAACATAGGATATGCATGGAGCATGACCTTGTCTAACTCCCAAATTCCCATATAAACTATGTGTTGAATCTAGAGGACTTTCATAAGTAGCACTTAACTTGAATGGGTGTTTTTTTTTTACCTTGGTGTAGAGAACCTATAGGGGTACATCCTCATAGGATACAAATAATAGAGCTCAATGTCATCGAAGTTAATCACATGGAATGGATATGTGAGTTAATTCCTCAACTATGATATGTAGAAGAAATTGTGGACTGAGGCTAAAATTGGAAAAAGTGTTAAGTGGTATACAAGCTCACAAACTCTACTAAGAATCTTATGTATTCTAATGAAACAAAGATTGTGCTTTCCTTTCTGACTCAACCTCTACACCCCCTTGGTGCGTGAGAATTGCATAAGAACTCTAATTGTCACAAAATAATCACTGACTTGTTTCTCTTTAGCATAACTCATCTGATGACCCTAACCTACCCTTATCTTATCCTCAATATTATTTAACCATTGTACAATACTCTTATGGATGTCATATAAACATATAATAACATTAGACATTTGTGTCCATAGAGTACCTCAAATTTTTTTTATCCTAACACTTTCATTCTAAAGGGAAAAGATGTATGCCTATCAGATGTATATCTCTTGATATTATAACCTCATGTATATCTCTGAATAAATATCATGTCACTTAAGCTGATCAAATAATTCATCCATCATTAATAGCAGTTATCAGTTATTCACCATCAACTAGGTCATACATGGATAATCAATGCATAAGTAAAAACTCCCATCATTCTACTTTAGAAAGAGAATGTGCATTCCCTATAGAGACATCTATAAATCTATAAGCTCCTTAAATTATGACTTCAAATTCTCAAACAATACATGTATATTTAGTAGGTTCTTTTGACATATTCTTGGCTTTTGGTACCAACTCAATTGTAAATTGCCCCTCATACACTTGTAGAAAACTATTATCTCCTTAAAAAAATTATCATGATGCTCTTAAGAAATTGGAAGATCCTTGAAGAGATATACATTTATTTTTAGGTCTTGAACTCTACAAAGGTACATCTTGTAACCTATCTACACTAAGGACGAGAAGTATGGGTGCATACAACCTTAGTAATAGATCTAGACTTACATCTCTTTTAAGGGATCCTAGTGCTCTATTATCCCTATAATGCTATGCATACCTACATACAACCTATCTCTGCTCACTATATTCCTAATATATTGATCCCTAGGATCACATCAATTTCTTAAAAATCCATCACAATCAAATCCAAAAGGTACACCATTTATCTCTAAGGTTAGTTCCAAGTATAATCTTGTACACTCTAACAAACTACTAGATGGCAAGACAACATATATAGTTATTGAGGTTGATAGAGAGAAAGTAACTCTAGTTATGAAAGAGATATCACAAAAAAAGGTAAAGAGTCCAAATTAAAAAATGCATGCATATTTAGTGAAAGGATGAAAAGGTAAAAGTAACTACGTACTACAATTCATGAACCTCTAGTTTGCTTATAAATTATAATGCCTACCTACTTAACCTCCCTAGTATCCTCTATGATACCGTCAAGCACAATGATTATGTCCTCCTCCCTAAGGAAATGGGTTATACCCCCATGTTCACCCTTTAGCATCCTTGGTTGTATTTGACTAGGGTAGGTAACTTTTCTACTATTGTGGCTAAAATTTCTAATGTTGGTATGCATATTGTTATGGTACAAGTCACTACCTTATCATGTATTAACCTTTCTATATTTGTAAACACTAAAATTCTCAATCCCCATTTCATCTGTAAAGTAAAAACTAAATACATTTGCTTAAACAATGCTTCTTTGGATGATCTAACACACCATGGTGATAAATAAAATGGCCATGTTACCTCTAATGTTTCAACAAACTACCTAGTCAACCTTGAGGTTCAAAACTTAAAGATCTGCTGGCGTAACGCAAAATATTCCTCCTAGAACCCTGCATCTAATTCTTCCTATCCAAGAATCAAAGTTAGATCCCATAATATTGTGGAGGGGACACAAGCCCATTCATACCACAACACCTGATAATAAAAGACCACTACAATTATTATCATTCATATGCAAAAATGAATCCTCTACTCAAATTAGAATACTGTTACAGCCTCACTCATGTTTATGCTTAAAGCAAACATAAATAACTGTATGAACAACATATAGTATTCTTTTACCATTAAACTCCCTAAAGTCAACTACATGAGCTCCTTGAACTTATCTGTCTCAAGACTCTTAGAGAAAAATCATGTCTAGAGTACCATCTCAAAGTCTCTTTATGACATTAATAGTCCTACCAATACTCCATAATTGAATAACCAAGTGTTAACTAAAATTTGAAGAAAATATAGAGCTCCACTCTCCCTCCTAGCCCCCTAAAAGTTGATTATCTAGAAAGTCCTATCAATGTTACTAATCCATCCCTCGAGGAATACTTTATCCTCCTCATTAGTGATAGCTAGATGCCCTCAGAAGTTAATCATTGGTGATACCCTCTTGTCGGTGACACAAAGAGTGTGGTGGTAGTAACAAAGGTTGTGGTGAACGCTGCATGAAGTCCATAAAGCCCTTGGATGCCTCCTTAAATGACCAACACATAAATTTAGAGCTGTGAGAAGCTAGCTACATGAACAAAAAGCACATTAGCATAACTAATTATATCTTACTAACATTTAAAACACAAAAGGACTTTTAGAGGCCACATATGTTACTCACTCTCAAGTCCTCAAAAGTTAATGAGTTTTTTGATAATTGAGTTTTGTAAAATATGAAATACACTTACTAAATCTCTAATATCAACTTGTGACACTAAATCTCTAAATCTCTAATATGAAATACACTTACTCACTCTCAAGTCCCCAAACATAATTTTTGAATGTAAAACATGATAATCAAAACTAAAACTCTAATATCAACTTGTGACACTAAAAATTTTTATTCAAAATTTTGAATTTTGAAGAAAATTAAACATATGAGAATCAGGTCTTACAACCAAACATAATTCAAGTCTAGTTCCTACACCATTCTCTTGTTTAGTAAAAAGAAAATATGTTAACATGTTTGAATAACATAAAAAGATAGAAAGCATAAATTTCATTAAATGTGACATGATTTTAGAGATAAAATCAAAGCTCAACAAAATTTAAAGTACACTAAAAGCAAAACCATGGATCTAAGAGACTATAAGGTATCTAAATAAAACTCTAGCTATTTGATGACTCTGACTCTATGTTTAAACCTAAAATATGTAATCAGTTATCCCTAATAAGTGAATTAAACATAGCAAAGTAGTTAACTTTGTCATCAAATACCAGCATGTCAAAAACTAATCCTATACTCATGGAAATAAGCAAAACAAATAAAAAGGATGATGAATACTTCTTTATTAAATAAGGTAACACATATATACGTCAAGGCTGAAGCGTGAAAAGCACAAAGGATAAAATATGAGAAAACTACATAGCTACCCAACTCAAGATAGAAGGTGACCTAAGAAGTAAACTTAATAAATATACATTATCAGGTGATCAGATGAACCCATTTTATTAACGTATTGAGGTAAAGGAACCTTTATTAATCATACTCTCCCCTTTCTTGATAATATTGGAGAAAGATATTCAACTTAAATGATACTCTGACATCCATGGTAAAACATACCTGAACCACAAGTAAACCTCTACTATACATGGGTGTATACCCACTGTAGTTTCATTGATCAAACTAATATAAAATAGATTCCTGTAGTCTTGATAAAACTAGGATATTATTTATATTATTCAAATTCTCAGTCCTACCACATGTGCTCCTCCACTTTAAGTTTTAATGCCTTATATGTAAATAAATGAATACTTAGCACACAAAAAGGCATTATTTGAGTTTCATAATGATATTTTACTTCCAGTTTTATTACTATTAACTTATTATAAGTTAAATTCCTAATAAACATACCACAAAGATCTGTAGATATCATGAATTTATTCTAACAATTATATTGATTTGAAATTTTTACAAATGTACAAAGGTTAATAAAATGAAACATGCGATAACCATATGAAGAAAAAAGAATACATAAGGCTTACTAGTAACCACGAAATAATTTTAAATAATTAAAAAGATAAGAACACCCTTATTTAAACTCTTATCCACAACAAGCTCATAATGCCAGCCATAAAGCTTCTCAATTAATCAAAGTAAACACACAACCCCAAATTATTATTAAAAACATTATATAAAAGAATAAAACTTTAATTACATATTTCAAACATAAAATAATGATGCTACACTTTCAGTTACTATTTTTAATTAAGGCTATTTTCATAAAACCACTCCTTAGGCTATTAATAATTGATTGAGACAATTCAAAAATCATAATTCTCATAGTTTAGCCCATGTAATTCTTACACTACATCAAAAATCCAAATTTAATCAAAAGAATTAAAAAATACCCATAGTTAAGCTAAACACCTCCAAATTTCTAATTTTCATAACACATTTCATAACCATTTACTTTTTCACATATTATATATCATTTTTTTTCGTAAGTGCCACATGGAGTATGATGAAATTATTATATTCCACAAAAAATTAACATGAGACTACTTAACCATTATGGTTGAATGTCTCACCTACCTAAAAATAGTAAACGAGTCTCCAAAAGTTATCAATTTTACATGCAAACACTTATTCAGTATTAGCATCATAGAAATAAGATTAGGCTTACTCAAAATGGTCCATATTAACCTCAATGGCCTTGAGGTTGAGACTACACCAATGCCTAAGGTCATCAAATATTGCAACCTCAACATAAAAGAAAATTATAATGGTTAAATAAAATAAAATTTACCCCTCTATGGGCCTAATAACATAACATTATCTACCAACAAATTTGAAATTTTATAACAAATCCTAGAAAGGTATAAAATAGACATTTTACATTAAAACATAAAACTTTAAAAATCAAATAACTCCCGAAAATTGTGAAAAACTAGGGATATAAGAGGAGTTAATTTAAGGACCCAAATAAATAAAAATGGTGGGCATAGGAATCAACCTAAGGTAAAACAAAAAAATCAAGCATTGTGAAAATCACTTATCTTAGGTCGACTATGAGATACATTGGATGATAAGGTCTTGAGCATTGCTAGATAATCAATTGAAGGTAAGTGTTTGTGACTAGTCGGTCATTTGAAAATAATGGTTCGAAAGGTATATTAGTAAAAATTACTGTTTGAGACATACAAATAGAGTGTCGACAAAACCTTTAAGGGTTAGATAAAGGATAAGGACACAAATAATTTAGATATTATTGATTGAAAAGTTTATGATATTACATTTGTTAATGAAGAAAATTACACCATAGAACTAATCAAGAAGTTTATGATGAATGAGAGCAATCCTTGCCGTGCTTCTATGCTACCTCTATAAAGCTAGATATAACAGAGGGAAGAAAAGTAAGATGATCCAAAAAGCTATTGAGGAATAATCATATCACTTCTTTATCTTATAACATCTAGGTCAAACATCATGTTTAGCATATGCTTTTATTCTCATATTCAATGTAGTCCCAATAAATCTATTTTAATGGCTAATAAAAGGATTGTTAGATATATATTGCTTCATTATAATTAAGGTTTTTTTACCCGAGTGATACCATTTATAACCTTTTAGGATATTTAGATGCAAACATTTGTAGTTATAAGGAGATAACATTATGTTCATGTTAGTACTTAATGGTGTGGTCGTAGCCGGCACGCAATTTAAACCCTCTTATTGTTAATTGTAGCATTGGTAAATAAGGGTATCGTTCTAGGCCAAGGATCGAGAAGGCTGGCCTCTTTTTAACTAGCTTAGAAATAATAAAATATAAATCTTAAATAACACAAAACAAATAATTAAGAAAAATACTAATGAGGGTTATAAAAATAAAAATGATAAAATAATAAAAAGATTTAATAAAATAATACTAATAATAATAATAGGAAACCCGCAGATATGATAAATATCCTAGGAAAATAAAAATCCACCAATAGATTAGGTCAAAATATAGTATTAATTTCTAAGTCATCTTTTAATCATGAAAATGATATCGACTAAGTTGTACACCAAAAAGAGGTCCATACACCTTGTATTGCTTCCCTGAATTAATTAATATGACAAAGCACCAATATTAACCCTATTAAATACAAGTAGTATTGTAGCAACAAGTGGCTCCTACATTTAAATAGATTTAACGCATTAAGTCTGATTGAAAGGCTATCAATCTAAGTACCTAAACTAGTACACAAAGAATGTCTAGCTATATTTCCTTTCCTTGACCCACACATATCTAAACGTTTTACTTCTTTGGTTAGAATCACAAAACTATTAAGTGGATTTTTCTCTAACTTAGCTGGAATTTATACATTTAAATTCTAGTATATTTAGATGGCCATCTAGTAGGTAAATAATCCTACATATTGTCACTTATGAGGAAACTTGAACAAGGCATGCACCAAATAAATTATACTTGATAGAATTATATATATAAACAATAGCAATTAAAATAGATTCAAGAAAAAATCTCATGAGACAAAGAAAACAAAATTATAATTCAAACCCTAATCCAAAGTTTCAATTTATTCCCTAGCAACAAATAATTAGCCAGCCATAATTATTGAATTAATTACACATAAATATATATCTAAAATATAAATAAAAATAAGAGAAAGAAATAACTAGAATTAATTATAAGTAAAATATCATGAACTTATTTAGATTAAAATTAATTTTATCTTAAGTAAATTCTACTGGTATAAATTTTTCCCTCTTATTTTCTCTTTTCTTTACCTTGGGTTTCCATGCACTTAATTTCTTTTTCCTTTTCTTTTTCCAGCTAACGGCTGACGCTTCCTTCATCGTATGTGCATCGAGGCATTGACCTATGCGCCTCTCCTTCCTTATAGCTGTGTTTGTTTCCTTCGGCTGAGTCTCTTCACGGTCCTCTTTTTTGTCCCTCCTAACGGCTCGTACTCCTCAGTGTCTCTCCTTTTCACGTCAACGCTACTGACTTTTCTATGGCTTCCTCTCTCATTCTCTTCTTTTTGTCTTCATTTCTTTTGTGTTTGTGCAGCTCGTTTGGTCCTTTAATGCTCCGTCGGTTCTTTATTTCTTATTCCGGGCTTTTGGGCCTTCAACTCTTGGGTCATTGGTCCAAGGGTCTAATTCTTTTTTTATTAATTTTTTTATTTTCTTTTATTTAAAATGAATACCTTTAAAATAAAATTAAATAAATATTAATAAATAATATGATATTCTAAATTTACTTAATTTATATCATTTTAGCTTAAATAATAACATTTATGCAATTATTATAACTTAAGCATAAAATTATAATTATTAACCTATATTAGTTAAATAAAATACTAGAAATTATGATTATAAGAGTATAAAATGTGTCAAAATATGAACTTATCACTTAAAAGAAACCATAGTATGTTTGCAATATAAGAAACAATCAAGTATTGCATTATCCACAGTGGATGAGGAATATATTGCTGTTAGAGAATACTATGCTCAACTTATTTGGATAAAGCACGAATTTTGTTATTAAGGTGTTAAACTTGAATAGTTTCCCATTAGGTTTGATAACACTAGTACAACTTGCCCCACCAATAATCCCATCGAACACTAAGTCCAACTATACTAAGATAAGACATCATTTCATTTGAGATAATATTTCAAAAAAGGATGTAATTGTGGAGTGTACACACACATTACACCAATGGGGAGGAATATATGTTATTTCCCTCATAATAGTGAAATTATGACAATTTCCTACTTGAATGAAGTGTTTGTAGCAAGAAAATTGAATGAAAATAAATTTGGATAACCTACATAATATGTTGATTTGATTTTCATATAGTCTAAATGATATGTGTAAACTAGATAAATTACTTGATCATTGCATGATTATTTTCATACTTTAATTGTTTTTCATCCCTTATTTATTTTTTCATAACTTAATAAGACTAGTTATGTTGCTAATAAACTAGTTGATTTTCAAGAAAATTTTTAATAAGTCCCCATGAAACCCATCGATAGGTTTTTATTTTATTTTATCTTATTTTTCAAAAGTAGAAAATAACATTTGAATGGTTTTACAAATTGATCAATTGGTTTGAAGAATAGTTGATTCATTCATAAAAATAATTTGCTCATTCGCTGAGGGTGTAAGGAGTCCATTTCATATATGGAACAAACATGTGCCAACCTTTTTTAAATCCTTCAGCCATTTTACACTTTGTCCCTACTCTCTCTCACTCTAATATTTTAATACATCACAAAATCAAATGACTAAGGACTTATATTGGTCATTAAGACATATCAGATCATCTTAAAATAAGATTTAAGTCTACATTAAAATGACTATAAAGAAATGAGTGGATAAGACATGCAAAACCTGTAACTTAATTTTGAGGATTATTGATGCTCATTTAAAGGCATATTCTAGCTTTTCTAGTCTTGATTGGTTTAAGGGAATACTAAAATCTTCATTTCATCAACTTTTCATTTTTTCCATTATTTTAACTCTATTTGTTCCATTTTCGTTTTTTGTTCCTTTGATAGTTGTCTATGTTAGAAATCAATATTGGTTTCTTTCTATTCAATATGCTTGTTATTAGTTTTTGTTTTAAGCAAGGGGTTCTTAGGTTAATAGAAATGTGGTAAATAATGAATGAGTACAAAGGGGAAAGTTCAGAGGAAATAGTAGAGAGCAAAGGTAGGAGAATTTTATTATGGTTTTGAACCCCCCAAAATAGGTACAAGACCCTATATATATTTAGGTCCATCATCATGTCCTACTAATAGAAAATAGAAAACTATTCAAATACCTTACATTTCTAAAATATTTGTTTTCATAAAATTTAGATTTCAAATTTTGATAAAAAAGTATAGAAAATACCCTACCTTTCGAAAATATTTTTTCTCAAATATCTTAGTAACTCATGTGATTCCTCTATCTCTCATTCTTCTAACACATCCAATATACCCTTAGTATTTCCTTCCTCTTACACATCTTCTACAAACTTATTGTTTAATAGCTCATTAGTTTCTTCACCCCATTTTATTCTTTCCTTCTTGGTTCATATGTCTAAGGCTTCATCGATTAATTCAGATGGTCTTCTCCCAAGTAATATTACAAAAGTTCCACTTGAGAATTTCCAAATTAAATAATATATTCCTTATTTTCTTACATTGATTTCACAAAATCCCTAATATAAAGAAAATAATCTACCTAGTATGTGTATAACTTTATAAGTGGAGGTGCTTCACGTTGTCATAATTTTCCCCTAAACTTGTTCATAATACATTTTCTCTAAAGTTGTAGTTTTTGCATAATTTAATTCATTCCCATGCTAATAGAATAGCGATGGGATTTCTATATGGTTGCCATTTAATGGAGGTTATACTGTACATCAACTTATTTAGGAATTTCATTAAAAATTTTAAGACACTAGTGAGCCATGGGCTTCGATTTTATTTAGAAGAGAGGTGAGAATAAATTTATTAAGAAGAACCGGAATTCTATAAAAAGATGGAAGTCCCCATACCTCTTTATCTTATGAGAATCCAAGTGGAATCAGCACATGTGGGGAAAAATTAACCTTAAAGTCAAAGAATGTGAAACCTTCTCTTTAGATTTAGAATCCTATGAAGATAATTATCATAAGTTCTTTCTAGAAGGGCATAATATAAATAATAATGAGGTTTTGATCAACCCTGCCATCCTCAAAGATGTAGGGTTAATTTCTAATGTTGGAAAGTGATATAAGTTTTCCAAAACTAATACTTTTCGGCTTAAAGGAAGGTGACTTAATGGAAGAAGAATACCCTAAAGACTTCTAAACATGCTCATCTTCAATAAATGCATTTGGTCTAATAGAGGCTCGTTCACCTAGCTATCCTAGGGCTATTGTTTGTTACTAACCATATAGTATTTCCCCTTTCCCCTGCTCCCCAATTATACCTCTATAAATAATGGAGCTTCTACTTATTTCAAGGGATTTGAAATTATTATTATGGTTCTCTTACTTTTGGTTTCTCCTTTGTTCTCTAATCTTTCCTCCTAATGCTTACTCATTCCTCAAATTCTTAAGAACCATTTGTTAACAAAACAACAATAGCCACTGTCACTGGGGACCTTGAACAAAATGTTGTGTCTCCCATGCTGCATTAGGCAAACTGGATTCCAGTATTAGTAACCCTTTAGAGATGAGAATCTAGTAATTGCTTCTCAACTTGAAAGTATAAACATAGAGTTCTGAGAATTTGTTCATGAGATGGTGTCGATCATGTTTTCTCTGTTAACACACACATTCAACTATCTCCCAAATCATCTGGATCAACATTATCATTAGGATAAACCCATACAACAAGAAAATTTATTGGTAGTTTTAACCCAACCTTCTGATCTCTTTGAAAGAGATCAAAGAACCAAGCTGCGTAGTGTTGATGTCCAACACAGTGATGGTGCATCAATGGATGACACATAACCAAAGAGAAGTTTAAAGAATAGACAATGACTCTCTTTGATCCCTCCCTTGTAGGACAGGGTAGAAAGACATTTAAGTTATATAATAATGCATGATGGTCGATATTTGTCAAAGCACAAGAGATTCTATCAATAAAAGGCATGATAGTGATTAGACAAATAGAGATGAAGATAACTCTATTAACAGACTATTAGGAGAAAATGTTTAAGAAGCTTTGGAATCTAGAAGGAAGAAAAAGAGCAATGCAGATGGTTACATTTTCCAAACACTGTTCACTAGGGATATATCTAAAGTGCCAATGCAAAGAATACAAATTCCAAATTTTGAATTGTAAAATGGGTTTCTAGATCTAGAAGACAACTTTAATGCATATAAGAAAATAATGTTATTAGTTGGAGCATGAGAATAAAGCTTATTTAAGGAATACTAAGATAGGAAGATTTGACAAACACAATCCTTTAGTGGATAATATAGAGTGTATATAGAATGTTGAAAATGGCCAAAAAATCTTTATGAGACCATTACCCATACACGCTAATAAGAGGCATAGAAACCTTAAAAAATAGTGTACATAATA
The DNA here is from genome assembly GCA_030549775.1 of Tamarix chinensis. Lineage (NCBI taxonomy): Eukaryota > Viridiplantae > Streptophyta > Magnoliopsida > Caryophyllales > Tamaricaceae > Tamarix > Tamarix chinensis. The sequence continues at coordinate 67,641,272 of CM060181.1, forward strand.
GGAAGAATATGGGCATGACATTGAACATTGCAAAACATTAAAATATATAGCTTTCAAGTGTCACATGGGTCATGATGTGTAGATCCCGATGCAAAGACAACATATGAGGATCGCATAACAGCCAGTAGAATTTTCGTAGGCCAAGGGCACCTAGAAAACCATTCACACTCTCACTAGCGAAGATTCCTTAACTAAAGTGATCAATGTCATTTGGAAAATATATATCATTGAGGCACTCTTACATAAGAAAACAGAGAGGCTAAGAATAAATTATTAGGAAGTTAGTTTTACACAAATGATGGGGAGCTAAGAAGGGATAAACATCACGATATGCATTAGTAGTTGAAGCTCAAATTACTAATTGTATAATGAAAATGGTTCTTGTGGATATAGGCAATTTAATAGATATTATATTTAAAGAATATTATTGGTAATTGAAGTTATTGGGGAAGTGCTTATTAAACAAGATGACATCCATAGTAGGACTAACGAGTAATATCAAAAAAACTAGAACAATAGTGAGTCTTACCATGTTGGTTAGTATATAGAAAGCACGAAAAAGTGTAGAAACAAACTTTTTGTACTCACTTGTCCATCGGCATATAACATGATATTAGGATGGCTAACCCTTAATAAGTTCAAAGCAATCATGTTCACGGGTAGGTTGATAATGTAGTTTTCAGTAAGTGAAGAATGGGGAGAGGTTTAAGGTTATCGAGTAGTGGTAAGATATTGTTATGCTATTGAAGTAAATAGCACCCCTAGTATAACAGACACCAAGAAGCCTCAGGAGCATTTGGCATCGGAAGATGTAAATGTATCTCATGAAGGTATATTGTCAGCTATAGACACTGAAGATGGGCAACTAAGAGATGCTAATCATAATGTAATGATAGGTAAAGAAATATTTGAATATGATGAAGAGCTAATGGATTTCCTTGCAAATAATAAGGAAATATTTGCTTGAAAAGTATCAGATTTAGAGGGAATCCCCCCTCTAAATAATGGAGCATCATCTAGACATAAAAAAGTGCCAAAAGAGTGGTTGGGTTAGAAAAATAAAAGGTAATTAGAGATAAAAAAAAGAAGGATTACTCTCTTTATGCTTCATCATGGAAGTCAAATACTTTAACTAGATAAAAAATCTAGTCAATGCAAAGAAGTCTAACAAGAAGTGGAGAATGTGCATGGACTTTACCAACTTAAAAAAAAGCCTACCAAAATATTAGATACGCACTTCCCTAGATCAAATGGCAAATTGATTAGATGGCATAGTAGGAAAAGTTGATCATTATGGACTTTTTCTTTTGGGTACCATCAAATAAATCTTACTAATGTAGATAAAGATAAAAACAACATTTATAACAAATGACTATCTGTATTGCTATAAAGTAATTTTATTTGGACTAGAGAATATAAAGGAGACTTTTAGAAGGCTGGTAATTATAATTTTTAATAAAAATTATAAAGTGGATAGAGGCTTATGTTGATGACATGACCTTTAAATCTATTAAATGGAAATCCACATAGGAGGACTAAATTCTGTATGTGAAACCTTGAGAATATACAAAATGAAATTATACCCTACTAAGTATGTATTTGGAGTTCCTGCTAAGAAATTACTTGGTTTAATTATATCACAAAAGTGTATGATAGAAATCCGTAAAGAATGAGAGATACCCAATAATTGATAGAAAAACTACCTACCTTGCATTATTTATTAGGTAGAGAAGACGACAAGAGTTTACCCTTTGTTAAGCTTTTATGAGGAATGTATGGTTTTGAATTAATAGAGGATCACCAAAAAAGCATTTGATGATTAGAAAGCTCACATATTAAAACTAACAACGTTGACCTTTTCTGTTAGAAGGGGAGAAATTGTTCTTATATCTCATTTCATCGACACGACAATCTCTTCCTTCCTTATTAGGGAAGATGCTAAGATAGGCATATGGAAACCCATTTTTTACGCTAATAAGGTAGTCACAAATAAAGAAAGTAGGTACTTTGACAATGAGAAAATGGCTTATTCCAAATTAATTACCTCTAAAAAGTGATGGACTTATTTTGATACTAATTTTGTTGTTGTTTTAACTAATATTCCTATCAAGATCAGTCTACATAGATAAGAGAATTTTGGAAGAATGATGGCATGGATTGCTAAGTTGAGAAAATATAATATATTACATAGGCCTAGACTTATAAATAAAAGGTAAGATTTTTCTGATTTCATAGTCAAGTGTTCTTTTGAATCTATGCAATATTCATTGTTAGAATTAGGGGAGGAAGGGGAATGAATGATAAATGTTAATAGAGCATCAAATAGCATGAGTTATGGAACCGATGTAGTATTCATCAATCCAAAAGCTATAACTATTGAAAATACATTACGTTTTGCCTTTGTTACAACCTAAAATGAATCAAAATACGAAGCCACTCTAGCAATTCTCACAACAGATAGTGACCTGAGAATTTATGGGACATTTTTCTTCTATTGATATTTCCTAAGTACCATTAAAGCATAAAGAAAATTTTAAGATTGTAGAAATATCAACTCTAAATGAATGGATAAAAGAGTTAGTAGAATACATGGAAATGAGGATTACACTCGCAGATAAAATTAATGTCTTTGAGCCTAGAAGAAGAATAATAAAATACATTGTTGCACATAAGGAATTAGATAGACGATCAGAATTTCATGTCAGCTCTCTAATGTTTACTCGAATAATGGGATGGAGGATATTAGAGTAAATTCACATTGTTATATATTGTTTGTGTCAAGCTGCCTGATCCCTCCTGGCCAAAAATTTATACCTATGATATTATTTAAAGATGATGTATCAAGATGCTAAGGTAATCATGTAGTAGTATTAAGCATATAAAATAATTTCCATAAAATAAATTTTCTATAATTCTAATTGATAACATTTTATATGCTCACCATCATTTGCTAGTGCAAGTAATATCATACTATCAAATAATGAAATTAGTTAATACCATAAATTTATGTAATGTCTCATAAACTAACGTATTGGGTTCAGGTATGGGTTAAAAATGATTGGTCATTGTTTCCATTCACTATTCAATGAAGTGGGTGGAGGTAGAACCTTTAGCTCAATTACTAAAAAGAAAATAGAAGAGCTTTTATAGAAAAATATATTATGGTTGTAAGAGAAGGAAAAGTAAGCCTTAACAAGTTATTTATTATATGAAGAAAACTAAATAATATTTAAAGGTTTGGAGTACCAAAAGTAATAATTACAGATAATGGTTGGTAATTCGATAACCAAAAATATAGACAGTTTTGTAAAAACTAGGGCATTGATTATACATTTACTTTTGTAGCTCATCAATAGGTAAGCTACATATACATATTCTTTATAAAAACATTTACTCCTAAGAGATAGTGTTCTCATTAGGGCAAGCTTAGTGTAATGTTCAGGATATGCATGAAAATAAGGAAATATTAGGAGAATTGAGATACCAACTAACAGGAGCAAAACAGAGTAGGGTTGATGAGCTTGTTATGATATTATAGGCTTCTAGAACAACAGTCAAGAATCTAATAGGAGAAACTCCACTTAGCCTAGATTTTAGAGTTGAGGAAGTTGTTGTAACAGAGGAAGGGCCTAGACCCTATAGGATTGGTCATTATGATCCTAAATAAAATTAAGATGCCATGTGGACATAAAAATAGTTTCTTGAATAATGAAGGGATATAGTCCAAGTATGCCCCATAAATGTTTGACAAAAAGTATACAAAAACTAAAAAAAATAGTTATCCCCACATGTTTAAAAGAAAGAGATAGGGCATGAAAGAAGGAGAGGTTTAAGAGTAATGATTCTCTAAGAAATGTGCGAAGATCCTTATCAAATTAAAGAGCATGTTGGGTAGGTGAACTTTGTTCTAGCTGATAAAAATGGAAGATACGTAGTTAACTCATGGAATGCAAAAAGTTAAGAAAATATTTTTGTAAAATCAATTAATATCTTATTTGAATGGTAACATTGTTATATTTACATCTATGCACATTGCCATTTTTCTTTTTATTGTGATTGTTATTAAAGAAACAAACTTCATCAAATATTTGATAATGATAATGTTATCTACAGTTAATACATTCATTAAAAAACACTTACATATATTTCAAACACATAATTCATCTAAAAAAGTGTTTAAAAGGAAAGACTATAAGCCTTCTCACATATAGGTCATAAACAAAGCAAAGATTGCAAACACACTAAAAAAAAAATGTCATCAACAAAGAAAAGATTACAATACCTCTCAACAAGAGTCCATTGACAAATTTTTATCCGTAAGCCTTCTTTGAGGCTATTGACCATTGAAGATGGGCACAATTAGTGAGCTGAAGTATGCCAAACAAAAAAAACTTTGACTCATGAATCCCAAAGAATATTTTATAAGCCCACCTAGCGGCCATTAAGTAATAAAGGATGACACAACTAGTGATTTACACTAATCCTAAGGCTAAAGACATAAGCCTTCAAAGAGGCCATAGTTGAGGATAAGCACAACTGATGAGTTGAAAGACAATATTACTTTTGCTCACTAAGCCTATAGGGCACATTTATTAAAGATGTATTACTAAAGCTCTCCTTTAATCACTAGGCTCAAACTCCAAAGGTGGATCCTTTGTCAAGATACCAAGGCCAATGTGTAATTAGGAACAAGTAGAGGATTTTTAGCTTAGCTAAGTCAAGGCTCCTATAGTACATTACTCACCTAAGGTGTTGAGGCCATTCAGCCCAAGGCTGAAGGGCTTGGTTCATCCATTTTGTCTAATCAAATAATAGTGAGTGGATTGAACCCTACTTTTGTTTACCATGACCAATGTAATATAAAAATTAGAAGTTTGTGCCATATAGATCTTTATATCATTTATCACAAATAGTTTCATCAGACAACCTCCATATATTAAATATTTTTATCTTAGCATTCTTATATTATGGTTTTCTTCTTCCTGTGGTCTCATATAATTTATGCTTTTTCTAATGTAAAATAATGGCATAATCAAAGCCTTACAATAATCTAGGAAATGTGTCCCTTTTTATAACATTGATCAAGCATATTTTATGGACCTTATTTGAAGAGCCTTCCCAGGATTTAGGCACGTAGGTGGAATAAGAAAATGAAGCTTGCTTAACAAGTTTCATTTTAGTTCCCTTTCATATTTCATTAAATTTGGAATTTTTATTTTTATAATAACCAATGAATTTAGTGTAGTTTTATTTTTTAACATAATTTCCCACGGTCCTGGATGCTTGGATTTTGATAAATAATATGTGCTACCACATATAGATCATTTACTGATAGTAATTTTATGTAATAATGTTTGTAAACAATATATGATATATAATCTACTGATGATGATAATATTATTGTATATGATACGATAATTCATCTTTTGTAACTGGTGAGTGGTCCCTTTATTATTATTAATTATAATTGTAAGTGTCCAATAAGGAAATGTATTATTTTTAACTTGTAATATAGATTGTTACCTAATGATTGATGTTTTATTTCCTTGCATAGAAAGACTAGCTAGTCAATGTGCATAAGTTGTATGTAAATACTTGAAGATCAACTTATCTACTAAAGAAACAACCATCATGCACATAGAGTACGTGAAAAATCATTGAAGTGTAACCTATTTACCATAGGGATTGATAGACATGATGGATTAAATTTTCAAAGGATGATGATTCATGTTTTTCCTAAACTAAAACTTTTGGGCCTAAAAGAAGGTGACTCATTGAAAGAAGAATAGCCTAATGACTGTTGAACACACCCAGCCTTTAAGATGCCTTTTTAGTCTAGTAGAGGCTGATTAACAAGGGCAAACAAGTGTTCTTGTGGTTCGCAACTATATATTATTTACTCCCATCCCCTCCTCCTATGTTCTACCTCTGTAAATAAGGGATCTTATACTCATTTGAGGGGACAAAAAAATAGTAATATAATTCTCATATATTTTCTCTCTCTTCTAACTTTTCCTCATGGAAATTACCTAATGCTTATTGTTAATTCAATTTCTTAAGAGCCCCCAAGTTCATTTAATAACAACAATAGTAAGTAACATATTTCCCTCTCATTAATTTTGATTCTTCATTAAATTAATAAGTTTAACACATTATATAATTCTCTTACTTCTTCATATAGAATATATTACTTGGAAGGCCTAATAATAAACTCCACCCTCAAACTTGTCTAAGGGCATAAAAATACCCACTATTTATCCATTTAATGGAGTAAGCATTACTAGTGCCACTAATTGGAATGTATATATTCTAATTATATCTCACTACAATGTTTATTCTTACTCATGTTTTAACATTCCTTTGCTTTATCATTCACTCTGGAAGATGAAATGACCATGTAAGAAAGCAAACATAAATAAGGTTAGTAAAAGAAATTTTTTTTATGTCATCACCAATTATTCATTTATTATTGAGTCCACTTTCTCTTATAAGAAAATATGTTTATATCCATCGTGATTATCCTTAGCCTATATAATGATAATTTATTCATATTTAATTTACCTTTCTTAGGAGGAGCCCTGATTCTGGTAATTTGTAAAGTTTTAGCTACTTAGAAGATTCCAATGTCTTCATCTTGTAAGCCTAAGCTCTTATCTCCTCCACTTATTATTTGGATCAAGCCTTTCGAACAATAATCAAAAGATTCTCTCCCTAAACCTTTATAGTGACATGTTCAAAAGAAAGGTATGGAACCAATGTATCCTTCTTTAGAGGAACCTCAAATTCCTTCCTTACAATATCCTTTGGACGCTGTCATCTTAGCCCCCATTAGATAGACTCTCATACTCAAATAATGAGATAGTGAAGAATATGAAGTAATAGAGAGAGTGAAAATTCTCCTAAAAATCCACACTATTACTTCCCTACAAGTAAGGGGGAGTAAAAGTTTCATCAGCCCATATAAAACCTTTATTATAACAATACGTTTTGATAGTACCACTTTTGATGCTATTTTATTTGAAGGCCTTGATGTGTTGATACCTATATTAGGGACTTTTCATTATAAGTAAACAAATTTTATACACTGGGACAAAAGTATCCTTTAAAGATGATGGAGCAACTTTAACCATGTCTGATGACTAATCTTTCTTCAACTATCATCTTAATGTTAGTGTTTCTGTTTAGCTAATTGTGGCCATAATGTTATATTAGGACAAGAAGATTGTTAACATCCTAAAGGCAATAACTTATTTGACTAATAACATACAAATCACCTTTTAGATACAAATTAAATAATGATTTCATATATGTAAAATTATCAATGTAGCAACCACACTTACTTTTCATTTATGATCTACTACAAACTATTTAGGAGAAAGAAGATTTTTGGCTATCTCTCTCAGAGTACATGATGTTTTTGATAGATATAGAAGTTCAAAGAACATATTCAAATCTAAAAGTTAAGAAGGTATACCTCGAGTAATGATTATTTGAAACAAATTCAAGAAGAACAAATTAATGTTATATTAGCTTACATATATTAAATAAAATCCCAATTTTCTAGCTTTGAAAATTCTCTCCTAATAGAGAGGATAATGACTAAAGCTAATACAGAACTACTAAGGGCTGATGATATGAGTCTAGAAAATGATCATCGCAAGGAGAAGCACTTGATCAACCAACTCAATTCTATGAAGAAAAATTATCTTTTAAATGTTAAAAAGGTCAAAATGTACATTGATGTGGCTAGATCTCTATAGTGAGATACTAAGACCCTCACTAACATGGTAACAATATATATGCAAAATGTGCCAAGCTAGGAAAAATGTTGGCAGAGTAAGAGTAGCTTACTAAAATTTAGTATCTATGAAAATAAGTTGATGATAAAGAGTTGGCTAATAATATTAAGATAAGGCATCTTTATGAATAATTTTTTTAGTCTAAACATGTATTCAAGTCATAGATAAAAGATATAAACAAGCACATTAAGATGCCCATGGCTTATTAATATCTCCAAGTTTAAGACTTGTGTAGAGCTACACCATTTGCTAAAATTTGACAAACAACTATATAATGGTGAGACTTTAGAGGATATTCTGATTCTTAAAGATTTTAGAGAGGTCAGAGCTAACACTAAAGAAGATGACTGTTGAGATGCATCCTTCTTCTCTTTTTTTTCATTAATGTAATTTGTTCATACCTCTGGTTTTTATCATAACATCATAGGAAATGCTCATCCTACTTCGTAAATAATATGGATTGTCTCCTTGCTGATGCTAAAGACTAAAATACCAAAATGGCACATGCTTCAAATATTTATTCTACTTCTATTTTAGGGAACAAAAGTAGGGTCTAATCCAATCACCATTGGTTGATCAGACAAAATGGACGGCCTAAACAACTCAATAATACTCGTAGTGGCTTCAACACTATAGGGGTCTAGGCTTAGCAAAGCTAAAAAGCCACTAGGGGTGCCTAAATGATGAACTAGCCTTGGTATATCTACTAATGATTCATCTTAATAGCCTAAACTTTGTGAGTGAAAGCATATTGTCTTTAATATAACTAAATATGATCCTTTTACATAGTGAGTGCGAGCACATCTCTCTTTTATCTAACCACGTGTACCCAGCTTACATTCTTGACTCCTTTAAGGCTTTTTTATAGAGTATCTAGCTTAGTAAATACCACAAGGTGTTCCCATCTTTGATGGCCTTTTTTCTTGAGGGATTATATATAAAGACTTGATCTTAGTGCATATTACTAGGTGTATTCATCTTCAATTCTTGATGGTTTATCAATAAGGTGGCCTCTTTGACAAAGAGCTTACAGATATAATGACTTTTTTGTGATAGGGCTTCCATGTTATGTAACCTCTTTATAAGAGATATTACAACTTAGACAATTTGTTTATAAGAGGGCTGACAAGTTGGGGGGTCATTTTGTGAGAGGGCTCATAGCTTTGAAGACTTCTTCTTGAGAGGTGTTACATGTTTGATGGCCTCATTGTGAATGGCTTACAACTTGGATAACCCTTTTTTGATAGAATTACATGTTATATGACCCTTAATGAGAACGCTTATAGGTTGAACTACCACTTTGTGAGGTTGTTTACAAATAGATTGGTTTCGATGGCCTCATTATTTGAGAGATTACGTATGTGAGCTCCAACCTTTCCTTATTAGGAAATATTTTTACTAAAATAGACATTGTTAGAATCCATATTCATAAATTTAAGTGATAGCAAAACTCTTATTCCTTTATCTTCAAGGTCAATACATATTAAAACTTTCTTATGGCTTCTTTCTATCTGGTTACCTTGGGGTGCTTATAATTTCCATGGCATAACACTTTTGGTGCACTCTCCTATTACCTTTAACTTCTCCCTAATCTCTTATAACTAGGAACCTCATTAACAATCCAACCATGAAATATCATACCTAAAGTCTGTTAAGGGACGGTCACCCTAAAATCATGTTATTTTTTGGTAGGGAAAAGCCTATCTTAATACTCCTTTTAACCCTGAACTGACCAACCATTAAAAGGAGATTGACCTTCGTATTGATTTTATTATATTACAAATTAATCCCACTAGTGGTGAAGTGTTATTCATCAAGCATTCTTCTAGCCATTCTAATTCCTTATATTATTCTTCAAAAATAACATCAATAGAACTACCTATGTTTACCTAAGCCCTCTTTATCATGCAATTTTTTATTTAAACTTCAATAACTAAAAGGCTAATCACAATTCTCTACAACAATTGGCCCCTAATATTTTTCTATGAAATTTAGTTCCTATTCACCCATTCTAGCACTCTTATTTATTTCATAAAGTCATCTCTTCTAATATATGCCTTCAGAACCACTTTTCATGTTTCTTTTAAGGAATTTCCCCTTCCACCACTAATGGTGTGATTAATCATAAAAGTCATCTCTTCTAATATAATTCCCATTGAAACGGTTGGGTAAAATATTGAGTGACAACTACTTCTTGTCTATCTAAGGGTGCTTTTTCTTATTTGTTCAAATTATCCTTGTGGACTAGCCCTTTCATTATACCTTTTAATGATTGAAATTCCAATACAGTGTGTAAAAAATCATCATGATAGGCATCCCACTTATTATTGTTAACATACGTCCTCTCATCTTTTATAGGAAACGGTCTTCAAAAAGTCAACCAACCATTTTTTAAATTTAATATATGTGAGTGGTTAGCCACAAATAAAGTGTATATATGAAATCTACTAAGAAAATTCCTTCAAACTATAAGATGTACCAACAACATTAGACCCTCATAGTCTCTTTTTGGTATATACATTTCCTTATGTGATCTCTATCTTTATATTATAGGTGTTTTTATCCATTTTGCCATTAGACACATTCCCTTGTTCATCTTTTTGACATCTATTCTCCCCTACACATTATTTAGGTGGGAGCTATAGGATTTATGTTTTGCCATGTACAGATTTTCCACAAACTCTTTGTTAGTTACTTCTTTGAGGAGGGAAGATCTAGTCATGCCATGGTCAAACTTATCAATTTATCAGACTTCTTTATCAAATATCATAAAAAATGATTTAACATATTCTTTTAGGCATTGATAGAATTTGATCATGGAGGAAGAATCATTTTCAAGCTGTTGACATGCATCACATTGCTTAGCACTAGCCTCATGATTTATGAGAAGAATTTTATAGATTCATCACTAAGTTTCAGAAACCATCTCATCAGTGATACTTTACAGGCACCTAGAAATTCCTTATAGAAGGTCTCTTTATGCGCCTTGGCTTGTAACATAGTATTATTCAATAGATTTAAAGGGTCATCTTGATCTATTGAACCAACAAATGATTTAAAAGTTGTAATTATTTTTCTTTATACTAGACTTTCACACATGTCTTTTGCTAATCATCCCTGCAAGCTTATACCACCAATGTTGTAGTTCTCCTCTCTTATAGCCTCCAATGTTGAATACACTCATTAATCTATCATCATAGTGATCAATTTTTTTTTTATCATTGTTAGTCTAGTGACATTCATGTCTTTGAATTACTTCCTATTCTCTATTAGTCTTGCAGACAACAGGCCTCCCACATGTTATCATATATCTTTCCCTCCACCATCATGGAAGACTAATAGTCTCTTAGCATTTATCACTCTTAGTGTTTTTTCATTGTGTGAATTCCATAGACTCTTATTCTTCTTCGTAAATAGCGATGCTAAGGAGCATAGTTGTTGTCTCCCTTTTAGGAAGGTTTATAGCCTCCACCAAAGTTTCGTTAGGAGTGAGTTTTTTAGATGCATCAAAATGATGCTAATCCATAAGATAGGGTAAATATTTAAGGGTTTTTGATAATCCCCATAGATGGCATTTATTATTGTTCATGTTTTGAAAATGTATGATTTCTTAGGAAATTATAATGGGGCAAAGAAAACAAAAACTATTGAGGGGAAATTTCAAAGAACAGAGGAGAGAGCAAAAAAAAAGAGAGTTGTATTACAATTTGGATCCCAAAAAATGGTTACAAGACCTAATATATATATGGTGTAAAATAAGAGAAGATGAGGAGGAGAAAATAGTCTGGTTGAGGAAAAACATTTCCTTCTCCTATACAGAAGATAGATCCAGCCAAGGAATGATATGAGGAATTTGTTGAGAGTGAGTCTCAAGCCAAGATGAGTGCACTTATAAACTCTTCGATTGGATTCTTATCCTTTGGCCATAGATGCTAAGGCCTAATAATAAATTTTGGGGAAAGACTCATATCAATGCCTAAATAAATTTTATTTGCTACTAATACCTTTTAAGGGAAGGAAACTAATTTGGATCCTTCCAAAATTCCCACACATTACCTAGTCACCTTACTAAAACTTCAAATAGGATTGAGGAGCCTATTAATACATCCACTACTATAGAGCCTACTCCACCTCCTATGGAGTGTAGACAACAACCACAAGATCTAGAAAAAACAATCCCAAACTTTCCTATATTTTCCTACTATAACATTATATTCTCAACTCTCCAAGATCACTAAGGGTTTCCTAATTCTTTATCTTATTTAGCACCATGGATGATAAACAAATATGAGTCAAAAATTTTCATAGGAATAAATCTCTTCTATGAAAGTGTATCTATTCTCACATTTCCATCGAGCATTTCATATTATCATAGATACACATTATTTCTAAACATCACCACCTTCCATTATTTTAACTTCATGTATTTATACATAAATGTATAAACTTTGAAAACCTTATTTACATAAATGTATTTATACATGTTCCTTAGCCTGCTATTACTATAGATATCCTAGGTGTTCATATAGTACATAAAAAAGATAGATTAGCAAGGATATCAGAGATGAAAGGTGAAATTAGTATGGTATGAAATTTAGTGAGTGCAGGTGGACCCAAATACATGAAACAATCTTCGTTAATGGATGAAAAAGTGTTCTTAATTATTTATTGGATAAAATATGTAAAAACATGAAACTAATTGACTAGTTCTAATAACTAATTGACTTGTTTATGCAATGGTAACATTTCTCAATCAAGTGTGAAAATAATCCTTTGACTTGTTATACCAATATATCAACTTGTTAGGGTAATCAGTCGACTTATTAGTATCAAATGCTCAAATATTGGCTTGTTGCTCATGTAACAAGTACATGCCTTTTTCAATTGTATATATTGCTGGACTGTTTTAGCCCATTTCTCAATAACACTAGAATATTTTCGAAATTTTATATTTAAAAATAAAATAATATTATTTTAAATATTTTATAATTTTATTGGATTCCTTATCAAGATAGAAGTCTTTTTTCCTTTCGGGAAATTATTGTTGTCAATGTTTAACCCTTCCTCACGATGCTAATTTTGTGAGATCCTCTAAGCCACTTTCATTATTAAAATTATTCCATACCATTATGATTATATTTTTTTGGGGATCTTTTTGTAATTTTAAGTTTCTTAGGTTATTAAATAATTTCAACTAGATATATCTAAGAAAAAGTTCTATTCAAGTAATTGCTAGCCCCATTTTAGTATTTTAAGCCCCAAAAAAACTCTTTTTGTAATACAAAATTTACATAACTTTGGGGATTAGTGTGTTTAAGAGTAATTAAGCTTAAAATGATTAAAAAATTCTACATAGTTGTTTTAATAATTTTTTGAATTTGATAGATATGATAGGGTGTGCATAAATCATCAAAGTCAAATTTTCTTCTTCAATATCACATTAAAATTTATGGGAGGTCATCCTATCCCTATAATTTTCAATCTTATATAAATGAATGGCCAAGAGCTCTCCTTTTCTGTTGGTACCCTCTCCTCCATATCTATGTCAATCCTTTATCTTTTTACTATATCAACCCTAATAGAGTTTACTAAATTGCCCCTAAAATATGAACATGTCCTCTCATATGATCTAATCCTTTCAAAAAATCATTTATATTAGGTTTATTTTCTCCTCTCAGATAGCATAAACCCATGACTTTTCAGCCCCTTGTGCCTCAAAAAACCTCCATCGAATGTCTTTAAATATTATGTCTTTTCTTCTCTTCTACTTTCCCTTAGTTTTCCACCTTCACCCTCAATTTTCTTCTTCATTTATGCTGCCAAGACTTCTTTTTTTCCAACATGGTCAAAGCTCAATCTTTCTTTCAAATCTTTAAGATTGGTCCAACTCTCCTTCCTCTTTGAATCAATCACCTTCGATTTTTTTAAGTATTGTTTCTCTAATCTTTTAATTTGTTATTCTAGGTTTCAAGTAAGATTTTTTAAAGGGATTTTAAATTCTCTCTTTCTCTTGCTAACTTAGGCCTTAAGCCCTAGTAAGCACTTTTTTTTCTAGAGTAGAAAAAATTTTGGGGTTGAGCACGACTTAGTGATGTTAAGATTGAGTTTTGTCTTGTATGGGTTATTTTAAAGATATTAGTCAAATGAAATTTATGATAATTTTACTATTAATTTTTTGATCCATTTACAACACATTAATCCTTGTAATTATTTTAATAAAGTTTGATGTTAAGTATGCTTTGATTTGAATATCTATTGATGTTCTAAGTTATGCTTGAAGAGTTGATGAGTTTAGGTGTTTGAATCATCTTAAATATATTCAAGTGACTGTTGTAATATTCATGCTATGATGGATCAAATGAAATCATTATAATCTTTGTATTTTTTAGATAAATTGTGATATGCAACATGTTAGCAAAAAACACATTATTAATGGTCTTGAATTTTATTTGAAAGTTTGAATGTCTTAGCATGTTTTCAATATTCTTGATGATATTGCATATGTTCTTAGTTAATTATCTTATAATTAACATAAGTAGAATTTAATTTCTATGTAATCATGTTTATGATAATTATTTTAACTGAAATTAAAAAATAACAAGAAAATGACTTTTTTGCATACTAAGAGATCGATGGTGGAATAATTACAATTCATTATCACCCCATGATTAGTGATTTAGAGTCGATAGTGATTCCTAGTGAATATTAATTGCGAGTAATAAATTGTCTTCTAGTATTTATTTTTAAGCATGTTGATATAAAATGAAATTCCCATCAATTGATAAATAGTGATTTTATGAATACTAATTTTTCTATATTTGCATATATGCTTATTTTATGGTGGCTAAACATAAACTTTCAAGTAATTTTTTGTTTAAGTTATTGTATTTTTAACAATTTTATGAAGGATTTATAATTTTTCTTCCATATTTTTGATACCATAACCTACAATTAGAATTTCAGATATTGAAAAATATTTTCAGTCATTCAATGAATAAATAGATGAACAATAACTGAGGTTGGAATTTATGTTTTTTTAACCTAAGCTCAACTATAGTTGGTTTTCTACAACACTTACATGGTCAACAAGTACTACATTTTCTCATTCAAAAGTATATTTTGAGCCTATAACCTTTGACTTATGGGTGTTTCCCTAAAGATTTTTGAGGGATCCTATGATTTGTTCTAAATCTATAGACTAATGGTTTTCATTATTTTGAACAATCTGTGATTTTTCTTTGGATTGTTGATTCATTATGTAATGATGACCTCTATGATATGATAGGTTACGACATTTATTTATAACTAGTAGAGTTTACTATTGACCTTTAGATCATCGGTCAATATCAAGCCAAGTCAAATCTAGGGTCAACTTATCAAAAGTTTAAGGTTGTCCTAGCATTCAATTATTTAAAAGAGATATATTGGGTTAAAATTACAAAAATATCTCTTCTAAGGTTGTCGTTTGCTTCTAAAACATTGTCACTATGGGAGATTTACTGTGATTAGGTAAAAAGGAACTATTCCTCATTATTTTAGCACATAGGCAATTTTTATATTTTGGCAATTAACTCTATTTTCCACATTTCATTGACCAAGTGGGTTTATCCCACCACAACGTTAATTATGCAACTCTCACATACTACATCTTCCTCGCAGCATATTCATACACAATTAAAGCATAAAACATAATTTAAATTAAAATATTACCATGGCACTACATGTAGGAGAAATCTCTACCCGTTTGTTATTATGAATTGAATTTATGATAAGCTAATCCTAATCATCCACATACAATTCCATGTCAATTATCGTAAACCTACTTCCATGCTTGAGAATTATTGAGGTATATATCATGGAATTTGAATCATTACTTAATAAGAATGGAAACCATAGCAAAATCATAGACCTACAAATTTGAAACTTTTAACATATTACCATAAATAGAACTCAATTTTATATAATCATGCATATCATTGTTTTAGGATATTATTATTATATTATGCCTTGTATAACACTCATAAATCATAAAACCCTAGCATTATTCTATGTCTAAAAGTTTCTTTCATGTTTGCATATATTTCTACTATCCTATTTGTGATTGGATTTACCTAATCTAATTTTGCACGAAAGAGATCTTCTCAAAATATCTCAAGGATAAAAATATTAGCTTATAATATTGTATAATAATAATCCTAAATTACTAAAATAATAAAGGCCTATTCATAATTGCTATTCTAGAAGTGCACCACTACATTGTAGCGTGTCAAGATTATATCTGTAACGACACTGCATGTAATTACCGAATTTCATTATTTTAGCAATCCAGAATTGCTATGAAATGGAAAATGGAGATAATTAATAAATTATAAATGATGAATCTATAAATTTAAACCTAGGATTGAATTTTTGATCTTTTTTTTGCTATTCAAAATGAATTATTAATGTGTTGTAGTATAGTTTGATATTAGTCTGAATAATCAGTTAATTTTAATTCACTAACCTCATTAAAGATCTAGGAATATATCTAATCTAATCCATTGAAAAATTTCATAAATTTTAACACCCCAAAATTCACAATTTTTTTTAAAGCGGAAGTAATTAAAATAGTAATACTTAAAACCCGTAAATTTTGGGGATGTTACCGCCACACTTAGTACCAGACTAGTTTTCTCTTACCGTTCCAGTACCAAGTGCTAAGGCTAAAGAAAAGATTAACAATCAATTACAAAATTAATACAAACTAAAATTCAAATAATCATTAAACGGTTGTAAAACAAAATCAGAGTACACATCAAGAAATGTAATTCATTTCCAAAAGAGAATTAAACTTACAACCGATAAAAGATTAACAAAAAGATATAGAGTCATATAAAGACTATAATATGGCCACAACTCTCCTGAACCTCGAACCAAACATGCTCAACACTCAGCCCCAACTAATATCTCATCCGCCTGCACAAATCAGAAGGGCATAGTACTCGTGGGAATGAGCAGCACCCATAAAAAGGGTAATCAGTACACTACGTACTAAGTAAGGTAACCGAGCACTAAGGCCAACACATAATCACATAAAATAATACAGGATAACAAGAGATCATAGAGACTAGCACCATAACATATAGGCATATGATCATTCAGGTAAAAGTACAAAGGCCCAATTATAGTCCGGATTAATTACTTAATTAATCTTTTTATTGAAAGTCGATATACATCATGCCTTTTTATCAAATCCATGCGAATACGTGAGCCCCCACTATTATAGCCGGTGGATTGGAGGTACATAGGGTATCATACCCTAACCACTATTATAGCTGGTGGATCGGATACACATAGGACTATGCGTCCTAACAACTATTCCTAACCGGTGGATCGGTTGCCCTGGCTCGCATAGTGTTCCACTGTAAGTAATTAGTATCTTTTAGGTACCTTGCAAACTATGGTTTATTTTTCATGATCTTGGCAACCCCCATTATTATAACCGGTGGATCGGTCATACTATGGGTAAACACCCTAACCACTATTCCGAACCGGTGGATCGGTTGGTCCCGTCTCAATGATCTTTCACTTTAAGTGATTAGTATCTTAAGTATCTTATTCAACAACTTTCATCCTAGATAAAACCCTAGGTATTCATGACCACAACTATGCAACCCTAGCTCCACATAAATTACACTTCCAATCAAACCCTAATCCCCACGCAAACCATACTCCATGCGAACCCTAACTCCACGTAAAACATATTTCCATGCAAACCCTATCTCCCATGCAAACCCTAACTCCACATAAAACATATTTCCATGCAAACCCTAACTCTATGTAAAACATATTTCCATGCAAACCCTAACTCCCATGCAACCCATTTTCCATGTAAACCCTAATCCTCATGCAAAACCCTAATCCCCAGGCAACCTCATGCGAAACCCTAACCTATGCAAAACCCTAACACATGTAACTCCCCATCAATATTTCATAACTCCATCATTATTTTATGACCCCATCATTATCTTACAAGTCCGTCATTATTTTACAACCCCATCATGCATGTCTTGAAGCCACATTATTCAACAATAACAACATAAATGTACACATGATTCTTATGCCACCATTTATCAACACCAACATACTTCAATCCCATAATCATGCTGTATTAATAACAATTATACAATATTCACACCAAATACACTATAATTAACATCACATGGCATGCATAACATAAAATCACATAACAATGGCCTTAGCATACATAAACATAACATATCACATGGCCTTAGCACCCCTACCTAAAACATCACTTGTCTTGGAGCACGCTCCTATACCACTTGAGGGCTTTGGTTGGGCTCACCTACTATAGGAAAAATACCAGGATTAGGTTTTCTCTTAAGAATGCTACTATTTCTAACTTATCCCAAGACCTTATTTTTAATTAAAAATTATTATATTAGAATTGACTCTACAAAATCCTAGTAGAATATTAACAATAAAACTAATGCAGTTAAAAAAAAGGTGATATAAATAAAGATAATATCAAGAATAATAATAATAACAATAATATATAAGCTTTAAAATTTAAAGTGGGGTTTCGACCCTACTTATAAGTAATGACCTACTATTTATTAATATTAATAAGAAAATTAATAACATATATAATAATATTGAAATCATAAAGATAATGATAATATTATTATTAATGGTTATAAAACAATAGAAATAATAATACTAAAATACATAAGTGCGAATGTTAATACAAAATTAGGGCCTACGATTTTCTAGAATAATTAATAAAATGATAATAATTAGTATTCTAATAATTATAATATTAATAATAAGAAGAAGAATGATAATAATCATATAATAATTCAATTAATAACTTAAAATTCAAAACTAACAATAAAATTATTTTATTACCACTCTCCACCCTGCAAGTACAATTCAGCATAAATTTTATATCAAATAATAATAATATTAATAGCAAGGATATAATTATTATATTCGAATAGTTACTAATAAATAAAATAAAAATAGAATAATTTACAATAAATAGTAAATAATAACTAAGGAGGTCTAGGGTTTCACCTTGAGTCGGCAGGAATGGGCAGCACCGACGGTTGTTCATGGCGGTGGCCAGAAAAATGATCTAAGAGGGAAAAAGATAAAGAAAAAGAGAGAAGGAGCAAGGAAAAGAATAAAATAAGGTTATGGTATTATGGAGGAGGATTAGAGGGATTTTTTGGGTGGTTCAAAGGGCAGTAGAAGTGGCAGAAACGGCGGCGAACGGTGGCTTAAGGATTCGGGGTGAAAATTCTGGAGAGATGAGTAACAAACTTTGCACGGTTATGGAGGCTCATGCAAGAAGAATCGAAGGTTGAAAATGGTTTAGTTAATTAGAAGAAATTTCAGGGAAGAAATTGGAATGTTGTGGTTGGCTATCGGCGGCGGAAGCTGGGTCTGAAGTCACGGTGATGGCAGCCTTCACTTAGGGTTTCAGGTGAGAAAAAAATTCTGAAACTCCTACAATTAGACTATTTATAGATGGTAGATGGGATAATAGGGTTTTGGAGGTCGGTAAAGAGGCATTAGGTACAAGAATTTGGGTGGCCGGTGGCAGTAATTGGTCTGCCATCATTTAGGTTGCCTCGAAGTCGGTGAGGCTGGGGAGAAGAAACGGGTGAGAGATAACGGACGAGAGTTACACCAATTTATTCCTCGGCTCAAGGGGAATACAAAGAGACGAGAAATGGCTGCTCAAAGTCTTTGTAGTCAGAGACGCCATTGATGGGTCAGGAGCTGCAACCGCGTCGTCGGAGGAGAAAGGAGGAAGAAGGAATAAGAAGAGGAGATGGACCGGTCAGTTGGGGAAAGAAAAGAAAAGGGGGAGAATCGGGCGGTCGGCGTGAGGGAGGTAGGGATTAAATAAAACAACGCATTTCAGGGCGAGATGGGATGAAATGCAGTGCTCTGGTTGCCGAAGGAAAAGAAAAGAAACACGCAAGTGCAGCGCGGCAGGGAAAGAAAAAAAAAAGAAGGTAATTGGGCCGTGTCAGGCCCAAATCGGGGGAGGGGAGGAAGGAAAGAAAAAGAAAAAGGAAGAGAGAAAAAGGAAAATGGGAAAAAGAAAAAGGGAAAAGAAAAATAAATAATTAGGTTAGGGCCAATTTAATTAATCTAAATATTTAGGATATTTAAAATTAATAATATTTAAAAAAAATCTTTGCATCCGTTTTTAAGCTAAATTAGGATTTTTAAAAGATTTTCCATAATTTTCATTTTAATTAGTAAAACACCCTAATTTTCTTCAATTAAATTATTCATAAAATTATTATTAATTTCAAACTATTTTCTCCTTCTTATTTTAATAAAATAATTTTTTTAAAAATAAATTCCCAAATTAAAATCTTTAATTAGTTAAAATACCCAAATTCCTCCTAATTAAAATACTTATAAATTTATTCTTGATTTGCCCTAATAAATTTTCTTTTATTTTAAATAAAATAATTTATTTAATTACTTTTTATAATAAAACCTCATTTAAATATAATACTTAAAATTATCATTTTCGGGGCATTTCATAAATAATAAAATAGATTAATCCCATTAAACGCCACTGGTTTAAATAGTGCCTAAGAATCAATAATCTACTCTCGCCATCAATTGGATTATTATTTGTATATTAATTTTCCAACATTGAATTCAAGTTTTATTCATATATTTAATGTCTATATATAATCTAATTAGAATTTTCCGAACCTAAACAACATTAATAATTTCTAACATACAATAAATCTCATATGAACCATACATATGACATATAATTTAACTCATTTTATTCTTACCAAATATATCCTATTTTCATCCTACAAAATAGAATTACTGAGTCATGACTTGAATAAAATTAAGATAATGAATGTAATTGACATACATATTACAGATTTAATATATTAAAGGAGACAGGATGAAAGAAAAAATTAACGATATGCAAAGTTGTGATACATCCTTCATAATCTTGATTGAAAAGCACAAATTATGTATAAATCAAAGTTAGATTAAAATAGATAGTTTCTTCTTGAGAATAATAAAAATAATTCAACCTTCCTCCCCTCTTCAATCTATCATTCATCTCCCTTTTGTACTCCCTCTTTTTCTATGTAGAAAAGAATGGGGCATTATGTGGGAGAAAACATGCATTGTGCTCTTAATTGTTGATTGCATAGCCATGCAAGGCTGCACTGGCTATCCGAACAACTTTTCAACTCTCGATAGAATGGATATGCATTGGTGTACAAGGGAGTGTAGGGTCGAGAAAGGATATTACCAAGTCGAGTGTTATTCAATGTTGCATTACCTAGCCATGCAACTTTTGTTCACTCACCATTAATGAAATTTAGAGTTGCACGGCTATGTAAGGCTGCACTTGCTGGCCACGCAGCACCCAATAGTTCTTCCTCTTGCTCCCTTTGCTCCTCGTTTCACCTCTTTAAAACTCTCCACTTCTCTAGAGATATGTGACTATGATTTTCTTCACTCAAGGACTTCCATAATTGAGAATTCTCTTACCACCATGCATCATTTTATTGGATCATTATGTTTGTGCAAAATTTCCTGAAAACCATTATCCAGAAAGCAATAACACAAATGAGAGGAAAAATAAGACTATGAAAATGTACGGAAAGTAGGATAAAAATATGGGAAAAATTCATTTTATTAACTCTCTTATGTTTACTCTTTTCTTTTCCTCAAGGAAAACACCAAACAAAAAAAGTGAAAACCAAGATAGAAGGAAATCTGATCAAAGCCTCAGATGATATAAGGCCCAACATGGGTAAGATAAAACAATGCTAAATTGACTCTTGTTGCTTGCGTTAATAGTAAGAAAATGAACATAATGTTGTGAACACTCCTTAATCCTAACTCCTAATTCATTATTATTATGGTCGTGTAGATGCTCATCCTTTTGAGACATATATTCAAAGAGAAGTAAACATCCTCACTCCAGGTAAATATAACATCTCTATGCTTATGTGCAAAGGTTTCTCTCGAAATTCTCTTTGCTGATTTTGATTGGCCATAAGCTTGCATGTACTCTCTATCTTTCTATTATCACTCTCCTTCTTTATAAATTCATTTTTTTAAATAAAAAGTGAAAATTAGAGCTAGGTAAAAAAGGAGGGGGCTACATTTCAAGTCATTTTCTAAACTTGAAAATCTACCAACTTCTTCTTTGTTACCATCTTATTCTTATACCCGGCCTTCCTACATCCAGATGTATTAAAGAGTTATAGCCCTTCAGTTTTTAACAAGGACTAGGTAATAACTTAGAGATAAGGCCACTAATGTATTTTATTAATTGAAAGTAAAGAGGTTAAGCATTGGGATTAAATATGATTTTGTAGGTCATTTGGCAAATATAGCTAAGAAAAGCAAAGAAAGTGTGCCTTAATCTTCTTAATTGATGCATATATCATGTGTTACCTTTATGAGAATTCATGCAAGTTTTAGTTTCATATATGAGAGGAGAATGCACACGATCAAGAATTAGTAAGATTGTAAAAATTATGGAGGGTGTATAAGGCACAAGATCTCATTGGTTCTTTTGGTACTAACTCTAATTCATATGTCTCTCTCTAGATGGGTAAATTAACAAATATGAACCTCTAGATTCCTAAAGTAATAGGTAGTTTGAGAGCCTATCAATTAGAGAGTGCACATTTAAAAATATTTAAAAACTTTTTTCATTATACTAGCTCATAATCTATAGGTCTCACTAATGTTTGATCAAGCTATGTTTAAAGTTTTATTAGAGTTTCATCATTAAGTTATGATTTCCCAATTTATTTATTTCCATTTTTAAATAAAATAAAACCACATAAAGAGAAAAATAATATAAAAAATAGTGAAAAAAAAGAAAAAAAACAGGCATATAGGGAAAGAAAGAAAAGTAATGAAAATGACAAATGATTAGCCCACAAGAGTCCCCCAATTATTGGACAATACATTATCCTCAATGTGAGGGTAGAATTAGAAAAGGGAGATATGTACACACACATCGAGGGCTCTGGGGCTTGAAAATTGAGCATAAGATTCCATTGATACATTTGTTGTATCATGGAGTTCATTTGGTTTATAGGAGAGACCGATTCCTTGAGATAGGCTATTTAGGCCTCAAGTGTATCAAAGCGTGTATTGATATGCTAAAGTTAGCCATCATAAGATATGTCATAAGATGGGAAAGGACTCAAATTTATGCCAAAGGATGGGGGTGGAGGATGATGAAGTAATGGTGAAGGAGGTGCTTTATCGATGGCATAAAGTCGCTCTTCCTAAGGGGATAGACATGTTGACTACGGTGAGGTGTGGTTGTATATGGTAAGTAGCTTGCGTCTCCGTTACCAAATAAAGTTGTAAAAGCTCTATTAGGTAGTAGATACCATGCCTTATGGTTGTAGTATAGAAGATACTAAAGCCTGTCTTACATAATGAGCTTCATGTTTATATAAGTCGTTATCCCTAGGTAAGTCTTTAGGAGGTTAACTAAGATACAATTGATGTCATATCCAAGCCATTAGGTGATATATATTACAATTCGTCTGATAACAACATCACTAGTAATGTTTGTGCTTACATTACTGAGGTGATCTACCATATAATCCCTCCTTAGAGGGCAACATCATTGAGCATAAAATAGAGAGCCCATAGCTTGAGCTTTCGTGCATTTCCATAGCTTTCATCCCATCCATAAACATCCCCACCAATAGCTGTTAGTGTACCATAGCATAGGGTTGTAGATCAAAGAGGCCTTAGCATGATGTCTACTATAAGGCCGAGTAGCATAACCTCACTTCGGCAAAGATATTTGGGAAAAAATTGCCTGAGTATCCAAAAATTAACGATCCTTAGAACAATGTCTCCAATCTATAGTAGGGAAATGAAGTAATTCATAGAAATATGTTAAAGAGATAGTAGGAGACTCATTGAACGGCCTAAAATACACAAATTCCCTAATTCCATTGAATGTAAAGGAGCTACAAATCTAAAGGGTGAATCCCTTGTCATATGTTTGGAATGAACAAAGAAGCAGGAGAGATTGGCTCTAGTAAGCAAATAATTGACATCATCTTGACTCCAAAACTTCTTGAGATACACATAGTCAACATATTGAGTGGCTCTTATGTTTTGAGGAGATATGGCCTCTTAACGCCCTTGGTGAACCAAGTAGGGAAATACGATGCTATAGGAATTGGATTGTCGAGTATTTGAGGATCTACCTCATATTCAACTTTGTCATTGTGGTTGTCGTGATGATCCTCCTTCTATTGCCATAGTAGTTAACCTAGTACACTATTTTGATACCATATGGAAGCAAAAACAATAGAATAGAAACTAATATACCACATATCAAAGGTATGCAAGAAAAATGGCTAATATAAGTTCCAATTCTGTAATATAGATACACAAAATAAGATTAAGCCAAGTAATTAGAGGGGAATAGGAATCAAATTATAATTAAGCTCAATTTAATCACTACATGGGTGAATGGTGAATACTAGATAGTGTTGGTGATTATGGTGCACGGGGTTTTGAAGGTGTTAACGGGGTGTGGTGTAGTGGTGGGTTGGGCATGGGTTAAAGGGGTGGTGCTGAGGTTGTTCTAAGGTTGTGTAGAGGTTGTGAAGGGTTGTGTATAGTAGTTTCAAGGTGTTGCAATGGTTGTGGTGGTGAGGCTATGCAATGGTCTTCAAGGGCTATATAGAGGCATTTTGTGGTGGTTGTGAAGGGGTAGTGTAGAGATGGAGGATGGTGGACTTTAGTAGGTGGTTATTTGATTTACATGGTTAGGGTTGTATATGTTAAGTGGAATGAAATGGAGGTAGAGGAAAAGGATGCACGGGGGCAGATTTGGGCATGCATATATATATATATCAACAAATTTGCATGGCCGTGAAGCACTACATGGCTTGACCATTTGTGATTTTGTCTCTCTTTGATTTTGTAAATGGAGTGGCATGAGCATGCTAATTAATTAAAACCTTGCCAAGTAACATTTTAGGTCTCGCAAAAATTTTGGGAATAAATGCATGGCTGTGCAAGATTGGCACAACCCAATGATGTGTGACTTTTGGTCTAATAAAATTGTAAAACAACATTGCACGGTCGTGCGTTAGGCCATATGATACTCTATTTTGAGATTTCCTTTCCCTAGGGGTTGCACGGCCATGCATTACGTCTTGCAATACCTATTTTGGCCTAATTTTTTCCTCTTTTACAACAAACATGATTCTTATTCCCTAACTTTCTCCTCCTTAATTCGTTACATAAAATAACCTACCCAAACATTATAAAAAAAGAAAATAAAAAGAAAAAAGCAAAAAGAAAACATGAAAAAATAACTAATATCATAGAAAAATTCCATAAAACGTCGGGTTACCTCTAAAACAGTGCTTGTTTAAGGTCTTTAGCCTGACACGGTCATTTGGGGATGCTATAGTGTGGCTACTTTTATGAGTACTACCATATTTCTTCCAAAGTGTGCTAAGAAGTTAATTTGTGAAATGGGAACCACCATCATCAACAACTTCTCTAGGAACACCAATCCTCAGAATTTACTTTTTATAATAGTTGGACCACATCCTTGCCATCATTAGTTAGAGATGCCACTACCTCAACCCATTTTGAGATATAATCTACCGCTTATGGAATAAACTTCAAAGATGTTATTCTCCATGAAGTTAATTCCCCAAATATCAAATAGCTCAACTTCAAAGATGTTATTGAGAGGTATTTCATTACTTCTCAAAATGTTACAAGTCCTCTGGAATTGATCACAGAAAGTAACATGTTGTTAAACATCTTCAAAATGGTTAAACTAATAGAAACCTAATTGGAGAACCTTTGAAGTTGCTTCAAAAGTGCTAGTGTGTCCCCCAAATGGTGAAGAATGACAATGAGCAATAAAAATTCGAACTTCCTTTTCAAGTAGACATTAATGTTGACCTAAGTTGCACATTTCTTTAAAGATGAGGATCATGCCAATAATAATGCATGACATCTATGAGGAAACTCTTCTTTGTTTGATTGGACAGTCTTGCACATTACCCCACAAGCTTTATAATTAAATAAAGTAGCAAATCATGGGGCTAACAAGCTGGTGATGGCCAAAAAGTTATCATCTCCAAGTGAATCATCGATGGAAGAATCATCCTCTTTGCCTCCCTCGATGTCCTGCCTTAATTTGGTGAGATAGTTAGTCACTATATTCTCAGCCCCTTTTATCCCAAATTTTGAGATCAAACTCTTAGAGTACGAGGATTTGTGGCTTCACATCCTTCTTTGTCAGTAAATACTTACGGACCCCATGGTTTGTGAAGACCATAATCTTCGATCCTACCAAGCATAATTAGAATTTATCTAATGTGAACATCACAGCCAAGAGTTCTTTCACATTTGTAGTATAATAAATATGAGCATCATCAAGGGATTAATTGGCATACTAAATTGCATACACTTTTCCATCTTTTCCTTACCCATGGACCACCCCCACTACATAGTCACTTGCATAACTCATAATATTGAATGAGATGCTGCAACCAGGGGGCTACATGACTAGGGTAGTTGTCAATTCTTATTTTAATCTATTAAAAGCATCCAAACACATTTGGCCAATATAAAAAGGAATATATTTTATGAGTAACTTAGTTAAAGGTTTGGTAATTTTTTTAATAATCCTTAAGGCATTACTAATAGAAACCGGCATTTGCCAAGAAGTTGCACATGCTTCTCATAGATGTTATTGGTGGAATGTTATCAATAATGTTAATTTTTGACTTATCTATTTCAATGCCCCAACTAGGAACTAGGTGACCAAGAAAAATCCCTTCTTGCGCATTAAAATGGCACTTCTCATAGTAAAAAATGAGATTCATTTGCTTGCACTTTTATAAAACCTTGGAAAGATTTCTCAAAATATTGTCAAAAGTAGTACCATATACCAAACAATTATCCATAAAATCTTCCATTATGTCTTCTATAAGGTCAAAAAAGATAGACATCATATATCATTGAAAGGTTGTAGGAGCATTACATAGGCCAAAAGGTATCTTTCAATAGGCAATGTTTCAATAGGGAGATATAAAAATGATGAGCTAACCATTCTAAAAATTGATCTATAAATGGTAAAGGAATCTAATACTTACTAGTGGTCTTATATAATTTCCTATAGTCTGTACACGTTCTTATTGGGATTAATTCATTTTACTCATTCTTAAGGACCGTTATTTCTCCCATTTTAGGTACTACCTACACTAGGCTCACACATTCACTATAGGAAATATGGTAGATGAATCCCACTTCAAGTATGTTAAGGACCTCTTTTCTCACCACTTCTTTCATATTTGGGTTCAATATCCATTGATGTTCAACAGAGGGCTTGTTCCCATCTTCTAAAATAGTTCAATGCATATAAAATGGAAGGATTTATGCCTTTTAGATCATCTTTGGCAAAACCAATGGCTTCACTTTATAGCTTAAGAATTCTAAGAATCTTTTCAATTCCTACCAACTTTGGTTAGCATTAACAACGACAAATTATTTAGAAATCAAGTTAAGAAATTCTTACCTTAGCAAAGAAGGGAGGGGCTATAACTCCACCTTTGTTATTATCTCTTTCTTTAGGGTAGGAATGCTTAATCCCACTTTAAGAGTTTATGCCTTTCGCTTTGCTTGAAAAAAATAGGATATTTCTCCAACATCTTGGAAAAACTAGCAATTTTTGAATTTTCATCACTAAGTAGTCAACTTCTCATTAAGCACTCCTTAAGATGGTGACGTGAGAAGTGTTCTACCAGATCCTTATTGACCACCTTGTCAATCAAATCGATCTTGTAACAAGAGTAATCAATTAGAGGGGATTTTATAGCATTAGATAATAAAAATTCGCATTCTCACTCCAAACATTTAAAGAAAGTCTCCAATTTTTCACATCGATGATGGCCCCAATAGTAGCTAGGAAATGCCCATCTAGAATGATAGGAATTTAAGAATATTCTTTAATTTCTAGAATAACAAAATTAATTAATATTAAAAACTTACCAACCTTGATGGGTATATCCTATAAAATACCTACCAGACATCTTACCAATCGATTGGCCAACTATTGGGAGATGGCGATGGGCATTAAATCTCCCATTTGCAACTTGTCACAAACTGATAATGGCATCAGAGTTACACTTGCACAAAGATCACATAATGCTTGATTAATGGAAATATTACCAAAGATGCATGGAATAGAAAATGAATTGGGGAATTTAACTTAAGAGGTGAATTATTCTGGATAATAGCACTACACACTTCTGTAAGAGAGATAATTTCATATTCCTCTTACTTTCTCTTGTTAGACAAAGCCTCTTTCAAAAACTTTGCACACGAGGGAATTTAATAAATTATTTCAACAAAGGGAATGTTAGTATGCATTTTTTTAATATTTCTAAAAACTTCCCACATATTTTTTTAACATTTTCACTTTAACTACTAATTTTCTTCTCATAAAGTTTTTGGTTCGCAACATCATTGTCTAAGCTCTCATCACAAACCTTCATCTTAGGTCTTTCTACCTCCTTCCTACTCCTTAATCTTATGGAATTCAATTTATTTTTAGGTTTTCCTAAAGTTAGCATGGAAGCATCCTAGAAGGTATAGAAGATGAACTAGCTTTTTGTGCTCTTTGCATTATTTGGTTTTCTAGCATCGTTTTATGTGTAGCTAATGAATCAGCCTAGAAGCTAGGTTTTTAAAGGCATCACTGATGGTTCTATTTTTGTGTCTAAACTCATTCATTTATTTCTTAAACTCTATAATTTTTTTAGTTTGTGATATAACAAAATTCTCCATTAATGTTTTTAATTTAGACTTTTAGGTAGGAGGGTAAGGATGCCTTTGATTCGAAAAACCAAGAGGGACATAATTAGATTGAGGCATAGGACTCTAGGGAGAATTTGTGTAGGATAAATTTGTATGATTCCTCCAACCGGGTTTATAAGTGTTGGAAAAATGATCCGCTTTTCTATTAAAGTTATTCATGTAAATAGCATGCTCATTAACACTTAAATTGGGGGATACCAATGTTCCAACTCAACACTCTATGGAAGCATGAACAGTAATTCTACATATTTCACATGATGCTCAGTTAGGATGAGATGACAAGGCATTAACATTTAATTTGTAACAAAGTATCTACCTTAGATGCAAGATGATCCAGTGCATCTACATCATATGTCCCTCTCTTTTTGGGTAAAGAACGCTAACCTGACCATTTGAAATGATTTTAAGCCATATCTTTAATAAGGTGTCATGCTTCTCAAACACTTTTTTTCAATAGTGCACCTCTAGTTGCCGATCAATAGTCATCCTTATGTTGTAAAGAAGACCGTTATAGAATGTAAAGATAATTAACTATTCCCTTTGTCCATAATGTGGCATATCTTAAGAGGTCTTTATACCTCTCCCAAGAATCATATATGTATTCCCTTCTTTTTGCGTAAAGGTTTTTATTTCATTCCTTAGCTAATTGATTTTACTCTCTTGACTCCATGCATCATTTTATTGGATCATTATGTTGGTGCAAAAATTTCCTAAAACCATTACCAAGAAAGAAATAACACAAACAAAAGGAAAAACAAGACTACTGAAATGTACGGAAAGAAGTATAAAAATATAGGAAAATTTTAGTTTATCAACTACTAACCATTAGAGTAAGAGAGAGGGAATCTAATGAAAGTGAAGCAATAAGAGAGGGAAACTTTGATGGATAATGGAGTAGTAAGAGTGGAGGCTTCTACAAATGTGGCTAAAGGTAAAGAAGCACACTTTAGTACTTTGAGATGTAGATTGAAGGTAGTCTTTGGTAAGAAATACCAATGGTGGAGTGGGATGAATGGTAGCAAAGGTCACTGAGAATGGAGAAGGATAACTGAGCTCTAAGTTAATGTTAAGTGAAGGGTTTTGCTGGGAATGGATGTAGAAAAAAGGAAAGCTTCGATGGTAATGATCAACTGTGGGGATGTCAAGCTTTAGTTGTTAAGGCGTAATGTGAGGGGGAAGGAATGACAGCAATAGCCGGTGGAGGTGGACTAGGAATTACAAGTAAAGCTGGTTGTAAGGAGGGAGAATCTGTGAAGATACAAAAGGTTAAAAAGGAATGAAAGTAAGAAAATGGAAGGAGAGGTTGTGGGGGTTTTATGAATTGAGGTTGAGGTAACTTCGGTGATGCTAGCTAATGTAGGGTATGGAGGATCAATGATGGTGGTTGGTGGGGAGGTTATAGGGTTGGTGTTGCAACAAATAAAAATGGTGGTGGTAGGAACAATTGACAGTGGAAGAATAGCGGAGAAATTGAATGAGAGGGACCTCAGGAGGGTAGAGGGTTGCAAGTTTACCTAAGAAATAAGCAAAACAAATAGAGAAAAATAATGGGAGGAGGTGAGTTATGGTGTATATTGATGGTTTGTAGGGTAAGATGAAGGGTTTGGAATAAGTAGCAAGATCGTAAGGAAAAGAATTAGCATAGGTCAAGGATAAGTTAAAGTAAAATATCTAGTGTGAAAATATCTTGTGTAATAATAGTTATTAGGCTAGGTTTATTTGACAAAATAGATACCATTTATGACCCAGCCAAGGTTTTAAAGTAAAATATGCCTTCTAGTATATTTTAGCGTTATTAAATTCTATAACTAACAATTCATAATAATATTACACATATTAACAATAAATTTAATATCAAATATTTAAAAATAATTATTAGAACTAATACACCTAATTACAAATTATAATTAGGGATTTTTATAAGAAATGGTGTATTATAAGTAGCCATTAAGAGGATAGGTAGCATTGAATACCTACGTCGACATTATTACGAGTAATCAAGTTTTTACCTAACTCTAAACGTTTTAGTACTAGAAAAAAGATAGGAAAGTTAGGTTATAACCCTAACGAATAAAAACAAAGGACAGCTATAGGAAAGGTAAGTACTCCACATCTTTTAAAGGCTGATAATATCATTAACATGTTTCACATGGGTGCACAACATCATACATATGTATTAAAAGAAGTACTGGCACTCATACCAGATGGTCAAACAACATCCACGCTTACAATCATTCCAAAGATAATAGTTAGAATAATAATGAGCAAACGAAACTTAAGTCGACAAACATCACTCTTAAGCACCGAATGCCTAACAAAACCTTGAAACCTATCTCAAATCAATCATCAAAATCAAAACCATATAGGATCAAATCTACAGTAGCATCCAATGCCCATCTACAATAGATCACCCTTAGGAACCAATCCTCATGTAGTATCATATGTTTTTTGTCCAAAAGACAAGCATGCCTATCATTTTCATCTGACTCACTTTGATAATCTATGGTAGTATTTGGCGGTATTCCCATCCTACCTCTCCATACATAATCGATCGTTATCAACTCTCTCGCTAACTGATCATAATGTAATAGGAAACGTGTAACTTATATAAATCTATGATGTAGAACACTTGTAACAAATATATCCCTATACCCTTCACTTACTGAAGTTCATGTAGTACCCCGAAAAACAGTTTTAATAACGGTTATTTTATAGTTTTAATAACCTTTTTTAACCATTATTAAAATGCCCGTTATTAAATCTTTAATAACAGTTCATAACTGTTATCAAAAATATAAAAAAACCCGCCAATATGAGCATAAACTGTATGTTTAATAACGGTTTTTAAGAAAAACTGTTATTAAAAAAAGGGTTTTAATAACGGTTATACAAAAACCCTTGTTAAATCATCATCCAATTACACTTTCTGACATTATTTAGGTATTTGTTAAATCCTAATACGTATTAAATGAGCCTAAATTTGAGATTAAATGTACATTTTTAATGACGGTTCTGATGAAAACCGTTATTAAAACCTAGGTTTTAATAACGGTTCTTATGAAAACCATTATTAAAAACTCTAGTTTTAATAACGATTTTAGAAGAACCATTATTAAAACCTATGTTTAATAACAGTTTTCATTAGAACCATTATTAAAACAATGTTTTAATAACGGTTTTCATAAGAGCCATTATTAAAACTCCAGTTTTTTTTTTAAGTTTTTGCAGTTTTGTTCCTGCCCACATACATAGTTGTATGTTCAAATAATTACCAAATATGCATTGTAAAACAACATCAATTGATAACAAATCTGCAATCACACCATAATTTTAATCAATCCATTGTTAATATGCATGTCTTAATACACCGGAAATATATACTCAAAAATCAAAATTAGTAGGCATACCACAACTTGGTAGCTCTACACCCCAAAGTAAAATGTTCATAAATCTAGCTTAGAAGACTTAAAGACATAGACACAATACAAACCTAAACATGAAAGTCGAATTTATAGATCTCTACCTAATACAAAATGAATGAGTGCACATGCTTTGCCCATTGCTCTCTCACTTCATCAATTTCTTCAACATTGTATTGTTGGCCTTATGCATAACCATCAGTGAAAAACTACAAATGCTAAGTTTTGATTAATATATAGTTAGCACTTACTATGACAGATATATGTCAAGTACCACACATATATGTCATGATTCATTAATGGACAAATATCGAAAAGACAACATACATGGCTTGGATCTATGTTGACCGATCTATTTTGGACTATCAGATCCATTGCTCTACATACATAGTATCCACAATCATTATCGTTTTGCTGTTGTGGACACTGTCAAATGAATTCAGTTAGCTCTCTAACTATTAGATATTAATTTTAATTAAAATAAAATACAAAATAGTTGTCTTCCTACTTACTATGACAGGCTCGTATTGAACATTCTTTGGGTCTGGGACACCATTCCCACCTCTCCTTTGATACGCTGTCCGTAGTGCCCTAATAAATAGAGTTGGATACACAATATTGTAAGTATGCATATATACCTCAAATAATGAAAGCTAGGCGAATATATGTATAAATAAGCTAATGAAGTAAGAAGTGAAAAGTATATTAACATGTTGATAAATTCCTTCCCACCACGATGAGCGACTTCAAAAGGCACGTCATAGGTTCGAAGGGAATCAAACACATAGACTTTATTAAGATCAGGTAGGATGGCGTACAAAACCCAATGTTTAGTTTTGAGGTCAGGAATGAGATAGAGCTTGTTGTTTCCCTCAATCAAAATGCGATACGCTAAATAGTTTACGTGCCTACGCTCTCTTATTGTACTACCGTCAGCTATGTAGTATGGGCACACAAATACAATAGAGGACAACATTCCCTCCATCATAGCTCGAGTAACTACCAACCTATGGACGACAAAAATAATGCATATTTGTTAATAACTAATAACTCATATAAGATGTCATAAAAATTCCAATTATATAACTTAAGAGTACTAAAATCTCAAAATGAAATAATACTTACGTGACATAGATGACGACACTTATGGTTGATATCCATTCTTGATTATAAATGTCACTTATGTCAGCCATCGATACCATGTAAGTATCATCGTCCCTCCCAACATACTGAGGACGACAATCAATGAAAATATAATTGTCCTTGAGGTACTTTTGGGCTTAAAAATATAATAAAGCTAATGCTGGTGGAGGTTGGCTTTGCTGATCTGAAGAAGGAATCTTTTGTGGGGCAACTAATTTTTCAGATTTAGCTCTCTTTCCTTTAGCACCTCCCTATTGTGTATTGCTTGTTCTGCTAGTACCTCTTTTGGTTTTACTAGCAGAAGTAGTCTTCTTTTTTTATTCCTTTTTTGATTCCTTAATTGATAATATTAAACAAAATATATATTGAGCATATAAATATTTATATGAAAAAGGTATGAATAGTGTAAGTACTAAACAAGGTCTAATGAAGATGTCAAATGTAAATACCTCTTCAGTAGTGAGATGTATTTGATCCGCAGGCCGAGCCACAAAGCTTCCATGAGCTTCTAGTACTGTGGTTGCCTCATCGCCCTCTTTATAACAAGGCAAGTGTGCACTCCCAATGATTGGAGTATCAATACTCACCGGCCTTGTATTTAGGGTTAAATTGTACCCATAGATTGTTTGCGTTTTGGTATTATGACTGATGCGGACCCTTCCTTTTGCCAAAATTATTGAAAGGTCATTTGCTAATAAGTCACATTAATGCAAACCCTAAATAAAATTATTACACATTATTAATAATTTATAACACCAAATACATTTAATAACAATTCATAGTTTGTAATGCTTACCTCGGGAAGAGTAGAAAGACATGCATCAGCTTCACAACTATCTCTGATGCTATTTACATTATGTATGTGAAGCTGATCATGGTCTACTGAATCAGATGGCTTATACCCTTGAGATTTAATAAATGACAACTCTTGCTCCATTGTTGCCATCCATTCAAATGCCACGTTCAATTTTTGGGTGAGGATGGCGACTTGCTCATTAGTGCTACGAGAACCATGAGATTGACCATATATACTCGTTCTCGTAACACCCAATCCAAGGCCCTTGTGTCTTCTAGGGTGTTCTACAATTCCTATAGCCTGGGACACAATGCTATATTGGTCCACCTCCTCACCATCTAATGTTTCAAGTTCGTCCTGTAATGTATATAATATATGTAAATTTAAATTATAGGAATAAGCATAATATAATAGTTTTCTAAAAGAAAACTAAGTAGGGTTCTAGATATCTACAAACTTACAAATTTTTTGGCTGCAACATCAACATATTCATTAACATATCCATCTCTTGTTGCTCTAGCCTTCTTCCATAATGTACCAATATTGATGGACGAGGTACATGGGTCCAAGTCTTGGGCTAGGAGCTACAAATCAAAAAATATTCTGAATTAAGAATATTATTATAAAATTCGTCATTTACATGTAAATAGATAATCACAAAATGCATACCAACTCCTCTTCAAGGCTTGCATAGCCTTTGCTAGCCATATTATGCCGGTATTTATTTTGCTTCGCAATCTCTTTATTTTGGGTACTTTTTTCCTATGTGACAAGCCAAAACATAATGACATGGTTATTTCAATATTAAGCATAATACTGGGATTGATATAAAAATTTTAATTGTTATCTAACAAGTACCTTAAAACCCGCCATAAGACGATAAGCAATGAATTGGTTCCAACTTTCTATACATTTTTCGACGCACTAAATATGACCTAAAGGTTCTTAGATGCTCCCCACAATGTCTAAGATGCCATTTCTTCCTACTCTCTGGGACATTAGACACTCTTTGCAAAATAAGACATGTAGATGTATACTGATGTTAATGTAATAAAATTAATAACATTTGACATACAAAAATGATTACATAAAATAGCATATTTACCATGATTTCCTGCCAAATATGCTCCTTATAACCCTTTGGAACCTGCTTCCAATTATTATAGGAGATAGGAACACGGTTACGGGTTACAAATGAAATGTAAGTCAAGAACATATCTAAGTAAGGGCCGATGGGAAGATTTTAAGTATTTCATCCCAACTCGACTACTTCTTCATCACTACTGTCCCTATCAATATTTTTGTTGGCCATATCTCTACAAAAAATAAATAAATAAATAATGTTAGAATGTTATGTATTAAGCATAATAGTGTACCATTATATTATCGATACGAATCATGCTTAGAAATAATTAATCTCAAATGTATCATGCTATTCTATATATATATATATACGAATCATGCTAACACATTTCCAAAAAGATATTAATACTAACCCTAAACCTAATTAACCATAATTAACTATAATAAACGATAAACCCTAACAATAACCCTACCTAATTAACCATAATTTATTATAATAAAACCTAACTGTAAACCTCATAAAACCCTAATCCCTAAACCTAGCTAGATGTAATTAAAGCATAATATGTAAATCATATTATTAATTATTATTATTATTATCATACACAATTATTTCTCTCTATTTAATTATTCATTTTTATATATTCCTTTTTCTCTATATCTATTTAATCCTCATCAAATAGCAATCATTAACATATGTATATGTAAAATATATTTGCATTTCATTATATTACATTTCCTATATCTTATTGCTAGTCTCCTATAACTATTAATGAAAATGTGTGTGTGTATATATATATATATATATAGTTTTTATGAGTGAAAATGTATATAATTCTACACTAACATTCATATTATATATATATGTAAAGGTCTCAGCCAACACATGCATTTGTTAATATATAACAATAACGCAAAAAAAATTCAACAACGAACAGCAAAATTTTTAGCCATATATAAGTAGATAAACAAATGAAAAGTAGATAAAAAGTTACGAGAGGAAGAACAAATACATACATAAAGTGAGCTAGCTACAAACACGATGGCGAGAATGTTGAGAGAGGTAAGGGCTTCAAACATGACGGAGGATAAAGGAGCAAGTGTTGGCTAGCTAGCTTCAGAACAATGACAGGACGCACATGCAGAGCCGACTATGGCAGAGGCGTGGTGGAGAGTTGGTGGTGCTAGGGTTTCCTTTACTTGAGAGGAGCCGGAGTGGTGGTGCACTGTGTGGTGGTGGGAGGGTTTGCAAGGAGAAGGAGAGCAAGAGAATGAAGGTGTAGAGAGTCTAAAAACATTGGCACGAAACAGAACTGAACGAAATAGAAGTTTGATTTTGGCATTTTAATAACGGTTCCTGGAAGAACAGTTATTAAAAATGGGTTTTAATAACGGTTCCTGATAGAAATGTTATTAAAAATGGGCTTTAATAACAGTTATTCCAAGAACCATTATTAAAACCTTCAGACTTTTGACAACAGTTCTAATATGAACCGTTATTAAAACCTCTTTTAATAACGGTTTTATTTAAACCGTTATTAAAACATCCATGCAAATTTTAACGTTGCCTTTTAATAACGATTTTTAACTACAACCATTATCAAAACTCTCCCGCCCATTAATTTTCACGCGTTTAACAACAGTTTTTTTTGAACCACCATTATTATTGTCCCGTTATTATTTTCCATTTTTGTAGTAGTGATGGTTCTATAAAAGGAAGCCTCCTAAACGAATTACCAGAGTGAAACATATATGGCCTAATGTATTGGATTTCTCTCACCATCTGTTTCAACTCTTTAGCTAGCCACCCCACATGGACTCTAATATCCTCACTAGAATATATCTGAAGGTATGAAATAGGCATTCTTGATGGTTGAAAAGACATTCTAAGGAATCCTAAAAGATACACCAACTCCACTTAGATATCATCAACAAAACAATCTCCCAACAATAAATTTTCCTCAAACTCCCAACTAAGATTAAACTCAATTCCCTATTATAATGTTCACTAACAATACCTCTATAGTATTACTATAGGTAATAATGGAAATAAAAGATAAACCCTAACTCACAATCCTAGCAAGACTAAGTCGGGTTTCAAAACATGTTCTAAATGGACTCTTTTGAAAACAAAATAGAGGATTTTTAAGGAAAATCTTTAATACAACTATAACACACGCATTTTACTAGGTAGAAATTTCCAATATTGTGGATGAATTAATTATTAAATTACTAGGAGTTATTGCCACACATAGCATAAGTCCCTGTCCATCAACTTTTGTATGCTATGTGCTAAGGGTAAAAGAAAAAAACTTGACCTTAGTAAATCTATGAAAATGGAAGCAACACAAAATAGAGTTATGAATAAATATCGTAGCACCACAATATAACCAAAATGCAATAAGGGACATAAGAGTCCAAAGGAAAATCGATCATATCAAAAACTAGTACCTGAAGTTACTACTCTCGTCTACCATAAGTCTTTAACCAATAGTCCCATTCTTAAAATGAAACCTCTTCCCTAAGAATCAAGTTTTCTTACTTTTGCTTATTAGATTCATGCCACTCCATGGCTCTCACATAATCATCTGTGAAAGTAGTATCAATATATTTTTCTCATACATTGTAAATCACAATACCTCAAAAGAGTTAGTCTCAAATCACAAGGTATACTTAAGCACAAGGTATGAACCATACAAACAAAACTCATGTGAAAATATATATTAATGTTGAAGTCTGAAATCAATAGTAAATCATACCAATCCACTTCCAAGCATTTCAAAGTGTAAAGTCATATATGGTTATTTAAATAGATTCTAGTAATAGTGGTAGGGCACTAAGGTAACAACAAAATAGAAATCCAAAATTATACAAGGGTAAGGTACTAATTCATCTGCCAAATCAACAAATCTATCATAAACTAAGGTAGGGTACTAAAGTAACTACTAAACTAAAAATCCATCACAACACCAAGTTGGGGAACTAAGCCATTACCCAAACCTAAAGCCCACCCTTTTATTTTATTAAACAACAATCATTTCCATTTTTTCTTACTTACTAGAGATGGATGCAAATCAACCCAAGGACACAATTAGACAGCTCGTCATATTAGCTCCCAATAGAACCACAATACCCTTACCTCAAACCTAGGAATAGTGATACACGTGGTTATACTGATGCTTGAAAGCAACACCAGATCCTCCACACATTAATTACCTATTCCTTAAATATTGATGCCCCTATAGGACCCATAGGTCTCCTAGAGTGTAGGGAAGGACCTTAAACTAGTACACATCGACACATCAGTATACCAAAAAATTGACAGCAAACCCATCACTCTAACATTGGGACCTCTAGAGAGTAACCATTCCTAACTTGATGTCTTTCACTCAAGAAGTATTTTACATAGTGATCACATAATACACATATGACACATAAGTTTTCATTTTCCATACATAACCATTTTCACCTTTATTTCAAATTTTTTATATAAACTTTGAGGTCCTAGGTCTATGTTAAGCCAAGGAAAATATAAGATCAACTTATCAAAATTCTAATACCATCCAAACATTCAATTATTTCTAAAAGATTAATTAGGTCAAATTTATGAATATACCCTTCAAAAACCATTGTTTTGACATTTTACTCATTTTTTTTGTATCAAACTTTATCATTATGAGAGATTTTTCATGATTAGGTAAAAAAAAATATTCATCATTATTTTAGCACTTATGCAAACATTGTATTTTACCATTTAATAGTATTTTCAACCTTTCATGTATTTTATGGGTTGCAACAAATAAAAGCCTAATCATGCAACTCTTAAACACTACATATTCCATGCAGCATATACGTACACATTTAAAGTATAAAACATCATTCAAATAAGAATAATATCATCATAGTACATGTAGGAGAATATCTCTAACCCTAGGTCATATGAATAGATTTTATCATAAGCTAATCCTAATCATGAACATATGCCTCCATGTAAATTATCGTAACCCTACTTCCATGCATGAGAAATCATGAAGCATATATCATGGAATTAGAATCATTACTTGATAACAATGGAAATCTTAAAAAAATCTTAGACATGCAAAATTAAAGAATTTGACATATTACCATGCATACAACTCAATTTTCAATAATATTGCATATCATCCCTTCATCATATTATCATTATATCATACATTCTACCATACTCAAACAGTTTAAAACCATAGCATGATTCTATGTCCAAACGTTCCTAGCATACTCACACATAATTTTTATCATTCTATGAGTGATTGGACTTACCTTACCAAGCTTACACAAAAGAGATATTCTCTAAAGCTCTAAAGGATTACCCAAGAATTTAACATCCAAACACATATAGATATTAGGATATAATATTATAAAAATAATAATCCCGAGTTACTAATATACTTAAAGAATACTATAAAGTTGAGTAAGAAAGTGGGAAGTAATGGAAAGAGAAGTAATAAGAGAGGGAAGCTTCAGAGGTTAATGGTGTTGCAAAGGTGGAGGCTTTAGAAAACTTGGCCAAAGCCAAAGGACTAGGTTTCAATGGATTGAAGTGTAGGTTAGGGGGTTAGATTTGCTATGAAATGATAAAGGTGAAGGGGGAGGAATGATAACAAAGGTGTAGCAAGAAGGGAGAAGGAGAGGTGAGTAGAAATGGTCAAATAAGGGGTAAGAATTTTAGTTGAAATGGGTGCAGATTCAAGTGGCGCTTTTGGTAAAATGGATAACGGTGGGAATGTCAAGCTTCAATGGACAAGGTCGAATGGAAGGGGGAGGGAAGGCAACAATGGTCGGTGTAGATAGGCTAGGAAGGACAATTTTTGAATGTGGTGGGGAGGAGGAATTGGTGCCGAAGGTAAGGAAGGAAGGAAGTTGGTGCAAGGAAGGGGAAATTGTAGAGGTTTTGTCTATGGCTGTTGGGGTAGCTTTAACGATGGAGGACGGTGAAAGCTATGGAGGATCAGTGATGGGCCCGACTGGTAAGATAGGGAGGCTAGAGGGGCTTCTTGTTGGAATAAATGTAAATGGTTGTCCATAGAGTAAACAAAGTTTGAAGGATGGAGGAGAAATTGAGCAAGATGAAGCTTAGGAGAGTAGAAGGTTGTAGTTTTTCATCAGGCCTAGCACAATACAAGGGGATATAAGTAGGGGTTTGTGTACAATTAGACCAAGAGCAAAACTAGGAGAGAAAAATAAGGGGTAGAAAGGATTTATGGTGAAGAGTGATGGTTCAAAGAGTAAGGTGCAAGTGATAAGTGTGACTTTCACATCTTATTCCAAAGGTTTATAAGAGCTTTTACCTCTAATTTTAGTTGGAATTCTCCCTTTTTGTTTTTGTTACTACTTTTGTCTTTTGAAAGTTTGTAGGGTCTCAAGCAACAAAAAAAAATCATGAAGGATGGAAAAAGAATAAGCATAAGGGGAGAATAAAGGAGAGAAAAAGAGCAAAGCAGAGCAAAAGTTAAAGCGGAAAGAGATTTAGAGCTAAAATATAAATTCGGGAATAAAATGAAAGTAAGAATGCATATTCAAAGAATATGGGCCTGAAAAAAGTGGAATTTAGACAAGTAAAAGTTTTATATTTTGAAAATCTTTCAACATCAAAGTTGTAGATCTTTTAAGTATATTTCTAACGCATCCAAAATCATATAAATATGAATTATGATGAAAATGTTGTGGTCAAAATACACATCATTATAAAAGGTGACATGGGAAGCCCATCTTTATCAATACCCTAGGGATCGAAGAGGAGGTAACATAAAAAATCTCATTCTAATTTCTCTCGAAATAGCCTCCACTACCTTTCTCTTCTCTCTTCTCTATCTCTTCCCAATTCATCAAGAACTCTCTTGTAAATTAGAGATCGAGGTGTAAGAAGTTAAATTATTGCAAGAATTTATGAAAATCAAGGGTATTATGTAATGATCCTTTTTGTATATGTTGAATATCTTATTGTTTTTAAGTTACTGATATGAATTTCATAGGCTAGATCTTCTGCTAAGGTGAAGGGGTATTTCCCTCGATCCGAAACTATTGAAATATTGCATCCTTTTGTATTCAATCCATGATTATGTGATGTGTTATTGATTGATTGACAGATTGATGAACAACATTGGGTTCTGATTTTCGGTGTGGAAAATACTCGTGAGATCGAGAGATAATCTAGTATTAGACGCAATAGCACAACGGGAGATTAAATTGTAGGTCGAGAGATGATCAATTTAACCTCTATAATAATAAAGGAGGAAACTTTGTGGACTCTAAAGCATTACATTCTATTATTCTCTAAGCTAGATATAGTTAGGGCTATCGATATGTAATAGGGTGGTTGTGGCTTGAGAAAGCACAATACTTTCTATCCTTGTTGGCATGATTGATTATGATTGTTGAATTATTTTGTGATGTGATATTCGATTACTTGTGAGGATCGGGGGCGATGAACAGGAACCTTAGCTCTTCTATTTACTTGAGTCACTTATGTTTTATTTTGCTTTATTTTTAGCTTAGTCAATTATTTTAGGTAGCTTACAATTTATTATTTCATATCATCTCGTAGTCTAGGCATCACTATGTTCTATCATTGTCTTAGTTTTCATTCACCAATCCCTGTGGGATCGACCTTGACTACCACTCTGACCCCGTGCACTTTCGGGTAGGAACGTGTCAAGTTTTTATTGTTGTTACCGGGGATTGGCAATGAGTGACATTAGGACTCAAGTAATTTATTGTGATCTAGATATTTTATTTTATTGAACTTTATTCTTGCATTTTTTTTATTGTGGTTGACTAATCTTAGGTGTAGGAGTTTCTGATTTAGTGCGGGTACACTAGTGCATAACCATTGCTAGTTGTGGTAAGTTAGTGCCACTTGATCCCGCGATTGAGAGAACCATCTCACATTTACATAGGTCATAGACCACAAGCATTGAAAAGGAAACCAATCATCCACCCATGATGGACAAATCCCACCACAAGGGAACATCCTACTCCAAGAACAAGCTCTCATTCCTAGGTCGCTTTGGGACTACTTGAAGTCCCCTAAAATATTAGAAAACTAATAATTTAATAAATGGATTTTATTTGAAATAAATTAGCTTTTAAAATTATTTTATGGATTTTTTAGTATAAAAGTTTTGATAGGAGTATTTAATAAATTAAAAATAAATATTTTGTTATTTTATCATATTATTTCTATTTAAATAAATTTTTAAACTAGTATTTTATTATACTTATCCTTTTTAAGCCCATATATTTAATTAATTTAAATCAAACTATTAAATAAACTTATTATAAAAAATATTACATCCTATTATTTTATAAATTTAATTATTTTAAATTTTCCATTTTTCCCACTTTCCTTTTTCCTACTTTTTCTTTTCTTTCTCCTTTTTTTTCTCCTTTTCCCTATTTCTTTTTCCCTTTTTCCTAGCTTTGGGCCGCCAGGCTAGTAGATTTGCATTCCCCTCCCTGCGTTCCTAGGCCGATGGCCCATTCTTTTCCCCCCACACGCACAGCAGACCCAGCCCTCCTCCTCTC
The DNA here is from genome assembly GCA_030549775.1 of Tamarix chinensis. Classification (NCBI taxonomy): domain Eukaryota; kingdom Viridiplantae; phylum Streptophyta; class Magnoliopsida; order Caryophyllales; family Tamaricaceae; genus Tamarix; species Tamarix chinensis. The sequence continues at coordinate 67,683,985 of CM060181.1, forward strand.
CTCCTTCCTTTCTCCCCTGGACCGGCTAGCCCGCTCATTTTTTTCCCCCGTGCGTCGTCCTGCACCTCCCTCTCCCTTTCTTTTTTTCTTCTTCTCCCAATGTCTCAACCTAGTTTCTCCCGGACCCATTGCCATCGCCACTACTGCCTACGCCTCGGGCACGCCAGCCACAGCCCCGCTGCCACCTTCTGCCACCGCCTACCTCTCTCCTTTTCTCTCTCTCTCTCCCCTGTACCTCTTTTTCTTTCATCATTTTGGAAGCTGACATGCCATGCATACCCATCCTGCATGGCCACCCTACCACCTCCCTGCAACCCTAAACGCTGCCACCAACTACCACCTATCCCCCTACCCTTCCTCTTCTTTTTCTTCTCCCCTTCAGCCATTTTCTACCCCATCTTTTTGAACCCCTTACCCCCGATCTCCTCTCTCTCCTATTTCTTATCCTCCCATTCCACCCCTATTTTTGCACATTGTCGCTCCAACCGCCTCACCAACCCCTCGCACCACTCCCTACCACCCTCCACCTCAGCTTTACACCACCCCAATACCCCTCTCAAGCCATCCCGCAACCCTCTTCCTCCCCTCTTCCTTTTCTCCCTATTTTTCAGCCTTCTCGACAACCCACCTGCAACCCCTCCTTCCGCCGCCGTATGGCTGTCTCTACCGCCACCCAAAACCACCAATCTCCTCCTTGCAACATTCTCTACCACCCCATACCTTATTTTCCCGAAACTACCCCCCCCACCCCTTCATCTTTCCCTCCTCTTTTCCTTCCTTCTTAGCCCTCCACCTTGACCCACCTCAGCAACCAACTTCGCCACTCGCCTCCACCCTTGCCGCCAACCATCAACTCGCCCCTCACCTCTTCGCCATTCCACACTTGACAGCCACCTACACCCCCTCTTCACTCTTGTAACATTCCCTTGCCTTGAAACCTCCCCATCCATCTTCTTTCCTAGCCTAAAGACCTCAACCCAAAAATGACCATCCCTCACCTCTACCCTTACCTTCGATCCATTTTTCCTATCCCAACAAGCATGTGGCTCACGTTGCTCATACAGCATGAGTTCCAAATTATTTTGGGAGTTTTTATGTTTAATTATTGTGGTATATTAATAGTTAAATAAAGTGTGTTATTAATTAAGTTTTTTTTTATAAAGTTTTATCCTTTTTAAATTCCTACTTCTAATAAAATAAATTGACATTCTTTTTAGGTGTTGATTTTGCTATTTAAATCTTGAATCTTTAACTGGGATACCAGTAAGATTCGATTTTTGCGGGGATCTAAGGTAATCGTTAAACCCCACTTAAATGCATGGATAAACTTATGTTTACACATTAAGATTTTTAATATGATATTATGTTTGATATATGATTGTTAGTATAATTTATATGTTGGCTTGAACTGTTTAATAAAAAGGAAAGTATGCCCTTTATGTGCTATGTGTGGAAATGTTGCTTAAGGAAAGAGTTTAGCTATTAATGGAAGCATTAAGTACCTATCCTTGTTATTTTATGTTATTGTGACCATTTATGCATGAATAATATTATTGTTAGCCCTAGGGGTATTTTCGTAATATTCCTTGTAATATTCCTTGTGCTAGATTATGGCCTAATATGTGTGGGTGCTAATATGTATTATGTTAAAATATAATGGTTGGTGGAGTTGGATATTGTGAATGGAGTATTAATATTATTATTCCATGTGGTAATGTTAATTTAATAGAAATGGAGTAGTAAAGGGGGTAAAGTAGTAATTTTGGAGGCAAAAGGGCAATATGGCAATTTTATGATTAAATGGAAAAATGGTAATTTTATAAGGGGTATTATGGTAATTTTGGGAGAAAAGGATAAAGTGGTAATTTTGGAGGAAAAAGGGGCAATATGGTAACCTTATAAGCAAATGGCAAAATGTTAATTTTATAAGTAAAGGGGTATTATGGTAATTTTGGGAGTAAAGGGTAATATGGTAATTTTTGAAGAGAAGGGAAAAATGGTAATTTTGAAAGGAAAGATAAAAATAGTAATTTTGGATGTAAAAGGGTATTATGGTAATTTGCAAGCAGAGGGTAATATGGTAATTTCATAAGTAAATGGCGAAATGGTAATTATTTAAGTAAAAGGGGTATTATGGTAATTTTATAATTAAAAGGGTATTGTGGTAATTTTGTAAGTAAAAGGATATTATAGTAATTTGGGAGTAAGGAGTAGAAGAGTAATTTTGTAAATTAAAAGGATATTTATGGTACACTTGGAGTAAGGGGTAACTTGGTAATAATAATAACGACGAAGGATAAATTGGTAATTAAATTATGATTAAAAAAGGGTAATTAGATAATTATGATAATAGAGAAAGGTAATTTTGTAAATTAACCAATAGAAGGGCATTATTGTAATTTTAATAATGGAGAAGGGCAATATAGTAATTATAAGAATGGAAAAGGGGAAATTAATAATTATAAATATGGAGAAGGGTAAATTAATAAGTATAAATGCTGAGAAGGGTAAATTGGTAATTATAATTATGAAGAAGGGTAAATTAATAATTGTAAATATGAAAAAGGGTAATTTGGATTTTATAATAATTGAAAAGGATAAAATGGCAATTATGATAATGCAGAGGGGTAAAATGGTAACTATGATAAAGGAGAAGGGCAATTTGATTATTTAACCGACTAAAGGGTAAATTGGTAATTATTTAACCAACTAAAGGGGTAAAATAGTAATCATAATAATAAAGGAGGGTAATTTGGTAATTTACCCAACTCAAGGGCAATTTAGTAATTATAACAAATGAGAAGGGCAATTTGGTAATCTAACCAACCAAAAAGGGAAATATGTTAGGGTTAACATTTATGAAGGGTGAATGGTGATCTAAAAAGTGTAGGAAATAACTGAGTAACATAAACTAAGCAAGGGGTAATTTGATAATTATGCAACCTTAAGGGTAATATGGTAATTTGTCAAGTAAGGAAGGGATGACTGAGCAGTTATATAAGAAAGGGGCAAATGAGTAATTTGACCTACCATGTCACTGTGATTGTGGAATTTCATAATATGACTCAAATAATGCTGATTAGCAAGGTAAGAGTATTTCATAATTGGTAAGTATCACGAGAACGAATCTTAACCTAGAATTAGATGAGATTATGATGGCCTTAATGATTTCTTTGTGTATTCTTGGATAACCGTCTGAATAAGAAATAACTAATGATATCAGAACGATCGAAGGTGAATAAGTATCTGATTATTGTGCTTTTCGTGATCACTTTAATTAAGACACAAACACTTAAAGTGAAAGACCTCAAGATCGGGTATGGTTGCTCTTTAGGGGTCACTACCCTAAAGACGTGGTTTATCCCACGATTATTCTAGTATTTGTTGGTGTGCCTTTATGCCCCATTCCGGCCCTATATCTTACTCTATCTAGCTCTATGAATGTAGTTATGGATATGCATACTTATGGATTAGGTGTCCTTGTCGGTAGGGTACTGAGTAGCTCTATGCACCAGTACGACTAGGGTACCTTTACGTCCCTGGGTTCATGGTTGAAGGGTATTGAGTAGCTTGTATGCATCGGTACGACCAGTGTACCTTTGTGTCCCAAGTTCTTGATCTCCCATCCGAGGCAAATGTATGAAATTTGCTGTGCTGATTAAAGAAAGGAAAAATACTAATCATGAAAGTGAAAGATTAATGAGCCGGGCCCAATTGACTTTTGATATTGAATACCAATCCACCAGTTAAAATAGTGGCCTAGGAGCGTGTTGCCCTGGCAAGTGATTATGAGTACCGATCCATCGGATATAATAGTGGCCTAGGAGCATGTTGCCCTGGCAAGTGATTATGAGTACCGATCCACCAGATATAATTGTGGCCCAGGAGCGTATTACCCTGGATGATGTTGATATATATTCCTGTAATACCCCGTATTACTTTAAATTAGATTCTTGAGGCTTAAAGTTTGATTAGTGGGAAAAGTAAACCATAATATTATTATTGTTTCTATTTTTTTTAACAATCGCCTTGTTGTCTCGAGTAGGTCTATAATTATTGAGTTATAAAAATAATCCACATTAAATGTAAGAAAGGGTAGAGGAAGTTAAAAATTGATGTCGTTAATAAAATCGATAATAAGAAGAGAGTAATTAAAATAGAAGGGAATTGTAAGAATAATAATAATGCTAGAAATAATTTCCAATAAAATAAAATAAGTGATAAAATAATGATAATAATAATATTGATCATAATAATAATAGTACCATGATTTCTTCTTGGAGGAAATTAAACCTTGCTTAAGTAGTAATTCTTTTTCCTAATAACCTTACTTGCTAGCTTAATACTTTAGGAGACTTCTGCTAATCTTTTCCTAATCAAACCCCCACCTCTTTCCCCACCTTTTTCCACACTTAAACCCAGCCAAACCACCCCTTAATCTGTCGAAGAGCATGCAGCCCATTCAGCCATGCATCCCATCACCTTTCCCCTCTCCTCCCCATGCATATGTCTCTTCTTTTCCAGCACTATCCCCATCTTTTTGCAGCTTTCCCTCTTCCCCAAACATAGCCTTCTCCTCCCTGCATTGCCACCTCCCTCACACCACCCCCAGCCCTACATATTGCAGCCATCAACCAGCCCATTGCCCCCATGTCACACCCACATGCAGCCTCTTCACACCTTCGACAAACAGCCCCTTCCCCTCCAACTTGTAGCCTCAACTCTCTTTTCCCCAGCCTGCACCCCTACTCTATCTTTCCATCATCTACCCACCTATTTTCCCTCCTTTCCCATGCCAATCCACCCTGCAAATTCCCAGCAAAACAGCCCAGCCATGGCTATCACGTCACCCAGCTTTATGCAGCCCCAAATCTCACGTAACCCCAGCTAGCCCATCCACCAAGTTGCAGCTCTTATCTTCCCCTCCTCTCAACCTGCACCCCTATACCACTTTTCCAGCCATCTATCCCTCCATTTTCCTCCTTTCCCATGCATTCAACCAGCCCCTTTCCCTTCTCCTAAGCTTCGACACCCTCATCCCCCAAAAAAACCAACCATCAGCCATACCCTTCGACACCCATCCTTTCCCTCAACTTGCAGCCCCTATTTTTCCCTTCTCTCAACCTGTAAACCTACCCCATCTTTCTAGCCATCTACCCCTCCATTTTCTTCCCTTCCCCATGCCTCAACATGCCACTTGCAGACCTCCTACCCCATGCAAACCTGTCGACACCATCAACCCCCTGAAATAGCCCACTCGCAGCCCCTTTACTCTAACCGTTGCAGCAGCCCTTTTGCTCTCTATTTTTCCCTCCCTTTATTTAGTCTCAACCTGCATATATCACCCTCCTTCCCTCTCCCTTTAAGCACTCTAATTCTCCCCTTGTAGCCCCCTATTTCCCTTCCCTAAATTCCAGCGAAAAAAGAAAAGAAAGTGCAGCCCCAAACTCCCCTCCCCTCAACCGAATTGAGTCTCAAAAATATTCCAGCTTTTGCCTTGTGTTCTACCTTCCCCAAGCAGCTATTTTTCTTCCCAAAGTAAGTACTCTATCCTCGGTGGGTTCAATGATTAAATTCATGCACCGGTTGCCTCCTTTATTTTCCTAATCATTTTCAAGTATTAGCTTATGTAGGTTGTATTTTGATTATTTTATTTTGCATAAATATTTATGTTTGTAGTTTGGATGGTGTATTCACTTCTAGGTAACCTTGACCTCGCTTAGAGTATTTGTGGAGGAAGCTCGTGACATTAATATTTCATAGCTCAAGGTAAATCCAGCTAATCCGTAGATGGTAGAATTTTTATGTCAAAATGATAGGCTAGTTTTCTAGGATTAAATCATGATAGGATGAAGTTATCAAATTTTTCTATGTTTCTGGGAAATGGTAGCATGATGTATTTCTTTTCTACATGAATATCCTGATGTGTAAATTTACATGTGTTATCATGCAATCTTTTCATATGCCTAAGTAATGTTCTAAAGATTTGACGAAGTGTATGTTAACGATAACGAACTTGAATTATGCTAGTAAAATGAAATGAATATGCTTATGGTAAAATGTAGTTTATATGGGAGCATGTTGTAGTTCATTCCTACATGAATATAATGATATGTAAATTAATATGTGTAATCATGCAATCTTTTTATATACCTAAGTGATATTCTTAAATGTGACGAAGTGTATGCTAATGGTAACGAACTTGGATTTATGCTAGTAAAATGAGACTGGTAGGTTTAAGGTAAAATGTAATTTTATATACCATGATTGTGTTTGAGATTTATTTGTGAAAATTGTAAAAGCCTATGAAATATTTAAAATGTATGCTAATAGTGTTTACATGTACTATGTATGATAAATGGTTAGGGATAATATGGTCCTTTGTAGTACCATAGAGATTATCAGATGTAAAGTATCAATACTTATTTTATGCTAGCATTTCATTACAAATGGCTTGTGTAAGTAAACTCGGTAATAAAAGTGAAGGAAAATGTGGTCGTTATAGATTGAGGGGTATTTTGGTCATTAAGGCAAAAAGGTGTTCCAAAGTGGATAAATGGATTAATTAAATTAAGTGTTGGCTTTAAAATAAATGTGGGGAATAATTGGATAACTAGTTTGAACTTTGAATCCAAAAATTAGTCGGGCTATGGCATAATGCCTAACCCTAGGCCGTGTTGGCTTGGATTGGTTGCGACCTTGTGGTCTTTGGATGTGATGTTGTTTGTTGATCGTTGACTAAGTTGAACGTTGTGAATCTCAACATTCTAAAAGGAAATAATAACCCGGAATTTCATATGACAATAATTACTTAAAGAGAAAGACTCGAGTTGGAAAGGAATCTCGTTCCTCAGACTAGGCCGCCGAGTGCATGGTTTTTGGCCTTCAGGTTAAGGGGCTCACTTCTCCTCAATAGGTATTCCATACACCCTATAGGGAGTACACGTACTTAAGGTCTTAAGTTCTGAGGTTTAGTATGGGCGACTGTTATGTCGTGTGGCTTCCTTAGTAAGCTTTACCTGGAATCGAGTGATTTATTTTGATACCACCCTCCTTGACGATCTTTGCCATGGATATAGGATTGTATTCCACTTGAGAACTGCTGTGAGTTTTATAACCGAATTAGACACCCACCATAATACTTCTGTAATAATTGGAATAGGAATGACTTGACCTTGGTGAGAGTGCTCGGGATATCACTAGTTCTTCCTATTATGCCATAATGTATGGTAGTTGGTAAGTTAAATTGATTATTTAATTATAAGCATGCCTTAAATGCCTTGATAGAGATTTTGACCTAGCTCGTAATGTTAAATATGATGTGGTTGTGTGTTTCAAAATCGTGGCCTTGCATGTGAGCATATGTTCTCTTTGAATTCCGTACTTGTATGATGTTTGCTACATGGGTATGCTACCTCTCCGGAGGCATTGTGTTTTACTCAGTACGAGGAAGTCAAACAGATGCTATCACTTTTTAGAGGAGTAAGTCCAGGGCATGCGTTGGCTAAAAGACTACGAGGAGCGTCACCCAGGCGAATAGGTAGATTTAGGGAGCGAGTGGACCCCGCCCCTTTTTTTTCCCTTTTCCTTGTAATTTGTTGGACTGTAAGAGTGTAAGGCAGACCATTATTGACTTTTTTGTACTCTGTTATTATTTTCTAAATGGTTAGTTATTTAATTTCCTAAACAATCATTTGCCATGGATAATATCTCTTTTGCAAAACTCTTGATTTCGTATTATACTTCTCTTATCTTTGGATGGTTTGATTTGTTTTAAGCCTTAGCACTTAATGTAAGGATGGTGAGGAGACCAGACTTATGTCAAGTGTGGCGGTAACACCCACTGTTCTTTAATTTTTGCTTCCGCAAACCAACATTTAAACTAATGTTTCAAGGTGTGATTTTGGGGTGTTACAATTCCAATCCACCGGCAATAATAGTGGGGGTCCTGAGCTCAATAAAATCAGTCATGGATGTGAATAAAGTTATGGAAAAATGCTAATCACTTATAGCGGAACACCATGTGAGTCGGGGCCAGATCGGTCCACCGGCGAATAATAGTGGCGAGGAGCATTTTGCCCTGGAGACCGATCCACCATCATACAATAGTGGTTAGGTGCATTCTGCCTTATGAGCGACCGATCCACCAGCTATAATAGTGGGGTTCTCGCACTCACATAGATATAAAATATGAGAGTTGATTGAATAATGATAGACTAATGGCTTAAGGCCCGAAAGTATCGATTGTTCATAACGACCTATTAATATCTGATGTGGTTGTTATTTATGTGAATGTTATATGTACACATCTTGTTATATATGTATATAGCTTAGTATCATGTGTGACATGGCGGGCTTGCTTTTAAGTGTGATTTTAAAGGGTTACTCAGTATCATAGTACTGAAGGGTTCCCTTTGTGGGGCCCCTACCTATTCAATGGGCGGTGTCCCTTGCATATCTTTTCAGGTGTGACTCAAGTAGGCAATGGGAAAGAGGGTAAGGATTATCAAGACTTTTAGGGTTCTCCCTTTGCTTTTACGCTCTGGTTTAAATGTATTTCTTGTTCTTGTAACCACCACTGGTGGATTCTAATTTTATAAAGTGTATTGCCCTTCTCTGATTGAAACATGTTTTGGAAATCTAGCAAAGTGTATCTCATTCGTTTAGCCTTAGCACTTGGTACTGGAACGGTATGAGTGAACCGGTCTAGTACTAAGTGTGGTGGTAATATCCCCGAAATTCACTGTTTTATATTTTGCTTCCGCTATTTGTTTTAAATAAAATAAAATTTTTCAGTAGTGAATTTTGGGGGTGTTACACTATGCTACACCGAGCCTTGATGGCTCAACATCAAGCATACAAAGACTGGCTGTACAAGCTAATAATTTTGAGATCAAGCTTGCCATTATCCAGATGTTGTAAAAATAAGTTCAATTGGGAGGCAACCATATTAAAGATCCCCACTCCCACATTGCTAACTTTGTAGAAATCTGTGACACTTTTAAGCTAAATGGTGTTTCTAATGATGCTATTAGGCTTAGATTGTTCCCTTTTTCTTAATGTGATAAGGCTAAGATTTGGTTACACTCATTAGCCTTAGGGTCTATTACCACTTGGGGCGATTTGATGAAGTCTTTCCTTTCTAGATATTTCCCACCATCAAAAACTGTAAAATTACGGAATGACATCACTACCTTTATGCCAAATGACCTTGAATCGCTTTATGATGCATGGGAACGGTTTAAGGATTTGCTTAGGAAGTTTCCATGTCATGACCTGCCTTTGTGCCTTTAGGTGCAAACTTTTTATAATTGTATCTCTGATACTAACCGTTCTATGATAGATGCGGCTATAGGAGATATCATTATGAACAAGACCCTAGAGCAAGTTTATGAGTTCATTGAGGAGCTAGCCTTGAATTCCCACTAATGGAACTCTAAACATGCCTTGATTCAATGGACTCTAGGAATTCACTCTTTAAATTCCATCACGTCGTTAGAGGCTAAGATTGATTTGCTTGCTAAAAAATTTGACAAAATTGGTAATACTTCTTATATGTAGGTACAGGCTAATGCACCTATGTGTGAGTTATGTGTGGATCACACTTGAGCATAGAATGTCAAGTTGGGAATCCCTTCCAATAATATTATGACCAAGTAAACTACATGGGCAACGGTTATGGGTGATCGAACAATCCCTACTCCAATGTGAACAATCTTGGATGGAGAAACCATCCAAAGTTGAGTTAGACAAATGAAGTTCCTACAAAGCCTCCAGGATTCACACAGCAATTACTAAGACCTCCAACTCCTTTACTACTTAAACAACCTCATTGAAGAGATGATGTCCAAGTTCATCACTCGCACCAAGAGCACCCTTCAAAAACCTGACGCTCAAATTCAACCTCACCTTTAGAAACAAGACTCACAACCCAAAATTAGGATGCATCCGTCAATAACCTAGAGGCATGGATTGGATAACTTGCTAATGTCATTTCAGGTAGAGCACCTAACACATTGCTTAGTGATACAATCATTAACCCCAAAGAGAAAATCAATGCAATAGCCTTGAGGAGTGGAAAACAACTACCTAAACCATACCCTCAAGAGCCCAAAGAAGTTGAAGAAAAATCTCCTAAAGAGAAAGTGCCTGAATCACAACCTATGATGATCCACACTTCACCTCAAGAAGTAAAGGCTTTTGTTCCTCCTCCTCCATTTCCAGGTAGGACTATACAATGCAACTTAGATACTCAATTTGTAAAATTTCTTAATAAGCTTAAGAAAGTGCACATTAACTTACCCTTTCTTGACATTGTGAGAAATCTGCCTAGCTATGGAAAGTTTCTGAAGGACATAATCACTCACAAGAGGAAACTAGATGAGTTTGAAACAGTAAGTTTGAATGAGGATTGCTCTACAATCTTGCATAACAAAGTTCCTCCTAAGCTTAAGGATCCAGGAAGTTTTACTATCTCATGTGTAATTGGGGATCTAGACTTCGAGAAGGTGTTATGTGATCTTAGTCCTAGCATTAATTTAATGCCTTTCTCTATTTTCAAGTGTCTAGGTCTAGGGGAACCAAAGCCCACCAGTATGTCCCTTTAGTTGGCTGATTGATCTATCAAATATCCTAGGGGTATTATTGATGACGTTTTAGTTAAAGTGGACAAAGTTATCTTCCCTATTGACATTATTGTGCTAGATATCGAGGAAGACCACAAAGTCCCCCTAATTATTGCTAGGCCTTTCTTAGGAATAGGACACACTCTTATAGATGTCCAAGAGGGTAAGCTCATTCTTCATTTCAAGGGTGAAGAAGTAACTTTTAATGTATTTAAAAGCATGAAATACCCCTTATATGATAAAGTTATCTTGGATAATGTAATTGATGATTATTTTCAAGCAAGTGTTGTGTAGGATCCCTTGGAAATGTATTCGGTTCATTAAAGAGAGTGGGAGAATGAAGAGAAAGAAGAGGTTATCCAGTACTTGAATGCACATCCATCATATGGTCGTCACACTATGGTCTCCCTACAAGGGCTGGAGAGGGCCCAAATTCTATAATTAAAGTCATTTTTTGAGGAACCTCCCATGCTAGAGCTCAAGCCACTACCTCAGCATTTGATATATGCACTTCTTGGTCATAATGATACACTTCCCATCATTATTTCTTCATATTTTTCTAATCTTGAAGAAGCAAAATTGATGAGAGTGCTTAAGGAATGAAAGAAGGCCTTCGGATGATATTAAAGGGATTAGCCCTTCCATGTGTATTCACGAAATTCTCATGGAAGAGAACCACAAGAAAGTGATCCAACCTCAAAGGCGATTGAACCCAACAATGCAAGAGGTTGTGAAGAAGGAGGTAGTTATTATATTAGATGTAGTTATGATCTATCCAATCTTTGATAGCGCTTGGGTTAGTCTTGTCCAAGTGGTTCCCAAGTAAGGGGGAATCAAAGTAGTCAAGGATGGTAATAACAAATTGTTGCCTACTGATGCACTGTCGTATGCACAACAAATTTAATAAATAAATCCTAATTTCCAAATACGTATTATATGGCAAGAAGGAGTCGAACCCACAAGGAATGGAATATAATCAATAATTCTGTAATCGATGTTAAAACCCCAGTTATGCAATAACATATAATTCTATCATCAATATCTAAACTATGCATAAATAATAGAACATTGTACTCACTAATTAACTAATAAGGACAGGAAGGTATTGATTATGGAATTAGGATATCAAATAATCATGGAGAAACGAAAGATTCTAAATGATTTAACGTTGACCTGTAGAAACTCATAATAATTCATCTCTTTGCCTTCTCTTAATTATAATAAATTGAATAAGCTCTCAATTTATCATCTAACCAATTAATAACCTAGGTTAAGAACACTAGATTCAATTAATGGCAGCATTACGAATGGAAAGCAGTCAACTACGACCATAATCACACAAGCTCGGATCATGCAATCGTACGAATTAATGGACAAGATTAATAATTAATCTTTTGCTACTCTGGAAACGTTAATTAACAATTACGTATTAATTCTGTTATCCTAGCGTAGATTAAGATCTAAACTAGATAGGTGATCAGTCTAATTAGTTTAAATTCTTAATCTATGATGCAAGATCATTCAATTCTGTCCATCAATTCAATTAAATTTTATTTCGAGTCATGAATTCAAATTGCGTTATCATATCCGAAACCCTAATTCCATCATCAAATCCTCCTACCTTATACTATCTACATAATTGCAATAACACACAATTAAATGCAACAATCTATAATTAACATCAAAGCTTATAAATAATTTAACAATGAAACACCAAACATAAGAAAAATAATAATGCAACAAAGAGAATTGAATTGCATTCAATCAAAAATCAAAACTTGCAATTAAAAGAGGAATGGAGAAGAACTTATCGAATTGAATTGCAGAATGTTGATTGTTCAATTGAATACAATGGAGAGAAAGACAATTGGAATTACAAATTACATGTGGTATCTAGAGAGTATAGAGAGAAAGAGATAATCCCATTCTCGAACTCCCCCCGAACCACCCTTTCGAATGTTCAAACTTTAGAAATATATCGTGGAAACGTTGCGCGAACGGTTACAGAATTTGAGAAAAATACGGTCCGTGTTAGAAAACACGGGACCCCCGTGTTTTTCCTTGAACTCTCGGCCAAATGCTGAATTTTCAGTGCTGATAGAAAAACACGGGTCGTGTTTAGGAAACACGGGGGGGCCGTGTTTCTTGTTTCTTCATTATTTCTTCATGAAATTTCAACACAATCTTCCGTTTGATATATATTCTTCATTTCTAGTCTTTTCTTCCATGGATTCCATATCTCTTGATGTGTTCTTTGTTGCCTTTTCTCTTTCCATCGATTTCTCCTTTGAATTTCTTCATTTTTATATTTTCCTACAAAATTTATCCAAAAGAGAAAAGATTAAATGTTATAAAAATAATGAGGAATAAATGATATTTTTACTTAGCAAAATAACATATAAATCTCATATATCACCTACTAAAACTGTTATAGGTTGGCCTGTCTGCATTAATTTTACAAAGATGAATGATGCCACAAGAAAAGACCACTTCCCCCTTCCCTTCATTGACCAAATGCTTAAATGCTTAGCGGGGCATGACTATTATTGCTTTCTTGATGGGTATTTTGGTTATATGTAAATACCTATTTTCCTTAAAGACCAAGAGAAGACTACCTTCACTTATCCTTATGGAACCTTCCTATATAGATGGATACCTTTTGGTCTTTGTAATGCCATAGCCACATTACAAAGATGCATGATGGACTTATTTTATGATTTGGTCGAAAAATTCATGGAAATCTTAATGGATGATTGTTTGGTCTTTGGGTAGTTTTTTTATGCATGCTTAGACAACCTCAAACTTTTTTTAAAACATTGTGAGGATACTAATCTAGTTTTAAATTGGGAAATTTGTCATTTTATTTTCTGAGAAGGAATAGTTTTAGGTCAAAAGATTTTGTGTAAAGGGATAGAGGTAGATAAGGAAAAAATTGAAATCATTGAGAAATTGCCTCCACCTACATGTGTTATAGACATTCGTAGTTTCCTTGGTCATGCAGGTTTCTATACATGTTTCATTAAAGATTTGTCAAAAATTTAAAAACCTCTTTGTTATATGTTGGCTAAAGATATGGCCTTACACTTTTCTAATGCATGTATGATTACCTTTAACACTTTGAAGGCAAAGCTAGTGGATGCTCCGATTATTTTTACTCGTGACTAGAATTTACCTTTTGAGATTATGTGTGATGCTAGTGATTTTGCTATAGGAGCAGTATTGGGGTAGCGTAGGGAAAAAATGTTTCATATTATCTATTATGCTAGTAAGACTTTGAATTTAGTACAAATGAATTATGCAACAACTGAAAAAGAATTGCTAGTTGTGGTTTTTTCCTTTGACAAGTTTTATCCTTATCTACAAATTAACAAGGTCATTGTCTATACTGACCATACTGCCTTCAAGTATCTTTTTGTTAAGTAGGATGTAAAGCCTAGAATCATTCGGTGGATTTTATTGTTCCAAGAGTTCGACTTGAAAATCAGGGATAGGAAGGGTAGTGAGAATCAAGTAGCTGATCATTTTTCTCATTTACCCTCTACCTATGAGGCATGTGGAACATACACCTATTCGAGATGTATTTTTCAATGAGATACTCTACGCGGTTATAAATAATCCCTGGTATGCTGATATTGTGAGCTATCTTGTAAGTGGAATCTTGCCCAATGATCTTTCTTTTAATCAAAGGAATAAGTTCTTTTAGTATCTAAGGTGCTACTTTTTGGATGATCCCTAACTCCATAGGATTTGTGCTGATCATGTCATTAGAAGATGCATCCCTGAACATGAAATGCATTCTATATTATCTCATTGTCATAGTAAAGACTGCGGTGAGAATTTTGGCCCCAACAAAACAGTTGCAAAAGTCTTGCAATATGGATTTTATTGGCCTACCTTATTTCTTTTAGTGGAGTTACTCGATGTTTGGGGAATCCATTTATGGGACCATTTCCTAAGTCTCTGCTTAATGAATATATTCTTGTGGCAGTTGATTATGTATCTAAGTGCGTAAAGGCTATAGCCACTCCCACAAATGATGCAAAAGTTGTCACCAAACTTTTAAAAAAGAATATCTTTTCAATGTTTGGGACACCTAAGACTATCATTAGTGGTGGGGGTTCTTATTTTTGTCATAGAGCATTTAATGCTCTTTTAGGTAAGTATGGAGTTAACCATAAGGTTTCTACCCCATACCAACCTCATACTAGTGGGAAAGTGGAGGTGTAAAACCGTGAGCTTAAGACAATTCTTAAGAAAATGGTTAACTCCAGGATAAAGGATATGTCTTTGAAACATGATGATGCTCTTTGGACTTATCGAACTACTTTTAAACCCCCATTTGAATGTCCCGTTATAATCTTGTTTTTGGAAAATCTTGTCACCTCCCTATATAACATGAGCATAAATCATTTTGGGCTACCCATCTCGTTATCTTTGATATGCAAGCTGTAGGTGAAAAGAGGCTCCTTCAATTAAATGAAATTAATGAATTCCGGCTTAAGGCCTATGAGAGTGCGAGGTTATATAGAGAGCGCATGAAAAGGATTCATGATCAACGCATCACCAAACGAGAATTTGAAGTGGGGCAACAAGTGCTTCTATTTAATTCACAATTGCAATTGTTCCCTTGGAAAGCTTAGATCCCGATGATTAGGACCATTCACAATCACACATGTTTTTCCATCTAGAGCAATCAAAATCTCTAGCCTTGATAAAGAACCATACAATGTGAATGGGAAAAGGTTGAATGTGTATAAAGGTGGTGAGGTTGCGGCCCTCGAAACCACTATTCTTCTAGATGATCCTAAGTGAAGCGAGAAAGTCAAGCTAATGACTATAAATAATCGCTCCTTGGGAGGCAACCTAAGTTTTTATTTTATTTTATTTATTTTTCTTATTTTGGTTTGGTTTGTTTGTTTACTCTTAGATTCCTTATGGCTTTTGTTTGATGGATTTTTTGGTGGTTACATGGAAATTATAATTCAAGTAGTGACCATGGTTAATTTATTTGAGTGTGAATGCGTGAAATTGATGAAGCAAATTCTTTGCACCTCCACAAAAATCTCCACCACCACAACTACATCATGCTGCCACCATCCCACCACCACCATAACCACCATCACGTCATCTACTAATCTATACCACCTTCTCCACCAAATTGATCCATGGATCTTTTCTCCCTCTTTTCTTTTTTTCTTCTTATTTCACATTGAGGACAATGTGATACATATGCATAGGGGAGAAGATGTCCTATCCTTATCATTTGGTTAGTATTATGTTTTTCCTTATTTTATTTTGATGAGTGTTGCTGTCTTTTCTTTGGTAATGTATTTTGGATATTTTTCTATAAAAAAAATAAAGCAAAACAAACAAAGAAAAGAAAAGGAAATTACCCCTCATTGATGTTATTAAAGAGTATTTTTTGTCTTGTAATGGTGTGAGTGTTTAGTCAGGCTTGTTAAGACCATTTGAATCATCTTTTGAAAATGGATTTCTATGTGCTCAAATGTTTTGGTTGCATTGATATGAGACAAGTGTAATTGTGTTTGAGAACTTTAGGGTTATGCGTGCATTAATATTCTTATGGTATTATAGTTTGACTTATGCTAATTTACTCTGTGATAAAAGGGCTTAGAATTAGAGAATTTAGGACCCAATAAGACTTTGAGCCTTTATACTAATACATCACTACAGTCTCTTATTTTTACTTTTGTGTGTGTCTCCCCTAATGACTTTGGAAATTAGAACTTCCAATGGTTTTCTTCAAAACCATGTATGACTTAGACGTGCATTAAAATGATAGAGGGACTTGTTTTTTTTTTCATAACTTACATTAGCCAAATAACCTGACCTTCACATTTTATCCTTTGCTAACCTCATTGTACTTATGGCCGTTTTTCTTTATCTAACCACTTATGTAACCCAATTTCGTTTCTCCCTCCCTAAGTTTAGAATCAATGGGTGTTATGCAACTTGAAAAAAGGAAGTTGGGAGTATGATGTAAGCTAAGCATGGGGGAGGAGCAAAAGAGTGAATGGTTCAGTATGATGAAAAGAAAATCAATATATCTCTTATAGAAAAAAAATAAGAAGAATCAATAAGAAGTTTGGGGTTCTTGTCTTTCATGATGAAAAGTTGGGATAGTAAAATATATGTAATAAAAAAAATACAATAGGTCATTGGTACTAGACTTTTAAATACACTTCAAAAGAATTTCCATCCTAACCTTTTAACCCATGGCCCGGTTACAACCATAATAAGACCTCTTGATTTTTTTGTATTCTATGTCTTTCTAGTGGTAAAGAATTGAAAAAAATTCCAAGCATATGGATGATCTTGATCATTAGTGAGAGGACTAGAGTAGAACCTTTAAATACAATAAAACACATGATAGGTGTGTCCACAAGACCTAAAGTGAGAATTCTAATTCAAAAGTTTGAGGAATGAGTGAGTTCGTATATGGTTACCTACTATTCACTATTTGATGTCTTTGTTGTATGGCAGGTCTCTAGAGATTGATAGCACAATTACATTTCTTACATACGGGGGAAAGCTAAATATCTTTCAAAAAAGGATTTTGAGCTTTTTATTGTTATATTTTTGGGTCTTATTGCTTCTTACTTGACTCTTATATTATAAAAGAGCTAAACACTCTTTTCTGAGAAAGAGATCCTACTACATTTCTTTTCCCCAATGGTGGTTTTCTTGTATTACTTTTCTTAGGGACAAGCAAATGTTTAAGCATGGGGGAGTTGTTAAGTGTGACTTTTGCATCTTATTCCTAAGGTTTATAAGACTGTTTACCTCTAATTTTAGTTGGACTTTTTGTTCTTGTTACTACCTTTCTTTTGTGAAAGTTTGTAGGATCTCAAGCAACAAAAAAAATCAAGGATGGAAAAAAGATTAAGCTTAAAGGGAGAATACACGAGAAAAAAGGAGAAAAGAGGAGCAAAAGTTAAAGTAGAAAGAGATTTAAAGCTAAAATATATATTCTGAAATAAAATGAAAGCAATAATGCATATTCAAAGCATTAGGGCCTGAAATAAGTGGCTTTTAACCAAGAAACAATTTTTAATTTGGACATTCTTTCAACATCAATGTTATATATCCATTTAATATCTTTCTAATGCATCAAAAATCAACATAATCGGAGTTATGATGAAAACATTATGGTTAAAATACCCGGTATTACAAATACCCTAGGGTTCTAAGAGGCGGTAATATAAAAACTCTCTTACTAATTTCCCTCGAAGTAGCCTCCACTCCGTCTCTCTTGTTTCTTCTCTATCTTCTTCCCTAATTAATCAAGATCTCTCTTATAAATTAGATACTGAGGTGCCAGAAGTTAAATTTTTGCAAGAATTTGTGAACATCAAGGGTATTATCAAATGATATTTTCTCTATCTATAGAATCTCTTGTTGTTTTTAATATTCTTATTATGAATTTGATAGGCTAGATATTGTGCTAAGGTGAAGAGAAATTTCCCTTGATCCGATTTTGTTGAATTATTGCATCCTTTTTTATTGAATTCATGATCTATGTGTTGTGTTATTGATTGATTGACTGATTGATGAACCGGGGTTTCAATTTTTGGTGTGGGAAATACTGGTGATATCGAGAGATAATCAAGTGTTAGACCCAATAGCATAATGGGAGATTAAATTGAAGGTTGAGAGATGATCATGTTGACCTCTATAACAATGTAGAGGTGAAAACATTTTACATTCTATTATACTCTAAGCTAGAGAAAGTTAGGGCTATAGATATGTAATAGGGTGGCTGTGGCTTGAGAAAGCACAACACTTTCTATCCTTATTGGAATGATTGATTATGATTGTTGAATTATTTTGTAATGTGATATTTGATTATGTGGGAGGATTGGGGATGATGAACCGAAACCTTAGCTCTTCTATTTACATGAGTCACTTTGGTGCTATTTTCCTTTCTTTTTAGCTTAGTTAGTTCTTTTGGTTCTTTTAGCTTACAATTTAATAATTCATATCATCTCATAGTCTAGACATAGCTATGTTCTATCATTGTCCTAGTGGTCATTCACCAATCCCTGTGGGATCAACATTGACTACTACTCTGACGCCATACACTTGCAGGTAGGAATGTGTCAATAGGGGTAGGGAAAACTAGGGTTATAGTAAGGGGAAGAGCCAGTTTAGTCTAGGGATATGTTAGAGTAAAATATCTAGGTAAAAACTTAATGTAACAATATCTAGTGGAATTTAAGGTTATGAGGCTTTGTTTATTTGATGAAACTAGTACCTATTATGACCCAACCAAGATTTAAAACTTAAACACACCAACAAGTATATTTTGACTTAATTTAATTTTACAAATTATAATTCAAAATAATGTTATGCATATTAACTATAAATTTATTATGAAATATCATAAAATAATTATTATAGATAATACACATAATTACCATTTATAAATAAGGTTTTCTGGGAGAAAGGCATTACATTTTTCTTTAGGGATATCACATACTTGCCACGAGTTCTATATCAAATTATGGTACAATACCCACACCGTGAGGTCTAATTACATTGCAGGGGCTTGTTCTTGGAGAGCGCACCCACCACACCTTGAATTCCTCTGTCATGAGGGTTAATATGTTTTACACTTGATCTTAACAAAAATTCCTAGAAAGGTATACGAGAGTTCTAGTGGAAGTTTATTCCTCTTAATCCTCCGAGTTTCCTAAAGGCATCCTCTCATGGAAATAAATCATTTGTAAGTTTTTTCTCTAATATCCATTCAAAAAGATATTAGTATATCCTACCTAAAGGTGATTCTTTTTTTGTTCTCAAATGGCACATCTAGTTAGTGGATTTTGCTTAGGGTGCATACCTTCTAGCTCATTTTTTAGGTACAAAGGTTGATGGGTACCTATGAGATAATTGAAGATGGTTATCCAACAACCCTTTAGTATATTATTCACAGTTTTGAATGGGTGCTCAAGAAATTTAAGGATGATCTTAGCATAAATCAATCCTCTACTAGGGGACCATACATTATTCGAGGTAAGTCAAAAGTGCTAAAATTCATTCCTATATTGTTTTCATTATATAGGGGTGAAATAAATAAAGTCCTAGAATGGGCTTCATTGATCAACATCCCATTAGAAATGTGGAACTATTGAAATATAAGTGTTATTACTTAATACATTGTTCTTATTGATATCTTTACTTTTATGAAAAAAAAATTAGAAGTGAGGATGATGTCTTTGTTTAGTATGTGGAATATGAGGATCTTCCCCGATTAAGAAAGAATAATGCTGGCCAGAACCCAAAAGCTTGTGACTCTGCTACCTAGAATACCAATAAGGATAGTATAGTCAACCATGTTGTTGCCCCCTATTGTCCAACGAAATCCAAAACATGACTCTATACAAAAGATGGTGGAGGTGTTTTTGGGATAGATGAGAACAATGACAAGAGAAATCTAAAAATATTTTTGGTAGAGCTACTGAGTTACCTATGTATGGGTAATAGGGGGATGTAGAGATGCAAACAAATATAGCTACTTCCTCTCCATCATTCAAAGGAAGCCTTGTGGGAGATGGGGTGCCCCGATTCACAACTTGTGTAGGAATAGGGAGTTGAAGAGAATCATAATCAAGCATTCTGTGAGCCTAATTTAACCTTACCAGTTAGTGTTATCCCATTTACAACTCGAAGTAAGACCAGTCTCAGAAAGCTTATGGAGTTGAACTAATAACAATAGGTTAATGTCAAGCCATAGGAAAAAGTAGTTTCAAAGGCTGATAGGAAGAAAAAAATAACTCCTTTCAAGAAATAGCAGAGAAATATTTCTGTTTGAGATAAACCACAAGGCTAAAATGAATTTCATGAATTTGCACATTTCAAATTTATGGTGAGCAGGATCTCCCCTAAAAAAAAAATCCCTAGCAAAAATTTATATAAATAGTTCATGTTCACTTGAGGGAATTATTGAATCAAAAATAGTTAATCAGAAAGTGCTACATATAAAGGATAAACTTTTTTAGGGCTAGATGAACCACGATAAAATTTTGAATCATCCAAAATGAAGAAAGGTGGTTTTATGGAACCCCTCCCTTGTGCATTTCAGCCTCCTTGAAATTTCCCACTAGACTCTATCGAGGTGGGTTCTTGATTTAAAATTAGGAAAATAGTTTCCTATGACTATTGCGTATCTTTTATGCTCTGTTGGTGAAATTAAGGAACTCTAGGCATCCATTATGTCATTACCTGGCAATTTAATTGGACCATGGATAATCTGTGGAGACTTTCACTACCTCTTCAACTTAATTAATGGAATTAGTTATTGACTGATATTCGCTTCCTAGTTGCTCAATTAGCTAATATTCCCTCTAATGGTTTCTTTTTTCACATTTTGCTACATATAATATTCCATATAAACAAGATTCGGCCCCTCTTAACATAGTAGGATTTGCAATAGACCTGAATCTTACAGAATCCTTCTTAGCACTAGCTTTCTCATATAACCACTCAGCTTTCTTAATTTTGATAGGCAATAATAGTCCCCAAACGAATTCCTTCTAGTTTTTTAATATGTAATGTGATCACCCCAAATTTATAGGGATAGTGAGTAAAATCTAAAACTTCTATGTATATAGAGCATATTTAATTAATATTTTCTAACAAAATAGAGGATCTTAAAGGTATGTTGAAATATTTAAACCGCTATGACTTCACACACATTAGTCCTTGGGATGAAATTGCTCTATAGCTCAACTCAAAGATGCCCATGAAAAAATAATGATGGGTAGTTCTATGCGGGAGTGCAATACGTTGGGAGATATCAATAGGAAAAAAATTATTTTTGAGGTGGGTGGTAGCTAATTTTTTTGCACAAAAAAAAAAACTAGTTTCTTTTTAGCATTGATTTAAATTCCAAATTTTTCTTTAAGGTGATTCAAACCAGATAGGTAAAATCTATCATATTGAAGGTACAAAAGTTTGATGGTGCTTGGCTAGATTCAGATGAAGAGATAAAGATAGAATTCCTATATTTTTTCCAAGCACTAATGGGTTCTGCAATGTCTTATGAACCTCTTGACATCAAATGGTGTTATCTAGCCTAATTGCAAATGGCAACCAATGTTCTACTCAAGCCGATCACAAATGTAGAGATCCAAAAAACCCTTTTATGTTTAGGTAAATTCAACGCTCCAAGCGCAGACGAATACTTGATAAAACTCTTTAAAGTCCCTTGGGTTGTGGTAGGCTAAGATTTTTATTTTTTATAGTGGGTAAATGATTGAAATCGATCGACCATTCTACCTTGGTGTTCATTTTGAAAAAAAAGCTCAAGCAACATGTGTGACTAACTTTAAACCTCCTGCTTGCTATTCTACTACATTTAAAATCATTGCAAAAATCTTTTCAACTGTATGTTGAAATTCTTGATTGTATCATTAGTGCTGAATAGGGTGCCTTTGTGAGGGGCCATATTATGTAAGAAAATATTCTTTTATTCCAAAAATTCTTGAAGGAGTATTCTCAGAATATCTAAAATGCATAATTAAAGTGGACATTGGTAAATCCTATGCGTCTCTATCTTATGAGTTTCTCAAGGATGGCTTACTAGTTTTAATTTTCTTGAGAGATTTGTGGCCTCAGTAATGGAGTGTGTATCCATAATGAGTTTCCCCCTCAAACTAAATGGCATCATGTTTGGAATTTTCAAAGGTGCACGAGGTCAAAGAGAGCGGGATATGATCTTACCATTTGAGACAATAGATAAAATTGATTTTGTAGAAGAAGGAGTTCTCTTTTGACTCTTGTTTTAAACTCAAACGGTTTGCACATTTGGCTTTTGAGAATGATCTTATCTTGTTTTATCAAGGGGATGCTCCTTCATTTAAACAATCTTCAAGGGGAAGGATGCTTTTAGTGAAGTATTGGGCTTTCAGATGAATCCTCTAAAATCCTAAATCTTATTGGTTGGAGCAAATGAAAATCCCTAGCAGGAAATTTTTGGTATCACTAAGATGATGCAAGGTACCTTCCCTTTCCACTACTTTTGTGTGTCCCTCAACCCCAGCAAATTAAAATCTATTGATTATGAGATCCTCACTAATACTATTTGTGAACACCTAGAAGTGTGAAGGTTGAATACTTTTCCATATGCTTACCGCCTCGAACTTCTTAATTCAGTTATTCATGGAGTAATGAGATTCTAGCCCTCCATTTTTGCAATCCCTAAAATTATGTGAAATGTAATTGCTTGCTTCTGTAGAAGTTTTTTGTGGCAATGCAATGCAAGATAGATAATGTGAAAAACTATTTGCTTGCAGAGAAAGGAGGGTTGTTTGGGTATTCATGAAATTTTAGCATGGAATTCTGCTCTCCCATGCAAGTTCTTTTTTTTTTTTGTGTTTGCACAAGGAGAAAGTGAGCTTATAAACTAAGTGGATTCATACTCACTACCAGCATAATGGTACTTTGGACACTTTATACCATCACATGACACCTTCATGTTCATGAGAAGGTTGATTCAAATCCATTGATTATCGTTCTAAACTGGGGATAATGGAATAGGGTGATGGATACTATAACACCCCAAAATTCACTACTTTTTTTTTAAATTACAATAAATTAAAATAGAATATTAAGTTAAAAGTTAAAACCGTAAATTCTAGAGATTGTTACCATACACTTTACCTATACCTTCTCTACTACCTTCTTACACAAATCCAAATTCATTCTTTTTCATAATAATCTACTCTTTAAGTTCATACATTATTACCACTTAAGAATCATCATAATCACATTTCACACACATTAAATGTTTTAAATAATATTAAGATAGAAATCAAAGTGATTCGAAATTAGAAATTCCTTCGAAATAATCTTCTTAATTGAATGATTATAAATATTTTTGATTGAAATTCAATATAAAGGTAGTAGAAAATCGAAAAATAAATTATCTATACAAAAATAAATAGAGAAAATAGAGAAAGATAAAAATCGTAAAATACTAAGTTAAAACCCGTAAATTTATGAGCTACCAAAACACTCCAATACAGTCAAAGTGCTCAAAAATTACTAAGTTCCAGTTCCAACATCATAGTACACAAGTACATAGCCCTTAAAACCTAGAATAAATAAAAGATTTAAATAGCAGGTCAATCGATAAATATCAATAACTGAAAATCAGAAAATACGGACTCGAACTGACACAAGCTCAATACTCACTCCAACTAATGTCTGCCACCACACAAGTTAGAAGGGCTACTAGGAAATAGCATCGCCCAAAAGGGTGATAAGTACTACATACTTAGCAAGGTAATGAGCACTAAGGTTGACACATAAAATCACATAAATAATGTAGAAAAACTAAAGAAGCATACAGTCAAATATGATAACATAACAACACACAATCATTCACGGTAGGTACATAAAAGGCCCATTTATAGTTTGAATTAATTATTTAATTAATCCCTGATTAGAACTCATTTCACACCATGCTTTTTATCAAATCCATACAAGTACGGGAACCCCACTATTATAGCCGGTGGACCTGAAACACACAGGGCATAAAACTCTTGGGGAATAGTATAGCCGGTGAACCGGAAACGCACAGGGCATAAAGCTCCTAACCACTATTATTCGTCGGTGGACTGGTCTGGCCCCTTCTCGCATGGTGTTCCACTATAAGTACTGAGTGTCTTTCCCATGTATTAGTATAAATATGTTTGATTTTGTTGAGCATGGAATCCCCGTAGTATTATAGCATATGGACTGGAAATGCATAGGTACAAAGCCAGACCAGTATTAATACCGTTGGACCGGTTAGACATAGAACATCATGCCCTAACCATTATTATTCGCCGATGGACCGATTTGGGCGTAGCTCAACAATATTCCACTTTAAATGATTAATGCCTTATGTGTATTATTCAAAAGCTTTTACCCTAGACATGCATGAATCACTCCCTTTACACTTCACACATCAGAAATCATAAATTCTACCCTCATAATTACACGTTGATAACCAAATATACAGGATACCACAGATAACCAAATATACAAGATACCACAAAAAACTATAAGCAGCCACAACAAACCATAAGTGTCCACACAAACCCTAGCTTTATCTCCTATGTACCCTAATTGTTTAAATACGCAAGAAACGCTTACATTACCTTCCTCACATTCCAAACAAATGTTCCATACGTAAATTTCACTCCCATGCAAACTTTACACATCCCATGTAACCTTTCAAACTTTTAATGCAAACCCTAAAAATCACACGTAAAGCCCTAGAATCAACCATGCAAACCCTAGCTCTATCCATGCAAAACCCTATATTAGATTCTCCCATATAAAACCATAAATTATATTCTCCCACACAAAACCATAAAATAGATTCTGCTATACAAAACATAGATCAGATTCTCCCAGATAAAACTACAAATTATATATTCCCACAAGAAACCTTAAATCTCTATTTTATTCTTTCATTCATGGATCATTAAAATACTTAGTTCAACTCACATCCCTTGGTCAACTTATTTCCCCCGTTATCCTTTTTCATCCTTTCTCCCACACAAACCATACTAACATCATCACCTATATGTCTTATAGGGTTACAACACATAAAATCACATATACATAATACACATCTCATATAACAACATAAGAATATGCATGAATTCCACACAATAATTACAATAGTAACATAGGATGCATAACATACAAGGCATTTGATGCACATCAACACACAATAGGCATTAGTAACACCCTTACTTAAAACGACACCGGTCTTGGAGCATGCTTCTGTACCTCCTTAGGGTTTTGATAAAATAATAACATATTAATAAAAATAACATTAACTAGTTTCTAACTTTATTAAAGATTTAAGAAATAATAGAATTATTATAAAAGTTGATAATACAGGGTTGAAAACTTTAAATAGTAAAGATACGAACGATTATATCAACGATAATATAAAAAAGAATAATAATAATAGTAGCAATAATAATAATAAGGGCATTACTCAAAAATAAAGAGAAATAAGGTCTTTGACCCTTTTATCAAAATAATACTCATAATAACATTAGTAAATTTAATAACAAAATTTAGTAATAATAATAATAATGAAATAGTAATAAAAATAATAATAAAAACCATAATAATATTTCAAAAATGATAATAATCATAATAGTAATACTAGTACGGATAATATTTGAAGAGAAAATGAAGTAGGGTTTGGAGCCTACATTGAATAATAATAACACTAATAAATAATAATAAACAAAATGATAAAAATATTAATAATAGTAAGACTTGATATTTACAATAGTACTACCACAATTCAAAATAGGCACAATAGGGTTTCAGCCCTATATCAAATAATAATACTAACACTTGAAAATAATAATAATTATTATAGTAATAATAATAACAATAACAACAATAATAATAATAGCAACAATTTTGAAATAGTAATAATAATAATAATTATTATAATAATAATAATAATAATAATAATCACATATTAATAATAATAATAGCAATAATATAAATAAGAAGAGTAATAATGATAAAATAAAAATAGGGAGAAGGGTTGAGAGGTTCTAGGGTTCAACCTTATGCTGGTGGTGATAGGCGGCACTGGCGGTGGTGCACAACAGCAGCAGTGGCGGCGGTGGCCGAAAAAAGAGAAGAAAAGGGTAAAAGTTAAATGCTAGGAAATGGAGGTGGGAGTTAGGGTTTTTGTGGTTGTATAAAAGGATAGGGACATAATGAGGGTGGTGGAGCAGCTAAAGGTGGCAGCGCATGGCGGTGGCGGTGGTGACCGAATGGCGAAGAAGGAGAGAAAGGGAGGAGGAGAGGGAGGAAGAGGAAAAGAAAGGTAGGAGAAGGCAAAGGAGGGTCTACAGAATAGAATAGGATGTAAAAGGAGCAGCGGCAACAGCAGAATAGGTGGCTAATGGTGGTTCGAAGAGCAGTGGCGGGTGAAGACAAGGTTGATCGGGAAGGCTATTTCGCACAGCCTCGGTGGCTTGTGTAGGAAGAATCGAGGGATGAGGGAGGTTTAGGTAGTTAGAGGGTGGTTTAAGGATAGTTGGGTGGAAAGAACTGGCAGTGGTGTTGGCTAGAGGTGGTGGAAATGGCATCTTAAGTTGTGGTAGTGGCAAGGTTTGTTTTCTGGAAAAAACAACCAAAGCCTGATACAACGCAATGTAAGGGGGTATTTATAGAAAAAAGAAGAGAGGGTAGGGTTTTATGGGTCGCTATGGGGTAAGAAAGCTACTTTAGTCTCACCGGCGGCGAGGTTGCCAGTGAAATTCAAATCAAGGCAGGGGATGTTGTGCAAAAAATGTAGGGCTGTGCTTGAAAGGAAGGGAGATGGGTTGAGTCAGCATGGTCGGGAGAGTTAGAGGAAAGAGAGAGGAAGGAAAATGGCCGATCAAAACGGCCATAATTGGCAGTAGAAAACAAGGGGAGAAGGTGTGTAGGTCGACGATAGTGTCATGGGAGAAGGAGGAAGAAGAAGAAAGAAAGGAGGGCTGGGTAGGCAGTTCAGGGGAAAGAAAAGAAAGAAAGGGGAACCGGGCAGTCGGGTGTAATCGTAAAAGATAATAATCAAAATGCAGCATTCCAGGGGGAGAAAGAAGCAAAATGCAGCGTGGCAAGGGAGAAGGAAGGAGACGGTCACGTGGGCTTAGCCACGCTGAAGGAAAGGAATGAGGGAGGGGACTAGGCCTGGGTTGGCCCTGGTCAGGGAGGAGAAAAAGAAAAAGAAGAGAAGAAGAAAGAAAAAGAAAGAAAAAGGAAGATAGGAAAGGAAAAACAATGGATTAGGTTAATTAATTATGATATTTAAATGAAATAATATTTAAATCCCTTTTTAAGCTAAATTAGGATTTTTAAAAGATATTTCATAAATTCCATTTTAATTAGCAAATCACCCAAATTTTCTCCAATCAAATTATTTATAAAATTCATATTAATTTGGGACTATTTTCTCTTTCTTATTTTAATAAAATAATTTATTTAATTAATTTTCAAAATAAAATCGTTAATTAGCTAAAATACCCAAATTTCTCCGAATTAAAATACTTATAAATTTCTTCTTGATTTGCCCTAATTAATTTCCTTTTATTTTAATAAAAATAATTTATTTCAATAATTTTCCTAATAAAATATTTTTAAGCACAATACTTCTAAATTAAAACAATAAATTTTTAGAGATGTTACCACCATACTTAGTACTAGACCGTTTCACTGCTACCATTCCGGTACCAAGTGCTAAGGCTAAGAAAAGACTACTAATAATACCACTAATAATCAAAATTTATAAAAACAAGAATCAGAGAAGTTGTAAGCCTTATATAATTCGAAATACTAGCTATTGTTTTTCTAGATAATAACTAAACAACATTAACAAAATTGTTTCTACAACTCAAACGTAATAAAAAGTAACATGAGTTATAAATTAAAAGGGAAAATGGCCACGTCACTCCAATGATTAGTCCAGCCCAAATATCACTCCGCCCCTCCTAATATCCCATAACATTAGCATTAAGATCAACAACAATCAAACACCCCAACAAATACAACTTATGTAATAAAACTACATCAAGCCTTCTGTTCATAACAGGTGATCAGAACACTACGTACTGAGTAAGGTAATCGAGTACTAAGGCTAGCATACATATTTCACACAACTAATAAATAATAATAAAGGCATAAAATTCAATCATAATAGTACAAAATAAATGATCGGATGAAATGCCATGGTTCAATACGAATCAAATTATTTACTTCATCAAGCTTTATCGAATTTATTTTCACACCATGCTCTTTATCAAGTCCATTCTAGTACGGGAACCCCACTATTTTTTCTGGTGGATCAGTCTCCAAGGCACTTTGGCTCTTGGCCAGTATTATAGCCAGTGGATCGGTCACTTAGGGTATATGCCCTACCACTATTATATGCCGGTAGATCGGTCACTTAGGGTACATACCGTACCACTATTATATGCTGGTGGATTGGTCAAGCCCCTTCTCACACGGGGTTCCATTTTAAGTCATTAGTACCTTCCCACATCTTAAAAACATATATAGTTTAGTTTGTTGAGCTCGGGATCCCCCACTATTTTAGTCGGTGGATACATCACTAAGGTAACATACCCTACCACTATTAAGCTGATGGATCGGTCTCCAGGCTACAGCAGTACCTGGCCACTATTATGCCGATGGATCGGTTTAGGCCCGACTCAACATATTCAACTTTACGTATTTAATATTTTAAGTATCTTATTTAAATGTTCATTTCAAGACATGCAAATCAGGCTCCTACCATGCTTACTCCTCAACTCAGGTGAACCACTTCAACCCTAGTTAATCATCCCACCAGAGTTAACCATGACATACCCTAACACCCCTACAAACCCTAGCTCCCATGCAAACCCTAACTCCATGTAAACCATACTCCCATGCAAACCCTAGATCCCATGCAAATCCTAACTCCACGTAAACCACGCTTACATGCAAACCCTAACTCCTATGCAAACCCTAACACCATGCCACATCAATACCATTATGTAAAACCCTAACACCATGCAATATTAATAGCACTATTCAAAACCATAACACCATGCAATATTAATACCACCATGGAAAACCCAGACACCATGCAATCCTATGCAAACCCTAACACCATGCAATTTCATGCAAAACCCTACACCATACCATTTCATGCAAAACCCTAACACGACATTGTTACACTCCCCATCATTATTTTATAACCCAAACATGTATGTCTTAAGGCCACAATTATACACATAATTCTCATGCCACAATTTATTCACACCAACATACTTCAACTGCATAATCATGTTGTATTAACAACAATTATACAATCTTCACATGAAATACACTATAATTCATAGCACATGGCATGCATAGCATAAAATCACATATCATACATATGGCCTTAGTACCCCTTACCTAAAATATCACCGGTCTTGGTGCACGCTCCTATACCACTTGAGGGCTTTGACTGGGCTGACCTATTGTGGAAAAAATACTAGAATTAGGTTCCCTCCTAAAATGCTATTATTTACTTACTTATCCAAATACTTGGTTTTTAATTAAAATAATAATATACTATAATTAACTATACAAAATACAACTAAAAACACAAATAAATTACTATTGTAATTCAAAATGAGTGGTGATATAAGGGTTTCTACCCTTCACCAAAATAATGTTAGTAATAATAATAATATTATTATTATTAATAAAAATAAAATATTAATAATAATACTCTTATTAGTAGAATAATGATATTAATAATAATATAAATCTTAAAATTATACGGTGGCTTTCAAAGTACCCCAAATAATAAGAATATTATTCGGTAATAGTAATAATAATATTAATAATATATGTATATACTTATAACATAAAAGTTAATAAAGATATTAATAATATTCATAGTAATAATAGTAAAAATACTAATAATAGTAATAAAAATGCAAGGGTGTGAGACCTAATTAAAATTTAAGGTCTCGGCCCCCTATTAAATAATTATAATATTACATAAATGAATATACTAATAATAATGAAATTAATAATATTATTAATAATAATAGTAAACATATAATAATTCCATTAAATCCGTAAAATTCAAAACTAATAATATATCTAACTCAAGAATACTCTCAAACCTCCCAACAAAATTTATCAATTAAGTTACAATTGATAACAATAATAATAATAATAATAATAATCGAAATAAGATTAAAAATTAGAATTAAAATAGAATAAATCGAAACGAAGGGTTGAGAAGGTCTAAGGTTTCACCTTGAGTTGGCAGGGATGGGTGGCACCAACTATAGTGCATGGCGGTGGCCGAAAAAATGGTCTAAAAGGGAAGAAAATGAAGAAAAAGAGGGAAGGGAAGCAGAAAAAGGAAAAGAAGGTTATGGTTCAGTGGAGGCAAATTAGTAGGACTTTTTGGGTGGTTCAGAGGGCAGTAGAAGTGGCGGATGTTGTGGTGGACGGTGGTTTCAATGTTTTGGGGGTAAAAATTTTGCTAGAGGAATAGGGAACTTTGCATGACTATAGTGGCCCATGCGAGAAAAATTGAAGGAGGTGGATGGTTTAGTTAGTTAGAGTGCATTACATGGAAGAGTTTGGGAGGAAGAGGCGGCGATGAGGTTGGCTAATGACGGAGGAGAGTGAGTCTAAAGTTGCAGTGGAGTACAGGCTTACACTTATCGTTTTAGGGAAAAAAACTCGAATTTAGACAATGCGAGGAGTATTTACAATGGTAGAGGATATACTGGAGTTCTGGAGGTTAGTAGGAGGTCAAAGTCAATGAGCTAATGGGGTGGTTATGGTATTGATCAGTCAGCACGATTTCAAATCGTGCCTGACCATCGCAAGAGAAAATGGGGCGATTGTGTGGGAGAAAAGGGGAGTGGCGCAGTTCTTGCTAGAGTGTGCGTTGAGGGGAAAAGAATGAGTAGGAGAAAGTGTAACACCCCCAAAATTCACTACTGCAAAATTTCATTTTATTTGAAAGAGTTAGCGGAAGCAAATTATAAAATCGTGAATCTTGGTGTTATTACCACCACAATTAGTACCAGACCGGTTCACTCCACTGTTCTAGTACTAAGTGCTAAGGCTAAAAGAATAAAATACAATTTACAATCCATTTTCAAATCAGAGTAGCACATGAAAACATTTACAAGAATAAAATCCACCAATGGGGTGATTACGGTAACAGCATAACATTCAGAAATTAGGATCGGTTCACTACACTATTCTAGTACTAAGCGCTAAGGCTAAAAGAATAAAATACAATTTACAATCCATTTTCAGATCAGAGTAGCGCATGAAAACATTTACAAGAATAAAATCCACCAAAGGTGATTACGGTAACAACATAACATTCAGAAATCAGGAATTTAAAAGAGATAGTGAAAAACCCTAACGGTACCAGATAATTCCTTACTCTCTTTCCCGTTGCCTACTAAAGTAGCACCTGAAAAGACATGCAAGGGGCATTGCCCATTGAATAGGCAAGGGCCCCCACAATGGGAATTCCTTTAGTACTACGGTATTGAGTAACCCTTTAATTCCACAGTTAAAAACAGGCTCGCAATGCAACACATAATGCAAGCTATATACATATGAAATTAGAGGTGCATACATGACAATCACACATATAACAAGTTATAACTCACGATCGACACTTTTGGGCCTTAAGCCATGTCATAGTGTAAAATCGATACATTTGGGCCTTAAGCCGTTATTCCATCATCATTCAATCAATCTCATATTTATATCCATGTGAGTGCGAGAACTCCACTATTATAGTCGGTGGATCAGTCACTTATAGGGAGACAGGGCTTCTTATCCAAGGATATTGGTAGAGGTGGATGTTAAGAAACCTTTTCTGTAGTCTTTCATGATTTTAGATCCAGAGGGGATAGAGATTGAACAAAAAGTTGAGTATGAATGGAGGCCTTTTTATTGTCCTCTCTATGACTGTTATGGTCATGATCAAAAGAGATGCATGAAACTACATCATGGTAATAATATTGGCTCTAGATCTGAAGGTGAGTGGAGAGTTGTTAGAGATAACATGAAAGGAAAAGGGCCTATTAATGTTGATCATGTGCATAAGGTTGCATAGGACAATAATGCACAGGACTCTGAAATTGCCAAGAATGATGGAGCTATTCCCTGTCTTACATCTGAAGCTAGGGTTCTGGAACAGTTACCTGCTGAGATGGTTGATCACCTAAAATCTCCTGCATGTCCTGGCAATTTTGATGCTGCTGAAGAAGGAGTACTGGAAGGAAGTGTATCCAGAAAGTAAAAGGCAGTGCAGAAACAGGTCCATTTTACTAAACCTAGGATTACTAGATTCAGAGCAAATATGGTTGGTTTTCAAGGTTGTTTGGAGGGTAATCCAGGCTCTACTTATATAGAGATACTGGATCATAGAGGAATGGTTTCCAATTTTGATCATGCTAGTCATGATTAATTCCTAGAATGTGAGAGGCCTGAATAAGACTTCCAAGCACAAGGAAGTCAAAATATTTTGTGCTAGACATAAAGCGGAGTTGATAGGGTTTTTGGAAACTAGAGTTAAGGAATCAAATTCAGGTGCTATTCTTACTAGAGTTTTTCAGGGCTGGCATTTTCTTACTAATTATTCTCACCATCCTAATGGCAGAATATGGGTTCTTTGGAATCATTCAGTTTGGGCAATGGGACTTCATAAACTACACGAGTAGGCTATTTTGTGTCATGTTACTCATATTCACTCAAATTCCAGTTTTTGGGTTGCAGTTGTGTATGCTTTTAATTCAGGAAGGGAAAGACAAACTTTATGGCAGTCGTTGAAGGATAATTCACCTGGGCAGGAGCCATGGTTGCTCATGGGGGATTTTAATGAGGTGCTGCAGGATTCTGAGAAGTTTTATGGTAGATCTCTTATTGTCTCAAATGTGCAAGATTTCATAAATTGTTGTAATGAGATCCAGCTATGTGATCTATAAAGTCAGGGCTGCCATTATACATGGTCCAGCCATAGACAGGGGGAAGAGGAGGTCTTGTGTAAATTGGATAGGGCCATGGTCAACTTACCCTGGCTTTCTGCCTATCCTCACTCTTTGGCAGAGTTCCTAAGTCCCCTTATCTCTGATCATAGTCCAGTTCTTACCCATCTTAATATTGATTGTTTGGCTGGTCCAAAACCTTTTAATTTTTTTCAATTTTTTTTTCAATTCTTGACAGAATCTGAAGATTTCTTGCATATGGTTCAAAATGTATGGAGGATCAAGATGGGAGGAAATTTGTTGCTAAAAATTTCTAAAAGATTGAGCTTGCTTAAACAGGATCTGAAATTGTTCAATAGGGATAAATATGGCTCCATTTCACACAGAGTCAAGGTTGCTAGAGAGGAAGTGGTAGCTCTGCAGACATATTGTTTAGCTCATCCTGGACAACAGGGTAATCGACTATTATTGCAGGAGAAAGAGAAGAAATACTTTCATCTGCTGCACTGTGAAGAGCCTTTTTATAAGCAGAAGGCTACTAATAATTGGCTTTCTTGTGGTGATTCAAACCATAAGTATTTTTTATGCCAAGGTGAAAGAGAGACAGCAAAGGAAGACAT
Organism: Tamarix chinensis; assembly: GCA_030549775.1. Classification (NCBI taxonomy): domain Eukaryota; kingdom Viridiplantae; phylum Streptophyta; class Magnoliopsida; order Caryophyllales; family Tamaricaceae; genus Tamarix; species Tamarix chinensis. The sequence goes on from CM060181.1 coordinate 67,717,783, forward strand.
TAGCTATGATGATTGATTCTAATAATAATGAGATCAGAGGTGCAACATGCATTCATGCAGCATTCAATTCATACTATCAAGAGCTGTTGGGCACTGAGGTTGCTATGGAGGGAGATATTACTTTAGTAGAATCCTGCAAGTCAACTCCTCATTTATTTGCTTGACTTTCTACACTTGTTTCTGAACATGAGGTAAGAAATGCTGTGTTTTCCATGGGGGATACAAAAGCCCCAGGCATTGATGGTTTCTCTGCTGGTTTCTATAAAGCTTCTTGGCCTATTGTTGGTGAAGAAATTATCTAGGCTGTAAGGGATTTTTTCTCTACTGGTTTTCTTCCTAGAAGATTGAATATTACATCTCTCACTCTCATCCCTAAGCATTTTGCTGCAAATAGGGTTACTGAGTTTAGACCTATGGTATGTTGTAATGTGCTATACAAAATAATTGCTAAGGTCATGGTTCAGAGATTACAGCCCCTTATGCCTCAACTTATTGATCCTTCACAAAATGCTTTCATTAAAGGCAGAAACATTGGTGAAAATGTTTTGTTAGCCCATGAATTAGTAAGCAGATACTCTCACAAGGGCATATCACCAAGATGCATGGTTAAAGTAGATCTCAAGAAGGCTTATGACATGGTGAATTGGGATTTTCTGTAGAAAATTCTAAATCTTTATGGCTTTCCTCCTCATTTTATTAAATTGATTATGGCATGTGTTACTTCTGTCTCATATTCTATCTTCTTTAATGGTGTGTTGGCTGCCCCTTTCTCTGGGAAATGAGGGTTGAGGCAGGGTGATCCTCTTTCTCCCTATCTATTTGTGCTGGTTATGGATTATTTCAGTAAAACTCTGAAGAAGTCATGGGTTGACCCAAGGTTTCAAGCTCACCCAAGATGTAAAAGACTCCAGCTCATTAATTTGAACTTTGCAGATGACCTTCTTTTGTTCTGTAGAGGAACTCTGCAAAGTGTCCTATGTCTGAAGGAGGTATTGATCCATTTTGCTGCAGTCTCAGGCCTCATGGTTAATCCTACCAAAAGTTCATTTTTCTTTGGCGGAGTTGCAATAGAGAAACAATTCAGTATTCTTCATCTTCTTGGTTATCCAACAGGCACTTTTCCAATTAATTATTTAGGCTTGCCTTTATCCTCTACAAGGCTAACTCCTGCTCAGTTGCAACCATTGTTGGACAAGATGTCTGCTAGGTTAAGGCATTGGAGTACTTTATTTCTTTCTTATGCTGGGAGAGTTCAACTCATTAAATTAGTGTTATACAGCATACAACTCTACTTTAGTCAAATTATCCTCCTGTATAAAAAAGTGCTGCACTGTTTTATTAGTCTTTGTAGAACTTTCCTTTGGTCAGGTAAATTGAATATCAGGAAACCTACTCTGGTAACATGGGAGTCTCTTTGTTCTCCAAAACAGGAAGGTGGACTTCACCTATTAAACTTATAGCTATGGAATTATTGTGGTTTGGGCAAGCTGTTGTGGAACATAGCTGCAAAAAAGGATACACTATGGGTTAAGTGGGTTCATGCAGTATACATTAAGCAAGGTACTGTCTGGGATTATTCACCTTCATCTTACAATTCATGGATTTTTCTCAAGATTCTTCAGAGCAAATCTGTAGTGAAGGAGTTTATAGTAGAATGTATAGCAAAGCAGAGGGAGTACACCATTCAATCAGCATATAAGGCGCTTAGAGCTCCATAGGCCAAATGTGTTTGGGCTAATCTGATCTAGAGACCAGGCTCTATTCCCAGGGTATGTTTCCTGGTTTGGATTGCATGCAGAAATAGACTCTTGACTAAAACAAGACTTAAGGAGATGGGCATGACTGTGGACACTCTGTGTATTTTTTGTAAACAGCAGGATGAGACTAGAGATCATATTTGCCTGTTTTGTCTTGCTATTACACTTATTTGGAAGACTATCAAAAGGCTGGCAGGCAGAAGTGACCCTATTTTAGGATGGGAGCAAGAGATTAAGTCTTTTGGGAGCTCTTTTTGTTGCTTATATAGCTGTTATTTGGCATGAAAGAAATCTTAGAATTTTTCTGAACAAATCTAGATAGCTAGGAGCTCTTTTGAAATGTATTCTTGTGCAAGTTTCTAGTATTTTTGTTACCCCTCCTCTTTCTGTTGAGTTTAGGCAGTGGCTAGGTTTGTTGGATGTCATTGCATATAATGCAAACTTGTAATCTCCTTTTCGATTAGTAATAAAAATTTTACTTATCGAAAAAAAAATACCAAATTACACTTCTCCATAATCATAATTACCCTTCGTTGTTTTATTAATTACCAAGTTACCCCTTACTCCCATGTTACCATAATATCCTTTTAGTCACAAAATTACCACAATACCCTTTTTGTTAGAAAATTACCATAACACTCCTTTTACTTTTCAAATTACTATTTTACTCTTTTATATCAAAAATTACCATCTTTATCTTTCCTTACAAAATTACCATTTTGCCCTTCTTTTCCAAAATTACCATATTACCCCCTTCACTCCCAAAATTACCATAATACCCCTTATAAAATTAGCATTTCGCCATTCACTTATAAAATTACCATAGTACCATTTACTTATGAAATTAGTATTGTGCCCCTCTACCTCCAAAATTACCATAATGCCCCTTTACTTAAAAACTTACCCTAATGCCCTCCATCTAAAATTACTATTTTACCCCTACTCCCAAAATTACCATTCTTACCACTTATAAAATTACTATATTGTCGTTTTGGCTCAAAAATTACCACTTTACCCTTTTCTCCGAAAATTACCATAATACCCCTTTACATATAAAATTATCATTTTGCCATTTAATCATAAAATTATCATATTGTTCTTTTGCCTCAAAAATTACCATAATACCCTTCTTTCTCACAACTTACCATTTTATCTTTTTAATCATAGAATTATAATTTCACCCCTTTCTTTTGAAATTACCAAAATACTCTTTTTCTTACAAAATTACCAAAATACCCTTTTCACTTATAAAATTACCACTCAACCCTTTTATTCACTATTTTTATGAATTTACCATCATTACATAAAATAATGATATTAGTACTTCATTCTTATCATCTAACTCCACCAACTTGCCATTATTCAACATAATACTGATTAGCAACTACATATATTAGATCATATACTTACATAGGCATATCACTAAAATACCCTTAGGCTCATAATAACATTACTTATGCATTAATGACATAACACATCATAGATAACCATCCAACATTTCTATCAAATATCCAACTCATTCCTTAAGTATCATCTCTACACATGGCATAAAAGCTATCATAATTTTCTTTTCTTTTCTTTTTATCAATCAATATAAGCAACCATGTATATCATAATAGGCAACAAAAAACATGCATAAAATCATACTAAAATCCCTAATGTGCTAGCATACATTTTTCCATGTATTTAAGGGAGGTTTAACGATTACCTTAATCCTGCAAAAATCGATCCTTAACAGTGTCCTGGTTAAGGATTCAAACCTTAAATAGCGAAATCAACACCTAAAAATAATATAAAAAATTATTATATTAGAAGTCAGAAAATCAAAGTATATGACCTTATAAAATTTACTTAATGAAATAATCAACTTAAATATTATTTTACCTTAAAATTTTTAATTAAAATGGCCAATAATTGCAGCAACTCATCCTGCATAGGCAGCATGAGCTGCATGCAAAAATAATAAGGGAAGGCTCTAAGGGGAAGGTGAAGGAAAGAAAAATCAGTTACTTTCGGGTTAGGGTCTTTAGGCTAGAAAAGAAGGTAGGTGGGGGAGGTTCCAAGGCAAGGGAATGGTGCAGGAGTGAGGAGGGGGTCTAGGTGGTGGCTGGGGATGGTTTCACGGCAGCAGACGGTGTCAGAGACAACGGCGGCAAGGCGGCGAAGATGGCGGACAGGCTGGGCGTGGCTGAGAAGGAAGGAAAAGAGAGGGGAAAAATGGAGGGGTGCAAGGGCTGTTTTCGACCAACTAAGGCATGGTGGTGGTAGAGGGGCTTGTAGGGTGTCGAATGGTGGGTTTGGTGGCAGCAGAGGTAGCTGCACGGTGGCACACGGGGCGGTTGCAGGAGGCTTGGCCATAAGGGAGAAAAGTGGGGAGAAAAAGAAGAGGGGGAGAAGGGAGGAAGTGCATCGGGCTCGAGGGGAGGCGTGATGGTGTAGAGCAGTAGGAGGTGGTGACAAGAGGCGGCGCAGGGGGTTGAAACGGTAGTGTAAGTGGCGGTTGGCGGTGGCGATAAAAAACAGGGGAAAAATGGGGGGAGAATGAAGGAGAGAAGAGGGAGCTCGGGGAAGGAGAATGGGGCTAAAAAATTGGGGAATGAAGGGGTGGAGAGATGAAGAAAAAGAATCTGGAGAAGAGAGGGGGCAGGTGGCAGGCCGACGAGAGGTCGTAGGTGGCAGGGCTGTCGGTTTGCAGGGGAAAGAGAGGGAAGAAGAACGAAAGGGAGAGAGGCACGTGGGCTGTGGTACAGGGGTGGTTTGGGTCCGAAAAGGAAAGAAAGGGATGGGAGAGAGAGAGAGAGAGATGTCGGTGGCAGCATGTTGGCGTGGCAGTTGCAGGGCTGGCATGGACGACGGGAGCAGATCGGCCAGAGGTAGAATAAGAGGGAAGAAGAAGGGCTGGGGAGCGGACCAGTGCGGGAAAAGAAAAAAGGTAGGCCGGCTGCTCCAGGAGGCAAAAGAAAGGAGGGACTGGCTGGGTGTGCTGGACGGGCATGCAAGGAGGAGAAAGGGGGAGAAATGGGCCTGTGGCCCAGCGCGCAAAGAGGGGGAAGCAGGCCGGTGCGGGCGGCGCAATGAGGATAAAAATAAAAGAGAAGAAAGAAGAAAAAAGGAGAAAAGGGGAAGGAAAAGAAAAAGGAAATGAGAAAATAGGGGAAATAAAATAAATTAATTTATAAAATCATAAAATGTAATATTCTTGATAAATAATTTAATTCATTATATTGTATTATATTAGTTTAAAGAGGATAAATTTAGTAAAATATTAGTTTGGAAAGTTATTTAAATAAAAATAGCATGATAAAATAACAAAATATCTCTTTTAATTTAGTAAATATTCCCATCCAAATTTATATATCAAAAATTAATTAAATTAAATAATTTTAAATGCTAATTTATTTCAAATAAAAGCTATTTATTAAATTATTGGTTTTTTAAAATTTTGGGGGATTACAGAAAGGCCAGTTAAGACACGTGTAGTCGATGGTGCCATTTTCAGCCTTCAAAGCTACAAGTGGATGATGTCGGAGGAAGGTGGAAGAAGAAGAAGGTAAGTCGGGCGGTTGAGGGGAAAAAGAAGAGAAAACTTGGCCTGTCGGCTATAGTTATAAGTATTTCATTGAAACATGGCATCCTAGGGCAATAAAGAACAAAATGCTGAGTTGGAAGAATGAAGAACAGGAAGAGTGGCGTTGGGCCGTGGAAGGAAAGAAGGAAAAGAGAACGGATTGGGCTGCACTCCGGGCCCAATCTGGTGAGACGAAAGAAAAAGGAAAAAGAAAGAAAAGGAAAAAGAAAAAGGAAAAAGGAAATGTGAAGTGGTTTGGGGTTAAATAATTTAATTAGACTATTTTGGGTAATTAGAATAAAATATTTAATTAAAATAATATTAAATTTTCTTTTTAGACTAATTTAGGCTTTTTAAAAATATTTCTCTTAAATCCCTTTTTAATTAGCAAAAACCCAAATTTTCCTATAAAAAATATTTATAAATTATTATTAACTTGCCCTAAATAATTCCTACATATTCCAAATAAAATAAACAAATTAATTAATTCCGCAAATAAATCCTTATTTAATTATATATCATAAAATAAATAATCCTGGGGCATTTCAACACAACCCCCTTAAAAACAAACGTCACCCCCAAAGTTTCCTACAACTCTCAAGGGTTAGGGCTATGGCGTTCTAAGCAACTAGAATACACACATCACTAACTATATGTAAATCAACTACCCTCTCACGGACGAACTAGGAAAAATGATTCTAACCTGCTGCGAAAAGCTCTTGATATGCTTCTCGCATATTTTTCTCCATCTCCCACGTAGCTTCCTCGGTTCCATGCTGGCTCCATATGACCTTACCAAGAGGCACCAAACTCATATGAGTCGTCCTCAGCTTAGTGTTGGATCGCTCCTCATAAGTCAGTGAATCATCCAACTCGACTTCATCTGCCTTAATTACATGTGACAGGTCTGCAACATACTTCCACAGCTGAGAAATGTGGAACACATTATGCACTCATGCCAACTCTGGAGGAAGATCCAATCTATAAGCATCTTTACCTACTCTCTCTAATATCTCGTATGGACCAATATACCTAGGGCTCAGCTTGCCTTTCCTTCTGAACCTCTACACCCCTTTAGTAGGTGAAACCCTCAGCAACACTTTGTCTCCGGGCTCAAAATCTCCATCCCTACACCTCTGATCTACATAACTCTTTTGTCAGCTCTGAGCTACTTTCATTCGATCATTTCTGGTCCCAACACGATCGTCTTGCTGATGTCGCTCCAACATAAGGGAGTTCTGCACCTTCATCCATACAATGCCTCGAAGGGATCCATCCCAATACTGGATGATAACTGTTATTATATGAAAACTCCACCAGATGCAAGCGCTCCTCCCAACATCTTTGAAAATCTATTGTGTAGGCCCTCAACATATCTTCCAGAGTTTGAATGGTCCGCTCTGTCTGTCCGTCAGTTGCAGGGTGAAAAGTTGTGCTCATCTTCAAGTTGGTCCCCAAAAACTTCCTGCATCTTCCTCTAGAAGTGAGAAAGGAACCTTGAATCTCGATCTAAAACAATATCTTTCAGAACCCCATGAAGGCTAACAACGAACTTCATATATGTGTTCGCTAACTGATCCATACTCCAAGTGGACTTCATAGGAATGAATACAACTGACTTGGTTAATCTATCAACAAGAACCGAGATAGTATCACAGCTGCTCCGAGTCCTTGGTAACCCACTCTCAAAATCCATAGCAATGGAGTTCCATTTCCACCCCGGCACCTCTAAAGAATCAAGTAATATCGTTGGTCTCCAATGTTCAATCTTGACTTCCTGGCATACTAGACACTGGGATACAAACTCAACTACTTCTCGCTTTATTCGTGGCCACAGATACACCTTTTGAAGGGCTTTATATAACTTTCATCCTCCTAGGTAAACTGAATATGGAGTATGATGTCCTTCCTCCATAATAAGATGCTTAGAATCCGGACAACTCTGGGGCACGCACCAACGACCCTTGAATAAAACACCGCATCCTGATGGACTCTAAACCGTTCTACTTTGCCTTCCTTCATATTTTTTCGGATCCTCTCCAACTAAACATCTCCCACTTGGCAGGCTCGGATCTCTTCAAAAATAGTCAGAGTGAGCGTCAAGGCATTCATACGAGCTTTAAGGTCTCCCTACTGAATCATCTCGATCTCTAGATTTGATAACTCCCTTATCGTTCGATCAATAACCACACAACATAGCGTAGAATGTGCAGTCTTCCTACTTAGAGCATTGGCAACGACATTGGCTTTACCCTCATGGTAGGTCAACTCAATGTCATAATCCTTCATCAACAACAACCATCTTCTCTCCCTCATGTACTTGAGACTCTTGTGATCTATAATTTACACGTTGTCCCATATAGATAATGTCTCTAAATCTTCAAAGCGAACACAGTAGTTGCAAACTCTAGATAATGCATGGGATAATTTTACTCATGCTTCTTCAGCTACTATGAGGGATAAGCTACCACTTTTCACTTATGCACTAGCACACATCCCAACAATGCTTGGATGCATCGCTGTAAACCTCAAACTCCTCGGTCACCTCAGGTAAGGTTAACATCGGTGTAGAAGTTAGCCTGTTCTTTAACTCTCGGAAAGCCTCTTCACATGCCTCATCCCACTAGAACTTTGTTGTCTTCTTTAGGAGATTAGTCAACGGTCTGCTGATCTTGGAAAAGTTCTACACAAAACGCCGAAAATAACTAGCTAAACCTAGAAAACTTTAAATCTCTGATATATTCGTAGGGGCCTTCCACTCTATGATGGCCACAATCTTAGCTAGGTCCACAGCCACTCCTTTAGCTGATACAATGTGGCCAAGAAACGCTACCTCCTACAGCTAAAACTTGCACTTCAACAACTTAGCATACAAATGATGTACTCTTAACATGCTCAAAATAGCGTGTAGATGTTGCTCGTGCTCCTCATTTCCCCGGGAATACACCAGAATTTCATAATAAATACCACCACAAACAGATCGAGGAAAGGTTGAAATATTCTTGTCATGAGATCTATGGACACCGTAGGAGTAGTTGTAAGCTCAAAGGGCATCACCTAAATTCATAGTGCCCATATCGGGTCAAGAATGTAGTCTTCATACTATCAGCATCAGTGATCCTCAATTGATGATACCTAGGCTTTAGATTAATCTTGGAGAACGCTATAGCACCCTTCAGCTGTCAAACAGATCGTCTATTCACTGAAGCAGATACTGGTTCTTTACCGTTAATTGATTTAATCCTCGGTAGTTAATGTAGAGACAGAGACTACCATCCTTCTTCTGAACAAACAAAACTGATGCTCCCCATGGCGATACACTCAACTGGATGTACATGTGCTCTAAGAGTTCTTCCAACTAGGCCTTCAACTCTTTCAATTCCACCGGTTCCATTCTATAAGGTGCCCTAGAAATAGGCTCAGCTCCTTGCACTAACTCGATATTGAAGTCAATTCCCCGAAATGGGGGCATGCCTGGTATTTCTTCCGAAACACGTTGGAAAATTCTTAAACCACTGGTGTACTGTCTAGTGTGGCCAAATCCTTGTTGAGTTCCTGCACACTTCACAAATATAAAGGATACCCCTTCTAGATCAAAGTGTGCAATGTAATCGTTAACACCACCTTAGTGATCCATTCTGGCTGAGTCTTCCTCTATGAAACCCTAGACCACTTTGGGCCTCGTAGAATCACCCGCTCCTCGGCACAATTAATAACAGCCTTGTACCTCCCCAACATATCCATTCCCAGAATTACATCAAAATCTTATAGATCCATCGTGACTAAATCTGCAAGAAACCCTACCCCTCCTATATCTAAGGCCACGTCAGAAAAACATCCGACTACACTCCATCTTATCACCCGATGGAAGCATAACAAATAATTCTACTCTAGAAGATGATGAAAATCCTGCCTTAGCAGCAAATGTAGAGGAAATGAATGAGAACGTACCACCTGAATCAAATAGAACATATGCTGGGAATGAATAAATTGTGAACATATTAGTAACGACGTCCACCTGTCGGTCTGGCTCAGCCTGACTGATGACATTTAGGCACACCCCTTACTAGCCTTCCTTCTGAGGATGAGGCCTTGATCCCTGTGGTCTTCCCCTATCTCTCGGGTTGGGGCACTAGATGGAGTAGATGGTCTCTGATAGTATTTTTGGGATGAGTTCTGACGATGCTACTAAAAGGCCTACTACTGAGGTATGAGAGCGGCGTTGGGCCATAGGAGGAAAAGAAGGAAAAGAGAAAGGATTAGGTTGCGCTCTAAGCCCAATCTGGCGAGAGGAAAGAAAAAGGAAAGAGAAAGAAAAGAAATAAAAAGAAGGAAAAAAAAGAAAAAGGAAAAAGGAAAAATTTAAAAAGAAGTTTGAAGTGGTTTGGGATTAAAAAAATTAATTAGAGTATTTTGGGTAATTAGATTAAAATATTTAATTAAAAAAAAATTAAATTTCTTTTTTAGACTAATTGAGGGTTTTTTAAAATATTTCTCTTAAATGCCTTTTTAATTAGCAAAAAACCCAATTTTTCCTATAAAAAAATATTTATAAATTATTATCAATTGGCCCTAAATAATTCCTTCCTATTCAAAATAAAATTAATTAAAATTCCCCAAATAAATCCTTATTTAATTATATCTCATAAAATAAATAATTCTAGGGCATTTCAACTATTATTTTGTAGGTAAAAAAATAAGTCTATAGTGCCCTATATTTTATAGAGACACATGTAAACCACTTGGTTTCTCGTGCTATCTGTCCCGTAACTAATAATGTTACTGGGCTACTAGAATTTGGTATGCCAAGACTTCACTTTTGGCCGCTTGGGTATGCCCAAAATATAAGTATATTTTTTGATATATTTTACATATGATACCTACTGATGGCTAGAAAGTTAGAATACCAAACTCGCCTAAGAAATGGATAATACAATGTGCCTTGGGGCTTATATTGGGACACCTCATTGGACTAAATCAGACACTCATGCCATGTCAACAAACCATAGTATAATCCTATACATCAAACATATGTACATACCTCCTACCAACTACAACACAATAGAGTAGGAAATAAGTATTGAGTGAAATATTAACCATAGGACAACCCGCCAATTAACTCTCTATCAACTATCCCAAGAGCAAGAAGGGAAAAAGAATCATGAACACAATCCTATTCCATTAATTATTAATTACCATTTCATATCACAAATCACATATTAATTCTATAAATAACCAATTGGGTGTTATTAAGTGATGACACTAAACGTAAATAAATTTTATTATTATCCAAATTAGGTGTTTCAAAGCGATAACATCACACAAAAATAAATTCAATTATTATAAAAATTAAATGTTTTGAGATGACACCAAACTTAACCAATTTATGTTCCAAATATCATCATTTTATTTCTTATTAATTTCTAGGCAGAAATTGGTTGTAATCATAATTTAAATGTTATAACTACATGTAAGTATTAACATAAAAGGCTCAAAAGAAGAAAACATTTAACAACAAACGTGGCGGAATACAACTAAACAAGTTGATTGGTCCCAAGGACCTCTCAACTTGTCTTGTCATACCAGACCTGAAATAAATATAACACTAGGTTTAACAAATTGGTCTCACCAATCAACTTTTCATACGAAACCTATTGATTAGTTTAACAAATTAATCGACTATTCATAGCAACCAATCGACTGTTACATTGAACCAATTGATTGATCTCCCAACTGGCCGATCAAAAATCTCAAACCGAGGGACTGTTCACACAACTAATCAATTGGTTCAACAAACTAAAATACTAATCTTTGTTAAATAGCACCCAAATTTGTGATACAGACACCAAAATTAACTAATGTTTACTATATTAATCATAGGATGCTGCTATGTTATAATACACATAAAGAGACATGTTGCATATGTAAATTCACATGGATAAATGGTTTTATAGGCATATAAGTGAAATCACACTCCACTTTAAAATAATGTATAAAATTAGAGAAACAAACAATGCTTAAATCTTAGGAAGAAATTCTACAATATGCTTGTATTTTATAATACAATTAGCCCATGATCAGTCACAAAATCACACCGAACATATGGGACCATGACAAGAAACAAAAGCCTCATTCATATTAAAGATAAGAATGTATTACCTTGAAGTAATTCCTCTAGCACAAAGCTCCTACTTGATGGCTATCTAGCATGTCCGTGATACCTAATGGAATCAAAAGTTGATACCATTAAAAGTACATTTTAAAACTCTAATAAAATCAATGAAAATCAAAGAAAATAAGAAGAAGGAGAAGACGAATAAAAACATAATTTGACCTTTTCTCATAAACAAAATTTCAAGGAAAAGGAAGCTAGAATCTTCAACATTCTTAAAACCTTAATTCCTCCTTGATTAAGAGAAATAAGGGAGAACATAACATAATATTAGAAGAAGAATGAAGGGGCAATAATTCGAATAGGGGAGGGAAGAGGCAAGTCTCTATTTTCCAAAAGAAATGAAGAATGGAAAGAATGAAGAATGCTCAACACATAGCAGATATTAATAATGGAAATGAAGAACAAAGAACAAAGAATTGGTAAGAAATAAAAATGAACCAGGAAAAGGAGGTATAAGAGTGAGGACTGGTTAAAGTCCATAGAGGAGAAAGTGATAAGTCTAGTATTATGAAGTGACATGAAAGAAGGATGATAAATCAGAGAAGGGGTGTACAAAGTCAAACACATAGCCTAGCTGCCACAATAGAGAGAAAGGTGAGGGAGAAGAAAGATGGTGACTTATGCCTCAAATTTTCTTTTTGGAAAAAGTTGGGTAAATAAAATCATAGTCTAGTCTAAGTAATGTAAAAATAATCCCAAAGCACCAAAATACACTCATTACAACAAATAGATTCTAATTTCATAAAAATTAAAAAGTGATTCAAATTAAAATCATATAAGGATAAAAAATTGCAGGATAACTAGTTAACTGGTTATATCAAACCAATCGACTAATTCGTTGAGAATAAATTTCTCAATCTCTTAGCATAGCAGTTGATCAGTTATGTAAACTAGTCAATCGGTAAACCTAAAATTCATGGAATTTCAAGCCATTTCTAAAACCAAAACTAATATATTCTAAATAAAACTTAATTTGAAAAATATTTTGATGTATTTTACGATAGGGTACTAGAATGGGGTGTAGTAGGATGGTTGCAAGACTAGCTTAATTAATTTGGGAAGATTAGGATATTATGCTAATTAAAATATAATTTAGGAAAATTTATGCCAAAATATCCTAAATTTTTATAAAAAGGAATTAAATTATTATTTTACTAATTATTATTATTTCTTAAAGTTCAAAAATACAAAAAAATACTAAAGACCTAAACAAACCTATTTTTTCTATTTTCTTTTTCCCTTATTTCCTTTTTCCTTTATCTTCCTTTTTTTTATCCTTTTTCCATTTCTTTTTCTCCCCTTCCTTCCGAGATTGGGTGACGCTAGCCCAACTTGCTTCCCTTTCCTTTTTTTTCGTTCCTCCCTCGCCCACTAGGATCACCCCTCCTTTTCTTCTTTTCTTTTCCCCAAGACTACCTAGCTTGCCCTTCTGCTTCTTCCTCCCTTCTCCCTCCCTCGCATTGTAGGTCGACTTGCAATTCTGCCATTGGACTCCCTCCTACAACTATAATACTGGGCTACTCTTCCTCTCTTTCTCCCCCATCCTTTTTCCTTTCCCTTTTAGACCCCAACCTACCTTATATATCCATCCCCATGTGCCCTTTTCTCTTTCTCTTTCTCTCCCCCCGCCGCCTGCACCGTACAACCTTACAGGCTTGTACCAATCTACCACTATAAGCAAGTAAACCCTACCACACCTACCCCATTTTCCCTTTCCCCCTTTGTCTTATCCCCCCTCTATTTGCTTATAAATACCAAAAACTGACCTCCCATTTGGCCTCTTTTGCTCTATCCAAAATTGCATACATATTTCATCCCCACAACTTTAGATGCTCTACAGCTGCCACCATGCAACACCACCTCCCGAAACACCACCCAAACCCTACCCTCCACCAAACCGAGCCACTCATTCCCCCTAAATCCCCTACAATAAATACCTCGATTATGTAATAATGGTTGCTTGACCTACCTCTTTGTACCCTATCATCACTCCTCTTACTGTCGTGCGCTACCTCCTCAACCGCAATCACTATCTCCCTTGCGACCTAATCGAACTACCAGAATCTCTTCTACCTTCTCCTGCCCTTCATTTTTCCTTTCTCCCTCTCCTTCCTCATCACTCCTTCTCCACCACCCTCAACCACCACACCCACCACCACCTACGCCACCACCCTTACTTTGCCACCACCACCACTACAACCCTCTCAACCTAGAAAGTCCACCAACACCAAAACCACCATCTCACTCTCTCTTTTCCAGTCTTAAAAGACCACCTTCACTATGTTGTGCCCTAACCCTTCCTAGCCTTAAGTATAATTTATTTAGTGTAATTATTATGCTAACCTAATTATTATTATTAATAATATTATTATTAAAGTTATTATCATGAATATTGCGAATATTGTTAATAATATCTTGTTATTGAAAAATATAACTACCTAAGCCTTTTTTGGCAAATAATAGCATGATTAACAATTTTAATGGTAATATTTTTATTTTTATTATTAAATATACTACTATTATTATTATTATTGTCCATAATACTAGGTTATAATAGAGGTAAGTAGAAAATAATGAGAATGTTATAGGTGAACCAAGTTTGACAACTAAGGAGGCATAGGAGCATGCTAAGCCTGGTATCATTTTAAGTAAGGATATGGTTAAGGCCTAAAATATGTGTAATATGTATTATGTGTGTTGATTATATGCGTGTAACTTATATATTATGGATTATGCTATTGTAGTGCAGCTTGCTAAGAATGGAACTAAGGTAAGTTGCATGTGTTTTATAACATGTGTAATATGCTATTGTTACTTGTACTTGGAATGTGCTTATTCAATATTTCCCTTCATGACATGCATGATAGGAAGCCTTTAATAGTATGACTTGGTTATGAGACAAATGAAAAAGAGTGAGGAAAGTGAGTTAACTAAAGGGTGGTAAGGATGGCCTAAATATCTTATGACCTATGGGTGGACAAAAGGAGGAATAATGGGAACAAATTAAAGAAATGGACCAAAACATGCATAGGGAGTATAGGGTTAAATGGGATGGTTTTCCATTGCCTAAAGATGACCATTATGCAGAAAAAGTTAACTTAAGGATTAATTAAGGTAAGAAAAGAATTATTAAAGATATTGGAGTCCATATGTGAAAAAGAATACGTGGATTGGTGTAAGGATGCATAGGGGACTTAACTAGGGTTTTGTGAAGAAACCCTGATGACAGAAGTGTGCAAGGAAGGGAAAACCAATGAAAATGGTTAGAATGGGGAATAAAGAATGAAAGTGGTATCACATGGAGGAAAGGTGAGCAAAGTGAGAATAGGTGTTTAGGTATTGAGGGGGTGACATAAAAGAATGGAGAATTAATTGGGTTTCGGGGAGCAAACTAGGGTTTTTATGATCATGAGTGGGAGTAGGGTAGAGAGGTTGTGATGTCGGGTGTGGTTTGAGGGAAGTGATGGTTTTGGTAGCATTGAAGAGTATGGGGTTGTGTAGAATTAGGGGAAGTGAGGCAACATTAGGGTTTCAGAGGGAAACACTAGAGAGCAAAGAGGAGTCAAGCCATAGATATGGGGAGTGAGTGTTGAACCATGTGGAGAAGAGTTTTGGTCCTCATGATGAGTTAGAAAATATTTGGAAGGAGTCTCGAATTCAAAGGTTGTGTAAAGGTCCCGAGATATTGGATAGGATTTTTTGGAGAATTAAGAATAAAAGGGTAAGCATAGGAAGTCTAGTGGATCATACATGTTTAGTCTGGGTTGTATGCAGAATAAGATATGAATAAAACACTAAACACTTGAAGTTACAGATTATCAAGTAGGGCTAAGTGAGGATATTTTTCTAGTTCAGCAACTATAATAGTGGTGAGGTGCATTTTACCTTGTGGAGTGATGTCTAGTCCATCGGTTATAATAGTGGTCAGGTGTGTTTAGCCCTCTAGAGTGTTTCCGATATACTATTTATAATAGTGCGGGATTCTAAGCTCGATAAAAAAAAAATTTCATTATACTAAGTTATGAAAATATACTAATTACTTACACTACAAAACCACATTAGTCGGAGCAAGTGAGGATAATTTTTTGATCCATCAGATATTATAGTGGTCAGATGCATTTTATTCTTTAGGTTGTTTCGAGTCCACTGGCTATAATAGTGCAAAGAATGTTTTGCCCTATGTAGTGTTTCGAGTCCATCGGCTATAATAGTGGGGTGCCCGTGATCCCACAAAATTAATATGAGAAATGTGTAAAGATAGAAATATTAGTTTAAGTCTTGATTGATGATATGAACTTGAATTATGCATTGTAGACCTTACTTGTCTATTATCTTGCATGGCCTTACCCATATGTTTACCTTGCTCAATATATAGCATTTTGATTACTTATTTTATAGGTGCTAACCATTCCAATAAGTAAATGCTCTTTCTAAGTTTGTACAGGTAGGAGGTAATATGTTCGATGCCTATGACACGCTGGATGTATCAGGCGTGGTTATGTGATGACCGTTGAACTTTTCATGGGGGCCAAGAGTGATGTAGACTGGACTCTTCTTGTTTCTACTTTTTTTTTATTGTGTTGTATCATTTTATCCGATTGAGAGCTTTGGTTATGTAACCTTTTTAAGTTATACTAACTATTAATCATGCATCCAAATTCTCTCACCTCGAATATTTTTTTTTGTAGATCTCTATCTTAACTATGTTAAATATTTTGAAAATTTATTCTTAGCCTTATGGTTTGTACGAGACTGGCCAGGGGCTAGGCTTGTGTTGATCATAGTTGTATCACCCCCTAGTTGTGTATGATATAATTTAACAAACCTTTTCAACTATGATTTTTAGGTGTATGAGGTTTATCCATTGTAGATGGTGGTGTAGTATGTTACGTGGTGCATTGGGTGTACCTTACTTTGAGAGTGATAGAGTTTTAGAAGATAAAAAGTGTAAAAGAAAGGGCTGAGAAGGTAATAATGTTCATGAATTTTGTTGGTGGAGTAATAAATGATGGGATAAGAAAGGAAGAAAGGTATATGGCTGATGGGTGAACTGCAAATGGATGCATGGGAATTGAGGAGGTGAGGTATATTGTAGGTGTACAGAAGAAAAAAAGGAAGAAAGGAGATGAAATGTTTTCTTAATTTCCACTTGAATGAAGGAAGGAGGTTGAGTGAGGGCTTAGGCATTGTTGGGTGTTTTTTTTATCAACAACCCAAAAGAAATTTTGTCAAGATAAGGAGACGGTTTGTGCAGGGATGTAGGGTCCATGAATAAAGAGAGAAAAGAGAAAGAGAACAAACAAAAATATAAAAAAAAATGGATAGGGAATTTTGGGTTAGAGTTAGGGTTAATATCATGGTAAAATTTTAGGAAATAGTTTAACATACTAATCATAGAAAACTAATGTTAATATAATTGTTGGATATTATATCACTAGCGCAAAAAATGAGACTTCCTATAACACCCCCAAATTTACTATTCAAAAATTTCATTTAATTAAAAGGGTTTAGCGGAAGCGAAAAGATAAAACCGTAAACTTGGGGGCATTACCGCCACACTTAGTACCAGATTGGTTCACTCCTACCGTTCCAGTACTAAGTGCTAAGGCTAAATAAAGTTAACATTAAACATGAATCATTAATAAAGCACAAGTCATACAGAAATCAAAGTGCGATTTAGGATTACAAACCAAAGAGTACGTGACTAGGGGTTTTCAAAACATAAAGTGTACTACAAAAACAAAACTCAAATATGAAATACAAGGTCCAATAAAAGAAATAGAGTCCGTAGAGTCGCTCTCGATCCCCAAGTCAGGTTTAGGCTCAATGCTTAGCCCCACCAGATGCCTCGTATATGTCGTAGGCATCAAAGATATCATCCCCTACCTGCACAAGCTCAAACGGGTCTTCTGCTCGTGAGAATGAGCAGCACCCATGAAACGGGTGATCAGTACACTACGTACTGAGTAAGGTAATAGACGCACTAAGGCTAACATACACAAAGATACATGACATAGCAGACATGGCATGATTATGTAGATAGCACGCAAGAACACAGATAAACAATACCCGGTTATGAACCAGATAACTTTTTCATTAGTTCTCTGATAATTTTAATCGATTCACATCATAGTCTTTATCAATTCATGTAAGTGCGGGAACCCCACTATTATAGCCAGTGGAACGGTCACGAGGGCCATGCCGTGCCACTGTTTTAGCTGGTAGATAGGTCACGAGGGTAATATACCTTGCCACTATTATTTGCCGGTGGATCGGTCTGGCCTGGACTCACAAGGTGTTCCAATGTAAATATTCGTATCTTTCCCATGTCTCATCATTAATATGATTGGTTTGTTGAGCATGGAATCCCCCACTATTATAGCAGGTGGAACGGTCATGAGGGCCATGCCCTACCACTATTTTAGTCGGTGGACTAGTCACGAGGGTAACATACCCTGCCACTATTATTTGCCGGTGGACCGGTCTTGGTCCGGCTCAACATCTTTTTCTATAAATGATTAGTGTCTTAACATATCTTATTCAAAAGATTTTCACACTGGAGATGCATGGCTAACTATACCCACACTTATCCTCCCAAGAGGGCCTGCCCCATATCATGACACTTCTGCACCTCCTAACTTACCTCAACATCTTTCCCATAACTCACTTTCTCACATCGGGAACCCAACTTCTAAGTGTGTGGGTCAGGGCCCACCACCTTATACCTCAAGGTCTACTCACCACCTTACTCTAGGGTTTTCACCAGAAACCCTAATCTGGGCCTATGTGGCCCTTCCTTTCCTACCTCCTACAACCCACACTACTATAATGCCTCCCTCAAACTCAACTCTTCGATCATACCTCACTCCTCGTTTATTTTTCTTTTTTTATTTTTCTTTCTTTTTGCACCTTCTCAAGTTAGGGTTTCCTCCCCAAACCGTGGTCGATCCCTGGGTACCCTTATATCATCCTACGTACTATTCTTCACCTCGATCCTCCAGACTCCCAAACAAACCTTTCATAGCTTTCCCCATGTCCCAAAGTAACTTTCCATACGTAAGGTTCGCCCCCATGCAGACCTTAACCTCCCCATGCAAACCCCTTTTCTTGTCGAGTCACGGATTACAGATTACCTAGGTCATCCTTACCTACGTTAGCCATACTTCCAGTTATCACTCATTTTCTCTTTATGTTCCAACTTACTTCATTTTGGTTATCTTAACATTCTCTTTTCCATCACACCCCCACACAATCATCAAAACAGATAGCTCACATCATCATATCATATCACATCATATTTGTAGCATTCCATATTAGCACATACCAGACAGGAGCATGAGAACAGAACTCTGTTCCAAGCTGCGCTACATAATAAAAATAGATAACATATAAATCATACAAGGCATCTAAGGCAAGTAAAACACAACACACAGGTTGCCTTTGTTACGTCCTTACCTAAAGCGATGCTGGGCTTGGAGCACACTCCTACAACTCCTTAGGGTTTTGGTTAGATTCACCAATAAAAGGGAAAATACTAAGTATTAATTTCCCTCAAAAGTACCATCACTCCATATTTTAGTCTAAGATTAGGGTTGTTATTATTAAGGGGAGTATTATACGTGAAAAGTAGGGTTTTTAAGTTCAAGTTAGTCCACTAGATATTACTAGCCAAAATATGCTTAGTTAAATATTTAATGCCATACTTATAGTATTAAACCTACTAGCTTTATCCTTATAATGATAGTGCTAATACTAGTTATAGAAAAATAATGACAATAATAATAATAGTGATGCTAATGCTTATAGTGATAGAAACCCTAGCATTTTTAACGCCAAGTCTAATAATAGTATTAGGGTTAAAATAATAATATAATAATTACAATACCAACAAAGTACAAATATTCCTAAAGATAATAATGATAAAAGTTATATTTTGAATAATGATAATATAAGGGTTCAAATGTTTTTGTCACAATAATAGTAATAAAATAATAATAATAGTAATAACTAATAATGATACCATAGTAATAATGTTAGTGATAAAGGTATTCGGAATAATATTAAATGGTAAGGTACTAAGGTTTATGTATTCTTCTTATTTAACGACAATATGACAGTACACCAACTTCGAGTTTAATAACATTAATAATAATTAAAGTAGTAGTAATAATAACAATAATGATAAAGATGTTAAGTATAATAATAATAATAATAATAATAATAATAATAATAATAATAATAATGATCATGATAATGATGATGATAATAGTAACCAAAATAATAATAATAATATAAGGGTCAAAATATTTATATTAATATATAAAAGTGATGATGAGGAAAAGTAGTTTTAAGAATATTAGCAAGGAAATAATGATAATGATAACGGTAATAATAATAGTAATAATAACAATAATAATAAAATAAAGTTAGGTTAAGTAGTAATAATAGTAATAGTAGTAGTAGTAATAATAATAATAATAATAATAATAATAATAATAATAATAATAATAATAGTAATAATGTTAAGCATAATAGAGGAAAACAATCAAAAAGAATAATAGTAATATAATAGTCCCAATATTTAAACTAATAAAACAAGTGGTAATGGTCAAGTTAGTACTAATAAGAAAATAATAATATTAATAATAGAGATAATAATAGTAGTAGTAATGATAGTGTTATTAATAATGATAAAGATAATATATAATAATACCATATTTATAAATATTCCTGAAATTAGTTTAGGTACTAACACTGATACATAATAATAATAATAATAATATTATTATTATTATTATTAATATTACTAAAAATTGTTAACACTTATATAAAAAGGGTTTCTAAAGTTAGATTAACTAATGATAAAGATAATAATAATAATAATAATAATAATAATAATACCAACCATAATAATAATAATAATAATAATAATAATAATAATGATAATAACAATAATAATAATACCCTTAATATTAGTAAAAATTATTAATCACTTGTGCTAAAAAGGTTTAGGGGTTCAGGAGGTTAGAGCACCACCTAAGGTTAGTGGTGGAACGGTGGCGGCGGTGGAGGACGAAGAGAGGGAAAAATGGGTATGTGGGCTAAGAGAGAGGGAGTCGAGGGGTGTTTGAGGTGGAGGAAGGTGCAGCAGGTGAAGAGGGGTGGAATGAAGGTGGTGGTGCAGCTGGGAGTGGCGGCGCTAGGTGGTTAGTGCGGCGGCCAAACGTGGTGGAAGGTGGTGGAAGATGGGGGAGGCAAAAGGAGAGGGAGGCAAGAGGAGATGATGGTATGGGAAGGTAGAGGAAGGTTCCCTGGGTGTTTTGAAGGGTGGAGGAGGTGCTGGTTACGGCGAGGGTGGTCGCAGAAGGCAGAGGGAGGGGCGGCGAGAGGTGAGAGTATGTTGATTGGGTTGGTAGTTTTGCTCAGTTGGGGTGGCTTATGCAGGGAAAATCGGGGGGAAAGGAGGGTCTAGTTAGGTATAGGGTGGTGCAAGTACCGGTTCCAGGTGTTTCTTGGCTGGCGGCGATAGGCAGAGGAGGCAAAGTGCTTGTTTGATGAGGTGGCGGTGAGAATGGTGGCTTTCTGGGTTTTGAGATCCAAATTCAAATCGAGGCAAGTAATGGGGTATATGTAGACCAATTGGGGTGATTAATGACAAGGGGAAGGAGACAAGTGGTGGTAGGTGCCAGGCATGCCGCTGGTGGTGGCAGTCGAGGCAGCACTGCCATGGCAGGGGCGGCAAGCTCGAGGGAAGAAGGAAAAGGAAAGGGGCAGGTGCTCGGGAGAGGGGAAAAGGGTCGTTGGGGCTGAATTAGTGAAAGAAAGTGATAGGAGAGGAAAGGGAGGATGGTGGCAGCGATGGTGGCTGGTAGAGCGCGGGGTTGCAGCTCCTCGGTCACCTCCATGCCTCGGGGAAGAAGAAGGGCTTCGGACCGGGCGACTTAAGGAGAAAAAGATGAAAAGAAAAAGTGGACCGGACCAGTCGGGGAAAGAAAGAAAAAAAAAAGAAAGGGGGGAACAGTGTGGGCCTGGGCTACCAGGGGTAAGCCAGGCCGCGCAACGGGCTGGCCCAGGTCAGGGGAAGGGAAAAGAAAAAAGAGAAAGAAGAGGAAAGAAAAGAAAAGAAAAAAAAAGAAAGGGAAAATATGTGGGTTGGGTATTTTGGTATTATTATCATTTTTATATATATTTAAGTAAGATATTTAATTTTAATAAAAATTATTTTAAGTATAATAGTTAAATTTATTTTTAGATTAATTGGGCTATCTTGGATAAATTTTCCTTAACTTCCATTTTGATTTGTAAAATGTCCAAAATTTTCTAAAGAATTTATTTATTATTTTCTCTTCACTTTCCTCAATTAATTTACTATTTATTTAATAAAATAATTTATTTTCTAAATTTTCCTAATAAATCATTATTTTGCCATAATTCTTAAATTAGGAATTGGTGTATTTCATCACTACCCCCTTAAAGAATGATTTCGTCCCTGAAGTCACTAGCATTTCCATAGGGTTATGGCCAAGAAGTTCTAAGTAGATAAAATGGACATTTCACTAACACTTGTACAACTACCCACTTAAAGAAAAAGGTTTACTAAGAAGTCTTTCCTGTCTCCAACTAAGGCCACAATCGAAGGATAACTTAGTATATTCACCCTTTTTCTTTTCTTTTCTTTTTTTCCACCCCAAGAGAGTACTACCAATAATCCCTATACCAGCAAGTGGTGAAGGCCTAGCCTTAGCATCCATGAAGCACCCATAATGGATAAAGATGTATTCGAATTAGAAGATATAAGTATTAGAAGGGGAGATATGGTGATAGTAGCCGGAAATACATCAAACTAGCGGTTGGCCTCTATCCTATCGATCATGTTCAAGCGTCCACCCGACTGACCTCCGCTCTGAGGGAAGGGTATGCATCCTTGAGGTATTCCTCTAGCGTTGCAACCTAGAGCATCAGTTAGAATAGGTGTTCGTTGGTAAGCCTGTTGTTGGGGCACTACATCTCCTTCCTATTGAGGCTAGTACTGTAGAGCACGTGACGGTCCTCGACACTTGAATGCCCTATGGCCCCATTTGCCACAGTTCGGGCATGAGATAAGCCTGCCTCCACAATCTCAACCTAGGTGGTCGCAACCACAACGTCTGCATGTGAATCCTCCCCGAGGTAGTTAGCCCCTACTATGGTCTCTCAGCGATAGTCTTCTTGGCCCCTCTGTGCGTGGATGGTTTCTGCTCCTTAAGTCTTGTCCCTCGGGCTTCCCTTTTCCGAGGATAGCGGTATACTCCTGAACTAGGGTGACGGCGAGGTAGGTGCACTCATAGAGTGTAGCAGACGCCTGGTAGGTAGAGCACCGAGCTCGGGTTGGTCCCCGAGCTTCTTGGGAGGCGGTTAAGGCTGCACTTTGTTCCAGATTCTACCCGAAGAGCCTGAAGAGGGACAAGCTTTGAGAGTTTGTGCAGCTCACCCAAGGAACGATGATGGTGCGACAGTATTACACTCGCGACTAAGGCTATGTGGCCCTTCATTTCCTGCCTCCTACAACCCACACGACTATAGCGCCTCCCTCAAACTCAACTCTTCCCTCATACCTCACTCCTCCTCGTTTATTTTTATTATTTTCTTTTTTTTCTCTTTCCATCTTCTCAAGTTAGGGTTTCCTCCCCAAAGCCTTGTCAATCGCTAGGTACCCTTATATTATCCTACATACCATGCCAAACCCTATGATTTTCATGCAAACCCTAGTTCCTCCCATGTAACCTTAGTTTCTCCCACTCTTCCATTTTATTTAAATCCCCTTTTCTTGTCCAATCATGGATCATAAATTACCTAGGTCATCCTTACCTATGTTAGCCAACTTACTTCCCCTTTGTTATCTTAATTTCTCATTTTTCTCTTTCATTCCCCCATTCCACAACACCTCATCAAACAACCTAGCATGCATGTCCTAGTGGTCATATCCCATCACTTCATATTTGCAGTATATCCATATTAGCACATACCAGACAAACGCATGAGAACATACCTCAGTTCCAAGCTGCGCTACACAATAAAAAAAAAACATATAGAACACAAAATATAAATCGGACAAGGCATCCATGGCAAATAAAACAAATAACACACTGGCGGCCTTAGTTACATCCTTACCTAAAGCGACGCTGGGCTTGGAGCACCCTCCTACAACTCCTTAGGGTTTTGGTTAGATTCACCTATAAAAGGGAAAATACTAAGTATTATTTTCCCTCAAAAGTACCATCACTCCTTATTTTAGTCTAAGACTAGGGTTTTTATTATTAAGGGGAGTATTATACGTGAAAACTAGGGTTTTATCTTCAAGTTAGTCCACTAGATATTACTAGCTAAAATATGCTTATTTAAATATTTAATGCCATACTTATAGTATTAAACCTAATAGCTTTATTCTTATAATGATATTACTAATACTAGTTATAGCAAAATAATCACAATAATAATAATAATAGTGATGCTATTGCTTATAGTGATAGAAACCCTAGTGTTTTTAAGGCTAAGTCTAATAATAGTATTAGGGAAAATAATAATATAATAATTATGGTACCAACGAAGTAAAAATATTCCTAAAGATAATAATGATAAAAGTTGTATTTTGAATAATGATAATATAAGGGTTCAAATGTTTTTGTTACAATAATAGTAATAAAATAATAATAATAGTAATAACTAATAATGATACCATAGTTCAATAGGAAATCTTAAAGCTCTAGGGCCAGATGGATTTACTTCAGGTTTTTTTAAATCTGCATGGAATGTGGTATGTGAGGACTTATATCAGGTTATAAGGAGATGTTTTTAGATAGTTGTTATTCCTTCCTTTATGGGTATGTCTAAATTGGTTCTCATTCCCAAGCTGGTAAATGCTGTTAAATTAGCTGATTTTAGACGGATTGCATGTTGTAATGTGGTCTACAAGATTTTGGCTAAGATCCTGGCAGCTAGGTTACAGTGTGTATTGCCTTTTATCATTCATCCTTCACAGTCAGGGTTTGTTAAGGATAGAAGGACTGGAGATAATGTGTTATTGGCTCATGAACTATTGTATATGTATAATAGAAAGAACATTTCTCCTAGATGTATGCTGAAGATTGATATGAGGAAACATATGATTCTGTGGATTGGATTTTCTTGGAAAAAGTCTTGTTGGGCCTTCATTTCCCCCTGCATTTTGTTAAATTAATCATGGCCTGTGTTTCCTCAGCTTCTTATTCTTTATCTTTTAATAATAGATTGCAAGCTCGTTTTAAGGGTATGAAAGGGTTGAGGCAAAGGGATCCTTTATCCTCTTTTCTATTTATTATTACTATAGAATATTTGACTCGAGCCCTCCAATCTTTATGGGGTCAAAGAGGCTTTCATGGTCATCCTAAATGCAGGAAGTTGAAAATACTTAATTTGAGTTTTGGTGATGACCCGCTTATTTTTTGTAAAGCTGAGGTCAGTTCTGTTATGGCTATTAAAGAGGTTCTGGATAATTTTTCCTCTAGTTCTGGCCTGCACATCAGTCCTGCAAAAAGTATGGTTTGCTTAGGGAGAATTTCTCAACATTTGAAACATGAGATCAAATTTGTTTTTCCCTTTCAAGATGGTTTTTTCCCTTTCAAATATTTAGGAGTTCCTATTGATTCTTCCAGGCTAAAGGTAGCTGAAATGATGAGTTTGGTTCCTAAAATTTATGGTCATCTGCAACATTGGGCCAATCGACTTCTTTCTTATGCTGGTAGACTTCACCTGCTGTAATCTGTTATTTCTGGTATTACTAATTTTTGGAGCCAGATTTTTGTCCTTCCCAAGAAAATTATTTAGAGAGTGGTGGCCATGTGTAGAGCTTTTCTCTGGTCTAGTAAGAGTGCTACTTCTAAAAAACCTTTGGTGGCATAGAGGGTGGTTTGTTTGCCTAGAAAAGAAGGGGGATTAGGCCTTTTGGATTTATCTACTTGGGACATAGCTACTGTTGGTAAATTGCTTTGGTACTTGTATCAGGATAAGGATGCTCTATGGATTAAATGGATACATGCATATTATATCAAAAGGCAGGGGTTCTTTTCTTGCACTTTACCATCCATTGCTTCAGGCCTTATGCAGAGAATATTTTCTATCAGAACAATTATTTTTCCTGTTGTTCAGAGTTGGCATAGAGATCATGTGTATTCTATAGCAAAAGTATATAATTCCATAAGAGTCTCTGCACCCAAGGTGCCTTGGCGAAGGTTTGTTTGATCTAATTTTGCAGCCCCCAAACATAAGTTTATTTTATTGTTGGCAGCACAATCCAAGCATCCTACTAAGGATCATATCAGCTCTTTCTTGCCTTCTATCACTCAGAAATGATATTTTTGTGACCAGAATGAATCAGTGCTGCATATTTTTTGTCAATGTGCTGAATTAAAGAAGATTTGGACTGCTATAAGCAGACCAAATGGTTTCAAACTTAGATTTGGCTCCTTGGAGAGAATGTTTAATTCCATGGATAGAAGTAGACATAGAAAAGATGGAGTTGCTTATTTAAGTTTTTATGTTGTTGCAGTTTATGAAGTTTGGAAAGCTAGGAATGGCTGTATTTTTTCTAATAGAAAATGGGATTTAAAAGGGGTAGCTTTTAGGATTTCCTTGATTATGTCTTCTCTTTGTTTTCATGCTTGTCGTAAGGAAAAGTTTATTAGGTTGATAGGAAGGGTAGATTATTTGTACTTTATGATTATGATATAAAATTTTAAGTTTTTTTTTTTCAAAATATTGATACCATAGTAATAATGTTAGTGATAAAGGAATTAGGAATAATATTAAATGGTAAGGTACAAAGGTTTAAGTATTCTTCTTATTTAACGATAAAATGATCACTACAAAAAACTGGTGCATTAATGACCAATTAAGCGACCAAAATTTTTTTTTAGTCGCTATTAATATATTATTAACGACCACTATTAAAAGTCGTCGTTATTGGTATATCTATTACGACCAGTGTAATTTTTGGTCGTTAATTGTTAATTTTTTTGGTCGCTAAAGGCATTTAAGTCTCATATATATATATATATATATTTATAGTAGAAAAAATTTAATAATTTTTATCTATTAAAAATATTTATGTCTGTGAATTTTTTTATGAGATCGATAAGATCTTCGCAAAATTTTATATTTAAAATTTCTACAACTTATTTATGATTTTTTTAATGTTTTTTTCATTTTTATTTACGGATGACATTTTATAAATATATAAAATTATTATTAGTCACTTAAACTTGTATAAAAAAAAAATTTATTTCTCGGATCTTTATGCAAACGGTTTTTATTAAATAAAATTTAGATAAATTTATTTGTTATCATATTTTAAATACTTAAAAAAAAAAAAGAGTCGGTCACAGACTCACGGCCCCCACCCCCCTTTTCTTTCTTTCTCCCTCTTCCTTTCCCGTTGGCATTTTTCTACGCTGAGGCCGCCCGACCCCCTGCTACCCTTCTCCCTTCCCTTTCCTGCTCCTATGCGTGCTTTCTTTAGCCACCACGACACCACCTCACCACTGCAGCACAACCACCGGACGACGGCAGCACGGGAGCGAGGCAGCAGCAGCTGTGGTCGGACGAGCAGCGCTAGCAGGGAAGCAGAGTGGGTCGCTTGACCCTACTCCAGCGCCATTTCCACGACACCACCGTGACGCCACCGCCGGCCACCTCCAGTGACGTTCACCATCAGCGGACATTCCTCGACCTTTGACGAAGCTCCAGTGCCTTTTATCCACCCTATTTTGGCTGATATTATTTGATATACATTATCCTAAACCCTAAATTTTGTTTCAATTAAATTTTTATGAATTAGCTTTGATTATGCTAAATTATCTGCTGAATTGAGTATGTATGTGTTGCATGATGGATTTGGATGGGTTAATTATGTGGTATATGCTTGATTTCTGAAATTTGGAAATTTTGACCTAGTTGTGTGAGGATTGGTCGAAATGTTCGAAATTTCTATGAATTAGCTTTGATTATGCCAAATTATCTGCTGAATTGAGTATGTGTGTGTTGTATGATTGATTTGGATGGGTTAATTATGTGGTATATGCTTGATTTCTGAAATTTGGGAATTTTGACCCGGTTGTGTGAGGATTGTTCAAAATGTTCGGAATTTCTATGACTTAGCTTTGATTATGCTAAATTATCTGTTGAATTGAGTATGTATGTGTTGTATGATTGATTTGGATGGGTTAATTATGTGGTATATGCTTGATTTCTGAAATTTGGGAATTTTGACCCGGTTGTGTGAGGATTGTTCGAAATGTTCGGAATTTCTATAAATTAGCTTTGATTATGCTAAATTATCTACTGAATTGAGTATGTATGTGTTGTATGATTGATTTCGATGGGTTAATTATGTGGTATATGCTTCATTTCTGAAATTTGGGAATTTTGACCTGGTTATGTGAGGATTGGTCGAAATGTTCGGAATTTCTATGAATTAGCTTTGATTATACTAAATTATCTGCTGAATTGAGTATGTGTGTGTTGTATGATTGATTTGGATGGGTTAATTATGTGGTATATGCTTGATTTCTGAAATTTGGGAATTTTGACCCGGTTGTGTGAGAATTGTTTGAAATGTTCAGAATTTCTATGACATAGCTTTGATTATGCTAAATTATCTACTGAATTGAGTATGTATGTGTTGTATGATTGATTTGGATGGGTTAATTATGTGGTATATGCTTGATTTCTGAAATTTGGGAATTTTGACCCAGTTGTGTGAGGATTGTTCGAAATGTTCGGAATTTCTATGACTTAGCTTTGATTATGCTAAATTATCTGCTGAATTGAGTATGTATGTGTTGTATGATTGATTTGGATGGGTTAATTATGTGGTATATGCTTCATTTCTAAAATTTGGGAATTTTGACCTGGTTATGTGAGGATTGGTCGAAATGTTCGGAATTTCTATGAATTAGCTTTGATTATACTAAATTATTTGCTGAATTGAGTATGTGTGTGTTGTATGATTGATTTGGATGGGTTAATTATGTGGTATATGCTTGATTTCTTAAATTTGTGAATTTTGACCCGGTTGTGTGAGAATTGTTTGAAATGTTCGGAATTTCTATGACTTAGCTTTGAGTATGCTAAATTATCTACTGAATTGAGTATGTATGTGTTGTATGATTGATTTGGATGGGTTAATTATGTGGTATATGCTTGATTTCTGAAATTTTGGAATTTTGACTCGGTTGTGTGAGGATTGTTCGAAATGTTTAGAATTTCTATGAATTATCTTTTATTATGCTAAATTATCTACTGAATTGAGTATGTATGTGTTGTATGATTGATTTGGATGGGTTAATTATGTGGTATATGCTTGATTTCTAAAATTTGGGAATTTTGACCCGGTTGTGTGAAGATTGTTCGAAATGTTCGGACTTTCTATGAATTAACTTTGATTATGCTAAATTATCTACTGAATTGAGTATGTATGTGATGTATGATTGATTTGGATGGGTTAATTATGTGGTATATGCTTGATTTCTAAAATTTGGGAATTTTGACCCGGTTGTGTGAGGATTGTTCGAAATGTTCGGAATTTCTATGAATTAGCTTTGATTATGCTAAATTATCTACTGAATTGAGTATGTATGTGTTGTATGATTGATTTGGATGGGTTAATTATGTGGTACATGTTTGATTTCTGAAATTTGGGAATTTTGACTCGGTTGTGTGAGGGTTGTTCGAAATGTTCGGAATTTCTATGAATTCGCTTTGATTATGCTAAATTATCTGCTGAGTTGAGTATGTGTGTGTTGTATGATTGATTTGGATGGGTTAATTATGTGGTATATGCTTGATTTCTAAAATTTGGGAATTTTGACCCGGTTGTGTGAGGATTGTTCGAAATGTTCGGAGTTTCTATGAATTAACTTTGATTATGCTAAATTATCTACTGAATTGAGTATGTATGTGTTGTATGATTGATTTGGATGGGTTAATTATGTGGTATATGTTTGATTTCTGAAATTTGGGAATTTTGACCCGGTTGTGTGAGGATTGTTCGAAATGTTCGGAATTTCTATGAATTAACTTTGATTATGCTAAATTACCTACTTAATTGAGTATGTATATGTTGTATGATTGATTTGGATGGGTTAATTATGTGGTATATGTTTGATTTCTGAAATTTGGGAACTTTGACTCGGTTGTGTGAGGATTGTTTGAAATGTTCGGAATTTGGGAATTTGGATGGGTTAATTATGTATGTGTTTTGCTTAATATTATGAAATGGTTTGTGGTGAGAAGGACAAATCTTTCCCTTTTTTTAATTAAATTCCTAATTTATCAAAAAAAAATATTTGTATTTAACTACCGTTTGGTTATTGTCTTCAAGTAAGCCTTAGGTGTAACATATATAAAAGTTAAGAAGGATGAATCAAATGCTTTCATTACCACCACCTCTGCTAGAAAACTGGGTGAGTATTTTGGATTTCGGTATCGGAACATTGTGATTTCATTTGTTTCTTATGAGGCTCAAATAATTCTTTTTTCTTTCTAAATTTTCAGTGCCATATTATTTCTCTATTATCGTGGAAATGATTGCAATTATATATGGTGTGGAAATGATTTAATTGTAGTAATTAAGAGTTTTCAATTATCTAAGAATTTGCTTTGTTCATTATTTTCATTTCATATTATGCTTCAATTTATCAATTCATTTTAATTGTTTCTTTGTTTATATTGATTTTTTGATAACTTAATTATCTAATATAGACATAAAAATAAAAGTTAAATATCATGTTTAATATGAACTATTTGGTCTTGGAAAAAAAAAGATTTATAAAAATGTAGTGTAATGATATATCTATATCTAATAATGAGAAATATAAGATATCTAGTATACTATCTCCATGTACTATAGTTTGGTCTTCATTTTATGTAGATACTTTGACAATCTTAGGTCTAAAGTGTTTTGAGCCAATCATATAGATACATGACAATACTATCTAGTTTGGTCTTATACATAGATAGAAGAACTCATATTCCAATATGTGTAATAGAAAAAATTTTGTGAATGTAGGATTTCTATCTAAACCTTTTAATCAATTGGACAAAATAAAATTAAATAATCAATTCATTAATATACCTGTACATGTATTACTTCAAGTCTTGCAATGTAAGATTGATTAACTTTTGATATGATATGTCATTGTTAATTTGATACTTATATTAATTATTGTTTTTATATTTCTGTTGTTGCAGATCTTATTCATTTTGATAGGCTGACTTAGTCTATTAGGTTCGGTGAATAGAACGATTAATTTTTAGATGGCTTCTTATCATAATATTTGTATAATGCAATGACATCCTATAACTCTTTTGTAATATATTTATATTTGATCAAATATTTTGTTGTACAAGACATGTAATACAAACTATTTGTATGAATATTTAGTTGAATGTTTGTAGGCAGGTATTTAGAAAATTATATCCACGTGTTAAAAGGGATATATATGGATACAGGTACAAGGATTGAGAAGATTGAAATATATATATATATAATTACAAAAAATAATTGATCGTCAATATTATTTACGATGATATATTTTTTTCGTCGCTATTGTTTATAACGACCAACATTATACGTTGTCGCTATTGCTTATAGCGACCAATATTATAAGCCGTCGCTATTGCTTTAACGACCAACATTATATGCCGTCGTTATTGCTTTAACGACCAAAAATTTCAGTTGGTAAAGCCTTTAGCAAGCCTTTAGCGAGGGAGCAATAACGACCACCGACGACCAACATTTTGTTTGGTCGTTATTGACATTAGCGACCAAATTTTGGCCATTAACAACGAAATTTGTTTGTCGTTAAAAGCCTAGTTTTTTGTAGTGGATAATACACAAACTTCGGGTTAAATAACATTAATAATAATAAAATTAGTAGTAATAATAACAATAATGATAAAGATTTTAAGTATAATAATAAAAATAATAATAATGATCATGATGATGATGATGATAATAGTAACCAAAATGATAATAATAATAATAATATAAGGGTCTAAATAATTATATTAATATATAAAAGTGATGATGGGAAAAAGTAGTTTTAACAATATTAGTAAGGAAATAATGATAATGATAATGGTAATACTAATAGTAATAATAACAATAATAATAAAATAAAGTTAGGTTAAGTAGTAATAATAGTAGTAGTAGTAGTAGTAGTAGTAGTAATAATAATAATAATAATAATAATAATGTTAAGCATATTAGAGGATAACAATCGAAAAGAATAATAGTAATATAAGAGTCCTAATATTTACACTAATAATAAAAGTGGTAATGGTCAAGTTAGTACTAGTTTGAAAATAATAATATTGAAAATAGAGATAATAATAGTAGTAGTAATGATAGTGTTATTTATAATGATAAAGATACTATATAATAAAAATACATTTATAAATATTCATGAAAATATTTTAGGCAATAAGAGTGATACATAATAATAATAATAATACTAATAAGGGCAATACTATTAATATTACTAAAAATAGTAAACACTTATATAAAAAGGGTTTCTAAAGTTAGATTAACTAATGATAAAGATAATAATAATAAAATAAATAATAATAATAATAATAATAATAATAATAATAATAATACCAACCATAATAATAATAATAATACCCTTAATATTAGTAAAAATTATTAATCACTTGTACTAAAAAGGTTTAGGGGTTGAGGAGGTTAAAGCACCACCTAAGGCTAGTGGTGGAACAGGCGGCGGTGCGTGGCGGCGATGGCGGCTGTGGTGGAGGAGGAAGAGAGGGGAAAATGGGTATGTAAGCTAAGAGAGAGGGAGTGGAGGGGTGTTTGAGGTGGAGGAAGGTGTAGCAGGTGAAGAGGGATGGAATGAAGGTGGTGGTGCAGCTGGGAGTGGCGGCGCACTGTGGTTGGTGAGGCGGACGAAGGTGGTGGAAGATGGGGGAGGCAAAAGGAGACGGAGGCAAGGGGAGATGATGGTATGGGAAGGTAGGGGAAGGTTCCCTGAGTGTTTTGGGGTGGAGGAGGAGCTTGTTGCGGCGCTAGGTGAGAGTATGTTGATTGGGTTGGGGTGGTTAATGATGAGCGGAAGGAGACAAGCGGTGGCAGGTGCCAAGCATGCCGTCGATGGTGACAGTTGAGGCTCCACTACCATGGCAGGGGCGGCAAGCTCGAGGGAAGAAGGAAAAGGAAAGGGGCAGGTGCTCGGGAGAGGGGAAAAGGGTTAGTTGGGGCTGAATTAGTGAAAGAAAGCGATGGGAGAGGAAATGGAGGATGGCAGAACGACGGTGGCTGGCGGAGCACTAGGTTGTAGCTCCTCGGTTGTCACCACACCTCGAGGAAGAAGAAGGGCTCAGGACTAGGCGGCTCAGGGAGAAAAAGAAGAAAAGAAAAAGAGGACTGGACCAACTAGGGAAGGAAAGAAAAAAAGAAAGGGGGGAACGGTGCGGGCTTGGGCTGTCGGGGAAAAGCGGGGCTGCGCGACGGGCTGGCGTAGGTTGGGGGCGAAGGAAAAAGAAAAAAAAGAGAAAGAAGAGGAAAGAAAAGAAAAGAAAAGGAAAATATGTGGGTTGGGTATTTTGGTATTATTATTTTTTTATATATAATTAAGTTAGATATTTAATTTTTATATAAATTATTTTAAGTATAATAGTTAAATTTATTTTTAGATTAATTAGGCTATTTTGGATAAATTTTCCTTAACTTCCATTTTGATTAGTAAAATGTCCAAATTTTTCTAAAGAATTTATTTATTATTTTCTCTTCACTTTCCTTAATTAATTTCCTCTTTATTTAATAAAATAATTTATTTTCTAAATTTTCCTAATAAATCATTATTTTGCCATAATTCCTAAGTTAGGATTTTTGGGGTATTTCACTTCCTACCCAAAGTCAACGAGTTATGGTTGGGGAAGAAGAGTACAAATATTTAAGGAAGTGATAATCTCAGTAGTTCACTCCATGAAATATGATTCAACACCATCTTGTAGTACTCCTTAAAAGTAGGAGACCCTAAACTCCTAATGTACCTATGGTAAATAGCTAAAGAACTGCATCACAAATATATTTTTTATCCTAGTCACCTAATTTTCACCATTTCATCTCTAATGGATCCATACAAGTGAAAACTAAGCTCATATGAGTCTATTACACTTTGGTGTTGAGACTATATAGGGGAAAGTCCTTTATGGTTAATAAAAAGTCAAGCTAGATCTCATCTAGTCACGTGGGAAGGATTTAGAACATAATTCCTCAACTATAATTTATGGAAGACTTTGTGAAGTTTTGATAAATCTAACATTAGGTAGGAAACATTGCTTGTTCAATTGATAATTTAGTAAGAACTAATGTACCTTGAGCTAAGCTTTCTATATGAATCAAACTTCTACACGCATTTGGTGGGTGACACTCCGAGAAAAACTTTCTCCCCCACCTAAAAACTATCACTTTGATACCTTTGATCACCATAACTCATTTGAGGATTTTAAGTTGCCCCCTCTTACTTTGAGGTAAATGAGTATGCTTAATTATCTCCTCTATTATATCCAACTCAAGTACAATAGTCTCACTAATGTCACTCTAACATAATGCCATTTGACACCTTTCTCCATATACTTCCTTAAAGGGTGTCATCCCAATGCTAGAATGACAACAATTGTTGTATGAGAACTCCTAAATGTGTTGATGATCCTCTCAAAGTCTTCAAAATCCTAAAACACAAGCTTATAACATATCCTCTGTTGTCTGGATTATTCTCTTCATTGGCCCTTAAGCATTTGGGTGGAAGATTGTTCTCATTCTCAACATGAAACCTATAACTATTTTCCTATAAGTGTGAGAGGAATCTCAAATCCGAATTAGAGACTATTTTGGTGGGTTTACCATGATGAATCATTGTAAACTTTGTTTATGCATCTACTTATAGATCCATTCTCCCAGTTGACATCATTAGTACAAAAAATAAGAATTTTGCCAACTCATTGATGATGACCCAAATCATGTCGCACCCACTACAAGTCCTTAGTCACCGACAAACATTGTTTATAGAGATAAAGCCATAGTTATATTTTGGAACATCAAAAGGTTGAATAAATGCTATAGGTCTATGGTGCTCTATCTAGATCTACTAAAAGGTTAGGAATCATAATATAAGCTATACTACCTTTTACTTATTATCAAGCCACCCATAGCTCCACTTAAGGTTCTTTTACAACTTATCTCCTATAAGATTAAAGGAATTGGGAGTACAATGATCCTAATCATAATCATGGCACTTGAAATCATTTTAACTTTATGGCACACATCAGAAACCAATATAGTGGATACTACCATCTTTATGAATTTGAAAGTCCTTAGCTCTATCATTGAATATCATTTGTCAAATCTATTCAAGGTTAATATCCTCGAGCTTCCCTACTCATATGTCATTGAATATAGTAGGTGTATTAGTAAAAGTACTCATTTTTAACTCCAACTCACATTATTTAATCAGTTCTATTACCATCTCACGAAGCTCGTTAACCAAAATATTAGCCACCAAACAAGAAATCAAGCAGTATAATATTTCCCTACTCAAGGCACATGTAACTATGTTGGCCTTACCATCATCGTTGGCCAACTTAATATTATAATCCTTCACCAACTCCAGCCACCTCCTCTATCTCATATTCAGCTCATTTTAAGTGAACATATACTTGAGACTTTTATGGCCGGTCAATAATCTACACTAGGTCCCTATAATAAACTATTTATGGAAACCCAAATCATAAAACTTCTAATTATGTGTAATTAGTTTTTAAAAATTTGTTATTATTATGCGTATTATAATGAAAAATTAGGTATAAATTTAATTAGGATAATTTATTAATAGAATTTGGGTTATTAGATTTAGCCCTATTTTAGGCCCTAACATATATGTGTTTTACCAAGGAACCATAATTCTAACCAAATGTTTTTCCTTAGTTTAGTTTACCTTCCAAAAATCTCTACCCTACCATGATTTTATTTTCAAGCATATCCTCCTCCATCTCTCTCCTTCACACTATCCTCTTCCATCTACTCTATATCTTCCTTTACCTTCCATGTTTTTCTCATCCATGTCTTCTAGGTTTTTTTTTGCCCTCACCAACATGAGTCCTCCTCCCTCTAAATTTTGCATCTTGAATCCTAACATAAATAAATCCTTTGATTGTGTTTCCTTTTCCCTTTCTCCCTATCTTCATCCCCAATGTTCTCCCTAGTTTTTTTTTTCATTATCATTAGTCAAAAATAGTCATCTTTACCTTTTTATAGCAACAACCACCATTTCCTTCTTCATGGCTATGACAAACACCTCCATTTTTACCCCTAGAAATTCTGACAACCTCCATTTCTTCCCTTAGAAATGCCAAAAACTCTTTTTCTTCCCCCTACCAACTCCCAAAAACTCCCTTTCTTTCCCCATGCAATGCCAACCACAACAAAAGTGCCCCTAGAAATGACCACAAGTGACATTTCAACCCTCTTTGGCTCTAAAAACAAGTGTCCCTTACTACGTTGTTGCCTTATGTTGCTTGCTTTGCATCAATTATTTAATAAACCTTTTCCTAAGTTGATTTTAGTTAATTTTAATTAATGTTGTATTTTATAAGATGCTAATACATGTGTTCATTGATGTTATTTTATTAGGTAATTCTTGGGATATTTCGGTGAAGATGATCTTTTTACTTTTTTGTTACTTGGGTTTAGTTAATCCAATCACTCCTGACACAATAGAATTTGTCTATGATCATGATATGATATTTAGTTCTAGAATAATACTAGGGTTTTTTGCTATGAAATTATGTTAGGAAATGCATTATAGGATGATGAAATGCATGTGAATGGTTTATTTTTATGTTCAAACTTACCATTTAATATGAGCTATATACATGTGTATTATGGTGAATGGTGAACGTATGTATTTATTGTTTTTATTAAGTCTTTTGACCATTTTAATTTATGATGCAATTACCACAATCAGTGTTCTATAACTATTATTGCAATGTAGCTAGGGTGTACATAAATAGCATGAAAGAATCGACGCGTGATTTAGGTTACCATACGATAATTATTATTCGATTTTTCTAGGGTTAGAAATGTTTCCATTACATCAACCATGATTTTTATTACCTTATTAAATTTTATATCATGATATGAGTAAATAAATACATGTTGTATGATATATATGACATATTCCAAAAAGCATGGTTAGGGTTACTATAGTTAAAGTTACTTAATGCATGCATAATGGAAGATAAAGTTAATCACTTAGTCTTAAAATTTTACCTACGGAAAAAATTTATTTTTAATTATTTCTTTTATCCTTCTTTCGAAAAATTCTCAAAAGAATAATATTTGGTATGAAATTGGATAATAATTATTAAATTAAAATTTCAAGGAAATTTTGGTTATTTATTACCTAATGCTCTTATTGTATATAATTGAACATATGATGGTCTTAAACTTTCAATAGGTTAACCCTTGTTATGGCTTTAGCTTTGAAAATGACCGATAACATTAGGGTTTAACTCAATAATGATAAATAAATGAACAATGAAAAAGTATGGAAATGGGAATTGTTGTATAATACATGACATTTGTAATCACCTTACAAAATAATAATATTTAGAGAGGATAACCTTGAATCTTGGAATGGTTGCTCTCTAGGATTAGCTATGTTGGTTATAAGGTGTAGCCATTATTTCGTTTTGGTTCACTAGTGTAACATTATACCCTCGTAGGCCCTAGTAGACTTTAAAGGTTACCTACAAGCTCTATAGGGGCTATCAATACTTAAAGAATAGGTGATCGAGATTTAAAGATACTATGTTCCCTAACTATTCAAGTATGAGTACTTGCACTATAGTGTCCCTAGGATCTAGAGTAATGGTATTGATTTTCCTTGACAACTAGCATGATTAAATTACCATAGTGTCCCCAAGTTGATGGTTTCCTATCTAGTAAGATAAATGATAATGAAGTGCTATTTGATGGCCTTGGTATATATTAGATTATTAGTTTGGTAGTTGCCTTAGATCCCTATCTATGATATTTAAATTGTTTTGGATTGTTGCTTCAATAACCACCACAGTGCCCTACCTTTGTATTTGATATTGATTGGATTAGTTAGTTTGAACTTATATTTTGATATGACATTTTGTAACTTGTGATGATGTGAATTGGTTAATTATGAATGGCTCTTGAGATGTGACATTGATGTTGTATATACTTTTGCATGACTATGATATATTGTTTTGGAATGTGTTTTGTGCTTTGAGCAAATTTTTTTGGATTTTGTGTGATTATGTGAAATGTACCAATGCTACCTCTTGTGAGGTATTATATTTTACTTGGTATAAGGAAATATTGATACTGCATTTATAGATGGCTATCTGAAGGGCATAGAGTGGTTCATGGCGTATAATACTGGTAAGGATAAGTGGAGCCTTTGGGAAGATGTTAAATTCTCAAAATGGGCTTACAAGTCTAAGGTTTAGGTAAATGAATGTTGTACCCTCGGGTACTAATTCTTACCATAATTCATTTTCTTTTTTACTCTTATGTCTCTTATTGTATTTTGATTACTGTTATTATATATAAGATATTTCTCCGTAACGTTTATCTATGTTGTGATCTTTTATTTTTGATGTTTTCTTTTGGATCTAACATATTTTAAGCCTTAGAAATTGGTATAAGAAATGTGAGTGCAAAAGACTTATATAAGTTGTGGCAATAACACCCATTATATGTATAATTAATTCTTCCACAAAATAAAATTTAAGTAGTAACTTGGGTTTATTATAGACCTGTAATAATAGTGCCTCCAAATCATTAGAAAAATTATGACTACAAAAAACTCTAGGTCACACGTCGAGTAGTTCTTCTTATGACACTTCAAGGAAAAGGATGTGTAAGCTATCACCCTACCATGCTGCATCAATTCACAACCTAGTATGTCATTTGATGCATCTCTATAAACCTCAAACCCACTTGATCTTGATGGTAGAGTCAAAATCAATATTATAGTCAAATTCCCTCTTAAATCCTAAAACACGCGTTTACACTCATCAACCCACAAAAATCTAGTGCTTTTTCATTAGAATGTTTGTTAAATGATGGGTTAACTTTGAGTATCCCTAGAAAAAGCACTTGTAGTAACATGCCAACCTAAGGATAAAATAAACATGATGAATGCCATGTTGTGCCTTCCATTTAGTGACCACAACAATCTTTATTAAGTTAATGGTGACTCCTTTGGAGGACACCACATAAAATAAATGAAACCTTCTAAGATAATTATTGCACTTAGAGAATTCAACATATATCTTGTTCTCAATAATGAGTGACAAGATGGTGCGAAGATGCTACTCATGATTCTCTCTACATGGGGAGTAAACAAATATATAATTTATGAATGCCTCAATGAAAAGGTCAAGAAATAGCAAAAATATTATTGACATAAGGTTCATAAATAAGATAGGTTCATTGGTTAGCCAAGACGGAATCACTTTAAACTCATATTACCCATACCATGTCTTAAATTTTGTGTTCGTAATTTATAACTTTGTGAAGTATAGTTTTTGATAAGTAAATATTTGAGTAAATTCTTACTCCTAGAAATTGGTAAAAAATGCATAGTTAAAGCATTCATCCTTCTTCTTTTAAAAAGAGAAATGGTTATCCTCTAAATAGAAACTCTGTTAGATGTATAAGTGAGCCATCAACTCCTCTAGCAATGACTTCAACTGTCACAACTATACTAATATCATCTTATATTATTCTCTAGAAATTATCTTATCCTTTGGAACTATTTTAATGGTGAAGTTTATCTCGTGTAACCATGGCATCTTAGGTATCTCCTTAAAAAAAATGTCAAGAATGTCCTAAGTGATGGGAATATCCTTAAATGGTTATATATTAGTGTTCAACTCGTATATGCCACATAGATACATATGGTAACCTTCATTCACAAATGAATAAAGCAAATGGGAACCAACAACCTTTGCTATAGGTGTAGGCATCCATCTCCTATAAGAGACCAAAGCACCACAAGGTCACCACAAACACCACTCACTTTTGTACATAGTTTATCATTGCTCGGTATCTCCCTAAAATATCTATCAAAGGATCACATCAAAGTTCCAGTATTCCATCTCAACTATACCCATAAGGAAGTTTACCTTAATTATTTTTAAGGCCACATCTGAGTAGAATCTAGTATAATTTAATCTATCTCTAGATGGTAAGATCACAAATACTGACACACTAGTAGATGGAGACAATGTATCTCTAGCAACAAAAAAAACAATAGATATAACCAACAACAAACTACTAGAGTAAAACAACACATACACTAGTAATCAAAAGATGGAAAATGTACTATTGAATATGGAGTAGATTCTTGTGGCCTCCCTATATCCTCTAGGTTGTATAGTGATTGAGGAAAGTGCCCTCACTAGTGGTTGTTGTTGTGGCTAAAAGGTTTGTTGCCGGTATGCTTCTTGCTAAGTAACTGAAACGCCCTGAAAATTTCTAATTTCAAAAATTATATTTAAACAAGGTTTTATTGGAAAATTTCATTTAATAAATTATTTTTATTAAAATAAAAGGGAATTAATTAGGGCTATTCAAGAAGAAAATAATAAATGATTTTTATTAGAAAAGTTTTGGCATTTAAGCTAATTGAGGATTATTTTTGGAGATTAATTAAATAAATTATTTTATTTAAAATAAGAAGGAGGAAATAGTTTCAAATTAATATTAATTTTATAAATATTTTAATGGAAGAAAATTATGGTGTTTGATAATGAAAATGGAATTTATGAAAAATCTTTCAAAAATCCTAATTTAGCCTAAAAATGGATTTACATATTATTACTTTTAAATATTCAAAATATTTTAATTAATTTAAATACCCAACCTAATAATTTTTCTCTTTTCCGTTTTCCTTTTCTTTCTTCCTTTTTCCTTTCTTTCTTCTTTTTTTTTCTTTTTTCTTTTTTCCCTCTCCTATTCCCCATTTGGGCCTACCTCTCCTGCGCCTAGTCCTCCTCCCTCCTTCCTCCGGCATGGCCCAGCCCGCGCTACCATCCTCCTTTGCTTGTCCCTCGGCGCACCACATTTTGCTTCTCTTTCATCCTATACTCCGCATTTCATTTAAAGTTAAATGCCTCACCGGCATGGCAGGTTTTCCCCCCATTTTCCCTTTCTTTCCTTTTCTTTTGGACCGCCGGTCCAGCTCCCCCCCACTTCTTCTTCTTCCCTAGCCGATCATACCTACTATTCTCGTCGAGCACCTACAACCGCTGCCTTGTCCCTTATTTCTTGTCGTTGATCACGCATTGACCTGCCAATACACTTTTCCCTCTACCCTTCTGACTCTCAATCCATTACCCCAACTAACTCCCCCTCTCCTCGCACGTTTTTCCTCAATCCCAGCCGACGACGACCCTTTGCCCCATTTTGATTTCTACGGGTCAACCTCGCCACCGATGACCGGAACCCTACATTCCTTACCCCGTAACCGACCCACAGAACCCTAACCTCCCTTTTAAAACCTATAAATACCCCTTACAAACCCTTTAGTCCAGTTTTGTTTTTAAAACCCTAGGAATCCATTCTTTTCGCCGCCGCCCCTTTAGATGCCTCGTCCACTATCTCCGGCCAACTTTGCTGCCATCTATGGCCACCAAACACTTCCTTTCACTTCCCTCCAACTAAGAAAATGTCCCATATCCCTCGATTATTCCTATGAAATCCACCCCGACTGTGCGAAGTTCCCTTCCCAATCAAACCATTTTCTGTCTCTACCACCCTTCGTGCCACCTCTTCCGTAGCTTCAGCCACTTCTTTCACCTTCCAAAATATTCTGCAGACCCTCCTCTATCTCCCCATACCTTTCTCTTCCTCTCCTTCCCTCTTCTCCTCTCTTTCTCTTCTTCTACCTCCTTCGGTCACCACCATCACCGCCATGCTCCGCCACCTTTGGCTAGGCCCACCATCATTCTGTTCCTCTCCTTCTTGGAAACCATAATCACCCCATCTCCCACCTCCATTTTGCCTCTCCTTTTGCCAACATTCAACTTTTACCCTTTTCTTCCTTTTTTTTGGCCACCGTCGTTGCCGCCATGAACCACTACCGGTGACGCCTATCCCTGCTAGCCTATGGTTGAACTCTAGACCCTCTCAATCCTTTTCCCTATTTTTACAAGCTTTAAATTATTTCATTTCATTTATTCTAATATAAATCCTATTATTATTATTATTATTATTAATATTTCCATTTTTAATATGTATTATTGTTGTTATTAATATTAATATTTTTATTATTATTTCATTTCCATTTTTAATATGTATTATTATTGTTATTAATATTTTTAATCCCTATTGTAATTTTTAATTAGATTTTAGCACTATTACCCTTATTATTTCTATTATTACTATTAATATGTTATATGTATAATTATTATTATTATTTCCTATTTTTAATTTCTATTATTCATATTCCATTATTATTAATACAACTATTTTACCATTAGTGTTGTTAATAATGTTATTATTGTTGTTGTTGTTATTATTATTATTAAAATTAATAATAATAATAATATTATTATTATTACTATTATTATTAATATTAATAATAATAATATTATTTTTATTACTATTATTATTATTATTTTCAAGTGTTAGTATTATTATTTTATATAGGGATGAAACCCTATTATGCTTATTTTAAATTTTAGTAGTAGTATTATAAATATCATGTATTATAATTATTAGGGTTATTAGTATTTTTATTATTATTAGTATTTATTCTTATTAACGTTATTATTATTATTTATTAGGTTATTATTACTCAATGTCGGGTGGAAACCCTACTTCTTTTATCTTCAAATATTATCCTTACTATTATTACCATTATGGTTATTATTATTATTATTATTATTATTATTATTATATTATTATTATTATTATGGTTTTTATCATTATTATTCTTATTATTTCATCACTATTATTATTACTAAATTTTGTTATTTATTTTATTAATATTATTATTATTATTAGTATTATTTTAGTAAAGGGGTTGAAGCCCTTATTTCACTATATTTTTGAGTAATATCCTTTTTATTATTATTGTTACTATTTTTATTATCCTTATTAATATTATTATTTTTGGTATTTTTGCTATTATTATTTTAATATTTTACTAATTTTTTTGATAGGAAGGTGTCTAGTTTTAGCTTTTCCCTCATAATAGGTAAAACTAGTTAAAGCCCTAAGGAGGCATAGGAGGGTGCTCCAAGACCGGTGTCATTTTAGATAAGGGGTGCTAAGGCCTTTTGTGTGCGTATATGTATTATGTGCTTCACATGCTATGCATCATATGTCTATTCTCCCTCATAATATGGCATGTGTATTATTTATATATGATGATATGTGTTGTAACCCTATAAGACATGCATGTGCGGGTGTTGATGAGGCTTGTGTGGGAGAAAGGATGAAAAAGGAGGAAGGGGAAAGAGGTGTACCAAGGGATGTGAGTTAACCTAAATATTTTAATGATTCATGTGTGGAAGAACAAAATGGAGAATTTTAGGGTTTCGTGTTGGAGAATATAATTTATGGTTTTATATGAGAGAATCTAATTTATGGTTATTTGTGGGGGAATATAATTTATGGATCTACATGGGAGAAGCGAATTTATATTTTTGTGTGACAGGAATTAATTTATGGTGTTATGTACGAGAATCTAACTTATGATGTTATATAGGAGAATCTAAATTATGATGTTGTATGGGAGAATTTAATTTATGAAGTTATATGGAAGAATCTAAATTTTGATGTTGTATGGGAGAATGTAATTTATGATGTCATATGGGAGAATCTAATTTATGGTTTATATGGGAGGTTCTAATTTATGGTTTTATATGGAAGAATCTAACTTACGGTCTTGTATGGGAGATTCTAATTTGTGGTTATGAATGGGAGAATCTAATCAATCGTATTATATGGACAAATATTTGGGTTTCATATTGTTTTAAACTAGGGTTTGGTACGGATGGATCTTTGGTTTTGTGTGGATTGAATTTAGGGTTTAGTGTGATGGAATTTAGGGTTTGTATGGTAGTTAATGGTTGATGGAGGATTATTGTATTGTAAGTTATGGTTCGGTATGGAGGGTGATAGTTGTTGATGGTGTATATAAGGTTGTAATGTCGATGTATGTAGTGTATTAAAGTTTGTATGGTGGTATTAATGGTTGTATGGAGGTATTAATGGATGCATGGTGGTATTAAAGTTAGCATGTTGGTATTAATGGTTTCATAGAGGTATTAATGGTTGCATGGTGGTATTAATAGTTTTATAGCGATATTAGGGTTTGCATGGTGGCATTAATGATT
The DNA here is from genome assembly GCA_030549775.1 of Tamarix chinensis. Classification (NCBI taxonomy): domain Eukaryota; kingdom Viridiplantae; phylum Streptophyta; class Magnoliopsida; order Caryophyllales; family Tamaricaceae; genus Tamarix; species Tamarix chinensis. The sequence continues at coordinate 67,761,758 of CM060181.1, forward strand.
GCATGGGAATTAGGGTTTGTATGAAAAGATGTGTATTTGGTGATTTAAATGTAATTATGATGGTGGAGTTTTATGATTTGTGATGTGTTAAGTATAAAGATAATGATTCGTGCATGTCCATCTCGAAAGCTTTTGAATAAGATACTTAAGATATTAATTAGGTAAAGTGGAAAATGTTGTGCTGGGCCCAGACCGATCCATCGGCATAATAGTGGCCACGTACTACGGTAGCCTGGTGACCCATCCACTGGCTTAATAGTGGTAGGGTATGTTACCCTAGTAAACGATCCATCGGCTAAAATAGTGGGGTATCCCGAGCTCAATGAACCAAACCCCATATGTTTTGAAGATATGGGAAGACACTAATGGCTTATAGTGGAAAACCATGTGAGCAGGAGCCAGATCGATCCACCGGCATATAATCGTGGTAGGGCATGTATCCTAAGTGACTGATCTACCATCTATAATAGTAGCCACGAGCCAAAAGTGCCCTAGAGACCGATCTACCGACAAAAATATTTCGATAAAGGATTAATGAAGTAATTAATCTAAATTATATTGGATCTTGGCACTTCACCTAATCGTTCATTTGCCTTTATGTTATTGTGCTGGTGATTATGCTTGTTATTATTTTGCATGGATTATGTGCTTATGTGTTAGCCTTAGTGCTCAGTTACCTTACTCAGTACGTAGCGTACTTATCACCCATTTTATGGGTGTTGCTCATTCCCACGAGTAGTATGCCCTTCTGACTTTATGCAGGTGGGCAAGACATTAGTCGGGACTGTGTGTTGAGCTTGTTATGGCTCAAATTTCAAGAGAGTCGTGGCCATATTTCAGTCTTTATGTGATTCTATTTCCTGTTGTTATTTCTTTTGTAATGAATTTATCCCTTTTAATTTATTACTTTGTATTGAGTATTTTATATGAATCTTTTATCGGTGGTAAGCTTATTTTCTTTTGGATTTGAATTACAATTCTTTATGCATACTTTGATCTTTGTTATTATAATCTTTCTAGTTCTTCTATGAACTCTTTATTTGAATTTAACGTCACTCTTTTCTTCTAGCCATAGCACTTGGTACTGAAATAGTCGGAGAGAACCGGTTTTGTAGTAAGTGTGGCGGTAATATTCCTAGAATTCATGGGTTTTAAATTAAGTATTTTAATTACTTCTATTTTCAAAAAAAAAGTAGTGAATTTTGGGAGGTTACAGTAACAAACATTTCCCATTACTGAAACTAACTCCCTTACTACTAAAACCAATACATCCATTAGTGACTATAGTTCAGACCCTTTTGGCATCCCCATTGCCTCTCTAGGCTGTAGAGTGATAGAGGTATGTGTCCTCTATTATGATTGTTGTTGTGGCTAAATATTTTGTTGCCAGTATGCTTTTTACTAAGTAAGAAACAATCGCCCCTACTGAAACTAACTCCCATAGTATTGAAACCAACTCCCCTACTACTAAAATTAATAAAAATAGGTGACATAGCTTGTACCACAACAAATTTAACAACGATCAAGTTTGTCCTCCAAATCTCACTGAAGAAGATCTAGGCCATATTATTCCTTGATGTCTGATCTAACCACTAGGCTTACACATAAGGGGGAAACCTAGAGGTATATAACTTCAAAACTAAATGATAAACTAAATGCTTCTCCTAAAACCTTGTGCCTTCGAATTCCTCTTACTAAGAATAAAAGCCTACTTCTAAACCATAGTGATGACAACACATGCCCTCTTGTACTATGTGGCCATGTCATGGAACATCACAACCCCAATCATCTTCTAGGTTTTGAAGTAGAGATCATACTCAAAATAGAAGACTACTTTCACCTTACTAACTATTATACCTTAAGCAAATATCAATAACTTTGCGAACCATACATGGTACTATTGCACTATCAAAATCTCCTTGTCCCTCTTTAGTCTTCCCTAAGTATGACAACATAGCAACTTAATGTCTTCTTATGTCTAAAGGAATTATGGCACTATGCTCTCTTTCATTGCCCCTAGGTAGTGCACTACATTGAAAGTCCTATAAAAATTCTAAACCCAACCCTTTTAGATAATGTCATAATCCCATCCAATATAAGCCAGTAAGTGATGGTCTAAATCCTTATGAAGCTAGTCTTCTTTCATGCCCTCTTATGCGTGATATAAAGGGTATGGTAGTGATGGTGGATGCAAAATGAACTCTATGGAGGTCTCAAATGCATCCGCTAAATGGGTAACACAACCATTGAATGCCATAGAAAGCTAGTTTTAAAATTATAAGTATGTTTGGATAAATGATTCATAAGTTACTAACACATACGACACATTAACACATCAAAATGCTCACAATGTTATGCGTTCTCTATTATTTACAAGTTCATCTAAGATTTTTAAGATTCACGGTTTCCATACTGTAAATTAGATAGATAAAATCAAATAAGGGATCATTTAAGAACCTAATTTAAAAAAGAAAAACATGGTAATCAAAATGAAAAGCTCTAATAACAACATGAAACACCCAATAACTTACAACGTAAATATTTCTTTTTGTAAAATCATAATATTAAAATAATTGGGTGTTAATGCCTTACTCAACATTAGTTTAGCTTACAGTAACATGATTATATGGAAAATAAGGTAAACTATTTATGACTTTAAATATGAGAACTACGAGAAAGAGATAAATTTTCATAAATATTATATAAGAGTGTGGAGAAAAAAGTGTGAGTATAATACAAGGAAAATAAAACAATAAAATATCCCATGGAACTAAAAGTCCATAAGGTATCAAGATAAAAAGCAAATTACATAATGTGGTAGACACTACACATAATCCAAATAAGTAAATCACTTGTCCGCAAAAAGTGCATCAAAATTAGAAAAACAATCAAGCCAATTTCCAATTACTTATGGGAATGAGTAAAACACATGAGAAGGATGATCAACACTTATGCATTAGGTAAGGTAAAAATACAACTCAAAAGGAAATGGGCATACCTAGAATATAAGCTCACACGGAACAACTATAGATTAAAAACAATTTTGACATGAGATTCTTTAAGAGAGGAACCTAATGGAGTTTCATGATGAATGATTATTAATTCCAATTGCTTTGTCTCATGAGTTCATAGACCTCAATTTCATAATATGTGCAAAGGTCTCAGTTAATAAGGTAACGATAGGGTATAATTCTTTGGTATACTATTCTCGTCTTGTTGATTAGATTGATACAACTCGAGGGCATAATTCTTCTAATCACTATTCTCATAGAGATGAAATGACTAATTAACCCTAGAACATAACACTCATAGCCACTAACAGACCCTACCCTAGAAAAAAATTAATCAATATATTAATATCAAATTATAATGGTTTGTTATCTCATTATTATCATGCATACTTAAGATAAATAAGGCATAAAACTAAAAATCAATGGTAATTTAGACCATTACTCAAATGTTAAGGCTTTAATGCCCCAATAAAACCCTAATTTCATAAGAAAATAGAATCCCCTCTTATAAGATTCACAAAACTATAAATTTTAGCACCAAATCCTAAAATATCATCATTAACTTCAAATTCAAAAATCAAAATCTAACTCAAATCCTTCATATAAGATAAAAAAATCATTCCCCTCATATTACTATTTCAAAATTATGTCATTTTCTCACATAAACTTACCAATTCTACTCATAATTAACACAAGAATTTTTAATAATGTACAATTTATGTTTTAGCCCAACTCCTTATAAATGTTAAATTCCCTTATTTCATATAAATTAACAAACATATCCTGATCTTGATAAAACTCCTCAAAAACTTTTTTATTTAACTCTTTCCTAGCGAACCAACACTCTATCATGTTACACATGAAATTAATTATAAAAACTCTCAGTGATTTCCATTACATGTTTGTTTCCCATAAAAACCATAAACATATAAAAATATGCTTACAAAAGCAAACAACCAAAACATTTCACAAACCCTAAGTGTCCCAACATTATCAATTTCCATCCTTTAAACTATTTATCATGATAATACATAATCATATTTAAAACCCATAATTCATAGCTCCATTTGAACAATCATGAACATATGTTATAATTAAAAGCTAAGGCTTAAGCAAGAAATAATGTGAAAGATCATACTATCACTTAGCTATTGTATGTTTATAATATGATACAAAAGGATCAAGCTACAAAATCAACAATGTTATTGATACCAATGAACTATAACAACATGATTTCAAGCAAATAAAGTGCGTTAATAGAGAGCTACATATGTTAAACACAACATCAAAACTGCTTAATTTAAGATATGTATTCTTAACAAAACTAATACGTGTCTACGCAAGAAAAAATACCCTAAGTCTCCTCCTCTAAAACAATATGATAGAGGTCTTTCAAAAATAGAATTTTTGGGCTTTGGAATTGAAGGTCGAAGGAAGAGGGTAGGCCTTATATACCTACTCTAGATCTATCTATAACATTAGATATTGAAACAGTTGTCCTTGATCACAAACTATTTTTCCTTCTTTCTCCTCCATTCTTCTATACCTATATATATCTTGTCTTATACCATGTTGGGGGATACAAATTATAATACAATGGTCCTAGATTTTCTTTCTCCTTAATCCTCTAAATTTTTCACTCTACAGACTTTCATTACTTAACATCATTCTAATATCTTAAGAACCTCTCAATTCACAAAACACCAACGACAAAAGGCATCATTTGTAGGGATTAGAATAAAAATTTATCTTCACCGTTAAATCTTCTAATTAATTTGATCTTATTACTAGTGACCCTTTAAGGGAAGAAAATTTAGGTACTATCTCAAGTGTCAGATATGTTGTCTCCTCTACTAAAAACTCTCACATTAATGCCAAATCTTATAGATCAGCATTGCCATAATATGCCACAATAGCTTATCCTTAAAGAAACTCTTGTGAAGGCTCTAAAACTTAAACAAAATGGAGCAAAAGACTATGCCACACAACACAGTTTACCGAGAAGAAGAAATAAAGTCCATGGAAGACACAAAAGCTAATAAGACTAAGAGTGCCAAACAATAGGTATCTCTAAGCCCTCCTAAGTGGAGCACAAAATATAGACATAAGAGTCCTATTTATCAGGTCAACTAAATGGGGATGAAGTAGACAGATATCAAAACTAAAAATATGATTCCTGCTTGATTTGCAGAGATAGGAAGAAAATCAAGGACATGATGGTTATTACACTAATATATGTATAATGATAAACAAAAGGTTCCATGAAGCATTAGAAGCTATAAGAGAGAAGAAGAAGGAAACAAATGGATATAACTAGCACACATTCTTCATAAAAACATATCTGAAATGCTAGCATAGAGAACAAGGATATAGACTTTCACATCATTCGATTATTCCACACATCTAGAGAACTATTGGACTGTATTAATGAATATTATGCTTCTAGCTGGGGCAAGAGAATATACATAATGAAAGGTATTCAAGGGTACCTTCAAAGATGTAGCATTGAGATGGCTTGGAAAACTACAATTTAAATCAATGAACTCAATTTTCTAGTATGCGATGGCTTTTATTGAGAAATTTGATGCATCTTGGTAGCTAGAAAAAGATACTTCTTCCTTGATGAGGTTCTCCTAGCACCTAACAAGACATCTTTTATTATTTTTTAATAGATTAGATAAAGTAGTGTGAAGGATTGATGAGTTGTGTAATGACATTGCGAGAAGTTCCCTCTATAGAGGTCTATTGGATAAAGAGTTAGTAGAATATTTGTACTTTGCAAAATAGAAGTTGTACACATCCCTTAAAAAGGATGTGTAGGAGTGGACAGTTGTTAAATATATGAGCAAGGTAATAAGGTCGATGGCCAAAAGGGTAAAAAATCACCATTAATGTTTAAATAGAGACAAAAAAAAAGGAGATGTATAAACTATAAAGGGATAACAAGGGTCCAAAACTGTCTATAAAATTAGTTTTTCAACGGATTCAAATTAGAAGAGTTGACAAATAAACTATATTAATAGCTAGCCTCTCAGATATATTCAATGTAATAAATGGTGGATAGAAGTTCCATGGTTTTTCCAATATGAACAAACCTAAAACATAGAAACATTAATAAGTGGTGTGTCTTTCAATAGGATTATGAAAATATTATAAAGAAGTATTAGTCATTGAGGGATAAAAGCTAATGTGTAAGGGTCATTTCAACTGTTCCACACAAATACCCTTGGACAAATAAGAAATAGTTTTAGTTTAGTAATTTCCTCCTCCACCTCAAAGCAAGGTGATGTTTGTGTGACTATGGAATTATCACTAATGTAAAACCAATGCTCCATTATGTTGGAATTAGGAAGTAGAAGACTCAAAAGTGATGTACTGATGATGAAGATATTCGAATAAAGTCGGATAATGGTGATGATGATTCTAATTTGGTGATGATGATTCAATGATGATGAGTGAATGAATAAGATGATTTGAATATGATGAGATGATGATGATGATGGCACAATAATGATGTGATAATGAAAATGATGATTCAATAATTAAGGCTTAATGATAGAAGGTGTCGTGGGTTAGGGTTAGGGTTTAGTTTTGAGTATTAGGGTTAGAGTTTCCAATTGTAAATTTGGTTTTGGGTTTTCAAATTAGGTCTTTGATTCTGGATGTGTTTGGACGATAATTATGGCTAATAATGGCATGGGATATGGAGTTTAGAAGATATTACTTAATCTCTAATTCACTCGAACAAAGAGATTAAGGGTTTCTAGATTCATCATTCACACTAATTCAATTAAACTAGGGATGAACTCATATAAAATTTAATACTTGCAATTTGCATTCAACTTCAATTCAATCAATGAATTATTCAATCGTGGTTTCTATAGCTTATATAGCTACGGCTACAACTTAAAAGTTACTAGCTAAAGGTATAATTCTTCAAAAGATACTATAATATAGAATATTCTTCAAAAAGGTAGATTTCTGCTACATTATTCTCTAGCTAATCTCTAACTCTGCTAAATAATTAGGTAATTAATTAATTAAATCAACTAATATGCACATCCTAGATGCATATTATTTTCCCCCATGCACATAGCCATGCATGCCATTCCTATGTACATATACGCTTCGCTTGTATGGTAAGTTTCACCTATAACTAGCAATGTAGCAATCCATTTGTGTTCAATTTTATGGGATATTATTTCTAAATGAAGAACAATTAGTCCATAATAATGAATGCCAAATCTTGAGTGCTTGCTCATGCATCATTCTCCCCTTGTTGGTTTGAATTTGGCCTCAAATTTGTATCACCATAATAAGGGCTAATGTCTCTAATATTGAATGTCCTTTATATCCCACTGTATGAATATGGAAAATCAAGCTCGTAAGCACTTTCCTCAAACTTTCAAAGATATTTGAAAGGAACATTTGCCCTTAGCATAATATTGTTCTTCCTTAGATTAGGAAATCTTTACTTCCTCAAGTTCAACCATACAAAATCTCCCTGTTGAAAAATCTATTAACTCCTATGCATATTTGCTCTTATCTTGTATGCCTCAATCGCCTTCTCAATATTATGATTGATTTGTTGATGAAGTTTTTAAAAGAAATCCACTCTCTTTTGTGCATCATAACAATTATTTTCACCTTTCTTTAATGGTACCATATTAATCTGCATATATGATTTAATACAATATATTATCTCAAATCGCAAAAGCTTTACATCTGTTAATGTAAGCACCATGGTCCTCCTGGATAATAAATATTTCACAACTTTCTCTTTCCCATCCACATATATCATAAAGAATAACAATGTTTGTAATGAGCTTATCCACTTCACATGTCTTGCAATCACATTCTTTTGACCATGTAGATACTTCAAAATCTCATGATATAAGTGAAGTAAAAAAGGCTTAGCTCTCAAGTAATGACTCCATGTCTCAAACAACACATAATATAATCGAACTCTTTATCATAGGTCGAACATTTGTGTCTTACACCATTCAAATTTCCACTAAATAAAGTAATAGGTTTCCATTCTTGTGAAAGCACACCCCCATTACCTACACATCTAGCATCATATGTTATTTTAAATAATTTATCAAAACAAGGTAAAGAAAATACTAGTGTGTTCTAGAGCTTTACCTTCAAGTCTTGAAAAGCCTTTGTCACTTGATCATACTAATGAAACTCTCCTTTCTTCATCAATTGTGTGATAGGTGCTGCAATGGTAGAGAAGTCTTTGATGAAACACCTACAAAATGAGGCCAACCTATGAAAACTTCAAACTTCATGGACATTTGTAGGAATAGGCCATGTTTGGATAGCTTCCACCTTTGATGTATTAACTCTAATACCATCCTCACTCACAATATAACAAAGGAAAACCACCCTCTCCATCATAAAATCACATTTTTCTAACTTACCATAGAGCTTCACCTCTCTAAGCTTGTCAAATATCCTCTTTAAGTGTAGTATGTGCTCGAACACACTCTTACTATATACCAAGATATCATCAATGTAAAAAACAAACAAATGTCTAATGAAGGGTCTAAGTACCATGATTATCAATCTCATGAAGGAACATGGTGCATTATATAGCCCAAAGGCATCACTAACCACTCATACAAACCATACTTAGTCATTAAGGGTGTCATCCACTTGTCCCCTTCCCTTATTCTCATTTGATGATAGATGCTCCTAAGATCAATCATGAAGAACACTTATACACTATGCAAGTCATCCAATCTTAGCATCAAAAATCTATAATTTATTGTGATGTTCTTGATTGCTCTAGAATCATTGCACATCCACCACGAAAGGTCCTTCTTACACACTAACAAAGCTAGAATATTTTATGGACTCATACTCTCCCAAATATAGCCTCAGTCTAACAACTTTTGCACTAGTCTCTGTAGCTGCTTAGCCTCATCTAGATTACATCTATGAGCTGGCTTGTTTTGTAATGGGACTCCTGGCATAAGATCAATAATGTGCTCAATACAACTCAAATGAGGTAGCTCGTTTGGAAACTCATCTAGGAAAACTTTAGCATACTCTCTCAACAATTGCTGCCATTTTGGATCCATATTAGCTTTCTCCCCTCGTTGGGCTTCCATTACCACTAATGCATACCATATCTTCTCATCTTTGATAGCTTCAGTCATCTCACACTGCTTAAGGATCAATAACATTATGCTACTCTTCTTTCTTCTCCTATTACACTCAACATCCTCATTCTTATTTTCTTCCTTTTTTTTTGTTGTATTCTCTTTCTTCGTTTTCCCTTGTCATTCCTCAAAACAGAATCCTCCCCATCTAAATTAGCTTTTAGCCTATGCTTCTTTTAGCCCATGCACACCACATACTCATTAAGGACTCCATCATGCACAACCTTCCTATCAAATTGCCATGGCCTCCCCAACAAAATGTAACAAGATCAATAGGTAGAATATCTCATAAAACATCATCAAAATATTTTCTAATCTTAAAAGAGATAAGTGTTTGTTTGGTTACCCTTATGCCTTAGTCTTTGTTGAGCCATTGCAGTGAATATGGTCTTGGATGATCCATGGTCTCCAAATAACACTACAAAATAAATGACTTTTTCCAACAGAAACTTAGGCACATATACTTTTTCTGTTGGTAAAAGCAACTAATACCAACAGATAGTTTTTTGTGGGAAATAATATAGTTTTTCCAACAGAAATTTTTTATCTGTTAGTATTAATAAGTTATGCCAATAGATCTTTTTCCATCACTTATATCTGTGGTTATTAGTAGCATTATACCAACAGAACTAATGTCTACTTTTACATCCGTTGGTATTAGTGTTTATGAAATTCAATAATAATATTTTTTTTATATAATTTTAATAATGATTAATTCTATTATTGTTAATATAATAATAATAATAATAATAATAATTAAGTCATTAGTCATTATTAGAAATAATAGTTTACATATATTATTATCAATTATTATTTTATTTATAATTTTTTGTAATAATATTGTTCATAACAGTGTCTTTTAACAATTGTAATGAAATAATATATAATATATCTACTACCCCTTACTATTAAATTAATTTATTATTAAATACTACCAATTATCATTCAAATCTATATTATCTTAACAATAATAAATATTATCAATAATCATTCACATTATTAATAACATATTAGTAATTATTAGATACCATTATTAATTTATTTAAAATAATGATTCATATTAATTTTATTAATATAATTATTTATAAATTATTACTAATAATATTTATTTTAGGACATTATTATTATTATTATTATTTTAATAAAACTTTTATTATTACTAATTATTGGAAATTATGATTAATATTTGTATTTATTTTCCATTATTAATTATTTTTAATAATAATTATTATTTTAATATAAATTATGATTAATATTATCTTAATAATACATTATAAATATTAATTTTATATTAAATATTTTTAAATAATAATAATTATTATTTAAATTTATTATTTAATAATATTATTAGATAATTAATAATATTATTGTTAGTAGTAGTAAAACTAATTATATTATTTATAAGAAAAAATTTATAATTATTATAGTCAATATTATAATAATTAATTAATTTTAATAGAATTATTTTTTTAGGGCTTACAGATGGCTTTTCTGAAACTGTGTTAAATTATTTTTAGTCGTTTAAACTATTATAAGAATATTTCTCGAATGTATTTGAAATATTATCTTTATTGTCATCTATTATAGAACCTTTTAATATCTTTATCCGTAGTAAATATTTTTATCTTTGAATTTATTTATTTTTACGGTGTCAATAAGATCTTAAGAAAATATTGAATTAAAGACTTTCACAACTTAAAAAAATAATATAGATATTTGCACTCATTGATAAATTTTTTTGAAAATATTTTTGAAATTCTTTATATGCCTCTTATATTGATTTTAGGCCTTCGGATCCGTTTGAAATGATTTTTTTTTAAATAATTTGTAGATAAAATTTTTCAAGAATATTTTTAGATGTATAGTATTTATTTTTAGATTAAATTTAATCTATTTAAAATTATATCTTTGCCATAAATTCTTTTAAATATTTAGAAAAGAAAAAAATTCGGCCCAAACTCCCCGCGTGTTATTTCCTTTCCTATGTTTCCTATGCATTTCTGTCTGGACCTTACGCCTCCCCAAGACCTCGACCCCTCTGTCATTTGGTGCCTGCAGATCCCGCCTCACCTTGATTTGTGGATAGCATCGCTGGTCGCACACTGCCTCGCCGCCGCTCGACCGTACCGCCATAGCTCCCTGTCGTCGCACACTGTAGCATTAGGGGAGTAGCAGCAGCGGAACAGTAGTGCGGAAGGGTAGTTGCAGCGCAGCAGCAGGGGAAGAAGGCAGCAGCGTCGCGCCACCGGCCGGAGAGCTCTAGCATTCGTCAGCCACCAGCGACTGGTCCTCTCTTACCAACGAACCTCCACCGCCATATACCTGCATTGATTTGGCTGATTTCGTTTGGTATAAATTCCCGAATTCCTAATTTTTTATTTTGATTAATTATGAATTAATGGGCTTTAATTAAGCTAAAATAGTTATTAAATTAAGTATATATGTATTGTATGGATGAATTGGATATGCTAATTATGTGATATATGTTGATTTTTGGAGTTTGTGATTATTTACCCGGTTATGTTCGGATATGTTGGATTCTGGAGTTTCTAGAGTTTAGTGTAGTGTTCAAGAAATTGACACCCCTAACACAACACTAGAGCAAATCCTGGTGATCCAAGAGTATTCAAACTTGTTTCTTGATGATATTTTGGGTATGTCACTAGTTTGAGATGTTGAGTTTGCAATTGATTTACTGTTAGAGCTAGAGCTTGTATCTAAATCATTGTATCGTAGAACACCTACTAAGATGATAGACCTTAATGCTCCTCTAGAAAAATTACTAGAGAAGGGCTACATTAAACTAAGTGTATCACCCTAGGTTGCACAAGAAGAAGGATGGAAATATGAGATAGTGCATTAATTGACTACTAAGTATTAGATCAAGTTATGGTAAAAACCATTACCTTTTACCTCAAATCAATGATCTATTTGACCAAATTAGGGGAGCAATAGCATTTTCTAAGATTGATCTTTGGTTAGGTTATCATCACCTAAGGATCGCTAAGTATGATATTCTAAAGAAGGCTTATTAAATTAGATATGACCATTACAAATATATAGTGATGCCTTACGTACTCACTAATACACCATAAGCATTTATGGCTCTTATGAACTAGATTTTTTGATAATTTGTGGATTAATTTTTTATGCTGTTCATAAACAATATTCTCATCTACTTTAATTGTTATGAGAAGAATGTACAATATCTGAGGCAAACATTTGCGTTATTTAGAGCACAATAGTTGTATGTGAAAATTTTTAAGAGTGAATTTTTACTAGATCAAGTAGCTTTCCTAGGGTATATGATCTTAAGGAATGGTGTTTTAGTGGATCCTTCCAATATTTGAATAGTTTTTGAATGGCCAACACTAACATTTGTTAAGGAGGTTCATGGACTTCTCTATGATAGCCCAATATGTATACTAGTTTATAGTTTTTTGGTTTCTCTTTGGTCATTTTGCTTAAGGTTTTGATTTAGTGATAGGTTGCTTCTATGATTTGTGGGTTTATGGGTCTTTTCTAGGGCTTTTGAGCTGCAAGTCCTCAAAGCTAATGCTTTATAGCCTTATGTACTTGGTTTTTCCTTTTTATGCCTATAATGACCTAACATTATTTTGGTTATCTCTATAATTTTGTGTTAATGTAGCTATATTTTTTTTTATTGGTTCACAATGTGCAACATAATTAATTTTTTATAAATGATTTATTTTTTACAATCGAATTTTATATGTGCATAATAGTACTCTTATATATATATATATATATTTATTTATATATAGTGGTTGTACACTTGTCTAATTGGAGTTTGAGTATTATTCAAATTTATTGATTAAATTTCTTTACTAAAAGTCAATTGGGCGTTTAAAAAATAGTTCTAGATAGATATCTATCAATTGAATTGGTTGGTTGTTATCAGTTTTTTATCTTCTTGTTACTTTTATGATGTTGTCTCATTTTGATACTTTGTTTAATCATTGTTCAATATTGGAAAAAAAAATAACTTCACCAAACATACAAGGGACACTATATGGACATGTTATATTCGTGGATTAGGTAGCATCACCTACAATTAAATTGTAGATATATTATAATTATAATTATGATATATAAAGCTACACACATTGTGTGCTACAAAAATCTAGTCTTTATTATTTTCCTTTGTCCTTATTTTTCTCATTATTTTGATGTCTATACTTGTTGAAAACTATGTAGGAACTTGTTGATCCTAGTAGAGGAGTTAAAGAGGATGAACTTGGATTTACTCTTGTTAATCTAAAGGCTATTCTAAAAACAAGTGAACCATTTATCTTGGCATCTCAAGCATTGTAGGTGTTTTATACCCCAGATTCTAAAGAAAGAAATTGACATGTTGTCAATGTCACTAAGCCAAGAGACTTGTTTGAAATGGATGACAATCTCATACCATAAGTGGATCGTAGACAAACTAGCATGCCTACAGATTTAGCCGTAGATGATTTCATTGTTACTGGAGAAGAACAAGAAGAACCTTTCTTTGCTATGACAAAAGACCATAATGATGATGAAGAAATTGAAGAATGTAGTACCTAAAGTGATGAAGAAGATAAAACTTTATATGATTATGATACGGAGTAGTGTTATAAATATGTATCCTTGTATGATTTTGGTTATAATGTTAGAAATGTAAAGAAATGTTTGTGTGTTTTGGTTATGAAGATTGTGCACTTTAAGGTTTTTAATAGTATTTATTTTTCTTATGCTTAAATATATTTTGTATTATATGTCTTTCAATATTTTTAATTATCATTTTCAATATGGTATGCTGAATGAAAATATATACTTATTCTACTTTGTATGTTGTTAGGTTATCATGTCGTGTTTGGAAAAAGCATCAAGTAAGAAGAAAATAACTACAATAAGTCGAGAACAATTAGAGGTAAATCTATCTTTTATAATTTTTTTCTTCTTTTATGTACATTCTTTTTCTTAGTAACATAAATGGTAATTGTTAGTGAAAGTTTATTTTTAATATGTTACTTTTTGATTTCTAAGTTGCGTATAGAAACATAACTAATTGTCGGTGAAAGAACTAAGTTTGGTATATATTTACTTATATTATATTTCATACCTACATTTAGTAATCTAAGACATGAGTTTATTCATAGTTTTTATTACATTCAATTTCTTTAAATTAGGAGGGCGAGAAAGGATAGAATATATGAAAACTACTAAGGAAACATCCATTAATTGGTGGTCCATGTCACGTAGTCGCATGGGTAAGTTTAAAACCTTATTTGTATGGTAATAGATGATCTTGTAATAGGTGGTCCATGTTACTTAGTCACATGTGTAAGTTTAAAACCTTATTTGTATGATAATAGATGATCTTGTAATAGGTGGTCCATGTTACTTAGTCACATGGGTAAGTTTAAAACCTTATTATTAGGTAGTCCATGTTACTTAGTCGCATGGGTAAGTTCCTCACTAAATGCCAATAATTTTTTTTACATTTCTCACGCAACACTTTTTTTTTGGTATATTTTTTTTTTACCTCTAAAATAGTGCATAGATGAATATATGAGAATATTATGGGTCACATAGTGATTAGATTGGGTAACTATGGTATGTGTGTCTCTTCTCTTTCAATCTCGGTTAATGTGCCAATTCCACTCCGATTGGAAGAAGTTTTGTATGCTAATTGATTTCCTATGATATCTTTAGTTGACATCATTCTTTACTCATAGCATTAGTTTTATATATATTATATATATTTTAATAAAAATAGACCAAATATACTAAAAAAAGAGAGAAAAATAAAATTAAATTATAAAATTATTACCTATATTGCTTGTTTAGTCAACGATCTAATCACCGTCTTTATCTAATCACCGTCCTTACTCTTGTTAACCTATCTTAGATGACCTATTGAAAATTTCTAAGTTTATGTCTCATCATAGGTACTCAAAATATTTATTAGATGAGAAATCCTAGTAAATTATTATAAATAGTTAAATATTAAATAAATTATGCAATCCAAACCTAGAAGATAGTTTCCATACCAATCTTATGAAAAAACCCAAACAAAAAAAAACTTTAGATATGTATATACTCAATTATTTTTGAGTTTCCTATGCTTTAATTTTTTTTCCATTTATATATCCAATTGGTTATTTCACCTTTCATTTTTTTTATCCCCTTTAGCCATAGCATTGAAATTTATCTATGCTAATTAGGATTTTTCATGGGATGGTTATCTTGCCACATAGAATTTTATCTTAGATAATTCATATATTATACACTCATAATGAAAATTATATCTTAAGATAAAATATATATGTTTTTATATAAGAATAAGTTTTCATGTGAAGTTAGGCATTAAAATTTTATTACATGGAAAATAATGAATAAAATGAAAACAAAAAAGCAATTGTAGTAGAAATATTTAGAATGAGTGAGTAACGTTGTGTTCACTATAAATAATTAAAGTTTTAATGACCAATTTTTTTTTAATGGCCAATTTTTTATCAATAATGTCACTAAAAATTTGAAAAAAAAATTATTAGTTCCCTAAAGAATATAAACTCTCATCGTCTAGATTTTTGATATGAATTTAGATTAATATGATTAAGTTAATTTTATATATATTTTTAGGGAAAACATGATGATGATTATTATCGAATGGAGGATGACAAGAATGAAAATGATGATACTAAAGAGGAGAATGAAGAAGATGACGTTTGATGCGTTTATAAAAACGCTTTTGTGAGTCGGCTTATGAAGATGATTGATGCTTTTGTTTGTTAGCTTACAAATATGATCGATATTTTTGTATATCAAATTATGAAGATGCTAGGTGCTTTTGAATATATGTTAGCTAATGAAGATGCTCCGTGCTTGTTCTTGTAAGCTTACGAAGATTCTCGATGATTTTGTATATCAGCATGTGAAGATGTTTTTGCATAATTGCCGATAATTTTGTATATCAGTGTATGAAGATGTTTTTGTGTAATAGCTTATGCTACAAGTCATTTATATAGTATTGTACTTAAAGGACTGTTATGCCTTTGGGAGCTAAGCAACTAATTATTTTGTACTACACAATGATAATTATATATGGTGTAGTTTAATATATATATATATATATAAGCATAAATTATTACTACAGGTGGATATTGGATATTGTGGTAACACATAATATCAATAAATTTTGTACATTTTTTCCGGTACAAGTTTTACCAATATATATACATACATACAGGGTTAAAATATGTATATCTAACAATATATGAATGTTGGCAATAAGTTTTAGTAACGGATATAATATTGTGTTTAATACTTTTACACACAGATATGAATGTGTGGTTAATTTTTTTTATCGCAGATATAATTTTCTACCTAATATTTGTAGTCATAGATATTATTTTGTGGATAATAGTTTTCGTTACAGATATTATTTTGTGGGTAATACTTTTAGTCACAGATATTATTTTGTGGTTAATACTTTTATTTACAGATATAAGTGTGGGCATAAGTTTTACTAACATATAAATATATGTGGGCATTATCAATTATTTCCAACAGATGATACATATCTGTTGGTAAACCTTTTAACCATAGAGTTTTTACCCACAGTTTTTTTCACAAAATAAAATCTGTTGGTAAAAGCTTTTGCCAATAGAAAAATAGCTTTTACCAACAGATAAGGCCCTATTGGCATAAATCATATAATTTGTAGTATAAAGCCCATTCACCATGTTCTCATTGTCAACAATAGTGCATGAGCCACTATCAATGATGACTTCACATACTTTATCACCAACTCTACACTTAGCCTTGAAAATCTTCTGCCATTGGGTGAGTAGAGGTTGTTGTTATACTTGGAGCATTGAGTAAGTAGAGGTTGTTGTTATACTTGGAGCATCCTTTGCAACACATAGTGATACACTTGGCCCTTTTCTAAAGGATCCTCTAGGCTATCACTTTCTTCTTCTTAGTCTCCACCAATGTCTTCTTTCTTAGCACAAGCCTCCATACTTTCTATCTCATTTAAAGTCTATGCCCTTGGGTTTGGACAATCCTGAGCAAAGTGACCATAACATTTACTTTTGAAGCATTACTTGTTTACCTTATCAGCCACTTGATCATTTCCCTTTTTTTTATGAGTGAAATTTCTAATGTTATCTTGATTTATGGCCTAAGATATTTGTGGCTTCGACACCCCTTTGAAAGTTGAACCAAATGGAACATTGTTTGACTTGTTCGGTGGCTTTGTTCTCTTCAATTATTTCTGAAACTTGATGGCTAACTTGGCTATGTCTTCAAAAACTTTAGAAGGATACATCTCCACCTTCTCTTGAAGATACATATTTAGCCCACCAATAAATTGTGCATAGCTTTTTTCTTCTCTTTCTTGGACATCATAAATAAGAGCTAATATTTCAAACTTTCAAATGTATTCCTCAACTCCAAGTAACTCTAGCCTGAAAATAGTTCTCTTTATGAATATCTCATTCTCATATTCTCAAGGTATAAATTTCTTAGAGTGTTTTTTTAATTTTTCCCTTGAACTAATTCTCAATTTTTTCTCCCTATCCCTTCTCTTATTCAAATTACCATACCACACTCTAGCAAGTTGTTTAAACTTTAAGTTTACAATTTGGCACCTCTTCTCATCATTAATCCCTTTATACTAATAAATATACTCAACAATTTGAAACTATACTAGAAATGATACATGGTGATGATTACCTTCGAAGTAAGGTATATCAAATAGGATTCCCTTCTCCACATCATCGTAGGTTATTCTTGAGGTGTTATGTGGCATTCTGTAATTTTCCAAACTCTCTTCCCATTCCACCATGAAATTTTGTGCCCTTCTCATGTGGTCTTCTTCTACTTGTTCCCTTCAGTTTTTGGGTACACAAGTGATGCTTGAACTTCTGAATTTTCTATTCTCCCCACACTTGGCTTTAACTCTTTGATTTCATCCATCAAGACCTTGAGCACATCTCTCTAGTCCTCCTCTTGGTTCACCATCTCCTGCCACAACCGACCGAATGTTTCTCTCTCAAACACCCCTCCAAGTGTGAGATTCTAGTGTCTTCTTGATGAATTCTCAGGATAATCTGGAAGACGATACACGTTCTTGAACAATCTTGAGGCAAAGACACATTCTTGCAAGAATCTTGGGGGGATCTTAATCACAATAGATCAAACCTAAGGCTTTGATACCAAAATTGATGTGTGTGGGAATATGAAATTATCAATTATGCACACCATATATGCCATACACATGTACGTATACACCTAGTAGCTTGTATGGACATTTGGCTTATAACTAGCAATGTAACCATCCATTTGTCTCCAATTTTGTGGGAAATCCTTTCTAAATTAAGAAAATTTGGATCCATAATAATGAATGCCAAATCTTGAGTCTTTGCTCCTATATAACAAGGACCTTCAAAAACTACACACACTATTTAAGGAGAACATTCCTTAACCAAAGCAAGCAACATGGCTCTTAAGACAAACATCATAAAAGATGGCTTTCGTGGAACAAAAAACTTAGCAAGAGTGAGTGAGTAGGAAACTAGTTGTATTGAAAAAAGTTAAGGGCCCATTATGATGGAGAATCGTCATAACCATTCAATTTTTGAATTGTAGATCAAAAACTGGGTAATAAAAAGTGTACTAGTGGACATAAGCAGTTATATCAATGTTATCTTTGAAAAAGTTTAAAATTAATTAAAACTACTGGAAAGATGCTTGATAAATATAACTTCACCTTTAGTAAGATTCATGGGCAACATAATATAGTAAAAAGGAATGGTGGATCTCACTTTAAAGATAGATCAACCAAGCAGTTTGAAAATATCCAAATTAACCTTATAGTTATCATTTGCTCGTCGACATATAATATAATAGTAGGATGATTTTTCCTTAAGAAGCTAACAGATAGAATTTTATGGAAAGAATATTAATGATATTTCATTTCAATGGAATATTGGGAGACGTTCAAGGTAACTAGAGAATGGCATGGTAAAGCTATGTAATAGAAGTACGAGAAACCTAAAATATTTGGATATCAAAAAAGCACTAAGGAGCCTAGCTCTAAAGGATCTAATTGTCTCTTCGAACGGCCACTAGGCTACCATAGAGGAAGAACATGTGCAATTGTGGAATTCAGAATACAAGGTGATGATAAGAAAAGATATTAGTAAATTTAACATAGAGAAGTTATGGAATTTTATCAAACGAAATAAAGATGTGTTTTCTTAGATGGTGTTTAAATTGGAGGGAATTCCTCTAGAAATCATTGAATATCGATAGGATAAAATGGATGGGTTGTAACTAGAAAAAAAAAAGGGTCATTGAAGCTAAGAAAACATAAATAAATCTAAGAGGTGGTGGAGAAGTTGCTATGTTCTGTCTTCATCTAAGAAGTGAAATACGTTGCTTGGAATGCCAATCAACTCATGGTAAAAAAGGTAAAATGGAAAATAGAATTGTGTGTCAACTTTATATATTTGAAATAATTTTATCCTAAAAATGGCTACCCACTCATTCTATTAAATCAATCAAATTATTTTTCTAACTTTTAGGCTAATAATTTAATTCAATGTTGTAATTTGATGTGCGATAAAATTTTATTTGAAATCATGTTGGAAAATGAAGTTTGTTAAAGTTTACAAGCAAACACATCGACTAGTTACATGAACTGAGCAACTGGTTTGTCATTTTAGCCAAATTAGTTCCCATGATTAAACTAATCAATTGGTTATGGAAATCGATCAACTAGTGGATGAATTAATTAATTTGTTTGTCGAGCTAGTGATATTTTTGAGTTTGCTTTTCTTGAAAATCCCTCCCTCGAAATTAGAAACTTATCAACCTAGGCAAGATTGTCTGTAAGGGGTTCCTAACCATTTTTATGATGCATTTACCCCAAAATATCACCTTGATTTAATCTTGAGGTTGATTAGGACATAAGAGGGGAGAGATGACCTCATCAACTATCTTCTTCCCCCTTTTGTCTTCTCTACAATTTTGAGGTTAAATGTTTCGATCTCAGGCATGCTTCTTAGTAGTTGGAAAAATCCTTCCATACTAACTTCCTATTTCTCCATTTGTGAATCTGAATTATGGCAAAATTAACCTGAATTTTCTAAAGATACCATTTGAGCTCAAAATAAGAGGTCATCAAATTATAGGTAAATCCATTTGCTCTGTTAAATTAAATAGTGAATGGTAGTGTTTTCAATCAATCATTGAACCCTTATTAATTCTTTTCTATTGGTTGGCTATAAATAAATCTAATTATCCCTCCAGTTCACCTATCTTTTAGCCACCAAAATTGCTCAAGTCTTACTTTCCATCTCTTCTCTCCATATTTTGTTCCTTGTTAATCTACTTCCACACACTCTTCTGATCATGTCTTTAAAGTTTTCTTGTTTCAATTTTCAAGCAAGATAAAATTAGATTATGGGAAGAGATTGAGTAATTAAGTTTTCTTTTCTATGTTTTGGCCTTGCATTTGAATGTTTTTAGTCAATTTTAATGTTAATATTTCAATAGTTGATAAGATTTTGTAATAATTTATAAGTTTGAGACTTTGGTTTTAAGCTTTTTCAAGCTATAATTTTCCCACACCATAATACCTCTTTTAGGAGGACTTTTTCTTACATTAAGTAAGTTATTCTTGCTCTAAAAAAGTTTAGTATGTTTTCCTTGATGATGGGAGTTATCTTTAGTTGATTGTTGCATATTAACATGAAGAAATGAAGTTGTATGTATGATATGCATGTCAAAATGACATAATTTTAGTGAAAACCATTAAAAGGTGTAAAACTAGGCTACTATGATATGATGATAAGAAATGCATGTTAATTTAGTTTGAAATATGTTAGTTGATGTTCATACATTTTTTAACATGACTTAAAATGATTTACATGGAAGAATCTACGGTTTGATGTTTTATTAGGTAGATCGATAAACTATTTAGGTGAAATTAATCAATTAGTTCTTTGGATAGTTAACTAGTTGACCAAAATTATCGATTGGTATGCTTGTGTAGACCTTGGCCATTCTCGCTACTTAAACCCATTGACATGTTTGGAAAAACAGATCAATTTGTCTGCAAATAGTCAACTTAATTTTGCAAACCAATTGATCAGATTGAGGAAAGCATGGTCTAGTTAAGTCAAACTGATTGACTAGTTGATACAGATTAATTGACTTATTGGTACATCCAATCGACTTATTGAGCCAAATCGATGGACTAGTTCAACTGATTTACTTAATTTACATCGTTAGAGTTCAATTATACTTTGATACCTTGCTTGGTATTATTCTAATATTCTTTAGTGGATAAAGTACAGATGTTATCATGGCTTGTTGGTCTAATTAAAAGATCAAAATTGGATCATGGGTTATGGTATACCTTATGGGTAATTGAAGGATTAGATTGGCATTTCACTTCTGATAAGTGAGATAAATCAAGAAAAAATTAATGAACTCAGCTTGGCTAGGAATAAAATATGATTATGGATATGAATAACATTGGCTAAGGATAAATGGTTAAACCATATGGTTGGGAAAAATTGACAAAAAGGATTAACATGAATTATTATGGAAAGATGATCTACCTACTTTGTATGGGCCTTGTATAATCACCCACCTTTTTGAAGAAAACACTAATCATGTAAAGTGAATGAATGTTGAGTTTAGTATGGGTTTTGGTTGCCTGATCATGATTAGCTATCGGGACTTAGTCTACCTTTAGACATTTTTAGAGCCTTCAAACTTTGCTTTTAGGTGGGATCCTAAGAGGTCCCTGTGATATACCTACTCTAGGATCTAATGATGTACGAGGGGATATCAATACTAAAGGGTCTGGTTACCTAGGTGGTTGGCTTCAGTTGGACTTATATATATATTAGTTGGCTACGACATGGACATATATCTTTATTAGTTGTCTTTAACCAAGAATTACAAACATTATTATGATTGGGCTTAGCTTGGGCATATTCCCTCTTGGTGATTAGCTTTTGCTAGGACTTTATATCCCTTATTAGAAAGGTTTCCATTGTATGTGAAAATATAGGGTGTTGTATAGTCCTCACTTGATGATAATAAAATATGGTTGGTAAGTACAAATTAATAATTATAAATGATGACCAAATGAATGGTTGATAGTTGGCTATGAAATGTAAGTAATGATATAGCTAAATGAATGGTTAAAGTTTGTTTATGTACTTGAATAATTAGTTATAGAATGGATCATTGATTGAGTTATTGGACTATATCCTACATGGACAAATGGATGGCATATCTTAGTAGAATTAGATAAATGGATATAACCGTATAGCTTTTTAGATTATTATCTACTAATGCTCATGCAAGTGGTTGTCTGAAAGTGTTATGATTCCTGAGCATGATGTTTTTACAGAGTTGATGTTGTATATGATTGCATGATTTACTCACTCTTATTTATAAATATTATCCTGCCATAATGTATGTTATACATTATGCTCATGAATGATAAATTACCATACTTATGTACCTTGAAGATCAAAATAGATTACTTAAAATGTAGCGTACTGATGTATCCATTTCCTTGCTCATTTGCTCATTCCCAGGAGTAGAGGTCCATGTGAAGGTTTTTAGAGATAGATAATAAAGGGCCTACTTTATTTGGGTTATGGCTTGTGATATAGGACATCTAGAAGTTTTTTATGGAGTCACGAAACACCATGGTTTTGATTTGAGCATCTTGCCCCAACCTATTTTCTATAAGCCTTACTTAATAGTGTGTACTTTGTAGTTATTTGAATAAAACTCGTGAGGGGCATTCAATGCAAACACTTTTGGAGTTGCTTAATTAAATTGTTATTTTGCGCACTATGTTCCTTTTTTTTGTTGCTTTAGCCTTGTATATGATATGAGGTAGGTGGCAGATGCCTATCCTATAATAGATCTGGAGATATAACCCCATTTTTCTATGTATTTTTTACTTTTGGTACATGTTTTAATGAAATTTTTCAATAGTGAAATATGGGGGTGTTACATGTTGGTATCATAACTTTTTCCTAAAGATTTTTCTACCTTTAAGAACTTTTAAAATAATAAAACAAAATTTTACAAAATCATTTCTACTCTATAAATAAATTTGAGCTTATATAATGTGATGGAATTAGCCATGAAATGAAATTATTTTCTTAATTTTCCATAACCTTTAATTATTTAAAATCAAATGTTAATTAGTGAGATTTGGGTTTGGAATGTGTTGTAGTTAGCTTATACATGATTGTACATGTCTTAGTACTCGTGGCCTAAATTTTTTCTCTAACTTCTTCTAGTCTTTAGGATGTGATGGCAACTAACCACCACTATGACCATATTAAAACCTTTATAGAGAAAATTTTAGCATATTTGCTGGCAAAATTTGGACACCTCATCCTCCATCGGTGCTTGCGCCTGCATCTTCTCCGGAGGACTAGTTTAGGAGGGTTAACCATAATCACCCACCCATCTTCGAAGATCAAAAGGACATGATTTCATGGAACGATGGGTCTGAGACGTGGAGAATACATTTACTGCCTACGTTTTTTGTAGGGATAAAAGGGTAGACGTGGGCATTTACTATTTAAGGGGAAGGGTAGATGCATGGTTGTGGAGCATTCAACTAGGGGTGGAAAACCTATGAGTTGGGGACAATCCTTAGGGGCTTTGTGAGTCCGATTCTACTCAACTCATCTACATATAGAGAAGTACGATGAGTTCATGGCAATTCAGCAAAGGGGCATGTCCATAGAAGAATACTATGCTCCCTTCATGGACTTTGTCTAGTTCGCTCCAGAAGAACAGGCCAACAAAATGAACCACTTCAAGATAGGATTGGAGATCCAATACAAGGTTTTGTGTGTGGGATTCACTCCACTAGAGATTATCGGGATGTACGAGAAGGATTTGGAGGTATCCTGAGTTATTCATTTTTGGAGTGCACAATCAGGGAACAAAAGAAAGTTCCAGGGTTGCTAGCATTACAATGACTAGAAGAAAGCTTTCTCTAAGGGTATCTTACGGCCGATGTTTGGTAAGAATATAGGGTTAACATCCTTATTGAGAGGATTTTTAAGAGTTATGACAAGGAGAGACAGTACCAAGAGAAGTGCTATGGATCACTAAGGGGTTAACTGTAAAGGCAACAAAGTGACGTTCTATGGGAGTGGCAAGGTGGGACACTGATCATTTGATTATCAGGTTTGTAGTGGTAACATTTGGAGTAGTTATACTATAGCTCAAAGTATAAGATCGATTTAACAACCCTATCTTCAACTACTAAGGGTTCCTCCATAGCAAACTAGTGTCATTAGCCAAGCAATTCAAACAAGAGGTCCAAGGCCTCACCTTCTTAATCAAGGGCAAGGATCAGCTAGCACCCTAGGAGTTCTACTAGTGAAGCATCTAAATGAGATAAGTTAGGTAGAGGTAGAAAGTAAGGCCAATATGGTGACCTATATGCTCACTACCTCTACTCTTTTTGTCTATGAACTATTTGATGTTTGGTGCTTTGCATTCCATTATAACATCTACTTTTGTGATTACAACTACTTTATCTCCTTCGACTAGCATCTCTACTTATTTTATTTTGCCTTCCGGGGATAGAATTGCATAATATAGGATATACCAAGGGGTTGTGTGGTACTAGAAGGAATAGAGTTTCCATTGGATCTCATAGGGATAAAGTTATGGGATTTAGAAATAATTATCCAAATGGATATGCTACGAAAGTAGCGGGCACTAATAGACTGGTGTATGAACATATGGTTCTATTATGACTAAAGGGTATCAAGGTTTGATATTGGAACCGTGAACCTATTCCCTTTGCAAACATCATGTTGGAATTATGATTAAGTAACCTCTTAACTAAGGGGTATCTGCTCTATCTATGTAGTGTCACATACAGTGAGGTAGCTAGGACCTCGTTGGAGAAGATGGTTGTAGTCCATGATTTTCCCCACAAATTGACTAAGGAGATCTTGGGGATGCCACCGGTTCAAGAAGTTGAGTTTATTGAGGATGTGTTGCTAGGCACAGAGCCAGTGTCTAAGTCTCCATTCCAAATGGCATCTAGAGAGATGAAAGAGGTCAAGGCTCAGTTGGAAGACCTTTAGAGAAAGGTTATATTCGTCCAAGCTTATCACTGTGGGGAGTGCTAGTGTTGTTCGTGAAGAAGAAGGATGGTACACTGATTTTATCTATTAACTACTTTGGATTGAACCAAATGACGATTAAGAACCATTATCCATTGCCAAGGATCAATAACATATTCAATCAACTCAAAGTAGTTAAGGTTTTCTCCAAGATTGATCTTAGATCAGGTTATCATTAGTTAAGGAATGTAGAACAAGATATTCCTAAGATTACTTTCCAAACAAGATATGGCCATTATGAGTTCACATTAATGCCCTTCAAACTCACTAATGCCCAGTAGCTTTTTTGTCCCTGATGAACCCGATATTTTGTCCCATTTGAACCAATTTGTCATGGTGTTTACCTATGACATCATCATCTACTCTGGTGACCAAGAGATGCCTGAGAAGCATCTAAGATAGACTTTAGCATTGATCAGATCACATTAATTATATGCTAAGATCTCAAAGTATTAGTCCTCATTAAACAAACTGGCCTTCCTTACTCATGTAATCTCTAAGGATGGTGTGCTAGTGGATCCTTACAAGATTCAAGCTTTTTCCAAGTGTCTACTACTCATTTTTTTAAGGAGGTATGCAACTTTCTAGGGTTAAATAGATATAACCATCATTTTGTGGTAGACTTTCCTAATATTTCTTGATTGTTAACTCAACTTTTATTGAATTCTATATGATTATAGTGGGATGAGAAGTGTGGTGAAGCATTAGAGGAGTTGAAGAGGCATCTGACTTTTGCCCCAGTGCTCCAATGCTCACATTTCCAAGTCAAACTCATAGTTTTGAAGTGTATAGTGATTCTTGTAAGCATGGGATAGGTTATATGGAAGAGTTGTGGCTTATGCCTTATGACAACGAAAGCCATATGAAAAAAAACTAATTGAAAGATAACCTAGAACTTGTCGGGTAGTGGTAACTCTCAAGATGTGGAGGCATTATCTCTATAGAGTTTGGTGCATGTTCTACATTGAAAACTAGAGCCTTGGACTAAACCTAAGATAGTGTTATTATATGGAATTGGTTAAAGACTATGACCTGGATTTAACTTACCATGAAAGTAAAGACAACATGGTGGAAGATGCACATAGCCGAAAGATATCACATTCTTTTGGTATGATTGTGTTGTCAGAGCATTTGTGCCAAGATATCATGAATATGGAGATTGAACTAATGCTGATTGGAAATCTACAGGTAAAAATGAATGCACTCACCATCACACCTTATATGTTCAAGGAGATCTGAGAGAACCAAGTGGGTGATGTCAAGCTTGAGAGGATCCAAACTAGTATTATAGATGGTAGAGATGAAGGATGCTAGATCCATGAGGATGGCAGTATTTGATACCATGGTAGATGGTGTACACTATAGGGTTGCGTGGAGATTAAGAAGAAGATCCTTAAGGACATTTCACTACTTACTTTATTCACCCTAGAGGGGAAAAGTTGTACAAAGATATGAAGATGGTAAATTTGTGGCCTAGTATGAAGTGGGAAGTGGCAGAGTTTCTTGCTTGACATCTAGCCTATTAGAAGATTAACATTAAACAAAAGAGAAAGACAAGGCTAGTATATCTATTAGAAATTACTGAGAGGAAGTGGGATAGAATATCTCTGGAAATTATGGTTGTTCTTTTGAGGATTGGTGGTAATTTTGATTCCACTTGGGTCACTATGTCATCCATGTTTATACCATTGAATGCAACATAAAGCATGGAGAAACTACCTAATACCTATACAAAGCATGTGGTGCTACTTCACAGATGTCCTAAAAAAATTGTGTCCAATCGAGATTCTCGGTTCTTGTCACTCTTTTGGTAAAAACTTTGAGAAACCTTTAGTACTTAACTAAAGATGAGTACATGTTTCCGCCTAGCTAAAAATGGTTAAAATGGGAGGACCATTCATATCATATATGACAATCTTCTAGGGTGTGCGCTAGATTATTGGATTGGTTGGGAAGATCATTTAGAATAGATTGAGTTTTCCTACAAAAACAACTATCATACCAATATCAATATGGTGCCTTTAGAGGCCTTGTATAGAATGAAGTGTCGTAGTCCCTTATATAATAATGACATCCATGAGACACTCATTCAAAGACCTAAGATGATTGAGGAGATGACTAATCACATCTATTTGATTCAAGATTGGATGAGAGATATCTAGGATAGAGAGAAGAACTACCCATATTTGAAGAGACGGACTCATGGTTACAAGTTGAGTGAAAGAGCCCTTTTGAGGGTTTTTTCCAACAAAAGGAGTCTTGAGATTTGACAAGAACAGTAAGTAAAGTCCAAGGTACATTAGATCGTACGAGATTCTAGACTATGTCAGCAAAGTCACTTATCACATAGCTTTACCAATGGAGTTTTCACATATACACAACATCTTTTACCTACCTCAAATATATAAATATGTAGTAGGCCTTACACATGTTATCCAACTTGAGTCGCTAGAGCTTGACGAGTCTTTAACATATGAGGAGAGAATGGAGAGCATTCTAGGCAACAAGATAGAGAGAATCATATAAAGACCATTATCTTGGCGAGAGTTCTTTTGTCACGGCATGGTATAGAGGAGGCTACTTGGGGGGAGGAAGAAATTTAAGCCAAGTCTCTAGGGTTGTTTTCATAGTTATTACCATAGGCCTTTATCTTTAAGGAGGTAGTACCATTCTTTTTTCATTAGTTGTGAATATGGAGTGTGTATGATTTTAGGTGTAATGTGTAACATGATTGTTATAAGATTCGAGGACACAACCACTTTAAGGGGGGAGTGCTATAATGCCCTAAATTTTTGTACAATGGTAGAATAAGGTATTTTATCAACTTCTAAGTCTTTAATTTTAATTCAATAATATGACTTGATGTGGGATAAACTTTAATTTTAAGTCATGTTGGAAATGAATTGTATTATGTATTACAAGAAAACCCATTGACTTTTCCCATGAACTGAGGCAATGGCTTATCATTCTAGCAAAATTAGGTTCTTCAACTAAAGCGATCAATTAGTTGTGGCAAATTTATCGATTTGTGGAAGAACGATCAACTCATAGACCAAAATGTATTGGCTCATTGGTTGAGTTAGTCATGTTTTCTAGTTTCATTTTTCTTAAAAATCCCTTACACTAAATTAGTACTTTATCAACCCATGTGACATTATCCTTAAGAGATTCCTAACCTTTTTTATGTTACATTTAGTCTGAAATTTCACCTCGATGTAATCTGAGGTTGATTAGGACACAAGAGGGGAGAGATGACTTTAGCAACTATGTTATTCCCCCTCTCTCTTCTATGCAATTTTGAGTTCAAATGCTTCAATTGTGGGCATCATTCTAAGTAGCTGAAGATTCCTTCCATGTTGACTTCCTATTTCTCCTTTCGTGAATGTGAATTCTAACCTAATTGACTTGCAAACTTTAGACACACCATTTGAGCTTTGGAGAAGATGTTAGCAAATCCCAAACAATATCATCCATTCTAATTGAATTCAAATGGTCAATGTTAGGATTTTGAATCGATCTCTAAAGCCACAATTATCCTTTCATTTATCCTTTCTTTCAAACACAGAAACTCCTTATGTCTTAATTTCCCTAACTACTCTCCATATTTTGAGCCTTGTTAATCTACTTCTTCACACTCTTCTGATCCTTTCCTTTGCTCTTCTTGTTTCAATTCTCAAGTAATGAAGAATTTCACTATGTGAAAAGGTTGAGTAGTTTAGTTAGCCTTCCTCTATTTTAGCTTCAAGTTGGGACATTTTTACTCTATTCAAATTTAAAGATTTCAAAAGTTGATAAGAGTTTGATATAATTTCTATGTTTGAGACTTTGATTTTAATGTTTTCAAAGATAAGACATTCCTATAGTGGAATCTATATTTTAAGTGTATTTTTTCTTACATAAAGAAGTGATTCTTCCTCTTAAAATGTTTAGCATGTGTTTCTACATAATAAGAGTTATCTATAGTTGATTTATTCTTTTTGGCATGAATAAATGTAGTTGTATGTATGACTTGCGTGCTAAAATTACATGGTTCTCGTAAATAGGATGAAAAGGGATAAAATTAGGCTAGGCTGAAAAGATGATGAGAAATGCATGTTATTTTGGATAGAAATATGTTACTTGATGTTGATACATGTTGTACCATGAATTAAAATGATTTACATTGAAGAATCTGCCTGAAATTTTTGGTTCGATGTTCTATTACAACAAACCAATCAATTAATAAGATCAACCAATTGACTAGATCCTAGAATAGTGGACTAGTAAACCAAACCCATTAACTAGTATGCCTATAAAGACGTTGTTCTTATTCTCTACATAGAAACATAGATTGGTTTGGGAAAAACCAATGGATTAATCAATGAAGAGTTTTCTGGTTTACTAAGACCAATCGACTGGATTATAGAAAACATTGTCTGGTTGAGCGAAGCCAATCAATTGGTCTACCAAAACAGATCAATTACTTGGTGCAATGAATCAACTCATTTAATTAATATGCTTCTTTTGAGTTACGTTATGCTTTTAAACTATGATTGGTAATATTCTAATGTTATTTAATGGTAAAGTACTGATGTTTTCATGGACTATTGGCATATTTAAGAGACCAAAAATGGATCAACGGTTATGTATACCTTATGTGTAGTGGAAGGATTAAACGGACATTTCATTGTTGATAAGTGACACTAATTGAGAAAAGAGTAATGAAGTTAGCTCGGCTAGAATTGAATATGATGGTGGACATGAATAACATTGGCTAAGAATAAATTGTAAACCCATATTGTTAGGAATATTAGAAGGAAAGGATTAATATGAATTAACATGGAAAGATAAATTACTAGTTTTGTATGTTCTATGTATGATCACCCACTTTATGAATAAAACACAGATCATGTGAAGCAAAAGAAAGTCATGTGAGTATAGGTCTGGGTTACCCATTCCTCATTTAGCTATAAGGAGTTCATTTGCATTCGGTAGTTTTTGGTGCCTTCGGGCAGGATCTAGAGAGGACTTGGTGCCTTACCTACTATAGACACTAATGATGTTCTAGGGGATATCAATACTAAAGGATCTAGTTACCTAGGTAGCTAGCTTCAACTTGGACATATGGCCATATTAATTTTCTTCAGCTTGGACTTATGTCCTTATTAGTTGGCTTTGGCCTAGACCTATGTCCATATTGGTATTCAGCATCGGCCTAGACTTTTGTCCTCTTGGTGATCGACTTCGACCAGTAAGTTTCGTCCCTTATTGGATAACTTCCATGGCATACGAGACCATCAGGTGGTGCATAGTCCATAACTTAATGATAATAAAATACAGTTGGTAAATAATGGTTAACAATTATGAATGATCATCAAATGAATGGTTAACAATTGTCTATGAAATAAAAGTAATGTTATGGTTGTATTAGTAGATGGTTTATGCACTAGAATAATTAGTTATTGAATGTAAATTGACTTAGTGATTAGACTATATCTTAAATGGATAATTGAATGGCATACCTTAATAGAATTGGATAAATGAGAAAAAACCCTAGGGGTTGTTGTTTTATTCTCTAATAATGCTAAATTATGTAGTTTTGTGAAAGTCTTATGATTGCTAACCATGATGTTTTTTCTACGCTGATGTTGTATATGATTGCATGTTTTATACACTCTTACTTATAAATATAGTCCTACCATAATTCATGTTGTACATTATATTCAAGAATGATATATTAGCATGCTTGTGCACATTAACGGAGCAACATGGCTTACTCAGTACATAGCGTATTGATGTGTCTATTTGCTCAGTCACTTATTCCTTCCCAAGAGTAATGGACCATGTGAAGGTTTTTCAGTGATGGATAGAAAAGGGCCTACCTCTATTTGATTGGAGCATGTATGTTAGGACATCCATAAGGTTTCGATGGGGTCCATAGAAAACCATGTTTTCTATTTTGGCATCTTTTGCCAACCCATATTTTATAATTTGTACTTATTATTGTGTAGTCTGTAATGATTTGATTGGAACATTAGAGTCATCTTATGTAAATAATTTTGGAATTATTTAATTAAATTGTTATTTTGTGCACTTTGTTGTTTTTAGTGTTTTGTTGGTTTAACCTTCTATATGATATGGGGTAGACAGAAGACGTCTATCCTATGTTAGGTACAGCAATAGTACCCTATGTTTTAATGTGTTTTTGGCTTCCACAACATGTTTTAAGTAAATATTTTTGTTGTGAAAAATAAGGGTGTCTCTTAGATATGTCAGCCTACATACTTTTTTGATCTGCTAATGAAGGAAATGGAGTAAGAGTTTATGTTTACTAATGTGTTCACAAAATGTCTTTTGTAGTAAATAAGTTTTCTAATAACATAATTTTGAAGCACAAATATGTAAACCCTCTCACAATGATGTCATCGATGAAGCTCTATTTTCAAGGTGACAAAGAGGTCACCAAATTTGTAAGCCTTCTCACAAAAAAGGGTCCCAAGATGTAAACATGTGAACAAAGAGGTCATCTAAGCTATAAGCACTCTCACAAAGAGACATCCTAACATTTAATCCCACTTACAAAGTGGTCGTCTGAGCTGTAAGACCTCCAACAACGATGCTATCCAACAAGTAAGCCATCTCATGAAGGTGTGGTCGAGCATTGATGATGGGCGCACCATGTGTTATGCACTAAGCCTAATGCTCTATATCTAAACCCTCAACGAGGTTAAAAATGAAGATAGACATACTTGTTGAGGTGAAAGATATGTCCTTTCACTCACTAAAACTAAGGGGCACACTAGGTAACATAAAAGATTAATGTGCTTTCAGTGTCTGAG
This sequence comes from Tamarix chinensis, assembly GCA_030549775.1. Taxonomy (NCBI): domain Eukaryota; kingdom Viridiplantae; phylum Streptophyta; class Magnoliopsida; order Caryophyllales; family Tamaricaceae; genus Tamarix; species Tamarix chinensis. The sequence continues at coordinate 67,793,953 of CM060181.1, forward strand.
AGTAGGCTCTTAATGTGTGCCCTTGGTGCATGTATCGAGGCCATTGAGTTATTAAGATGAACCAGGCTTATTTTCAGCGTGGCTAAGCCTAGTCTCCCTTGGTGCATTCCTCAATAAAGGTGTTGAGGTCACTAAGCTCAATAATGAGGGGTTTGGTTACTTCATTTTGTCTGATCAACATATGGTTATTGGATCAGACCCTACTTTGGTTTACCAACATGAAAGTGCTATGAAGATTTGAAGTGTGTAATTCTAAGAATTTTCTTTTTATAACAAATATATACCATCCTATACATTAATGGACATATAAACAAGATTATATATGAAGTAGGATAAAAAATTGTTATGAAGTCATTTTATCTATATCAAGGTTATGAACATATTATAATGTAATTTTTGTCTTCTTGTTACAATTATATTTCAACCTCATCATTATTGTGGAGATTAATAAGAATATATCTGATGTACAACAAATTAACTACTATAAAGTCATTTTATATATCAAGGGTATGAATATTATATGAATGTTAAAAAAGGAAGGAGGGGACCTAAGAGTTATCTTCTTCAATATCAGCTTCGATATCTCCAAATCTTTGTGAACAAAATTTTTCTCCCAAATCCTTTTAATATTATGACTTTCTATTAGATTTATCTAATTAGTCATGCTCCACCAAGGTCATAAACTTAGCGTACAACATAGAGGCACTATATTCATACAATTGAGACTAAAGATGTTTTCCATAATGTACCAACTATTTGCTAGAAAGATAGTTCTCTATAGGTTCATGAGAATGCCTTAGATTGGCATGATCCATGTCCTCTTCAATGCATTCATTAATATCTTCCTAAAATGACTTGATTACATCCATAGCTTTGAACAACATTTCCAGAAGATGGCTTATAACATAATTATTCACTATCTCCTAATCACCAACTTCTTTTCATAGCCACTTGTTATCAATGTGTCGTCTAAAGTTTTTTCCATTTTTACATATTTAGCCTTATATTCGATCACCTTATTAGTGAGGATTTTAGTCTCTTTTCGAAGGGCACTATTCACATTAACATATATTTGGACCTTCCTAATATCAGCTAGCCACTTTTTCTTCATGGGAATTAGCTAATCGTTTAAGAGTTTCTCTTTCCAAAGGGTATTTTCTAGAAAGGTATCATTAGCTCCATTTCACCTTTTGCTACTCACCTTTCTCTTTCAAGACAATCTTCTACATGAGCATTTAAAAAATATGCGTCAGTTGAGGATGACTTTAATTAGCTCTTCTTAGTCTCTAGCTTAAATACCAAAGCCTAGAGGGATTCCTTCTCCACTTTTAGATATGAGGGGGCTCCTTGAAGTGCTTTATATTTTCCATCTGCAAGTTAGAAGTGTTGGGTACTTCAAGAATATTGATCAAAAATCTTCTTCTTCATAAAAATTTATCATAGATAATGCATAAAAATTTATTGAAGCTGTCAAAATAAAGTTATCTAATACATATAAATTTAAGATGTTATACTTAAGAGGTGAGGTTTAGGTTAGCTCTTAATAGAATTCCTCTAACACACCCATTTTCACCTCTAAAAAACATCATTTAAAAAGAATATACTGCAGAAGTAAACATAAGAAATAGAGAGTTTTACCACTACACCTACCACAAGATATATATCCATAATCTATATTTTAATAGGTGTAAGTCCATAAAGTGGTGATATTTTGATATGTAAAACATTTAGAGTTATATAAAGCTCATAGAATATGGTATTGAACAAAGAAAATGATATATCCATGCAATCCATAATTGATGAGATACAAAACCTCACTATAGTCAAAGATCTGTAGCTATGATAAAAATCGAAAGCACTAAGACTAATGAAGAATCTCAAACCCACTAAGGAACACTTTAAACTTAAGTATGCATATCCCCTAAAATACGTTTATATTACCTATAGAGTAGAAAGATGGCTCGTAAACACATGACTTTGATAGAACAACCATATATTATTAGGGAATATATCAACTACAAACCCCACCTCTAAGGCCATACCAAAGCTATTCACCTAAATCAAAATCTCAAACTTATACATGCATCATTATTAGATTCTAGAATCATATATTTCACTTCAATAATATCATAACATCATCATTTTATAATACACAATAGGTGCGAGTTAAGCATGCCACAACGGTTGCACAATCACTTATTAAGAATCCACATTTATTATACTCATTATGACCCACTACCTCAAAAACTATTAGGGTTAAACATATATTCATAGTTAATTGTTATAATTACAATTAAAACTAACATATGTCCTTCTACTATTGAAAAATAGTAAAGAATCATACTAACACAAAAAATTATATCAAATAGATATTTAACTGAATTAACCTATTATCCAAAGCTTAAGCAATGAATTAAAGGTGGATCACTAATAAATATCATAGACTTACCTATGTCATCATAGATATCTGAAGCACATTGTAGGAATAAGTCATGAAAAACTAATCAAAACCTAAAGTAATAGAAGATAAGTAAATTTTCACAAAAACCACTTATATAATTACGATTTTAAACCCCAATACATGAAATAGATCAATTTCAGAATATTGATCCAAAATTATACGATTGAAACTCAATTTATTTTATCTCAAATCAAAGTTAATTGATTAAAACATGAAAGAATCAAATATATTTAATCATATAAAACTATTCCCAAAATTTATAGTTTCAAAGCCAAACAAAAATTTTAGATAATTAAAATCAATTAATAGAAGATAAAGTTGTTAGAATGCAACTAAGATGATTTCATGCATTTCTATAAAAATAATTCTAGACGAAGCAACTATATAATTAACCAATTTTATTTTATTAATTTAGCTTTTAGCCCAAAAATTTAATTAGATCAAATTTTATTAGTTTATTTAAAATAAATATTTAGAAATGTAATTAGATAAGTTTTATTTCATATTGTATAATCAATTTATTGAAAAACATAAAGGAAAGATCAAATTTAACACATTTTGTATTTTTTTGTACAAACAAAATCTGTTAAAATTTTACTTAGGTATTTAAATTGGTAGGGCTAAAAATGAAATTAAGCGTATTCTCATATAAATTGTATAATCAATTTATTAAAATTACTCATAGATAGATCTAAATTAAATCCCTATGAATTTTAACCAAAGTATCCAATTCCGATTGACTTCTCACAAAATTATACTATTCACACTTGTGACATGCAATTAATTATATTTCAAAGTATATTACATGATAAATTCATAGAATATAGCTTAATTTGATAAGTCAGAGAAATCCAGACATAACCAAGTAAAAAAAAACTAATTTTCACAAATAAAAAAAAAATACTATTAAATACTCCAAATCACTCATTCCAAATCAAATGGAAGGCATTAGAATAATTAAGGATAGATGGAGTTTTGTTAGAGCAACACCGGAGGTAACCAGATGCAGGAGTTACTACAATAATTTGTTGCTGTTACTGCTTCCATTGGCAATTGCCAACGTCGACAACAATGACATGAAGAGAGAGTGCCGGTGTGGTCAAGTAGGAAGCTAGGTTGTGTGGTGGAGCTGCTAGAGAAAACATGAAGGAGGAAAAAGGAAGGGAAGAGGCCGAAGTCAGGTGTTTAGCCAAGGAAATAAATGGAAAGAAAGAGAGAGAAGATAAATTGAAATAAGAGGGGGTAAGTGATGCTTGGGGCTTTTAAAAAAATATCTAAAATATGAAAAAGGTATGATTCTTCTAAAATTTACTTAATGAATATTTTTGGTTAAGGATCATTAAATAAAAAAAAATTTAGAAAAAGATCAAAATTCTCAAATGAATTTATCACATTTCAGGTAATGTCTTATGTAAAACAAAATGGAAAAAATGGAAGAAAATAATTTTAAAAATATAATTAGAACAAAGGTATAGAAATCATTTTCATTTAAATGTTCTAAAGATCTTATCGACCTCACTAAAATAAATAATTTTAAATATGCATTAGTTTCTACATATAAATATAATTAAAATGATTTTACCACTTTAAAGGGACTTTATGATAAAAAATAAAGGTAGTTTATTGACTAAATATAACTCCAAAATCTAGTCGTAATCACATGATAAATTTATACTCTAAAATGAATTAAAAGTACTAAAATTAAAACTTGTGACATAAATGGAAATATATGTCAAACAAAAATCGATTTATGTGGATTAATAAACATGTATTCATAAATTAATTTATCAAGAGTTGTCCAAAAAATAAAAGAAGTGATTATATAAATTTGAAATTAAATTCTGAACCATCAATAAAACAATAAAAATAATTGAAACTTATGATATATTTTTGCGAATAAGAATTTAAATAAAATAATCAGATATAAATTATATTAAAAGTTGAAACTCATAAATTAACGTCCATATTTTTTTTCTATAAAAAAGTTTTCTAAAAAATTAGAGTGCTACATCAGAACCCTTAGAGTATGATAAAAAGAAGACAAGAAACAAAAAATTAATTCATAATAAAAAAACAAGATTTCACTTATAGTTGTCACATAAAGTATTAAAATAGGAGGGTGAATGAAAATAATTGAAGATTATAAGTTTACAAGAAAGCAAGTAAGGAGTAAATGAAAACAAAATACATCATGAAAATACACAATTAATAATGTAAATCTTCATAAAATTGTTTCACAACTATTTAATGTATGTATAACAACAACAAAAAAAGAGCCCAACAAACAAAACCCTAATATGTAGTGGCAAAAATAGACATATTGACCATAGTTTATTGCAACCGAAAATATACCAATAGAATCAACTTTAGCTTCATATTCAATAGTATTAATCACCACACATTTCAAATCCCAAACCCATCACAACATCCATAGTATGACAATTGAAGACCATTCACTAAGTCATACTCCTTTCATAAGATCCTCTATTATATCACTACTCAAAAAGTAGTGTAATACGCCATCCTAAAATCCTTCAAATTGTGTTTAAATTATGTTGATATAAAATATATTTTTTTTGTTTTGGAAAAGGCTTCATGTGAATTTCAAATGTATGTTAAATTAACTAGTACCTTGAAAATTGATAATTTTATTATCAACAACCAAGTTGACTCGTTTACCCAAACCAATAGATGTGTAATCTTATTATTATCAACAATTTTATTTTGTTGCTTTAGGATTATTTTTCACATTATTTAGATCATTTGTAATTTTGTTTCATTAATTTTCCCCTAAAAGGCAATTTTTATCCATACCACACATTCTTCCTTCTCTACCACCTATATCTCTCTGTTTTGGTAGTTGGGTTGCATGGTTAACATTGTGCACCCATTCCCATACTCACCAACCAATTTCCATGTCCCTTCCTAACTACACTCAACCCTCCATCACTCCAGCAAGTCTGCCATCACCTCTTAGTTTCCCACACTCAACTTTACTAGTCCCATCCTTGACTCTCTTATGAATGTCAACCAAACCCCACCTCTATCATAACACCCTGCATTTTTAAATCCTAAAACGTAATTGTTTAACCATATTTATGGAAACAAAATAATCATTAAATTTTCATTTAATTATTTTTATGAACCTTGACTTACAAATATAGACAAATTATTTAGTAATTATTATAATAATTTTTGTGTTTAACACTTTTTATTTCTTTAAACCTCAAACCCACAATTTTACAAAATTTATTTTATTTAATAAATATGCAAATATTTGGTTAAATTAATTTAATATTTTTTGAATAGTCCAATTTCAATCTAAATTCTAATCCTAAGCCTTAATCTATTTTCCTTTTCTTTTTCTTCTTTTCGTTTCTCCTTCATCCTTTTTCTTCCTTTTCTTTCTTTTTCCTTTTCTTTGTTTTTTCCTTCTTCCTTTTTTGTTCAGGTTAGCTTGAAAATCCCTCATTTTCTCTTTCTTCTTTCGTCCCTAGAGGCACCCAAGGTTATCCTCCTTTGTTTCCTCCTATTTCTCCCAGGCGGGCGTAATTTCTCCTCTTTACCTTCCATCTAGCTCACAACCGACTTCCTGTCATTTCTTCTTCTTCTTTCTTCTCCCACACAGCCAGGTCCCCTTATTTTTCTTTTATTTCTCCCCCTCACATCCCTTTCTCCCTACCTTTCCTTCTTCCACATATACACCTTTTGCTATATAATCCCCTCCTTCTCATGCACCCATACTTGCCAGCCTCTCTATTTTGACTGGATGGTGGCTTACACCATTTCCCTCTTCCTATCCTCTTTCATTCTTTTCTTGCATCTAAAACCCCTTGGTCACAATCCCCTACATGCCCTTTCCCTACCTTTTTTATCCCATACCTATAACTTGCCACCTCCCCTACACTGCCACCTAATACATGCATAAACCCATCTCTCCTTCTTCTTCTTCTTTAGTTTTCTTCTTCCCCTAAACTCATCTCCCCTGTACCCTACTCTCTCCCTCCTGATGCTCTCTTCTATTTTTTCCCCTCTTCTTCCTACCCTTTATTTTTCCTCTCTTCTTCCACTTGTTTTTCCTCATTTGTAGTCACCACTGATGCTTTTAATAATAAACCGGCATTCACCTTTGGCCAACACCCTTTTTCTTTCCTTACTTCCTTTGTCATCTTCCTCTTCCTATGCCTCTTATTCTTTCTCAATTCACTATTTTCTTCTAATCCCCCTTACCTTTGCCTATTCTCTCTTTAGTAGCCTCCTTCTCCACCACAACTACCACTAGCTCCTCTACCCCACATCCTTGTTGCACAACTAAGCGGCATCCACCTTAGCCTCGCCTAACGCCCTACCACTTTTCCCTTCTCTTCTCTTCTACATCTCATTATATAGCCACCACCCTTCTACCACCTCTCCCTTTCCCTTTCTTCCACCATTGCATCTCCTCTTGCTTATCTACTACAATTCACCCACTTCCAACACCATCACCTATAGCCACCCTCCAATAGTCATACCTGTCATCCTTCGTCTCTTCCCCCACTTTTTCTCCCTCTTATTTACCTTCTGAACACCCTCCACCCTATAACCTTTAATTCCTCCTCCAACACCCTCTAACCATAGGCCACCTCCTTCCTCACCTCCTACATCACACAAACAATGCCACTCTACCACTAACCATTACACAAGCCCCCTTTCTCCCACTTCTATTTTGTTACCGCTTTTACATGCCACATACTATAGATTTAGGGTGAGTTATATGGTGAATATTTATATGTTTTAGATGATAATTAATGTATAAGGGTAGTTTCATAATTTGAAATTTAATAAATATTTTTAATAAAAATTATTATTTCATTTATCTAATATTAACAATGTATTTGTTATATTATTTTAGGTACAAAATTTTATTAAATGGAGCCCAACCATTTTTAGCATCACTAAAATACTTAGATATACTATGTTAGCATATTATAGTTTTTAACATGTGATTTATGTAGATATGTTGTGTTACAAATAACTCCATGTTTATTAATATTATCTTAGAGAATGGTAAATGAATGCTTGTTATCTTTTGTAAGATGTTATGCATAGGAAATAGTGATTGAGAAGAGGTCTAGTGTTGTGTAGTAATGATTAATGTTATATTAGGTATATATATTGATACTTGTAGTAAAAATATTACTACTATGAGCCTAAATGGCAATTTGGTAATTTAGATACATCATGATATTTAATTATAATCAGGGTGCCAATTTTGTTATAAATATTTTTAGGAATGGAGATAGGATTTTAGCACACCATAAAAAAATGATTTGGCATGCATATCCAGATTATAGGGAATAGGGATATTTTGGTAATTTTTAATGTATGATGGTGATTCATTGCAAATAAATGTGTATGATAATAGTTATTTGGGGTTGAGCATAAAAATAGTGTTGTTGTGTTAGTAACACATATTTGGGCATGAATGTTGATATTCTATGGCCTAGGTGCTTCTTGTTAATTTTAAAGGTGCAATGGTGGTTATGATAATAAATGATCATGATAATTAATATTTGTTGCTACATTTTAAAATAGGATTCTATGGTATTAGTAACAAGTGCTTGGGTATAAATGTTGGTATTATATGGCCTAGGGGAATTTTGGTAATTTTAAAGGTGTAATGGTGGTTGTCCTAATAAATATGCATGATAGGTAATAATTGGTGCCAAATATGAAAATAAGAGTTTTTGGTATTAGTAACACATGATTCATCATGAAAGTTGACAATATATGGCCATAGGGTGTTTTGGTAATTTTTAAGGTGCTAAGTTGGTTGTCCTAATAAATATCCATCATAAGTAATATTTGGTGCTAAGTATGAAAAGTTAACATTACATGGCCTCTAAAAATTTTGATAATTTTGAATGTGGAATGGTGGTTATCCTAATAAATTTACATGATAAGTAATAATTAGTTTGAAGTATGAAAATGGGACTTTGTATTATTATCAACTTATGTGTGGGAATGAAAATAAAATTATTATGGTTTGGTGGAATTTTGGCTACTTTGCAGCTACTATGATGTGTATTAAGAAAAACATGCATGGAAAGCATTAATTGGTGTTAGATATGAGAATCGAGTTTTATTGTCTAAGTGTCATCTATTTCAACACAGTTATTAATATTACATGACATAGAGACATTTTAGTAATTTTGCATGTGCTAGAGTGATTATTCTAATAAACATGCATGGGGTAAGTGAAACCCAAAGGAAGTTATGAACATAGGTCAGAAGAATATGGGTTGAATGATAAGAGTGCATATGGGGTTATTGATGGCATAGATGAAACCTTTGCACAATTGGAAAGTCCATGGAGTACTAAAGGATGAAAGGTTGCCAAAATCATGGAAATATGGTTTCGAGATAGGCTTGATTTAGAAGGTTAGTATCACATGTGCAAAATGGTAAAATTAGTCTGGACAAATTTAAAGGATTGCTAATCCTAGTAATATATGTTTGGTTGTGGAAAATTAGGTCTAAATAAGTAGTAGAAAAGGTATTAGGTGAACTAGGTGAAAACTAGGGTTTTAAGGAGTAACCTTAAAACTCAATTGTTATCATATGTAGGAAATGGGGAAAATAGGCTTTGACTCATGAATAGGGGGTTTCTAATGATAGATTGGAGTTATTATATAAATTATAAACTCAAAAGATCATAAGGGGTTAACGATGTACAAAACCTAGGAAACTAGGGTTTCTAAGGGTAATGTGTAGGTACAGTGTGGTAGTAGGGAAGGAGTCATACATGAAATGTGCATGGCTATGTGTGGTATCTAAAACAAATAAGAAACTATTTATTTATGTGAATTTTCACTAAAGTCGGGGTAGTTTGTACCTTATTTATTTGTCCATCGATGATAATAGTGGCAAGGAATCTGCTACCTTGGCTTTATATTATATATACTAGTCCACCGGTGAAAATAGTAGTAAGGAGTGTGTTGCCCTATGTTTGTATTATATTTATTGGTCCACTTGTGAGAATAGTGGCTAAGAATGGGTTCCCCTATGTTTGTATTATATTTACCAAATCACTAATAAGAATAGTGGTAAGGACCGTATTGCCCTAACTTTATAATGTATTTATGGGTCCAATGATGAGAATAGAGGCCAAGAGCATGCTACCCTTATTTATATTGTATTTACACAACCATCAATGAGAATAGTGGAGTCTCAAACTCAATGAATAAAACCATTAGGCAATAATAACCTATAGAAATACATTATTTACTTATAGCAGAACACAACATAAGTTGGGACAAATTGTAGCTTGTTACCCATCCGCTTGTGAGAATAATGGCTAGGTGTGCTCTATTTTGGGGTTATACCTTATCACTGGTACACTAGTGAGAATAGTGGCTAAGAGTATTTTGCCTTAGGGATATACCTTCTTGATTGGTTCATTAGTGAGAATATTGTTGTCCTGAACCCACTTTCATATAAAAATCATGAGTTGACAAATTACTACACTAATATCTTGAGCCCAAATAATAAGGAATGAATTGATATGATCTACTAACGTGTATGGTAATATTCAATTGATGTTATGAGAAGTTGTAAGTTGATAAAGTGATTTCCTCCTATTATTGATAATTACGTGATTTTCTAATTATATTATAAGCATTAGTTGGATGTGCCAATAGTAATTTTTTTGTTATTTCTAAGTGAATTAGTATTGGTAGTATATGATCTTGGTGTATGTGACTTTGTGAATGATTATTACATTATAGTTAATATAAGCATAATTCAATGTTCATGTGATTAATGGGATGCATCTGATGTGTTGTATCCATGCCTTGCATATTAGTCATATACAATAGGTTACTCTGTACCATTATACTAATGACTTCATTTCTTGGTCCACTACTTATTCAATGAGCAGTGGCCTTTACAAGTTATCTTGTAGGCTCTATTCAAGGATTACATATATGAAATGACAATGTGGGGTTATTCACGATCCCATCCAGTACTTATATCGGGTTTTTCTATATTTTTATATACAATCTTTTATATTTTCCTTTCCACTAACTTTATTTTATAATCACTATTGGTGGATTTTAATTAGATGGTTAATTAACATCCCTAAATATGACGCTACTCTAATGTATATTCATAATGATGGAATTTAAATAAAAGTAGAGGAAACCGGTCTAGTACTAAGTGTAGTATGTGCACCTTGAAATCTTCTATCTATTCATCTACTTATAACTTTTAAAAATGAAAATTTTTAGTAGTAAATTATAGGGGTGTTACAGTTTGGGATGAAGGCATTTTGCAAATCTGTTTTGGTTTTAAATTCATACTATAAGCTAGTATCAGAGTTTTTGGTTGTTGAGAATTGTGTTTCAATTAGATTTTCTATTCTCCATGCATTTTTGAATCCTAGATTAACCTTATGATTATTGAGTGTGGATAGATTAAGGGGCCTTCAACATGTGTTGATGGGCTATGTGCTGGTAGGAAAGCATCTTCCACATGGTCCTAAATGGAAATGTCAATAATTTTTAGAGAACATTCGAGACTTTCATGGAGTTCACTCAATGTCTTCCATTGTCTCAACCTCAACCTCCACTAGCCTCGTATCACCCACTAATGGGTAAACAAAAGGATTGGCTCAAAAGAGTCTCTCATCATCAACTCTAACGAACAATTGAAAGGAAGACCCCTATTGTACTAGAAACTTGCTTGCCTGTACTTTGTCAGACCTTTGAGGTAATCAATTGCCTAGGAGCATGAAAGATGAGCATGGTTGCATGCTTTATTTAGGGATTAGATGATGCTTAACGGAAGATATTCGCACTCAAGAAGGGCAGTTGTTTTCATTAGGGAACTTCAAAACTACACTTTGCGTACGTTTCTACACTAAGATTCTCGAGGGAAACAAGCACAAGGATTTCATGCACTTGACTCATGAAAGCTTGATGGTATGAGAGCTATGCCAGATTTATGAAGTAATTGAGGTTTGATCCTAGCATAGAAGCTAACGAGGTTACTATGACCTACGAATTTATGCTTGGACTTCACTTTAATCTCTGGTAGAAGATGGGTGCTACTGTCTTTTACAACTTAGTTATGCTATATAAACGAGCATGTGTCACCAATGCATGGTCTTGGAGGATACTTTCTCCGCATGAAAGAGAAAGAATGTCGCGGACTTGAGAGGATAAAGTCCACATCGTAGTGTTACAATTTGAGTATTAAGCATCACCATAGGCTAAGGTTTGATACTAGAGTGGTCAAATTCAACATTGGAGCTTTAAATGCTACAACATAACCTATGGTAGAGTTCAAAGGTTCCAAAAATTGTTAGATTAATAGCACCAAATGATTTGAGAAACTTGCTTGGCCACTCTAGTAGAAGTAGGGGAGCAAGTAATCAATCCTAATGCATCTCCTTTTAGCATGCCAATAGTTCCTTCCTTATCATTTCAAACCATTGGCTTGCTTCGATTATTTGTTTCCATGGCTGTGGTTAGATTTTCCCTATAGGGAGCAGTTTCCCCCGAGTACCATAAGTTCCCTCAAACATGTGCCTAGTAGAAAGGGTTAAGCTTTGAGGATGAAGTTAGTATTAAGGCACTATTGATGTAACTCAAAAATATTTAAGATAAAAATTTAAGTCTTTACCTTTTATCTAAAAATAAAAAATTTAATCTTTAAACTTTGATTTATCATTTTTTTGAACCTTAACTCACAAAAATAGATAATTTATTTAAGAAACAAATATAATTATTTTTATCATTTTACCTTACTCTTTTTATTAAAATAAATCTTAAACACATAATTTTACCAAAATATGTTTTTCAATTAAAGTCGTATTTTTTGGAAAAATTAATTTAATCTTTTCCCAATAGCCCAATTTACTCTAAATTCTAATCCTAACCCTAAATCTAATTTACTTTTCTCTTTCTCCTTTTCCTTTATTCTTTTTTCTTTTTCTTCCTTCTCTTTCTTTCCTATTTTCTTTCTTTTACTTCCTTCTTCCTTATTTCCTCGGGAGAGCTTGAACAACCTTCCCTTTCTCTCTTTTCTTTCTTCCCCTTAGTAAGCCTACATTTCCCCCTTTTTCATGTTATTCTTCCCATAAACTAACATAAATTGTCCTCTTCTACTCTCCTCCACATGCAGCCCACTTCCCCTCTTCCCTTCTTCCTCGTTCCTCTCTTTACTTATTTTCTGTGTATAGCCCATCTCTTCTTTGTTTCCTTCTTTCCCATGAGACATACTTTTGCATGCCCCATCCTACTCCTACACCCCTACATGCCACCCTCCCTCTTTCGACTAGAAAACCTACATCACCATCCTTCACTTATCCCTTTTCCTCCTTTTGTTGGCCTTGTAGTCTCTAAGTGCCCTTCCCCCATTTTCCATTTCCCTACCTTTGGCATCCCCTTCCTATAACCTGCCTATAATCTGCCACGTTCCCTCCACTGTCACCTACTACACACCAAACCCCCTCTCTCCTTCTATTTTTTATTTTCTTCCCCTCCAATCATCTCCCTCGTGCCATGCTCTCACAACAAACCCTATCTTCTTTTTTCACCCCTCTTCTCCCTACCCCTTGTTTTTCCTTATTCCTTCATCTACAGCCACCATTGACACCACGGCACTTCCACCACCAAACCAGCCTCCACCATCAGCTACCACACCCTTCACCTTCCTTCCTTATTTTCTCCTCCTCCTCTCTTTCTCTCTCCCTACCATAGTTCCTATTGATCCCCCTACATCTTCCCATTCTCCCAATTGTATTCCCCTTCCCCACCACCACAACCACTAGCACCTCTACCCCACATCCTCACCACATGACATAGCAGCAGCCACAAAACCTCCCTTGTAGTCTAGCCTCTTGTCGTTCTCTTCCCTTTGACACCCTAAACCTACAGCCACCACCCTTTAACCACCACTCCCACTTCCTTTCCTCCCAATTTCCTACCACCACCTAACCACCTCTAGTGCCATCACCTATAGCCACCCAATGCCATTTATAGCTGCTATTTCCCTTCTCTTCATCTTCTTCACCTTTTTTCCATCTTATTTCCATTTTCAACACTGTCAAGCCTCCCAGATCACACCCTCCAACCAATGGCCGCCTTCTTTGTTACCTTCTAAACCCAACAACAAAAGTAACACCCCCAATAACCCTTACCTATGCCCCCTTCCATTTGTTTCCAACTTTGCATGGCAACATGAGTTATGCAATGAAAATTTATATGTTTTAGATGATAATTAAAGTTTAACAGTATTTTGGTATTTCTATATTTAATAAATATTTTTAATGTATATTATTATTTTATTTATTTAATATTAATATGGTATTTATAATATTATCTTAGGTACATAATTTTATTGAACAAAGCCTAAGTGTTTTTAGCCAATTACCACTAATGTTTGGTTTTTGCAGGACATTAGGTAACCTTTCTACACAACATAAATATTTGAATATCATATGTTAGCACATCACGATTTTTAGCATGTGATTTGTATAGATATGTTGTGTTACAAATATTTCCATGTTTATTAATGTTATCTTGAAAAATGAAAAAAGAAAGCATGTTATCTTGTGTAAGATGTTCTGTGTGAAAAAAAGGTGATTCCAAAGGGTTCTAATGTTGGGTAGTAATGATCTATGTTATTCTACGTATGCATGGACATTTATAATAAAAATATTACTACTACAAAGATTAGAGGTAATTTGGTCATTTAAACACATTATGATGTTTAATCCTAATTAGGATGCTAATTATGTTGGAAATATTATTAGGAATGTAAATAAGAGTTTGGCAAATCATAAACACATGATATAGAATAGATTACAAGATCATAGGTTCTAAGGGTATTTTGGTAATTTTAATGTATGATGGTGATTCATTGCAAATAAATATATAGGATAAGTGTTTTATAGGGTTGAGCATGAAAAAAGAATTTGGCGTATTAATAAAACATGTTTAGGTGTAAAAGTTGATATTATATGGCCTAGCGGCATTTTGTTAATTTTTAAGGTGGGATGATGTTTATTCTATTAAATGTGTCAGATAAGTAATAACTGCTGCTAGGTATGAAAATAAGGTATTATGGTATTAGTAATATATGTTTGGGCATGAAAGTTGATATTATATGGCATAGGGGAATTTTTGTAATTTTAAAGGTGTATTAGGGATTATCCTTATAAATATATATGATAAGTAATAATTAGTGTTTAGTGTGAAAATAGGGTTTTGTGGTATTAGTATCTTATCTATGAGCATGAAAATCAAATTATTATGGTCTAGGGGTATTTTGGTCATGTGCATGTACTATAGTGAGTAGTATAATAAGCATGTATGATATTAATTGGTATTAGATTTAAAAACAGGGGTTATTTGTCTTTGTATTATTTATTTCACAAGGTTTATCAATACTATATGGCATCAATGCATTTTGGTTATTTTACATGCAATGTGGTCATTAATCTATTAAATACACATGGGGTGAGTCAAACGAAAAGGAAGCTATAAAAATGTGTGAGAAGATTATGGGTTTGTTACTAAGAGTTGATTTGGGGAGTGTATAGAGTGCTAAGGGATGAATGGTCTCCAAAAGCATGGAGTTAGGGTTTGAAGAGAGCCCAATTTGGAAAATTAGTATCATATGTGCAAAATGGGGGAGTTAATCTTCAAAAAATAGGGTAGAATAATCCTAGTAATATATATTAGCTATGGAAAATTAGGGGTAAAGTTGTAATAGAGAGGGGATTAAGGCTAAACTAAGGGAAAACTAGGATTCGATAGTAACCCTAGAGGCCAATCGTTGTCATATGTAGAAATGGAAATAGGCTATGACTCATGAATAGAGGGATTTCTAATGACATGTTCATGTTGTTGGATAAGTTGGGGATTTAAAGGATCATTAGGGGTAAGGATGTACCGAGCTTAGGAAATTTTTATTTCTAAAGGTATAAGGAAAGCCTAGGGTAGTACTAGGGAAGGATTCACAAGTTAGTTGTGCATGGCTATGTGTGGTATCTAAAACAAATAAGATACAAATTAGATACTAATTAATTAAAGTGGAAGATCACTTGAGTCGAGTCAGCCATACCTTATTTAATGGTCCACCGATAAGAATAGTGGTCAAAAGTGTGCTACCTTGGGTTTGTATTGTATTTACATGTCTACCGGTGAGAATTGTGGTGAGGAGCATGATGCCGTACATTTTTTTTTTGTATTTACCCATACACTAGTGAGAATAGTGGCTAGAAGTTTGTTGCCTTAGATTTGTATTATTTTTATTAGTCCATTGTTGGGAATTGTTCCAAGGAGCATGCTGCCCTTAGTTTGTGTTATATTTACCAGTCCATCAGTTAAAATAGTGGCAAGGAGCATGTTGCTCTACCTTTGTATTGTATTTACTGGTGCACTAGTGAGAATAGTGCAAGAAGCATTTTGCCTTGGGTTTATATAGTATTTACTGGTCGACCGTTGAGAATACTGGCCAAGAGCATGTTGTCTTAGGTTTGTGTTGTAGATACGAGTCCACCAGCGAGAGCAGTAGGGTCCTAAAATCACGTAATAAATTCCTTGGATAATAATAACCTATAGAAAGACACTAATTGATTATAGTGTAAAACCATATAGGTTAGGACCAGTTGTACCTTGTTTTCAATCCACTCGTGAGAATTGTTGCTAAGAGCGTTGTTCCCTAGGATTGTACATTATCGATCAATTCACTAATAAAAATAGTGGGGTCATGAACATGTGTGGATACAGAATTCATTAGTTAACTAATTACTATACTAATATTATGAGCTTAGATGACAAGGAATGAAATGCTAAGATCTACTAATGTGTATTACATTCTTATTGTGATGTTATTGAGAATGTAACACCCCCAAAATTCACTACTGAAAAATTTCGTTAATTAAATGGAAATTAGCGGAAGCAGATAAATAAAACGTGAACTTTGGGAGTATTACCGCCATACTTAGTACCAGACCGGTTTTTACTCATACCGTTCCAGTACTAAGTGCTAAGGCTAAGAAAAATGAAATACAGCTTGAAGGAAATTCAAGATACACAAATCAGAGTACCCGCTTCAAATCGTTTACCAGAATAAAATCCACGAATGGTGGCTACAGTAATAACATATACATTTGAAACCAAGAATTTAAGTGAGAAAGAAAAAGGCCTAACGGTACCGGATAATTCCTTACTCTCTTTTCCCGTAGCCCACTTGAGTAGCACCTGAAATACCTGCAAGGGCACTGCCCACTGAATAGGCAGGGGCCCCATAAAGGGAATCCCTTCAGTACTACGGTACTGAGTAACCATTTAATACCACACTTAAAGACAGGCCCGCATACGGCACACAATGCAAGCTACACACATAAATAATGAGAGGTGCATACATAACGATGACATATATAATAATTTATAAGTCACAAACGATACTTTGGGCCTTAAGCCATGTCATAGTGTAAGATCAATACATTCGGGCTTAAGCTATTATTCTGTCACCATTCAATCAGTATCATGTTTTATATCCATGTGAGTGCGAGAACCCCACTATTATAGCCGGTGGACCGGAAAGTATACACTCAGGGCAGAATGCCTCTGACCACTATTATTGCCGGTGGACCGGAAGATAAACACATAGGGGAGAACGCTCCTGACCACTATTATTTGCCGGTGGACCGGTCTGGCCCCGACTCACATGGTGTTCCACTATAAGTGATTAGTATTTTTCCATGATCTTATTCATATACATAACTGATTTTATTGAGCTCGGGACCCCAACTATTATTGCCAGTGGACCGGAATACATATAATTCATCATCAAGGGCACAACGCTCCTGGCCACTATTATAACCGGTGGACCGGGATATATAAAGAATCATCATATAGGGCAGATCGCGCCTGGCCACTATTATAACCGGTGGACCGGGATACATAAAGAATCATCATCCAGAGCACAACGCTCTTGGCCACTATTATAACCGGTGGACCGGTACTCAATATCATAAATCACTGGGCCAGGCTCATTAATATTCCACTTTCAATTATAGTCTCTTTCCTTTCTTTAATCAGCACATCAATCATATTTATTTGCATCGAACGGGAGATCAATAACCCGAGACACAAAGGTACACCGATCGTACCGGTGCATATCAGCTACTCAGTACCCTTCAACAACGAACCCAAGGACACAAAGGTACCCTAGTCGTACTGGTGCATAAAGCTAACTCAGTACCCTACCGACAAGGACACCTAACCCATAAGTATGCATACCCCCTAACTAGATCCGTAGAGCTAGAAAGAGTAAGATATAGGGCCTGGCTGGGGCACAAAGGCACACCAGCAAATACCAGAATAATCGTGGACTAAACCACGTCCTTAGGAGTAGCGACCCCTAAGGAGTCACCATTTCCCGATCTCGAGGTCTTTCACTTTAAGTAATAGTGTATTAATTAACGTGATCACGAAAAGCACGATAATCCGATACTTATTCACTTTCAATCGTTCTGATATCATTAATCGTTTCTTATTCAGAATTATCCAGGATATCACAGAGAAACCATTAAGGCCATACTAATTATCAAATACTTTACTCTAGTTAATCAGCATTATTTGAAGCATATTATAATGTTCCACAATCTCAAAGACATTTTAGGTACAATTTACTCATTTTCCCTTCACTTATATAATTGCTAAGTATTCCTTCTTTACTTGACAATTTACTATATTACCCCTTAGGTTACATAATTACCAAATTACCCCTTGTCCAATTTAGATTACCAAATTATCTCCTACACTTTTTACATCACCATTGACCCCTCATAATCACTACACTTATCATATTTCCCATTTGGTTGGTTATATTACCAATTTCGCCCTTCTCCTTTGTTATAAATTACTAAATTTGCCCTTGAGTTGGATAAATTACTAAATTATCCTCCTTCATTATCATGATTACTAATTTTCCCCTTTAGTTGGTTAAGTAACAATCACTTTACCCCTTTAATTGGCTAAATTACCAAATTTGCCCCTTTAGTTGAGTAAATTACCAAATTACCCTTCTCCTTTATCATAATTACCATTTTACCCCTCTCAATTATTTTAGTTGCCATTTTACCTTTTTAATTATCATAAATCCCAAATTACCCTTCTTCAAATTACAAATATTAATTTACCCTTCTTCCATAATCATAATTACTATATTACCCTTCTCCATTATTAAAATTACCATAATGCCCTTTAATTGTTTAATTTACCAAATTACTTACCCTTCTATAGTATCATACTTATCCAATTATCCTTCTACAATCATAATTTAATTACCAAATTATCTTTTGTCGTTATCATAATTACCAAGCCCCTTACTCCCAAGTTTACCATGATATCCTTTTATTTACAAAATTACCATTTTACCCCCTTACATCCAATTTTACCATATTGTCCTTTTCCTCGTAAATTACAATAATACTCCTTTTACATTACATATTACCATTATCACCCTTTATATCCAAAAATTACCATTTTATTTTTCCTTACCAAATTACCATTTTGCCCTTCCTTCTAAAATTACCATATTACCCTTTACTTAAAATTACCTTTTTTGCCATTCACTTATACAATTACCATATAATACCCGCTTATTTATGAAATGACTATTTGCCCCTCTACCTCAAAAATTACCATATTAACCCCTTTTACTTACAAAATTACCATAATGCCCTCATTCATCCAAAATTACTATTTTTACCCCCTACTTCCAAAATTACCATAATGCCCTCATATCATCCATAATTACTATTTTACCCCTACTTCCAAAATTACCATTCTTAACCACTTACTTATAAAATTACCATATTACCCCTTGACTCCAAATTTATAGCGTTCTTACCCTTTTCTCCCCAAAAATTACCATGATACCACCCCTTTTCTTATAAAATTATCACTTTGTCATAATTTAATCATAAAATTACCATATTATTCTTTTATCTCAAAAATTACCATCATACCCTTCTTTCTCACAACTTACAATTTAAATCCTTTTTACATATAAAATTATCATCTCACCCCTTCCCTTGAAATTACCAAAATACCCTTTTGTTGACCAAATTACCAAAATGCCTTTTTCACTTATGAAATTTCCACTCAACCCCTTTATTCAACATTTTTATGAATTTACTAACACTATATAAAATAATAATATTAATACTTCATTTTTATCATCTAAGTCCGCCAACATGTCATTATTCAACATAATATTCATTAGCAACTACCTACATTAGGTCACATACTTCATAAGCAAAAATTACTAAAATACGCTTAGACAATAATATTACTCTTGCATTAGCAACATAATACATCATAAACAAGCATTTAACATTTCCATCAATAATCAAACTCCTTCCTTAATTAACATACCTACATATGGCACAAAAGTTTATCATGGATGCTTTTCCTTTTTATCAAACATATTGGAAACCATATACATATCATGCTAACATACCAAACATGCATAAAATCATACTAAACCCCTAATGTGCTAGCATGCGTTTTTCCATGTATTTAAGGGAGGATTAACGGTTACCTTAATCCTGCAAAATATCAAATCTTACCAAGCATATTTAGCAACTCAACACATAAAAATAATATCCATCATATTTATGTTAGAAACAAGAATTAAAAAAAAGGATAAGACTTTATAAAAATTTATTTAATAATAAAACACTTAACATAAAATACTATTATACCTTATAAATTAGCCAAATAATTTTTAAAATGAAGGGGAGCTCACGTTGCATGAGCAGCGTGAGTCTCATGCAAAAATGAGGGGTGGAAGGGTTCGAAGAGGGGTGAAGGGAGTAAAATCCATTATTTTCGGGTTAGGGTATTTAGGCAAGAAAAGAAGGTGGTTGGGGGAGGTTTCAAGGCAAGGGAATGGTGCAGAAGTGAAGAGGGAGTGTAGGTGGAGGCTAAGGGTGGTTTCACGGCGGCGTAAGGCGTGGAGACGACGGCGGGGAGGCGGCAAAGTTGGCTGCCAAGATAGGTCGAGGGAAAGGGGTTGTGAAGGAAGAAAGAAGAGGGAAAAATGGAGGGGTTCAGGGGCTATTTTCGGCTAACTAATGGATGGCGGTTGTAGAGGGGGTTGCAGGGTGTTGAACGGTGGGTTGGGTGGCAGCAGAGGTGGCCCGACGGTGGCGGTAGAGGCGGTTGCAGGTGGCTCGGTGGTAAGGGGAAAAACTGAGAAGAAAAAGGAAGAGGAGGAGAAGGGAGGAAGTGTAGGGCTCGAGGGCGGCGTGTGGTGCAGGGTGGTAGTAGACGGTGGCAGAAGGTGGCTCAAGGGTTGGCTTAGTGGTTCAAGCGGCGGCGTTGCGTCGGTGAGAAGAAAAACGGGGAAAATGGACGGAGAAGGAAGGAGATAAGAGGGAGCTCGGGGAGAGAGATTAGGCTCGAAAAATGTGGGAATGAAGGGCTGGTGAGGGTAAGAAAAATAAGAGGGTGATGCAAGGGAGAAGGCGGCCCGATGGTGCTGCGGTGTGGAGGCAGGGCTCTCCGGTTGGCAGGGGAAGACAGAAGAAGAAGGAAAGCATTTAGGAGGAAATGGAGGGTGCAGGGGGTAGTTTTGGCTCGAAATAGGAAAGAACAGGACGGGGTAGAGAGAGGGAGTAGCAGGGGGTAGGTGTGGTGGTAGGGCGGCGGTAGTGGTCGGCGTGCAATGGAGGACAGAGAGCAGGTCGGTGTGGGAGAAGAAGAAGGGAAGAAGGAGACTGGGGGCGGCTAGACCGACGCAGGAAAGGAGGGAGCCGACCGGTCCAGGGGAAAAAGGAGGCACGGGCGAGGGGTGCCGTGTGAGGAGGAGAAGTGGGCTGGGGGGAATGGGCCTGGCCCAATGCGCGGGGGAGGGGTTGGCCTGGCGAGGTAGCCCGAAGGAGGAAGGGAAAAAAGAAAAAGGAAAAGAAGAAAGTGGAAAAGAGGAAAAAGGGAAAAAGGGCAAAAAGGGGAATGGAAACATAGGAAAAATAACTTAATTTAATTTATAAAATCCTAAAATATAATATTCTTGGTAAATTATTTAATTTAATAATTTAATTTATTATAATATAATATTTTAGTTTAAAAAGGATAAAGTTGGTAAAATATTATTTTTAGAAAATTATTTAGATAAAATAATATGATAAATAGCAAAATATTTATTTTTAATTATTAAATACTTTTATCCAAATTTACATGCTCTAAAATCCATAAAATATTTAAAATAAATAATTTTACAAGCTAATTATATTTCTAATAAAGTTATTTATTAAAATATAGGTTTTCGAAATTTTTAGGGTATCACATCACTACCCCTTAAAGAAAAACTTCGTCCCCGAAGTTTGGGTCTTAGCACTAGGGTTACAACAAGAGGTCCTAAGTAACTTGGGGTAACTACCCCCTTAAAGACGAACTTACCTAACTAAGGAAAAACACAACTACACACAGAAATAGCAACACAACCACTACGAGGAACTTGAGGGTAAGCTTGAAGAAGTTATGTCCTGATCAAATGCTTGCTCATCTTCTTTGGTCAACGAGGCTTAATAGGTTACTCCAAGTGCTTGATTCTATTGGTCCAATGTTTGCCTTAGCCTCTAGATTCTTTCACGGGGCGCACTGTAGTATTTGAAACTTCTATGCCCAAGTTGTCCATAGTCATGGCACTGAATCAGCTTCCCCATGCAATCCTTGCCTGGATGATCTCTTCTACAACGACGACAATGGTAGTGTCGGTCCGGTCTCTTGCTGGACTTTGCCTTGGAAGTACTTTGATTCTTCTTACGCTGAGCTTTAGTTCGGAGTTGAAGATGGTCCCATAAAACTTTGCTACTAGGGCGATGCTCTTTGCTTTGCTCTCGGTCTCTTCGTTCTTTCTCTTGCCTAGAAGGAGGTTGTTCTTGGATCAAGGCGTCGGCGTTACATGCCCTCTCATACACTGTACTCAGGTCATGGAAAATGTCAGTGCCCATCATGCTTCGGATGTTAAATCAAAGTCCTTGCTCGAATTGGAAGATTGTCGTTGCCTTGCTAGCTGCTATTCCGGGGGCGAACCTCAGCAACTCCGTAAATCATGCATAGTATTCTCGAACCGACAAACTCCCTTGTGTTAGCTCCATGAACTATTTCATTTTGGCCCTCTTGAGACTTTCTGTGTAGAAACGCGTACGAATGGCGTTCTTGAAGTCTTCCCATGATGTTGGTCGTCCTCCTTGAGTTTGAAGATCTTCCCACAAAGTATCGGCTGGTCCTCGAAGGAAATACGCCGTGATGCTTGTCCTTCGTTCCTCAGGCAGTTGAGCGCCTCGAAGGTCCTATCAAAATCTCGTACCAACTTTCTAAGACCACGGGATCTTCTTTTCCATCGTAGGTTGGAGGTCGATGACGTGAAACTTTATCGAGCCAATCTTCTCCGATACTTGTTGAAGGTATAGTAGCTTGAGATTGTGTTAGCGAAGAACGCTGAGCTAAACCCATGAGTACTTCAAACGTCCTCTCTAGATTGTTGATTCGCTCGTCTCGGTCCATGTCGAGTTAGCTGTAAAACATAAGTCTGTTAGGTAAGGTGCTATCTCTCAAGCTTGGTGAGCTAAACTTAGGTCACTTAATCTACCCATACCCAACTCTCAGGACTAATCCGGTTTTCTCGAAACAAGGGAGAGATAGGTTGAAAACTCCTTTTAGGAATAATTTAACTTGAAAAACTTATGTGAAATACCTTGATACTAACTTGTAGTATCAGCTCAAAACATTTAAAAATCAAGACAGGTTTTATGAGAATACCTGATACCAACTTGTGGTACCAGCTTAAACATAATAAAAATTCGAAGAGCGGTCGAAACATTCTTAAGAATCGAATACAAATTTCAGAAACCAATTTTTATTTTTCAAAAATGAGCATGGTCAAAGGACCAACCTCTCTAATACCAACCTTTGGTATTAGCTTAAAAAGATTAAAACCAAGAGCGTGGTCGAAACAAGCTCTGATACCAACTTGTGGTATCAGCTTAAAAGATTAAAACCGAGAGCATAGTCGAAACCAGCTCTAATACCAACCTGTAACACCCCCAAAATTCACTACTAAAAAATTTCGTTAATTAAAAGGAAATTAGCGAAAGCAGATAAATAAAACGTGAACTTTGGGAGTATTACCGCCACATTTAGTACCAGACCGGTTCACTCATACCATTCCAGTACTAAGTGCTAAGGCTAAGAAAAATGAAATACAGCTTGAAGGAAATTCAAGATACACAAATCAGAGTACCGCTTCAAATCGTTTACAAGAATAAAATCCACCAATGGTGGCTACAGTAATAACATATACTTTTGAAACCAAGAATTTAAGTGAGAAAGAAAAAGGCCTAACGGTACCAGATAATTCCTTACTCTCTTTTCCCGTAGCCCACTTGAGTAGCACTTGAAATACCTGCAAGGGCACTGCCCACTGAATAGGCAAGGGCCCCATAAAGGGAATCCCTTCAGTACTACGGTACTGAGTAACCCTTTAATACCACACTTAAAGACAGGCCCGCATACGGCACACAATGCAAGCTACACACATAAATAATGAGAGGTGCATACATAACGATGACATACATAATAATTTATAAGTCACAAACGATACTTTGGGCCTTAAGCCATGTCATAGTGTAAGATCAATACATTCGGGCCTTAAGCCATTATTCTGTCACCATTCAATCAGTATCAAGTTTTATAACCATGTGAGTGCGAGAACCCCACTATTATAGCAGGTGGACCGGAAAGTATACACTCAGGGCAGAATGCCTCTGACCACTATTATTGCCGGTGGACCGAAAGATAAACACACAGGGCAGAACGCTCCTGACCACTATTATTTTCCGGTGGACTGGTCTGGCCCCGACTCACATGGTGTTCCACTATAAGTGATTAGTATTTTTCCATGATCTTATTCACATACATAACTGATTTTATTGAGCTCGGGACCCCCACTATTATTGCCAGTGGATCGGAATACATATAACTCATCATCCAGGGCACAGCGCTCCTGGCCACTATTATAACCGGTGGACCGGGATATATAAAAAATCATCATCCAGGACACAACGCTCCTTTCCACTATTATAACTGGTGGACCGGGATACATAAAGAATCATCATCTTGGGCACAACGCTCCTGGCCACTATTATAACCAGTGGACCAGTACTCAATATCATAAATCACTGGGCCCGGCTCATTAATATTCCACTTTCTATTATAATCTCTTTCCTTTCTTTAATTAGCACATCAATCATATTTATTTGCCTCGAACGGGAGATCAATAACCCGGGACACAAAGGTACACCGGTCGTACCGGTGCATATCAACTACTCAGTACCCTTCAACCACGAACCCAAGGACACAAAGGTACCCTGGTCGTGTAACACCCCCAAAATTCACTACAAAAAAATTTCATTAATTAAAAAGAAATTAGCGGAAGCAGATAAATAAAACATGAACTTTGGGAGTATTATCGCCACACTTAGTATGGTATCAGAGCGGTTGGTCCTCTGGCCACGCTCATTTTCAAAAATAAAATTTGTTTTTGAAATTTGTATATGATTTTGAAGCATGTTTGATCGCGCCTCCATTCTGCTCTTATCTTTTTAAGCTGATACCACAAGATGGTATCACAGCGGTTGGTCCTTCGACCACGCTCGTTTTTGAAAAATAAAATTGGTTTCTGAAATTTGTATCTGATTCTTAAACGTGTTTCGACTGCTCTTCCAATTTTTATTCTGTTTAAGCTGGTGCCACAAGTTGGTATCAAATATTTTCATAAAACCTTTCCTGGTTTTAAACGTTTTGAGTTGAATATATAAGTAAGCATCAAAGTATTTCTTAGAAGTTTTGAAGGTTAAATGATTCTTCTAGGGTTTTCCATTAATTCTCTATCCTGTTTTGAAAACCAGATTAGTCTTGAGAGTTGGGTATGGGTAGATTGAGTGACCTAGGTTTAGATCACCTAGCTTGAGAGATAGCACCTTTCCTAACAGACTTCTGTTTTACAGCTAATTCGACATGGACCGAGACGAACGATTCAACAACCTAGAGAGAGCGTTCGAAGTACTCGTGGGTTTAGCCCAGCGATCCTCGGTACCCCAATCTCAAGCTACTTTACCATCGACAAGTATAGGAGAGGATTGGCTCAATAGGGTTTCGCGTCATCGACCCCCGACATACGATGGAAAAGAAGGCCCCGTGGTGTTAGAGAACCGGCTATAAGATTTCGATAGGACGTTTGAGGCACTCAACTGTCCCGAGGAACGAAGGACGAACATCGCGGCATACTATCTTTGAGGATCAGCCGACACTTTGTGGGAAGACCTTCAAACTCAAGGAGGACGACTGACATCATGGGAAGACTTCAAGACCACCATTCGTACGCGTTTCTACACAGAAAGTCTCAAGAGGGCCAAACTCAAAGAGTTCATGGAGGTAACACAAAGGAGTTTGTCGGTTCAAGAGTACTACGCACGATTTACGGAGCTGTTGAGGTTCGCCCCCGGAATAGCAGCTAGCAAGGCAACGACAATCTTTCAATTCGAGCAAGGACTTCGATTCAACATCCGAAGCATGATGGGCGCTGACTTTTTCCACGACCTGAGTACGGTGTAATGAGCGAGCATGTAATGCCGATGCCTTGATCCAAGAACAAGCCTCCATCCTAGGCAAGAGAAAGAACGAAGAGACCAAGACTGAAGCAAAGAGTCATCGCCCCAGTAGCAAAGTTTTACGGGACCATCCTCAACTCCGAACTAAAACTCAACGTAAGAGGAATCAAAGTACTTCCAAGGTAAAGTCTAGCAAGAGACCGGGACTGACACTATCACTGCCGACGTTGCAAAAGAGATCATCCAGGCAAGGATTGCATGGGGAAGCTGATTCAGTGCCATGACTGTGGACAACTTGGGCACAGAAGTTTCGAATGCTACAGTGCGCCCCGTGAAAGAATCCAAAGGCTAGGGCAAACATCGGGTCGACATAATCAAGTGCTTGGAGTAACCCGTTAAACCTCGTTAGCCAAAGAAGATGAGCAAGCATTTGATCAGGACATAGCTTCTTCAAGCTTACCTTCAAGTTCCTCGTAGTGGTTGTGTTGCTATTTGTGTGTGTAGTTGCTTTTCCTTAGTTAGGTAAGTTTCTCTTTAAGGGGGTAGTTACCCCAAGTAACTTACAATCCCTTTTTCTAACCCTAGTACTAAGACCCAAACGTCAGGGACGAAGCTTTTCTTTAAAGGGGGTAGTGATGTAATACCCCAAAAAATTCAAAAACCTATATTTTAATAAATAACTTTATTTGAAATAAAATTTGCTTGTAAAATTATTTATTTTAATTATTTTATGGATTTTAGAGTATATAAATTTGGATAAGATTATTTAATAAATTAAGTATAAATATTTTTGCTAATTATCATATTATTTTTTTTATTTAAATAAATTCCTAAACTAATATTTTACCAACTTTATCCTTTTTAAACTAATATATTAGATTATAATAAATTAAACTATTAAATTAAATAAATTATCAATAATATTACATTTTATGATTTATAAAAATAATTTAAATTATTTTCCCTATTTTACCATTTCCCTTTTTACCCTTTTCCCCTTTTTCCTTTTCTTCTCTTCTTTTATTTTTCTTTTTCCCTCTTCCTAGCCTTGGGCCGCCAGACCCCTCGGCTTGCTACCCCCCTCCTTGCGCACTGGGCCACAAGCCCGATCTTCTCCCTTGCCCCTCGCACACCCGTCCCTCCAGCCCAGCTGCCCTCCTCTTTATTTTTCCTTTGGACCGGCCGGGCTGCTCTCCTTTCCTACGCCAGTCCGACCGCCCGCCGTCCCTTTCTTCTTCTCCCCTCTTCTCCTCCCACACCTGACTCTTCTCTGCCATGGTCGAGCATGCCTGCAACCTCAGCCCTGCAGCTCCCGTGCCTTCCTCCCTCTCCTTCTCTCTCTTCCCCCGTCATTTTCTTTCTTTTTTTTGAGCCAAACCAGCCCTTAGACCACACCCTCCATGCTCTCTCCCTTTCCTTCTTCTTCCCTGTCTTCCCCTGCCAACCGACAGTCCTGCCACCACACCGCAGCACCGATCGGCCGCCTGCTCCCCTCTGCCTCACCCTCTTATTTTTCTTACCCTCACCAGCCCTTCATTCCCACATTTTTCGAGCCTAATATCCTTCCCCCGAGCTCTCCCTTCTCTCCTTCCTTCTTCCCCATTTTTTTCTGTTTTCTCTCTACGCCGCCGCCCGCCGCCGCCTTCTGCCACTGCCTACTACCACCCTGCGCCACCATGCCGCCCCTCAAGCCCTACACTCTCTCCCTCCTCGACCCCTCTTCTTTTTCTTCCCAGCTTTCCCCCTTACCACCGAGCCGTCTACAACCGCCGCTTCCGCCGCCGTCCGGCCACCTATGCCGCCACCCAACCAGTCGTTCGACACCCTGCAACCCCCTCTACAACCGCTATCCATTTAGTTAGCCGAAAACAACCCTTGAAGCCCTCCATTTTTCCCTCTCCTTTTCTTTCCTTCACAGCCCCTTCCCCTCGACCCTTCTCGGCAGCCAACTTCGCCGCCCTGCCGCCGCCGTGAAACCACCCTTAGCCTCCACCTACAACCCCTCTTCACTTCTGCACTATTCCCTTGCCTTGAAACCTCCCCTAACCACCTTCTTTTCTAGCCAAAATACCCTAACCTGAAAATAATGGATTTTGCTTCCTTCACCCCTCTTCGAGCCATTGCCTCTCTCTTTTCTGCATGAAACTCACGCTGCTCATGCAGCGTGAGCTCTCCTATTTATTTTGAAATTTTCTTGGATAATTTTTAAGGTAAAATGGTATTTTATGTTAAGTGTTTTATTAATTAAAATTTATAAAGTTTTATGCTTTGGTTCTTATTTCTAACATAAGTATGATGGATATTATTTTTAGGTGTTGAGTTGCTAAATATGCTTGGTAAGATTTCATATTTTGCGGGATTAAGGTAACCGTTAATCCTCCCTTAAATATATGGAAAAACGCATGCTAGCACATTAGGGGTTTTAGTTTGATTTTATGCATGTTTGGTTTGCTTAGCATGATATGTATATGGTTTCTTATATTGTTTGATAAAAAGGAAAAGCATGATAATTTTTGTGGCATATGTAGGTATGTTAATTAAGGAAGGTGTTTGATTATTGATGGAAATGTTAAATGCTTGTTTATGATGTATTATGTTGCTAATGCATGAGTAATGTTATTGTCTAAGGGTATTTTAGTAATTATGCTTATGAGGTATGTGAATCAATGTATATAGTTGCTAATGAGTATTATGTTGAATAATGATAAGTTGGTGGACTTAGATGATAAAAATGAAGTATTAATATTATTATTTTATGTAGTGTTAGTAAATTCATAAAATGGTGAATAAAGGGGTTGAGTGGAAATTTCATAAGTGAAAAGGGGCATTTTGGTAATTTTGTAAACAAAAGGGTATTTTGGTAATTTCAAGGGAAGGGGTGAGATGATAATTTTATAAGTAAAAAGGATAAAATTGTAAGTTGTGAAAAAGAAGGGTATGATGGTAATTTTCGAGATAAAAGAATAATATGGTAATTTTATGATTAAATGGCGAAATGATAATTTTATAAGTAAAGGGGTATTATAGTAATTTGTGGGAGAAAAGGGTAAAGTGGTAATTTTGGAGTCAAGGGGCACTATGGTGATTTTATAAGTAAGTGGTAAGAATGGTAATTTTGGAAGTAGGGCTAAAATAGTAATTTTGGATGAAGGAGGGCATTATGGTAATTTTGTAAGTAAAAGGGTTAATATGGTAATTTTGCAGGTAGAGGGGCAAAATAGTCATTTCATAAATAAATGGTAATATGGTAATTGTATAAGTGAAAGGAGAAAAGGTAATTTATAAGTAAGGGGTAATATGGTAATTTTGGAAAAGAAGGGCCAAATGGTAATTTTGTAAGCAAAGATGAAAATGGTAATTTTTGGATATAAAAGGATGAAATAGTAATTTGTAAAGTAAAAGGAGTATTATGGTAATTTACAAGCAAGCAAAGGGTAATATGGTAATATTGGATGTAAGGGGTAAAATGGTAATTATGATAAAGAGAAGGGCAATTTGGTAATTTATTCAACTAAAGGGGCAATTTGGTAATTTAGCCGATTAAAGGGTAAAGTGATAATCACTTAACCAACTAAAGGGGCAAAATAGTAATCATGATAATGAAGGAGGGTAATTTAGTAATTTATCCAACTCAAGGGCAATTTAGTAATTATAAAAAAGGAGAAGGGCGAATTGGTAATATAACCAACCAAATGGGAAATATGATAAGTGTAGTAATTATGAGGGGTGAATGGTGATCTAAAAAGTGTAGGAGATAATTTGGTAATCTAAATTGGACAAGGGGTAATTTGGTAATTATACACCCTAAGGGGTAATATAGTAAATTATCAAGTAAAGAAGGAATACTTAGCAATTATATAAGTGAAGGGCAAATGAGTAAATTGTACCTAAAATTTCTTTGAGATTGTGAAACATTATAATATGCTTCAAATACTGCTGATTAACTAAGTAAGAGTATTTGATAATTAGTATGGCCTTAATGGTTTCTCTGTGATATCTTGGATAATCATCTGAATAAGAAACGATTAATGATATCAGAACGATTGAAAGTGAATAAGTAATGGATTATCGTGCTCTTCGTGATCACCTTAATTAAGATACTATTACTTAAAGTGAAAGACCTCGAGATCGGGAATAGTGACTCCTTAGGGGTCGCTACCCTAAGGACGTGGTTTAGTCCACGATTATTCTGGTATTTGCTGGTGTGCCTTTGTGCCCTAGCCAGGCCCTATATCTTACTCTTTCTAGATCTACGGACCTAGTTAGGGGGTATGCATACTTATGGATTAGGTGTCCTTGTCGGTAAGGTACTGAGTTAGCTTTATGCACTAGTACGACCAGGGTACCTTTACGTCCTTGGGTTCGTGGTTGAAGGGTACTGAGTAGCTGATATGCACTGGTACGACCGGTGTACCTTTTTGTCCCGGGTTATTGATCTCCCGTTTCAAGGCAAATAAATATGGTTGATGTGCTGATTAAAGAAAGAAAGATACTATAATTGAAAGTGGAATATTAATGAGCCGGGCCCAGATGATTATGATATTGATTACCGGTCCACCGGTTATAATAGTGGTCCAGGAGCGTGTTGCCCTGGTATGTGATATTGAGTACTGGTCCACCGGATATAATAGTGGTCCAGGAGCGTGTTGCCCTGGTATGTGATTATGAGTACCGGTCCACCGGTTATAATAATGACCAGGAGCGTTGTGCCCTGGATGATGATTCTTATATATCCCGGTCCACCGGTTATAATAGTGGCCAGGAGCATTGTGCCCTGGATGATGAGTTATATGTATTCCGGTCCACCGGCAATAATAGTGGGGGTCCCGAGCTCAATAAAATCAGTTGTGTATGTGAATAAGATTATGGAAAAATACTAATCACTTATAGTGGAACACCATGTGAGTCGGGGCCAGACCGGTCCACCGGCAAATAATAGTGGTTAGGTGCGTTATGCCCTGTGTGTTTATCTTCCGGTCCACCGGCAATAATAGTGGTCAGAGGCGTTCTACCCTGAGTGTATACCTTTCGGTCCACCGGCTATAATAGTGGGGTTCTCGTACTCACATGGATATAAAATATGATATTGATGGAATGATGACGGAATAATGGCTTAAGGCCCGAATGTATTGATCTTACACTATGACATGGCTTAAGGCCCAAAGTATCGATTGTGACTTATAAGTTATTATGTATGTTATTGTTATGTATGCACCTCTCATTATTTATGTGTGTAGTTGCATTATGTGCTGTATACGGACCTGTCTTTAAGTGTGGTATTAAAGGGTTACTCAGTACCGTAGTACTGAAGGGATTCCCTTTATGGGGCCCCTGCCTATTCAATGGGCAGTGCCCTTGCAGGTATTTCACGTGCTACTCAAGGGGGCTACGGGAAAAGAGAGTAAGGAATTATCCGGTACTGTTAGGCCTTTTTCTTTCTCATTTAGATTCATGGTTTCAAACGTATATATTATTACTATAGCCACTATTGGTGGATTTTATTCTGGTAAACGATTTGAAGCGCTACTCTGATTTGTGTATCTTGAATTTCCTTCAAGTTGTATTTTATTTTTCTTAGCCTTAGCACTTAGTACTGAAACGGTATGAGTGAACCGGTCTGGTACTAAGTGTGGCGGTAATACTCCCAAAGTTCACGTTTTATTTATCTACTTCCACTAATTTCTTTTTAATTAACGAAATTTTTCAGTAGTGAATTTTGGGGGTGTTACAGGTCGTACTGGTGCATAAAGCTAACTCAGTTCCCTACCGACAAGGACACCTAATCCATAAGTATGCATACCCCCTAACTAGGTCCGTAGAGCTAGAACGAGTAAGATATAGGGCCTGGCTGGGGCACAAAGGCACATCAACAAATACCAGATAATCGTGGACTAAACCACATCCTTAGGGTAGCGACCCCTAAGGAGTCATCATTCCCGATCTCGAGGTCTTTCACTTTAAGTAATAGTGTATTAATTAACGTGATCACGAAAAACACGATAATCCGATACTTATTCACTTTCAATCGTTCTGATATCATTAATCGTTTCTTATTCAGATGATTATCCAAGATATCACAGAGAAACCATTAAGGCCATACTAATTATCAAATACTCTTACTTAGCTAATCAGCATTATTTGAAGCATATTATAATGTTCCACAATCTCAAAGACATTTTAGGTACAATTTACTCATTTGCCCTTCACTTATATAATTGCTAAGTATTCCTTCTTTACTTGACAATTTACTATATTACCCCTTAGGTTACATAATTACCAAATTACCCCTTGTCCAATTTAGATTACCAAATTATCTCCTACACTTTTTACATCACCATTGACCCCTCATAATCACTACACTTATCATATTTCCCATTTGGTTGGTTATATTACCAATTCGCCCTTCTCCTTTCTTATAATTACTAAATTGCCCTTGAGTTGGATAAATTACTAAATTACCCTCCTTCATTATCATGATTACTATTTTGCTCCTTTAGTTGGTTAAGTAACTATCACTTTACCCTTTAATCGGCTAAATTACCAAATTGCCCCTTTAGTTCAATAAATTACCAAATTACCCTTCTCCTTTATCATAATTACCATGTTACCCCTCTCAATTATTTTAATTGCCATTTTAACCTTTTTAATTATCATAAATCCCAAATTACCCTTCTTCATAGTTACAAATATTAATTTAACCTTCTTCATAATCATAATTACTATATTACCCTTCTCCATTATTAAAATTACCAAAATGCCCTTTAATTGGTTAATTTACCAAATTACCCTTCTATGGTATCATACTTATCCAATTGTCCTTCTACAATCATAATTTAATTACCAAATTATCTTTTTTCGTTATCATAATTACCAAGTTACCCCTTACTCCCAAGTTTACCATGATATCCTTTTATTTACAAAATTACCATTTTACCCCCTTACATCTAATTTTACTATATTGCCCTTTTGCTCATAAATTATCATAATACTGCTTTTACTTTACAAATTACCATTTCACCCTTTTATATCCAAAAATTACCATTTTTATTTTTCCTTACCAAATTACCATTTTGCCCTTCCTTTCTAAAATTACCATATTACCCCTTACTTATAAATTACCTTTTTGCCATTCACTTATACAATTGCCATATTACCATTTATTTATGAAATGACTATTTTTCCCCTCTACCTCCAAAATTACCATATTAACCCCTTTTACTTACAAAATTACCATAATGCCCTCATTCATCCAAAATTACTATTTTACCCCTACTTCCAAAATTACCATTCTTACCACTTACTTATAAAATTACCATATTGCCCCTTGACTCCAAAATTACAGCTTTACCCTTTTCTCCCAAAAATTACCATGATACCCCTTTTCTTATCAAATTATCACTTTGTCATATTTAATCATAAAATTACCATATTATTCTTGTATCTCAAAAATTACCATCATACCCTTCTTTCTCACAACTTACAATTTTATCCTTTTTACTTATAAAATTATCATCTCACCCCTTCCCTTGAAATTACCAAAATACCCTTTTGTTAACCAAATTACCAAAATGCCCTTTTTCTCTTATGAAATTTCCACTCAACCCCTTTAGTCAACATTTTTATGAATTAACTAACACTACATAAAATAATAATATTAATACTTCATTTTTATCATCTAAGTCTGCCAACATGTCATTATTCAACATAATATTCATTAGCAACTACCTACATTAGGTCACATACTTCATAAGCAAAAATTACTAAAATACCCTTAGACAATAATATTACTCATGCATTAGCAACATAATACATCATAAACTAGCATTTAACATTTCCATCAATAATCAAACTCCTTCCTTAATTAGCATAACTACATATAGCACAAAAGTTATCATGCTTTTCCTTTTTATCAAACACTATAGGAAACCATATACATATCATGCTAAGCACACCAAACATGCATAAAATCATACTAAACCCCTAATGTGCTAGCATGCGTTTTTCCATGTATTTAAGGGAGGATTAACGGTTACCTTAATCCCGAAAAATATCAAATCTTGCCAAGCATATTTAGCAACTCAACACCTAAAAATAATATCCATCATATTTATGTTAGGAATAAGAATTTAAAAAAAAAAGGATAAGACTTTATAAAAATTTATTTGATAATAAAACACTTAACATAAAATACTATTATACCTTATAAATTAGCAAAATAATTTTTAAAATGAAGGGGAGCTCACGCTGCATGAGCAGCGTGAGTCTCATTCAAAAATGAGGGGTGGAAGGGTTCGAAGAGGGGTGAAGGGAGCAAAATCCATTATTTTCGGGTTAGGGTATTTATACTAGAAACGAAGGTGGTTGGGGGAGGTTTCAAGGCAAGGGAATGGTGCAGAAGTGAAGAGGGGGTGTAGGTGGAGGCTAAGGGTGGCTTCACGGCGGTAGAGACGGCAGCAGCGAGGCGGCAAAGTTGGCTGCCAAGATGGGTCGAGGGAAAGGAGTTGTGAATGAAGGAAAAGGAGAGGGAAAAATGGAGGGGTTCAGGGGATATTTTCGGCTAACTAATGGATGGCGGTTGTAGAGGGGGTTGCAGGGTGTTGAACGGTGAGTTGGGTGGCGGCAGAGGTGGCCGGACGGCGGCGGTAGAGGCGGTTGCAGGTGGCTCAGCGGTAAGGGGAAAAACTGGGAAGAAAAAGGAAGAGGAGGAGAAGGGAGGAAGTGTAGGGCTCGAGGGGCGGCGTGGTGGTGTAGGGTGGTAGTAGACGGTGGAAGAAGGTGGCTTAGGGGTTGGGCTTGGTGGTTCAAACAGCGGCGGGCGGCGATGAGAAGAAAAACGGGGAAAAATGGAGGGAGAAGGAAGGAGATAGGAGGGAGCTCGAGGAGGGAGATTTGGCTCGAAAAATGTGGGAATGAAGGGCTGGTGAGGGTAAGAAAAATAAGAGGGTGAGGAAGGGGGAGCAGGCGGTCGATCGGTGCTGCGGTGTGGTGGCAGGGCTGTCGGTTGGCAGGTGAAGACAGGGAAGAAGAAGGAAAGAATTCAGGCGGGAAATGGAGGGTGTAGGGGGTTAGTTTAGCTCTAAATAGGAAAGAAAAGGATGGGGTAGAGACAGGGAGTAGCAGGGGGCAGGTGTGGTTGCCGGCAGCGGCAGTTGTCGGCGTGCATGGAGGACAGGAGCAGGTCGGCGTGGGAGAAGAAGAAGGGAAGAAGGAGACTGGGGGCGGCTGGGCCGGCGCAGGAAAGGAGGGAGCCGGCCGGTCCAGGGGAAAAAGGAGGGACGGGCCAGGGGTGCCATGTGAGGAGGAGAAGTGGCCGGGGGGAACGGGCCTGGCCCAATGCGCGGGGGAGAGGGCTGGCCTGGCGAGGCAGCCCGAGGGAGGAAGGAAAAAAAGAAAAAGGAAAAGAAGAAAGAGGAAAAGAGGAAAAAGGGATAAAGGGCAAAAAGGGGAATGGAAAAATAGGAAAAATAACTTAATTTAATTTATAAAATCCTAAAATATAATATTCTTGGTAAATTATTTAATTTAATAATTTAATTTTTTAGAATATAATATTTTAGTTTAAAAAGGATAAAGTTGGTAAAATATTAGTTTTAGAAAATTATTTAGATAAAATAATATGATAAATAGCAAAATATTTATTTTTAATTTATTAAATACTTTTATCCAAATTTACATGCTCTAAAATCCATAAAATAATTAAAATAAATAATTTTACAAGCTAATTTTATTTCTAATAAAGTTATTTATTAAAATATAGGTTTTCGAAATTTTTGGGGTATTACGGAGAAGTTGTGGGTTGATTATGTGAGTCGCTCTTGTACTGAGAAGGATGTGTTTTTCTAATCATATAATAGAGAGTATCACTTGGATGTTCCAACAATATGTTTTTGTTATTTCCAAGTGAAAGAGTATTGGTATCATATGACCTTAATGCATGTGACTATATGAATGATTATTGCATTATAGTTAATATGTGCTTAATTTAATGTTCATGTGATTCATTTAATGCTTATGATGTGTTACATGTTGGCTCTGCATATTACTCTTCTATAATGGGTTATTTAGTACCATAGTAGTGAAGGGTTTATTTCTTTGGCCCCTGCTTATTCAATGAGTAGTGGCCCTTACACGTTAGATCAAAAACTCTATTGAATCATTATTTATTAGGATTGAGAGAGTACGGTTATTCAGGATCTGGTCTAGTACTTGTACTAGCTATTTCTGTATTTTTCCATATAATCTTTTGTATTTTCCTTTCCAATGACATTATTTTGTAACCATAGGTAGTATTTTTAATTAGAGGGTAAATTAACATGCCTAACTATTACTCAACTTTGATTTATAATTATATTATTGGAATTTAATAAAATAATATTTTTTTCCTTAGCACATGGTGTTAGAACGGTAGAGGAAACCCATCTGGTACCAATTGTGGTAGTAACATCCCAAAATCTACTATCTTCTCTTATGCTTATAACTTTTAAAAACAAAGTTTTTTGATAGTAAACTTTGCGTTTGTTACATCTATATCCTCCATTCCCAATCTATTCTCATATTTCA
Organism: Tamarix chinensis; assembly: GCA_030549775.1. Classification (NCBI taxonomy): domain Eukaryota; kingdom Viridiplantae; phylum Streptophyta; class Magnoliopsida; order Caryophyllales; family Tamaricaceae; genus Tamarix; species Tamarix chinensis. The sequence continues at coordinate 67,830,654 of CM060181.1, forward strand.
TCTACTGTTTTTCTTCCTTCTCCCTTTTCTTGGTGGAAAATTTTCTTAAGTGTTGAACATTCCTTCATTCATTCCCTTTGGCCTCTCTATTGATAGAAATAGAGGCTTGATCCTTTTTTCTCCCTTCCTTGTTCAATAATTATCTTTCTTTTCCTCTTCTAATCTTGTATTTAGTTCTATAATAGCTCACTTATTTTAGAGTCTTTAATATGTGCTAATCTATGTGTTTGATGGTAATCTAAGTGTGTTTGGTATTATTTTATAAATGTGTTTTAAGCGTGGTATAGTTATTAGATAAGCTAGATTTGATTAGTAAAAATATTTGGTTTTATCAAGAAACTAGTTAACTTATCTGAGGTACTGATATGCTGGTTTGTTCCTCAAATTTGATATCTAGAAACAGTAGAACCTATCAACTAATTTGGGCACAAGTCGACTAGATTGTTGATCTTACTTGTTTATGAACCCAATTTTTCTTGAAAATCATTTTGAAAATTTTTTCCAACATCTTGACTATATTTTCAATAGTTTGTTTTCAAATTTTTTGAAACTTCTTAACCTATTTTGATTATTTTTTATTGATTAAGGAAGGAACAATGCATGAGAAGTCACTTTCATGCCCTCATCCTAGTTGTCCTCTTCTTTCTTGTTGCCTCACTAGTCTACAAGATTTCTGAGCAAATTTTTATGTTTGAAACTTCGGTAAATGTTCTCATCCATTTATATCATCATACATTTCTTACGTTTCAAATTTCTGAGCATATTACCTAAAACCCAATAATTTCACCAAACAGCTCAAGGTAGGAAAAAAATGCTAGCATAAAGAATTTAAAACCAACACTTCGAATCTTTAATTTAGAATAGAGTTGGGAGTCTTGATTTATAAGCTCCCTCATGCTTATGCATTCCGTAGAACCCTGAATGCTTCAGACATAAAGTCATCACTTTTTCTCTCTTCTTCCTATCCTCCAAGCTGCCCTATGTTCTCCAAATTTGCCTAGCCATTTTCCTCTTCCCTTTGGTTGTATCCTGACTGTCTCTTTCTCTTCTAACCCTCTTTTATTTTAATATTAAAAAATAAAGAGTTAGATTGGGAAAAAAGAGTGAGCTTTGAATTTTACCATGGATACCCTTTATTTTCTGTTTGAAAGGTGGGTTTTCTCTTTATTCCTCTTCTAGGTCTCTAGTTTCATTTAATCTTCTCTACATGATTTTGGAAAGATTTTCACTAAGTTCAATTAATTTTTCCTAAATTTTATATCTATATAAGAAAGGGGATTTGAGATCTTAGAGAGTTGTATTGTTGGTATAATGCTCAACAATTAAGGTAAATCATTGTCTTCCCTTATATTTCTTGTAATGATACGGGTAAGTGAAGTATGACCACTATAAAAATATAGTATTTTGATTATTAAAGATGACAATGTGCTTAAATTGGTTAATATGAAATGTACAAATAATTTAGCATGGGGGCTTGGATTAGAGATTTATATACTATAGTTCAATTCAATAATCCTAGATTTAAAACCTTTGATGTTCTAGGTGATCAAAGTGTTTAATGATATATGTAATATATGAATTGGATTCACTCTATAATGGCCTTGTAAGAAGAGCATAGGACTACATTTCTTCTTATAATTAGTTCATAATATGCCAAAATGTCTTGCTATGAATTATGCACTAAATTTAGTATTTTGCAAGTTGATTTGTGAATACTATCTATAAGATACCTTAAATAACCAAAGCTTATTGTTTTGATTTGATTGAACAAGTTTGTGATCTAAATTATGTGTCATTGGTGTGTTAAGGGATACTTTAGCCAAGACCAATCATTGAGTCTAGCAGACCGATTAACTGGTGGGTCTGTGACTTTTGAAATTTTCGTTTGGGACTTAAACTGATCAACTACTTCTAAAAAATCCATTGACTACTTCCTAGAATAGTAGACTTGTTGGGTAAATCAATCGACTAACAAATTCAGAAGTCTTAGCCTCGAGTAAGACCCGTTGACTAGTATGGATCAAAAACCAGTTATATGATAAGTTTGATAAGAAGTTGATCGGTTCATTGAAACCATCAACTGGTTGTACATGTAATCACATAGTTTTTAAATTTTTATTGGATAGTTTTGAGATTAGTTTATTAGTTTAATGAACTGATCGACTAATTTTTATGCACTATCAGTTGGTTCACCAAATGCATCCCAATCATTGAAACCATCAATTGGTTGTACAAGTAATTGCATAATTTGGAAATTTTGATCAGATGGTTGTAAGATTACTTGATTGGTTAAATGAACTGGTCCACAGGTTTTTATGCATTGTCAGTTGGTTCACCAAATGCATTGATTTGTAACCCAATAATAAAAAGTAGTCTTGTCTCTTTTTAGACCTATTGACTTGTTGGCTAAATCCATTAACTAGTTCCTATAAATAGTTAACCATGAGACCAACTAATTGAATGGCCTTATAGTGTTATTTTAGTTCAAGCCTTGTACGAGCAAACTAGTCGACTAGTCGCAGGGACCAATAGGCTTGTCCGGCTGTATTCCACCTACATTTGTAGTTATTTATTATTATTATTTTTTTCCTCTAATGCTATTAAGTCCGTACAATTAAAACATTTAAATGATGGTTTCAACTATGATTTCCTTAGAATTAATAAGAATCATAATGGTCATAATTGTGATTGAATCGATTATGTTTTGTGTCATCTCTAAACACCCAATTGGTGGCTTTTATACCTTGTGATGTTTTTGGTGTTATCACTTGGAAACACCCATTTTGGTTAATAGTATAATTTAATTATGTTTTATGTTTTCACTTTAAAACACCTAATTAGATTTTTGTTGTTTAAATCTGTGATTTGTAATATCACTTAACAATTTATAATAATGGAATAAGATGAGGCCTGCATGGCATCAATGTCTATGATGGGTGACTGAGGTATCCTATGTTCAAGACCCCTAGCAATTTGTATTTTCCATTGCTTAGGATATTTTGTTACCTCAAATTTTTAACCCACACAGTAGTCGTATTGAAGGTGTTGTGGTGAGGTATTACAGTACAAGCCCCCTTGATTTACTTTGACCATGTGTGGTAGGTGTGGTATCCCAATTTGTATTAGAGTTCATAGTCAGTGCACTCAATGTGTGATGGTTGTAGCTTCCCTAGAGAAAAGTCCCCTTTAATGTATCCAACCCTATATAGTTGGTGGGGCATCCCATTATGTTTATTTACTACCATGACTTTTGTTCATAGTGGATAACTTGGTATGGTTAAAAGATTTATCTTAATAACTTCAAATTATGTGATCAATAAAGTAAGAAGTATAATTAGTTTACATGGTGAGGATTATGTTGCATTTTTCCATTAATATTCCTTCCATGCTTTCCATATAATCATTCCATTATTTATTACAACCATGAGCCTAAGTGTCAATTTATATCGGTATGCTTATCACCTTACTATTATGTAACATCTTTGTGTTGCATGAGTCTTACCAAATTATAGGTTATATGTTTTACCAATACTTCACTATATTGATACTATATTTCTTTGGTCACTATGATTATTCAACATTTTGTCCGAGGAATAGAGGATGATTTATATGAGTATAACTAATAGTTAGAGTATACTAAGGTAATGAAGTAGGCCAATAGATAGCCATAGCATGGGGTTGGAGATTTATCTCTATGCTACAGAGTTAAGCTAACCAGCTAGAGGTGTTTTGCCCACTATGTTAAAAAGTTGTTTTTCTTTAGGTTATTTAACTTCTTGGATGGATTTCCTATATTTGGATTTGTAAATGATCATACTCTTTTTATCTCTTTCAATATTCTTGCATTTATTATCTTATACTGTTGCACTAATATTATGAGCATTCATCTTTTCCTTTGTTGTTCCATATTACCTTGCATCAAACATTGATTGGGAGATGATCAATCCTTTCTCATGGTTGATGTGTTGGTAACATCCCCCAACTTTGTGGTTCAAATGCATCTACATTATTTTTATCATGAAATTTTCTGGTTCATAAATTAGGGGTGTTAAATGTTGGTATCAGAGTATATAGTATTAAATCCTACTATTGTTTTACACAAATAAATTTCTTTAGTTTCATAAGAACTTATAGAATCAGGTTTGGTTTACAAGTGAGTTTTGGTTGGGGTTGGGAGTTGGACTTAATTTGTAAGAGAGGATTAACTTCTAACCTTGTGTGCTATATTCTACCTACATGTGTACTAATTGTGTAGCTTGTAATCGATCTTCTTCTAACATGAATTGGCTACTTGTGCATCTCTTAGAGATGGTTGGAGCCTTCATTGAGTGGTAGATTCATCATGAGGAGGTTTTGGAGCCGCTACCACCACAACCTTTTATAGCTTTGCTACAAGAGGATTGGCTTCAATGGGTTGATCTTCATTGCTTGTTATTCTTTGATAATCAAGAGGACCTAGATGTGTTAGAGTATTGGTTGAGGGACATTAAGAAGATCTTTGCTGCTAGTGGTTCCATAGAGAGGAGGCAGGTGGACATTGGGTTATTCTACTTATGGGGTCATGCTAATGAATGGTGACGAGCTTAAAAGCTGACAAAGGCCACTAAAGATTAGTGGGAGAGCTTTGGTGAGATGTTAAGGGCAAGATTCTACTCTATTAGACTAAGGATGGTCAAGTATGGTAACTTTATGGCACGCATTAGGGTACATCTATAGTAGAGGAGTAATAAAGCTATTATTTAGACTTGATCCACATTACTTAAGTGGTTGACTATGATGAGAGGATGACGGTGCACCGATTCAAATTGTTGTTGAATTTGAGACTATAAGAGATGTTGGTTAGAACTCATGTGCAGGACCTACAAGCCATGTGCGATTATACCTTAGAGTCATCTGCAATTACTTAGGCCCATATTGTCCATTTAGGGGCCAAGAGGTGGTGTGAGGGTTGTCAGTGCCAATGGAAAGAGTAAAGGTTCCAGGCCTCAAAGAGTCATCAAATGGGTAGGGTATATTGCTATAGAGGGTAGTTAAGTTAGACAATTATGAGGCATTTCAATTTCTAGCGGTGTGGTAGGAACCACCTAGGGAAGTATAATGTTGGGTAGCTGGTTCAGTGTCATAGTTACTTTAGTTGGTTTTAGTTTCATACCATTGAGGGTATCGGTGTATAAGGGCAAGTACATTCACAGGGTATAGTGGCATAGATGCTATAATTTCAGAGGGTTCAACTAAGAGATAGTGGAGCTAGCACAAGTGCTTCACAAAAGAGTATATAGAGGCCCCATGTTTTCAATAAGGGTAAGGCTTAGATAGTTGAGTAGGGCCATCTCCAAATAATTTCCTGAATGTTATGAGCCAGTTAGAGGCTGATAAGCAAGAAGATGTTGTCACCAATATGTTCATGGTTTCTTCCTTTCTTGCTTATATATTATTTGATTTTCTTGCTTCATACTCCGTTATATCTACATTTATAGTAGCTAGGACATCTATGATTCATTTGTATAGGATACAGACTTCTTTTATGCTCCCTTTCAGAGATAGACTTCTATATATAAGACTATATGGAGATTTCTCCTTAGTAATTAGTACAATCGAGCTTCTTCTAGACCTTCTAGAGCTTGAGCTTTGTTACTTTGACATAATTCTTGGGATGGATATGATTTTGAGTTATTGAGCTATGATCAACTACTCTTAAAAGTGCGTGGTTCTTAGGGAACCAAAGTGTTTTAGGATCTCTTATTAGAGATGCAGCCTAGGCCCTTAGTGATGATGTTGTTTGCAGTTGTACCTGCTCTTCTTGTGTAATCTTCAAGATTTGCATGTCAAGGAGCCTTTGATTGAGTATACCCTAGTGGTGCAAGAGTTTCCAAATGTGTTTCCCAATGATATCCAAGGTATGCCACCAATGCATGAGATGGACTTCACAATAGACCTTCTACCAAGAACAGAGCCTTCGACCAAGTGTATCGCCTTATGGAGTAATAATCCTTTTTGAGAGGAAGTAGGATGGTGGGTTGCAACTCTACATCAATTACTAGGGATTAAAGCAAGTTATGGTGAAGAGCTATTATCCTTTACCTTGAATCAACTACCTCTTTGATAAGTTTCATAGGTTTATAGTGTCTTTAAAGATACATCTCCGAGTAAGATATCATCAAATGAGGATTTTTGACACGCACATACGTAAGATGGCTTTCAGGATGAGATATAGCCATTACAAGTTCATTGTGATGTCCTCTGGACTCACAAATATGCCAAAGGTGTTCATGAATCTCATGAACCACATCTTCCTACAACACGTTGATCACTTCCTTGAGTCGTCATTGACGATATCTTGATTTACTCTTATTCTCATGAGCAAAATGAGTAGCACCTCAATCATGCTTTGGAGTTGTTTATACACTAAGCTCTCAAGTTGTGATTTTTTTTGGATGAGGTGGCTTTCCTTGCTCATTTCATTTTAAAGGAGGGAGTGTTAGTCAATCCTTTGAAGATTCAAGTTGTGTTAGAGTGGTCAGCACTAATGAATGCCTGGTAGATACATAGTTTTCTAGGGTCAGCACGCTACTTTAGAAGGTTATCTAGGATTTTTTAAGGATTGCTCATTCTTTGACTACCATGTTGAAGAAGATGACACACTTTTATTAGGATGATAAGTGCATAGAGGCTTTCAAGGAGCTTAAGAGAAGATTGACTTTAGCTCCGGTTCTTACACTAGCATCAGGTATAGAGGAATTTGTGGTTTATAACAATGCATCCAAGTTTACCCTTGGGTGTCTGTTGATGGAGCATGGGAGGGTAGTGGTATGTGCTTCTAGCTTGTCGAACAAGCATAAGTAAAACTATCCTATGCACGACATTAATCTAGCCATAGAGGTTTTCACCTTGAAGTTATGGAGACATTACTTGTATAGAGTGCACTATAGGATTTACATAGAGCATACGGGCCTCAAGTACATCTTTATTCAGTGTGAGCTAAACATGAGATAGAGAAGATGGATAGATTTGGTTAAGGAATAAAATTTGGAGTTGACATAATATAAGGGGAAATCAATGTCAGAGCGAATGCTCTTAGTAGAAAAACTTCACACTCCTTGGGTTCATTATATGTGTCAGACTTGATTTGGTGAGATCTTCAACATTTAAGCATAGAGATCCTTTGGTTTGGGGATCTTGAGATAAGGGTGAGCACTCTCTTGATCACACCAACTATCCTTTATGAGATTCCAGCTAGTCAGCCAGAAGATGCAAAACACAATCTGTTCAAGAAGGTTATATTAGAGGGCAAAGAATTTGGGTTTCAAATTTTTAATGATGATAGTATCCATTTCCAAGGAAGGTGGTGCATTATACAGAGTTGTGGAGAACTTAAGAGGAGGATTCTAGAGAAGGTTCATCTTGTGCCTTATTGCATCCATCATAGAGGGGATAAGTTGCATAATGATTTAACACTCATCTATTGGTGGCCTAGTATGAAGCTAGAGGCTACAAACTTTGATGGCAGGTGCTTGATGTGTCAGAAGTTAAGGATCAAGAACAAGCATTAGGAAAGATTGATTAACCAATTAGTGGTTCTTGAGTGGAAATAGGATAGCTCATTGATCGACTTTGAGGTTGGATTACCGAAGACTCATCGTATTTAAGATTTGATCTAGGAGGCAGTTGATTAGTTAACTAAGTAGTAATGTTGATACCATTAAAGTGGACATGGAGTATGGAGTAGACAGTCAATGCTCGTAGGAAGATGGTGTGGACAGTGCTTGTAGGAATATGGTGGTTTAGTACCATAGGGTGCCTAGGGACATTATGTCATAATAAGATTCTAGATTCTTATCTTACTTTTGGTAAAAGTAGTAAGCAAATTTTTAGAAACTGCTAAAGATATGCACAGCTTTCTATGTGGCGGTAGAGCCCTTTCCAAGCTCTTAACCACTAAGAGAGGGATGCATTTTTGTGGAAAGGGAAAGCTTAGCCTATGTTATATTAGGCCATATGACATTTTAATCAATGTGGAGAGGTTTCTTACTAACTCACCTTACTTGTTGAGATTTTGTGCATGCATAATTGCTTTTGAATCTCCCGATTAAGGAGGTACGTGGTAAATATGTCACACATCTTTCAGACAAAGTCGATTGAGATTGGTGGAGTGTTGTCGTAGGAGGAGAAACCACTGAGGATCCTTTATTCCAAGACTCAAGATGCACATTTAATGGTTTCTATACTAGCAAAAGTCTTATGGATCACATTGTGGAGCATAAGAGGACACTTGGAATTCTAGGGAGGTGATTCTTCAAAATATGATATAAAATCCTTTAAAATGTGTTAAAATTATGCTGATATAAAATAATTTATTTTTAGTTTTTCAAAGAGCTTGAAATTATAATAAAAATGTAAATTTCAAGCATTTTGATTGACTTGTTTACCTAAACAATCCACTATTATGCTTAAAAATTGACAATTTTATTCTCGATAAACTAGTCGACTTGTTTATCAAAATCAAGTGACTACTTATCCTATGATTTTCAATCCACTTCTATTTTCCTTTTATGTCTCATTATAATGTTTATGAAAACTTATTATTAGAGTTTATTTGTGCTAATGAGCATATTTCGGTGCTTTAGGTTTATTTTCACTTTATATAGATCATTCTATGATTTTATTTAACTAAATTTCCCGAAGAAGGCATGTTTGAGATATAACTCACCTTCTCCCTCACTTATATCTCTCTCATCTTGAAGCTGGCTATGTGGTTAACTTCATGCATCCATTTCCTAACTCACCATACTCATATCATGACCCTTCCTTACTACACTCTACTCCACTCCTCCATTAATCAACAAGTATTCCCTCACCTCTTGGTTGCCTACACTTAACCTTACCTGTAATGCCCCGAAATTTTCTAATTTTAAATATTATATTTAATTAAGGTTGTATTTAAAATTTTAATTTAATAAATTATTTTATTAAAATAAAAGGAAATTTAGTAGGGCAAATTAATAAGAAATTTTATAAATATGTTAAGTAAAGGAAATTTTGGTATAATATCTAATTAAGGATTTTAATTTGGGAATTTATTTAAATAAATTATTTTATTCAAATTAAGAAAGAAAAAAATAGTTTCAAAATTATTTTAATTTTATAAATAATTAAATTAAATAAAATTTGAGTGATTGTTATATTAAAATGGAATTTTGGAAAAATCCTTTAAAAAGCCTATTTTAGCCTAAAAAAAGGGATTTAAAATTTATTTTATTTAAATATTATTAATTTTAAATATCCTAAACATTCAGATTTATTTAATTTGACCCAACCTAAAATTTTCTCTTTTCCTTTTTCCCTTTTTCCTTTTCTTTTCTTTTCTTTTCCTTTTTCTTTCCTTTTCTTTCTTTTTCTTCTTCTTCGCCGAATTGGGCCTATTGTGCGGCCCAATTCCTATTCTTCTTTCCTTTCTCTTCGGCGCGGCCCAGCCCGCGCGTCCGCCCCCCCCCTCTCTACACTACGCCGCGTTTCACTTGTTATTCCTCTCGAACGCCGCGTTTGCTTCATCGTTTTCTTACCGTCGCCCGACAGCCCGGAACGCCGTTCTTCACTCCTTTTTACACCAAAACTCGTCGTTTCAATAAACGACGATTTACGTCGCACGAACCGCCCGGCCTGCCCTTCCTTTTTCCTTCTTTTCTCCCCGCGAACCGGCCGGCCAGCCTCCCCCATCTTCTTCTTCCTCCTCCCGCCCGACGCCATAACCACCCAACTCCTTCCTTCCCCGAAAATGGCGCCGACGGCCACACGTGGCGTGACCGGCTCTTCTCCTGCTAGTTTTCTTCCTCTCGGTCTGCACGTTCATTTGAAACCCTCAACTGTCTCTCTCTCCCGCTCGTTTGCCCCATTCCTCTCGCGAAGGGTCGGGCAAAATTTGAAAATTTTGCCGCCCGATCGACACCATAACCATCACGTTCTCACCAGCTTTGACCCCCTGATAACTTCCCCAACTCGGACTATAACCTCAACATTATAAATACCTCTTATATGGCCTGGGTTCGGGATTTTTTTTTCCCCGAAACCCTAAGCATCGCCTGTGCGCCACCGCCTCTTTAGATGACTCTTCCTCCATCTCTGACTAACTTCAACGCCTTGGCTTCATCCCAATATCTTCCCTGCAACACCATATAATTAACTAGATGATCCACAACCTTCGATTCACCTTGTACAAGCCTCCATAATCGTGTAAAGTTGGCTAGTTATCTCGCCAGAAAATTCCACCCCGAGACCTTGAAACGCCAGCCACCACCACATGTGCGCCGCTTCTAACACCTTCCAAACCAACCATTAACTCCTGATAAATCTCCTCCACATCCCCATAGATTTATTTTATTTTTCTCCTTCCCCCTCACCTCTTTTTCTTCATTTTTAACCCTCTTAGATCCATTTTCCGGCCACCTCCGGGAAACCACCGCCGGTTCCACCTACATCCTCCGACTCAAGGTGAAACCCTAGACATTTTAAACACTTAGTTTTGAATTATTGATAATTATTCTATTTTTAGCCTAAATTTTAGTGTTAATTCAACTTTAATTATTATTATTATAATTATTAGTATTAGTAATATTGAATGTATTCTAATTTCTAAATTTTTGTTACAGGTCTGGGAGTATTATTGAGTAAGATATATTATTCATCTCGGCCTTTACTTATTTAATTAAATTTTTACATGTTTAATGTTATTATTAATAATAATATTAATATTATTATTATTAGTGTAATTATTTATTTAATATTGTAATTATTTCAGGAGGATTATAAACCTAAAATTTTAACTAAGTCTCGCACATTTGCTTTTTACAACTATTATTAACATTTTTAACATTATTTCTAATTATATTATGATTATTATTATCTTTATTAACTTTATATTATAAGTATATAATATTAATATCATTATTACATTTTTGAATAGTGTTATTATTAAATGGATTGATTTTGAAAAGCCACCTTGTAATTTTAAGAATTATGGTATTATTAATATTAATATTCTACTAATAAGAGTGTTATTAATAATGTTTTACTTTTATTATTATTATTATTATTATTATTATTAGTATTATTATTATTACTATTATTACTATTATTACTATTGTTGCTATTATTACTATTTTGGTGAAGGGTAGAAACCCTTGTATCACCACCCTTTCGAATGAAAACAATAATTTATTTGTATTTTTAAGTAATATTTTGTATAATTAATTATTGTGTGGTATTGTTTTAGTTAAAAACGAAATCTTAGAATAATTTAGAGAATAATAAAATTTTATAAGGGAGCCTAATTCTAGTATACTTTTATTTAATAGGTGAACCTAGTCAAACCCCTCAAGTGGAATAGGAGCGTGCACCAAGACCGGTGACGTTTTAGGTAAGGGTCTACTAAGGCCATTTATGTGTTTGCATGTATTATGATATATGACATGTTATGTATTTATGTTCGTTGTTCTTATTGATTATGCATGTGATATGGTTATGAAGTTGAAGTATGTTATTATGAATGTCATGCGCCATGAAAAATATGTGTATGCTTATGTCATTAATGTATGACCTGAGATGATATATGAATTAGGATTTGCATGTAAGAGGATGGTACTAGGGTTTGCATGAGATGGCATGGTGTTAGGGTTTGCACGAAAGGGAATGATACTAGGGTTTGCATGGAATAGCAAGAAGTTGAAGGTGTGCATGAAATAACATAATATTAGGGTTTGCATGAATTAATATGGAGTTAGGGTTTTGCATTTGGATTAGGGTTTCATAAAAACATGCCTACATGGAATTAATGTTGCATGGGAATCTGGGTTGCAGGGAAGCATGTCTACGTGGAGCTAGGGTTTGCATATGAATTAGGGTTTTCATAGAAGGTTGGTATATGTGAAGCTAGGGTTTGCACATGTGAGGTACGTGGAGTTAGGGTTTGCATGGGAGTGTGGTACGTGGAGATTGGGTTTGCATGGGAGCTAGGGTTGCATGGAAGCGTGGGTCATGTGTAGTTAGGGTTTGCATGGGAACTAAGATTTGCATGGAATTGTGGTTTACGTGGAGATAGGGTTTGCATGGAATAGGGTTGCATGGGAGTTAGGGCTTTCATGGATTTAGTCATGCATGTTTGGGCAAATGTTTGTGTATGTCAAATGTTTTTGAACAAAATACTTAAGACACTAATATCTTAAAGTGGAAGATTATTGAGCCGGGTCTAGACTGATACACCGGTCAGGAATAGTGGTTAGGGTTTTACCCTATATGTGACCGATCCACCGGTAATAATAGTGGTTAGGACATGAGGTCCTATGTGTGGCCGGCCCACCGGCAATAATAGTGGGGTGACTCGAGCTTAATAAATACAAACGAGAATTGTTAAAGCTCTTAAAAGACATAATTACTTACAGCGAAACACCATGCGAGGAGGAACCAGACCGATCCAACGGTCAGGAATAGTGGTTAGGGTTTTACCCTATGTGTGTCCGGCCCACCGGTTATAATAGTGGGGTGTTCCTGTTTTTGCATGGATATGATGCGAGCAGGAACCAGACCGATCCACCGGTCAGGAATAGTGGTTAGGGTTCTACCCTATGTGTGTCCGGCCCACCGGTTATAATAGTGGGGTGTTCCTATTTTCGCATGGATTGATAAAAGGCATGGCGTGAATTGACTTTTGATAAAAGAAAGATTAAATGGTTAATCCGGACCTTTTGGGCCTTATGTGTGGACTGTTAATTATAAGTTATGGATTTCACTTTATGCTTCTATGTATCATATGTGTGGGTTATAATTGTATGTGATCATTATCCTGCATGAATTAATGTGTTATATGCCGGCCTTAGTATTCGGTTACCTTACTCGGTACGTAGCGTACTGATCACCCGTTTCATGGGTGCTGCTTATTCCCACGAGCAGAAGGCCTGTCTAATTTGTTGTAGGTAGGAGATACTTACTTTGATGCTATCGATGTCTACGGGACATCAGGAGGGGCAGAGTGATAGCTGGGCTGGATCAATCTTTAGAGTGACGTGGCCGTTGTCCTTTTTAAATTTATGATTCATGTTATCTTTATTATGTTTGAATTTTCATAACAATTTTACTAAGGTTGTTTAGTTGTTATCGGGAAAAACAATAGCCGGTATTTCGAATTATGTAAGACTCACTCGTACTCTGATTTCTGTTTTTATAAATTTGAATTTGTATGGTATTACTGATAATATTTTCTTAGCCTTAGCACTTGGTACCAGAATGGTAGAAGTAAACTGGTCTGGTACTAAGTGTGGCGGTAACATCCCCAGAATTTACGGTTTTAATTTATAAGTATTGTTTTAAAAAAAAAATGTGTAAATTTTGGGGTGTTACATTACCTATCTCATTCCTCTCTCTCCTACAAATTTTGACCAACCCTTGCCTTTATACTCCAGCAAGCATGTGATTCTGTTTGTAAGGCATATCTTTTTATGTAATTAATAACATAAAAGTATGTGAGGATTAATATTGAAAAATATAGTAAAATTTAGTTGTGTGCATCATAAGTCTGGGTAATATTTTACCAAGACCATTCAAACAATTCATTGAACCCATTGATTGCTTTTACAGGCAGTAGCACGATTTAGAAATTTTGATCTATCAGTTATGAGATTAGTTGATTTGCTAGATGAACTAGTAGATTGGTTCCTATGAATAGTCAATCGATTCACCAAACCCCATCGACTAGTGACCTTGTAACTAAAAGTGGGACTTATCTCTAGTTAGACCTATCTAAAGGTTGGCCCAAAACCATCGAATGGTTCCTATGAATAGCAGATTAGTGAGACCAACTAGTCGACTAGTCTTCTGGTGTTATTTTGATAGGTCTAGTACAACAAGACCATGTGACTAATCCTAGGGACTCATCGAGTGGTCTAGCTATATGCCCCTTTGTTTGGTTGTTAATTGTTATTATTATTTTGGGAATCTTATGTTAATACCTCCGTATAATTGCAAAATTGAAATTATGGTTTCAGCTATGATCACTTTGCATTTAATAAGAATCATAATTGTTATAATTGGAATTGAATTGATTAAGTTTGTTGCCATCATTAAAGACCGAATTGATGGCTTTTATGCTTTGTGATGTGTTTGGTCTTATCACTTGGAAGCACCCAATTTCATTTATAATGGAATTTAATTATTTTTTGTGGTTAATGGTAGAATTTATTTGTGTTTGGTGTTCTCACATGGAATCACCTAATTGTATTATTTTTTTATTTAATCTATGATTTGTGATCTCACTTGAAATGTATAATAATGGATTAAGATGTCGTTCAAACCTTTTATCTCTAACTCTTAGGGTAATTAACTGGGAGTTAGTGGGTGGATCTCCCTGTAGTTTATGTTGTTCACATAGTACCTATTTCCTTATCAATCAGGTTGCAGTACATAGGGGGTATGCAGATATCTTTAGGGTACAGGATTATACTGTAGTAGGAGGGTATAGCATTAGTATTTAGTACGGGGGTGAGGTACCCATGTACAAGCCCCCTAGAATTTTTTATTGTCCATTTCCTAACTTGGTTTGCTATAAAAACTTTCTATCCCTAGCAGTGGAGGCTTTTATGTGGATGAGGTATCCTAGTACAAGCTCCTTGATGTAATTTAACCATGTGTGGTGATTGTAGTATCCCGATTTGTGTTAGCCCTCATGATAGATGTACTTGATGTATTGTGGGTGTGGTATCCCTAAAGAAAATCCCCTTTAATTTATCCTAACCCTATATAGTGAGTGTGGTATCCCATTGTATTTATTTGCTGCAATGACTTTTCTTCGTGGTGGATGACTAGATGTTGTCAAACAAACTATCTTAATAACAAGAAATGATGTGATCACTAAAGGTAAAAATATGTTATGGTTTATATGGTGTTGATTTTTTTACATTTCTACATTAAATACTCTTCCATTATATCCTTCCAAGCATGCTTTGTTACTACCATGAGGCAAAGTGTTAATTTATATTAGTGTGCCTATCACCCTACAACACTATGACTTCAACATGCTGCATGAGCCTTACCATGTTTTAGCTAGTATATTTTACCAGTACTTCACTGTAGTGATACTACATTTGTGTTGTCACTGTAATGATTTGACTTCTAGTCCATGTGGTAGAGAATGATTTGCAGGGGTACGAATCTCAATTAGGGTTAAAGATTTATGTTTATAATTAAGAGTTAGGTTAACCGGCGAGAGGTGTTTTACCCATTAAATTGGGAAGTTTTTGTTCTTCCTCTAATTCAAACTCTTGCCTTCATTTCCTCTATTTGGATTTGTAAACTATCATACTCTTTTTATCTATATTATTTTTCTTGCCTTTATTATCTTATACTATTAGATTAATATTATGAGTAATCATCTTTTCAGGTGTGAATCAAAAGGAGGGAAACGTAGGATCAAATTAGGCCTTTGATTCTTCCACTGGCAGGTTGAGTTTGATGAAGGACTAATCTCATCTAAAATGGAATTAATCTCAAAGATATGCAGGTTTCAATGATAGGATAGGCTTTGTATAATCCCCTAAAATTTTAAAAGCCTTTAAATTTTTGAATCACTTTTTTTTTGGATAACTTAGCTTTTAAACTTATTTAATTTAAATATTTTGAGGATTTCACCTTTTCCATTTATTTAATTTAATTAATTTCTAGATTTTTGAGTATATAAAATTAGATGTGAATATTTAATAAACTAAAATAAATAAATTTTTATTTTATCATACTCATTCTAGTTAAATAATGTTTCATACCAATATTTTCTTAAATTTACCTTTTAAACCAATATACTAAGATAAATTAATAAAATTTGTTTATTTACCAAAATTACTGCACCCTATTTCCCATAAGTTATTTTATCTATTTTTCCCCCTCTTTTCCCTTTTCCTTTTTTCCTTTTTCCTTTTTCTTTCTTTCTCTCCATCTCCTTTCTTCTTCCTTACCCCATTTCTCCCAACTAGGCCGGCCTGCACAGCCCAAGTCCTTCCCCCTTGGCACGCCCAGACCCATGTGCCCTGCTCTCCCTCGTCCGTATGCCCTTTGCCAGTCGCCCAACTAGTTCTATCTTTTTTTTTCTTTTCTCCCCCAGGACTGACAGGCCCAGTCGTCGTCTTCTTCTCCCCCCAAACCCCAATCTACAGCTACCAAAACCTTGTAACCCTGCTACCGATAACAGCATGTCGTTCGGCCCCAACAAACCTACAACTCCCTCACGCGGGCCCCTTCCTTTCCATTTTCTCTTCCCCGACCTAACCTACAATTTGTAGGACTACATCGCCCTTTGTCTTCTTCTCCCTTTGTCGTTTTCCCCCTCAATTAGCCTATAAATACACTCCTAGGGCAGCCATAATCGAGCTCCCTTTTTCGCAAGTCCAAAAACTCTGCTTCTCGCCACTGCCCAAATAGATTCTTACCTTGCCGTCGCATCTGCTACCAACCTTAGGTGGTACTCCAACTTCCCCAACCCCTAAACTATTTTTTATAAGTGTTAATAATTTTTAGTAATATTAATAGTATTATCCTTAATATTACAATTATTATTATTCTTATTATTACTAGTGTTGTATTATCATTATTATTATTATTATTATTACCCTTATTAATATTATTACTAGTGTTGTAACACTTTTAAAATTCTCTTCATTATTATTAATATTACTACTAATATTATTATCACTAGTGTTGTTGTTGTTGTTGTTGTTATTAGTGGTAGTAGTATTAGTTTTTTCTTACTAAATCTAACTTGGCCATTATCACCTTTATTTTTAGTGTAAATGTTTGGATTCTTATATTACTATTATCCTTTTCGATTGTTATCCTCTATTATTATTATTATTACTAATATTATTATTATTATTATTACTACTACTACTACTTAACCTAACTTCAAGATATTCCTAACCAATGATAATATTATCATTAATAATGACCTACAACTTTAGTATTATTATGATTAGGACTTTTCCTTGTTTACTATTATTACTATACCTAACCTCACTATTATTCCTACTATTATTACTAATGCAAGCTATGTCTTATTATTATTATCTTTACTATTATGGTAGATATTTGAACCCTTATATTAATATTACCACTTTTACTATCATTACTATTAGTATTATTCTTAATTATTATTATTATTAATTCCATTATTATTATTATTATTACTACTACTTAACCCAACTTTATTTGTATTATTATTGTTATTATTACTATTATTATTACCATTATCAATATCATTATTTCCTTGCTAATATTATTAATACTAACTTTATCCATTATCACCTTTATTTATTAATATAAATAATTGGACCCTTATATTATTCTTATCATTTCGGTTACTATTATTATTGTTATTGTTATTATTATTATACTTAACATTATTATCATTATTACTACTACTACTACTACTACTACTACTACTACTACTATTACTATTATTATTATTTTTGTTGTTATTGTTATTTAAACCAAAGTTGGCATATTATCATTTTGTTTTAAAAGAAGAAGAATACTTAAGCCTTAGTATTTTTACTATTTAATATTCGAATATTGCTAATATTATTCCTAATGCCTTTGTCACTAACATTATTACTATGGTATCATTATTAGTTATTACTATTATTATTATTATTATTTTGTTACTATAATTGTGAAAAAAACATTTGAACCCTTATATTATTATTATTCAAAATATAACTTTATCGTTGTTATCTATAGGAATATTTGTACTTTTTTCGTATTGTAATTATTATATTATTATTTTAACCCTAACATGATTATTAGACTTAGCCCTAAAAACACTAGGGTTTCTATCACCATAAGCATTAGCATTACTATTATTATTATTACTATGATCACTATTTTGCTATAATTAGTATTAGTACTATTATTATAAGAATAAAGCTATTAGGTTTAATACTATAAGTATGGCATTAAATATTTAAAATAAGCATATTTTTGCTAGTAACATCTAGTGGGCTAACTTGAAGATAGAAACCCTAGTTTTCACATATAATATTCCCTCTAATAATAACAATCCTAATCTTAGACTAAAATAAGGAGTAATGGTATTTTTTGTAGTATTTTCCCTCTTATAGGTGAATCGAGCCAAAACTCTAAGGAGTCGTAAGAGCGTGCTCCAAGCCTAGCGTTGCTTTAGGTAAGGATGTAGTTAAGGCCCATGTGTGTTGTGTGACTTGTATGCCTTGGATGATTTATATCATGCTACATCATGTATTACATGATTGTCATTAACTTGTCTTATGTGTAGCGCAACTTGGAGTTGAGGTATGCCTATATCTGTTTTATTATGACATGTGTGTTATGTGTATACATGGTGATTATGATATGATATGTTATGGCCCTCTAGGACATGCATGATAGGACCATTGATAAATGATATGGAAATGAAAGGACAAAAGGAAAGAAAATGGGAAGTGAGTTCCCTAAGGAGGGATATGAGGTTGACCAAAATACCTCAGGATCTATGAGAGGAAATTAAAGAGGGAGGAATGACCCAAAATGAATGAGAGATGGGAACCATGCATGGGAGTCTTAAAATTTACATGGGGACTTTGGGTGTTAACATGGGGTGGATACATCTTGCATGGGGATGATCTTTACGTGAGAGAAGTTGATTTACGGTGTAAATAAGCTAAGGGGAGAGTTGTGGAGTGACTGGAGACTTGGGATGAAAATAGTACGTAGGTGGGTGTAAGGGTGTACAAGGGACCCGGTTAGGGTTTTGGGAGGAAGCAGTAATCTAGAAAATGTTGAAGTAAAAAGGATTAAGGGATAGTGGAGTACAGGTTAAGAGTGGAAATTTATTTTGTAAGGGGTGAGTATAGGTGCCATGGGGGAGAAGAAATATTGAGTGAGAAATAGAGAGGTTACTTGTAGGAGAGGAAAGGTACTAGGGTTTGAAGTGGCCAACAAGGGTTTCCTATCACTTGCAAAGTTGAGAGGTAAAGTGATATGTTTTGGGATTGGATCTAATTAAGATAAGATGTGGGGCGATGAATGATGTAATGGTTGTGTAAGTGAGAGAAAGTTTGGCCACATACGTCTAATTAGGGGTTTCAAGGGAAAACCCTAGAGGGTGATGGTTAGTGGAGTTGATGTCATGAGGTGTTGGGCCTTAACCCACACCCTTAGGAGTTGGGTTTCATTATGTGTAAGCATAAGGGGAATGGATGTCGGGTGTGATAAGAAGCGTATGAGTCTCAAGATATAGGATGGGCCCCCTTGGGAGAATAGAAGTATAAGGTAGTTGACATGCATGTCATAGGTGAAAAGCTTTATCTAATAAGACACAAATAAGATACTAATTACTTAAAGAGTAAGATGGTTGAGCCGGGCCCAGACCGATCCACCAACATAATAGTGGTCAGGTGCCGAGGTGCCCTGGAGACTAATCCACCGGCATATAATAGTGGTTAGGTGACATCTGCCCTATAAGTGACCGATCCACTAGCTATAATAGTGGGGGATCTTGAGCTCAACAAACAAAACATTAAGTTGCCAATGAATCATGGAAAAGTAACTATGTAATTATAGTGAAACACCATGAGAGTCGTGGCCAAACCGATCCACCGACATAAAAGTGGCCAGGAGCATTCTGCCCTAGAGACCGATCCACTGGTATATAATAGTGGTTAGGTGTGTTCCACCCTATAAGTTACCAATCCACCAACTATAATAGTGGGGTTCCCAAAATTGCATGGATTAATAAAGATTATGGTGTGAAATAACTATATTTAACAGAGATTCAAAAGAAATAAGTGTAATTGGACAATAAGTTTGATTGGACCGTAGCTGGCCTTTATCATCTGTTTTACTACATGTTACTCCTGTGATTATGCCATGTATACTATGTTGTGTGTTTTGTATGCCAGCGTTAGTGCATCTGTTACCTTACTCAGTATGTTGCGTACTAATCACCCATTTCATGAGTGATGCTCATTCCCACAAGCAAAAGACCCGTATGAGCTTGTGCAGGTAGGGGATGATGTCTTCAATGCCTATGACACTTACAAGGCATTGCGTGGGGCTAAGCGTTGATCCTAAACCTGACTTGGGAATCGAGAGCGACTCGGCCGGACTCTATTTCTTTGTTGGACCATGTATTGTTTTATTTGAGTTATGTGGTGTCGAACAATCCTTTATGTTTTGAAAAAGCTCTAGTCAAGTACTCTTTGAATTGTAATCCTTAATCGCACTCTCATTTTCATATGATTTGTGTTTTATTAATGAATCATGTTTAATGTTAACTTTATTTAGCCTTAGCACTTAGTACTGGAATGATAGGAGAGAACCGATCTAGTACTAAGTGTGGCGGTAATGCCTCCGAATTTACGGTTTTATCTTTTCTCTTCCATTAAAGACTTTTAATTAAATAAAATTTTCAGTAGCAAATTTGGGGGTGTTACACTTTGAATGTCAATGCACATTTAAAGGATCTAAAGAGGAAGAAATGCCCGACACCTCGTATCTAGATTCGGTCTCCAAAAGAGAGAAAACGCAAGCTTTTAAACTTGAGAGTTTATTCAAATGATCTTCATTATTCTTAACATGTTATGCATGTACAAGGCTTAAGTATATATATAGGAAGTAAGCCGACTTAAAGGACATAAACTAACTGGCTAATCTTCTTAATTCAAGTCAATTTTAACTCACATGAATTAAGCCTATATAATACCTAATCTCAATCATAATATCATCATTTAAATGATAATGATGAATAATATTACAGAAATCTACAATCAAATATGGTACATAAATGAAATTATGACAAAACCCTAGCTTACATGAAATATACTTGAGGGTTTACAACAAGTTTAATATAACTAATGATATCACCAACTATATCTTGTTGTAGTGTCATCCTATGTATGTCATGGCCTTGCATGCTTTTAATGCATTGTACACTTTAAGTATGTTGACCAGTTCACCTTTCAAATATGTAACATACCTACAAGAATATCTTGAAGTATTTTCAAAATCAAGTATAGATATATTATCAAGAACATTTAAGATGATTGGCTCCATTATTAAGAATTCTAATTCTTCATTAACTTGACAATCATTAGAAGAAGTTGATACACTAGATGACCTACATCATTCTCCCCAAGTTGAGAATAACTTGTCCTCAAATTATCAGTAGTATAATATGGACACAAATCACCAATATTAAACGTTCTTGAAATTCTACCATAATGATCTAGAAGTTCAAGTTCATAATCATTATCCCTCTATTTTCTTTGTATGTTAAAAGGTCCATCAACTCTTGGCATTAGTTTATTTCTACACAAATTAGGAAATCATTATTTATGTAAATGCAACAAAACTAAATCAGTGAGAGAAAATACCTGTGGGGTTTTAAACTTATTTGTTTGAGCTTTATACCTAGCATTAGCTTTCTCAATATTGATCCTTATTTCCTAAAGAAGATGTTGAAAGAATTTGAGTGTTTCCTCAGCTTCATAATTTTGTAATTATCCTTTCTTTAAAGGAACCATATTAATTGGCATATGTGGATTCATTCCATAAACCACTTTAAATAGACTAGCTTGAGTAGTACTTGATGGACTTCGATTGTAAGCAGACTCTGTATAAGCTAACTTAACATCCCAATCTATAGTACTTTAATTAACCAAACCTCTAAATCATGTACCAAGAGTTCGATTAGTTACCTCTGTTTAGCTATTAGTTTGTGGATGATGTGAGGTGCTAAATAATAATTTAGTAGCAAGCATATGCCACAAAGTTTTCCAAAAATAACTCATAAACATGACATCCCTATCTGAGATAATACTTTTAGGCACACCATGAAGTTTAATAATTTCTCGAAAATACATGTCATAACAACATACATGTCATCATTAGTTTTATTGCATGGAATAAAAATGAGCCATTTTCTAAAATCTATCTACTACCATAAGAATAGAATCTTTACCACATTTTGTTCTTGGTAACCCTAGGATAAAGTCTATACTAACTCCTTCCCATAGTTTATCATGACTGGTAAAGGTGTGTATAAGTCTTTATGAAAGTAACTCTTACATTTTTGACATGTAGAACATCTACTTATCATAGCTTATACATTTTTAACCATACGTGGCCAGTAGAAATTTTCTTGTAATAATTCCATAGTCTTATGCATACCAAAATTTCCTACAATGCTACCTTCATGTACTTCTTTTATCAATCAGTCTTGAATATTAGATCTAGGGATACAAAGTTTATTTAGTATAAATAAAAATCCATTTTATATGACATAATTACTATAGTAAACACTTTCTTTACATGTATTGAATATATCGATAAAATCTTCATCTTTAGGATACAATTCTTTTATCATTTCAAAACCAAAGATTTTAGCATTTATCATTACAAGTAATATAGATCTATGGGAAAGAGCTTTGGCTACTACATTTTCTTTTCCATCCAAATGTTTGATAGAGAACACAAAGGATTGTAAGAAGCTCACCCACTTTACATGTCTCATACTAACTTTCTTTTGTCCATGCAAGTATTTCAAACTCTCATGATCCGAGTGTAACACAAAGGGTTTTGGCCTCAGATAATGACTCCATATCTCTAACCTCCATATAATGGCAAATAATTCCTTGTCATAAGTTGAATAGTTAATTTTGGCTCCATTCAACTTTTGAGAAAAGATTGCTATACGTTTCGTTTCTTGTGAGAGCACACCTCCTATCCCAACTCCACTAGCATCATAAGTCACTTCAAAAAGAAGGTCAATGTTGGGTAAAGATAGGACAAGAGCATTACAAAGTTTAGTTTTAAGGGTCTCAAAATCTTGAGTAGCTTCTTGTCCCCAATTAAATTCACCTCTTTTTATGAGTTGTGTAATAGGTGTAGCTATAGTAGAAAAAACCTTAATAAATCTTCTATGAAAACTAGGTAACCTATCGAAACTCATCACATCATGTTTATTTTTAGGGATAGGCCACACTTTTATAGCTTTAATTTTATTAGGATCCACTTTAATTCCCTCTCCACTAACAATATAGGATATGAAAACTACACTTGGAAGCATGAAATCACATTTCTTAAGTTTTCCATAAAGTTTAGCTTCCCTTAGATTATCAAACAAATTTCTCAAATGCACTATGTGATTATGCCCATTTTTTCTACACACATGGATAT
This sequence comes from Tamarix chinensis, assembly GCA_030549775.1. Taxonomy (NCBI): domain Eukaryota; kingdom Viridiplantae; phylum Streptophyta; class Magnoliopsida; order Caryophyllales; family Tamaricaceae; genus Tamarix; species Tamarix chinensis. The sequence goes on from CM060181.1 coordinate 67,853,874, forward strand.
CATCCAAATAGACAACAATAAAGTCATCAAGCAAAGGTCGAAGAACTCATTTATAAGTCTTATGAATGAGCTAGGTGCATTACATAGCCCAAAAGGCATAACCATCTAAAATGCCCTGAAAATTCCTAATTTTATAAATTATATTTAATTGAGGTTTTATTAGAAAAATTATTTAAATAAATTATTTTTATTAAAATAAAAGGATATTTAATTAGGGAAAATCAAGAAGAGATTTATAAGTATTTTAATTAGGAGGAATTTGGGTATTTTAACTAATTAAGGATTTTATTTGGAAATTAATTAAATAAATTATTTTATTTAAAATAAGAAGGAGAAAATAGTTTCAAATTAATAATAATTTTATAAATAATTTGATTGGATAAAATTAGGGTGCTTTGCTAATTAAAATAGAATTTATGGAAAATATTTCAAAAATCCTAATTTAGCCTAAAAAGTGATTTCAATATTATTTTATTTAAATATTATTATTTTTAAATATATCAAATATTTTAATTAATTTAAGTACCCAACATTATTATTTTTCTTTTTTTCCCTTCTTCTTTTTTCTTTTCTTCTTCCTTTTTCTTTCCTTTTTCTTTCCTTCCTCCCCTCCCCCGATTTGGGCTTGCGTCGCCCAATTTCCTTCTTTCTTTTCTTCCCCTGCCACGGCCCACTTCTTTTGTTTCTTTTGTTTTTCCTTCGCAGCTAGAGCACTACGTTTCATCCTCTTTTGCCTTGAAATGCATCATTTCATTTAATTCCTACCTCTCTCGCGACGACCGCCTGGTTCTCCCCCCCTTTCTTCTTTCCCTGCCTACCGCTCCACTCCCCCCCTCCTTCTTTCTTACTCCTCTCTCCTCCGTCGATGCTGCTGCAACTCCTGCCCCCAAAAATGGCGGCGCCGACTACGAGGACTCAGACTGGCCAATTCACCCCTATTTTTGTTCCTCTCGACTCACACATTTGCTTGGCATGATCGGTTACCCTCAACTCTTGCTCATTCTCTCTCTTTGGCTTCACAAACCTTCGACCAAACCCAAGCAATCGCCGGCCGATTTTTAACGCCGGCCACCCAAACCCTAGCATCCAACACCATCCTGCCGACCTCCAAAACCCTAATAACCCATCTAAACTCTATAAATAACCTAGTTGTGGATGTTTTTGAAGCTTCTTCTTTCTCAAAACCCTAAGTGAGAACCGATAGCCAACCTCAGCGCCACCACCACATTCCAAATTCTTCGTTGCAATTCCCTCTAGCTAACTAAAACATTTTTAACCTTCGATTCTTCTTGCACGGGCCTCCATAACTGTGCAAAGTTTGCTACTCATCTCGCCAAAATTTTTACCCCGAAACCTTAAACCACCGTCCGCTGCCATATACGCCACTTCTGCCACCCTATAAACCACCCAATATCTCCTGCTAAGTATCCTCCACCGAACCATAAGCTTATTTTATTTTTCTTCTTTCCCCTTCCCTCTTTTTCTTCATTTTTACCTCTCTTAGATCCATTTTCCAACCACCTCCCTGAACCACCGCCGGTTCCACCCATACCCTCCAACTCAAGGTGAAACCCTAGACCTTTTCAACACTTAATTTCGATTTATTGATGATTATTATGCTTTTATCCTAATTTTTAATGTTAATTCGATTCTAATTATTATTATTATAATTATTATTATTATTGTTATCAACTATAATCTAATGTTTAAATCTTCCTTACAGGTTCGGGAGTATTCTTGAGTTAGAGAAACTATTATTCTTGAATTTTAGTTATTTAATAGAATTATTACATGTTTACTATTATTATTAATAATATAATAATAATAATTATTATTAGTGTAATTAATTATTTAATATTGTAATTATTTCAGGAGGGGTAGAAACATAAAATTTTAATTAATCCTTGCAACTTTTCCTTTTAATATTATTATTAACATTTTTAACATTATTACTAATATATTATCATTATTAGCACTATTTTCTTTTATATTATAAGTATATATATATTATTACTACTGTTATTACCATTTTTAATACTATTAGTATTAAATGGGGTAGTTGCGAAAGTCACTTTTAATTTTAAGATTTATATTATTATTAATATTAATATTCTACTAATAAGAGTATTATTAATAATATTTTACTTTTATTATTATTATTATTATCATTATTATTATTATTATTACTATTTTGGGTGAAGGGTAGAAACCCTTATATCACCACCCCTTTTCACATGGAAATAGTAATTTAGTTGTATTCTTAAGTAATATTTTGTATAGTTAATTATTGTGTAATATTATTTTAATTAAAAACTAAATATTAGAATAAGTTAGAGAATAATAAAAGTATATAAAAGAGTCTAATTCTAGTATGCTTTGATATAAAAGATGAGCCCATTCAAACCCCTGAAGTGGAATAGGAGCGTGCTCCAAGACCGGTGTCATTTCCGGTAAGGGTGTTACTAAGGCCATTATGTGCTTATATGCATTATGTGCCTCATATGCTATGTATTCTATGTTTATGATTATTGATTATTTTGTATGTGGTATGACATGGAGTTGAAGTATGTTTTTGTATGGCATGTGTAATATATGTATGTGACGATATGTGTTGTGACCCTATAAGACATGCATGAGAGGATGTCGATGTGGTTTGTGTGGGAGAAAGGATGAAAAAGGAGGATGGGGAAAGAAGATGACTAAGGGAAGTGAGTTGACCTAATTTTATAGTTTTATAAGGAATAATCTAATGTATGGTTTATGTGGAAGAATATAATTTATAGTTTTATGTGGAGAATATAATATATGGTTTTATTTAGGAGAATGTAATTTATGACGTTATATGGGAAAATTGAATTTATGGTGTGTTTGGGAGAATCTAATCTATGATGTTAATTGGGAGAATCTAATTTATGATGTTATATGGGAGAATCGAAATTATGGTTTGTTGGGAGAATCTAATTTATGATGTCGTTTGGGAGAATGTAATTTATGATACTATATGGGAGAATCTAATTTATGATTTGATTGGGAGAATCTAATTTATGATTTGTTTTGGGGAATCCAATTTATGGTTTTGTGTGGGAGATTCTAATTTATGATTTTATGTGGGAGAATCTAACTTATGGTCTTGTATGGGAAAATCTAATTTGTGGTTATGAATTGGAGAATCTAATAAATTGTAAGGTAAGGACGAATCTTTGGGTTTTATATAGTTTTAATTTAGGTTTGGTATGGGTGAATATTTTGTTTTGCATGGTTGAATATAGGGTTTCACGTGAAATTTTAGGGTTTGCATGAAAAAGGTTCGAAGGTTTGCATGGGGAGATTAATGTCTGCATGGGTATTAAATTTACTTGTGGAAAGTTAATTTGGGATGTACAGAAGGTAATGTAAGTGTTGTTTAGGTGTTTGAGCACTTGGGATGAAAAATAGCACATGGAGCAAATTAAGGGTACGGAGGAGACTGAATTAGGGTTTGGAATGATTAACTATGGGTTGTTGTGGTTAATTAGGGTTCGGTATGGCTGATTAGGGTTTTTGTGTTATCATATGTATGTGGTGATTAAAGTATAAGTATGATGATGAATATGGAATTTATGATTTATGATTCATGCATGTCCATGGTGAAAGCCTTTCAATAAGATACTCAAGACACTAATCATTTAAAGTGGAAGATTATTGAGTCGGGTCCAGACCAATCCACCGATCAGAAATAGTGGTTAAGACATGATGTCCTATGTGTAACCGATCCACCGGTAATAATAGTGGTCAGGCTTTGTACTTGTGCATTTTCGGCCCACCAGCAATAATAGTGGGGTGACTCTAGCTCAATAAAAGCAAACCAGTGTTACAAATGCTTAAAAGATACTAATTACTTACAGTGGAACACCATGTGAGAAGGAACCAGACCGATCCACCGGTCAAGAATAGTGGTGTGGACTTTGCCCTGCAAGTGACCAATCCACCAGCAAATAATAGTGGTGTGGACTTTTTCCTGCAAGTGACCAGCCCACCAGCAATAATAATGTAGTGTTCCTGTACTTACATGGATTTGATAAAAGGTATCGTGTGAATCGACTTCCGATAAAAGATTAATTAAATAATTAATTCGGAGTGTAATTGGGCCTTTGTACTTTTACCTGAATTGTTCATATGCCTTTATGTTGTTATGTTGGATTATGTTCTTTTATCATTCTGCATGGATAATGTGCTTATGTGTTGGCCTTAGTACTCGGTTACCTTACTCAGTATGTAGCGTACTGATCACCCTTTTTCATGGATGTTGCTCATTTCCACAAGTAGTATGCTCTTCTGACTTTGTGCAGGTGGGCGAGACATCAGTCGGGGTTGTATGTTGAGCTTCTTTTGGCTCAAAGTTCGAGAGAGTTGTGGCCATATTTTAGTATTTATGCGATTCTATTTCCTTTTATTATTTCTTTTGTATTGGAGCTATCCTCTTTGATTTATTACCTTGTATTGAGTATTTATCCTCTTTGATTTCGCATTCTGACTTCTATGTTATTATGGTTCATAAACGTTTATGTGTACTCTAATTTTTAACGTATGATCTTTCGAGTTATTTTATGAACTATTGGTTGAGAGTTTAATGTAAATCTTTCTTAGCCTTAGCACTTGGTACTGAAATGGTCGGAGAGAACCGGTTTGGTACTAAGTGTGGCGGTAATATTCCCAGAATTTACAGGTTTTAAGTATTTCTATTGTAATTACTTCCACTTAAAAAAAAAGTAGTGAATTTTGGGGTGTTACACCATCCATCAATAGAGACCATATTTAGTCTCAAAAGCAGTTTTCCACTCGTCTCCATCCCTAATCTTTAGTTGATGGCAACCACTTCTTAAATCAATTTTGGAAAATACTTGTACACCACAAAGTTTATCTAGCATATCATCTAACCTAAGCATAGGAAAACGATATTTGATACTAATGTTATTCACTGCTCTTAAATCTATACACCTACGCCACGCACCATCTTTTTTAGGACCTAGTAGGGCAGGTACACTACAAGGGCTTATACATTCTCTCACAAATCCTTTTCCATAATCTCTTTTATTTGTTTTTGTAATTCCTTAGCTTATTCTGGGTTACATCTATAAGTAGGTTTATTTGGAAGAGGCATTTCAGGAATAAGATTAATAGCATATTCTATACCTCTTTTATGTGGTAATCTAGGAGGTCAGTCATCAGGAAATACATCATGATACACATCAAGTAGCTTATTTCAATTAAGAGTATCATTTTGTTGCTCCCCATGTTTAGAATATTTAGCAACTAAGGCATAACAAATTCCCTCTTCTTCTATGCATTTTTCCATAGCCTTTTCATGTAGAAATAATATCTTTTTATCATCACTTAAAGGCATATTATCACATAGAGAAGGTATTAATCTATATAATTATTTTTCTTTTTTTACCCCATTTTCATTAGTTACTCCATCATAAGTTTCTTTTCTATCATATTGCCATTGTCGTCCTAAAAGTAAACCACAAGCATCCATAGGCAATAAATCACACAAAACCTCATCATGGTAGTCACTAATGTGAAATGATATTAGGGTTCTCTTGTTTACCTTAGCTCCTTTATCTTTGTTTAACCATTGTAAAGAATAAGGTTTAGGATAAGTAGTCTCCAAACGAAGCTTTTGAAACATTGCTTCAATAGCAACATTTGTACATGAACCACTAACAATAATGAGTCTACAAACCATATCACCTATTTTACACTTAGTTTTAAAAAAATTGTCTCTTTCAGTAGGTGTCACATTAGGTTGAATTCATAACACTTTTTGAAGCACAAGACATGGCTCTCCTTCTTCTTCACCTATGGTTAAAATTTCATTATGAGATTTGATATCTAGATCCTCATCTTCACTGCATTGTTTGATGTCGTCTATTTCACTTAACGTTAAAGCTCTTTAGTTAGGACATTCTCTAGCAAAATGTCCATATCCTTTACATTTGAAACATTGTTTATTAAACATTTCAACCATCTTAGTTTGCATTTTTCATATCGATTAATCATTTTATCATATGAAGATGTTGATGTAACCATGAATGTATTTGAATATGGTTTAGATGAAGTTGAAACATTAGATTTAACATAGGTCGTGGTTGATTTTGTTTGTTTTTCAAATTTCAATGCCAACTTAATCAAGTAATCAAGAGAATCATATGCAAGCATTTCAACTTTGTCTCTTATCAAATTGTTTAGTCCACCTAAGTATCTAGCACATTGTTTTTCCTTTCTTTCTTGTACATCACATATAAGTGCTAGCTTTTCAAATTCTCTAATGTATTCTTCTACACTAAACAATCCTTACCTTAGAGTTGCCATCTTTACATACATATCTTGTTCATATTCCTTAGGCACAAATTTTCTTCTTAGGTGCTTTTTAAGTTTTTTCTATGACTTAATTTTTGATGTCTCTTGTCTTTTTTAAGATGTCATACCAAATCCTAGAAAATTTTTTGAATAAGATTAGCAATCTTACATTTTCTTTCATCATCATACTCTTTAAATTCAAAAATAGCCTCAATGTCATGCAACCATTCAAAGAACAATTCCACATTTAATCCTCAATAAAATTTAGGAAGGTCTAGTTTGATACCTTGATCCTCAATGTATGCATGTCTTACTTGAATTTGATGTAGTCTCCTTTCATTGCTTGAGCCATAAGAACTCATTTCCTCTTCTCCATCCTCGACATGGTTCAATTTCGCACACCCACATCCTCCTTTTTCTTGGACTACATGCCTCATCTTTCCTTCCATACTATCTTGCGTGGCTTCTAGTTAATTTGGCCATGGTTGCAGCTTGTCTTAGTCGGCTAACTTTACTTCCACGCTTTGCAACTGTTGTTGGAGTGCTGCATGAGTATGAAGCTAGGCATCCTTGCGAGTGGTAAGGCTTTTTATGGACTCCACCAACACGCGCACATCTTCACTGTCCATGGTGAAGTTACAACACAACCCTCAAACTTCCATAAAGAAATCAACAACCAATGGTGGCCTTGAAAGTTTTATTTGTAGCCGAATGATATTGAACAATTCTTGCTAAGATTTAAGCAAGTCTTGATGGCTTCTTGAGTGTCTTGGTCACGCAAGTGTTGAAGGAAAGTGGTAGAATGATTTTGATGAATCTTGGTTAGTGATGAGGGTTTCTTGGTGAAATTCAAACAAGTCGCATAAAGTATAAGGTGTGGACGTCAAATGTGAGTCAAGGTATTGGTATCTTCAAGTTGAAGATGGTATATTATAGAAACATGATGAAATGAAGGAGAGAAAGGAGAGTATGTGTCGAAAGGGTGGGAGATTAAATGGTAAGGTTCGAATGCTAAAAATATTACTCAAACCTATGGAACTACTAGGGAGTTTAAATTTACCTTAAAAGGAAGATAAGTAGGGGAGAAAATGAAAGAAGAATCTGCTAGAAAAATTGAAGAGAGAAATGGAAAAGGAACACTTGAGAGTTGAAGGATAAAATAGAAGAGAATGCTAGAAGGTTAAAGGAATAAATGGAATGTAATGCTGGAAGGTTAAAGGGAGAAATGGAAGAGAAGGGTGTCGTCAAAGAATGGAGGTCTTCTTCGGTTGAAGATATGAATAACTTTAAGAGATCAATTCAAGAAGGATAAATCTTCAACCAAGATTTACGTTGAAGATTCAAGAAGAAGATGAAGATACCCTTTCAGTGGTTTGTTGGATGAATGATATTCTTACATGCAATAGTAAGAATAACAATGACACTCAATGGTTGAAACAATTCAAAAGAATGTCAAGGCTTTGATACCTAAAATGGTGTGGATCAAAGGGAGGGGAACATAGGATTGAATCAGTCCTTTTATTCTTCTGCCAACAAGTTGAGTTTGATGAAGGATTAAGCTCGGCTTATGTGGAATTAAGCTCAAAGATATTTAGGTTTCATTGATAGGATAGGCTTTGACTATCGATGCACATTCAAAGGATCTAAAGAGGAAGAAATGCCCGGCATATCCTATCTTGATTAGGTCTCCAAAATAGAGAAAACAGAAGATTTTAAACTTGAGAGTTTATTCAAATGATCTTCATTATTCTTAACATGTTATGCGTGTATAAGGCATAAGTATATATATAGGAAGTAAGCCTACTTAAAGGGCATAAACTAGCTGGTTAATCTCCTTAATTTAAGCGAGTTTTAACTCACTTGAATTAAGCCTATATAATACCTAACCTCAATCATAACATCATCATTCAAATGATATTAATGACTATCATTACAAAGATCTACAATAAACTATGGTACATACATGAAATTACAACAAAACCCTAGCTTACATGAAATATATTTTAGGTTTTACAATAAGTTTAATATAACTAATGATATCACCAACTATATCTTGTTGTAGTCTCATCCCATGTATGCCATAACCCTTCATGCTCTAAATGCATTGTACACTTTAAGTATCTTCTCGTATGTTGACTTCTTCACCTTGCAAATATGTAACATACCAACAAGAATATCTTCAAGTATTTTCAATATCAAGTATAGAAATATTATCAAGAACATATAAGATTATTGGCTCCATTATTAATAATTCTAATTCTTCATTACCTTGAGAATCATTAGAAGCACTATATACGCTAGATTCACCAACATCATTTTCATTCAATGTTCCGTTTTATCCCTGTATCAAACATGGGTTAAGTGATGATCACACATCTCTCATGGTTGACATGGTGGTATCATCCTCCTAGTTTACTTTTCAAATACTTCTATATTATCTTTAAATTAAAATTTTCTAGTTCATAAATGGGGGGTGTTACAAGTTGATTCACCTATCTGATATGATTTGCTAGGTTAATAAAAATAAACACTCACTAAGACCTCATAAAATGCCACTTACATGACTCTTATCATTATCAGCTCTTTGAATATCTTATCATGTTGTCTAAAAAATCATCCCAAATGAGGGAATAAACATAAAATTCAAATCTAAAACTATCCCTATCCATGGCTTAATTGAAAAACAGGTCTATAATAAGTAGTATGATTTAAAAATACATGATGCCCATACAATTCTTCATCATCATGCAATCTAGCCTCTCATGCAACCGGCTTACATATATCCTCATATTCCTATCAATTAACACATGAAAATAGAACAAATGATATGAGGTAATAAAAATTCCAACTCACCACTAACACAAAATCAAAACTCCACAAGCTTCATTATCAAAATTAAACCTCAACCCACTATAAACTCCAAATATATGTATATCATTCAACCAGGATAGTTTATTATCCTAAAATTATGACCCTATGAAGAGGAAATAACCTAGGGAAGCTAACAACATGTTTATATAAGAATAAAATGAAAAAAAAAAAGTTAAGTATGACAAAGATAATAGCCAAATAACAAGCACACAACAAAAATATAACGAAAACTATAAAACACTTACACCATGCAAATCTCACTCCTTATAAAGATAATAAGGGAGTCAAAAATAATCTTCTAAACTAAAACCATTTGAAATAAAGCTAGAAAACAATTTTAAAACATCTAACATTTAGGATTCTCAAAACCAAAAAATTTTATACCAATTCTTAACAGCCCCATTTTTACTCTTGATAAATATTGTTTAACAAGAATAAATTATGGAAGTAAACACAAGAGATGGAAAGTGATGCCAGACCTTCCATAAGGCTGATGTCCATCATCTATCTCCTATGAGGTGCAAGGTAAAAAACTTGTCTCACAAATCCTGAAATAAAAATTAAACAAAAAATGCATGCAATAAAATCAACAAAAACACTATAAAATTATCGCTAATAAATTAGTGGAAAAATTTTGAGATAAATATGAATTTTTAAAATTTCAACCAAGCATTAAAATATAATTGACCATTTAGAATATAAATTGAGATTTAAACATAATAACTTAATTTCTAAAATATTTTTAAAAAATTACAAGAGTCCTCAAGTGATAAAATTATGATTAACTCTAATACTCAACCCAAGTTAAGATAATATAGGAACTCAAGCTAAAGTACCTGCACACAAGCACATATTCAAGTGTAGTATTAGTATATTGGCATACTAAGCCCCACTTAACAAATAGAAATAGCATACCACATATATTCACACACAAAATAACTTCTAACCATGAAGGGCATGCTCTATTATTAGTTAATGGAAAATAAAAGAGCTTACTTAACAAGAGAACATGCTTATATATTAATATAGAACCCAATAAAATATATATCCTCAACTAAGCGTTAAATCACTGAAGAACATGTGATTGTTGTGAAAATAATGCATTATGAAAGAATTTAAAAAAAATTTAATGAAATCAATCAATTACAATTGAAATTCATGGTATGATATGATTAATAAATTATGGATAATATGATGATGCATACAAGAACATGATAACATATAAGAACATAGAAAACCATAAGAGAATATGGAAACATGCATTCCTAAAAGATCATGAAGTTATGACTAAAGTTGTTGAATAGAAGAAACATTGTAGACATGAATCATTCTTAAATTCATTTAAAACAACTACTCACTATAATTAAAAATATTTATAATATTTATAATTACTCTTGCAAAGCACTTAGAATCTAATGAATTGCATCACATGTCATACTAAATAATTAATGATAGAATCCACATGATCCACATTTTATCGTATAGGATAACTCATTAAATTCACTACTTTATAACTACTCTACCTATCCAAAGTAGAACAACTAAGGAAACATCCCGAAACCCATTGAGGAACACTCTAATCTTAAGTATGTGTACCCCCTATAAGACTCGTACATTACTTATAGAGTCAAATGAGGTCTTGCTAACACACATCAATGATAGAAAAATTGTATAATAATAAGGAATGAAACCACTATAAACTCACCTCAGATTCAATCATGAGGTTACTCACCTAAACCCTAATATAAATATAACACTTGAATTATTATTAAATTCTAGAATGTCTATATATTTCACTACCATAATGATATAATATCAACACTTCATAATACACAACAAAGAACATTTAAACATGCCACGGGGATTTTCCAATCACTTATCTATATTTCACATATATCATACTCGTTACAATTTGCTTCACCAAACATAATTTAGACTCAACATAACTTCCTACTTAGTTGTTATGATGGCGTATATAAACTAACATACATCATTATATTATTGAAACATAGGAAAGAATCATGCTAACACAACATTTTCTATCAACTAGATGTTTAAGGGAGTTTATCTATTATCCCAAGCATAAGAAATGAAGGAAGGAGGATGGTTAACCAACATCAAATATCCACCTATATCATCGTAAATTGTCATTGGAAAATATAGTAATAATTTAGGGAAAATTAATTGAAACATATAATAAAAGGAGACAAATAAATTTTCTTAAGAACCACTTAAATAATTAGGGTTTACAACACAAAACATGATAGCAATCGATTCCAAAGAATGGATCAACAACTATAATGCATAAAATAAATTTAATTTATTTCAAAGAAATGTTAATTAACTTCAAATCAAGGCTAACTTATTTCAAATCAATGTTAATTGATTAATATGTCAAAGAATCAAGAACAACTAAATTACATAAAACTATTCCAAAAAATTAGTGTTTTAAAGCTTAAATTATATGTTTGGACAATTCCAATCATATAATACAAATTAAATGGGTAAGAATTTAATTAAGGTCACTTCAAACAATTCTTTAAAATTAATTTCAAAAGAAACAATAATACAAGTAACCATTTTCATAAATTTATTTTCAAAATTAGACTTTTGAGCTCAAAAATATAATTTGGACAAATTTTATTATTTTATTTGAATTAATTATTAAAAAAATGCAATTAGAAATTTTTTATTACATACTATATAATCAATTTACCAAATGGTAAAAAGGAAAGATCAAATTTAATATATTTAGGGTTTTTAGGCCTAAAATGAAATTTTTTCGAATATTGCTAAAATATATAAATTGATAAATTAGAATTACAATTAAATATATTCTCTTAAAAATTGTATAATCAATTTAATAAAATTACTTATATATTGATCTAATTTAAATCTGCAATAGTATTGAGTGAAAAATCGAATTCCAATTCATTACTCACAAAATTATCAAATTAACACTTTCGACATGAACTAAAATACATTTCTAAGTATATTGCATAATCAATTTATAGAAAAAGCTTAATCTAACAAATAATACCATTAAACCCTCAAAAATAAATTTTAGAACATATATTTACATATGTCAATAGCAAATGTCTGTTATCACACTACTACATAAATAAGAAATCATAACGGCACATTAATAATAGTGTTTATGATATTGTTGCTAAAAGCATGAAAATTTATGTGCAAGACCATTGAGACAATTTTGATAATAGTTGTAGGTTAAAATCGTTATTAATACCTTAAAAAAAAATTTTAGGCGAATTATTTAATAACACTTCATGCAAGAGCCAATATTAAACCTTGTAATCCTTCTGCTTTTTTTTTCCTTTAGGTACAAAATATTTTGATACCCCTTTCTCTCTTTCATATGAGCTCATTTCCTCTCTTACTCCTTTCTCTCAAGCACCATGCACCACCCCTCCTCCTCCTCTCAACTCTTGGCATTGGTACTAGCATTCTCATCCTCTTTGTTGTTGTTTTCTAGCGTTGGTGCTGAATAATTTCACTGCCAAGGCCATTGCATGTGCTATTCTTGTCCCTACAACTAATAGGTCATTCTTGCTCTATCGCGCTCCTAGGTGCTCACCACAACTCCTCTTACTCACAGATTCGCCCCTTACTCTCGCTACTGCTCCTTCTTACACATATGGTTTTGTTCTTCGCTTCTACTTTTATTATATATAAAGGCATGCATGCTGAAAATTGTTACTTTTTGTTGTTAAAAATGTTGTTGTTTGTTATTGAATGTGTTGGTGAAAAAATATTATTGTTTGTTGTTGAATCTATTGGTGTTATTAACATGAATATTTTAGTTGGCCTTATATATATATACCATTGTAGTGCTTAATTGCCAAAAGAAATAAAATATTTAAAAATATTAGTAAAGTCACATGTGAAAAATCTGTGTGTGTATACAGCTTCATTAATAAGCAGGACACTAGGATATTAGGAAATGCCATATAATTAAATGAAAATATAGTTTAAATATATACATCATTAAATGAAAATTAAAATTAGAGGTGCGTGTTAATAATTTTAATTTGATGAGGATTAAATAGAAATAGAAAATAACAAAGATAAAAAAAAATAGTAATTAAGTTAGCCAAAATTAAATGGCATCTTGGAAACTAGAATATATTAAGTGTCATCTAACTGAAATTTGATAATTGGGATGTACTTTCATTATAAAATTGTATAGGAAATTAAAGTAGAGAGATGAGAGGGTTATGTAAGTAAAAATTAAAAAAAAAGGAAAAGGGAAGATATGTTACATTTGGGATGTCAAAAAATTATTGATGTGAGTAAAAGGAAAAAAAAAGAAAAGGGAAGTCGTCGCTCATTATATTAGAGGCACGTAACAAGCATTTAAAAGGGAAAAATAAACACAAACATATGAAAGGGTAATCAGAGTCATAACTCATTATTGGAAAATATTAAAAGGAAAATATTATAACTATTTATTTATTTATAATAATAATATATAGGATATATTGGGGTTTAATTATAGGTATCTAGGTTTAGGGTTAGTTTATTATGATTTATTATGGGCTAGGCTTAGGGTTAGGGTTTAGTGTTTAGTATACTAAATATGATAATTAATATGTTATCTTACAATAAATTATTATATTCATTTTTCTCAACTAAAATTTTAATAATATCATATTATTATATTTAAATTATATATATTATCCTATAAATATCTACTTGATTTTTATGTATAATAATACTAATATAAAGGGCTAGGGCTTAATTATAGCTAGGGTTTAGACTTACACTTTGTCTATTATGATTTATTATGGTTTAGCAAAAGGAAAGGGTTTAGGGTTAGGGCTTAGGGTATATTATACAATATATGATAATTAGTATATCTTAAAATAAACTATATATATATATACAATACTTTTCATTACTTAGAAGTTTATTATCTTATTTTATACTCAACCTAATATTCAAGTAAGTAGGAACGATTCATTTTTACTTAATTTATTATACCAGGCTTGCACAATTAGATGATAGTTTAATTAATATTTTTTCTTAAATAAATAAGTCAAAATTATGTCCTTATTTTAATCATGTGATTCAACTTAATGGAAAAAATTTAGATTCAACTTAACTCATTTAAAATCCAGTGGGAGTAAATGAAAGAATGGTATTATAAAATCTTCAACATCTTAAACATATATAATAGAAGAATATAGAATATTTCAATAATTTGTCTTTTTTTTTATATTAAAATATAGATTAATACCAATAAATAAATATATAAAAATATATTTAATATTATAATTTTTATAATGAGTCAGAAGCTATCATTTTTTAACTATTCAAAAGTTAGTTGATAAGCTAGTAACAATTCAAATAAGAGCAAAAATGAGAGAAGTTGTGTTGTATTATGTACAATGTGGAACAGCTAAAAAACATTTACATGCTTCTAGCTTGTATCTTTTGTGGTTATGTCCTTAGCTTTACATAGTTGGTTAAGATATGGTAAAATGTATTTATGATTTATCTAGTAGAAGAGTTTACATATTTTGTAATTTAGATCCTCTTTACAATAATCTTGATGATAAGATTTAGTGGTTGTTCTTATTTTTAGGTACTGAGATGCCACACATTGACATTACACACCCTCCACCATATCTATGCATGGTGCCTTATGCGGATCTATAAACTCATGTTATATGGTTATGCGACAAGCTAGGTCACTTTTTTGTTAGTTTCTTGTTGTATTATCCATTCCATTTTACATTGTATCACTTACTATTGACCTTACTGCAAATCATAGCTATGGTTAGGGGCTACAGCTTCTTATTTACATTGGTTTATCAACCAAACTAATGCACCACACCAGAGAATTATTGAGGGTGAGGTGTTTGAGAGGGATTATGATCAAATAGCTAGAGAGTTTATGGTGATTGATAATGAGTGGAGGTTTCATTATAGCTTACCTTCAAGTATCCACCATGGTTACCCTAGAATATTCATGACTATAATCTTTATTGATGATGTGAGGAAGTAGATAACATATCAAAATGAGTGGATCTAAGAGTGAAAGTGATTAGTTAGGATCAACAAGGCTACTGGTGGATTTAGTATGATAGTTAAGAGTTATTCTTAGGTAGGTGTTTGGTCTTTAGCAACATTTTTATGTATATAGTGTTTGATATGGTTTTATCAAAGTAAACGGAAGGTTAGATTGAAGATTGTATAGGAAACTATCACCCATGAACTAATGAAAAAGAAACGAAGTAATTTTCTAGAGTATATGTGAAGAAATTGATTAACTAAGTAGGAGAGGCTTGATAGATTTGAGTAGTCTTCAAATATATCGAGTTTGAAGATTGATTGAGGACGGTTGAATCCCAAATTTTCCTTACTCAATGTCAACCAAAAAGGGAGGATAGAATTTAGCTAATGTAGCTCAAAATTTGATCACAAAATCATGTGTTTTATTTCATTCAAATTGCATACAATTCGTGCGCACAAAGGCTTTATATAGGGGAGAAGATAGTCGGTGGTTAGCTAGCCTAAACAGCCGATTATTCCCTCATAATCTAGCCCATTTATCATGGTTGATTTAAGCCCATATTAAGCTTAATCCAAAGCATAATATCATTGGGTAAGATATTAAGGATTAAAAATACAAAGCTATACAATTCACTAAGATATATACATAAAATTATATCAATACCCTAACTTACATAAAATACACTTAGGGTTAGGGTTTCCAAAAAGTTAATACAAATAATGAATATCATCACTATGTCTTCTTGTTGTAATTTATCATCCCATATATTCCATAGTCTTGCATGCTTTGAATACATGTACACATTAAAGTATATGTACATATTCTTCTTGCAAATATGTGACATACCTATAAGAATAACTTGAATGTTTTTCAATATTTAGCATATAATAATTATCAAAAGAATATTTAAAATGATAGGCTCCAACATTAATAATGATAAATCTTCCTTACCTTTAGGATTAATATGAACATGGCAATCATTAGGTTCATTAGATACTCCTGCATCATTCTCCCCAAATAGGGAAGAATTTGCCCTCAAATTTTTATCAGAATAATAAGGAGACAAATCACCAATATTAAAATTTCTTAAAATTCCACCATAACAATCTAAAATTTCAAGTTCATAAACATAATCTTCAAACATTCTTAGTATTTTCAATGGACCATTAGCTCTTGGCATTAGTTTGTTCTTTACGCAAATATAACCATACTAAGTCACCAGGAGAAAACACATAAGACTTTCTATGCTTACTTACTTTATCTTAATACTTGGAATTGGAGTTTTCAATATTATTATTTTATTTTTCTCATGATGTTGTTGAAAAATTTGTATTCTATCTTTATCTTTATAATTTTGTAATTCACCTTTTTTTCAACAGAATCATGTTAATAGGCATGTGAGGATTTACACCATACACCACCTCAAATGGACTAGTTTGAGTAGTACTAGAAGGACTACGATTATAAACAAACTCTACATGAGCTAACTTAACATCTCAATCATTAGTACATTCATTAACTAAATCTCTTAATAGTGTACCAAGAGTTATATTATTTACCTCAGTTTGACCGTTAGTTTGGGGATGATGTGATGTACTAAATAACAATTTAGTACCAAGCATATGCCATAGAGTTTTCCAACAATAACTCATAAACTTGACATAAGGAGTATTTGTAGGAATTATACAAAAACTCATATTTTCTTTCACAAATCATTTATCCATAAGCTCTTGTATTTGTTTTTGTAATACCTTAGCTTCTTCTGGGTTACATCTATAAGCCGATTTATTTGGAATAGGCATACCAGGAACAAGATCAATAGCATGTTCTATACCTCTTTTAGATTGTAATCTAGGAGGTAAGTCATCAGGAAATACATCATTATACTCATCAAGCAACTTAATTAGATTAGGATTTTCAAGTTGTTTTTTTTTTCAGGTTTAGAATCTTTAGAAACTAAAGCATAAAAAATTCCTTCTTCTTTTATACATTTCACCACATGATTTTGATGTAAAAATAATCTCTTCTTATCATCACTAAAAGGCGTATGATCATATAAAGAAGGTGAGAGCCTATATAATTGTTTTTGTTTTTTCACCACATATTCATTAGTTACACCATCATGAGTTGCTTTTCTATCATATTACCATGGTCTACCCAAAAGTAATACACAAGCATCCATAGGTAAAACATCACATAGAACTTCATCATGATAGTCTCTAATAGAAAATGTGACTAAAGCTCTTTTATTTACTTTAGCTCCTTTATCCTTATTTAACCATTGTAAAGAATAGGGTTTAGGATGATTAGTAGTTTCCAAACTAACTTTCTTAACCATTTCCTCACTAGCCACATTAGTACATGAACCACGATAAATTATGAGTCTACAAACCATGTCACCTATTTTACAATTTGTTTTAAAAATCTTCTTTCTTTGAGTAGGTGTAATACTAGGTTGTATTTGTAAAACTCTTTGAATTACAAATCATGGGTCTCCTTCTTCTTCTTCCATAGTTATTATTTCATTCGGAGATTCAACTTCTAATTCTTCATCATCATTACATGGTTCCATGTTTTCTATTTCATGTAAGGTTAAGGCTCTTTCGTTAGGACAATCTCTAGCAAAATTTCCATATCCTTTACATATGAAACATCATTTATTTTCCCTTTCAACTACCTTATTTTTACCTTTATCATCTTTTTTATTCTTTTTATCATATGAAAATGTTGATTTAGGTGTAAAGGTGTTAGAATATGGTTTAGTTGAAGTTGAAGCATTAGACTAAACATAGGCTTTAGTTGATTTGGTTTGTCTTTTAATTTTTATAGCCAATTTTATCAAGTCATCAAGAGAGTCATAAGAGTACATATCAACCTTGTATTTTATTAAATTATTCAAGCCACCTAAGTATCTAGCACATTTTTGTTCCTTTCTTTCATGAACATCACAAATAAGGGCTAGCCTTTCAAATTCTCTAGTGTATTCTTCTACACTAAATAAGCCTTGCCTTAGGGTAGTCATTTTAACATACATATCTTGTTCATACTCCCTATGCACAAAGTTCTTTCTTAAGTGCTTTTTAAGTTTTTTCCAAGATTTTATTTTAGACTTCTCTTGTCTTTCTCTTGTTTGTCTTAAGTTATCATACAAAATTTGAGAAAACTTTTTAAACTTTAGAGTAGCTAATTTGCACTATCTATCATCAACATATTCTATAAACTCAAAAATAGCCTCAATCTCATGCAACCATTCAAAAAATGATTCCACATTCAAATCACCATAAATTTCAGGAATGTCAAATTTAATATCTTGATCTTCATGGTGTGCATTTCATACATGGAATGTAGGTGCTTTTCTTTGGTTGCTTGAGCCAAAATACTTTATCTCCTCTTCTCCATCTTCATGATGAAACAAATTGAAATATGCACATCCACTCTTGGCATGGTACATAGGCTTAATTCTCCCTTCCACACTATCATGTGTGGTTTTCATTCGAACATGCCATGGTTTACACTTCTCTTGGTTAGCCAACTTAGCTTCCACATATTGGGGTTGATGTTGCAGTTTGTTTTGAGTTTGTAATTGGGCATCCATGCATGTGGTGAGGATTTTTATGGACTCTACCAGGGCACGCACCTCTTCACTAGCCATGGTGAAGGTTGACACACAACCCTACTTATTGCACACAATATATTCCACAAAGTGTAGGTGTTGGATTTATTTTTCCTGCAACCAAACAAAGCACAAACCAATTGCTAATTCTTAAACAAACACTAAACACTGCCTGCAGTCCTTGTTTAGGCACAAAGGAGATATTTTAGCCCCAAGAATAGCCACTACACGCAGGTACACACAAAAAATGAGACGTTATTCTATAAAAGATGTGAAATTCATTCACATAAAATCATAGAACATCAATTTTGTGTCTTCAAAAAATGCGTGTCTTCCCGTGGTAGATTCGTGTTGATGTCTTCATAGAAGATATAAAGGAGATCCAGAGGTAAAGGATGGAGTGATTTATTGTGTGAAAATGAAAAGAAACGAGTCAAATAGAGGGCCTACAATTTCTTGGTCTGTTTGGGCGACTAAGGAGTTGTCCAAGAATTTGACACACTTAGCTGCTTCCTCTGCTTGATGCATGAAGGAAACTTGAAATAGCTTGATTCACACTTTTTCATGCACCAATGGAGAGTAGAATACAGTAGTAATGAGGTGTTGGAGAGGCACAAAAGCTCGTGGCTAATAGACTACACAAACTGGTGCACTACTGGTAAATGAAAACTAGTCGGTATTTTATGTGGGAATGTTGGGGAAAATGCAACAAGATCATTGAAAGATTGCAAGAAATTCAATCAAGAACTTCAAGAACAATCAAATAATTTCATCAAAAATCAATATTTCAAAGAAATGGTTGAGCAGCTAATGATTTCTTGGTGCAAGAACACACAGGCGTTCTTCAGGTCTGCAGCTGGTTTCCTACGATAGCTTTGAATAATCGAAGCTTTGATACCAAAAATGATGTGGTTTTATCAAAGTAAATAGATGGTTGGATTAAATATTATATTGGAAACTATCACCTATAAAATAATGAAAAATAAACTAAGTAATTTGCTGGAGTATAGGTGAAGAAATTGACTAACCATGTAGGAGCGGCTCAACAGATTTGAGTAGTCTTCAAATATGTTGAGTTTGAAGATTGATTGAGGAAGGTTGAATCCCAGATTTTCCTTCTCAAATGTTTCAACCCAAAAGGGAGGAAAGATTTACTTTAGCTAATATAGTTCAAATTTGATCATAATCATGTGTTTTATTTCATTCAAATATACTTACAAGTCATTCCCACAAAGGTTTTATATAGGGGAGGAGATAATCAGTGGTTAGCTTGCCTAAACCAGCCAATTATTCCCTCATAATCCAACACATTTATCAAGGTTGAATTAATCCTATATTAAGCTTAATCTAAAGAATAATATAATTGGTTAAATGATACTAAGGATTAATATTACAAAGCTATACAATTGACTAAGATGTATACATGAAATTATATCAATACCCTAACTCACATAAAATACAATTAGGGTTAGGGTTTACAAAAAGTTAATACAAATAATTATTATCATCACTATATCTTCTTGTTGTAAAGTATCATCCTCTGTATTCCATAGTCTTGCATGCTTTGCATATCTGTACACATTAAAGTGTATGAAAATCTTCCTCTTGTAAATATGAGACATACCTACAAGAATAACTTTAATGTTTTTCAATATCAAGCATATAAGAATTATCAAGAATATTTAACATGATAGTTTCCAACATTAATAATGCTAAATCTTCCTTACCTTGAGGATTAGTATGAACATGACAATCATTAGGTTCATTGGATTCTTCTACATCAATGCTGCTATTACTTTTGGGTTCTTCTTAGTTTTTTTGTTTCTTTTAACCTGTACTATGTATATCTTTTGTAATTTGAGCTATTGTAAATTTATATATATTATATTGTGTGTGTGTGCGTGTGTGAAATCTTCCTATGTATAAGTGCTTGTGTATTGATATATTTTTAGAAACATGTTCGAATGATATTTGTATCTTTGTGTGTGGGACCAACACACACACACACACACACACATATATATATATATATACATATAATAGCATGATATATTATACATCAATTAGTTCTAAGTGTTAGTGGTTTGTGGATTATTTTTTAGAATTTAATTGATTTGTAATAATTACTTTTATGTGGGATATATCTAGATTAAAAAACTATAGATTAGAAATAGATGTTTGCAAATCATTTTTCTACAGAATATGATGAAGGAGTGGAGTTTTTCATAAAGTATGCAGTTGAAAATGCTCGATACTCTAGTACAATAGTCAATCTTTTGTGTTTATATTCAACATGTCAGTGTTGATGATTTGGTAGATCATTTATTTGTGTATGGAATTAAAATAAGTCACACTTGTTAGAATGGTGAGATAGAGTCTAAATATGACAATCAAGAAGTTAGGAGTGAAAGTAGTGGATCATCATTTGAGAACTATGAGGAAGATTAGTTAGAGGAGATAACCCAAAAGATTGAGAAAAGTGTCTGAGATTCTCTAAAAATGTTTAAGAACTTATTGAGTGATTCAAAAAAACCTTTATACGATTATTGTAATATTTTTACTAAATTATATGCTATTGTATGGTTATACAACTTAAAAGCATGTAACAAATGGAGTGATAAGAGATTCATGAAATTATTGACACTTATAAAGAAGATGCTTCCAAATGATAACGTTTTACCTAATCGTCTGTACGAAGAGAAGAAAATCCT
Organism: Tamarix chinensis; assembly: GCA_030549775.1. NCBI lineage: Eukaryota > Viridiplantae > Streptophyta > Magnoliopsida > Caryophyllales > Tamaricaceae > Tamarix > Tamarix chinensis. The sequence continues at coordinate 67,875,448 of CM060181.1, forward strand.
TTCATCTATAGGCATGAGTTATGAAAAGATACATACATTCTCTAATGATTGTATAGTATTTTGTAATGAGAATGTGTCTTTTGATAGTTCTCATAATCCTAAATACAAAGCACCACGATACAAGAAGAATAAGTTACCAACTAAGGTGTTATGATATTTTCCTATAATACCAAGATCCAGGCAGATGCTTAATGATGTCCAAGATGCTAGGAACTTTATATTGCATTCTAATGAGAATATAGAAGAATATCTTCTTAAATATCCATCCGACTCTCCAAAATTGATGACAATTGATGGCTTGTTCCCTAAATTTGCTAAAGAAGTAAGCAAGGTGCATCTTGCACTCTCTACGAATGGAATGAATTTGTATAATCAAGGAAGTTATAGTGTATGGCTAGTAATTGTAGTTATATACAAAATACTTTCGTGCCTCTACATGAAATATACATATATGATATTTTCTTTACGCATTTTTTGGCCAAACCAACCAAGGAATGAAATTGATACTTTTTTGGCACCTTTGATTGATGAATTAATGTTTGTCTAGAACATGGGTTTTAAAGTATTTGATGCATATATTGAAGAAAATTTCATTTTGAGAGCAATGTTATTATGTACATTACATGATTTTTTGTCATATGGCAACTTGTTAAGTTATAGTGTGAAAGGCCATTTTGTGTGTTCAATATGTGAAGAGAATTCTTTGTTTGTTCAGCTGATGCATGGTTGGAAGATTATTTTTCTCGGGCATTACAAGTTTTACCTAAGAATCATCACTATAATAGATAAAGGAAAGCCTTGAATGGCTTCCTAAAGAATGGTAGACACATGTCTAGTTTATGGGTCAATAAGTGTATTTGAAAATGAAATGTTTGAGTGTCAAGTTTAAGAAAAAGAATAAAGAGAAGCCACCATCAATTGTGTGGAAAAATATATCTTTATTCTTTGATTATCCTTATTAGGAATCTTTATATGTGAAACATGCCCTTGTTTTGATGTTTATCGAGGAAAATATATATGACAGCCTTAATGGTACATTACTAAATCTTCTATGAAAGACTAAAGATGGCATCAATACTTAAATGGATGTGAAGGAAATGGGCATTATACACAACTAGCATTGCGAGATAATGGAAGAATATCATATTTACCACCGACTTTTCATAAATTCTCCAGAAAAGAGAAAATTGCATTTTGCAAATTCTTTGATAGTGTCAAGGTTGTAAAAGGATATTATTCAAATGTTAGATGGCTCATTTCGATGAAAGAGTTAAAAATAATGGTGTTATGATTGTTATATTTTGATGAACCACTTGTTGGTAATAGAAATACGTGAAATTTTGTCGAAGTGTGTTTGAATTACTCTCATAAAGCTTTTTTGGTTCTTTAATGTAGTCTACTCCAAAATCATACATCCTGATAGTTTTGGTACCTTTCAAAGAGGGATTGTGATTACTTTGTTCCAACTTGAAATATACTTTCCACCCTCATTCATTGACATTATGTTACATCTAACTATTCATTTACTTTAAGAGATATAAAAAATTTTGGACATGTTCATGGGCAGTAGATGTACCTCGTTGAGGGGTTTATGAAGTTGATAAAAGATTACGTGAAGAGTCAATATTGGCCAAAAGGATACATTCTTGAGATTTACCTTATAGAAAAGGCAATTGAATTTTACACGAATTACTTGTCAAATGCTAAAGCTCCTTGTATTCCTATATCTTAACGTGTAGGAAAAATCTAACGATAGGTTATTAGGGGCAAATGGTTTGGGCATGTAGACTCTAACATGTTTCATAAAGCACATTTATATGTATTACATAAAAGTGATGATATTCAGCCATACCTTGAAGAATATATGCATTCATTAAGGATTAAAAACCCACCAAAGAATAAGAATTAGATAATTGATAAACATAATCAATCCTTCATTAATTGACTAAGAGATCGCATCATTCCACTCATCAGACATTCCCCAACTTCAATTTCTAAAACCCTACATTGGTTATCTTGAAAACCCTGTTCTAAAGATTTCTCATATCCTAGTTATACCATAAACTATTATACTTTTTATACAAAACAATAAGATGAGAAAAGTACAATGTAGGATAGTCGGATGACTTTAGTGGCTAAGGCAATGCATGTTGCTAGTATGAAGAACAAGAATCCAACCTATGTAGATATGATTTATTATGATGTGATTAAACATATATGGGATTTAGATTACATTGAATTTAGAGTACTTGTTTTCAGCAACATATGGGTTAATAATAGCAATGGGGTTAGATAAGAATATGGATTCACATTAGTATATCTCAATATGCAAGGCATAAATAAGACCCATTAATCTTGGCATCACAACCAACACAAGTATTCTTTATCACCATTCTTGTTGATAAAAGATGTGTGTCGTACTACTACGATGAAAAGAAATGCTAATGAATGTGATGATTAAAATAATCCCAATTAGGTTAAATATTGTGTCTCAACTATGCAAGTAATTGAATCATTGATTAATGATAACAATAACATTAATAATAAAGAAATATATGTAAGGGTTAATCATCTTGAAGTAATATAAGTATCATATCCTAAACCCAATCAAAAAATAGGGAAAAGGAGAGAAAGGAAAATAAGTCGATGAGGGTAATAATATTGTAACATATGATATGTTTGCTTTATTTTTTGAATGCTTATTTTATATATACTCATTAAATATTATTATGTTAAAACATAGTTTATTTCATGGGGGTAATTACATAACATTCAAAAATAACTTATTTATTGATATTTCATAGAGATATAGAGAATAAAAAAGTGGAGTTGTGATGAGAAATAGAGAATAGTGGAGGTGGGATGGAATAATTGTAATCTTCCTATTAACCTGTATGCAAATATGGTTTTGACATACATTTCACTGGTCATGCATAATTGTGTTCCTATTTCGTATAATAATTGTAAGTAGGTTCCAAAGCATCAAAAGGAGTGTATTTTGCAAGAAGTTAGAGTAAATATGCTATTCTATTTAGTCATTTTTTTTATGTCGAATGTTATTAATTTCAATGCATTAACATTGATATACATATATATGTCTTATTTTGAAGAGAGTGTTTAAATTACAAATGAGGAAAAAATGGCTACATAGATTTTGCTCTGAGTGTCTATGACTATGTAGGGCATACTTGGAAAATAGAAAAAATTTATAGAAAGAGGGATGACTCTTTACACACTAACCCACTTAAACATTATAGTTTTATTGATCAAGATAGTTGGAACCAATTCATTACATATTGTCTTTCATAGGAGCTTAAGGTATTTATTAATTAACAATGAAACTTTTTGTTTAAGAGTATTTCATTGATATTTAAATGACAATGAGTAAATGTTTTGGCTTGTAACATAGGAGAAAAGTGCCAAAAATAAATAGATTGCTAAGTAGAGTAAGTATCGGTATAATATGGCTTGCAAAGGTTATGTAGGACTTGAAGAAGAGTTGGCAGGAGATTTTGATTTATCAATTTAAATATTCAACCTAATGTTATAATAATATTCTTTTTATAAAATTTTTTTTTTTTTACATCTTGTAGGCCAAGACTTGAATCCATGTACTTTGTCCATCAATATTGGTACATTATGGAAGAAGGCTACAGTAACAAAAGATGGATATCATAATAAAGATGTAGAAGGTGCTACCAAAAATATTATAAGTATGATGATATCCCTAACCCTAGTTAGTTTTCTGTGACCAAACAATTATATTATGTTTATTCTTATGTTGTAAATGCAAATATATTGCATACATTATTGGAGGAAATTGAAATGTTAGATTTTGTGGAGGGTGTGGAATAATATAACATTGTGTCATAGGATATAGGAATTGTAGAACAACCCAGAAAATACAAGGGTCTTGGATTAGGGGTTACAAGAACGAGCGTATGTAGTCAATCTTATGGTTCTCGTAGCACCAAGGAGAAAGTGTCTATCCTCACCTAGAAATTAAGCATAGCATTTAAATGGATGGACAACAATGGAGTAAGAATTTTCATTTGTTAAATCTCAAGGGTATAAGCCATCCTATTCAATTGAAGATTATCAGCTTCACATACTCAATGTAATTAGTGTTAGAAACAGCTCATAAGTTGATGCATGTCTTTCTTCTCTTCACGACGTAAACATTACAAACTATAAATTGTTATTAAATTTATTAGGTGTCATAAATAAGTAATAATAGTAACATTTTATTTCATGGATGCATAAATATGACTTGTTAAGGAATAACCTTTCAGCTTGTTTTGTAAAAGGAATGGTACAAATCAATCATAGTACCCAAAGGTAAACAAACCATAGGTATAACTTGGCGCTAAATAAAAAGCCTGTAAGTGTTGACACTCCAATCTTTGGAGATATGCCCTTACCATTTTATAAAGAGGGCAATAATGTAACCATAGTGTTAGAAGCTCATATATGCCCCATGCCTTGGCGTATGAATTAGATATGTCTCACTACTAAAGTTGTAATGGCATTCTCTATCATTATTACACCTTAGTTTTTTTACTTACAATGTTTCTATGTTATTATAGGTATAGCTCATTATAATTCATTTAATATATGAATTAAGGAATCAAGAAAGACGAATGCTCCTAAGAGTAAGGGAAAGAGATGTACTAGTAGAATGAGAAATATAAAAGAGGACATTGATAAAGGAAAGATAACTAAATTAGAAAAATCGATTACCCACCACCAACTTTTGCTTTGTTATATTTCTATGCCCAAAATTAACTCCATGATAATTATATTTCAATTGATAGTCATCCAGAGTATTTTGGAAGGGATGATACTACTTATATCGTACCGACCGATGATATAAGTGATATTTATAATCAAGATTGGATGTTAACCACGAGTGTTATCATATATGTTCCGTAAGTATTATTTCATATGATATATTTTATTACTTTGGAATTTTTTTAATCACTTATATGAGTTATCAATTATTAATAGATATGCATTTTTATTATCATCCATAATTTAGCAGCTGGTTGTGTTGCAATTGAGGGATTATTATCCTCTATTTTTTTTTGTCCATATTATATAGCTGATGGTACAATAATATGAGAGGTTAGGCACATATACTATCTAGCATATCACATTTTAAGTGAGGGATACAACACGTTTTATCTCATTCCTCACCGTATAAGTAAATAATGGGTTTTGTATTCCACCCTACTTGATCAAAATAAAGTCTATGTGTTTGATTCCCTTCAAACATATTCTGTGCCTTTTATAGAAGTTTATCGTGACGAGAAATTATTTATTGACATGTTAGTATAATTTTTTACTTCTTACTTTATTAGCTTATTTTAGCCTATGTTCAACTTTAATTATTTTATGTATATATAGTTACACTATTGTGTATCAACTCTATTTATTAGGGCACTACGAATGGCATATCAAGGGATAGGTGGAAATAGTTTTTCAGACCCAAAGAGTCTTGAATATGAGTATATAATAGTAAGTAGGAAGACACATATTTTGTCTTTTGTTTCAATTAGAATTAATATCTAATAGTCAGAGAACTAACAAAATTTATTTGACAGTATCCGCAATAGTAATATAACGATAATTCTAGATACTATGTTTATAAAGTAATGGATTTGATATTCCAAAAGATATCAATGAACATAGATCCAAGTCATGTACGTTTCTTTTTTTTATATGTTTTCATTAATGAATCATGACATACATATTTTATACTTAACTTAAGTACTAACTAAATAATCAAAACTTGTCAATTTGTAGATTTTTTGTGATGGATATTCACGAGGCCAGAAACAAAGAGGTGATGAAATTGATTAACTTAGAGACCAATGATACAAGCTCGTGCACTTATACATTTGGTATTAGGGATCAAAATTCTACGTGCATGTTTAGGTTTATATTTCATCTACGTCTTTTGGTTATATAGGTTATGATCTATGGACTTTAGACTTTGGTGTGTAGAGCTACCATATTGTGGTATTCCTACTAATTTTGATTCCTAAGTATGCTAAATGTACTAAGACGTACCAATTATAGATTTATTCAAAACATGTATTATCATTTTGGAGGAATACATGCATGTATATATTAATGGATGTGGTTTTACATCATAAATTTGGAAAATATTTTAATATACAACTATGTATGTAGGCTAGAAAAATATTGCAAGAACTATAAAAACAACAGTGAAGTTTTAATAATGGTTGTTTCTTAAAAAGTTATTAAAACAAGCTTTAATAATTTTTTTAGGTAATAACTATTATTAAAATCTTATATAATTATTTGTGTACTGTTTTTAAAAATAGTTTTCCTTAAAACTAATTTTAAAAGTTTCATTTAACACTTAGTTAACCATAATTAGGGTTTAGTAAATACGTAGTCAATGATTAAAATCCTAAATCGATTATATTTTAACAATGGTTTTTATGTAGAAATCACTATTAAAAGTTCCATTTAATGCTTAATTAAGACAAATGAGGGTATAATAAATGAGTAATTGATGAATAAAACCCTAAATCAATTATATTTTAATTATAGTTTTTATGTTGAAACTAATATTAAAAGTTTCATTTAATGTTCATTTAAAGCATTTAGTAAATGTGTAATCAATTATTAAAACCCTAAATTGGTAATGTTTTAATCAATATATAATCAATGATTAAAATCCTAAATTGGTGATGTTTTAACAACATTTTTTTCTAGAAATCGTTATTAAAATGCTAGTTTACTCCAATATTCATAGTTTTCTTGAGATTTTTATGATGGTTTTGAATTTTATGAAAGATTTAATAACAAACGATTCAATAACAGTTCATAACCATTATTAAAACTCGTTTCCATGGTAGTCTTATATGCTATTTCATAGAAATTAAATCAAATTAGAATTTAAGGTGTGTGGTAATTTATTCCAAACTAAACATAGAGAATCAAAGTAACTAAATATTGGTGGAGCTACGTTAGACGGTGAGGACTACTCACTAGTGATCCAGTAATGTAGGAGATGGAAAGATGGAGGTGCTGCTACTATGATGTGTTGCTACTACTACTCCTCCTAGATTTTGTTGGCACCGGCGAGGTGACTTATAGAGGGAGTGGCGGCAAGGTGGTTTTACTAAAGATCACAACAGAAAGAGGAGAGAAACGAGCACAAGTCTAGATTGATACTTTAGCACATAAAGGAAAGGGAAATAAGGAAAGAGTAGAATAATAGAAAGGGGTAGGGTACGTTAATGTGTTTGTTTATTTTTTAAACCAAATATCTAAAATATGATTATAGGGTGATTTTTTCTAAAATTAATTTTTTAAAAAATTATTAGGTAAATAACTAGAAATAAGTAAAGTTTTTTACTAAAAGATCAAATGACTAAAATTAATTATGTACATTTTTGAAACTTTCCTCCAAAAAACAAAGTGAAAAAATGGAAGACAGTAATTTTAGAAATATAATCATATATAAGTTACATAAACCATTTTACATTAAATATTCTAAATATCTTATCAACTTCATAATAACTAATAATTTCAAAGATGAAGTATTTTATACAAGTAAAAATTATTAAAATAATTTAACCTCTTAAAAGAGATTTTGTGTTATAAAATAATTTCTTTTTATTAGAAAAATATAACTCAAAATATTTTCAAAATCAAAAGATAAAATTATAAGAAGAAATGAATTTAAAGTACTAAAATAAAAGTACACAACAAAAACTAAAAGATAAGTTGAACAAAAATCAATTCATGCAGACTTTATAAACTCATAAAATTATCTACAATGACAAATGATCAATTAAAGATCAATATAAATTTAAAACCTTCAATAAAACCATAAAACAAATCGAATCAAAACCAAACTAAAGGTTGAAACTTATAGATTAACATCAATATTTTTTTTTAAATTAGGTTTTTAAAAAATGGGATGGTATATTACAACCCGCTTAATTAAAAATAAGGAATAAAGACTTGACCAAAAGTTGTCATGTAAAGAATTAAAAAAAAACCTAGGTGGAAAGGAAGAAACAGATGATTAGGACTTTAAATAAAGAAAAGTAAGGGGTAAACTAAAAATGAAACACATAATAACAACGCACAAGTAGTATATTTAGTGCTTCATGTAAGGAATTAACAAGTACGCATTGTTGTGTACAAAAATAAAGATAAAATAGAGCATAAAAAATAGAACCCAAATATGTAGAAACCAAATTTGAAAAATCGACAACAGATTACTACAACCCAAAATGCATCACTAGAATTAACTTTATTCCATCTTCAATACTCCTAATCACCTTTCATTTCAAATCCCATATCCCAAGATACCATCCAAAGAAATCTTTTGAAGATAACTCACTAAGTCACACTCCTTTTATAAGATCCTCAATTATCTCACTAATAAAGAAGTGGATACAACTACCTCATCTAATTTGCTAAAGTAATAAGAATAAATCCTCACCAAGACCTCATGTTAAAGTACTTATTCATCATCTATCTACATCAACTCTTTGAATATTTTATCATGTTATCTCGTAAATCATCCTAAGTAAGGGAGTAACAATAAAATTCAAATCTAACACCAACCCCCATTTATAGCTTAATTTGAAATAAGGTGTGTAATAAGAAGCATGATTTAAACATATATGGTGTCAATACAATTCTTCATCAACATGTAATCTAGCATATCATGAAACGTGCTTATATTTATCATCATATTTCTCACAAGTGACACGTAAAAGTAGAACAAAAGGTATAAGACAATAAAAATGTCATTTCACCACCAACACAAAATCAAAACTCCACAAACCTCATTATCAAATTTAAACCTCAAGCCACTCTAAAATCCAAAAGTATATATATCATCCTATAATGTTAGTTTAATATCCTTCACATAATGCTCTAACTAAAACGATACATCTCAAAATTAATTGAACAATAAGAAGGCACACAAGCTAGAGATAATTTGATGAGCTAACTATCTTGTTAAAAGGAAACATCCAAAAGAAGATAACAACGTGTTTGCATAAGATACAAATTCAAATAAGTTAATGTATGGAAATGATAACAACAACCAAATAATAAGAATACCTCTTAAATACACCTATAAGAACTATAAAAAATTACACCATGCAAATCACACTCCTTATAAAAGAAAACTATGTTTTCAAAATTACACATCCAAACTAAAACTATTTGAAATCAAACAAAAATGCCAATTTAAAACATAAAAAGTTTAGGAATTTCAAAACCAAAGCTCTGAAGATGATTGTTACACTCCCATTTTTACTTACAAAAAATTTTATATCAAATTAATGTAATGTAGAAGTAAAAAATAATAATAGGGAGTGCTACCACCACACCAACAATAATACAGATCTCTAGCATCCATCTCTTAATCGGTGTGAGACTATAATTTTTTATCACAAATCATGAAATATAATGTAAAAAAAAAAGTCTCTATTGAAATTTTTGAATAAAAACTTATAAATCATTGCTAATGAATCAGTGAAAATTTGTGAGACATCCATGAATTTGAAAAATCTCAACCAAGTATCAAAATGTATATAGTCGTTTAGAACATGAATTAAAGTTTCAATATAATAACTTCCCTTCCAAAATATTTATAAAATAATTACAACAATCCAAAATGGACAAACTCTTAATTGGTCTAACTCTTAGCCCAATTAAAACTTATGTTGGAACTCAAGCAAAAGTACAAGAACACAAACTACACAAGTGTAGTATCACTATGCTTACATATTAAGTAAACAACATTCAACAAATAGTGATATCATGCCCACGTATATTCATATTCGTACATAACATATAAACAACAAGTGATATCATCCCACATATATTCATATTTGTCCATAACGTATAAACATGAATGATATGCTCATATATATGATGATAGAAAATATAAGGCCTTACAAAATAAGAGAACAAATGCATAACCCTAAGAAAATGTTAACTCTCAACTAAGCATTAATTAAAAAAATAGCATGTTGTTCAAAAATAAGCCATCATGATAGAGCTTGAAAAAAAAATTAAATTCTTAAATTATTGTGGAATTTTAGATTACATGCCTATATGGAGTTTTAGGGTATGATATACCTAAAAAATCATAGATAATAGTTTGACCCATAGAAGAACATAATATGATATAAACACATAGAAAACCATAAGAAAATATGGAAACATGCTTTCCTAAATGGTCATGTTGTTACAAATAAATCTGTTGAATAGAAGAAGCATTATACCCATGAATCATGGTTAAATTCACTTAAAATAACCATTCACTATCTTAAAAATTATTTATAATAATTTTAAATATTTGATCAAAGAACATCAAATTATATGTAGCACAAAGAATGCAATATTGAACGCATAAATAATGTAATCCATACAATCAATTTTTTATCATAGAGGGAACCTCAGTAAGTGAATGATCTATGGTTATGCCAAGAATCTAAAGAACTATAGCTAAAGAAGCATCCCAAAACCTAATAAAGAAATATCTAACCTTAAGTATGCATAATCCCTATAAGATTCGTAGATTACCTATATAATAGAAAAAGGTGTCGCTAACACATGACGGTTACAAAATAACCATATACTAATTGGGAATACATCCGCTACAAACCCCACCACATAGGATGTCTTAAGGCTAATCATCTAAATCCCAACATTAGTCTCACACATGAAACATTATTAATTTCCAAAATATGTATATATTTCATATCTATAATTTCATAACATCAACATTTGATGATACACAACATCTATTTAAACATGACACAAGTTTTGTCCAATCACTTATCAAGAATCCTTATATATCATACTCATTACAATCACAACACTTGACATAATTTAGGCTAAACATATATTATTGCTTAGTTATTACGATTGTGTTCAAAAAAAACATACATAACTATATTATTTAAAAATAGGAAGTAATCATGCTTACAAAAAATTTCCTAACAACTAGATACATTAGGGTGTTTATCTATTATCCTAAGCTTAAGAAATGAAGGAAAGAAGGTTGTCTATGAAACTTTGCTAACCAACCATTATCATCCTTGGTTGTCATAGCAAATGAAGTAATAAGTTAGGAAAAACTAATCAAAACATAATGTAATAAACGAAAAAAAAACTTTCCTCATAGACCACTTAAAAAATTAAGGGTTACAACCACTAAGATTGAGCCTCAATTGAATTGATTTCAAATCAATATTAATTGATAAATATGTAAAAGAATCAAACACAACAAAATTTCATAAAAATTTCCCAAAAATTTATGTTTCAAAGCCCAAATTACAAGTTTACAGAATTCAAATCAATTGGTTCAAAATGAAGGTGTTAGAATGAAACTAGGTTATTTCAAACAATTCCGTAAAATCAATTTCAAAAGAAACGACTATACAACTAACTAATTTCATAATTTTATTTTATAATCTATGTTTTAGGCCAAAAAATGAAATTCTTTCATATTTTATTAATTTATTTAAATTAAAATTTTTGATATATAATTATTCCTATTTTATTCCATACAATATAATCAATTTATTAAAAAAAATAAAGGAGAGATTAAATTAAACACAATTAGGGTTTTTAAGGCAATAATACAAATCAGGTCAAATATTCCTTAAATATTTAAATTGACTAGTCAAACATAAAATTAAATATATTTTCATACAAATTGTATAACTAATTTAATGAAATTACTTATAGATAATTCTAATTTAAATTTAAAAGATTTTTAGCTTAAAAATCCAATTCCAATTGATTTATCCAAAAATTCTCAAATTGACACTTCCAATGAGAAATCAAATATATTTGAATGTATATTACATAATTAATTTATAAAAAATAGCTTAATTGTACGAATGTGAGAAATACAGACATAATAGAGTCGGATTTACAAATAATTTAGTTTATCATAAGATAATTAATAGAAATGGAATCAAATCAAAGTTTTAGGTTTTGGGGCAATTTATTCTAAGTAAAACATAGAGAATTAGAGTGATTGAGGATCAGTGAACCTAGTCAGAGGTGGAAGATCATTTGCTAGTGGTTGTGCGACACTAGAGGTGGCCAAGTGGAGGTTGTGCCACTATGATATGTTGTTACTACTACTCAACCAAATTATCATTGGTATGGATAATGATGAATTGCAAAGGGAGTAGTGGCGTGGTCGACGACTGCATGAGGTGGTGTGGTGGTGTTGCCGAAGATTATCAGAAGTAGAGAGGAGGAAGGAGCTGAGGATGGGGCATTAGCATAGGAAGGAAAGGGAAACGAAGAAAGAAAAGTGAGAAAGAAAGGGGAGGAAGTAAGTCAACTTTTTTTTATTTATTTATTTATTACAAAATTTCTATTATATGATAAAGAGGTGATTTTGTTTTGACATTCATTTACAAAAACTATTAGTTAAATATCCAAGACAAAAATAGTATTCTTTATTAAATGGTAAAATGGCTAAAAATAATTTAATACATTTCCAAAAATTATTCTTTGTAGACCTTAATAGGAAAAACATTAAAAAAAATTTGGACATATAATGATAAATGAGTTATGGAAAGCATTTTACATAAAATATTCTAAAGATCTTATTGACCACATAAAAACAAATAATTTCAAAGACAAAATATTTTGTTTAGATAAAAATCATTAAAATTATTTAACACATTAACATGATTGTATAATTGAAAATAATTTATTCTTATTAACAAAATATAACTCCAAAATACAATCCTAATTACATCACAATGTTATACATGAAAAGGAAGTAAAATACTAAAATGAAAACACACGATAGTAATACTAAAATAAAAACACATGACAGTAACGAAAATATATACCCAATGGAAATCGATTCATGCTAATTTAATAAACTTATAGTTGTGAATAAATTTATCTAGAACTGTGTACAACATTAAAAGATTAAATAAATTGTAACATAAATTCGAAACAGTAGATGAAACCTAAAATGAATCAAATATTTTCAAATATTTGTGAGGATAATAATTTAAATAAAATAATCAATTTAAAATTAAAATAAAAGTTGAAACTCATAAATTAACAATAGTATTTCATAAATATTATATTTAAAAAAATGGGATGTTACATTACTACCCCCTGAAAGAAATTTTGTCCCAAAGTTAAAAAATAAATAAGAGAAGAAACCATAAATTAATTTGAAGCAAGGAATCAAGATTTGACTTAAAGTTGCTAGGCAAAGTATCAAACAATAAGGTGGAATTAAAGAAAAAGATCATTAGAAGTTTTTAGGAAAGAAAGTATGGGGTAAACATAAATACAACATATAATGATACACAAAGAAAAAATTTAAAACTTCACAGAAGGATTTCATTGCTATGCATTGCGTTGTACAAAAACAAAGCTAAATTAGGGCCTAACAAACATAACCCTAATATGTAGAAGTGCAAGTAGAAGTGCAAGTAGACATATCGATAATAGATTACTACAACCCAAAATGCATCACTAGAATAGTTCTAACTTAAATACTCTTAACCAAATTGCATTTCAATTTCCAAATCCCATGGTAGCGTCCACAACAAAACTCTCAAAGATCATTACCTATGTTTGTAACACCCCCATTTTTCAAAACCAATTGACCAGAAAAATATGTGTGGATGCTAAATACAATGAGGGTATTACCACCACAACTAGTGTAAGCAGACACCACTATTCTACTTACACTAGCTGCTAAGGCTAGATAAAATAAGAAAACACACAAAGTACATTTATTAATTCAAACCAATCGAACTGAAAATGTTCCTACAATTGAAACTACAAAAAATCTACTAAAATTAATATGATAAAGAAAATTCTAAAAGTCACCACCACTCTCAATATTCCCCGTCAAGCATGCCATCAACACCTTGAGTAAATTCATACCCAACCTACACTAGATCATCTACTCACCATGTACATCATAGATCATCACAGCCCTGTTTAAAACACGTAACAAGTTTAGCTAGGGGAACAGCTAAGTAATATGTTAGTACAGTGGAATATAATATAGACATGTATATATATATGCAACGAATCATATAATAAAACCAAATGTGAATAAATGAATATAAGATATTAATCTTTAATTTAGGTGATCACAACCTCTAACTATTTAAATGGGTAAACCAACCAGGGGGTCACCTTGCCATCCTAGAGGACAAAGTCCAAAGGGGATAACAAAAGTTCGAAGACCTACCACCAACTATAGGAGGATTAGAAATCACACCTAGACCATCCCAGTGAATAGAGTCTAAAGGGAATAACAAAAGTCCAAAGACCTACCACCAACTACAGGAAGATTTGAAATCACACCTAGGCCATCTCAGTAGACATAGTCTAAAGGGGATAACAAAAGTCTGAAGACCTACCACCTCGATCATCCTGTCCTTAAGTGTGCACACCAGCTAATAGGGTACGGAGAAGCCTATAGAGTAGATGATGAGCCTTAACTAGACCCAGCTGGTAAATAAATAAATATCCACAATAGAAAAGAGGAAGATTATTACTGACTTCAAGAGGACAAACCTGGAAGACACAAAGCCCATTTTATGTTTTACTTTATGTTATTGTATTATAATTAAGTAAAGTCACACAATCCACCATATAAACTTCACTTTATCCACTTTTTATAATAGGTCACTTTTTCGAATTACATAAAAATCTACCCACTTGGAGTCACCGCTCAATTCACCAGCTGCATTGGAACAGAATAAAAATAAATAACTAACCAGCACTTCAAATAAATAAATAAATAATAGTCAAAGTTTCATAGGGTCCAATTATATGCTAACATAAATAACAAAACATAATTTAGTCATATAAGATACGAGACTTGTTATATATGCATAATAAAGAAACAATTGTATAAAATCAACTCTTTACAGCTAGCAGATCAAATAAATAACACAACTATAAAATTACAATATTTACATGAAATTCATCAGGAACCCATATTTATATTAAATTTATAATAAAAAATATAATATCACCCATGGGCCTAATTATATAAAATCATATATATTCGCGTAAGGTCATATGGCTAGATAAGACCATTATATCAAAAAGTGCATAATTAAAATATGCATGAATGCACATATATATATATATATAAAGGTTGAAAGTACTGTTATTAAAATGTGATCTGAACACAAATTCTCACTAGTCACTAGACCTTCACCAATCAGATCAGAGGAATGGATGGTTACTCTATATAAAACCACTCTTTTTCGTTGCTATTTTGTTTTCCTTATATGTGGTTGCTATACAATTTACAAGAAGCTAACCATATATTTATCATAATTGGAGGCTTTTAGGGTTATGGGAGAAGTGTAACTTATCTCTAGAGAATTATAGAAGTGGCTAATTAATTAAAAATGCCCATTTACTAATAAACCATTAAATTGTGTAACAAAATTACTTAATTTATGGGAGAAGTGCAACTTAGCTTTAGAGAATTCTAGAAGTTGCTAATTAATTAAAAAGGCCCATTTACTAATAACCTATTGAATTTTGTAACAACATTACTTAATTAAACTCAATTAGTAACCTATTAATTACTTGCCATGTATAAACGTAATAAAATACTATAATTTAAATCTTTATCATTTAACTATTATAGCTATAGGAAACTTAATCTTATCATTCAAATAATACACGTATACATAATTTCCCTTATATATCTTATTATCGTTGCCGATTTTATATTATTATTATTATTATTCAAAATTATGGGGAATTACAAAGTTAGAATCATTTTTTAAGATCCTATATTATCTCACAACTAGAGAAATGGATTCATATATCTTATATGATTTTCTAGGGTAATAGGAATATACATTCACCTATACCTCATATCAAAACACTTATTCATCATTTATCATTATCAACGCCATAAATATTTGATCATTTTATCTTATAAGTCATCCTAATTGTGAGAA
Source organism: Tamarix chinensis (assembly GCA_030549775.1). NCBI lineage: Eukaryota > Viridiplantae > Streptophyta > Magnoliopsida > Caryophyllales > Tamaricaceae > Tamarix > Tamarix chinensis. The sequence goes on from CM060181.1 coordinate 67,891,455, forward strand.
TGAGCATCAAATTCAAATCTTGTAATCCCCTGAAATTTTAAACAACAATAATTTTTATTTGGGATAAGTTAGCTTTAAAAAGTATTTAATTTAATTATATTATGGATTTTTGAGTATATAAAAGTGGAAAGAAATATTTAATAAATTAAAATAAAGATTTTATTATTTTATCATATTATTTCTATTTAAATAATTTTTCAAGCCAATATTTTGCTAAAATTATCTTTTTTAAACCCATATATTTATATTTAATTATATTAATTAAACTATTAATAAAATAATTTTCTAGAAATATTATATTCTATTATTTTATAAATTAATTATTTTAATTTCCCCTAGTTTCCCTTTTCTTTTTCCCTTTTTCCCTTTTTTCCTCCTTTTTCTCCTTTTTGCTCCTTTCTTTCTTTACCCTTTTTCTCTCCTTTAAGCCGCTAGGCCATTGCCTATGCCCTACCCTCCCCGCACCTAGGCCACCAGTCTACTCCCCTTCCCTCCTATCCTTCTCCCAAATGAGCAGCCCACCCCTCCTTTTCTTTTCCTCCTTTCTCCCCATGCGACTAGGCCATTCCAGCCCCACTTCTTTATTTTACCTTCCTTCCTCCCGATTGAGCCGGCCCACGCTCACCCTTCTTTCCCTCGCCTGGCCTGCTTTCCCCCTTCCTTTCTTTCTTTCTTCTTCTACCTCCAGCCTGACCTATCTTCGTCACCCATGACTGTCATTGCGAGCGCCACGCTTAGCCACTATAGCCTGCAACCATTGCCATCACCTGCCTCTCCCTCTCTCCCCTCTCTCTCTCCCAATATTTCCTTCCCTATTTGGGACCCAACCAACCCTACAACCCCGGCCCACATGGCCCTTTTTTTCCTCTTCTTCCCTTCCCACTCCTTGCCACCTGATCAGTAGCCTACTGCCCTCTTCTTCATCTTCTTTTTCTTCTCCTCGCTAACCCTTCCTACCCCATTTTCTTCAAGCCTTCCCCTTCCCTCGAGTCTTCTCTCCCCATTTCTTCTCCTTCCATTTCCATCCCTATTTTTGCACTACAACCGCCTCCGCCGCTTCTTCCTAGTACCTTCTACTCCTACCCTGTACTACCACAATACCCCCCTCGATCCCCCTATAGTTCCTTCTTCCTCCCCTCTCCTTTTTCTCTCCTTTTTCTCCCTTCTCGACAACATCCCTATAACCCCTCTATCTACCGACATCCTACCACCTCTACCACCTCCTAACCCACTAATATGCTATTTGCAATCTCCTCTACTAGCCCCACACCTCTTTCAGTAGAAACCGACACCCTCACCCCTACATTTTTTCCTTCCTTCTAAGCTAAGCCCACCTCGATAGCCCCCTTTGCAGCGCTGCCGCTCCACTCCCCTCGGTCTCTAATAGCCTAACCCAACCACCACCTACACCCCGCTTCACCCCTACACCCTTCCCTTACCTAAATCATCCCCCGTCTACCTTCTTTCCAAGCCCCAAAACCCTAACTTGAAAACACCCCTTCCTTCTTATTTTTTATGCCACCTTATACCCTTCCACCAATTTTTTGCATGCAACTCATGCTACATGAGCAGGATGAGCTACTACATGCCTTGATTATTTTAGTTCATAAATTTTAATGTATAATAATATTTAAGTTAACTATTTCATTAATTAATTTTTACAAAGTCTTATACTTTTCATTTTCTTACTTCTAATGTGATAAATACTAATATTAATTTTACGTATTGATTTTGCTAGTTAAAGCTTGAATCTGTAACCAAGGTACCGGCAAAGTTTGGTTTTGTGGGAATTAAGGTAACCTTTAAACCCTACTTAAACGTATGGATAATCGTATGCTAGCACATTAGGGTTTAAATATATTATTTTGCATGATATATATTGTTTAATATATTATATGTAGTTGCTTATATTGGTTAATAAAAAGGAAAGAGTTTAGTTATTAATGAAAATGTTGAGTACTTATGATGGAAATATGCCCTAGAACTAATCATATGTTATGATTTGTATTTGCATATTTAGTGATTGTGCTTATTAATAAAAGCATCAATTCATGTTATTCCTTCAAATGTTGTTATCCCGTTGAATTATTATTCTTTATGTAGATAATCACATATGTGAATGGATTGTGGAGCTCTACTAATAGATAGAAAGATTATTAGTCAAGACCTGTCCCTAGTCTAATATCATCTAATAAAGTGATATTAGTGATTACAAGACTAGTATATTGATTAGTTGATGATCATGTTCCACTGGTCATTGATATGAGATATCAAACTAATAACATAGACACATATTATGGAATATGATATTGGACCGACCCAGTAGGAGGACATTGCATTAAATATTGTGCAAAGTGTCATTAGTGTTCTCCAAATAGTATATCATCCTTTGACATGAGATCTTCATATTTGCTGGTATGATGATCATTCTGTTTTAACTTTACCAATCGTTACCCTTATTAGGGGTAATCATAAAGGTATTGATTAGACATGTTGTGAATCATATAGAGGCACATAGTTGATCAAGATGGGATTTGTCCCTCTCATGACATGAGAGAGATATCTTTGGCCCCCTCGACAAGTATGACTAATGTTAGCATGGCCATATGCAAACCAGGTGTTCTTTGTTTAAGGTTAGTCTTACTTGGTGATCGAGAAAGAGTGTGATTGAACATAGCAAGGATGACATGACCAATGTGTTGTGTTCAATCTAAATATCGTGTGACAAAAGGACAAATATACGGGTTATTAACAGGTTTTGTCGAGCATAGGACATTTGCGTAATTTGGATAGTCATAACATCTTGCTAGAGACCTCTTATGATTTGTGGGCCCAAAAGTAGTTTCAGTCCACTGCCAATATTACGTGAACCTACAGAATCGCACACCAAATTTAACTGGATCAAAAACATAAGATGAGATCGTAATATGATTAATATCTCATGAAGTCCAAGTGGTTTTAATGTGATTAAGGCGCAAGTCCAATGCCACTAGGTGGGCTAGAGTGTTAATATAAATTCCCAAGCTAGGGTTTGATTATATATACACCTTTTTTCTCTCTCTCTAAGAGAGAGAAAATAACCTAGCCACCAACACTAGCACACATCCTTAGTGATCTAGATTCAAAGTGTGTGGATACCGGTAGTTGTGTGACGCAATTTGCACTCACTCGCTCAAAGGAGATTAAAATCCAGCAATTGAAATAAACTTAATTGGATCAAGAAATCAATCAAACCATTAACAACTTCAAGCCGATTCTGATTCAATCGTAATCTAGTTCGGGTGACTAGCAGGTTCGTCTTTAATCTAGCATATGTTTCTGGTAAATTTAGCCTTTGATTTTATTCCGCTGCGTTGTGTTTCGCCTAGCTAAATTCCTATAGTGGTAACAGAGCAAAGTGCTATTATTTCTTTCTGCCTGTTGAATTCGTTCTTTGTTTCGATAGGGGTTGATGTGGTCTTTCCCTTATTCGTTCTAAACTTTTTCTTTATTATTTATTTGGATTAAATTATTTGGTCTAATTTCATAGATCTAATTGATTGAATCTAATGATTCAGTTTTAATTTATCATCTTTATTCGGTGATGAATTTGATTGATTTTATGGGATTCAGATGGTTAATCTCATAAGTTTATGAATTTGATTGATCTACTTGTTTTGATTTTGGTTGTTGTTGGTAGCTAGGATTAGGGTAGATTCATATACCTAATTTTGTAACATCTATTCAAAGGTTGTATTAATTTGACTAATTTATTCTAGCCTTTTGAATAAGATTTCATTAATTTGATGAGTTATGTAACACCTATTCAATGAAGATAAATTAATGTGATTAATTTATATTAGATAATTAAATATGATTTGATTAAAGTAATTAAATATGATTTAATTTATATTAGACAATGAGATTTCATTAATTTGATGAGTTATGTAACACCTATTCAATAAAGATAAATTAATGTGATCAATTCAATTGAGGTAAATTAATGTGATTAATTCATATTGGTCTATTAAATAGGGTTTGATTAAGGTGTTTTAAGTCCAATAGGGATTGGACGATTTTTAGATTGATTGGATCAATCCGTTAAAGTTTTTTTTTCATTGAAATTAATTAATGTGATTAATTTAATAAATGCTTGGGGCACTTCCCTTATCCCTACGTTATCTTCTTTTGCACATGCTTGTATGTTAATTTATCTGATAAATGCATGAGTACAGGTATGGAGCAGTTGATCATAGTGATATAGCATGCCCTTGTTTAATACAACCTGCGTATCATTATGTATTTTTGTAATGGTTTTACGGCCTGCGAGTCATTAAGTATTTTTTAAATATTTTCTTCCATTCATAGATCTCTTGTATTTTGGGACACCCTTTTGTATGTATCCTTAGTGCTATTAGCTAGATCATTAGGAAGTAGTGTACATCCTAAATGATAGGTGTTTGGCACATGAAGCAAAGGAATTGCCTTGAAGTGTTCAAGACTGGTGGTGTTCAAAGAAGAGTAGTGGCAATTCGTTGCCGGTCAATTTTTTTTGGGGCCATGCTATATCACACACTTAGTATTCTATTGTTTATTAACTTCGTATATTCTATGTAGATATCATTTGTGAATGTTTTGCATGCGTAGTTGTCCCTTTAATATAAGTCTTAAATGCCTTCCCAATACCTCATGCTATTAACACCAATATCGTCATTGAATGGGTTTGCCACAGCAGAGCATTCATGATTATCTTAGTATAATAGTTTGTGATGATTGTCATTTATTAAAGGTATTGGTTGGACTTCACAAGGCTATCAAAACAATTTCAGGCCTTGAGGCATAAGGTTAGGAATGTGTAGACATTAGATGTCACCTAACAACCAGGAGTTACATAGGATGTAATTAGTAAGGTGTTGCTTACCTAAATTACTAATATCTTAAGCGATAAGCCAAAGCTTACTTAAGTGTTAGTGAATTATAGGTCCTGGCTTGCAAAATTTCAATGGGACAATGAGATTTAGTGGGAGATTCTTTTACTTTGGCAAGTATATAGAATCTAATTATTTAAGAAGCACAAATTTAAATCTTCGCATATCTTTTGTTATAGATCAACATGACAAATAATAACACCAACACCTTCTCACTGTGATCGGTCCTTGAGAAGGACAAACTAAATGGAAATAAATTCCTCGACTAGCATAGAAATTTGAGAATAGTTCTCACAAGAAAGGAAACACTATGTCCTAGAATAGGCAGTCCCTCAGGAACCAGTAGTTAATGCCCCATGTGCCGAGCAAGCTGCTTATCATAAGCATAAAGATGAGTCATTGGATGTAGCTTGTCTAATGTTATCTTACATGCACTCAGACCTTCAAAACCAATTTGACCTCATGGTTGATGCCCATACTCGAATCACTGAACTCAAGAAACTTTTTTGAGAAACAAGCTCGAGTTGAAAGGTTTGAGACTACAAAAGCATTGTTCTCATGCAAGCTCACAGAAGGGAACCTAGTCAGTCCACATGTTCTTAATATGATTGTCTATGTCGATTATCTTGAGTGATTGGATGTTCCCATTAACCAAGAGTTGGCTACAGATCTGATCCTACAATCGTTGCCTAAGTCATATGATCAGTTCGTCATGAACTACATCATGCATAATCTCAAGAAATCGCTAACTAAGTTGCATGGGATGCTTAAGACTGCTGAACAAAACATTAAGAAGCCAAATAATGTTTTAATGGTTCAAAAGGGAAAAGGTTTCAAGAGAGTTGGTAAAGGTAAAGGAAAGGCTGATCCCAAAGGTAAGGGTAAGGCTCCAGTTAAGAACTGGAATAGACTTAACAAAGTCAATCCTAAGCCTGGACTAACTGCTGACCAACAATGCTTCTATTGTAAGAAGTTTGGCCACTAGAAGAGGAATTGTAAGAAAGACTTGGAAGATAAGAAGAATGGCTTGGTTGAAGCCACAACTTCAAGTATTTATGTTATAGAAGTAAATGTTACTACTTCTACTTCTTCATGGGTATTAGATACTGGATGTGGATCTCATATTTGTACAAATATGAAGGGTCTAAAGGAGAGTAGAAGAATGGCAAAAGGAGAATTGGACCTACGCATTAGAAATGGAGCAAGAGTTGCTACTCAAGCTGTAGGAACATTTAATTTAGCCTTGCCATTGGGATTGATTCTAGAGCTTAATAATTGCTATCATGTACCTACTATAAGTAGGAACATCATCCCTGCTTTTTGTTTGGATAAGGAAGGCTTTCATTTCATTATTAAGAATAATAGTTGCTCCTTTTATTTGAATGAAGTGTTTTATGCATGTGCCTGAATGAATAATGGGCTTTATGTTCTAGGACTTGATTTCCCTGTTTATAACATTAATACTAAAAGATTCAAGTCCAATGATTCGAATCCAACTTACCTTTGGCATTGTCGTTTAGGACATATAAATGAGAATCACATTATGAAGCTCCATAGAGATAGACTTCTACAATCATTTGATTTTGAATCATTTGAAACGTGTGAATCTTGTTTATTAGGGAAAATGGCTAAATCCCCATTTTCTGGTAACAGTCAAAGGGCTGATTAATTATTAGACCTCATACATACTGATGTTTGTGGACCAATAAGTTCAATTGCTAGAGGAGGGTTTCAATACTTCATCACATTTACTGATGGCTTCAATCGATATGGTTATGTTTATCTTATGAAACATTAACATGAATCATTTGAAAATTTCAAAGGATTTCAGAATGAAGTACAGAACCAACTTTGTAGAACTATTAAAGCTCTTCAATCCGATCGAGGAGGTGAATACTTGAGCCAAGCTTTTGATGACCATCTTAAAAGATGTGGAATAGTTTCACAACTAACTCCACCAGGAACTCCACAGTGGAATTGTGTATCTGAATGGAGGAATTGAACTTTCTTAAATATGGTTCGATCAATGATGAGTCACACTGATCTTTCAATCTCTTTCTTGGCTATGCTCTTGAGACTGCAGCGTTCACAGTGAATAGAGCTCCATCAAAAGCAGTAGAAAAGACTCCATATGAGATATGGACTAGAAAAGTTCCAAGTTTATCTTTTCTCAAGATTCGGTGTTGTGAAGCATATGTAAAATGTTTAACCTCAAGCAAGCTTGAACCCAAATCAGAAAAATGCTTCTTTGTGGGATATTCTAAAGAAACTAAAGGATATTACTTTTACAACTGCACCGAGAACAAAGTGTTTGTTGCTCGGCATGGTGTCTTCCTAGAAAGAGAATTTCTTTCGGGAGGAGCTAGTGGGAGTAAAGTACATCTTGAAGAAATTCAAGAACCACAGGATAATGATCCCAATGTAATAGAGCCTAAGCAGCCTCTACAATCTATTATATGACCTACAGAAGTGGAAAGCGTTCCACGTAGGTCTACAAGGGTGTGTCACGAGCCAGAGAGATACATGTTTCTCATGACTGAACATCGTGATGTGTTATTGTTAGACAATGATGAACCCTTAACATATGAAGAAGCAATGATGAGCTCTGAATTCGATAAATGGCTAAAGGTTTCAAACAAATTTATGGTACTGACTATGATGAAACCTATTTACCTGTTGCTATGCTTAAATCCATTCAGATCCTTCTAGCAATTGATGCATTCCATGATAATGAAATATGGCAAATGGATGTCAAAACTGCATTCCTTAATGGTTATTTACAGGAGGATGTGTATATGACACAAACTACAGGTTTTGGGTATCCTAGCATTGCTGGAAAAGGTATGCAAGCTTAAGAGATCCATTTATGGTCTTAAACAAGCATCTTGGAGTTGGAATGTTCGTTTTGATGAAGTAGTCAAAGAGTTTAGCTTCATCAGATGTGAAGAAGAGTCTTGTGTTTACAAGAATTTTAGTGGGAGTGCACTTGTTTTCCTTATTCTTTATGTGGATGACATACTCCTTATTGGAAATGATATTCCTATGCTATAGTCTATAAGGACATGTCTAGGTAATTCATTTTCAATGAAGGATCTTGGCAAGGTAGCCTATATTTTGGGGATCAAGATCTATAGGGATAGATCATGAGAGTTGATTGGATTAAATCAAAGTACTTATATCAACAAGATCCTCTATAGGTACAATATGCAAGACTCTAGGAGAGGTTTCTTGCCTATGCAACATGATCTAGCTCTGAGCAAGACTCAGTGTCCTCAGACATAGGATGAGAGAGACCGCATGAGTAGAATTCCATATGCTTCAGCCATTGGTTCCAGATATCTCATATGCCATTAGTATAGCAAGCAGGTTCCAATGTGACCCTGGTGAGAGTCACGGGACTGCAGTCAAGAACATTCTCAAGTAGTTGAGAAGGATAAAGGAAATGTTCTTGGTATATGAAGGAGAACAGGATCTATTGGTAACTGGTTACACAGATGCGAGTTTCCGAACAGATAAAGATGATTTTCGATAGTAGTAAGGTTATGTGTTTTACCTTAACGGTGGCTCTATGAGTTGGAAGAGTTCAAAACAAGACACAGTTGCTAATTTTACAACAGAAGCTCAGTATATTGCTGCTTCAGAAGCATCAAAGGAAGTAGTGTGGATTAGAAAATTCATCACTGAACTAGAAGTAGTTCCTAGCATTTTGAGTCCAGTTTGTTTATACTATGACAACGATGGAGCTATTGCACAGGCTAAGGAGCCAAGGTCTCATCAGAAGACCAAGCACATACTCAGGAAATATCAAATCATTCGAGAGATTGTCCAGAGGGGTGATGTGAATTTGTGCAAGGTTCATACAGATGCAAATATTGCTGATCCATTAACCAAACCTCTTCCACAACCTAGGTATGAACGTCATACTAGTTCACAAGGCATTAGGTTTATATATGATTGGTCCTAGTGCAAGTGGAAGACTGATGGAAATATGCCCTAGAACAAATCATATGTTATGATTTGTATTTGCATATTTAGTGATTATGCTTATTAATAAAAGCATCAACTAATGTTATTCAATCAAATGTAGTTATCCCTTTGAATAATTATTCTTTATGTAGATAATCAAGTATATGAATGGATTCTGGAACTCTACTAATAGATATAAAGATTATTAGTCAAAAACTGTCCCTAGTCTAATATCATCTAATTAAGGGATATTAGTGATTATAAGACTAGTATGTTGATTAGTTGATGATCATGTTCCAGTGGTCATTGATATGAGATATCAAACTAATAACATAGATATATATTATGGAATATGATATTGGACCGACCCAGTAGGAGGACACTGCATTAAATATTGTACAAAGTGTCATCAGTGTTCTCCAAATAGTATATTGTCCTTTGACCTGAGATCTTCATATTTGCCGGTATGATGATCATTCTGTTTTAAATTCACCAATTGTTACCCTTATTAGGGGTGATCATAAAGGTATTGATTAGACATGTTGTGAATCATATAGAGGCACATAGTTGATCAAGATGGGATTTGTCCCTCTCATGACATGAGAGAGATATCTTTGGGCCCCTCGACAAGTACGACTAATGTTAGCATGGCCATGTGCAAACCAGGTGTCGTGTGTTTAAGGTTAGTCTTACCTAGTAATCGAGAAAGTGTGTGATTGAACATAGCAAGGATGACACGACCAATGCCTTGTGATCAATCTAAATATCATGTGACAAAAGGATAAATATACGGGTTATTAATAGGTTATGTCGAGCATAGGACATTTGCGTAATTTGGGTAGTCATAATGTCTTGCTAGAGACCTCTTATGATTTGTGGGCCCAAAAGGAGTTTTGGTCCACTGCCAATATTACGTGAACCTACAGGGTCGCACACCGAACTGAATTAGATTAAAAAGATAAGATGAGATCTTAATATGATTAATATCTCATCAAGTCCAAGTGGTTTTAATGTGATGAAGGCCCAAGTCCAATGCCACTAGGTGGCTAGTGTGTTAATATAAATACCCAAGCTAGGGTTTTATTATATATACACCTTTTTGCTCTTGCTCTAAGAGAGAGAAAATAACCTAGCCACCAACACTGGTTATTCGTGAAATTGAGAGAGTGTTCCATTAGCACTAGGATGCTTCCTTAGTGATCTAGATTCAAAGTGTGTGGATACCGGTAGAGGTGTGACGCAATTCACACTCGCTCTCTCAAAGGACATTGAAATCTAGCAATTGAAATAAACTCAATTGGATCAAGAGATCAATCAAACCATTAACAACATCGAGCCGATTCTTATTCAATCGTAATCTAGTCCGGGTAACTAGCAGGTTCGTCTTTAATCTTGCATATGTTCCTGGTAAATTTAGCATTTGATTTTATTCCGTTGCTTTGTGTTTCACTTGGCTAAATTCCTACAACTTATCCATGTTATATTATGTTATTGTGATCATTAATGCATGAATAATATTATTGTGAGCCCTATGGGTATTTTAGTAATATGTCTAGTGCAAGAATGTGGTCTAATATGTGTGGGTTCTAATGAATATTATATTAAAATATAATAGTTGGTGGAGTTGGATAATGAGAATGGAGTATTAATATTACTATTTGAAGTAGAAATGATAACTTAATCAAAGTGGTGTAATAAAAGGGTAAAATGGTGATAACACAAATTTTTCTATCTACTAGATGTTCAAGCAAGTTTATCTACTATCCCAATCTTAAGGCATGAAAGAAAGAAGGAAGGTTAACCAACTTTGAAGCTCCATCTACATTATCATATATCATTAATGGAAAACTTAGTAATAAGTTAAGGAAAACTAATTGAAACATAGAATAATAGAAAAAAAATCTCAAAAAATTTAACACTTAAACAATTAGGTTTTACAACCTAAAATTTCAAACTAATCAATTTAAGCAAATTGATCCAATATGATATGGCAAAGACAAAATTTACATGATTTTAAATCAATTACATAATTAATACAAATTGAAGTTGCTTAAATGCCAATGACATCATTTAAAATAATTCTATAAAATCAATTTTAGAAGAAGAAACTATATAATTAATTAATTTCATAATTTCATTTTAATAATAAGAGTTTTAGGCCTAAAAATGTAGTTTGATCAAATTTTGATAATTTATTAAAATTAAATGTTTATAAATGCAATTACACTTATTTTATTTCATATTGTGTAATCAATATTTTAAAAACCATAAAATAAAGATCTAATTTAAAACATTTATGGTTTTTGATCTTAGAATGTACATCTGGTATAATCTTGCTAAAAAAAATTAATTGTTAGATCCGAATAGAAAGAAAACATATTCTCATGTAAATTATATTATCAATTTAATAACAATACTCTTAGATTAATCTAATTTAAATCAATAAGAGTTTGGACAAAAAAATCCAATTCAAATTTATTTCTCACCAAATTCATAAATTTACACTTCCAACATGAAATGAAATACATTTCAATCTATATTGCATAATATCAAAGTGCTACCAAAGTCACTCTTATCTCGTAACTCCTTTCTCCTAAGGCTTCGAGTGAGGCATACCCATAGCTAAGAAGAATATGTCTCCTTTTTCCTTAATTGTTAACCAATTATGCCTAGCTATTAGTTCTATGTTTACTCATAGTCATTTGTGTGGGAGTGGTTCTCAAAGCTATAAAATTATTGAGAATTTGTAAGACGAATTTCCCTTATTCCCTTTGAGGAAGCTTTATTTAATGTTGATATTATCTCTATTGGTGTGCATAAGGCTTCACCTAATTTTTATAGTCCTAATTCAAGTACATGGAACTACTTGGCAGAGAAGACACCTAGTCTTGATAAAGATGATGCTAATTGGAAAACCTAATCCAATGCCATCAATGGTTGAAGTGAAAAAATTAGTATAGGATTGATTGGAGGTTTTTTGCCGTAGTGAAGGACTTTTTTGAAGGGATATTTTTGCTATGAATAGAAATCCTTATCAAGGTTAAAAATTATCATATATTCCTCGATCATTGGATAAAGGGCATATTGTTATTAAAGAAGATAAGGTCGATGTTGAAATAGAAACTAATTTATCGTCTAATGCCTTGGCGGGATATGTGTTTGGTGACACTCCTACTTACAACAAAATTTATAGGTATGTGTGTATGCATTAAAAATCTATTTCATTACCACAAGTGTTACTTAATAATTTGGGATATTTTATTTTTAAGTTCAATAACATAAAAGATATGAAATATGTATTTGGATAACATTAGATATTTTTATATAGGCCTTTTGTGTCAAAGCTCTGACATTTAAAGATGATGATTGATATGAGCAAGATTCATGTTGTGCCTTTATGGTTAAAATTTGCAAACTTTCCTCTAGAATACTATGCTAGAATTCATTAAATAGAATTATAATTGTTGTGGGGATGCCCCAATGCACTAATGTCGTAAGAGTGAAAAGGGAACTAGTGTTATTCCATAGGTTACTAGTTGAGATAGAAGTCAAGAAACCCCTAGTAGGTTCCTTGTTTTTTGTTGGTCCGAATGGGGGACATATCACTCAATAAATTCAATATGATTGGATGCTTACGTACTTCCATTTTTGTGATTTGTTTAGCAATGATGTACATATTTGTCAGAGAAATAAAGCTAACAATAAAACCCCTATTAATAGAGGATAATGGGTTTTGGTTAGGGATTATAGAAAAGGTAAGAAGATTGATCAAGATAGGGATAGTGATGGTGTGGGTAATACTAGTGTATAATGAACTAGTTACACTTGGAACATTGACAACACAGTAACAACTAGCTTTAGTTTCCTACAAATCTAAGGAATATAAGATCCCATCACATAACAACCTCAAAAGAAGTTTGATGAGTTTATAGGACTTACTAATATTTTGTCTAAGCAATGTCAAAAAGGGCCTAATAATCAATGAATTTTTACTAATAATTTACTAATTGATGATGGGCTTGAAAATTTAGTGGAGAATACTAATCTTCTTCCATTTTTTGAGTTGAGATTTATGGGGAGTATAGCAACAACAATAGTCTAGGCGAACTAAGGAGGTGGTTCAAGGTCTATTCACAAATAGCATGCAAGGAGAGGTGCTCAACATACTGAACCTTTTGAGCATGCTTAGTACATGGAATTTAAGAGGATTAAATAACACTTCCAAGATTAAGGAAGTTAATCATTTATGCAATAGCCATGCTATCATTATTATTTTTATTAGAGATAATCGTGAAATAGAATAACTTTTTTTATTTTAAATAATGTCAGGATAGGATAGGACATTATAAATAACTACTCAAGTTACTATAATGGAAGAATTGGGTCACTAGGGGTCCTAATGTCTAATGCATTAAAGTAATTAATATGTGTAATCAAGCCATATAGTTTGAGGTCAATAATTTACCTAGTAACCTTGTGTTTAATGCTAGTTTCATTTATGCTCTAAATAGTGGGGATGAGAGGAGAAGGTTGTGGAATTAGCTAAAATAGTAAAGAATTAGGGGAACCACATGGATTCTTATGGGTGACTTTAATATGGTCATTTCTTCTAGTGAAAAATTTCAAGGTGATATACCCAATTCTACTAATATGTAAGAATTTTAGGATAGTTGTTTGGATTTGGGTTTAATTGATTTACAAGGCTAAGGTTGTTTCTATATCTAGTGTAGTAAGAGATGAGGAGATGTTATAGTTATATGTAAGTAGGACGGAGCATTAGGCAACTTAGAGTGGTTGGAATCATTTCCTTCTTCAATGATTGAGTTCCTTAGCTCTTTAGTGTTAGGTCATATCCCAATGGTCATAAATCTCCAACTATTAGTTGTTCATAAAAAGAAGCCTTTCAATATCTTCCATTTTTGCAAAGAGGATGAGGCTTTTATACCTTCGATTTATTTTTCTTGGCGACAACAACTACAAGGAAAATATTTCCTTCAGATATATTTTGGATTGCAAGCTCTTTAATAGGACCTAAAGAACCTAAATTAGAATAAATAGGGCACTATTTTTTAGAAAGTTGGCACCATAAGAGAATAGGTGTCCTTGCATCAGAAAGAAAATACAAAGTGACTCTTTAAACACTACAAATAGGGATTAACTAAAGGTTCTTGAAAGAAATTATGGCCATTTGTTTCATTGTGAGGAGATGTTACTAAGGCACAAGTATTGCATTCATCAGTTATATTGTGGTGACTCTAATCATAAGTTCTTTTATACTAGAGTAAAGGAGAGAGAGATAATAGGAATACCATAGCCTTCTTGCTGAATGAGGCTGGTAGAGAGATGAGAGGTTCCAATGAAATTCAAGGAGCCTTCATTGGATATTTGAAAAATATTTTAATCATTAAATCTCCCTCAATTAACTAAATGAACCAAATTATGATGCAAGGATCTTTAACAAATAATCATCAAACAACCCAAAAAGCTCTAGTTTTAATATAAGAAGTTAAAGTAGTTGTATTTTTAGTTGGAGATATTAAAGCACTTAGGGTTGATGGTTTTATAGCTTGTTTCCTTAAGAAAAGTTGTGGAACACGTAGTGATGAAGCATTTATGGCAATGAGATAATTCTTTATTACAGGTTTATTTCCTCAAAAGTTAAATGTATCCTCTTAAACCCTTGTTCCTAAGAAGCTAAATCCACAAATAGTTACTAATTTCAAGACTATTACATGTCTTACCATGCTTCAATAGATTATTTCAAATATATTAATGCATAGAATGCAAAATACTATACCCTCAATTATTGATTTGAATTGGTTACTTTCATTAAGGAAAAAAATATTAGTAAGAATGTATTGTAGGCTGATCAGTTGGCGCATAAATATAATTGTATAGGGGTATCACTAATATGCATGTTAAAGTTAGATATTCAAAAAGCCATTGATATGGTCAACTAGAATGTTCTCTAGAACCTTTTTCTACTGTATGGGTTCCCCTATCAATTAGTTAAGTTGATTATGGCTTGTTTAGACATAGTGTCATTCTCCATTCTTTATAATGGTGTATTGAGTCCTCCTTTTAAGGATAAGAGAGGTTTGAAACAAGGTGATCCTATATTTCCTTGTCTTTTTATCATTGTCGTGGACTATCTTTCTAGATATCTAAAACTATAATGGTCTGATGGGTCTTTTAAAGGAAGCCCTCAATGTAAAGTCCTAAAGATTGTTAACCTTAGTGTTGAGGATGACATCCTAATCTTTTACCATGGTGATTAAAAGGGTATGAAGTTTATGATTTATGAGATTTAGCATTTTTCTAGGTTATCATGACTAATCCATAATCCTTTAAAATGCATGATCTATTTAGGTGGTGCAGAGCCAGATATGAGAATATCAATAAGTTATTTGTTTAATTTATAAGAAAATGAATTCCCTATCACTTATCTTAGTTTTCCATTACCCTGATCATGGTTTTTGTCTAGCCTTCTTCAACCAATTTTGGGAAAGGAAATAGCTAGACTAAGAAATTGGAGCAAAATCTATCTGTCTTATACAAGAAGGTTACAATTTATCAAATCAGTGTTATTTAGTTTACAATTAAATTTTAGAAAGGTTATTCTTTCCCCAAGAAATATATTTCATTAGTTTATGGGATTCTAGAAGAAGTTGTTGTTATCGGATAAGATGCATGGTAGATAATGAGCTCTTGTTTTGTGAGATAATATATGTTTCCCTATGGAGGAAAGTTTTCTTTGTTTATTTAACATGAATGATTTGAATCACTGTGCCTTGGGTAATTTGAAATATTGCTCTTAAGAAGGACTCTCTATGGGTTAGATGAGTTTATTCAGTCTATCTCAAGTATACTTATCTATGGGATTATAATCCTACTACATACACTTCATGTCCTTTTAGAAATAATTCTTCTTATAAGAATGGAGTTATAAAGCTTTATATAATATGAATTGTAGAATGGTTATCTTGGTTATAGTATTAAAGTAGATTATAAAGATGTGAGACTAAGGTAAGATAAATAAAGGTGGTCAAAAATTGTGTGTTATCCCTTTAATTTCCCGAGATAGATGTTTCTTTTGTGGCTAGGCTTAAGAGATAGATTGATGACTAAAGCTACAATTGTGGAAATTGGCATTAGTGTGAATGATCTGTGCGTGTTTTGTCAGTAAGAAACTAAAATAAGGGAACATTTATTCATCCTCCTCCCTTTCATTATTGAAATTTCGATGAAAATTAGACATATAGCTAGAAGGCAAGATAACATTCAAAGGTGGTAGCATGAGATCAAGATTTTAGTGACAATGTCTAGATAAAATAGTTAGAAGAAGCACATCATGGGAGCTACTTTTAAGTCCTTTATTAAAAATATTTGGCAAGAGAAAAATATTTGAAACTATGAGAATCAAAGTAAAAATTTCCCTTTTATTTTTTGGAAAATTGTTATGTTTGGAGTTAGAAGACTACAACATCTACATTTTAAGGCTAAATTTATTAAGTGTTTTAGTATGGCTGATAATATGGTTTGATGGCTATGCTTTGTGGAAAATACTCATTTTCATAAGAATAGAAATATTAATTATCAAAAAAATTTATATTGAATAATCAGTTTATAGAAAATAACTTAATTTAAAATTTTGAGAAATCCAATTATAACTTGTTGAAAATTCAATTTTCACAAGTCAAAAACAAATAATGCAATTAACCACTCCAAGTAACTCATACAACATATATATACATAATTCAACAACAAATTTAGCTTTTCAAAAGCTAATTCCAAGAAATTATACCAAAATAGAAATTAAGGATCTAGATAATTTATATGAAATGAAATGGACAAAATCAGAATGATTAGTGGAACTATGTCGAAGGGTGAGGATTACTCGTCGATAGTTGAGAGACGTTAGGGGCAGCCAATTGGAGGCTTCACTTGCAAGATCCCAAAAATTTTATAAATAGCCTTTATTTGGGATAAATTAAATTTTAAATTTATATAATTTAATTATTTTGTTGATTTTTAAGTATATAAATTGGATATGAATATTTAATAAATTAAAATAAATAATTTGTTAATTTATCATACTCATTTAATTTAAATAATTTTTCAAACTACTATTTTACTAAAAATTACCTTTCTAAAACCAATATATTAAATTATAAAAAATTAAATAATTATATTAATTTATCAGCCAAATATGTTACATTCCATTATTCCAAAAAATTATTTTTTTTTCTACCTTTTTTTCTTTTTTCCTTTTTTCTTTCTTCATTTCTTCTTTTCCTTCTTTTTACTTTTCTTCCTTTTTCTCCTTTGAGCTGCCAAGCCTGCCTTGCCTTCCTCCCTGTGTTGGGCCACTGCCCGACCCATTTCCTCTCTTCCTTTCCTTCTCCTTTTCCCACATCATCCACCAAAGCTCGCCTTTCCTTTTCTTTTTCTCTTCCTTTCACCTTCAACTAGGCCAACCCACTCTTTTTTTTCTTGTCCCCTCACCTTTTCGCATTGGCCGGCCTACTTCCTCTTCTTACTCCCTCACACAGCTGTCCTGCCTCTCCTTTCCTTTTCTTCTTCTTCTTCTTCTTCTTCTTCTTCTTCTTTCTCTTCTCCTTCTTGAATAATTTAACTACGCCATGGCAGCCTCATACACAATTATTTGCCACCACTGACCTCCCACAACAACCTACTCTCTCTTCCCCTCTCTATGCTATCCTTTTCTTCTTATTTTTTGACCAAACAAGACTTGCACCCCTAGCCCCACATAACTTCCATTCTTCTTGCTCCTTCTCCCTATAACTATCACCCTATGCTTGCCACCACAGCCTCCTAACCGGCACCATACCTCCCGTCCTCTCCCTCTCCTTTTTCCTCCTCTCTCCTACTTCATTTTTACCCTATTTGATCCCTTCTTATCCATCTTCCAACCCTCCATTCTCCCTTCTTCTCCTCTCCTTTCCTTCCCCTATTTTTGTTGCGCCACCCTTGACTGCCACTTTCACTGCCCTACTAATCACCTACACCACCTCCTACCACCCTTTACTATCACCCTACACCAAGCCACCCCTCGAGACCTTGCAGTCCCTTTGCTTCCTCTTCTTTTCTTTTTCCCCTTCTCAGCCTCTACATTACTCCTCCATATTATGCACCATTTCGCCACTTTTCCACCTCCTAAGCCACCGACCTACTCCCTACAACCTCCCCTACCACACCCTTACCTCCCTTGGCTAAAAGCCCTACATCCCCTCCTTTTCCTTCTTCTTTTCCTTCCTTCTCCTTCTCCACCCAACTCTAGACCCACTTTTCCTGGCCTACAAATACCGTCTCCGCTACCTTTCGCTACCTATCATCCCTCCCCAAGCACCACCTACACCCCCACTCCATACTTGCACTTAGCCTCCATCCTAGCTCCCCTCCACAAGTCCCCTACGTAACCCCCAAAAGCCTTAATCAAGCTACCCTCTTCTATGCCTATTCCCTTTTTTACCTCCTCCTTTCCTTACTCTCCATGTAGCTCACTAGCTCACTCATGCAATGAGTTTTGCTCCTATTTCATGATTTTTATAATTTATTATTTTTGTAATATATATATAAGGTATTCTAATACGTAATATATTAGTTAAGCTTTTGATAAAAATTATTCCTTTGATTTTCTACTTCTATTATGCTAATTTTTTATATTATTTTTGGGGATTGATTTTTACTAATCAAAGCTTGAACCTTTAGCTAGGGTAGCGGTAATGTTTGATTTTTGCAAAAAAATAAGCTAATGGTTAAACCATACTTAAATGTATGGATGTATGTATACTAGCACTTTAGGGTTTTAATATGGTTATATGCATGATGTATGTTGTGTATGTAGTGGCATGTGTTGATTGAAAAAGAAAAGCATGTTAATTTATATGTCATATGGAGTTTTATTGTTAATAATGATGTTAAGAGTATATGTATAATATGATATGTTAATATAGTAATTTTGTGCAAAAGTGATGTTAATGTAAGCCTTAGGGGTGTTTTGGTAATTTGTGTATGTGCACAATGTGTGGCCTAAATATGTTTGTGGTAGGTACTAATGTGTGTTAATGATAACTAAAAAGAGTGGTGGAGTTTGAATGATGGTTATGGAGCATTAATATTGATCTTTTATGTAGTAAGGGTATTTTGGTAAAAGTTTTATAATAAGGGTAAAATGGTAAATTATACAAGTAAAAGGGGAAAATGGTAAATGGACAAGGAAGAAGGACATTTTTATTAATTTTACATGAAAAGGGGATGACATAGCAATTTTTGGGTGTAAGAAAGTATTTTAGTGAATTAAATATAATGAAAAGGGGTATTCTAGTAAATTTTGTAAAGTAAGGAGGTAAGATGGTAATTTAATAGAGGAGAAGGGTATTTTAGTAAATTAGTATAAAAAGGGTAATATGGTAATTTTGTAAAGTAAAGTGGTGAAATGTTAATTTAATGAAGTAGTATGGTAAAATGGTAATATGGTATAAAGGAAGCTTAAAATGGTAATTTATTAAAGGGTAAATGGTAAATTAGTATAAAGGAAGGGTAAAATGGTAATTTAATAAAGTAGAAGTGTAAAATGGTAAATTGGTGTAAAAGAAGAGTATTTTGGTATTTTAATAAAGTAGAAGGATAAAATGGTAAATTGGTGTAAAGGAAGGGTAATTTGGTAATTTGTAGAAAGAGTGACAAAATGGTAAATATAACAATGAAGAGGGGAAAATGGTAATTATAATAATGGAGAAGGGTAATTTAGTAATTAAACCAATTAGAAGGGCAAAATGGTAATTTTAATAATAAAGAAGAGTGATTTAGTAATCTAACCAACTAAAATGGCAATTTGGTAATTATAATGATGAAGAAGGGCAATATGGTAATGTAACCAAACAAATGGGAAATTTGCCAAGTGTAATAAATATTAAGGGTGATAGGTGACTGAAAGAAGTATAAAGGGTAATACGATAATTTAACCTACTAGAAGGGTAAAATGGTAACTTAACAAGTAGGAGGGAGTAAAGTTGGTGATTTAATAAGTATAGAGGATAATTTGGGAACCTAACGCGAGTGAGGGGTAATTTAGTAATTATGCAACATGGAGGGTAGTATAGTAATATGGCAAGTAAAGAGAGATCACTTAATACTTATACAAACAAGGGGTGTTTCAGTAATTTTATAGAGTTGATAGGGGTAAATAAATAACTCATATCTTACTTGTCAATGGGGATAACAGAGTTTCATAATACGACTCATGTAACATTGAATAGTAAGATAAGGGTATTTGACACTTAGTAAGTATCACAAGATCATAGCCTGACCTGGGATTGGATGGATAATGAAGGTTGTGGTATGGTTTTATCCTTATACTCATGAAGGAGGTGTCTTCATCATCAATCACGCATGGTATTCGGTGTTAGGTGTGAATTAAGGGCATGTTAAGGTTATGTATGCCATGATCCTTCAATGTGAACTAACTAGACTCTATAACCATAATGTGATTATGATATGATAACTCCTATGGCATATGAACAAATGGAAACAAATCTTAAATTGGAATTAGATGAGATAATGATGGCCTTAGTGATTCCTTTAGCTTATCATGTATAATTATATGAATAAGGATTACTTAATGATATTAAAAAGAAATGCAAGTATATAAGTATGTGGTTTTTGTGCTTCTCATGGTCACCTTAATTAAGACAATAATAATTAAAGTGGAAGACCTTGAGATCAAGAACGGTGACTCTTTAGAGGTCGCTATCCTAAAGATGTGGTTTAACCCATAATTATTCTAGCATCTACTTGTGTGCCTTAGTGCCACAATCAGTCCCTACATCTTACTCTATCAGGTTCAACAGACCTATTTAGGGGGTACGCATACTTATAGATTAGGTTTCCATGTCGGTAGGGTGTAGTGTAGCTTGTATGCAATAGTACAACCAAGGTACCTCTGTGTCCCTAGGTTGATGGTTGAAGGGTACTGAGTTACTTGTATACTCCAGTATGATCAGTGTACCTTCGCGTCTCTGCATTCTTGATCTCCCCCTCGAGGCAAATAAATGGAACTATTGTGCTAATTAAAAGGGAAACCACTAAATAAGTAAAGAGAAAGACGATTGAGTGGGGCTTAGAAGGATTATATTATATATATCGATCTATTAATTATAATAGTGGCCAAGGAGCACATTCCCCTTTAAGATGTATATGTGTATCAGTCCACCAGTTATAGTAGTGGCCTAGGATTGCCATGTCTTAGAAGATGTATATGTATACCGGTCCACTAGTTATAATAGTAGCCTAGGAGTGCTTTGCCCTAGAAGATGTATATATGTATTTCGGTCAACCAGCTTTAATAGTAGGGGTCCCGAGCTCAATAACCCAAATGTTGGATGTGAATAAATCATAGAAAAATACTAATCACTTATAGTGGAACACGATGTGAGACGGGGCCAGACCAATCCACCCACGATAATAGTAGCTAAGAGCCTTCTGTCTAAGAGACCGATCCACTAGCAAATAATAGCGATCAGGTGCAATTTTTCCTAAAGTGTATTCTAGTCCACTGGCTTTAATAGTGGGGTTCTTGCACTCACATTGATATAATTTGAGAGATGATGTTTGAATAATAATATATTTCAATAGCTTGAGACAAAAATAGTACTATCATTATTACTATCTACTATTATAATATAAGTTCAGCCTTGGTATCCATAACTCTTGATGGAATTGCTAAGTACGTGGATGTTGTGTTATACTTCTCTTGTTGTATGGGCGATATTGAATGATGTATTAGTCTCTATATTAACATCTCGTACTATGTATGTTTTATGTGTTGCATGTCGGTTTGCCTTTTAGTCTAGTTTGAAAGGTTACTCAGTACCATAGTATTAAAGGGTTCCATTTATAGGCCCCTACCTACTCAATGGGCAGTGTCCCTTATAGGTCCATTACAGGTGCTATTCAAAAGGGCTTGGGTATGAGAGTAATGATTATCCGTAAAATCCTTAGGGTATTTTTCCCACTCTTTTAATTCTTTGCTAAATAATTTTACTCTTGTAACCATTAACTGTGGGCTTATATCTTTGGAAACAATTTCAATCTGCTACTCTATTTTAAATTAAATTTGTATAAATCATGTTCTATTTCTTTTAGCCTTAGCATTTGGTATTGGAACGGTGGGATTAAACTTGTCTGGTACTAAGTGTGGTGGTAATATCCCTAAAATTTACAATTCTATTTTCTTAGCTTCTACTATTTTCTTTTAATAAAATAAAAAATTTCAGTAGTGAATTTTAGGGATGTCATGTCACTGCTATGTCATGTTGCTACTAATCGTCGCTCATTGATGCTGCTTTATTTAGCTATTATAAGGGTCAATGATGATGATGAGTGGAGGGAGTGGTGGTGTGGTCGAGCAGAGGGTGTAGTGGTGTGGTGGTTTTGCTAGAGATTGTAGGATGGAAGGAAGAGGAAGGGGGAAGGGTTGGTGGTTGGGGTTTTAGAGTAGTGAGGAATAGGAAATGAAGAGAGAGAAGATGAAATGAAATGGAAGGTGGGATAATATAAGGGATTGGGTTTTTTTTTATATAAAAATATCTAAAATAAGATAAACAAGTGATTTTATTTGAAATTTATTTAACAGATTCATTTAAGTAAAGATTGAAAAAGTAATTTTTTTTTTAATAAAACATAAAAAAAAAATAAAAAATAACATAACACATTTCAAAATATGTCCTCCATCAACCACAATGGGAAAAACAAAAGAAATTTATTTTGGAAATATAATCATAAATAAGTTATTAAAACTGTAACACCCCAAAATTTTACACACATTTTTTTAAAAAAAAAAATTATAAATTAAAACTGTGAAATCCGGGGATGTTACCGTCATACTTAATATCGGATCGGTTTAATCCTATAGTTCCAGTACCAAGTGTTAAGGCTAATAAACCTACACATAACATTATTAAGTAATCCAATTTCATGAATACGGAAATTAGAGTGCGCATAAGTCTTTACATAATTCAAAATACTAGCTATGGTTTTTCAGAGAATATAAACAACAACAATAATAAAAAAATTTCTGAAGGTTCAAACATAATTCAAAGATAACACGAACAATAATTTCATATGGAAAACGACCACACCACTCTAGGACCCAATCCATCCCACAATCACTCAGCCCACTGATGTCCCGTAGACATCAATAGAATCGAAGTAAGCATCTCCTACCTGCAATAGGTCAGATTGGCCTTATACTCGTGGGAATGAGCAGCCCTCATGAAACAGGTTATCACTATGCTACGTACTAAGTAAGGAACCGTGCACTAAGGCCAACATACAAAATTCACACAACCAATGCATAATAATAAGGGAGCATAGAATTCAATCATAATAGTATAAGATAAAATAAATGCTCAGGTGAAATACCATGATTCAATATTGATCAAATTTTTTTACTTCAACAAACCTTTATCAAATTTATTTTCACACCATACTCTTTATCATGTCTATACGAGTACGGGAACCCCACTACTTTTGCTAGTGGATCAGTCTCCAGGGTACTTTTGGCTCCTGGCCACTATTAGAACTAGTAGATCGGTCACTTAGGGTACATGCCCTACCACTATTATATGCCGGTGTATCGGTTTGCCCCCTTTTCTTGCACGGTGTTCCATTATAAGTCATTAATGTTTTCCCACATCTTAACCACATATATGTTTTGGTTTATTGAGCTCGAGATCCCCCACTATTTTAGCCGGTGGATCGATCAAAAGGGTAACATACCTTACCACTATTATACACCAGTAGATCAGTCTCCAAGATACCGTAGTCCCTAGCGACTATTATGCTGATGGATCGGTTTAGGCCTAGCTCAACATCTTCCATTTTATGTAATTAATATTTTAAGTATCTTATTCAAAAAAACTCATACCAAGACATGCAAGTCAGGCTCCTACCATGCTTACTCTTCAACTCAGGTTAAACACTCTAACCCTAGTTAACCACCACCACCAGAATTAATCATGACTTACCCTAATACCCATGCAAACCCTAGCTCCACCTAAACCCTACTCCCATGCAAACCCTATCTCCATGCAAACATTAACTGAAACGAACCCATTGGAGTTAGATAAAAATCAAAACAATAATCGCAAAGTAACTAAAGTAGGGATAATAGAAATCAAACACAGAAAATTGATACAGGAAATCAAGACAGAAATTAAAAATATGAAATCGACACTGGGAATTAAAGATAGGAAATTAACACGAGATCGACACTAACACAACCCCAGATCCGAACAAGTTCGATAATTAGAAAAATTAAACCAGAGATGAACGAAGCAGATCGACACTCTGATACCGGCTGAAACAAACCCCAATGGAGTTAGATAAAAATCAAAACAATAATCGCAAAGTAACTGAAGCAGGGATAGGGATAGGGTGATCGGGACTGCCCGATCTAAATCCTCTAAATAGAGAATAACAAGGTTGCCGGAAGCTAACAATAAACGATGCAAAATTGTAAGAATTAAGCAGATAGCTTTATTTCATATACTGAAATCTAATCGAGCAAGTTCTTCCTTTACATCAAGATAGAAGCTTTATATAGGGCAGCAACTAGCCAGGGTTAATGGGAGCTGAACGTTGGACAATGTCCCTATTAAGCTAACTCTACTTAGGTAGGTTCTGCTCGAGATCTTCAAGGACCAATAAATATTGGCACTTCCACCTAATTATAGGAGATCGATACTCCTTAATGAATTTATTCTCATCCTATGTGTTAATGAAGTAGAAGCTTAGGGGCGACAAATGCTTTCAAATTTTGAAAAGTGTCTGAAAAGATTTGTTTTTGTTTAACTTTCAAGAATTCGCAACAACATAGAACAAATCTTACCATTCTCTTGGCTTTAGGGAATAATTAAGTATAACTTAGCTAATAAGCTTGGAGAAATTCTCTTTTGATTTGTTCTAAGGACCTTTATCTAATTTAAAGTACCTCGACATATAGAGTTATGAACCAACTAGATGGGTTATTTTCTCTGTTCAAGGGGTCAATTCAAATAAAGTAAAAGAAGATCGAATATATTATTTCATCTAAGAATGCTCAAGTTCAGCACCAGTAACCTTACTCAGAAAAGAATATCTAAGTTAAAAGTTAAAGTTTCAAACATATTGGTGTCAAAGGTATGATTAAAAAGGCTCGATGGAATTGATGGGATTATAACTAACTAGCTCGTTGATGATGAGAAAAGGGAAGAAAAAATTAACGGCGTCATGTATGTATTTGAAGAATAAAAAATAGAAGAATCATATAAGTAATTATGATGGTTGAGAAATAGATCTTTTAGGAGGGTAGAAAATTTACTAGGTCCTTCTCAAAAAATTTGGTTGTTGGTGTGTGAAGTTTGGCTGATTAAATAATTGTTGTTATGTGGGCTATATACACTACCAAAGGTGTGAAATGTGAGAGGTGGATGCATACAGAGTGTTGATACATAAAGATGGCTAAATATTGGTTTTTAGTGGGGTTGTTGCTTGCATAGCTCATATTAGTGGAGGGATATAATGTGAGGTGTATTGGTGGAGGATGGTAGTGCAACATGAAACATTTTTTGATTGGTGGTGCTTAATGTGAAAATGGTATAGCTTTAGAAGGAGAAAGTCATAAAAGAGGTTTAGGAAGAGAGAAGATGCCAGGGCATAGATTTGTGGAGCAATAAATGATAGGGTAAGGAAGGAAAGTAGGTATATGGCTAATAGGAAGGTTGCAAAATGGATGGCGTCATGGGGTTGGGGAATTGAGTTTGGTTTTATATCTAATAAAGAAAAATAAAGGGACTAAGGATGTGATTTTATCTTGATCAACACAGGAATGAAAAAGAAAAGAAAAGAAATAGCTAATCAACACTTAAGAGTTTTGTCATAGTTGGGGACTTGGTTTGTTTAACCAAACAAAAAGAAATTTAGTCAGGTGTAAAGGACTAAATACATAAGGAATAAAAATCTAGGGAAAAAGAAAGAAAAAAGAATGAAAATGAAAGAGGGAAGAAAAGAAAAAGGAAGAAGAGGAGTATAAGGTTATAGTTAAGATTAAAGTTGAGGTTAAATGTTAAGATATTATTAAACTAGAATTGGTTTTATGCTAAATTCATGGAACTACAATAGTTATAGGAGACCATTGGTGGTGGGAATTAGATATCCAATTTTTTATGGCATTTGGTAACCTATATGATGTTGATGTGTTTTCATAGAAAAACCCCTCAATCTAGATGTTCATGTGTAGAGGAATAGAGAACCAATTATTAATTTCTTTACAGATATGATTATTTGATGATTCCATATCATGATGGATGTTATTGTGATTTTGACCTATGTGTCTATTTGTAAAGGGACATGTTATTTAATATGAGTAATGAAATGTGTTTAGTGTGAATCCTTGAAAACACTTGTACTGCCATGAGTTGAACGATATGGATATATTGGGAAATGCAGGTTAGAGATACTAGATTCCTCTATATGCCCTTTGGATCTAATGTGATTCACTTTATTACTCAATATACCATATAACGAATTATACACTATATGCTACCATAGGTCGTTAGCTTGAAGTTTCCCTAAGTGCTTAATTGTAAGCATGAATAATGTACGCATTCCATTTAGAATGATCTATGAGCATTATTTGATCTTAGCATGATCTATGACTTAATTTTACACCTCAACATCTATTATGTGTATTATGTGAGCATACTATCACTTGTAGTAGGTTGTGTTTAGTCGGTGTACTTCTTATACTAATACCACATTATTTAATTTGTGTGCATGTATCTCATGCTTATGTGGGGTTGAGAGTGTGGAGTTTTGTATTATACTTGGATAAGGTGACAACTACACTTTTCTCTTAGGTTACTAGTTTAGTTTTTAATCTTGCATCCAACAAAGGGTAGGCATTGATTGTACCTCTCCAATATAGGATGAGGATGCAACATGTAATACCCCACCCTAAAATCATTAAAAATGAATTTAAAATTATGTTGATATAAAATAATCGGATTTTGATTTTGAAAAGGGATTTAAAGGTGGGTTGAAATATAAATTTCAAGCATACCAATTAATGGGTTTCATAAGCCAGTCAATTGGTACATCCAAAAACTAACATTTTAATATATAGGATAACTAGTCAACTAGTTTTGCAAACCATTTACCTTGTTATGCTACAATTTCATATCCTTTCATGTTTTTAACTTTTATTCTCTCCCAAATGATCATGAAAATTTTTAATTGGAGTTTATTTCTGCTAATAAGTATAGTTTGGAACTTTTGGATTATTTTTTATATTATTTTGATCATTTTACTATTTTATTTAACTAAAAATCCCCCAAATGCATTTTTAGGGTACTTTCTCACCTTATCTCTCTATACCATTCTCTTCTCTTTCCTCTTGTAGTCATGGTTCCATGTAGGCCATTCTTCACCTTCCCCGTGACTTACCGACCCCTACCATCCATATGCTTTCACTCCACCTGCTTCACTCTCATCATTCACCCTCTTATACTTTAATTCTGCACACTCAGCCAAAGTTAATTATCCCTCCCTTCTTACCTTCTGTATGTCGACCCCCAATTGTTCCACGCACTTCATTTGTTTGATTCATTTGAACCCTTTCATTCAACACTTACTCATTTTCACTTTTTCTCTCGGTTATTTTTATAAGTGTTAGGTTTTTTTTTCATTTTATTTATCTTCCCCTTTTATTCAAAAATAAAGGCTTGCCTCTTTTTTTCTCTCCTTTAGCCAATTGCCTTTCTATTTTCTCTCTTCTCCTAATCTTAGCCTTAGCTCAACCTTGTTTCTATAAATAAGGAAGGATTAAATTTTAGAGATACATTAAAAGTTTTAGCTTTTCTTCTCCCTAAAATTAGTTATGAGGAAAGGTTAAAGTATATTTCTTCTTCCATCATCTTTTGTTTTCAACTTTTAATTGGGTTTTAGATTAGTGTTTTAATTTTTTCATTCTTTATTCTTCTTTGAAATCAAGGGTCTCAATAGAAACCATCATGTTAGGAGTAATTTTGATGCCATAAGGCTTGTTTGGAATTAGGGCATCCTTATCTCTAATATGACTAAGAAATTATGTTGTTTATTATAGTTTAGTGTTCTTAGTATATTGTATATGTTTTATTTGAGTTGTTAGATTCAAACATGTGACAATGTTAAAATCTTTGAAGTTTTAGGGCATGTCTTGAGTATTATCATGTCATATGAAAGCTTAGTGAATTTATGCAAGATTATGTTGAGCATATAATTTCTTCAATGTATCTATAGGATACTATTTGTTAAGATTGCTTTCTATGTGGTTTATAGCATATAAGCATGTTAAGATTACTTTAGGGAAGGATTATAATTTTTAGTTAAGTCTGCTTCATGGGTTCAGGCATTTTTCTACCTAAATTTGTCATCCAGTTGTTAAACCCAACGATATGTTATGGGAACATTTTTACACATTTGTAGCCACATATAGCTTGTTTTGTTAATGATCAATTAGTTGAACAGCTAGCCAACTAATTCCCATGAATAATTAATCTATTTGCTCAACCTATTAACTAATTATCTTAAGACCATAATGGTTTTGGTCCTAACCAAAATACATCGACTAATTTAGCTAACCCCATCGACTAGTTTCTATGAATAGTCGATTGGTTGGACCAACAAGTTCATTGGTTTTGCTATGTGTTTTATATTTCTTAGATCTAGTGAGACCTAACAAGTCAACTAGCCCCATGAATCAATTAACTTGTTCACCTTAGTTCACCATGCTTATTTATTAATCATTAATTTTCTTTTAAGGATTCTATCTTAACTTTTCCATTAAGTTACAACATTTCAATCATCATATTAACCAGGCTAAATAATAAATAAGGGAAATGAAAATGATGAATATTGTGTTGTGGCTTGGATTCCTTTTTCTTTTTGTTATTATTAAGTTTTATGTTACCTTTAAAACCAAATTTAGTGTCTTCTATGCCTTGATTATGTTTGGTTTTTACACTTGGAAAAAACTAATTGGTTATTAATGGAATTGAGTTTTGATTTTTTTAATATCAATTAGTAATTGGAAATAAAGGAATTGAGATTTTATTTTATCTTTTTTTCTTTGACTCTTAAGGTAGCTAAGTGGGTGGTTTTAGGCAAGTCACCCTATGTTTATCTTATTATTAATTAACTTTTTCCTTCTTTACTAGGTTGTGGTTGATAGAGGGTATGTGCTTATCTTTGAGGGTAGGATAAAACTATGGGAGGCCACCTTTGCATTAGGTATCTAGCTAACATGGCTCTTGTATCCTTATACAAGTCACCTTGCACTTTGTATGCCTATCACTTAGGCGAGTGTGATATCCTAACATTTGTGTAGCCCTTGTTGTAGGTGCATTGAAGGTATAGTAGGTGAGGCATCCCAAGACAAGCTCCCTCAATGTATTCTAATCATGTGTGGTATCCTAAGTTGTGTTATCCCTCACGATAGATACACTCAAGATATGGTGGGTGTGGTATCCTAGGTGAAAAGCCCCCTCAATGTATTTTGACCATGTTTGGTGGGTGTGGTATACCATTATGTGTATTATGCTGCCATTACTTTTGTTCAAGGTGGAAAATTAGGTGTGGTGGAACCAAACATCATAACAATTAGAAAGTATATGGTTACTAAATGAAGGATTAATAGTAATGTTTATTCTATATAAAACTAATACATGATCTATATTATTATTTTTTATTGTGATTCTTATGTTAGTGTGCCTTATAATATGATGATCATGAGGTTGAAGTTATTTTATCTATGCATGTCCTATACCATTATACTAGGTGACATCAATGTGCAACATGAGCCCATACTATATTTTTGGTAGTTGTTTTACCAGTAGTTCACTATACTGGTACAACATGTGTGTTATCAGGGTGATGATCTGACTTTTGTTCCAATGAGGAGAGGATGATTTATAGGGTTATGATTCTTAGTTAGAGTATGTTGATGGTAATGATGAAGGCTAATAACTGGCCATTTCATGGGGATCTAGATTTACCTTTTTGTTTAGCTAAGAATTAGGTTAACCAGCTTAGATATGTTTTGCCCATTGCATTTTGAAGTTTTTTCTTTATGGTTATTTATGCTATTAGTTTTTGTTCATGTATTTAGATTTTTTAAACTTCTCTCTTAACTATATTATTCTCATCCTTATTATCAATTACTATTATATTGTCACAACATGTATTCCTTTATTTGTCATGTGTTTTGCCTTATATTAAGCATGAGTTAGGTGATGATCCCCAAATTTCATTTATGTATGCTTCCACATTGTCTATAAAATAAAATTTTATAGTTCGAAATTTGGAGGTGTTACACACAACCCTATATTTCTTATTTAACTTTTAAAAATTATCTTATAAAACAAAAATTATTAGGCTCTAAAAATGGAGGTCCTACATGTCCAATCATATAAAGAGCATTTATGGGGCATAATAACAAGGAAATTAGAACTCTCATTGAATGCAAATTAATTCTCAACTCTCTCTTGCAAGTAACTCTAGACAACACACTTTCATAGTATAATTATCTTCAGGTATTTTTGATAGTGTTCTTACATACTCTACTTAGCCATAAATTATTTCTGTATTATCAAATCTATTCTTTCTAGCTATGTTACAATAAGAAATTGCTCCTATAACTTCACAATTATATCATTTGTTAGATACTTTGTAATCAACTACAACACTTGTCAAAACATATTCTTTGAGGTTGTGAGTTGCTCATCATTCCTAGAAGAGGTCATTAGATTTGTAAATCCATAAACCTATAAATGATAACAAGATTAATATGTAAAGCATCTCCTTAGGGTGTTTAAGATTATAAGATCATAAATGAAGAGATAAGTGATAATGAATAAACATAATGGAGGTTCATAATCCAATAGGGAAAACCCCTTGGCAGTGGATGTAAAGAAATTTAGTTCTTAAATCGCTATAATTTCTATGTCAAAATTTGAATTTCTAATTATCATTCTTAAAAACTCTATTCACCCTAATATAGGGTTCCTTCAAATGACACTTACTGTAACACCCCAAAATTTACACATTTTTTTTTAAAAGCAATACTCATTAATTAAAACCGTAAATTCTGGGGATGTTACCGCCACACTTAGTACCAGACCAGTTTACTTCTACCGTTCTGGTACCAAGTGCTAAGGCTAAGAAAACATTATCAGTAATACCATACAAATTAAAATTTATAAAAACAGAAATCAGAGTACGCGTAAATCTTACATAATTCGAAATACCAGCTATTATTTTTCTAGATAATAACTAAACAACCTTAGTAAAATTGTTTTGACAATTCAAACATAATAAAAGATAACATGAATCATAAATTTAAAAAGGACAACGGCCACATCACTCTAAAGATTGATCCAGCCCAGCTATCACTCTGCCCCTCCTAATGTCCCGTAGACATCGATAGCATCAAAGTAGGTATCTCCTATCTGCAACAAATTAGACGGGCCTTCTGCTCGTGGGAATGAGCAGCACCCATGAAACGGGTTATCAGTACGCTACGTACTGAGTAAGGTAACCAAATACTAAGGCCGGCATATAACACATTAATTCATGCAGGATAATGATCATATACAATTACAACCCATACATATAATACACAGAAGTGTAAAGTGAAATCTATAACTTATAATCAACAAGTCAACACATAAGGCCCAAAAAGATCCAGATTAATCATTTAATCTTTCTTTTATCAAAATTCAATACACACCATGCCTTTTATCAATCCATGTGAAAATAGGAACACCCCACTATTGTAACCGGTGGGCAGGTCACACATAGGGTAAAACCCTAACCACTATTCCTGACCGGTGGATCGGTCTGGTTCCTGCTTGCATCATATCCATGCGAAAATAGGGACACCCCACTATTATAACCGGTGGGCCAGACACACATAGGGTAAAACCCTAACCACTATTCCTGACAAGTGGATCGGTCCGGTTCCTGCTTGCATGGTGTTTCACTGTAAGTAATTAATGCCTTTTAAGAGCTTTAACAATTCTGGTTTGTATTTATTGAGCTCGAGTCACCCAACTATTATTGCCAGTGGGTTGGTCACACATAGGACCTCATGTCCTAACCACTATTATTACCAGTGGATTGGTCATATATAGGGTAAAACCCTAAC
Source organism: Tamarix chinensis (assembly GCA_030549775.1). Taxonomy (NCBI): domain Eukaryota; kingdom Viridiplantae; phylum Streptophyta; class Magnoliopsida; order Caryophyllales; family Tamaricaceae; genus Tamarix; species Tamarix chinensis. The sequence goes on from CM060181.1 coordinate 67,923,573, forward strand.
CACTATTCCTGACCGGTGGATCTGTCTGGACTCGGCTCATAATCTTCCACTTTTAAAGATTAATGTCTTAAGTATTTTAATCATAACATTAGCCACTCACAAACATTTGCCCAGACATGCATAACTAAATCCATGCAAACCTTAACTCATGTAACCCACACTTCCATGAACCCTAGCTACCATGCCAAAAACTAATCCACGTAGACATATTTGGATGCAAAACCCTAACCACATGCAAACCCTAGTTTCACGTAGACCACACTTCCATGCAAACCCTAATTCATATGCAAACCCTGGCTCCACATATGCCACACTTCCATGCAACCCTAATTTATATGGAAACCCTAGCTTCACATTTATCTCACTTCCATGCAAACCCTAATTCATATGCAAACCCTAGCTCCACATAGACATGCTTCCATGAAAGTCCCAACCTCAGGTCAATTTATGCAAACCCTAACATCATACCATTTCATGCAAACCCTAACATCATGCCATTTCATGCAAACCCTAACATCATGCCATGCAAACCCTAACTCCCTGCCATTCCATACAAACCCTAGCACCATGCCACTTCATGCAAGACCCTAACACCATGCCATTTCATGAACCCTAACAACATGTGTCAAGTCATATCATACAATAATAACGTAAACATATGCATAGTTCTCATGTCACAGCTTATTCACACCAACATACTTCAACTCTAAAATCATACCATATGCGAAATAATTAATAATAATGAACATAAAATACATGGCATATCAAACACATAGTACATTCAGACACATAAATGGCCTTAGTAGACCCTTACCTAAAACGTCACCGGTCTTGGTGCACGCTCCTATTCCACTTGAGGGATTTAATTGGGTTCGCCTATTATATCAAAGCATAATAGAATTAGACTCTCTTATAAAATTTTATTAACCTCTAACTTATTCCAAGATTTGGTTTTTAATTAAAATACTACTACTTAAAAATTAACTATAGAAACTATTACAATTAATTTATTATTTTCATTCGAAGAGGGTGGTGACCTAAGGGTTTCCATCCTTCACCCAAAATAGAAATGATAGTATAATAATGATGATGATGATAATAATGACAATAATAGTAATAATAGTAATAAAAATAAATAATAATATTAATAAGGTATAATACTATTAATGATACTTTTTTTTATTAGTAGAATATTAAATATTAATAATATCAAAATTCTTAAAATTACAATATGGATTTCAAACCACCCCACTTTAATAATATTAACATCATTCGAAATTGTAATAATGATATTAACAATATATATATACTTATAATATAATTTAATAAAGATAATAATAATAATATAATTAAAATAATGTTAAAAATGTTAATAATACTAATGAAAAGTAAAATTGTGAGACCTAATTAAAATTTTAGGTCTCTTCCCCTCCTGAAATAATTACAATATCAATCCAATAATTACACTAATAATAATAATATTAATATTATTATTAATAATAACATTAAACATGTAAAAAATTTAATTAAATAAGTAAAGGCCGAGATGAATAATATATCTTACTCAATAATACTCCCAGATCTGTCAACAAAATTTAGAAATTAGAATACAGTCGATATCAACAATAACAATAATTATAATAATAATAATTAAAGTTGAATTGACACTAAAATTTAGGCTAAAAATAGAATAATTATCAATAATTCAAAACTAAGTGTTTAAAATGTCTAGGGTTTCACCTTGAGTCGGAGGATGTAGGTGGAACTGGCGGTGGATCCCGGAGGTGGCCGAAAAATGGATCTAAGAGGGTTAAAAATGAAGAAAAAGAGGTGAGGCGGAAGGAGAAAAATAAAATAAATCTATGGGGATGTGGAGGAGATTTATCAGAAGTTAATGGTTGGTTTGGAAGGTGTTACAAGCGGCGCATGTGGTGGTGGAAGGTGGTTCAACATCTCGGGGTGAAATTTTCTGTCGAAGAAACTAACCAACTTTGTGTGATTATGGAGGCTTGTACAAGATGAACCGAAGGTTGTTGTTAGTTTAGTTAATTGGAGGGTATTGCAGGAAAGAGATTGGGAGCAAGAGGAGATGTTGACTTTTGCCAGAGGTGGAGTAATAGTCGTCTAACGGGGCAGTGGCGCACGGTCTGAACTTAGGGTTTCAGGGTAACAAAAATCCCGATCCAGGTTATGAGGATGGTTTTTATATTTGTGGAGGTTAAGGTTGAATTGGGGAGGTTACCTAGAGTTGAATTTGGGAGGGAAATTGGTTTATTCGAGCTGAAGGTCGGCGACAATGTTTTTGAATTTTTACCGACGTTCACGAGAGAAATGGCGCAAGATGTGGGGAAGAGAGGGGGAATGGAACAGTTCAAATGAACGGTAAGGTCGAGAGGAAGAAAATGAGCGGGAGAAGAGCCGGTCACGCCACGTGTGGCCGGCGGCGCCATTTTTGGGGATGGAAGGAAAGTGGACGGTTATAGCGGCGGGCTGGAGGAAGAAGAAGGAGGTGGGAGCTGGCTGGCCAGTTCGCGGGGAAGAAAAGAAGGAAAAAAGGGGAAGACCAGGCGGTTCGGCGCGAAGGGAAAAATGATTAAATGAAACAACGAGTTTTGACGTAAAAGGCCTGAAGGACAGAGTTTTGGGGGGGTTGACGTGCAACGGTAATATGAATGATGTGAAACGCAGAGTTTGATTGGGAGAAGGGCATAAAACGCAGCGCTGAGGGGGAGAGGGGGCGGCAACGCGCGGTTGGACCGTGCCAAAGGAAAAGGAAAGAAGAAAAGGAATTGGGCCGCGCAACAGGCCCAATTCAGGCTAAGAAGAAAATGAAAGAAAGGAAAGAAAAAGGAAAAGAAAAGAAAAGGAAAAAGGGAAAAAGGAAAAGAGAATTAATTTAGGTTGGGTCAAATTAAATAAATCTGAATATTTAGGATATTTAAAATTAATAATATTTAAATAAAATAATTTTTAAATCCCTTTTTAGGCTAGATAGTATGTTTAAAGTATTTCCTAAAATTTCCATTTTAAATTAATAAATCACTCAAATTAATTTAACTTAATTATTTATAAAATTAGAATTAGTTTGAAACTATTTTATCTTTCTTAATTTTCATATAATAATTTATTTAAATAATTTCCCAAATTAAAATCGTTAATTAGGTAATATACCCAAATTTCCTCTACTTAATATATTTATAAAATTTCTTATTAATTGTCTTAATACTTTCAATTTATTCTAGTAAAATATTTATTAAATTAAATTTTTGAATAAAACCTTATTTAAGTATAATTTTTTAAAATTAGAAAATTTTAGGACATTTCACTTACAGTGGCCCAAATTGTTGGCCACATTTTACATTATAATAATGAGATAAAATATAATGAAACTCATGCTTAAAGATGCATCTCCTAACTATTTGATCAAAATAGATTTGTTGAGGATGAGGATCGTTCAAAAAAATAATATATCAAGTCTTGCAAAAATTTATTCTATTAATGATAAGAGAAAACATTAACTAATATTCCACTTACAAGTTAATTTTCAATACCAACATATGAAAGATGATTTATAACTTTATAATGAGTTTCATCTAAGAATGTATCACAAATAGGCTCACCCTATTTATTTACCTTGTATGATGATGGTAGATGGCATATATGATATGGTTCATTATTTTTTCTTCCATTCATATCCCATATATCCAAGTTAAATTTTTGTAATAATTTGATTCACCAAATCATTATGGGCTTAGCAACTTGTTTAATGAAGAAATACTTCATAGTTGTATGTTAAAAATAAACAAAGATTTTATTAAGCTACATGTTGGGACAAAATTTGTAAAAAGTAAATATTTTAGATGTTAATTGGTTTTTAGTCATAGCATAATTGTTTCGTCATGAATTCAAGTTTTTGCTATCACATTAACTAGTATGGAAAATTTTATTCCTATGTCGACCGAAAATACCTTCTATAGCTTTATCACCAGTATTATAAATGATCTCAAAAGGAAGATCCCCATCTGGGGAAAATTATAAGGGCATTCACTCATTTTCTTTTTAGAGCGTTAAAAGCCTTCAAAAACATATAAAAAAAGTCAAAATCCACATCCTTAGCTAATAGATCACATAGAGGTTCTGAATTTTGAAAAATTCATTAATAAACTTCCAATGAAACTAATATAACTAATAAAACTACAAATGTCCTAAACATATGTAAGGGAGGCCATTTTTCAATTGCTCTAATTTTGCTTTATCATCCTCTGAAATCATTAGATGGAATTTTTTCCAATTTTGAAACAAGATCGGTGTCCTCACAATTTTTCAGAGTAAGCTTAAGGTTATCCAAGCTTGGATTATAAGATAAGTCAAAAACAAAAAAATCATACATTAAAATTTCCATAAATATTTAAACAATATGATGAAAAATGGCCATCATAAATGTTTGGAAAGTGATAGAGCATCACAAAGACCAAAAGGCATCTGCTTATATGCATAAGTGGCAATAAGACAAGTAAAAGTAGTCATTCTCTTAATATTAAGGGGGAATATGGATTTTTATATAGCCGGAATAATAATCTAGAAAGTAATAAAAATCATGTCATGATAAACACTAAATCATTAGGTTAATAAATGGAAGTAGGAAATTATCTTTACTAGTGGCTTCATTTAATTTTCGAAAATTGATATAAATGTACCATCTAGTAGTGACTGAGTAGCACCAATTCATTCTTTTCAATCTTAACCATTAGGATCCAAAATTTTCTTAGATACCAATTATATAGGACTAAACCAGGAGCTATTAGAGATGGAATAAATCATATCTACATCCAATAGCTTAATTACCTCCTTTGCCACAACTTGCATTGTTGTGTCTAGTTCCCTTTGATGTTGGATCATTATCTTGTAGTTGCCTTCAAGGAGAAATTTTTGCATTCACATAGAAAAAAATAATCTTTTATTTATTTATTTATTAGAAATAGTCTATCTAATGGCTTTCTTTAGCTCCCTAGGTACACTCAAAAGCTTATATTCTTGTAACTTATTTAAAGATGAAGAAATAGTGATAGAAAGAGTATCATTGTGACCAAGAAACACATATTTTAAGAAACTGGGAAGTGGCTTCAGCTCTGAAGTTGGAAGTGCAGAAGTTAATGGTTTTAACTTTAGAACTTGCTTTCTCCCTTGGCTTTATAAGGGGATCACTTTGTTTCACTTTGATGGTGGATGAATGCTAAGGTATTAAAAGATCTCTTTAATTCCTTCTCTAACTTCATTTCATGGGATTACACCAAGGATCTATCTAAATGGTCATGAACTTGGTTTAATGAAAGAAATAGTCAAACACTTGTGTGATAATTGAAGAATCAATTCATAGATGTTTGAGAGTAAGCATATGTTGGTCACGTGTCATTGTTGTACAAGCTCAACCAAGCAAATAAATGCCTTAACTATTTATTGGCCCTATCTTGTGTCAATTATTACCCTTTTATATTATTGAATACACAAAGAGTGAAAGGAAACAAGAATAGGATAAAACATGCACATAAGGAAAAAAATTTCAAAGATAAGGTGTATTGGCAAGCATGAAAAATGCATTGATGTTAATATATTAAGTGTTATTCATGTGTAGCAAGTATGATCATTTAATCATCAAATAAAGATACTTTTTATATGTATGCATGCAAACTATCAAAGGAAATATATCTTAATTAAGCACTTCACATATTATGTAATTTCAAATTATTCTACTCGAGTTTTTCCATTCACACTTCAAATGTAAATTAAAATATATAAACATTATAAAAAAAAGGTATTTTATGAAGTGCTATAAAAGTATAATAAGAAAGAGAAGGAAGTAGAATATATTCTCATTAAGAAAGTAGTTTCCGAATAAATGCTATGATTTCAAATCCCTTTTTTGATTTTTGCTTCAAATCTCTTCCCAATGTTTATTAAACTTCTAATTGGAAAATATTTGTTCTAATAAGCATATTTTGGTGATTTAAAGTTAGTTTTACATAACTTAGATAATTCTATGATTATATTTAGCAAAAATTTACCCAAAAAGAAACTTTTTCATATTTCTCTGTCTCAATTTCCTCACTACTTTGCAAGCCTTGGTTGCATAGCTTACCTCTTACACCATTTTTTCCGACTTACCAACCCTCTTCTATATTCCCTTTAACTATACTCTACCTACCTCACCTCCTCATATATTTCTCTTACACTTGGTTGCCCACACTCAACCAAGTTATCTTTTTTCTTTCTCCCCATTGAGGATGTTAACCAAACCTTCACTAGCTTCATTTTCACTCTTTACCTTCTCCACTTGCTCATTCTCTCCCTTTCCTTTTTGAAAAATTCTTAACTTTTTGGCATTGTTCACTTTTCTCCCTTTTCTTATGTGCTAGAAAAATGGAGGTTGCCTATTGTTTTCTCATCCTTTGGTAGATCATTATTTGTCCTTTATTCTCCTAACTTATCTTACTTCTACCATTTTTCACGTAAAAAAGGAATGATTAAGGTTATGAAAAAGATTAAAGATCTTAGCTTCTTTTTTTATAAATTTTGTTTTGAGATAAAGGTTTTTGTAATTTTTCTTCTTCTTGTTCTTGTGATTTTATTTTACTAAGTTTTAAAAAGAACTTTTAATAGTGTTGTGTTAATACTTCCAAATTTTAGAATTTAAAATTTTTATTTTAAGAATTAAATGTAGAATCCAAAATATAAAATGTATAGGTGATATGTGACATATAATATAGAAAAAATATTCGTTATACTTAATATATATTAGGTATAAAAAAATAACATCGTACCTACTAATTAGGTGCCGAAAACATGTTATTAGGGAAAAGAAATAAAAAAATATGTATCATGAAAACATAGCATCTCTAATCACGATCCATCCTACGGGCATGAAAGACCTTCTCGGGAAGGAAGACAACTAGCGGACCATGTGTTCCGCGTGGTAAACAATTGTGCTGATGGACCCTACATTAGGACATTGGCCTTTGGTAACGTACAAGTTGGGTGACTTGGGTCTATGAAACGACTGTATCCACTATCCAATGATAATTGATCTACGAAGGGTACCACTTCGTTTAAAGTTCAGAATAAACAAGCCATGGTGCGATTATGATAAGACCTCCTCGGGAACGAAAACAACCAGTGCACCATGCGTTCCGCGAGGTGATCAACTTTGATTATGGACTCTACTTTATTACATTGGCCCTTCATTATTAATTTATTATCCTTTAGTTTCTGAAATGACCGCAAGGCCCCGCAGTGGGTAACCGTGTTGCATCCTCCTAACGATGCTATCGGCATCTAATGAAACTTACGCAGACAATCTGTCCCCACTGTCTTTCCAAAAAGTAAAATAAAAGGTAAATATACCTGAACCTTTATACCAAAATATAAATTCAGGATTATTTTTAGTCACATTTTTTTATCAGGGAGGGATTGATAGATATTTTTATATAAATTAGCTTAAATTTTAATTTAAAATTTCATCATATGCTTTTTTGCATTATCACAAAATCTATTTTACTTCATCTTTCCATATTATCCATAGGGATATAAACGGGGCGGGTTTTATCAGATACCCGACGGATTTTATCCGACGGATACTTAAACGGATATGGATAAACGGGTATAAATATGGATATGGATGATGGATTAAAATACCAGTCGGGTTCGGGTACGGATACGGGTATGAGATATCCATACCCGTACCTGTAACTATACCCGTATCCATATCCGTATCCGTTTACCCGATATATAATTACTCATTTACCCTTAATTTTAAAATAAATATAGTATAAATTAAGGTTAAAATTGTCATTTGACTTAACTATAAATCGGTTTATCCATTGGGTATTGGATTTATCCGTTGGATAATATCCATTAACGAGTAAACGGATAATCCATCGGGTAATGGATATCCAGCGGATACGGATATTGATGTATTAGCGGATACCTATTTAGGTACGGGTACGGATTCAGGTACGGATTTCTCGTATCGGGTACCGATACGGGTATAGTATACCCACTCCGAACCTGCTCCGTTTCTATAATACTAATAATATTGCATAATATTGTGATATAAGTATGTTTTATATTTTAAAACCTCAATAACTCAATAAACAATACTAAATATATGATATATAGTATTTTTCAAGAATGCATCTAATATATTTGATGAATTAGTAGAATAGTATACATCATAATATCAAATGACATGTAATATCTTTAAGAAAGCTCAGTTGTATTTTATTCAATGGATGTTGGGTGATGTAAGAGCATCTAAGTCTTTTAGTGAATCTCAGAATTATCATGAATTAGTCTTCTTGAAGATGGAACCCATCGTTCTCAAAATATTTGAAACCCTTCCCCAAAACCCTAATTTTACCAATAATTTCTTAAGAAATTTTTTTGGGTATAGTGCAAGAAGGAGAATTCATTTAAAAGACCTATTGTACAAACCAAGGGCAAGGCAAGGACATACACAATTGGACGTAGAAGATAAAGCTACAAGATAAGATGTTATTGCATGTATCATATATTTGTATGGCTAGGGGTTATTGTTAGCATTATTATTTTTTGTACACTTTGTAAATAATTGTATTACAATTATTAGGTGTGAGTACATGTGTTTTGTATGTGTAGCATGGGGATTATAGAGGTTTTTTACATTTGTTACAATTACTGCAAATTAGTTACACTACTACATTACTACAAAAATGGAAAATAATAACGGGACATTAATAATGGTGATTTGAAAATCATTGTCAAATGCTTGAAAATTAATGTGCGGGATAGTTTTGATAACGGTTATAATTCAAAACCATTATTAAAAATCCAACTCTAAAATTTACACAATAGTTTTAATAATGGTACAAGAAAAACCATTATTAAAAGATGTTTTAATAACCGTTCCTACAAGAATCGTTGTATAAAGCCACAATAGTTTTAATAATGGTTCCTACATGGACCGTTATTAAAAGATGTTTTACTAATGGTTCTTGTAGGAACCGTTATTAAAACCCCAGTTCTGCCTTTTATTTCGTTCAATTCTGTTTCATGCCAAAAATTTCAGACTATGGACCTTCCCTCTTTTACTCTCCTTCTCTTGCAAACCCTCGCACCACCACACCGTGCACCACCACTCCAGCTCCTCTAATGTCAAGGAAACAACCACTTGTTCTCTTAATCACCGCTAACTCTCCTCTTTCTTGCAGCACCACACCTCTGCCATTCTCGGCTTTGCATGTGTTGTCATTCTTCCACCTTGCTACACTTCTTCCTTCTTCCTCTGCCATGTTTGTAGGTGGTTGCCGCTCACCTCTTGCTCGCTGACACTTCTTTTATGTATGTTTTTGTTCTTTTGCTCATAGCTTTTTCTCTTCTTATATTTACATAAATGCATGCATGTTTATACAGGATTGCATTGTTTGTTATTAAAAAATTGCAATTTATCATTCAAAAATGTGTTGGTGAAAAATATTTTTGTTCATTATTGAATTTGTAGCGATACTGTTATATATTAACAAATGCATGTATTAGTTGAGTCCTTTACATTTATATATATATTTAACATACATGAGTGTAGATTTATATACGAAGCTAGAGAAATAAAATACTTCAAATTATTAGTAATATCACTCATAAAAACTATATATATACACATTTTTATTAATAAGTATAGGACGCTATAAGATATAAGAAATGTCATATAATGAAATGAAAATATATTTTACATATGCACATCATTAAATAAAATTTTCAATTAGAGATGCATATGTTAATGATTTTTATTTGATGAGGATTAAATAGATATAGAACATAAAGAATATATAAAAGTGAATAATTAAATAGAGTGAAATAATTGTGTATAAAATAATAATAATAATAATAATAACAATAATAATAATAATTTTTAATAATAATAATAGCAATACTAATATTGGATTTATTATAGTTTAATTATAGTTAGCTAGGTTTAGGATTAGGGTTTATTAGGTTTAGGGCTCGTTTTTATTATAATTTATGAGCATTAGGGGTTAAGGTTAGGGGTTACCATTAGGGTTAGGATTTAGCGTTTATTATACTAAATATAAAAGTAAATAATTAAATAGAGAGGAAGAATTGTGTATAATAATAATAATAATAGAGTTTTAATAATAATAATAATAATAATAATAATAATAATAATAATAATAATAATAATAATATAGGATTTATTAGGGTTTAATTACAGTTATCTAGGTTTAGGATTAGGGTTTTATGAGGTTTAGGGTTAGTTTTTATTACAATTTATTATGGTTAATTAGGGTTAGGGTTAGGGTTTATCATTTATTATACTAAATATAAAAGTTAAAAATTAAATATAGAGGAATAATTTTGTATAATAATAATAATAATAATGGATTTATTAGGGTTTAATTATAATTAGGTAGGTTTAGGGTCATTATCTTATTAGGATTAGGGTTAGTTTTTGTTATAATTTATTAGGCTTAGGGTTACTGTTAGGGTTAGGGTTAGGTGTTGGGTTAGGGTTAGGGTCTAGCATTTATTATACTAAATATAAAAGTTAAAAAATTAAATAGACAGGAATAATTATGTAAAATTAATAATAATAGTAGTAGTTATAATAATAATAATAATAATGTAGGATTTATTAGGGTTTAATTATAGGTAGCTATGTTTAGGATCATTACCTTATGAGGTTTAGGGATAATTTTTATTATAATTTAATAAGGTTAGGGTTTAGCGTTTATTATAGTAAATATAAAAGTGAATAATTAAATAGAGAGGAATAATTATGTATAATACTAATGATTATAATATTGTTTTAATAATAATAATAATATAGGATTTATTATAGTTAGCTAGGTTTAGGATTATGGTTCAATTAGTTTTAAGGTTAGTTTTTATTGTAATTATTAGGTTAAGGATTAGGGTTAGGGTTTGGGTTTAGCATTTATTATTCTAAATATAATAATTAATATGTGCTCTTATAACAAACTTTTATATACATTATTCTCAACTCTACTTTTAATAGTATCATATTATTATACTTAACCTATATATATATATATTATCTTATTAATATCTACTTCATTTTTCTATGCGTAGAATATATTTTGTTAATATGATAGTTTGATATTCAGCCATTTTGTTAAACATATATCTAAAGATTATGTCGTTATTTTAAGTAGTTTGATGTTGTTAACTTTAGATAGTTGGTTAAGATCTGGTAGAATATATTTATGATTTGTCTATCTAGTTGAAGATTAGTTTATATATTATGTAATTTAGATCCTTTCGAGAACAACCTTGATGATAATATTTAGTTTTTCTCATTTGTAGGTAGTGGGATGAAATACCCTCCACCATATCTATGTATGGACCACATTTAGATCTATGGACTCATTTGATATGGTTATACAACGAGCTTGGTTAGTTGTATATGAGTGACTCATCCTATTACCCCTTCCATTTCAGATTATATCACCTTCTGTTTACCCTACCTCATATAGAGCGATAGGCAATGGCTATATCTACTTTTTTGCATTGCTTTGTGTACCACAGTGATGCACCGCACCTGAGATTTATTGAGGGTGAGGTGTTTGTTAGAGAGTATGGTAGGATATCGAGAGAGATAATGGTTATTGATCATGAGTGGAGGTTTTGTTATAGCTTGCCTCCAAGTATCGACCCTGATTTTCCTAGAGTATCCGTGAGTAGACTATCTTGCGATAATGTTAGGGATCAGATGATATATCGTGATGAGTGCAATTTTAGAGTTATTATTATTAGTTGAGCTCGGCGAGGCTATCGGGTGATTTAGTTTTACGGTTAGGAATTGTGTTTTAGGTGTTTGGGCTGTAGCAACCTTTTAACGTATATAGTGCTAATATTGCTTTAATCTCATAGTATGCATATTTTTTTCTAATTTGAACCCATTGTATAATTTTTTTCTATATATGTATGCATGTATATATATATATAGATGAACTGTCTTTCTAAGTATGAGTAGTTTGAGTATTAATATCTTTTTGGAAATGTGTTAGCATGATTCATATATATATACAAAATAGCATGATACATTTGAGATTAATTCTTTCTAAGCATATGTGATTTTTGAATTATTAAACTTATAATTCAATTGAATTGTAATAATTACTTTCATATGCAATACATCTAGATTGGAAAACTATGGATCAGAAATGGTTGTCTGCAAATTGTCTATCCAGAGAATACAACGAAGGAGTGGAGTTTTTCATCATATTTACAATTGAACATGCTCGAGACTCTAGTAGAATAGTCTGTCCTTATTTGAATTGTGCTTATATTTAGCTTGCTAATGCTAATGATTTGAGAGATCATTTTTTTTTTGCGTATGGAATTGATATAAGTTAAGCTTGTTATATATGGCATGGGAAAAAAAGTCTAAATATGATAATGACGATGTTAAGACGGATAGTAGTGGATCATCAATTGATAACTATGAGGAATATTTGTTAGAGGAGATGACTCAAAAGGGTGAGGAAAGTGTTTAGGATTTTCCAAAAATGTTTGAGAAGTTATTGAATGACTCGGAGAAACCTTTGTATGATGATTGTAAGATATTTACTTGATTATCCCTTACTTTAAGGTTGTACAACTTGAAAGTATGTATCAGATGGGGTGATAAGAGTTTCATGAAGTTATTGTCACTTTTAAGGAATATGATGCCTAATGACAACATTCTACCCAATCATACCTATGAAGCGAAGAAGATTCTATCCTCTATGGGCATGAGTTATGAAAAAATGCATGTGTTGATGAAACCCCAAATACTCTCAGCACCTTTACCAAGCACAACATCAATAATCCTCTAAAAATAATTGATTATCTTTATATTCTTATTTTGCAAGATAATCAAGCAAAATTAACATAGAAAGCGGGGAAGAAGATCCAAGACTGTTGCTATCAAGAAACGACATTCTGTTGCTGAGAAGAAATATTCAAGTTTTAAATTATTAACAAAAATAATGGCATTATCGCCAAATTAGCAAAATTCTACTATTATTATTATTGTTGTTTTGTTTATTTAGTTTTATCTTGTAATAAGGTTATTAAGCAGCTAGCTAAGTTGGGATTTGCCTAACCCATCATTAAACCATCTTCAAATCCCCCACATCAACCTTAATCCTACCACACCCAAGCCCACCATTTCTCAACTTAAAAAGCCCAAACCAAAACTCACACACCCGTCTCCCCGATCAATACAACCTTAATACCGTTCTTCAGCATCGAATGGTCAAACCCAAACGCAGCATCAAGGCCGCTCCCTCAGCTCGACCAAACTCCTCCGCCTGCGATTACCTCCCTCTAACTTTGCCTTCTTCGACGCTCACCATTAATGGTAATTACCCACCATTAATCCACTCTGGCCGCTCCTCCTTCTAGACCGTTGCCCAACGTTCGGCTCCCATCAAACCCTAGCTAGTTGCTGCCCTATATAAAGCTTCTATCTTGATGTAAAAAGAAAAACTTTCTCGAATCGATTTTAGTATATGAAATAAAGCTATCAACTTAATTCTTACGATTTTGCATCGTTTCTTGTCGGTTTCCGGCAGCCTTGTTATTCTCGGTTTCGAGGATTTAGATCGGGCAGTCCCGATTACCCTATCCCTATTTCTGTTCGGCTGTTCTTGCGATTATTGTGTAATTTTTACTAAACTCCATTTGGGGTTCGTTTCAGCTGGTATCAGAGCGTCAATCTGCTTCGCTCATCTCTAGTTTAAATTTTTTTTTATCATCGAACTTGTTCGGATATGGGGGTTGTGTTAGTGTCGATCTCGTGTTAAATTCCTGTCTTTAATTCCCAGTGTCGATGTTATATTTTTGATTTCTATCTTGATTTCCAGTATCAATTTTTTGTGTTTGAATTCTATTCCTGTTTTGAGTCGATCGAATTAATCGTGCATTTCCAGTATCAGTTGTATGCGTTTGATTTTCCTGCCGTGTTAATTTCGAAAGATTGGTGTTTTTATTTTAATTTTTTCTTTTTTCTCCTGTCCAAACAGTACCCTATTTGGATCGTCTCCTGTCGACCTTTGTTAATTTTGTATTTTCATAATTTTGTCGTGTTAATTTTATTTTTGGTTCGTCTGAATTTAAAAAAAAAATCTAATTTTTTTCTTTCTTCCTGAATACCTTCCCCCTAGTGATCCAAACTTGATACCAAAATTAATTTGGTATCCAGAATTGGGGCAGGCTATTGGGCATTAGGCGACGATTCAAAATTCCATATCGTCTAAGCCACCTGCTCGAAAACCCGCCCTATCGAATAGTCACGGGCTAAAATCCCAACATTCTAATCATTTGCTACGTAAGTAATGCCAACCAATTGTGTGATTATTTAATATATATAAGCGGGTTGAAATGAATTCACGAACCGGAAATGCAATATTAGGACACGTGTCGGAAGGATCTGATGGTGACTCAAACCCTATTTCCAGACAACTACGTATCCTAATAGAATGACTGGATCGGATTGAACAAACAATTAATAATACAACTGAACCTATCCAGTTACCCCAGCCAAACAGACATCCAAGGAACTTCCACCCCGAGCCAGATATTTTCTCATTCGACGGTTCATCAGCCCAAGAACATGCTAGGATGGGACATTGACCTCGCCGACATCCAAGACGGTACGATCGGGAAGACCAGAACCTAAATAATATCAAATTAATGATCCCAGCATTTAGTGGAAAAATGATCCAGACGCATACTTGGACTAGGAAAGAAAAATAGAGTTGGTCTTTGACTGCTACAATTACTCAGATGAAAAAAAGATTAAACTCGCCATTGTTGAGTTCACCGATTATGCCATCAATTGGTGGGATCAGCTTGTTACTAACCGGCACCGAAACCACGAGAGACCGGTAAGAGATTGGAACGAATTCAAAGGATTATTACGACGCAGGTTTGTACCTAGCTATTACTATCGATAACTCTACCAGAAACTACAAAACCTCATTCAAGGCCCTAGAAGCGTTGATGAATATTATAAGGAAATGGAAATTGCAATGATTCGGGCAACATAATCGAAGATAGAGAGGCGACCATGGCTAGATTCCTTAGTGGGCTTAACAAGGAAATAGCTGATAAGCTTGAACTCCAACACTATATGGATATCGAGGAAATGGTCAACTTAGCCATCAAAATTGAAAAATAGATCAAAAAGGTTAGGACCTTTAAACCCCAACCCAACTTCCGATCCGGCCATTCAAAGAATCATAACTGGAAGCAGCCTCCTAGACGTGAAGAAAGACCGAGAGTTCAATTCGACAATAAGGCAATCCCTCTTAAAGAAAAGGTTAAGGGACATACAAGTGGTAATTCTAGCAATGGACATTCAAGAAACATCAAATGCTTCAAATACTTAGGGCATGGTCATATCGCGTCGAAATGTCCCAATAGGAAGGTGATGGTGGTTCGGCCAACAGGAGAGGTTGAGTCTGAGGATGATGAGCTTGTTGACCACTCCCCTACTCATGTCGACCCCCATGATAGTGACCCTGACCATGATGAGGTATATGCTTCCAAGGGAGAACTACTCGTTGTACGACGTGCTCTGAACGTACACACAAAAGTTGATGACGAACGAATACAACGTGAAAATATCTTCCATACCAGATGTCGAATAAGTGACAAGTTATGTAGTTTGATCATTGATAGCGGTAGGTGTGTTAACGCTGCAAGAGCTAGCCTAATTACCAAATTAGGGTTGACAGCCACGAAACACCCTTGATCCTATAAACTACCATGGCTCAATGACACGGGTGAGGTAAAGGTCTACAAGCAAGTATTACTTGCAATCCAAATTGGGAATTATACGGATGAGGTATTATATGATGTCATTCCCATGCAAGCCAGTCACGTTCTACTTGGGAGGCCATGGCAGTTTGACAGGAAAGTAACACATGACGGGTATAAAAATAGCTACTCCCTTATCAAAGATGACAAAAAGATCACTCTAATGCCGCTATCACCCAAGCAAGTCCATGATGATCAACTCAAGCTTCAAGAAGAATTAAAAAGCATGAGGGAGGAGATAAATAAGACCTCAAAACCCAACATGGAAGGCCAAAATAAACCACTATGTAACTTTTTCTCCCGAAAAAGAGACATCTTTTATGCCTTCTCCGCTAAGTTACCCATCTATATGCTCATGCGTAAAGAATGTTATCATAGTGATTTCACCCTCCTTGATTCTATACCTGATAACATGCGCACCTTACTCAGTGAATACTCTGAGCTTTTTCCCGAAGAAATTCCACAAGGGTTACCTCCAATTAAGGGGATCGAACATCAAACTAATTTTGTACCTGGAGCCTCTATCCCCAATAAACCTGCGTATCGAGCTAATCCTAAGGAAGTGGTAAATCACACTTTTGGTAACATGCTTCGAGGTATCCTAGATAATAACATTAAGCATGGGAATTCCACCTCCCACATTTGGAGTTCGCATATCACACGCCTCACTACAATAGAAATCGACTCATTAGACTCTTTGAAATTGTCTACGAGTTTAATCCTCTTTCACCACTTGATCTTATCCCTTTACCCATAACCGATTATACTAAATTTGATGTAGAAAGAAGGGCACAATCCATAAAATCATTACATGAGTCAGTGGAGAAACAAATAAACCTACACAATCATCATATAGCAAGCGCAGCAAACAAACAACGCAAGAAGATTATATTCGCTCCAGGAGATCTTGTGTGGGTCCATTTACGAAAAGAAAGGTTTCCTACCCAAAGGAAATCCAAACTTGCACAAAGTGGCGACGGTCCCTTTACCATCTTGGAACGCATTAACGATAATGCTTACGAGATAGATCTTCCAGGAAAATATGGCAGTATATGTGACACTTTCAATGTTTCTGACCTATCTCCCTTTTATGGTGCAGGTTCGGTTTTGGTGACGAAACCTTTTCAAGAAGGGGAGGATGATGAAACCCCAAATACTCTTAGCACCCTTACCAATCACAACATCAATAATCCTCTAAAAATAATTGATTATCTTTATATTCTTATTTTGCAGGATAATCAAGCAAAATTAACCAAGAAAGCGGGGAAGAAGATCCAAGACAGTTGCTATCAAGAAACGGGATTCTGTTGCTGAGAAGAAATATTCAAGTTTTAAATTATTAACAAAAATAATGGCATTATCGCCCAATTAGCAAAATTCTATTATTATTATTATTGTTGTTTTGTTTATTTAGTTTTATCTTGTAATAAGGGTATTAAGCAGCTAGCTAAGTTGGGATTTGCCTAACCCATCATTAAACCACCTTTAAATCCCCCACACCAACCTTAATCCTACCACACACAAGCCCACCAGTTCTCAACTTAAAAAGCCCAAACCAAAACTCACACACCCGTCTCCCCCGTCTCCTCGGTCAATACAACCTTAATACCATTCTTCAGCATCGAATGGTCGAACCCAAACGCGGCATCAAGGCCGCTCCCTCAGCTCGACCAAACTCTTATGCCTGCGATTACCTCCCTCTAACTCTGCCTTCTTTGACACTCACCATTAATGGTGATTACCCACCATTAATCCACTCTAGCCGCTCCTCCTTCTCGACTGTTGCCCAACGTTTGGCTCCCATCAAACCCTAGCTAGTTGCTGCCCTATATAAAGCTTCTATCTTGATGTAAAAAGAAAAACTTGCTCGAATCGATTTCAGTATATGAAATAAGCCTATCAGCTTAATTCTTACAATTTTGCATCGTTTCTTGTCGGTTTTTGGCAGCCTTGTTATTTTCGGTTTCAAGGATTTGCAGTCCCGATTACCCTATCCCTATTTCTGTTCAGCTTTTCTTGTGATTATTGTGTAATTTTTACTAAACTCCATTTGGGGTTCATTTCATGTGTGCCCTAATGATTGTATTTTATATCTTAGTGACAATGCATCTTTGGATAGTTTTCTTAATCCAGAATGTAAAGCACTACAATACAAGAAGAATAAGGTGCCCACAAAGGTGTTATGGTATTCTCCTATAATGCCAAGATTAAGACGGATGTTTAATGATGTTGAAGATGCCATGAACCTGAGATGTCATGTTGGGGAGAAGATAGATGATGGGCTTCTTAAACGTTCATCTGACTCTCCACAATGGATGACGATTGATGGCTTATTCCCTGAATTTGGTAAAGAAACAAGAAAATTGCACCTTGCACTTTCTATGGATGGAATGAATCCTCACAATCAAGACACCTGCAGTTTATGGCCATAAATTTTTGTAATATACAATCTACCTCTGTGGCTCTATATGAAATGCAAGTATATGATGTTTTCTTTACTCATTTCTGGGCCAAAAAAACTTAGGAATGATATTGATGTTTATTTGGCACATTTGATTGATGAGTTGAAGTTCTTGTAGGACATAAGCATTGAAGTATTTAATGTATATGGTGAAGAAAATTTCACTTTGAGAGCAATGTTATTCTGTACTATAAATGATTTTCCGACGTATGGCAACATGCGAGGTTATAGTGTGAAAGGCCATTATGCATCCAATATGTGAGGAGAATACTTCATTTGTTCTGCTAACACATGGTGGGAAGATTGTCTTCCTTGGGCATTGTAGGTTTTTACCAAAGAAGAATAATTAAAAGCGTTCAATGGCTTCCGAGAAGAAGGGAAGGACCCAAGCTGGTTGACGGATTGACAAGTGAGGCTGAAGATGAAATATTTTAGTGTCAAGTTTGGAAGAAGAATAAAGATAAGCCTCCATCAGTTAGGTGGAAGAAGATGTTAATATTCTTCAACCTTCCTTATTGGGAATCTCCGTATGTGAGACATGCCCTTAATATGATATATATTGAGAAAAATATATGTGATAGTCTTGTTGGCACATTACTTAATGTTCCATGCAAGACTAAAGATGGCATCAATGCTCGAATGGATATGGAAGAAATGGGTACTAGACAGGAACCGACACTACAAGATAATGGAAGTAGGACATATTTACCACCAGCGTGCTATACTGTTTCCAAAAAAGAGACTTTTTTATTTTATGAATTCTTTCACAGTTTCAAGGTTCCGGAAGGATATTCTTCAAATGCTAGAAGGCTTATGTTGATGAAAGAGTTGAAATTAATTAACATGAAGTCTCATGATTGTCATATTTTGATGCAACACTTGTTACCGATAGCTATACGTGGAAATTTTTCAAAGCATGTTCGAATTACTATCACGAGGCTTTACTGGTTCTTTAACACCATCTTCTCTAAAGTCATACATCGTGATAGGTTGGATGCCTTACAAAGAGGGATTGTGATTACTTTGTGCCAACTTGAAATGTATTTTCCATCCTCATTCTTTGATATTATGGTACATCTAACTGTTCATTTAGTTTATGAGATAAAAATGCTAGGACCTGTTCATGGGCACTCGATGTACCCCTTTGAATGGTTTATGAAGTTGATAAAAGGTTATGTGAAGAATCGATATCGGCCAAAAGGATGTATTGTTGAGAGTTGCCTTGTGGAAGAGCCAATTGAGTTTTTTACGAAGTACTTGTCAAATGCTGAAGCTCTTGGCATTCCTAAATCTCAACACACAGGTAAAATCAAAGGGAAAAGTATTCGGGGCAAACATTTTGGGAATGTATACCTTGATATATGTATTACACAACAGTGATGGTGTTGAAGAACATATGCTTTCTTTATGGGTTGAAAGTCCATCAAAGACTGACAAATGGATTATCATTAAACACAATCCTTCCTTGATTGATTGGATAAGAGATTGCATCTTTCCACTCATCCGTCATTCCCCAACTTCAATTTTCGAAACCCTATATTAGTTGTCCCATAAACCTCATTATAAAGTTTTTCATATACCAATTATGTGATCAACGGTTACACTTTTTACCCAAAAGAATAAGATGAGAAGGGCATAATGCAAAACAATGGGGTGACTTTAGTAGCTAAGGCAATGCATGTTGCTGGTGCGAAAGACAAGAATCCAACCTATATAGATATGAATTATTATGGTGTCATTGAACATGTATGGGAGTTAGATTACACTGTATTTAATGTCTATATATTCGGTTGTAGATGTGTTGATAATTGTTATAGGGTTAGATATGAAGATCGATTTACATTAGTAGATCTCAATAGGGTAGGGCATAAATAAGACACATTCATCTTAGCATCACAAGCGACACAAGTAATCTATGTCACTTATCCTGCTGATAACATATGGTATGTGGTACTATCTATGAAGAAAAGGAATACCACTGAATATGATGATGATAATGATACTAATTGGAATAAATAGTGTGTCTCAGCTATGCAAGCAACCCAATTATTGAATGATGATAAGAATAAAATTAATGAGGAGCAAATATATATCCGGGATCATCATCATGAAGTAATATATGTATAATATCCTAAAACCAATCCTCAAACAAGGGGAAAAAAGAAGGAAAAGAAGGCAATGAGGGTAATAATATTGTAACATATGATATGTTCATTGATTTTTTTACATGTCATTTTTGACCTTCTTGATATGATATTTATTATATTGATAATATAGTAGTACACACTACTACGAAAACGGGAAATAATAACGGGACATTAATAACGGTAGTTCGAAAACCGTTGTCAAACGCGTGAAAATTAATGGGCAGGAGAGTTTTGATAATGGTTCTAGTTAAAAACCGTTATTAAAAAGGCAACGTTAAAATTTTGACGGATGTTTTATTAATGGTTTTATGTAAACCGTTATTAAAAGAGGATTTAATAACGGTTCATATTAGAACCGTTGTCAAAAGTCAGAAGCTTTTAATGACGGTTCCTGGAAGAACCATTATTAAAAGATGTTTTAATAATGGTTCTCTCAGGAACCATTATTAAATCCTCTTTTTAATAATGGTTCTCTCAGGAACTGTTATTAAAACCCCAAAATCAAACTTCTCCTTCTGTTTTAAAACCCCAAAATTTCGCTAAGTTCTGTTTCGTGCCAATGTTTTTAGACTCTCTGCACCTTCGTTCTCTTGCTCTCCTTCTTCTTGCAAACCCTCGCACCACCACACCGGCTCCTCTCAAGTAAAGGAAACCCTCGCACAGCCAACTCTCCGTCGTGTTTGAAGCCCTTGCCTCTCTCAACATTCTCACCGTCGTGTTTATAGCTAGCTCACTTTATGTATGTGTTTGTTCTTCCTCTCATTTGTTTGTTATTGAAAGATTGTGGTTTTTCATTTGAAAATGTGTTGGCTGAAAATTTTGCTGTTTGTTGTTGAATTTGTTGTGTTATTGTTATATATTAACAAATGCATGTGTTGGCCGAGACCTTTACATATTATTGTTGTATTTGTTTGTATGGAGAATATAGATTCAACAGTATTGTTGAATAATGGCTGTTGAGAAATTAATTTGGGTACTATGGATCAGAAATACAATATATTTAGAGAAATAAAATCACTAACATTAACACCATTCAACATATTAGTAAGTAATAAACAAAAGAGAAGACATTATTACTGTAAACTTTGGAGGGTCATAACTTTTTCATGAGACCTCGGATTTAGGTGATCTAGGAGGCTATTTTGGGTATTTTTTCGAGATCTACATCCTGAAAAAGTGGCAGAGCCGGTTTGAGCAATCTCGGAGCCCAAAAAAGGCCATTTTGGCCTCTAAATTGAGGTTTTTTTGTTATAAACAAGTGAGGGCATATTTTTAGGGCCTTTTTTACAAATTGAACCTTTAATTTAGACTATCCTGAAAACCTTTTTCATATCTAGGGTATGATGGTGTTATATAACCTCTTGATTAAAGTGGTAATATATGTTGCCTACCTTTGTATTATATTGTACGTAGGGTAATACATGTTTTCATTTGTTTTAGTTTTTACTTTTATCAGAATTGTTTTTCCTCTATTGTTTATCTCTTTATCCTCTATTATAATTATGGATGAGATAAGAGCTTTAGGTACCTCCAAAATTGAAGATCTTTGAGACAAAGGAACTTAGATGATGATGATGATGATGAAATTGAAGTTTTTAAGGGTTCAAGTGAAGAAGACGAGCAATGGATCTTATAGTCCAGAATAGATTGGTCAACATAGATCCAAGCCATGTATGTTTGCTTTTCCATATCTTTCTATTAATGAATCATGACATACCTAATGGCTAACTGTATATTAATTGAAACATGGGTGTTGTAGTTTTTCACCGATGACTATGCACGAGGCCAGCAATATAATGTTGATGAAATTGACGAAGTTAGAGACCAATGGGCCAACCACGTGCACTCATTCATTCGGTATTAGGTAGCGATCTATATATTCTACATGAATTTTTAGGTTTGTATTTCGTCTACATCTTTCGGTCTTCCAGCCTAGATTTGTGAACTCTTTACTTTGGGGTGTAGAGCTACCAAGTTGTGGTATGCCCACTAATTTTATTCCTAAGTATAGTTGGTATATTGAGACATGCATACCAATTATAGATTGATTGAAATTATGGTGTGATTGCAGATTTCGTATGAATTGTTGTTGTTTTACATTGCAGATTTGGTAATTGTTTTAACATACAACTGTGTATGTGGGTAGGAACAAAACAGAAAAATGCTAAAAAAAACATATACTTTTAATAACGGTTCTATGAAAACCGTTATTAAAACTTAGGTTTTAATAACGGTTTTGTTTAAGAACCGTTATTAAACCTTCGGTTTTAATAACGGTTTTTAAGTAAAAACCGTTATTAAATCTGAAGTTTACACACATATTCACGGGTTTTTGTGTATTTTTCATGACGGTTATGAACCGTTATTAAAGATTTAATAACGGGCGATTCAATAACGGTTGAAAACCATTATTAAAACTATAAAATAACCGTTATTAAAACCCCTTTCCGTGGTAGTGACATTATGGTCAATATATAACATTCTAACATAATGTATTTATTGATTTTTTGTAGAAATATGGCTAACAAAAACATTGATAGGGACAGAAATGATGAAGAAAGGAAAAGAGGACCTACTATTATAAGAATCATCACGGACATAAGGAATAAAAGAGAACTAGTCGAGTTAGGATGGAATACTTACAATCTTCCCATTGGCCCTTACGCATACATGTTCTTGACGTACATTTACTCGTGACCCATATCCGTATTCCTATCTCCTATAATACTTGAAAGTAGGTTCCAAAGGGTCATAAGAAATATATTTAGTTGGAAATCAAAATTAATATGCTATTTTATGTAATAATTTTTTTATGTCAAATGTTATTAATTTTAATACATTAACATTGGTATACATTAATTTTTTTGTGTCTTATTTTGCATAAAGTGTTCAATGTCCCAAAGACGAGGAAGAAATGGGTTCTTAGACATCATGGGGAGCATCTAAGAAAATTTAGATCATACTTAGCTCTTAGGAAAATGTACAAAAAGAGGGATGGTTCTCTATGGCAGAACCCACACAAGTGATATTGCTTCATCGATCAAGAAAGTTGGAACCAATTTATTGCATATCATCTTTCATAGGATATTAAGGTATTTGTAAGATAACAATTAAACTTTTTGTTTCCCAATATTATGTTTAATATTGAAATAACCATGTAACTATATTTTTTCTTGTAACATAGGAAAAAAGTGCCAAAAATACAGAGATTGCAAAGCAAAATAAACACCAGTATAATATGGCTCGCAAAGGCTATGTAGGCCTTGAGGAGGAGTTGCTATGTGATTTTCATTTATCTATTTACATGTAAATGTCAAATTTTATAATAATATCTTTAATTATGATTATTTTTTTATTTATAGCTCCTAGCCTAAGACTTGGATCCATATACCTCGTCCATCAATATTGATACATTATGGAAGAATGCTAGAGTAACAAAAGATGGATATATTAATGAAGATGTAGATATTGTAGCTAAAAATCTTGTAAGTTTGGATATATCTAGAAACTTACGTAGTTTTCTTTTAGAAAACTATTATTTTATCTCGTGGTTCTTGTAGCTCTAATGAGCAATTAGCCATCCTTACCTAGAAATTGAATGTGGCATTTGAATGAATGGAAACAATGGATCAAGAGTTGTAATTTATTAAATCTCAAGGGTATAAATCATCTGATTCAGTCCACCATGATCAGCTTCACATACCTAATATAAATAGCATCAGAGATAGTTGCGAAGTTGATGCACATCTTTCTTCTCTTCACTAGGTAAGCATTACAAACTATGAATTATTATTAAATGTATTCGGTGCAATAAATAATTAATAATGTGTAATATTTTATTTTAGAATTTGCATAAATGTGACGTGTTAGAGAATAACCTTTCAACTCTTTTGGCAAAAGGAAGGGTACGCATCAGTCATAGTACCCAAACAAAAATAGTCCATAGGTATAACTTAGCCCTAAATACAAGGCTGGTGAGTATTGATGAAATACCATAAAATCCTAAATTAGGAATTATGGTAAAATAATGATTTATTAGGAAAATTATTTAAATAAACTATTTTATTAAAATAAAGGACAACTCATTATCACTTCAAAATACCTATAAATCCAAATGAAGATTAAACATGTAAAATTAAATAAGGTAGTCCATTGGCTGAGTTGATTATAAGATGTAAGCTTATTATTTAGGAAGAAGCACCAATGATGCACATGTATTGCTTTAAAGCCTTGGATAAAACCATGAGAGATATTTTATGGTTCACTAATGACTTCGACCTTGAGAAGCCATTTAGAAGTAAGATAATTGTTCTAGGTTAAGATTTTAGACAAATACTACCAGTCATCCCTAAATGTAGTAGAAAAGACATTATTCATGCAACTGTGAACTCTTTGTACTTATGGAGAAATTTTAAGGTCTTACATTTAACAAAGAACATGAGGTTACAAAAACTAAGCT
Source organism: Tamarix chinensis (assembly GCA_030549775.1). Taxonomy (NCBI): domain Eukaryota; kingdom Viridiplantae; phylum Streptophyta; class Magnoliopsida; order Caryophyllales; family Tamaricaceae; genus Tamarix; species Tamarix chinensis. Next base: position 67,948,516 of record CM060181.1, read on the forward strand.
CGGTTGATGAATGTTCTAATTTGAAGCAATTTTCAGAATGGATTGTAAGCATAGGGGATGGAACAATTTGAAGGAGTAATGATGGTCATGCAAAATTAGAAATTCCAGATGATCTTTTAATAGAACATTTTGAAGACCCAATTGCAGCTATTGTAGAGAGCACTTATTTGGACTACAATGGAAATATCACTGATGATGCTTATTTAAAAGGAAGATCTATACTAGCACCAACTCTTGATATTGTTGAGTCCATCAATGAATACATGCTGTCAATTAACTTTGGTGAAGAAAATACGTATTTCAGTTTTGATACAACATGCAAATCAAATGCAATCAATGATTTATTACAAGATCTACACACTCTAGAAATTCTAAATGGAATTAAGTGTTCAGGTGTACCAAACCATGTGTTGAATTTGAAGGTATGTACAAAAGTTATGTTGTTACGAAATATTGATCATTCAATTGGTTTATGCAATGGTACTAGGATGATCATCACACGGCTTGGATCAAATGTCTTGGAAGCAAGGATTTTAGGTTAAAATAATGCTGGTCATCGAGTATAATTACCAAGAATGTCTTTAACGCCATCTGACTTGAGATTGTCTTTCAAGTTTAATCGAAGACAATTTTCTTTAATTGTATCATATGCTATGAAAAACAAGAAAAGTCAAGGTCATCAAAGTAATAAAACTACAAATGTTGTATTTAAATAAGTGTTTGAAAAGATTTTATCATGTAATTTTATCAGTTACGTATAAATACTTTATCGCAAATATTTTAAATTGGCATTGTATGTTCAAGTATTAGGTTAAATTTTTATTTCCAAATCAAAACATGTTTAATATATGCCATTAATTATTATATCCATGCATCACACGAGAGAAAATCTAGTTATTTAGAAAATTTTGGATATTTTACTAATTAAAATGGAAGTTAAGGAAAATTTATTCCAATAGCCCAAATTAATCTAAAAAGGGGATTAGTTATTATTTCTAAATATTTTATTATAGGTAATAATCTACAATACTAAATACCAAAAAATATTCTAGCCCATATATTTTCTTTTTTCCCTTTTTCCTTTTTCCTTTTTCTTCTTTCTTTTCCTTTTCCCTTCTTCCTCTCCTTTCTCCTTTTCTCCTTTTCTTCCTTCTCCTTCTCGATTTGGGCTAGCCCATGGCCCAGACTCCCTTCCCACTCCGTCTCGCATGGCCAGGCCTGCCCCAACTTCTTTTTTTCTTTCTTTTGCCTGTTCCCCCTAGCCGGCTGGTTCCGTCTTTTTTTTTTCTTTTCTTTCCCCTGGACAATCTGGTTTACCCCCATCTCTATCTTCTTCTTCATCACACAGATTGCAGCCTCGACCTGTAGTCCTACTTCTGCCGGCAGCCACCTACACCATCCGGTTATCCTTCCCTGCCTGCCCTCATCATTTCCTTTCCAATTTTGACCTAACCATCTCGTCCTCCCTCCTCACACGTGCTTCCCTTCCTTCCTTTTTCCACTCACCCTACCAAACATAACCTACAGTTTTGCAAGGCATGCGCCTCCTGCCACCGCCGGTCGACGACCTGTCTCACCTACCCCCATTGTCTTCTTCATCTTTCATTGTTTTCCCCCTCAATTAACCTATAAATACCCCTATAGGTAGCTATAACAAAGCTTTTGTTTTTGCAACCTAGAAACTCCACCGCCACCCAAACAACTCCTTATTCTGCCACTGTCGACGACCGCCACCACAAATGCCGCCCACCAAAACCTTCCCCACACTGCCCTCTATAGAACTTAACCACCCTCCTTCCCTATATTTTCCTGCATGAGCCGCCTCGGCCATGCAAAATTGCTATTCTGATAAGCCCTCGCCAACTAGTGTCACCCTTCGCGCCGCCATCTGCCGCCAATCCTGGCATAACTTGCACGTCCTCCACCCTCCAAAACAACAAAGGGACTTCACCTTACCTCCCCACACCCCCATCTCCCCCTGCCTCCCTCCCCTTCTACCTTCTCCATCTTCCACCACCTTCGGCCATTATACCAACGGCTGTGTGCCCCCACTTTTGGCTGCACCGACACTTCCATTCCACCCCTCTCCACCTAATACACCTTCCACCACCTCAAACACCCCTCATTCCTTCTTCTCTAGCCTACAACCCCATCTTTCCACCTCTCCTCCTCCTCCACTGCCGCCGGTCCCGCAACCAACCCTAAGTGGTATTCCCAATATCGCCAACCCTCAAAATCTTTTTCCATAAGTGTTAATGATTTTTAGTAATATTAATAATATTATTCTTAATATTATTATTATTATTAATACTAATGTTGTGTTACTATTATTATTATTATTATTATTATTGTTATGTTATTATTCTTATAATCTAACCTAACTTCCGAAATATTTATAATTATGGTACTATCATTTAAAAGGCTAAAACTTTAGTATTAAAATAATTATCTTTATTATTATTACTACTACTCTTACTACTACTACTACTACTACTACTACTACTACTACTATCATTATTATTATCATTGTTGAATTAACCATACTATTAATACTAACTTGGCCTTTTAAATTTTTTATCCATATTATGTTTAACATTATTAATAATATTACCACTATTATTGCTACTAATATTATTATTAATATTTCAATGATCATTATTATTGTTATTATTCTATTATACTTGACCATATTATCACTAAGACTACCACTAAGATGATTTCTAGGACCTTCAATAGTGTTTTCCTTAAGATGAGAAGTACTATTAATATTATCACTATTATTTTTTTTAAAGAACAAGAATATTATATCAAAATCATAAGGTACAAATGAGATTGTAGAAGTGATCTACCTTTCCTATCAAACTAACAAACTTTTCCTTTCTACTATAATGAAGGCAAAGGGATGACATAGTCAAGGCAATCTTATAAGTTGCCCCTCTCAAGTCCCAATTTCTATTAGAGAAAATACAATTATTCCTAGCTTTCCAAATTTCATAAAGAGCCACAGCATAAAAAATTGAATAAAATTGGGAAACTCCAGCTTTTCTGTGTCTACTTCTTGCCAATGAGGTAGAGACCCTTTCAATGGAGCCATATCTAATTCTGAAACCACCTGTCTTGCCTATAGTAGACCAGACTTTCTTCAATTCAGCACACTGACATAAAAGATGCAACACATATTTATTATGGGAGAAAAAACAATACCTCTGATTGATGGAAGGTAGGAAGGTGCTTATATAATCCTTAGTGGGTAGCTTGGATTGGGCAGCTAGCCATAAAATAAATTTATGTTTGGGAGCTGCAAAACTGGAGAATACAAATCTTCTGCAGGCCACCTTAGGTGCAGAAAATCTGATAGAATCATAGACCTCAGCAATAGAATACATTTTATCACTTTGCCATTGGTAGAAAATAGGAAGGAGAACAGGTCTGAAAGAAAAATTTTTCTGCATTAACCCTGAAGCTATGCAGGGTAGATTGTAGGAGAACAAATCATGTCTTTTAATATAATAAGCATGCACCCATTTAATCCAAAGAGCATCCTTGTCTTGAAATAAATGCCACAACAACTTTCCTACAGCTGCTAAATTCCATGAAGACAACTCTAATAGGCCTAAACCCCCTTCTTTCTTTAGTAAACAGACCACTCTCCATGCCACTAGGGCTCTTTAGTTAGAAGAAACCTTATCAGACCAGAGGAAAGCTCTGCACATAGCCACCACATTATAAATAATCTTCTTGTGGAGAATAAAAATTTGAATCTAATAATTAGTAATACCAAAGATGATAGATTGTAAAAGTTGTAGCATTCCAGTATAGGATAGAAGTCTATTAGCCCAATGTTACTTTAAGTCTGGAAGCGTCAATAGGGACACCCAAATATTTGAAAGGAAAAGACCCATCTTGAAAAGGAAGAACAGATTTGATATTCTACTTTAAATGTAGAGGAGCTCCACCCAAGAATACCACATTCTTAGCAGGACTAATATGGAGGCCTGAGCAAGATGAGAAATTATCCAAAACCTCCTTGATGGCTTTCACTGAACCCATATCCGCTTTGCACAAAACCAACAAATCATTAGCAAAGCTCAAATTAATGATTTTCAGCTTCTTACACTTACGATGCCCCTGAAACTTATTCCTACTCCTTAGGGATTGGAAATCAGATACTCCATAACAATAACAAATAGAAAAGAGGAAAAGGGATCTCCCTGTCTAAGCCCTTTCATTCCTTTAAAAGGAGTCTACAAAATATTGTTAATAGACAATGAATAAGAAGTTGAAGAAACACAAGCCATAATAATCTTAACAAAATCCAGAGGGAAATGAAGGCCTAACAAGACCTTTTCCAAGAAATGCCAATCTACAAAATCATATGCTTTCCTCATGTCTATCTTTAGCATACATCTTGGTGAAATGTTCTTCCTATTATACATATGCAACAATTCATGAGCTAGCAAAACATTATCTCTAATTCTTCTGCCCTTGGCAAACCTTGATTGTGAAGGATGAATAATGGAAGGTAAAACACACTGCAACCTCCCTGCAAGAACCTTAGCAAACACCTTGTAGACCACATTGCAACAAGCAATAGGTTGAAAGTCAGCTAACTTAATAGCATTCACATATTTGGGAATGAGAACCAATTTAGAAAGACCCATAAAAGAAGGCATAGAAGCTGTTTGAAAACACCTTCTTATCACCAGGTGCAAGTCCTCTCCTCCACATTCCATGTAGTTTTAAAAAAACCAGCAATAAATCCATCATGTCCAGGTGCTTTGAGATTTCCCATAGACCAAAGACCTACTTTAACCTCTTGCATAGTGATAGGAATTAACAGATCATGTTGGTTTTGTACAGACAGAAAAGGACCCAATTTCAACACATCCTCTGATATCATATTTATTATTGTTATTATTATTATGATTACGATGATTATTATTATTATTATTATCATTGTCATTTAATACTACTATAAATATTATTATTGTTAACTTGGCTTTTGTCAATATTTCATAATCACTAACTTATTGTAACTACTAGCATTATTAATATAAGAATTACTATGGTCACTACTTTTATATTACTTATGCTACTATTATTATTATCACTAGGGTTTGGGTTGATATTAGTATTATCACTAAAAATAATAATAATAATAATATTATTATTAGTAATATTGAAACAATTACCTCTAACACTACAAATATAACTATGACTACTTAAAAATAAGCCATGATGACTATTAATAATTATTTTTGTTAGTAGTAGCATGAGTAATTATTTTGAGAATAATAACCCTACTTTTGATTATAAAACTATTATTACCGTTACTAGCCTTAATAGTAGAGTATGATAAGGTAGGGTAGAAATAATGATGATCTTTGGTAAGAGTGAGATTAACTTATAGTATTTTCCCCTTATAGGTGAATCAAACCAAAACCCTAAGGAGGCGTAGGAGCGTGCTCCAAGCTCGGCATCGTTTTAGGTAAGGATGTAGCTAAGGCCTTTGTGTGTTGTGTAACATATATGTCTTGGATGATATATATCATGCTATGTCATGTATCATATGATTGTCATTAACTTGTCTTATGTGTACTGCAGCTTGGAGTTGAGGTATGTTTGTATGTTTCATTATGGCATGATCATGATACATATATGTGGTGATATTGACGTGATATGATATAAGAGGACATGCATGCTAGGATAATTGATAATATGATATGGGGATGAATGGGTAAGAAGAAAGAAAATAGGAAGTGAATTCACCAAGGGGGATATGAGGTTGACCAAACCACCTCATTATCCATGAGGGGGAAATAAAGGGGAAGAAATAACCAAAATGAATGAGAGAGGGAAACCATGCATGGGTATTCTAGGGTTCGCATGGGGACTTTGAGAGTTTGCGTTGGGTGGACAAAGCTTGCATAGGGATGATATTTACATTAGAAAAGTTGTTTTAGGATGTAAATAAGCTAAGGGGTGAGTTGTGGAATGATTGGAGACTTGGTAAGAAAAATAGTATATAGGTTGGTAAGGGTGTATAAGGGACCCAATTAGGGTTTTGAGATGAAGTAGTAATCTGGAAAATGTGGAACTAAAAATGATTAAGGGAGATAAGAAATTGTGGAAGTAAAAATGATTAAGGGAGAGTGGAGTACAGGTTAAGAGTAGGAATTTATTTTATAGGGGGTGAGTATAGGTGCCATGGGAGAGAAGAGATATTGGGTGAAAAGAGGGAGGTTACTTGTGGGAGAAGAAAGATACTAGGGTTGAAGTGGTCAACTAGGATATTTTAGTCACATGTGGAATCGAGGGGTAAAGTGATGTGATTTGGGATAGGATCTAAATGAGTAATATATGGGGTGATAAATGAAGTAATGGTGGTATAAGTGAAAGAAATTTGAGCCATATAGGTCCAAATAGGGTTTTCAAGGGAAAAACCCCAAAGGGTGATAGTAGGTGGAGTTGATGTCATGAGGTGTTGGGCCTAACCTATAGCCTTAGGAGTTGGGTCTTTCTATTATGAATAAGTGTAGGGGGGGAGGGAATGGACTTTGGGGTGTGATAAGGGGTGTAGGAGTCTTAAGATATGGGACGAGCCCCCCTTTTGAGAGAATAGAAGTAGAGGGTTGTTGACATGCATGTCAAGGGTCAAAAGCTACATACAATAAGACAAGAGTAAGATACTAATCACTTAAAGAGTAAGATTTTTGAGCTAGGCCCAGATTGATCCACAGGAAAAACAGTGACCAGGTGCCGGGGTGCCCTAGAGACTGATCCATCGGCATATAATAGTGATTAGGTGTGTTCTGCCTTATAAGTGACTGATCCATCAGCTATAATAGTGGGGGATCCTAAGCTTGAAAAACCAAACATTAATTTGCCAATGAATCATGGTGAAGATACTATGTAATTATAGTGAAACACCATGAGAGTTGGGACTAGATCTATCCATTGGAATAATAGTGGCAAGGAGTGTTCTACCCTGGAGACCGGTCCACTGCGTTCTTCCCTATAAGTGACAGATCCACTGGCTATAATAGTGGGGTTCCCGCACTCGCATGGATTTATAAAGATTATGGTGTCAAATGAATATATTTACTAGAGATTCGGTGAATAAGTCTAATTGAACCATAGCTAGCCTTGATTATCTGTGTTACTGTATGTTATCCATATGACCAGTTCATGTATGTTATGTTGCATGTTTTGTATGTCTGGCCGTAGAACATGGTTATCTTACTCAATATGTAGTGTACTGATCACCCGTTTCACAGAAGACCCATCTAAACTTGTGTAGGTAGGGGATGACGAATTCGATTCCTACGACACTTATGAGGCATTGGATGGGGTTGAGCGTTGAGCCTAGACTTAACTTGGGGGTCGAGAGCAACTTGGCCGGACTCTATTTTCCTTTTTTTTATTGGACCATTTATCATTTTATTCTAGTTATGTGATATCATAGGGTGCTTTATGTTTTGAAAAAATCTAGTCACTTACTCTTAGGATTGTAATTCTAAACCGCACTTTAATTTTATATGACTTGTGTTTTTATTAATGACTTGCTCTTAGCATTAAAATTTTTAGCCTTAGCACTTAGGACTAGAACGGTAAGATTGAACCAATTTCGTACTAAGTGTGCTGGTAATGCCCCCTAAATTTACAGTTTTTTTTATTTCACTTGTACTAAACCTTTTTAATTAAACGATAGTTTTAAGTAGTAAATTTTAGGGGTGTTACAAGTTGGCATCAGACCATTAGTTCTTGAAACCATGCTTAATTTTTAAAACAAATTTGAATTATGAAGTTTTGACAAAGTTTGAAAGTTCTTTCTGCCTTAACAAAGCTCACCTGTTTTTAAATTTTCTAAGTCCGGGCCACCGTGAGGGAATGAAGGGGGTAGATTATAAATTGTTTGAAGACGAGTTGTAGTGTGAAATAAATGTTTCAAACCATAAAGGGGTCCACCCTAACATCCCTTTTCTTGTGCAGCATCCACTCACGATGAACGGACGCATAGGGAGACTCGAGGAGGCATTTGAAGCCTTTATGGAGTTCGTTCAGCAACAACCTATTATACCGGCACTGCACCCCCACCACCCTAAGGGTGTAGGTGAAGATTTGCTAAGGAGGGTTACTGGGCACCATCCTCCGACGTACTTAGGTTAGGAGGACCTCATGATCCTCGAAGGATGGATCTTAGATATGGATCGCACCTTTGAGGCAGTGGACTGCCCCCAGCTCGGCAACAAAACATAGAGGCCTTCTTCTTAAGAGGCATAGCAGATGTTTAATGGGTTGAATACCATGCTTGGGATGGTCCCCCGGAAACTTGGGAAGCATTCAAGACCACACTCTACTCCAAGTTCAACCTTGAGGGCTTGAAGAGGGATAAGCTTTGAGAATTTATGCAACTCTCTCAAGGATGAATGATTGTGTGCCAGTACTATGCTCACTTCACCAAGTTATTACATTTTTCCCTAGGGATTACTGCTAATGAGTCTACGGTGGTGTTCTAATTCGAGCAAGGGCTAAATTTTAGCATCCACAAAATGATGGGAGCGGTGCCCTCCACTGACCTAGTGACACTTTATGAGCGTGCTTGCCCAACCATGACCCTGGTTTAGGAGCAAATAGCTATCCTTGGGAAGAGGAAACCCGAGAGATACAGTTCAGGGAGCAGAACTGAGCCAGAGATGGAAGGGCTGAGGATACCCCTACCATGAGACCATAGCAGAGGTCAGGGGCCGTCGAGGGCAGGCTCATGTAGATAGTGTGGATGGAACTGCCCAGGAAGAAACAATGGAGGTAGGTTGGTGACTTTCCAATGCGATCGAGTGCTAGAGACCACACTGTTCCCAGCAGTATCAGCCCTATTAGGTGCAATAGGGAGGAGTCTTAGCGCCCCAATAGTAGGCGTATCAATAGCACCTCCAGACCACACCTTCCCAGCATTACCAGTGGGTTCCTTCCCTAGCAGGTGCCGTAGCCAGAGTGGTCAGGGGAAGGCCTCAGGGACCTAGATCTTTCCCTCAGCGGGGAGGCTAGTTAGGAGGGTGCCTGAACATGATTAGATAGGCAGAGGCTGACTGCCAGATTGATGTTATCATTGGTATGTTTACCATATGCTTCTTGCCGGTACATGTGCTATTCAATTTAGGTGCTACCTTATCCTTTATTTCATCTGCTTTTACTGCTAAGGCTAGACTATCACCGACTGCTAGAATAGAGCTTTCTGTAACGTTGCCATCCGGTGATAGAGTGGAATGTAGTCTGTTATTCTCTGATGTGGCCTTTATCGTAGGTGGGGTAGACTTCCTAGTGGACCTAATTGGGATGGATTTGAAGGATTTTGACGTGATTATGAGAATGGACATATTGGGGAGGTATAGCACCATCATTGAATGCGCCTTAGAGCGCGTGATCTTGTGAGGCCCTAAGGGGATCAGGGTTTCATACAGAAGGACCCAACCTATGCCTGCCACTAAGGTAGTGTCGGTAGTGACTCTACACTCTTTGATCCAAAAGGATTATCCCCTATGCTTGTTCACTATTCAGGAGTTGAATAAGGACTTGGCTGCCCTAGATAGTATTCTGATAGCCAAGGAGTTCGCATATGTGTTTTTGGAGGAGATACCGGGTATGCCCCCAGTCTAAGAGATTGATTCTAGGATGAAACTAGTGCTAGGAGCTAAACTCACCATGAGAGCACCTTACTGGATGGAACCAGTTGAGTTGAGGGAACTAAAGGCTTAGCTAGACGAGTTGTTGAAACATGGGTATATCCGGACAAGTGTGTCACCCTAGGGAGCACCGATCTTGTTTATAAAGAAGAATGATGGTAGTCTCCATCTTTGCATCAACTACCGACGATTGAACCAATTGATGGTGAAGATCCACTATCCTCTCCTTAGGATTGATGATATTTTTTACCAATAGAAGGGTGCTACAATATTCTCTAAGATTGATCTAAGGTCCAAGTATCACCAACTGAGGATCGTTAATGCTGATATTATGAAGACTACCTTCTGGACCTGGTATAGACACTATGAGTTTACGATGATGCCATTTGGGCTCACGAATGTGCCTGTAGTTTTCATTGATCTAATGACGAGGATATATAGGCCATTCCTCAATCAATTCATCATAGTGTTCATTGATGACATCTTGGTTTACTCTCGAGGAAATAAGGAGCATGAGTAGAATCTCCGCATTATTCTAAGCCTTCTAAGGGAACATCGGCTATATGCCAAATTATCTAAGTGTGGATTTTAGCTCCCTGATGTGGCTTTCTTTTACATATTATAGTAGTAAAGGGTGTGGTAGTAGACCCAGCCAAGATTGTGGCCATCATAGAGTGGAAGCCCCCTACGAACATATCCGAGGTTCAGAGTTTTTTGGGATTGGTCAGGTATTACAGAAGGTTCGTATAGAATTTCTCTCAGATTGCATGACCGTTAACCAACCTCTTGAAGAAGACTACTAGATTCCAATCGGATGACATGTGTGAGGGAGCTTTCTAAGAGTTGAAGAAAAGGTTGAACACCACACCAGTGTTAACCATACCAGAGGGGGTCTGAGGAGTTTGAGGTATATAGTGATGCATCTAAGCACGGGATTGGGTGTGTGTTAATGTAGAAGGGTAAGGTGGTCGCATATGCCTCTCGTCAGCTGAAGAAGCATGAGTAAAGCTATCCTACCAATGATCTAGAGCTAGTTGTTGTGGTTTTTTTGCTCAAAATTTAGAGTTACTACTTTTACAGGACAAAGTGCAGATTCTTTACAAACTATAAGAGCCTCAAGTACATTTTCACCCAGAAGACATAAAAGCTGGATAGAGCTTGTTAAGGACTACAACATTGAATTGACCTATGTAGTGGTAGGTGCTTTGAGTAGGAAGACTTCTCATTCTACACTTTGTTGTGTGGTTGCTAATAGAGTGATAGGCGAGCTGTCAGGATTGGGAGTTGAGTTGATTCAGCAGGGAGACCTTGAGGCTTGCATGAGTGCCTTGACACTCACCCCCACCATTTTTAAAGAGATCCGGGCCGATCTGATAAAAGATGGCAAGCTTAATAGGATCCAACGAAAGATGTAGGAAGGCCATGTAGAAGGGTTCAGCATTCATGAGGATGGCAACCTTCGGTTCAAGGGTTGCTGGTGTGTGCCGTAGAAATGTCTGGATCTAAAATGTCGTATTATGGAGGAAGGACATCAAACCCCTTATTCAGTCCATCCGAGGGGAGATAAATTGTATAAGGACCTGAAGATGATCAACTAGGGGCCCACATGAAGCGGGAAGTGGCTGAGTTTGTATCCTGATATCTGGTGTGTTAAAAGGTTAAGATTGGACACCGAAGGCTTGCGGGACTACTTCAGCACTTAGAGGTACCAAGATGGAAGTGGAACTCCATCTCTATGGATTTTGTTAGTGCGTTACCAAGGACTAGGAGAGATTCTGACACCATTTGGGTTGTCGTGGATAGATTAACTAAGTCGGCCATGTTCATTCCGATGAAGTCCACATGGAGTGTGGATCAGCTAGCAAAGGCCTATATGAAGTCTATGGTCAGCAGTCATGGGGTTCCAATAGACATTATGTCAAATAAGGATTCAAGGTTTGTCTCCCATTTCTAGGGAAAGCTATAGAAGGTTATAGGGACAAGGTTGAAGATGAGCACATGCTTTTCATCCTGCCACTGATGGGTAGATAGAGTAAACTATATAGACCCTGGAGGATTTGTTAAGGGCCTATGTACTGGATTTTTATGGTAATTGGGAGGAACGATTACATCTGATAGAGTTCTCATATAACAACAGCTACCACGTCAGTATTGGGATGGCTCCCTTTTAAGCTCTGTACGGGTGGAAGTGTCAGGCCCCCTTGTGCTGGCATGACATTAGTGAGACAATAGTGTTGGGGGCTGAGATGATTGAGGAGATGACTAAGAAAGCCCGGTAGATTCAGGACTGGATGAGGGTAACCCAGATTAGACAAAAGAGTTATGCAGATTGAGAACACCGGGAGGGTGACTTTGAGCCTAGAGAAAAGGTATTGTTGAGGGTCTCTCCCACAAAGGGCATTCAGAGGTTTGGAAGAAAGGGGAAGCTGAGCCTGAGGTACATCAACCCCTTTGAGATCCTAGAGCGGGTAGGTAAGGTTGCCTATCGATTGGCTCTCTCTCTAAAGTTGCATGAGTTCACAATGTGTTCCATGTCTCACAGTTATGGAAGTATGTTACTGATCCGTCATATGTGATCTACCCAGATGAGGTAGAATTGGACGACTCCTTAACCTAAGAAGAACGACTAGTACGGATCCTCAATGCCAAGCTATGTAAGACCCAAACAAGTGCACTCTTGTCAAGGTTCTTTGGAGTCGGCATAACACCAAAGATGCCACCTAGGAAGCTGAGAAGGACATGCGCGAAGCATATATGGAATTCTTCACTACAGGTATGACCATCCCTAGAGAATTCTCTTTAAAGGGGTAGTTGTATAGTTACTTATAAAAGTTATGTCCCCTATCCGCTTAGGACGTCGGGCCTTAACCCTAGGAAATTGATAGTGACTTCGGGGATGAAGTCTTTCTTTAAGGGGGTAGTGATGAAATACCCCAAAATCTTAATTTAGTAATTCTGGCAAAATAATGATTTATTAGGGAAATTAAGTAAATAAATTATTTTATTAAAATAAAGGGAAAATTAATTGAGGAAAATAAAGAGAAAATAAAAATTAAATTTTTTAGAAAATTTTGGACATTTTACTAATTAAAAGGGAAGTTAAGGAAATTTTATTCCAATAGCCCAAATTAATCTAAAAAGGGGATTAGTTATTATTTCTAAATATTTTATTTTAGGTAATAATCTAAAATACAAAATACCCAAAATTATCCCAACCCACCTATTTTCTTTCTTCCCTTTTCCTTCTTCCATTTCCTTTCTCCTTTTTCCTTCTTCCTCTCCTTTCTCCTTTTCTTTTCTCTTCCTTCTCCTTCTCGGTTTGGGCCAGCCCGTAACCTAAAGTCCCTTCCTAATCCGTCTCGCACGGTCAGGCCTAACCCAACTTCCTTTTTTTCTTTCTTTCAACCGTTTCCCCTAGCTAGCCGGTTTCCTCTTTTTTTCTTTTCTTTCCTCTAGACCATCCGGTCCACCCCGACCCTATCTTCTTCTTCCTCATGCTGACTACACCCCTTACTTGTAGTCCTACACCTGCCGGCAACCACCTGCACTATCCGACCATCCTTCCTATCCTACCCCCATCGTTTTCTTTCCAATTTCAACCCAACCATCCCACCCTCCCTCCTCATGCCTGCTGCCTATCCTTCCTTTTTTCCCGTCACCCGACTCAACATACCCTTCAATTTCGTAGGGCATGCACTGCCTACCATCGCAAACCCTTGCCGCCCCTTGTGCCATTGTCCTCAGCCAATCTCAGCATCACTAGCTCCTCCTCCACCCTCCAAAACAACTAGGGGACTTCACCATACCTCCCCACACCTCCATCTCCCCCTACATCCCTCTCCTTCTACCTTCTCCACCTTCCACCACCTTTAGCTACACCACCACTTCCATTCCACCCCTCTCCACTTGATACCACTTCCACCACCTCAAACACCCCCTCATTCCCTCTTCTCTAGCCTACAATCCCATCTTTCCACCTCTCTTCCCCCTCAACCGATGCTGCCGTCACCGCCATGTGCCGCCGCTGGTCCCGCGACCAACCCTAGGTGATATTCCAATTTTCCTAGCTCTTACAATCTTTTTCCATAAGTGTTAATGTTTTTTAGTAATATTAGCAATATTACTCTTAATATTGTTATTATTGCTAATGTTGTGTTATTATTATTATTGTTATGTTATTATTCTTCTCATCTAACCTAACTTTAGAAATATTTATAACTATGGTACTATCATTTAAAAGGCTACAACTTTAGTATTAAAATAGTTATCTTTATTATTACTACTACTACTACCACCACCACTACTATCATTATTATTATCATTGTTGTCCTCACTATACTATTACTTTTAATAGTAGTGTAAATTTTAGGACTCTTATATTTCTAATACCCTTTTCGATTTTTTATTCTTATTATGTTTAATATTATTATTAATACTTCTACTATCATTGCTACTAATATTATTATTAATATTTCTATCATCATTATTATTGTTATTATTCTATTATACTTGACCACATTATCACTAAGACTACCACTAAGATGATTTCTAGGACCTTCATTACTGTTATACTTAAGATGAGAAGTATTATTAATATTATCACTATTATTATTATTATTATTATTATTATTATTATTATTATTATTATTATTATTATTATTATTATTATTATCATTAACATTAAATGCTACTATAAATATTATCACTGTTATAACTTGTCTTTTGTCAATATTTCATAATCACTAATTTATTGTAACTACTAGCATTATTAATATAAGAATTACTATGGTCACTACTTTTATATTACTTATGCTACTACTATTATTACTAATAGGGTTTGGATTGATAATAGTATTATCACTAAAACTGATAATAATATTATTATTAGTAATATTGAAACTATTACCTCTAACACTATAAATATAACTATGACTACTTAAACATAAGCCATGACGACTATTAAGAATTATTTTGGTTAGTTGTAGCATGAGTAATTATTTTGAGAATAATAACCCTACTTTTAATTATAAAACTACTATCACCGTTATTAGCCTTAATAGTAGAGTATGATAAGGTAGGGTACAAATAATGGTAATCTTGGGTATGAGGGAGATTGACCCATAGTATTTTCCCCTTATAAGTGAATCAAGCCAAAACCTTAAGGAGGAGTAGGAGCATGCTCCAAGCCCGGCATCGTTTTAGGTAAGGATGTAGCTAAGGCCCTTGTGTGTTGTGTAACTTATATGTCTTTGATGCTATCCATCATGCTATGTTGTTTATCGTGTGATTGGAATTAACTTGTTTTATGTGTAGTGCAGCTTGGGGTTAAAGTATGTTTGTATGTTTCATTATGCCATGATCATGAAACGTATATGTGGTGATATTGATTCGATATGATATGGCCTTCAAGGACATGGATGTATGGACAATTGATAATATGATATGGGGTTGAAAGGGTCAAAAGAGAGAAAATGGGAAGTGAGTTCACCAAAGGGGATATTCGGTTGATCAAACAACCTCATGGTCCATGAGGGGAAAATAAAGAGGAAGAAATAACCAAAATGAATGAGATTGGGGAACCATGCGTTGGGATTCTTGGGTTTGCATGGGGACTTCGAGAGTTTGTATTGGGTGGATAAAACTTGCATGGGGATAATCTTTATGTCAGAAAAGTTGTTTTAGGATGTAAATAAGCCAAGGGGTGAGTTGTGGAGTGATTGGAGACATGAGATGAAAAATAGTACGTAGGTTGGTGTAAGGGTGTATAAGGGACCCAATAAGGGTTTTGTAAGGAAGCAGTAATTTGGAAAATGTGTAAGTAAAAATGATTAAGGGAGATTGGATATTGTGGAAGTAAAAATGATTAAGGGAGAGTGGAGTACAGGTTATGAGTGGGAATTTATTTTATAAGGGGTGAGTATGGGTGCCATATGAGTGAAGAGAGATTGGGTAAAAATGGGAGCGATTACTTGTAGGAGAAGAAAGGTACTAGGGTTGAAGTGGTCAAATATGGTATTTCAGTCACATGTAGAATTGAGGGGTAAAGTGATATGATTTGGGATTGGATCTAAACGAGAGAAATTATGGGGCAATAAACGAAGTAATGGTAGTGTAAGTGAGAGAAAGTTGGGCCACATTGGTCCGATTAGGGTTTCCAAGGGAAATCCTCTAGAGGGTGATAGTTGGTGGAGTTGATGTCATGAGGTGTTGGGCCTAACCCACACCTTTAGGAGTTGGTTCTTTCCATTATGGGTAAGTGTAAAGGGGAATGGATGGCAGGGCGTGATAAGGGGTGTAGGAGTCTTAAGATATAGGACGAGCCCCCCTTTTGGGAGAATAGAAGTAGAGGATTGTTGACATGGATGTCAAGGGTGAAAATCTTTATCCAATAAGATAGGAATAAGATACTAATAAATTAAAGAGTAAGATTGCTGAGCCGGGCCCAGACCGATCCACGGACATAATAGTGGCCTAGTGCCGGGGTGCACGGAGACCGATCCACCTGCATATCATAGTGGTAAGGTGTGTTCTGCAATATAAGTGACCGGTCCACCAACTATAGTAGTGGGGGATCCCAAGCTTCAAAAACCAAACATTAAGTTGCCATTGAAACATGGGGAAGATACTATGTAATTACAGTGAAACATCGTAAGAGTCGGGGCCAGCTCGATCTACTGGCCTAATAGTGGTTAGGAGTGTTCTGCACTAGAGACCGATCCACGGGCAAGAATAGTGGTTAGTAGTGTTCCACCCTATAATTGACCGATCCACTGGCTATAATAGTGGGGTTCCTGCACTTGCATGGATTCATAAATATTATGGTGTGAAATGAATATATTTACCAGAGATCTAGTGAATAAGTTTAACTAGACGATAGTTGGCTTCATTATCTGTGTTACTGTATGTTGTCTACATGACCATGTCATGTATGTTACGTTGCATGTTTTGTATGTTTTGCCTTAGCACATGGTTACTTTACTCAATACATAACATACTGATCACCCGTTTCATGGGTGCTGCTTATTTCCACGAGCAGAAGACCCATCTAAGCTTGTGCACGTAAGGGATGAAGTCTTCGAAGCCTACGACTCTTACGAGGCATCTGGTGGGGTTGAGCGTTGAGCCTAGACTTGTCTTGGGGGTTGAGAGCGACACAAACATACTCTATTTTCCATTTTTTTATTGGACTATGCATCATTTTATTCTAGTTATGTGATATCGTACGATGCTTTATGTTTTGAAAAACTCTAATCACTTTCTTTTGGGATTGTAATTCTATACCGCACTATAATTTCTGTATGACTTGTGTTTTTATTGATGACTTGTATTTTTATTAAGGAATTGCGCTTGGTGTTAACCTATTTAGCCTTAGCACTATTGGAATGGTAGGGGTGAACCGATCTGGTCCTAAGTGTGGTGGTAATGTCCCCTAAGTTTAAGGTTTTATTATTTCACTTACATTAAACCTTTTTAGTTAAACAAAAATTTTCAGTAGTAAATTTTGGATGTGTTACAATTGACACTCCAATCATTAGTAGTGAGCCCTTACCTTGTTATAAAGAGGACGATGAGGTAGCCACAATGCTAGAAGCTCATGGAAGCTTTATGCCTTAGCCTACGGATCAGCTATGTCTCACTACTGAAGAGGTAATGACATTCGACATCTTCATTAAACCTTGTTTATTAGTTATACTATTTATACCCTTTTCATATATATATATGATGAATACATATTTTGTTTATTATTATCAATTAAGGAATAAAAAAAGATTATTGCTCCTACTACTAAAACAAAAGAGGGCGGTTCTAAAGGAAAGAGAGCTAAATCTGGAAAATTAGTTGTCCCACGAAAGATTTCTTCTTCGGAGAAGAGCCAACCTCTACCAGCAATAACTTTATTGCATTTCTATGCCCAGAACTACCTTAGGGACAATTATATTTTCATTAATTGTTATCCTGAGTATGGTGGGAGGGACGATGCTACTTACATGGTATCGACAGTTGATATAAGTGATATTTATAATCAAGAATGGATGTCAACCACGAGTGTCACCATTTATGTCACATAAGTATTATTTCATATTTTAGATTTTAGTACTTTTTATACTATTAGAATTTTTATGAAGTCTTATATGAATTATTAATTATTAACAAATATGCATTGTTATTGTCTTCCATAGGTTGGTAGCTAGTCACGTTGCGATAGAGGGAATGCTTTCCTCTATTGTGTTTGTGTGCCCATACTACATAGCTGACAGTACTACATTGGATTTTGTATGCCGTCTGACCTGATTTTAATAAAGTCTCTGTATTTGATTCCCTTCGAACCTATGACATGCCTTTTGAAGTCACTTATCATGGTGGGAAGGCATTTATTGATATGTTAGTATACTTTTCACTTCTTACTTCATTAGCTTATTTATACATATATTCTACTTTCATTATCTAAGTTATATATACTTACAGTATTGTGTATCCAACTCTATTTATTAGCGCACTATGGATGACATATCAAAGGAGATGTGGGAATGGTGTCCCAAACCCAAAGAATCTTCAATATGATCCTATCCTGGTGAATAGGAAGATAACTATTTAATCCTTTGTTTTAATTCAAATTAATATCTAATAGTTATAGAGCTAATTGAATTCATTTTATAGTGTCCACAATAGAAAAATGGTGATGATTGTTGATACTATGTATGTAGAGCAATGAATCTGATAATCCAGACTAGATTGATAAACATAGATCCAAGCCATGTAAGTTTGCTTTCCTATATTTTTCCATTAATGAATCATGACATATTTATTTGGTACTTGACAAAAGTGATAAATATATATTCATCAAAACATGGGCATTGTATTTTTTTATCAATGACTATACATGAGGCCAGCAATACAATGTTGATGAAATTAATCAAGTTAGAGACTAATGGGCCAAGCACGTGCACTCATTCATTCGGTATTTGGTAGGGATCTATATTCTACATGCATGTTTTGGTTTGTATTTTTTTTACGTCTTTTGGTCTTCTAGGCTATGATGTATGAACTTTTGACTTTAGAGTGTAGAGCTACCTAATTGTTGTATGCCTACTAATTTTCATTCCTCGGTATGCACAATGTATTTAGACATATAAATTAAAGCTTGATTGAAAATATGGAGTATCATTTGGGAGGAAAACATGCATGTATATATGAATTGATGTTTTTTTGCATTAGAGATTTGGTAAATAGTTAAACATACAACTGTGTATATGGGAAAACATAAAACAACAAAAATATTAAAAATAATGTATAGTTTTAATAACGGTTCTTATTAAGAACTATTATTAAAACTACATATTGAATCTCAAATTTATGGTCATTTAATGCCTATTAACATTTAATAAATGCATAATCGATTAGAAAAACCCTAATTGGATCATAGATTTTATATAACAGTTTTTTAGTAAGAATTGTTATTAAAACAATGCATTTCATATCAAATTTGTGCTCATTTAATACGTATTACGTTTTAGTAAGTACATAATCATTAACTAAAACACTAATTCGATCATATTTTAAAAATGGTTTTTGTAATAACTGTTATTAAAACCTAACTTTCCACTATGGTTTTGACTATAGAATTGTTATTGAAACTTTATTTTTAACAACGATGTTACTTATAAACCATTATTAAAACCTGGTTTTTAACAACAGTTTTTCCTAGAAAACCATTATTAAATATGAAGTTTACACACATATTTGCAATTTTTTTCTATATTTTTGATGGCGATTATGAACCGTTATTAAAGATTTAATAGTAGATGGTTCAATAATGGTTCAAAATTATTATTAAAACCATAAAATAACTATTATTAAAACCCCTTCCCAAGGTAGTGCTAGCTACTAAAGTTTGAGCTTTGCTAATATTAAGATTCCAATAGCTAGTTTAGGTTGTTACTGTCAAACTAATGTAGTTCTAATGACCAAATTAGTTAGACTAATAGCTAAAATAGTTAGGATAGTTGTTAATTAGTTAGTAGAAGTTATAAGACCCTAAAAATCTCATGATAAAGTTGAATAATAAGAATTGGAATTTTTTGAAATTCTCACTTCTTCTCCAAGTGAGTGAGTGCTTTTGAGTTAGAATGTTATGGATGAAAAACAATGTGTTTTCTTCTTAGAATTATTGGTGATTCATTGAATAAGCATCAATATAAATAGTTCCAAGAAGATTATCATCACCAACATCATTTTTTACCTCAAGGAATGATTAAAAGATTCTTCATTTTATGTTATTTTGATTTCTCCATCAACTTCCACATCATTTTTGGTATCAAATGTAGGTTAGCATTTAATGTCAGAATCACTAACTTTTGAGTCCATTTTCTTCCTCACATTGGATGTTATTATAACCTTTAACCATCAAAAAAATCAAGGTTTTCTTTTTCTTTCTTTATCACATATGTAAAACTTCATTGTGCATGATATGATACTAACTTGAAGGTTTTATTTAGTAGATCAGTAAAAAAAAATAAAAATTAGCCTTGTTAGTTCTGGTTAGTTTTCATGATTGTTGTATCATTGCAACCAAGTAAGGTGATTGTGTTGCTCCAAGTGTTTACTTCAAGAAACAATAATGAAATAAACCTTGCCATTTTGAAATTATTGCTTAGATACACCCTATTCAACTTATTTAAGTTTAATAGATAATTAAGAACATACTGAAACTTGAACTTCTGGTGCCATTTTAGTGTCAATTTTGTCTAGAAATAGTTTGCTAATTGTCTTTTGATTTTGTAGTGTATAGTTGATTGAAATAAAAAATGGATGATAATAAAAAAAATATTAAGCCCTTTATGACATAATCTAAAATCTCTCTACAAATGTTGGAGCTACTAATTCTCAACTTAAACAACTCTAATAATGCAAACACAATTGCAAAGCGTGGAGTTTAGGCTTACTGAGTAAGAGTTAGTCCTAACATGCAAGAATAGGAAGTTAATGAGAATTGAATGGAGAGCACAGTAAGGGGAGCATCTTAATCAAAAGGGAGGACCTTTTAACTGATGTGTTGTAACACTTTGGTTTTTAGGACATGAAAATTTCATTTATAGATTTAAGCGCCAAAGCTAAAATAATAAAAATAAAGGGTGTTACCCCAACACCTAGTATAATTCCGGTTATCTTTACTATTTTCATACAAATTACTAAAGCTAAAAATAACTTGATTATAACTTGATTTACTTAGATTTATAACTTGATTATATTGTTCTATATATATAAAAAAAAGAACTATTAGTTTACAAAACTCAAAGGGAGAAAATGTAGAAGGACACAAGCATATAAATATATTTGAAATCAAATATATCAAAAGATACTAGATAGCCTTAGGCTCTAAAATTGAACTACTAGCTTTCGACTAAACTCTAAAATTAATCTACAAAAACCAATGTCCAATGAATAAATAGGGGCTTAGGAAAGGAACCATTAGATACGATAGTACTAAACAACCCTTTATACTAAACCAAAATAATAATAAAAAACTAGCATAGAACACATGCAGGGCATCATAATAATACAAATTAGGAAAAGCATTCATATGATCACATAGTACAAGTGCCATATACTATTCATACCTATTCTTTTGGAAGAAACTAAAACTTACAAATGGAACATCAAAGAGATAGTCATTGCAATATAATTAGAAATAACATAAACCTAAAACCAAGACAATGACAACATAATATACTTATTTATAAATACTGATAAACTTATGGCTTAGGTAGGCTCATAAGAATAGTCTAATAATAACTCATAGTAATATCGGTTGGCATGAAGGCTCCTACTAAAATACAGGTAAGCACAATCACTACTACCAAACCATAGGTAGGCATGAAATCTAGTACAAAACCACAAGTAAGTACGAAGGCTACTACCGAACCACAAGTAAGAAGAAATGTTACTATAGAACAATAGGTAGGTACAAAGGCTACTACTGAACACAGGTAGGTACAAATGCTACTATCGAACTACAGGTAGACACAAATGTCACTATTCACCATGCAAAAAAATTAGAAAACCCATGAATCTATTCCATTGTTATTAACTCGAGGGGATATTAATCAAACTGGAGATACTAAGGTACTTTAGTCATACTGGCGCCCAAGGGAGCACAATATCCCACCAATTATCAACCCAAGTATGCAAAGGCACCTTTATTGCACTTGTACATGAATGTAACATAATACCGAACTAACAATGACACCTATTCTACAAGTATGCATGTCCTTTTTTAGTCTAAAAAATAGAATAGAGTAAGAAATAAGGTTTAGTGGAGGGTACTAAGGGACACTAGTAGAAATCAAGAATCAACCATAGGCTAAACTACAATTTGAGGGCAGCGACCCTTAAAAAGCCACCATTCCCAATCTCGATGACTTTACTTTAAGTATTAGTATTTTATTAAGGTGACCACAAAATTACACATGAATCATATAAATACAATTTTCATATTTATCCATTTTACTCACACCTAATTATTCCGAGACAACCATAATGCAAGATCATTGCTAAGGTCAATTATAAAAATATAATAAGGTAATCCTAGGCTGCATTATTAACTTTTGGGTGCATTATGTAGAATAGGACCAAAATGCCCATGAGGTCAAAATTACCACAGTAACATCCTCTTTAATTATTAAATCCATTTCGTATATAAATTTTCCATGAAAAGGCTAAACTATATTAATTAAACTAATTTATCTTATAGTTACATTCTTAGACTATTTGTCCATTTTTTAGGGTTTTGCATGTAAAACCCTAGCATGCATTCCTAATACATCAAAGATCATATAATCTCATGCTTAACAATATATCATGCATATTAGACATGCTTGTCATAGTAAAAATCATAATACACATAAAATGACCAAATTGCTCCTAGTGCACTCATCATTCCATAATACCCATTATATCATTTTCCACGTACATGTTATTTATTATAATAAAATCATTTGGCCATATTTTTGCACCCAAAATATTTACATAGGATGACATGCTCTTTTTGAAAATTTTTATGATATAATAGGTAACACATAATTACAATAATTCATGCTTAACATATTTTAGACATAAAATCCTTATGTGCTATCGTGCAATGTGTACCATTTTAGTATAAGTATAATAGTTACCACAATTTTAGCAAAAACACAAAAATAGTGGTATCCAACTAAATATTACAAGATTTCACTAATCAAATTTTACACCAAAAAATAATACCAATATACCAAATTATTATTTAAAAAATAAAATAATAATTATAATAATAAAGTATTTATATTTAAAAAATTACCAAAATATCCTTAAATATAAGCTTATGGGTGAAGATTGTTATAAAAGGATGAGGTAAGGGTGGTCGAGATGGTCGTTGGGTGGTGTTAGTTGGAATGACTAATGGAGGAGGTAGTAGTGGGGAGTTGAAGATGATAGTGGCTTGATAGGATTATGTAGGACGGATGATGGACTACGATGGGAGGCAATGCAGGGGTTATAGGAAAGGGTGGCAATGTATGGCTAGAGGAGGGTGATGCTAGAGATGGTTGTAAACCAAAAGCAAAATGACCATGTCTATAGGAACAGGGGGAGAGAGGTGGAAGAGGAAAAGGAGAAGAAGAAGAGGGGAGGGTTGGCAATAGATAGTGGGTGTTAGTATGATGGCTATAATGTGATGCAGGCATTCGTGGCATTGAGGCACAAGGTGTAGGAGGTTGCTTTGCTCAAGTGTGACAGTGTAGGAAGGAAAGGAAGTAGTAAGGGATTTCAAAGAGGATGGTGGTTAGCTGCGGCAAGAGGCACCAAAGTGGAGGGGAAAGCAATGACATACACTATTATTACATAGGGGTGTTTTCACAAAAGAAGTGATGCAGGAGCATCCAATGAGCCTAATGATTGTCATGTTCATATTAATCAGTAAGGTAAGAAAGATTTAGATTTCTTAATTTTGGAGCTAATCATGTTAAATATTCTTGATTATTCTTATATGCTTGTTATTGAAAAACATTCAATTTATTCTTGTTGGTATGTCACATATTTGCAAGAAGAAGATATTCATAAACTTTATTGTGTACGAGTATTCAAAGCATGCAAGACTATGGCATACTTGGGATGATACATTACAACAAGATGATAGAGTAATGATATTCATTATTTGTATTAACTTGTTGTAAATCTTAACCATAATTGTATTTTATGTAAGTTAGGGTATTGATATAATTTCATGTACGTATCTTAGTCAATTGTATAGCTTTGTAATATAAATCCTTATTATCATTTAACCAATGATATTATGCTTTTGTTTAAGGTTGATATGGTATTAATTCAAACATGATAAATGGGATGGATTAAGAGGGAATTATCGGCTGGTTTAGGCTCGCTAATTATCGACGATCTCCTCCCCTATATAAAGCCTTTGTGTGAATGAAATGGATGCAGAATGAATAAGAATTTTTGATCAATCTTTGAGAAAATTTATCTAAATTCTATCTTCCCTTTTGGGTCAAAATTGAAAAATTAAAATATGGGATTCAACCTTCCTCAATCTATCTTTAAACTCGACATATTTGAAGACTACTTAAATCTGTCGAATATCTTTAACTTGATTAATCAATTTCTTCACCTATACTCCGGCAAATTACTTCGTTTCCTTTGCATTAATTTGTGGGTGATATTTCCTCACACAATCTTCAATCCAACCTTCCATTTAATTTGATAAAACCAAATCATTTTTGGTATCAAAGCTTTGATTGTTCGAAGCTAACATAGGAAACCACCTGCAGACCTAAAGAATCATGTGTGCGTTCTTGCACCAAGAACTCCACAGATTCTCAACCATTTCTTTGAATTATTGATTCTTGATGAACTTATTTGATTTTTATTGAATTTCTTGCTCGATGTTCTTTCAATCTTTCAATTATCTTGTTGCATTTTCCACAATATTCCCACATAAAATACTCACCAACATTTCATTTCCAGCAGAGCACCAGTTTGTGTCGTCTATTTTCCATGAGCTTTTGTGCCTCTATAGCACTTCATTTGTCCTGAATTCCACTCTCCATTGGTGTGTGATAAAGTGTGAATCAACTCATTTAAATTTTCCTTCGTGCCTCAAGCAGAGAGAGCAAGCAAAGTGTATTGAATTACTGGATAACTACTTTGTTGTCTGAACAGATCTGGAACTTGCAGGAACTCTATTCGACTCTTTTCTTATCATTTTCTCTCAAGAGATCACTCCATAATCTACCTCTGGATCTCTGATACATCTTCTATGAATAAATCAACATGAATCTCCCACTAGAAGATAAGAATTTGTTAAAGATATAGAATAATGTTCTATAATTTTATGTGAATGAATTTCACATCTTTTATAGAATAACCTCTCATTTATTGTGTGTACCTGCGTGCTTTGTTTGGTTGTAGGAATAACAAATCCAGCACCTACACTTTGTGGAACGTATTGTGTGCAACAAGTAGGGTTGTGTGTCAACCTTCACCATGGCTAGTGAAGAGGTGTGTGCTCTGGTAGATTCCATCAAAAGCCTCACTAGATTCATGGATGCCCAATTACAAACTCAAAGCACACTGTAACATCAACTCAAAAGTGTGGAAGCTAAGTTGGCCGACCAAGAGAAGTGTAAACCATGGCAAGTTTGAAAGGAAACCACACATGATAGTGTGGAAGGGAGAATGAAGCCTATGAACCATGCCAAGAGTGGATGTGGATATGTCAATTTGTCTCATCATGAAGATGGAGAAGAAGAGACAAATTCATTTGGCTCAAGCAACCAAAGAAGAGCACGTACATTCCATGTAAGAAAAGCACACCATGAAGATGAAGGTATTAAACTTAACCTTCCTGAATTTTATGGTGATTTGAATGTGGATTCATTTTTTGAATGGTTGCATGAGATTGAGGCTTTTTTTGAGTTTATAGAATATAATGATGATAGAAAGTGCAAATTAGCTACTCTAAAGTTCAAAACGTTTGCTCAAATTTTGTATGATAATATAAAATGAACACGAGAACGACAAGAGAAGTATAAAATAAAATCTTGAGAAAAACATAAAAAGTACTTAAGAAAGAAATTTTTTCCTAGAGAGTATGAACAAGATATGTATGTTAAAATGACTACTCTAAGCCAAGGTTTATTTAGTAAAGAAGAATACACTAGAGAATTTGAAAGACAAGCCCTTATTTGTGACGTTCATGAAAGAAAGGAACAAAAATGTGCCAAATACTTTGGTGGCTTGAATAATTTTATAAGAGACAAGGTTGATATGTACTCTTATAACTCTGTTGATGACTTGATAAAATTGGCTATGAAAATTTAAAGACAAACTAAATCAACTAAAGCTTATATTAAGTTTAATATTTCAACATCAACTAAACTCTATTCTAACACCTTTACACCTAAATCCACATTTCCATATGATAAAAAGAATAAAAAAGATGATAAAGGTAAAAATAAAGTAGTTGAAATGGCAAATAAACAATGTTTTAAATGTAAAAGATATGGACATTCCCTATAGATTGTCCTAAACAAAGACCCTTAACCTTATATGAAATAGAAAAGATGGAGCCATGTAGTGATAATGATGAATTAGAAGTTGAATCTCCTATTGAAATATTAACTATGGAAGAGGAAGAAGGAGACCCAAGCTTTGTAGTTTAAAGAGTTTTACAAATACAACCTAGTATTACACCTAATCAAAGAGAGAAAGTTTTTAAAACTTAGTGTAAAATAGGTGACATGGTTTGTAGACTCGTAATTGATAGTGGTTCATGTACTAATGTGGCTAGTGAGTCAATGGTTAAGAAACTTGGTTTGGAAACTACTAATCATCCTAAAGCTTATTGTTTATAATTTTTAAATAAGGATGAAGGAGCTAAAGTAAACAATATTTCTTTAGTCACATTTTCTGTTAGAGACTATCATGATAAAATTCTATGTGATGTTTTACCTATGGATGCTTGTGGATTACTTTTGGGTAGACCATGGAAATTTGGTAGAAAAGTAAATCATGATAGGGTAACTAATAAATATGTGGAGAGAAAGGAAAAAAAATTATATAGGCTCACACCTTCTTTATATGATCATATACCCTTAAGTGATGATAAAAAGAGATTATTTGTATAATTCTTACAAATGTTTGTTATGTCAAGTTTATGAGTTATTTCTAGAAAACATTATGGAATATTCTTGGTACTAAATTGTTATTTAGCACTTCACATCATCCCCAAACTGACGGTGAAACTAAGGTAACTAATAGAACTCTTGGTACATTATTAAGAGGTTTAGTTAATAAAAGTATAAAATATTGGGATGTTAAATTAGCTCATGCAGAGTTTGCTTATAATCGTAGTCCTTACTACTCAAACTAGTCCATTTGAGGTGGTATCACATGCCTATTAAGAAGATTCCGTTGAAAAAAGGTGAAATGCAAAATTTTGAAGCTAAAGATAGAATACAATTTTTTCAACACTTTCATGAGAAAGTAAAAAATATATTGAAAAGTCCAATACCAAGTATAAAGCTCAAGCAAATAAGCATAGAACCTCTTATGTGTTTTCTCCTAGTGACTTAGCTTGGTTACATTTGCATAAAGAAAGATTTCCTAATTTATGTAAAAATAAACTAATGCCAAGAGCTGATGGTCCATTTAAAATACTAAGAAAGTGAACTTTCATATTCTTATGGTGGAATTTCAAGAAATTTTAATGTTGGTGATTTGTCTCCTTCTTATTTTGATGAAAATTTGTGGGCAAATTCTTCTGAACTTAGGGAGAATGATGTAGGATCATCAAAATTTGAGAAAAGTTAGCTAAAGTCTATCCTTCCTTTTGGGTCAACATTGAGCACGGAAAATTTGGGATTCATCCTTCCTCAATCTATCTTCAAACTAAACATATTTGAATAATACTCAAATCTTTCAAGTATCTTTAACTTGATTAATCAATTTCTTCACCTATACTCCAGCAAATTACTTCATTTCTTTTCCATTAATTCATGGGTGATAGTTTCTCATAAAATCTTCAATCCAACCATCCATTTATGTTGATAAAACCACATCAAGAAATAGTAGGTTCTAGAGGTCAGGGACAAAAAAAATTGTTGTAGGGAGAGAAAGGAAGAAAGAGTGACAGAGAAGGGAAGGAGGAAGAATATGATAAGAGGAAGAAGAAAAATATGGATGATAAGATGTAATGAGGAGAGGATAAATGAGGAGGAGACTATTGTGGTTGTCAAGAAAAGCAACCATGCCATGAAGGGAAGGGGAATTTCAGCCAAAAAAGGATAAAAGGGAGCTTCACACATAGGGGAAGTGGTGGTGGTGAGTGCATGGGTGATTGTTAGTTGAAGGGTGCTATGAGGCCTAAAAAAAAGGTATATGCTGGCTTTGTTTTATTAAGGAAAGGCTATAATTAGGAGAGGGAGTTAGGGAAAATACAGGTACTATAAGGTGGCTACATCACTGGAGGAAAATGTAGAGGTAAAGCAATGTTGTGTTGTTGATGGAGTTAGGTTGAGTAGAAGTGCTCATGTGTGTTCGTATATATATTTACATACAAGGTGATGGTGATGGTTATGGTGAGAGGTACGTGCATAGCATAAGGTATGGAAAATATTAGGAAAGTGGTTAGGGAAGAAGAAAAGAATGGGACAGGTAAGGGATAATTAGGGGGTAAAAATGGTAGGGTAGTTTTAGGGATATTTTATCAATTTAGTTTTAAGCTAGTTTTGATAGATTAGGTTATCATGTAAAAAATATATCACGTAACAATAATTAGGTTTAGACTAGGTTAAGATAAAGGACAGAGGTAAAATAACAAAAAAAAGATGTTATATTTGATTTGAAGGAATATTAGGATGAGTAAAAATGTAAACTGTGAACAATATGTATTGACTCTAGTGGTTACCTAAATTACTTATTCCTAAAAACGATGGGGTGGGGCATATATATATTGACTCTAGGATTGTGAATAATATAACTATCAAATATTGATTTCCTATGCCTCAACAAAATGACATGTTAGATAAATCATGTGGAGTATAAGTTTTTTGTAAAATTAATCTAAAGAGTGCATATCATCAAACAAGGATAAGGGAAGATGATGAATGGAATACATCATTTTAAATTGAATATGGCCATTATGAATGGATTGTGATGCCTTTTAGTTTTTGTAATGAACATAGTTCCTTCATAAGGCTAATGAATGAAGTTCTTCTACTTTTTAAAAAAAATTCATCATTATATATTTACAGGATATACTTGTATATAGTAAAATTGAGCATGATCATCATATTCATTTAAGGAAATTATTTGATAAACTAAGGGAAGATAAACTCAATGAAAAAAATATGACTTTATGGTCTATAGTTTTTCTACTTTATTATATTATATGTAGAGAATGGTATAAAAATGAATCTCACAATGATTCAACAATTCAAGATTAGGCAATAGCTAATAACCTTCATACAGAGTGTAGTTTCCATGAACTAGTGAGCTTTTATAGGAGGTTTACTAAGGACCTCTCAATGATTACTGCCTAAATTACACATTTCATGAAGAAACATGGATTAGAGTGGAAAGAAGAAGCAACTTAAGCCTTTGAGACTTTGAAATCTAATCTATGTAATACATAGGTGTTATCCTTATATAACTTTGATAAATTATTTGATGTTACATGAGATGCAAGTAAGCTATGGACAAGAAATGTGCTCTCACGAGAAAAAAGGCCCATTGCATTCTTTAATGAAAAATTAAATGGGGATAAATTAAATTACTCCACATATGATAAAGAATTATATTCCATCATAAGAAGCCTAGAAACATAGACTTACACCATTTGTTTTGCATTCGTATAATGAGGCATTGAAATATTTTTGTGGGGAAAAGAAAATTAGGCCTAGGCATGTTAAATGGGTTAGTTTTATGTAATAATTTGTTTTTTATGTCAAACATTTTGATGGTATAGAAACTATTATAGTAGATGCATTATCAAGGAAGTATTTCATTCTTGTCATGATGGATGCTAAGTTATTAGGGTTTGAAATATTATAAAAGAATCATATGCCAAAAAATAGTATTTTATAAAAATTTATGATGCTTTTAAAAAGAATGGTAGTCATGGTAATTGTATGTTCCAAGATGATTTTCTTTTCAAGCTTAATAAATTTTTCATATCCCTAAATCTAGTGTGCATGATATACTTATTAAAGAAGTGCATGAAGAATGTATAGCTAGTCATTTTCGTGTGTATAAGATAATGGAATGATTATAAGAACATTTTTGTTGGCCATAAATGATAAAATTGGTACAAGCTTTTATTGGGAGATATGCAACTTGTCAAAATAGTAAGAATTTCTTCCATAAGGGTTTATATACACCATTACCTATTCCCATTCAACTATAGGATGGGGTTAGTATTGATATAAGTCTAGGGTTAACAAGGACACAAAGTGGAAAGGGTGCAATCTAACAAAATAGATGATGTAACTCACGCGGCTGATTTATATTCCAAAGAGGTAGTAAGGTGGCATGGTATTTACAAAAGTACAGTGTCACATAGAGATGTAAAATAATTGAGTTACTTTTGGAAGACACTTTTGCATATGTTAGGTACTAGGTTGCTATTTTGTATATCTCATCATTCTCAAATAGATAGACAAACTAAAGTAACAAATAGAACTTTGGGAACCTTACTATAAAGGTTAGTTAATAAGAGTATAAAATATTAGGATATCAAACTAGCACATGGCGAATTTGTAAATAAAACTAACACATGTTGGGACTATTTTTACATTATTTATATTATTATATGATTTTATTTAGTCAAAATTCCCCAAAAATAACTTTTTGAGATATACTTGACCTTCTTTCTACTCCCTTTCCATTCTCTCTCTCTCTCTCTCTCCCTTTCTCTCCTAGTAGTTTGGCTTCATCTTTAACTTTAGGCACCTCTTCCTTGATTCACCAACCTTTTGGTATGTCTCTTCCTGACCTCACTCATCCCTCCTCACTCCATGATGTGTTTCTTGTACACCCTTGTTGCCCACATTCAACCTAAGTTAGACTTCCATTTCTCCCAGTTGTATGTGTTGACCCACACTCTTCTATGCAGTCCATCCCCGAATCATTTTCACTTCATATCTTCTACTCTTTCTCTCAACTTCATTTTCCTTAGAAAAAACTTAATAAGTGTTGGGCATTCCCCATTTCTTTTCTTTTTTCCTCTCTATTGAGAAAATAGAACTTACTCTTGTTTTCATCCTTTCTAGTTCAAGTGTTATCTCTTTTTTCTTTTTCTGATCATGGATTTATTTCTCCCTCATTTATATCAAGCATGGAAGGATTAAGGTTTGAGAAATGTGGGAGATTTTATCTTCATTTTCCTTAGAATTAAGTTTTTGAGAAAAATGTTGAGTGGTACTTATGTTCTTATTATTCTTCTATTGATTTTTATTTCTTAATAGAATTTTGAAAAAGGTAATTCTCTTAGGAGTTGAGGCCTTCATATACATCCATCAAATTAGGAGTAATTTATGCTAGAATATTTTATTTTAGGACTACAAATGACACAAAAGAGTAAAGAATATATTCTTGTGGTAGTAGATCGATTTTTAAAAAATAGCACATTTTATACCTCGCAACATGACTAAATATTCAACAAATGTAGCAAAATTATATTTCCAAGAAATAGTGGGGTTACATGTAGTTCCCAAACGTATAGTACTGGATAGTGATGTAAAGTTCTTGAGTTACTTTTGGAAGACACTTTTGCATATATTAGGTGCTACATTACTATTTAGTACTTCTTATCATCCATCGATAGATAGTCAAATTGAAGTAAATAATAGAACTCTAGGTACTTTGCTTTGAGGGTTGGTGAAAAAGAGTACCAAAGATGGGATATAAAGCTTGCACATGCTTAATTTGCATAGAATAGGAGTCCTTTTAATATAAATAAAATATGTCCTTTTAAGGTTGTCTAAGGGGTTAATCTATATTTACCCATTTATATGTTGTCATTTAAGAGTGGAGATGTAAATAATTTTGATGTCAAGGAAATAATTGAATTCTTTATAAAACTTCATCAACAAGTAAAAGACAACATTAAGAAATCTAATGCTAATTACCATGCTCTGGCAAACAAAAATAGAATTCAGCAAGTATTGAAACTTGGAGATTTGGTGTGGTTTCATTTGAGAAAAGAGAGATGTATAAATGTAAGAAATAATAAACTAATGCAAGGGCTTATGGTCCATTCAAAATCTTATGAAAATTTGGAAATAACGCATATCAACTTGAATTTCCTGAATATTATAGAAGAGTATCTAGGACTTTCAACATTGTTGACTTATGTCCTTATTATAGTGATGCTAATTTGAAGAAAAATTTTTCTTTACAACGGGAGAATAGTGTTGTATAATCTCTAGAAAACTCTCAATCTTTTGATTCAAATGATGAAGAATAAGAAGAACTATCATACTTGGAGGTGGAATAAACTATGCCTAAAATTTCTTATGCTACTAATGTTTTGTCAAGTAATTCTTATAGGTATTGTACATGTGTGCAAGAAATTCATAAAGTTCATGTTTTTTGATGATCTTTGATGTACAAGGTAATGAAAATTGATTACAATAATTATAAAGGATAAAATTGAACAAGTCTCCATGATTACAAAGATTAATTATATATTATTATATCTATGTACTGCATTATTTATTTGTGTAGTTTTATAATTTTAGTGTATACTTTGTAATATTTATAAACTTTCATTGCAACCATTAATATATGTAGTGTGTCGTGACTTAAGAGGTTTATTTCATTAATAAGGTTCATTAGTGCACTAATTAATGAAAGGGCCTACATGGGTGCATGCATAGTACTTAAAGGATTTTGACACATTCCAACTTAATGAAGAAAACATTCATTTGTGAATTAGAGAGAGGGCCACACGAGATTTTTGTTGTTGTTGTTGTTTTTCTTCTTCTTCTTCTTCTCTTCTCCTTATTCAATTGAGAGCCTTAAAGAGTAGTAAAAGTGCTCTATTGTGAAATAAAATATTTCTCTTTAGAACGAGTTAGATCTTGGTATAGATCTAATCCACCCTATTAAGAATTTGAGATAACATAAACGTCAAATGGAGAATTGATTTTGTTGATGCATTTGTAACTTTATAAACTCTCAAAAAAAGATCCTTGATTTTGTAGAAGATTGTTGAAGATAATCATCCACATCACTAGGACACGAAGTGCGGTAGATGTTTTATATATTATATTTTATATGTTATTATCCTAAGTAAAAATGTCATTTATTCCTCATTATTTTTATAAGATTTAATCTTTTATCTAGTTTTTCTTCTTTAGATAAATTTTGTAGGTAAGGATAAAAATGAAGAAATACAATGGAGAAATCAAAGGAAAGAGGAAATGAAGCAAATAATACATTAAGAGATATTGAATCACTGGAATAAAAGATTAGAAATGAAGAATATATAACAAAGGGAAGCTTATGTTGAAATTTTATAGAGAGATAATGAAGAAACAAACAACACGGTACCCCAGTATTTCCTAAACATGGGCCATATTATGCTGCTTAAAGATGAAAATCTTAGTTTTCAAAATTTAGCAATTGGAAGAGAATTCAAGGAAAAACATGGAGGTCCCATAATTACCAAACCACAGACCATGTTTTTCTTAATTTCTATAACCACTCATGCAAACTTTTCGTTGATATATTTTCCCACATTTCTGAACATGGGACATTCATTGTTTAACAATATGAGAATTAGACTCTCTCTTTTTCTCTATGTTCTCTAGAAAACACATGTACTTTATACTGCCAATTCTCTTTATCTCCTTTCTATTCATTTGAATAATTAACATTATACAATTCAAGTTGATAAGTTCTTCTCTATTCCTCTCTTAATTGCAAGTAAATTCTCTTTATTGTATTATTATTTTCTCTTACTTTTATGGTTTCATTGCGAATTTATTATTAATCATTGATGTTAATTACAGGTTACTGCATTTAGTAGTGTGTTAGTGCAATTATGAAGATAGTAGCATATATAGTATAGGGTAGAAGATATGATGACAGGATTAGGATTTTGGATATAACAATGTAATTTGAATTTATAATTCTAAATGGAATTTCATTGAGTTAATTGACGGAGTTGAAAAATCATGCATCATAGGTTAAGAATTTAAACTAATTAGATTGATTACCTATTTAGTCTAGATCTTAATCGAAGCTACGATAATGGAATTAATATGTAATTATTAATTAATGTTTCCAAAGTAGTAAATGGTTAATTATTAATCTTATCTATTAATTTGTTTGATTGCATAATCCAAGCTTATCTAAATATTGTCGTAGTTAAATTCTTTGCATTCATAATACTATCATTAATTAAATCTAGAATTCTTAACCTAGGTTATTAATTGGATGGATGATAAATTGAGAGCTTATTTAATTTATTAGACCTAATAGAAAGCCAAGAGATGAAATATCATGAATATCTATAGGTGAACATTTGATCATTCAAAGTCGTTCTTTTCTAGATGAGTATTTGATATCCTAATACCATAATCAATATCTTCCTATCCTTATTCATTAATTAGTGAGGAACATATTTTATTATTGATCTATAGTATATAATTTAGTGATAAATTTATTCTCGTTAATTGATCTAGGTTATTTAATGACATTAAATAACTAGGGTTTTAAAATTGATTACGGAATTATTGATTATGATATAGGAGCATCCATTGAACATAATGATTATCATATTCATTCTAATCCTCAAGGTAAGGGAGATGATTTATCTTTCTTAATGTTGGAGCCTATCATGTTAAATATTCTTGATAATTCTTATATGATTGACATTGAAAAACATTCAAGTTGTTCTTGTAGGTATGTTACATATCTGCAAGAAGATGATGTCCATAAACATTGATGTGTACAAATATTCCAAGGCTTACAAGGCTATGACATACATGTGATGATACCTTACAACAATGATTAATGGGCTGGATTAGGAGGGTAAACTCGGCTGGTTAAGGAAGCTCACCACGGAGCTTATTCTTTCCTATATATACCCTTTTGTGCGCCACATTGTATGCAGAATATTGAATGAAAATTTTAATCAAAATTTGGGCAAGAGAGCTAAAGTCTAATCATCCCTTTTGGGTTCTACATTGAGCAAGGAAGATCTGGGATAATCCTTCCTCAATACTATCTTCATGTCAACACATTTGAACACCTTCAAATCTGCTGAAACACCTTCATCTTGTAACATCAATTTCTTCCTCTATAATCCACCAAATCACTTCATTCTTTTTGCATTAGATCATGGGTGACAGTTTCTACTACAAATTGTGATCCAACCTTCCGTTAATTTGATAAAAACCACATATTTTTTGTTTAAAAGCTTCAATTATTCGAAGCTTATACAACCAGTGATTTTTACAGACCCTAAAATCGTGTTGTTTTCTTTCACCAAGAACTCCACAACTACTCCACCATTTCTTTCAATTCTTGATTCTTGATGAAGTTCTTGTATTTTTCTTGAATTTTTTTCTCTAATTTCTTGCAATCTTGCAACGATCTTGTTGCATTTTCCCTCAACTTTCCACATAAAATACCAATAGAGTTCAAATTTTAGCAGCACCAGTTTGGTTCATCTATTTGCAATGATCATGTGTGTCTCTCCAGCACTTGATTTCTAATGTATTCTACTATATATTAGTTTTTTATCAAGTTTACAACAACCCCCCTCAAGTTCTCTCCGTGCAAGCAAGCAAAGAAGCCTCAAGGTGTTCGACATCCCTGGACAGTTTTCAATCGCCAAGATTGACCTGGAACATTTTCTATGAAAACTTCAGCACGAAAATCCCACTAGAAGACAAATTGACAACACAGAAACATGTTCTATGATTTTATGTGAATCATTTTCACATCTATTACTACAAACCTTTCGTTATTTGTGTATACCTACGTGCAGTGCCTATTCTTGGGGCTTAAAGATCTCCTTTATGCCTAGATAAAGACTTTAGGTAGTGTTTGATATTTTCTTTAGAATTAGAAATTGGTTTGTGCTTTTTTTGGTTGTAGGCAAAACAAATCCAACACCTACATTTGTGGAAGATAAATTGTGTGTATCAAGAAAAGTTATGTGTCAACCTTCACCATGGCTAGTGAAGTGGTGCAAGCCCTGGTTGAGTACATCAAAAGCCTCACCAAACACATGGATGCCCAACTACATACTCAAAACACACTACAACATTAAGTCCAAAGTGTAGAAGCAAATTTGGCCGACAAAGAGAAGTATAAGCCATGGAAACCACACATGATAGTGTGGAAGGGAGAATGAAGCCGATTTACCATGCCAAGAATGGATGTGGACCCTTCAATTTTTCTCATCATGAAGATGGAGAAGAGGAGGAAAATTCTTTTGGCTCAAGCAACCAAAGAAGAGAACATACATTCCATGTAAGAAATCCACACCATCAAGATCAAGGTATTAAACTTGAACTTCCTGAATTTTATGGTGATTTGAATGTGGAATCATTTTTTAAGTGGTTGCATGAGATTGAGGCTATTTTTAAGTTTAGAGAATATGATGATGGTAGAAAGTGCAAATTAGCTACTCTAAAGTTCAAAAAGTTTTCTCGAATTTGGTATGATAACTTAAAGCGAACTAGAGAAAGACAACAGAAGTCTAAATTAAAGTCCTGGGAAAAAGTTAAAAAGAACTTAAGGAATAAATTTTTTCCTAGAGAGTATGAACAAGATATGTATGTTAAAATGACTACTCTAAGCCAAGGTTTATTTAGTAAAGAAGAATACACTAGAGAATTTAAAAGACAAGCCCTTATTTGTGACGTTCATGAAAGAAAGGAACAAAAATGTGCCAAATACTTTGGTGGCTTGAATAATTTTATAAGAGACAAGGTTGATATGTACTCTTATGAATCTCTTGATGACTTGATAAAATAGGCTATGAAAGACAAACCAAAACAACAAAGCCTATGTTAAGTCTAATGCTTCTAATTCAACTAAACCCTATACTAATACCTTTACACCTAAATCAACATTTTCATATGATAAAAAGAATAACAATGATGATAAAGGTAAAAATAAGGTGGTTGAAATGGCTAATAAAAAATTTTTTAAATGTAAAGGATATGGACATTTTGCTAGAGATTGTCCTAACCAAAGAGTCTTCACCTTTCATGAAACAGAAAACATAGAACCATGTAGTGATGATGAATTAGAAGTTGAATCTCCTAATGAAATATTAACTATGGAAGAAGAAGAAGAAGGAGACCCAAGCTTTGTAATTCAAAGATTCTTGCAAATACAACCTCGTATTACACACACTCAAAGGGGAAAGATTTCTAAAACTAAGTGTAAAATAGGTGATATGGTTTGTAGACTTATAATTGATAGTGGTTCATGTACTAATGTTGCTAGTGAGGCTATGGTTAAGAAAATTGGTTTGGAAACTACAAATCATCCGAAACCTAATTCTTTACAATGGTTAAACAAGGATAAAGGAGCTAAAGTAAACAAAAGAGCTTTAATCACATTTTCTATTAGAGACAGGTATGCTCTCACTCGAACCCTTCTCAGAAGATCAAGGTCAGTTGGCGGTGCACCCACGAGGGCATCACTAATTAATAATTAGCATAACATAATGCTAAAATTAAATATACAATTTTATATTAATGGTAAAATAAATTTTATGTCCCAACAACCTTAAAACAAAGAAAATAATTTAACTATTAACATAATAAGATAAGGCTGTATGAATACATTATATTATACTAAGGTTCAACAACTTTACAAGTTCCATATAAATTGACAAAAATATCCTTTTTCATTCTAAATCTTCATTAAATAATAAATTTAATTATAAAAATCAAAATAAAGACCATAATTACATGAACTCACAACTACAACCCCTAATAAATCAATTGAAAGTATCAAAAATTCATAAAATAATAGTAGTATGTAGATTTGGCAAGGGACTAAAATTACCCCAAAAATACATCAAAATTTTCATCAAAATTTTACATATCTTGAATAAGGTAAAATTGAAACATCATATGAAGAAAAATGTGACCTTAAAAATTTGATTAAAATTCTTATAGAATCATAAAACTAACATATAATGAAAGAAAATAAGAAAACTAGAAAATTTGAGTCATACAAAATAATATATATAAATTTTAATCATTCAACACACATAATATTTTGATAACCAAAAATTTTATCAACTTTAAGTATGGTCTTTTTTACCTAATCTTATAAGGTCCTAATAAAGGTAGATATCTTCCATCTCTTGGAACTAAAGGTATGTTTGAAATTATTGCACAAAAGTACCTGAAAAATGTAAAACCCAAACAAAGTAAGAGTCAAATGAAAATTCTAGATAACAATGGGAGAAATATTAAGACATTGAAGAAGGCTATTTTGGGGGCATAAGTGTTCCTAAAGTTAGATGGGAAAAGTGAGAGAAATAGGTTGTAAAGCATAGGATATTTTAGTCTATGTTGTGTATAAAATATGGAAAAATGATTAAATAATGACGGCATAGAGAGGACCGAGTTTGCATAAATAAAGGTCTAACTAGGTTTATATTTAACTTAAAAAAGGTAAATCATCAACCAAGATTAAATTTCACAAAGTTTAGATAGGATTTGGTAGGTGAAATATAATTTTTGATAGCCAATTATACTTGAAATTTGTGAAATTTATCTAAAAATTATCAAAATTATTTTTAACTAATTTTTATTTCATATTAAGATTAAATATCCCAAAAAATAATTGATAAGGACTTGCCAAAGAGTGAAGAGATGCAGTTCAACTAATTTATTTTAAATACAAACAACAAGTTGCTATAAACTACAATGAAAAAAAATCAAACCTACATAAAAAATGATAGATGATTGGGCACTAAGAAATTTGAAGTATGAAAGTAATGGTTACCGAGAAAATTTAGTGGCTAAATGGGAAAGCATGATCAAGTTATGGAGCAAATTGGGCCACCCACTTTCATATTAGTTGATGAAAAATGAAGATATATTATTAGTGTTTGGAACACCAAATATTTAGAAAAATAATGTTTGTAATATTGATTGATTTTCGCTTAATAATGGTATTTGTTGCATTTGAATCTACATACTTTGTTTATCTATCAATGTAGATAAAGAAATAAAAGTTTTTATATATGTGTGTGTGTTCACATAATGTCTTTTGTAGTAAAAATGCTTTCCACTGACACAAAGCTTGAGCTCACATACATAAACCCTCTAATAATGTGGCTCTGGGAAAAGCTCTATACACATGTCTTTATATAAATGGGTAATTTAGATCATATACGTAAGTCATCAAACAATGATGCCTTAACACTAAAGATTAAAAGAACATGGGGCCCTTGGTGATATGAAATATATAAGCTCTTCCATTTACTAAACCCTAGATAAATACTAAAAAAAGGCGCACTTTATGAGATAAAAAGTGGAATCTATTTCAATCACTGAGCTCAAGATGAAGAATTAAAAAATTATGGGAACACTTGGTGATATGAAAGATATAAGCTTATTCACTCATTAACCTTGCTTTATAAATAATCCGTCAAAAAAATAGGTAGTGGATCATTAGAGACAAATAGAAGATGGGTACACATGTTGAGATGAAATACATAAGCTCTTTCATTCAATAATCCTTGGCTCTATATGTAAGAGACCAAACAAAAAGGTTGTCAAGAATTAAAGACTAAAAGAAGATGATAACACTTTGTGAGATGAAAGATATAAACTATTTCATTCACTCTATGGTGCATCCTTGGTTAGTGTAAGAAGGCTACTAAGTCCACTCTAATATAGCTTGCAATTTTTTAACTCCTAAGCTTAGGCTCCCATGGTGTGACCCTTAGACGTCATATTGAGGCCATTAAGCTCAATATTGAGAGATTTGATTGGTTCATTTGGTCTGATCAACCAATGGTGTTTTAATCAAACCCTAATTTGGTTAGCCACATTAAAATCATAATAAAGTAATAATATTTTAGGATTGACATAAGTGGATTATAAGGTTACAAATAAATTAAGATAAGTAATTTCTTTAGATTCATTTTATTTATCACAAGTATGAATAAATTATAATAAAAAAATTTTAAGGTTGTTTTAAGAATCAACTTCTTTAGTATCACAATCAAATCTTCAAGAATATGTATGTTGTCCAAGTCTTAATTGAAATAAAACCTCTATCACACTTTCCTAGGTAGTTTTTCTCTACTAAGGTCTTTCTCTACCATTGAGACTCAACCCACCATTCATAATGTGAAAACTCTTCACTTGCTAAGTAGTTATCTGTAGCTTTGCAAGAATGTAAATGTTTGGTAGCAAAAATATCCTTCTCAATGCTCTCATTCATAACTTTTTAAAAAGACTCAACTACATGCTTATCCCTAGCTAGTTGTTCTTGAAGATGCTTTATTTTAGCATTATTTGTTATCTCCTTCTTAGGAACTACCAAGAGTATATGATGTGGGTATGAATATAGAATTATCAATTATGTAAAAACCAATGCTCTATTTTGTTGGAATTAAGAAGTTAAAGAATCGAAAGTGATGTATTGATGAAGAAGATGATGGAAACCTGTTAGGGTTTCACGAATGATCGAAAGATTAATCGAGCGCAATGTTCGATTTGCCGGTACAGCCTAAGGAACAACTCCAAAGGAAGACCAAAGATTCAGAAGCACAATTTGTACAACGACAACTAAAATTTGAAGGTGAATGATCAAGATCGATCAAGGTGAGAGCGAGAGCAGAATCAGAGAAGACGAGCGAATGAGAGAATCGCCGAGAGAGAGAGAAAAGAAATCGCGAGAAAGCTCAAGAATCAGCAAGTATTATTCTGTCAAAAAAGTTGCCCGTATTACATGTATTCGGCTATTTATATGTACATAACAGACCATATACGTGGACAAAATAAAATACAGACCACGGATACAAGCCTGGAAAGAACGAGGCATCAATACTTTGGGCCACAATTAGTCGACCAGCCCACATCAACCCAACATAAAAAAAAATGTCCCAAATACAATTAAGTTTAAGGCTTAATTTCCCATCAGCTAAAATAATACTTTAGCTAATCATGGTTATTAATGATTGATTAATCCACAATCCATCTAGTCAAAATTAAGGACCGGGTGGCAGATTATACAACCGTCCTAATTTCCAATAGCCCATTTCGACCGGCGAATGCATCATATGG
Organism: Tamarix chinensis; assembly: GCA_030549775.1. Taxonomy (NCBI): domain Eukaryota; kingdom Viridiplantae; phylum Streptophyta; class Magnoliopsida; order Caryophyllales; family Tamaricaceae; genus Tamarix; species Tamarix chinensis. The sequence continues at coordinate 67,989,530 of CM060181.1, forward strand.
GATTACAAATTATTAACAAAAATTACATAATCTGTACACTTCAAATACATAATCTGCACTTCCCAACAACTGTATCCAAAGTTCCATAGAATCCATATGCTGCATTACACTCCTATTAATTCATCAAATAAGACAAACAATTATAAGTAATTAATTCACAGCAATTTTCAAAATTAATTAAATATAAATTCATAAGATTCACATCATTCCCCTCTTCTTGGAAAGGTTTCGCCTCTGAAACCTGAATAAGCCCCAGAAATGGACTAAGATCAGCCACATTGAAAGAGTTATTCACATTCCCAAATCTAACAGGTAAATCAATTTTATAAGCATTATCATTAATTTTCTCTAATACAGTAAATGGTCCATCCCCTCTAGGGTCCAACTTTGACTTTCTAAAATTTGGAAACCTTTCTTTTCTTAGGTGAACCCAAACTAAATCTCCAGGTTTAAAAATCATTTTTCTCCTTCTTTTATTAGCATGTTCAGCCATCCGTTGTACCTTTTTGTTAATCTGTTGGCTTACAGTCTCATGTAATCTTTTTATACTATCAGCTATAGATTTAGCATCAAAATTTTGCAAGTCAGCATGAGGTAAAGGACTCAAATCTAATGGAGTTAATGGATTAAAACCATACACAATCTCAAATGGAGTTTTATTAGTTGTAGAATGTAAAGTCCTATTATAAGCAAATTCCACTTGAGGTAAAACATATTCCCATTGTTTAAGATTCTTTCCAAGGATAGCTCTTAACATGTTTCCTAATGTTCTATTAACCACCTCAGTTTGACCATCAGTTTGAGGGTGACAAGTTGTAGAAAACTATAACTTAGTCCCTAATTTTCCCCACAAAACCTTCCAAAAATGACCTAAAAACTTAAAATCTCTGTCTAAAACTATAGTCTTAGGAATTCCATGTAATTTAACCACATTAGAAAAAAATAATTTAGCCACTGCTACAGCATCATTTGTTTTATTACAAGGTATAAAATGAGCCATCTTACTGAACCTATCTACTACAACCATTATTGAATCTTTAGCTCTATTTGTCCTAGGTAATCCTAAAACAAAATCTAAAGATACATCAACTCAAGGATGGTTAGAGACAGGTAAGGGGGTATATAAACCAAAAGGTTTTGAAGTAGTTTTTGCCTGCATACAATTAATACAATTGACACAATGTTTTAAAACATCTTTTTTCATGTGTGGCCAGTAAAAATGTTCAATTAAAACATCTAAAGTTTTCTGAGATCCTAGATGTGCCATTAACCCACCACTATGGGCTTCTTGAATTAATAATCCTCTATAAGAGCATGTAGGAATACACAACCTATTTTCCCTAAACAAGTATCCTTCATTAATAAAATACTTCCCTTGTGAAGAAACTTCACATCTTTTATAGATTTCTTTAAAATCAATGTCTTCTAAGTATAATAGTTTAATACTGGAAAACCCTAATAAAGTAGTATCAGCAGCATTTAATAAGGCATATCTTCTAGATAAAGCATCTGCAACTATATTATCACTACCTTTCTTATATTTAATTATCTAAGGAAAAATCTCAATGAATTCTATCCATCTACCTTGTCTCCTATTTAACTTTGATTGACTCTTTAAATACTTAATAGCTTCCTGATCAGTATTAATTACAAATTCTCTATGCCACAAATAATGTTGCCACACTTCCAAAGCCCTTACTAAAGCATACAGTTCTTTTTCATAAGTAGAATAATTCAATGTACTACCATTTAATTTCTCACTAAAATAAGCTATTGGTTTTCCTTCTTGAGAAAGTACAGCCCCTATTCCTAACCCTGAAGCATCACAATCTAATTCAAACATTTTTTCAAAGTCAGGAAGACTCAATAAAGGTGCTTGGGTTAATTTAGTCTTAAGTGTCTCAAAAGATTGCTGTTGTTCTAATCCCCAAGTAAACCCATTATCCTTCTTTGTTATGGCAATCAAGGGAGCAGCTATAGTACTAAAGTTTCTCACAAATCTCCTGTAAAAAGAACACAGTCCATGAAAACTTCTCACTTCAGTTACACTCTTTGGCACATGCCATTCTTGAATAGCTCTAACCTTTTCTTCATCTACAGATACACCCTCTTTTCCTACCACAAATCCTAAGAAAACCACACTTTCCAAACAAAATCTAGACTTAGCTAAATTAGCATAAAGCTGTTCTGTTTTAAACACATTCAAAATAATCCTTAAGTGTTTCAAGTGTTCCTTTAAAGATTTACTATATATAAGTATATCATCAAAATAAACAACCACAAATTTTCCAATAAATTCCCTTAAAACATGGTTCATAAGTCTCATAAAAGTACTAGGAGCATTTGATAACCCAAAAGGCATTAATAACCATTCATATAATCTAAAATTAGTCTTAAAAGCTGTCTTCCACTCATCTCCTGGTTTCATTCTAATTTGATGATACCCACTTTTTAAATCTATTTTAGAAAATATAAAAACACCATGCAATTGATCCAACATTTCATCCAGCCTAGGAATTGGATATCTATACTTAATAGTTATCTTATTTACTGCCCTGCTATCCACACACATTCTCCAACTACCATCCTTTTTAGGTACTAATAACACTGGTACTGCACAAGGACTCATAGACTCCTTAATATATCCTTTACTTAACATTTCAGAAACCTGTCTTTTTAATTCCTTAACCTCTTTAGGATTGGCCCTATAAGCAGGTCTGTTTGGTATAACAGCTCCTGGAATAAAATCTATTTGATGTTCTATTCCCCTTAATGGAGGTAATCCACTAGGTATGTCCTCAGGAAACAACTCACTATATTCTTCCAATAACAGTTTCACTGTGCTAGGTACTTCTTCAATTGTTCCTCTCTGACACTCATAACAGTCCTTAAAAATCATCAAGTATACATTGGCATTTCTTTTTATTGCCTTTCCTACATCCTTACCTTTAGCATAAAATCCAAAAGTTCCTTTCATGTCCTTTGTACTAAGATCATTCCCCAAATTAGACTTAGATAACTCCCTATAATCAGATTTCATTTTGGTTTGATCCTCAAATATTTCTTTTGGAGTCATAGGTGCTAAGAAAATCTTCTTATCATCCTTCTGTACTGTATACCTATTTTTATAGCCATCATGTGTTAACCTCCTATCATATTGCCAAGGCCTACCTAACAACAGGTGAGCAGCATGCATAGGAACTATGTGACATAAAACAGAATCTTCATATTTTCCTAACTTTAAATTCACTAAAACTTGTTCACTAACCTTAACATCTCCCAATTCATTAAGCCATTGCAATCTATATGGTTTTGGATGTTTAGTAGTGGTTAATCCTAACTTAGACACCAATAGGGTACTAGCAGCATTAATACAACTACCACTATCTATGGCCATGTTAAAGCACTTATCATCAATTAAACATCGAGTATGGAATATATTTTCTCTCTGTATAGCATTGGAATCAGGTAATTTATTACTATTTAAAGCCCATCGAACCACAAAAAGATCCCTACTCACTGGTAATTCTACTTCCTCATCTAGGTCACTAACATTCTTTCCAACTATATTGACCTCTTCTTCTTCTTCTTCAGATTCAGATTCAGATTCTATATCTCCAGACTCTCTAATCAAAATGTTTCTCTTGTTCGGGCATTCAGAAGCTATATGTCTTAAGCCTCCACACCTAAAACATTTAATATCCCTAGTCCTATTTGATCCATTTACAGGATTTGTCATCACATTCTTGCCCTTTTCAAACTTCTGTCCTGCCTTAGCTTCATTGTTTCTTCCCTTAAATTCTACCTTACTATTATTCTTCCAGTTTCCAGAAGTATTTCCCCCAAAATTTCTCCTTACAGTAGTCTTAAACCCAATCCCAGGGGGTTTATATTGCCTAGATTTCCTTAGTTTAATCTCTATCTTAGTAGCTATATTCACCATTTCATTCAAGGTTCCACAAGGATACAGTTCTACTTTATCAGCTATCTCTGAATTTAACCCACTCAGAAACCTAGCCATGGTAGCATCATCATCCTCAATAACTCCTGTCTTAATAATCAAAACTTCTAATTCTTTATAATAGTCATCCACTGTCCTCACTCCTTGACTAATAGTTTGCAACCTCTTATGCAACTCCCTATAATAGTAACTTGGCACAAATCTCTTTCTCATTAAGATTTTAAACTCTTCCCAAGTCTGTATAGCTAGTTCCCCACACCTTCGTCCAGTTAACACCAAATTATGATACCAAGAGGACGCATACTCAGTAAATTCTACTACAGCCACCTTAATTTTCTTTTCTTCAGATTAATTATGACACTCAAATACTAGTTCTATTTTCCTTTCCCATTCAAAATAATAATCAGGGTCATTCCTGCCATTAAACCCTGGTATACTAAGCTTAAGATTATTCAAATTCCTATCAATGAACTCTAATTCCCTATCCTGCCTATTGTTCTGTCTAGGCATCCTATCACTATTGTGAGATACTTGGTCTTCCAATTCCTCTAGATTAGCTATGGGTGGAATTCTAATCATAGGATCCATTGGAGCCCTTCCTAAAACTCCTGCCTGATTAGTTTCAACTCTGTTATGTTGCAACTCATTGATTCTTACTTCCTGTTCCCCTAGTCTTTGTTCTAGGTTAGCAGATAAAACAGCAAATTGTGTAGTCATTTGTTCTTGAAAAGTTCTAACGGTTTCTAAAAGATCATTACTAGACACAGATTGATTCACTGACTGACCATTGTTAGACATAATGAAATTCAACAGCAGTTTAACAACTAACACAGCAACAATTTAATTAACAGAAATAATTATTCAAGAATTTCAGATAACAGGACACACAGTATAGTCTTCAAGAAATATTACTGCATCAAATATTAATAGTAGTAGCAACAGTAAAGTTTACTCAGAGTTATTCAATGTCTATAATAATTCGACAATACTAATTAAGTAAGAGAGAACGATATTACTGCATCTGCTTAAGCAATTAATTCACTTATCTAGGGTATCCCTCTTCTTGGAGGTCTATCCCTTTTCTTGAAACCAAAATGGTTCGGCGGTTATGTTATTAACCTGTATAATTATTAAGAAACAGGTAATTGGCGAAAAAATTGGAAATTAAGTATAGCAGATAGTAGTATTAAACAAAAAAAAAATTTTACGAATCGAAGGTTACCAACAACAACCTGTCACACTGTCAGTCAAGATTCAAGTTCTTGACCAAACCCTAGGTCGATTAGGGTTTCTCTTCAGACATTCGAAACAGTGGACCAAAACATTTTAATCGCCGGTTTTAGAACGACGAGAATCGAAACAGACTTCGTCGCTGTAAACCCTAAAATTTCACACCTCAAGATAGGGTTAGCGAAATACAGAAATCGAATCAAAAATGGAAGAAAACTTAATCAGTAACAAAGAAACTACGAGCACTCTAGAAATCGAGGCTCTGATACCAAATGATGGAAACTTGTTAGGGTTTCACGAAGGATCGAAAGATTAATCGAGCGCAATGTTCGATTCGCCGGTACAGCCTAAGGAACAACTCCAAAGGAAGACCAAAGATTCAGAAGCACAATTTGTACAAAGGCAACTGAAATTTGAAGGTGAATGATTAAGATCAATCAAGGTGAGAGCAAGAGCAGAATCAGAGAAGACGAGCGAATGAGAGAATCACTGAGAGAGAGAGAAAAGAAATCGCGAGAAAGCTCAAGAATCAGCAAGTATTATTCTGTCAAAAAAGTTGCCCGTATTACATGTATTCGGCTATTTATATGTACATAACAGACCGTATACGTCGACAAAATAAAATACAGACCATGGATACAAGCTTGGAAAGAACGAGGCATCAATACTTTGGGCCACAATTAGTCGACCAACCCACATCAACCCAACATAAAAAAAATGTCCCAAATACAATTAAGTTTAAGGCTTAATTTCCCATCAGCTAAAATAACACTTTAGCTAATCATGGTTATTAAGGATTGATTAATCCACAATCCATCTAGTCTAAATTAAGGACCGGGTGGCGGATTATACAACCGTCCTAATTTCCATTAGCCCATTTCGACCGGCGAATGCATCATATGGGATTATAAATTATTAACAAAAATTACATAATCTGTACACTTCAAATACATAATCTGCACTTCCCAGCAACTGTATCCAAAGTTCCACAAAATCCATATGATGCGTTACACTCTTATTAATTCATCAAATAAGACAAACAATTATAAGTAATTAATTCACAGCAATTTTCAAAATTAATTAAATATAAATTCATAAGATTCACATCAGAAGATATTCTATTATGGTGGATTAATGACAATGATGATTCGGTGATGGTGATGAATTAATGATAAAGATGATTTGAAATTTATGAGATGATGATGATAATGATTTGATAACGATGTGATAATGAAGATGATGATTTTGTAATTAGGGTTTGATGATGGATGGTTTCATTCGATAGGGTTAGGGTTAGGGTTAGTGTTTGATTAAAAACCTAAGGTTAGGGTTTTAAATTAGGGCTATAATTATCGGATGTGCCAAAATGATGAATATGGCTATAAGGGAGTGGGTTATGGAGTTTAGCAAAGATAATAATTTATCCCAAATTAACATAGATGAAGAGATTAAGGGATTCAAGTTTAATCGTTCACATAGATTCGATTAAACTTGGGATGAACTCATACAAAATTCAATATTTGCAATTTACATTTGACTTTAATTCAATCAATGATCTTCAATCTTGGTTCTATGGATTTATATAGCCAAGCTACCAATTACAAGATAGTAAACAAAAGGTATAATTCCTCAAAAGATACCTAGCTAAAAGATACTAGAATATAGACTATGCTAAACGATACTAAAATATAGAATATTCTTAAGAAAAGGTAGATTTATGCTACTTTATTATGTAGATAATCTCTAACTCTACTAATTAATTAATTAATTAAAATAATATAGAATATAAAATATAGAATATGTTAAAAGACACTAGAATATAGAATATTCTTCAAAATGTAGACTTATGCTACTTTATTCTCCACCTATTCTATAACTCTACTAATTAATTAACTAAATCAATTAATATGCAAGTCTAAGCTGCATATTATTTCCCCCTTGCACATAGCCATATACTCAACGCATGCCATGTACATGCACGTGTACGCCTATAAGCTTGTATGGTGCATTTTTCTATAACTAGCAACATGACCATCTGTTTATCTTTAATTTTTTGGAGATCACTTCTAAATGAAGAATAATTGGTTCCTTAATCATGATTTCCATACCTTGAGTGCCTTCTTGTGCATCTTTCTCCCCCTTGTTGATTTGAATTTGCCCTCAAATTTGTATCACCATAGTAATGGCTAATGTCTCCAAGATTTAATGTTCTTGATACCGCACCATATGGATCTAGCAAATCTAGCTCATAAACCCTTTCCCCAAGCTTTCAAAGTACTTAAAAAGGATTGTATACCCTTGGCATAATCTTGCTCTTCCTTAGATTAGGAGATCTCTCATTCCTCCTGTCCAACCACACCAAATCTCCTGGTTGAAAAATATGTTGACTCCTATATTTTTTTGCTCTTATCTTATATACTTCATTCACCTTCTTAATATTATGCTTGATTTTTTGATGAACTTTTTGAAAGAAATCTACTCTCTCTTGTGCATCATGACTCTTCACTTCACCTTTATTCAAAGGAATTATATCAATCACCATATATGGATTAATCCCATACACTATCTCGAATCCCAAAAGCTTTACATCCATCATGGTAAGGACCATGGCCTCCTACACAATGCATTCACCACAACACTCTCTTTGCCAACCACATATCTTGTAGAGAACACAAATATTTGCAATAACCTTAACCACTTAGCATACTCATCTTCTTTTGACCATATAGATACTTCAAACTCTCATGATCCGAGTAAAGTAAAAAAAGGCTTGGGTCTCAAGTAATGACTCTATGTCTCCAAACAATGCACAATAGCATAGAACTCTTTACCATAGGTTGAATAGTTGAGTCTTGCACCATTCATCTTTTTACTAAAGAAGTCAATCAACTTCCTTTCTTATGAGAGCACACCCCTAATGCCTACACCACGAACATCACATGTTACAACAAATAGTTAATCAAAAAAAGGTAAAGATAATACTTGTGTGTTTGAGAGCATTGTCTTTAAGTATTCAAAAGCCTTTGTCGCTTAATCATTCCAATGAAACTCTCCTTTCATCATCAATTGTGTGATAGGTTCTATAGTGATAGAGAATTTTTTGATGAATCCCCTATATAATGAGGCTAACCCATGGAAACTTTGAACTGTGGTGAAATTGGTAGGAATATGCAAAGTTTGGATAGCTTCCACCTTTGATGGATCAACTTTAATACCTTCTCCACTGACAATATAACCAAGGAAAAACACCTTCTCCATCATAAAATCACATTTAGCCATCTTATCATAGAGCTTCACCTATCTAAGCTTGTCAAAAATCCTCTTTAGGTGTTATATGTGCTCAAACTTGCTCTTGCCTTATACCAAGATATCATTAAGTTAAACAATAGTAAAGACTCTATGGAAGGGTCTAAGTACCTCAATCATCAATCTCATAAAGCAACTTGGTGCATTACATAGCACAAATGGCAGCACCAGCACTTATCCCTTTCCCCTATTCTCATTTGATGATAGCAGCTTCTAAGATCAATCTTTGAAAACATCATTGCACTATTCAACTCATCTACCATGTCATCCAATCAATACTTTATTGTGATGTTGTTGATTGCTTTGAAATCAATACACATCCTCCACATATTATCCTTCTTAGGCACCAACAAATATGGAACTTTACATGGACTCATACACTACTTAAGATAACCTCGAATCAATAACTCTTGTACTTACCTCTATAGCTCCTTAGCCTCCTCCGCATTACACCTATAAGCTGGGTTGTTTTGTAATAAGAATCTTAGCATAAGATCAATAGCATGCTCAATACATCTTAAAAGAGGTAGCTCACTTGGAAACTCATTTTGGAAAAACATCAGCATAGTCTCTCAACACTTGTTGTAATTTTTGGATACATATTAGCATTCTCCCCTCGTTGGACATCCTTCACTGCTAATGCATAGCATTTCTTCTCATCTATGATAGCTTCAACCATCTCACCGTCCTTAAGGATAAACAATTATATAATACTCTTTCTTCCCCTCTTACACTTGACATCTCCCTTCTTTATTTCTTCTTGTTTTTTTCTTTTTTTTTTCTACATGCTCTCAGCTCCTTCCCCCTTTTCATTCCTCAAAACTGAATCCTCCCTATCTATACTAAGTTTTAGCCTAAACTTCTTTTGGCCCTTATTCGCCACATACTCTTTAATAAATCCATCATACACAACCTTCCTATCGAATTGCCATAGCCTCCCCAACAAAGTATGATAAGCATCTATAGGCAGAATATCCCACAAAACATCATCAAAATAATTTCCAATCTTAAAAGAGATGAGATTTTTCTTGGTTACCCTTACACCTTTGTTTTTGTTAAGCCATTTTAGTAAATATGGTCTTGGATGACCTACGGTCTCCAAACCGAGCTTGTTCACCATCTTCTCACTAGAAACATTAGTGCATGAGCCACTACCAATGATGCTTCCATACACTTTATCACCAACACTACACTTGGCATTGAAAATCTTCCAAACTATCACTTTCTTCTTCAAGGTATCCATGAAGATCTTCATTCTTATCACAAGCCTCCATAATTCCTATCTCCTGAAAAGTCAATTCCATTTAGTTTGGACAATCCTAAGCAAAGTAACCATAACCTCTACACTTGAATCATTGCTTATTCACTTTATCAACCACTTGGTCCTTGCCCTTTTCTTCATGAGTGAACTTTTTAACATTGTGTTGATTTGTAGCTTGAGAAATTGATGCCTTTGACACCCTCTTGAAAGTTGAACCATATGGAGTATTGGTTAACTTGTTTGGTGTGTTTGTTCTCTTCAACTATTTCTCAAACGTGATTCTTAACATGCCAGGGTCTTCAAACACTTTGTAAGGATACACCTCCACCTTGTCTCTATGATTCATATATATCCCTCTAATGAATCGTGCACACCTTTTTTATTCTAGTTCTTAGACATAAAAAATAAGAGCTAACCTTTTGAATTCTCGAATGTATTCCTCAACTCTAAGAAACATTTACCTCAAAGTAGTCATCTTTATGAAATTATCTTGCTCATATTCTTGACATATAAATTTCTTCTTCAAGTGTCTTTTTTTTTTAATTTTTCTCACAAACTAATTCTTATTTTTCCCTCTCTCTCTCTCTTTTCTCCTCTTCAAACTATAGTACAACACTCTAGAAAACATTTTAAACTTTAATATCGCTATTAGACACCTCTTCCCTTCATTAATCTCTTTATAATCAAAAGATTTTGGATCATGATTATATTTGAAGTTGGGTAGATCAAATCAGATTCCCTTCTCCAGATAATCGTAGGTTCTTCTTGAGGTGTCATGTGGTCTTCTATAGTTTCCCACACTGTCTTCTCCTTCCTCCATTCTGTTTTGTTTCCTTCTCTTGTGGTCTTCTTCTACTTCTTCCCTTCAATTTTGTAGTTGCACGTGTGGCCCTGAGCTTGGGAAGCTTCTAATCTCCCCATATGTAGCTTTACCTCCTTGATTTCATCCACCAAGACCTTGAGAACATCTCTTAAGTCCTCCTCTTTGTTCACCATCTCCCCCCTTTACCAATTGAGTTCTGATCTCCAAACTTGCCTTTAAAATGAGGCGCGTTCTTGAACAATCTTGAAGTAAGGAAACATTCTTGCAAGAATCTTAAAGGAAAGATTGGTTCTTGATTAGAACATATCAAATCCTAAACTTTGATACCCAAATTGATGTGGTTGTGAATATGGAATTATCAATTATGTAAAAACCAATGCTCGATTATGTTGAAATTAAGAAGTTAAAGACTCAAAAGTGATGTATTTATGAAGATGATATTTAAATATGGTGGATTAATGATGATGATGATTAGATGGTGATGAATTAATGATAAAGATGATTTAAATTTTATGCGATGATGATGATAATGATTTGATAATGATGTGATAATGAAGATGATGATTTTGTAATGTAGGATTTGATGATTAACGGTTTCATGGGTTAGGGTTAGGGTTTGGCTCGAAGCATAGGGTTAATGTTTTGAATTAGGGCTTTGATTTTGGGATGTTTTTAGACGATGAAAAAGGCTAGAAGGGTTTGGGTTATGGAGTTTAGAAACGATATTAAATAATCTCTCATTCACACAGACGAAGTGATTAATTGGGTAATCCCCTAAAATTTTTAAAATCCTATAATTTAATAAATAAATTTTATTTGGGATAATTTAGCTTTTAAATTTATTTAATTTATTTATTTTATGGATTTTTGAGTATATAAAATTGGATATAAACATTTAATAAATTAAAATAAATATTTTTTATTTTATCATACTATTTTTACTTAAATAATTTTCCAAACCATTATTTTACTAAAATTATCCTTTTTAAAATCATATAATTAATTATATTAAATTAAATTATTAAATTAATTTTTTACCCGAAAATATTACATTTTATTATTTTATAAATTAAATTATTTTATTTTTCACATTTTCCCTTTCCTTTTTTCCTTTTCTTTCTCCTTTTTCTCCTTTCTTTCTTTTTCCTTTTTCTTCTTTTGGGCTGCTAGCACCCCAACCTACGTTGCCTTCCTCACCCCTGGGTTGCAGCCCATTTCGCTCCTTCCTTCTTTAATTTCCCTGCCTGAGTCGTTCGGCCTAGACTACCTCATTTTTTTTCTTCCTTCTCCCGTGTGCATCACCTGGCCCAACTTCCATTCCTTTCTTTCCTTCCTTCTCCCCAATACCGGTAAGGTTCATTTTTGCAGGAATTAAGGTAATCGTTTAACCGGACTTAAATGCATGGATAAACGTATGCTAGCACATTGGGGTTTTAATATGTTATTTTACATGATATATATTGTATTCCTTACGCTGCCCTAAGACTGCTCCTATAGCAACATCACTAGCATCACACATAATCTCGAAAGGTAAATTCCAATTAGGAGTAACAATAACCGGAGCATCCACAAGTTTTGCCTTTAAAGTGTTTAAGGCAACCGGACATGCATCAGAAAAGTGAAAGGGCACATCTTTAGCCAATAGATCACAAACAGGCTTTGAAATTTTTGAAAAAACTTTAATAAAGCGTTTATAGAAACCTGCATGATCAACGAAACTACGTATATCTTTAACACATGTAGGGGGTGACAATTTCTCAATGACTTCAATTTTGGCTTTGTCTACCTCTATCCCTTTGCATGAAATCTTATGCCCTAAAGCTATTCCTTCCTGGACCATTAAATGACACTTTTCCCAATTTGAAACCAAATTTGTATCCTCACAACACTTTAGAACAAGTTCAAGATTATTTAAGCATGTATCAAATGACGACCCAAAGACCGAAAAATCATCCATAACAATTTCCATAAAATTTTCAATCATATCATGAAATAAAGCCATCATAAATCTTTGAAATGTGGCTAGGGCATTATAAAGACCAAATGACATCCGTCTATATGCGAAGGTGCCATGAGGACAAGCAAAGGTTGTCTTCTCTTGGTCCTCAGGGGAAATAGGTATTTGCATATAACCAGAATACCCATCAAGAAAGCAATAATAGTCATGCACCGCCAAGTGTTCAAGCATCTGGTCAATGAAGGGAAGGGGGAAGTGGTCCTTTCTAGTGGCATTATTCAGCTTTCTAAAATCAATGCAGACACGCCAACCTGTAATAGTTCTAGTAGGCACCAATTCGTTATTATCATTCTTGACTACTGTGATTCCCCCTTTCTTGGGAACCACTTGGACAGGACTAACCCAAGAGCTATCAGAGATTGGATAGATCATACCTGCATCTAATAGCTTAATTACCTCCTTCTTCACCACCTATTGTATTTTTGGGTTCAATTGCCTTTGAGGTTGGATCACTTTCTTGTGGTTATCTTCCATGAGAATTCTATGCATGCACATGGAAGGGCTAATCCCTCTAATATCAACAATGGTCCATCCGAAGGCCTTCTTTCGTTCCTTAAGCACTCTCATCAATTTTTCTTCCTGCAAATTAGTCAAAGATGAAGAAATAATGATGGGAAGTGTATCATTATGACCAAGAAATGCATATTTCAAATGCTGAGGTAGTGGCTTGAGCTCTAGTGTGGGAGGTTCCTCAATAGATGACTTCAATTTTAGAATCTGGGCCCTCTCTAGCCCTTGTAAAGGGACCATAGTGTGACGAACATATGTTGGATGTGCATTTAAGTACTGGGCAACCTCTTCTTCTTTCTCTTCATTCTCCCACTCTCTTTATTGAACCAAACACCTTTCCTGGGGATCTTGCACAACACTTGCTTGAAACAATTATCAATTACATTATCTAAGATATCAATACAATAGCAAGTGTTATCATCTAAGGGGTATTTCGTGCTCTTAAATACATTAAAAGTGACTTCTTCGCCTTGGAAACAAAGAATGAGCTTACCCTCTTAGACATCTATGAGAGTTAGTCCTGTTGCTAAGAAAGGCCTACCAAGAATTAGGGGGACTTTGTGGTCTTCCTCCATATCTAGCACAACAAAGTCAACGGGGAAGATAAATTTGTCCACTTTAACTAAAACATCTTCAATAATTCCCCAAGGATATTTGATAGATCGATCAACAAACTGAAGGGACATATTGGTGGGTTTTGGTTCCCCTAGACCTAGACGCTTGAAAATAGAGAAGGGCATCAAATTAATGCTAGCACCAAGATCACATAATACCTTCTCAAATTTTAGATCCTCAATTACACAAGGGATAGTGAAACTTCCTGGATCCTTAAGCTTAGGAGGAAGTTTGTTCAGCAAGATTGCATAGCATTCCTCATTTAAACTTACTGTTTCAAAATCATCCAGTTTCCTCTTGTGAGTGATTATGTCCTTTAGAAACTTCCCATAATTGGGCATCTATCTCACAATGTCAAGTAGTGGCAAGTTAATGTGCACTTTCTTAAGCATATCAAGAAATTTTACAAAATGAGCATCTAACTTGCGTTGTACAATCCTACTTGGAAACGGAGGAGGAGGAACATATGCATTTACCTCTTGAGGTGAAGTGTGGATTGTCTCAGGTTGTGATTCAGGCACTTTCTCTTTAGGAGCTTTTTCTTTATCTTCCTTCGGCTCTTGAGGGTATGGTACAAGTAGTGGTTTCCCACTCCTCAAGGCTATTACATTAATTTGCTCTTTGCGATTGATGATTGTATCACTAGGCAAAGTGTTAGGTGCTCTCACTAAAATGGCATTAGCAAGTTGTCCCATCTGTGCCTCTAGGTTCTTGATGGATGCATCCTGATTTTGGAGGTGGGCTTCTTGTTTCTAAAGATGAGCTTGAATTTGAGCATCATGTTTTTGAAGGGTGCTCTCGGTGCGAGTGATGAACTTGTACATCATCTCTTCAAGGGAAGAAGATTGAGGTTGTTGGGGTTGTAAAGGAGTTGGAGGTGTTGGTTATTGTTGTGTGAATCCCGGAGGCTTTGTAGGAACTTCATTTCTCAAACTGAAGTTTGGATGGTTTCTCCATCCAGGATTGTACACATTGGAGTAGGGATTGTTCGGTCTCCCATAACTATTTTCCATGTAGTTCACTTGATCATGAGATTGTTTGAAGGGATTCCCAACTTGACATTCTATGCTTAAGTGTGATCCACCACATAACTCACACATAGGTGCATTAGCTTGTACCTGCATATAAGAAGTACTACCAATTTTGTCAAATTTTTTAGCAAGAAAATCAATCTTAGCCTCTAATTCCGTGATGGAATCTAAAGAGTGAATTCCTAGAGTCCTTTGTATCGGGGCACGTTCGGAGTGCCATTGGTGGGAATTCGAAGCTAGCTCCTCAATGAACTCATAAACCTGCTCTGGAGTCTTGTTCATAATGGTACCTCCTGCAGCTGCATCTATCATAGAACTGTTAGTAGCAGAGATACCATTATAAAAAGTTTGCATCTGAAGCCACATAGGCAGGCCACGATGTGGACACTTCCTAAGCAAATCCTTAAACCTTTCCCATGCATCATAAAGCGATTCAAGGTCATTTTGCATATAGGTAGTGATATCATTCCGTAATTTTGCAGTTTTTGATGGTGGAAAATATCTAAAAAGGAAAGACTTCATCAAATCGTCCCAAGTAGTAATAGACCCTGGGGCTAATGAGTTAACCAACTCTTAGCCTTATCATGTAAAGAAAAAGGGAAGAATCTAAGCCTAGTTGCATCATTAGAAACACCATTTAGCTTAAAAGTGTCACAAATTTCTACAAAGTTAGTAATGTGGGAGTGGGGATCTTCATTAAGGTTACCTCCAAATTGAACTGATGTTTGTAGCATCTGGATAATGGCATGCTTGATCTCAAAATTATTAGCTTGTATGGCTAGTCTTCGTATGCTTGAGGTTGAGCCATCAAGGCTTGGTGTAGCATAGTCCCGAAGTGACCTAGGAATGGGAGGTTGCTCTTGGATAGGAGCTTGTTCTTTGAGTAGGATGTGCCCTTGTGGTGGGATTTGTCCATCATGAGGTGGAGTATTGGTTTCCATTTAAATGTTTGTGATATGTTATCTGCGTAAATGTGAGATGGTCCTCTCAATCTCGAGATCAAGTGCACTAGATCACCCCCACTAGCGCGGGTCATGCACTAATGCACCTGCACTAAATCAAAAACTCCTACACCCAAGATTAGTCAACCACAAAAAAAAAAGAATGTAAAAAGAAAAAAAATGTCTAGATCACAATAAATTCCTTGAGTCCTAATGTCACTCGCTGCCAATCCCCGACAACGGCGCCAAAAACTTGACACGTTCCTACCCGCAAGTGCACGGGGTCAGAGTAATAGTCAACGTCGATCCCATAAGGATTGGTGAATGACCACTAGGATAATGATAGAAATTAACTATCTCTGGACTACGAGATGATATGAAATAATAAATTGTAAGCTAAAATAACTAAAAAAGCTAAAAAGAAAGGAAAATAGCACTTAAGTGACTCAAATAAATAGAAGAGCTAAGGTTCCGGTTCATCTTCCCCGATCCTCACATGTAATCGAATATCGCATCACAAAATAATTCAACAATCATAATCAATCATGCCAACAAGGATAGAAAGTGTTGTGCTTTCTCAAGCCACAACCACCCTATTACATATCTATGGCCCTAACTATGCCTAGCTTAGAGTCTAATAGAATGTAATGCATTAAAGTCTATAAAGTTTCCTCCTTTATTTTTGTAGAGGTCAAATCAATCGTCGCCCGACCTACAATTTAATCTCCCGTTGTGCTATTGGGTATAATACTAGATTATCTCTCGATCTCACCGCTATTTCCCACACTGAAAATCAGAACCCGGCCGTGGTTTAAAAATCTATCAATCAATCAATTACACAACACATATATTATGAATTGAATAAAAAAGGATGCAATAATTCAACACATTAGGATCAGGGAAAATTCCCCTTCACCTTAGCATAAGATCTAGCCAATCAAATTCATAGCAAGAATATTAAAAACAATAAGAGATTCCATAGATAGAGAAAAGATCATTAGATAATACACTTGATGTTCACAAATTCTTGCAAAAATTTAACTTCTTGAACCTCCATCTCTAATTTACAAGAGAGATCCTGATGAATTGGGGAAGAGGATAAAGAAGAGAGAAAAGAGAGATAGTGGAGGCTGCCTCAAGATATTAGAATAAGAGTTTTTATATTACCGCCTCGTGGCTTGCTAGGGTATTGGTAACGATGGGCTTCTTGTGTTAGCTTTGACAATGATGCGTATTTTGACCATACCTTTTTCATCATAACTCCGATTAAGCTTATTTTGGATGAGTTAGAAAGATATTAAAAATATCGACAACTTTTATGTTGAAATATTCTCCAAATTCAGAACTTTTATGCATTCTTGCTTTCAATTTATTCTAGAATTTACATTTTAGTTCTAAGTCTCTTTCCACTTTAACTTTTGCTCCTCTTTGTTCCTTTTTTCTCCTTTCTTCTCCTTTCTTCTCCCTTTAAGCTTATTATTTTTCTTCATCCTTCATGATTTTTTTGTTGCTTGAGACCCTACAAATTTTCACAACACAAAGGCAGTAACAAGAATAGAAAGGGAGAATTCCAACTGAAATTAAAGGTAAAAACTCTTATAAACCTTAGGAATAAGATGTAAAAGTCACACTTATTAGAGGGTAATATAGCAATTTGTCAAGTAAGGAAGGGATGACTTAGCAATTATATAAGTAAGGGGTAAATGAATAATTTACATCTAACATGTCGTTGTGGTAGCATAATTTCATAATATGACTCAAATAATGCTGAATAGCAAGATAAGAGTATTAATAATTAGTAAATCATGAGAGCGAATCATAAATCAGAATTGGATGAGATTATGATGGACTTAATGATTACTCTATGTTAGCTTGGATAACCGTTTGAATAATAAATCCCTAATGATATCAGAGCGATTGAAAGTGAATAAATATCCAATTGTGTACTTTTCATGGTCACCTTAATTAAGACACTGATACATAAAGTGAAAGACCTTGAGATTGGGAATGGTGGCTCTTTAGGGGTCACTACCCTAAAGACGTGGTTTAGCCCACGGTTATTTTGGTATTTTCTAGTGTGGCTTTGTGCCCTAGCAAAGCCCCATATCTTACTCTGTTTTGCTCTATTGATCTATTTAGGGGGTATGAATACTTATGGATTAGATATCCTTCTCTGTAGGATACTGAGTTAGCTTTATGCACCAGTACAACCTAGGTATCTTTGCGTCCCTAGGTTGATAGTTGAATGGTACTGAGTAGCTCATATGTGCTAGTGCGATCGGTGTACCTTTATGTCCCGGGATCTTGATCTCCCTATCGAGGTAAATAAATGGAATTTTGTGGTGATTAAAAAGGAAAAACACTAATCTTGAATGTGAAAGATTAATGAGCCAGAGCCAATTGAATTATATTATGAGTACCGATCCACTAGATAAAATGGTGGCATAGGAGCGTTTTTCCCTTGATGATGTTCATGAGTACCGATCCACCGTATATAGTAGTGGCTTAGGTGCATGTTGCCCTAGATGATTTATAGTTATATTCCGATCACCAATTATAATAGTGGGGGTCCTGAGCTTAATAAATTTGATTTGGTTGTTACTAAATTATGGAAAATTACTAATCACTTGTAGTAGAACACCATATGAGTTGAGGCTAGACTTGTCCACCGGCAAATAATACAAGCCAGGAGTGTTCTGCCTTGGAGACCAATCTACTGGCAATAATAGTGGTCAAGAGCATTCTACCCTATATGTATTCTGGTCCATTGGCTATAATAGTAGGGTTCCCACACTCACATGGATATTTATAATAACGATGGACTAATGGCTTGAGGCACAGAAGTTTCAATTGTTCATTTTGACCTATTAATATCTGATTTATTTGTTAAGTACGTGAATGTATGAATATGAACATTAAATATTTAACTTTCATTTTGTATGTATGTAGTGTTGTACCATGTGTTGCATTGTGGGCCTGCTATTAAGTGTGTTTTAAAAGGGTTATTAAGTACCGTAGTACTGAAGGGTTCCATTCGTGGGGCCCTTGCCTATTCAATGGGCATTGTCGCTTCCAGGTCATTTTCATGTGCTATTCAAGTGGGATCCTAGGAAAGAGTGTAAGAAACTATCCGAAAATTCCTAGGGTTGTCCTCTTTCTCATTTACATTCTTGTTTCAATGTATTTATTATTTTATAACCACCACTGGTGGGTTTTATTCTTATAAATTATTTACTATCCTACTTTGATTTTAAATATGTTTGCGTTTCTTGTAAGTTGTATTTTTCTCTTTAGATTTAGCACTTGGTACTAGAACGGTAGGAGTGAATAGGTTTGGTACTAAGTGTAGCAAAAATCTCCCTAGAATTCATAGTTTTATCATTTTCCTTTTGCTAATTATTTTAATAAAATAAACTTTTTCGGTAGTGAATTTTACGGGTATTACAAATTGTTTCAAGATTTATCGCTTAGACAGATTAGATTAAACTTGAGAAGAATTCACATATAATTTAATACTTAGAATTTGCATTCAATTTGAATTCAATCAATGATCTTCGATCGTGGTTCTATGAGTTTATATGATGAAACCTCAGTAAGTATCGAAAAATGCCTGACCAAATTAGTAGTAAGATATGATCGGGAAACCCGATCTTAATCAGCCTAAAGTTTAAAACCAAAGGAATATCGAAATACTATGGGAACTATTGAAAATCAACAGCAGACTGAGTGATTCTAGTAGGGAAGAATGAAAATTCAGCAAGGTTTCAGAAGGAAGAAGAGTCAAGAGAGAGAATTGAGAGTCGAGAAAGAGAGAGAGAGCATAGCCAGAAAGAAAAAAAATGAATCAGATGTATTATTTCCAAAAGGTATCCATTTGTATTTATCCTCCATATACATATACATATACTCAATATTTGGTTGACTGAATTAGGCTTTGACATACCAAGCCCAATTACCCTTACAAGTGATACAATATATCAAATATTGGGCAGTGCTGAATTATCTAAACAACTCACTTACAATTACTCCAAATTATGATTAGTATATATCTAATCTCCCATCAGCTATTTTATCTAGCTAACTATAGAAATTAAAGGTTGTATAGGCAGCCATCCTTTTAACCCAATTATGGGTCGGTGGCTGCCTATGTGGCCTACTTAAGTTTACCAGCTACAATGTCGACGACTGTATCATATGGGATTACAATACTTTTTCCTTAATTATAAAAACACAATTAGATTCAACTTATCCAACATAATCCACACACCAACCAGTAGCAGCAAAACAGTCAACACAACAGCAGTAACAACAAACATTCAACACGGCAGCAGTAACAAAAATCAACAGAGCAACAACAACATATTTAATCACAGTAGCCAGCAACAGATCATTTCCTACACCTGTATTCTTATCTTCTTCCCTAGATAGTCATGGAATAACAGAAATAGTTACATGTATAATTTATATGACAATAATCAACAAAAATATCCACATAAAAATTAAAATTGTTTAGATACACATCATTATATAGCCAAGCTACCAATAGAAAGATATTAGACAAAAGGTATAATTCCTCAAAAGTTACCTAGCAAAAAGATACAAGAATATATAATATTCTTTAAAAAGGGAGATGTATGCTTCTTTGTTCACTAGCTAATCTTTAGCTCTACTAATTAATTAATTAAATCAACCAATATAGAATATATAATATGCTAAAAGATACTTGAATCTAGAATATTTTTTAAAAAGGTAGATTTATGCTACTTTATTCTCTAGCTAAACTTTAACTATACTAATTGTTTAATTAATTAATATGTGTGTCCAAGCTACATATTATTTACCCCATGCATGTAGCCATGTAGTTAATGCATTCCATGCACGTGCTTGTATACATCTAGTAGCTTGTATGGTATATTTTTTCTTTAACTAGCAACATAACCATCCGTTTGTCTTCAATTTTGTGGGAGATCCTTTCTAAATGAAAAAACATTGGTTCCATAATGATGAATACCAAATCTAAAGTGCTTTCTCTTACATCAGTAAATGTTCAATCTCGATCTACTCATCTACCAAAGATTTTTCCACCTCTATATACATTGCATTGATTTTAGCCACTAAATATCTATTAGTATTAGAGAATATTTGAACCTTCTAGCAAATTGTGAGCCATTTTTTTCTTGAGAGATGATATTTGAGTAGTTAAGTGTTTTTATTTTTACAGGTCATCTTCTAGATGGATAATATTAGCCTTTAATAGCTCTATTTTAGCCTTAGCTGACTACTTTTCTCATTAATGACAATATTAGCCTTAGCTTGCAACTTCATCCTTCAAAAATTCTACATTGGATGAGGTAGACTTTAACATTCGCTCCCTAGTTTCCATCTCTACTACTTTATTCTCAAGGGATTCATTTTTAAAATTTAGAGTTGAGTACTCACCTTAAATTTTTTAAAAACCATCCTGTATTTGTTAAAAGTGGCTATCACTTAAAATAAGTTGATCAGAAATCTGTGCATAAATAGTTGTTACAGATGGCATTTTAAAAGTTATTGAAGTTTTCATATTGATATTATCTTATATGTATATAATTATAAATTAGGATAAGCCTAGAGGGAAAGGTTTAAATTATCCCTTAGTAGGGTTGCTAATTTAAAACCTTTGACTATCTTTCTATTTTAGTCTAACATCATGCCCTTAGCTAATTCAAGACCTAGGTTGTAATTTGGGAAGAAGTCAATGAAGGTGTAATGATCAAGCATGGTTAAAGTGGCTTCATCATCTTTTATGGAGACTTTAGATTCCCTTTCGCAAAATATTTTTCTCAAATGGAAAGCTTTTAGTTTGAGTACACTAGCATGGCCTTCTAGCCTTTTTTTATTATGTTTCTAAAGTAGCTTGGGTAAATTATCTTATTTCTTTAGTTTAATGACTTAGGGGTGGTCATTAGTTGGTGAGATAAAGACTTTGGAATATTCTTGGTCCTTGAAAGCTTTGCGATTGCGTTAGACATGGCTTTCCCTTAGGAAGATAAATAGAATATTGAAGAATTAGTAATGGTATAAGCTAGTGAATAATCAAATAAGACATGTTCATAATAGGAGATGAAGGATATAAAAATGTTTATAAGCATATCTAATAGACTTAAAGGAATGTTCATACTATGATTAGACAGACATAAAACATGTTTAAGATGGGAATGGACAAGGGTGAGGGACATGATTATAACATAATCTAATAATAATATGATGAATGTTACTAACCTTATGTAGTTTCGCTTTCTTCTTCTTCGTCTTTTTCATGATATGGTCTTGCGATCCTTTTTGCTTTATGAACACATAACAAATCAAAATTATTTTGAAAAATTGATTGTGAATAAAATAATTATGGTAGTAATGTATTATTGGAAAATGTACCTTCTGTTTGGCAACCTTAGAAATAGATTTCCAACTAAGAGGATGAATCGTAGGCTTCTTTTTACCATTAGATATATTAAAAAGGACAACATGTTGCCAATCCTTCCATTCATCAAACTCTATAGGATAAAGAAGAAATTTCTATAAATTGATATACCTCTTGAATCAATAAACGGACAAAAATGGCATAAAGGAACAAGTTTCTAACATCAGAAATTATCCCTATCTTCTTGAGGTTGATAGTGTTTTTCATAACTTCATTTTTATTTATAATACATTCATCCTACACAAACTTTTCAAACTTATATATGCTTTTTTTGAACACTATTTGTGAATGTTGGAAACTTTTCAGCATTAAGATTTAGATGTCCCCATTTAGAGTGAATAGATTAGGCATCCACTAAAATAAAGAATTATTGGGACTTCCATATCTTTCCATAAAATTGAGGCTTCATGATAAACTTATGCCCCCCTCTTTTTTCGAATGAGTAGAAGCCTAGTGTAATGCCTCCATACTTTAATTTTCTTTACAATTATAATTCTAAAAAAAGATTGTTCATAAAATTTTTTTTTATTCCTTTGACACTCGTTACATTTTTAAAGCTTTTCATTTTGATCATTTAACTTTTCCTACACTTTTGATTCTTGTAAGACTTTTGTGCCACTTTTGGCCATCCAAATTCTTCCAAATTTTTTTAATTTGATCATATTTGAATTCCTTGACTTTTTTCATGTCTCCTAAGCCTTTTTAAATTTTTGAGTAGAGATTTATGAAAAAAAACCTAACCTTTCTTAACTCTTACTTGCATTATAAACCATTAAATGACCGTTTTAGCTAGTAAATATTTAGAGAACTTAGGGGATACTTATATTTTAGTATATTTTAGATATATATGAAATACAAATAGGTTCTAAAAATTTTAGAGTTTTTATAAAAACTCCACAAATTTTAGGTATAATTAGTCCCCGAAACTCAACTTTATCAAAATGAAACCTATCCTCAATATATAAAACTAATTATTATCTTTATAAAATATATAAAATAAAGGTTGAAATTTATTTTTCTAAACATCAGTGTTTAGTTCCAGGCTTAGTTTGTTTTCTTTCATCTTTTCAACTTTGTTCTATTATTATAAGCATAAAACTCATTTAAGTTGTTAAATATCTAAATATTAACAAAAAAATCTTTCAACATCTTTTAGTTTTAATAATTTCTTGCCTTTTTCTCCCGAGAATGTACTCCATCAACCTCAATCCATTATTTTATTGTTTAGCATTTTTTTATTTTTTTTATTTTAGTTCTTTATTGTGTTTCCTAAACAATTATGTG
This sequence comes from Tamarix chinensis, assembly GCA_030549775.1. Classification (NCBI taxonomy): domain Eukaryota; kingdom Viridiplantae; phylum Streptophyta; class Magnoliopsida; order Caryophyllales; family Tamaricaceae; genus Tamarix; species Tamarix chinensis. The sequence goes on from CM060181.1 coordinate 68,012,969, forward strand.
TTAAAAATTAAATAGATTAGGGAAATATTCTTAAGCACTACCTTAACTTTATAAATCAATACAAATAAGGGTATGCCATTTTATCCTTTATTCTTGCTTTTATTTATTTTATGTTGTTATTTTTAAACCTTCTGATGGTTTTTGTTGATTTTAGTGCAAGGTTTTCAAGTGCTTGGAAATGATTGATTTTTGGCTTATTTTTGCTCAATCTTGGATCTAAGTACTTCTTAAACTAATTTTTTCTAAGAGTAAATAGATTTTTATGTGTTAGAATGCTTAAATATATTGTGGTTGTTGTTAATGGCATTTTTTCCATATTTTTGGGCAATTCAACCATTAAGAATGGCGTTGTGTTTTGGCATTTTTTATTAATTTGTAATTATTTAAATGGATTAATTAGGCATTTTAGATTCAATTTTACATATTTAAAGTCTTGATTTGGTTTAGTGTAATCAAAGTTATAATTAACTCAAATTTTAAGCATGAATACAGGGTATTTTAGTTATTTTATATCTAAGCTATGAGTTTGGTTTTTCTTTCTAATCTAATAGGTTCATAATGTTTTTAATGAATAGTGTGCAAAGTTTGAGGAGTTAGATCCTAATCAATGTTCATTTTTTGTGCTTTTAGGGATTAAGGGTATATTTGTCTTTTTACTTACAAATCTAATTTTTATTTAAAATTTTGTGTTCTAACAAGATAATTATCGATTGAATTTGTAAATTATTTTATTTCATAATTTTAGGAGTTATCTTATTACTTTATTCATAATTATTATATTAAGGGGTTTTTTAGTGATTTTTGCACCTAATGGATTTAATTACATATTCTTGAATTGATGGTTGACCTTGATCATTGATGTAACTCTAAATATTAAATTGATGTAAATAGTAAATTCTAATAACAATATTTTTTTTTTTAAATTTAATCTTCTTAGCATATTTTTACAGATTATTCGTTATATACATAGTTTTTCATAAATAATAACTTTTTCTATAATTGATGTGTTTGCTTATTTTGGGGTGCTAATCAATAATATATCCGAAATTTTTGAAACAAAAGTTTTGTGTAATACTAATTTTGGGATCTAGGCATGTAGCCTGAGGATGGCCAGCTAGGTCAGGTTTGTAGTAGATGATCTCCCTATTTATATATGTGGTTGTGCTACATCATTAGTTTGTAGTGAGACTTCTTTCTAATCTATTGGTAGCCTATGGGTTCTATAGGGGGTATCCATACTTAAAATAGGGTGTTCCTCAGTTGTTTTGGGATGATTCCTTGACCATAGTGCTTTGCGTTGATGTCTTAGCCATTAGAGCTTCGACTTTCATATTATTCCCTCTCAAATAAAATATAAATTGAAGGATTGTGTAATAACCTAATATAGATTAGAATAATCAGTAGACATCACATATGTGTGGATCCAATTATTTTAGTGCTCAAATTCATGTTCTAATTTTTTTTTTTGATGTTACGGTTTGTGATGATTAGCAATAAGGAGTAATGATGAAAAAACATAAATAGTATGAATAGTGATGAAAGTATACACATTGATGAATACTTAATTTTCATTAAGTATTCCATATTTTATGTAGTAGCATGGTTTCTTATACTCTTTCACTTTAGCATGTTCTATATGTCTTCCACGATTACATATGATATGCCTTTAGTATATTTAGTTCACTTAATATGCTCGTTGTACTAGTTCTATTCCTTTTGCTTTATTTTCAAACACTTTAGTGGAGTCTAACTTTATTGAGGAGGTCATTGATTTCATAGAGTTTGCATGAGGGGTAGGGGTTAGAATTAGGGTATTTGGTATACCTTGTCGTTGTTATTTTTGTTATTTGAATATTGATATTTTTCTCCCTTGTTTTGATATCTCTATCTCTTTATCTCTCCCTTGTTTGAACGTTTTAGGTTTGAGTTTAGTATGAGAAAGGTGAGGGCGCTAGAATTGTATGAAATGTGGTGATAACATGGATACATTTGAGCTACCTACTACATTTTTAGAAAAGAAAACGTTAAAACAAATTGGGGTGTTACACCTATGGTTGAGGGGTGACTTAAAAGTTTAGAAAAGTGCCTACACAAATCTATGGTTGGATTAATGTTTAACAAACAACACCCATGAAAGAAGCCAGTTACCGTTCTCCAATCATTAGGGACAAATTGAAGAGGGAATAACTAGAAGGTTTAGAGAAATTCTCTAACAAATGGGTTTAAATGAAAACTTATATTGTCATATAGTGACTCGACATTTAAGGATATACATCTATTTAGTAGATTATTTGCTTTATTAGAGGAGGGTGGTTGAATTAGTGCAAGGGAAGAACAAAAATAGTATCTAATACAAAATTGGTCAAACAAGGATTTAGTAATGTAAGTTGGAAAAAGAGCATCTTAGTAGTCAGAGGAGAGTTTAGACGTATTAATAAAAAGGGGAAGGATGCAAATGGATGAAAGGGCAAGCCGGTTTGTAGCCGAGAAGTTTGGTGGAGTTAAAAAAGGAGAAGGACAAGTCATGATTATGATTAAAGTATTTGAAAATTTAGAAGTATAGGAATCAGAAGTTTCTGAAGAAATCAATCTTTCAAAAATGTATGAAAATTTTGAGGTTTTTTTAGGGAACTGGTAGTGATGCAAAATCCACATGTAATAGTACTTTGTAAAAGAAGAAGTAATTTACTTGGTAGTAGGATTTTTGGACCTAATTTGCTTTTCAAATCTCAAATATAGCTTAAATCATATCGTAAATATAATCAATAAACAAAGTTTCAAATTTATCTCTAATCATTATATTAAAACTCCAATCTTGCACTTGTTTGTTTCTTTTTCTCATGAATGTCACATATAAGCAGTAATTTCTCAAATTATTCAGTATATTCTTCAACATTTAGAAGTACTTGCCTAAGAATAGATAGTATTATATAATTTTCTTGCTCATAGTCCTTAGGTACGAATTTCTTCCTTTAGTGTTTCTTCATCTTAACCCAAGATTTCATTTTTGATTTCCCTTCCTTTTCTTGTGTCCACTTCATGTTATCATAACATATTCTAAAAATTTATTAAATTTAAGACTAGCTAGTTTGTATTTTTACTTATCATGATATTCCTTAAATTCAAATATAACCTCCACTTCATGTGGCTATTAAGGAGATAATTTAAGATCAAGTTTATCATCAAAATTAAGGGGATCAAGCTTTGTACCTTTATCTTCCTTATGTTTGTACCTCATTTGATGCCTATAAAATGATCAACCATTTCCAATCCCTTATGAATCCTCTTTATACTCCACCCTTGAGTTAAAAATTCCTCCCTTCGATTGATTTGCTCACCTTACCATGTTCTCCATTCATTCCTTGTTATCTTCTCCTTGTTCGTGCATGCTTTTGATCGATTCTTGATCATCATGCTAAAACTATGTGTGTTGCAATTGTGTTTGCATTGTTAGAGATGCTTGTGTTGAAAATTGGTAGTATCTAGATTCATTGAGAGATTTTGGATGGCCTTGTAAAAGGCTTGAAATATTTGATCATCATCTATATTATTTTCGATCAACCTTACACCACAACCTAAAATGACAATTAACTAACTAAGCTTAGATAAAACACACACAAAAATGCCACTAGAACTTCATGTTTTTACATGTGCTTGATTATTTCTCGAACTCAAAAAGTTAACTAGAAGGTATTAAAAAAATAATATGAAAATAGGAACGTTTATGGCAAATACAATATGGTTCTTTTTAGTTTCTTGATGTAGAAACTTAGAGTAAAAAAATCACTTTACTCATTTGTAATGATACAACAATCATGAACATCTTTCAACATAGATCATGTCGTATATGAAACACAATGTTACTGCACTCTACCACAGGCAATTTAGATGTACTAGTTTTGAAAATAAGCCACTAATTTTAGAGACAACATTGTGACTTAATGAGAAAAGGTTAATGAAAATCCAAACACAAGACAACAATAACAATTTCCTAATGCTTATACACTGCATGTTCATTATAGATCTTCAAGTTATGTTATGATATGAATGTAACTAGTCACATATGTATGAGGAAAAAACTTAGACATGCAAATTCTATAATAAGCAGAAGATGATCAAGCTACCAAAATCATATACGGTAACAACGAACCGTCTAACATCATGCAAATAACATGCATTCCAAGCATCTTTCCCCTATTTCATTTGCAATAATACTAGAACTAACAAGGCCTAATATTTTTTTTACTATCTACTTAAAAAAATCTTCATGTCAGAATAATATCAAGAATAAAGAAATTTGTTATACATAATCAATAAAACCAAAATAAATCTAGATGGTGTTGATAGTTGAAGGCGAGAATGAACTTGAATGCAAGCAAAAAAACAGACTCAGAGGTTGGCAAATCAAACATGAAAATCTAACCTAAATATGATGCTAAAAGTGATGTGGAAGCTAATGAATAAATCAAACTAACATGATATAATGTCTTTAAATCTTTCTTTAAGGTCTAAAATGATGTTCGATGATGATAATCCTATTCACAATTTGTGTAATGATTCTTCTACAAAGAATCACAAATAATACTAAGAACTCTTTTTTTCTTCTTAGAACACTCAAACCTACAAGCACTCACACACTAGGTGAAGAAAAGAGAGTTTCAAAAAATTCTAATTTTGAATTTCAACTTGTTAGTTGTCATGTACAATTGGTTGAAATGGGGTTATACATATGGAGTTGTTATGGTGTTACATTTTCTACTAACTAGTTAACAATTATCCTAACTAATGTCGTTATTTGTCTAACCTAGTTGTTAGAGCTATATTTGTTTGACACTGACAACCTAAAATAGATATTTGAATCTTAATAATAACTAACATTCAGTATTAGTATCTAATAGTGTAACTAATTAGTATTAGTTGTAAATAATGTAAAAGAACCCCTATAATCCCCCTAATACACATACTTGTAGCTACACGCTAAAATTACATGACAATTATTTACAAATTGTACATAAAATAAAAAAGCTAACAAAAACCCTAGACATGTAGATATATGATAAATTGAATAACGTCTTGTATTGTAGCTTTTCTTCTACATTCACTTATATATGTTATTTGCTGTCCTTCTCTTATATACTATGTATTTTTAATAAATTTTCCTTTTTGCAAAAATGTGATAAACCTTAAAGAGTTTCCCAAGAAAATGATAGTAGATTTAGGATTTTTTGGAATGTTTCCAAGAGCTTCAAGAATGATGGGTTCCATCTCTAAGAATTTGAATTCTGAAACTTTTTGAGATTCACTAAGAGAGTTAGATGCTCCTACATCAATAGCGATTAGTTAAGTTAGGAAATAATCATAATGATCTACATATGACCATGGCTACCTAAGGAGAGTAGAATGTGTTTAGAGTGAGAGAAGGAGAGAAAGTGCCTCAAAAATACTTTTGAAAAATTTATAGCTAAATAGAAGTTATAGAATGATCTAAAGACTGTAAAAATAATCCTAAGGAACCAAAATATACTTACTAGCACAAATATATTCAAATTAGACATTTTAAAAGACATTGGAAAGAGAATTAAAAGCAAAAATAGAAAAGGATATAAAATCTCAAGATAAGTAGTCGATTGGTTTGAGCAACAATTCAATTAGTATAATGTATACGGGGAAAAATGGCATTCTTCTACAACATGTAGGTAGGATGAAAATGAAAATTTTACCTCTATCTAAAAGAAAAAAAATCTAATGTTATATGTGTAGTAGATACAATCTTTTCGCTTCATCATGTGTTTTCACGAAAAGTCCCAATGTTTTTCTAAAATTTAAGTAGGTGTAGGTACATAAGAAGACTATCGTAAAAAATTTGAAGACTAGAAAATTAATGATTAAATGAAAGGGTAACTAAACTAGGAAATTTCTAATTCTAAGTATGCCTCAAAGTCAAAACGAGAAGCCACAAATGATTCTTAGATAGTGGATGCACAAGACACATGGCGTGTGATTGGAAGATGATAACTTTGCATGATGGTGGAAGCGTAACTTTTGGAGATAACTCTAATTGAAAAATCATTAGTGCCAATAGCATTAGTATTGGGAACTCTAAACCCTTCATATGTAATGTTTATTTAGTTGATGTTATTAAGCACAACTTGATTATCATTTGTAAATTATGTGATTAAGGGTTCTAAGTAATTTATCAAATTTGCATTACACGATTTCAAACGGAGTAGATAAATCCATTCTCTTTGTTAACCACACATTAACAAAAAGTAAAAGCTTGAGCTTAAAGAAATTAAATTGCACAATGCATGTCTAAATGCAATTGACAATGATGTATGGTTGTGACATAAATGGATTGCACATGGTATGATAGATTTATTAAACAAAATTCTTAGAAAGTGCCTAGTCCAAGGTGTTCTAATGTTTAACTTTAGAAAAGATTTATAATATGATGCATGTTAAAAAGGAAAAAAAAACATATGGTTTCCTTTAATTCTAATATTATTGTGACCATCTCTCAAGAACTTGAATAATATATATAGATCTATTTGGGCTTATAAAGACCCATGGCATGGGTGGTTGTAGATATACATTATGATTACTCACATCATATATGGAAATTATTTCTTTCTACTAAAGATGATACTTTTAATGTTTTTCTTGTGCTTGAAAAAAAAAATTTAAGTGGAAATGGGCACGGTGATCCTTGCTATAAGGAGTGATAAAATAAGGAGTTTGAGAATACCATCTTTATGGATTTTTGTGATCAAAATGGCATTACTCATAACTTCTTGGCCTTAAGGACAGGGCAACAAAATGGTGTGGTAGAAAGGAGGAATAGAACTTAGAGGAGGTTGCAAGAACCATGCTATCAAACTCCAAGCGTCCAAAATATTTTTAGGCTAGAGTCATTATAATCGCAAACCGTATAATGAATAAAGTACTTGTCTAAGCCATCTTAAAGAATGCTCCCTATGATCTCTAAAAATTTAAGATATTAAATGTTGGTTACTTTTGCACATTTAGTTGTAAAAACATTGAGCTTAGCAATAGAAAAAGCAATTCGGGTAAGTTTAACTCTAAAGCAGATGAAGGTATCTTCATTGGCTACTCATTACATAATAAGGCTTATTGAATCTTTGAAAAGAACATTAAATTTTGTTAAAGAATCTATGCATGTTGTTTTTCATGAATCTTGCTCAAGTGAGCATAGTATCCAAGACGAAAAAGTGAGTCCTTCAATCAAAGTTAAGAGAATACTAGAAAATAATGATTAGTAACATTGAGAAGGGGGTAAAAGCTTAAGATTCTAAAACTGATCAAGAAAAGAGTTCAAGTGACAATGGATGTTCTTAGAGCATAAAAATATTCCTATTGACATCCTGAAGAACTCATCATTTTATGTTGAAGATCATCATCAAACAATCTTAAATATTTCTAGGAATTTTTCTATAAGCCTCAAGTATTATAAAGTCTCCAAAATCTCTAATGATATAGAAATTGATAAGGGTTGTCAAATAAAAATTAGAAGGTGGCAAGAAATAATCCTAAGATTGTAAGCCTTCTGAAGAGAAATCTTTTATTTCTCAATAGATACTCTCTACTACTCTTAATAGCTCTCAATTAAAGAAATAGAAGTGACATAGAATGACAACACATGGCTTGGTGTTGCTCTCATTTTTGAAATTATCAAATTCCTTTCATTATGATTCAACAAGATGCCAAGATCAATTACACAAGTAGTATGTACATGCATTGATGCAAGCTCCTTTCATTAACAAGACCACTATTAAGCCCTTATTAATAAAACTAACCTCCTAATGCACTGTGCAAGCATATATTAAAGAGTTACAATGACAATTTACAAGTATTACAAAGTATATAAAAAAATAACAAAACTACACAGACTTTAATAATGTAGTATATAGATTTAACATAAGTAGGAAAACTTTGTGACTTTTATGCTTTTTATTCCTTGAACTTTGTAATCTTAGTAGTTCTAGAGTTATTTTCTTGTACATTAAAGATCTTTAATGGTATGAACTTATTGCAATTATATATAATATGTACAAGAATCACTTGGCAACACATTAGAAACATTAGAATTTTCAAGCACCATAGGTTCCATCTCTAAGTATGCTAATTCTTCTTATTCTTCATTATTTGAGTACTAAGGTTAAGTGTTAGCTAAAGATACTCTTGCATCATTCCCCACTTTTAAAGAATAATTTACCCTTAAAGTAGAATCACTATAGTAAGGAGTTAAGTCGCTAATTTTGAAAGTCCTAGATACTCCTCCATAATATTTAGGCAATTCAACATCATATGCATTATTTATAAATTTTCTTAAGATTTTTAGTGGCCCAAAAGCTTTTGGAATTATTTTATTCTTTCTTATGCTTTGAAATCTTTCTTTTCTCAAATGTAACCATGCCAAGTGTCTTGGTTAAACTCTTGTTACATTATGTTTTTATTTACTTGAGCTTGGTAGTTAGCATTAAATTTTTCAATGTTATCTTTAATCTTTTTATGAATTTTTATAAAAAATTTGATTCTATCCTTAACATCATAATTTTTTTTGTATATCCACTTGTAAATGACAACATAAAAATGCATATATAAGGATTAATCTCATAGACAACCTCCAAAGGACTCAATTGAGTCGGACTAGAAGGACTCCTATTGTATGCCAATTCAGCATATGTAACTTTTATGTCCCAATATTTGGTGCTCTTATTCACATTAGTTTGACTATCCATGTGGGGATGATAAAAGTACTAAACATCAACTTTGTCTCTAACATGTGCCAAAGTGTCTTCCAAAATTAGTTTACAAATTTAACTTCTCTATTCGATACTATACATTTAGGAAATCCATGTAACCTTACTATTTCTTGAAAATATAAGTCTACTACATGTGTTGATTATTAGTTTTATTGCAATTCATGAAATGTGCCACTTTTAAAGATTGATCTACTACCTCAAGAATAGAATCATTAACCCTTTGCGTCCTTGGTAAACCTAAAATAAAATCTATCCTAACATTTTTCTGAGGTTGATTAGGCACTGGTAAAGGATTATATAAACCCTATGGAACAACTTTTACTTTTTTAACAAGTCATGTATCTTCTAGTAATAGCTTGTACTAATTTTATCATCCATAGGTAGGTGAAGATTTCTGGTAGTAATTCCATGGTCTTATGAAATCCAAAATAACTAGGTATAACCCCCTCATATATTTCTTTAACAAGTAAATAACATATACTAGAATGAGGTATAGGAAATTTATTAAGCTTAAAGAGATAGTCATCTTTTAGTAAATAATTATCACAACTACTAACGTTTTTTTTCACACATTATAGATGTCACCAAAATATTTATCCTTATCATATAGTTCCTTGAATATTTCAAATCCTAATAACTTAACATCCAACAAAACCAATATCATGGATCTTCTAGACAATTCATCCCATTTAGGAGAAAGTAATATAAGTACAACATGGACTCATGCTTTCTTTCACATACCCTTTCCCTATGAGCTCTTAGATTTATTTTTGTAACTCCCTAGTCTCCTCAAGATTAAATTGATATGTAGGCCTATTAGATAAGGACACACTAGGAAGTAAATCTATGACTTGTTCTATTATCCTCTTCTACACCTATCTAGTTGGTAATTAATCAAGAATAACATCATGTTATTCATCAAGGTGATTAACTAATTGAGGATTATCATTTTTTCTCTCCCGTTGTAGAGATTCTTTCAAAACCATAGCATGACAACTTCTTTCTTCATGAATACATTTCACCAAAGCATTTTCAAGCAAGAATAATATCTTTTTTAATCTCGACTATGCTCTCATTATCTAGTTTAGAGGGTTTAAGTTTATGCTTCTTCTTCTCCTTCTCAACTTGAAAACTAATAGTAATACCATTATGAATAGAATTTTTGTCATACTGTCATGCTCTACCTAATAAGATTCCACATGTATTCATTGGTAAAGCATCACATAGCATCTCATCATGGTACTTAGTAATATTGAATTATACTGGGGTTTGTTTTATTACCTTGACTCCTTTGTCCTTATTCAATCATTGAAGAGAATAAGGATTTGAATGTGGTGTAGTTTTCAACCCCCAATCCTTAACCATCCTCTCAATGGTGACATTGGCACAAGATTCATTAACAATGATATTATGACACACCATGTATCTTACTATTCCTTTTGTATTAAATATCTTATCCCTTTGAGCAGGTTGTTGAGTAGATAGTATTTAAATTACTCTCTCCAAGACATAAAAGGAACTCGATTTTTCCTTGGATTTATTAGAAGTTTCCTTAAAAGGCTCAAATTGAGAATCTTCCTCACATTTCTCCATGCCATTAATTTCTTATATTGATAATATCAGTAAATTATGATATTTGAAAGTAAAGTACCCAAACCCTCAGCATTTGAAATGTTACCTAGTAGAGGCTTAATTTAGTTAATTTTTTCCTTTCTACACTTTCCTATCATGAATGGTACATGTTGAAGTAGTCGCTCTAAATTTTGTAGCTTGATTACTTGAGTAGTATTTTATAAATAGAGTAATTTATTTATCATGAGGCTTGTGTATTCAATTTGTTTTTCAAATCCTAGTGAAAGTTTAATCATGTCATCTAAAGAAAAGTATAGATAATTTTCTACATTATCTCAAACTATAATGTTAAGACCACTTAAAAATCTAGCACAAGTTTGGTCCTTCCTTATATAGATATCACATACACGTGCGAACCTTTCAAACTCCCTAACATGTTCTTCAACAATTAGTAGTCCCTACCTATGAGTAGTCAATTTAATATATTTTTCTTACTAATAGTCTTCAAGAATAAATTTATTCCTTTGATGATTTTTAAATTCTCCCTAGATTTTATCATTGCTTTACCATCTCAATCCCTAATTCTCTTTAGGCTATCATATCATATTCTAGCAAATGTCTTTAACCTAAGATTTGTTGGTTTACATTTTTTCCCATCTTAATAATCCTTAATTTTAAAGATAGACTCCATTTCATAAAACCACTTAAGAAATAATTCTACATCAAGCCTACTATCAAAATTGGGCAGATCAAGCTTAATGTCCTTATCCTCCTTTTGATGATAATTTTGTTGATGGTCATGGAGATTTCTCTTACTTCCAATCCCTATAGATTGTTCATCATAGTCTATTTGTGAATTAAAGTATCTTCCCTTAGCAAATTTATTTGACTTTGTAGAACTCCCCAATTGATCTCCATATAATTCTCTATGATCTTGGACATTTTAAACCAACTCTTATTTCGCAAACCTAGACTCTAAATTTTGTAGTTGAGTTTGTATTATAGATATTTGTCTAAGTTGATAATTAATGGCATCTAAATTGTTTAAGAGTATTTGAATAGCTTTGAACATGGCTTGGAAATATCATTCTGCATACACGATTCAATTATTACAATTCTAGATACTTAGATTCCATAAGGTTGTCATTTAGATTGATTTTACCTAAAACACTCACTCCTACAATATTATTATCATTTGATTATTATACACAAAATTCTCTGTTCAGTGAGTCCAATAAACAATAAGAAAGAATCTTAGAATTGTACATAAATAAGATAAATCATTCTATTGTGGTTTTAACTAACATTCCTTTTAGGATATTTCTATATAAACAAGATAACATTCCTTTTAGGATATTGTCGACTTCTAAGTGTTACATATAAGATATCCAATATAAACCTAGAATTATAATTAAAAGGAAAGCTTTAGCTAATTTTATTGTTGAATGTTCATTTGAGGCTAATCCGCACCCTTTATTAATGTTAGGGGAGAACAAGGAATTGATGTATATCTTTATTAACATCTAACCATCTAAATTATAGGTCTGGTCTTGTTTGTTCTAAATGGCATAACTATAAAATAAGCACTAAATTTCGGTTTACTTGAGCTAAAAATGAAGCAAAGTCTGAAGCATCATTTTCTAGACTTAGAATAACACATGGCTTAATGGTAGAAAAGGTTAATCCCTATAGCAACTCAATATTAGTCATTGAATAATATAATGAATGATATGAAGTTAGAGAACATAGCATGGAAAAGTACTTGGGAATGCTAATCAAAAAGATAAAACAATTTTTCTCAATTAAAGAACTCATATACAAGGGGCAGCTAGTCTAGTCATTAACATGCTAGCCATATTAACCTCAGTTAACACCTCTTCATCAACTAGGAGAACTAAAATAAAAACTAATATAACAAGGTGAAAGAACACAACTAAAACAAAGAAGAACAATTTGAGGTTATGAAACTAATAGCATCAAACTAATGGATGAATTTGATGATAGATTACTTAACAGAGGAGAATTACACCATTGAACAAAAATAAAGGATTTGAGAGAAGAAGAAAGGTGGTGAAATATTTTGAGCCAGATAGGGAGTTACATAAGCAATCATAGGCAAATTTAGTGCTTAAATTGTTACCTCAAACAAGGGGATAAAATATATTAAAGGAATTCCATGCTAGAATATGTGGCTTGCATCAAGTTTAGAGTTTTCTCTCAACTAATGCTTTTCATCAGGGCTATTACTGAATGAGCATATACTATGATTCTATTATAATCATAACAAATATGCAAAGTATGCCAAAAAATTGCTTTTAAACAAATTTTTCTACTTTAGTGCTCCAACTGATTATATGTTCATTGCAACTTAATGTATGGGCCACTAATATGTTTGGACAGTTTAGTCCCAATAATGATAATGCTCGGAATGAATGTTGTTTGTTTTATCAATATATTCATGTGATGTGCCCTATTATAAATGTTTAACTGTAGGTATTAGACAAAAATGATTTGCTTTTGGTACTAGTGATTATTTCATGAAGTGGTTGGAAACAAGAACCTTGGATAAGGGCAAACAAAATTATATGGTGGAATTTTTTTGGAAAAATAAAATATGCATCTAAGAGAATGACTACTAGGCCTTAATGAGAATATTATCTAGAAAGAACTACAAAATATTTGCAGCTTTGGAGGGCCATAAGAAATTATTATGGATCACGGCCAACAATTTGATAAACATAAATATAGACACTTTTGTGATAACTTGAGAATTGACTGCATATTTACTTCAGTATCTCAACAACAAGTCAATTGTCTTTAAATATTTTTCAAGAACACTTAGTCTAGTGGTTAGGTTAAGGGTGAGAATAAAGAAATATTGTTAGTGTTAGCAAAATGGAGTCGAGTAAGGTTTGGTGGATGAGCTTCTAGTAATATTATAGGCCATCAAGATAAATGTTAAGAATTTAATTGGACAAAGCTTTATTAGTGTACTTATCAAATTTGAAGTGGTTATTTTGATGGTGAGAGATATCAAATTATATAAGATCAGTAAGTATAACCCAAAAGACAATGAAGAATAATTTAAAATAGAAGAGAATTTTTTAAGGAATGAATAGATATATTCTAAATATAACTCAAAAATTACTGAAAATAAGTAACTAAATACTATTAGAAGATCATCAAGCCCACACATCTTAGAGAAGGAAACTAGCCATTACTGAAGGCTTAGTTCCAAGGAAATGACTGTTAGGGTAAACATGCATTTAAGTGGAAGGTTAATATGAAATTAAGGATTAAGTTGGGCAACCAAACTTTATACTACCATGTAAGGATGGAATATAACTAGGTAATCCTTGGTATGTAAAGAAATTATGGAAATATTGTTTAAAAAATTTCTCAAGACTTATCTAAATGATAACATTGTCGCATTTACATCTATGTACTTAGATAATTCCTAAATATAATGCAAGATAATAGGTCAAAAAATAAAAATAAAATAATGAATAACTATTAAGCTTGTAGAAATACTAGTTCTAGTCCACTGGTTGAAAGAGGTGATAGATTACTTAGAATAGGGGACTTACACCACAAGATAAAAATAAAAGATTTGAGCAAAGAGGAAGGGCTATAAATTATTTTGTGCCAGACAACGAGTTATACAAATGTCCATAGACCATTTTAGTGCTTAAATTTTTGCCTCAAGATATTAGAAGAAGTCCATGCTAGATTATGTAGGTTGTATTAAGTTATGAGGACTCTCTTGGCTAAAGCTTTACACCAAGGATATTTATTGAAAGACTAGGTACTATATCCTAAGGTAATCATAACAACGATGCGAATAACCACAAAAATTTTCTATAAAACAAAATATTTCTACTTCAGAGATCCAACAAATTATAAGTTAATTACCATATACTATCGGAGGCTCCAACATGTTTAGACCACATAGTCCTACCAATAAAAGAAATTAAAATTAATGTTTTATTTTAATTTAATATAATCATGTGATGTTCCTTATGATAATAATTTTAGTGCAGGTATTAACTAGAAATGATTTTTTTGTTACTATTGATTATTTCACAAAGTGATTAGAAATAGAGACCCTGGCTATGACCACTCAAAAGCAAATGATGGAATTTTTCGAGAAAAATATAATATGCAAGTAAGAGAGGTAATTATAGGCCTTAACGAGAATATTATCTCAAAATAATTAAGAAATATTTGTGGTCTTTGAGGGCTATAAGCAATTATTATGGATAATGACAGTAATTTCATAACCATAAATATACATAGTTTTGTGATAACTTGGGCACTAATTGTAGATATTCTTCTATATCTCATTCATATGTTAATTGTATGTTTTTTTTCAAGAATTCTTTGTTCAATAGGGCATATTCCTTATTAGGATAAATTTTATTCAGTAATTCCATCGAGCATGATAATAAAGAAATATTGGTATTGTTGAAATGTCGGTAATATGGAGCTTAGTGAAGTTGGGTGGATGAGTTTTTAGAAATATTATGGTCCATCACAACATATGTAAAGAACCTAATATGAGAAAACTCTATTATTTTAGTGTTTGTAGATGAAGTGGTTTTTTCAATCGAGAGAGATATCAAATCATATAGAATCAATAAGAATAATCCTAAAGATAACGAAGACCCCTTTAAAATAGAAAATGACATTTTTGAGGAATGAAGAGATATAATTGAAATAAAACTCCAGAATTACCAATAACAAGCAGCCAAATTCTATAATAGGATAATCAAGACCACACAATTGATAGCAAGAAAGTAGGAATTACCAAAGGCATAGTTCTGAAGCATTGATTGTTGGGGTAAACTTGTAAGGATGGAAGATATCTAGCTAATGCTTGGAATACAAAGCACAAAACAAAATAATTTTTATAAACATTCTCGAGACTTATCTAAATGATAACATTGTTGCATATACATCTATGTACTTTATTGATTTAATTTTTTTTAGCATGCATCAATAAAGGATTAATTTTATTCCTTGAATATTTTTGAATAATAATATCTTCTATAGTGAATAAGTTCATCGAGTAATATGTACAAATAGTTTAAATATGTAATCCCTCAAAAAATGGATGCCAACAAAGAAAAAGTTGAAAGCCCACTCACAAAGAGGCTGTTGTCAAAGCTATAAGTCCTTACTCAGGCCATCAAGCACTAACGATGGGCATATTTTTAGAGATGAAAGTAACCTAAAAAGCTTTCACTCATTAGTGTTACTGCTTAACATATAAGCCCTACAAGAGTCTGTTGAGCAATGAAGAAGGTCACACTTGATCAATTGCACTAAGTTGCAGGCTTATTACATACGCCATTGAAGAGGTGTTAATTAAAGACAAGCACATCTAGTCCATTGAAAGACAAAGTTACCTTCTGTTACTAAGCCTTAGGGTCACATTTGATGAAAATTAAAGAACAAAGCTCTAATTCACTCACTAAGACAAGGCACTTAAGGTGTATCCTTATTTGAGGTAGAGAGGCCATTCAGTCATCAGCCACTCCTAATAGCTTTTCAACTTAGCTAAGCTAAGTCTCCCATTGAACATTCTTAAACCATGGTGTAGATGCCAATAAGCCCATGATGAGGGGTCTAATTGGTCCATTCAGCTTGATCAACTTATCTTGATGAGATAGGATCTTATCCTTTTTTGCCACTTTTGAAGTATAATAAAGATTTGAAGTATGTGCTATATTAATCTTTATTCTTCTTACCACAAAAAATTGTTTAAATGATCTTTTTATCTCAAGTAGTTTTACCTTGGTATTTTAATATTATTATTTTAGTCCTCTTATTATGACATATTATTTTTCCCTTTGAATCAATATAGAAATATATAGGAGGAAAGATGTGAAAAGAAAGAGGAAAATATTATTTCATAAAAGAATAGGATGTGTACAAATTGTGTTTCATAGCCTAATCCACTTTATTATATCCTTATACTTTGTCAACATATATTTTGTAATGATTTGGTTAGAGCCCATTAGGGTCCTCAAACGTGAATACTCTTGAAGTTATTTATTTAAATTGTTATTTTTTACACTTTAATGTTTTAAGTGTTTTTGTTTATTTATCCTTCTATCTAATATAAGGCAGGCAATGAACGTCTATCAAATTTTAGGTATGGCACTGACACCCCATTTTTCATAAGTATTTTCTACTTTCAAAAATGTTTTAGCTAGCTTTTTTTTATAGTGAAAAATGGGGGTGTTAATGATTGGTATCAGAGCTTTTATTTTAAAATTCTATACGTTTAGGAAATTATTAAGCTAAAACCATAAGGTTCTATTAAAGCCTTTCCTAAAATACCTTAATCTCACAAATAATTTTAAGCCGAGACCATTGGATGGCAATGGTGTTGATTTGAAATTATAATTCTATAATTTTCTAACAAGTTTAATTATTTCAAACTTAATTTTTATTGAGTGAGGTTGGAATCTATCTATAACTTCTTCAAGTCTTTAGTACATAAAGGACTCTAACCATTCTAATGAGTGTATCGAAGCTTTCATTGAGATTGTCAAATCATATATGGAAGGCTAGATTAGAGCACATCAACCTCGACTTGTGCCAATAGTTTCACTAGCTCTGGAGGATTGCCTCATGAGGGGAGGGCATCATCACCCACAAAATTTTGAGGGCTACAAGGACTTCAATATAATGGAACAATGGGTTTGGGACATAGAGTAGACATTCACTGCCTATGGCTTCCATGTAGATAGAAAGGTAGGGGTAGAGGAGCATGGTTGATGAGCATCTAACGTAGGGGTGGAGAACCTACGATATGGGGATAGTTCTGGGAGGCATTTAGAGCATAATGTTTCTTGACATACCTGTAGATGAAAATGTATTATGAGTTCATTATGCTTCAGTAAAGGGCATGTCCATCAAGGAGTTGTACTGGTAGTGGGAGGAATAGAATTTTTATTGGAGCCCATCAAGCCAATTTTGCAGGATTTTCATGTAATTGTTAGGATGAATATATTGGAAAAGAACTAGGCATTGATACACTCTATGGGAGAATGCGTGGTTTTAGGAGGATCAAAGGGATAGTATGAACGTAATCCCTCTCTAAAGATTGGGTTAGTGATAGCATTGAGTCACCTTATATACAAGGGGTATATGCTCTACTTGTGTAGTATTAGAGACACAAAAGCAACTGTGATGTCATTGAAGTAGATAGTAGTGATTTGTGAATTTCTTAATGTATTCTATAAAGAGATCCCTAGAATACTACCAGTTCAAGAATTTGAGTTCACTATCATTTTGTTTCCAAGAACAGAGCCTGTATCTAAAGCACCATACTATATGACACCTATAGAGATGAAAGAACTCAAGCTAGAGCTGGAAGAGCTTTTAGGGAAGGTTTATATCTCATAAAATATATCACCATATGGAGAGCAAGTATTGTTTATTTGCAAAAAGGATCATAGATTGTGGTTGCACATTAATTACCAATGGTTGAAATAGGTGACGATGAAGAATTGTTACTCATTGCCACAAATCAATGGCTTGTTCGATGAAATCATGGAACCTAAGAAGTTCTCCAAAATTGATCTTGGATTGGGCTACCATCAACTTAGAATAGCTAAAAATGACATTCCTAAGACTACTTTCAGACGAGTTATGGCCATTATGAGTTTATTGTGATGTGCTTCGAACTCACTAGTGTGCCCACAGCTTTCATGTCCCTAATGAATTACATCTTCCATCATTTTTTAAATGAGCTTGTTATGGTGCTTGTCAATGATATCCTCATCCATTCTTCTAATAGAGAGATAATTGAAAAAAACTTGAGGAAGACTTTAGCCTTGCTAATATCACATCAATAGTATGCCAAACTCTCAAGGTGTCTGATCTGGTTAATTTAAGTGGCCTACTTTAGACATTTGATCTCCAAGGATGGTGTGGCAATAGATCTTGCCAAGATTCAAGATATATCAGATTGGAAACATAGAACAATGATCAACTAACCAATGCCTATAAAAAACACGTGGTGAGACTATAGGGAGTTCCGAAGGACATTTTGTTTGATATAAAATCTAGGTGCTTATCATATTTTTGGTAGAAGTTGCAAGCCACCACTAGTACTCAACAAAAGATGAGTGCAAATTTTCACTGAGCTATAAATGTTCAAATTGAGAGGACCATTCAAACTATGGAATACATGCTTCATGCGCCATTGTTAGATTTTTGGGGAAGTTGGAAAGAATGTCTAGATTTGATCGTGTTCTTCTACAAGAAATATCATCATGCTAGTAGAAATATGATAAATTCTCAACCCATGTATGGAAGGAAGGGTCATAATCCCTAGTGTTGGAACAACATCAGCAAGACACTCATATCAGGACATAAGATAATTGAGGAAATGACAAGGCACAACTATTTTATTTAGGATTAGATGTGAGCTACCTAGGACTGATAGAAGTACTATGCAGACATGAAATGAAAAACTTATGGTTATGAGGTGGGTGACAAGGCACACCAAAGGAGTTATGAGGTTCAATTGGAAGGATAAGCTTAGTCGGCGGTACACTAGATGGTATGAAATTCTAGATTGTCATGGTGAAGTAAGTTATTGCTTAGCTTTACAAATGGATGTTTCATGTGTGCACATCATCTTTCCCGTATCTTAGCTATAGAAATATATAGCAGATCTTATGCACGTTATTCAACAAGAGATGTTAAGGCTCAATGAGTCTTTGACTAATGAGGAGTGACTAGTGAGCATTCTAGACACCAAGATTAGAGAGATGCATACAAAGATAGTTCCTTTGGTGAAAATTCTTTCGTCATAATCTGGTATAGTGGAGCCTAATTAAGTGGCTGAGGAAGAACCTTTACCTAATTATCTAGATTTATTTTCATAGTTGTTACCTTAAATGTCAACCTTTTTCTTTTAGGGGGTAGTACCCTTTTCCTCGAATGTGAATATGATGTTTCTTTGTCCTTTTGTGTAATGATGTGATTGGATTGTTATAGGCTTCAGGGACAAAGCCTCTTTTAGGGTTTAGTGTTGTAAAAACACATATTTTGTAAATGGATGAATGAGAGTATGCCAAATTTTTGGTCTATAATTTTGAATTAATGTTTTGATTTTTGTTTAAGATGTTTGGTTTGAAATCATGTAGAAAAATGGAGTTTAGTGACTTTTAGAGGTAAACCAATCGACTAGTTTGTTGTTTCTACAAATTTGGTTTTCTCTACTAAATCAATTGACTGATAGGGAGAACTAATTAACTTATTCTAGAATAGTCGACAGTTAAACCCAAAGCTATCAACTTGTTTGTTGTGCTGGTCTATTTTACCGAGCTTGATTTTGAAATAGAACCATACCAACCAATATCAAATTTTCCTTAACATATTCCTAATAATTTTCTAGATACACTAACTCAAAATATAGCCTCAAATTGATATAGAGGTCAATTAGGAAAATTGAGGGGGGATGACCTCAACATTCTCTTCTTCTTCCTCTGTGGTAACCCAAACACCTAACTAAGAAAAATTCATAATTGTAAAACTAAATTCCTTGGTAGGCTCATTGAACCCGACTAATAACTATCACTCTCAAATTTCACTTATCTCAATATGTCATTTGTTCCCTCACATCATCAATAGATGGTTTAGTTAAGGATAATCTAGGCTAACCGGGGTGGATACTCGGAGCCAAGCTATGAGGAAACCTCTGCTTATCATCAATCATCAGGAGCTTGCTAGATATTTGATTATACTCTCTAGTAAACCCCTCACCCTAAATAAATCTATAGTGTGGTGCATTAGTGTGGCAGACAAACAAATGCAAAAAAGTAGATGTAGCCAACGGCCATGACTCTATCTGTAGCAGGGTCAATAGTAGGTTATACGATCGGATATAGAATGGGTCACAAGATGTGCCACTGACATATAATTGAGCTAGATTTTTGTATAACCATATGACATGAGTCAGTAGATCAACATGTGGCGCCATGTATAGATATAGTGGAGGGTATGTCATCTCACTACCAATAAATGAAAACCACTGAATCTTATCACTAAGGTTGTTCTCGAAACGATCTAAATTATAGAATATGTAAACTCTTCAATTAGATACACAAATAATAAATATAGTAAACTATATCCTAACCAACTATGTAAAGCTAACAACATACCCACATAAGATACTCACCATAAAACTTATAATATTGAATTCATTTTTATTTATTTCTTAATTGATATAAATGTGTCATTAAATATCAAGAAAAGATAAATAACCAAACACATCATTTCAAATTGGCTAAACATAAGGACATCTAGTTAAGATAAATCAAACTTCCTCTCATTATACTCGATATGTTTAAAATAAGGACATAATCTTGAGTTATATATTTAACAAATTGGCTGAACATCAAACGATCATCAAAATTTTCAAGCTTTGCATAGTAAAATCAAGTAGATATTAATAAAATAATATATATAGGTTAAGTATAATAATATCAGAATAATATATGTAATAGTTTGTAGAAAGCTACTCATGGAAGAACAAAACCATATAAAAAAGGAGTAGTGGCGAGTAAGAGAACCAGCAGCGAGTAAGAGGAGATGGCAACCACCTACAAACACGATGGAGCAAGGACTAACTGCAGACAAGGTGCACAAGAATGGTAGCACATACAACATTCAAAATGGCTTTGGTTTGGTGATGCAACCAAAAGAGTGCTTGCTTAGAGTTGGTGGTGCAAAAAAGAACAAATGGAGGTTTCATAGAGTTGAGGGAACAAAAGTGGTGGTACGAGGGTTTGCAAAATAATAAGATTAAGGGTTTGCCCCTTCAGGATGAGATGGCTAACCTGACTCAGGGCTCTCACAAGGCGTAGAGGAAAAGAAAGGCAATTGGAAGAAGTGGTCTGGCACGACTTGAAGAATCATTTATAGAAAGGATTCAACTTCGTTCACAGCCTCAAATATGAATAAGAAAGTAAGCAACTAAAGACAAAGCTGGAATGGATATCCTTTTGTGGTCCATGATCTACTTGAAGTGATTATTTGACTAAGTGGTCGAACGAAACACGGCACCCCCTATGGGGATTATTCCTTTTTTCCAATGTTGGTCATTCACTATAACTAAATAATCCAGGAGAAAGATTCATTTTGCTTTTCTGTCCAAGGCTCTTTTAAAGCGGAATGAATTCTGCTAATAAGAGAGGTAGGTTCAACACTTGTCCTTTTGTTTAGATAATGGGGGTAGAAGCCTTTATTTATCAATGATGTAAAATGAAAGAGTCTAAAACTTTTGGCACGAAACAAGAACTGAATGAAATAAGAGGTGGAAAATTGGGGTCTTAATAACGGTTATTGTAGGAACCATTATTAAAAGTTCTTTTAGTAATTGTTCTTTAAAGAATTGTTGTTAAAATATCTTTTAATAAAGGTTATTATGGGATCCATTATTAAAACCTGGTCCACTTATATTAATAGTTCCTATAATAATCGTTATTAAAATATCTTTTAATAACAGTTTTTAATATACAATTATTGAAACTATTATGTATAATTTTGGGGTGGAGGTTTTAGTAATAGTTTTAAACTATAACCTTTATCAAAACTATTCTGCACATTAATTTTCATGCATTTGGTAACAATTTCAAAACCATCATTAATAATGTGCCATTATTATTTCCCCTTTTTATAAACATGGGGGAGATATAAGCTCAACATTATCTTCCTCCTCCTCTCTCCTCTGCAAAATTTTGAGATCAAATGCTTCAATCTAAAGTATGACTCTAAAGAGCTAGAAGATTCCTTCCATGCTAACCTTCTATTATTCCATTTGTGAATGATAATTTGGGTCCAATTGATATACATTTTCTAAATAAAATAGTTGAGCTCTAGAGAATAGGTCAAAAAATCCTAAAAGAAATCCATCCATTCTACTTGAATTCAAGAATTCAATTATCGGGCTTAGAGTTGATTCCTAAGGATGATTTACATCTAAGAATCTACATGAAATTTATGATTCAGTGCTCTTTTAGGCAAATTGATTGACAAGTTCGGTGAAACCAACCTACTGGTTCTTACAATGGTCAACTAGGTGATTCAATCCATCGATTGGTAAGCTTGTAGAGACCTTGGTCTTAATATATGCTTAAATCAATCGATTGTTTTGGCAGAAATGATTGATTGTTTCAATAGAACAATTCATATGGTCTATGAATACTTGATTTGTTTGCCTAAACAATCAACCAATTTGGGGAAATCATGGTCTAGTTGAATCAAACAGATCAAATTGGGGATCTAGACTAATTGAATAGTTGGTGGAACCGATTGACTTGTTGGGCTAAACTGATAGACTCGTATGATTGGTTTGCAAGATTTCTTTCTATTTGGTTTGTTTTGTTTTGAGGTTATGTTTGGGACTATACCATGAGTATTAATGAGATAAATTGTAGATTTTCTCATTGAGTAATAGCTTAATGAAAAGATTAAAATGGATCATGTTTTATGGTATACTATATGAGTAATGTAAAGGCTAATTGGGTATCTCACTTATGATAAGTGATGATATTGAGAAAGAGTAATGAGAATTATGTTGGGCTTGAATTGAAATAATATGGTGGTTATAAATAATATTTTCCAAGAACAAATGGGAAACACACATGGTTGGGGAAATAGAAATAAAATGGTTGGTATATATTAACATCATAATTTGCTTTGCTTACTTTGTATAGGCCTTGTATGGTCACACATCCTTATGAATAAAGTGCTAATCATATAAAGTGAAAGAATGTTGAGTTAGCTATGTGTCTAGCTTACCTGATCCTTGATCAAGTACTATGGATTAGCATGTATGCAAGGCGTATTAGGTGCCTTTAGGCTTTACCTTTAGATAGTGTACTAAGAGTTCCCAATGCCTTACTTACTCTAGACAGTGATGATGTACAAGGGGTATCAACACTAAAGGGTGTGGTTACATAGGTGGTTTGCATTTGGCATGGACTTATGTCTCTATTTGTTGGCTTCAACCTTAATTTTTGTCTATTCTAGTGATTGACTTCATCATAGACTTATGTCTGCTTTGGTTATCCACTTCAGCCTAACCTTATGTCCTTTATGTGGATAGGCTTCCACGGTATTTGAGACCATGGAGTAGTGCATAGT
Source organism: Tamarix chinensis (assembly GCA_030549775.1). Lineage (NCBI taxonomy): Eukaryota > Viridiplantae > Streptophyta > Magnoliopsida > Caryophyllales > Tamaricaceae > Tamarix > Tamarix chinensis. Next base: position 68,036,494 of record CM060181.1, read on the forward strand.
CCATCACTTCATTATAATAAAATATGGATGGTAAATATTTGTTGAGAATTTAAGAAATGGCATGATTTAACAAAATGATTAAAAGCTTGTTTGTTCCCTTAGCTAAAGGTCAAAAAGAATATCTTGTTATGGAATGAAATATTGATTGGATTTCTCATCTGTCTAATATGTGTATAAGTAAAAGGTATAAAAAAAAGAATTGGATAATTAGAAATAAACAGTAGAGGTTACTTGGATTATCCTACTCTTATATGTGATGTGAAACTAACACTACTACAAAAAAGGGAATTAATAGTGATAGATGAATAGTACTGATTTTGAAGCTATTACCAAAAGCATTAAAATTAATGCACCGAATAGCTAAGGATGTTTTGATATTGATTATAGTTTAAAATTATTATTAAAACCTTCACCCTAAAATTATACATGGTAGTTTTAATAATGATGTTGTTTAAAGTTATTTTACTAATTGTTCTTGAGAGAACCTTATTAAAAGTTCCCCCATATGAAAATAGGGTTTTAATAACTATTCTTAAATGAATTGTTAATAAAATATATTTTAACAACAGTTCTCTAAAGAAGTATTAATAAAAAAAACTTTTAATAATGGTTCTCTAAAGAACCTTTATTAAAGGAACTTTTAATAATGGCTCTTACAAAAGCCATTATTAAAACCCGAATATTGCACCTCTTATTTCATTTAGTTATTGTTTTGTGCCAAAACTTTCAAACTCTCTCATCTGCACCTTCCCTTTTTTACTCTCATTCTCTTATGAACCCTTACACCACAATACCATGCACCACCACTCTAGCTCCTCTCAACTTAGGGTAACCACCACTCATTCTCTTTCGCACCACCAACTCTAAGCAACTACTTGTTTGCTTGCACCACCACACCACTACCATTCTCAGTGTTACATGTGCTACCATTATTGCGCACCTTAACTACACTTGATCCTTCTTGCTTTGTTGTGTTCGTTGGTGGTCGTTGCCGTCCTCTTAGTCGCTGTCGGTTCTCTTGGTCATCACTGCTTCTCTTGCCACCTCCAATCCTCTTAACTATAGTTTTGTTTTCTTATGTAGCTTATTCTCTTATTATATATATAAATGCATGTATGTTGATGCAGGTTTTAGTGTTTGTTATTGAAAAATTACAATTTGTTGTTGAACATGCTGGTGAAAAATGTTGTTATTCATTATTGTTTTTTTTGGCGTCATATATTAGCGTGCATAAGTGTGTTGGTCTACTTTACATATATATACACACTTTTGTAGTGCTTAATTACTAATAGAAATAAATTACTTAAAAATATTAGTAATGTCACTCATAAAAACTATATATATATATATATATCACTCATAAAAACTATATATATTATATATATATATATATATCACTCATAAAAACTATATATATATATATATATATACATACACATTTTCTTTAATAAGTATAGGACACTAGAATGTTAGGAAATGTCATGTAGTTAAATGAAAATATATTTTACTTATGTAAATAATTACATGAGAATTTTAATTAAAGTTGCATGTTAATAAATTTTTATTTGATGAGGATGAAATAGGCATAGAAAAATAAAGATGATAAAAAAGTGAATAATTAGATAGAGAAGAGTAATTATGTGTAATAATAATAATAATACTAATAATATAGGTTTTATTAGGGTTAATTATTATTAGCTGAGTTTAGGATTATCATTTATTAGGTTTAGGGTATTTTATGTGGAAATTTGGGGGAAATTGCACCAAGATTATTGCAAGATTGCAAGAACTTCGAGCAAGAACTTTAAGAAAAATTAAAGAAGTTCATCAAAGAAGATCAAAGATTCAGAAGAAGATGGAGAGCAAGTCGTGGAGAGAATTAGATTCTTGATGAAATAACACATGCACGATTTTAGGGTCTGTAGGTCACTGGTTGTATCAGCTTCGAACAAATTAAGCTTTGATACCAAAAATGATGTGGTTTTTATCAAAGTAATGAAAGGTTGGATCAAAATTTGTATTATAATCTTTCACCAATGATCTAATGCAAAATAAATGAAGTGAATTGATGGATTATAGGCGAAGAACTTGAAGCTACAGGTGAAGGATGTTTCGACAGATTTGAAAACCTTCAAGTAAGTCGATTTGAAGATAGATTTGAGGAAGGATTAATCCTGGATTTCCTTAATCAATGTAGACCCAAAAGGAAGGATTAGACTTTAGCTAACTTGCTCAAAGTTTGGTCAAAATTCTCATTCAATATTCTATTAAATTTTTCATATAAATGCTATGCACAAGGAAGGTATATATAGGAGAAAGGAAGCTCAATGAACTAGCTTAAACTAGCCGAGTATCCTTACTTAATCCAGCCCATTCATCATGGTTGAATTAAGCCCATATTAAACTTAATCCAAATCATAATATCATTGGTAAAATGATACTAAGGATTAATATTACAAAGCAATAAAATTGACTAAGATACATACATGAAATTATAACAATAACTTACATAAAATATACTTAGGGTTAGGGTTTACAAAAAGTTTATACAAATAATGAATATCATCACTTTATCTCTTTTTTTAATGTATCATCCCATGTATGTCATAGGCTTGCATGCCTTGGAATACTTGTACACATCAATGTGTATAAACATCATCTTCTTGCAAATATGTAACATACCTACAAGAATAACTTGAATGGTTTTCAATGTCAAGCATATAAGAATTATCAAGAATATTTAACATGATAGGCTCCCACATTAAGAAAGCTAAATCATCTTCCTTACCTTGAGGATTAGAATGAACATGACAATCATTATTTTCATTGGATGCTCCTGCATCACCTACTCTTGATGTGCCTCAGATGGAGCCATGGTCATTGGCTACATCTAATTTTTTGCATTGGTTTGTCCACTAGACTGATGCACTACACTCGTGATTTATTGAAGGTGAAGTGTTTGCCTGGGAGTATGATCAGATATCTATAGAGATAATGGTTATTCATGGCGAGTGATGGTTTTTTCATATCATGTCTCTGAATATTCACCTTGGTTACCCTAGATTATCCTTGACTAGAGTCTCTATTGATGATGTGAGGGAATAGACGACATATTGACATGAGTGGACTTTGAGGATGATAGTTATTAGGTTGGCTTGATCAAGCGATCGAGTGATTTAGTGTCATTGTTATGAGTTTTTCTTAGTTAGGTGTTAGGGCTTGAACAAACTTTTGATATATATAATGCTACTATTTCTTTAACCCCATAGTATGTATATCTTTTGTACTTTAAACCATTATATAATGTTTCATGATGTATGTGTGTATATATATATATATGAACTCTTTTATGTGTGAGAGGCTTAAGTATTGATATCTTTTTAGAAACCTGTTCTCATGATTTCTATATATATATATATACATATATCTATGTACATAATAGCATGCTACATTTGAGATTAATTCTTTTTAAGCATGAGTGGTTTGTGAGTTATTAAACTTATAATTGAATTTATTTATCATAATTACTTTTGGGTGAGATACATCTAGATTGAAAAACTATGGATCAGAATGGTTGTCTATAATTTTTTTTTCTAGAGAATGTAACAGAGGAGTGGAGTTTTTCATCATGTTTGCAATTGAACATGCTCAGGACTCTGGTAGAATAGTTTATCCTTGTTTAAATTGTGCTTATATTCATTGTGTCAATGCTGATGATTTGAGAGATCATTTGTTTCTATTTAGAATTGATGCAAGTTATAATTTTTTGATATGGCATGGTGAGACATTATCTAATTATGATAATGAGGAATTTAGGAGGGAAAGTTGTAGACAATCTGTTGAGAACTATGAAGGACATTTGCTAGAAAAAATAACTCAAAACGTTGAGAAAGTATTAGGATTATCAAAATATGTTTGAGAAGTTATTGAATGACTTGGAGAAACCTTTATACAGTGCTTGTAAGATGTTTACTCGAACATATGCTAATTTAAGGTGGCACAACATAAAATCATATAATGGATGGAGTGATAAGAGCTTTACGGAATTATTAACATTTATATAGGATATGCTTTCTAGTGTAAATGGTCTACCTGACCATACCTATGAAGCGAGGAAGTTTCTTTCCCCTTTAACGTGAAGAAGGTTCTTTCCTCTATAGGCACGAGTTATGAGAAGATACATGTATTTCTTAATGATTATATTTTATTTCACAATGAGAATGCGTCTTTGGATAATTGTCCTAATCTTGAACTCAAAGAACCATGATACAAGAAGAACATGGTGTCAACTAAGGTGTTATGGCATTTTCCTATAATACTAAGATTTAGGTGGATGTTTCATGATGTTGAAAAATCTAAGAAATTGAGATAACATGTTGATGAGAAGATAGATGATGGGCTTCTTAGACATCCATCTCACTCTCTAGAATAGATGATGATTTATCGTTTATTCACTAAATTATGTAAAGAAGCAAGAAACATGTGATTTTCACTTTTGACGAATGGAATGAATTTGCACAATCAAGGCATGTATAGTATATAGCTAGTCATTTTTCTTATATAAAATCTACCTCTGTGACTCTATATGAAACGTAAGTATATGATGTTGTCTTTACTCATTTCATAGCAAAACCAACAAGGGAATGATATTGATGTTTATTTAGCATATTTGATTAATGACTTAAAGTTCTTATGGGACATGGACATTGAAGCATTTGATGTATTACTGAAGAAAATTTGAATTTAAGAGCAATGATGTTTTATACTATAAATGATTTTCTGAAGTATGGCTATATGTAAGGTTATAGTGTGAAAGGCCTTTATGCATGCTCAATATGTGAGGAAAATAATTCATTTGTTTGGCAAACACATGGCTGGAAGACTCACTTCCTCAGGCATCATAGGTAAAAGAAAGCATTTAATGGCTTCTAGGAAGATGGAAAGGAACTAATCTGGTTGACGGGTCGATAAGCATAGCTGAAGATGATACATTTAAGTGTCAAGTTTGGAATAAAGAATAAAGACAAGCCTCCGTTAGTTGGGGGGAAGAAGATGTCTATACTCATTGACCTTCCTTAGTGAGAATCTCGATATGTGAAACATTCCCTTGATGTGATACATATTGAGAAAAATATATGTGATAGTATTATTGGTACATTAGTTAATGTTCTATGAAATATTAAAGACGACATCAATGCTTGAATGGATATGGATGAAATGGATATTATACAGGAACTAGCACTACGAGACAATGGAAGAAGAACATACTTACTACCAGCGTGTAATATTCTCCTAAGAAAATTGAAATTTTCATTTTGTGAATTCTTTATCACTGTCAAGGTACCAAAAAGGTATTCTTAAAATGTCAAAAGGATTGTATCGATAAAAGAGTTGAAATAAATTCACATGAAGTCTAAAAATTGTTATATTTTGACGTAGCACTTATTGCCTAAGAGATATGCAGAATTTTGCTAAACGTGTTTCAATTACTATCACAAAACTTTGTTGGTTGTGATGTGGCCATAGCCGACATGCAATTTAAACCATCTTGTTTGCAATTATAGTATAGGTAAATAAGGGTGTTGTTCTATACTATGGATTGAGAAGGCTCGCCTCTAACTAACTAACTTAAAAAAAATACCCTAAGTCACAAAAAAAATATGGAAAATACTAATGGCAGTTATATAAATAGAAAAATATTAAAATAACAAAAGTAATAAAATTAATATACAAAATAAAATAGAATAATAATAAAAATAATGGATAACTACAATTATGATAGATATACTAGGGAAATTGAAATCCACCACTAGATTAGTTCAAAATATAATAGTACTTTCTAAGTAATCATTTAATAATAAGAAAGAGATTGACTAAGTTATACTATAAAAGTAAGTCCATACACCTTATCTTACTTCTCTAAAATAATTAATAGGACAAAGTACCAATATTAACCCTATTAAATAGTAGTAGTATAGTAATAACAAGTAACTCCAATATTTAACTAGATTTAATGCATTAAGTATAATTAGAAAGATGTCAATCAATGTAGTAAACTAGTACACTAAGCATGCCTGGCTATATTTCTCTTCTTTAACCCACATGTACCTAAACATTTTACTACTTCATTTAGATTCACAGAACTATTAGGTGAATTGTTATCTAACCTAGTTGCTATTTATAGATATAAATTCTAGCATATTTTTATGGCCACCTAGCATGTTGATATTGTCAATTTGAGGAAATCTGAACAAGGCATGCATCAATTAAATTGTACCTAATAGAAATATATATATGAATGCTAGGAATTAAAGTAGAGTTAATAAAAATTCTTCTGAACAAACAAAAATAAAATTATATCACTGACCCAAATCTAGGGTTTTAGTCTATTTCCTCATAATAAATAATTCAACAACCATAACTATCAAAATAATTACATAGAAATATATATCAAAAAATGTAAATTAAAAATGAAGAAGAAATAACAGAAATTAATTATGGATGAAAGATAAATAACTTATTTAGATGAAAAATTGTTAAATTTCATCAGAAATAAATTCTACTAGTATAAATTTCTCTTTATATTTTTTCTCTCGGTACCCTTGATTTGTGAAATTAATTCTCCATTTTTTTTTCTGCTACATATATGTGCAATGCTACACCCTAACAACTACTTACTGTCGACTATGTTCTCTACTTTTGTGCATTGTGTGTTCTACCTTTTTCTTCATTTTCATGCCTTCCCCTTATAAATTTTTGTGTAGTTCTTGACTAACAGCTTTGCTGCTACCCTCTAGCTTTATCCTTGACTGCTTGTTATAGCCTTTTATCTCTCTCCTTTTTTTTTCCCTCCTTGGTGACTGATGGCTCTCATCCTTTACTTCTGCCACTTATCCTATGCTCCTGCCAGACGATGTTCCACTTGCATCCTTTGCTAAATTTTTTTCTCTCCTCTCCCTTTTCATTCTTTTCTCTCTAGTGACTCCCATTGCCCATGCGGAATGTCCCACTTCTTTTTTCTCCCTTCTGCTAACTCCCTTCTATATTATGCAACCTCCAAATTTCTTGTGGCCGACCTCTTTCCCTACTTTGTTGACAACCCTCTCTCCTCCTTTTTTTATCTTTCGCACATCACCCTAGCCTTTTCATTTTCTTCATTGGTCTTTTTCGCTCTCTCCTTCCACTTGAGGGCTACTTTTTAATGTTGTTCATTCCTGATTGATTGCCTCCTTTATTTCATGTCAGCCCTTCACACTCCCCTCCACTCGTGCTTGACAACTTCTTTCTTTTTCTCTCATTTCCTCCATTTGCTTTTTTTTCAGCCTTTGCGCCTTTGGCACTTGGACTCATTGTCTAATGTCTTGACATTATTTATATATAAATTTAAAAATAATACCTACAAAATAAAATTAATAATAATTAATAAATCATATTATACTCTAATTTTATTTAATTCTTATCATATTAGCTTAAATAATAACATTTATGTAATTATTATCACTTAAGCATAAGATCATATTTATTGACCTATATTAATTAAATAAAATACTAAAAAAATAAGATGATGAGGTGATAAAATATGTCAAAATATGAATTTATCACACCCCCACACTTAGCCTCCTGCTTGTCCTCAATTAATTTATTAATCTAACTAAATAAAATTAAACTAATTAACTACTTTTGTAGGTTTCACGATTGCACTTAGCATGTGCATCATACCCTTTAAACCTCTAAGTCACCCATAGAGGATGAGTAAGTTCTTGTGAGGGTTTCATAGATGACATACCGAAAAAATCACACACAATAAAATAATTTAAAACCACACATAACACCCTTAGCCAATTTTTTGTTTAAGAATCTTTTACTTTCTTGTGGTACGATTAGCAAACAACCATGACTTTGCATTAGGATATCTAAAGGATCAATTTTAACATATGGTTCAAATATATACATGAATAGTATAGACTCAGCAATATTATGGATGAAGATCTACCACGCCTTAGTCACATCAAGAACATCCTCACTATGGATATCCTATATTTTCTTTCTCTCTATTAGTTTCATGGTTACAAATGAATAAAAACACTTAGGTATGTGAGATAAGATGATAAAGTGAATAAGCAACTCACACACACACACACACACACCACACACACACACACACACACACACACACATATATATATATATAATAAGGCTTATGTTCTTGTGGATAAAATCCCATGAAAGATATCACATACCTACCAAATGGACCAAACCATATGCTTAACTCTTGTGACTAATCTCCATTAGATCAAAGGTTGCGCATCTCAAGAATCAAACAGGACTTACTTATTAGTTGTAATGGTTTTAAGGTATAGAAGGGTATGGATTATTCTAGGATTGTGGTGCAAAAAAGGTCAAAATTAGTGGAACCATAGTAATTAGATGAAATATAAGCACTATCTCTACACCAATGATCAATAATACACCTCTCTACCTTAACACCAAACTAGACGATGAAATAAAAATAGAACTTGAATAGAACTTTTTCAACATGATCTCTATATCTCCCTCTCTTCCTTAAATTGTATAATTTTCTTCATTTCTCTTTTTTTATAATTTACACACACGTACACATATACCCATTTATTTTTTTAAAAAATATATTACTCCAAAAAACATAACCATTCGCTTCCCTAGCATAAATACATATATTTCTTTCATATAGACTAATGTACACAACCACTCTTTATCTATCATGATTTGATACCGTTCCACTAACTTTAAGCTAGGATAAGGATAAGGCCCAATGGTTATTTAAAGAATGTAATGAAGGATAATATATGTTCCATGTATAGGCTCAAAGGGTTTCTATAGGGTCCATATCATGTATACAAAAATTATGGTGAAGCTAATTGGTCATGTAGTGGAAAAATTCCTAAGCTACCTTTATCATTTTCTCAATCAGAGCGTGTTTTGAATATAAGCTTTGAATAGTACAAGATTAAGTTGTGGTATTCTCTAGAGTCCATTTCAAGAGCTATAGCATATAGAAATATATGAGGCTTGTAAATAAAATTTTGAAGCCAAGAAGAATAGATAATTTCATGTGAATTCTCTTAGAAAGGAAAAGGTATATATGGGTCATTAGCTTACTAAGGAATGTGATGAATCTCAACATGCCTTGTTGGTGGTTAGAAAATAATACATGTTCTTTTTCCACTTATATCTAGACATCATGATATGTGTTGCCTATATCAAAATTAACAAAATAATCTCCACATACTTTATCATGATTTTATGATCCTCTTTTCATTATATTTTAAAGATATACTCCTTATTAACATGCTAAGGGATCCTAAATCTCTAAAACTCCTAAGACTCTAATAAGTCAAAATAATTTTTTCATTTAAATTTTTTTCCTTTTTTCATTTTTTAATTTTTAGCTTTTTAAACTTTTTTTTATCCAAAAACATAAAATAGACACACCCCCACACTTAAATCGCACATTGTCCTCAATGTGTAAACAACTAAAGGAACATGTAATTTTAAGTAGGGAGATACAAACTAAATAAATAAATAACTAACTAGAGAGTAGAAAACAACTTTATCGCATTGGGATGCCTTCCATGTAGCACTTGTTTTTATGCCTTCAGCCTGGCATGATCTTAGTTTTACTCTTTCAAGGTGGGTGCATCTAGTAACTACACTTGTTCAACGCTATTCCATGTGAATGCTTTATAGTAGGGTTTAAGACTATTACCGTTGACTTTGAATTTATTTCCTATCCTCTCGCTTCTGATCTGTATGGCACCATAGGGAAAAACATGAGTAACAATGAAAGGGTCTACCCATTTAGAATGCAACTTACCTATAAACAAGCAAAGGCGTGAATGATAGAGTAGTAATTTTTATCCCACAACAAATGACTTTCCACCAATCATATTATCATGGAAAGCTTCTGTCTTCTCCTTATATACCATATCACATTCAAATACGTCATCCCTTATTTCTTCTAATTCATGAATTTTAACTTCCTATGTATTCCAGGAGACTCTACACTCATGTTTAGGTTCTTTACTACCTATGAGGCCTTATATTCAAGCTCTAGAGGTAGATGGCATTCTTTTCCATAAAGAAGTAGAAAAGGAGACATGCTTATGGGCATTTTATAGGCTGTCTTATAAGCCCATAAAGTATCATCTAGCCTTTGGCTCGAACCTATTCTATTTGGGTTCATGGTCCTCTTTAGTATCTTCTTTGTTTCTCGGTTAGATACTTTAGCTTGCCCTCTAGTTTGAGGATGATAGGGTGTAGAAACTTTATGTGTCACCCCATATATGTGTAGTAAGGCTTCAATCGTCCTATTCCAAAATTGTGATCCTCCATGACTAATGATCACTCTAGGCATACCAAACTTAGAAAATATAGATTGGAGGAAACTAGTAACTACACGTGAATCCTTAGTACGGGTGGCAATCGCTTCCATCCATTTCAATACATAATATATCGCAAGAAGAATATAGAGATAACCCTTAGAAGATGGAAAAGGTCCCATAAAATCACTGCGCCACACGTCAAAAATTTCTACAACTATAATAGAGGTTAAAGGAATTTTTTCTTTAGGGACAACTTGTAACACCCCCAAATTTACTACTGAAAAATTTCATTTAAATCCAAAGGTTTAGCGGAAGCGAAAGATAAAACCATAAACTCAGGGGGCGTTACCGCCACACTTAGTACCAGACCGGTACACTTTTACCATTCCAGTACTAAGTGCTAAGGCTAAAACCAAACAAGTTCAATTGCGAAACATTAAAACATGATTCGACATTTGACATAAATCATTAACGAAACACAAGTCAAACAGAATTAGAATACAGTTTGGGATTACAACTTAAGAGTACGATTTCCAAAACATGAAGCGTAGTAGGAAATATAGCTAAATAAGGAAATACGAAATCCGATGATAACAATGGAGTCCTGCCAACTCGCTCTCGGTCCCCAAGTCAGGTTAGGCACAACACTTTGCCCCACCCGATGCCTCGTAGGTATTGTAGGCATCAAAGACATGGTCTCCTACCTGCACAAGATTAGAGGGGTCTTCTACTCGTGGGAATGAGCAACACCCATGAAACGGGTGATCAGTACGCTACGTACTGAGTAAGGTAACAGACGAGCTAAGGCCAACACATAGAACATATGATATAAGGATAAGCACATAGGCAACATACGATAGCACACATGATAAGGCCTGGTTACTTTCCTAGTGACTTATTCTTTATTCTCATTAATAATATGTCCATTCCACACATATTCTTTAATAGTCCATGTGAGTGCGAGAACCCCACTATTATAGCCGGTGGACCAGAAGTAAACACACAGGGCATAATGCCTCTGACCACTCTTATTGCCGGTGGACCAAAAGATAAACACACAGGGCAGAACGCACCTGACCACTATTATTTGCCGGTGGACAGGACTGGCCACAACTCACATGGTGTTTCGCTGTAAGTATTTAGTATTTTTCTCATGGATTAGCTTAATTACTTTGGTTTGTCGAGCACGAAATCCCCCACTATTATAGCCGGTGGACCAGAAGGTAAACACACAGGGTAAAACGTCTCTGACCACTATTATTGCCGGTGGACCGGAAGGTAAACACACAGGGTAGAACGCACCTGACCACTATTATTTGCCGGTGGACCGGAAGGTAAACACATAGGGTAGAACGCACTTGACCACTATTATTTGCCAATGGACCAGACTGGGCTCGGCTCAACGATCTTTCACTTTACATGATTAGTGTCTTATTCGTGTCTTATTAAATAATATTCCACCCTTGACATGCATGTCATCAATGTTCTACCACTTTTCTTTCAAAGGGGCTCGTCCCATATTTTGAGAGTCCTGCACCACTTATCACACCCCGACATTCTTTCCCCTATGCTCACACCTAATGAAAGACCAACCCCTGAGAGTGTAGGTTAAGCCCAATGCCCGATGACATCGATCTTGCCCATTCTTGACCTCTAGGGTTTTCCCCCTTGGAAACCCTTGTTGGACCTATGTGGCCCAACTTCTTCTCACTTACCTTACCATCACTTGTTTCTCACCCCACATCTCACCCTTATTAGGTCAAACCCCAAGGCATGTCACTTTATTCCTCGATCTCGCATGTGATCGGCATAACCCTAGTTGGCCACATCAAACCCTGGCACCTTACTTCTTCCACAAGCAACCTCTCTCTTTTCATCCCAAAGTCTCTTCTTTCACATGGAAACCCATACTCATCTTTTATATAAATGAATTCTCACTCTTAACCCATACTCCACCCTTCCTTAATCATTCTTACTTTCGTACTTCCCAAATTTCCACCTTTTCCCCAAAAACCCTAATCGGGTCCTTTATACACCCTTACACCAACCTACGTACTATTTTCCCTCCCAAGTCTCCAATCGCTCCACAACTCTCCCATTCTCTTATTTACACCCTAAATCAACTTTTCTTACGTAAGATTGACCCCCATGCAAGATTTATCCATCCCATGCAAACACCCCAAGTCACCATGTAGATTTTAAGACTCCCATGCATGGTTCCCAACTCTCGTTTATTTTGGACATTCCTCCCACTTGAATCTTCTCTCATAGATCATGAGGTACTCAGGTCAACCTCATATCCCCCTTAGTGAACTCACTTCCCATTCCCTTCTTGTTATCCATTTATTCCCAATTCATATTACCAATTACCCTAACATGCATGTCCTAGAGGGCTGTATCATAACACATCCAAAACATCATACGTATACATGTCATGCTCATGTCATAGAAAGCACATACAACATACCTCAATCTCCAAGCTGCGCTACACCTAAGACAAGTTATCCACAAATCATATAATACATGAAATAGCATGGCATACACAACATTCAACACATCCATGTCACATATAGCACAAGGCCATAGCTTCGTCCTTACCTAAAGCGGCGCCAGGCTTGGAGCACGCTCTTCTAACTCCTTAGGGTTTTGGTTAGGATCACTTATAGAAGGAAAAATACTAAGTATTAGTCTACCTGAAAAGTAACGTCATCCCTTATTATAGTTTAAGATTAGGATTATTATTATTAAAGAGAGTATTATACAAAAACTAGGGGTTTTTACCTTAAAATTAGTATACTAAATATTACTAGTCAAAATATGTTTATTTTTAATACTTATTGTTACACTTATATTATTAGACCCGTTAGCTCTATTCTTATAATAATAGTGTTCATGCTAACCATAGTAAAATAGTATAATAATAATAATAAAACTAATAGTAGTGACACTAATATTTATAGTGTTAGAAACCCTAGCGTTTTTATGGCTATGTCTAATAATAGTGTTAGGGTTAAAATAATAATATAATAATTGCAATACCAACAAGTAAAAATATTCCTAAAGATAATAATGATAAAAGTTATATTTTGAATAATAATAATATAAGGGTTCAAATGTTTTTGTCACAATAATAGAAATAAAGTAATGATAATAGTAATAATAGTAAATAACTAATAATGATACCATAGTAATGATGTTAGTGTTAAAGGCATTAGGAATGATATTAAATGGTAAGGTACTAAGGTTTAAGTATTCTTCTTATTTAACAACAAAATGATAACACACCAACTGGAGTTAAATAACATTGATAATAATAAAAGTGGTGGTAATAATAACAATAATGATAAAGGTGTTAAGTATAATAACAATAATTAATACCAATAATAATAATAATCATGTAAGGTTAGGTTAAGAAGTAATAATAATAATAATGATAATAATAATAATAATAATAATAATAATAATAATAATAATAATGTTAAGTATAATAGAAGATAACAATAAAAAAGAATAATAGTAATATAAGAGTCCCAATATTTACACTAAAAGTGGTAATGGTCAAGTTAGTACTAGTAAGAAAATAATAATATTAATAATAGAGATAATAATAGTAGTAGTAATGATAATGTTATTAATAATGATAAAGATACTATATAGTGATACATAATAATAATGATAATAGTAATAATAATAAGAATACTAATACTAATAATAATAATAATAGTAATAACAACACAACATTAATAATGCTAATAAGGGTAATACTATTAATATTACTAAAAATTGTTAACACTTATATAAAATGGGTTTCTAAAGTTAGATTAACTAATGATAATGATAATAATAACAATGATAATACCAACCATAATAACAATAATAATAATAATAATAATACCCTTAATATTAGTAAAAATTATTAATCACTTGTGATAAGAAGGTTTAGGGGTTGAGGAGGTTGGAGCACCACCTAAGGTAAGTGGTGGAACCGGCGGCGGCGCGTGGCGGCGACGACGGCAGTGGTGGAGGAGGAAAGTGAGGGAAAGATGGGTATGTAGGCTAAGAGAGGAGAAGTGGAGGGGTGTTTGAGGTGGAGGAAGATGCAGCAGGTGAAGAGGGGTGGAATGAGGGTGGTGGCGTGGCTAGGAGTGGCGATGCGTAGTGGTTGGCGCAGCGGCCGAAGGTAGTGGAAGATGGAGGAAGTAGAAGGAGAGGACAGCAGGGAGAGATGAAGTTGTGGGAAGGTAGGGGAAGGTTTGCTGGACGTTTTGGAGGGTGGTGGAGGTGTTGGTAGAGGCAGAATTGGCGACGGACGGCGGCGCAAAGGGCGGTGATGGGCTGGAAGGGGCTTCTCGAGGTGGCAATTTCGCACGCCCAAGGTGGCACGTGCAGGACGAGGTAGGGCTGATAGTGATTCTGTTTTGTAGAAGGAGGTGAGGGAAAGGTCTCGGTGGGCGGCTTTGTTGCGGCGGTAGCCTGAGGCGAAGGAATAGGTGTCTGTTTGGGCGGTGGCGAGAAGTAGAATATCTGGGCTTGCGAAAGAGGGAGCTCGGCTACAGTTGCTAAGGGGGTATTTATAGGATAATTGAGGAGGAAAAATACAAGGGAAGAAGAAGATGAGCGGGCAGGTGTGGCAAGACTACCCTGGTGGTGGCAGGCGGTGCAGTCCTGCCATGGCAGGTTAAGTCGGGGAGGGGGAGAGAAAAAAGGAAAGAGATGGACACACAGGGAGGGGAGAGATGGGCTTGGTCGGGGTCTAAAAGAGGAAAGAAAATGACAGGGAGGGTAAGGGAGGACGGTCGGCGCTGGTGGCTACCGGCGAAGATCGTGTTGCAGGTCGAATTGCAGGTAGGGGTGGAGGTAGGGGAAGAAGAGGGGACGACCGGAACGGTCGGTCTAGGGGGGAAAAGAAAAAAAAGAAATGGACTGGCCGGCCTAGGCCAGGAGTGTGCGCGAGACGGGCCAGGGAGGGAAAGGAGGTCTGGGCCGATGGGCTGGCCCAAGTCGGGGGGAATGGAAAAAAAATGTAAAGTTGGAAGAGAGAAATGGAAAAGAGGGGAGAAAAAGAAAAATGGAAAATGGAAAAATGATAAAATGGTTGGGTTGGGGGTATTTAGGTCTTTATTTGTTTATATAATTAATTTAGATATTTAATTTTAATAATAATTATTTTAAGTATAATAATTAAATTGATTTTAAAATTAATTAGGCTATTTTGGATAAATTGTCCTTAACTTCCATTTTAATTAGCTAAATGTCCAAAATTTTCTATATAACTTATTTATTATTTTCTCCTTATTTTCCTCAATTAATTTTCTCTTTATTTAATAAAGTAATTTATTTTTCTTAATTTTCCCTCATAAATCATTATCTTGCCATAATTCCTAAATTAGGATTTTTGGGGTATTACACCAATATTATATGATCTCTGACATCTACCACATCTTATACAGTAAGTGTTGGCATAGCTAAATAGTGTATGCTAATAAAAATCCATTTTAAGAACCTTTAAAGTGATCTTTTTATCACCAAAATGTCCTCCACAATGCAATGGATGACAATGTGCAAGAATATGCTTGAATTCTTAGTGAAGGACACATCTCCTAATTATACCATCAATACTAAATTTCCACAAATTAGGGTCAACCCAAATATATTGTATGCCTCCTTTCTAATTTTAGTTCTCATAGATCGTTCCATGTTAGTGGGCAGCTCATGGATCACAAGATAGTTTACTATATCAGAAAACCATGGTGTACTTACCTATATCCCGAAGAGCTGCTCATCCAGAAAATTCTCAACCAAGGTTATTAGTTCACCATCCTGAATCATGTAGATCAAATAATAGGCCAATATATTCTCACTCCCTTTCTTATCTTTTATCACCACGTCAAACTATTGTAGTAATATAACCTATCTTATGATTTGTATGCCTTTCATGAGAACCGATTGCATAAAGATAGATGTTCATAACAGTTTTCTTACTATGGACTTTTATGGAGAAGTCATAAACTTTAACATCTTTGAAGACATGTGGTACACCATGGATGATCATTCTTATTATACCATTGATCTTTTGCCATATGATTACTATGAGAAGGATGATGAAGACCCATTGACAATCATTCTTATGATAAGCTTAGGATTGGACAAGAAAGGGATGGCACTTCTTTGGAAGAGATAGAGGTTATACTTTCTCCACAACTTGTATATATCATAACACACATGGATGAAAACCCTTCGTATCGGTATGGATCCCCCCTCTTTCAATTCCTTTAGCTAGTAATAATTCGATGCCTTCTATGGTTTAGGCTCCCACATTAGAGCTCAAGTTATTGCCGAATCATTTGAAGTATGCATACTTACGAGATAGAGACCCTTCTAGTGATCATATCTTTAAAGTTTACCTAAGAGCAATAAATTAAGCTATTGGAAGTCCTTAAATCTCATAAAATAGCTATTAGATGGACATTAGCAGACATAAAAGGGATAAGCCCTGCAATGTGTGTGCATCGCATACCTCTTAAAGAAGGAGCCAAGCCTAATTGAGAACCTCAATAGAGAGTTAACCCTCTTTTGATGGAAGTAGTAAAGAAGGAAATCATCAAGCTCTTAGATTGTGGAGTTATCTACGTGATTTCAGACTCTAAACGGATGGCACCTGTTCAGGTGGTACATAAAAAGTTGGGGGTCACGGTGGTAAAAAACAAGGAGAATGAGCAAGTTCCTCAAAGGAAAGTAACCGGGCACTAGGTAATCATTGATTATGAGAACTTAAATGCCACAACAAGGATAGATCACTTTTTCTTTTCTTGGGTATGCAGGGTTCTACCAAAGATTCATTAAGGACTTCTCTAGCATTACACATCCATTAACATGCCTTTTGCATAAGGATGTGCCTTTTGATTTGAGCAAGGAGTGTCAGAAAGCTTTCAATGAGCTTAAAAAAGCTCCTAAAAATAACTCTGATGATGCTACCTCCAAATTAGGTCCTACCTTTTGAGATACTGTGTGATGCCTCTAACTATCTGATTTGTGGAGTATTAGGATAACAAAAGATAAAAAGCCTTACATCATTTACAACGCGTTTAGAACTATTAATGATGCTTAGTTTAATTACTCCATTATTGAGGAAGAACTATTAGTTGTAGTATTTGCTCTTGAAAAATTTATATCATATTTACTTCAAACTAAAGTTATTAGTTTAACAAATCATATAGCGTTGAATTATTTATTCATCAGCTCTAGTATTTAGAATAGCTAAACATTCTTTTATGGTGGGGGGTTATTAAGGATTGAGGTGTTGGCAAAGGAGGATCATTGTCACTCTTAAATGCAGATTCACACAATTGTAGCAAATTCTTATCAAGCTTTTCATCAGTTGCTACTAACACCCCAAATTTACTACTGAAAAATTTTATTTTAATAAAAAGGTTTCACGGAAGCGAAATGACAAAACCACAAATTCTGGGGCATTACCGCCATACTTAGTACTAGGTTGGTTCACTCCCTATCGTTCCAGTACTATGTGCTAAGGCTAAACAAGTTTAACATTAAACACAAGTCACCATTAAAAACATAAGGCATTAATAAAACATAAGCCATATAGACATCAAAGTGTGGTATAGAATTACAATCCAGAGAGTAAGTGACTAGAGTTTATCAAAACATAAAGTACTGATCGATATCACATGGCGAAAATAAAATAAATCAATGGTCCAATAAAAGAAATAGAGTCCTGCCGAGTCGCTCTTGATCCCCAGGTCAGGTCTTGGCTCAACGCTCATCCCCACTCAATGCCTGTACTCACCCCTATAAAATTATAGCTAGTGGATCAGTCACTTATAGGGCAGAACGCACCTAACCACTATTATATGCCAGTGAATTGGTCTCTAGGGTACCCTAACACCAGGCCAGTATTATGTCGGTGGATCGGTCTAGAATCAGCTCAAGAATCTTACTCTTTAAGTGATTAGTATCTTATTTGTGCCTTATTGGATAAAGCTTTTCACCCTTGACATGCAAGTCAATTACCCTCTATTTCTATTCTCCCAAAGGGGCCTATTCCATATCTTGAGACTCTTGCGCCCCTTATCACACCCTGACAACCATTTACCCTTACACTTACACTTAATGAAAAACTCGACTTCTATGGGTGTGGGTTAGGCCCAACACCTTATGATATCAACTCTACCTACTATCACCCTTTAGGGTTTTCCCTTGAAAAACCTAATTGGACCAATGTGGCCCAACTCTCTCTCCCTCACACTACCATTACTTCCTTTATTTTCCCATACCTTATCTGATTTAGATCCAATCCCAAATCATATCACTTTATCCCATGATTTCACATGTGACCGAAAAACTCTAGTTAGTCACTTCAACCCTAGTACCTTTCTTCTCCCATAAGTAACATCTCTCTTTTTCTCCCAATATCTCTTCTCTCCCATGACACCCATACTCACCCCTATAAAATAAATTCCCAATCTTAACCTCTACTCCACTTCCCCTAATCATTTTTAATTCCACATTTTTCCACATTACAGATTCCTCCCAAATCCCTAATCGGGTCCCTTATACACCCTTACACCAACCTACGTACTATATTTCATCCCAAGTCTCCAATTACTCCACGACTCTTCCTTTAGCTTATTTACACCCTGAAACAACTTTTCTCACATAAGGATCATCCCTATGCAAGTTTTATTCATCCCATGCAAGCACCCAAAATCCTCATGCATGGTTCCAATATGTCATTTATTTTCGGTCAATCTCATATCCCCCTTAGTGAACTCACTTTCCATTTTATATCATTTTGTCCTTTCATTCCCATATCATATTATCAATTGTCTTATCATGTATTTCCTAGAGGGCCATATCATATCACACCATAATCACCATATATACTTATCATACTCATGTCATAAGAAAACACATACAACATACCTCAACTCCAAGCTGAGCGACACATCAGAAAAGTTAATGAAATTCATACGATACACGACATAGCATTATATATAGCATCCAAGACATACAAGTCAAACAACACACATGGGCCTTAGCTACATCCTTACCTAAAACGACGCCGGGTTTGGAGCACACTCCTACGCCTCCTTACGGTTTTGGCTTGATTGTGAATAAGCGATGGGTTAATCTCCCTCTTAAAAAATATTACCACTATTTCTACCCTACCTTATCATACCCTACTACTGAGGCTAGTAATTGTAATAGTAGCTTTATAATTAAAAGTAGGGTTATTATTCTCAAAATAATTACTCATGTTTCTACTAACTGAAATAATTTTTAATAGTCATCATGGCTTATGTTTAAGTAGTTATAGTGATATTTATAACGTTAAAGGTAATAGTTTCAAAATTACTAATAATAATATTATTATTAGCTTTAGTGATAATACTACCATCAACCCAAACCCTAGTAATAATAATGATAGTAGCATAAGTAATATAAAAGTAGTGACCCTAATAATCCTTATATTAATAAAACTAATGGTGATAATAAGTTAGTGGTTATGAAATATTGACATAAGACAAGTTAACAATAATGATGTTTATAGAAGTATTAAATGATAATGATTATAATAATAATAATGATAATAATAGTAATAGTAATAATAACAATATTAATAGTAGTTCTCATCTTAAGGATAACATTATTGAAGGTCGTAGAAATCATCTGAGTGGTAGCCTTGTTGATAATGTGGTAAGTGTAATAGAATAATAACAATAATAATGATGGTAGAAATATTACTAATAATATTAGTAGTAACAATAGTAGTAATGTTAATAATAATGTTAAACGTAATAAAAATCAAAAAGGGAAATAGTAACATATTTTTCCCAACATTTACACTAATAATAAAAGTAGTAATGGCCAAGTTAGTATTCATAGTAGGAGTAAGACAATAATAATAATAATAATAATAATAATAATAATAATAATAATGATGATGATGATGATGATGATGATGATGATGATGATGATGATGATGATGATGATGATGATGATGATGATGATAATGGTAGTAGTAGTAGTAGTAATAATAATAGTAATAATAATAAACATAACTATATTAATACTAAAGTTATAGCCTTTTAAATGATGGTACCATAGTTATAAATATTTCTGAAGTTAGGTTAAATCATAAGAATGACAAAGTAACCATAATAATACTAATAATAGTAAGAATAACACAACATTAGTAATAATAATAATAATAATAATAAGAGTAATACTATGAATATTACTAAAAATCATTAACACTTGTGGAAAAATAATTTAAGGGCTAGGAAAATTAGATTACCACTTAGGGTTGGTGGCGGGACTAAAGGCGGTGCGTGGCAGCAATAGCGGCGGTGGTGGTGGTGGAAAGATGGGGTGGAAGGCTAGAGGGGATAGAATGAGGGGGTGTTTGGGATGGTGGAGGGTGTAGTAGGAAGTGGCGGTGCATGGTAGTTGGCACGGTAGCCGAAGGTGATCGAAGGTGGAGAAGGTAAAAGAAGAGGGAGGTAGGGGGAGATGGAGGTGTGAGAAGGCAGGGTGAAGTCTCCTAGTTCTTTTGGAGTTTAGAGGAGGTGCTATTGGAGGTGGAATTGCTGGCGGATCGTGGCACAAGGGATGGCACAGGGTTCATAATAGCGGATTGGGTTGGCAACTTTGTATAGCCAGGGGTAGCTCGTGTAGGGCAAGATAGGGGAGCATGGTGGCTTAGTTTTGCTGAGGGAGGTGCGGGGAAGCTAGGGTTTGTTTGGGTGGCGGTGAATGGCTGGATTGGGGTTGAATGTAAGTGAGGTGATGTGTGAGGTGGTAAAGCAGCCTTAGTTTCATGAGGTAAAGAAGGATGGGCCACATAAGCCCAAATAAGGGTTTTAGGAGAAAACCCTAGGCGAAGATAGTGAGTGGAGTTTGATGGCATAAGGTAGTGGGCCTTAACCCACACACTTAGGAGTTGGATTTCCAATGTCTGTAAGTGGAAGAAGGAAAGGATGTTGGGGTGTGTTAGGAGGTGCAGAAGTCTCAAAGTATAAGACAGGCTCTCTTAAGAGGATAGGAGTATATGGTTTGTGAAATACATGTCTAGGGTGAAAACATGTTGAATAAGATGAAGACACCAATCATTTAAAATTGAAAGAGTATTGAGCTAGGCCTAAACTGATCCATGGGCATAATAGTGGCCAAGTACCGGGGTGTCATAGAGACCGATCCGCCAGCATATAACAGTGATCAGGTGCATTTTTCCCTATGCATTTTCGATCCACAAGTTATGATAGGGGGGATCCCAAGCTCAATAAACCAAACTCTAAGTTATGATACGACATGTAAAAGACACTATGTACTTATAGTGGAATACTATGAGAGTAAGTGCCAGACCGATCCACTGACGTAATAATGGCCAGGAGTGTCTTGCCCTAAAGGCAAATCTACTGGCATATAATAGTGGTCAGGTGCATTTTGCCCTATAGGTTTCTGATGCGCTGGTTATAATAGTGAGATTCCCACACTTACATGGAATGATAATAATCATGGTGTGAAATAAGTATTGATCAAATAATTAAATAATCAATTTATCTTGACTATAGCTTTGCCTTTATTTATTTATATTAGTTGTATGCTATTTATATGATCACGCTTGTGTTATATTTTTTTTATGCTTGGCCTTCAATGCATGGTTACCTTTCTCAATACATAGCATATTGATAACCCGTTTTATGGGCGTTGCCCATTGCCATGAGCAGAGGGCCTTGTTGAGTTTGTGTAAGTAGGTGATGTTATTTTCAATGCCTTCGATGATTAAGAGGCATCGGGCAGGGCTGAGAGTTGAGTTGGACTTAGCCTGGGGATTGAGAGTGACATGGTTGGATTTCCCTTTTCATTTTTCCTATATCTTGTATTGATGTATTCAGATTTGTTTTATCGTGTTGTAACTTTTATCCCTTTTGAGAATCTTAAATTATGCACACTTCAATTATAATTATTTTATGCATACTCTTATTTCTATATTATAAACATTTTAGTGTTTTATGAATTCTTCATTTAAGTTTGACTAATGATGGATGGTTATTTTTCTTGAGCCTTGTGGTTAGGACGAGACCTAACGGGGGTCGGGCTTATACTAATACGGTAGTGACATTCCTGAAATTCATATGTTTTGATTTATTTCCATTGAATCTTCTAATAAAATGAAAATTTTCAGTAGTGAATTTTGGGGGGTTTTACACTTCCATTATGTGATTGCCACTATTTTTGCCGAGTTGACTACTACTCTCCTAGCCAACACAATATACCCCAGAAAAGGCCACCTCGAAATGTCAAAACCTGCACTTAGACAAATTTGCATATAGGTAGTGTTGTCGAAGAAGGGATAGGTTAATGTAAAAGTGTTGATCATGCTCTTCCTTCTATCAAAAGTACACTAGGATATGATCAATGAATATTACCTTATGTTGGTTGAAGAATGGTTTGAAGATGCTTGTTATAAAATCAATGTAGATAGTGGGGATGTTAGTGAGCCCAAGGCATTATTATGAACTCATAGTGTCTATACCATGTTTGAAAAGCTCTCTTCTTAATGTCAGCATTTATAATGCGTAATAAGAGGTATCTAGACCTTAGGTTAACCATAGAGAAGACTATGACACCCCTTAGCTAATCGAAGAGGTTGTCAATTCTTGGAAGGTGATACCAATTCTTTACTATCAACTAATTCAGTCCTTGGTAATCAATGCAATGTTTGAGACTCCCATTCTTCTTCTACACAATTAAATAGATTCTTCCTATTCGGATGCACTCTATTTGATGTATTTGTGGTCCAACAACTCCTCTAGTAGAGTATTGGTTTCATCCTGCAATGGGACCTTGACATTGGTTTCGTCCCTGGTACTAGATCAATAGTGAAGTCAATCTTCAGCACTAAGGGCATGCCCATATCACATTTGGGAACACATTGGGAAAATCCCTAACCATAGGAATGCCACCCATAGCTGTTAAATCCTTATTCAGTTCCTGAACACTACATAAGTACATACAGTACCCCTTCCCACTCAATGAGTGTAGCGTGACTGGAAACAATACCTTGGTGGTGGGCTTAGCCTTGGCCTTCTTGCACTAAATGCTAGTACCCTTTGGGCCCCACAACACTATGTGCTCTTGAGTTAGTCTATCACAATACAATATTTCCCAACCATATACAACCCTAATATGATGATGAATCCCCATATATTAATTTTAACCAAGTCAACTATAAAATCTACCCCACCTATTACTAAGGCTACCTCTGAGTAGAGGCTAGTGAAGTCCATCCTATCTCCCAAGGGTAACATCAAAGTCCATCCTATACTAGTATATGGTGACAGGTAAGTGCTTGTAACAAATGTAGTAGACATGAATAATAAAGAGGTACCCAAATCAAACAACACATGTACTAGTAAAGAAAGGATGGTAAACCTACTTGTGACCACATCTAAGTGTCTATCAGCCTCTACCTGGTTGATAACATTCAATCACTGACCTAATTGACCTCCCTGATGATTCCCTTTATATCTTCTAGTACTTTGAGTCTGAACACCTCTTTGAGGAAATGGGTAGTTTCCCTATGGTCTCCATTTAATCTCTCAGCAAAGTGCACTAGATGGGGCAGGTGCCCTCTATTTGCATTGTTGAGGTGGTGCCTGGTAGGCATGCTGTTGGGATATCAATGGTCCCCTTTGCTAGAACTAATAACCTTAGGGCTGGTGGAGTCTCCTCTACTAATGGCATTTAAAGGACTAGTGGCTTGGTCTACCACAATTCCTACAGTGCTAGGTCTACCCCCATAATCATGTCCTGGGCAATTCCTACCACAACACCCATAGGAAAAACCCCTCAGTTGCCTCAAGCTCCTAATTGGTCCCAGCTTCTGACATCTTGAGGGTCCTCTTCCTTGGGGTTGGGTCCTACTCTCGGGGTCTTGGGTCTTCTACCTTTTCTTTCCTTGAATTGTTGCATGCCCGTAGATAATGGTTGCTACAATGTATGCATGCTCATACATAGTAGCCAAGTTAGGAAATACCACTCCCCCATCATCAGATAATTATTGAAATGGAGCCCTTCTCAAATTGATAAACCTCAGCAGCTTGGTGTAATGCACATAATATTACCTCACAGTCAAGCCTCCTTAGGTGAGTTGTATGAATTATTTAAGCTTATTCCTCTACAGGATCTCTAGCTATAACCGGGCACGTAAGGTTGTCTTAAAGGCCTCCCAAAATATTTTGTGACCATCCTAGGTATGATGCTCAACCCATCAAGCTTCACCAACAACTATAAGGAAGAAGGATGTGATGCTTACTGATGAGTTAGGAGATGTCCATGTCCTCAAAGGTTTGATCGACGTATCGGATCCACCCCTCCAGGACCATGGGATCCTCCTTGCCCGCATAAAGAGGAAAG
Organism: Tamarix chinensis; assembly: GCA_030549775.1. Taxonomy (NCBI): domain Eukaryota; kingdom Viridiplantae; phylum Streptophyta; class Magnoliopsida; order Caryophyllales; family Tamaricaceae; genus Tamarix; species Tamarix chinensis. The sequence continues at coordinate 68,061,297 of CM060181.1, forward strand.
TGGTGACCAGTAACCCTTCCAAGCCAATCCTCCTTTAAACACTCTTGATCATGTTGTGGAGGTGAGGATGGTGGCTGAGCTTGGGCATGGCGCTACATGAATCCATAAAGGCCACCTTAAGGCATTTGACTCATCTATTAATCATGAAATGGGTCACTACAAAACATGGAGTGAGTCACTCCTAAACCTATTGGTTCATTAATTAGTATACATACTTCCCCCTTTAGGGGGTGTCCCCTGAACTCTCCTTTTCGTTTCATCAACAGTGGATATGGATCTATTGGCCAATTAATTTTTTTTCCAAAGTATAAACCAATATAAAAACATAAGAAAACATTATTGTAAACAATTTTTTAGGGAGCAAAGTGTGGTTATTACAACCATCGCTTTGATAGCAACTTATAACACCCCCAAAAATCATAGTTGAAGATTTACGTTTCATCACTAAACCGTACACCATAAGAGGTGGTGTTAACACCATAGTTAATATTAGTTTGGCTATCGGCCAGTCTCTTAGAAACTACAAGGCTAATAGGATAAAAGCTCAGCCAAAACACCACTACAAGAAAACATCATAACATAAAAGGGTAAGTGTTGATATAAGGAAATACTAGAAATACAAAACATAAAGGAGTGAAGTGTTGATGTAAGGAAATGTTGGAAATAGAGAACATTGTTCAGCTGCAGGAAATATTAAATGAAATTGGTAGTCAAAACAAGTATAGATGACACTCTCTCTTGTCTCGACACTAGAATATTACAACATCAGTCTATCCCCACCAAATCATCATTTGTAGCATAGTTATCAATGAAATCATTAACCACTTATATAGACTCAAGAGGAGACATTACTCATGGGAATGAGTATCACCCATGAAAAGGGTGATCAGTACACTGTGTAATGAGTAATGTAAAAATACAATGATTGAAATCCCCTGAAATTTTAAAATCCTATATTTTAATAAATAAATTTTATTTAGGTAAATTAGCTTTTAATTATTTTAATTATTTAGGGTAAATAAATCAATTTATTTTAATTATTTTATGGATTTTTGAGTAAATAAAACTGGATATACATATTTAATAAATTAAAATAAATATTTTTTTATCACACTCTTATTATCTAAATAAAATTTTCAAATCATTATTACACTAAAATTATCCTTTTTAAACCCTCATATTTTAATTATATTAATTTAAATTATTAAATAAATTTATTACCCAAAAATATTGTATTTTATTATTTTATAAATTAAACTATTTTATGTAATCCCATTTTCCTTTTCTTTTTCTTTTTATCCCCTTTTTCCTTCTCATTTTTCTTCCTTTTCCTTTTCTCTCTTCTTCATTTTCCTTCTTTGGGTCGTCGGCTAGCTGGCCTGCCTCTCCCTCACCCCCCTATGCGTTTGGGCCTGGCCCACTTCTCTCCTCCTGCTCCCTCCTTTCCTTTTCTTTTCCCATGCCCAACTCCCTCTTCCTTCTCCCATGCGAGCTGGCATGCCCTCTTTCTTTTCTTTCCTTTCTTTCCTGACCGGGCCAGCTTGTTTCTTTTCTTCAGCCGCCCATTGCGCACCCCAGCCCCCCGACCCTTCTTTCTTCTTCCTCTTTCCCCGGAGATAATCCAGGCCATCCTCCACCTTTTTGCTACCATACCGACCCCACCATCTCTCTCTCTCCTCCTCTCCTACCATTGCCACACTTCCTCTCCCTTTCCTTGCAACTCTCATCCCCCACCGCCTACTGCCAGCCTCAAGCATACCTATCCCTCCTCTCTCTCCTTCTTCTTTTTCTTCTTCCCTTCCTGTCCAATTCGGCCATTTTTCTCGAAGCCTCACATGCCCCGACCCTCCTTTTCTCCCTTTCTTCTCCTCCCTTCTCTCCCCCTAATTTTGTTTTGCCGTTGATATCTACTGCTTATGCCGCCTCAACCACCACCTACACCACCTCCTACCACCCTCTACCTCACCCCAACCGATCATAGCCCCCATCGAGCCACCCCGCAGCCCCGTTCTTCCTCCTCTCTTCTTTTTCTCTTCTCTTTCTCCCTTCTCAACAGCCACCCTGCACCGCCATATTACGCCGCGGTTCTACCGCATATGCCTCCACCTGAGCCACCACAATAATCCTTGCAACTACCTCTACCACCCCCAATCTTATCATTCCTCAAAACACAACCTAAAGGACTTCATTTTCCTTCCCTATTTTCCTTCCCCACTAGCATTCCATTTCAACGCCACTTCGGCCACCACCTTTGCAGCCTCGCTGCCGCTACCTCCACCGTCTTTAGCCATATTGTTGTTGATATATTATGTATGGTTTCTTGTATTGGTTGATGAAAAGGAAGTATAATAGATTATGTGCTATGTTTGGAGATATTGTTTAAGGTAGAAGTTGGTTATTAATGAAAATGTTAAGTATTATCCATATTGTATTATGCTATTGTGATCTTAATGCATGATTAATGTTTTTTGAACCTTAAGGGATTTTATTAATGTACTTTGTAAAAGAATATGGCCTAAAATATATGTGGGTGCTAATAAGTATTGTATTAGTTATAAGAGTTGTGGATAAGGTGGTAATACTAATAATTTATGTAGTAATAATAATAATTTAATATAAGTGAAGTAATAAAGGGTGAGATGGTAAATTTGTAAATAGAAGGATAAACTGGTAATTTTATAATAAAAGGGTAAATTGGTAATCTTGTAATAAAATAGCAATTTGGTAATTTTGTAATAAAAGGGCAATTTTGTAATTTCGTAATAAAAGGGTAATTTGGTAATTTTATAAAAAAAGGGTAATTTGGTAATTTTATAATAAAAGGGAAATTTGGTAATTTTGTAACAAAAGGGCCAATTGGTAATTTTGTAACAAAAGGAAAAATTGGTAATTTTGTAATAAAAGGGAATTTGGTAATTTTATAATAAAAGGAAAATTTGGTAATTTTATAATTAAAAGGGTAATTTGGTAATTTTGTAACAAAAGTGTAAATTGGCAATTTTGTATTAAAAGGGCAACTTGGTAATTTTGTAAAAAATGGGCAATTTGGTAATTTTGTAATAAAGGGGCAAATTGGTAATTTTATAACAAAAAGGCAAAATGGTATTTTTGTAAATAAAAGGGATAAAAGTGGAAATTAGAAAGGAGTAACTTGGTAATTATAATAATTGAGAAGGGTAAAATGATATTTTAATAAAAGAGAAGGGCAAAATGATAATTTAATAATGAAGGGAAAAATGGTAAATATGATAAGTGTGAGGGGCAATTTGGTAATCTAACTAACTAAAGGGGTAATTTGGTAATTAGGATATTGATTAGGGGTAATTTGGTAATTTAACCAACCAAAGAAGTAAATTGGTCATGAGAATGTTAAACAGGGGTAATTTGGTAATTTGACCAACAAAAGGGCAATTTGTTAATTATAATAAAGGAGATGGGAAAATTGGTAAGCAACCAACCAAATGGAAAATATATTAAGTGTAACAATTACAAAGTGTGATTAGTGGTCTAATAAGGGTAGGAGATAGCTTAGTAACCTATACTAAGTAAGGGTATAGCTTATATCAAAGGTGTACTATATGTCCTACATGACTTTGATGCCCTGTATAATTTATATGTCGTGTTCTATATGCTATTATCTTACTTGTTTCATGTGTGGCATAGCTTGGAACCGAGATGTGTACATGTGTCCTCTTTTGGTATGTGATAATACGAATATGTTGTAAGCTATGATGTGGTGTGATGTGGCCCTTTAGGACATGCATGCTAGGATAATTATTGTGGTAATGTGGGATGGAAGCATGAAAGAGAGAAATGGGAGAGAAAGATAAAGAAGGGGAAGTAAGTTGGCTAATATAGGTATAGGAGGAACTAGGGTTTGCATGGGATGGTTAGAGTCTGTATGGGGGCAAACTTCACATATGGAAAGTTGCCTCGGGACGTGAGGAAGGTAATAGAAGTGTCGTTTGGGTGTTTGGAGGTTCCGAGCAAAAAATAGTACATGGGATGATATAAGGGTGCGTAGGAGATAAGACTAGAGTTTAAGGGGAAATCCTAATCTGAGTAAGGGAAGAAGAAAAAGAAAATAATAAAAATAAGTGAGAATGAGTGGGGCATGAAGTGAGGGTGGAACCAAAGGGTTGAGATGTGTGGGGGTGATAAAATAGTTTGAATTGTGTGAGGTAGAAAAGGATGGGCCACATAGGCCCAATTTAGGGTTTCTAGAGAAAACCCTAGGCGAAGGCGCTGAGTGGACTTTGGGGTATAAGGGGGTGAGCTTTACCCACACACTTAGGAGTCGGGTTCCCGGTATAAGTAAGCAGTTTAAGGGAAGGATGTTGGGGCGATTTAGGAGGCACAAAGGTCTCAAGATATGAGATAGGCTGAAATACCCCAAAATCCCTAATTTAGAAATCATGGCCGGATAGGAGATTATTAGGGAATTTATTAAAATAAACTACTTTTAGTGAGATAAAAATGAATTAATAGGATAAATCAAGAAGGAAATTATAAGAGTGTAAATAGGGGAGATTATGGTATTTAAGTTAATTAAGGTTTTCACTTTTGAAATTTATTAAGTACCATAAATTATATAAAATGGGGAGGATAAAAATAGTTTCAAATTAATATAAAATATATGAGTAAATTAATTAGAGGAAAATTTAGGGGTTTTGTTAATTAAAATAAATTTAGGAAGATTTTTCCTTAAATCCCAAAATTTACCCAAAAATAGAAATTAATTACTATTTTGATAATTATATTAAATACCCTAAATTATCCAAATGATATTAATTAAACCAATCCCAAATTTTTCCCTCTTTTTCTTTTCCCTTTTTCCTTTTCCTCCCCCCTTTTTCCTTTTTCTTCCTTCCCCTCTCTCCCCTATTTTTCCCCCCGACCTGGGCCGCCTGCTGGCCCAAACCCCTCCCCTTTTTCCTTCTTCTCGCCGCGGCCCAGCGAGCCCGCCATCCGTGACCCAAAACGCGGCGTTTCGACGCTGAAGTCGCTGAAACGCCGCGTCGCGATACAAAAGGAATTTCGACCGTTGCCTGACGACGCGAGCGCTGCGTTTTCGCCCAAACCCCCCAAAACGCAGCGTTCCATTTAATGGGAAAAGAAACCGCGCGGTCCGGCCGGTTTCCTCCCTCTCCTTTCTTTCCCCTGGACCGCCGGTCCAGCCCCTCCCCTTCTTCTTCTTCCTCGCGACGCCGTTTCTCCCCGCCTGCAACTCGAGCTCGCCGGAAAACGCAGCAGCGAGCGTCCGTCCTTTCTCCGGCCTTCTCTCCTGTCTTTTCGTCCCTGATTTGACCTTACCTTGAGACGTGACCAATCGGGCAGCGTTTTCCCCGCACGCAAGCCCTGTCGACCTCTCCGGCGGGTCACGATCTGCAAATTGCAGACCTACTCCGGTCAGCCTCGCCGGACACGCCTCCACCTACCCTCTGACTCTCCCTCGCCTCCTTGTCGTTTTCCCGTTCCAGATCCTCTATAAATAGCCCCGGAAATGGCCTGAATCGGGTTCGAGATTTGGAACCCAGAAATCCAACCCGTCGCGCCGCCCCACTTTCAGCCGCCGTTTCCTCCGCCCTCGGCCACCGTTGCCGCCTGCCCTTACCACCAAAATCCTCCCTGCACCGCCCTCTACGCAACCAACCTCCTTAGCCTCCCTGCCTTGCCCCGCACGCGCCGCTTTGGCCGTGCGAAAATCCCTCCCGAAATCGACCCCCTCCAGCCTGGCGCCGCCACCGCCAGCCACGCCGCCGCTTGCAGCGCCACCACCACCCTCCAAAATGACCAGCAACTCCTGCCCTACCACCCCGCACCTCCCTTTCCCTTCGGTTTTCCCTTCCCTAGCCTCCACCACCATTTTTCCCTCTTTCCTTTCCTCCACCGCCGCCGCTGCCGCCGCGCCGCCGCCGCCACCACCACCCCAGTCAGGTTGTCAACCCCCCTGAACCCTAAGTCCTAGAAAATAAAATAAATAAATAAATAAGATAAGTAAATAATAATAAGGGTTAAATGAATAAATAAATAAAAGGTGATTAGTGGGATTAATATTATTAACTAATATTATTAGTATTATTATTATGAGTAATATTAACACTATCATTATTATTACTAATATTATTACTACTACTAATACTACCACCCATACTATTATTATTATCATTATATTATTGTTATTGTTATTATTATTATTATTATTATTATTATTGATCTTATTATTATTATTATTATTATTATCATTATCATTACTATTATTATATTTACTATTATTATTATCATTATTATTATTATTATTATTATTATTATTGATATTATTATTATTATTATTATTGCTACTATTGATATTACTATTATTATTATTATTATCATTATTATTATTATTATTATTATTATTATTATTATTGTTGATATTATTATTGTTAGTATCTTTATTATTATTACTATTATTATTATTATTGTTATTATTGTTATTATTATTATTATTATTATCCCTATGATTATTATTAAGCATTATTACTACTAACGTTACCATTAGTGTTATTACTATTATCGTTATTATTGTTAATATTAATATTAATATTAATATTATGATGGCTATTACTATTAATAGTATTACTAGTATGATTATTATTATTACTATTATAATAATTATTATTAATATTATTATTGTTATTTTTATACTATTGTTATTGTTAGCACTATTATTGTTATTATTATTATTATTGATATTGTTATTATTATTGCTATTATTCTTAGGGTTGTGTTATTGTTATTATTATTACTATTATTATTATCATGGTCATTATTTTACTATTAGTATAATTATTATTATTAATATTGTTATTGTTGTTTTACTATTATTGTCGTTATCATTATTATTATTGTTATTATTATTATTATTGCTATTACTATTACTATTATTATTAGTAGTAGTATTGTTGTTAATATCATTATTATTATTGTCTTTACTATTTTATTATCAACGTTATTATGGCCGTTGTTATTAGTATTATTATTACTATTATTATTATTATTATCATTACCATTATTACCATATTACTATTATTGTTGTAATATTATTATTATTACTTTCATTATTATCATTAGTATGGTTTTATTATTATTATCATTATTATTCTTATCATTGTTTTATCGTTATTGTGTTTATCGCATCTATTAGTTTATCGATTACTACTGTTATTCTTATTATCCTTATTAATATTATTTTTTTTATAATCGTTGATATTATTACTAATACTTTCATTGTATTTATTATTATTATTTGTATTACTATTGTCTTCATTCCTATCATTATTATTATTATCACTATTATTATTATTAACATTATTATTGATTTTATCACCTAAGTGACTATGGTTGTACTAATACTTTATTATTATAATTATTATTATTATTATTATTATTATTATTATTATTATTATTATTATTATTATTATCGATAATACACTATTACTAATGCTAATATGATTTCAATTATTACTATTATCATTATTATCATTATAGCTACTATTGTTTTTATTAGGAGCACTAGTATTATAAATAGTATTCTTATTAGGGTAGGTATTATCGGTGCATATTATTAATGTTGTTAAGACCCTCATCTTAGTATTTGATTTCTAAAATCTACTTAATTAGTGATAATCCGTATAAGCTATCATAAGGGTAGTAATAACCTAATCCTTTTTAATTATAAACCCCATTATTAATAATAGCCTTGGTATTAGGCCATGATAGGGGTAAGATAGGAATTTTGATAATTCTGGTAGAGGGAGATTAACCCTAAATAATTCCCTCTTATAGGTAACCGGGTCAAACCCCAGGAAGAGTAGGAGCGTGCTCCAAGCCCGGCGCCGATTTAGGTAAGGACGTAACTAAGGCCACTTGTGTGTATTGCATGTTTTACCTGTCTTGTATACTTGTGCTGTTGTATGCTATAAATTGTATATTATCTGTGTATTGTGTAGCGCAGCATGGAACCGAGGTACGTTCTCGTGCTCTCGGCTGTGTGTATTAATATGTTGTGGTGCAAGTATGGTGTGATGTGATGTGACATGTTGTGATGTGACCCCTACGACATGCATGCTAGGTTTTGTGAGGAAGTGTTGTGAAGTGGGGACTTGAAATAGAAAAATAAGCGAGTAAGATAACCAAAGGGAAGTACGTCGGTTAACTCATAATTTGTGAGATGATGAGGAAGAGGGGAAAACAAGTAAATAGAAGCATGGGAATAAAAATAAGGTTGCATGGGGGAAACTAGGGTTTGATGGAAATGATAGAGTTGACGTGGGGGGGGGGAAATGATAGGGCTTGCATGGGGAAGTTAACGTTGGCATGAGGACGAACCTTACGTATGAAAAGATACCTTGGGATGTGAGGGAGTTAGTGGGAGGCCCATTTGGGAGTCTGGAGGCTCGAGGCGAAATATAGTACGTAGGGTCTTATAAGGTACCCGATTAGGGTTTTGGGAAGAATTAGTAATATGAAAAAGGCGAAAGGAAAATGGTTAAGGGTGAGTGAGGTGCGGATTGAGAGTGAGGGTTTTGTTATAATGAATAATTATGGAAGTTTGAGAGAGAAGGAATATGGGAGAATGGGAGAGGTTACCTTTGGGAAGAGAAAGGTATTAAAGTTGATGGAAAACTAGAGTTTTGGGGTCACAGGTAGAATCGATGGTTAAAGCGATGTGATTTGGGGATTGGACCAGAATGAGATGAGGTGTCGAGGATAACTGAATTAACGGTAGTGAAGTAAGAGGAGGTTGGACCACATAGGTCCAGCTAGGGTTTCAAGGGAAACCCTTGAGACTAGTGACAGGTGGGATCCGATATCACGAGGTGTTGCGTGTATAGCGGGGAATTGGACATCGAGGTGCGATAAGGGTGCACGAGTTCCAAGATATGGGACGGGCCCTCCTGGGAGGATGATTGTGGATATAGTTAGCCATGCATGTCAAGGGTAAAACACTTTCTAATAAGATACGTTAAAATACTAATCACTTAAAGAGAAAGATGCTGAGCCGGGGCCCAGACCGGTCCACCGCGAATAATAGTGGCCAGGAGCCGGGTGCCCTGGAGACCCGTGCCACCGGCGAACAATAGTGGTCGGGAGCATTTTACCCTGTATGATTTCCGGTCCACCGGCTATAATAGTGGGGGTTACCGTGCTCAGCAAACCAAACATAAAATTGATAAGACATGGGAAAGATACTAAATACTTACAGTGGAACACCATGTGAGTCGGGGCCAGACCGGTCCACCGCAAATAATAGTGGCCAGGAGCGTTTTGCCCTGGAGACTGAGCCACCGGCAAACAATAGTGGCCAGGAGCGTTCTGCCCTGTACATATCTCCGGTCCACCGGCTATAATAGTGGGGTTCCCGCACTCGCGTGGATTGATAAAGATTATGTGTGAAATGGACATATTATTATTATTAACGAGAATAAAGGATAAGTCACCGGAAAGTACTCAGACCTTATCTTGTCATTATTGCATGTGCCTTATATGATTGTGTATGCAGACTACGTGGCATGATTGTATGCTTGGCCCTAGCGCCTACGCCCTTACTCAGTACTGGACCCGTACTGATACTATGCTGGTTGAATGGGTCCTGTGATGATCCACCAATGGTGGGGAGCAGACCTTTGTTGCAGGTCTTGATCAGTTACTAAGTTGGGGTGGAAGGCTGGATATGAGTGAGTAAGTAGTCCGGACAATTACCTTCGAAAATCGTGTGTTTTAATCATATTTGTCTTTAGAGGATACAAATGCCCTATTTAACCTTTCAAGGGTTTCATCGTATCTTGCTATTCTGTTATTTTAAGTATTCTGATATTTGGACATTTTAAATTGTATTTCAGAACGTAACTTCTTACCTTCGCACTCTGGTTTGTAGAATTTGAGTTTTATGAGTGATCCGTTTCTAGTTTTATTCTTTTAGCCTTAGCACTTGGTATCGGATCGGTAGTTATGGATCGATCTGGTACTAAGTGTGGCGGTAATGCCCCCGGATTTACGGTTTTAATTTTCCTACTTCCGCTAAAACTCTGATTTAAACGAAATTTTTCAGTAGTAAATTTGGGGGTGTTACATAGGCCCTCTTAGGAGGATAAGTATAGCTTAAGTTAGCCATGCATGTCAAGGATGAAATACTTTCGAATAACATACGATAAGATACTAATTACAAAAAGAGGAAGATATTGAGCTGGGTTCAGCCAATCCATCGGTTAGTAATAGTGGTTAGGTGTGTTTTGCCATATAAGTGACCGATCCACTAGTAAATAATAGTGGTGTGGACTTTGTCCTATAAGGGACCGGCCCACCGACTAAAATAGTGGGGTGTTCCTATACTTACATGGATTTGATAGAAGGCATGGTGTGCATCGACTTTCAGTAAAAAAGACTAATTAAATAATTAATCTGGAATAAGTATATACTTTATGTGTGGCCTTGAACATTTATACATGATAGAATTTCTTCATGACCTTATGTACTATATGTGTGGGTTTGAATATTATGTTTACACCTCTCGTTATGTACGGACATAGTAGTATAACATGTGTTATATTGCGGATATAGTATTTAAAGGGTTACTCAGTACTGTAGTGCTAAAGGGTTTCCTTCGTGGGGCCCCTGCCTATTCAATGGGCAGTGCCCCTTGCAGGTTGTGTTCGGTGCTATTCAAGTAAGCCTATGGAAAGAGCGTAAGGAACTATCTAGAACTACTAGGGTTTTAATTTATCTCTTTTAAATTCAATGTATTTGTTATTTTGTAACCACCATTGTTGGATTTTATTCTCGTAAATCGTTTACTGCGCTTCTCTGATTTATATATGCTTGAGTTTCTCATAAAATTATATCTTACCTTTTTAGCCTTAGTAGTTGGTACAACAACGGTATGAGTGAACCGGTCTGGTACTAAGTGTAGCGGTAATATCCCCAAAATTCACAATTTATTATTTAGCTTCCGCTAAATTTTATTTTAATTAAACAAAATTTTTCAGTAGTGAATTTTGGGGGGTGTTACAAGTTGGTATCAAAGTGTTGGTTTCGAAAACCATGCTTTTGTTCGAAAATTTTTTCGTTTAACAACGCTTTTCTTGATTTAAAAACACTTACACTTAGGGTGGTTTCAAAAACCTATTTCCATTGCAAATTTTTTAGTTGATACCACAAGTTGGTATTCGAGTGGTTGGTCCTTTTGACTGCGCTTGTTTTTGAAAATAAATTTGGTTTACAAAATTTTTATTGGATTTTGAAGTGTGTTTCAACTGCACTTTCTATTTGAAACTTTTTAAGCTGATACTATAAGTTAGTATCAAAGAATTCGACCGCTCTTTCGATTTGAAACTTTTTAAGCTGATAATATAAGTTAGTATCAAAGGATTTCATGTAAGTTTTCAAGTTTAAATGATTCTTGTAAGGCTTTCCCCGTATTTATCTCTTATTTGGAAAACCCGGATTGGTCCTGAGAGTTGGATATGGGTAGATTAAGTGATCTAGGATTAAGTTACCTAGCTTGAGAAAAATAACACCTTCCCTAACACGTTTATGTTTTACAACTAACTCAAAATGGACCGAAACGAGCGGATTAATAATCTAGAGAGGGCGTTTGAAGTGCTCATGGAACTAGGTCAACGTTCCCCGATACCACAACCTCAAATCGCTTTGCCTCCAACTGATAGTGAAGAGGATTGGCTTGATAGAGTTTCTCTTCATCAACCCCTGATCTACAATGGAAAAGAAGACCTAGTGGTCTTAGAAAGTTGTATTCGATTTCTTGATAAGACGTTCGAGGCACTCAACTACCCTAAGGAGCGAAGGACAAACATCGTAGCGTACTTCCTTCGAGGACCAACCAACACTTGGTGGGATCATCTCCAGACCTAAGGAGGATGACCAAAATCTTGGGAAGACTTCAAAATTGCCATCCTTATGCGTTTCTACATGGAATGTCTCAAGAGGGTCAAACTTGGGGAATTCATAAACCTGACTCAAGGAAGACTATCGGTCGAAGAATATCACACAAAATTTGGGAAGCCATTAAGGTTCGCCCCCGAAATAGTTGCTAGCAAGGCTACCATGGCCTTCCCATTTGAGCAAGGACTTCACCTCAACATTCCAAGCATGATGGGCATTGATATTGTCCACAACCTGAATGCAGTGTTCGAACGGGCGTGTGTCACTAATGCCTTGATCTAGGAACATACCTCCATCCTAGGCAAAAAGGAAGAATGAAGAGATCAAGTTTGTAGAACAGAGTCGTCGTCCCAGGAGCAACATTTTGCGAGCCCAACCTCAAACTCAATCTAAGATTTGATATAGGAAGACTCAGAGAGCCCCCGGTGGCAAGGCAAGAAAGAGACAAGTCCGACACTATCATTGTCGCCATTGCAAAAGAGACCATCTAGGCAAGGATTGCATGGGAAAATCGGTTAGATACCACAACTGTGGACAACTTGGGCACAGGAGCTACGAATGCTTCAGCACACCCCATGAAGGAATCCAGAGGCCATAGCAACCATCGATTCAGCATAATTAAGCACTTGGAGCAACCCGTTAAGCCTCAATAATCGAAGCAAATAAGCAAGTGATCAATCATGATGTAACCTCTTCAAACTATCCATCGGGTCCCTCGTAATTTGTCGCATTTTTGAATTATATGTGTAGTTGTTTTCTTTAGTTAAGTATGCTTTTCTTTAAGAGGGTAGTTAAATTGGAAACGAGTTTGTATCATGATGCTTGACCTATAACAAGGTCAAGATTGGGAAATGTAGACATACAAGCCTAGTTTAGCCTCTGGAAGTGCTAAGATGGAAAGGGGACTTAATCCCTATAAACATTATCAATGGGCTGCCCAGGACACATAGCGGCTATGACATTATCTGAGTCATTATGGATAGATTAACCAAGTTCGCAGTATATATACCTAGGAAGTCAACCTATATGATGGACTAGTTGGTGAGTGCTTATATGAAATTTTTGGCTAACCAGCATGGGGTGCCCGAGGATATCTATAACACCCCAAAATTCACTATATGTTTTTTTTTAAATGGAAGCACTTAAATTAAAACCTGTGAATTCTGGGTATGTTACCGCCACACTTAGTACCAAATTGGTTCACTCCAAGTGTTCTAGTACCAAGTACTAAGGCTAAAAGGAATTTAATAATCATCATAATTTAATCTAACGCAAGACTTCAAATACATGTTAAACCATTAAAATATATAAATCAGAGTGCGAAGTAAAAGTTTCATAAACCAACATACATAGTCAAAGTTCTTTGAGATGAAATAAGTTTACAAATGGTAAACGATACATCTAGGAAACTCAAAACATAATTATAAAATCATATAAGGAAAATCCACCTATGCCCCCTCTTGATCCTCGTGCCAAGTCCCAACTTAGCACTCACCCTCGCCTGATGCCTCATGAAAATCGAATGCGTTAAAATAAGCATCACCCACCTGCACAAAGTCAGAAGGGTCTTTTGCTCATGGGAATAAGTAACACCTAGAAAACAGGAGGTCAGTAAGCTACTTACTGAGCAAGGTAACCGTGCCCTAAGGCTAATACAAAAGCATATAATCCAACATGATAATGTAATAGCATATGATCATTCAAGTAAATACATAAAGGCTCATTTATAGTCTAGATTAATAAATTAAGTAATCTCTTATCAAAACTCATTTCACACCATACTTTTATCAATCCATGCGAGTACAGGAACTCCACTATTTTATATTCTAGATTAATAAATGAATTAATCTCTTATTAGAACTCATTTCACACCATAATTTTATCAATCCATGTGAGTACATGAACTCCACTATTTTAGCAAGTGGATTGGTAACTTATAGGGTAACATGCACCTATTAACTATTATAGCTGGTGGATCGGTCAATTATAGAACAAAACACCCTAACCACTATTATACGCAGGTGGATAAGTCTAGCCCTTGCTAACATGGTGTTCCCTGTAAGTACTTAGTGTATTTTATGTGTCTTAGCAAACTTAGGGTTTGGTTTATTGAGCTTGGGATCCCCCACATTTATAGCTGGTGGAGCGGTCAATTATAAGGCAGAATATACCGAACCACTATTATATGTCGGTGAATCAGACTCCAAGGCACCCCGACACCTAGACCCTATTATGCCAGCTGATCGGTCTGGGCTCGGCTCAGTAATCTTCCACTTTACATGATTAGTGTCTTACAGTGTCGTATTCAATAGATTTCACCCTAAACGTGTATAACTAATTCCCTTTATGCTTATTCACCTAAGGGGGCCTATCCATATCTTGGGACTTATGCACCTCCTATCTTGACCCAACATCCTTTCCTCCTTACCCTAACTCACACTAGAGCCAATCTTCCACGTATGTGTGTCAAGGCCCACCACTTTTCACCTCTAGTCCACTCACTTCCTTGCTCTAGGCTTTTCCTTATAAACCCTAATTTAGGCCAATGTGGCCCATCCTACTCCACCTCACTCAACCCAAATCATTATAATGCTCTACTTATCTTAAGCCTTGGTTTCAACACTCATCAACTCACTTCACTCACCAAGTAAACACGTGATCACATAACACTAAGTGGCCACGTGATGCAAGAGCATCTAATAATCTCATATTCCTATTAATTCTCAAGGTAAGGAAGAATTAGCTTTGTTAATATTGGAGCCAATCATATTAAATGTTCTTGATAATATATCTATGTATGGTAATGAAAACAATTTAGATATTCTTGTAGGTATGTTACATGTTTGCAAGGAGAAGATGTTACCACACTTTGAGTCTACAAGGGTTCAAAGCATGCAAGACTATGTCATACATGGGATGATACTTTACAACAAGAAGATATAGTGATGATTATCATTAGTTATATTAACATTTTGTAAATCCTAAGTGTATTTTAAGTATGTTTTCATATATGTATCATAGTTGATTGTATGGATTTGTAATGTTAGTCATTCATATCATTTAGATGATGATATTATGATTAAGCCTAGATGTTATATGGGCTTAATTCAGGTTATTAAATGGGCTTGAATTAAGCTGGAACTCACCTAATTTAGGCATGTATTTGAGCCTCCCATCCTTATATATATATCTACTTGTACACGTCAAGCATAATGAAGAAATAATAGAATTTTTTGAGCTTAGAATCTATCTTGCTTTACTGTGTTTATTCTCCATTCAAGAATCATTTGATCAGGGAAAAACCTAGAGTTTATCCTTCCTCCTTTCTACCTTTGAATGATTGGTATCATTCAAAGCAACAAACTACAACTTCCATTCGAGTGTAACCTACAACAAGACTTGTTTTCCTCTTTGAGATTTAACTCGCTTGATTCAAACTCATGGAATAATAAATCAAAAACTTCCCTCCACTTTTATTCACATCAAATTTTGGTATCAGAGCTTGACATTCCCCTGTCTCAAGCGCATATAATGACAGATTCTTCTTGAATTCAATGAGCAGCGACATCCTTTGAGTTCTATAAGAAACACCTTGAGAACAGGCATGTTCTTTCCCCATTTCTTGCATCTTCAACTCATCCATACACTTATTATGTAGAATTGCACCTTAAGTTCAAAAATTATAAAATCGTGAATCTTGGGGACATTACCACCACATATAGTACCAGATAGGTTCACTCCTACCGTTTCAGTACTAAGTGCTAAGGCTAAAAGCATAAAACATAATTTACAACCCATTCTTAAATCAGAGTAGCATATCAAATCATTTACAAGAATAGAATCCACTAGTGGTGGTTATATTAACAATGTTAACATTAAAACCAAGAATTTAAAGGAGAAGGTGAAAAACCCTAATGTTACTGGATAATTCCTTACTCTCTTTCCCATTGCCCACTTGTGTAGCACCTGAAAGGACCTGCAAGGGGCACTACCCATTGAATAGGCAGGGGCCCCACAGAGGGAATCCCTTTAGTACTATGGTACTGAGTAACCTTTTAATACCACACTTAAAAACAAGCCCGCAATGTAACCCATAATGCAAGCTATAGACATATGTAATGAGAGGTACATACAAAACAATCACATATATAACAAGGCTGCCAAATATCAACAAGTTATAATGTACGATCAATACTTTTAGGCCTTAAGCCATTAGTCCATCGTTATTCAATCATCTCTTTGGTTATATCCAAGTGAGTGTGGGAACCCCACTATTATAGCCGGTGGACCGAAATACATATAGGGCAAAATGCTCCTAACCACTATTATTGTCGGTGGATCAGTCTCCAGGGCAGAACGCTCCTGGCCACTATTATTCGCCAGACGACTGGTCTGGCCCCAACTCACAAGGTGTTTCACTATAAGTAATTAATATTTTTCCATCATTTATTCACATCCAATGCTTGTTTTATTGAGCTTGGGACCCCCACTATTTTAGCCAGTCGACTGGAATACATATAATCATCATGAAAGGCAAAAAGCTCCTTGGCCACTATTATATCCGGTGGATCGGTACTCATAATCACTTGCTAAGGCAACACGCTCCTAGGCCACTATTATAACCGGTGGATCGGTACTCAATATCATAAGTCAACTGGGCCTAGCTCATTAATCTTCCACTTTCGTAATTAGTGTTTTTCCTTTCTTTAATCAGCATAACAATTCTATTTATTTGCCTCGAATGGGAGATCAAGAACCCAGGACACAAAGGTACACCAGCCGTACCAGTGCATACAGCTACTCAGTACCCTTCAACCACGAACCCAAGTACGCAGAGGTAACCTGGTCGTACTGGTGCATAAAGCTACTCAGTACCCTACCGACAAGGACACCTAATCCATAAGTATGCATACCCCCTAACTAGGTATGTAGAGCTAGATAGAGTAAGATATAGGGCCTAGCTGGGGCACAAAGGCACACCAACAAATACCAGAATAATCATGAACTAAACCACGTCTTTAGGGTAGCGCCCCCTAAAGAGTCACCATTCCCGATCTCGAGGTCATTCACTTTAAGTATTAGTGTCTTAATTAAGGTAATCACAAAAGGCACAATAATCAGATACTTATTCACTTTTAATCGTTCTGGTATTATTAGTCATTTCTTATTCCAACGGTTATTCAAGATATCATAGAGAAACCATTAAGGCCATCATAATCCCATCTAATTCCGAATTAGGATTTGTTCTCATGATACTTACAAATTATCGAATATTCTTACCTTTCTAATCAGCATTATCTGGATCATATTATGAAATTCCACAATTGCAACGACATGTTAGGTATAAATTACTTATTAACCCCTTACTTATATAAGCGATAAGTCATCCCTTTCTTACTTGACAAATTACCCTATTACCCTTCAAGTTGCATAATTACTAAATTACCCTTACCCGGTTCATGTTACTAAGTTATCTCCTACGTTTTCTTATCACCGTTCACCCTTCATAATTGTTAACCTTAATATATTTCCCTTTTTGGTTGGTTAGATTACCAAATTGTCCTTCTCCTTTGTTATAATTACAAAATTGGCCTTGAGTTGGATAAATTACCAAATTACCCTCCTTCATTATCATGTTTACTATTTTGCCCCTTTATTTAGTTAAATAATTACCAATTTACCCTTTAGTTGCATAAATTACCAAATTGCCCTTCTCTTTTATCATAATTACCATTTTACCCCTCCCAATTATTGTAATTACCATTTTACCCTTTTCAATTATTATAAATCCCAAATTACCCTTCTTCATAATTACAATTATTAATTTACCCTTCTTCATTATTATAATTACCAATTTACCCTTCTCCATATTTATAATTATTAATTTACCCTTCTCCATTCTTATAATTACTATAGTGCCCTTCTCCATTATTAAAATTACCATAATGCCCGTTTATTGGTTAATTTACCAAATTACCCTTCTCTATTATTATAATTATCCAATTACCCCTTTTTAATCATAATTTAATTACCAATTTATCCTTCGCCGTTATCATTATTACCAAGTTACCCTTTACTCCCAAATTTGCCATAAAAATCCTTTTATTTACCAAATTACCCTTCTACCCCTTACTTCCAAATTGCCATATTATCTTTTTATTTATAAAAATGACCATTTTTCCCCTGACATCCAATTTTACCATATTACCTTTTTGCTTACAAATTACCATAATACCCTCCTTCATCCAAAATTACTATTTTACCCCTTACTTCCAAAATTACCATTCTTACCACTTACTTATAAATTACTATATTGCCCTTTGACTCCAACATTACCACTTTACCCTTTTCTCCAAAAATTATCATAATAGTGCTTTACCTATAAAATTATCATTTTTCCATTTAATCATAAAATTACCATATTGTTCTTTTGCCTCAAAAATTACCGTAATACCCTTCATTCTCACAACTTACAATTTTATCCTTTTACTTATAAAATTATCATTTCACCCCTTTCTTTTGAAATTACCAAAATACCCTTTTGCTTACAAAATCACTTGTTTACCCCTTTCTTTCAAAATTATTAAAATACCCCTTTACTACAAAATTTTCAAAATACCCTTTTCACTTATAAAATTCCCACCTAACCCCTTTATTACACCACTTTTATGAATTTACCACCACTACATAAAATACTAATATTAGCACTTCATTCTTATCATTTAACTCCACCAACTTGTCATTATTCAACATAATACTCATTAGCAACTATATATACTAGATCACATACTTACATAAGCATATTACTAAAATACCCTTAGACAATAATATTATTCATGCATTAGCAACATAATACATCATAGACAAGCATTTAACATTTCCATCAAATATCAAACTCATTCCTTAAGTATCATCTCTTCACATGGCACAAAAGCTATCATAATTTTCTTTTCTTTTGCTTTTATCAATCAATATAAGTAACCATAGATATATCATACTAGGCAACACAAAAGATGCATAAACTCATACTAAAATCTCTAATGTGCTAGCATACGTTTTTCCATGCATGTAAGTGAGGTTTAAAGATTACCTTAATCCCGCAAAAATCGAACCTTAGCGGTGTCCTGGTTAAAGGTTCAAGGCTTAATTAGCAACTCAACACCTAAAAATAATATCAATAATTATTATATTAGAAGTAGGAAATTAAAAAGGGTAAAACTTTATTAAAAATTATTTATTAATAAAACACATTAATTAACTATTTATATACCTCAAAGATCTAAAAAAATTAGTTCCCAAATCAATGTGGAGCTCATGCTGCATGAACAGTGTGAGCCACATGCAGACTAAGGGAGAGAAAAAGGTCGAAGGGGGTAAGGTAGAAGGGAAGGGCAGATGGCTCGGTTTAGGGTCTTTAGGATAGAAAAGGAGGTAGATGGGGGAGGATTAGAGGAAAGGGAAGTGTGCAGGAGTGAAGAGGGGGTGTAGGTGGAGGCTAGGGATCGGTTGTTGGCGGCCAAAGGTGGCGGAGACGGTGACGGCGAGGTGGTGAACTTGGCTGTTGGGTTGGGCGTGGCTAAGAAGGAAGGAAAAGGGAACAGAAAAATTGAGGGGGTGAAGGGGTTGGTTTCTGGAAAAGAAGGTGTAAGGGTGGTTGAGGAGGTTGCAAGGTGTTCATTGGTGGTTTGGGTGGTGGCAAAGGTGGCCGGACGGCGGCGAACGGGGCGGTTGCAGGTGGCTTGGCGATAAGGGAGAAAAGTGGGAAGAAAAAGAAGAGGTGGGGAAGGGAGGAACTGTAGGGGCTCAAGGGTCGCTTGGGTGCTCTCGTGGTGGTGCAGGGCTGAGGTATGGGGTGGCAGTGGGTAGTGTAGGGGCTTGGTGGGGTGGTTGGAACGACGGTTGGCGGCGGTGTACAAAAACTAGGGAAGAATGGGAAGGAGGAGAAAGGAGAGAGGAGGGAGGTCGGGAAAGGGACTTGCACAAAATATGGGGCAGAAAGGAGGCTAGAGAGAAAAAAAAAAAGAGGGAGAAGAGAGGGGGTAGGTGGCTGGCCGGCGATTAGACGAAGGATGGCAGGGAGGTATCGATTGGTAGGGGAAAGGGAGGGAAGAAAAAGGAAAGGAACATGGGCATGCAAGTTGTGGTCCAAGGGTTGGTTTGGTTCGAAATAGGAAAGAAAATGATGGGCAAGGGAGAGGAAGTAGCGGGGAGGCATGTGGTGGCCGAGTATGGCAGTTGTAGGCGGCCGGCATGCTCGAGCATGGCAGGAGGAGATGTTGGTCGGGTGTGGAAGAAGAAAGAAAGGAAGGGCAGGGGCGCGAGCGGTTGGACCAGCGCAGGAAAGAAGGGGAGGCCGGCCGGTCCAGTCTGGGAAAATGAAAAAAAGCGGAGCGACTGGGACTGGGCTGTGCCGCACGGGCCACGGGGGAGAGGGAGGAAGGAAGGGGAAGGGAGAGATGGGTCAAGGCCTAATGCGCAGGGAGAGGGGAAAGGGCTGGCATGGTGGACCAAAGGAAAAGAGAAAAAGAAAAGAAAGAAGAAAAAGGAGGAAACAAAAAGGAGAACGAAAAGAAAAAGGAACAAGAAAAGGAAAATAAGAAAATAGGGGAGAATAATTTAATTTAATTTAGACAATAATAAAATGTAATACTTTAATAAATAATTTAATTTAATATATTGGTTTGAAATTGACACTTTTAGTAAATATTAGTTTGAAAAATTATTTAATTAAAAACCATATGTTAAAATGATAAAATATTTATTTTTAATATATTAAATAATCCTATCCAAATTTTTAAACATAAAAAAATCCATAAAATAATTAAATTAAATAATTTTAAAAGCTAATTTATTTCAAATAAAAGTTATTTATTAAATTATACGTTTTCTAAAATTTTAGGGGATTACAGATAATTTAAAAAGAAAAAGAGAAATCAAAGATAAGATATTGGAAAAGACATAAGAAACACCTAAGAAAAAGATTTGTCCCTAGAGAATCTGAGTAAGATATGTATCTGAAAATGACGACTCTAAGTAAAGGTTTATTTGGTGTAGAATAATACACTAGAGAATTTGAAAAACTAGCCCTTAATTGTGATGTTCATGAAAGAGGAGAAAAAGTGTCCTAGATACTAAGGTGGCTTGAATAACTTGATAAGAGATAAAGTTGACATGCATTCTTACAATTCTCTCAATGAATTGATTAAATTGGGTTTAAAATTTGAAAGACAGACTAAATCAACTAAAGCCTATGGTAAGTCTAATGTTTCAACTTCAACTAAACCCTATTCTAACACCTTTACACCTAAATCAACATCTTTATATGATAAAATGAATAATCGAGATGATAAAGGTAAAAATAAGGTAGTTGAAATGGCAAATAAACAATGTTTTAAATGTAAAAGGATATGGAAATTTTGCTAGATATTATGCTAACCAAAGAACCTTAATTTTGCATGAAATAGATAGCATGGAACCATTTAGTGATGATGAGAATTCAAAATTTTAACCTCCTAATGAAATCTTAACCATAGATGAGGAAGACGGAGATCCATGTTTCGTAATTCAAAGAGTGTTACAAATCTAACTTACTATGACACCTACTCAAAGAGAGAAAAATTTTAAGACTAAGTATAAAATAGGTGACATGGTTTATAGAATCATAATTGATATGGTTCATGTACGAATGTTGCTAGTGAAGCAATGGTTAAGAAACTTGGTTTAGAGACAACTAATCATCCTAAGCCCTATTCTTTACAATGGCTAAATAAAGATAAAGGAGCTAAAGTAAACAAAAGAACCTTAATCACAATTTCCATTAGAGACTATCATGATGAAGTTCTATATGATGTTTTGCTTACGGATGCTTGTGGATTACTTTTAGGAAGACTATGGCAATATGATAGAAAAGAAACTCATGATGGGGTAACCAATAAATATGTGGTGAAAAAAGAAAAGTAGTTATATAGATTGACACCTACTTTATGTGATCATATGCCTTTAAGTGATGACAAAAATAGATTATTTTTACATGAAAAGGATATGGAAAAATGCATAGACGTAGAAGGAAATTTTTATGATTTAGTTTCTAAAGATTCTAAACCTGAGAATCAACAAATTGAAAATCCTAATCTAATTAAGTTGCTTGATGAATATAATGATGTATTCCCCTAACGATTTACCTCCTGGATTACCACCTAAAAGAGGTGTAGAACATGCCATTGAACTTGTTCCTTGTATGCCTATTCCAAATGAACCGGCTTATAGATGTAACCTAGATGAAGCTAAGGAATTATAGAAAAAAAATCCAAGAACTTATAGATAAAGGATTTTTGAGAGAATGTATGAGTCCTTGTAGTGTTCCTGCTTTACTAATGACTAAAAAAGATGGTACTTGGCATATGTGTATAGATTCTAGGGCAGTGAATAACATTACTATAAAATACCATTTTCCTATTCCTAGGTTAGATGATATGCTTGATGACTTTGTGGTGCACAATTATTTTCCTAAATTGACTTGAGAAGTGGATATCATCAATTAAGGATTAGAGATGGAGACGAATGGAAAACTGCTTTTAAAATTAAATATAGTCTTTATGAGTGGATGGTTATGCCTTTTGGGGATATGTAATGCACCTAGCTCATTTATGAGACTTATAAATTAATTTCTCCGACCTTTTCTTTGTGATTTCATTGTTCTATATTTGGATGATATTCTTGTGTATAGAAAAAATGGTTATGATCACCTAGTGCATTTGAGGAAATTGTTTGATAAGTGAAAGAAAGCTAAACTATATAGAAAACTTGAGAAATGTGATTTTATTCTTCCAAGTGTAGTTTTCCTAGGCTATATTATTAGTGGAGAAGGTATTAAAGTAGATCCTAATAGGATTAAAGCTATCAAAGAATGGCCTATCCTAAAAATGTTCATGATGTGATAAATTTTTATGGATTTGCTAGTTTCTGTAGAAGATTCATTAAGGATTTTTCTACTATATCTATACCTATTACTCAACTCATGAAAAAGGGTGAATTTTTTTGGGGACAAGAAGCTACTCAACTATTTGAAACTTTAAAAACTAAACTTTGTAATAACCTTGTTCTATCCCTACCTAACTTTAATCTTGTTTTTGAAGTAACTTGTGGTGCTAGTGGAGTTGGAATAGGAGGAGTACTTTCCCAGGAAATGAAACCTATAGCATTTTTCTCTGAAAAGTTGGATGGAGCCAAAACTAATTATTCAACTTATGACAAGGAATTCTTTGCCATCATACAGATTCCAGGGACATGGAGTCATTATCTAAGACCAAAACCATTTATATTATATTCAGATCATGAATGTTTAAAATACTTACATAGTCAAAAGAAAGTTAATCCGAGACATGTAAAGTGGGTAAGTTTCTCACAATCCTGTGTGTTCTCTATTTAACATTTAGATGGAAAAGAAAATGTAGTATCCGATGCCATTTCTCGTAGATTTACATTACTTGTTATGATGGATGCAAAAATCATAGGTTTTGAAATGTTAAAATACTTATATCCTAATGATGAAGATTTGAAGGACATATTTAATGTATGTAAAGAGTGTGGATACCATGGAAATTAGATCATACAAGATGGATTTATGTTTAGACTAAATAAACTTTGTATTCCTAGATCTAGTATTTGAGACTTTCTAATTAAGAAAATATATAAAGAAAGCATTGTGGGACATTTTGGTATACATAAGACTATGGAACTATTGCAACAAAATTTTTGTTGGCCACAAATGGCTAAACATGTACAAGCCATGATAAGTAGGTGTTCTACAATTAAAAAATGTAAGAGTTACTTTCATAAAGGCTTATACACACCTTTACTCATTCCTGATAAACCATGGGGAAGAGTTAGTATGGACTTTATCCTAGGGTTACCAAGAATGCAACGTGGTAAAGATTCTATTCTTCTGGTGGTAGATAGATTTTCTAAAATGACTCATTTTATTCCATATAATAAAACCGATGATGCCATGCACATTGCTAACTTCAATTTAAGAGAGGTTGTTAAACTTCATGGTGTGCCCAAAATCATAGTTTCATATCGAGATGTCAAATTTATGTGTTATTTTTGAAAAACTTTATGGCATATGCTTGGTACTAAATTATTATCTTGCACTTCGCATCATCCACAAACCGATGGTTAAACTAAGGTAACTAATTGAACTCTTGGTACATTATTAAGAGGTTTAGTTAATAAGAGTACTAATTATTGGCATGTTAAGCTAGCTCATGCAAAGTTTTCTTGTAATCGTAGTCCATCTAGTACTACTCAAACTAGTCTGTTTAAGGTGGTGTATGGAGTGAATCCACACATGCCTATTAATATTATTCCTTTCAAAAAAGGTGAGTTACAAAATTATGAAGCCAAAGATAGAGTAAAACTTTTTCAATAGCTTCATGAGAAAATAAAAAATAACATTCAAAAAGCTAATGCCAAGTATAAAGCTCAAGAAAATATGCATAGAAACCCTCATGTGTTTTCTCCTGGTGACTTAGTTTGGTTACATTTACGTAAAGAAAGATTTCCTAATTTACGTAAAAGTAAACTAATGCCAAGAGCTGATGGACCACTTAAAATACTAAGAAAGTATGGGGATAATGCTTATGAATTGAACTTCCAGGCCATTATAGTGGAATTTCAAGAACTTTTAATGTTGGTGATTTGTCTCCTTATTATACTGATGAAAATTTGAGGGCAAATTCTTCTCAACTTGTGGACAATGATGTAGGAGCATCTAATGATTCTCATATTCCCATTGATTCTTAAGGTAAGGAAGAATTAGCTTTCTTAATATTGGAGCCAATCATATTAAATTTTCTTTATAATATGTCTATGCTTGGTATTGAAAACAATTCAAGATATTCTTGCAGGTATGTTACATATTTGCAAGGAGAAGAGGTTAGCACACATTGAGTGTACAAGAATTCAAAGCATGCAAAACTATGGCATACATGGGATGATACTGAAATGCCCCAGAATTATTTATTTTGAGATATATTATTAAATAAGAATTTATTGGGAAATTAATTTAATTTAATATTTTATTTGGAATAAGAGGGATTTATTTAGGAAAAATTAATAGGAATATATATATATTTTTATAATGAAAAAAATTGGGCTTTTTGTTAATTAAAAAGGAATTTAAGAGAAATATTTTTAAAGGTCCTAAATTAGCCTAAAAAGGAGTTTTAATATTTTTATTTAAATATTTTATTCCAAATACCGAAAAACATTGTAAATATTTTATGTAAATCCAAAACCCTTAAATTTTTTCCCAAAAACATTATAAATATTTTATGTAAACCGAAAACCCTTAAATTTTTTCTTTTTCCTCTTTCCTTTTTTTTTCCTCTTTCTTTTTGTTCTTCTTTTCTTTCTTCTTTTTCTTCTCGCTGGATTGGGCTTGGACGTGGCTCAATCTCCTTTTTCCTTCTCCTTCCTCCGTGGCCCAACACCATTTTGTTCTCCTTGTTGCAACACCCAGACGCACCGTTTTGCCCCTTAATTCTCTAAGATGTTGCGTCTCGTTTAATGAAGACATAACTGTTGCCCAACCAGCCTGGTTCTCCTCTTTTCCTTTCTTTCCCGGCCGCCAGTTCACCTCTCCCTCCCCCTTCTTCCTCCTCTCTCCCCCATCGTTGAAGCCTGCAACTCCCGCCCCCGAAAATGGCGCCGTGGCCACGAGGACTTTGACTGGCTGTTTTCTCCCTTTATTTTCTCCCTCTTGACTCACCCATTAGCTTGGCATGATCGGTTATCTTCAAATGCCACTGTTTCTCTCTCTATTTTCTCTCGAAGTATCGAATCCAACCAAATCCTTCATCGGCCGATTACTGCCTCCGGCTGCCCTAAAACCTACAGAGGCCACCCTCATACCGACCCCCAAAACCCTAATATCCCCTCTAATCTCTATAAATAGTCTCAATTGGAGTGTTTTCAAAGCTTTTCCTCCCCGAAAACCCTAAGAGACAGCCGTGCGCCACCTTGACTTCAGACGAGCTTACCGCCACAAATAGCCAACCTCACCGCCACTTCTGCATCCCAAATTCTTGCTTGCAATTCCCTCTAGCTAACTAATCTCTCCAAAACCTTCAATTCTTCTCGCACAAGCCGCTATAGCCATGTGACATCTCCTGCCCATCTCGCAAAAATTTGTACCCCCGCAACCTTTAAGCCACCGTTCGCCGCCACTTCTATTGCTCTCTGCACCACCCAAAAACTCCCTCTATTTCTCTTCCACTGAACCATAACCTTATTTTTTTCCCCTTCTCCTTCCCTCTTTTTCTTCATCTTTTTCCCTCTTAGACTCTTTTTCCAGCCACTACTGTGCACCACTGCCAGTGCCGCTCATCCCTGCCGACTTCAAGATGAAACCCTAAACCTTCTTAGACCTTTCTTTATTTTTATGTACATTTATTCTGTTTTTATTCAAATTTTTATGGTTATTCGATTATTATTATTAGATGGAATATTAATGCTAAATTTTCTTTGCAGGGTAGAGAGTATGAATAAAATAATTAGGATTATTAGTTTCAAAGTTTAGGTATTATTTGAATTATTATATGTTTTGTTACCACTCTTATTATTATTATTATTATTAGTAGTATAATTATTTTTATTATTATCTTTAATTATTTTGGAAGGGCAGAGACCTTAATTATTATGTTACTATTCGCTCTTATGCTTTATAGTATTATTATTACTATTTTGTATAAATAATAATAATATTATTATTATTATTATTATTTTAATATTGTTATAAATGATATATTTTAGTAATATTATTGAATATTATTTTATTATTTAGGGGTAGGGTTGAAACCCCACCTTGAAATTTTAAGGCTTATATTATTATTATTATTAAGATAATATCACTATGATTAGTAATAGTTTGTTGTTATTATTATTATTATTATTATAATTATTACCTTTACTAACTTTATTTTGGTGAAGGGTAGAAACCCTTATATCACCTTTTTACTTTAATTTACAATAGCATTTTATTAGTATTGTAGTAGCTTTTGGTGTAGTTAATTAAGAACCAAGACATAGGATAAGTAGAAACTAATAGTATTTTAGGAGGGAAGCTAATTCTAGTATCTTCCCCCATAATAGGTGAGCCCAGTCAAAGCCCTCAGGTGGAATAGGAGCGTGCGTCAAGACTGATGACCTATTAGGTAAGGGTGTTATTTAGACCATTTATGTGTTTATATGCATTTTGTGCTACTTATGCCATGTATTATATGCTATCATTATTAATTATGTCGTATATGATATGATGTGGAGTTCACGTATGAACTTGGGTTGTTATATGGCAAGTTTTTTTATTTGTATGTGATGTGGCCTTAAGACATACATGTTAGGGTTGCAAAATAATGATGATGGTATTAATATTGCATGGTGTTAGGGTTCCCATGATGTTATTAATGTCGCATGGTGTTAGGGTTTTTGTATGGCGGTATTAGGGTTGCATGGAAGTGTCATACGTTACATGGTATTAGGGTTTCATGGAAATGTAGTACGTTGCATGGCAGTATTAGGGTTGCATGGAAGTGTGGTATGTTGCATGGGAATTAGGGTTTGCATAGGAGGTAGGGTTTGCATTAGAGCTAGGGTTGCATTAGAGCTAGGGTTTTGCATGGAGTTAGTCATGCATGTCTAGACAAAAGTTTATGAATAAAATACTTAAGACATTAATCATTTAAAGTGGAAGATTGTTGAGCCGCATCCAGACCGATCCACTGGTCAAAAATAGTGGTTAGGACATGATGTCATGTGTGACTAATCCACCTATAATAATAGTTTATAAGTATTGTTTAAAAAAATGTGTAAATTTTGGGAGTGTTACAGATACTTTACAACTAGAAGATATGGTGATGATTATAATTATTTATATTAACTTTTGGTAACCCTAAGTATATTTTATGTAAGTTAGGGGTTGATGTAATTTCATGTATGTATCATAGTTGATTGTATGGCTTTGTAATGTTAGTCATTAGTATCATTAAGATGATGATATTATGATTAAGCTTAGACATTATATGGGCTTAATTCAAGTGATTTAATGGGCATGAATTAAAGGTAAACTTGGATGATTTAGGCATGTATTTGAGCCTCCCTTCCCTATATATATATCTACTTGTACACGTCAAGCATAATGAAGAAATAATAGAATTTTTTGATCTTAGAATCTCTCTAGCTTTGGTGTATGTATTCTCCCATCCAAGAATCATTTGATCAAGAAAAAACCTGGGGTTTATCCTTCATCCCTTGTGCCTTTGATGATTGGTATCATTCAAAGCAACTAGTGACAAACTACAACTTCCATTCAAGTGTAACTTGCAACAAGACTTGTTTTCCTCTTCGAGATTCAACTCACTGGATTCAAACTCATGGAATAATAACTCCAACACTTCCCTCCACTTTGATTCACATAAAATTTTATCATCAGAGCTCGACATTCCCGTGTCTCAAGTGCATGTAAGGACATATTGTTCCTGAATTCAACCTTAGCTATGTCTCAAGCGTGTTATTTCCCCATTTATGCATCTTTAACTCATTCTTGGATCTTCAGGATCAATCTTGATTGAAATTCCATTTTCCACCATCCCTTTCTCTTTGTTTTCTCTCCCTTTTTTTTTCCTATTATACAGCCATTTATCCATCCATTTCCATTTTCTTATCTTATATACCAACTTTGGTAAGAAAAAAACTCCAAACCCTTGTAACATCATCCAGTTCACAGGTTGCTAAATTCTTTATTGTGTCTCGACTTGGTCAGATCCATTTCCTCTCCATGTCCAATCTATACTCTCTGCCTTTTTCTTCTCCACATCTTCTATAGTGCACAATACTCAAATATTCAACTTGAATACCTTTGTGTGTTGAAGCAAAACCGACAAATTCATTATTTTATATGGCTGATTTGTGAACCACATAAGAAGAATATCTTCCAACCCTTTGGTTCCTGCCTGCATGCTGTAATTTCTTGTGGCTATATTTCCGTCATTTATGTCTAATTAAAGACAGCAGGTAGTGCTTTTCAAATTGTTTGTGAAATTAGCAAAATATTTGTGTCTTGTTTGGCTATAAGGAAATTCTAGCATAGACACACTTTGTGGAATTCTTTTCTACAAAGAAGAGGTGTATGTCACTCTTCACCATGGCAAGTGAAGAGGTTTGTGCCTTGGTAGAGCCTATCAAGAGTCTCACCACATGAATAGATTCTGAAGTATAAAATCAAACCACACTTCAACACCAACTACAAAGTGTGGAAGCAAAACTAGCTGATCAAGAGGCACATCAACCATGGAAAAATCGCATTGAGACCACACACGATAGTGTGGAAGGAAAGATGAAGCTAATCTTCCATGAAAAAGGTGGGCATGGATATTCAAACATGCATCACAATGAAGATGGAGAAGATAAGATGAGCTCCTTTAGCTCAACCAACCAAAGGTCACATACATTCCAAGTAAGACATGCTTACCATGAAGATCAAGGTATTAAACTTGACCTTCCTAAATTTTATTGTGATTTGAATGTGGAATTATTCTTTGAGTGGTTGCATGAAATTGAATCTATATTCGAATTTAAAGAGTATGATGGTGAGAGAAAATGCAAGCTAGATACTCTTAAGTTCAAAAAGTTTACTCAAATTTGGTATGATAATTTAAAAAGAACAAGAGAAAGACAAGAAAAATCAAATATAAAATCTTGGGAAAAACTTAAGAAACACCTAAGGAAAACATTTGTGCCAAGAGATTATGATCAAGATATGTATGTGAAAATTACCACTCTATGGCAAGGCTTATTTAGTGTAGAAGAATACACTAGAGAATTTGAAACACTAGCCCTTATTTATGATGTTCAATAAATAAAAGAACAAAAGTGTGCTAGATACTTAGGTGGCTTGAATACCTTGATAAGAGATAAAATTGACATGTACTCTTATGATTTTCTTAATAACTGGATCAAATTGGCTTTAAAATTTGAAAGACAAACCAAATCAAGAAAAGCCTATGTTAAGTCTAACGCTTCAACTTCAACTAAACCCTATTCTAACACATTTACACCTAAATCAACATCTTCGTATGATAAAAAGAATACTCAAGATGATAAAGGTAAAAATAATGTAGTTGAAATGGCAAATATACAATGTTTCAAATGTAAAGGATATGGACATTTTGCTAGAGATTTTCCTAACCAAAGAGCCTAAACTATGCATGAAATAGAAAGCATGGAACCATATGGTGATTATGATAATTTAGAAATTGAATCTCCTAATGAAATCTTAACAATCGATGAAGAAGAAGGACATCTATGTTTTGTAAAACAAATTGTGTTACAAATACAACCTAATGTAATACCTACTGAAAGAGAGAAAATTTTTAAGACTAAGAGCTATTTCGGTATGGGGGTAATAGGGGTGGAAAAAAATACCCCCACATTTTATATATCTTACATAATTTATTTAAAATTAAATAATTTTATTCTAATGAATACCCATTTTAGATTTTAATTTGATATAAAATGGGTATTTCTCTAAAAATATATTTATTATTATTAAATACATAATATAAAAGATATAAAATAGAGGAAAAATTTTTCCATCCCTATTACCCCCATACCAAACAAGCCCTAAGTGTAAAATAGGTGATGGGGCTTACAGACATATAATTGATAGTGGTTCATGTACAAATTTTGCTAGTGATAAATGGTTAAGAAACCTGGCTTAGAGATTACTAATCATCCTAAACCCTATTTTTTACAATGGCTAAATAAAGATAAAAGAGCTAAAGTAAACAAAAGAACCTTAATCATATTCTCCATTAGATACTATCATGATGAAGTTCTTGTGGATTACTTTTTAGAAGACCATGGTAATATGATAGAAACACAACTTATGATGATATTATGATTAAGCTTAGATGTTATATTGTCTTAATTAAAGTGATTAAATGGGCTTGAATTAAAGGGGGAACTCGGCTGATTTAGGCATGTATTTGAGCCTCCCTTCCCTATATATATATATCTACTTGTACACGTCGAGCATAATGAAGAAATAATCAAATTTTTTAGCTTAGAATCTATCTAGCTTTGCTGCATGTATTCTCCCTTCCAAGACTCATTTGATCATGGAAAAATCTGGGGTTTATCCTTCCTCCTTCGAGTATCTGAATGATTGGTATCATTCAAAGCAATCGGTGAAAAACTGCAACTTCCATTCGAGTGTAACCTACAACAAGACCTGTTTTCCTCTTCGAGATTCAACTGGCTGGATTTAAACTAGTGGAATAATCAATCCAACGCTTCCCTCCACTTTGATTCACATCACCAGGCCAAACCCTACCTAGCCACAGCAAAGCCTAGCTCTGTCTCCTATGTACCCTTATACTATCCCACATACTATTTTTGATCCAAAGAGTTGAAACACCCAAACAACGCTTCTATCACCTTACTCACACCCCCAAATCAACTTTCCATATGTAAAATTTACCCCCATGCAGACTTTATACATCCCATGCAACCCTTCAAACTTTTTCATATAATACCTAAACACCCACGTGAAACCCTAGATTCACCTATGAAAACTCTAGATTCTTCCATACGTACTTAGATTCTCCCATTAAAAACCCTAGATTATCCCATTAAAAACCCTAGATTCTCCCATACAAACCCTAGATTCTTCCATTGAAAACCCTATATTATTCCCTGCAAAACCTAAGATTCATTAATGCAAACCCTAGATTCTTCCACTCATGGTCATCCAAAATTTAGGTCAAATTCACATCCTTTCCCTCCTTCTCATCATTACATAACCTAGCATGTATAACATAAAAGGCCACATTATATCACATCATAATCACAGCATATACATATTATACTCATTCCACATTATATCTCATCCTTTTTCTCCCCCTTTTTCCTTTTTCCTTTTTCCTTTTCTTTCTTATCCTTTTTCTCTTTTCTTTTGTTTTCTTTTTCTATCCTTTGAGCCACCAGACATGGCCTACCTCCCCTCACGCCTAGGCCACCTCCACCCACCGACCCACTCCCCTCCCTCCTCTCCTTCTCCCCCCACGTGGCTGCTTCCTTTTTTGTTTCTCTTTGTTTCCTCCCCTCTTCCACATGTCACGCCCCTACCCCAGCCCCCTCCTTTCTTTCCTTCCTTATCCCCCCGATTGGCTAGCCTGCTCCCCTCTCTTTTCCTCAGGCCGTTGCCTACCCTTTACCTTCTCCCTTCCTTTCTTCCCTTTTTCGTCTGCTATGCCTGTCCATCGAGTCGCCCTACAGCTGCCACCACCTACCACCACTGCAACTCCCCCTCTCTCCCTCTCTCTCCCCCATCCTTTTCTTCCCCATTTCAGACCAAACCAGCCCTACACTCCCTTGCAACATATGACCTTTCTTTCCTCTTCTTCCCTTCCCTCTCCCTACCACCTGACCACCTCCTTATGACCCGATCGGTTACCCACTGCCCTATTCTCCCTCTTCATTTTCTTCTCCTTATCCTCTCCCCTTATTTCTACACCACCACCCCCTCTACCGCTTCCTCTGCCTCACCAACCACCTGCACTACCTTCTACTCCCACCCTGCACCAAAACTACACCCCTCGAGCTGCCCTGTAGCCTCCTTCTTCCTCCCCTCTTCTTTTCCTTCCTTCTAGGCAACCACCCTTTACCTACTCCTTCCGTAGCATTCCCGCTACCTCTATTGCTACCTGAGCCACCAAACACTCCCTGTAACCTCCCTTAGCACCCCCACACCTCCTTTGGCCGAAACCAACACTTATAGCCCCTCATTTTCTCCCTCCCTTTTCTTTCGTTCTTAGCCCCCTCCACCTCAGTAAACACCTTTGCATCCTCGCTACCGCTAACATCGCTACCCTTAGCCACCAACAACCTTTCCTAAACCACCACCCACACCCCCTCTTCACCCCTACACCCTTCCCTTACCGTAAATCCTCCCCTACTTTTCGTCTTTCTTAGCCTCAAAACCCTAACCTAAAAACAACACTTCCTCCACCCTTTCATGCCATTTTGAGCCCTTTTACCTCTTATTTTACATGTAGCTCATGCTACATGAGTAGGATGAGTTGCTGTATGCCTTGGTATAATTTGGTAAATAAGTTTTAAGGTATAATAATATTTAAGTTAATTATTTCATTAATTAAGTTTTAATTTGTTGTTTTGCATGATATATATTGTTTAATTATTATATTTATTTGCTTATATTGATTGATAAAATGGAGATAATGTTAGTTTTTGTGCTATGTGTGGAAATATTTCTTAAAGGAAAGAGTTTGGTTAATAATGAAAATGTTGAGTACTTATCCATGTTGTATTATGTTACTGTGAACATTGATGCATGAATAATATTATTATAAGACCTAGGGGCATTTTAGTAATATGTCATGTGCAAGAGTGTGGCCTAATATGTGTGAGTGTTAATGAGTATTATGTTGAAATATAAGAGTTGGTGGAGTTGGACAATGAGAATGGAGTATTATTATTACTATTTCACATTATGATGATAATTTAATAAAAGTGGTGTAACAAAGGTTAAAATGGTAATTTTGTGAGTAAAAGGGCATCATGGTCATTTTAGAAGTAAAGGGAAAAATGGTAATTTTCTAAGTAAAAGGGGTATTATGGTAATTTTGAAAGTAAAGGGCAAAATGGTACTTTATAAATAAAAGGGTATTATGGTAATTTTAGAAATATAGGCCAAAATGGTAATTTTGTAAGTAAAAGGGGTAAAGCCAAAATTATAATTAATAGAGAAGGGTAATTTGGTAATTATGATAATAGAGAATGGTAATTTAGTAATTTAACCAACTAAAGGGTAAAATGGTAATTATAACAATAGAGAAGGATAAAATTGTAATTATGATAATGGTGAAGGACAATTTGGTAATTATGATGATGGCGAAGGGAAATTCGGTAATCATGATAATGGAGAAGGGTAATTAGGTACTTTGACCAACAAAAGGGCAATTTGGTAATTATAATAAAGGAGAAAGGCAATTTTGTAATCTAACCAACCAAATGGAAATATGACAAGTGTAACAATTATGAAGGGCAATTGGTGACCTAATAAGTGTGGAAGATAACTTGGTAACCTAAATCGATCAAGGGATAATTTGGTAAATATATAATAAGCAGAGTAATATGGTAAATTGGTAAGTAAAGAAGGGATAAATAAAAAATTATACAAGTAATTTTTATTAGAAAAGTTTCGTATTTTAAATAATTAAGGATTTTATTTTAAAAATTTATTAAATAAATTATTGTATTTAAAATAAAAAGAAAAATAATTAGGACAAATTAAGAAGAAATTTATAAGTATTTTTATTAGAAAAGTTTTGGGTATTTTAGGTAATTAGGGATTTTATTTTGAAAAATTAATTAAATAAATTATTTTATCTAAAATAAGAAGGAGAAAATAGTTTCAAATTAATAGGAATTTTATAAATAATTAAATTGGAGAAATTTAGGGTGTTTTGCTAATTTAAATGAAATTTTTAGAAAATCTTTTAAAAATCCTAATTTAGCTTAAAAAGGGATTTAAAGATTATTTTATTTAAAAATTATTATTTTTAAATATCCTAAATATTCAGATTAATTTAATTGGCCCTAACATAATTATTTTTCCCTTTTCCTTTTTCCCTTTTTCCTTTTTCTTTCTTTTTCTTTCTTCTTCTTTTCTTTTTCTTTTTCTTCTTCTCCCCGAAGTGGGCCAGCTCGCAGCCCAGTTTCCCTTCTTCCTTTCCTTCGGCCCAGCCCGTGCCGCGCACCCTTCGTGCCCCTTCCAGCACCACGTTTTGATTGTTTTTCCAACAACACGCAACGTTTCATTTAAACGGTACCTGTG
Organism: Tamarix chinensis; assembly: GCA_030549775.1. Taxonomy (NCBI): domain Eukaryota; kingdom Viridiplantae; phylum Streptophyta; class Magnoliopsida; order Caryophyllales; family Tamaricaceae; genus Tamarix; species Tamarix chinensis. The sequence goes on from CM060181.1 coordinate 68,096,155, forward strand.
TCGTCGAATCGCCCGGTCTCCCCTCTTTTCTTTTCTTTCTTTCCTTCATAAACCACCCAGCCCAGCCCCTTTCTTCTTCTTCCCCATCCTTCACACCTCCCAGCCTCGACGCGCCAACCTGCCATCGCTGCTGCCGATCCGAAGGTTCCGGCGCCGATCTCGCTCCTTTGACTTGCCTTTCCCTTCCTTTCTCTTCCTGTTTTTGGCAACCCTTTGACCCAACCAAATCTCCCCTTTCACGTGCATTTTTCTCTCCCCTAGCCTACACAACCCCTTACCCTGAATTGCTGCCACCGGCCAAACAACGCTGCCGGTTACCATAACTCTACTTGCCCAACTCTCTAGTCGATCCACAGACCCTAACCTATCATTTACACTCTATAAATACCCCCAATGATAACCTGTATTGAGCCTTCGATTTCATTACCCTGAATTTGACACTTTTCGCCGCCGACTCTTTAGACCCCTCTTCCGCTCCCTCTGGCCAACCTTGCCGCCATCCATGGCCACCAAAATATTCCTTGCACCTCCCTATAGCTAACCAAATCATCCATCCCCCTCGATTCGTCCTCCACAAGCCGTCCCTACTATGCGAAGTAACCCCGTCGACCAACATGTTTTCCAGCTCCGCCACCCTTTGTGCCATCCTTATCCACGTCTTCCACCGCTTCCACCGCTTCCTTCACCACCCAAATTGTTCTGTAGACCATCCTCCACCTTCCCCTACCTTTCTTTTCCTCTTTCTCCCGCTGCTCCTCTCTTTCTCTTCTTCCGTCCATTTCGGCCACCACCCACTTCACTGTGTGCCTCCACCATCATTATGTCCCTCTCCTTCTGGGCAACTCAAAACACCCCAGCTCCCACCTTAATTCTCCCTATCTTTTTCCCAGCATGCAACTTTTACCCTTTTCTTTTCTTTTTCCGGCCACCGCCGCCGCCTCCGTGCACCACTGACGTTACCGCCTATCCCCACCAGCCTAAAGGTGAACCCTAGACCCTCTCAGCCATTTTCCCTATTTTTATAAACTTTAGATTATTTTATTTTAATTATTTGTATATAAATATTATTATTATTATTATTATTATTATTATTTCAAATATGTATTATCATTATTATTATTAATATTAATGTTTTTATTATTATTTATGTTAAGGGTTGAAGCCCTATTGTGTTTTTAATTCAATTTTATAATTATTCTTCTTATTATTTCTATTATTACTATTATTAATATTAATATGTTATTATTATTATAATAATTATTATTTTTATTATTACTGTTTCGAATTACTGTTATTATTATTTCATTATTAATATTACAACTAATTTACTATTAGCTTTGCTATTATTATTATTATTGTTATTATTGTTGTTGTTGTTATTATTATTATTATTATTATTATTATTATTTCATTTTTATCATTATTACTATATTTGGTTATTTATTCTACTAATATTATTATTAGTATTATTTTGGTAAAGGGGCCGAAGCCTTTATTTTACTTTTTTTTTTAATAATGTCCTCATTATTATTATTATTTTAGTTACTATTATTATTCTTATTTATATTCTCATTGATATTATTTTTAGTATCATTATTATTATTAAGGTAAAGTATTTAACCCTATATTATCAACTTTTATAATATTTCTATTATTTCTAGATCTTTAGCAAAGTTAGAATTTTATTAATGTTATTTTTATTAGTATGTTATTATTTGGTCAAAGCCCTAAGGAGGCGTAGGAGCATGCTCCAAAACCGGTGTCGTTTCAGGTAAGGGGTGCTAAGGCCTTTTGTGTGCTTATATGCATTATGTGCTTTGCATGCGATGTATCATATGTTCATTATTGTAATTATTTTGTATATGGTATGACGTGGAGTTCAAGCATGTTCTAGTATTGTTATATGCCATGTGTATTATTTATATATGATGATATGTGTTGTGACCCTGTAAGGCATACATGTGAGGGTGTTGATGTTGTTTGTATGGGAGAAAGGATGAAAAAAGAGGATGGGGAAATAGGTTGACCATGGGAGGTGAGTTGACCTAATTATTTTAGTGATTCATGAGTGACGGAATAAAATGGAGAATTTTGAGGTTTCGTGTGGGAGAATATGATTTATGATTTTATGGTTTTGTATGGGAGAATATAATTTATGGTTTTATATGGGGGAGTCTAATTTATGGTTTTGTATGGGAGAATCTAATTTATGGTTTTGTGTGGAAGAATAAAATTTATGATTTATATGGAAGAATCTAATTTGTGGTTTTTTGGGGGAGACTATAATTTATGTTTTGCTTGGGAGAAACTAAATTATGATTTTATATGGATATTCTAATTTATGGTAGTATGGGAGAGTCTAATTTAGGGTTGGTAAGGATGAATCTTTGGTTGTGTATGGATTGAATTTAAGATTCTGTATAAAGGAATCTAGGGTTCAAATTATAAGGAAAGATCCAGGATTGCATGGTTGGATTTAGGGTTTCACGTGGGATTTTAGGGTTTGCATGAAAAAGTTCGAAGGTTTGCATGGGGAGGTTAATGTTTGCATGGGTATGAAATTTACGTGTGGAAAGTTGATTTGGGATGTAAGGAAGGTAATGTAAGTGTTGTTTGGGTGTTTGAACACTTGGGATGAAAAATAGTACGTAGGACATTATATGGGTATGGAGGAGACTGAATTAGGGTCTGGAGTGATTAACTATGGGATGTTGTGATTAACTAAGGTTTGGAATGGCTAATTATGGTTGTTATGGTTAAATAGGGTTTGGAGTGCCTAACTATGGGTTGTTGTGGTTGATTAGGGTTTGGTGTGGCTGCTTAGGGTTTGTATTGTACCATGTGTTTTTTGTGATTAAAGTGTAATTATGATGTTGGAATTTATGATTTGTGATGTGTGTTGATTCATGCATGTCTAGGGCAAAAGCTTTTAAATAAGATACTTAAAACATTAATCACTTAAAGTGAAAGACGATTGAGCCAGGTCCCACGGATCCACCGGTTAGAAATAGTGGTTAGGGCGCGTAGTCCTATATGTCTCCGATCCACTGGCTATAATAGTGGTTAGGGTATGTTACCCGATGTGCCCCCGATCCACCGGCTATAATAGTGGTGGATTTTGAGCTCAATAAATCTAACAGTTTGCTAAGACATCAAAAGATATTAATTACTTATAGTGGAACACTATGCGAACAGGAACCGAACCGATCCATCGGTTAGGAATAGTGGTTAGGATTTTTACCCTATATGTGACCGATCTACCGGTAATAATAGTGGTTGGGGCACGATGCTCCATATGTGATCGGCCCACCGGTTATAATAATGGGGTGTTCCTGTATTCGCATAGATTTGATAAAAGGCATGGTATGAAACGATTCCTGATCAAACATAAATTAAGCAATGAATCCGGACTATAATTGGGCCTTTATACTTTTACCTGAATGGTCATATGCATTATGTTGTCATGTTAGTCTTATGCTTTATTATTATTCTGTATTCTTTATGTGCTATTATGTGTTGGCCTTAGTGCTCGGTTACCTTACTCAATATGTAGCGTACTGATCATCCTTTTCATGGGTGCTGCTCAATCCCACAAGTAGTATGCCCTTCTAGCTTTGTGCAGGTGGGCGAGACATCAGTCGGGGATATGTGTTGAGTTTGTTTTGGCTCGAAGTTCGAGAGAGTTGTGGCCATATTTCAGTCTTTATGCGATTCTATTTCCTTTTATTATTTCTTTTGTATCATAATTATCCTCTTGGATTTATTACCTTGTATTAAGTATTTATCCTCTTTGATTTCGCACTCTGATTTCTATTTTATTATGGTTCATAAACGTTTATGCGTACTCTGATTTTTAACGTATGATCTTTCGAGTTCTTTTATGAATTGTTGGTTGAGTTCAATGTAAATATTTTCCTTAGCCTTAGCACTTGGTACAGAAACGGTCGAAGAGAATCGGTTTGGTACTAAGTGTGGCGGTAACATCCTTAGAATTCACGGGTTTTAAATTAAGTATTTTAAATACTTTTTCTTTAAAAAAATTTAGTGAATTTTGGGGTGTTACAGTAACCTAAACCGATTAAGGGGTAATTTGGTAAATATACAATAAGTAGAGTAATATGGTAAATTGGTAAGTAAAGAAGGGATGACTTAACAATTATACAAGAAAGAGGTAAATCAGTAAACCATTCAAATATGTCATTGAGATAATGGATTTTTGTAATAAGACTCAAGTAGCACTAAATAGTGAGATAATGATGTTTGATAATTAGTAAGTATCACGAGAACAAAACCTAAATCAAAATTGAATGAGATTATGAAGGCCTTATTAATTCCTCCGTGTCACCTTGGATAACTGTATGAATAAGAAATACCTAATGATATCAGAATGACTGAAAGTGAATAAGTATTTGATTGTTGTGCTTTTTGTTATTACCTTAATTAAGACACTAATACTTAAAGTGAAATACCTCTAGATTGGGAATAGAGGCTCTTGAAGAGTCACTACCCTAAAGACGTGGTTTAACCCATGATTATTCTTGTATTTGCTGGTCAGCCTTTGTGCCTCAGCTAGGCCCTGTATCTTACTCCATCTAGCTCTACGAACCTATTTAGGTAATATGAATACTGATGCATTAGGTGTCCTTGTTGGTAGTGTACTAAGTGGTTGTATGCACTAGTACAACTAGGGTACCTTTGCATCCCTAGGTTGATGGTTGAAGGGTACCGAGTAACTTGTATGCAGTAGTATGACTGGTGTACCTTTGTGTCCTGGGATCTTGATCTCCCATTCGAGGTAAATAAATGGAATCATTGTGCTAATTAAAAGGGAAAAACACTAATCATGAAAGTGAAAGACAAATGAGCTGGGCTTAGATGGATTATATTATGAGTACTTGTCCACAGATTATAATAGTGGCCTAGGAGCATTCTGTTCTGGAAGATGTTTATGATTACTAGTCCATCGAATATAATAGTAGCTTAGGATCTTTTTGCCCTGAAATATTTTTATGAGCATTGGTCCACTGGATATAATAGTGGCCCAAGAGCATTTTGCCCTGGATGATGTTTATATGTATTCTAGTCTACTAACTATAATAATGAGTGATCTCGAGCTCAATAAATCCAACTTAGTTGTGAATAAATCATGGAAAATACTAATCACTTATAGTGGAACACTATGTGAGTCAAGGCCAGATAGGGCCACTAGCAAATAATAGTGGTCTGGAGCGTTCTACCCTAGAGACCAATACACCAGCAATAACAGTGCTCAGGAGCATTCTACCTTATATGTATTTCGGTCCACCAGCTATAATAGTGGGGATCCCGCACTTACATAGATATAAAATTGAAGAGATCATTGAATAATGATGGACTAATGGCTTAAGGCCCAGAAGTATTGATTGTACATTATGACTTATTAATATTTGATGGACTTGTTATATATGTGAATGTTTTGTATGCTCATCTCATTATATATGTATATTGTTTTTGTATCATATGTTACATTGCAAGCCTACTTTTAAGTATGTTTTAAAGGATTTAGTACCATAGTACTGAAGGGTTCCATTCATGGGGCCCCTGCTTATTTAATGGGCAGTGTCCCTTACAAGCTCTTTTCAGGTGCTATTCAAGTTGATAATGGGAACGAGCATAAGGAATTATCTGGACCTTTAGGGTTTCCTTCTTTCTTTCTTAAATTCCTAGTTTAAATGTAATATTTATCCTTGTAACCATCATTGATGGATTTCATTCTTGTGAAATATTATTTATGCTACTCTGATTTTAATATGGTTTGAATTTCTAGCCATCTGTATTTCATTCTTTTAGCCTTAACACTTGGTATTGGAATGGTAGAAGTAAATCAGTATGGTACAATGTGTGGTGGTAATATCCTTAGAATTCACAATTTTGTCATTTTGCTTCCACTAATTCTTTTAATAAAATAAAATTTTTTAGTAGTGAAAACTCCTTAATAAAGCAAAGTTTGGAACCATATTAGCTAAAGGTCAAGATTAGAGCAGACGTATTTAGTAAATTCAATAGTAGATTAATGAGAATCCTAACAACTCAACTCTCCATTAGGAAGAAAAGCCTTATATTAGGCTATATGAAAACTATGCTCAGTATGAGGAAATATTTTTTATGTAAAAATATAGAATAATGTGGCTACAGTTAGGGGACTCAAATAATAAGTTATTCTATGCAAATGTGAAAGCTTGATAAGTAAAACATAAGATAACAATAATCGAGAGATTCCATGGTACTTGGGCTCCAGATCAACATTTAATACAAGAAGCATTTGTAGAGTTGTATCAAAATCTTCTAGGGCTTTAATAGCCCTTATATAGAACTGATAAGTGTAACTTTTGTATTTTATTATTAAGGTTTATAAGAGTTTTTACCTCTACTTTCAGTTGGAATTATCCCTTTTTGTTCTTGTTACTACCTTTGTGTTGTAAAAATTTGCAAGGTCTCAAGCAACAAAAAATTCAGGAATGATGAAAAAAAGAACAAGCTTAAAGGGAGAAAAAAGGAAAAAAAAAGCAGTAAAAAGGAGAAGAAGTTAAAGTGGAAAGAGATTTAGAGCTAAAATATAAATTCTAGAATAAAATGAAAGCAATAATACATATTTAAAGTATATGGGCCTGAAATAAGTGGAATTTATACCAAGAAACAGTCTGAATTTGGAGAATCTTTCAAAATCAAAGTTGTATATCTTTCTAATAGCTTTCCAACTAATCTAATATCAGCATAATTGGAGTTACGATGAAAATGTTATGGTCAAAATACGCATCATTGTCATAACTAACATGGGAAGCCCATCTTTATCAATACCCTAGGGATCTAAGAGGCGGTAATATAAAAACTCTCATTCTAATTTCTTGAAGCAGCCTCCACTCCCTCTCTCTTCTCTCTTCTCTCTTCTCTCTCCTCTTCCCCAATTCATCAAGATCTCTCTTGTAAATTAGAGAACGAGGTGCAAGATGTTTAATTTTTACAAGAATTTGTGAACATCAAGGGTATTATCTAATGTTCTTTTCTCTATCTATGGAACCTCTTGTGGTTTCTAATATTCTTTCTATGAATTTGATAGGCTAGATCTTGTGCTAAGATGAAGGGGAATTTCCCCCGATCTGAATGTGTTGAATTATTACATCCTTTTTTATTCAATTCATGATCTATGTGTTGTGTTATTGATTGATTGACGGATTGATGAACCATGACTAGGTACCTGTGAGATCAATAGATAAACCAGTATTAGACCCAATAGAATAATGGGAGATTAAATTGTAGGTCGAGAGATGATTGTCTTGTCCTCTACAACAATAAAGGAGGAAACTTTACGGACTTGAATGCATTACATTCTGTTAGACTCTAAAATAGAGATAGTTAGGGCCATAGATATGTAATAGGGTGGTTGTGGCTTGAGAAAGCATAACACCTTCTATCCTTATTGGCATCATTGATTATGATTGTTGAATTATTTTGTGATGTGATATTAGATTACATGTGAGGATCGGGGGCGATGAACCAGAACCTTAGCTCTTCTATTTATTTGATTCACTTGAGTGTTATTTTCCTTTCCTTTTACATAGTTAATTATTTTAGATTAAAATTTATTATTTCATATCATCTTGTAGTCTATACATAGCTATGTTCTATCATTTTCCTAGTGGTCATTCACCAATCCCTGTAGGATTGACCTTGCTACTACTCCGACCAGGTGCACTTATGATAGGAACGTGTCAAGTTTTTGGCGCCATTGCCGAGGATCAGCAACAATTGACATTAGGACTCAAGGAATTTATTGTGATCTAGACATTTATTTTTATTTTATTTTTTTTGCATTTTTTTGTGGTTGACTAATCTTGGGTGTAGGTGTTTTTTATTTAGTATAGGTACACTAGTGCATGACCCATGCTAGTGGGGGTATGTTATTGCCACTTGATCTCGAGATCCAGAGAACCATCTCACACTTACGTAGGTCATAGACCACACGCATTGAAATGAAAAACCAATCCCCCACCCCATTATAGACAAATCCCACCACAAGGGCACATAATACTCCAAGAACGAGCTCCTATCTAAGAGAAAGCTCCCATTCATAGGTCACTTCGGGACTATGCTACACCGAGCCTTGATGGCTGAACCTCAAGCATATGAAGACCAGCCATACAAGCTAATAATTTTGAGATGAAGCCTGCCATCATCTAGATGCTACAAGTGCCAGTTCAATTTGGAGGTAACCTTAATGAAGATCCCCACTCCCACATTGCTAACTTTATAGAAATCTGTGGTACTTTTTAGTTAAATGGTGTTTCTAATGATGCAATTAGGCTTAGATTGTTCCCTTTTTCTTTACGTGATAAGGCTAAGAGTTGGTTACACTCATTAGCCCCAGGGTTTATTACTACTTAGGATGATTTGATGAACTCTTTCCTTTCTAGATATTTTCTACCATCAAAAACTGCAAAATTACGGAATGACATTGCTACCTTTATACAAAATGACCTTGAATCACTTTATGATGCATGGGAATGGTTTAAAGATTTGGTTAGGAAGTGTCCAGATCATGGCCTGCCTTTGTGGCTTCAGATGCAAACTTTTTATAATGGTATCTATGCTACTAATCATTCTATGATAGATGTAGCTGCAGGAGGTACCATTATGAACAAGACACTAGAGTAGGTTTATGAGTTCATTAAGGAGCTAGCCTCGAATTCCCACCAATGGCACTCCAAATGTGCCCCAATACCAAGGACTCCAGGAATTCACTCTTTAGATTCCATCACAGCATTAGAGGCTAAGATTGATTTGCTTGGTAAAAAATTTGACAAAATTTTTAGTACTTCTTGTATGTATGTATATGCTAATGCACCTATGTATGAGTTATGTGGTGGATCACACTTTAGCACAGAATGTCAAGTTGGGAATCTCTTTCAACAATCTTATAATCAAGTGAACTACATGGGTATTAGTTATAGGAGACCAAACAATCCCTAATCCAATGTGTACAATCCTAGATGGAGAAACCATACAAACTACAATAGGAGAAATGAAGTTCCTAAAAAGCCTCTGAAATTCACACAACAACAACCAACACCTCCAGCTCCTTTACCGCCCTAACAAACTCAATCTTCTTCCCTTGAAGAGATGATGACCAAGTTCATCAATCGCACCGAGAGTGCCCTTCAAAAAAATGACGCTCAAATTAAAGCTCACCTTCAGAAACAAAACACCTGCCTCCAAAATCAGGATGCATCCATCAAGAACCTAGAGGCACAGATTGGACAACTTGCTAATGCCATTTTAGGTAAAGCACCTAACACTTTGCCTAGTGATACAATCATTAATCATAAAGAGCAAATTAATGCAATAACCTTAAGGAGTAGGAAACCACTACCTAAACCATACCCTCAAGAACCCAAAGATGTTGAAGAAAAATCTCCTAAAGAGAAAGCACCTGAAACACAACCAAAGGCGATCCACACTTCATCTCAAGAGGTAAAAGCATATGTTCCCCCTCCTCCTTTTCCAGGTAGGATTGTACAACACAAGTTAGATGCTCAATTTGTAAAATATCTTGATGTACTTAAGAATGTGCACATTAACTTATCATTGCTTGACATCATGAGACAGATGCCCAGTTATGGGAACTTTCTAAAGGACATAATCACTCACAAGAGGAAATTGGATGAGTTTGAAACAGTAAGTTTGAATGAGGAATGTTGTGCAATCTTGTAGAACAAACTTCCACTAAAGCTCAAGGATCTAGGAAGTTTCACTATCCCATGTGTAATTGGGGATCTAAAATTGAAGAAGGTGTTGTGTGATCTCGCTAGCATTAATTTGATGCCTTTCTCTATTTTCACGCGTTTAGGTCTAGGGGAACCAAAACCCACCAATATGTCCTTTTAGTTAGCTGATCGATCTATCAAATATACTAGGGTTATTATTGAAGACATTATAGTTAAAGTGGATAGATTTATCTTCCCTGTTGACTTTGTTGTGCTACATATAGAGGAAGACCACAAAGTCCCCCTATTTCTTGGTAGGACTTTCTTAGCAATAGGACGCACTCTCATAGATGTCCAAGAGGGTAAGCTCATTCTTCATTTCGAAGGTGAAGAAGTCACTTTTATTGTATTTAAGAGCATGAAATACGCCTTAGATGATAACACTTGCTATCACATTGATATCTTGGATAATGTAATTGATGATTGTTTTCAAGCAAGTGTTGTGTAGGATCGCCTAGAAAGGTGCTTGATTCAATAAAGAGAGTGGGAGAACGAAGAGAAAGAAGAAGAGGTTGTCCGGTACTTGAATGCACATCCACCATATGGTCATCACACTATGGTCCCATTATGAGGGCTAGAGAGGGCCCAGATTCCAAAATTAATGTCATCCATTGAGGAACCTCCCACGCTAGAGCTCAAGCCACTACCTTAGAATTTGAAATATGCATTTCTTGGTTATAATGATACACTTTCCATCATTATTTCTTTATCTTTGACTAATTTGCTGGAAGAAAAATTGATGAGAGTGCTTAAGGAATGAAAGAAGGCCTTCGGATAGACCATTGCTGATATTAAAGGGATTAGCCCTTCCATGTGCATGCATAAAATTATCGTGGAAGGCAACCATAAGAAAATGATCCAACTTCAAAGGTGATTGAACCCAACAATGCAAGAGGTGGTGAAGAATGAGGTAATTAAGCTATTAGATGAAGGTATGATCTATCCAATCTCTGATAGCTCTTAGGTTAGTCCTGTCCAAGTTGTTCCCAAGAAAGGGAGAATCACAATAGTCAAGAATGATAATAACGAATTGGTGCCTACTAGAACTTTTATAGGTTGGTGTGTCTGCATTGATTTTAGAAAGGTGAATGATACCACTAGAAAAAACCACTTCCCCCTTCCCTTCATTGACCACATGCTTGAACGCTTGGCAGGCTGTGACTATTATTTCTTTCTTGATGGGTATTCTAGTTATATGCAAATACCTATTTCCCTTGAGGGCCAAGAGAAGACTACCTTCACTTGTCCTTATGGCACCTTCGCATATAGACAGATGCCATTTGGTCTTTGTAATTCCCTAACCACATATCAAAGTTGTATGATGGCTTTGTTTTATAAAATGATTGAAAATTTATGAAAATTTTTATTGATGATTTTTCAGTCTTTGGACCGTCATTTGATGCATTCTTAAATAATCTTGAGCTTGTTCTTAAGCGTTGTGAGGATAAAAATTTGGTTCTAAATTGGGAAAAGTGTCATTTGATGGTCCAGGAAGGAATAGTTTTAGGGCATAAGATTTCATGCAAAGGGATAGAGGTAGACAAAGACAAAATTGAAGTCATTGAGAAATTGCCACCCCCTCCATGTGTTAAAGATATACATAGTTTCCTTGTCCATGTAGGTTTCTATAGACGTTTCATTAAAGATTTTTAAAAAATTTCAAAACCTCACTGTGATCTGTTGGCTATAGATATGCCCTTTCACTACTCTGATGCATGCCTGGTTACCTTTAACACTTTAAAGGAAAAACTTGTGGATGCTCCAGTTATTGTTACTCCTGACTAGAATTTACATTTTGAAATTATGTGTGATGCTAGTGATGTAGCTATAAGAGAAGTGTAAGGACAAACTTTGTCATATTATCTATTATGCTGGCAAGACTTTGAATTCAGCACAAATGAATTATGAAACAACTAAAAAAGAATTGCTAGATGTGGTTTTCTCCTTTGACAATTTTCATCCTTATCTATCACTTAACAAGGTCATTGTCTATACTAACCATGCTGCCTTGAAGTATCTTTTTGTTAAGCAGGGTGCAAAGCCTAGAATCATTCAGTGGATTTTATTGTTGCAAGAGTTTGACATGGAAATCAAGGATAGGAAGGGTAGCAAGAATCAAGTAGTTGATCATCTTTCTCATTTATCCTCTACCTACGAGGTCAATTAGGAACCTACACCTATTAGAGATGCATTTCCCGATGAGACACTCTACGCAGTTACAAATCATCCTTGGTATGCTGATATTGTGAACTATATTGTAAGTGGAATCTTATCCAATGATCTTTCCTTTCATCAAAGGAAGAATTTCTTACATGATCTGAGGTATTACCTTTGGGATGATCCCTACCTCTATAGGATTTGTGTTGATCATGTCATTTTAAGATGCATCCTTGAGCATGAAATGCATTCTATACTATTTCATTGTCATAGTAAAGAGTTTGGTGGCCATTTTGGCCCCACCAAAACAATTGCAAAAGTCTTGCAATATGGATTCTATTGGCCTACCTTATTTTATGATGCATACTCCTTTGCTAAGACTTGTGATAGGCACCAAATAATGGGAAATATTTCTAGAAAATAGGAGATGCCCCTCACAAACATTCTTGTAGAGGAGTTATTCGATATCTAGGGAATCAATTTTATGGGACTGTTTCCTAAGTTTATGCTTAATGAATATATTCTTGTGGCAGTTGATTATGTATATAAGTGGGTAGAGGCTATATCCACTCCTAAAAATGGTGCAAAAGTCATTACAAAATATTTGAAAAAGAATATCTTTTCAAGGTTTGGGACACCTACGACTATCATTAGTGATGGGGGTTCTAATTTTTGCAATAGAGCATTTAATGCTCCTTTGAGTAAGTATGGAGTTAACCATAAGGTTTCTACCATATATCATCCTTAAACTAGCAGTCAAGGGGAGGTTTCAAACCATGAGCTTAAGAGAATTCTTAAGAAAACGGTTAACTCCTTAAGAAAGGATTGGTCCTTAAAACTTGACGATGCTCTGTGGGCTTATTGAACCGCTTTTAAAACCACCATAGGAATGTCCCCTTATAATCTTATTTTCGAAAAATCGTGTCACCTCCCTGTAGAACTTGATAATAAATTATTTTGCGTTACTCGTTTCCTTAACTTTGATATGCAAGCTGTAGGTGAGAAGAGGCTCCTTCAATTAAATGAACACAATGAATTTCAGGTTAAGGCATATGAGAGTGCGAGGCTATACAAGGAGCACACAAAAAGGATTCATGATCAATGCATCACCAAAGGATAATTTGAAGTGGGGCAACAAGTGCTTCTATTTAATTATCATTTGCAATTGTTCCCTAGAAAACTTAGATCCTGATGGTTAGGACTATTCACAATCACGCAAGTTTTTTCATCTAGAGCAGTTAAAATCTCTAGCATCGATAAAGAACCATTCAAAATGAATGGACAAAGGTTGAAGGTGTATGAAGGTGGTGAGGTTGCAGCCCTCAAAACTACCATTCTTCTGGATGATCCCAAGTGAAGCGAGGAAGTCAAGCTAATGACTATAAACAAGTGCTTCTTGGGAGGCAACCCAAGTTTTTTATTTTTATTTTATTTATTTTTCTTATTTTTGTTCTCTTGGTTTGTTTGTTCTTTGATTCCTTATGGCTTTTGTTTGATGGATTTGTAGGTGGTGATGTGAAAATTCTAATTCAAATGGTGACCATGGTCAAATTATTTGAGTGTGAAGGTGCGAAAATAACCAAGCAAATTCTTTGCACCTCCACCAAATTCTCCATCACCACAACTACAAAACATTGCCGCCATCCCACCACCACCACAACCACCATCACATCAACCACTAACCTCTGCCATCTCCTCCATCAGATTGATCCATAGATTTTTGTCCCTTCTTTTATTTTCTGCTTCTTGTTTCACATTGATGACAATGTGATACATAAGCATGGGAGAGAATATGGCCTATCCTTATCATTTGGTTAGCATTCTGTTCTTCCCTATTTTATTTTGATGAGTGTTATTGTCTTTTTCCTTCGTTATTTCTTTTGGATATTTATCTAGAAAAAAACAAGCAAAACAAGAAAAGAAAAGAAAAGGAAATGACCCTTCATTGATGATATTAAAGAGTATGTTTTATCTTCCAATGGCATGAGTGTTTAGTTTGGCATGTTAAGACCCTTTGGATCATCTTTTGAAAATGCATTTCTATATGCTTGAATTTTTTGGTTGCATTGTTATAAGATAAGTGTAATTGTGTTCGAGAACTTTAGGGTTATACATGCCTTAACATTCTTCTGGTATTTTAGTTTGACTTATGCTAATTTACTCTTTGCCAAAGGGGTTAGAATTAGAGAATTTTAGACCTAGTGATACTTTGAGCCTTTAAATTGATACATCACTATGGTCTCTCATTTTTCTTTTGTGTGTGTCTCCCACCATGACTTGGGAAATTAGAAGTTGCAATGGTTTTCTTCAAAGACACATATGACTTAGACGTGCATTAAAATGATAGAGGCGTTTTTTTTTTTTTTTTTGTCATAACCTACATTAGCCAAATAGCCTAACCTTCATATTTTATCCTTTACTAACCCCATTGTGCTTATGGCTATTTTCCTTGTTCTAACCACACATGTAACCCAATTTTCTTTATCCCTCCCTAAGCCTAGAATAAATGGTTATTGTGCAATTTGAAAAAAGGAAGTTGGATGTGTGATGTAAGCTAAGAATGGGGGAGGTGTGAAAGAGTGAATGGTTGAGTATGATGAAAAGTAAATCGATATATCTCTTATAAAAAAAAAAAAGAAGAATCAATAAGAAGTTTGGGGTGCTTGTGTTTCATGATGAAAAGTTGGGATGGTAAAATATATGTTATTAAAAAAAATATACTATGTCTCATTGATACTAGACTTTTAAATCCACTTTAAAAAATAAATAAATATGTCCTAACCTTTTAACCCATGTCCCCATTACAACCCTAACAAGACCTCTTGATTTTTGTGTGTTCTAAGTTTTTCTAGTGGTGGAGAATTGAAAAGCATTTCAAGCATATGGGTGATCTTCATCATGAGTTAGAGGACTAGAGCGGAACCTTTAAATACAATAAAACACATGAGAGGTGTGTCCACAAGACCTAACATTAGAATTCTAATTTGAAAATTTGAGGAATGAGTGAGTCGGTATATGGTTGCCTGTTGTCCATTGTTGCATGGCAGGTCTCTAAAGGCCGATAGTGTAGTTACATTTCTCACATAAGGGGGCAACCTAAATATCTTTTGAAAAAGGACTTTGACCCTTTAATTGTTATATTTTTAGGTCTTATTGCTTCTTACTTGACTCTTGTGCTATTAAAGGGCTAGACACTCTTTCCTAAGAAAGGGATCCTACTATTTTTTTCCCATGGTGGGTTTCTTGTATTACTTTGCTTGGGGACAAGAAAATGTTTAAGCATGGGGGAGTTAAGTGGATTTTTAGATTTTAAACAGGGACCAAGTGGTGGATCTCATACAAGAAAAAGAAAATTTGAATCCCATCTTATATGATCATGTCAAGTAAGCTTTGTTTTATTTTAGAAACAAAAATGCTCCTGGCCTCAATAGCTATACTATCAAAATTTTCAAGCCATCATGGGATATTGTAGGTTCTAATATTTGGAATTGTGTGAAGGAAATATCTTATAAAGGAACTATCCTTATGTTTCTCACCCCACTTTACCCACTTTGATTTATAAGTGTGATAACCCTAGTAAAGTGACCAAGTTAAGCCTAATAGCTTACTTGTCTGTGTTATATAATGTACTCTCCAAAGTTCTAGCTATTCGGTTACAACCTTTTTTATCTTAGCTTATCAACCACTCCCACTCAGCCTTTTTGAATGGGAGATTGATAAGAGATAAAATTTGTTGGCACATAATCTTTTATTAGATTAAAATAGGAAAAAAATATCTCCAAGATGCATGATGAAAGTTGATCTACAAAAATCCTATGACTCACTTAGCAAGGAAGATTCGAAAAAAGTACTAAATGGACTCATTTTGTTAAAATTCTCATGACCTATGTTACAGAGGTGAATAATACCATTTGTATAAATGATGAGCATTTTCCATCATCTAAAGCATATAAGGGGTTGAGGTAGGGTGATCCATTTTCTCCCTACCTATTTGTAATTGCTCTTCAACATTTATCAAGAATGTTACTAAATCTATGGGAGGCAGATGGATTTAGAAAACATATTAAATGTAAAAACCAGAAAATTATCAACCTCTCATTTGCAGATGACCTACTCTAGTATATGAAATACAAAAGTATTGGAGCCAAAATTATCTGCTTCCAAAAAAATTCTACTGAAACTCATTACTATATGTAGGACTTTTCTTTCAATGAGAAAATCAAATCCCAAAGGAAGATCATTGATTTCTTGGTCTACTGTATGGTTACATAAAAGACAATGAGGCCTTGGTTTGCTAGATATACAAAGTCTAAAACATTGCAATAGTTTGTAAGCACATATGTCACCTCACTCAGGATAAAAATGACCTATGGATTAAGTGGATTCACACTTATTACTTAAATGGGACCTCGGTCTTGGAAGCAACGTTACCCAACACATTCTCATGGATCTAGACCAAGATTCTCAAACATAGAGAAGAAATCAAACCTATCATCATTTTCCTTGCATCCAAAGTTTACAAGATTAGTGTCGCGTATGAGAAAGTAAGGAAGCCCCCCTATTGCTTTGTGAAAAAAAGTATGGCTGAACAATACAAGTCTAAAACACAAGTTATTGATGTAGATAGCTGCACATGATAGATTAACAGCCAAAAACAATCTTAGTAGATGTAATCAATTAGAAAACATAAAGTTTTGTTTCTATTCCAAAGAGGAATCATAATCTCATATTTTGTTTGAATGCCAAGTTATGGAGCACATATGGAGATGTGCCTATGCATGTGTAGGTATTAGAGGTGCTACTAAAATATGGCCACAAGCTTTGGAAATATGGCCTACACTACTATACATAATAATAAGAGTAATTATATCCTTAGAACTTTATGCATTATTTGTCTCTATGAATGTTGGACGATGAGGAATGCTACACCACAACGATGAGGAATGTTGAAGTGATTGGAAATCCTTAGTTAAGAAAATTACCTTCATAGTAGCTGCTAGGCATTTTTCCTCTTATGAGAGGAGAAAGAGAGAGGATATTCTATCAATTCTAGAGAAATGTATTAGGTTGTAATTCTTTCGATCATTAATAAATATTCTAGCTTTTCAAATAATATTAATAATAATTTATTTTACTAATTTTGAAGGTAATAACAAGTACAACCACCACCAACAATAATGATGATAATGTTAATGCTTCCTAATTTTAACAAAGACAACAATAATAGCTTGAACAACAACAATGGCAACAATAATAACAATATATGAAATTTTAAAAGTATTAATAGTAATAAATAATATCTTAAAAGAAGTAAGTAGGAAAAAAGTTATTTCTAAGGTAAAAATAAGATATATAAATAGAGTAAATAATGTAGAGAAAGAGAGAAAATCTATAAAATTTTAAGAATTTCCATTTAAGATAAATAAAATTTTTATCTATAGATCTCAAAGTATACTTTTTATAAGAAAAAATAAAATTAATAAATAAATTTGAGGTCTAAAATTGTGAAAGACTAATATTTTGTGAAAAATAAAAAAGTCGGTTCAATCTCCCGCTGACCGGACGCGTACGGCACAACAAGAGGGGACACAATTGGGCCGGCACGGCATTGTTTTGCCGTAGAGGACCGCAAACGACGCGCATCAACTACACATGCCAATCGCCCGTCTCTCCCTTTGCTTTTGTTCCTCGTCTTTCTCTCTCTTTTTTTTCATAGCTCTGTACCTGGTTTGGGAGCTCCACGGAATTGGAACGCTCCGATTTTTATTTACCACTAGTAGATCATTATTCCAAAAAAAAAAAAGGAAAAAGACAGGCCCATATGTGAAGCAAAAATCTTACACCTTATAGTATATTTAGATTGGGGTAAAAGAGGGTTAACCAAGGTCAATCGATTTTAATAACTTTACATGGGTGAATCAGAATTAACTATTCACTTTCATTTACCTCCATTAACTTTATTTTTATTAATCTTTAATTTTCAGAATAATTAAAGGTGAAATAATAGATAAATTTTTGATGTGATAGGAACAAAATACCCGTCAATATGACTTATTTATTTAATATAAGCATATAAATATCATTTATTTTTTTAACCTTCGTTCACCTTAATCTAAATAAAATTTTTAAAATATTTATTTCACTTCTCTTTCATTTCCTTTATTTAAATTAATTTTTAATATGCGATTCATCCCAGTCCAAACCACCCTTAAATTCACACTTCACGAAACATTACATTGAGCACTAGTAGATCACTCTGAAGTCTGAAAGTAAAACTGAACTACCGCATACATGAAAGTAAGAGGGAAAACGAAAAATACAAAATCAAAAGCAGATCGATCATTACCAGATTATTACATAGGAAACATCCAGGAATCCGAATAATTGAAGTCAGTTACTTAAAACGAAGACCCCAGCGATTGATGAAAGCTTGACCGTCATGGTCAAAATAAACACGAGCATACCTCGTAATCTGATGACGGCTAATCACTTTATTCTGTAGCTTATAGCTTACTATCATCGCAAGGGTTAACCGGAAAGGATATTCACCTTCTTTAATATGCTTCATGGTATCCTTCAAGGGACTCTCCATATCCGCAGTATGATTAGATAATCTCTTACTCCTTCCGGGCCCCACGACGAGCGGGAGCACGCCGTCTAAATTTAGCACAACCAACGAATCATTACCTTCATAACTAAGTCCGAGTCTGAGATGGTCATAGGCAACTGACTTGTATATGTCTGGGTTATGGAGGGTTATGTTATAATAGACCAGACTTTTGTTTTCATTTCCCAACCTGAAATTGTTGACATAGGCATAAGGCTCTCTTTGGCGCAAGAAGAGCCAGAGAGTGAGAGATATTAGAATTGACGAGGCCAAGATTTTGCCGCATAGGATGCAGCAGTTGTGCAGAAGTTTCAGACATCGAACGGGTTTTGTTCCGATTCGGTGCTCTTGGCAGCAGCCAGTGATGCAACCGTTTGGCATTGCAATTTATTTGTCTGGTGTCTATACGTCCGGGGAGATGCAAGAGTGTTTATGAATAGGGTGGCTTGCTTCTAATAATTGTTTTCTGGCGAGATTTGTAGCTGGGAAGGAGCTGATGATCGAAGAGAAATAAGGAATCAAAATGATGGGGCTTGCTCAGGTGGAGCATCTAAGGAAACGCACATATATAATGTGAGTGGAATATCTTTTCAATAATGCATCTCTGATGCTTAGTTCTTAGTTGTCATGCCGTAGCAGCGATTTGTTGGGGATTTTTTTTATTTTTATTATTATTATTTTTTATTTAAAGTCTCCATCTGCTAACTTATTTTTTAGACAATCTTTTTATATTATTCTATAATGTTTAGTCTTGGTGATATGATTTTTGGTGAAATTGTTATCATGTTTATTTCACCACTCTAGAAAATGCTTTTAATAACTAGTTTTCAATATATCTAATAATGGTTATCCATCATTATTAAGCCACGCATTATTAAAATTTTAATAACAATTATAAAACAATCATTAAAAAATTAAAATTTGTGCTAAAATTTGAGGAACTACTCATGTTTTAATAAATATGATATTTTGTTAATGGTTATAAAACCATCATAAAAAAAAATAAAATTCGTGCCAAATTTAGGTGAACCGCGCATGTTTTAATAACACTTATAAGCTAAAAATGTTATTAGAATATAATATTTTGTTACTAGTTATTTATTATAACCATTATTAAAATGTGTACTTTTGTCAATAATTATTTATTATAACTATTATTTTAAAGAAGAATTTAGAAACGGTTATTCATTATAACTGTTATTGAATGTTATTTTAATAATGATTTTTACTAAAACTATTATTAAAAGTATAATTTTTTTTATATATATTATGCAATTTGTTCTAACGCACATGTACAAATGTATGCTCGAATATATGCCAAATCTATAATTAGTAAAATACTGTCAATAACTCTGAAAATTCATAGGCATACCAAAAGTTTGGTATCTCTACATACTATAAATTTCAATGATCTTGGATCTACGATTCCCAAACTCAAGGTTGATAGCTATATATTGTAATATACAAAGTTTTGCATATATATTTGCGGGTGCATCTCAAGCTTGCATATATGTATATAGAAGAATATAAAATATAACACGTAAAAAACTAAAATACATACACAAAGATATCTAATACTAAGTATGTAAGTGCACAAACTTGGGCCATTCCTCTCGAACTTTATCGATTTCCTTATCAACATGGTTGAACCATTTGGTTATATATATTAATAATAAATATGTCATAGATTAACAATATAATGAAAAAATATGGAAAAAGAAATGCACATGGATTGGTTCTATGTTCATAGATTTTTTCTTGAGTATGTGATCTATTAATGTACAAATATAATATCCACAATCATTACTATTTTGTTGTTGTGGACACTATAAAAAAAAAAAATTATTTATCTTGTTGTTGTATTATATACTAATTGAAATTGAAATAAAATGCAAAATATCAATCTTCTTGCTTACCATTACAGACTCATACTCAAGATTCATTGGCTCTGAAATAGCATTTCCACCCCTCTTTATATATGTCCTCCGTAGTGCTCTGTATAATAAGTAAAGGCCATACACAATATTATACCTTTATATAACTAAAAATTATAAAAGAGGATATATGCATTAATAAATTAATGTAAGTGAGAAGTATACTAACATATTAATTAAATGTTTCTCTTTAGAACGAATGACAATAAAAGGAACGTGATAATTTTGAAGGGAATAAAAAAATATACTTTATCTTTATTAGTACGGATAACATACAAAACCTAATGCTTATTAGTAACGTGAGGGATGAGGTAAAGCTCATTGTTGTATCCCTCTTTTAAGATGCGATTCGCTACATAGTCCAGGTTCCTATCCCCTCACTGATTGTTGTACGATCAGATAAATAGTTGGGATGCACAAACATAGTAGAAGACAACATCCCCTCTGTCGCAACATATTATTATGGACGACAATAATAATTTATATTAGTTATTAAATGATAATTCATAAAATTATACAAACCAACAAAAATTATTAAATTATATAATAAGAAATAATATTTACTTAACATATATGACCATGCTCGTTGTTGACATCCATTCAAACTTATAAATTTCATCAATAACCTGTGCCGATACCATGTACATGGCATCGTCCCTCCCAACATACTAGAAAGGATAATTAAATATAATTAGATAGCTACCAAGGTAGTCTTGGATGTAGAAATACAATATTGCTAAAGCAGGTAATGGTCGGCAGGGTTCTTGTATACATTAGTTATCCTCTAAAGATGGGATCTTTTGTGGAGCTATCGATTTTTCTAATCTAGCTCACTTTCCTTTCTTAGTGCCTTCTTCTTCTTTGTTTCTCCTTCCACTAGTATTTATCTTTCCCTTTGACATAGGAGTCTTCTTATGGATGGAGGATGTCGTTACCTCTTCTATTTTCAAATGAATCCTGTCTATGGGCTAAGCCACGAAGCTTCTATGAGCTTCAAACACTGTTGATGCTTCATTACCAAATTCGTAACGAAGCAAGGGCGCATCTCCAATTATTAGAATATTAATACATATGAGCATACAATTTGCAGCCAAGATAGCCCTATGGATAATTAGTGTTTCGGTACTATGGGAGATTTGTACCCTTCCTTTCACAATAAGAATTGAGGGTTCATTATCTACCAAGTTATATTGATGAAAATCCTATAAGATAAATATATTAATATTGTTAATTATTGAGTTGATACTTGGTGCATTATATATATATATCAATTCATAGTTTCATATGCTTACATAGGGAAGAGAAGAAAAATGTGTATCAACTTCACAATTGTCTCTAATGTTGTTCATATTAGCTATGTAAAGCAAATCATGTGCATCTAAATTGGATGGTTTAATCCGTTGAGATTTGATGGATGCCAACTCTTTATCCAGTGTGGCTACCGTTTAAACACCTAACTTTTGTGTTAGGAGAACCATTTGATCATAGATATTTTAGGGCCCATGGGATCTACCCCAAACAATTGTTCTAGTAACTCCTAACCAAAGACCCTTGTGTCTTCTTGAGTATTCTTCAATTCCTATCATTTGATATACGATGCTGTGTTGATCTAAACCCTCTAGAGCATCTGATGTTTCAAGTTGATTATGTAATATATAAATAAGCATACTATCATGATATTTTTGCTTTATGAAAAATAATTATGGTTGGGGATAACTTCAAAATTACAATTCTTTTTGTAGTGTCATGTACATCTTCATTAATATATCCCTTTTTTATTGCTTTAGCCTTCTTCCATAACATACTAATATTAATGTATGAGGTACATGTATCCTTTTCCTAGGCTATAAGGTATAATTCCAAAAGAATATGCAATTATATTAGTAATATGATGATAACACATTAAACATTATAATGTTAGTATATTAATCAAATGGCCATACCAACTCTTCTTCTAGAGCTACATAGCCTTTTTTTAGCCATATTATAGCAGTAAATATTAAAGTTTGAAATTTATTTAGTTTGGCACTTTTATCCTATATTACAAGGCAAATATGTATAATGGGTTATTTAAATATCAATTTGTGTATTCATAATCAATGAGCATAACTACTAGTTAATAAATACTTCAAAATCCTTTGAATGACATTATGCAATAAACTATTCCTATATTTCTTGATCAATAAACCCATAATGCTTAGGGGCTTCATGCATAAAGTACCATCCCCTCTTTCTACACATATTTTTATTTGCCAAATATGTCCTAAATGTTCCTAGATGTTCACCTTACTGTCTAAGAAGTCACTTCTTCTTCTCCTCTAGGATGATGAAGACTCTTTACAAAGTAAGGCTTAAATATGTATGTACATTTTATTGTATTGAAATTAATAACATGTAATGGATTAAAATATGAAAAACAAATCATATCATTTGCCATCACTTATTGGAAAATATATTTCTTGTGACCTTTTGGACCCCAATTCAAATTATTATAGTAGATTGAAGCACAATTATGAGTGACGAGTAAAATGTATGTTAGAAACATGTCAGCATACTTTCTAGTGGCAGGATTATACATAATCCAACCCAATAGCACTTGTTATCCTCTATTTTTCATGTCTATGATGAATCTCATCACAATAGGTTATCTCTTCCTTTCTTCATCACTAGAGTCCCTATCACTAGTTTGCTTCACCATATTTTTGTGTAATTTGAATACATAAATTAGTATAATTTATGTTGTGAATAAAGATATACAAAATAAAGTGTTAAACAAACATTTCATATGTATTAATAATATGAAAAACTTAATAATCATATATAGCATTGATAAGAAAAATAAAATAATTAGATGTAGTAATGATGTGAAAAACCCATGTTAAAATAATATTACCCTCCTTGTGTTCTTTTCCTTATTTTCTTCATCCCTCCTTTTTGATTGGTTTCATGATTTAATAAAAATATTACTTCACAATTATCATCCCTTACATAGAGTTCATCATCAGCTATGTCGCTATTATCATCTATCACTGATTGAATTGGTTGCACAGTTTTGACACACTCTTTATCCCAACTAGCATCATTTTCATCATCAAAATCATTCATAGTTCAATTTTTCATGCTAAAAACCACAAACCATCTTGTATTGGCAAGATCGATGAAAAAGAAAACTTGTATTGCTTCAGATTCCAAGACAAATGGGTCTTATTTATGCCCTATCCTATTGAGGTCTACTAATATAAACCCATCTTCATATCTTACCCCATGACAATTATCAACCCATCTACACAAGAAAAAAATTACTTTGACCATAGTGTAATATAACTCCCAAATTTGTTTGATGATGCCATAATAATTCATAATTGCATATGTTGGATTCTTGTACTTTGTACAAGCAATATGCATGATCTCAACCACTAAAGTCGCTCACTATTATACATTGTACTCCTTTCATCTTGTTGTTTTGAGGAAAAAGTATGTCCAATATTGATAACATAGCTAGAATATAAGAAGAATTTTTTACTACCAAAAAATTTTGCTAAAATATGTTGTGGAAGCAAAAAACATCTTAGAAAAATGAAGTAATACTACGATACTTGACATAGGATAGATGTTCTCCACCTATCCCAAATTAGATACATGGCTAAATGACGAATCCAACACCAAACATAACAAATTGATTAAAATAACAATTTAATTAAACAACTTCAAAAGTTTTTACATCCGACGACCCTAACAGGGTCTGTTCAAATCATTATAAAATACATACTAATATGTATGGGATACAAAACATGTGTTGGGGCATGATACCCAAATCAAAACCATGTTGTACCATGATTTCCACTAAGACCTTCTATATGTCCTCACTCACAAACCCCATCCCAACTAAGGTAGGCCATTTACTAGTCATCAACAAAAACCTGCACATAGTCCTCTGGTCTTGAGAATGAGTAGATGAACGACCAAATGGGAACATCAGTACACTATGTACTGACTAAGCCAAGTTTCCCCCTCAATGTACACAAGTATACTAATATATCATTCGTGAAAATAATATACAACATGCACTATGGTAGGACTATGTATACATAAGTAAGAGTGCATAATACATGTTGTTGCATACAATTTTAGCACATTAAAAACATCATTCTTAGGAATCATAACACTTTCACATAACCACTTAAATAAGAAATATCATAGAGTATTCGAACAATGCCTATGAGTATTTCCATTTACCAAATTCCATTAAGACGTGCCATCCATTCAGCATGTAAGGGATAGGCCAATCAACTCAATTAATATGCCATTCCATAATCAATTAGTCAAGACATAAAAAAACTTTATTTATTTTAGTCATTTATACCATTACTTCTATGCCTTAATCAATCATCAACCATTCATAATTATCAACAAGAATTTACCAACCATATTTTGTTACCATCGAGTAATTGATTGTGCACCATCCTATGGTCTCACATACCATGGAAGCCTATCCAAAAAGGGATATAGAGTCTAGGCCAAAGCCAATTACCAAGAAGACATAAGTCTAGGCCAAAGCCTACCAATATGGACATAAGTTTAGGCCAAAACAATTCACCTATATTACTTGACCCTTTATTATATATATGTAACACCCCCAAAATTCACTCCTGAAAAATTTCGTTTAATTAAAAGAAAATTAGAGGAAGCAAATTGATAAACCGTGAACTTTGGGAGTATTACCGCCACACTTAGTACCAGACCGGTTCACTCATACCGTTTCAATACCAAGTTCTAAGGCTAAAGGAGTGAAATCCAATTTTACGAGAACTTAAGCATAAAATAATCAGAGTAGCGCGGTAAATAATTTATCAGAGTAAAATCCACCAATGGTGGTTACAAAACATCAATATATTGAATTTATGAATTTTAAAGAGGCAATTTAAAAACTTAACAAGTCCGGGTAGTTCCTTACGCTCATTCCCGAGGCCCACTTGAAAACATCGAACATGACCTACAAGGGGCACTGCCCATTGAATAGGCAGGGGCCCCACGAGGGGAACCCTTCAGTACTACGGTACTGAGTAACCCTTTAAAAACGCGCTTAAAGACAGGCACGTAATGTCACACATGATATACTAGGATAACCGTACATAACGACATATGTAAATATAACAATCAGATCCATACATTCACGTATCAATCAAATACCAATGGTGTATACATGACATTCATCTTTGTCCATTCCTATACTTAGCAAGTTAACCGAATATTAGTAGGCTATAATGAATAATCGATACTTTAGGGCCTTAAGGCCATTAATCTATCATTAGTCAATCATCTCGAATTTTAAATGTCCATATGAGTGCGGGAACCCTACTATTATAGCCGGTGGAACGGTCGCGAGGGCTATGCCCTACCACTATTATAGCCGGTGGAACGGTCGCGAGGGTAATATACCCTGCCACTATTATTTGTCGGTGGACCGGTCTGGCCCCGACTCACAAGGTATTCCACTGTAAACATTAGTATCTTTCCATGTCTTATCACTTTTACGTTTGGTTTGTTGAGCACGAAATTGTAATACCCCAAAATTCACTAAATTTTTTTTTTCTTAAAAGCGGAAGCAATTAAATTAGAAGCACTGAAAACCTGTGAATTCTGGAAGTGTTACCGCCACACTTAGTACCAGACCGGTTCTCTCCGACCGTTCCAGTACCAAGTGCTAAGGCTAAGAAAAGAAATAAACAATACAATTCAATTTCCAAATAAGCATTAAACGGTTGTAAAACAAAATCAGAGTACGCATCAAGAAATGTAATTCATTTTCAAAAGAGAATTAAACTTACAACCGATAAAAGATTAACAAAAAGAATTAGAGTCATATAAAGACTATGATATGGCCACAACTCTCTTGAATCTCGAGCCAAACATGCTCAACACTCAGCCCCAACTGATATTTCGCCCACCTGCACAAATCAGAAGGGCATACTACTCGTGGGAATGAGCAGCACCCATGAAAAGGGTGATCAGTACGCTACGTACTGAGTAAGGTAACCGAGCACTAAGGCCAACACGTAAGCACATAAAATCATGCATAATAATAAAAGGACATAACCATCATCATGTCATAATATCGACCAATCATTCAGGTACATACATAAAGGCCCAATCATAGTCCAGATTAATTACTTAATTAATCTTTTATCGGAATTCGATACACATCATGCTTTATATCAAATCCATGCGAGAACGGAAGCCCCCACTATTATAGCCGGTGGATCGGAGGCGCATAGGGTATCATACCCTAACCACTATTATAGCCAGTGGATCGGATACACATAGGACTACGCGTCCTAACCACTATTCCTAACCGGTGGATCGGTTGGCTCCGGCACGCATGGTGTTCCACTGTAAGTAATTAGTATCTTTTAGGCATTTTAGCAAAACTCTAGTTTGCGGTTGTTGAGCTCGGGAACCCCCACTATTATAACCGGTGGATCGGTTACGCATAGAGCATCTTGCTCTAACCACTATTATAGCCGGTGGATCGGTCACACATAGGGTAACAACCCTAACCACTATTCCGAACCGGTGGATCGGTTGGTCCCTTCTCAACGATCTTCCACTTTAAATAATTAGTGTCTTAAGTATCTTATTCAACAGCTTTCACCCTAGACATGCATGAATCACTCCTTTAACACTTCACACATTGTAACTCATAAATTCCATCCTCATGACTCCACTTTAATCACCAAAAACACCTGATACCGCAAAAACCCTAAGCAGTTGCACCAAACCCTAATTATCCACACGAACCCTAGCTCGGTTTCCTACGTACCCATATAATGCTCCACGCACTATTTTCCCTTCAAATGTTCAATCACCCAAACAACACTTACATTACTTTCCTCAAATCCCAAATCAGCGTTCCATACGTAAACTTCACTCTCATACAAACTTTACACATCCCATGCAATTATTAACTTCCATGCAAACCCTAATACCACCATACAACCATTAACCATTATGCAAAACCCAAAATCTCATCATACAAAACCCGAAATTCAATCCACATAACCCAAAAATCCATTCATACCAAACCCTAGATTCAAACCATATAAAACCCAAAGATTCATCCATACCAAACTAAGTATCCATCCTTACCAAACCCTAAGTTCAAACCATATACAACCCAAATATTCATTCACACAAAACCCTAAATTCAATCCATACCAACACAAAGATTCAAATCATATAAAACCCAAAGATTTTTCCACATAATACAATTGATTAGATTCTCCCCTTTCATAACCACAAATTATATTCTCCCATACAAGACTATAAGTTAGATTCTCCCACATAAAATCATAATTAGAATCTCCCAAGCAAAACCATAATTTGGATTAATTGGATTCCCCCAAACAAATCATAAATTGGATTTCACCAGACAAATCATAAATTAGATTCTCCCAATTAAAATCATAAACTAGATTCTCCCAAACAAATAATAATTTGATTCTCCCATATAACATCATAGATGACATTCTTCCAAATAAAACCATGCAATAGATTATTCCTCATAAATTCATAAAATTAGGTCAACTCACTTCCCTTAGTCAACTTCTTTCCCCATCCTCCTTTTTCATCCTTTCTCCCACATAAAATCATATCAACATCCTCACATGCATGTCTTACAGGGTCATACACAAATAATACACATGTCATACGAAAGCATACTTCAACTCCATGTCATATCATATACGGCATAATTAATAATCATAAACATAGAATGCATAGCATATAAGGCACACAATGCACATTAGCACATAAAAGGCCTTAGCACCCCTTACCTGAAACGACACCGGTCTTGGAGCACGTTCCTACGCCTCCTTAGGGCTTTGACCAAATAATAACATATTAATAAAATAACTTTAACAAAATTCTAACTTTGCTAAAGACATAAAAATAATAGAGATATTATAAACCTTGGTAATATAGGATTAAAGACTTTACCCTAATGATAATAATGATACTATTATAATAATATCAAGGATAATAAAACTAATATCAATGAGAATATAAATAATAATAGCAAAAATAATAATAATAATAATAATAATAATAATAAGCTTTAAAATTTAAAGTGGGGTTTCGACCCTACTTATAACTAATGACTTACCACTTATTTAATATTAATAATAAAATTAATAACATATATAATAATATTAAAATAATAAAGATACTGATAATATTATCATCAAAAGTTATAAGAACAATAGAAACAATAACACTAAAATAAATAAGTGCAAATGTTAATACAAAATTAGGGCCTAATATTTTCCAGAATAATTAATAAAATGATAATAATAATTATTCTAATAATTATAATATTAATAATAATAGTAAGAAGAAGAATGATAATAATCCCATAATAATTCAATTAATAACTTAAAATTCGAAACTAATAATAAAATTATTTTATCACCAATCTCCACCCTGCAAGTACAATTCAGCATAAATTTTACATCAAATAATAATAAAACATATTAAGAATAATAATAATGGTATTTATATGCAAATAATTGAAATAAATTAAATCAAGGCTTATAATAATATGGAAAATGGTTGAGAGGGTCTAGAGTTCAACCTTAAGCTGGTGGGGATAGGTGGCACCGGCGGTGGTTCACGGCGGCGACGACGGTGGCCGGAAAAATAGAAGAACAAAGAGAAAGATGGATGTTGGGAAAAAGATAGGGAGAATTGAGGTGAGATAAAAGGTGTTTATTGTTGCCCAGGAGTATAGGGACAAAATGATGGTGGTGGTGCAGCCAAAGGTGGCGGCGCACGGCGGCGGAAGGCGGTTTAAGGCTTTCTGGGTAAAAAAAATTCAGGCGAGACAAGAAGCCAACTTGGCACGGCTATGTAAGCCAGTACAAGAAGAATCGAGGAATTTTAGAAACATAGTTAGCTAGAGGAAAATGCAGGGAAGAAAATGAAAGGTTTCGGTGGCGCTGAGATTGGCTAACGGAGGCGGAAGAGGCGTCTAAAGTCTCAATGATGACAGCCCTCGCCGAGGGTTTCGGGGAAGAAAAATCTTCCACAACTCCTACAATCCAGCTATTTATAGATGTTGGAATGGATAATGAGGAGCTGGAGGTCGACATGGAAGTTTTAAATGCAAGAATTTGGGTGGCCGGTGGCAGTAAACGATAGGGCAACGTTTGGGTTGGTTCGAAGGTTCGGGACGTTGGGGAGAGGAAACGGGAGATATTTAACGTCCAATAATTATATGAAGTTATTTCTGGAGTTAATAGGAAGATAATGAGATAAGAAACGGCCGGTATTATTCACTGTAGACGGAGAAGCCATTAATGAGGTCGAAAGGTGCAGCAGCGTCGACGGAGGAGGAAGGAGGAAGAAGGAAGAAGAGAGGGAGGCGGTCGGGTCGGCCGGGAAAGAAAAGAAAAGGGGAAGAACCGGGCCGGTTCGCGCGCGGTCGAGTGTGCGTTTAATGGAACGACGAGCTTCGGAGGAAACGAAGCCAAAACGCATCGTTGGAAGGGCGACGAAGGGCGCCGCGAGGGCTGGGCCGCGCCGAAGAAGAAGAAGAAGAAAAGAAAAAGGGGAACTGGGCCGCGAGCTGGTCCAGTTCGGCGAGAAGAATAGGAAAACGAAAAAGAAGAAAAAGAAAGAAAAAGAAAAGGAAAAAGGAAGAAAGAAAAAGAAAAAAGGAAAAAGGAAAGGAGAAATAAAATAGGTTAGGCCCAATTAAATTAATCTAAATATTTAGGATATTTAAAAATAATAATATTTAGATAAAATAATATTTAAATCCCTTTTTAGGCTAAATTAGGATATTTAAAATATTTTCCATAAATTCCATTTTAATTAGCAAAACACCCTAAATTCCTCCAATTAAATTATTTATAAATTTATTATTAAATTAAAACTATTTTCTCATTCTTATTTTAAATAAAATAATTTATTTAATTAATTTCCAAAATAATATATTTAATTATCCAAAATACCAAAATTTCTCTAATAAAAATACTTACAAAATTCTTCTTAATTTTTCCTAATGAATTCCTTTTTATTTTAATAAAATTAATTTATTTAAATAATTTTTCTAATAAAAAATCATTTAAATATAGTTTACAAAATTAGAAATTTTCGGGGCATTTCAGAAATCCCCCACTATTATAGCCGGTGGAACGGTCGCGAGGGCACATGCCCTGCCACTATTATAGCCGGTGGAACGGTCGTGAGGGTAAGATACCCTGCCACTATTATAGCCGGTGGACCGGTCTGGGCTCGGCTCAACCTCTTTCTTTGTAAGTGATTAGTGTCTTAACGTATATTATTCGAGGGTATTTCATCTTTGTCATGCATGGCCAGAGATCTCAACACATCACATCAAAACTAAAGATATATGCGTATTATCACATACAAATGAGGGCACATGCACACAACCCAATTCTAAGCCACGCCACACATGAAACAGTTAGAATAATGGCATTTAATACCACGAGACATAAATCATTTAGAACATCCATGGCACGTAGGACACATGTCACACATTCAGCCTTAGCTATATCCCTACTCAGTTTGGGTTACCGAGCTATCTTTCACATAAATTAAGCCACTAAACGCCCATGATAATCGTTACACTTAATATAATTCCCATTTAGTGGATTAGGTTATCCTCTTACCCATTTCCTTTATTATAATCAAACAGTCACCCATTAGTTGGTCAAATTACCCCCGTTCATTATCCTAACTACCAAATTACCCCTCTAGTTGGTTAAGTTACCAAATTACCCTTTTATATGATCATAATTACCAAACTACCCTTCTCCTTTATTAAAATTACTAAAATACCCTCTAGTTGGTCAAATTACCAAATTACCCCTCACATTCATCATATTTACGATTTTACCCTTCTCCATTATTAAATCATCAAATTTCCCTTTAGTTATTTAAATTATTATTTTTACCCTTCTCTATTATTATAATTACCAATTTAATCCTTTCCAATTTCCACTTTTACCCCTTTGATTTACAAATTACCATTTTACCCCTTCACCTTCAAATTTACCATTTTACCCGCTTAACTTTCAAAATTACCATATCGCCCTTTGCTTATTAAAACTTCCATTTATCCTTAATTATGAAATTACTATCTTACCTCTTTTAATTCCCAAATTACCATTCTACCCGTTATCACAAAATTACTATTTTACCCTCTTATTATAAAATTACAATTTCACCGTTTTATTACAAAATTACCAAATTATCCTTGTTATTACAATTTACTAAATTACCCTTTCCTTACAAATTTACTAAATTGCCCTTTTATGATAAAATTTCCATTTTGCCCATTTATTACAAAATTACCACTTTAACCTTTTAATATAAAATTACCATTTTGCCCCCTTCTTACAAAATTACCATTTTACCATTTAATCACAATTACTATTTTACCCTTTATTCATAAAATTACTATTTTGCCCCTTTAATTACAAAATTACCAAATTACCCTTTTTTTTCCAAATTTCCCAAATTACCATTTTAATTCAAAATTACCAAATTGCCCTTCTAATTGGAAATTACCAATTTATCCCTTTCACTTACCAATTTACCATCTTACCCCTTACCACTCCACTTACTTTAAATTATTATTATCACTACATAAAATATTAACTTTAATCCCTCATCTTCAATTCTTATATTTAATGTAACATTATTAACACCTGTATATATTCTAGGCCATAATCGTGCACAAGATACATTAATAAAATTCACTAAGACTCACAAGATACTAATCATGCAATAAATATCACAATACCATCATAAAACATGGATAATACTTAATATTTTCATTAATACCTAACTTCTACCTTAAACAAATGCTCCAAACATGGCACATAATCTATTACACTTCCTTTTCATCAACCAACTCAAGAAAACATATATAATATCCTAGGCAACCTATATTAAACATAATACACATTAAAAATGCCTAATGTGCTAATATACGTTAATCCATATATTTAAGCGGGATTTAACGGTTACCTCGATTCCATGAAAAACAAACCATACCGGTATCCCGGTTTAAGGTTCAAGATTTGATTTATCAAAACCAATACCTAAAATAATTCAAAACTTATTATGTTAGAAAAGATAAAAACCAAATCATAAGGCTTATACCACTTAATTACTCAAATAATTAAACTAAAATATTTTTATACCTTAAAAATATTAAGTAAGCAAGCCAAAGAGGGCAGCAGCTCATCCTGCCCATGCAGCATGAGCTGCATGTAGAGAAGAATAAAAAGGAGGGGCTCGAAGGTGGTGGAAGAAGGGAAAATGGGTATTTTCGGGTTGGTAGTTTGGGGCTAGAAAAGGAGGGGTTTCGGGGAGGATTTAGGGCAAGGTGATGGTGCAGAAGTGGAGAGGGGTGTAGGTGGTGGTCGGGGAAGGGTTGATGGTGGCTAATGGTGGCGGAGGCGGCGGCAGCAAAGCTGCGAAGGTGGCGGCCGAGGAGGGAGGTTGAGATGGGGCTGGCGAGGAAGGAAAATGAGGAGGAAAAATGGAGGCTTTAGGAGGATGGTTTCGGCCAAATGAGTATTGGGGTGGTAGAGGGGGTTGCAGGGAGCAATAGGGTGGCTCTAGTGGCGGAGGAAGCGGCGGGAAGGCGGCGGTACGAGGCGTTGTAGGGTGGTTTCCGAGAAGGGGGTGAAAGGGAGAGAAAAGAAGAGAGGAGGAAGGATGGGGCTGCGGGGTGGCTCAACGGGGACTGTGATGGTTCGAGGGTGAGGCAGAGCGTGGCAGGAGGTGGTGTAGGTGGTGGTTGAGGCGGCGGAAGCGGCGGAGAGGGGCGGCGAAACAAAAATAGGGGGAGAGAAGGGAGGAGAATAATGGGAGAAAAGGAGAGGCTCGGGGGCATGGGGGAGGCTCGAAAAAAATGCAGAAAGGGCAGGGAAGGAGGATTAAATAGAAGAGGAAGAGAAGGGGAGGGATAGGGCGGCTCGAGGGGTGTCGGTAGGGTGGTAGGGGAATGGAGTTGCAGGGAGAGGGAGAGGGAGGTGTTGGCAGGAGAGGGAGAGGAAGACAAGGGTGGTGGGGCCAGTATGGCCGGAAAACGACGAGAAGGAGAGGGAGGGAGACAGGGGAGGTCAACGGGGAAGGGTAGCAGCATGTCCGGTGGCGAAAATCTCGCCGGAGATGAGGGAGGAAGAAGACGAAGGAAGAAGGAGGGAGCGTCGGGGGTGCTGGGCATGAGCGAGTGGACCGGCTGAAGAAAAGAAAGAGCCGGCCCGGTCGGGAGAGAAAGAAGAGAAGGGAGGAGGCCGACCGACTCGCACGGGAGAAGAAGAAAAAAAAATGATTGGGCCAGGCCCAAGCGCCGAGGAGGGGGAGAGGGCAGGCCGGTTGGCCGGCGGCCCAAGGAAGGAAAAAGAAGAAGAAAGAAAAGGGAGAAGAAGGAAAAAGAGAAAAAGGGAAAGGAAAATTATTTTAATTAAAATAATTTAATTTATAAATAGTAAGGTAAAATATTTTTGGATAATAAGTTTATTTAACAATTTAATTGAAATATAAGGATTTAAAGGGATACTTTTAGTAAAATAATAATTTGGAAAATTATTTAAATAATAAGAGTATGATAAAATAACAAAATATTTATTTTAGTTTATTAAAATATTTATACCAACTTTCAAACACTCAAAAATCCATAAAACAATTAAATTAAAAATATTTAAAAGCTAATTTATCCAAAATAAAATTTATTTATTAAAATATAGGGTTTTAAAAATCCGGGGGATTACAAGGTACCTTCAAGTATATTATAAATGTCTAAAGGATCCTAATTGAAGGAACCAAAATGCTCGAAGGTTGACTAACCATTGGTAGCTAATAAATGATTGGGTAACTAAGACCATACTCAAGTCTACTTTCTTTCACTTTACATGATTATTTTTTTATTCATAAGATGGGTGATCATACAAGGCCCATACAAGTAAGCAAGTTAACTTTCCATGCTAATTCATTTTAATCCTTTTCTTTTCATTTTTTTTCCAACCATGTCGGTTTACCATTTATCTTTGGATAATGTTATTCATATCCACCATTACATTCACTTCCATCCTAAGCTAAGTTCACTACTCTTTTCTCAATTAGTATAACTTATCATAAGCGAAATGCCCATTTAATCCTTCCATTACTCAAAAGGCATACCATAACCCATGATCCATTTTGATCCTTTAGGCCAATAGTCCATGATAAAATCTGTATTTTATCCACCTAATAACCTTGATAAAACACCAATCATAATGTTCAAGCATAACCAAATTTAAAAGAAGTAAATTAAGCAAACTAGTCAAACCATTTGAAAGGTCTGGCTTAATAAGTGGATTGGTTGCACCAACTAGTTGATCAATTTGACTCAATTAGATCATGACATTCCTCAAACCGATTAATAGGTTTGGAAAAAAACAATTAATTATTCATAGACTAGTCAATCAGTTTTACCAAACCGGTCGATGGGTTTATGTATAGAGTAAGACCAAGATCTCTACATGTGTAATAGTCAATGGATTGGATCAACAAGTCGATTGTTCTAGGAACTAGTCTATTGTACTACCCAAATACAACACCAAATTATAGATATCATGTAGATTATTTCATATAAATCCTTTTTAGCCATATAAAGCATGTATCAATATCAACTACCACATTTCCAACAAAATTGGCATGCATTTCTCACCATAATATCATCATATCCTTCTTTCATCCATTTTCATGCTTTTACTTAAAATATGTCATTTAACCAGGAATATCATATATATAGCTTCATTTCTTCATGTCAATATGCATCTATCGACTAGAGGTAACTCATATCATGTAGCAACTCATACACAAGAGTGGGAAATTCTTATCTTTAAAAACCTTAAAATTAAAGTCTCAAACTCAAAAATTGTTTGAAACAGTTATCATATTTTCAATACTAGAAAATTAGAGGAGACTAAAAACTTAACAACATAAGGACAAATTTGAGAAAAGATAACTGAACTACTCAACCTTTTTCCTATAATCTACCTCTACCTTGCTTTAGAATTGAAATAGGAAAGAACTAGAGATAAGATCAGAGGAGTGTATGGAAGTAGATTAACATGGCTTAAAATGTCAAAACAAGAGAGGGAAAGTAAGACTTAAGGAATTTTGGTAGCTAAAAGAAAGGTAAAATGAAGGGATGATTGGGTTATTTATAACCAATCAATTATAAAGGATTATTGAGGGTTCGGAGATCGACTAACAACCCTACCAATGACTATTTGAATTTGATTAGAATAGGAAGTTTTGTCTAGTATTTGCTGACCTCTTCTCAAGAACTCACATGGTATCTTTAGAGAGTTCAGGTCAATTAGGTTGGAATTCACATTTACAAATGGAGCAATAAGAAGTCAGAGTGGAAGGAATCTTCTAGCTGCTCAAAAGCATGTCTTATATTAAAGCATTTGATCTCAAAGTTGTATAGAAGGAAGAGGAGGAATAAGAAAATTGATGATGTATTCACTACCCTCTCTTATCCCAAATGGCCTCTAAATTAAATCAATGTAATATTTTTGGTCAACTGCATCATAAAAATATTTTTCAATAGAATACAATAAAGATAAAGAATGTTGGAATTGTGAAGTACATGTATTTTCTAGAGGGAATAGAGAAAAAGAAAACATTTAATTTTTTTGCATACTAAAACTCATTTTCAAACCCTAAATTGATAGAGAATATATAAGAAAATAGGTAATGTGAGTGGTTACAAAATTTAAGAAAAACACGGTTCGTGTTTAGGAAACATGAGACCTCTATGTTTTTCTTTGATTTCTCTACCAAATTTTGGACTTTGAATATAAGAAGTGAGATTTTAACATGGCCCATGTTCAGGAAACACGGGGTACCATGTTATTGTCTCTTTCACTCTTCTTCCCTTAAAATTTTAGCACAACTTCTCTTGGTGTATTTGCTTCATTTCAAACTTTTCTCCCCTTGCTTCAGTGTTTATTGATGTGTTCTTTACTTGATTTCTTCTTTTCATTGATTCTCATTTCAGAATATTTTGGATCACATGTCTAACTCACCTCATAAATAGTCTTATCAAATTGCTTGAGTGGTTAGGGAATGAGAGTTAATATAGTTAGTATCTCACCAAGCAAAGTTAGATTAAGATTAATAAAATTTAAATTGGTAGATTCTTACTTTCGGTATGTGAAAACACTCACTCTTATATGTGTATAGTGGGATGTGTTTACTCACAAAAGTTCTCCAAATTATAATGATCGCCCATATGTTTGCTATTATTCTCAATTCACCACTAATAAAAAGAACTACAATATATAAGAATCAAAAGGTCTTGAAATTGGTTGTAATGGGGCCAAGGTTATAAGGTAGGGTATGACTTTGGGATTATAGCTTAACTCTAATGATTAGAGAAGTAATTTTTTTTTACAGAGAAGTTACAACCCTTTCCCTTCAATGGCTCTAATGGTATTCTCATAATTTTTTTTAAAGGATTTAACCTTTCCCTTCAACCAAATAAAGAATAAGAGACTTTCTTCTTCTTATTTTTTTTTTCTCCTTCACCAAAATTTTGCACCCCCATGCTTTGATTTTATCTTATCAACAAAAATTTGATGTGCTATCCTATGCACAACAAATTTTGGTAGGTAAATCCTAATTTCCAAATACGTAGTATATGACAAGAAGGAGTCAAACCCATAAGGAATGGTATATAATCAATAATTCTATAATTGATGTTAAAACACTGTACTCACTAATTAATGAATAAGGATAGGAAGGTATTGATTATGTAATTAGGATATCAAATAATCATATAAATGATTTAACGATGACCTATAGAAACTCATAATAATTCATATCTTTGCTTTCTCTCAATTCTAATAAATTGAATAAGCTCTCAATTTATCACCTAACCAATTAATAACCTAGGTTAAGAACACTAAATTCAATTAATGGCAGCATTATGAATGGAAAACAGTTAACTACAACCATAATCACATATGCTCGGATCATGCAATGGTATAAATTAATGGACAAGATTAATAATTAATCTTTTGCTACTTTAGAAATGTTAATTAACAATTATCTTAGCGTATATTAAGATCTAAACTAGATAGGTGATCATTCTAATTAGTTTGAATTATTAATCTATGATGTAAGATCATTCAATTCCGTCCATCAATTCAATTAAATTTCATCCAGAATCATGAATTCAAATTACATTATCATATCCAAAACCCTAATTCCTTCATCAAATCCTCCTACCTTATACTATCTACATAATTGCAATAACACACAATTAAATGAAATAATCTATAATTAACATCAATGATTACAAATAAATTAACAATGAAACACTAAAAATAAGAGAAATAATAATGCAATAAAGAGAATTTATTTGCATTCAATCAAAAATCAAAACTTCCAATTACAAGAGGAATGGAGAAGAACTTATCAACTTGAATTGCAGAGTATTGATTGTTCAATTGAATAAAATGGAGAGAAAGAGAATTGGAATTAGAAATTATATGTGGTGCTAGAGAATATAGAGAAAAAGAGATAATCCCAATATCAAACTCCTTAGAACCACCTTTTTGAATGTTCAAACTTTAGAAATATATCAGGGAAAAGTTGGACAAATGGTTAGAGAATTTAAGAAAAAACACAGTCCTTGTTGGGAAATATGGGACCTCTGTGTTTTTTCTTGAATTCTCTACTAAATGCTGTATTTTAAAAGTTGAAATTTTGTGTGCACACAGAAAAACATGGGTCATGTTTATGAAACATGGGGTTATCGTATTTGTCATTCCTTCATTATTTCTTCATTAAATTTCAACACAAACTT
Organism: Tamarix chinensis; assembly: GCA_030549775.1. Taxonomy (NCBI): domain Eukaryota; kingdom Viridiplantae; phylum Streptophyta; class Magnoliopsida; order Caryophyllales; family Tamaricaceae; genus Tamarix; species Tamarix chinensis. The sequence continues at coordinate 68,134,555 of CM060181.1, forward strand.
CCCTTTGATATATATTCTTCGTTCGTGTCTTTTCTTCCATTGATTCCATATCTCTTGATGTGTTCTTTGCTTCATTTTCTCTTTCCATCGATTTCTCCTTTGAATTTCTTCATTTTTATCTTTTCCTACAAAATCAATCCAAAAGAGAAAATCTCAAGAAAATATTAAATCTTATAAAAAGAATGAGGAATAAATGATAATTTTTACTTAGGAAAGTAACATATAAATTCCATATATCAAATATCCCCATGTTTATATTGTTGCTTCCCTTAAGAAACATCATGTCATGCACAAAAGAAACATCAAGGATTACAAATGAGACAAGTTCTAAATTACAAGAACTATAAGATTGGATTTATTTATTCATAGAGTTTAACAATGCATTGGGACTCAAAACACTTATAAATCATAAAATCACAATGTTGAGAATATTTTGGATCATACATCTAATACACCCTATAAATAGTCTTATCAAATGCTCAAGTGGTTAGGTAATGAGAGTTAATATAGTCAGTATGTCACGATGCAAATTTAGATTAATATTAATGAAACTTAAATTGGTAAATTCTTACTGTCGGTATGTGAAAACGCTCACTCTTATGTGTATAGGGTATGATGTGTTTACTCTCAAATCTTCTCCAAATGATAATAATCACTCATATGTTTACCATTATTCTCAATTCACCACTACTGAAAGGAACTAAATATATAAGAATAAAAAGGCCTTGAAATTTTGTTGTAATGGGGCTAGGATCTAAGGTGGGATAGAATATTGGGATTGTAGCTAGAGTCTACCAACTAGAGAAGCTATTTCTTTATTTCAATTAAATCATAATTCTTCCTCTTCTCCTTTACTTCACTTCCCCCCTCTTTTTTTTATTTTTTTTTTATAATTTTAAACCCTTCCATTCAACCAAATGACATCAAATGACATGAAATTTTATTCACTTCTTCTTCTTCTTCTTCATCATCTTCTTCTTCTTCTCTCTTTTTTTCTTTCATTTTTTAGAAGAAAAATGCTTAACTACTTCCTCCATTTTTTTTTATGATATCCACACCCCCGTGCTTAGATTCCCCTTTATTAACAAAACAAAAGTTCTCCTTGAAAATCTTTTGTGTCCACTAGTATAGAGTAACGAGGGAAAATTCATATGGAGATTAGTTGTTAATGAAGGTTAAATCAATAGAATAAGGCTTAGGCTCAAAGGGGTTTATGCAAATGGATAATAATTTTCAAGGTAAGCTTTTTGGTTTAGTAGCTAATAAGGAATGAAGAATTCCTTTATCATTTTCAAATATCTTGAAGTTCTATGCAGTCTTGAAGAGAATTAATGGAAAATTCTAGTTTCATATATCATTAGAGAATATACACAAAAGAAAAATATATTTTGGATAAATGATGTATCCAATGATTAGGCTCAAGCGCTCACAATGGTGTATCTACCAATTTTTAATTTTATTTCATCTCATTCATATTCGATGCATGGATTGATTCCTAACCATTCTAACTTTCTTTCCTTCACTACTATCATACTCTCAATTTCTACTTTTAAGGTTTTGTAAGATTATGATCAAATCAGTTAATATGATTTAAAAATATCATTTATAAAAATAATTTAATCCCATTACTAGTTTTTACCCCATGAATGGATAACTCAAATCTAACACTTCTTGTTTCAAGACGAACCAAACAACCAACATAAGATTATATACTTGGGACACAACTCACCTAAACAAAACATGCACAGAAAGAAAGAAATAAAACTGAATAAATAAAAGCTACATATATATGCGTATAACACCCACACAAACTTTCTTAACTTAATAAATTATCATAGACACATCCCCCTACTTATCTTGTTCCTTGTCCCCAATGAACTAACCCAATAAAAAGAGACTAGAAATCGGATTTATGAAGGAGGTGGTGGGGGGTCTCTATGTCCGAGATGAAACTCATAAAGAGATTCCATCATCTCCATCATTTGATATTGATTTTGGCTTATGGAATCTAGTTGGGAATAGACTTGGGTTTGAAATTGGAGATGCCATTCGGGAAGTGCTTGTTCACCATAAGGAGGGATTGGATGTTCAATGGCAAGAGGAGTGGGAGTATCTTCATCATCAAATGGTTGCCAATTTCGTGGGATGAAAAGTTTTGTTCTGGTAGGGTTTGGTAGAGGAAAATGAGCATGCCCTTGGTATGAAAGGTACCATGTATTGCCCCTACGCTCGATAAGATGCGTAAGACGACAATGTTCAATATCTATTTGGGTGCTCACAACTTCTATGGGCATATCATCGGGAAGAGGTATGTCAAAACTTAAATAAATAGTGGTAATTAAACCACTAATGACAATATCACCCTGTTTAAAATTTCCTACCCTTTGAAATTGCTGAGCTAGAAAATAAGCAGTGTCAAGTCAAGTATGATCTAGCATAGCATTAATGAAGTAAAGCTCAATGGAATGAACAACCCCTGTATTATCTTCCCCCCAAAAATAGTGATAGCTAAAATTCATTGTAAATATATAAAGACTAGATTGAAAATCCTTAAAGCCTTAGCTTTAGATATTCGAAAAGTATTGGGAGTGGGCATATTAGAGATATCACCAATTTCAGCAATGAAACTATTCACATTAAATAAAGGGAATATGATATGATCACCCCCAAAAGGCAACATAAAAATATGTGCTAGTTCATGCAGAGACATTTGTCTCTCCTCATTAAAGAGGCAAAAACAAATTTACCCTTGCTCCACTTGAGAAGCGCTAGCAACAACACATAATTCAAAGGTACCAAGGAACTCTAATGTTTAACGCCTATATGTATGATTGGTACAATAGATACAATTATGTAATCCTACATTTCTCAACAATTGCATCACTTGTGCATGTATTCCTAATGTATTTAGACAACCATCATTCAAATACCTTATTCCAATAATACACCTTTCAGAAAAATAGTCGTATCTTTGCTGTTGTTCCAGAGTGGTAAATATGATACCTAGTTCATTGGGTCAATTTTTTTAGTTTTAATGTTTAGTTAGTGATGATCGGGGTCTTAAAGATTCCTCCTTGGTTCGTTGTTTCTTTTTAGGTGCCATCTATAAAATACACATGCATTAGTAAGGATAGTCCGGTGGAAGGTAATAAATTTTTGTGTTCTTCATTTATTTTCTTACCCAATTCATCACTTAAACATAAATACCAAATATAAATTTGATGTTATAAACATTGTGATATTTGGCATTTAATTCAATAATTTTCGTGCCATTAAGTCGTTGGCATTGAGAGTTGTCATTCATAAGCATATCTACATTCATTCATTTGTAGGGATAAAGAATTCTCATCTTGCAAGAATTATTTCAAAACATACCCCCAATTTACCAATAATGTATTTCAATTTGCAACAAATGTTCAACTTTTAACATTTGCATTATATTTTCCCTAAACATCTAGCAAATCAACAAAAAATTTATAGGTAGTGTAAGTTTGGCAAAAAATTCAACAAAATAATGCAAATATATTATATTATGTTACAAATTTGTCATCACACAAACATGTATGACTCACAATTGTAACAAAAAGTGTAAAATCCAACAAATTTGGCAAATTTGGTTAAGTAGGCCACATACCTTAGGATTGTGAAATTTGATGAATGAAATTGTAGAACAATGTATAGTAATGTTTAGAAAATTTGAATTAAACAAAATCCAAAATATAATTTGCTTAAATCTAAACAAGTTGATCAATAATCAAAATTAGGGTTTTAAAATTAGTTTTTTTTTTGAAATTTCTAAGAATATGAGTAATTGAAAGGTTGTTTGAGACCAAACTATGGATGGAAAAGTGGTAGGGATGATGAATGGAAGTGAGAATTTAAGGAATGGGAAGATTATGCGAGAAAATGGAGGATGGTAGAGGGGAAAATGGCAGTTTTTTACAATTGGCTGAGATAGAATCATAAGGGAGGGGGTCGTGTTCTACAATGTCTGAAAACACGGGTAGAAGTATGAGATGTTTAAAGAAAAACAGACTATGTTTAGGAAAAACGGTACCTCGGTGTTTATTTTTCAACTCTCTATTACAAGGGAAAAAAATTCCTGAAAAAAAAAATACGGTCCATGTTTTGTAAATACGGAACCCCCGTGTTATTTTTTGATGTTGCTAGAATTTCTCAAATTTTCACTGACAGAAAAACATGGTCCGTGTTAAATTAACACGTCCCCCTGTGTTTTTTTGAATGTTTCTGGCTTTGTTGTTTTTTTTCTCTAAAAGAAAAACACAGGGAGTGTTTTGGTAATATAGTGCCCTCGTGTTTTTTTTTTAACAAAACAAGGAAAATAAACGTACATTGTATATACTTGTACTCTCACATAAACATAGTAAGCATACATAACTACGCCCTACATGATAATCACATATATAAGAAGGGTAAGAATAATAAAGAAACATAGTATGAGATAAGAAAAACTTATGTATAACACTTGGGTAAGATCTACCACTTCCAGGTTTCGCACACAGCTTCCTTCATAAAAAGGTTTAAGATGGTATCCATTCACCTTCCACATTTTTCTTATTTTCTCACTTTTTATCTCTACTACAGCATGAGAAAACACATTATTTACAATAAATGGGTCAATCCATCTCAACCTTAATTTCCTTGGAAACAGCTTCAAGTGAGAATGGTATACTAAAACTTTTTGGCCGATTTTGAAGTTCTTCCTAAGAATGAACTTATCATGAAACGCCTAAGTTCGATCTTTATATCGCAATGCAGTTTCAAAAGCATCATTTCTTATTTCCTCAATTTCTTGTAATTAGAGTTTTCTATGCCTTCCAATTTTATTTTAATCCATGTTGCATTACTTTAAACCCCAAAAAGATTTATATGCCAATTCAACAAAAATATGAAAAGCCTTACCGTAGACCAAATGATATGGTGAAATACCAATTGGAGTTTTTAAAGGTGTGCAATAATCCTAGAGAGCATCATTGAGGTGTAAGCTCCAATCCTTTCTTGTCCGTTTCACGATATTTTCAAGAATTGATTTGATTTCTTGATTGTATATTTTGGCTTGACCCTTTGTTTGTGGATGATATGCTGTAGAGATTTGATGTGTCACATGATATTTCTTTAACAATGCTTCTACCATTCTGTTTTAGAAGTGCGAACCTTTTTCATTTATTATAGCCTATGGCAAGCCAAACCTTGCAAAAAAAGTTAGTTCTAAGAAATTATGCAACAACTTTAGCTTCATCGGTATGGGTGGTTTTTGCCTCCACCCATTTTGATACATAATCTAGAGCAATGAGAATATATTTGAAACCAAAAGATGATGGAAAATGAATCAGGAAATCCATACCCCCAAACGTAAAAAATTTCACATGCAATGATAGGAGTTTGTGGCATTTTATTTTTAGGACCTAGTCCTCCAGTCTTTTGACAGTTTTCACATGTTTTGTAAAGTTCATAAGCATCTTTAAATAGGGTAGGATATAAAAATCCACTTTCCAAAATTTTATAGGTTGTTCTTTTAGGACCAAAATGACTCCCACAACCATAACTATGACAAAATATTAAGATAAAAATAATTTCACTATTAGGGATACACCTTCTAATAATTTTGTCAGCACATTATTTCGACAAATATGGATCATCCCATACAAAATATTTTGCTTAACTTTTCATCCTATCTTTTTGTGCTCTAGTAAAGTGTGAAGGAAATACTTTTCTGACCAAAAAATTTACCATGTCAGCACACCGTGATATTTCATTTTCAATGGCATGAAGTTGTTCGTTCCGAAATGCTTCATTGGTAGGTGCCTCAACTTCACCCTCCTTGATCAACCTACTTAGATGATCTTCTACTCCATTTATTGATCCTTTTTTTTATATGTTTGAAATGTATATTGAATTTTTGGATTAGAAGTATCAATCTAATTATCCTTAGTTTCGCTTCCTTCTTTGCTAGCAGATATTTCAAAGCTACATGGTCAAAATAAATAACTATATCAGTTCCTAAAAGATAAGAATGAAATTTATCCAAAGCAAAGACAATGACAAGAAGCTCCTTCTTATTGGTTGTGTAATTAAGCTAAGCTTCATTCAAGGTTCGTGAGGTATAGTATATCACATGTGGATATTTCCCAATCCTTTAACCTAACACTACACCAACAACATAGTTAGATGCATCACACATTAATTCAAAAGGAAAGTTCCAATCCGGTGGTTGAAGTATGGGTGCACTAATCAAATTTTCTTTCATATGTTCAAATTCTTTCTTGCATGCATCATCAAACTGAAGCTCCATTTCTTTTTGAAGAAGCTTACACAACGGTTGGGCTATCTTAGAAAAATCCTTAATAAATTAGCAATAAATTCGAGCATATCCCAAGAATGAATGTACATCTTTAATAGTTGATGGATAAGGTAATGAAGCTATAAGATTAATTTTTGCCTTATCTACATCAATTCCTTTAGCCGAAATGACATGTCCCAAAACTATTCCTTGTTGAACCATAAAATGGAATTTTTCATAATTTAGTACAAGATCTGTTTCAAGACATCTTTCTAAGATGATAGTTAAATTACCTAGGCATTCCTCAAAAGTATCCCCATGAGTACTAAAATCATCCATAAATGCCTCGATAATTTTCTCTAGATTTTCAGAAAATATGCTTACCGTATATCCTTAGAATGTGGCAGGGGCATTACATAACCCAAATGGCATACGATGATATGCAAACGTATCATAAGGACATGTAAATTTGGTCTTCTCTTGATCTTCTATAGATATAGGAACCTACATATATCCAGAATAACCATGAAGGAAACAATAATATGTATGGCCCGCTATCCTTTCTAACATTTGATCCATAAATGGTATAGGAAAATGATCTTTCCTAGTTATGGATTTCAATTTCGTATAATCTACACATACCCTCAAACCATTTTGAACTCTAGTAGGAACCATATCTCCCATATCATTTTCCACTACTGTGATTCCTGTTTCTTTAGGTACAACTTGAAGAGGACTAACCCAACTACTAACAAAAATTGGATAAATGACTCCCACAGATAACAATTTTAACACCTCTTTCTTGACTACCTCAATCATGATTGGATTTAACCTACATTGTACTTGTCTACTCGGCTTCACATCATTTCCATTAAAATCCAATGCATACATATCGAAGGAATAATACCCTTAATATTAGCAGTTGTCCATTCCAAAGCAGATTTATACTTTTTCAAAACATTAGCAATGTTTTCTTCTTGTTGGCTTGTTAGGTCACTAGAGATGATAATAGGAAGGGTATTTTTGTCTCCTAAGAATGCATACTTGAGATGGTTAGGTAAAATTTTCCACTCCACTTCCAATGCTTTCTCTATGTAAGGTAAAGGTCTATACAATGTTAATGGTAAATCCACAAATCTTCCGATTCTACAACGACATGCCCCCAATGAAGCTACTACTTCTTTAATCTCTTCTTCATTATCAAACATCTCATTCAATTATTCCAAAACTTTAGTTTCTATGCATTAAGTTAAGGTTACTTATAAAGGATTTGAAGATTAGAATTTTTACACCTTTTCAATTAACTCCTCAATAACATCAATCATAGATACCAATTCACCATCTATAGGGTATCACATGGAGTCATATATGTTAAACCTAATGACTTCACCATCAAACTCCATGGTCAAAACTCCATCATGTACATCAATTTTTGTTTTTGAAGTTTTCAAGAATGGTCTACCTAACAATATAGGATAGGGATTAGATAAACCATTATCTTGCATAACACATAAAAATCCGTAGGGAAAACTATATTGTTCACCTAAAATAGGACATCTTCAATTACCCATTCGTGGTATGTGTTAGATCTATCAGCTAATTGAATAACCACACGAGTTTCCTTTAAAGGACCTAGACTTAGGGCATTAAAAATAGATTAAGGCATGACGTTGATTGAAGCACCTAAATCAGGCATGCATTTTTCATACCTCATGTTTCCAATCTTGCTTACCTGGATCCTTGCATTTTGGTGGAATTTTCCTTTGCAAAATTGCAGACACATTTTCTCCCACACTTACCTTTTCATCCCCCTTTAGTTTCCTTTTGTTAGTAAACAAATCCTTAAGGAATTTTTCATACCTTGTCACTTGTCTAATTACATCAATAAGAGGGAGATTGTCTTCTACCTTTCTAAATATGTCAAATATCTCTATGTCATAATTCATCTTCGTGTTTGATGCTAACGTACTGGGAAAAGGAATGGGTATTTTAAGAGGAGTGGACGACTTCCCTTTAATTACCTTTTGAGAAACTTCAATCTTTTCTTCTTCAACAATTGTCTCATCTAATTCTTTACTTATTTCTTCTTCCTCACTTGCTTTTCTTGGATCAGCCAATTGTTTCCCACTTCGAGTCATGATAACACAAGCATTTTCCCTAGAGTTTCTTTCTGTCTGACTAGGGAATTTTGAGGATCCTTATGCTTGTAGTTTCCCAAGGGAATCTGCCAATTGACTCACTTGATTTTCCAAATTGTTGATACCATTTCTAGTTTCTTGTTGAAATTTCAATGTATTGGTAGCCAAAGATTTCACCAAACTTGCAAAGGCATTTCTCTTGAATGTTGTGGAACTTGTGGTGAAGGTATTAGCTAAAATGGTGGTCTTCGGTGATTTGGTGGATCTTGAAAGGATCTAAGAGGTTGATTTGATCTTTGTTGATTTTGATAAACTTGTGGTCTAAAATATGAATTACCACCTTGCTGATTATTTCCATACCTTAGATTTAGATGATCCTTCCATCTAGGATTGTATGTTGGAGAAAATTGATCATTTCTTTTTGGTAATTATTGTCCTCCAATGGCATTCACTTGTTGTTTTTCCTACAAAGTAGGAAACATATTAGTAAGATGCCTAGTAAAAGAAGAAATTCCACATACCTTGGCGGGAATCTTTTCACCCACAACTCTTTCTACAAGAGCTATCAAATTTGACACTTGTGTTTTCAATTCAAAAATATTAGCTTCTTTCACCTGTTGAGACATAGAAGTATTATCCCTTTTACAATATTGAGAGTTAGATGCATGTTAGCAACTAATCTTTTAGCCTCAGCAGGTGTTTTATCAACCAATGCACTACCACTAGCAACATCTATCATATTATGATCCATAAGGGATAATCCTTAATAAAAGTATTATATTATTAATTGCTCACTAGTTTAATAATTGTGACAACTACCACACAATTTCTTAAAATGTTCCCAATATTCATGCAATGATTCTCCTCCATCATGCCTAATACCACAAATTTATTTCGTATGTTAGTTGCTTTAAATGAAGGAAAATATTTTTCAATGAAATTTTTTTGCATATTAGTCCAAGTATTTATCGACCCTGTTGGTAAGTCATATAACCATTCCTTTGCAGCATCAACTAGAGAAAAATAAAAAGCTTTGATTTTAAGTTGTTCTACACTTACTCCATTCGGTTTCATACCCAAATATGCTATATGGAATTCCTTAAGAAATTTATTGGGGTAAGTGAAACAACCTGAGCCCATGGAATTGTTGTCTCTGAATCCTGTAAAAATAAGTAAAGCGTGTATCAATCCAGGTTTGATCTCACAAGTATCATTTTCGGTAGGATAATTAATGCATAAAATATTAGGATTGAAGACAGGAGCGACTAGCTCCTTGAGGGTTTGATCTGTGATAGGTGAATCGATGTGACAAGGTGTATTAGAAAAGGCCTCTATGTGGTCTTCTTCCAAATCTATGGAACTTCCTTCAGAAGGTAATAGAATATGACGAGCGTAATCCAATCTTCTTCTTGTTTTGTTTGCAATTTGAGAGGAAGAATTTAGATCTATTAATGGGATGATTTGTCCTTGATGCTCAATTATGGACGATCTCAAATGCAAGTCCCAGAGAATTACACACAATTAAAGAATTGATAAGTACACTTGGAGAATTTATTGAAAGGAAAAATAAGCAACAACACAAAAAAATCTAAAGATTATAATTGTCATTCCCTAGCAACGATGCCAAACATTTGATGTGTTGTCGTATCCACAACAAATTTAATACATAAATCCTATTTTCCAATTATGTAGTAAATGGTAAGAAGGAGTCGAATCCACAAGGAATAGAGTATAATCAATAATTTTGTAATTAATGTTCAAACCTCGGTTACATAATTTCATTAATTCTATACTATAGTCAAATTTGCTCTCTGATTAATGAATGAGGATAAGAATGAATTGATTATGGAAATAAGATATCAAATACTTATGGAAAAAGGATGATTCGAAATAATTTAATAATAACCTTCAGAAACTCATAATAATTCATGTCTTTACTTTCTCTCAATTCTAATAAATTGAATAAGCTCTCAATTTATCACCTAAATATCTAATAATCTAGGTTACAAACAATAGATTCAGTTAATAGTAGCATTACAAATGGAAAGCAATCAACTACAACCATAACCAAATAAGCTCAGATCATGCAATTGGACGAATTAATGGATAAGATTAACAATTAACCTATTTGCTACTATAGACACAATAATTAATAATTATGATTTAATTATGGTGTCTTAGTGGAGATTAATTTCTAAAATAAATAGGTGATCAATCTAATTAGTTTAAATTCTTAATCTATGATATAAAATCATTCAATTCCATCCATTAACTCAATTAAATTTCATATAGAATCAAACATTCAAATTGCGTTGTTGTATTTGAAACATAATTCCTTCCTCAAATAATCTTACCCTATTTTATTTACTCTAACATCTGCATAATTGGAGATCACACAATTGCATGCAATAACTTATAATTAATACAAAAAGCATCTAATAATAGCAACAACACTCTAAAAGCAAGAGAAATAAAAATACAATTGCAGAAACTTTACTTGCATTCAATCAAAATGTATAACTTGCAATTAATAAAGTAATAGAGAAAGACTTATCACTTAAACTACAGATCGTCAATTGTTCAATAGAATACAAGAAAGATAAAGAAAGTTGGAATTGTGAAGTACATGTATTTTCTAGAGGGAATAGAGAAAAAGAGAACATTCAATTTTTTTGCATACTAAAACTCATTTTTGAACCCCGAATTGATAGAGAATATATCAGAAAACTGGTAATGTGAGCGGTTACCAAATTTAAGAGAAACACGGTCTGTGTTTGTGAAACACGATACCTCCATGTTTTTCTCTAATTTCTCTACCAAATTTTGGGCTCTGAATATAAGAATTGAGATTTTAACACGGCCCATATTTACGAAACACAGGGTACCGTGTTCTTGGCTCTTTCACTCTTCTTCCCTTAAAATTTTTGCCAACTTCTCTTGGTGTATTTGCTTTATTTTCAACTTTTCTCCCCTTGGTTCAGTATTTCTTGATGCATTATTTTCTTGATTTCTTCTTTTCTTTGATTCTCCTTTGAATATCTTCAATTTTATCTTCTTCTACAAAATCTATTAAAAAGAGAACAACTCGAGAAAAGATTAAATCTTATAAAATTAATGAGGAATAAATGACATTTTTACACAGAAAAATAGTCTATAAATTACATCTTTCATTCATGAAGGACTTGAAAGCTATAGACACATTAGTGATTCCGAAAGGCATTACTATGAACTCATAATAGCCATACCTTGTACAAAAAGTAGTCTTAGAAATATCTTATTTTTGCAATCCTAATCTAATGATAGACTGATCAACGATTGATATTGGAGAACACCATGGCTCTTTGAGTTGATCAAATAGGTCATCAGTACTTGGCTATAGATAATGGTTCTTCATCATCACCTGTTTCAATCCATATTAGTCAATAAATTGTCTTAGGCTTCCATCCTTCTTCTTAATGAATAATAATGGTGCTCCCACATCGATATGATTGGACAGATATAGCCTTTCTCTAAGAGCACTTCCAATTGAGCCTTGAGCTCTTTCATTTCCGTAGGTGCCATTGGATACGAAGCAATAGATATAGACTCTATTCATAGCAACACATCCATGGTGAACTCAACTTCTCAAAATAGTGGTGTTAACGAGTTCTCTTTAAGGAAAATGAGGGGAAACTCATGGACTAATACCATTTGAAATAGCAGGGTATTAGCTGATTCAGTGTCTCCAACACTATTTAGGTAGAGTGGATACCTCCTGTATATGAGATTACTTAATCTTATTGCCAACATGATCTTTATAGAGAGATTGGGTTCACACTTTTAGTGTAAAATTGTAATACCCTTTGGTCCTTGTAAAACTAAATGTTCGTGCTCAAAGTCTATTAGTGCTCAATACCTTACTAGCATATCCATTATAATAATTAAGTTAAAATCCTACAACACCAGTTCTATAATATCTAATGAAAACTCTATTTCTTTTACTACCATCATACCCCCTTGGTAAAACCTAGAGCTTACAATTCTATCCCCAAAAGGCTAAATAACAAATTAGATATGCTACTTGGAGGAGATAAAGTAGCTTTAAATACCAGCCACAAAGGAAAGCAAAGCACTAGAATCAAATAGTACATAGGCATAATGAGTAGAGATAGTGAGAATACTAGTTACCATACTTGTCTAGCATTATGCCTCTGCCTTTACTCATCACGTTCAGGTACCCTATTGATGAAACTTCTAGGACGCTACCTAATCCTTTCTAATTTTGAAAAAGACAACACCTTGGACTTTTGGGTAGACTCGCTTTGCTAGTAGCATCAGATGGAGATGAAGAAACTCATGGCATCTGAGGTTGTGGCTACTAGATATATCCCATGCTCTAAGATCTTGCTTGGTTCGTCTAAATGTTTCCACTACCAACTCAATATTCAAACACTTCATGCCCACCATGCCACACCTTGTTGCCTCTATAGTTTACCCTTTGGTTATTTGACCTGCATCTCTTGCAGTGGTAATTCCTTTCCTCGGCATAACCCCTAGGGAGTCTTCTCGATTTAGGTGATGACCCCATGCTCCGACCAAACCTCAGCAGCAAGCTAATCGTAGAGAAAGCCTTCTTCCAGTCATCGAAATATGGGTAACCCTCAAACTTCCTCTTGTTCCCTACTTAATCACTTTGAGACTAAATAACTTAGGACACTTAGATGGCTTGATGGTATATTCTTACCATATCTAGTGGAGTAAATCCCACGACTAATTTCTAGTGTTGGATCCCCAATTTGATCTTGAAGTTGTGAACTTACATCACCTTGTTGGCCTCTACTTCTAGGGCAAATTGGACCTAGTCCATGAAGCAATTATTATACTCTTCAATACACATGCCCTCTTTGTTAATGTGCCATAAAATCATTATACTTCTTCATGCATAGATGAGTCTAGTAGAATTTTACTTGTAATGCCATTGAGAATGGCCCCTGACACTTAGGTTCTCCACCCCTATGCTGGATGCTCTACCACCATGCGTCTACCCTTCCTCTTAGATAGTAAATAACCATGTTAACCATTTTTTCCCCTAGGCAACTGTAATACCCCCAAAATTTACAACTGGATTATTTTTTCATAAAAATGTTTCACAAAAGCAAAATGACGAAACTGTAAACTCGGGGGCATTACCGCCACACCTAGTACCCGATCGGTTCACTCCTACCATTCCAGTACTAAGTGCTAAGGCTAACATAGTCAACATCAACCACGAGTCATTAATAAAACACAAGTTATATAAAAATTAGAGTACGGTTTAGGATTACAACCCAAAGAGTAAGCAACTAGAGTTTTCCAAAAATATCAAACATCGTACGACATGACATAACGAAAATAAAACGATACATGATCAAGTCAAGAGAAAAATAGAGTCTGGCCGAGTAGCTCTCTATCCCCGAAGTCAGGTCTAGACTCAACACTTGGCCCCACCCGATGCTTCATAGGTGTCGTAGGCATCAAAGACGTCATCCCCTACCTGCACAAACTCAGAAGGGTCTTCTGCTCGTGGGAATGAGCAGCGCCCATGAAACGGGTGATTACTACGCTACGTATTGAGTAAGATAACATATGTGAATAAGGCCAAACATATAGAGCATATAACATAAGTATGGTCATATAGGCAACATATAATAATACATGTAATAAGGTTGGGTTGCTTTTCAGGTAACTTATTCTTTAGTCCCCTTAACAACATATTCATTCCACACATACTGTTCATTAATCCATGTGAGTACGGGAACCCACTATTGTAGTCGGTGGACCGGAATATATACAGGGCAGAATGCTCTTGACCACTATTATTTGCTGGTGAACCAGTCTCCAGGGTAGAATGGTCCTAGCCAACATTATTCACCAGTAGACCGGTCTGGCCCCGACTCACATGGTGTTTCACTATAAGTACTTAGTGTATTTTCTATGGCTTAGCTTCATTACGTTTGTTTTATTGAGAACGGAATCCCCCACTATTATAGCAGGTGGATTGGAAATCATGTAAGGAAAAATACTCCTGGCCACTATTATTTGCTGGTGGAATGGTCTCTAGGGCACCCCAGCTCCTGGCCACTATTATTCGCCGGTGGACCGGTCTGGGCCCGGCTCAGCAATCTTTCTCTTTAAATGGATAGTATCTTATTCATGTCTTATTCAATAAGCATTTCACCCTTGACATGCGTGATCAACAACATTCTAATTCTATCCTCTCAAGGGGGGTTCGCCCCATATCTTGGGACTCTTGCACCCCTTATCATGCCCTAACATCCATTCCCCCACACACTTACACATAATGGAAAACTATTCCTAAGCGTGTGGGTTAAGGCCTAACACCTCATCATATCAAACTCCACCTACTATGGTTTTCCATCGAAAACCCGAATTAGACCTATGTGGCCCATTCTTTCTCTCACTTACACTACCATTACTTCATTCGTGACCTTATATAATTTGATCCAATTCCCAAATAACATCGCTTTATCCCTCGATTCCACATGTGACCGAAAAACCCTAGTTGGCCACTTAAACCCCTGTACCTTTCTTCTCCCACAAGTAACCTCTCTTTCTTTCATACAAAACCTCTTCGTTCCCAAGGAACCCATATTCACCCCTTATAAAACAAATTTCCACTCTTAACCCATACTCCACTCTCCCTTGATTATTTTTACTTCCACGTATTTTTCCAGATTAGTGTTTCCTCTCAAAACCCTAATCAAGTCCATTATGCACCCTTACACCAACCTTCGTACTATTTTTTTCCCCAAGTCTCCAATCACTCCACAACTCTCCACTTAGCTTCTTCATACCCTAAAACAACTTTTCTCACATAAGGATCACTTCCATGCAAGTCTTATCCACCCCATGCATACCCTCAAAGTCCCCATGTGAACCCTAGAACTCCCATGCATGGTTCCCATTTCTTTTTTCATTTTGGCCATCTCTTCCTCTTTATTTTCCTCTCATGGATCATGAGGTACTTGGTCAACCTCATATCCTCCTTAGTAAACTCACGCCCCACTTTCTTTCTTTTTATCCTTTCATTCCCATATCACATTATTAATCATCTTAGCATGCATGTCCTAGAGGATCATATCATATCACATCATAATCACCATATATACATATCATACTCATACCATAAGGAACACATAAACATACCTCAACTCCAAGCTGCGCTACACATAATACAAGTTAATGAAAATCATACGATACATGACATAGCATGATATATAGCATCCAAGGCATACAAGTCACACAACACACACATACCTTAGCTATATCTTTATCTAAAATGAAGTCGGGCTTGGAGCACGCTCCTATACCTCTTTAGAGTTTTGGATTAATTCACCTATAAGAGGGTAATACTAATTATTAGTTTCCCTCCTACCAAAAATACTATTATTTCTTATTTTAGTCTAAGATTAGGGTTGCTATTATTAAAGGGAACTTTATAAGTGAAAACTAGGGTTTTTACCATCAAGTTAGCCTACTAGATATTACTAGTCAAAATATACTTATGTTAGTATTCATAACTTTATTTATATTATTAAATCTAATAGCATTATTTCTTCTAATAATAGTACTAATACTTATTAAAATAAAATAATAATAATAATAATAATAATAATAATAAGAGTAATATCAATGCTCCGAGAAATAGAAGCCCTATTATTTCTAAGGCTAAGGCTAATAATAGTATTAGGGTTAAAAAAATAATAAAATAATAGTGATACCAACAAAGTACTAATATTGCTAAAGATAATAATAATAATAGTTATATTTGAAATAATAATATAAGGGTTTGAATTTTTTTATCAGAATAATATTAACAAAATAATAGCAATAATAATAGTAATAACTAATAATGATACCATAGTAATATTGTTAGTAACAAAGCATTAGGAATAATATTATCAATATTTGAATAATAATAATGATGATAATACTAAAGTTGGCTATTCTTCTTCTATAGTAACAAAATGGTAACATGCCCAAATTCGGTTTCAATAACATTAATAATAATAAAAATAATAGTAATAATAATAATAACAACAACGATAATAATAATAATAGTAATAATAATAAAAATAATAATGTTAAGCATAATAATAGTAATAACAATAACAATAATATAGTAACTAAATGATCATAATAATATAAGGGTCCAAATATTTATATTAATAATAAAAGGTGATAATGGATGAAGTTAGTATTAGCAAGAAAATAATGACAATGATAATGGTGATAATAATTGAAATTCCCCAAAATTTTCTAATTTTAAATATTATATTTATTAAGGTTTTATTTGAATATGTAATTTAATAAATTATTTTTACTAAAAGAAAAGGAAATTTAGTAGGGCAAATTAATAAGAAATTTTATAAATATGTTAAGTAAAGGAAATTTGGGTATATTACCTAATTAAAGATTTTAATTTGGGAATTTATTTAAATAAATTATTTTATTTTAATTAACGAAGAGAAAATAGTACTTTGATAATTAAAATGGAGAAAAATAATATGAATTTTATAAATAAATTAAATTGAGAAAAATAGAGTACTTTGATAATTAAAATGGAAATTTTGGAAAAATCCTTTAAAAAGCCTATTTTAGCCTAAAAAGGGATTTAAAAATTATTTTATTTGAATATCCTAAACATTCAAATTTATTTAATTTGACCCAACCTCAATTAATTCTCTTCTCCTTTTTCCCTTTTTCCTTTCCTTTTCTTTTCTTTCCTTTCTTTCTTTTTCTTCTTCTTCACCGAATTGGGCATGTTGTGCGGCCGAATTCCCTTTTTCCTTTCCTTTTTCTTCGGCGCAGCCCAGCCCACCCGTCGTCGCCGCCGCCCCCTTCTCTCAACGCCGTGTTTTATCTCTTCTTTCTCTTGAACGCCGCGTTTTGCTTCATCTTGTTATTACCGTTGCGCGGCAGAACGAAACGCCGTCCTTCAGGCCTTTTTACACCATAACTCATCGTTTCATTTAAGTGTTTTACCTTCGTGCTGCACCGCCTGGTCTCCCTCCCTTTTTCCTTCTTTTCTCCCCCGCGAACGGCCGGCCAGCCCCCCCCCATCTTCTTCTTCCTCCTCGACCCGACGCCATAACCACCCACGTTCCTTCTCTCCCCCGAAAATGGCGCCGCCGGCCACACGTGGTGTGACCGGCTCTTCTCCCACTCGTTTTCTTCCTCTCTATTTGCACGTTCTTTTGAAACCTTCAACTGCCCTTCTCTCCCGCACGTTTGTGCACTGTTGCCTCGCGAAGGTCGACAAAAATTCAAGTTTTAGCCGCCCAACCTTCGGCTTGAATTAAACCATTTCCCCCCTAATTTAAACACTTATTAACCTCACTAATTCAAATATAATCTCCCCAACTATAAAACCCCCCTCATTTGCATGATTTTGGGATTTTATTTTCCCCGAAACCCTAAGCTGTGCCTGTGCGCCACCGCCCCAGCAGATGCCATTTTATCCTCCTCCAACCAACTTAAAAACCTCCTATTGCTACCAGTCTCTTGCCTACAATACTATCTAATTAACTAAACTAACCTCATCCCTCGATTCATCGTGTGCAAGTTTCTATAATCATCCAAAGTTGGCTAGTTGATTCGACAAGAATCTTGACCCCGAGAAAGTGAATCACCGTCCACCACCACATCCACCACTTCTAACACCTATTAAACCAACTATTAACTTCTACTAATTATCCTCTACAGCCCCATATAATTATTTTAATTTTCTTCCTCTCCATCACCTATTTTCCCTTTTTTTTACCCCTTAAACCCATTTTTTGGCCACCTCCGAGAACCACCGCCGGTTCCACCTACATCCTCCAACTCAAGGTGATGCCATAGACATTTTAAATACTTAGTTTTGAATTATTTATAATTATTCTAATTTTAGCCAAAATTTTAGTATTAATTCAACTTTAATTATTATTATTATAATTATTATTATTAATAATATTGACTGTATTCTAATTTCTAAATTTTGTTTATAGGTCTGGGAGTATTATTGAGTAAGATACAGTAATTATCTCGGCCTTTACCTATTTACTTAGATTTTTACATAATTGATGTTATTATTAATAATATTAACAATAATAATTATATTATTAATATAATTATTTGGTTGATACTGTGATTGTTACTGGAAGAACAAAGGCCTTAAATTTTAGTTAGGCCTCGCATTTATTAATTTTATTAACATTATTAACATTTTTCAACATTATTTTAATTATTACCTTTATTAAAATATAAAAAAGTATATATACATTATTAATTTTATTATCACAATTCTGAATAGTATTATTTTTATCATTGTGGGATGGTTAGAAATCCAACTTTTAATTTTAAGAATTTTGATAGCATTAATATCTAATATTTTATTTATAAAAAGTATCATTAATATTATTGTACATTATTTATATTACTAATTATTTTTATTATTATCATTCTTATTATTGTTCTTATTATCATCATCATAGTTATGATATTATTAAATCTATTTTGGGAGAAGGGTAGAAACCCTTAGTTTATCACCTTTTCAAAAGAAAATAAGTGAATTAGCTTCTATAGTTAATTATTGAATAGTAAAATGTCATCCTAAAACCAAACCTCGAAATAATTTAGAATTATGTAAGAGAGTCTAATTCTAGTATGCTTTGATATAATAGGCGAACCCAATCAAATCCCTCAAGTGGAATAGGAGTGTGCACCAAGGCCGGTGACATTTTAGGTAATGGTTTACTAAGGTCATTTGTGTTTTTATATGCATTATGTGTTTCATATGCCATGTATTTTATGTTTATTATTAATAATTATTTTGTATGTGGCATGATTATAGAGTTGAAGTATATTGCTGTGAATAAACTGTGGCATGATAATTGTGTGTATGTTTATGCTATTATTATTGTATGATATGCCCTAAGACATGCATATTAGGGTTGTAAAATAATGATGGGGAGCGTAACAATGTGGTGTTAGGGTTTGCATGAAATGGCATGGTGCTAGGGTTTGCATGGAATGGCATGGAGTTAGGGTTTGCATGAAATGACATGATGCTAGGGTTTTGCATGAAATGTGGTGTTAGGGTTGCATGGAAGCATATCTATGGGGAGCTAGGGTTTGCATATGAATTAGGGTTGCATGGAAGCATGGGTCATGTATAGTTAGGTTTTGCATGGGAGCTAATGTTGCATGGGAATGTGGTACGTGGAGATTGGGTCTGCATGGGAGCTAGGGTTTGCATGGAAGCGTGGGTCATGTGTAGTTAGGGTTTGCATGGGAGCTAAGGTTGCATGGAAATGTGGTTTACGTGGAGTTAGGGTTTGCATGGAGTAGGGTTGCATGGGAGTTAGGGTTTTCATGGATTTAGTCACGCATGTCTGGGCAAATGTTTGTGAATGTAAAATGTTTTTGAATAAAATATTTATGACACTAATATCTTAAAGTGGAAGATATTGAGACGAGACCAGCCAATCCACCGGTTAGGAATAGTGGTTAGGGTTTTACCCTATATGTGACCGATCCACTAGTAATAATAGTGGTTAGGACATGAGGTCCTATGTGTATCCGGCCCACTGGTTATAATAGTGGGGGATCCCAAGCTCAATAAAGACAAACCAGATAGTCAATGCCATTAAAAGATACTAATTACTTATAGTAGAACACCATGCGAGCAGGAGCCAAGCCGATCCACCGGTTAGGAATAGTGGTTAGGGTTTTACCCTATGTGTGTCCGGCCCACCGGTTATAATAGTGAGGTGTTCCTATTTCCGCATAGATCTGATGTGGACAGGAACCAAGCCGATCCACTGATCAGGAATAGTGGTTAGGGTTTTTACCCTATGTATGACCAGCCCACCGGTTACAATAGTGGGGTGTTCCTGTACTCGCATGGATTGATAAAGATATGGTGTGTATCGATATTTGATAAAAGAAAGATTAAATAATTAATCCAGATCTTTTTGGGCCTGATGTGTGGACTTACTGATATTAAGTTATGGATTTCATTTTATGCTTCTATGTATCATATGTGTGGGTTGTAAATGTATGTTGATCATTATCCTGCATGAATTAATGTGTTATATGCCGACCTTAGTATTCGGTCACCATACTTAGTACGTAGCGTAGCTCATTCCCATGAACAGAAGGCCCGTGTGATCTATTGCAGGTAGGAGATATTTACTTTGATGCTATCGATGTCTACGGGTCATTAGGAGGGGCAGAGTAATAGCTGGGTTGGATCAATTTTCTAGAGAGACGTGGTCGTTCTCTTTTTAATTTATGACTCATGTTATTTTTATTATGTTTAAGTTGCAGAAACAACTTTATTAATGTTGTTTAATTATTATTTGAAAAACAATGGTTAGTATTTCGAATTATGTAAGACTTGCGCATACTCTGATTTCCGTTTTTATAAATTTGAATTTATATGGTACTCTGATGATGTTTTCTTAGCCTTCGCATTTGGTACCGGAACGGTAGCAGTGAACTGGTCTGGTACTAAGTGTGGCGGTAACATCCTCATAATTTACAGTTTTAATTTATGAGTATTGCTTTTAAAAAAAATGTGTAAATTTTGGGGTGTTACAATAATAATAATAATAATAATAATAATAATAATAATAATAATAATAATAATAATAATAATAATAACAACAATAAAAACAATAATGAGGGCGATCATGAATAGTAATAGTAAAACTGTAGATCCCCCTTAATAGTAGCATTAGTTATAAATATTTCAATGGTTAGTTTAAGTAATAATAGTAATAATAGTAATAGTAATAATAATAATAATAATAATAATAATGTTAATGGTAATAATGGTAATAATAATAATATTGTAGATATTACCATTAATATTATTAAATAACTAATACTTGTATAAAATGAGTTTAGGGGTTGGGAAGGTTAAAGAACCACCTAACGGTAGTGGTCGCACCAGCAGCATTGGCGGTTTTGGGAATTGGAGGTGGTGGAAGGAGGAGAAAGGATGGAGGAGGAGAGGGAGATAGGGAGAAAGGGAGGTATGGGGATGTAGAGAATGCTCCCCTAGTTGTTTTGGAGGGTAAAGGTGAAGTTTGTGGCAGTGGAATCGGCGGTGGGCAGTAGTGCGAATGGTGCTAGGGCTTGAAGTTGGTTTTCTTGGAGGGGAACTTTGTATGGCTGGGGTGGCTTATGTAGGGGAAATCAAGGGACGAGGAGGGTTTAGTTATGTAGGGGGTGTGCAAGGGGCAGTTCTAGGGGTGGTTTGGCTAGCGGCGATGGGCGATGGCTGTGGGTTGCTTGTCAAAAGGGGTGGCAGCGAGAAGGGTAGTTTCTAGGTTTTTGAAATCAAAATTCGAATTAAGGCAGCCTATGGAGTATTTATAGGTCGATTGGGTGGGTAATGATAAGGGGAAGAAGACAAGAGGGGTACAGATGCCGGGCATGCCGCTCAGTGGTGGCAGTCGAGGTGGTTCTACCATGGCAGGGGCAGTAAGGTCAAGGGAAGAGGAAAAGGGAAAGGGGCAGGGTACTTGGGAGAGGGGAATAGGTTGGTTGGGGTCAAAAATGTGAAAGAAAGTGACGGGAAAGGGAGGGGAGGATGGTGGCCGGCAGAGGGCTGGGTTGCAGCTCCTCGGTCGCCGCCCATGCCTCGGGGAAGAAGAAGGGTCGGGACTGGGCGGTTTAGGGAGAAAAAGAAGAGAAGAAAAAAAAGGAACCAAACTGGCCAGGAAGGAAGAAGAAAAATAAAGGACGAAGAAGTGCAGGCTAGGCTGTGCCATGGGTCTAGGGGGAAGAAAAAAAAGAAAAGGGAAAGAGAGGAACAAAAGAAAAAGGGAAAAAGAGGAAGAAAAAGAAAGAAAAGAAAAAGAAAAGAAAAAAATATGTGGGTTGGGTATTTTGGTATTTTTGGGTTATTTAAAATAATAATATTTAGAAAATAATAATTAATTCCTTTTTAGCTTAATTTAGGCTATTTTAGATAATTTTTCTTTTAATCCCATTTAAATTAGCAATGCTCCATACTTTATTTCCTAATTAACTTATTCATCATTTTTCCCTTGATTGTCCCGAAATAACTCCCCTATATTTTAATAAAATAATTTATTTAATTAATTTCCCTAATAAGTCCTCATTTAGCCATAATTTTCTAGAATTAAAATTTTGGGTTATTTCAGCAACCACAAGTGATAAAGCTCTTCTCCATGTCTCATACCCACCGCTCCACGCTGGTGGGGTCCTCTTGACCTTGGAAGATAGGCGGGTGATGATGCCCTACCCTTTTAAGCCAGTACTCTGGAGTTTGTGTAGTTACAGGCACTGGTGGAGGTTGAGTTGCTTAGATTTACCTCTCCATATATGCTTCGAAAGTCTCCAAAAAGTCTTTGATGCATTAGTAGCAGTAGTTATTAGCCATCACGTCTTAGAGACATGAAGAAGTTAGGGCTAAAATTTAGGCCACCGAGTATGAAGACTCACACAACAAGCATAAGTTAACTATAATACATTCCCCATCCAACTCCCACTCATAGACATCTAGGTTTTTGTGAAATATCTGAAGTTTTGGAAAAAATGAGAAAATAATTTTAGTTTAAAGATTTATTCCTTCCTATTTTATCAGCTTAAAATTATTTGTGGAGGAGAAATGCTTTAGTAATATATTATGGTGTTAGTTTAAAAATTCTTAGAAGTAGGAAATCCTAAAAATATTCAGGTACCAACCTATGGTATCAACTCATCAATTATTAAAAATGGAAGATCTTTAAGAAAACAATTTGATACCAACCTATAATTCCACCATTTTTCACTACCAAAACTTTTTTGTTATAACATGTTGTAGAAGTACAGAACACCAAGGAATAATGGGGTGCTACTATTATACTTGACATCGGATGGACGTTTGTCACCTATCCTATATATGTTACAAGGAAAAACCAATCCAAAATTAAAAATAGTAGAATATGCAAAATAATAATTGAATTAAATAACTCTAAAAGTGTTTACATCATACAACCCTAATGGGGTCTGATCAAATCATTGCAAAATACATAATTATATGCACAGGATTACAAAACAAGGGTTAGGGCATAATACTCGAATCAAAACCATGGTTTACTATAGACCTCACCAAAACCTTCTGGATGTTCTTGCTTAAAAGTGATAACCCAACTAATGGCCATCCCTAAAAACCTATACATGGCCCTTTGCTCGTGGGAATAAGCAGATGACCAAGAAAAAGGACACATAAATATGATACGTACTAAGTAAGCCAATTTGGTCCCTTAATGTACGCAAGTATACTAATTTGTCATTCGTGAATAAAATGTACAACATGCATTATGGTACGACTATATATAAGTAAGAGTGCATAACACATGCTAACATATATAATTTCAGAAAAGTAAAAACATCATGCTTAGGAAACATAACACTTTCACATAACCACATACATAATCAATAGTAGAAAGTATTCTAACAACCCCTAGGGTTAGTTTCGTTTATCCAATACCATTAAGATATGCTATCCATTATCCATGTAAAGGATAAGGAAACCAACTCAATTAATATGCCATTCCATGACCAATTAGCCAAGTTATACACCAATTTTATTCATTTTTGTCATTTATATCATTACTTCCATTACTTAACCAATCGTCAATCAATCACTTGGTTACAAGTGTGGTCATATCTGGCACATAATTTACACCCTTTTGTTGACAATTAAAGTATAAGTAAATATGCATATTGTTCTATACCAGAGATGAAGAGGGTTCACCTCTATTTAACTAGCTTAAAAACATGATAAAAATAAAAACCCTAAATTATAAAAAATAAATAAATAAGGAAACACTAATGGGGTTATAAAAATAGTAAATAAGAAAATAATAAAGGTAATAAATAAAATAAAATAATAAATGTTTTGGATAATCGTAAATCTGATAAATATTATAGGGAATTCAAAATCCAATGCAAAATTAGATCGAAATATAATATGAATTTCTAAATCATTATTTAATCATAAGCAAGAGATTGACCATGTTGTGCACCAAAAGTAGGTCAATACACCTTATATTACTTCTCTTAATTAATTAATATGATAAAGTGCCAATATTAATCCTATTAAATAATAGTAGTATAGCAGCAACAAGAAAGTCCTATATTTAACTAGATTTAATACATTAAGTATAATTGGAAGGATGCCAATCTAAGTACCCTGACCATTACACTAAGCATGTCTAGCTATATTTCCTTTGTTTGACCCACACGTGTCTAATCATTTTACTAATTCTCTTAGAATCACAAAACTATTATGTGAATTGTTATCTAACCTAGATATAATTTATACATATAAATTCTAGCATATTTATATGGCCACCTAGTGGGTAAATAATCCTACACACTATCACTAAAAGGAAATCAGAATAAGGCATGCAACACATATATTATACTTGATAGAATTATATATATATATAAATGATAGCAATTAAAATAGAGTCAAAGAATAATCTCACAAAAAAAAATTCATTTATCAAACATAATATACAATTTTATTCTATTCCTTAGTAATAAATAATTAGCTAATCATAATAATCAAACTAATTACATAGAAATATATATTAAAAATATAAATTAAAAATTGAAAAAGAAATAATTGAAATTAATTATAGATGAAATGTCAAAAATTTATTTAGATAAAAAATTAATTAATTTCATTTGAAATAAGTTCTATCAGTATAAATTTTTCTCTATCTTCATTTCTCTCTTTTTCCTTTGTAGTCTTTAATTCCATGTAAATCTATTTCTTTAAAGTTTTTTTGGCGTAGTAGTGTGGTACACTTTGATAGTTGCTTATGTGCGTCTCATCTCTATACTAGTTGCTTCTCTCTGGCCTCTGAATTCATGCCACCAAAGGCTTCCTCCTCTCTTCCTTTTACTAACCTAACTCCTATGTTGTTGGGCCCCTAATAATTTTTTGTGTGGTAGTCTATGCTAGCTACCTGCCATGCTATTCCACTGACAACCTTATTTTATTTTTCTGCTATTCCACTCTGCCCTTTGCACATCCCTCTCTCTTACTTCATTCTTTGAGCGGCTCTTGGCTCTTATGTTTTGCAGCCGCCAGCCTCCTTTTTCTTTCAGGCTTTAGGCCTTTGGGCCTTTGACCTTTACACCCTTGGTCTAAAGGTCCAATATTTTTTTTCCTCTTTCATTTAAACATTAAATGAAAAATAAATTTAATAAAAAATTAATAAATAATATTATACTCTAGATTTATTTAATTTATACCATTTTTGCTCAAATAATAACATTTGTAAAATTATTATCATTTAAGCATAAAATGCTAATTATTCACATATATTACTCAAATAAAATACTAAAACCTAAAATTATAAGGGTATAAAATAAATCAAAATATGTACTTATCTGTTACCATTCATAATTATCAACCAGTATTTACCAACCATATTTTATTATCAAGTGATGGACTGTGCACTTCTCCATGGCCTCAAATACCATGGTAGCCTATTCAAAAAGTGACATAAAGTCCAAACTAAAGCCAATCACCAAGTGGAAATAAGTTTAGGCCAAACCCAACTAATATAGAATAATTCCTGCCGAGGCAAATCAATATAGACATAAGTCAAGGCCAAAGCCAACAACCTAGGTAACCATATCCTTTAGTATCGATAACCCCTATTACATCATAAGTGTCAAGAGTAGGTAAGGCATCAATACATATCAAGATCCCACCCAAATGTAAAGCCCAAAGGCACCAAAACTCCTTATATTGAACTTAACTTTCTTTTGCTTTATATGATTAGTGTTTTATTCATAAGATGGATGATTATAGAAGGCTCATACAGCAAACATGTCAAATTTCCATATTAATTCATTTTAATCCTTTTCTTTCATGTTTTCCCAACCATGTGGGTTTACCATTTTTCCTTGTCCAATGTTATTCACATCAACCATTACATTTAATTCTAGCCCAAGCTGAGTTCATTACTCTTTTCACAATAACTCTTACTTATCATAAGTAAAATTTCCATTTAATTCTTCCATTACGTATAATGTATATCATAACCAATGATCTTTTTTGATCCTTTACTTAGGCAAATAGTTAATGATAAAATGTTTATTTTAACTATTTAACAACCATGATATAATACCATTCAATTCTATATGCAACACTGTAAAATTCACTATTTTTTTTAAATAGAAGCACTTAAATTAAAATCTGCGAGTTCTAGGGATTTTAAAGCCACACCAGCTACTAGATCGGTTCACTTTGACTGTTTCAGTACCAAGTGTTAAAGCTAAAAGGAATTTAATGATCAATATAAATTAAAACTAAACAAGGATTTAATTTGGCATTAATTATTATAAAATAGAATTTAGAGTGCAAAGTTAAAGAGTTATAAACCAGCGTATATAGTCAAAATTCCTTAAGAGGAAATAAGTTTATAGATGGTAAAAGATAAATCTAAGAGACTCAAAATAAAATTAGGAAATCATATTAGGGAAGTCCGGCCATGCCCCTCTCGATCCTCATGCCAAGTCCCAACTCAGTACTCAACCCGCCTCATGCTTTATGAACATCAAAGGCATCAAAATATGTATCACCCACCTACATAAAGTCTTAAGGGCCTTCCGCTCTTAGGAATGAGCCACACCTATGAAACTGGTAGTTAGTATGCTACATACTGAGTAAGGTAACTTTGTACTAAGGCCAACACAAAATTATATAATCTAACATGATAACGTAATAACATACGATCATTTAATTAAACACATAAAGCTCCATTTATAGTCTGAATTAATTAATTAATTAATTAATCTCTGATCAAAAATCTTTTCACACTATGCTTTAATCAATCCATATGAGTATGGGAACCCCACTATTTTTAGTTGGCGGATCAGTCACTTATAAGACAGCATGCATCTAACTACGATTATAGCTTGTGGATCAGTTACTTATAGGGTAAGACGCCCTAACCACTATTCCTTACTAGTGGATCGGTTTGGCCCTTGGTCCCATGGTGTTCCACTGTAAGTACTTAGTGTCTTTTATGCGTCTTAGCAAACACAGGGTTTAGTTTGTTGAGCTCAGGATCCCCCACTATTATAGTCAATGGAGCGATCACTTATAGGGAAAAATGTATCTAACCACTATTATAACCAGTAGATCGGAAACTTATAGGGAGGGATGCCTTAACCACTATTTCTTATAGGTGCATCAGTTTGGCCCCATTTTGAAAATCTTCCACTTTACATGATTAATGACATAAAGTATCTTATTCAGAAGTTGCACCTTAGATATGCATGACTAATACTCTCTACGCATATCCTCCAACAGACTTGTACTATATTATAAGATCACTGTACCTCCAAACTTGATCCAACGTCCTTTCCTCTTTACCCTAACTCACATTGGAGCCCATCTCTCATATATGCGGGTTAAGGCCCACTACTTTTCACCTGTAGTCCACTCATTGCCTCGTCCTAGGGTTTTCCCCAAAAACCCTAATTTATGCTTATGTGGCCCATCTTACTCCACCTTACACAACCCAATCATTTTAACACTCCACACATCACAACCTTTAGATTCCACCTTCATTTTCACACTTTACGCACCAAATACACGTATGATCATGTAACCCTAAGTAGCCACACTAAACCCTAGCTGGACACACCAAACCCTAGCTCGGTCTCCTATGTACCCTCATACTGTCCCATATACTATTTTTCATCCAAAGTGTTCAAACACTCAAACATCACTTCCATTACCTTCCTCACAACTTAAATCAACATTCCATACATAAAAATTCACCCCCATGTAGACTTTATATAACCTATGCAACCTTTTGAACATTTTCATTCAAAACCCTAAAGCTCCCATGAAAACCTTAGATTCTCCTATACAAAACCCTAGATTCTCTCATCTACATCCATATATTCTCTCATGCAAAACCCTAGATTCTCCCTTGCACTACCATAGATTTTTCCATGCCAAACCCTAGATTCTACCATGTTACACCATATATTCCTCCATGCAAAACCTTAGATTCTCCCATGCAACACCATAGATTCCTCCATGCAAAACCCCTAGTTTCTTCCATGCAAAACCATAGATTTTGCTATACACATCCATAGATTCTCTCATGCAAAACCCTAGATTCTCCCATAAGTACTTAGATTCTCCAATGCACATCCATAGATTCTCCCATGCAAAATCTTAGATTCGTCCATGCAAACCCTAGATTCTTCCACTCATGGTCATGCAACATTTAGGTCAAATCCACATCCTTTCACTCCATCTCATCATGTTACATAACCTAGTATGCATGTCCTAAAGGGCCACATCATATCATATCATAATCATAGCTTATACATTTTATACACATGCCATAAAATAACACATGAATATACCTGAACTCCATGCCACACTACACATAAAATAATTATAACAAAACACCTAAGATACATCACATATCATGGCACATAGCATACAAGGCATATGAAACACATTACATGCATAAGGACTTAGCTACACCGTTACCTAATACGACACTAATCTTGGAGCACACTCCAACTCTTCCTTAGGGTTTCGACTGGTCTCACCTATAAGAGCGAAAACTACAGATTAGGTTCTCTCCTACTAAAAATACTATTATATCCTAATTTTATCTAAGATTAGGGTTTTAGAAAAAATAATAATATAATAATAACACTAACTACATACTAATTTACTAAAGATAAAAGTAATAATAGTAATATTGTAAAAGATGATAATATAAGGTTAAAAGGTTTTACTCTAATAATAATAATAAGAAGAAGAAGAACAAGAAGAAGAAGAACAATAATAATAATACTAGTAATAGTAGTAATGCTAATAATAATAATAGTATAATTCAAAATAAATGATGAAATAAGGGCTTCGGCCCTTCACCAAATTAATACTAATATTAATACTACTACTACTTCTAATAATAATAATAATAATAATAATAATAATAATAATAATAATAATAATAATAATAATAAATACATTAAATGTAACACGAAATAATAATAATAACATTAATAATAGTAGTAGTATAAATTGAAAATAACGTAAATTGGGGTTTCGACCCTAATTCGAAATTATAATAATACTAATACTAATACTAATACTAATAATACTAATACTACTACTATTAATCATAATGATAATAATAACACATAATAATAACACATAATAATAATAATAATAATAATAATAATAATAATAATAATAATAATATAATTGAAATAAAAATAGAATAGGGCTTTAGCCCTTAATAACAATAATAATAATAAAATTAGTAGTAGTAATAGTACTACTACTACTACCACCACCACTAATAATAATAATAATAATAATAATATTCAAAATAATGGAAATATAATAACATTAAATAACTAAAGCTTGTATAAATAAGGTAAAAGGTTGAGAGGGTTTAGGGTACCATCCTGGGTTGGTGGTGACAGGCGGCACCAGTGGTGGTGCATGGCAGTTGCGGTGGCAGTAAGGAAAAGAGAAGAAAAGAGAGAGAGTTGAGTGTTGGAAAAAGGAGAGGAAGAATGGTAGTGGGGAGGAGTGGAATGAGCGTAGCGGCACTACCAAAGGTGGCGACATAGGGCGGCGGTTGTGTTGGTCGAGAGTGGAGGAAAGAGAAAAAGAGAGGAGGAGAGGGAGAAAGAGGAAAAGAAGGGTAAAGGAAGGTAGAGGGGAGTTTTTTGAGCAGTTTTGGAGGTGCAGGAGGCGGTGGTTACGACGGAAGTGGTAGTTAATGGCGGTGCAAAGGGTGGCAGAGGTGGAAGGAAGGGATCATCGAGGAGGTTATTTTGTAAGGCTAAGGTGGCTTGTGCAAGGCAAATAGAGGGAGAAGGGAGGTGTAGTTAGGTCGAGGGTGGTGTAGGGAGTGCTTAGGTGGGAGGATTGGGTAGTGGCATTGGTCGACAGTGATAGGGTTGGCATCTGAAAGGGCGGAGGGGGTGACCGGGGAAAATTTTCTAAGCTGCGGCAAAAAGCTCGAGTCTAAGGTTGGTAAGGGGGTATTTATAGGCTAAAGGAGGGGGGAAGTTGGTCAGAGGGGTAATGGGAAAATAGGGAAGCTTGGAGATGGCACCAGCCAATGATGGAAGGCCAGAAAAATTCAAACAAGGGGGAGGGTGGTTGAATAGGAAAGAGGGGGTCGTGCGCAAGAAGGAAGGGAAGTGGGTTGGGGAAAAGTGGCTAGCAAGTCAGGGGGAAGGAGAGAGAGAGAGAAATGATCTGTCAATGGCGTGATCAGTGGCAAAAAACCTATAACGTTGCACGTCAATGAGGAAGGGAGGAAGGAGGAAGAAGAAGAGGAGGAGTGTGCTTGTGGACCAACGATCCAGAAGAAAAGAAAGGAAAAACCAACAGGTGAATGAAGGGTTAAAAACGGGGTCAAAACAACAGGTGTGATGAAGGGAAAAGTGAGGAAAGTGAGCGGGGGAAGAAGGAGGAAGGGGAGGAGGAAGAAGGAAGAAAGATAGAGGAAAAAGACAAGCCAATTCGAGGAAAAGAAAAGAAAAGAGAAGAAGAAGAAGGAAAAGAAAAGAAAAAGAAATGAAAAGAAGGAAAAAAAAGAAAAAGGAAAAAGGGAAAAAGGAAAAATAGGTGGGTTGGGTTATTTAGATTATTTTCGTAATTTATGATATTTATAAATAATAATATTTAATTCCTTTTTTGGGATAATTTAGGATTTTTGAATTTTTTTTTTCTAAATTCCATTGTAATTAGCAAAATACCCTAATTTTTCTAATTAAAATAATTATTATTTTCTTCTTGATATGCCATAATTAATTTTCTTTTATAAAAAAATTATTTACTTAATTTTTCTAATAAATCATTATTTAACTAAAATTCTTAAAATTAGAGTTTTAGGGAATTTCACTCTAAGCATAACGAAACTTAACAAAGGCAAATTAAGTAAACCCTTGGAACCATTCAATCAATCTGGCCTAACTTATTGATTGGTTGCACCAACTAATTAATTGATTTGGGTTGACTAGTCAATTAGTGTAAGGTAACCATACCATACTTTTTTCTAAAACCAATTAATCAATTTGGGTACACCAGTCAAGTGTTCATAGACTAGTTGATCAATTTTCCTAAACCAGTTAATGCGTTTAAGTAGAGAGCAAGACCAAGGTCTCTAAAGACGTAATAGTCGATAGGTTGGGTTAACCAGTCGACTATTCTAGGAATGAGTTAATTGATCTACCTTAATATAACACCAACTTATAGATTTCAGGCATATTATTTCATATATATCCTTTTTTATCCATTGTAAAACATGTATCAACATCAACAACCATATTTCCAACCAAGTTAACAAACGTTTCTCACCATAATAGCACCATAGCCTTCTTTTATCCATTTTCATGCTTTTTACTCAAAATACACCATTTAAAATTCTGATCATACGTACAACTTAATTTCTTCATTCCAACATGCATCAATTGATTAAAGGCAACTCCTATCATGCAGGAACACTTACTCAACAATTTGTGAGCAAGAATCATTTCATGATGCGGGCAAAAATCCTCTTAAAATAGTTATTTTGCTATTGAAAATTCTTAGGTTTGAAAACCTTAAAATCAAAGTCTCAAACTTAGAAATTATATCAAACTCCTATAAAATTTTGAAATCTTAAAAATTAAAGAAGAGCAAATACCTAGTTGAATTACTCAACCTTTTCCCTAAAATCTAACTCGTCCTTACTTGAGAATCAAAATAAGAAATAGCTAGAAATAGGATTAAAAGAGTGTGTGGAAGTAGATTAATAAGGCTAAAATGTAGAAAAAAGATAGTGAAAGTAAAACTTAAGAAATTTTGGTGGCTAAAAGAAATGTTTAATAAAGGGATATTTAAGGCTATTTATATTCCACTAATCAAAAGGGATTAATGAGGGTTTTGAGATTGAATCAAAGCCCTACCATTGATCATTTAAAAATGATCGGAATGGGAAAATTTATCAAGGATTTGCTAAACTCTTCTCTAGAGGTCAAATGATATCTTTGAAGAGTTCAGGTTAATTAGGCCAGAAGTCAAACTCATGAATAGAGCAATAGGAATTTAGCATGGAAGGAAACTTCTAGATAATCAAAAATCATGTCAAAAATTGAAGAGTTTGATCTCAAAATTGCATAGAAGAGATAGGTGATATATGAGATTCATATGTTATTTTGCTAAGTAAAAATGTCATTTATTGCTCATTATTTTTATAACATTTAATCTTTTCCCAAGTTTTTATCGTTTGAATAGATTTTGCAGGAAAAGAAAAAAATTGAAGAAATTCAAGGAGAAATCAATGAAAAGAATAAAATGAAGCAAAGAACACATCAACAGATATAGAATCAATGGAAGAAAAGACAAGAAATGAAGAAGATATATCAAAGGGAAGATTGTGTTGAAATTTCATGAAGAAATAATGAAGAAACAAGAAACACGACCCCCATGTTTCCTAAACATAGCCTGTGTTTTTCTGTTAGCACACAAAATTTCAGCATTTAAAATTTAGCATTTGGCCGAGAGTTTTAGGAAAAACACGAGGGTCCCATGTTTTCTAACACGGACCGTGTTTTTCTCAAATTCTGTAACCGTTCACACAAATTTTTCCTAATATATTTCTAAAGTCTAAACATTCGAAAAGGAGGTTTGGGGGAGTTCAAGAATGGGATTCTCTCTTTCTCTCTATACTCTCTAGATGCTACGTGTAATTTGTAATTCCAATTCTCATTCTCTCCATTGTATTCAATTGAACAATAAACATTCTGCAATTCAATTCGATAAGTTCTTCTCAATTCCTCTTTTAATTGTAAGTTTTGATTTTTGATTGAATGCAAATAAATTCTCTTTGTTGCATTATTATTTTTCTTATGTTTGGTGTTTCATTGTTAATTGATTTGCAAGCATTGATGTTAATTATAGATTATTGCATTTAATTGTGTGTTATTGCAATTACGTAGATAGTATAAGGTAGGAGGATTTGATGACAGAATTAGGGTTTCAGATATGATAATGTAATTTGAATTCATGACTCTAAATGAAATTTAATTGAATTGATGGATGGAATTGAATGATCTCGCATCATAGATTAAGAATTTAAACTAAGTAGACTGATCACCTATCAAGTTTAGATCTTAGTCTATGCTAGCATAAAGGAATTAATACGTAATTGTTAATTAACGTTTTAGAGTAGCAAATGATTAATTATTAATCTTGTCCATTAATTCGTACGATTGCATGATCCGAGCTTATCTGATTATGGTCGTAGTTGACTGCTTTCCATTCGTAATTCTGCCATTAATTGAATCTAGTGTTCTTAACCTAGGTTATTAATTGGTTAGGTGATAAATTGAGAGCTTATTTAATTTATTAGAATTGAGAGAAAATAAAGAGATGAATTATTATGAGTTTTTATAGGTCAACATTAAATCATTTGGAATCCTTCTTTTCTCCATGATTATTTGATATCCTAATTTCATAATCAATACCTTCATGTCCTTATTCATTAATTAATGAGTAGAATATTTTATTATTTATCCATAGTTTAGATATTAATGATAGAATTATATGTTATTACATAACTGGGGTTTAACATCGATTATGGAATTATTGATTATATACCATTTCTTGTGGGTTCGACTACTTCTTGCCATATACTACATATTTGGGAATTAGGATTTATTTATTAAATGTGTTGTGCATAGGGCAGAGCATCAAATTTTTAGCGCCGTTGCTGGGGAATGGCAATTATAATCTTTATTTCTGTTTTTTATGTTGTTTTTATATATATGGTAATGTGTTTGTATACATGTGTCTAGTTTTCAAATTATGTGATCTTGTGTTCAAATTATGTACTCTTGTGTATGGCTGTTTTGTTCGTGTCTAGATAAGAAGTGTTAGATTTGATTTATTCATTCATTGGGTAAGCAAAGTAATGGGACTAAATCATTTTAGAAAGGCCATTTTTAAATCATAATAACTGATTTGATCACCATCATCCTAAACCTTAAAAATAGAAATTGAGATTGTGATAGTGATGAAGGAAGGAAAGTTAGAATGGTTAGGAATCAATCCATGCATTAATTATGATTGAGATGAAATGAAATTCAAAATTGGTGGATATAACATTGTGAGCACTTGAGCCTAACCTTTGGATACATTGCTTATCCAAAATATATTTTTCTTTTGTGTGTGTTCTCCAATGATATGTGAAACTAGAATTTGCCATTAGCTATCTTCAAGACTGCATAGAACTTTAGGATATTTGAAAATGATAAAGGCACTCTTCTTTCTTTGTTAGCTACAAGACCAAATAGCTCACCTTGAAAATTGTTATCCATTGCATAAACCCTTTGAGCCTAAAGCCTTATTCTATTTATCTAACCTTTATTAACAACTAATCTCTATATGCATTTTCTTTCCTTACTCTATGACTAGTGGAGCAAAAATATTTTAAAGGAGAAATTCTGTTTTGTTAATAAGCTGAAATCTAAGTATGGGGGTGTGGATATCATAAAAACAAATAAAAGAAAAGAAAGAAAAAAAACAAGAAGAAGAAAAAAGAAGAAGAAGAAAAGAAGAAGAAGAAGGAAGAAGAGAATAGAATTTCATGTCTTTTGATGTTATTTGGTCGAAAGGAAGGGTGTGAAGATAAAAAAAAAGTTAAATAAAAAGGGGGGAGGTGAAGTAAAGGAAAAGAGGAGAAATTGTTATTTTATTGAAATAATGAAATTGCTTCTCTAGTTGGTAGATTCTAGCTGCAATCCCAAAATTCCATCCCAGTTTAGAACCCTAGCCCCATTACTACCAAATTTAAGACCTTTTGATTCTTTTATACTTCAACTCTTTTCAGCAGTGGCGAATTGAGAGTAATGGCAAACATCTGGGCGATCATTATCATTTGGAGAAGTTTTGAGAGTAACCACATCACACTATACACACATAACAGTGAGTTTTTTCACGTACCAAAAGTAAGAATCTACGAATTTGAATTTCATTAATCTTAATCTAACTTTGCATCGTGAGATACTAATTGTACTAATTATTGTTCCCTAACCACTTGAACATTTAATAAAACTGTTTATTAGGTTTGTTAGATGTGTGATCCAAAACATTTTCGATGCTTCTATCTTGTGATTTATATATATTTTAAATCCCAATGCATTGTTGAACTCTGTGAATGAATAAATCTAATCTTACAGTTCTTGGAGTTCAGAACTTGTCTCGCTTGTGATCCTTGATGTTTCTTTTGTGCATGACATGATGTTGCTTGAAGACAAGAAACAATTTAAGTATGGGGATATTTGATATATGAGATTTATATGTTATTTTGCTAAGTAAAAATGTCATTTATTCCTCATTATTTTTATAACATCTAACATTTTCTCAAGTTTTTCTCTTTTGAATAGATTTTGTAGGAAAAGAAAAAATTGAAGAAATTCTAGGAGAAATCAAGGAAAAGAAAAAAATGAAGCAAAGAACACATCAAGAGATATGGAATCAATGGAAGAAAAAATCAAAAATAAAGAATATATATCAAAGGAAAGATTGTGTTCAAATTTCATGAAGAAATAATGAAGAAACAAGAAACATGGCCCATGTTTTTCTATCAGCACACAAAATTTCAACATTTAAAATTCACCATTTGGCCGAGAGTTCAAGGAAAACCATGGGGTCTCGTGTTTTCTAACACGGACCGTGTTTTTCTCAAATTCTATAACAGTTTGTGCAACTTTTTCCCAATATATTTCTAAATTCTAAACATTCGAAAAGGAGGTTCAGGGGAGTTTGAGAATGGGATTCTCTCTTTCTCTCGATACTCTCTAGATACCACACATAATTTGTAACTCCAATTCTCTTTCTCTCCATTGTATTCAATTGAACAATATACATTCTGCAATTTAATTCGATAAGTGGTTCTCAATTCCTCTTTTAATTGCAAGTTTTGATTTTTGATTGAATGCAAATAAATTCTCTTTGTTGCAATATTATTTTTCTTATGTTTGGTATTTCATTGTTAATTGATTTTTAAGCATTGATGTTAATTATAGATTATTGCATTTAATTGTGTGTTATTGCAATTATGTAGATAGTATAAGGTTGGAGGATTTGATGATGTATCTTATTCAGTGTTGATTATATAAGGTAATCCCACAAAACTCCTTCAATTTGCAGGTCTTAAAATATATAAATACGTAAACACAAAAACATAGTTACCAAGGCCATCCTAGGATTAATATTTCACATTTTGTGAACTTAACTTTAGAATGACCAAAATGCCATTGAGGCCAAGATTGCCACCTTATCATCCATTATAAATATTAATTTCATTTCATTTATAAATTTGTCATGAAAAGGTTGAAACACCATAATTTAATTAATTCTCAAGCAAATAAGTTATTAGATACACCAGGTGACCATT
Organism: Tamarix chinensis; assembly: GCA_030549775.1. Lineage (NCBI taxonomy): Eukaryota > Viridiplantae > Streptophyta > Magnoliopsida > Caryophyllales > Tamaricaceae > Tamarix > Tamarix chinensis. Next base: position 68,171,499 of record CM060181.1, read on the forward strand.
TTACCCTCATTTTAGATTCTATACATAAAATCGTAACAAGCATATCTAATACATCTAGAATCACATAATCTCATGCTCAATAATATATAATGCACATTAGATATTCTTGTCTAGATAAATATTAAAATACACATAAAAGTATAAAATTACCCATATGGAACACATCAATAATATTTATTCTACAAATATGTCTAAGCATGCTAAACCTATCATTTTCCATGTACATGTCATACATAATAATAAAAATTATTATTTTTTATACTTTCATACCCAGGTTATTTTACATAAGGTAACATGATATTTTTACCCATTTTAATGATAACAATAATAAACACATAATTATAAGTAATGAAATATGCTTAACATCTTTCATACACAAAAATCCTAATGCGCTATCACGCAATATCTATCATTTTAGTAGAGTATAAAAGTTACCTAAATTTTAGCAAAACACAATTTAGGAGTATCCTACTAAAATTATTAGGCCCTACTAATCAAACTTTTATGCCTAAAAATAATACCAAAATCACCCAATTAATATTTAAAAAATATTAAAATATTTCTTTTCAAATATTATAGAAATACCATTACTGAATAAAATTTTCCACAAAAAAATCTTTAAAACCGAAATTGTAACTCACCCATTTTTCATTACTAAAAAATTTTATTAAAATATTTGTAGAAGCATATAACACCTAGGAAAAATAGGGTGTTACCACCGTACTTGACATAAGATAGACATCAGCTACCTACCTCATATTAGATACAAGGCTAAACCAATCAATAACTTAAAATGATAGAGTGCATGGAATAACAATTTAGTTAAACAAGATGAAAAGTGTTTATATTGGAGGACCGTAATACATGTATATAAGGTATGGGGTTATAATAAAAAAAATTTAGGTATGGAACCCAATTTAAAATCTTGGTCCATCATAAATCCCACCAAAACCTTCTAGATGTCCTTATTCTTAAGCCCCAACATAACTGAAGTAGGCCCTTTACTGACCATCCCCAAAGACCCGCACATAGCCCTATTCTCTTAGGAATGAGTAGGTGAGTAAGAAAATTGACACATAAGCATACTACATATTAGGTAAGCCAATTTACTCCTTTGATGTACACAAGTATACCAATTTACCATAGATAAATATAAATTACAACATACATCATGATAATGTCATATATAATGGTAGACGTGCATAAATAAATGCTATCATACACAATTCCAATAAAGAAGAATGCATCATGCTTTAATTCACAACCTTCTCACATAAGCACTTACTCATGCAATAGCAAAGAGCATCTAAAAACCCCTAGGATTTAATTCCAATTATCCAATTCTTTAGGTTATACCATTTACTTATCTATATATAAGACAGGTCCATCATTCAGTTAATATTCCAGTCCATAACCATTTAGTCATTTCTACCATTAGTCAAATAAACCAGTGTTTATTATTTTTCAATCATTCATACCATTACTTCCATTTTTGAACCAATCATTAACCATTAAGTTTGCAATGGTTCAAAAATTATTAACTAATATTTACCATCCATGTTATCATCGAGCAGTGGACTATGCACCACCTTTTTCTCTCACATACTATGGAAGCTTATCCAAATAAGGGACATAAATTCAAGGCTAAAGCCAATCACCAAGCCAATATAATTCCAGGAATAAGCCATTAACGAAAATGAACATAATTCTAGGCAAAAGAAAACTAAGATAGAGATAAGTCCATGTTGAAGCCAACCACCTCAATAACTAGACCTTTTAGTATCAATACCTCATAGTACATCATCAGTATCTAGAGTAGTTAAGGCACCGGGACCTATCAAGATCCCACCTAAAGGCACCAAAATCATCTAAAGGAAGTCCAATTGTTCGTAGCTAATTAAGGATCGGGTATTCTAGACCTATACACAACTCAACTTTCTCTCTCTATACGTGATTAACATTTTATTCATAAAGATGGCTGAACATAAAAGACCCATACAAAGAAAGTAAGGCAATTTCCCAATTTAATCTATACCAATTTTTTTTTTCTTTTCCCCAACCATGTGAGTTTTCCATTTATCCTTGGATAATATTATTCATATCAACCATCTTATTTAATTCAAGTCTATACTGATTTTTATTACTCTTTCCTCAATATCATCACTTATCATAAGTGAAATACCTATTTAGCCTTTCTATTACTCATAGAGTACCCCATAAATTATGATCCATTTTAATCTTTTCATTAGGTGTTTTATCCAAACAATAATGATGGTATAGTACCAAATATAACCTCAAAGTATAACCGAGAAAAAAGAAACAAATCATGTAAATAATTTGAACTAGTTGATTGGTTGCACCTACCAGTTGATTAGTTTGGGTCAACTAATCGATTGGTTTGACTCAACCTGACCATGCTTTCCATAAATAAGTTGATTGGTTTGAGCAAATAATCAACTATTCATAGACCAATCGATCAATTATACCTAAAGAGTCAATCAATTTAAGTAGAGTGACAAATAAGGCCTCTACAAGCTTACTAGTCGATGGGTTAGGTCAACGAGTCGACTGTTCTTGGAATAATTTAATGGGTTTGGCATAACTAGTCAATTGTTTACCCTAACACAACCCTAAATGATAAATTTCATGTAGATTCTTACATAAAAATCATTCTTAATCACATTGAAACATGTATCAATATAATCTAACATATTTTCAACCAAATTAACATGAATTTCTCAACATGGAATCGTCATAGCCTATTTTTACCTAATTTCTAACTTTTTACTCAAATCAACCAAATCACTTATATAAACTATATTCTTCTATGCCAACATGGAAAAATTATGTTAAGGTAACACCAAATATGTAGGAATACTTGCTAAACATTTTAAAAGTAAGAATCACTTACTTGATGTAGAAAAAGTTTCCTTAAAACTATAAATTCTAACATTAGGAAATCTTAGCTTGGAAAACCATAAAACAAAAATATTAAACTCATACATTATACCAAAATCTTATCAAATTTCAAACTCAAAAAACAAAAGGGAATAAGAACATACCACTTGAGGTAAAAATAAGGAAAAGAGCTAAATTAGACCACTCAACCTTTTTTCTTGAATCTAACTCTTCCTTGCATAAAAATTAAAAAAATAAATAAATAGAGGAAGGATCATAAGAGTTTAAGATTGCTTAGTAATAATCAAAGTATAGAAAGAAATAAGGGAATAGAAGACTTAGAAATTTTTGTGGCTGAAAGAAAGGTGGATGGTAAAGATGCTTGAGGTTATTTATAGCCAACCAATGGAAGGAAAATAGTGAGGGTTCGGGAATCACCTTGAAAACCTACCATTGACAATTTGAATTTGAGATAAGAGGATACATTTTACCCAAATGATTTACTGTCCTATTATCTAGAGCTCAAATGGTGACTCTAGAGAATATAGGTCAATTAGAAAAGAATTAGCATTCATGAATGCTGTAATGGAAAGTTAGGGTGGAAGGAATATTTCAACTATTTAGAGTGTTTCTGGGATTTAAGGGTTGGATCTCAAAATTGTGTAGAGGAGATAGGAAGAAGAACACAATATTGAGGTCATCTCTCCCCCTTAATTATCCCAATCCACCTTTGGATCAATTTGAGGGAATGGTTTGGGCTAAATGCATCATGAAAATAGTTAGGAATCTCTTAAGGACAAATTATAATGGGTTGGTAAAGTTCTAATTTAGTGTAAGAGAATTTTAAAAAAAAAAATCAAGTTTGAAAAATATGACCAGCTTGATAAACTAGTCGATAGGTTTGCGTCCACTAGCCAACTATTCTACCACCAGTTGATGCTTTCCCCTAACTAGTTGATTAGTTTAGTTGAGGAACCTAAATTGCTAAAATGACAAACCATGTGATCAATTCATGGAGCCAAGTAATTAGTTTACCTGCAAAACTCAACAAATCCCATTTTTCAACATGGTTTCATATCAATATTTGTGCTAAACCAAATATTAACATTAAATAAAAACCAAAGCCCCATAATTTTGTAAAAATCTCATTCAGTCATTTTACAAATATGAGGGGTATTGAAATAATTATCTCAAGCTACACCCACAACATCAGAATTGCACATGAAGATGGGGGATTGTGTAAGGCTGACTACTAGATTGTGTGGAGGATGGGTTGGCTAGGATACTATGGTAGAAATTGCCAAGGTAGGGGGAAGAGCAATAGAGGGTGGCATCGATGGTGGTTTATGGGTTGGGAATGGATAGGTTAAAGGGGGTGGTTAGTCATGAAAAAAATAGCCTGTGGTGTAGGCTAGGAGGTGTAGTACTAGAGAAATGATCAAAGATAGGGGTAGTGAAAGCTAGGAAAAGCTTTGATGGATTTTAGCTACAAGGGCGAAGAAGGAAGGACGAGGGTCAAGGTTGGTCACAAGCAAGAGAGTCAGAAAACGATGGAGGCTGTGATGTTACAATTTTGGTGCAAGAAGAAAAGAGCTAGGGCAGGGAGCTGGTGGAAGAAAGGCAAAGTGATGCAAGAAAGGCATATGTGTGGGTGCATTTGTTGTGCACATATAGTTGGTGGCGCATGGTTGAGGCGTGCAACTAAGTCATGGTTGTGTTGATGGAGCATGATTGAGGTGTGTGGTTTGGGTACGGCTATGTAATGGAATCAAATTAACCAGACCAAGAGGAATAGGAGTAGAAAATAGGAGAAGAAGAAGAAGAAGAAGAAGAAGAAGAAGAAAAAAGGGTCAACAACCTATGATGATTGACATGTGGTGGTGGTGGTGAGGTGCATGTATGGATCTTGGAAGGTGAAACAAAATAGGGTGGAGTAATGGGGTAGGGCTAGGTTAAGTATAAGGAAAAGATAGAGGGAAGTAGTGGTTATCAGTAGTGGAGGAATTCCATGAAGATGGAGGGGCATGGGAGGGTGATCAATTTGGTTGAGTTAGAGAGGAAGGGCATATGCATGTATGTATATATACATATGGATTTATAGAAAGGGTAAGTTGAGTGAGGTAATAGTCATGTTGATGGTGATGGATTATGGCTTGGTAGAGGGTGAGAGGTGTGTTGCATGAGGTAATGAGAAGACAAGGAAAGGTTTTTAGGGGAGGGAAAAAGTTAGATCGTCATGGTTATGTGAGGGAGAGGGGTTTGTAGAGATAAAATAGAAATATATATTATTTTTATTTTAGGTTTTATTTGATTAGGTTAAGGTATTGGGTAGGTAAATAATCTAAAAAAATAAATAAGTTTACGATTGCTTTAACATGAAGGAATAAAGGAAAAATATTCTAGAAAAATATTTAGGAAATTATTTAGGTTACAGGTCTATGGCTAATAATAAAATTATTAGTCTAGGGTTTAAGGTTTAATTTTGAATAATAAAGCTAAACACTCACAAGCAAACATTATAAATTTTTGGAATGTTACATTACTACCCCCATAAAAACAAGCTTCATCTCCAAATTCCATTCTTCATTATTTGAAAAACACGCAAGGATGCACAAGCTACCGGAGGGAGCAACTACCCCATTAAAAATAGGTAACCCTACTCTAAGGCTTTAGCAAGTGAAACACCCACAATCAAAGTGTCCCGCCCCAAACTCATAGTTGTTATGACTTTGAAAGATGTACTCCTCTTCAAAAGTTTGTAGCTTTGATGTCCTACCAAAATTACATCATTGCGTCATTAGGCTCTTAAGGCACACAATGTTTCTTCTTATGATCATTGACCACTGTCATCGCAAGAACAATTCATCATCTTAGTTATCTCTTCTGTAGCTTGGTGGAGAAGTAGTATATCCTCAATTTCTTTAGCTTGGACTAGTGAAGGGATTTTGAATCCCAATAGAAGACAATGTCAGGTGGTGCACTATTTCACCATGATTTACAATGTGGTAAATACTTGCAATCACTTCTTCTTCAGCTACAAAACCAAAACCATGTTAGGAAAACCATAGCTTAATAAGCACATAACACATAAATAGAAATCAAAGAACACTTAGTCTACCCACACTCGAAGACACACAAGACTAATCTAGGTTCAAAAACAATGAGAAGGTAAACACATTTTTCAATGAAAGATTTAAGATCATGAAAATAAAATCTCTCATTAATATCTTATTCTAAAAAGCCAAAAACTCTTATACCAACTTGTAACACCCTAATTTTTAGGACATTAAAATTTTATTTCAAAGAAATAGGCATGGAAGCTAAAATTATAAAAAATAAGGGTATTATTGCCATACTTGGTACAAGTCTAATTTCCTTTACTATTCTTATGCCAAGTGTTGAGGATAAAATAATTACTCTACTTTAAATTAATAACACAATCACAAGATTAAAATTAGAGAGACAAGAAGATATAAATGGTTCTAAAAATAAACATTAATGGTTACAAAACTTAAACAGAGAAAAATATAAGAGGACAGAAGAGTCTAAAAACAACAAAAGTTAAATTAACCAAAAGGATATTGAATAAGTCTCGGCTCTCAATACGAACTATATGCTTTCAACTAAACTACTTAGCTGGCAAACAAAGACCAATGTCTATTCAATAGGTAGCAGCCCATGAAAGGAACCCTTTCAGTATAATAGTATTGAGAAACCCCTTATATAGAACTAATATAAAAGACATACAAGGATAATAGTATTGAGAAACCCCTTATATAGAACTAATATAAAAGACATACAAGGCATACAACAAAACATGAGACAGGACATATAAATATACATATTAAGATTGAAATATGATAATCATTCGGATAACCAAATACTTTCAAGGTCACATATTGTTCATACTCATTCATTTGGAATAAACTAAAACTTAACAATCGAACATCCAGAAGATTCTCTTTGAAGTATTTCAACCTAAAAATATAATAAATAGTAAGAATCACATATCTCATTATCAACACTAACAAATCCCATAACACAGGTAGGCTCACAAGCACAAACCAAAAGTAATTCATCGCATCACAGATAAGCATAAAGGTTGCTACAAAAACACAAGAAGGTATAAAGGCTGCTACTAATCCACAGGTAGGCACAAAGTTTGCCATCAAACAACAGATAGGTATAAGATCCAATAATCTAATAATTATTTAAATCAGATAATAATCATATTCATTTTTATTTACATTAAGATCAGGGACTCCACAATTTTGAAACCTATGGAATGGTGTGTAGCACCTCACAGGGAAAACTCACCAAAGCTACTATCATCGTTTGGTTGAAAATACCCTATACTATAGCCCAGCTCATGTGATCTTCCACTTTAAATAATTATTATATTATTAAGTATTGATTATACAACATCTCCTAACAAGACATCTTCAATTTGCTAATCTTAAAATTGTTAAACACATAAACCTAACCTCATAATAATAAAGGCCATCTTAGGCTCAATGTTCATATTTATGCACATTAGGCTAAAAATAACCAAAATACCCCTAAGGCCAAGATTACCACATTATCATCCATAATAAATACTAATTCTATTTCATTTACAAATTTATCTTAAAAAGGCTAAAATTCCATAATTAAATTAATTGTCATGTAAATAAATTGTCAGATACACCAATTGCTTATTTCCCCTCATTCTTCATTTTGCACATAAAATCTTAGTATGTATATCTAATACACCTATAATCACATAATCACAAGCTTAATAATATATTATGCATATTAGCTATGCTTATTAGGATAAATATAATAATACACATAAAATGACCAAATTGCCCATATGGCATACACTAATAATAATTATTCCACAAATATATTTAAGCATGCTAAACCTATTATTTTCCTTGTACTTGTAATACATAATCATAAAATTCATTTTTTTTATACTTTTGTTTAATTTTCCTTGTACTTTTGTCTTGTACTAGTAATGAATCATGCTTAACATCTTTCGTATAGAAAAACCCTAATGTACTATCATGCATTATCTATTATTTTGGCAGAGTATAAAAGTTACCTAAATTCTAGGAAAAAAAATAGCAAATTAGGAGCATTCTACTAAAACGTAAAGGCTCGAATAATCAAACATTCATACCTAAAATTAATACCACAAGCACTAAATTAATATTTAAAAAAGAACATAATAAATATAATATTTTAAATATTTATTTTTTAAAATTAATGAAATACCATTACTTAATAAAAGTAGTTACCAAAAATCTTTAAAACTATAACAACAACACTCGACATGCACAACATGAATAGTGAACACAAAGAAAAGGCATGGTTGTTGGGTTGGATGGCTATGATGGAAGGGTTAAGGCTTGTGGAGATGGTGGCTGTAATACCCCCATTTTTTACTAACAAAAAATTTAATTAAAACATGTTGCGAAAGCATAAAAAAAACTATAAAAAATAAAGTATTACCGTCATACTTAACATAGGATAGACATATGCCGCCTACCCCATATTAGGCATAAGGCTAAACCATTCAAATGCTTAACTTAATAAGGTGCGCAAATAACAGTTTAATTGAAATAATGCCAAAAGTGTTTACATTAGAGAATGCTAATGGCTTCCCATCAAATTATTATTGTAATACACCAAAAACTTAAACCTATAATTAAATAAATTTCCCTCATTTAGGAAAATATAAACTTTTATTTTATTTTATTTAATCATTTTTTGGAATTTTGACTTTATAAAAATGGATATGAATATTTATTAAATTAAAATAAATATTTTGTTATTTTATCATACTCATTTTATTTAAATAAATTTTCAAACCAATATTTTACTATGATTAAACTTTTTTAAAACATTATATTTAATTATAATAAATTAAATTATTAAATTAATTTATCTATCAAAAATATTAAATACCTTTATTTCAAAATTTATTTTAAACTTATTTTCTCCCCATTTTCCATTTTTCGTTTTCCTTTTTTTTTCTACTTTTTCTTCCTTTTTCTTTTCCTCCAATTTCCTTTTTGTTCCTTCATTCTTTCTTTGGGCCCCCGGCCTTCTTCTTACATGTGCTGGGACACTAGCCCAACTCCTCTCCTTTTCTCCTCCCTCTCCTATGTCACCAGCCTTGGCCCGTATCCTTTTCTTTTGTTTTCTTTCCTTTATTTCCCCTAGGTTGGGCTAGCCCAACCCTTCTTCCTTTCCCTCTCTTTCCATTCCTCACCCAACCGACCTACAACGCCTCCTCGTTTCTTCTTCCCTTGTCTATCCTTCTTTGAATGCCCTCCTTTGTAGCCTGCTACAACTGCTTGTAACCACCTAACTCCCCACGTTGCCATGCTCTCTCTCCCTCTCTCTCCCTATCCATTTCCCTTCCATTTTTTATCCAAACATAGCCCTCCCTCATATGGCCTTCTCTTTCCTTTTCTTCCCTTCCCTCTCCCTGCCATCACACCCATCTACCTACAACCTCCTGCTGCCACAACCTAGCCAGCTCCTATCACCCTTTCCCTCCCTCTCCTTTTCTTTGTTTCTGCTGCTTTTATTTTGCCCTACTTGAGCCCTCCTTCTCCCTCTACCAATCTCCCATTCTCACTTCTCCCCCTCTTCTCCCTCTCCCTTGTTTTCACTTCACCACCTCTAACCACCTCCTAGACACCCCATCAACCTCCCTACACCACCCCATCACCATTGCATTCCCCTCTAGCCTCCTTTATCCTCTCTTCTTTATCTTTCCCTTTCTCGGCCTCTTCCTTTCACCACAACCGTCCACCACCCTCCTTCCTCTTTTACCACCTCCACAGCCACCAATCTACTCCTTGGAACCTCCCCCACCACCACCTTGCCTCCCCTAGCTGAAACAACCATGTAGCTCCTCCCTTCCCCTCTTCTTTCCTTTCCTTCTTCTCCTATGCCACCCTTGCAACCACTTTTCCAGCCCTACAGTTGCCACATCCGTCGCTCTCAGCCGCCGATCACCAACCCCTGACCACCACCTACACTTATAGTCTATCCACTTGCCCAGCTACCCCCATAACTCTCCTCCACATGCCATCTATCTAAGCCCCAAAACCCTACCCAAACAAAACACTCTCATTTTCACAACTCCCCCTTTGACCCCCATTTTTCCTTTACTTCTTACATGTAGCTCACACTATATGAGCTGCATGAGTTTTTTACCTCCCTTCAATAATTTTGGCTAATTTTTTAGGTATAAAAATGGTTAATGCTAGTATGTACTTAATTAATATTTGAATAATATTTATTCTTTTAACTTTCTATCTTCTAATATGATAAATATTAATATTATTTTTAGGTATCGATTTTACTAATCAAAGCTCAAAACTTTAATCTGGGTACCGGTAAGGTTTACTTTTTGTTGGAATTAAGGTAACCATTATACCCTACTAAAATGTGTGGATATACATATGCTAATACATTAAGGTTTTTAATATGATTTATATGCATGATGTATGTAGATAAGTATAATGTTTTTAGTGGAATATGCTAGTAGATGAAATGAAAGGCATGTTAATTTGTATGGTATGGGTAAAATAAATGCTTAAAGGAAGGAGCCTTGTTATTAGTGAAACTGTTGAATTCATATGTACAATATGATATACTGAAGTGGTCATTTATTCCATAAATAATTTTAATATAAGCCTAAGGAGCATTTTGGTAAATTTTCTTGTACAAAAGGTGTGGCCTAAATAAGTGCCTGTGGTATGTGTTAATGTCTATTAATGATAAATAATAATAGTTGGTGGTGTTGGATGATGTGTATGGAGCATGTATATTAATATTTTATGTAGTAAGGGGTATTTTATTAAAATTTGTATAATGAGGGCAAAATGGCCATTTATAAGAGTAAAGTGGCGTAAAATGATAAATGGAAAGCAAGGAGGGTATTTTAGAAATTTTACATGAAAGAGGGGATAAATTGATAATTTTGTAAAGTATAGGGGTAAAAAAGTTATTTGATAAGGAAAAACGGGTATATTGGTCATTTGGACCAAAGGAAGGGTATTTTGGTAATTTTGTAAAGTAAAGGGGTAAAATGGTGATTTAATAAACAAGATTATTTTGGCAACTTGGCTTAAATAAGGGAAATTCATAATTTAATCGACTAAAGGGGCAATTTGGTAATTCTAATAATTAAGAAGGACGATTTGGTAAATTAACCAAGCAAAAGGACAATTTGATAATTTTAATAAGTAAGAAGGATGATTTGCTAAATTAAAAAACCTAAGGTGTAATTTGGTAATTTTAATAATAAGAGGAGTAATTTGGTAATTTAATGAACCTAAAAGGCATTTTAGTAATATTAATAAATAAGAGGGGTGATTTGGTAATTTAACATACCAAAATTGAAATTAGGTAATTTTAATAAATAAGAAGTGCAATTTATCAACCAAAAGGACACTTTGGCAACTTTAATAAATAAGAAGAGAAATTTTGTAATTGACAAACCTAAGGGGCAATTTGGTAATTTTTATAAGTAAGAGGGGAAATTTCATAATTTAACCAACCAAAAGGACAATTTTAATAAGTAAGAAGGACATTTTGATAATTTAACCCACCAAAAGGGCAATTTGGTAGATTTAATAAGTAAGAAGGGTAATTTGATTATTTTAAAAAGTAAGATGGGTAATTTGGTAATTTCACGAACAAAAAAGATGATTTAGTAACTTAATATGCCTCAGGGGTAATTTGGTAATTTAAACAAGAATAAAGGGTAGTATAATAATTTAACCAACTAGAAAGGTTGAATTGGTAACTTAATAAGTATAAGGGCTAAAGTTGGTGACTTTATGAGTATGGAGGATAATATGGTACTCTAACAGAAATAAGGAGTAATTTGGTAATTATGTAAATATGAAGGGTAATATGGTAAGTTGGCAAAAAAAAAAGGGATGACTTGGTTATTTTACAAAACAAGGGTATTTCAATAACTTAAAATGATGATGGGTGTAAATCAATAACTTACATATAACTTGTATATGGATTAAATAAGTCTCCATAATCAGACATAAGTAATAGTGAATAATAAAATATATAGATTTAATAAGTCCGCAAGTATTACAAGAACATGGCATTACCTAGGATTGGATGGATAATTAAGGGTGTAATATGCCGTTATATCATAATCATGCAAGAGTATGTATGGAAATGTGTTCTAGATATGTTCAAAGTATGTGTTAGGGTTTTATGTATGCCACGATCCTTGATATAGAATGCTTGATTTTATGTAGAGTATATTTTGTTGTCTACTGATTTATAAACCTTTTTCCTTTCCACAAATAAATTAAATAAGCTTATTGAAAAATAAATGGATCAAGTACTAATTACTTAAACTTAAAGATTATCAAGCTAGGTGTAGTGAGGATAATTTTGGGTTCACCAGCTATAATAGTGATAAGATGCATCTGCCTTGTAGAGTGATATTCGATCAACCAGCTACAATAGTTGTCAGATATGTTTTGCCCTGTGGAGTGTTTTCGGTTGATGGGCTATAATAATGGAGGATTCCAAGCTTGATAAATCAAACTTTACATGCTAATAAAACATAGGAAGATACTAATTACTTATAGTGGAGCACCATGTGAGTCGGGGTTAGTGAGGATAATTTTCGGTCCACCGGCTATAATAGTAGTTAGGTGTATTTTGTCCTGTGGAGTGTTTCCTGTCATCTAACTATAATAGTGGGGTCCCTGCTCTTGAATAATGATTAATTAACGGCTTAAGACAAAAATTAATGATTTCATCTTTAGAATATATTGTCATAATAAAAGTTCATCCTTGGTCCTTGTCTCTCTATTAGAATGTGATGAAATTCCTAAATGAATGGATCTTGTGTTATGTTAATATTATTGTATGAGGCGTTGCACTAGGTGTTATCTCTTAAGTTGCTTATGGTTGTCTCTGTGCCCATGCATGTTATCGTTGTACATCATTATGTATTATGTGTTGCATGCAAGCCTTGCCTTTGGGTTTAGTATAAAGGGTTATTCACTACAATAGTACTAAAGGTTTTCATTTGTGAACCCCTACCTATTCAATAGCCAATGTGCCTTGATAATCTATTGTAGGTGCTATTCAAGTGAATATTAGTGAAGAGCCTAAATATTATCCAAGAAGATTTTAGGGTTATCTTTTCACCATTTATTTCCTTATTTACATTATTTTACTCTTGTAACCACTAACAGTAGGGTTTTACTCTTGTGATGAATTTACTGTGCTACTCTAATTTACACAAAGTCTGAATTTGAGTAAATTATGTTTTGTTCTCTTTTTACCTTAGATTTTGGTACAAGAATGGTAGGAGTAAACCAATCTGTTACTAAGTGTGGCATAAATATCCCAAAAATTTATGGTTTTTGCTTCTGTAGAAGTTTCAAGAAAACAAAAATTTTAGTTATGAATTTTAGGAGTGTTACAATTTGGTATGAGAGTTGGTTTCAACCACTCATTCCATTTTAAAAATTTTAAGATGATACCAAAATTTGGTATCAGAGCATTTTCAAAGATCCTCCATGTAATTTAATTTTTTAAGCTTGTACCACATGTTGGTATTAGGTGCCTTTAGAATCCCATTTTGGTTTTTAATGTTTTGAACTAATAATACGAGTTAGTATCAAAGTATTTAATGAAAGCATTCTAGGTTTTAATTTATTTTGAGTGGGTTTTCCCTCCTTTCTCCTCTATCTTAAAACCCTGGTCAGTCCTGTGAATTGGGTATGAGTAGAATAAGTGGCCCTAAGCTTGGGTAACCAAGATTGAGAAGTAGCACAATTCCTAACGCGCTTCTATTTTTGTAAACAAATCAACATGGCGTTGATTAGACGTGTTGACAACCTAGAAAGGGCATTTGAGATGCTCATAGGGTTAGCTCAACGTTCCCTGGTGTCTCAACTGCAAATAGCTCTACCTCCATATCATCCACAAGTGGATATCAGGGAGCATTGGCTCTACAAAATCATGTGTCATCATCCTTTGACCTATGATGGAAAGAAGACCCCGTGATCCTCAAAAGTTTGATATGGGATTTTGATAAGACCTTAATGGCACTCAACTGCCCCGAGGATAGAAGGATGACTATCATAGTGGATTTCCTCTTAGGACCAGCTAACACTTTGTGGGAGGACTTCTAAGCCCAAAGAGGATGGTTGGCATCTTAGGAAGACTTCAAGATTGCGCTCCACATGCATTTCCACACTGAAAGTCTTAGGAGAGCAAAGCTTAAGGAATTTATGAAGTCAAAACAAGGAAGCTGGTCAATTTGAGAGTGCTTCGCATGCTTCATAAAGCTGCTAAAGTTTTCCCCTAGCAAGGCTTCAGTGGTTGTCCCAATCAAGCAAGGGATCCATCTTGAAATTCAAAGTGTGATAGGCATGACTAGTTCTCTTGACTTAACTATGCTATACGAGGGGGTGTGTGACACTGATGCCTTAGGCTAGGAGCACGCCTCCATCTTGGGTAAGAGGAAGAACGAAGAGTCAGAGTATAGAGAAAAGCGCCAACATCCTTGTAGCATGGTTTCATGGGATCAAGCTCAACCTCAACCACATGCTAGGGTTTGGCATCAGAAGAGTGAGGGTGCTTCACATGGTAAGGCTAGCAAGAGATCTCTGTGTCACAACCATTACCATCGTTATAGTACAGATCATCCAAGTTACAATTGCATGGGAAATCTAGTTCAGTGCCACGACTATGGGAAACTTGGGCATAAGAGCTTTGAGTTGATTTACAATGAAAATTGGAAAATAAGGAGTGGTAAAAAGTATATGAGCAAATTATGTAGTAGTTGCATGCTCATCAGCATATAACATAGTTTTTAGCGGACCCACCCTTTACAACCACTAAGAAAGTATCTATATGGATAGATTGATAATGAGATATCCTATCAACAAAGGATGGGAAGAGGTTTAGGGTGAACAAGGGGTGGCAAAATAGGGTTATGCTATTGATGTAAAGAGCACTCCTATTCATGATAGGCAAATCATATAGTAATGATTGGTAAAATAATTAGCAAATATGATAAGGAGGAACTATGAGTTTTCCATATGAATAATAGGGATTTAATTGCCTAGAAAGTACCATACTTAAAGGGAATCCCTCCTAAAATAATCAGGAATCACTTGGATATAAAATATGGATTTAAGCTAGTGAAGAAAGAAAAGAGAGCCATGGGATATCAAATGAAATTAAACCCTAATAATTTAATCTTTGGAGTTATTGCTTGTAAATTCCACGATTTTTTGGCATCACAGAGGGGTAACCATGTAAATATTAAGAAATTTTCCACCATACTAAATGTAAAACCTCTATCGAGAAAGAGAGATATATAACAACTAACGGTGAAACTAGTCATCTTACAAAGATTCGTGTCAAGGGGAGCTAATAGAAGCTTACCTTTTTTATGTTCTTACAATCAAAGAATATTTTTCAATGGATAGAAGATTTTCAAAAGGCATTTGAGGATTTGAAGGCTCACTTATCAAAACTGCCAACCTTAACCATTCCATTAGAAGGGGAAGAAATATTCTAATATCTCGCTGCATCAACACTAATAATCTCCTCCATGGTTGTAAGGGAACATGCTAAGATAAGAACGAAGAATCCCTTTTATTATACTAGTAAGTTTCTCACTAAGATAGAAACTTAGTGCTCCAACTAGGAGAGAAAAACTATACTATGGAAGTAAGAGAATTCAAGAAGAATGATGATATGTGTTTCTTATTTGAGTTGATATGATATATAATATAGGCCTAGACCTACAATTAAAAGACATGTCTTATTTGATTTCATAGTCAAATGTTCATTTGAAACTAACCATATTCCAACTTTAAGAGGAAGAGAGTAAGGGGAATGGATGATTTATGGCAATGAAGCATCTAATAGTGTAGGTTCTAGAGTCAGTATAGTGTAGATCGATCTAAATAGTATAACTATTGAATATACACCAAGGTCTTGTTTCAGTTCCATAAATAATAAAGCAAAATATGAAGCCAATTTAACTGGGCTTCAGATAGTGCATGAATTAAGCATACAAAGGGTTAAGATACATAGTGATTCATCATTGGTTTTTAGGTAATAAAATGAACAACATGAGGTTAGAGATCCTAATATAGAGAAGTTTTTGCGAAGGATGATCAAAGCAATGAAACATTTTTCCTTTGTTGAAATTGCACAAATACAATGGGTAGCTAATCTAGTAGCATATGCAATAGACAAATTAGACTTGACCAATTCTTCTTCATCAAATAGGATAGTCAAAGTAGAATACATGATAAAATTGTTAACAGATGTAGAGTAGGAAGAATAATTTGAGATCACAAAATGTAAACATTAGATAGATGGCTAAAGGAGCCTGTGGATGACCTAAAAGAGGGGTTTATGTTGACTGATAAAATTAATGTCTTTAAACTAAGAAGAATAGTTACAAAATAGATATCAAAGGGATAGAGGTTATTCGAAGATATCCATGTGGGCATATGTGGTTGGCATCATGGTGCTTGATCTAGCTCAGATAAAACTTTGCGTTATGGATATTACTAGGAGATGTTCTATAATTATGCTAATGCAATCATGTAATAATGTTATGAAGGTCAAAAACTTACCCCAAAATAAATTTTTCCGACTTAAAAACTAAAACCTATTATAAGCTTATGGCCCTTTGCTATCTAAGGTGCTTATGTTTTTTCTTAGCTTAATGTTAGCAATATGGGTATATAGATGTAATGAAATTAGTTATGCTTATATAATTATGTAATGTTTCTAAGATATCATATTGAGTGTAAGTATAGGTCAAAAGAAATTCGAGATTATGGCCAAGACTATTTCACAATGTGGGTAAAGGCAAAAGCTTTAGCTCAAATTAATGAAAATAAAATAATGGATTTTTTCTTTAAAAAAAATATAATATGCTAATTTGGAGTACCATATGAAATTATTATGAATAATGATAGATAATTTGATAATAATTAATATAAATAATTTTGAAAAAATTAGGGCATTAACTATAGATTTAATTCGTTATCTCATCCACAAGTAAGTTGCATGCATGTTTTCCTTTAAAAAGCACTTATTCCCATGACATTAAGTTCGCATTAGCATTAATTTAATATAATGGCCAGCCCAAGCATGAGAAGTGAGAAATATTAGGATCATTGAGATGCCGTCTAAATGGAGTTTAATGAGGTTTGGTGGATGATATTCCTACTATATTATGGCCTATTATGAGCAATAGTAATGAATCCAATAGGAGAAACTCCTTTTCCCTTTAGAATTATTAGGACACAAAATCATAATGGAAGAGAACAAAAGAAAAAAACTATGAAAGTATAGAAGGATAAAAAACAGAGTAAAGAAGCAAAGATAAAACATAAAAACATCAACAGTATAGAAATCATTAAAAAAAACTATTTGAAAGTATAGAAGGATTTTCTTGAGGAGTAAAGGAGCATACTCTAAATATGACTAAAAACTTATCAACAGTAAGTGTCCAAATATTATAACACGAGAGTTAAGCCCACATGTCTTAAAGCAAGAGATTGGGTATTAAGGAAAGGTAAATTTCAAAGCAATGATGGTTGAGAAATGCTAGAAATCAAGTGAGAAGATCCATATCAAATTAAGCAAAAAGATAGGTTGGTGACCTTCATGCTAGGTGATAACAATGGAAGATACTTAGCCAACTCATGGAGTGTGAAACACTTAGGAAAATATTATTTGTAAAATTGCTGCTTGATTTTGTTAACATTGTTATATTCATGATCCTGTACTTTGTTAATTTCCTCTTTGTTAGCACTTTTATTAAAGGAATACACTTACTTTCAGTATGTATTTGGTAATGGAAAAGTTATCTCCAGTAAATACCTGCGCTAAAAAATACAAACCACAATTCAAACACATGGTTCTTTTGATAAAAAAGAGAAGAGCTCCACCAGAATAATCAAGGACTAAAAGCCCTCTGACAAAGAGGTCATTGATAAGCACTGACTATAAGCCCTCTCATAAATAAATTTTTGACAAGCAGAGACTATAAGTCCTATCACAAATAGGTCATCGATAAAATTCTATCTGTAAATCCACACTAAGGATAGCTACCATTGAAGATGGGTGTACTTAGTGAGATGAAAGTACCCCTACAAAAAACGTATACATTTATTAATCCTGAGGCTAAATACATAATCTTTCCCAAATTTTGTTGAGTAATGAAGATGGGCACACTTAGTGAAGTGTACTAGCCCCAAGGCTTAATACATAAGCCCTTAAAGAGACTAGAACTGAAGACGGACACACTTGGTGAAGTGAAATGTAAACTTTCTTTCAATCACTAAAGCTAAGGGGTTCATTTGGAGAGAATGAAATAGCAAATCTCTCTTTCACTCACCGAGCTTAGCCTCTAAATGTGGGTCCTTAGTCGAGATACCAAGGCCACTAAGTGATTTGTTACACTTAGCATCTTTTAAGCTTGGTGCCCTCCTCAATCGAAGTAACGAGGCTAAAAAGCTCATAATTTAGGGGTTCAATTGGTTAATTAATTCTATTTAGCCAATGGTGTCTAGATCAAACCCTACTTTGGTTTGCCACAATCAAAGTATAACAAAAATTTGAACTTTGTGCGATATGGATCTTTTCATCTTTTATTACAAATGCTTCTGGAAGACGATCTTCTTATCCTAATTATTATGAATTTATCCTTCTTTTACTATGATTTTGGCCTTCTTAAGATGGAATATTAATTTTTTCTTAGCATCCAAACACAAACAAATGCAAAGAAAAATGTTGAAAAAAAAAGGAAACATATTATGTCATATATAAAGAAGTTATGCACAGATTTAGCTTAGAAAAATAGTTGTCAGGCCCATAAGGAGTTTTTAAACTTCTTTATTGCCCTGAACTTCTTCAGAACCTTCAAGAATAGGAATATTTTTCAAGTCATCAACCTTGTGCAACTATTTATCAACATTATATAGGTGATCCCATTTAGCTAAGAATTTAACTAAACAAAGGAATAGAGGCACCATAGTTATGCCACTATGATTAAAGTTGTTTCCCATCATGAACAAATTATTCACTAACCAAATACTTATCCACAAATTCACTCACAAGTGTTAGCTTGGAACTGGTAATTTCTTTATTTATATGGTCATCCGCCTCTCTTTTTTGTGTCTCGATTATTTATATGGAATTAGATAGCTATTATTAAATATTATTTATGTCTTCATTATTTGCTGAGTCTTTATAAAAGATCTCTTTTCTTAGGCGATCAATCTCAACATTGGGATCAACTATTTTATCATTGAGAAGTTTTTTCTCTTGCTAATTAACACTCATTCTATTGAAAACTTTCCATACTTTATTGGCATGCACAACCTATGTCTTTTTTAGCAATTAATCGATCAATTATTATAATCGCTTTGCAAAGATCCTCCTCAAAATAGATATTCTTTTCTTTCAACCAATCCATTTCAGATTTTGATGTTCATTTCACCTTTTTTAAATAATCTTTCAAGCTAGAAAGTTATAGTTGAAAGAAATCTACATCAAGGGTAAAATATATTAGCTCGCTTTTTTCACCTTCCAATTCAGATATGTTATCTTGAAAGGATTTCTTCTCCATTGAAAAAGTTGAATGGGATAGAAAAATAATTTCTTCTCATAAATAATTGCTGTAAATGACATTTATACGTTCAACAAGAATGAATCAATGATATGATGATATAGATGTGAAATCGTAATCACAGACACACCTGAAAAAGTTTAGTTCATATCATCCCTAAGGAAATTTGTTGCCTTTAGAACTTTCATAATCTCCTTTTTCCTCTCAAAGCATTATGACATCTATTAGCTTGAGACTAGTAGAATCATCAAGATGGCATCTAAAACATATATAGAATTTAAGAACAAATATGGTAGTATTGTCATCCTTTAACAGGAATTTAATCCCTTTTTGAAGAACATCTCTTCTTTAAGGAAGAGTATGTAATTCAGGAACCCAATGATTATGACCTTTTAGTATATCAGCAACTAAGGGATGATAGCTACTCTCTATTGTTGGGTGCTCTCACTAGCTTTTAACTAATGAGGTGTAATTCTAACTTCCATGGGGACCTCAGTTTATTTTTTTATTCCTTCTTTGTTGGTTTATTCCCATTAAGAAAAAATGTCTCCTTATTAGGAGTGGGAATGGTGGCCAATACATGCTCTCTCATAATAAGATTTGGCAACCCTTTAGCTTTATCTAAGGGTAATAGGTGAGAGGAATGAGAGGAATCTTTTGTTGAAACTAGAGTTAAAGGATTCAAGATAAGAAGGGGAGGGATACAAAAAAAATTTACTAAAAAAAGTTTGGATTTAGGAATTTTCTTGCATATTAGAATCTATGAAATTACCTCTAGAGGGTTGGTTTCCTAAGGAACATACAAAATGGGATGACAACTAACATCAATAAATTTAATAATATCACTAACCTTATATAGCTTGGCATTTTTTTTAGCATATCAGGAAAAAGCTTTGGAGCCCCTTAACTCTAAATAATAAATTGTAAAATATGTATTTTAAAATAAAAATGAAAGATTTTAGGGTATGTGGTAAGGCAACTTACTTTTTATTTGGATCCCTTAATGAGAATTAATCTAGTGGGAGAACATGTAATGGGCTTCACCCCTTTATTTATGATAGGAGTGGCTTTTTCTTGTCAAACTTTCCAATCATGGCACTATACAAAATAGACATCATCTTTTAGGACGACAAACAAAATAAAATACTACACAAGTTAAATGGACAGGAAGAAAGTATTTGACCTATAAACTTCAATAATTAAGTTTATTTTATTTAAGGTTGTAAGATCATTTCTTACATTATTATTTTTCAATATGCTTCCTTCCTTAAAAAAATTATCAAATTTATAAACAGATGCTTTTATTTTTGGGGTAAAAGGCGGGCACTCTCAGACACCTAACCCCACTTTGGTAGGTTCCACTCAGAATCACCCAAAATAAAATAGTATTAAGACTTCCACATTTTTATGAAGGATTGAGAATCCTTAATGAATTTATTCTCACCCCTCATTTGAATGGAGTAAGGAACTAGAACGATGGTTGACTTAAAAATTTAAACAAATGCCTAAAGTAGTCCATTATGGATAGGACCTCCAATAAATAACTCCCATAGAAATAGTCCATTACTATTCTCTATGAATTTTACATGAATTATGTTGGTTTGAGGTGACATAATTGGAGGAATTTTTTCAAAAAATAATATAAACAAAAATGGATATAAACATTTAGAATCTCAATATAAAGAGATATACACCTATCAGGTGGATTATTAACCCTATTTGATGGAGATGGTGAAATTATAATATGGGAAGAGGGGACATAATACTTTCTACAAAAATTCTCAAGTTAAGAATCCATAATATTGTTGGGAAAGAGAGTGTTTACATCAAGTGAAGAAGGCTCCACCATAATATGGGATAAAAAATAGTCATACGGGGGCAAAAAGGGTAAGGGGTTCATAGCTGATGAGATTGTCAGAGAGGGGGAAAGTTATAAGAAAGTTCAAAAAATTTATAAATGCGGATGAAGATTTGGATGCTCAAGAGGATTTGAAATTGTAATGGTGATTCTAAGGATTGGTGGTTAGAATAGTAGCAACACAGTATGATTCAAATCTAGTAGCTTACAATGATGCAAAAATCCAATAATTATATCTAAAGAAGAAGATGATGTGGGTGTAGAAAATATCCTAGTAGATGATGAAAATAAAGAAATAAGGAATGAAAGAAGTTTGAAAATGTGATATGGGAATGGAGGGAAAATAAAGAAAATAATCATAGGTGTGGTAATTGCAAATTGTATTGCAAAGGGAAAATAATGTGAGGACGCATGTATGTATATAGTAACACCAATAAAGTAAACTTACCTTATTTTCGATTAGAAAGATGAAGAATCAACATTTTTCATTGGAATAATTTCCTCAATAATTTTATTTGGAAGAAAGAAGACATGATTTCCAATTCAACCTTGATTCTCACTTCATTTCTACTTTTATAATAGTTTCTGGGCGAATTATGTGGCCTATATTCATAGAAGCTTTCTATGATTTCAACATACGAGAAAGAAAGAGAAAAATGAAACTTATTAAAAAAATTCATTTTTGAAGCCATTTTTAATTTTTTCTAAAATTTGAAATTTTATGTTCATAGAAAAAATTTATGTTTCTTTATCTTCTCTTAAGCAGGGCTTAATAATGGAAGCAATTAAAATAGGAATACTTAAAACCTGTGAATTCTGGGAATGTTACCGCCACACTTAGTACCAGACATGTTCTCTCCGACTGTTCCAGTACCAAGTGCTAAGGCTAAAGGAAAGATTAATATTAAAACTTAAACCAACAGTTCATAAAAAAACTAGAAAGATCACATACAAAAATCAGAGTGCGCGTGAAGAATCATGAATCAAATAGGAATCAGAGTACGCCTCAAGAAATGTAATTCATTTCCAAAAGAGAATTAAACTTACAACCGATAAAAGGTTCATTAAAATACTCAATCGAGTAATGAATAAGAAAATGGTAATTACTATACCAAAGAAATAACAAAAGAAATGAAATTGCGTAAAGAATGAATACGGCCACAACACTCTCGAACTTCGAGCAAAACACGCTCAACACTCAATCCCAATTGATGTCTCGCCCACCTGCACAAATCAGAAGGGCATACTACTTCTGAGAATGAGCAACACCCATGAAAAGGGTGATCGGTACGCTACGTACTGAGTAAGGTAACCGAACACTAAGGCCAACACGTAAACACATATTCCATGTGGAATAAAAGATCATAAAGACCATAATGATATCATAAAATTGAACAATCATTCAGATACATACATAAAGGCCCAAACATAGTCTGGATTAATTATTTAATTTATCTCTAATTAGGAATCGTTTCACACCATACTTTTTATCAAATCCATACGATTATGGGAACCCCACTATTTTTTCCGGTGGATCGGTCGCGAGGGTACTTGCCTGCCCCTATTTTAGCTGGTGGATCGGTCACGAGGGTAACAACCCTGCCACTATTATATGCCAGTGGATCGGTCTAGCCCCCTTCTCTTACGGTGTTCCACTGTAAGTAATTAGTGTCTTCCCATATCTTATCAACATATATTGTTTGGTTTGTCGAGTTCGGGATCCCCCGCTATTATAGCCGGTGGATCGGTCGCGAGGGTACATGCCCTGCCACTATTTTAGCCGGTGGATCAGACGCGATGGAAAATATTCCCTGCCACTATTATGCTGGTGGATCGGTCTGGGCCTGTCTCAACATCTTCCACTTTACGTGATTAATGTATTAAGTATCTTATTCAAAGGCTTCACCATAGACATGCATGAATCACTCCCTTTACACATCACACATCACAACTCATAAATGGCATCCTCATAATCACATTAATTCCCAAGTGTACATGATACCACCAACCTTTCAGCAACCACAACAAACCCTAGCTCGGTTTGCTACGTACCCACATAATCTCCATGTACTATTTCCGTCTAAAATATTCAAACACTCAACAACGCTTATACTACTTTCCTCACAATCCCAAATCAACGTTCATACGTAAATTTCACTCCCATGCATCCATTATACATCCCATGCAAATCCTTAGTACCATGATGTAACCAATAATACCACCAAGCAACATCAATACCCCCATGCAACCTTAATACCACCATGAAATCATTAATACTACCATACAAACCCTAATACCACCATATAATCATTAAAACCACCATGTAGCCCTAATACCATCATGAAATCATTAATACCACCATGTAAACTCTAATACCACCATGAAATCATTAATACCACCATAGAAACCTTAGTAACATCATACAAACCCTAATACCACCATACAACCATTAACCATTATGCAAAACCCAATATTTCATCATACAAAATCCTAAATTCAATCCATACAAAACCAAATATTCATCCTTACCAAACCCTATATTCAAACCATATAAAACCCAAAGACTTGTCCATACCAAAGCCTACATTCAATCCATACTAACCAAATATTCATCCTTACCAAACCCTAGATTAAAATCACATAAAACCAAAGATTCATCCATACCTTACAATTGATTATATTCTCCCACATAAAATCATAAATTAGAATCTCCCAAGAAAAACCATAAATTGGATTCCCCCAAACAAATCATAATTAGATCCTTCCATATAATATCATAAATTAGATTCTCCCAAACAAACCATAAATTCAATTCTCCCGTATAACATCATAAATTAGATTCTCCCAATTAAAATTAGATTCTCCCAAACAAACAATGAATTTAAAAAATTAGGTCAACTCACTTCCCTTAGTCAACTTATTTTCCCATCCTCCTTTTTCATCCTTTCTCCAACACAAAACACATCAACTCCCTCATCTACATGTCTTACAGGATCTCAACACATATAATCACATATACATGATACATATGCCATACAAAAACATACTTCAACTCATCGTCATATTATATACGACATAACTAATAATCATAAACATAGAATGCATATCATATGAATCACATAATGCATATAAGCAGACAATGGCCTTAGTGAACCCTTAGCTAAAATGTCACCGGTCTTGGAGCACGCTCCTACGCCTCCTTAGGGCTTTAACCAAATAAAATCATACTAATAAAATAACCTTAATAAAATTTTAACTTTGGCAAATAAAATAAGAGAGATATTATAAACCTTGACAATATAGGGTTAAAGACTTTACCCTAATAATAATAATGATACTAATATAATAATATAAAAGGTAATAAAAATAATATCACTAAGAATATAAATAATAATAACAATAATAATAATAATAATAATCATAATAATAATAATGATGATAATAACAATAATGACATTATTAACAATACTAATGGTAAAATATTTACATCATAATAACGGAATACGAATAATAGAAATTCGAAATATAAAATAATAATAATTATTATACATATAACATATTGATATTGATAATAGTAATAAAAGAAATAATAAGGGGAATAATAATAAAAATGAATTAAAATGCAATAAGGCTTCAGCCCTCAACATAAATAATAATAAAACCATAATACTACTAATACTAATAATAAAACATATTAAGAATATAAATATTAAGAATAATAATAAGGTATTTATATGCAAATAATTTAATTAAATTAAATTAAGGGTTAAAATAATATGAAAAATGGTTGAGAGGGTCTAGGGTTCAACCCTAGGCTGGTGGGGATAGGCGGCACCGGCGGCGGCGGCAGTGGCCAAAAAAATAGAGGAAAAGAGGGAAAGATGGATATTGGGAAAAATATAGGGAGAATTGAGGTGAGATAAGAGGTGTTTATGGTTTCCCAGGAGGAGAGGGACAAAATGATGGTGGTGGTACAACCAAAGGTGGCGGCGAACGGGGGCAGACGGTGGTTTAAGGTTTCGGGGTAAAAATTCCGGCGAAACGAGCATCCAAATTTGCATGGTTATTGAGGCTCATACAAGATGAATCGAAGGTTGAAAATAGTTTGGTTAACTAGAGAGAGTTGCAGGGAAGAATTTAACATGCGGCGGTAGCGCTGAGGTTGGCTAACGGAGGTGGAATAGGCATCTAAAGTATCGATGGTCGGCACTCGAGCTTTGGTTTCGGAAAACAAACTCAAAAACTCATACAATCCGCCTATTTATAGATTGTAGATGGTATAATAGGTTTGGGGGTCGGAAGAGTGATTAGATGCGTTTGGGTGGCCGATGCCAGAAAACGGCCGACGATTCCTTGGTCGAAGGTTCGCGGGGCTGGGGAGAGAACGTGAGATAACGTCCATAATTATTCCAATTTATTCCGAGTTGACTATGAGACAATAACGAACGATATTATTACCGTAACCGGGATGCCATTGACGATGGAGACTGCAATCGATGGAGGAGATCGGAAGGAAGAAGTTAGAGCGGCGGGAGGCAAACAACGCGACGGGGAGGGGAAGGCGGGGAGGCGGGGAGAAAGAAAACATCATATATTATTCAAACATGAGCACAAGAAGAAGACAACGGAAAACCGAGAACCGAGATGCCATGAGACCGAGACTGCACGAACGTCGATGGAGGAGAGAGGGAGGAAAGGAGGACGGAAGGCGAGCGGACGGTCGGCCGGGAAAAGAAAAGAAAAAGGGAGAACCGGGCCGGTCGGGCGCTGGTCGAAGGAGTCATTAAATCAAACGATGCGTTTCGGTGGAAACAGAGCCAAAACGCGGGCGTGGGCTGGGCCGAGGGAAGGGAAGAAGGGGAAAAAGATTGGGCCGCGGGAGAGGGCAGCCCAAACGGGGAAAAAGAAGAGGAAAAAGAAAAAGATGAAAAAGAAAGAAAAAGAAAAGGAAAAAGGAAGAAAGAAAAAGAAAAAGGGAAAAAAAAAGAAAGGAGAAAAAAAATAGATTAGGGCCAATTAATTTAATCTGAAAATTTAGAACATTTAAAAATAATAATATTTAAATAAAATAATATTTAAATCCCGTTTTTGTCTAAATTAGGATTTTTAATAGATTTTCCATAAATTCCATTTTAATTAGCAAAACACCCTAATTTTCTTCCATTAAATTATTTATAAAAATAATATTAATATGGAACTATTTCCTCCTTCTTATTTTAAATAGTTTATTTATTTAGTTAATTCCCAAATTAAAATCTTTAATTAGTTAAAATACCCAAATTCCTCCTAATTAAAATGGTTATAAATTTATTCTTGATTTATCCTAATTTATTTCCTTTTATTTTAATTAAATAATTAATTTAAATAATTTTTTTATAATAAAACCTCATATAAATATAATATTTAACATTAGAATTTTTCGGGGCATTTCATTACTACTCCCTTAAAAACAGACTTCGCCCCCAAAGTCTCCGAGAGCGCCTAGGGTTAGGGAGAAAACGCTATAAGTGGTTAGAAAACCAAAATAACATTAGTATCTATATAAACTACCCCCTTAGGGATGACCTTAATAAAGAAAATTTAAATCAACGGAAATAAGGACACCATACGAATGAAAAAAAAATAATGCTTATAAAAACTACCCCCTTAAGAATAAACTTAATTGAAATTCTGCCCTTCGCTTCTCACTGTGGCCGGAATGAAACATTTTAAAAAAATTGAATCCTTTTTGTTTTAAAAACGATTTCAAATCAAGGATAAATTTTTAATCCCAATTTATTTTGAAATTGATACTACTCTTAGTATCAAATTAAAAAGATTAAAACCAAAAGATCGGTCAAAAGATGCTTCAAAACTAATAACAAAGAAACTCGTAAGACAAATATAATTTCAAGAAGAAGCGTAATTAAAAAGACCAACCTCACTGGTACCAACTTGTGGTATCAACTTAAAAAGATTAAAAACAAAAGAGTGTGGTCAAAACTAGATTCGATACCAACTTGTGATATCAACTTAATAATTTAAAAAATCAGAAAAGCATGATTAAAATAATTAACCACTCTAATACCAAAGTATGGTATTGGCTTAAAGGAATTTAAAATAAAATTGGAAGAGCAGTCGAAACCAGTTTGATACAAACTTGTGGTATCATCTAAAAAATTTTAAAACGAAAGAGCGTATCCGAAAGGACCAACCACTTTGATACCAAATTGTGGTATCAACTTAAAAAGATAAAGGAAAAATTGAGGAGCGATCAAAACGAGCATGGTCAAATGACTAACCGCTCTGATACCACTTTGTTGAAATCAACTTTGATACCATCATGTGGTATCAACTTAAAAGTTTAAAAGCAGAAAAGCATGGTCGAAACCTGCTCTGACAACACTTTGTAACACCCCAAAATTCACTATATTTTTTTTTTCTTAAAGCGGAAGCAATTAAAATAGGAATACTTAAAAATTGTGAATTCTGGGAATGTTACCGCCACACTTAGTACCAGACCAGTTCTCTCCGATTGTTCCAGTACCAAGTGCTAAGGCTAAAGGAAAGATTAATATTAAAACATAAACCAACAGTTCATAAAAGAACTAGAAAGATCACATACAAAAATCATAGTGCGCGGGAAGAATCACGAATCGAATAGGAATCAGAGTACGCCTCAAGAAATGTAATTCATTTCCAAAAGAGAATTAAACTTACAACGGATAAAAGGTTCATTAAAATACTCAATCGAGTAATGAATAAGAAAATGGTAATTACTATACCAAAGAAATAACAAAAGGAATGAAATTGCGTAAAGAAGGAATATGGCCACAACACTCTTGAACTTCGAGCCAAACACGCTCAACACTCAATCCCAATTGATGTCTCACCCAACTGCACAAATCAGAACGACATACTACTCGTGGTGGAATGAGCAGCGCCCATGAAAAGGGTGATCAATACACTACGTCCTGAGTAAGGTAACCGAACACTAAGGCCAACACGTAAACACATATTCAATGTAGAATAAAAGATCATAAAGACCATAATGATATCATAAAATTGAACAATCATTCAGATACATACATAAAGGCCCAAACATAGTCTAGATTAATTATTTAATTTATCTCTGATCAGGAATCGTTTCACACCATACTTTTTATCAAATCCATATGATTATGGGAACCCCACTATTTTTGCCGGTAGATCGGTCGCGAGGGTACTTGCCCTGCTCCTATTTTAGCCGGTGGATCGGTCACGAGGGTAACATACCCTGCACCTATTATATGCCAGTGGATTGGTCTTGCCCCTTCTGGTACGGTGTTCCACTATAAGTAATTAGTGTCTTCCCATATCTTATCAACATATATTGTTTGGTTTGTCGAGTTCGGGATCCCCCATTATTATAGCCGGTGGATCCGTCACGAGGGTACATGCCCTGCCACTATTTTAGCCGGTGGATCAGACGCGATGGAAAATATTCCCTGCCACTATTATGCTGGTGGATCGGTCTGGGCCTGTCTCAACATCTTCCACTTTACGTGATTAATGTATTAAGTATCTTATTCAAAGGCTTCACCATAGACATGCATGAATCACTCCCTTTACACATCACACATCACAACTCATAAATGGCATCCTCATAATCACATTAATTCCCAAGTGTACATGATACCACCAAGACTTTCAGCAACCACAACAAACCCTAGCTCGGTTTCCTACATACCCACATAATCTCCATGTACTATTTCCATCTAAAATATTCAAACACTCAACAACGCTTATACTACTTTCCTCACAATCCCAAATCAACGTTCATACGTAAATTTCACTCCCATGCATCCATTATACATCCCATGCAAATCCTTAGTACCATGATGTAACCAATAATACCACCAAGCAACATCAATACCCCCATGCAACCTTAATACCACCATGAAATCATTAATACTACCATACAAACCCTAATACCACCATGTAATCATTAAAACCACCATGTAGCCCTAATACCATCATGAAATCATTAATACCACCATGAAATCATTAATACCCCCATACAAACCTTAGTAACATCATACAAACCCTAATACCACCATACAACCATTAACCATTATGGAAAACCCAATATTTCATCATACAAAACCCTAAATTCAATCCATACAAAACCAAATATTCATCCTTACCAAACCCTAGATTCAAACCATATAAAACCCAAAGATTTGTCCATACCAAACCCTACATTCAATCCATACCAACCAAATATTCATCCTTACGAAACCCTAGATTAAAATCACATAAAACCGAAGATTCATCCTTACCTTACAATTGATTATATTCTCCCACATAAAATCATAAATTAGAATCTCCCAAGCAAAACCATAAATTGGATTCCCCCAAACAAATCATAATTAGATCCTTCCATGTAATATTATAAATTACATTTTCCCAAATAACATCATAAATTAGATTCTCCCAAACAAACCATAAATTCAATTCTCCCATATAACATCATAAATTAGATTCTCCCAATTAAAATTAGATTCTCCCAAACAGACAATGAATTTAAAAAAATTAGGTCAACTCACTTCCCTTAGTCAAATTATTTTCCTATCCTCCTTTTTCATCCTTTCTCCCACACAAAACACATCAACTCCCTCATGTGCATGTCTTACAGGATCTCAACACATATCATCATGTATACATGATACATATGCCATACAAAAACATACTTCAACTCATCGTTATATTATATACATCATAACTAATAATCATAAAAATAGAATGCATATCATATGAATCACATAATGCATATAAGCACACAATGGCCTTAGTAAACACTTAGCTAAAATGTCACCGATCTTGGAGCACGCTCCTACGCCTCCTTAGGGCTTTGAACAAATAAAATCATACTAATAAAATAACCTTAGCAAAATTCTAACTTTTCTAAATAAAAATAAGAGAGATATTATAAACCTTGATAATATAGGGTTAAAGACTTTACCCTAATAATAATAATGATACTAATATAATAATATCAAAGGTAATAAAAATAATATCAATGAGAATATAAATAATAATAACAATAATAACAATAATAATAATAATAATCATAATAATAATGATGATGATAATAACAATAATAACATTATTAACAATGCTAATGGTAAAATATTTACATTAATAATAATGGAATATGAATAATAGAAATTCGAAATATAAAATAATAATTATTATTATACTTATAACATATTGATATTGATAATAGTAATAAAAGAAATAATAAGGGGAATAATAATAAATATGAATTAAAATACAATAAGGCTTCAGCCCTCAACATAAATTATAATAAAAAAATAATACTACTAATACTAATAATAAAACATATTAAAAATATAAATATTAAGAATAATAATAAGGTATTTGTAACACCCCGAGTCGACACGACCATGCGGGGGCTACCTTGGAGCACTTTCGGATTGATCGGCTGACCCCACAGATCAACACGAGTCATTTTAGCACACTTTGTCCTCACTCACGTGCTTCCCGAGAAATTTTCAGAAAATTTCCGAAACTTCCCAAGAGGTCACCCATCCTAAAATTGCTCCACGGCTAGCACACTTAACTATGGAGTTCTTAGGACGGAATCACCAAAAGAATGGTATACCATGTTGATATAAGTAGCCAAATCAATCCTTATGACACTCCGCTCAATTTCGGGTATTAAAGTATTTATATGTAAATAATTGAATTAAATTAAATTAAGGGTTATAATAATATGAAAAATGGTTGAGAGTGTAACACCCCCAAAATTCACTACTGAAAAATTTCGTTTTATTAAAAGATAATAGCGGAAGCAGATAAATAAGACGTGAACTTTGGGAGTATTACCGCCACACTTAGTACCAGACCGGTTCACTCATACCGTTCCAGTACTAAGTGCTAAGGCTAAAGGAAAATGAAATACAACTTGCAAGAAATTCAACATACTTAAATCAGAGTAGCGCATCAAATCATTTACCAGAATAAAATCCACCAATGGTGGTTATAGTAATAACGTATACATTTAAAACCAAGAATTTAAATGAGAATGAGAAGCCCTAACGATACCGGATAACTCCTTACTCTCTTTTCCCGTAGCCCACTTGAGTAGCACCTGAAATACCTGCAAGGGCACTGCCCATTGAATAGGCAGGGGCCCCATAAAGGGAATCCCTTCAGTACTACGGTACTGAGTAACCCTTTAATACCACACTTAAAGATAGGCCCGCATACGGCACATAATGCAACTACGCACATAAATAATGAGAGGTGAAAACATAACAATAACATGCATAATAACTTATAAGTCACAATCGATACTTTGGGCCTTAAGCCATTATTCTGTCATTAATCCATCAATATCATACTTCATATCCATGTGAGTACGAGAACCCCACTATTATAGCCGGTGGACCGGAAGTCAACACACAGGGCAGAACGCCTCTGACCACTATTATTGCGGTGGACCGGAAGATAAACACACAGGGCAGAACGCACCTGACCACTATTATTTGCCGGTGGACCGGTCTGGCCCCGACTCACATGGCGTTCCACTATAAGTGATTAGTATTTTTCCATAATCTTATTCACATACATAACTGATTTTATTGAGCTCGGGACCCCCACTATTATTGCCGGTGGACCGGAATATATATGTAATCATCATCCAGGGCACAACGCTCCTGGCCACTATTATAACCGGTGGACCGGTACTCATAATCACACACCAGGGCAACACGCTCCTGGACCACTATTATAACCGGTGGACCGGTACGCAATATCACATACCAGGGCAACACGCTCCTGGACCACTATTATAACCGGTGGACCGGTACGCAATATCATGAACATCTGGGCCCGGCTCATTAATATTTCACTTTCAATAATAGTATCTTTCCTTTCGTTAATCAGCACATCAATCATATTTATTTGCCTCGATTGGGAGATCGATAACCCGGGACACAAAGGTACACCGGTCGTACCGGTGCATATCAGCTACTCAGTACCCTTCAACCATGAACCCAAGGACGCAAAGGTACCCTGGTCGTACTGGTGCATAAAGCTAACTCAGTACCCTACCGACAAGGACACCTAATCCATAAGTATGCATACCCCCTAACTAGGTCCGTAGAGCTAGGAAGAGTAAGATATAGGGCCTGGCTGGGGCACAAAGGCACACCAGCAAATACCAGAATAATCGTGGACTAAACCACGTCCTTAGGGTAGCGACCCCTAAGGAGTCACCATTCCCGATCTCGAGGTCTTTCACTTTAAGTAATAGTGTCTTAATTAAGGTGATCACAGAAAGCACGATGATCCGATACTTATTCACTTTCAATCGTTTCGATATCAATAATCGTTTCTTATTCAGAGGGTTATCAAGGATGTCACAGAGAAACCATCAAGGCCATACTAATCATTAGATACTCTTACTTGGCTAATCAGCATTATTTAATCATATTAATATTCCACAATATCAAAGGCATGGCAGGTACAAACCACTCATTTGCCATTTACTCATATAATTGTTAAGTATCCGTTCCTTACCTGATAATTTACCACATTACCCTTAAGGTTGCATAATTACCAAATTGCCCTTTGTCCGATTTAGATTACCAAATTATCTCATACATTTTTTTGATCATCATTCACCCCTCATAATTACTATACTTATCATATTTCCCTTTTGGTTGGTTATATTACCAAATCGCCCTTCTCCTTTGTTATAATTACTAAATTGCCCTCGAGTTGGATAAATTACTAAATTACCCTCCTTCATTATCATGATTACTATTTTGCCCCTTTAGTGGTGTTAAACAATTATCACTTTACCCTTTTATCGGCTAAATTACCAAATTGCCCCTTTAGTTGAACAAATTACCAAATTGCCCTTCTCCTTTATCATAATTACCATTTTACCCCTCTCAATTATTTTAATTGCCATTTACCCTTTTTAATTATCACAAATCCCAAATTACTCTTCTTCATAATTACCAATATTAATTTACCATTTTTCATAATCAAAATTACTATATTACCCTTCTCCATTATTAAAATTACCATAATGCCCTTTAATTGGTTAATTTACCAAATTACCCTTCTATAGTATCATACTTATCCAATTGCCCTTCTACAACCATAATTTAATTGTTAAATTATCTTTTGTCGTTATCATAATTACCAAGTTACCCCTTACTCCCAGGTTTACCATAATATCCTTTCATTTATGAAAATTACCACCATACATCTTTTACTTTACAAATTACTATTTTACCCTTTTACATCCAAGATTACCATCTTTATCTTTCATTACATAATTACCATTTTGCCCTTCTTTTCCAATTTACCATATTACACATTTACTTATGAATTTCCACTTAGCCATTCACTTATAGAATTCACCATATTACCCTTTACTTATGAAATTACGATTTTGCCCCTCTACCTCCAAAATTATCATAATGCCCTCCTTCATCCAAAATTACTATTTTACCCCTACTTCCAAAATTACCATTTTACCCTTCTTTCTCACAACTTACAATTTATCCTTTATTTGTAAATTATCATTTGGCCATTTAATTATAAAATTACCATATTATTCTTTTATCTCACAAATTACCGAAATACCCTTTCCACTTATAAAATTTCCACTCAACCCCTTTATTCACCATTTTTATGAATTTACTAACACTACATAAAATAATGATATTAATACTTCATTTTTATTATCTAAGTCCACCAACTTGTCATTTTTCAACATAATACTCATTAGCAACTACACACATTGATTTATATACTCATAAGCATAATTACTAAAATACCCTTAAACAATAACAGCATTCATGCATTAACAACATGGTACATTATAAACAAGTATTTAACATTTCTATCCATATTCCAACTCCTTCTTTATTTAACCTACCTACATATGGCATAAAAGTTATCATGCTATTTCTTTTTAACAAACAATATAAGAAACCATAAACATATCATGCTAAGCATACAAAACATGCATAAAATCATACTAAACCCTAAATGTGCTAGCATGCGTTTTTCATATATTTAAGGGAGGATTAACGGTTACCTTAATCCCGCAAAATATCAATCTTACCAGCATATTTAGCAACTCAACACCTAAAAATAATATCCATCATATTTATTAGAATAAGAAGTTAAAAAGGATAAGACTTTATAAAATTTAATTAGTAAAACACTTAACATAAAATACCATTTTACCTTAAAAATTATCCAAACAATTTTTAAACCAAGGGGAGCTCATGCTGCATGAGCAGCATGAGTTTCATGCAAAATTATGGGGAGAGAAAAGGGTTCGATGGGGGTGAAGGGAGAAAAATAAACCATTTTCGGGTTAGGATCTTTAGGCTAGAAAAGAAGGTGGTTGGGGGAGGTTTCAAGGCAAGGGAATGGTGCAGAAGTGAAGAGGGGGTGTAGGTGGAGGCTAAGGGTGGTTTCGAGGTGGCTCAAGGCGGCGGAGACGGCGGCGGCAAGGCGGCGAAGGTGGGCTGCCGAGGAGGGTCGAGGGAAAGGGTTGAGAACGAAGGAAAAGTGGAGGGAAAAATGGAGGGGTTCAAGGGTTGGTTTCGGCCAACTAATGGATGGCGGTTGTAGAGGGGGATGCAGGGTGTCGAACGGTGGGTTGGGTGGCGGCAGAGGTGGCCGGACGGCGGCGGTAGAGGCGGTTGCAGGTGGCTCGACGGTAAGGGGAAAATCTGGGAAGAAAAAGGAAAAGGAGGAGAAAGGGGGAAGTGTAGGGCTCGAAGGGGCTGTGTTGTGGTGGTGGGTGGTAGTAGGCAGTGGCAGAAGGCGGCGCAGGGGGTTGGTGAGGCGCAGGAGTAGCAGCGGCGGACGGTGGTGGAAAAGAAGGACGGGGGGGGGGGGGGGCGAATGGGAGGAGGAGAAAAGAGAGAGGAGGGAGCTGGGGGAGGATGATAGGCTCGAAAAAAGTGCGAATGAGGGGCTTGGGAGATGAAGAAAAAGAGAGGGGAAGAGAGGAGGCAAGGTTGGCGATCGGTGCTGTAATGGCAGGTGGTGGTCGGGTGGCAGGGGAAGACGGGGAAGAAGAAGGAAGAAAACAGGGCACGCGAGGCTGTGGTCCAGGGCTGGTTGGGTTCGAATGAGGAAAGAAAACGACGGGGGGAGAGAGGAAGAGAGAGGGCAGGGAGGTAGGTGGTGGTCGGGTTGCAGGCGGTGGTCGGGCAGGGCGGCAGGCATGGCGATGGTGACGAGTCGAGGGCTTGGGGTCGAGAGCTGAGACGCTGGGAGAAGAAGAAATAAGGGAGCAGGCCGGTCGGGGAAGGGAGAAAAGAAAAGGAGCTGGCCGGCGGTCTGGGGAAGGAAGGAGGGACGGGTCGGCCGTGCGGGGCTGGGGCGCGAGAAAGGGGCAACGGCCAAGCTGGGGGGAAAGGGAGCAGCACGAACGGGGGCCCAGGTGGCGGCCCAAGGGTGAGAAAAAGGGAAGAGAAGAAGAAGAAAAAAGGGAGAAGGAGAAGGAAAAGGAAAAGGAAAAAAAAAGGAAAATAAGGGAAATAAATTAAATCCATTCATAAAATCATAAAATGTGATATTCTTTATAAATTATTTAATTTAATAATTTAATTTATTATAATCTAATATGTTAGTTTAAAAAGGATAAAGTCGATGAAATATTAGTTTGGAAAATTATTTAAATAAAATAATATGATAAATAGAAAAATATTTCTTTTTAATTTATTAAATACTTTTATCCAACTTTATATACCCTAAAATAAAATAAATAATTTTACAAGCAAATTTTATTTCAAATAAAGTTATTTAGTAAAATATAGGTTTTTGAAATTTTGGGGTATTACATCACTACCCCCTTAAAGAGAAACTTCGTCCCCGAAGTTTGGGTCTTAGCACTAGGGTTACAAAAGGTCTTAAGTTAATTGGGGTAACTACCCCCTTAAAGAGAAACTTACTTAACTAAGGAAACAACTACACACACAAAGCAATACAACCACTACGAGGAACTTGAAGGTAAGCTTGAAGAAGTTATGTTCTGATCAAATGCTTGCTCATCTTCTTGGGTCAACGAGGCTGAACGGATTACTCCAAGCGCTTGATTTTGTCGATCCGATGTTTGCCTTAGCCTCTGGATCCTTTCACAGGGTGCACTATAGCATTCGAAACTCCTATGCCAGAGTTGTCCACAGTCATGGCACTGAATCAGCTTTCCCATGCAGTCCTTGCCTGGATGGTCTCTTCTACAACGATGGCAATGGTAGTGTCGGTCCGGTCTCTTGTCAGACTTTGCCTTGGAAGTACTTTGATTCTTCTTACGCTGAGCTTTAGTTTGAAGTTGAGGCTGGTCCCGCAAAACTTTGCTATTGGGGCGATGGCTCTTTGCTTCGGTCTCGGTCTCTTCGTTCCTTCTCTTGCCTAGAATGGAGGCTTGTTCTTGGATCAAGGCGTCCGCGTTACATGCTCGCTCATACACCGTACTCAGGTCGTGGAAAAAGTCAGCACCCATCATGCTTCGGATGTTGAATCGAAGTCCTTGCTCGAATTGAAAGATTGTCGTTGCCTTGTTAGCTGCTATTCGGGGGGCGAACCTCAGTAACTCCGTAAATCGTGCGTAGTACTCTCGAACTGACAAACTCCCTTGTGTTAGCTCCATGAACTCTTTGAGTTTGGCCCTCTTGAGACTTTCCGTGTAGAAACGCGTACGGATGGCGGTCTTGAAGTCTTCCCATGATGTCGGTCGTCCTCCTTGAGTATGGAGATCTTCCCACCAAGTGTCGGCCGATCCTCGAAGATAGTATGCCGCGATGTTCGTCCTTCGTTCCTCGGGACAGTTGAGCGCCTCAAACGTCCTATCAAATCTCGTAGCCAGTTCTCTAAGACCACGGGGTCTTCTTTTCCATCGTAGGTCGGAGGTCGATGACGTGAAACTCTATCGAGCCAATCTTCTCCGATGCTTGTTGAAGGTAACGTAGCTTGAGGTTGGGGTAGTACGGGGGATCGCTGGGCTAAACCCACGAGCACTTCAAACGCTCTCTCTAGGTTGTTGATTCGTTCGTCTTGGTCCATCTCGAGTTAGCTATAAAACAGAAACGTGTCAGGGAAGGTGCTATCTCTCAAGCTAGATGATCTAAACCTAGATCACTTAATCTACCCATACCCAACTCTCAGGACTAGTCCGGTTTTTGCAACAAAAGGGAGAATTAGGGAAAAACTTTATAAAAATCGTTTAAACTTCAAAATTTCTATGAAATACTGTGATACTTACTTACATAATCAAATCAAAATATTTAAGAACCGAAGAAGGCTTTCAGAAATTACCTGATACCAACTTGTGGTACCAGCTTAAAAAGATAAGAGCGGAATGGAGGCGCGATCAAACATGCCTCAAAATCAAATACAAATTTCAAAAAACAAATTTTATTTTCAAAAACGAGCGTGGCCAGAGGACCAACCGCTCTGATACCATATTGTAACACCCCCAAAATTCACTACTGAAAAATTTCGTTTTATTAAAAGATAATAGCGGAAGCAGATAAATAAGACGTGAACTTTGGGAGTATTACCGCCACACTTAGTACCAGACCGGTTCACTCATACCGTTCCAGTACTAAGTGCTAAGGCTAAAGGAAAATGAAATACAACTTGCAAGAAATTCAACATACTTAAATCAGAGTAGCGCATCAAATCAATTACCAGAATAAAATCCACCAATGGTGGTTATAGTAATAACGTATACATTTAAAACCAAGAATTTAAATGAGAATGAGAAGCCCTAACGATACCGGATAACTCCTTACTCTCTTTTCCCGTAGCCCACTTGAGTAGCACCTGAAATACCTGCAAGGGCACTGCCATTGAATAGGCAGGGGCCCCATAAAGGGAATCCCTTCAGTACTACGGTACTGAGTAACCCTTTAATACCACACTTAAAGATAGGCCCGCATACGGCACATAATGCAACTACGCACATAAATAATGAGAGGTGAAAACATAACAATAACATGCATAATAACTTATAAGTCACAATCGATACTTTGGGCCTTAAGCCATTATTCTGTCATTAATCCATCAATATCATACTTCATATCCATGTGAGTACGAGAACCCCACTATTATAGCCGGTGGACCGGAAGTCAACACACAGGGCAGAACGCCTCTGACCACTATTATTGCCGGTGGACCGGAAGATAAACACACAGGGCAGAACGCACCTGACCACTATTATTTGCCGGTGGACCGGTCTGGCCCCGACTCACATGGCGTTCCACTATAAGTGATTAGTATTTTTCCATAATCTTATTCACATACATAACTGATTTTATTGAGCTCGGGACCCCACTATTATTGCCGGTGGACCGGAATATATATGTAATCATCATCCAGGGCACAACGCTCCTGGCCACTATTATAACCGGTGGACCGGTACTCATAATCACACACCAGGGCAACACGCTCCTGGACCACTATTATAACCGGTGGACCGGTACGCAATATCACATACCAGGGCAACACGCTCCTGGACCACTATTATAACCGGTGGACCGGTACGCAATATCATGAACATCTGGGCCCGGCTCATTAATATTTCACTTTCAATAATAGTATCTTTCCTTTCGTTAATCAGCACATCAATCATATTTATTTGCCTCGATTGGGAGATCGATAACCCGGGACACAAAGGTACACCGGTCGTACCGGTGCATATCAGCTACTCAGTACCTTTCAACCATGAACCCAAGGACGCAAAGGTACCCTGGTCGTACTGGTGCATAAAGCTAACTCAGTACCCTACCGACAAGGACACCTAATCCATAAGTATGCATACCCCCTAACTAGGTCGTAGAGCTAGGAAGAGTAAGATATAGGGCCTGGCTGGGGCACAAAGGCACACCAGCAAATACCAGAATAATCGTGGACTAAACCACGTCCTTAGTGGTAGGACCCCTAAGGAGTCACCATTCCCGATCTCGAGGTCTTTCACTTTAAGTAATAGTGTCTTAATTAAGGTGATCACAGAAAGCACGATGATCCGATACTTATTCACTTTCAATCGTTTCGATATCAATAATCGTTTCTTATTCAGAGGGTTATCAAGGATGTCACAGAGAAACCATCAAGGCCATACTAATCATTAGATACTCTTACTTGGCTAATCAGCATTATTTAATCATATTAATATTCCACAATATCAAAGGCATGGCAGGTACAAACCACTCATTTGCCATTTACTCATATAATTGTTAAGTATCCGTTCCTTACCTGATAATTTACCACATTACCCTTAAGGTTGCATAATTACCAAATTGCCCTTTGTCCGATTTAGATTACCAAATTATCTCATACATTTTTTTGATCATCATTCACCCCTCATAATTACTATACTTATCATATTTCCCTTTTGGTTGGTTATATTACCAAATCGCCCTTCTCCTTTGTTATAATTACTAAATTGCCCTCGAGTTGGATAAATTACTAAATTACCCTCCTTCATTATCATGATTACTATTTTGCCCCTTTAGTTGGTTAAACAATTATCACTTTACCCTTTTATCGGCTAAATTACCAAATTGCCCCTTTAGTTGAACAAATTACCAAATTGCCCTTCTCCTTTATCATAATTACCATTTTACCCCTCTCAATTATTTTAATTGCCATTTACCCTTTTTAATTATCACAAATCCCAAATTACTCTTCTTCATAATTACCAATATTAATTTACCATTTTTCATAATCAAAATTACTATATTACCCTTCTCCATTATTAAAATTACCATAATGCCCTTTAATTGGTTAATTTACCAAATTACCCTTCTATAGTATCATACTTATCCAATTGCCCTTCTACAACCATAATTTAATTGTTAAATTATCTTTTGTCGTTATCATAATTACCAAGTTACCCCTTACTCCCAGGTTTACCATAATATCCTTTCATTTATGAAAATTACCACCATACATCTTTTACTTTACAAATTACTATTTTACCCTTTTACATCCAAGATTACCATCTTTATCTTTCATTACATAATTACCATTTTGCCCTTCTTTTCCAATTTACCATATTACACATTTACTTATGAATTTCCACTTAGCCATTCACTTATAGAATTTACCATATTACCCTTTCCTTATGAAATTACGATTTTGCCCCTCTACCTCCAAAATTATCATAATGCCCTCCTTCATCCAAAATTACTATTTTACCCCTACTTCCAAAATTACCATTTTACCCTTCTTTCTCACAACTTACAATTTTATCCTTTATTTGTAAATTATCATTTGGCCATTTAATTATAAAATTACCATATTATTCTTTTATCTCACAAATTACCGAAATACCCTTTCCACTTATAAAATTTCCACTCAACCCCTTTATTCACCATTTTTATGAATTTACTAACACTACATAAAATAATGATATTAATACTTCATTTTTATTATCTAAGTCCACCAACTTGTCATTTTTCAACATAATACTCATTAGCAACTACACACATTGATTTATATACCTCATAAGCATAATTACTAAAATACCTTAAACAATAACAGCATTCATGCATTAACAACATGGTACATTATAAACAAGTATTTAACATTTCTATCCATATTCCAACTCCTTCTTTATTTAACCTACCTACATATGGCATAAAAGTTATCATGCTATTTCTTTTTAACAAACAATATAAGAAACCATAAACATATCATGCTAAGCATACAAAACATGCATAAAATCATACTAAACCCTAAATGTGCTAGCATGCGTTTTTCATATATTTAAGGGAGGATTAACGGTTACCTTAATCCCGCAAAATATCAATCTTACCAAGCATATTTAGCAACTCAACACCTAAAAATAATATCCATCATATTTATTAGAATAAGAAGTTAAAAAGGATAAGACTTTATAAAATTTAATTAGTAAAACACTTAACATAAAATACCATTTTACCTTAAAAATTATCCAAACAATTTTTAAAACCAAGGGGAGCTCATGCTGCATGAGCAGCATGAGTTTCATGCAAAATTATGGGGAGAAAAGGGTTCGATGGGGGTGAAGGGAGAAAAATAAACCATTTTCGGGTTAGGATCTTTAGGCTAGAAAAGAAGGTGGTTGGGGGAGGTTTCAAGGAGGGAATGGTGCAGAAGTGAAGAGGGGGTGTAGGTGGAGGCTAAGGGTGGTTTCGAGGTGGCTCAAGGCGGCGGAGACGGGCGGCGGCAAGGCGGCGAAGGTGGGCTGCCGAGGAGGGTCGAGGGAAAGGGTTGAGAACGAAGGAAAAGTGGAGGGAAAAAATGGAGGGGTTCAAGGGTTGGTTTCGGCCAACTAATGGATGGAGGTTGTAGAGGGGGATGCAGGGTGTCGAACGGTGGGTTGGGTGGCGGCATAGGTGGCCGGACGGCGGCGGTAGAGGCGGTTGCAGGTGGCTCGACGGTAAGGGGGAAAATCTGGGAAGAAAAAGGAAAAGGAGGAGAAAGGGGGAAGTGTAGGGCTCGAAGGGGCTGTGTGGTGGTGCAGGGTGGTAGTAGGCAGTGGCAGTAGGCGGCGCAGGGGGTTGGTGAGGCCGGCAGTTAGCGGCGGACGGTGGTGGAAAAAGAAGGACGGGGGGGGGGGGGCGAATGGGGGAGGAGGAGAAAAGAGAGAGGAGGGAGCTCGGGGGAGGATGATAGGCTCGAAAAAAAGTGCGAATGAGGGGCTTGGGAGATGAAGAAAAAGAAGAGGGGGAAGAGAGGAGGCAAGGTTGGCCGATCGGTGCTGTAATGGCAGGTGTGTGGGTCGGGTGGCAGGGGAAGACGGGGAAGAAGAAGGAAGAAACCAGGGCACGCGAGGCTGTGGTCCAGGGCTGGTTGGGTTCGAATGAGGAAAGAAAACGACGGGGGAGAGAGAAGAGAGAGGGCAGGGAGGTAGGTGGTGGTCGGGTTGCAGGCGGTGGTCGGGCAGGGCGGCAGGCATGGCGATGGTGACGAGTCGAGGGCTTGGGGTCGAGAGCTGAGACGCTGGGAGAAGAAGAAATAAGGGAGCAGGCCGGTCGGGGAAGGGAGAAAAGAAAAGGAGCTGGCCGGCCGGTCTGGGGAAGGAAGGAGGGACGGGTCGGCGTGCGGGGCTGGGGCGCGAGAAACGGGCCAACGGCCCAAGCTGGGGGGAAAGGGAGAGCAGGCCGAACGGGCGGCCAAGGGTGAGAAAAAGGAGAAGAGAAGGAAGAAGAAAAAGGAGAGAAAGGAGAAGGAAAAGGAAAAGGAAAAAAAAAAAAAGGAAAATAAGGGAAATAAATTAAATCCATTCATAAAATCATAAAATGTGATATTCTTTATAAATTATTTAATTTAATAATTTAATTTATTATAATCTAATATGTTAGTTTAAAAAGGATAAAGTCGATGAAATATTAGTTTGGAAAATTATTTAAATAAAATAATATGATAAATAGCAAAATATTTCTTTTTAATTTATTAAATACTTTTATCCAACTTTATATACCCTAAAATAAAATAAATAATTTTACAAGCAAATTTTATTTCAAATAAAGTTATTTAGTAAAATATAGGTTTTTGAAATTTTGGGGTATTACAGAGAGGGTCTAGGGTTCAACCCTAGGCTGGTGGGGATAGGTGGCACCGGCGGTGGTGCACGACGGCGGCGGCGGCGGTGGTTGGAAAAATAGAAGAAAAGAGGGAAAGATGGATGTTGGGAAAAAGATAGGGATAATTGAGGTGAGATAAGAGGTGTTTATGGTTTCCCAGGAGGAGAGGGACGAAATGATGGTGGTGGTACAACCAAAGGTGGCGGCGAACGACGGCGGACGGTGGTTTAAGGTTTCGGGGGTAAAAATTCCGTCAAAACGAGCATCCAACTTTGCATGGATATTGAGGCTCGTATAAGAAGAATCGAAGGTTGAAAATAGTTTGGTTAACTAGAGGGAGTTGCAGGGAAGAATTTGGCATGTGGCGGTGGCGCTGAGGTTGGCTAACGGAGGTGGAATAGGCGTCTAAAGTATCGATGGTCGGCACTCGGGCTTAGGGTTTCGGGGAAGAACAAACTCCAAAAACTCATACAATCCAGCTATTTATAGATTGTAGATGGTATAATAGGGTTTTGGGGGTCGGAAGGAAGTGATTAGATGCTATGGTTTGGGTGGCCGGCGCCAGAAAATGGCTGACGATTCCTTAGTTTTGGTCGAAGGTTCGCGTGGCTGGGGAGAGGAAACGGGTGACATTTAACGTCCAATAATTATTCCAATTTATTCCTGGAGTTAAGAGGAAGACAATGAGAAAAGAAACAGACGCTATTATTCACCGTAACCGGAGATGCCATTGACTATGTTGGGACTGCACCATCGTCGACGGAGGAGAAGGGAGGAAGAAGGAAGAAGGAAGGGAGGAGGACCGGTCGGCCGGGGAAAATAAAAGAAAAAGGGAGAACCGGGCCGGTCGGGCGCTGGTCGAAGGAGTCATTAAATCGAAGAACGCGTTTCGGTGGAAACAGAGCCAAAACGCGGCGCGACGGAGTCGGAAGAAGGACGTCGCGCGGGCGCGGGCTAGGCGGAGGGAAAGGAAGAAGAGGAAAAAGATTGGGCCACGGGATAGGGCAGCCCAAACGGGGAAAAAGAAAAAGAAGAAAAAGAAAGAAAAAGAAAAGGAAAAAGGAAGAAAGAAAAGGGAAAAGGGAAAAAAAAAGAAAGGAGAAAAAAAAATAGATTAAGGCCAATTAAATTAATCTGAAAATTTAGAATATTTAAAATTAATAATATTTAAATAAAATATTATTTAAATCCCTTTTTTGGCTAAATTAGGATTTTTAATAGATTTTTCATAAATTCCATTTTAATTAGCAAAACACCTTAATTTTCTTCCATTAAATTATTTATAAAAATAATATTAATATGGAACTATTTCCTCCTTCTTATTTTAAATAATTTATTTATTTAGTTAATTCCCAAATTAAAATCTTTAATTAGTTAAAATACCCAAATTCCTCCTAATTAAAATAGTTATAAATTTATTCTTGATTTATCCTAATTAATTTCCTTTTATTTTAATTAAATAATTTATTTAATTAATTTTTTTATAATAAAACCTCATTTAAATATAATTTTTAAGATTAGAATTTTTCGGGGCATTTCAAAATGTTTCGCCAATATCCACTTATGCATATGGGT
This sequence comes from Tamarix chinensis, assembly GCA_030549775.1. Taxonomy (NCBI): domain Eukaryota; kingdom Viridiplantae; phylum Streptophyta; class Magnoliopsida; order Caryophyllales; family Tamaricaceae; genus Tamarix; species Tamarix chinensis. The sequence continues at coordinate 68,216,095 of CM060181.1, forward strand.
TGTTGGTATTATGGAATAATTTCAATTTTTATATTCTTATTTGGGAAATGATTTATGGTTGTTTCATCACTATATCATCAATAGGTTAAAAAAATTCTTATATAATTATATTTTTTATTCAATGGTAGATCTCTTCTTCTATTGTCATTTTCCTGTTATTTAACAATTTTAGGTTGAAAATCAATCTTTTCACTTGTAATTTACCAGCAATCATCATTGCATTAATAAATGATTGATGGATGCATCATCTTTTGTAAAGTATCTATATAAGCCATCAAAAACATTCATAAAGATCAACTTTGAATAAAAGATTATCGGATGTGTAAAGTAGATGGTGAATTAGTAACATTTAGCATGCCCATATCATGGAAAGAAAAGATGTAAGGGATGAAATAATTAAGGGAATGATGATATAGGTGTGAGTTTGACCAGATATTTGAGCACAACGTAACACTGCATTTGTTAGTGCATGTGTTGGAGAAGTTTAGTAAAGTATGGAGGTTTGTGTTTATAATATAGGGGTCCCTTGTTAATAAACATGGACCCTGTTTCTCTATGAAATCTTTGATGTCTTTTGGGTAAAAGTTGAAAGTAAGGAAATAAACATGGGGGTCATGTGATTCCTAAACACATATCGTACTTTTTCTTTATTTCTGAAATACATTATTTTTCCCCATGGGATATTTTCTTCTATAAAATGGTACATATGAAACCCTTGTCATCTAGAGTCGTGCTCTAATCCTTAATTTATGATATTTGATATCCACTCCTCAAATCAATTTTGGAAAATACTTGTGCACCACAAATTTCATCAAGCAAATCATCTAATCTAGGCACAGGAAAATGATATTTGATAGTAATATTATTCACTACCATAGAATCTATACACATACGCCAAGAACCATCCTTTTTAGGCACTAGTAAAGTAGGAACACTACAAGGACTCATACTTTCTCTCACAAATCCTTTATCCATAAGCTCTTGTATTTGTTTTTATAATTCCTTAGCTTCTTCTGTGTTACATTTGCATGCCAGTTTATTAGGAATAGGCATACAAGGAACAAGATCAATGGCATGTTCTATACCTCTTTTAGGTGGTAGTCCAGGAGGTAAGTCATCAGGAAATACATCATTATACTCATCAAGCAACTTAATTAGATTAGGATTTTCAATTTTTTTTCAGGTTTAGAATCTTTAGAAACTAAAGCATAACAAATTCTTTCTTCTTCTATGCATTTCTCCATAGCCTTTTCACGTAAAAATAATCTCTTTTTGTCATCACTCAAAAGGCATATGATCACATAAAGAAGGTGTTAGCCTATATAATTGCTTTTCTTTTTTCACCACATATTCATTAGTTGAGTTGTTTTTCTATCATATTGCCATGGTCTACCTAAAAGTAATAAACAAGCATCCATAAGCAAAACATCACATAGAACTTCATCATAATAGTCTCTAATAGAAAATTTTATTAAATCTCTTTTATTTACTTTAGCTCCTTTATCATTATTTAGCCATTGTAAAGAATAGGGTTTAGGATGATTAGTAGTTTCCAAACCAAGCTTCTTAACCATTGCTTCACTAGCAACATTTGTACATGAACCACTATCAATTATGAGTCTACAAACCATGTAACCTATTTTACACTTAATCTTAAAAATTTTCTCTCTTTGAGTAGGTGTAACATTAGGTTGTATTTGTAAAACTCTTTAAATTAGAAAGCATGGATCTACTTCTTCCTCATCCATAGTTAATATTTCCTTAGGAGATTCAACTTCTAAATCCTCATCATCACTACATGGTTCCGTGTTTTCTATTTCACTCAAGGTTAAGGCTCTTTGGTTAGGACCATCTCGAGAGAAATGTCCATATCCTTTACATTTGAAAAAAAAAATTATTTGTCGTTTCTACTACCTTATTTTTACCTTTATCATCTCTATTATTCTTTTTAACATAGGATAATATTGATTTAGGTGTAAAGGTGTTAGAATAGGGTTTAGTTGAAGTTCAAGCATTAAACTTAACATAGGCTTTAGTTGTTTTGGTTTGTCTTTAAAATTTCATAGCCAATTTAATCAAGTCATCAAGAGAATCATAATAGTACATGTCAACTTTGTCTCTTATCAAATTATTCAAGCCACCTAGATATCTAGCACATTTTTGTTCTTTTCTTTCGTTTGCATCACAAATAAGGGCTAGTCTTCAAATTCTCTAGTTATTTTAACATACATATCGTGTTCACACTCTTTAAGCACAAATTTTTCTCTTAGGTGCTTTTTATGTTTTTCGAAAGATTTTACTTTCGACTTCTCTTGTCTTTTGCTTGTTCACTTTTAATTATCATACCAAATTCAAGCAAACTTTTTGAACTTAAGAGTGGCTATTTTTCTGAAATGCCCCGAAAATTTCTAATTTTATAAAATACATTTAAAGGATATTTATTATAAGAATTATTTAAAAAAATTATTTTTAAATTGAATTAATTAGGGAAAATCAAGAAGAAATTTATAAGTATTTTTATTAGAAGAGAATTTGGGTATTTTAGCTAATTAAGTATTTTATTTTGAAAATTAATTAAATAAATTATTTTATTTAAAATAATAAGGAGAAAATAGTTTCAAATTAATAATAATTTCACAAATAATTTGATTGGAGAAAATTAGGGTGTTTTGCTAATTAAAAAGGAATTTATGGAAAATATTTTAAAAATCCTAATTTAGACTAAAAAGGGGTTTAAATATTATTTTATTTAAATATTATTATTTTTAAAATATCCTAAATATTCAGATTAATTTAATTGGCCCTAACCTAATTATTTTTCTTTTTCCTTTTTCCTTTTTCTTTCTTCCTTTTTCTTTTTCTTTCTTTCCTCCTCCCCTCCCCCGATTTGGGCTGACGCGGCCCAATTTCCTTCTTTCTTTTCTTCTCCTGCGGCGGCCCAGTTCCATTCTTCTCCTTCGGCAGATTAAACGCTGCGTTTTTCCCGGTTTTTCCCTGGAACTCGTCGTTTTATTTAATGCCATCTTCCGCAGCCCAAACTCCTTCCTTCTTCCTTCCTTCGGCGCGACCCAGTCCAGCCCGAGCGTCGTCCCCCGGCTTCTCCCACGCCGCGACGCGTTTTTCTTCTATTTATCCTCTGGACGTTGCGTTTTGTTGCCCCGTTGTAATAACAACGCCCGAACCGCCGGTCTCCCTCCCTTTTTCTTTCTTTCTTCCCCGCGAACCGGACCAGCCCCCTCCTCCTTCCTTCTTCCTCCCTTCTCCTCCGTCAACGCAGCCTGCAACTCCTAGCCCGAAAATGGCGGCGCCGGCCACGATGAATTTGACCGGCCGAGTCACCTCTCTTTTTCTTCCTCTCGGCGCGAACATTAGCTTGGAATAATTAATTATCCTTAACTCTCGCTCATTCTCTCTCTCTGGCTTTGCGAACCTTCGACCCAACCCAAGCAATCGCCGGCCGATTTCTGACGCCGGCCACCCAAAACCTATCACCCAAACCCATCCTGCCGACCTCCAAAACCCTAATAACCCATCTAAAGTCTATAAATAGCCCAGTCGTGGATGATTTTGAAGCTTCTTCTTTCTCGAACCCTAAGTGAGAACCGCCCGCCACCTCCCCTTTAGACACCTCGTTCTCCGCCGTTGGCTAATATCGACACCTCTTCTCCATTCCAATCTCTTCCCTGCATTACCCTCTAATTAACTAAACCATTTTCGACCTTCAATTCACTTTGTACGAGCCTCCATAATCGTGCAAAGTTGGCTAGTCCTCTCGCCAGAAAATTCCACCCCGAAACATTAAACCACCATCCGCCGCCACATTCGCCACTTCTACCACCCTATAAACCACCCAATATCTCCTTCTAAGTCTCCTCCACCGAACCATAAGCTTGTTTTATTTTTCTCCTTTCCCTTTCCCTCTTTTTCTTCATTTTTACCTCTCTTAGATCCATTTTCCGGCCACCTCCGGGAACCACCGGCGGTTCCACCTACATCCTCCAGCTCAAGGTGATTCCATAGACATTTTAAATACTTAGTTTCGAATTATTTATAATTATTCTAATTTTAGCCAAAATTTTAGTATTAATTCAACTTTAATTATTATTATTATAATTATTATTATTAGTAATACTGAATGTATTTTAATTTCTAAATTTTGTTGACAGGTCTGAGAGTATTATGGAGTAAGATAAATTATTATTCTCGAATTTTGCCTATTTAATGTAATTATTACATGTTTAATATTATTATTAATAATATAATTAATATTATTATTAATAATATAATTAATATTATTATTGTTAGTATAATCAGTTATTTGATACTGAAATTATTTCAAGAGAAGTAGAAACCTAAAATTTTAATTAAGTCTCGTAGCTTTGCCTTTTAATATTATTTTTAGCATTTTTAACATTATTACTAATTATATTATTATTATTAACCATATTAACTTTATATAATAAGTATATGTATAATATTAATATCTTTTTACATTTCAAATAGTATTATCATTAAATGGGGAGGTTTCGAAATCACTTTGTAAATTTAAGGCTTAGATTATTATTATTATTATTAAGTTTTCTATTAATATTACTACTATTAGTAATAATTTGTTATTATTAAAATTATTATTATTACCTTTACTAACTTTATTTCGGTAAAGGGTAGAAACCCTTATATCACCTTTTTACTTTAAATTATAATAGTATGTATTAATGTTTTAGTTGTTTTGGGCATAATTAATTAAGAATCAAGACTTAAGATAAATTAGAAACTAATAGTAGTATAGGAAGGAAGCTAATCCTAGTAATTCTTCCCCATAATAGGTGAGCTCAGTCAAACCCCTCAAGTGGCGTAGGAGCGTGCTCCAAGACCGGTGACGTTTTAGGTAAGGAGTGCTAAGGCCTTTTATGTGCTTATGTGTATTATGTGTTTCGCATGTTATGTATCCAGTATTTATTATTATTAAATATTTTATATGTGATATGACTTGGAGTTGAAGTATGTTGTGCATGGTATGTGTTTTAATTATGTATGATGATATGTGTTGTGTATGTGAGGAAGTCGATGTGGTTTGTGTGAGAGAAAGGATGAAAAAGGAGGATGGGGAAACAAGTTGACTAAGGGAAGTGAGTTGAATTAATTTTATGATTTTATAAGGAATAATCTAATTTATGGTTTTATGTGGAAGAGTATAATTTATGGTTTTATGCGGAGAATATAGAGTTTATGATGTTATTTGGGAGAATGTAATTTATGATATTATATGGGAGAATTAAATTATGGTTTGTTTGGGAGAATCTAGTTTATGATGTTTTTGGGATAATGTAAATTATGATAATAATTAGGAGAATCTAATTTATGATGTTATATGGAAGAATCGAATTTATAGTTTGCTTGGGAGATTCTAATTTATGAATTTATGTGGAAGAATCTAACCTATGGTCTTGTATGGGAGAATCTAATTTGTGGTTATGAAAGGGGAGAATCTAATCAATTGTATTATGTGGATAAATCTTTGGGTTTTATATGATTTGAATCTTTGGGCTGGTATGGATGAATCTTTATGGTTTGAATTTAGGATTTGGCATGGATGATTATTTGGGTTTTACATGGTTTGAATCTAGGGTTTGTTATGGATGAATATGTAGTTTTGTGTGGTAGAAATTATGGTTTTGTATAATGGAACTTTAGGGTTTGCATGGTAGTATTTATGGTTTGTATGGTGGTATTTATAGTTGTAGGGTGGTATTAGGGTGTACATGGTGGCATTGATGGTTGAATGGCGGTATTAGGGTTTGCATGGTTGAATTTAAAGTCTCACGTGGAAATTTAGGGTTTGCATGAAAACGGTTCGAAGGTTTGCATGGGAGATTAATGTCTGCATGGGTATTAAATTTACGTATGGAAAGTTAATTTGGGATATAAGGAATGTAATGTAAGTGTTGTTTGGGTGTTTGAGCACTTGGGATGAAAAATAGCACATGGGGCAAATTAAGGGTATGGAGAAGACTGAGTTATGGTTTGTTATGGTTAATTGAGGTATATGGAGGCTGATTAGGGTTTTTGGTGTTATTATGTGTATGTGGTGATAAAGTGTAATTATGATGGTGGAATTTTATGATCTGTGATGTGTGATGATTCGTGCATGTCCACGGTGAAAGCTTCTGAATAAGATACTTAAAAAATTAATTATCCTAAGAGGAAGATCGTTGAGACGGGACCAACCGATCCACCGGTTCGGAATAGTGGTTAGGGTTATTACCCTATGTGTGACCGATCCACCGGTTATAATAGTGGTTAGGACATGATGTCCTATGTGTGACCGATCCACCGGTTATAATAGTAGGGGTTCCTGAGCTCAACAGTCACAAACCAAAATGCTTAAAAGATACTAATTACTTACAGTGGAACACCATGCGAGCCGGAGCCAACCGATCCACCGGTTAGGAATAGTGGTTAGGACGCGTAGTCCTATGTGTCTCCGATCCACCGGCTATAATAGTGGTTAGGGTATGATACCCTATGTGCCTCCGATCCACCGGCTATAATAGTGGGGGCTTCCGTACTCGCATGATTTGATAAAAAGTATGGTGTGAATCGGACTCTGATAAGATATTAATGAAGTGTTTAATCTGGATTATATACGGGCCGTTGTACTTTTATCTAGTTGATCATATGCATTTATGATTGTGTTCTTCTATTTTTCTGCATGGCTTATGTGTTTGTGTGTTGGCCTTAGTGATCAAGTCACCTTACTCAGTACTGGACCCGTACTGATACTACCTTGGTTGATGGGTCCTGTGATGATCCACCGATGGTGGGGAGCAGACCTCTTGTGCAGGTTTAAGATCAGAGACTGTTTTGGGGTGGCAGGCCTGACTTGAGTGAGTAGGCAATCCGGAATTTGACCCATCGGGTTTTATCTTGTTTAAATGTATTTCTATTTGGAAGTTACAAGTGTTAATAAACGTTTATGCGTACTCTGATTTTGTTGTATGATCTTTTGAATTCTTTTATGAATTGTTAATTTGAATTTAACGTAAATCTTTTCTTTAGCCTTAGCACTTGGTACTGGAACGGTTGGAGAGAACTGGTCTGGTACTAAGTGTGGCGGTAACATTCCCAGAATTCACAGGTTTTAAGTATTTATAATTTAATTGCTTCCGCTTTCAAAAAAAAAAGTAGTGAATTTTGGGGTGTTACATTTTCATTTTATTTCATCCTAATATTCTCTAAATTAAAAATAGCCTCAATCTCATGCAACCATTCAAAAAATAACTCCACATTCAAATCACCATAAAATTCATGAAGGTCAAGTTTAATACCTTGATCTTCACGGTAAGCATGTCTTACGTGAAATGCAGGTGGTCTTCTTTGGTTGCTTGAGCTAAAGGAACTCATCCCATATTCTCCATCTTCATGGTGATACATGTTGGAAGGTCCTCTACTACTCTTTGCATGGTAGATAGGCTTCATTCTTCCTTCCACACTATCATGTGTGGTTTCCATGCAAACTTGCCATAGCCTATGCTTCTCTTGTTTGGTTGACGCACAACTCTTTTTGTTACACATAATAGATTCCATTGGTTTATAAAATAGAAACAATAATGATGTTTTAAGATTATTTAATGATTAGAACACATATATTGGCATGAATTTACCTATCTATTGAATGGATTAATGTCATTACAATACATGATGTTCTTATTAAGAACCTTTGGATGACTTTAATGAATAAATTAAAATAAGTATGGCATGATGCTACTTTTCAATGATATATCCTAGTTTATTGGCATGAATAAATTAACTTAATGTATGGATTGAAATTGGATAGGTATTATTGGAATTTTCATCACGTGTTTTAGATGGTAATGATGGTTAAGTTGGAATAAGTATGTATATTAGTTGCTTTGGTTGTTATGTGGGCCTTATGTGATCACATATCCTTGATGGAAAAACATTAATCAGTTGAGTGAAAGATGATCCATCAATATAGAGGACTACATTACTCGTTCCTTGATTGGCCTCTAGCGGTAAGTCTTCTTTCTAGCATTTATTGGTTCCTTTAAGCAAGATACAAGTTGATTTTAGTATCTTACCTACTCAAGAAACTAATGATGTGCTAGGGGTTATGGATACTAAAGGGTCTAATCACTCAAGTGGTTTATTTGGTTTCAATCAAGACTTATGTCGATTATGGTTTATTTGGCTTCAACTAGGACTTACGTCCATTGGTGTTTTACTAGGCTTTGGGTGGATATTATATCCTTTGGCTTAGTGTGGCTTCCATGGTATATGATACCTTAAGGTGGTGATCCAATCCATTTGTTGAAAAGCAATAATGGCTTTCAAATAAATAATTTAACGGATTATTTAAACATGGGAAATGGAGCTAACGGGTAATTTATGGTAGTGGATGATAGAATTCCTAGTGAGTTGTTTGAATAACTTGCTTACATGACTATAAATTGCTACCCATGATAATCTTAATCAAATGTTAAGAACATTAACTCATGATTTCTAAGTTTTTCACATTCCATGAAATCCTAAAATATTCTATAATCATGATAGCATATGTAAATCTAATTGTACCATGTAAACATGATATTATGTTTAAGCATGTTCTTAATTATTTTTCTTAGCCTTGAATGCTTGTGACACTTATTGAAGAGGTAACTTGGTGTACTATGTATGCAGCACACCAATGTGTTTCTTTATTTACTCACCTATGCAATCCTATAAGTAGAGGACTATGTGTTCGTGTTTTTGGGTGGCGGGTTATCAACCTACACTATGTTCGGCTAGGGGTCTTGAAAGCATGACCAACAAGAGAACTTTTGTAGGGCCTTATTCGATTAGGGTTTTAGGGATTTTCCTATTAATGTTTCATTTGTATTCTATATTAGCACTTTTAGCTTATTCTGTACATATGTATTTTAGATCTTTTGGGGGGCCATGGAACCCCCCCAAATTTACTACTAAAAAATTTCGTTTAATTAAAAGAGTTTAGCGGAAGCAAAAAGATAAAACCATAAACTCGGGGGCATTACCGCCACACTTAGTACTAGATCTGTTCACTCCTACAGTTCCAGTATTAAGTGCTAAGGCTAAATACATTTAACATTAAACACGAATCATTAATAAAACACAAGTCATACAGAAATCAGATTGCGATTTAGGATTACAAATCAAAGAGTACGTGACTAGAGTTTTTCAAACATAAAGCATAGTATAAAAACACAACTAAAATATGATAATACAAGGTCCAATAAAAAGAAATAGAGTCCGGCCGAGTTGCTCTCGATCATTAAGTCAGGTTTGGGCTCAACGCTCAGCCTCACCTGATGCCTCGTAGGTGTCGAAGGCATCGAAGACATCATCCCCTACCTGCACAAGCTCAGATGGGTCTTCTGCTCGTGGGAATGAGCAGCACCCATGAAACGGGTGGTCAGTATTCTACATACTGAGTAAGGTAACAGATGCGCTAAGGCCAACACATAGAGCATGTAACATAGAAATGAGCATGTAGAACACATACAATGATACATGTAATAAGGCCTAGTTACTTTTTAAGTAACTTATTCTTTATTCCTCTTACTAATATGTTCATTCCATACATACTCTTTAATAGTCCATGTGAGTGCGGAAACCCCACTATTATAGCCGGTGGACCGGAATACATACAGGGCAAAACATTACTGACCACTATTATTCACCGGTCGATCAGTCTCCATGGCAAAACTCTCCTTGCTACTATTATTCGCCAGTGGACCGGTCTGGCCCCGACTCACATGGTGTTTCACTGTAAGTGCTTAGTGTATTTCCCATGGCTTAGCTACATTACATTTGGTTTGTTGAGCATAGAATCCCCCATTATTATAGCGGGTGGACCGGAAATCATGCAGGGAAAAATGCTCCTAGCCACTATTACTCGTCGGAGGAATGGTCTCCAGGGCACCCTGGCTCCTAGCCACTATTATTCGCCGGAGGACTAGTCTGGGCATGGCTCCACAATCTTTCTCTTTAAGTGGTTAGTATCTTATTTGATAAACATTACACTCTTGACATACATGTTCTCAACGTGCTATTTCTATCCTCTTAAGGGGGCACGTCCCATATCTTAAGACTAATGCGCCCCTTATCACCCCCTGACATCCATACCCCCTTGCTCTTACACATAATGAAAAACCAACTCCTAAGGGTGTGGGTTAAGGCCCAACAACTTATGACATCAACTCCACCTACTACCACCCTCTAGGGTTGTCCCTCGAAAACCCTAATTGGACCTATGTGGCCCAACTTTCTCTCACTTACACTACCTTTACTTCATTCACCACCCCACATCTTATCTCAATTAGGTCCAATCCCAAAATGTATCACTTTACCTCTCAAGTTCACATGTGACCCGAAAAACCCTAGTTGGCCACTTCAAACCCTAGTACCTTTCTTCTCCCACAAGTAACCTCTCTCTTTCCATCAAAAATCCCTTCTCCCCCCATGGAAGCCATACTCATCCCTTATAAAGTAAAATATCACTCTTACCACGTACCCCAATCTCCTTGAAACATTTTTACTCTTCCACTTTTCAGATTACTACTTCCTCCCAAAACCCTAATCCGATCCCTTATACACCCTTACACCAACCTAAGTACTATTTTTCATCCCAAGTCTCTAATCACTCCATAACTCTCCCATTAGCTTGTTTACACCCCTAAATCAACCTTTCTCATGTAAGGATCACCCCCATTCAAGATTTATCCATCCTATGCAAAAACCTAAAGTCCCCACACAAATTTCAAGATTCCCATGCATGGTTCCCATCTCACATTCATTTTGGTCATTCCTTCATCTTTAATTTCCTCTCATGGATCATGATGTATTTTGGTCCACCTTATATCCCCATTAATGAACTCACTTCCCATTTCTCTCTTTTTGTCCTTTCATTCCCATATCATATTATCAATTGTCTAGCATGCATGTCCTAGAGGTCCATATCATATCACACCATAAACACCATATATACATATCATACTCATGTCATAAGAAATACATACAAATATACCACAACTCCAAGATGCGCTACACATAATACAAGTTAAGGACAATCATATGATACACAATATAACATGATATATACAGCATCCAAGGCATACAAGTCACATAACACAGATGGGCCTTAGCTACATCCATACCTAAAGCGATGCCGGGCTTGGAGCACACTCCTACGACTCTTTAGGGCTTTGGCTCGATTCACTATAAGAGGGTAAGACTAATGATTAGTTTCCTTTCTACCCAAAAATACTATTATTTCTTATTTTTAGTCTAAGATTAGGGTTGTTATTATTACACGGAGTTTTATAAGTGAAACTAGGGTTTTGACCATCAAGTTAGCCTACTAGTTATTATGAGTCAAAATATACGTATGTTATTATTCATAACTATATTTATATCATCAAACCTAAAAACTTTATTTCTTCTAATGATAGCACTAATACTTGTGAAAATAAAATAATAATAGTAATACCCATGCTCCTAGAAATAGAATCCCTATTATTTTTAAGGCTAAGGCTAATAATAGTTTTGGGGATAAGATAATAATATAATATTAACATTACTAACAAGGTACTAATATTAATAAAGATAATAATGATATTAGTTATATTTGGAATAATAATAATATAAGGGTTCGAATGTTTTTATTATAATAATATTAAAAAAATAATATCAATAGTACTAGTAATAACTAATAATGATACCATAGTAATAATGTTAGTAACAAAGGCATTAGGAACAATATTACAAGGTTTGAATAATAATAATAATAATAATACTAAGGTTGGGTATTCTTCTTCTATAGTAACAAAAGGGAAACATGCCAATTTTGATTTCAATAACATTAATAATAATAAAAATAATAGTAATATTATTAACAACGCCAAAACCAACAACAAATACTACAATAATAATAATAATAATAATAACAACAACAATAATAATAGTAATAATAATAAAGTAATAATGATAATAATAATAGTAATAATAATAAAAATAAAAATGATAATAATAATAACGTTAGGCAAAGTAATAACAATGACAATAACCATAATATAGTAACCAAAATGATAATAATAATAATATAAGGGTCCAAATATTTATATTAATAATAAAAGTGATAATGGATAAAGTTAGTATTAACAATATTAACAAGATAATAATAATAATAATAATAATAATAATAATAATAATAATAATAATAATAAGGATAAGGATAATAATACTAATAATAATATAGATAATACCATTAATATTACTAAATAAAAAATATTTGTATAAATTGAGTTTAAGGTTGGGAAATTTAGAGGACCACCTAAGACAGCTATGGCACCGGCAGCGGCAACGACGGTGGTTGTGAAAGTTTGAGGTAGTGGAAGAAGGAGAAAGGAGGGAGGAGGATAATGAAGGGAGGAGGAAGAAAGGGAGGTGTGGGGAGGTAGAGGAGGCTCCCCTAGTTGTTTTAGAGGGTAGAGGTAGCGTTGGTGGCGGAGGAATTGACGGTGGTGGCAATGCAAAGGGCGGTAGGGGCTGAAGTTGGTCGTTTGGGGAGGGCAACTTTGCACGGCTGGGTGGCTTATGCAGGTAAAATCAATGGATGAGGAGGGTTTAGTTAGGTAGAGGGTGGTGAAAGGAGCGATTTTAGGGGTGTTTTGGCCATCGACGATAGGTGGTAGTGGTGGACGGCTAGTCTAATGGGGCAGCGGCGAGAAAGGTGGATTTGTGGGTTTCAAAATCAAAACCCAAATTAAGGATGCTCATTATGTATTTATAGATCGATTGAGGTGGGGAAGAAGACAAGAGAGTGCAGGTGCTAGGCATGCCTCTCGTGGTGGCAGTCGAGGCGGCACTACCATGGCAAGGGCAGCAAGCTCGAGGGAAGAGGGAAAGGGAAAGGGAAGGGTGCTCGGGAGAGGGGAAAAGGGTTGGTTGGGTCTGAATTAGTGAAAGAAAGGGAGGACGGTGGCAGGGATAGTGGTCGGTGGAGTGCTGGGTTGCAGCTCCTCGGTCGCTATCACACCTCGGGGAAGAAGAAGAAGCGGGAGAGGGGGTGGACTGGATGGTCCAGGGGAAAGAAAGAAAAAAAAGGTGGTTCGGCTGGCTGGGGCATTGGGGCATGGAAGAAAAAAAAGAGGCGGCTTGGGCCGCACGAGGCAAAGGAGGGAGAAGGGAGTTGGGTCGGCAGGCTGACCCATTTCGGGGGGGGGGAGAAGGAAAAATAAGAAAAAAGAGAAAGGAGAGAAAATGAAGAAAAAGGAAAAGAAAGGAGAAAAAGGAAAAAAGAAATTAGATGGGTTAGGGTATTTTGGGTGTTTGGTATTACTATATTTTTTTGATATATATTTAAAATTAATAATACTTATGATAATAATAATAATTAAATTCCTTTTTAGATTAATTTGGCTATTTTGGATAAATTTCCTTAACTTTCATGTTAAGTAGTAGAATACCCTAATTTTTCCTAATTAAATTCTTCATTATTTTCCTCTTGATTTACCTTAATTAACTCTCTTAATTATAATAAAATCATTTATTTAATCAATTTTTCTAATAAATCCTTATTTGGCCATAACTTTTAGAATTAAAATTTTGGGGTATTTGAGGCCAAAATGGCCCTGCCTTTGAACACTTATGTTTGTCATTTTTGCGCTCTCTATTTCTTGTAATTAGTTTTTTTACTCATATATTTAACATGAGATGGAAAATAGATATCTATAATATGTTAGGTTCAATGCTAAAAACCCATTTTTCTATTGGTATGTTTGTTTTTTTCACTTCACAATGATTTAAAAATTAAATTTTTTGGTGGTAAAAAATGTGGGTGTTATAGATTATTATTAGATCTTATTTTAAAATATCTTCACTTTTAAAAGTATGAGCGAATACTATATTGTAGTGTAACAGGTTTGTTTGAAAACGTGTTTACTTCTAAACATTTTATGTTAGCACCACAAGGTATTTTTAACGGTTTCCAAAATATTTTAAGGATTAAATCTAAAAACTCACATATTTTGTTATTCCAAAACCAAAAATAATTGTCAATGGGATTGGGTTTGGGAATATGCACATGATTTTATTTTGTATTGTTAATGTTTTGCATGCCTTAATGCTCGATAGTTCACTACTTCTAATTAGTTAGCATATTATGGCATTTATGGAGGCTATCGACGCCTACATAGAGGTCCAGATTTGAGCACCATCACTTTAGCTACCATTAGTACCATATCCAACACTAGTTCTAAAGGATTGATTTAAAGAGTCGATCTCATCTCCCAGCGATCTTCGAGGGTCAAGAAGACCTTGTCATTATGGAAAGGTAGATTAGGCTTATAGAGAAGACCTTTACCTTTTTTCATTTTCTATTGGACAATGTTGTTGATATGTTGCGTATTACTTGAGGGAAAATAGAAACATATGGTGGAGGAGTGTTTGGTATAAAGGGAGGTATCCTATCACTTGGGGACCTTTTCTTGTGATACTTCAAGGTATTTAATACCCTTCTCACCTCCGCATCAATAAGTATGATGAGCTCATGACCCTATGGTGTGGAGGCATGTCAGTAGAAGAGTACTACATGAGATTCAAGGACTAAGTAAAGTGTAGCATAGAGGTGGAGCCAAGAAGGTGATATGGGTCCACCATTTCAAGTTTTGCTAAGGGATCGTGTACAAAGAGTTACTGTTGGGAGTTGACCCACTAAAAATGGTTAGGATGTACAAGTAGGCCTTGGAGGATTCCCATGTAACACAAGTAACAAGTGCCTAGTTGAGACGTAAGAGGAAGTTTAAGGATCGTCAACACCACGATCAGGAGGTCAGTGTCAGGGACACCTTAGGAGAGGCATAACCATTGCAAGCATTATGGAGTAGATCACCCGAGGGTGGATTAATTTAGCAAGAATGTGACTTAGTGCTAGTATGATGGGATATAATGCTTATGAATGCATTGTTTGATGGGGTGGTGTTTAGAGGAGTCATTCGTCAGCTTTGAGTATCAAATCAATTTAGTAGCCATAGCAACATACCGAGGGGTTCCTCAATGGCTAGCTAGTATTACTAGTTGAGCTAGTAAGCCTAGGGAAGAGAAACCCTAAACCTTTCACCAGGGTAAAGGGTTAGCCAGTGTTGTGAAAGTTCCTTTAGGTAGGTGCTTAAACATTATTATACAGTCTAAGGCTGAGTATCAAGGCAGTGTAGTGTCCAAAATGCTTACTATTTCTACCTTTCTAGCATGTGAATTATTTAACTCTGGTGCATT
The DNA here is from genome assembly GCA_030549775.1 of Tamarix chinensis. Classification (NCBI taxonomy): domain Eukaryota; kingdom Viridiplantae; phylum Streptophyta; class Magnoliopsida; order Caryophyllales; family Tamaricaceae; genus Tamarix; species Tamarix chinensis. The sequence continues at coordinate 68,231,407 of CM060181.1, forward strand.
CCATGCTTTTGTGTCATCTACATTTGTAGCCATAGCTTCTTTCTCTCCTTCTTGTAGAATTTATACTTCTAGGTTATTATATTTAGGGGATAGGGCCGCGTGCTCTAGGCTCGATAAAGGGGTAGCCTTAATTATTAGGAGAGTAGACCTTCCTCTAGATGTCATGAATCTTAAGTTTCATGAATTCTAAATGAATGTTTTAGTGGACATGCTCAGGAAGTATAGAGTAGTGATACACTTTGCACATGAGCATATAGTCCTTTGAGGATCGAAACGTATTAGAGTCTCCTATTAGAGTTGCAATTAATTCCCCTTTATAGATGCTTTATGAGCTTCATGTTGAGCACCCTTGTTTAGAAAGGATTTCCACTATTCTAAGGCAATGTTTGAGATACTGGGGTTAAAGAGATACCAATAGAGCAAATTTTAGTAAGCTAAGAATATACCAATGTGTTTCTCGAGGTGATTCTAGGCATAATACCATTTCAAGATATTAATGTTATCATTAACTTGTCACTAGGGATGGAGATAATATCCAAAGTGTTGTACTATATGCCACCCATAGATATGAAAGAGCATAAAGCTCAACTAGAAGAATTATGAGAGAAAAGCTACATAAGAGTGTGTGCATCACCTTAGGGAGCACTGGCCTTATTCGTTGAGAAAAACGATGGAAATATGAGGTTGTGCATCAAATTCTAAGGATTGAATCGGATTATAATATAGAACCATCACCCTCTACTTCAAACAAATGATCTAATTGACTAGTTCTTTAGTGTTTAGTTCAATTTCTACACCAATCACAAGAGCCTCAAGTATAATTTCACACAACTAGAGTTGAATTTTAGATAGCACTAATGATTGAAATTAGTCAAGGATTGTAACTAGGAATTAACCTAACATGAGGGTAAGGAAAACATATTGGATAATATTTTTATCTAGAAGATGTCACACTACTTGAGCGTAATTGTGTTGTCAGGTCACTATTGTGTCTAGAGCTTAGGGGGATGGAGATTGATTTGACCACTAATGGTAGTTGAAAAGCAAGAATGAGTGCCCTCACAATCACCTCCTCTATCTTTGGGGAGATTCATACTAGTTAACATTTTTATGTCAAGCTTGAGAGGATCATGAGTGGTATTGAAGAAGGTATAGCTGAGAGATTTTAGATTCACAAAGATAGGGGTATGAAATATTGTAGTAGGTTGTGTGTACTATAAGGATGTGTTGAATTAAAGAGAAGGATTCTTAAAGAAGGACACTATACTCCTTATTACATCTATCTTAGGGGGGATAAGATGTTTAAGGATTTGAATAAGGTATATTGGTGTCTCTAAATAAAATAGGAGGTTGTAGAGTTTCTCACCCAATGTTTGACTTGCCAGAAGGTCAAGATTGAGTATGACAAAGCAGCAAGAATATTAAAACCACTAGAAGCTAGCAAATCTATGGATTTTATTGTTAGTCTTCCAAGCACTTGTAGAATTTTGATTCCATTTAGGTAATTATTGTGGATTATCTGACAAACTCAAAAGTTTTCATACTGAAAAAGGCAATGTGGAGTATGGAATAGTTAGCCAACTCTTATAGGAAGCACATCATCAAAATGTAGGGAGTCCCTAAAGATATCGTGTTAGACCTAGATTCCAAATTCTTATTACACTTTTGGAAGAAATTATAGGCTACTTTTTTGACTCACTAGAAGTTGAGTATGGCTTTACACCAAGCTATATATGTTTGGACAAAGAGGGCCATTCAGAATTTAGAGTACAAGGTTTGAGAAAGTGTGTTGGGTTTTTTATGTAGTTAGGAGGACCACCTAAACTTAATTTAGTTCTCCTATGATAATAGTTAGCATATGAGTAATAAGACGGAACCTTTTGAGGCCTTGTATGGGAGGAAGTGTCGTAGTCCCTTGTGTTGGAATGGCATCAACAAGATGACTGTGTTGAGATAAGATATGATCAAGGAGAAAATGAGATAGTTTATATTGATTCAGGACCAAATTAGAACTACCAAAGGCTTTTAGTAGAATTGAAAAGATAAAGTAATGGTTACAAGTTTGATGACATAGTCCTTTTGAGGGTCTTAGTGACTAAGGGAGTGATGATATTTAGTAGGAAGGGTAAACTTAGTCTAAGGTACATGGAGCCTTATGAGATCTTAGACCAAGTCAACAAGATTGTACATCGGTTTGTGTTACTAGGAGAATTGTCTTGTGTATAGAATGTCCTTCATATGTCTTGGTTGATAAAGTCAGTGTCAAGTCAATTCCATGTCATCTAGCAAGAGATCTTATATCTCAATGAGTCTCTAACCTATAAAGAAAGACCCATGAGCATTTTATACATGAATAGAGAGACATGTACGAAGATTGTTCCACTAGTAAAGGTTGTTTGGTCATGACATGGTGTCAAGGAGGCCAAATTAAAAGCTGAAGAAGAGATTGGAGGAAAGTATCTTGATGTTTTCTTTTATTGTGTTAACTTAGTGTAAAAGTTTCCTTTTAAAGGGGTAGTATCCCCTTTTTCCTTGTTATGTTGAATATAATATGTGACTTGCCATGTATTATAAGATGATATTTGATTTTATTAGTAAGCTTCGAGGATGCAACCTCTTTTAAGGGGGTAGTATAGTAATACTCAGTTTGAGATTTATATAATGGTAATTACTTATATTCAATGGAATTTAAATGATGTTTGATTTTTAATTAGATATATATTTTCTTTGATTTAAAAAGGGTTTTGGTTTGACTGAACTAATTGTCTTGTTTAGGAACCCGATCGACTGGTTTCTTGAGTTGAGTGATTTTTTTAGCATGGAATTTTCTGTAAAAATCTTCTAATGTTTTAGAACATTGGTAATCCAACTTGTATATATTGATAAATAATCTTTAACCCCTTTCATCATTTATCCAAATTTAATTTTTCCATGAGTAGATTTGATGGTCATATTTAGCCACAAAAGAGGAGGATGACCTCACTCTTTGTCCTCTTCCTCCTCTATCTTCTATATATCCTATTTCCTTTCTTATAGTTCACCTATTTTTGAAGAATCCCAACCTATCTTCTCTAGAAATCACCACTAGAATGCTGGTAAGAAATTCAACTCTGTTCTTGATAACTCTACCTTGTGTGGCCCAATTTCAAATGGTAAAAAGGTAGGTTCTGATCTATTATATCCTTATCCTTCATTTCTTGACCAATTATTTTGTTGTAAATAACCCTAATCATATTTTCTTGGCACTCTTTCACTCCACCAAATTTTTTTTTACTTATCCCAATTTTTGTGCCCCACTCTTCTCCATTCTGAACCTCCACTCTAATTTGTGTACCCATTATGATCGTTTCTTTAGCTCCCTATTGTTCTATCCTTAAGCAAGAAATAATTTTATTTGGAAAAGGTTGAGTTTGATTTCATCTAATTCTTCCATGGATTCCCTTAGAGGTGGTCGTTCTATTTTCTTTCCCCTAATGTATATCACTTGATTTTAGTGTTTATAAGAAGGTTTTTGAGTTTTAATCGTTTGTTTATAATGTTTTTAATTGTTGGAATCTTCAGCTAAAGGTTTTACCTTCTTTGTGTGGAATTTTACTAAGCTTACAAGTAATTCATTCTTACCTTTAAAATAGGTATAAATGAGCATGTGAGCTAGTATAGATGGAAGATTTATTATCCTTGCATGCTCGGTATATTGGTAATATTTGAAAATTCTAAGAAAAGCTTGATTTCATGAGAAATATGGTTGATTTTCCATAAATGCAGCATGATTTAGTGAACCAGCATGTTTAATCCTAATTTTATTTAATGGTCATGTTAAGATGTTTTTGTGGTTGGTTTTCTTAACTTTAAAAATTTTAAATTTTCTAAACTATGGTGTCTGTGTGTGAACCAATAGACTAGGTAAGCCAAGCTGATTGATGAGTTCCTAGAACAATCAAGAAGTTAGTACAACCCATTGACTGGTTCCTAAGTGATAATTTTGGGTGATCACCATTTTAACCCTTTAATTAGTTTGTTAAAAGCAATCATTTTGCCTTAGAATAGTCAATTAGTTTGACCAAACTTACCAACTAGATTTGATAGAGAACTCTATGGTTAGCAGAACTAAATCAATTTATAGATTTGCCCAAACCAATCGATCAGTTCTACTAGAAAGTGTTGTTTTTTATTATTTTAATCATGGTCTTGATGAAGCCTGTATAGGTTTCAAGAGTTTTCGCTGAATCATGAATCGAGCCGGAGTTCAATTTTGCACAAGAAAATCAGCCTATGGATTTTTAATCCAAAGGAAGACTAGAAGAACTTAGAGCGCAGTTGAATTAATGGCTACTGGAGTTTGTTTAATAGAAGAAGATCGAGAAGCAGATCAAGGGGAGAGGAAGAAGATGCGAAAGAGATAGTCGCGAGAGAGAAAGAGAGAGACAAGTTGAGAGAATTCCTGAAAAAGAATCATCAAACAATGTATTCAACCAAAAGATACAGCATACAGTCCGGTATACAATACACACAATACGGCATGTATATGAATGATGGGCTCACATATGATTACAATATATCAACCCACAAATCAGCTAAAAATTACAACAATAGGTCATGGAGTTGGAGCTAATAGAAACAACCCAACTTCAAAGAAAAATTACAAATGTACACTAATCCAAAATTATGGATTTACAAATTAATCTCCATCAGCTAAATTTTTTTAGCTAATCATGGTTATCAAGGGCTAGGTAATCCACGATCCTACTAACCCAGTAAATATAGGTCGGATGGCAGATTACACGACCAACTTAATTCTCATTAGCCAAAGTATGCTCGCGAATACATAATATGGGATAATCTACAAATTAATATAGCAAACTTCAATCACTAACAGCAATCAGAAGCAGCTACACACAACAAATCATCTTGATGCATCTCCCATATCCTGATTTAAATTTCCTAATTAACCACAAAATAAGAAAAGTAATTATACGTGCAATATAATTTATAACAATTAATAGAATTATTTAAGTACAAATTATAGAGACATATATTTTTCCCCTCTTCTTGGTGAGGTTTCGTCTCTGAAACATGAATAATACCTGCAAAAGGACTGAGATCAGAAACATTAAAAGGATCAGTAACATTACCAAATTTAGCAAGCAAATCAATTTTATAAGCATTATCATTAATTCTTTCTAATACAGTAAAATGTCCATCTCCCCTAGGATCCAATTTTGATTTTCTAAGAGTTGGAAAACATTCTTTCCTAAGGTGTACCCAAACTAAATCTCCTGGTTGAAAAACCATTTTCTTTCACTTTTTATTAGCACTCTCAGCCATTTGTTGAAGCCATTTATTAATTTTTTGACTTACAGATTCATGTAATTCTTCATATTTGCAGCACGAGATTCATCATCAAAATTATGTAACTCAGAATTTGGCAAAGGACTCAAATCAAGGGGAGTCAAGGGATTAAATCCATACACAATCTCAAATGCTATCTTTTTAGTTGTAGAGTGTAATGTTCTATTATAAGCAAATTCTACCTATGGTAATAGAGTTTCCCATTACTTAAGATTTTTTCCAAGGAGAGCTCTCAACATATTGCCTAAGGTTCTATTTACTAACTTTGTTTGTCCATCTGTTTGACGGTGACATGTAGTTGAAAATAACATATTAGTTCCCAATTTACCCCATAAAACCTTCCAAAAATGACTCAGAAATTTAATATCCCTATCAGATACTATGGTTTTAGGTATTCCATGCAATTTGACTATATAAGAAAAGAATAAATTAGCTACAGTCACAACATCATTAGTTTTATTGCAAGGTACAAAATGGGCCATCTAACTAAACCTATCTACTACAACCAATATTATATCTTTAGCCCTATTAGTTATAGGTAATCACAAAACAAAATCTAAAGAAACATTAGTCCAGGGTTGATTAGGAACAGGCAACGGAATATACAATCCAAAAGGCTTTGATGTGGACTTAGCCTGTCTGCAAGCTACACAATTAACACAGTATTTTAACACATGTTTCTTCATATGAGGCCAATAAAAATGATCAACTAATATGTCCTAAGTCTTTTGAAATCCTAAATGTGCCATTAATCAACCATTATGTGCTTCTTGAATTAATAATCCTCTATATGAACAATCAGGTATACACAATTTACTTTCTCTAAATAAGTAACCCTCATAGATATAATATTTCCCTTGTGTAGCAGTTTCACAATTTTTATATATTTCTTTAAAATCATGATCCTCAAATATAAAAGTTTAATACAAGAAAATCCAAACAAAGTAGTATCTATAGTATTCAACAAAACATGTCTTCTAGATAAGGCATTTGCCACTATATTGTCATGTCCTTTTTTATACTTAATTATATTGGGAAAATTTTCAATAAATTCAATCCACCTACCTTGTCTTCTATTCAATTTTGATTGGATTTTTAGATATTTGATAGCTTCTTGATCGGTATTTATAACAAACTCTCTAGGCCATAAATAATGCTGCTAAACCTCTAAGGATCTTACTAAAGCAAACAATTACTTTTCATAAGTAGAGTAATTTAAAGTACTACCATTTAGTTTTTTCCTAAAATAAGCTATAAGTCTACCCTCTTGAGAAAGTACAGCCCCTATTCCCAACCCTATATATAACAATCTAATTCAAACATTTTTTTTAAAGTCAGGAAGGGTTAATATAGGCGCTTGTGTTAGCTTAGTTTTAAGAGTTTAAAATGATTTTTGTTGTTCTAAGCCCCATTTAAAACCATTTCTTTTTTTTTTATTGTTTTTAAGGGAGCAGCTATAGTACTAAAGTTCCTAACTAATCTACAATAAAAAGAACACAAACCATTGAAACTTCTAACTTCAGTCACTGTTTTAGGTACATGCAACTCCTGTATAACTTTAATCTTTTCCTTATCAATAGATATTCCATCCTTACCAACAACAAATCCTAGAAATACTACACTTTCTAAACAAAACCAAGAATTTGCTAAATTAGCATACAACTATTCTACTTTAAACACATCCATAATGATTCTTAAATGTCTCAAATGTTCTTCTATAGACTTACTATAATTAATTATATCATCAAAGTAAACAACTACAAACTTTCCAATAAAATTTCTAAGCACATGATTCATAAGCCTCATAAAGGTACTTGGAGCATTAGATAACCCAAATGGCATAACTAACCGCTCATATAACCCAAAGTTTGTTTTGAAAGATGTTTTCCACTCATCTCCTGGTTTCATCCTAATTTGATGATATCCACTCTTTAAATATATTTTTGAAAAATTACAGCACCATGGAGAAGATCTAACATTTCATCTAATCTAGGTATAGGATATCTATTCTTAATAGTTATTTTGTTTACTGCCCTACTATCTATGTACATCCTCCAACTTCCATCTTTCTTTGGAACTAAGAGTGCTGGGACGACATAGGGACTCATTAACTCCTTAATATAATCCTTACTCAAAAATTTAGAAACCTGCCTCTTTAATTCCTTAACTTCCTTAGGGTTAGCTCTATAAGCAAGCCTATTTGGAATAACATCTCCTGGTTTAAAGTCTATTTGATGTTCTATGCCTCTTAGTGGAGGTAATCCATAGGGAATCTCCACAGGGAATAACTCACTATATTCCTCCAAAAGTTTCCTAACATTATCAAGCACCTCCTCACTTAACTCTAGATGACACTCATAACACTCTTTATAGACCATCAGATATACACTTGATTGCTACCTAATAGCCTTTTCAACATCTCCTCTTTTAGCATAAAACCCAGATGATTTCTTAACCTCCTTTAATTCCTTATAATAAGACTTTATTTTAATTTGATCATCAAGGATTTCTTTTGGAGTCATGGGTGCTAAAATAATTTTCTTATCAACTTATGTATAGTATATCTATTCTTGTACCCATCATGTGTTACTCTTCTATCATATTGCCATGGCCTTCCTAATAATAAATGAGTAGCATGTATTGGAACAATATCACACAAAATAGAATCCTCATACTTACCTAACTTTAAGTTTATTAGAACCTGTTGAATAACCTTAACATCTCCTAACTCATTTAACCATTGTAGTCTATAAGGTTTCGAATGTCTAGTAGTTGGTAAGCCTAATTTAGATACTAATAAAGTACTAGCAGCATTTATACAACTACCACTATCTATTGCCATATTAAAACACTTGTCATTAATTAAGCACCGAGTATGACATATATTTTCTCTCTGTATTACATTTGGATCAGGTAACTTATTACTGTTTAATGCCCTATGCACAACAAAAAGGTCTCTACTAATTGGAAGTTTTATCTCTTCTTCTGAATCACTAATGTCATCCCTAATCAAGTTAACCTCTAATTCTTCTTCTTTAGATTCAGACTCTATATCTCCAGATTCTTTGATAAAGATATTCCTCTTATTAGGACACTCAGAAGCTATGTGACCAATTCCCCCACACATAAAACATTTTATGTCTCTAGTTCTGTTAGGGCCACTTATAGGATTAGTTGATGTAGTCTTTCCTTTATCAAACCAGTTTCATACTTTAGCCTCATTACCTTTACCTCTAGACTCAATCTTTCCATTATTCTTCTAGTTTCCAGAACTAGGTCCGCCAAAATTCCTCTTCAGCATATTCCTAATCCTAATTCCAGGGGGTTTATACTGCCTAGTTCTCCTTATTTGACTTTCTATCATTGTAGCTATATTAACCATTTCACTCAAGGTTAGATAGGGATATAACTCTACCTTATCAACTATCTCAGAGTTTAACCCACTCAAGAATCTAGCCATTGTGGCATCCTCATCCTAAACAATCCCTGTTTTAATCACTATTACCTCTAATTCCTTAAAGTATTCATCTATATACTCCCCTGATTTAATGTTTTCAACTTTTTATGTAATTCCTTATAATAATAACTGGGAACAAACCTTTTTCTCATCAAAATCTTAAATTCATCCTTTGTCTGTATAGGTGGTTCTCCACTCGTATGCCTAGTTAAGACAAGATTATGATACCAAGAAGATGCATTGTCTATGAATTCTACTACTGCTACTTTAATTTTCTTTTCATCAGAATAGTTGTGGCATTCAAACACTAACTCTATCTTTCTTTCCCACTCAAATTAATAATTAGGATCATTTCTCCCATTGAATCCAGGCATATTAAATTTAAGGTTACCTAGGTTCCTATCAACTAGATCTAACTCTCTTTCCTGCCTATTAACCTCTCTTGGTCTCCTATCACCATTATTGGATATTTGATCTTCTAATTCTTCTAAGTTAGTTAAAGGTGGAATCCTATTTCTAAGGTCCATGGGAGACCTTCCTAACAACCCAATGTGTTGGTCATTTATCCTATTTTTCTGCAAATCATTGATTCTAATTTCTTGCTCTCCTATCCTCTGCTCTAGGTTAGCAGATAAAACAACTAATTGGGCAGTCATGTGTTCTTGAAGTGTTCTAAGAGTTTCTGACAGATCATTACTAGATACAGATATAGATTGGTTCACATATTGGCCATGATTAGACATTATGAATCCTATAGATATTTACTCTAAAAAAAATAAGAGAAACACAGATAAACAATCAATTTATAGAGAACAGCACACTTTACTATCAGATAAACTGAAACAACAAATTAAACTCAATTATAAGAAAGGAATCGCAGTGCAATTACAAAACTAGGAGAATCTATTAAATAGCAAAACAATTTCAAATAGTCGTTGATCCATGAAAAGTAGTAAGATTTCAAGAAAGGAACAAGAATACCATGCCAACAATTGTTGGCGATTAAGCCAAATAATGAGATAGGACCCCTCTTATTGGAGTCCTTACCCCTTTCTAGAACCAAAGGTTCACTGGTACTGAATTAATACCTACGCACTCTTTAAAGAGTTAGTGGAGTATTAACTCATAATAAGAATATCAAACCTGACATCCAATAATTGCAGGAATTAGAAAAAGAAAGGATCAAGTTTAATAATCGGGAGTATTTATCTAGTACTGTCAAGATTCAAGAATCCCGACCAAACCCTAACTGAGAAGTTCGTACCAATAGTTACTTAGGGTTTCCAAGTACTGTCATCTACGTCAGGATAATTTCTTCACTGCCAATTTAATCAAGACAAGAATAATTTGATTCTTGTTAGTCACAAACCCTAGAAACAACACTTTAGAAACGAGGGTTGGATAACTCAAGGATTAAGAAAAGAACAATAAATTTCAACAATAAATGAATTAAACAACGAGAACTCAAAGATTCAAGGCTCTAATACCAAATGATGAAGCCTAGATAGGTTTCAAGAGTTTTCGCTGGATCATGAATCGAGAACAGGGTCAGATTTTTCACAAGAAAATCAGCCTAAGGATTTTTAATCCAAAGGAGGACTAAAAGAACTCAGAGCACAGTTGAATTAATGGCTACTAGGTTTTTTTTAATAGAAGAAGATCAAGAAGCAGAACAAGAAAGAAGAAGAAGATGCAAATTAGATAGTCACAAGAGAGAGAGAGAAGTCGAGAGAATTCCAAAAAAACGATCGTCCAAGAATGTATTCAACCAAAAGATACAACATACATTATGGTATACGCCTTTTATATGGGCGTATACAATAAACACAATACGGCCTGTATACGGATGATGGCTCACGTATGATTACAATATATCAGCCCACAAATCAGCTGAAAATTACAACAATAGGTTGTGGAGTTGGAGCAAAGAGAAACAACCCAACTTCAAAGAAAAATTACAAATGTACACTAATCCAAAATTATGGATTTACAAATTAATCCCCATCAGCTAAATTTTGTTAGCTAATCATGGTTATCAAGGGTTGGGTAATCCACAATCCTACTAACACAGTAAATATGGGTCAGGTGGCAGATTATACGACCAAATTAATTCCTATTAGCCAAAGTATGCTGGCGAATGCATCATATGGGACAATCAACAAATTAATAAAGCAAACTTCTATCACTAACAACAATCAGCAGAACCTACACACAACAAATCATCTTGATCCATCTCCCTTATCCTGATTTAATTTCCTAATTAACCACACAATAAGAAAAGTAATTATACGTGCAATATAATTTATAACAATTAATAGAATTATTTAAGTATAAATTATGGAGACATATATTAGGTCTTCTTTGTGTTTTGGTGGTATTATGTAACATGATTCTTTAATGATGAGAACATGTACCTTGTCATGAATTATTAGATCTATTGATTGATTAATGGGATTATAATTCATGGTATCCTTAGTAAGTGCATTTGGATGACTTTAATGAGTGAATTGGAATGAGTATGCTATGATGCTAATTTTGAATGATATATCCTAGATTCTACGCATGAACGAATTAACTAAAGGATGGATTTGACTTGGATAAGTACACATGGAATTTTCATCACATATTTTGGATTATATTGATGATTATGTTGGAAAGATTAAATGAATGTGTTGCTTTGGCTGGTATAAGGGTCTTATGTGATTATATAAATAGAAATATCAATACTAAAGTGTCTATTCACCTATTTGATTTATTTAATTTCATCCAGGACTTGTGTCCATTTGTGGTTTATGTCACTTCATCTATGACTTATGTTCATTAGTTGTTTATTTGCTTTGACTAGGAATTATGTATGTCTGTGGTTTAATTGGTTTCAACCGAACCTTATGTCCTTTGGTTTAGTGTGCCTTCCATGGTATGCGAGACCTTGGCATGGTAATCCCATCCATTGATCAAAGTGTAATAATGGCTTTAAACAAAAATAATTAGTGGATAGTAGAAGCCCTGGTAAGTTATTTGAATAACTTGCTTACTTGATTATATGTCGCTACACAAGATGTTTATAATTTAATGATTAGCATCTTGGATTGTAATTTGTCTAAGTTTTTGGTGGCCTAAAATATTGATGCATTCTATGCTCATGATAGCACATGTAAGTTTTAATTGTATCATGTAAACATGATATTTTGTTTTAGCATGCTCTCTATTATTTATATTAGCCTTACATGCTTGTGATTCCTATTGAGGAGGTTTCTTGACTAACTGAGTACACAATGAATTGATGTATTTGTTTGCTCAATCACCTCTCAATCCCATGACCAGAAGACCTAGCACAAGTTTTTTATGGTGGTTGGTAATTTGCCTACTTTGTTTTTGTTTAGGGGGATTGAGAGCGTGGACACCCCAAGACCTTTTTGGGTTTTTGTTCTATCAATGTTTCGTCTCTATTATATTTCAGTACTGTTTGCTTATTCTATTCAATGTATTTAAGATTTTTTGGGGACCAGACATGGGCTCATCTGTAAAGACTTATGTTTTGTATTTATATAATATTTATTTTACACGCTCTATGTCTTGTAATTAGTTTGGTTGGTTTTCTTAGTCGTGTATCTAACATGGAATAGTCAGTAGTTGAATATTCTTTTTTATATGTGGTTGTAACACACTATTTTTTTAGCTTTGTTTGTGTTTTCTAGTTCTATAAGTTTTAAAAAATAAATAATAAAAATTGGAGGTGTTATATGATTATGGTCCCATAAGAATATAAGTTTTTAGTGAAGGTTAAAAGGGATCTCAATGAATGGAATAAGGAGTTTAGATCTATACATAAGAATATAAGATGTATAGAAAATTAATTTACCCAGTAAGATAACAGGGCATAAGAAGTAACTTTTTCAAGTGTTGATGTAACACCCCAAATTTTTTAATAAGAAAATTTCATTTTCAGGATAATGTAGAAGAGAATTTAAAAAATTGGGGGTTGTCATCACCATATAAACTATGGGAGAGATGTGATCATTACATGACACATGCTTGATATAAGGTAAAATAAAATAATAAACCAAAGAATGCATGTTCAATAATACTATAGTAATAATGATAGGGACAAGAATGATATAGATAAAAGAGAGATTTATGAAATCCAATTCTAGAACCTAATCTAAGAGTTTAAATAATTAGAAGGAAGAAAAACATTCCAATATAGTGGGCAAAATAAATCTGAGCAGATTATCCTAACTCTTAACTATACAAAAATGTATATCTTGATCCCCAACAATGGCCAGCTACTAGCCTATGATATCATCCTCAACATACTTAGTTTGAGAGTCATAACTTGGCCAATAGTTCTCTACTCATCATAATAAAAGTCACATCATTATAGTGATCATACAAATGTAATATTAACATGGTGAAGTACCATTAAAACTAATTACCTAAAATATGGTAAAGCTTCATATGGGACATTAAGTTAAATAGTAACATTGTATAAACACATACTTAGATAACATAAGTTCCAAACTCAAGAGCATAATATAATAATTCCCCCTCACATAAGAATAATAGAAGAAAGAAAAATAAAAATCATGTATTAGATTCATATAAAATAAGCCATATTATGAATTCTCCATTTGGTTAGCACATACTTCCAAATTATTAAGATGTTTGGTTCAACTACACCAAGTTCACCAACATGCCTACCACACGTTGTTAGAGTATATTGAGAGGGATTTTCCTTGAGAACACCAAACCCACCACACCTTACATATATTTATTATGAGGGCTACACAAAAGTTAGGATACGACATCTGCCTAAGAGATGGACATTCAAAGTGTTAAAAGGCTTATACATGAATACCATACCCACATTAGCTCGACACCAATGTTATGTTGTCCCGCAAGAGTAAAATCTTATACCTCAAAGATATGTGTATAACCTCCATCAACCATAACATGATAGCTAGAACGTCATTGTAATACCATTATTAAGTGGTATCACAATCATAACCTATTGTGTGGTTCCATGTGATAACACTAAACACAACACAAAGGCATATAAGTTATCAAATTAGGTGTTTAGAGGTGACACAAACTTAACCATACAAGGAATTAAGCTTACAACAGAATTCATCATAATTCCCTATAATTTTGATTAAGCATGATTGAGATCATGATTTAATATTATAATTACATGAGTATTTAATATAGAAACTATAAAGGAATGTCAATAATTAAAAATAATCAACACAAATTCAAGTAGAACCAATGGATCTATCTAGGGGACAAGTCAACTTCTTTGGTTGCACCAATCTAAGGAGAAATAAATACACGGAAAAACCAGTCAACCACTTAGTCCAATCAATCAACTTTTCATAGAAACTAATTGATGGGTTTAGCCAGACTAGTCATCATGTCTAAGCCGAGGCTAATATCACTCTGGTAAGAAAATGACTAGTCTATGGGTTTAGTAAACCAAACTGTTCACGGGAACCAATCCATGGGTTTGTCAAACCTATCAACTATTCCTACAAAAAGCTGAATATGACTTCTAAACCTAGCTACTATTATCCATCGCGTCAATCGATTTAAAAAAAATGATCAGCTAGTTTCTGTAAGAAAATTCCCATGCCCATAATCCACACTTTTCAAAAATTCACCATCCAAGATTAATCCTAACATATTTCCATATCATAAAACAAGTAAAAATACATACTTTATATATAAATTCACATAAAACATGGTATAATTGCATACTCTACAAGATCATGCATAAGTTCAACAAGCTTACATAGAACCTAAAATGCTTAGATCATACTCTAAAACTTTAGATCTAAAATATTACCATATGATCAAATCGAAGAAGTTGAAATAACCCATACACAACATCGAAACATACCCAAAACATGAAATCACAACAACCAAAAAATTGCATTAACCATATTAGAGTTAAGGCTTCCTTAGCTCCAAGTAATTCTTCTAGCACAATTACTCCTAACTTGATAGTTTCTACCAAGATCCTTATTTTTTCTAAGAGAATCAATACTAAAAATAATTAAAACAATATTTTAGAAACCAATTCAAAGAAAAAAAAAACATAAGGAGAATGAAGGAAGCATCACTTAACCATTTTCTCATAACTCAATTCATATAGGGAACTAAGATCTTCAAAATCACTCAAAACCTTAATCCTTCCTTTCTTAAAAAGGAAAAATATAAGAGAGAGCTAAGGTTAGGTAAAGAGAATACATAAGATGTGCATAAAATTAGCTAATGGAAATATGAAAGGTAAGCTATTTCCTTCCCAACAAAGAAGAAAAATGGAGAAAGGTTAGGAAATGCCAAATATTTAACACATTTTCTTCACAAAGGATGGGAAAAGAAGAGCAACTACAGAAGGTAAGAGTTTGAATGAATCTATAGGGTGCTTCCCAACCACACTTATACTCAAAAACACATGAAAGAATAAAGGAGTGCTCGGTTAGTCTCTCCCTACTCGAGCCCCTCCAATGGCGACTGAAAAAGGTAGCTGACTCCATTGCTCCATCGAGCACTAGCCTAAAGCAATCCCTGCATTTTGACTGTCCTCATTGTCTTCTTCTTCTTCTCCTAGCTACTATTTTCTGTTGTGTGGGTTATGAAGTATGGTGAACACTCGAGGTCGAACTCAGAAACATACTCGGTGTAAGAACACAATTGGTGCCTTACCAAGCCCTCAAAAGCAAGCTTGCTTGGGTGAATTCACCCCAGAAGCTTCTACTTCAGCTTCGAAGGAGCTGCACTATGTCCTAACTAACAGGGATGAAGAAGACCAAACTCAGGCAGCTAACTTGGGTTTGGAAGTGGTACATGCTCCATCCTTAGAGCAGCAGAATGATCTGAAGTGGTACAAGCTCAACTAGAGCAGGACAAGTTGAAGTCGACTGCTCAAGCTGCCAGGATGGGTGTGACAGAGCCAATTTCCTCTATGCCTAACTTACTCTCAGATTCTGAGGTTGAATTGGACACTAGAACAGGTATTGCAGCAGCTACTGATGTGCAGCACCACTCGGGCAACAGTGGGGACAATCCAGGAAGGAAAACCCCACCTCAGGTACCCCCTCCCACGCAAAAATCCTTTGCTCAGTTATTCCCCAGCATCTCTATAAAAAAATGTGACTATATACCCCCCAAGGGTGATGTTGTGTGAGTCTCTAAGAAAAACATCCACCCTGTGGATGAAGCCTGGGGAGCTTGCTTGCTGGGCTGCTTTGTTGGGATTAAACCAGATAAATACAACCTGGGAGTTTCTAAGCATGTGTTAAAACTCCCATTCAAGTATATTATACATAGTTTTGGATGGGTGGTCTTAAAATTTGAAAGCTTGGCAGAAAAGGACCATGCCCTAGCTGGGGGACCCTACATAGTCAAAGGGAAGGTCTTTGTGCTTAAGGAAATACCTAAGCTATTTTCCTTTGGTAAGGAGGAAATCACAAAAATTCCTGTGTGGGTTAGGCTTGTCAAATTGCCTTTAGAACTCTAGAACTGTGGGGCAATTAGTGAAATTGCTTCCTACATTGGCAGGCCAATTTTGGTGGATGACTTCACCTTGCAGAGGTCTAAAATTGAATATGGCAGAGTTTTGGTGGTAATTGATGTTAAAGGGAAGCTCCCTACTGTTGTCAAAGTTAGGGGAGAGGATGAGGAGTATACCCAGATCATAGAATATGAAGACTTGCCCCTAGTCTGTGACTGTTGTGGCACTTTGGGCCATTTGGAAAGCAACTGTGTGATGAATTAGGGAAATAAGAAGGAAAACATTATCAACCATGTTTCAAGAGCTAAGCAAGCTCCCCCCTCTAACACTGAGCCCATGCAAGGAAATAAGAATACAGAACTGAACAAGGGAAAAAGGGAACAGCCAAAGAAGCCATCTGGCACTTCAGAACAGGTTACAGCAGAAATAGCTGAGAACAACAATAGAGGAGTCATTAGGACTGTGGATGCTAACACACAAAGTCCATCTGTGGAAGAGATCCCTGAATCTCAGAATCCAAGCAAAAAGAAAGTCCAAGGGGAGGGCCAGATCCCTCAACAGAAGGCAACTAATGCCATGGTGCCCAACCCTCCAGTAGTACAGGAAAAGGGTGATTTGAAGAACCCTCTGCAATAGGAGGATGTGGATGTTAGTGGGTGGTAGCAGGTAGTTACCAAAGCAACAAGAAGAAAGAGGAAGAAGCCAGCTTACAAGCAGATCAAAAGGGGTCCCATGAGAAGGCTATCTAGGCCTGGGAGAATCTCATGAATCTGCTTATCTGGAATTTAAGGGGAGTGAGCTCTCCTCTGAAACAAAAAGCCCTGGGTGCTTTGTACAGGGAACAAGATTGCTCAATTATGGGCATTCTAGAATCCAAATTAGATAAACAAAAATTGCAGATCATGGTGGATAAGTATTTCAAGGGATGGAATCACCATGACAATTTCAGTAACCATCCTAATGGAAGAATTATCCTCCTTTGGAACCCTAATCTTATTAAGTTCCAGCTCATGGAGGTTTCACCCTAGTCTATTTTTGGTTCTGTGGTTGATATCAAAACAGGTCTCAATGTAACCCTAACTGTGGTATATGGCATGTATACCATTAAGGACAGAAAAGGTCTGTGGGATACTTTGACAATGTTGGCCAGAAATATGAAGGGCCCCTGGTTAGTTGGAGGGGATTTTAACTGTCCCCTTAACTCTTCTGATAGAAGTGGCTCTAGACCCATCTCTGCCTATGAGACTGCAGACTTCAAAAAATGTTGTTTGGTGGCTCAGTTATCTGATCTCCCTGCAACAGGTTGCTTTCACACTTTTCTTGGGCATAAGGTGAAGTGTAAGCTGGATCGAGCCATGATGAATGCTGAGGGGCTGGCTGCAGGCCTTCAAATCACTTCTAACTTTTTGCCACTAGGGAGTACTTCTGACCACTCTCCCTATTTCATCAATTGTGGGAAGCAATCGAGAAGGCAGAAACCTTTCCAGTTCTACAATATGTGGAGTAACCACCCTATGTTCAAGGAGGTAGTCTGCAAAAACTGGAGGTTCTCTCTCTGTGGTACTCATCAGTTCAACTTTTGCTTGAAGTTATCTTTGCTGAAACATGACCTAAAAAAGTTCAATAAACATGAGTTTTCCCATATTATTACTAGAGCTAACCTTGCAGAAAGTCAACTCAAGACAGCTCAAGAATCTGTTATGGCCCAACCTTCCAAGCAGAACTTGGAGATTCTTGAAACCCTAAGGAGGAAGGCCTGTTTCTTGAAGAAAGCTGTTGATAGTTTTGTTTCTCAGATCAACAGAAACAAATTTATGTTCAATATGGACCAAAACTCCAAATTTTTCTTTGATATGCTCAAAGCTAGGTAGACCAAGAGCAGAATTGTATAGATCTCTAAGAGGGATGGACAGCCCACCCTCTCTGACCAGGAGATGGAAGATGAATTCCTGGACATCTATTATAACCTCTTGGGGAAGAATATACAGTATGTAGAGATGGACAACACAGTTATTTCCACTAGACAGACTATCACAGAAGAACATAGACATGCCCTCCTGAGACCAGTCTCCTCTACAGAGATCAAAAAAGCCCTCTTCTCTCTAGGAGACTCCAAAGCTCCAGGGCCTGATGGATACTCTGCAAAATTCTTCAAAGAGGCTTGGGGGATCATTGGGGAAGACTTCTGTGCTACAGTAATGGAGTTCTTTAGTTCTAAAAGACTCTTGAAGAGGGTCAACCATGCTACACTAGTTTTGATCCCCAAATCTGCCCAGGCCTCCTCAGTTAGTGATTTCAGGCCTATAGCTTGTTGTAACACTATGTACAAGGTGATTGCTAAACTTATAGCAAGCAGAATAGCTGAGTGCTTGGATCACCTAATCAGCCCTGAACAAGGAGCTTTTGTAAAAGGGAGACTTATGTTTGAGAACATTCTGCTTGTTCAAGAACTTTTGAAGGAGTATTCAAGGAAAAGAACTTCTCCAAAGTGTATGATCAAGATATATCTTAGAAAAGCTTATGATACTCTCTCTTGGAGCTTCCTCAACAACCTCCTCAAAGCCTTCAACTTTCCAACAGAGTTCACAAAGTTGGTGATGGAATGTGTCTCTACTACCAGCTTCTCTCTGAAACTGAATGGCGATCTGTTTGGGTTCTTCAAAGGTGCTAGAGGGCTTAGGCAAGGAGACCCACTGTCCCCTTACCTGTTTGTACTTTGCATGGAATATTTCAACATGCACCTTAAGCAGCTTGCTCTGAGGCAGGGGTTTTCTTACCATTCCAAATGCAAAAAGCTAAACCTGCTGCATCTTGCTTTTGCAGATGACCTTATTTTATTCAGCAGAGGAGACACTCCTTCAGTACAGACCTTGTTACAGGGGCTTGAAGATTTTAGCAGGTGCTCTGGTCTGTCTGTGAACCCTGCTAAATCACAGATCTTCATGGCAGGAGTTAAGGATCAGCTACAACAGGAGATTTTGGCAATTAACAGAATGCAAAGAGGAAGCTTCCCTTTCAAATATTTAGGGGTCCCCTTAAACCCCTGCAAATTGAGGCCTATGGATTATGAGAACCTCATCAACTCCCTATGTGAGCAGTTGAATTTATGGAAAGCAAATTTTCTCTCTTTTGCAGGAAGACTGGAAATCCTGAATTCTGTGGTCCAAGGGCTGCTGGGTTTCTGGCTATCCATATTTCCTATACCTAAGCTTGTCTTACAAAGTATCACTACCCTCTGCAGAAACTTTTTGTGGCAAGGAAAACCTCCTCCACTGGCATGGACAAAGCTATGCCACCCTAAACAGGAAGGAGGGCTGGGTATTAGAGACCTATATGCATGGAATTCTGCCTTCCTTTGCAAATATATTTGGTTCCTACAAGATGAGAAGGTCTCATTTTAGACCAAGTGGATTCATTTACATTACCTGCAAAATGGATATATGGCCTCTTTCCACCCAAGCCATGGCACTTCCCATTTTATGAAAAGAATTAGCAACCTGTTTGCCCTGCTGGTCTTGAAGCATGGATCTAAGGAAAATGCAACAGCCCTGTTGAAGTCATGGGTGACCCTGGATGGCTTCTCAACATCTCTGGCATACAATTTTTTCAGAGACAGATCCCTCATGAAAAGATATGGATGGAACCAAAAGATATGCCTTCCTTCTCTGGTTAACCCTCATGAAAAGACTCTATACCAGGGATAGGCTCAAGTTTATGGATGGATCTAAGGACTGTCCATTATGTCAGCAGAAGACAAAGACCCATGATCACCTATTTTTTGAATGTGAAGTCTCCAACAGGGTGTGGCAACCTCTTAGAACATGGCTGGGCATCTCAAGGGGATCAACCAATTTATACAGTGCCATGAGAATCATCCAGAGGAACTCCCACAGACAGCATATAATCTGGAAGGTTCGAGCTCTCACTTTGGCTGCAGCTGTGTACCTCATCTGGAGGAGTAGGAATGACTTTTTTTTTAATTCAAAAACTTTTGACCCTACTAGTATTTTTGTACAGGTCCAGAAATATGTTTATAGTTGTCTATTTTTTGAAAGAAACCTTAGGGATGGTCTAAAGGACAGCTTGTATGTTTAATGCCCTAGGGTATAGAATATTTCAGGGAGCTAGGGACCTACTTTGCATGGAGATCATTTTTGTAAAAAATTATCATTATTTTTGACCAGGGTATGCCCTGTGTACTTGTACAGAATGTTCATATGTTATATAAATTTACCTCACTTACCAGAAAAACACAAGAAAGAAGTGAGAGAGGTAGAGTGTAATTACGTAAATGGTAGGGGTAGGTAAGTTAATGGAAAAGGTGTAGAAAGTGTTATATAGAGTGAGGGCTGCCAGTGGAAAGAGAAAAGTTAGGTAGAGTGATAGAAGGTGAGAAAGTACCTCAAAAGTGCATTTGAGAAATTTTTAGCTAAATAAAATCATAAAATGTTCTAAATAATGCAAAAATATTCTCAAAGCATCAAAATATGATTATTAGCACAAATAGACTCTAATTAAAAGTTTTCATAAATATTGGAAATTATATCAAATCTCAAAATAGAAAAGGATCCAAAATCGTAGGATAACCAATTGATAAGATTAGGTAACTAGTCAACTAGCTTATTGAAGTAAGAAAAATGATAGTTCCTAAGGATACCAATAGATTGGTTTCTAGAACCAACTATTTGGTACCCTTGAAATTCGCATTTTTAAAAATAATTTAAGAAATTTTCAAAACCAACAATAATTTCTTTTATATCAATATAAATGTAAACACAACTTGAAGGGTTTTAGGCTACGTATGATGTAGGAGAATCTAATGATTCTCATATTCCTATTGATTCTCAAGGTAACGAAAATTAGCTTTATTAATATTGGAGCCAATCATATTAAATGTTCTTGATAATAAGTCTATGCTTGGTATTGAAAACAATTCAAGATATTCTTGCAGGTATGTTACATATTTGCAAGGAGAAGATGTTAACACACCTTAAGTGTGCAATCATTTAAAGCATGCAAGACCATGGCATACATGAGATGAAACTTTACAATAAGAAGATATGGTGATGATTGTCATTAGTTATATTAAACTTGTTGTAAACCCTAAGAGTATTTTATGTAAGCTAAGGTTTGATGTAATTTCATGTATGTACCATAGTTGATTGTATGGCTTTGTAATGTTAGTCATTCGTATCATTTATATGATGATATTATAATTAAGCTTAGAGATTATATGGGCTTAATTCAAGTGAGTCAAATGGGCTTGAATTAAGTGGGAACTTGGCTAGTTTAAGGCTTGTATTCGATGTTTCCCTCCCGTGTATATACCTCTTTTTACATGTCTAATGCATGAAGGAATAATATAATATTTTTAAACTTAGAATTAACTAGCTTGGCCTACGTGTATTCTCTCTTCCAAGTCTCATTCGATCAATGAAAAACTTAGGGTTGAACCTTCATCCTTCGAGCCTTTGAAATATTGGTATCATTCAAAGTATCAACCAGCTGTAGTCCACAACTCAAGGAATAATCAATCCAACACTTCCCTCCACTATGGTCTACATCAAATTTTTGCTTCAAAACTCAACATTCCCTTATCTCGAGCGCATGAAATAACAAGTCCTTCTTGATTTCAACCAGCAACTGCATTATTTGAGTTGGGCAAGAAACCCCCCGGGAAGAGGCGTGTTCTTTCCCCATTTCTTACATCTTTAAATCATTCTTAGATCTTCATGATCAATCTTGATTGGAGATCTTGAATTCTTGCAACAATCTTGTTGCATTCTCTAGCAGCTATACAGCAATTTCCTGATATTCTCGACCCCATTCCCTTACTCTTCCACCGCCAAATCTTCCACCTGTATGTTTACTTTGTCCACTTCAAGCCTTTGCTTCTATTTCCACCATCCCTTTATCTTTTTTTTCTCTCCCCATTTGTCCTACTACTGAGCCATTTATCCATCCATTTCCATTCCATTATCTTACATACCAACTCCAGTAAGAAAACCCTGAACCCCTTATAAAATATAGTCTAGTTCGTAGGTCGAGAAATTTTTGTGTGTGTCTTGACTTGGTCTTGTCTATTTCCTCTCCAATTCCAATCCATACTCTTCTTCCTTTTCTTCTTCACGTCTTCTATGGTGCACAAAACTTGAATCTTCAACTTGAGGATCTACATGTGTTGAAGAAAAACCGACAACATCGTTATTTTATGTGGATGATTTTTGAGCCACACAAGAAGAATACCTTCCAACCATTTGGTTCCTACGTCCATGCTATGATTTCTTGTGGATACATTTCCCTCATTTGTGCATGATCAAGATAGCTGGTAGTGCTCTTCAAATTTTTTGTGAATTAGCAAAATATTTGTGTCTTGTTTGATTGTAGGGAAATTCCAGCACCTACACACATAGTGGAATTCTTTTGTATAAAGAAAAAGGTGTGTGTCACACTTCACCATGGCAAGTGAATAAGTTCTTTCCTTGGTATAGTCTATCATGAGTCTAACCACATGAATAGATTCTTAACTAAAAAATCAAATCACACTTCAACACCAACTATAAAGTGTGGAAATCAAACTAGCCAATCAAGAGGCGCATCCACCATGGCCAAATCACATGGAGACCACACGTGATAGTGTGGAAGGAAAGATGAAGCCTATCTTCCATGCAAAATGTGGGCATGGATATTCAAACACGAATCACAATTAAGATGGAGAAGATGAGATGAGCTCCTTTAGGTCAAGCAACCAAAGATGACCACATACATTCCAAATAAGACACGCTTACCATGAAGATCAAGGTATTAAACTTGACCTTCCTAAATTTTATGGTGATTTGAATGTGGAGTTATTTTTTGAGTGGTTGCATGAAATTGAAGCTATCTTTGAATTTTGAGAGTATGATGATGAGAGAAAATGCAAGCTACCTATTCTTAAGTTCAAAAAGTTTGCAAGAATTTGGTATGATAATTAAAGAAGATCAAGAGAAAGATAAGAGAAGTTAAAGATAAAATCTTGGGAAAAACTTAAGAAACACCTAAGAAATAAATGTGTTCCTAGAGAGTATGAGCAAGGTGTGTATGCAATAATGATGACTCTTAGGAAAGGCTTATTTAGTGTAGAATAATACACTAGAGAATTTGAAAAACTAGCCCTAATTATTTATGTTGAAGAAAGAAAATAACAAAAATGTGGTAGATACTTAGCTGGCTTGAATAACTTGATAAGAGATAAAGTTGGCATGGATTCTTATGATTCTCTTGATGACATAATTAATTTAGCTTCAAAATCTGAAAGACAAACTAAATCAACCAAATGCTATGTAAAGTCTAATGTTTTAGCTTCAACTAAACCTTATTCTAACACCTTTACACCTAAATCAACATCTTCATATGATAAAAAGAGTAATTGAGATGATAAAGGTAAAAATAAGGTAGTTAAAATTGCAAATAAACAATGTTTTAAATGTAAATGATAATGGACATTTTCTAGAGATTCTCCTAACAAAAAAACCTTAACCTTGAATGAAATAGAAAACATGGAATCCTGTACTGATGATGAGAATTTAGAAATTGAATCTCCTAATTAAATCTTAACCATGGATAAAGAACAAGGAGATCCATGTTTTTTAATTCAAAGAGTATTACAAATCCAACCAACTACGATACTTACTCAAAGAGAGAAAATTTTTAAGACTAAGTATAAAATAGGTGACATGGTTTGTAGACTCATTATTGATAGTGGTTCGTGTACAAATGTTGCTAGTAAAGCAATGGTTAAGAAACTTGGTTTAGAGACTACTAATAATCCTAAATTATTGATAGTGGTTCTTTACAATGGCTAAACAAAGAGAAAGGAGCTAAAGTAAACAAAAGAACCTTAGTCACATTTTCCATTAGAGACAATCATGACGAAGTTCTATGTGATGTTTTGCCTATGGATGCTTGTGTATTAATTTTAGGAAGACCATGGCAATATGATAGAAAAGAAAATCATGATGGGTTAACTAGTGGTGAAAAAGGAAAAGCAGTTATATAAATTGACACCTTCTTTATGTGATCATATGCCTTTAAATGATGACAAAAAGAGATTATTTTTACATGAAAAGGCTATGGAAAAATGCATAGAAGCAGAAGGAATTTTTTATGCTTTATTTTCTAAAGATTCTAACCCCGAGAAGCAAAAAATTGAAAATTCTAATATAATTAAGTTCCTTGATGAATATAATGATGTATTTCCTAATGATTTACCTCCTGTATTACCACCTAAAAGAGGTGTAGAACATGCCATTGATCTTGTTCCTGGTATGCCTATTCCAAAAAAACTAGTTTATAGATGTAACCCAGAGGAATTATAGAAACAAATCCAAGAGCTTACAAATAAAGGATTTATAAGAGAAACTATGACTCGTTGTAGTGTTTCTCCTTTACTAGTGTCTAAAAATGATGGTACTTAGTGTATGTTTATAGATTCTAGGGTAGTGAATAAAATTACTATCAAATATCATTTTCCTATTGCTGGGTTAGATGATATGCTTGATGAAATTTGTGGTTCACAAGTATTTTCCAAACTTGATTTGAGAAGTAGTTATCATTAATTAAGGATTAGAGGTGGAGATGAATGGAAAACTACTTTCAAAACTAAATATGGTCTCTATGAGTTGATGGTTATGCCTTTTGTATTATGTAATGCACCTAGCTCATTTATGAGAGTAATGAATGAAGTTCTCTGACCTTTCCTTGGTTATTTCATTGTTGTATATTTGGATGATAATCTTATGTATAGGAAAATTGGTTATGATCAACAAGTGCATTTGAAAAATATGTTTGATAAGCTAAGGAAAGCTAAACTATATGGAAAACTTGAGAAATATGATTTTATACTTCCAAGTGTAGTTTTCCTAGGCTATGTTATTAGTGGAGAGGGTATTAAAGTAGATCCTAATAAGATTAAAGCTATCAAAGAATGGCCTATCCCTAAAAATGTTCATGATGTGGGACGTTTTCATTGATTGGCGAGTTTCTATAGAAGATTCATTAAGGATTTTTCTACAATAGCTACAGCTATTACTCAACTCATGAAATAGGGTGAATTTTATTGGGGACAAGATGCTACTCAAGCCCTTGAAACCCTCAAAACTAAACATTATAATGTGTATGTTCTATCCTTACCTAACTTTAATCTTCTTTTTGAAGTAACTTGTTATGCTAGTGGAGTTGTAATAGGAGGAGTACTTTCCCAGGAAAAGAAATCTATAACATTATTCTCTAAAAATTCAAATGGATCCAAACTTAACTATTCAACTTATGATAAGGAATTCTTTGTCATCATACAGAGTCTAGAGATATGGAGTCCTAATCTAAGACCAAAACCCTTTGTATTACATTCGGATCATGAAAGTTTAAAATACTTACATTGTCAAAAGAAAGTTAATCCAAGACATGCAAAGTGGCTAAGTTTCTTACAATCCTTTATGTTCTCTATCAAACATTTATGTGGAAAAGAAAATGTAGTATCCAATGCTCTTTTTCGTAGATCTACATTACTTGTTATGATGGATGAAAAAATCTTAGGTTTTGAAATGTTGAAAGACTTATATCCTAAGGATGAAGATTTATGGACATATTTAATGCATGTAAATAAAGTGGATACCATGGAAATTATGTCATACAAGATGGATTTTTGTTTAGACTAAATAAACTTTATATTCCTAGATCTAGTATTCGAGACTTGCTAATCAAAGAAATACATGAAGGTAGCATTGCGGGAAATTTTGGTATACATAAGACTCTAGAACTATTGAAATAAAATTTCTATTGGCCACTAATGGTTAAACATGTACAAGCTATGATAAGTAGATGTTCTACATGTCAAAAATGTAAGGGTTACTTTCATAAAGGATAATACACACCTTTACCCATTCCAGAGAAACCATGGGAAGGAGTTAGTATGGACTTTATCTTAGGGTTACCGAGAATAAGATATGGTAAAGATTATATTCTGGTGGTGGTAGATAGATTTTCTAAATAGGCTTATTTTATTGCATTTAATAAAACCGACGATGCCACACATGTTGTTAACGTCTATTTTTAAGCTTCATGGTGTGCCTAAAAGCATAGTTTCAGATTAGGATGTCACATTTATGAGCTATTTTTGGAAAACTTTATAGCATATGCTCAGTACTAAATTGTTATTTAGCACTTCACATCATCCACAAACCGATGGTCAAACTAAGGTCACTAATAGAACTCTTTATACATTATTAAGAGGTATAGTTAATAAAATTACTAAAGATTGGGATGTTAAGTTAGCTCATGTAGAGTTTGCTTATAATTATAGCTCATCTAGTACTACTCAAACTAGTGAGTTTGAGGTGGTGTATGGAGTGAATCCACACATTCCTACTAATATGATTCCTTTGAAAAAAGGTGAGTTACAAAATTATGAAGTCTCAGATTGAGTAAAATTTAATCAAAAACTTCATGAGAAAATCAAAAGTAACATTTGAAAAAGCTAATGCCAAGTATAAAGCTCAAGCAAATAGGTATAGAAACCCTCATGCATTTTCTCCTTGTGACTTAGTTTAGTTACATTTGTTAAAGAAAGATTTCCTAATTTACATAAAACTAAACTAATGCAAAGAGCTCATGGACCATTTAAAATACTAAGAAAGTTTGGGGATAATGCTTATGAACTTGAACTTCGAGACCATTATGGTGGAATTTCAAGAACTTTTAATGTTGGTGATTTGTCTCCTTATTATACTGATAAAAATTTGAAGGAAAATTCTTCTAAACATGGGGAGAATGATGTAGGAGCATCTAATGATTCTCATATTCCTATTGATTCTCAAGGTAAGGAAGAATTAGCTTTCTTAATACTGGAGCCAATCATATTAAATGTTCTTGATAATATGTCTATTCTTGGTATTAAAAATAATTCAAGATATTCTTGCATGTATGTTACATATTTGCAAGGAGAAGATTTTAACACACCTTAAGTGTACAAGCATTCAAAGCATGCAAGACTATGGCATACATGGGATGACATTTGACAACAAGAAAATATGGTGATGATTATCATTAGTTATATTAAACTTGTTGTAAACCCTAAGTGTACTTTATGTAAGCTAGGGTTTGATGTAATATCATGTATGTACCATAGTTGATTTTGTAGCTTTGTAATGTTAGTCATTGGTGTCAATTAGATGATGATATTATAGTTAAACTCAGAGATTATATGGGCTTAATTCAAGTGAGTTAAATGGGCTTGAATTAAGAGGGAACTCGGCTGGTTTAAGTCTTGTATTCGATGTCTCCCTCCCCTATATATACCTCGTTGTACACGTCTAATGCATGAAAGAATAATAGAATTTTTGTTAACTTAGAATTAACCAGCTTGGCCTACGTGTATTCTCTCTTCCAAGTCTCATTGGATCAAGGAGAACTTGGGGTTTAACCTTCATCATTCGAGCCATTGAATGATTGGTATCATTCAAATTATCCTACAACATACTTTGCAACTTATAACCGAGTATAACTCGTACCCAAAACAAGTTTTCTTCTTCAAGTTTCAACCGATTGGAGTCCATAACTCAAGGAATAATAGATCCAACACTTCCCTCCACTTTGATTCACATCAAGGTATTATAAAACTATCCCTTGAAAGAGAATTCATCTTCAATGTCCATAAAATAAACATTGTTGTATGTTTAAAAAATGACAAAACCCTAAACCATCATGTAAAAATAAAATGGTGTTGATGGAAACCTGTTAGGGTTTCATGAAGGATCGAAAGATTAATCGAGCGCAATGTTCGATTCGCCGATACAGCCTAAGGAACAACTCCAAAGGAAGACCAAAGATTCAGAAGCACAATTTGTACAACGGCAACTGAAATTTGAAGGTGAATGATCAAGATCGATCAAGGTGAGAGCGAGAGCAGAATCAGAGAAGACGAGCGAATGAGAGAATCGCCGAGAGAGAGAGAAAAGAAATCGCGAGAAAGCTCAAGAATCAGCAAGTATTATTCTGTCAAAAAAGTTTCCCGTATTACATGTATTCGGCTATTTATATGTACATAACAGACCATATACGTCGACAAAATAAAATAAAGACCACGGATACAAGCCTGGAAAGAACGAGGCATCAATACTTTGGGCCATAATTAGTCGACCAGCCCACAACAACCCAACATAAAAAAATGTCCCAAATACAATTAAGTTTAAGGCTTAATTTCCCATCAGCTAAAATAATACTTTAGCTAATGATGGTTATTAAGGATTGATTAATCCACAATCCATCTACTCCAAATTAAAGACCGGGTGGTGGATTATACAACTATCCTAATTTCCATTAGCCCATTTCGACCGGCGAATGCAACATATGGGATTACAAGTTATTAACAAAAATTACATAATATGTACACTTCAAATACATAATCTGCACTTCCCAGCAACTGTATCTAAAGTTCCACTGAATCCATATGCTGTATTACACTCCTATTAATTCATCAAATAAGACAAACAATTATAAGTAATTAATTCACAGCAATTTTCAAAATTAATTAAATATAGATTCATAATATTCACATCATTCCCCTCTTCTTGGAAAGGTTTCGCCTCTGAAACCTGAATAAGTCCCAAAAATGGACTAAGATCAGCCACATTGAAAGAGTTACTCACATTCCCAAATCTAACAGGTAAATCAATTTTATAAGCATTATCATTAATTTTCTCTAATACAGTAAATGGTCCATCCCCTCTAGGGTCCAACTTTGACTTTCTAAAATTTGGAAACCTTTCTTTTCTTAGGTGAACCCAGACTAAATCTCCAGGTTTAAAAATCATTTTTCTCCTTCTTTCATTAGCATGTTCAGCCATCTGTTGTACCTTTTTGTTAATCTGTTGGCTTACAGTCTCATGTAATCTTTTTATACTATCAGCTCTAGATTCAGCATCAAAATTTTGCAAGTCAGCATGAGGTAAAGGACTCAAATCTAATGGAGTTAACGGATTAAAACCATACACAATCTCAAATGGAGTTTTATTAGTTGTAGAATGTAAAGTCCTATTATAAGCAAATTCCACTTGAGGTAAAACATATTCCCATTGTTTAAGATTCTTTCCAAGGACAGCTCTTAACATGTTTCCTAATGTTCTATTAACCACCTCAGTTTGACCATCAGTTTGAGGGTGACAAGTTGTAGAAAACAATAACTTAGTCCCTAATTTTCCCACAAAAACCTTCCAAAAATGACTTAAAAACTTAACATCTCTGTCTGAAACTATAGTCTTAGGAATTCCATGTAATTTAACCACATTAGAAAAAAATAATTCAGCCACTGCTACAGCATCATTTGTTTTATTACAAGGTATAAAATGAGCCATCTTACTGAACCTATCTACTACAACCATTATTGAATCTTTAGCTCTATTAGTCCTAGGTAATCCTAAAATAAAATCCAAAGATACATCAACCCAAGGATGGTTAGAGACAGGTAAGGGGGTATATAAACCAAAAGGTTTTGAAGTAGTTTTTGCGTGCATACAATTAATACAATTAACATAATGTTTTAAAACATCTTTTTTCATGTGTGGCCAGTAAAAATGTTTAATTAAAACATCTAAAATTTTCTGAGATCCTAGATGTGCCATTAACCCACCACTATGGGCTTCTTGAATTAATAATCCTCTATAAGAGCATGCAGGAATACACAACCTATTTTCCCTAAACAAGTATCCTTCATTAATAAAATACTTCCCTTGTGAAGAAACTTCACATCTTTTATAGATTTCTTTAAAATCAATGTCTTCTAAGTATAATAGTTTAATACTGGAAAACCCTAATAAAGTAGTATCAGCAGCATTTAATAAGGCATATCTCCTAGATAAAGCATCTGCAACTCTATTATCACTTCCTTTCTTATATTTAATTATGTAAGGAAAACTCTCAATGAATTCTATCCATCTACCTTGTCTCCTATTTAACTTTGATTGACTCTTTAAATACTTAATAGCTTCCTGATCAGTATTAATTACAAATTCTCTATGCCACAAATAATGTTGCCACACTTCCAAAGCCCTTACTAAAGCATACAGTTCTTTTTCATAATTAGAATAATTCAATGTACTACCATTTAATTTCTCACTAAAATAAGCTATTGGTTTTCCTTCTTGAGAAAGTACAGCCCCTATTCCTAACCCTGAAGCATCACAATCTAATTCAAACATTTTTTCAAAGTCAGGAAGACTCAATACAGGTGCTTGGGTTAATTTAGTCTTAAGTGTCTCAAAAGATTGATGTTGTTCTAATCCCCAAGTAAACCCATTATCCTTCTTTGTTATGGCAGTCAAGGGAGCAGCTATAGTACTAAAGTTTCTCACAAATCTCCTGTAAAAAGAACACAGTCCATGAAAACTTCTCACTTCACTTACACTCTTTGGCACAGGCCATTCTTGAATAGCTCTAACCTTATCTTCATCTACAGATACACCCTCTTTTCCTACCACAAATCCTAAGAAAACCACACTTTCCAAACAAAATCTAGACTTAGCTAAATTAGCATAAAGTTGTTCTGTTTTAAACACATTCAAAATAATCCTTAAGTGTTTCAAGTGTTCCTCTAAAGATTTACTATATATAAGTATATCATCAAAATAAACAACCACAAATTTTCCAATAAATTCCCTTAACACATGGTTCATAAGTCTCATAAAAGTACTAGGAGCATTTGACAACCCAAAAGGCATTACTAACCATTCATATAATCCAAAATTAGTCTTAAAAGCTGTCTTCCACTCATCTCCTTGTTTCATTCTAATTTGATGATACCCACTTTTTAAATCTATTTTAGAAAATATAACAGCATCATGCAATTGATCCAACATTTCATCCAGCCTAGGAATTGGATATCTATACTTAATAGTTATCTTATTTACTACCTTGCTATCCACACACATTCTCCAACTACCATCCTTTTTAGGTACTAATAACACTAGTACTACACAAGGACTCATAGACTCCTTAATAAATCCTTTACTTAACAGTTCAGAAACCTGTCTTTTTAATTCCTTAACCTCTTCAGGATTGGCCCTATAAGCAGGTCTGTTTGGTATAACAGCTCCTAGAATAAAATCTATTTGATGTTCTATTCCCCTTAATGGAGGTAATCCACTAGGTATGTCCTCAGGAAACAACTCACTATGTTCTTCTAATAACAGTTTCACTGTGCTAGGTACTTCTTCAATTGTTCCTCTCTGACACTCATAACAGTCCTTAACAATAATCAAGTATACATTGGCATTTCTTTTTATTGCCTTTCCTACATCCTTACCTTTAACATAAAATCCAAAAGTTCCTTTCATGTCCTTTGTACTAAGATCATTCCCCAAATTAGACTTAGATAACTCCTTATAATCAGATTTAATTTTGGTTTGATCCTCAAATATTTCTTTTGGAGTCATAGGTGCTAAGACAATCTTCTTATCACCCTTCTGTACTGTATACCTATTTTTATAGCCATCATGTGTTACCCTCCTATCATATTGCCAAGGCCTACCTAACAACAGGTGAGCAGCATGCATAGGAACTATGTCACATAAAACAGAATCTTCATATTTTCCTAACTTTAAATTCACTAAAACTTGTTGACTAACCTTAACATCTCCCAATTCATTAAGCCATTGCAATCTATATGGTTTTGGATGTTTAGTAGTGGTTAATCCTAACTTAGACACCAATACGGTACTAGCAGCATTAATACAACTACCACTATCTATGGCCATGTTAAAGCACTTATCATCAATTAAACATTGAGTATGGAATATATTTTCTCTCTGTATAGCATTGGAATCAGGTAATTTATTACTATTTAAAGCCCTTCGAACCACAAAAAGATCCCTACTCACTGGTAATTCTACTTCCTCTTCTAGGTCACTATCATTCTTTCCAACTATATTGACCTCTTCTTCTTCTTCTTTAGATTCAGATTCAGATTCTATATCTCCAGACTCTCTAATCAAAATGTTTCTCTTGTTCGGGCATTCAGAAGCTATATGTCCTAAGCCTCCACACCTAAAACATTTAATATCCCTAGTCCTGTTTGATCAATTTACAGGATTTGTCATCACATTCTTGCCCTTTTCAAACTTCTGTCCTGCCTTAGCTTCATTGTTTCTTCCCTTAAATTCTACCTTACTATTATTCTTCCAGTTTCCAGAAGTATTTCCCCCAAAATTTCTCCTTACAGTAGTCTTAAACCCAATCCCAGGGGGTTTATATTACCTAGATTTCCTTAGTTGAATCTCTATCTTAGTAGCTATATTCACCATTTCATTCAAGGTTCCATAAGCATAAAGTTCTACTTTATCAGCTATCTCTGAATTTAACCTACTCAGAAACCTAGCCATGGTAGCATCATCATCCTCAATAACTCCTGTCTTAATAATCAAAACTTCTAATTCTTTATAATAGTCATCCACTGTCCTCACTCCGTGACTAATAGTTTGCAACCTCTTATGCAATTCCCTATAATAGTAACTTGGCACAAATCTCTTTCTCATTAAGATTTTAAACTCTGCCCAAGTCTGTATAGTTGGTTCCCCACACCTTCGTCTAGTTAACACCAAATTATGATACCAAGAGGACGCATACTCAGTAAATTCTACTATAGCCACCTTAATTTTCTTTTCTTTAGAGTAATTATGACACTCAAATACCAGTTCTATTTTCCTTTCCCATTCAAAATAATAATCAGGGTCATTCCTGCCATTAAATCCTGGTATACTAAGCTTAAGATTATTCAAATTCCTATCAATGAACTCTAATTCCCTATCCTGCCTATTGTTCTGTCTAGCATCCTATCACTATTGTGAGATACTTGGTCTTCCAATTCCTCTAGATTAGCTATGGGTGGAATTCTAATCCTAGGATCCATTGGAGCCCTTCCTAAAACTCCTGCCTGATTAGTTTCAACTCTGTTATGTTGCAACTCATTGATTCTTACTTCCTGTTCCCCTAGTCTTTGTTCTAGGTTAGGAGATAAAATAGCAAATTGTGCAGTCATTTGTTCTTGAAAAGTTCTAAGGGTTTCTAAAAGATCATTACTAGACACAGATTGATTCACCGACTGACCATTGTTAGACATAATGAAATTCAACAGCAGTTTAACAACTAACACAATAGCAATTTAATTACCAGAAACAACTTATTCAAGAATTTCAGATAACAGAACACACAGTATAGTCTTCAAGAAATATTACTGCATCAAATATTAACAGTAGTAGTAACAGTAAAGTTTACTCAGAGTTATTCAATGTCTATAATAATTCGACAATACTAATTAAGTAAGAGAGAACGATATTACCGCGTCTGCTTAAGCAATTAATTCACTTATCTAGGGTACCCCTCTTCTTGGAGGTCTATCCCTTTTCTTGAAACCAAAATGGTTCGCCGGTTATGTTATTAACCTGTATACTTATTAACAAACAGGTAATTGGCGAAGAAATTGGAAATTAAGTATAGCAGATAGTAGTATTAAACAAAAACAATTTTACGAATCGAAGGTTACCAACAACAATCTGTCGCACTGTCAGTCAAGATTCAAGTTCTTGACCAAACCCTAGGTCGATTAGGGTTTCTCTTCAGACTTTTGAAACAGCGGACCAAAAAACTTTAATCGCCGGTTTTAGAACGACGAGAATCGAAACAGACTTCGTCGCTGTAAACCCTAAAATTTCACACCTCAAGATAGGGTTAGCGAAATACAGAAATCGAATCAAAAATGGAAGAAAACTTAATCAGTAACAAAGAAGCTACGAGCACTCTAGAAATCGAGGCTCTGATACCAAATGATGGAAACCTGTTAGGGTTTCACGAAGGATCGAAAGATTAATCGAGCGCAATGTTCAATTTGCCGGTACAGCCTAAGGAACAACTCCAAAGGAAGACCAAAGATTTAGAAGCACAATTTGTACAACGGCAATTGAGATTTGAAGGTGAATGATCAAGATTGATCAAGGTGAGAGCGAGAGTAGAATCATAGAAGACGAGCGAATGAGAGAATCGCCGAGAGAGAGAGAAAAGAAATCGTGAGAAAGCTCAAGAATCAGCAAGTATTATTCTGTCAAGAAAGTTGCCCGTATTACATGTATTCGGCTATTTATATGTACATAACAGACCGTATACATCGACAAAATAAAATACAGACCACGGATACAAGCCTGGAAAGAACGAGGCATCAATACTTTGGGCCACAATTAGTCGACCAGCCCACAACAACCCAACATAAAAAAATGTCCCAAATACAATTAAGTTTAAGTCTTAATTTCCCATCAGCTAAAATAATACTTTAGCTAATCATGGTTATTAAGGATTGATTAATCCACAATCCATCTAGTCCAAATTAAGGACCGGGTGGCGGATTATACAACCGTCCTAATTTCCATTAGCCCATTTCGACCGGCGAATGCATCATATGGGATTACAAG
The DNA here is from genome assembly GCA_030549775.1 of Tamarix chinensis. Lineage (NCBI taxonomy): Eukaryota > Viridiplantae > Streptophyta > Magnoliopsida > Caryophyllales > Tamaricaceae > Tamarix > Tamarix chinensis. Next base: position 68,266,214 of record CM060181.1, read on the forward strand.
TTATTAACAAAAATTACATAATCTGTACACTTCAAATACATAATCTGCACTTCCCAGCAACTGTATCCAATGTTCCACAGAATCCATATGCTGCATTACACTCCTATTAATTCATCAAATAAGACAAACAATTATAAGTAATTAATTCACAACAATTTTCAAAATTAATTAAATATAAATTCATAAGATTCATATCAGGTGTGCAAGAGTTAGTGTACAAGAGAAGGGTTCTACCTTTTAAAAAAGGTGACGCTAGCCATGCAATGCACCAATATGGTTGCCTTGATCACATCCTTTGACTCCCAAGTGGCCTCTTCATCTCCATAGTGTGACCACATAGCCTTTACAAGTGGGACAACCTTCGAGAGTGTCTCTCGAGTCTTAGTATCAAGGATCCTCAATGGTCTCTAGCTCATGTGTTAATATGTCATCAAGTTTGATCATCTTCAGTAAGATGATGTATGAAAAATCTACTACGTACTTCTTCAATGGGGATATATGGAAGCTATGGAGCATGCATGAAAACTCAAAAACTAAATCAAGGTGTTGTATAACTCAATCTAAAATATGGTATAACATAATATAGCTCAAGATAAGCTTGCCATTCCGATCAAAGCACATCAATCCCTTAGTAGGTAATACATTCAAAAGGACTTGGTCTTCCACCTCATGTCCATATATCATCCTTCATAGGTACGAATAACTCTTCTACCTATCCTAGGTTGCCTTCATCCAATCTTAAATTAGCCTGATCTATATGGCATTGTCCTCTATCATATCTGATCCCAACATAGTAATCTTACTTGAGTCTCTCAACTACCTTGAAAGTTTAGTACACATGCCGTAAGAATATGTCTAAGGTTTGAATAGTGTGATTAGTCTAACCTTCTATAATTGGATGAAAAGTAGTGCTCATCATAAGCTAAACCCGAAAATCTACTTTCAACATCTACCAAAAATGTAATAAGAATATTTGTATCTCTATCCAACACAATGTCCATGCACATCCCAGGGTATCTTACCCCATCCTTTTTATAAGCACTAGTAATCTACTCCGTACTCTAGAATGAATTCATTGGTATAAATATGGCTAACTTACACTACAAAATATATGACTTGTGCCAACAGTAATTTAGTCATTGATTTTTTTTTTCTATTGGCAAAAGTTACTAATACCAGCATATATATTCTTGTGGGCAATAAAGAAAGTTTTCCTTACATAAATTTTTTATCTGTTGGTGATAGTATGTTATGCCAACAGATCTTTTGCCTACTTTTATATCAGTGGGTATTAGTAGTATTATACCAAAAAAACTAATACCCACTCATATATCTGTTGGTATTAGTATATAAGGAAGATAAATGTTTTAACTATTGTTATATCCCTTGGCACAACACATTCATTCCTTTTATACTTGAAATACTTCTCTTATTATCATAATTGCCAATTTTATATGAAATACTAATAATATAATATATAACCAAATTTATAATTAACAATATAGTCATTGTTATTAATTAATATTATAATTAACTATGATAATTAAAATAATAAAAAATTATTCTTAAAATAATAAAAATTATAATCAAAGTAATAATAAATCAAGTCGTGCTTCGAATGACCTATAGGATCGGGTATCACTACTTGATTGGCACAATGGGGGTCTAGGAGGCATTATATTCCTTGTTTATTGATATCCTTTTGAGCCTAATATTATTATATATATTTTTATATTATTAATGACCAATTCTTATTTTTCAAATTCAATTTCCTTAAACTTAATAATTAAATAGCTATTATTATTGCAAGCATTATTTTACTAAATATCATAATAAAAATAATAATAAGTTAATTTGTGTTTGGAATAACTTAGGATAGGAGTCGTGCGGGCCGGTTTGCTAGTTGGGGGTCCGGGGGCACCATACGTGTAGGTTAATATCCTACTTATTAAAAACCTAATTTTTATAAATATTTTTATTGATTTATGAGTGTTAATATTTAATTTTATTTTAATTAGGTTATTTAATTTAAATGTTATTTCTATTTTAATAAGTGTTCTAGTTTATTTTAAATAATAGCTTTTATCACATAAGTATTTTATTTATTTTTAAAAAACTATTTATAAAATTTTTTGGTTAAATTTAATCTATTTAAAATTATATTCTTCATATAAATTCTTTTAAATATTTACAAATGAAAAAAAGGAAAAATCTCAGTTAATACTGACTAACGCGGCACTCCCTACCCCTTATTCCCTTTCCACATCGAACAGACTCTCGACCCCCCTATGTACTTGGTTCCTTTGATGCACAGCCTGCAAGAAAGGATCGAGTGCCAATCGATCGTCACACACTGCCTCGCCGCCTCTCAACTGCGCTGCTATAGCTCCCGGTCCTTGTCATATACAATTGGACGGCAACATTAGCGGAGCAGTAGTAGCAGAACAGCAGCAGCTGCGTAGTAGCAACGCAGGAAGGTAGCAGCGGTGCGCCACCAGTCGGAAAACTCCAGTGTCGGTCCACCACCGGCGACTGCCCCTCTCCCACCGACAAAGATCCACTCCCCTTTACCTACATCGATTTGGCTGATTTCGTTTGGTATAATTTCTCGAAAGCCTAACTTTTTATTTTGATTAATTATGAAAGAGTGGGCTTTGATTAAGCTAAATTTGTTATTTAAATATGTGTATATATATTGTATGATTGAATTGGAAATGCAAATTAAGTGTCTTTTCTTCTCAAACGCACCTTCATTTTTGAAATTTGCTTATTATTACTTTAATTCATCTAGTTGTACATTGATTTAGATGCAGAATCTTTAGATTAGGGCTAGAAAAAAAGTGGATGTTACGGCTTAATATATTGCGATTGCTTGTGAGAGTCAAATTTTTGCATGATTCAACCTATCATATTTTCTTTTGATCGATATGGTTAGTTGAAGTTATCGAACCTTGACTCCTAATGGGAAGTGTTATCTTTCAACCTATCATAATTTCGATCATCTAGGTATGTTATCTTTTCATATTTTTTTTAACATTTTTATTTACTTTCAGCTATGTTGATTATGTAACAACTATGGCTAGTGAACATCATAATGCTAATTGGCTATGATATGCGCTATAAGGATTGAAACATTAATTCATGTTCTTGTTGTGAGCTCCACTAGCCATATCTTTTTATAAAATTACATGTTTTAGCATGACAAGCTTCCTTCTAGATTTGGCATCAAGCCATAATGTGGCAACACACACTTTTTTTTCTTTAATTGGGATTTCAATATAAAGTGTTAAATATTTAGGGTAAGTATCATATTTGTCTTATGCATTGTTTATTAAACCATCTTAATCGTTCATTTTGGTTGTTGTGTAATCTTAGTTTTTGCAAAAGTTGAAAATGTCATTATCTTTTACTACAACTTACTTTCAGGCATTTTCAAACAAATACATAATATGAAAGCACATATCTAATCTTGTCAGTATAGCTCAATTTATTTCATCACATTATTTACTCAATATGGTTGCATAACAATTCTCTATCTCATTTCCGCGGAAAAACAATAGTTATCTCTAAGATTTTGTGTTAATGTAGCTATATTATCTTTTTTTATAGTTTCATAATATGTAACATAATAATTTTTTTATAAATGATTATTCTTTTACGATCAAATTTTATATGTGCATAATGGTACTCTTTTATATTTGTGTGTTGATATATAGTGGTTGTACACTTGTCTAATTGGAGTTTGAGTATTATCCGAATTTGTTGATTGAAATTCTTTACTAAAAGTCAAATGGGTTTTTAAGACACAATTTTAGATATCTATCAATTGAATTGGTTGGTTGTTATCATTTTTTAACTTTCTTGTTACTCTTATGATGTTGTCCCTATTTGTTACCTTGTGTAATCCTGGTTCAATTGATAGAAGAAAAAAGAGATAAAAAATCACTTCACCAAACATGCAAGGGACACTATATGGTCGTGTTATATTGTTGGATTAGGTAGCATCACCTACAATTAAATTGTATATATATTATAATTATAACTATAATATATAAAGCCACACACATCGTGTGCTAAAAAAACTAGTCTTTATTATTATCCTTTGTCCTTATTTTTCTCATTCTACTTGTGGAAAATTATGTAGTAACTTGATGTCATGGATGTATACAAGGACAAGAGTTGGGTGAAACTAAGGAGAATAGAGAATACTTACAAAAATTTAGAAAGTAGGCACGAAAGAAAATGATAAAAATATTTACACGCGCACTCGTGCATACACACGCACGTATATATTTTATATATTTTAATAAAAATAGACCAAATCTACTAAAATAAAGAGAGAAAAATAAAAAAATTATAAAACTATTACCTATATTAGTTTTCTAGTCACTGGTTTTTCTCCAATTAATGTCCTCATCCAATTGGCGTCCTTATTCTTGTTAAGCTACCTTAGTCGACCTATTGAACAGTTATAAGCTTATGTCTCGTCATAGGTTCTCAAAATATTTATTGGATGAGGAATCCTAGTAAATTATTACAAATAGTTAAATATTAAATAAATTATACAATCCAAATCTAGAAGATAGTTTCGTGCCAATATTATGCAAAAACCCAAACAAAAAAAACTTTGGATATGTATATACTCAATTATTTTTGAGTTTCCTATGCTTAAAATTATTTTTTCCATTTATTTAAACTATTAATTCTATTTCTCTCTTCGTTGTTTTATCCCCTTTAGCTACAACATTGAAATTTATCCTTGCTAATTAGGATTTTTCATGGGATAGTTATCTTTCCACATCAAATTTTATCTTAGGTAATTCGTATATTATATACTCATAATGCAAATTACACACATTTTTTTATATAATAAGATAAAATATATGATTTTATATAAGAATAAGTTTTTGTGTGAAGTTATATTTGAAATTTTAGTACATGAAAAATAATGAATAAAATGAAAACAAAAAAGCAATTATAGTAGAAATAATTAGAGTGAGTGAGTTACGTTGTGTTCAGTATAAATAATTAACATTTTAATGACCAAAATTTTTTGTGTTTGATGGTCAATTTTGTATCATTAATGTCAATAAAAATTTGAAAAAAATTATTGGTTCTCTAAAGAGTACAAATTGTCATTGTCTAGCTTTTTGATATGAATTTAGATTAATATAATTAAGTTAATTTTATATATATTTTTAGGGAAAATATGCTGATGATTATTAACAAATGAGGATGAAAAGAATAAAAAGGATGACATTGAAGAGGAGAATGAAGAAGATAATGTTTGATGCGTTTATAAAAACGCTTTTGTGAGTCGGCTTATGAAGATAGTTAATGCTTTTTTTGTCAGCTTACGAATATGATTGATGTTTTTGTTTATCAAATTATGAAGATGCTCGGTACTTTTATATATGTTAGCTAATGAAGATTCTCGGTGATTTTGCTAATAAGCTTACGAAGATGCTCGATGATTTTGTATATCAGCATATGAAGATGTTTTTTTTATAATAGCCAATGATTTTGTATATCATTATATGAAGATGTTTTTGTATAATAGCTTATGCTACAAGTAGTTTATATAGTATTGTACTTAAAGGACTGTTATGGCTTTGGGAGCTAAACAACTAATTATTTTTACTATACAACGATAATTATATATGGTGTAGTTAATTTTATATATATATAAGCATAAATTGTTCCTACAGGTGGATATTGGATATTGTGGTAACACGTAATATCAATAAATTTTGTACATTTCGGTAAAGGTTTTACCAATATATATACAGGGTTAAAATATGTATAACCAACAATATATATGTTGGCAATAGGTTTTAGTAACAGATATAATATTGTGTTTAATACTTTTACGCATAGATATGATTGTGTGGTTAATTGTTTTTATCACATATATAATTTTGTGACTAATACCTCTAGTCATAGATAATAGTTTTAGCTACAGATATTGTTTTGTGGGTAATACTTTTAGTCATAGATATTATTTTGTGGTTAATACTTTTACTTACAGATATAATTGTTGGCATAAGTTTTACTAACAGATAAATATATGTGGGTATTATCAATTATTCCCAATAGATGATACATCTCCGTGGGTAAAACTTTTAAGGACAAAATTTGTACCCACAGTTTTGTCACAAAAAAAAATCAGTTGGTAAAAGCTTTTGCCAATAGAAAAATAGCTTTTACCAACAGATTAGAGTCTGTTGGCACAAATCATTTATTTTGTAGTGTTAGCCAAATAATAAAATACCACTAAGAGTCTATAGGAATTTAACCATAAAATCTGTCAACATACTATCACCATTTCACTAAGGAACCTCCATAGGCTTAACCAACCCTACTAAATGCTTATGCTTGATTTTAACCTTATATATGGTCAATAATTTAGCCATGAAGTATTCAACCTCTTGCTTCATATGGGGTCACAAATAGATATGTTTCAATTCCTTGTACAATTTATCCTCTCTACGATTGAAGGAATAAGGTGATGAGGACACTTCTCCAGAATCTTCTTTTTGACTTCCCACAACTTTGAGTAATGCACTACCTAGCTTAAAAATGAATAGCTCCATCCTAAAAGATCTAAAACCCCATGGCTCTACCCTCTTCTATAGCCCATTTAATAGTTGCCAAGCTGATATCTCCATGCTAACTAGCTTGAATCTTGTTAAAGATGGTTCATGTAATTGTGAAAGTAGTCGTCCTCATCTCAAGATCCTCAAACCTGATGATCTCTATGCTCATGACCTGAAGCTCCTACAATTTAAAAGCTATAACAACCAATGAACCATGAGAGTGAAAATTCTTCCAATCAAGAGTGTCTGCTATGACATTGACCTTACTCTTATGGTAGATCAACACCAAATCATAGTCCATAACTGAATTTTGTCATCTCTACTTTCTCATATTCAAATCTCATTGCATGAAGTTGTACTCTAGTAATTTATAGTTCATGAAGAACTTACACTACACTCCATATAGGTTATGTCTCTAGATCTTCAATGTAAAAACAACTCCTACTAGATCACATTCATGAGTTAGATAGTTATGCTTATGATCCTTTAACTAATGAGAAGTATACACTACTACCCTCCGAGTGTTTCATCGTGAAAACACCTTAGAGGGGGGTAAATAGTGTCTTATGAAATGGGAATGACTAAATAAAAATTTACATGTAATGTAACGTGGTTTAAGAGTGAATTACTCTTTACATTTGCTACCAAAATATTTTACCTTTTAGATTTTTTAAATAGTGACATGTTTTATTGATTATCACTCTTCTCTTAGGTTATGAGCCATACTATCTCAATGACCCTCTCAAGAGATGGTTTAAAAATTTACCTATTTATATTCCCTAGATTAACTAAATGAATCTATTGAGAATGATAGGTAACACTCAATACCCCTTTGATCGATTTTTGAGTGGAGGTTGTGATTATTACAAGTGTTTCTCATAAAATAAAAGATATAAAAGTGTTGATCATTGAATGAGATATAATATAGCTACATGTAATACATGATATTATAGTTTGAGAACAATTCTAGCTAAGAGAAGTGAGCAAAGAACACTTTTCCATAAAAACTTAGAAATATGAAATTTTGGAATATTGAATGAACAAATGAATGATTTTAGTGTAAGAGAGTAAGTTCACAAACAATGATATAAAAAGTTATTAGTAATAAATGAAGAGGGACCTTATTTATAAGGATTACCCTTGAGCATGGTCATTAGACACAATTTGTCAAAAAGGTATTTGGTAGAAAATCAGCATTACATATTGGCCAGTCAATCGGTCTTGATAAATTTGTAGATTTGTTGTATAGCAAATTGATAGGTTTATTCCAAAAAGTTGATTGTTTATGTTTTGATAAAAAAGAAAATAGAAAGTTACCGCTATGTGAACCAGTCAGTTTTTTTGGCACTATACATTGTTGATCCTAAAACACATATAAACACCATCCTGGTATATTGGGACTAGCTGATGTACTTTATGTACCAATAAACATGTTTGTAAAGTAGTTTGTCAGTTTGTCAACTATTTGATCGATCTACAGAAACCTATCGATGTGTTTAAGTAAAGAGTAAATGGGTTTCTAAATAAATGAAACCCATGAATCGGTTTGTCAATTGGTTTGAAAGTAACTAGTTGATGTATTTAAATAGAGAGCAATTAAGTATCTACAGAAATGAAACCTGTTTATCAAATTTTCAACTAATCAATTGGTTGGTATACTAGTAGACTGGTGGATTGAAACCAAGGTAGTTATGGTCTTAATGACTTACGTCCACATGCTTAACCAGCCAACTGGTTACTCTCTATCAGTCAATTGATTGAAGAACAATTGATTGATTACTCTATATTAGTTGATAGGTGGAAGAACAAGTTAACTAGTTTATCATGGGTATAAATACCCCCTTTCTATTCTTCAAACGCTTCACCTCAATTGATAAATGTGTAAAATTGGAATAAAAGTGTAAAATTGGTAAATGTATAACTCTCATTTTCAGTCATTCGTTCACATTTATAGTTATGCACTTTTCATTTCTCATCATCAAAAAAAGGGGAGATTGTTAACCTTAAAGGTTAAGCAATATCATTATACCTTTTTTGATGATAACAAACAGATTTTAATATCTAATTTGTTTTCTTAAGTGTGCATATTCAACAAGTCATCACATACAAAAGGAATCATGACATGAAGCCAAGCATTTGATATGTCTTAGGTATCTTATAAAGAGTTAAGTAGAGTAAATGTCACATATCATATCATTTCACATGCCACACCATGCTTAGATGCATCACTATACACCTCAAACCCCTCCGCATGTTATAGTAAGATAAGCACTAAAGATGAAGTCCATCTCCTCTTTAGCTCCACAAAATCCTCTAAACACTCATCATCCTAGGGAAAGCACAGGTCTTCTTTAACAAGGTAGTTAAAGGATAAATGATCCTAGAAAAGTCCTAGATGAAACACTTGTAGTACCCTACCAATACTAGAAAATTATGTATCTCCCTAAATTCATCAACACTAACAATTCTAACACTACCTAGATCTTAAGAGTGTCCATCGATATAATGTATTTGGAGATGAAATGTCTAAGGAAGGCTACTTTATCCAGCCAAAACTCACATTTTGAGAGCTTGGTGTACAACTGATGTATCCTCAACAATGCTAATTTCTGCCTCAAATATTGTTGATGCTCCTCATGAGTTTAGGAGTAAATCAAAATATCATCAATGTAGACCATAACAATTGATCATGGTGCTGCAAGAAGATATGACACATGAGAGCCATAAACACTACTAGTACATTCATGAGTTCAAAGGGCATCAGAGTTAACTTATAATGGCTAGAACTTATCTGGAATGCTATTTTTGGTACATCCTTCTTAAAAACCATAAACTAAAGGTACCTAGATCTAAGGTTTATTATTGAGAATACTTTACCCAGACATAGTTAATTAGAAAGGTTATTAATAAAAGGTAAAGGATAATGTTTCTTCATATTAACCTTATTCAATCCCTAATAATCAATATAGAGCCTCAACCCACCATCTTTGTTCATAACAAAAAAGGCTAGTGCTCCCCATGATAATAAACTAAGTTGGATTTACACCTATTCCAATAACTCCTCAATCTAAGTGCACAATTTGGCCATCTCAATCAATGCCACACAGTAGGATACCTTCAACATAGGCTCTATCCCAAGTAAAATTTCAATCATGAAACCAATGTCATTGACACGTTCCTACCCGCAAGTGCACGGGGTCAGAGTAGTAGTCAAGGTCGATCCCACAAGGATAGGTAAATAACCACTAGGACAATGATAGAACTTAACTATGTCTAGACTACGAGATAATATGAAATAATAAATTGTAAGCTAAAATAACTAAATGAGCTAAAAAGAAAGGAAAATAGCACTCAAGTGACTCAAATAAATAGAAAAGCTAAGGTTCTGGTTCATCGCCCTCGATCCTCACATGTAATACAAGATCACATCAAAAAATAATTCAACAATCATAATCAATCATGCCAACAGGGATAAAAAGTGTTGTGTTTTCTCAAGCCACAACCACCCTATTACATATCTATGGCCCTAACTATAATACCCCGTATTAATTAATCTTTATATTAGACACGCAAGACTTAAAGTTTGATTAGTAGGAAAAGTAAAACATAAGATTATTATTATTATTATTATTATTAATATTATTATTATTATTATTATTATTATTATTAATTATTATTATTATTATTATTCTTATTATTATTATTATTATTATTATTATTATTATTATTATTATTATTATTATCGATCGCCTTGTTATCTTGAGTAGTTCTATAAATAATAAGTTATAAAAAAATAACCCAGGCTAAGTGCAAGAAAGGGTAGAGGAAGTTAAAAAAAATTGATGTCATTAATAATACCGATCATAAGAGGTGAGTAATTAAAATAGAAGGAAATTGTAAGAATAATAAAAATGTCAGAAATAATTTCAAATCAAACAGAATGGGGGAAGTAATAAAATAATGATAATATTAATAATAATATTAGTCATAATAATAATAGTATCATGATTTCTTTTTGGAGGAGATTAAGCCTTGTTTAAGTGGTAATTCTTTTAACTAATAACCTTCTTGTTAGCTACTACCTTAGGAGTTTTTTTTCGTTTCTTCCTAAACTTTTCTCTAATCAACCTACACCTTTTTCCCACCTTCTTCCCCACGTAAAACCCAGCCAAACCACCCCCAGCAGGTCGCACAACTTGCAGCTCCCAGCCATGCACCTCTCACCTTCCCTCTCTCCCCATGCATGAGTCATTTCTAGCCAGCATTATCCCCTTCTTTTGCAGCCTTTCCTCTTCCCCAAACACAGCCCTTCTCCTCCCCCAACCTCACTCTCTCTCACGCCACCCCATCCTGCAATTTTTGGCAGCCAATACTCAACCATCTTCCCTCACATCACTCACCACCTGCAACCTCTACCCTTCTACACTCAACCTCCCATCTCCTAACTTGCAGCCTCATCCTTCCTTCCTCCAACCTGCACCCCTACCCTATCCTTCCTCCATCTACCCACCTATTTTCCTCCTTTCCCATGCCCTTCTTCCCTGAGAAAATACAAGCAAACCAGGACAGCCATAGCCATCACGTCACCAGCCTTATGCAGCCCCAAAACCCCACGTAACCCCAGCCCCTCCATCAAGATACAGCCTGTATCTTCCCCTCTTCTCAACCTGAACCCCTATCCCTTTATTCCAGCAACCTATCCCTCTTTTTCCTTCTTTTCCCATGCATTCAACCAGCCACCTTTCCCTCCTCAATGTTCGAAACTCTCCTCCCTAAAAACCAACCTGCAGCACCTCTCCCCACTCACCCTTGTAGCAGCCCGTTTCTCCCCATTTTTCTCCCCCTTTCATTTGTGTCCCAACCTGCAGATATCACCCCTTTTTCCCCTCCCTTTAATCCCTCTAAGTTGCTCCTTGCAGCCTCTCTTCCCTTCCCTAAATTCCAGCAAGGAAACAAAGGTAAGTGCAGCCCAAAACTCCCCTCTCCCCTCCACCGAATTTAGTTTCAAAATTCTTCCAGCTTTTACCTTGTGTTCTACCTTCTCCAAGCAGCCATTTTCCTTCCCCAAGTAAGCACTCTATCCTCGGTAGGTTCGGTGCTTAAATTCATGCACCGGCTGCCTCATTTATTCTTCCTAATAATTTTCTAGTATTAGTTTGCATAGGTTGCTTTTTGACTATTTTATTTTGCATAAATATTAATGCGTGTAGTTTGGATGGTGTTTTCACTTCTAGGTAACCTCGACCTCGCTTAGAGTATTTGTGGAGGAAGCTCAAGGTAAATCCAACTAATCCGTAGACGGTAGAATTTTTATGTCAAAATGATAGGCTAGTTTTCTAGGATTAAATCATGATAGGATGAAGGTATCAAATTATTGTATGTTTGTGGGAAATGGGAGCATGATGTATTTATTTTCTACATGAATATCATGATTTGCAAATTAACATGTGTTATCATGCAATCTTTTCATATGCCTAAGTAATATTCTAAAGATTTGACGAAGTATATGTTAACAATAATAAACTTGAATTATGCTAGTAAAATGAGATGAATGTGTCTAAGGTAAAATGTAGTTTATATGGGAGCATGTTGTAGTTAATTCATACATGAATATAATGAAGTGTAAATTAATATGTGTTATCATGTAATCTTTTTATATGCCGAAGTGATATTCTTTAATGTGAAAAAGTGTATGCTAATGGTAACGAACTTGGATTTATGCTAGTAAAATGAGTCCGGTATGTTTAAGGTGAAATGAAATTTTATATACCATGATTGTGTTGAGATTTATTTGTGAAAATTGTATGAGCCTATAAAATATTAAAAATGCATGCTAATAGTGTTTACATGTACTATGTATGATAAATGGTTAGGGATAATATAGTCCTTTGTAGTACCGAAGAGATTGTCGGATTTAAAGTATCAATCATTATTTTATGCTAGCGTTTCATGACAAATGGCTTATGTAAGTAAACTCGGTAATACAAGTGAAAGAAAATGTGGTAGTTATAGGTTGAGGGGTATGTTGGTCATTATGGCAAAAAGGTGTTCCAATGTGGATAAATGGATTAATTAAATTAAGTGTTGGCCTTAAAATAAATGTTGGGAATAATTGGATAATTGGTTTGAACATTGAATCGAATAATTATTCGGGCTACGGCATAATGCCTAACCCTAGGCCGTGTTGGCTTGGAATTGTTGTGACCTTGCGGTATTTGGATGTGATGTTGTTTATTGATGGTTGACTAAGTTGAATGATGTGAATCTCGACATTCTAAAAGGAAATAATAACCCGGAATTTCATAAGACAATAATTACTTAAAGAGAAAGACTCGAGTTGGAAAGGAATCTCGTGCCTCGGACTTGGCCGCCGAGTGCATAGTTTTGGGCCTTCGGGTCAAGGGGCTCACTTCTGCTCTATAGGTATTCCATACACCCTATAGGGAGTACGCGTACTTAAGGTCTTGAGTTCTGAGGTTTAGTATGGGCGACTGATATGTCGTGTGGCTTCCTTGGCGAGCTTTGCCCTCGAATCAAGTGATTTATTTTGGTACCACCCTCCTTGATGATCTTTGTCATGGATATGGGATTGTATTCCGCTTGAGAATTGCTATGAATTTTATAACCGGATTAGACACCCACCATAATACTTCTATAATAATCGGAATAGGAATGACTTGACCTTGGTGAGATTGCTTGGATTATCACAAATTCGCCTTATTAGGCCATAATGTATGGTCGTTGGTTAGTTAAATTGATTATGAAATTATAAGCATGCCTTAAATGCCTTTGATGGAGATTTTGACCTAGCTCGTAATGTTAAATGTGATGTGGTTGTGTGTTTCAAATTGTGGCCTTGCATGTGAGCATATTTTCTCTTTGAATTCCGTACTTGCATGATGTTTGCTACGTGGGTATGCTACCTCTCCGGAGGCGTTGTGGTTTACTCAGTACGAGGAAGTCGTACTGATGCTATCACTTTTCAGAGGAGTACGTCTAGGGCATGGATTGGCTAAAAGACTATGAGGAGCGTCACCCTGGCGAATAGGTAGATTTAGGGAGCGAGTGGACCCCGCCCCTTTTTCCCCTTTTCCTTGTAAATTGTTGGATCGTAAGAGTGTAAGGCAGACCATTAATGACTTTTACGTACTATGTTGTTATTTTCTAAATGGTTAAGTTATTTAATTTCCTGAACAATCATTTATCTTGGAAAATATGTCTTTTGCAAAACTCTTGATTTCGTATTATACTTCTCTTGACTTTGGATGGTTTGATTTGTTTTTAAGCCTTAGCACTTGATGTAAGGATGGTGAGGAGACCAAACTTATGTCAAGTGTGGCGGTAACACCCACCGTTCTCTAATTTTCGCTTCCGCAAAGCAAATTTTAACGAAAATTTCAAGCCGTGATTTTGGGGTGTTACAAGTTGATATCAAAGCTTTGTTTTTTAAAATCCTCTCTTTATTTTTGAAAGTTTCCATTTTGAAAAATGTTGAAAGTTGCTTTAGCCTTGTGAGGATTGTGAGATAGAAGTTTATATTTCTCTTGGTCTTAGTCATTGGGTTTGGTATCCTAATGACCTTATTTGGTTTTGTGTTTTACCTTGTTTTATTGGGTGCATAGAGGGAACTTTATTCCTAATAATCTGGTTGATGAATTTTTATGTGTGTTATCTTGCTTAGAGAAATAAGTTTGATTGTTATTGGAGGTTCAAGGAATTGTTTGCTAGAAAGTGGATCAGATTAGGTGTTTTAGGTTGAGTTGTTGTGTACTTGATTGTTTGTAGTCCCCGTTTAATTATGCATACCTGTGTGTTATTGATTAATTCCATCTTCTTGAATGCCTATGTAAGGTGTCGTTCTTTGATTAGGTTTAACTCTTTTAAGGGGGTAGTACCCGATTAATTAAATTCCTTGTTTGTGGGTCGCATGTGGTTCTTTAGGGGATTATTTTGTTTGGTTGGCTTCGGGGACGAAGCCTCTTTTAAGGGGGTAGTGATGTAATACCCCGTATTAATTAATCTTTATATTAGACACACAAGACTTAAAGTATGATTAGTAGGAAAAGTAAACCATAAGATTAGTATTATTATTATTATTATTATTATTATTATCGATCGCCTTGTTATCTTGAGTAGTTCCATAAATAATAAGTTATAAAAAAATAACCCGGGCTAAGTGCAAGAAAGGGTAGAGGAAGTTAAAAAAAATTGATGTCATTAATAATACCGATCATAAGAGGTGAGTAATTAAAATAGAAGGAAATTGTAAGAATAATAATAATGTTAGCAATAATTTTGAATAAAATAGAATGGGGGAAGTAATAAAATAATGATAATAATAATAATAATATTGGTCATAATAATAATAGTATCATGATTTCTTTTTGGAGGAGATTAAGCCTTGTTAAAGTGGTAATTCTTTTAACTAATAACCTTCTTGTTAGCTACTACCATAGGAGTTTTTTTTCGTTTCTTCCTAAACTTTTCTCTAATCAACCTGCACCTTTTTCCCACCTTCTTCCCCACGTAAAACCCAGCCAAACCACCCCCAGCAGGTCGCACAACCTGCAGCTCCTAGCCATGCACCCGTCACCTTCCCTCTCTCGCCATGCATGAGTCATTTCCAGCCAGCATTATCCCCCTCTTTTGCAGCCTTTCCTCTTCCCCAAACACAGCCCTTCTCCTCCCCCAACCTCACTCTCTCTCACGCCACCCCAGCCTGCAATTTTTGGCAGCCATCACTCAACCATCTTCCCTCACATCACTCACCACCTGCAGCCTCTACCCTTCGACACTCAACCTCCCATCTCCTAACTTGCAGCCTCATCCTTCCTTCCTCCAACCTGCACCCCTACCCTATCCTTCCTCCATCTACCCACCTTTTTTCCTCCTTTTCCATGCCCTTCTTCTCTGAGAAAATACAAGCAAACCAGGCCAGCCATAGCCATCACGTCACCAGCCTTATGCAGCCCCAAAACCCCACGTAACCCCAGCCCCTCCATCACGATACAGCCTGTATCTTCCCCTCTTCTCAACCTGAACCCCTATCCCTTTATTCCAGCCACCTATCCCTCTTTTTCCCTCATTTCCCATGCATTCAACCAGCCACCTTTCCCTCCTCAATGTTCGAAACTCTCCCCCCTAAAAACCAACCTGCAGCACCTTTCCCCACTCACCCTTGTAGCACCCCTTTTCTCCCCATTTTCTCCCCCTTTTATTTGTGTCCCAACCTGCAGATATCACCCCTTTTTCCCCTCCCTTTAATCCCTCTAAGTTGCTCCTTGCAGCCTCTCTTCCCTTCCCTAAATTCCAGCAAGGAAACAAAGGTAAGTGCAGCCCAAAACTCCCCTCTCCCCTCCACCGAATTTAGTTTCAAAATTCTTCCAGCTTTTACCTTGTGTTCTACCTTCTCCAAGCAGCCATTTTCCTTCCCCAAGTAAGCACTCTATCCTCGGTAGGTTCGGTGCTTAAATTCATGCACCGGCTGCCTCATTTATTCTTCCTAATAATTTTCTAGTATTAGTTTGCATAGGTTGCTTTTTGACTATTTTATTTTGCATAAATATTAATGCGTGTAGTTTGGATGGTGTTTTCACTTCTAGGTAACCTCGACCTCGCTTAGAGTATTTGTGGAGGAAGCTCAAGGTAAATCCAACTAATCCGTAGACGGTAGAATTTTTATGTCAAAATGATAGGCTAGTTTTCTAGGATTAAATCATGATAGGATGAAGGTATCAAATTATTGTATGTTTGTGGGAAATGGGAGCATGATGTATTTATTTTCTACATGAATATCATGATTTGAAAATTAACATGTGTTATCATGCAATCTTTTCATATGCCTAAGTAATATTCTAAAGATTTGACGAAGTATATGTTAACAATAATAAACTTGAATTATGCTAGTAAAATGAGATGAATGTGTCTAAGGTAAAATGTAGTTTATATGGGAGCATGTTGTAGTTAATTCATACATGAATATAATGAAGTGTAAATTAATATGTGTTATCATGTAATCTTTTTATATGCCGAACTGATATTCTTTAATGTGAAAAAGTGTATGCTAATGGTAACGAACTTGGATTTATGCTAGTAAAATGAGACCGGTATGTTTAAGGTGAAATGAAATTTTATATACCATGATTGTGTTGAGATTTATTTGTGAAAATTGTATGAGCCTATAAAATATTAAAAATGCATGCTAATAGTGTTTACATGTACTATGTATGATAAATGGTTAGGGATAATATAGTCCTCTGTAGTACCGAAGAGATTGTCGGATTTAAAGTATCAATCATTATTTTATGCTAGCGTTTCATGACAAATGGCTTATGTAAGTAAACTCGGTAATACAAGTGAAAGAAAATGTGGTAGTTATAGGTTGAGGGGTATGTTGGTCATTATGGCAAAAAGGTGTTCCAATGTGGATAAATGGATTAATTAAATTAAGTGTTGGCCTTAAAATAAATGTTGGGAATAATTGGATAATTGGTTTGAACATTGAATCGAATAATTATTCGGGCTACGGCATAATGCCTAACCCTAGGCCGTGTTGGCTTGGAATGGTTGCGACCTTGCGGTATTTGGATGTGATGTTGTTTGTTGATGGTTGACTAAGTTGAATGATGTGAATCTCGACATTCTAAAAGGAAATAATAACCCGGAATTTCATAAGACAATAATTACTTAAAGAGAAAGACTCGAGTTGGAAAGGAATCTCATGCCTCGGACTTGGCCACCGAGTGCATAGTTTTGGGCCTTCGGGTCAAGGGGCTCACTTCTGCTCTATAGGTATTCCATACACCCTGTAGGGAGTACGCGTACTTAAGGTCTTGAGTTCTGAGGTTTAGTATGGGCGACTCATATGTCGTGTGGCTTCCTTGGCGAGCTTTGCCCTGGAGTCGAGTGATTTATTTTGGTACCACCCTCCTTGACGATATTTGTCATGGATATGGGATTGTATTCTGCTTGAGAATTGCTATGAATTTTATAACCGGATTAGACACCCACCATAATACTTCTATAATAATCGGAATAGGAATGACTTGACCTTGGTGAGATTGCTTGGATTATCACAAATTCGCCTTATTAGGCCATAATGTATGGTCGTTGGTTAGTTAAATTGATTATGAAATTATAAGCATGCCTTAAATGCCTTTGATGGAGATTTTGACCTAGCTCGTAATGTTAAATGTGATGTGGTTGTGTGTTTCAAATCGTGGCCTTGCATGTGAGCATATTTTCTCTTTGAATTCCGTACTTGCATGATGTTTGCTACATGGGTATGCTACCTCTCCGGAGGCGTTGTGGTTTACTCAGTACGAGGAAGTCGTACTGATGCTATCACTTTTCAGAGGAGTACGTCTAGGGCATGCATTGGCTAAAAGACTATGAGGAGCGTCACCCCGGCGAATAGGTAGATTTAGGGAGCGAGTGGACCCCGCCCCTTTTTCCCCTTTTCCTTGTAAATTGTTGGACTGTAAGAGTGTAAGGCAGACCATTAATGAATTTTATGTACTCTGTTGTTATTTTCTAAACGGTTAAGTTATTTAATTTCCTAAACAATCATTTATCTTGGATAATATGTCTTTTGCAAAACTCTTGATTTCGTATTAACATTCTCTTAACTTTGGATGGTTTGATTTGTTTTTAAGCCTTAGCACTTGATGTAAGGATGGTGAGGAGACCAAACTTATGTCAAGTGTGGCAGTAACACCCACCGTTCTCTAATTTTCGCTTCCGCAAAGCAAATTTTAACGAAAATTTCAAGCCGTGATTTTGGGGTGTTACACTAACTATCTCTAGCTTAGAGTCTAATAGAATGTAATGCATTAAAGTCTATAAAGTTTCCTCCTTTATTGTTGTAGAGGTGAAATCAATCGTCTCTCGACCTACAATTTAATCTCCCATTGTGCTATTGGTTCTAATACTGGATTATCTCTTGATCTCACCGGTATTTCCCACACCAAAAATCAGAACCCGGACGTGGTTCAAAAATCTGTCAATCAATCATTAACACAACACACACATTATGAATTGAATAAAAAAGGATGCAATAATTCAACACATTAGGATCGGGGAAAATTCCCCTTTACCTTAGCACTAGATCTAGCCCATCAAATTCATAGCAAGAATATTAAAAACAACAAGAGATTCCATAGATAGAGAAAAGATCATTAGATAATACCCTTGATGTTCACAAATTCTTGCAAAAATTTAACTTCTTGAACCTCGGTCTCTAATTTACAAGAGAGATCTTGATGAATTGGGGAAGAGGATACAGAAAAGAGAAAAGAGAGGGAGTGGAGGCTGCCTCGAGATATTAGAATGAGAGTTTTTATATTACCGCCTCATGGATCGCTAAGGTATTGGTAAAGATGGACTTCCCATGTCAGCTTTGACAATGATGCATATTTTGACCATAACGTTTTCATCATAACTCCAATTAAGCTGATTTTAAATGCATTGGAAAGATATTAAAAATATCTACAACTTTTATGTTAAAAGCTTCTCCAAATTCATATTTTTCCTAGTCTAAATTTTACTTCTTTTATGCCTATATACTTTAAATATGCATTATTGCTTTCATTTTATTCTAGAAGTTACATTTTAGCTCTAAATCTCTTTCCACTTTAACGTTCGCTCCTTTTTTCTCCTTTCTTCTCCCTTTAATCTTATTCTTTTTCTCATCCTTCATGATTTTCTTGTTGCTTGAGACCCTACAAATTTTCACAAAACAAAGGTAGTAATATGAACAAAAAGGGAGAATTCCGACTGAAATTAAAGGTAAAAACTCTTATAAACCTTAGGAATAAGATGTAAAAGTCACACTTATCAGTCATGCATTAGCTACATGTATAAGATCTCATCGAGAAACATTTCTACAAATTCTAGTATCACTTTAATATCTTCATTTGATTACCCCTTGACACCCAAGTCCTACCAATGTACCAAGCAAAACTATGGACACAATTCTCCTTGTGGGCCTAGGCTTATATCTCTAGTGAGAGACCTTAGCACCCTTTAGTCCCTTGAAAGCCACATGCTCATATTTAAAATAGATCATCTCCAAATACCTCAAGTTGTTGTCCATCCCTAGATTCATGTCAAATTGACACAAATGAATCTCTGTGAGGTCTACTACATGTTCAACTCCACTAATATCTAAGGATACATCCATGTATAGCTTGTTATATAGAAGTGTATAACCTAACGGGACAATAGTAGAATTCTCTATCCTATTAAAAGGAATCATAGTTTCCCGAGCTATTAAAGAAATAGACACAACAAAATATGAAACTCCTTCGTATAATAGTACACGTGCAAGAAAAGAAAAGACAATAAATGAACCTAT
This sequence comes from Tamarix chinensis, assembly GCA_030549775.1. NCBI lineage: Eukaryota > Viridiplantae > Streptophyta > Magnoliopsida > Caryophyllales > Tamaricaceae > Tamarix > Tamarix chinensis. The sequence goes on from CM060181.1 coordinate 68,286,164, forward strand.
GACAACATCTACCTATCGACTAACCTCCAACTAACACCAAACATTTAGGTAACTTCCTTGAGGTGGTCCTATAGCTTTGTTTGAGCCTTTCCCTAGCTAAAATACATGGAGTCTCTAAATCCTCTATTATAGAGTAGTTCTACTACCTCACTATCTATTAGATGATCCTTTTGATCTGGTGACATTTGAGCTATAGTACCCAACAAACATGCCTACCCTAGCAGGACAATACCCCTAATGTATGATAATTGAATCGAAGATGTCCCATCAAAACAAAGCCATGATAATCTACCAACTATCAAGAATAATTAACTCTCAAATGATTCTTACCACACCAATGACATATAAAGTGCACTTTTTTTGTTGACTGAATTCCCCCTATATCTAGGTACAAACCTTGATAGGTAACTGTCAACATCCTAGACACTCTTTTCACCACCCTGGCATTGATCACCTTTAAACCTTCGATTTGTCCCTAATTGGGCATCTCAAGCCTACATAATTGACAATGTCTCCAAAGTCTATTTATACATGGCATACAAGTCCTAAATTCTATGACTTAGCCCTAATTGAAACCTGTGAATATTCATTATCTCATCAGCATCTACCACTAGAGCAGAATAGACAAGTTCAAGGTAGCAACTATAGGACTCCTCTAGTATAAACTTACCCTAGTGTAGGGCCATGAACACATCAAACTTATCTATCCTTAAGTAAGTAGGGTAGAAATGGTCCCCAAGAATCTCTAAAATAGGCTCCAATTGATTAGTAGCAGCCACTCTCAACTATCGACCTCTCTACAATCCCTCAACACATCATTACCAGTGGAATACTCTAATATCTACTAGCCTATACTTTGGACCACCACTAGCAAAAAATATATTCTCAAAGTCCCTTAGCCAACATTCTAAAATATCTAGGTGCTACTAACCCTCAATGCTTTGATGGCCAACCCTACAATGCTTATCCTCTAATGGTGGTATTATAATAAGAAGTGGAGGCCGCAGTTGTGTAGCCTTCTCATATTGAATTTTCCATTCTATATAGGCCCTAACCATCTCCATGAAGTTCTTAAGTCACCATCTTATGGCCATCAAAATCTAAAATACCAAACTAGGTTAGAAAAGATACACTATTAGTTTATATCCATGAATTTTTTAAGCCACCATTTTATGACCATCAAAATCCTAAACTATTGAACTGTGTTAGAAAAGATTCACTAGCAGTTATGAAGTTAGCAAAAAAATAGGTTGACATTACACAATAACACAAAGGTTAGTCTAATAATGAATTTAAGGCCAAATCCAAATCCAAATTAATTCCCTCTCATATACTACACTAGATTATACAAGCTCTGATAGGGCAAAACAAGTTTTTTTTTTTTTTACAAAGCAACATTAGGATTTAAAACCAAGATTCAATACCAACTTATAACACTCTAAAAGTTAACATCAAAACATTTTATTTTCAAGATAATACAGAAGTAAATTAAAAATAAAATTAAGAGATTTCACTACCACATTAACACTACTACAAAAAGAGAAAATAATAACAACGCTTTAATACTGGTGATTTTGACATAGTTGCCAAATGCGTAAAAAGTAATGCGCATGATAGTTGAAGAAATTTTGATTACAATTATAGTTTATATCCACTGTAAAAATTATACACATTAGTTTTAATAATGAGTCTTTAGAGTACTGTTAATAAAAGGGCCACCGATTTTAATAATAGTTCCTGTAAGGACCGTTATTAAAACATCTTTCCATAACAATTCTCTCATAAACCATTATTAAAAACCCAATCTTTTGCCTCTTACATTTTTTAGTTCTTGTTTCATGCCAAAAATATCATATTCTCTTACTCTTGTACTTTTATTCTCTTGCGAACCATTACACCACCACACTATGCGCCACCACTCCTCCTCCTTTCAACTCTAGGCAACCACCATACTTTCTTTGTCACACCACCAGTTTTCAAGCAACCACTTGTTCACTTGTACCACCACACACACCATTGCCATTCTTACACACATTATCTACATTTGGTCCTCCTTGCTCCGTGGTCACCACTATACTCTTTCTCATCGATGAGTCTTTTGCTCGCCATCTCTTCTCTTGCTGCCTCCACTCATCTTACATATGGTTTTTTTCTTCCATAGTTTATTCTCTATCCTTATTATATATATTTATATATATATATATGCATGTTGATGCAGGATAAAATATGTGTTATTGAAGTATTGTAGTTTCTTATTGTTGTTTGTTATTGAAAATTGTATTGTTGTTTGTTATTGAAAGTGTTGGTAAATTTTTTTTGCCATTGTTGTTGAATTTGTAGGTGTTATATATTAGCATACATGAATGTGTTGGTCGACCATACATATTTATATATCGTTGTAGTGCTTAATTACCAAGAGAAATAAGATACTTAAATATTAGTAATGTAACTCATAAAATATATATATACATACATTTTCATTAATAAGTATAGCACACTAAAATGATAGGATATGCCATAAAATTAAATGAAAATATATTTTACATATACAAATCATTGAATGAAATTTTCAATTAGAGTGGCATGTTAACAAGTTTTATTTGATGAGGATTAAATAAACATAGAAAATAAAGAAAATATAAAAGTGAATAATTAAATAGAGAGGAATAATTGTGTAAAATGATAACGATGATGATGATGATGATGGAAATGATAATAACATATAGGATTTATTAGGGTTTAGTTATAGTTAGCTATATTTAGGATTAGGGTTTATTAGGTTTAGGGTTAGTTTTTATTATAATTTATTAGGGTTAGGGTAAGGGGTTAGCATTTAGTATACTAAACACGCTAATTAATATGTTCTCTTATAACAAACTATTATATGCATTATCCTCAACTCTACTTTTAATAATATCATATTATTATGCTTAACCTATACATAATATCTTATTAATATCTACTTTATTTTACTATATTTAGCTTGAATGATTAGATGATAGTTTGTTAAATATATAAGTCGAGATTATGTCCTTCTTCTAAACATGTCAAGTGTAATAAGAGGAATTTTAATTCTACTTAACTCATTGAAAAATCTAGTGGGAGCAAATAAAAGGATGTGTTTGGTAATTTATCTTTTCTTTATATTTAACAAAACATTTATATCAATATAGAAATAAATAAAAATAAATTCAAGATTATAAGTTTTATGATGAGTATCTTATGTGAATATGTTATTAGCTTTACATAGTTGATTAAGATATGGCCGAATATATTTATGATTGTTCTAGCTAGTTGAAGAATTTACATATTCTGTAATTTATATCCTTTCGAGAATGGCCTTGATGATAAGATTTAGTAGTTTTTCTCATTTGTAGGTAGTTTTATTTCACTCATTTACCCTCTGCCATATCTAATCATGGTGCTCGATCCTAATCTACAGACTCATGTCATATGGTCATACAATGAGCTAAGGCGATTGTCTATGAATGGCTTATCCCATAACCCATTCCATTTCCGATTGTATCACCAACTCTTGACCCTACATCAAATAAAGCCTTTGTCGTTGGCTAAATCTACTTTTTTTCATAGGTTTGTCCACCAACTAATGCACCACACCCAAGTTTATCTAGGGTAAGGTGTTTTGCAAAGAGTATAATTGGATATCTAGAGAGTTGATGGTGATTGATGCCTAGTGGAGGTTTTGTTAAAGCTGACCCCCGAGTATCTACCCTAGAGTATCCATAACTAGACTCTCTATTGATGATGTAAGAGAATAAATGACATAAAAAGATGAGTGAAATTTGAGAGTGATAGTTATTTATCCGTTTCGACGAGGCTACGAAGGGATTTAATGTTACGGTTATTAGTTTTTCTTTGTTATGAGTTTAGGCCTTAGCAACCTTTTAATGTATATAGTGCTATTATTGCTTTAATCCCGTAAGATATATATATATTTTACAATTTGAATGATTGCATAATGTTTTGCTATGTATGTAAATATGTGTATTTATATATATATGGAATAGCATGATACATTTGAGTCAGATTCTTTCTAAGCATTAGTAGTTTGTGAATTAGTAAACTTATAAATGAATTGATTTATAATAATTTATTTTGTAGAGGATACATCTAGATTGAAAAAATATAGATCAGAAATGGTTGTCTCCAAATCATTTGTCTAGAGAATATAATAGAGGAGTGGAGTTTTTCATCCAATTTGCAATTGAACATGCTCAAGACTCTAGTATAATAGTCTATCCTTATTTGAATAGTACTTATATTCAGCATGTCAACATTGATTATTTGAGAGATCATTTTTTTATGTATGGATTTGATAGACGTTACACTTGTTTGATATGACATGGTGAGATAGAGTCTAAATATGATAATTAGGAAGTTAGGAGGGAAAGTAGTGGATTATCATTTGAGAGCTATGGAGGATATGTTTTAGAGAAGATGAATCAAAAGTTGAGGAAAGTGTTCAAGATTGTTCAGAAATGTTTGAGAAGTTATTGAATGACTCTGAGAAACCTTTGTACAGTAATTGTAAGACGTTTAATCAATTATCCACTACATTAAGGTTGTATAACTTAAAAGCATGTAACAGATGGAGTGATATGAGTGTAACGCAATTATTAACACTTATAAAGGATATGCTTCCTAATGACAATATTTTACCCAATCATACCTATGAAGCAAAGAAGATTCTTTCCTCTATAGGCATGAGTCATGAGAAGATGCATGCATGCCCTAATGATTGTATTTTATTTTACAATGAGAATGCATCTTTTGATAGTTGTCCTAATCTTAAATGTATAGTATCATGATATAAGAAGAACAATGTTCTAGCTAAGTTATTATGATATTTTCCTATAATACTAAGACTCAGGTAGATGTTTAATGATGTTGAAGATGCTAAGAACTTGAGACGGCATACTGATGAGAAGATAGAAAACGGGCTTCTTAGACATCCACCTTACTTTCCACAATGGGTGAAGATTGATGGCTTAATCCTTAAATGCAGTAAAGAAGCAAGAAACATACGCCTTACACTTTCTGCGGATGGAAAGAATCTATAAAATCGAGGAACCTATAGTATATGGCTGGTGATTTTAGTTATATACAATCTACCTTCATGGCTTTATATTAAACACAAGTATATGATGCTATCTTTTACTCATCTCGGGGCCAAACTAACCGGGGAAAGATATTGATGTTTATTTGGCGCCTTTAATTGATGATGTGAAGTTCTTGTGGGACATGGGCATTGAAGTAGTCGATGCATACAATGAAGAAATTCCACTTTGAGAGCAATGTTATTCTGTACTATAAATGATTTTTTTGGCATTTGGCAACTTATGAGATTATAGTGTAAAAGGTCATTATCGATGCCTAATAAGAGAGGAGAATAGGAGAGGATAATACTTTATTTGCTCCAATAACACATGGCCGAAGATTGTCTTCCCCTGGCATCATAGATTTCTACTAAAGAATCATCAATATTGTAGGCAAAGGAAAGCGTTCAATGGCTTCTAGGAAGATGGGCAGGCAATAATCTGGTTGATGGGTCAACAAGTGTAGCTGAAGATGAAATATTTAATGATAAACCTCCATTGGTCGAGTGGAAGATAATTTCTATATTCTTCAACATTTTTATAGGGAATATTTGTACGTGAGACATGCCCTTGATGTTACGTATATCAATAAAAATATATTTGATAATCTTGTTAGTAATTCACTTAATGCTCCATGAAAGACTTAAGATGGCATTAATGCTCGAATGTATATGGAATAAATGGGTATTATATAGGAACTAGCACTACCAGACAATAGAAGAAGAACATATTTACCACCGACATGTCATACTCTCTCCAAAAAAGAAAAAAATCTATTTTGTGATTTATTTATCATTGTCAACGTTCCAGACGAGCATTCTTTAAATGTTAAAAAGCTCGTGTCGATGAAATAGTTGAAACAAATTAATATGAAGTCTCTTCATTGTGATATTCTAATGCAACACTTGTTGCTGATAGCGATTCATAGAATTTTACTGAAGCGTAATCGAATTACTATCATAAGGCTTTTGTGGTTCTTTAATGCTGTCTACTCTAAAGTCATACATCCTTATAGTTTGGATGCCTTGTAAAGAGGAATTGTGATTACTTTATGCCAACTCGAAATGTACTTTCCACCCTCTCATTCTTTGACATTATGGCACATCTGGCTATTCATTTAGTTTACGAGAAAAAGAAATGCTAGGACCTGTTCATGGGTGCTAGATGTCACCCTTTGAGTAGTTTAAGAAGTTGATAAAAGATTATATGAAGAATCCATATCAGCATGAAGGATGCATTGTTGAGAGTTACCTTGTATAATAGGCAATTGAAATTTTTACAAAGTACTTATCAAATGTTGAACCTCTTAGTATTACTAAGTCTCAACATGTCAGAAAAAATTGAAGGATACGCTATTAGAGGAAAACATTTTAGGCATGTAGACCTTGACATGTTTCGTAAATCTCATCTATATGTATTATACAACATTGATGATGTTCAGCCGTATATTAAAGAACATATGCTCTCTTTAAATATTAAAAATCTATTAAAGACTAAGAAATGGATAATCAATAAAAATAATCTTTCATTTATTTATTGGATAAGAGATCATATCATTCCACTCATTCGACATTCCCCAGCTTTAATTTCTGAAACCCTACATTAGTTGTCCTAAAAACCTCGTTATGATGTTTTTTCATATGGCAGTTATGTGATCAACTATTACACTTTTTATTCAAAACTACATGATGATAAGAGTATAATGTAGAACAGTGGGGTGAATTTAGTGGTTGAGGCAATGCATGTTGCTAGTGTGAAAGATAATAATCCAACTTATGTAGATATGAATTATTATGGTGTGATTAAACCTATATGGTAGTTAGATTACAAGGTATTTAAAGTCCTTGTATTCGGCTATAGATGGGATGATAATAGCTATAGGGTTAGATATGAAGATGGATTCACATTAGTAGATCTTAATAAGGTAGGTCATAAACAAGACCTACTTATCTTGGCATCACAAGCGACACGGGTATTCTTGGTCACTGATCTCACTAATAACAGATGATATGTGGTACTATCTATGAAAAAAAGAAATACCAATAAATGTGATGATGAAAATGATGCTAATTTCCATAAAGAGTGCATCTTAGTTATGCAAGCAACTCAATTATTGAATGATGATAATAATAACATTAATGAGAAGGAAATATATGCCAGGGATGATCATCATGAAGTAATATATGTATTAGATCCTGAAACCAATCCAAAAACAAGGAAAAAAAAGAAGGAAAAGAACGTAACAAGGGTAATAATATTATAACATATGTTATGTACTTGTTTTTTTAAACACATATTTCGACATTCATCATTGAGTATTTATTGTATCAAAAAATAATTTAGTGGTACATTATGGTCAATATAGAACATTCTAACATAATTTATTTATTGAATTTTTTTAATGATATGTCCAACAAAAAAGTTGATATGGACAGTAGTGATGAAGAAGGGAAGAGAGGACCTACTACTATGAGAATCATCGCAAACATGCAGAATAGATGAGCATAAGTCGATTAGGGATGGAATGCTTAAAATCTTCCCATTAGCCCTTATGTAGAAATGTTTTTGATGTACATTTCACTCATCACACGTAACCATGTTCCTATCTCTTATAATAATTGGAAGCAAGTTCCCAAGGGTCACAACAAGAATATTTGGCAAGAAATCACGATAAATATACTGTTTTAATTAATCACTTTGGTATGTCAAATGTTATTAATTTTAATACATTAACATTGGCTTGTATCTATATATCTTATTTTGCATAGAGTCTTCATTGTTCTAAAGACTAGGAAGAAATGGCTTCTTAGATAAGGTGGTGAGCGTCTAAGAACTTTTAGGGTATACTTGGCTAGTAGAAAAATGTATAGAAAGATAGATGGCTCTCTATGGCAGAACCCACCTAAATGATATAGTTTCATTGATCAAGGAAGTTGGAACCAATTTTTTGCATATCATTTTTTAGAGGATTTTAAGGCAATTATTAGATAACAATTAAAAATTTTGATTAAGAATATTTTATTTTTATTTAAATAATGATGTGCTTATATTTCTTCTTTTAACATAGGAAAAAGTGCCAAGAATAAAGAAATTGCTAAATAGAATAATTACGAACATAATATGGCTCGTAAAGGCTCTGTAGGCCTGAAGAGGAGTTAGTATGAGATTTTAATTTATCTATTTACATATAAAAGTCTAATCTTATAATAATATTCTTAAAGTAAGACTAACTTTTTATTTATATCTTATAGCATAGGACTTGGATCCATATAATTCATCCATGAATATTGGTACATTATAGAAGAAGGCTAGAGCAACAAAAAATAGATATCTTAATGAAGATGTAGATGTTGCTGCCAAAAAAAATGTAAGTTTATTGATATCCTGAACCCTACTAAGTTTTTTTAGAAAACTATTATATTATTCTTATTTCTATGACCAAAATTTAAATTTATTGCATATAATACAATACGAACTTGAAACATGAGATTCTGTAGAGATAATGGACCAATATAACATTATGTTCCAAGCTACGGGAAATGTAGAGTACCCCAGAAGACATAGGGGTCTTGGGTTTAAGTGTTATGAGAATGAGCATTTGTGTTCGATCTCATAGTTCTCATAGCACTCATGAGCAAGTGTCCATCTTCACTGAGAAATTAAATATAGAATTTGAATAGATGGCAACAATGGAGCAAGAGCTATCATTTATCAAATCTCAATGGTATAAGCCATCCAATTCAGTTGACTATGATTATCTTCAAATACCAAATGTAAATAGCATTAGTGATAATTACAAAGCTAATGCATATATTTATTCTCTACCTAAGGTAAGTATTACAAACTATGAATTGTTATTAAATGTATTCGGTAACATAAATAATTAAGAATGTATAATATTTTAATTTAGGGTATGCATAAATGTGACTTGTTAGCAAATGACCTTTCAACTCTTTTGGCCAAAGGAAGGGTACGCATCAGTCATAGTACCCACATGCAAAGAGTCCAAGTGTATAACTTGGCCCTTAATAAAAGGCTAGTGTTTATTGACACTCCAATCATTGGCAGTGCACCCTTTCCTTGTTCTATTTCTATGCTCAAAACTACTTTAACGACAATTATGTTTTCATTTATTATTGTCCTGAGTATGTTGGGAGGGACGAAACTATCTATATGGTATCAACGGTTGACAAAAGTGACATTTATAACTAGGAGTAGATATCAACCACGAGTGTTGTCGTCTATGTCATGTAAGTATTATCTCATAATTAGATTTTAGTACGTCTTATTTCATTGGAATTTTTCATGACCACTTATATGAATTATTAGTTAATAAAAAATATGGATTGTTATTTTTGTCTATAGGTTGATAGCTACTCATGTTACGATGGAGGGAATGTTGTCCTCTATTGTGTTTGTATGCCCATACTACATAGCTGATAGTTTATAATAAGAGTGGATAGGCACAAAAACTATTTAGCATATCACATTTTAATTGAGGAATACAATAAGCTTCATCTCATTCCGCACCTAGAAACTAAACATTATGTTTTGTATGCCATATGACCTTGATCATGATAAATTCTATGTGTTTGATTCACTTCAATCATATGATGTGCCTTTTAACATCGCTCGTTGTTGTGTGATAGAATTTATTGACATGTTAGTATACTTTCTACTTCTTACTTCATTAGCTAATTTATGCATATGTTCTACTTCAATTATTTTAGTTATATGTACTTACAATATTGTATACCTAACTCTATTTATTAGGGCACTATAGACGGAATATCAGAGGAGAGTTGGGAATGGTTTCCCAAACCCGACTAGTATTGAATTTGAGCATATAATGGTAAGTGATAAGAAAACTATTTTGTATTTTATTTCAATTCAAATTAATATAGTATAACAAGGATGAACTTTTAACGGAATTCATTTAATGGTCTCCATAATAGTATAACAAGGATGATTATGGATACTATGTATATAGAGAAACAGATTTGATAGTCCAAAATAAATCAGTCAATATAGATCCAAGCGATATATGTTTGCTCTTCCATAAACTACTTGACCTAAGTACTAGCTAAACAATCATAACTTATAAATTTTAGTTTTTCACCGATGATTATGCACGAGGCCAAAAATACAATGATGATGAAATTGATGAAGTTAGAGACCAATGTGTTAAGCATGTGCACTCGTACATCTGGTATTAAGGATCTACATTTTACATGCATGTTCAAGTTTGTATTTCATTTAAATATTTTCCTCATCTAGATTAAGATCTATAAACTTTTAACTTTAGAGTGTAGAGCTACCAAGTTGTAGTATGCCTACTAATTTTGTATCCTAGTTATGCCTAGTGTATTGATACATACCAATAAGAGATTGATTAAGAATATTTAGTATCGGCTGGGAGGAAGGCATGCATGTATATATTAATTAATGTTGTGTTAAATTTTAGATTGAGTAAATATTTGAACATTCAATTGTATATATGGGCTGGAACAAAATAGCAAGAATTTAAAAAAAATACGGTTCTTCCTTAATCATTATGATAAATGTTTTAATAATAGTTTTAAGTAAGAACTATTATTACTACCAGATTTGAATAACAGTTATACTTACAAGCTGTTATTAAGAATAGGCATTTAATCTCTATTAGGTTTTAATAAATGTATAGTAAATGATTAAAACCCTAAATTGAGAGTATTTTAACTCAAAATTATTATGAAAAGGTTCATTTTATGCTTCTTTTAACAGCACATTAAGGTTTAATAAATGTAAAATCAATGACTTAAACCCTAATTGGTTGACATTTTAACAATGGTTTTTTATTAGCCATTATTAAAACATCACTTTTAACAATGGTTATGACTTATTAACCATTATCAAACCTAGGTTTAATAATGGTTTTTTTTATTAAAACCATTATTAAATACCAAGTTTACCACAATATTTGCGGTATTTTGTATATTTTTTAAGACAGTTATGAACCGTTATTAAAATCCCTTTCTAGGGTAGTGGTAACTATGGGAGGGATGTGATTGTCGCCTAACTTATGTTTGATGCAAGGTAAAATGGAACAACGAGCAAAAGAATACATACCTAACAATATGATAGTAATATTGATAAGAGAGATATTTAGAAAATATAACAAAATTACATAAAACTAATAACTTGAAAAAAGAAAAGCATTCCAACATATTATGTAAAATACATATAAGCTAGTTAGCGTAACTCTTAACTAAATGGAAGAGTAAATATCATTCTCGAGTAATGACCAACCATTAGCCTACAACATAATCCTCAAAATTCTTAATATGAGAGTTTTAGCCTTGCAAATCATCCTTTGATCACCGGAATAGAAGTCAAATCATCACAGTAACCATATAGTATCAATACTAGTAAAACGAATTATATACAACATACTAATGGCTCATGTTGCCCATTGAGGTCACATAGTCCCATGGTATAATAGATAATCAAATAACCTAACTTCTAGACTCATGACTCTAATATAATAAAGCATGCTCACAAAAGAATTATGGAATGAAGAAATAATACAATTCATGTACTAGATTCATATCAAATAAAAAATATTATTATTTCTCCATTTAGTGAGCACATACATTCTAATTATTAAGATGTTCTATTTAACAACACCTAGTTCTCCACCATAAACAATAGTCATGGAAACTCGCACACAAAATGGAAAACAACAGCCACCACATGGTCAAAATACTTATATGGGCTTTTCTCTAGGGATACCATACACACTACACCTTAATTACACTAGCCGTGAGGAATACAAAAAGGTTGGGATATGATAATCACCTAAGCATCGTACATAAGAAGAGATAGAAAGCTTGTATATGGATACTACACCCACCTTCACTAGACACCGATGACATGTTGTCTTACCGTAGTAAAATCCTATACCTCAGAGATATGGTCATACCCCCTACTAACCACATCTTGGTCTAGAATGAAATAAGTATTTAATGAAAAGATAAAAAAAAAAGGGTGATCTACCAACTAACTTGCAGCTAGCTACCTCAATGGTTGGAAACAAAATTTGGAATGACATCTTCATGTCATTATTAAGAGACATCATAATTCACATTCATAATTTCATTAATAACCAATTAGTTATTTCCAAGTGATAAAAAAATAATATAAGGCATACAAGCCACCAAATTGGGTGCTTAGAGATGACATAAAACTTAACCTTGTAAGGCATCCAAATGACAACACAATATTTCATCCTTTTGATTTCCTTTTACTCTGAATAAGCATGGTTGAGATCATAATTTAATTATGTAATTACATAAAAAAGTTAAGATAGAAACCTCAAACTAAGATCAATAGTTAATAAATATGTATGCTAAAATTAGATGGAACCAGTCGATTAGTCTATAGGACTGCTCATTCGGTCTAGTTGCACAAGGCCTGAGGAGAAATAAATACATAGTAAAACTAGTAAATTGGTTGGTCCAACTGATCTACACTTTAAAGAATATAATTGATAAGCTTGGTTGAATTAGTATATGTGCCTCAATTGAGGCCAAAACCACTCTAGAAAAAAAAAGCTAGTCGATGGGCTTAGCAAAACAGATCGGCAGTATATGCAACCATCCAAATACGACATTTAAACTAAGAGGGTGTTCACACAACAAGTGTATTGGTCTAACAAAATAATTGACTAATCTTGGAGAAACAACACCTAAACCCATGATCTATACTTATGAGAAATTCACTAATGTTTCCTAAATTAATCCTAACATTTTTCCAAGTCATAAAACCCATAAAAAGACATAGTCCACATAAGAATTCACATAGAGCATGGTAAAAATTGATACTCAAAAAGATCATGCATACATTCATCAAACTCACACATGAACCTAAAATACTCAAATCATGCTCTAAAACTTATGCGGTAAAATATTATCACAAACTCGAATCTGAGAACTTGAAATAACCCATACATATGATAGAAATACAGCAATAACAGGAAACCACAACATCTAACATAATGCCTAAATCATATTAGAGATAAGGATGTATGAACTCCAAGTAATTCTTCTAGGACAATTATTCCTAACTTTATTTTTTCTACCAAGACCCTTGACTTTATAAGAGAATCAAGCATCAAAACAATTAAACTCTTTTTTTAAAACCAATTAAAATAAAAAATTAGAAAAAGAAGGAAGAGATTATAACACAAACTTTTTTGCATAACTAAATTCAAAGAGGGAAAACAAAGATACTCAACCTTATACCAAATCTTAATCCTTCCTTACTTAAAATGGGACAATAAGAAAGTGCTAAGTCTAAGATTAGAAGAAGAGATATGACGTGTGGAAAATTTGCCAAAGAAAATCTAAAAGGCAATTCTTTACTTTTTTATTATAGAGAAGAAAAATAGAGAAAGGTGAGGAAACACGTAACAATTAAGAACTTCTTTTCACAAAGGAAGGGAAAAGGAGATCAAATGCAAAATGCAAACATTTAAATGAGATATGTAGGAGGTTTCTAGCCCCATTATAGACAAAAGTCATAGAAAGGAGAGATAAGAGAGGTAAATTTAGGGTTGAGTGTGGAGAACTATAAGAACCCTAGAATGGGTGAATGGGGTTTAGCAGAATGGAAATGACAAATAAAAAAATTACTCACAAGGTAGAGTGGTTCAAGAGAAAGTTACGCTCTACATCCATTACCAAAAGGTTCTCCCTTTTACATTTTAAGTAATGATATTTTTTATTGGTGATCACTCTTCTCTCAGTTTATGAGTCTAACAATCTCAGTTACTCTCTAAGAGATGCTTTATCACTAGACTTATTCATCTTTTTTAAACTCTCCATAAGCATCTCTAAATAATGATAGGAAAACAATTACTACTCCCTTTATAATGAATTTTGTAAGGTGATTGTGAATAAAATTGACTCTCACCAAAATACAAGATATGAAAGTGTAGAACTTTGGATGAGATATCATCTAACTAAACGTAATAAAATATATTACAATTGAAGAGCAACTATAGCAAAGAGAAGTGACCAATAGCACTTTTTAACAAAAACTCTAAGTTTGAAAGTTTAGAGAGTTTGAACGAGTAATTAAATGATTTAAGAGTAGATAATTAATTGCACAGTAAATGTTGTTGAAATATCTGTGGAAAAAATTCTAACAAGTCTGCCCTTCTTGGTAGCCATTGGACACACATGACTTTATTCACATCATGAAATTTCATCTTTCATCTTGATTTATAAATCTTTTAAAATCTTTCAAACTTGTTATTTGATTAAAGTCAAAACTAGTCACTATATGTAGAGACCAATTAGCTAGTTCATTTTAGGCTAGAGTATTAAACGAGAACAAACGTAGATGAATTGACTGATGCCCCAAATCGATCAACTAGTTTTAACTAACAAACATATTGTTTTGTAAATCAATTACCTTGTTTAAGATAATCAGTCTATGAGTTTTTGTTCTACAAAAACCCTTTCCTCTCTTTTTAAAGACATCTATTGCAAACATATTTACTTGTTTGGTAAACTGATTGAATGCTTTGACTTAACAACTATATGGGATTTTGTTCTACAAAAACTCATTCCTCTTTATTTAAAGGAATCAACTTTTAGCACACTAATCAATAAGTTTGTAACTAATTGACTAGTTTGGATAAATTGATTGATTGGTTTCATGAATGCATGGATTAGTTCAATAAACCATTATGCCATTCATATGAATTCAAAGGATCAATTATATACTACACATAATTATTTGACCGGTTTCAGTAAAATGATGGACTGGTTTTTATAAAGATAAATTTCCATTTTAAGTGTGTACATAATGAGTTGACTAGTTTGAACCACCAATTGAATGGCCATACATAAAATCAATTATTAATTATTAAATACTAAATTATAACATACATGGACATCACATTCACACTTTCAAACTTACAAACATTGTATATTTTTTAACTAATCATTACAACCTGAACATCCCTAAAAATCATGCATTTTTCTCATATTTTAAAACTTAATCCTACAATACCAAATCTAAAAACCCAATACATATAAAAACATATAAAATTCAAATTTTGAAAATTTCATAATACAAGGTTAGGAGATATATAGGGAATTTTCTACTAAAACATGTGACTTAACTCTCTCCTAGCCCTCCATTTCTTAATGATAAATAAAAATGAGCTAGAGAAATGATCTAAAGAGTGGAAGACAACCAATTTAAGCTTTATATTTTAAGGGAAAGATCACATAGTAAGAGGGAGTTGGACAATTTCAATGGTTGAAAGAAAGCTAAATAGAAGCGGTAATTACGGCTCTTTATAGCCAATAAATTGATACAATCATGAATGTGGTCAAGAAAATATTGAAAACCATAATTTCTAACATTCAAATTTGAATTGAAAAAAAATATTTTGTCTAAGATATGATAATCTCTCTTTTACAGATAGAATGGCGATTCTAGAGAGGTGCATATTAATTTAGAGTAGAAATGTCAAATAAGAAAGGGAAAAGGAAGGTCAACATGGGAGGAATCTCCTAGCTAAGCAAAATCATGTATGGAATTAAGGCATCAATCTCAAAAATTAATAGAGAAGAGAGGTTGAAGAAGACAAAGGAGTGGTAATCTTCTATCTCAATTTTTCAAATCAAACTTCTCATATTAATAGAGGTAGTATTAAGAAAGACTAAGAATATTTAAAATTGACTTATATTAGGGTTATGAATGTTCCATTTTTGTATAAGGAATTTTCATAAAAAATTAAGTTTAAAAAATGTACTCAGCTAAACAAATGAGTTGATCAATTTAGCCCACCTATTAACTTTTTTACTGACCAGTTGATTGATTCTTAAACATGTTGATCGGTTTTGTTGAGAAAAACTAACTAGTTGGAATGACAAACTAGCCAATTGGTTCATTGAACCAGTTAATTAGTCTACCTTAAAACTCATTTTATCGTATTTTGAAAACTTATTCAAATCTAACTTTTCTCAAAACTCAATTACAGTTCTAAATCAAAATCAAATATTAATAAATTCCATACTTTCTCATTAAAAAATTTCATAAAAAGATCGGGTATTACAACACTAGCACATTAAAGAGGTTGGTCCCTAAAGCCTACTAACCAAGGTTTAGGAATAGTATACACATAGAAAAACTCACATATTACATACAATAATGTAAAAAGGGTACTAACCCCATAAAACAAACTTGGGACCACACCATAGGCGTTACACTAGGTTGACAACTTTAGATATTTGTCTCGAATATCCTCCTCAACCTCTAAAGTAGCCTCCTTGGTGCCATGTAGTGACCAAAGGACCTTTACTAAGCAGAAACTTGTAACACCTTCAAATTTACTACTGAAAAATTTCGTTTAAATCCAAAGGTTTAGCAGAAGTGAAAGAATTTAAACCGTAAACTTGGGGGTATTACCGCCACACTTAGTACCAGACCGGTTCACTCCTACCGTTCTGATACTAAGTGTTAAGGCTAAACTAAACAATCATTAAGTAAGAATCATCAAAACATAGGTACATAGTTAACATAGATCATTCACGAAAACCACAAGTCAACAACAGTTAAAATATCGTTTGAGATTACAGCTTAAAAGTATGGTCTCAAAACAAGAAGCGTAGTACAAAATATAGCTAAATAAAACAGATCCCAAGGGACCAATATCCGAACCGCCTACTCACTCAAGTTAAGCCTTCCACCCCAAATTAGTAATCGATCAAACCTACATAGGAGGTCTGCTCCCCACCATTGGTGGATCATCACAGGACCCATTCAATCAAGGTAGTATCAGTATGGGTCCAATACTGAGTAAGGGCGCTGATGCACTAAGGCCAGACATGCAATCATACCACATAGCACACATAGCACAATCATATAGACAACATGCGATAACCCGCAAGATAAGGTCTGAATACTTTTCTAGTGACTTATTCCTTGTTCTCATTAATGATAATAAGTCCATTTCACACATTCTTTAATAATCCAAGTGAGAATGGGGACCCCACTATTATAGCCCGTGGATCGGAAATAAAAACACAGGGCAGAACGCCTCTGACCACTATTCTTACCTATGGACCGAACTGACCCCGCCTCACATGGTGTTCCACTGTAAGTACTTAGTATTTTTCCTGTAGTTTAACTTATTTACTTTGGGTCTATCGAGCCGAGGGCCCCACTATTATAGCCGGTGGACCGGAAATAAACACACTGGACAGAACGCCTCTGACCACTATTATAGCCGGTTGACCGGAACAAAACGCACAGGGCAGAACGCCTCTGACCACTATTATAGACGGTTGACCGGAATGAAATGCACAGGGCAGAACGCCTCTGACCACTATTATAGCCGGTGGACCGGAACGAAACGCACAGGGCAGAACGCCTCTGACCACTATTATAGCCGGTGGACCGGAACGAAACGCACAGGGCAGAACGCCTCTGACCACTATTCTAACCGGTGGATCGGACTGGGCTCGACTCAACAGTCTTTCGCTTTATGTTATTAGTGTCTTATCCATGTCTTATTGAATCACACAACACCCTTGACATGCATGCGGTTAATACTCTACTACTTTCCCTTCCAAAGGGACCATCCCATATTTTGAGACTCGTACCTCTTCTCACACCCTACATCCATCCCCCGTAGACTTAAGCATAGTGGCATATAGTAAGACACAATCTCCAAGAATATAGGCCACCCCAACACATATGATATCGACTCCGTATATCCTCATTCCTCTAGGGATCCTCCTCGGAGACCCTATTCGGACCTATGTGGCCCAACTCTTTCTTACTTTCCCAAACGTTACTTTGTTCTCTATCTCACACCTCATTTTTATTAGAAAATTCCCCAAATGTATTACTTTATCTTCCAAGTTCACGTGTGACCGACAAAACCCTAGTTGGCCACGCCAAAACCCTAGTTGGCCACGCCAAACCCTAGCACTTTACTTCCTTAACAAGTAACCTCCCTCTTTCACCCCAAAATCCCTTCTCTCATTTAGAAACCCATAATCATTCTTTATATAAGTGAGCTCTCACTCTCAACCCATACTCCATCCTTCCTTGATCATTTTTACCCTTGTGCCCTTTAAATTCCTCATTTTCTCCCAAAACCCTAATTGGGTCCCTTAGACACCCTTACATCGACCCACGTAAAATTTTACACCCAAGTCTCCAATGGGTCCATAACTTTGACATTATTTTATTCACTTCCTAAATCAACTTTCCTCACGTAAGATTCATTCCCATGCATAATTTAAACACTCCATCCAGACTCTCCAACACCCACTTACACACAAAACCCTAATAAGGTCTCTTATGCACCATCTTACGTACCATTTTTCATACTAAGTCTCCAATCATTCCAAGACTCTCCCAAGCTCTTACTTACAACCCAAATAAACTTTTCACATGTAAGGGTCATGCCCATGCAAGGTCTAGTCCCCCCATGCAAACTTCCCAAACGACCATTTCCCCATTGTTCTTTTATTATCATTTCATGCTACCCAAAACCCTAGCACGCATGTCCTAGAGGGCCATAGCAAGTCACATCATCAACATCAACATCAACATTAAACATGGAACATGGCATACATGTATAACATAAGGCACACACAACATACCTCATGATCCACGTTGCGCTACACAAAGCAGGTTATTCATAACACATGCGTAATACACATCAACATAGCATGCTCATCATTCACCCACACATTACATCACACATTGCACAAGGCCATAACATTCGTCCTTACTAAACACCCATAAGTAGAGGTAAGTAGAGACTTACCTGGATCCGAAGCTAGCTAAGCGAGATAAGAGGGAGAGAGATCCCTATCTTGTGGATCCACGAGAAAGCTTTCCTAGATCCGATAGAAATCAAAAAACTAAATTAGAAACTATCCTATCAATCAATAATTCACATACTCTAATTAAATACACACAAACGACACAAAGGATCTCTCTTAGAAAACGTGTCCGAAACTTAGAACTTAAAAGCATAGCCCTATTAAGCTTTAAGGTTAAAATTAAATCAAAACGGATTAATACAATTATCACTTGGGACATTTCAACTTAATTTGGAAAGACCGAGAAAGAATAATTGATCATAAGTTAATTTATCGAAAATAACTTATTTATTATGTTTTACAACTAAATAGGCAACCCAACCATTTACATAGAACCGAATCCGAACCGATTAGGTTAAAAAATAATTTAAATGATTTAAAACCCAAAGATAGAAATCGGTTAGATAAAATACACATAGCAAAAATCAATTTATAAAATCACCCCCGAAGATTAGGGTTTTTAATACCTAAACCACAAATCGGCCAAATCACTTTGATTACCTCAAATTGATAATTTTAAGACACAATTCAATCAATTTTAGATGAATCTAGACAATCAATTTCAACAAAACAATCTTCCGATTAATCAATTCCAGATGATCAATTTTCAAAATTAGGGTTTTAAAGCCCACGACATAAACTCAGGTAATTAAAATCAATTAATTCTAATTAAAGGTGTCGGAATACAATTAGGATCATTTCAACTACGTTTATAAATTTAATTTTAGCAAAACAACTATACAAATATCCAATCTCTTAATCTCACTTAAAATCTAGGGTTTTAGGCTCGAAGATGAAATTCGGTAAAATTCTATAAATTTAATCAAATTGAATGTTTAGAAATGCAATTAAACACATTTTATAACATATCAAATAATCAAAACTAATAAAAGAAACACCTAATTTAGCACAGTTAGGGTTTTTTGGCCCGGAACGCAAATCCGATCAATTCTTACCAAAACATATAAATTGACGGTTCGGAAATGTAATTAAATATATTCTAATGTAATTTATATAGTCAATTGAATAGAATAACCCGATTACACAATCCAATTTAAACCCGCGGGAGTTTTGACCTAAGAATCCAATTTTGATCAATTACGCACAATTTTCCCAAATCATCACTTCCGATATAAAATTAAATACATTTTAAATGATATTATAAAATTAATTGAGCGGAACAGCTCAATTATACGACCCAATTTCATTACACCGAAAATTTGACCTAGGAATCAAATTCTGATAAAACCTGCATAAATTACTCAAATTGACAGTTCCAAAATGAAATTGGATACATTTTAAAGCATATTGTATAATCAATTTGTCCAAAATCACCAAATCGGATGAATTCGAAAAATTTGGGCATAACCCGGCCAAAAATCCAATTTTTCCAAAATTCCAACACAACCACACAATTAGCCTATCCAAGTCAATCTTACAGCATATACATACATAAACAAACAATCAATTTAGCTTTTTATAAGCTAATTCATACCCAATTCATCAAAACAAGGGTTAGGGTTTTTCGAAAATTATACCAACGAAACCAACATAAATCGGGACAGGAAAATGCCGGAAAAGCTTCATGGGGGAACGACGGTGGCTCGCCAGTGGTCAGCGAGGCTCGCTGGTGGCCGGGCGGGGTGGCGTGAATTGCGTGTTGCTGCTGCTGCTGAATCGGCTGCTGCGCTGCAACTATCGCCCGCTGCTGCTGCGGCTGTTGCTACTGCTGGTAGCTATTGTGGCGGTGGTCGACGGCAGCAACCAGTCATGGCCAACGAGGAGGTTGGAGTGGAGGAGAAAGGGAGGAGGTGAGGGAGGTCGGCTAGGGCTTCGGGCTGCAGAACAGGGGCACACGAGAGAGGGGTCGGGGTAGGGAAGAGAAGAGAGAAAGGAAAAGAAGAGGGTAGGGCACCAATAGGGTTGTTCGTTTTTTTTTTTTTTTTTTACAAATACAAGTAGAAATATGTAAAATTATTATTGGATGATTTTATATAAAATTTACTTACAAAAAAGTTTATTTCGAAATGATCCGAACACTTAAAATTAATAACAAGCTATATAAAGAATTTCGGAAACATTTTTGGCAAAATTTACCAACAAACATAAAAATTTGTATTATTTACAAAAATTTATTATAAGACCTTGAAAAATTATATAATAAAATATTTAAGTCAAATTCTAATAAACTGAGACTAATTTAAATAATTTCCGAAATCGACCAAAAATCGTAAAACGGAAGAAAATTAATTCCGAAAAGAAATTCATAAATAAACTCCGAAAATCTTTTTAATTTAAAACTTCTCAAAAATATTAACGATTCCCGAAACGAATAAATTTAAAGTCGGAAATATTTTCTACGGATAAAATCATTAAAATAAATTTAACTATTTAAACAGAAATTCTATAATTAAATAATATATTTCATCAACGAAATATAACTCCAAAGTAAAGTCAAAATTACACGACAAAGTTATAATCGAAAACAAATCTAAAATATTAAAAATAAAAATAGGAGAAAGAACGGGAATACATATTTTTAACCGAAGATCAAAATTATAAGAATATTATAAAATCATTGTCGTGAACCAATTTGTCTATAATGGTTCGCAACGACAATGATTAATTACATTCAATTATGAATTTGAAATCATCGATAAATCCGTAAAACGAATTGAAATTAAAATAATTAATTATTTACACCAAATTACGCTATTAAAATCATTTAACTTAATAAATCTGGATTTTAAAAATACGGGGTATTACAAACTTTTCCTACATGTCAGTCAAACTATCCTATCCATGATGCTTATTAGTTATTCTTAGTATTTATAGATTTGTCAAGCTCCAATGACTCTAAATGGATGACATATGAAGGACCCACCACATACTTCCTTAACTAAGATATGTAGAAGACATGTACACATGTTATAACTTTATAGGTATGGCTGAATGGTAAGCGACCATGCTAACATGATCCACAATCGCACATGGTCTAATGTACCAAGGATTGAGCTTACCCTTCCTACAAAACTCATCACTCCCTTGTGGGAGGGAACATCAAAAGCACTATATTTCCCACCTCATAACCTTCAGTTCATCTTCAACTTTATGTAGCTCTTCTATTAGTCCTGAACTTCACTCATCTGATCTTAAATCAATAAAATTTACCTCGTTGTCTCCTAGATCATCTTTAGTCCCAACACAAACATTTCACTAATAAAATCTTAGCATAAGAGACCACAACATTTCCTCCCATAAAAGGCTTCAAGAGGCACCATCTTGATACTACTATGGTAATTGTTGTTATAGGAGAACTCAATCAAGTCCAAGTGGTCCTCCTAACTACCCCCAATATCTAACTCAAAAGATCAAAGTTTTTTCCCTAAGGTTTCAATAGTGATCTTCGTTTGACCATCAATGGTTGGGTGAAAAGTAGTACTCATCTTTAATAGAGTCCCAAAAGTAGCTTGCAACCTTTTCTAGAATTGGGTCAAGAATCTAGAGTCTTGATCTAAGATGATATCTTTAGGGACCCCATGTAATGGGACAACATACTTTCTGTAAGCGTTGGCTAGCTTCTCCATACTCTATGTAATCTTTATAGATGTGAACACTGTCGACCTAGGTAAGTAATCTATAAAAACTCAGATGGAATCAAAACTATTAATAATCCTTAAAATACTCACCATGAAGTCCATTGATATATTATCCCACTTCCCTTCCTGAACTTCTAGTGGTCCCACTAACCCTACTACCACTTGTGCTTAACTTTAACCTTCTAACAGGTCATAGATTGGGCAACAAACTCTGCCACCTATGGGGCCATCAATACACCTTCCTCAAATACTTGTATAATTTTTCCCCTCTAGGGTGGACAAAATAAAAAGTATAATGTTCATCCTCTAAGAACATCTATAGGGAATACACCATCTACCATGATATATGATACTACCATCCTCATATAGTTGAAACCCTTGGTCTCTTTCCTCCTTGATACCTTGCTTGATCCTTTCAAGCTTAATATTTCCAAGTTGATTTTCTTGAATTTCCTCAAATATCAAAGGAGTAATGGTGAGTACACTTATTCTTTCCTCAAAACTACCATCGGTGATCATCTTAATCTCCATCTTCTTAAACTCTGATCATAGTTGATTTGACAATATAATTGTGTTGAATAAATGAGACATCTTTTGACTATGTTCATGTGGCACCATATTAGCCTTTCCCTTATGGTAGGTCAATTCCAAGTCATATTCCTTAACCAATTTCAACCATTAAAGCTATCACAAACTAAACTCTAGCTACTTGAAGATGTACTTGAGACTCTTATGGTCAATGTAGAACTTGTGTTGAACCCCATTTAGATATTGTATCCAGATCTTAAGAGTGAACACTACTATATCAAGCTCTAAGTCATGTGTTGGGTAGTTGTAAAGAAACATATGCCATCACCTTCCCATGTTACATTAGAATGTAACCTAGCCCATGCTTGAAAGCATCATTATATACTTTAAAACTGTCAGATCCACTTTGCAATGTGAACATTGGGGTTGTATTTAGGTGCTCCTTGAACTCCTCAAAGGCTTTACTATACTTAAATTACATAGCCTTCCATAGCAAGTTAGTTAATGGGCATGCTATCTTAGAAAAGTCCACTAGAAACAAACGATAGTAACCAGCTAATCCCAAAAAGCTATGCCTCTCTTTGACAAAAGTTAGTACTGTCCATTCAAAACTTTTCAAACCGTAGAAGGATCCACTACCACTCTATCCTTAGAGATCAAATGCCCAAGAAATCCACTTAACCTAAAAAAACCCTCACACTTTAAAATTTTGGCATATAGGTGTTGTGATATTAACAACCCCAAAGTCTACCTTAAATGTTGTTTGTGCTTCTCTCGATCTCAAGAGTAGATGAGGATGTCATTGATGACTACCATGATGAACTAGTCTAAGAACGATTGGAATTTATTATTCATGAGAGACATGAATGTTACTATCACATTAGTGAGTTTGAAAGGCATTATAATGAACTTATAATGACATATCTCTTCTGAAATGTAGTCTTAGGGATATCCTACTATGCTATTCTCAGTTGATTGCTCCTCAACAAAGATCAATCTTGAGAATATTTTAGCTCCCTTCAGTTGGTCGAATAGGTCATCTATCCTTAGAAACAGATAACATTTATTCACCATAACCTAATTCAACCCTCAATAATATATTCACAACATCAAGCTCCCATCCTTCTTCTCCATAAATAGGACTAATGCTTCACATAGTGATATACTGGGTTGTATGTAACCCTTCCCTAATAAATCCTTTAGTAGGGCCTTGAGCTCTTTTATCTTCATAGGTTCTTTATGATACAAGGCTTTAGAAATTAGTTATGTCCCTAGAAATATGTCCATAGTAAACTTAACCTCTCAAACTAGTGGCATTCTTGGAATCTCCTCAGGGAATACGTTAGGATACTAGCGAGTCACTACATTCTACTCTAATGGCATCTAAACTACTTTGATATCTCAAATGATACACAAGAAGAGTGGATACCCTTTGTGAACAAGGTTTCTCATCATGATTGCTGACACAATCTTTATAGAGGTGTTAGGTTTACTCTTTTGATACTAGATTCTAACACATTTTAGTCCTTGCAAAACCATACTTTCTTACTCACAATCTATGAGTGCTCGGTAATTCCCAAACATATCCATACTAAAGATTACATTAAATTCATGTAATTCAAGTTCCATGAGGTTTAATGGGAATTAAAATTCCCCAAGCAACAAGTTCACACCTTTATATTACCCAGAGAATGTAATCCCATCACCTAATGGCAACACAATAGAAGTCAAAATACTAGTGGAAGGAGAAAAAGTATCTCTAGCTAAAAATTTGGATGATACAAAAGAGTGCGATGCACCAAAGTCAAACAATACACATGCTAGAAAAGTAGAAAAAGTAAGCATATCGGATATCACAATAGCCTGATGCCTTACCACTGATTTACTAATCACATTTAAGAGTCCTCTAAGAGGAACTCCCACATCAATGGCTGATCCTTGACATTGGTGAAAGGTGTCAGGCTCCTAACCTTTAGACTGACCAGATCGGCAAGCAACACTAGCTGGTGAAGAAGGAACCCACAAATTTTTGGCTACAACTATTGTACAGATTCGGTGCTCTAAGCTCTTATCAAACCTCTCTAAACACTATCTACACACATAGAAAGTCATCTTGTTAACTATACAATCTACTCCCGGGTGGTCTACTTTATAATGCTTATAGTTGTAGTGCCTCTCTTCGACACACCTCCCAAACTAACCTTTAACTTAGGGTACTAACTCTATGAAATGCCCCAAAAAATTCCTAATTTTAAACAGTATATTTAAATGAGGTTTGATTATAAAAAATTAATTAAATAAATTATTTAATTAAAATGAAAGGAACTTAATTAGGATAAATCAAGAATAAATTTATAACTATTTTTATTAGGAGGAATTTGGGTATTTTAACTAATTAAAGATTTTAATTTGGGAATTAACTAAATAAATTATTTTATTTAAAATAAGAAGGAGAATCCAAATTAATATTATAATTATAAATAATTTAATGAAAGAAAAGTTGGGTGTTTTGCTAATTAAAATGGAATTTGTGGAAAATCTTTCAAAAATCTTTTTTTAGCCTAAAAAGGATTTAAATATTATTTTATTTAAATATTATTATTTTTAAATATCCTAAATATTTAGATTAATTTATTTGGCCCTAACCTAGCTATTGTTCTTTTCCTTTTTCCTTTTTTCTTTTTCTTTCTTCCTTTTTCCTTTCCTTTTTCTTTCTTTTTCTTCTTTTACTTTTTCCTCTCCTTGTTCCCCCGACTGGGCCTGCCGCGGCCCAGTTCTTCTTTTTCTTTCTTCTTCTTCTTCGGCCCAGCCCGCACCGTCGTCCTGCCTCCGCCCTCAACACTCTGCGTTTCGTTCTGTGTTATACCCGAAACTTGTCGTTTCATTTAAGCATCTCCTTACCCTTCTTCCGCCCCTCTATGCGTGGCATTCCGTCTCTTAATTATTTGCATATAAATACCATTATTATTATTCCTAGTATTTATATTCATAACATGTTTTATTATTGTTTGATATAAAATTTATACTGAATTGTACTTGCAGGGTAGATAGTGATAATAAAATAATTTTATTTTTAGTTTCTATTTTTAAGTTATTAATTGAGTTATTATATGACTATTATCATTATTCTTATTATTATTAATATTATAATTATTAGAATAATTATTATTATCATTTTATTAATTATTCTTGAAAATCTTAGGCCCTAATTTTGTATAAACATTCTCACTTATGTATTTTAGTATTATTATTTCTATTGTTCTTATAACTATTAATAATAATATTATTATTATCTTTATTATTTTAATGTTATTATATATGTTATTAATTTTTTATTATTAATATTAATAAATAGTAGGTCATTGGTTATAAGTAGGGTCGAAACCCCACTCTAAATGTTAAAGCTTATATATTATTATGATTATTATTATTATTGTTTTACATTTACTCGTATTATTTTGGTGAAGGGTAGAAACCCTTATATTACCTTTTTTATTTTGAACTGCATTAGTTTTATTATTAATATTCTACTAGTATTTTGTAGAGTCAATCTTAGTATAATAATATTTTAATTAAAAATAAGGTCTTGGGATAAGGTAGAAATAATAGCATTCTTAAGAGGAAACCTAATCCTAATATTTTCCCATAGTAGGTGAGCCCAATCAAAGCTCTCAAGTAATATAGGAGCGTGCTCAAAGACCGGTGACATTTTAGGTAAGGGGTGCTAAGGCCTTTTGTGTGCTAATGTGCATTGTGTTCCTTATATGTTATGCATCCTATGTTATTATTGTAATTATTGCATATTTGGTATGGCATGGAGTCCAAGCATGATTTTGTGTTGCTATATGGCATGTGTACTATGTGTATTGAATAATATGTGTTTGCATGTGACCCTAAAAGACATGCATGTGAGGATGTTGGTATGGTTTTTATGGGGGAAAGGATGAAAAATGAGGATGGAGAAAGAAGTTGACCAAGAGATGTGAGTAGACCTAAGTATTTTAATGATTTATGAGAGGAAGAATAAAATGGGAAATGTAGGGTTTCGTGGGAGAGAATATAATTTATGATGTTATTTGGGAGAATGTAATTTATGATATAATATGGGAGAACCTAAGTTATGATTTGATTGGGAGAATCTAATTTATGATTTGTTTAGGGAAATCCAATTAATCCAAATTATGGTTTTGCTTGGGAGATTCTAATTTATGATTTTATGTGGGAGAATCTAACTTATAGTCTTATATGTTGGAATCTAAATAGTGGTTATGAAAGGGGAATATCTAATCAATTGTATTATGTGGACAAATCTTAGGTTCTGCTATGTATTGAATTTAGGGTTTTATATGGCAGAATTGTGGGTTAGATGGTGGTACTAATAGCTATATGGTGGTATCAGGGTTTACATGGCGGTATTAGGGTTTGTATGATGTTACTAAGGTTTGTATGGTGGTATTTATGGTTATATGCTGGTATTAGGGTTTGTATGGAGGTATTTATAGTTGTATAGTGGTATTAAGGTTTACATGGTGGCATTGATGGTTGAATGACGGTATTAGGGTTTGCATGGTTGAATTTAGGGTTTCAGGTGGAATTTTTAGGGTTTGCATGAAAAAGGTTTGAAGGTTGCATGGGGAGATTAATGTCTGCATGGGTATGAAATTTACGTGTGGGAAGTTAATTTGGGATGTAAGGAAGGTAATGTAAGTGTTGTTTGGGTGTTTGAGCACTTGGGATGAAAAATAGTACGTAGAGGATTATATGGGTACGTAGGAAACCAAGCTAGGGTTTGTGTGGATAATTAGGGTTTGTTGTGGGTGCTTAGAGTTTTTGGTAGCATCATGTGTATTTGGTGATTAAAGTGTAATTATGAGAGTGGAATTTATGATTTGTGATGTGTGAAGTGTAAGGGAGTGAGTCATGCATGTCCAGGGGTGAAAGCCTTTGAATAAGATACTTAATACATTAATCACGTAAAGTGGAAGATGTTATGACGGGCCAAGACCGATCCACCGGCATAATAGTTGCAGGGAATGTTTTCCCTCGCGACCGATCCACCGGCTAAAATAGTGGCATGGCATGTACCCTCGCGACCAATCCACCGGCTATAATAGTGGAGGATCCCGAGCTCAACAAAACAAAACGTTATATGTTGAAAGATATGGGAAGACACTAATCACTTATAGTGGAACACCGTACGAGAAGGGGCCAGACCGATCCACCAGCATATAATAGTGGCAGGGTATGTTACCCTTGCGACCTATCCACCAGCTAAAATAGTGGCAGGGCATGTACCCTCGCGACCGATCCACCGGCAAAAATAGTGGGGTTCCCGTAATCGTATGGATTTGAATAAAATTATGGTGTGAAATGATTCCTGATAAGAGATAAACTAAGTAATTGAATCGGATTATATATATGGGCCTTCATACTTTTACTCGGATGATCACATGAATTATGTTATCATGATTATGATCTTTTATTCTTATGCATGGTTTATGTGCTTACGTGTTGGCCTTAGTGCTCGGTTACCTTACTCAGTACGTAGCGTACTAATCACCCTTTTCATGGGTGTTGCTCATTCCCACGAGTAGTATGCCCTTCTGAATTTGTGCAGGTGGGTGAGATATCAGTTGGGGCTAAGTGTTGAGCGTGTTTGGCTCAAAGTTCAAAAGTGGCGTGGCCGTATTTCCTCTTCATGTGATTTTATATCATTATGTTATTTCTGGTGTATTAAATTTACTCTCTTATGATTCATTACTTGTATTAAGTGTTTCCAATAAATCTTTTATTGATTGTAAGATTATTCCCTACGAGGAAATAGTATTTCTTTTGTTATTTCTTTGGTATAGTATTTACCATTTTCTGATTAATTACTCGATTGAGTATTTTAATGAACCTTTTATTTGTTGTAAGTTTAATTCTCTTTTGGAAATGAATTACATTTCTTGATGCGTACTCTGATTTTGTTTTACAACCATTTAATGATTATTTGGAGTTTAGTTTGTATTAATTTTTTAATTGATTGTTAATCTCTTCTTTAGCCTTAGCACTTGGTACTAGAACGGTCGGAGAGAACCGGTCTAGTACTAAGTGTGGCGGTAACATTTCTAGAATTCACGGGTTTTAAGTATTTCTATTTTAATTGCTTCCGCTTTAAAAAAAAGTAGTGAATTTTAGGGTGTTACACTCTATGCTCCTACCATACGCAGACGGCATGCTTCCTCAAGAGTAGGCCTTCTTTCTCCTAATGACGACCTTAATTTTCCTTTTGCTCCATAATTGGTCACTTTGGGCTTAGATGACTCTCGAAGCCTCTAAAGCATACTCATACATCCCCACCATGTTTGGTAAAATAACTCACACAAGTAGTTCTTGGTATATGATTCCCAAGCCAATCATAAAATGGTGGACTTTCATCACATCATTAGCCTCCACCTCTAGAATAAACTAGAATAAGTCCATGAATCTTATGTAGTACTCCTATATTAACATGCCTTCCTACGAAATGATTATGAACTTGTCATTTTTTTTTCATATAGAGATTCCTAAGGTAGAAACCGGTATGAAGTGCCTCAAGGAATAGTCCCCAACTCATAGGCTCCATGCCTCTACACTAGATGCTCCTACATCAGGCATCTGCTCTTCCATTTAGTTAATATACTTCCACATCAACCCTCTTATCCACAAGGTAACCACATGCGGTGAAGGTCTTCTCCATGTATTTGACCCATCTCTCTATAATTTTAGGGTCCCCCTGAGCCTCAATGATTGGTGGGTGGTGATGCCTGGCCCTCCTAAGCCAATCTTTTAGGACTATTGTGGGTACTGGCATAGATGGCTGTGGTACTCGGAGTTGGTCTACTATGTAGGCTCCGACGATCTCCATGAATGCCTTGATACTCTCCTAATAGCGATTAGCAACCATCAATTCCTAAGGACTAGGAGTAGTTAGAAATAATTCATTACCTAATACTAAGATTAGCACATCAATTTAATAGAACGGTATCTAAAGCACATTCTCCAACCGACTCTCGATCACAAACATTTAGGGTTTGAAAACTCTTTACTTTCAACTAAACACTTAAGGAAATTGACAAATAATTTCAAAAAAAAAAACTTATAGTGTCAACTTAAACAATTTTTTAATGTGAAAAAACTTTAAAAGAAAGTTGTAGTAGCAATATGTGGTATGAGGTTAATATTTCATAAAAATGACACTTTTGTAAGAAAACACTCTAATACCAACCTATAACACCCTTATTTGTCACTACAATAAACCCTTAGGAAGAATGTGGTGTTACCATCATACCTAACATAGGATAAGCATAGACGTCTATCCTTTGCTAGAAAGAAGGCTGTGAAATAAAAACCAAACAACCAATAGTAGAGTACACAAAAACTAGTAAGATGATATAAAAGGTAAAGTTCTAAGTACAAGACCGCTGTGGTTCAAACTATTGAAGTATGCGAGGAATAAAAATTAACAAGGGTATATGGTTGAAATTAAGGAAAAATAATAATATAGAAAACCCTAAACTCCAGTCCATCATAGACCTCTCTAAGCCTCTAGAAGTCCAAGCTCTCAAAACCCAATACCTATATGATATTAGCTACTACTAGCCTTACCCGAAAACCTACACATGGCCCTCTGCTCAAGGAAATGAGTAAGTCAACAAGAAAATGGGCATGTTAATATGCTTTATACTAAGTAAACCAATTTACTTCATCAATAGAGTTACCAACACACAAGACATTCATACATACAGGACATATAAACAATTTCATGCACTCTTCATAAAAGAAGAACGTGTTCTATAATGATCACATTAGACATAGAATGGTTCGTAACACTTATGACTAATCATTCTCAATACTTTAGTACTACATCATGGCTGTCCATACATATGTTCCAAGTAAAATGATTCAATTAATAGTATAGTTACATTCATCTAGCCACACATGTTTTTCTATAGACTATCTTATATATGACCATTGCTTTTCCTTTATTCCATTTTCTCTTAAACTACATCCTTATGTGAATTTTTTATTCCAATTATTATCCATATACTAATTCTAATTTTTATCATTATCATTTAGCATTAGACTTTGCACCACCCTATGACCTCACATACCATAAAAGCCTATCTAAACAATGGGGTATAAAGTCCAAGTTGAAGCCAAGTAACAACAGTAAAAATAAGTCCAGGCCGAAGCAAAGTAACTACCAATGGATATAAGTCTAAATTGAAGCCAAAAACCATCTAGGTAACAAGACCTTTTAGTATCGATATCCCCTAAAACATCATTAGTATCTAAAGTAAGGCACTAGGGTCCAGTAAGATACCGACTAAAGGCACCACTAATGCCTAAAGGTAGACTAACCCCTAGTGGCTAATTGAGGACAGGGTAATGCAGACCCATACATAGCTCGATTGTTTTGTATTCTTTACGTTGTTACATTATTCTTGAGGATACATGAGGAAATAAGGCCCATAAAATATGTAAACAAGACATTCACATACATTTTCTATGTTAACCCTTTATACTTCCCAATCGTGTGTGGAATTTCTATTAATACTTACTCAATATTAACCAAATCCATCATATTAACCCATCTAGGGCAACGTATGTATTTCATCACTCCTTTCAAAGCCATCAAATTTTTATTTGGATTTACCTATCAAGGCATTTAAACACCCATTGAAGATGCCATGAATCATGCTTCAATCAATACATCCATTAGGTTATTAATTCATGTTAGCATATGTATTTTACTCATATAACTATGTTAGGCATAATCTCAAAGCATATCCAAACTAATAAATCAAAATTGCACAAACTAGCTAACCAATGAATTAGTTTAGCAAACTAGTTAATTGATTCAACGAACCAATTGATCTGTTTGGGCTGAAAATTCTATTTTAGCTCTACCAAACCCAGGATTCCCTTACACAAGTTGATTAGTTTAGAAAAACTAGTCAATTTTTAATTAACTTATCAATCGATTCAACTAAACCAAAAGATGGGTTTAAGTAGATAGTAGTGCAAAGGTCACTACAGATTTTCCGACCAATGGGTTGGGTTAACTAGTCGACTGTTCTATGGACAAATTGATCAATTAGATCTAATCATTTAATCAATTTTCCCTTGGACAACACAAAATAGGCTTTTGCATTCAGATCATACTTAATAATCTTTACTATACTAAATTGAAACATGAGTTAACATCACATTAGCACTTTCTAACTTACAACCCTTTCATATTCACAATTAATCATCACAACCTAATTTTCCCTCAAAACCAATCATTCAACTCAAATTTTACGACATAATCCTTCATTATCAAATATGAAAACCCAATACTCATACCAACATATAAAATATAAACTTTAAAAACTTCAGATTAACCAAGCTTAACCAAGTGACATTTTAGATGTAAGAATAACTTACTTGATGGAGAAAAAACTTACTCTACATAATAAAAATCAACCTATAAAAATCTTCAACTTGGAAAACCTTAAAAAAATAGATTCAAAGCATCATAATTTTTAATACGTACTTTTGAAATACAGGGCTCAAACTAAAGGAAGAAAAATGGCTTACAAAGTTAAGAGAAATAAAAGGGATTTTCTATTGAAAAGTGTAACTCAAATTTCTCCTAAATCTAACCCTCCCTAGCTTAAAGATAAACAAGAATGACTTAGAGAAAGCACCTAAAGAGTTGAAGAGAACCAAATTAAGTTTAGATTTTAAGGGAAAGATCACATAGTCAGAGGGAGTTGGATAATTTAGGTGGCTGAAAGAAAGAAGAGTAGAAGGGATGATTATGGATATTTATAGCCAACAAATCAATAAAATCACAAGTGTGGTTAGTCATAGATAAAAAAAAATCTTAATTCCTACCATTCATATTTGAGTTGAACGGGTAGATTTCTTCCAAGATATACTAGCCTCTCTTTTAGCGATGAAACGGTGATTTTATAGAGGAGCATATCGATTTAGTTTATAAATGTCAAAAATGAGGAATGAATCTCCCTGCTAAGCATAATCTTTTCTAGAATCAAGGCATCAATCTCAAAAGTTGTAGAGGAGAGAGGTTAAAGAATATAAATTCAAGGTCATCTTTCACCTTAATTATCCGAATTGAACAACCCCTTAATTTGAATGGGGTTATCAAGGTTCCATTTTGGTATAAGTAATTTTTCAAAAAAATTAAGCTTCAAAAATATACTTTACTCGATAAACCAACCGATCAATTTGGCCTATCAGTCGACTATTCTACCAACAAGTTGATTATTTCTCTAGACCATTCGATTAGTTTTATCGAGAAAAACCATTTAGGGGGGACAACGAAATAGTCAATCGGTCCTCCTAAAAACTCTTTTTATCCCATTCCTAAAGCTTATTTAAGTTTAACATTTTTCAAAACTTGATTTTAGTTATAAATCAATATCAAACATCAATAAATACCCTAATTTCTCATTTAAAAATTTCACAAAAAGATAAGGTATTACAGGTGGACAAGATCCCTAAAAGGCTATATCACCCAATGGGAAAAAAAATAAGTGGTTAATGCTCATTCGTCTATCGATCAAGCTAAAGTAGTTGATTATTTGTATGACCATCCAATTGGTGATTCCAATAGGTCAACTAATTATGGTTCAAACGTGAAATAGAAAGGTGGCATTACACAAACCTATTAATTGGTTTATTGAAGCCATTAGATGGGTTATATATAATATCTCGTTAGTCATATGAACATATATGAATATTGTCATAGCTTAGAGAACTAGTTGATGTGTTCATGCTACTAAAAGATTTCATTATTCAAATAAGTTGATTGGTTACAAAGTAGTCAATCGTTTGGTAAAACCATTTGATGTCTTTAAACAAAGAGGAAAGGTGTCTGTAGAATAAAAACCAATGGACTAGTTAAGTTAAATCAGTTAATCGGTTTGTTACACTAGTTAATCTAAATTTGTTCTCATTTAATTCCCTATTTTAAACCAAACCATTTGATTGGTCTCTAGACTAGCCGACAGATGCCGACTAGAACAAAACAACAGGTTTAAAACACTCTAAAATATTTGGAAATCAAGATCAAACATGAAAACTCTTGAAGTTAATCCAAGTCTATTGTTAAAAAGAAATTATTTAATGAATTTTCATCAAAATGTGAAATTCCTCAACTTAACTCTTTATACAGAATCCATGACTTTAAATAAATGATTCTTAAACCATAAATTTTGGTCATCTCCGTACGTTCTTCTCTTGAGATTGGAAAACTTGTTTCCCTTTTAAATTGCACAATTAAAGAATTAATTTCATTGAGTGTGTTTAGATTTTTTCAATTTTCAATCATAGTGCATATACACTTAAGCTAATACATTAGTTTTTAAACCCATTTTTTTTATCATCAAAACATGAAAAATGAACTTCTTTCACCTATAACGTTAATAAGAACCAAATTTATGAAGGTGAATGATGAGAGTGAGGGTGTAACACCCCCATTTTTCAAAAATAAAAAAAAATCATTTAAATACATTGGGGAAGCGGAAATACGTAAACACACTAATAGAAAAATAGTGTGCTACAACTGCATCTAACACAAGATAGGTGCCTCACCACCTACCTCATATTAGACACATGGCTAAGTATCTAACCAACCAAATGCAATGAAAATTACAATGCGCAAGAAAAGACTTAAAGATATGGAACTAAAGATTTACATATAAAGGTTATATACACCTAAAAATGGTACAAAAAGTACATTAGAAGAAAATCATTAATCAAAGTAAACCAATTTCAAGGAGGGATATCTTGGTCACTCAATGACACCAGAATAATACCTCTGGGAATGCCTACACAAGACCTTCAACTCATGGATTAAGCAAGAGATTGCAACAACAACAACCCCCATCAGTATATATACATACTAAGTAAAACGATCTACCATTAATGTGGATTAAGGTAAAATCAAGGCCCATAAAACATACTCACAATATGTTATACCATAATGTACATACAATACCCCTACTATATTATTCATGTACTATCACATGAGGTTATACAGGAAATGGTTGGATCCAACAACATATGCTCGATCTTAATCATACAGACATGTAGACATGTAGACATATATAAATGACTCTTCAACCATGGATTCTTTCAATTGAAGGATTATGATTATTCTTAACATGAATCATGCAAATAATTCATGAAAACATGTTTGAATAACATAAACATACCACAATGAGGCATTCACAAGAAACGTAGGATAACGCATGTTGTATATATATATAATGATAGTTATGGCCACATTATACATTCATAAGAATACATGATTAGTATAACATTAAGGAATGCAGTTTACATAGTTTGTTTAGAACCAACCAATGGCCATGTTTTGTTAAAGTTATAATATCATTCCTACGAAGTAAAATTTATAAGAAATGAACATAATTATACAATAACTCATAATATTAGTAATGTCTGAGTTCTTAAATACTCAAGAGGTAAGGTCAAGTATCATTCAAATGAAATAAGTGTATCTAAATTATGCATAGAATAGGATAAGGATAATTTAATATAATTTTGGGTTTCATTCTAGTTATTATCTTGCATTAGGTTAACATATAACTCCTTAATAAATTATTGAGCAATAAGTGGGATCATTCACAATGGTCTCTCAATACCATGGAAGGCATACAAAATAAATAGACATAAATTTATTGCTCATGCCAAAGCTACCTGGTAGACAAAAAGTCCTAGATCATCCCAAAGTAACTCTCCCATGGTAACTAGATCCATTAGTATTGTTGCCCCTTAGCATCTCATTAGTGTCTAGAATATGAAAGGCATTGGGACCAACTAGGATCCCGAGAACAACACAGATCCTGCCCAAAGGCACCTAAAGATAAAACACCCAAGGTAAACTAACCCCCAGTAGTTTATCGAGAATCCTATAATCTAAGACCCATAGTGCTCCTTCCACTTTAAGCGATTAGTATCTTATTGGATTAAGATCTCATAATACACCAAGGCATATAAAAGATATTATACCTAATAATAATTATTTGAAAGAAAAACCAACCATATAAGGATCTCACATCATCCAATATTCCCATTAGAAGTATCTTAAGTGACCATCCCATTACCAAATCAATTATACCAAAAGGTTAAATTATATAATGTTAATATCGACAATAAATGTATAATCTAACATGTGATTTCTATTTATTTCTCTTGTTAAAAATTCAGTCTAGATCAAGCTAAATGATAAGGCTAAAGCCATAGTTTATTACTTAACCATATTCTTACCATACATTAAATTGTATTCCAGTCAGTCCCTAAGGCCAAAGATAAATGTCCGATTTGAGGTCAAACTAAAGTAAAACTCTAGCTCATGTAATTTATCCATTTTTATCTCAAGAGCCAAGTGGAGGTCACTACTTATTGATTAGGTCAAAGTGATATCAACATAAGGTTAACTTCATGTGGTCATTTATTTCCATGTTATTTTTCTTCTATATATACTATGTCATTTAACCTTATAACATTCCACATTTTGATGTCATGACGTATGTCTTTAGAAGTCTGTTAGCCGTCCTTTCAATTCATTACAAAGATACTAGCCATAGGAAGATTCTGTTTTTAGCCATCTAATCCTCTACTCATTCCATGGTAAAGAAAAAAGCTAAAATGTGTTTCTAAGGCTAACTTAGTCAAATTAGTATAATTATTTCATTAATAAGTTTACTCCATATATTAAACTTAATTAATCAAGGTAAATGATATATATCTCCAAAATTTGTATTTAAATAATTCTATTAAGTGTTATAAATTATGTTGCACATAAAATTACTTTTCTTATTGTGTGATTATTTAGGAAATTAACTCAGAACATGGGAGTGGATCAAGATGATTGTTGTGTAGCTGCTGCTGGGTGCTATTACAGAAAATGTGTTGTATTAATTTGTGATTATCCCATGTGATGCATTCGTCGACATATTTGGCTAATGAGAATTAAGTTGGATGTGTAATTTGCCACCCGACTCATATTTATTGGGGTATCTGGAATGTGGATTACTGAACCCTTAGTAACCATGATTAGCTAACATATTTTTGCTGATGGTAATTAATTGTAATTCCATTAATTGGGATTATTATACATTGTAGTTATTTTGTTGGAGTTAGGTTGTTTCATTTCCCCAACTCTTCAACCCCTGATGTGTAGTTGATTTGGCTGATTTTGGGTTGTGTTTGGGTAGATCTGTTGTAAATTAAGCGTGAGCCCATCGTCTGTATACGGTTGTATCATTGGTATTATATATACCATATAAAAGGCGTATAAACGTTTGTATGAAACACTTACTTTGGTCGAAATACATTTCTAATTGAATTTTTGGAATTCTCTCTTGACTTCTCTCTCTCTCGCGACCTTCTCATTCGCATCTTCTTCTTCTTCCCCGATCTTCTTCCTTGATCTGCTTATCGATCTTTTCTATTCTACAACTTTAGAAGCCATTAATTCAACTGTGCTCTGAGTTTTCTAATCTTCCTTTGGATTAAAACCCTTAGACTAATTATCTTGGCAAATCGAACCCCGCTCTCAATTTTTGGATTCGATGAAAACTTCTGAAACCTATCCAGGTTTCATCATTTGGTATCAGAGCCTCGAATCTTCGAGTGCTCATGGTTTAATTCATTTCTTACTGAAAATTGTTGTTCTATTCTTAATTCTTGAGTTCGCTCACCCGTGGTTTCGAAGTGTTGATTCTAGGGTTTGTAACTGACAAGAATCGAATGATTCTTGTTGCGATTAAGCCGACGACAAAGAAAGTTGTTCTGAAGGAGAAGGAACTATTTGGGAAACCCTAAATAACTATTGGCACAAATTCGTAGTTAGGGTTTGGTCAAGATTCTTGAATCTTGACAATATTCGAGAAATACTTCTCGATCGGTAATCTCGAGCCTTACTTTTACTAATTACTGCAATTACTAGACATCAGCTTAACATTCTTATTACGAGTTGACACTCTGCTCACACTTGAAAGAGTGCGCAGGTAGTAGTTAAGTTCCGGCGAAACCTTGGTTCTAGAAAGGGTAAAGGACTCCAAGAAGAGGGGTCTTATCTCATTAATTGGCTTAATTGCACAATTTGCTATCGCGGTAATCTTGTTCCTTTCTTGAAAATTCTCTTCCTTGTTCGGTTCAACGACTGCTTAAAATTATTGTGTTCTTCTGTGTTGTTCTAGTAGACTCTTTAATCTTGTGATTGTGCTATGATTTCTTTTATATAATTGTGATCAAATTGTTGTTCTGATTGGATTGATAGTAAGGTGTGATCTTGGCTATAGATTGATTGTTACCCGTGTTCTTTTATTGTACTTGATAAAGTAAACCTCGATAGGATTTATAATTTCTAATAAAAACCAATCTATGAATCAATCTGTATTGGTATCTAGCAATGATTTATTAGAGACCCTTAAAACGTTTCAAGAATAAATGACTGCTTAACTAGCTGTTTTATCTGCTAACCTAGAACAGAGAATAAGAGAACAAGAAATGAGAGTCAATGAATTGCAGAATAATAGAATAGATAACCAACATGTTGGGTTATTAGGAAGGGTTCCCTTAGACCCTAGAACTAGGATTCTACCCTTAAATAATTTAGGAGAACTAGAAGGTCAAATATCCAATAATAGTGATAGGAGGCCCAAACAGAATAATAGGAAGGAAAAAGAGTTAGATCTAGTTGATAGGAATCTAGGTAACCTTAAATTTAATATACCTAGATTCAATGGGAGAAATGACCCCGATTATTACTTTGAGTGGGAAAGAAAGATAGAATTAGTGTTTGAATGCCATAATTATTCTGATGAGAAGAAAATTAAAGTAGCAATAGTAGAATTCATAGACAATGCATCTTCTTGGTATCATAATCTTGTCTTAACTAGGCATAAGAGTGGAGAGCCACCTATACAAACATGGGATGAATTTAAGATTTTGATGAGAAAAAGGTTTGTTCCAAGTCACTATTATAGGGAATTACATAAAAAGTTGTAGACATTAAATCAGGGGAATAGGTCTATAGATGAATACTTTAAAAAACTAGAGGTGTTAGTGATCAAAACAAGAATTGTTGAGGATGAGGATGCTACAATGGCTAAATTTCTTAAGTGGATTAAACTCTGAGGTAGCTGATAAGGTAGAGTTATATCCTTGTGGAACCTTAACTGAAATAGTTAATATAGATACCAAGATAGAGATTCAAATAAGGAGAACTAGGCAGTATAAACCCCTTGGAATTGGGATTAGGAGTACCCTAAAAAGGAATTTTGGAGGACCCAATTCTGGAAACTGGAAGAATAATGGGAGGTTTGAATCTAGAGGTAAGGGTAATGAGGTTGAGGTAGGAAATAGGACTGATAAGGGGAAGACTATAACAGCTAATCCTACTAGTGGTTCCAATAGAACTAGAGACATGAAATGTTTTAAGTGTAGGGGATTAGGTCACATAGCTTCTGAGTGTCCTAATAAGAGGAACATCTTGATTAGAGATTCTGGAGATATAGAGTCTGAATTTGAAGAGGAAGAATTGGAGGTTAACTTGATTAGGGATGATATTAGTGAATTAGAAGAAGAGATAGAACTTCCAGTAAGTAGAGAACTTTTTTGTGGTGAGTAGGGCATTAAATTGTAATAAATTACATGATTCAATTGCAATTCAGAGAGAAAACATATTTCATACTCAATGTTTGATTGATGATAAGTGTTTTAACATGGAAATAGATAGTGGTAGTTGTATCAATGCTGCTAGTACTTCATTAGTATCTACATTAGGCTTACTAACTACTAGATATCCAAAACCTTATAGATTACATTGGTTAAATGAGTTAGGGGATGTTAAGGTTAGTCAACAGGTTCTAATAAATTTAAAGTTAGGTAAGTATGAAGATTCTATTTTGTATGATATTGTCCCAATGCATGCTGCTCATTTATTATTAGGAAGATCTTGGCAATATGATAGGAGAGTAACACATGATGGGTATAAAAATAGATATATTGTACATAAGGATGATAAGAAAATTATTTTAGCACCTATGACTCCAAAAGAAATCTTTGATGACCAAATTAAAATAAAGTCTGATTATAAGGAATTATCCAAATAGAGTATAGAGACTGGAACTAGTTCAAATAAAGTTAAAAGGTCATCTGGGATTTATGCTAAGAATGGAGATGCTGAAAAGTCTATTAGACGACAAGCAAGTGTATATTTGATGGTTTATAAAGAATTTTATGAGTGTGAATTAGAGTTAAGTGAGGAAATGCCTACTGATGTTAGGAAATAGTTAGAGGAATATAGTGAGTTGTTTCCTAAGGAGATTCCCTATGGATTACCTCCATTAAGGGGGATAGAACATCAAATAGACTTTGTACCAGGAGCTGTTTTTCCAAATAGGCCTTCTTATAGAGCTAACCCTGAAGAAGTTAAGGACCTAAAGAGGCAGGTTTCTGAGTTATTGAGTAAGGGCTATATTAAGGAATCAATGAGTCCCTGCGCAGTCCCAATACTATTAGTACCTAAGAAATATGAAAGTTGGAGGATATGCATAGATAGCAGGACAGTAAAGAAAATAACCATTAAGTATAGATATCCTATACCAAGATTAGATGAAATGTTAGATCTTCTCCATGGTGCTGTGATTTTTTTTAAAAATAGACTTAAAGAGTGGATATCATCAAATTAGGATGAAAACAGGAGATGAGTAGAAGACAGCCTTCAAAATAAACTTTGGGTTATATGAACGGATAGTTATGCCATTTGGGTTATCCAATGCTCCCAGTACCTTTATGAGGCTTATTAATCATGTGATTAGAAATTTTATTGGAAAATTTGTAGTTGTTTATTTTGATGATATACTTATCTACAACAAATCTTTAGAAGAGCATTTGAGGCATTTAAGAATTATTCTGGATGTGTTTAAAATAGAACAATTGTATGCTAATTTAGCTAAGTCTAGGTTTTGTTTAGAAAGTGTAGTATTCCTAGGATTTTGTTTGGGTAAGTATGGCATATATGTTGATAAAGAAAAGATTAAAGCTATTCAAGAGTGGCCTATACCAAAACCTGGGACTGAAGTTAGAATTTTCCATGGTTTGTGTTCTTTTTATCGTAGATCTATTAGGAATTTTAGTACTATAGCTGCTCCTTAACAATGATAACAAAAAAGGAAAATGGTTTCAAATGGGGCTTAGAACAACAAAAATCTTTTGAAACTCTTAAAGCTAAGCTAACCCAAGTGCCTGTATTAACTGTTCCTAACTTTGAAATGATGTTTGAATTAGATTGTGATGCTTCAGGGTTGGGAATAGGGGTTGTACTTTCTTAAGAGGGTATACCTATAGCTTATTTTAGTGAAAAATTAAATGGTAGTACTTTAAATTACTATACTTATGAAAAAGAATTATTTGCATTAGTAAGAGCATTAGAAGTTTGGCAACATTATTTATGGCCTAGAGAGTTTGTTATAAACACTGATCAAGAAGCTCTCAAATATTTAAAAAGTCTGCCAAAATTAAATAGAATACAAGGTAGGTGGATTAAATTTATTGAAATTTTTCCTTATATAATTAAGTATAAAAGGGGAGGTGATAATGTAGTGGCAGATGCCTTATCTAGGAGACATTCCTTGTTGAATGTTGTAGATACTACTTTGCTGGAATTTTCTTGTATCAAACTTTTATATTTGGAGGATCATGATTTTAAAGAAATATATAAAAATTTTGAAAATGCTACAAAAGGGAAATATTATATCACTAAGGGTTACTAATTTAGACAAAATAGACTTTGTATTCCTGATTGCTCATATAGAGGATTATTAATTCAAGAAGCCCATAATGGTGGACTAATGGCACATTTGGGATTTCAAAAAACTTTAGATATACTAATTGATCATTTATATTGGCCTCATATGAAAAAATATGTGTTAAAATATTGTGTTAATTGTATAGCTTATAGACAGGCTAAGTCAACATCAAAACCTTTTGGATTGTATACTCCATTGCCTATTCCTAATCAGCCCTGGACTGATGTTTCCTTGGATTTCATTTTAGGATTGCCTAGGACTAATAGAGCCAAAGATTCAATAATGTTTGTAGTAGATACGTGTAATCCCCCAAAATTTTAAGAAACTATTAATTTAATAAATAGCTTTTATTTAAATAAATTAGCTTTTAAAATTATTTAGTTCAATTATTTTATGGATTTTTTAGTATAAAAATTTTGATTGGAATATTTAATAAATTAAAAATTAATATTTTGTTATTTTACCATATTATTTGTACTTAAATAATTTTTCAAACTAATATTTTACTAAAATTATCCTTTTTGAACCAATATATTGAATTATATTGAATCAAATTATTAAATTAAATAAATTATCAAAATATTATATTTTATTATTTTCTAAATTAAATTACATTATTTTTCTCTATTTTTCATTTTCCTTTCTTTTCCTTTTTTTTTTCCCTTCTCCTTTTCTCCTTTTCCTCCTCCCTTTCTTTTTCTTTTTTCTTCTTTTCCTGGCTAGGGCTGCTAGGCTGCCTCTCCTCCTTGCGTCTGGGCCATCGGCCCATTCTCCCCCACCCACACGCACAACCGACCCAGCCAGACCAGCCTCCTTCGTTTTTTTTTCTTTTCTCCCCAGATCGGGCCGGTCCACTCGCCCTCCTACCTGCACCGGCCTGGTCTCCCTCCCTCTCCCTTCTTTCTTTCTTCTCCACCTGCCTCGACACAGCAGCCCAATCAATCCCCTTCGCCATGACTGCCACCAGTTGCTACCTCTCGCTGCCACCTTCCTGTAACCACTACCACCACCTGCCTTCCTCCCTCTCTCTCTCTCTCTCCCTGCCCCCTTTTTTTCATTATTTTGGAAATTGGGCAGCCATGCACCCCAGCCCGCATGGCTCCCTTACCCTCTTTCACCAACTTCCCTCCCTGCCACCCTAATCCCTGCCATCGGATCAGCCCCTATCTCCCTACCCTTCCTCTTATTTTTCTTCTCCCCTTCAGTCCTTTTTCCTTGCCCAATTATTGTCGAGCCTTATCCCCGATCCTCCCTCCTCTCTCATTATCTTCCTCTCCCATTTTCCCCTATTTTTCTCCACCGCCACCCTCCGCCGCGTACACTGCCGAACTGGACCCCGTAAGCCACCTTCTGCCACTGTCTACTACCCCCTACACTGCCCCAACACCATCTAAGCCACCCCGCAACTCTCTCTTCCTCTCCTCTTCTTTTTCACCCGGTTTTTCACCCCTCCCGACACCCACCTGCAACCCCTCCTTACGCCACCGTCCGGCTGCCTCTTCCACCACCCAAGCCACCATTCAAGACCCTGCAACCCCCTCTACCACCGCCATGCCTTAGTTGGTCGAAAACAGCCCTTGCACCCCTCCATTTTTCCCTCCACTTTTCCTTCCTTCTCACCCCTTCCACTCGACCCACTTCAGCAGCCACTTTCGCCACCTAACCACCGCCGCCTCAGCCACCCTTGGCCGCCAAAAACCCATCCCCAGCATCCACCTACACCCCCTCTTTACTCTTGCACCATCTCCTTGCCTTGAAACCTCCCCCATCCATCTTCTTTTCTAGCCTAAAGACCCTAACCTGAAAATAACCAAATTTTCTTCCTCCACCCTTCCCTTCAAGCCTCCTCTAATTATTTTTGCATGCAGCTCATGCTGCATATGCAGCATGAGTTCTTGCATTATTTGGCCATTTTTATTAAAATCTTTAAGGTATTGGTTTTTCTAATCAAAGCTTGAATCTTTAATCGGGATACCGGTAAGATTCAAATTTTGCGGAGAATTAAGGTAATCGTTAAACCCCACTTAAACGCATGATAAACGTATGATTACACATTAGGAATTTTAATATGTTATTATGGTTGATATATGGTTGTTGATATAAATTATATGTTTGCTTGTATTCTATAATAAAAAGGAAAGTATGCTCTTTTATGTGATATGTGTGGAAATGTTTCCTAAGGGAAGAATTTTATTATTAATGTAAATGTTAATCAATTATCCATGTATT
Source organism: Tamarix chinensis (assembly GCA_030549775.1). NCBI lineage: Eukaryota > Viridiplantae > Streptophyta > Magnoliopsida > Caryophyllales > Tamaricaceae > Tamarix > Tamarix chinensis. The sequence goes on from CM060181.1 coordinate 68,330,410, forward strand.
TTATGTTATTGTGACCATTTATGCATGAATAATATTATTGTGAGCCCTAGGGGCATTTTTGTAATATTCCTTGCGTTAGATTATGGCGTAATATGTGTGGGTGCTAATATGTATTATGTTAAAATATAATAGTTTGTGGAGTTGGATATTGTTAATGGAGTGTTAATATTATTATTTCATGTGGAAATGTTAATTTAATAAAAGTGGGGTAATAAAGGGGGTAAAGTGTTAATTTTGAAGGAAAGGGCAATATGGTAATTTTACAAGTGAGAAGGGGTATTGTGGTAATTATGGAAGTTAGGGATATTATGGTAATTTTATGAGTAAAGGAAAAGGTGATAATTTTTCAAGTAAAGGGGCATTATGGTAATTTTTGGAGGTAGAAGGGCAAAATGGTAATTGTATAAGTAAATGGTAACATGGTAATTTTATAAGTGAATGGCGAAATGGTAATTTTATAAGTGAGGGGTATTATGGTAATTTTGGGAGTAACGGGCTAATATGGTAATTTTGTAAAAGAAGGGCAAAATGGTAATTTTGTAAGGGAAGATAAAAATGGTAATTTTGGATGTAAAAGGGTAAAATAGTAATTTGCAAAGTAAAAGGAGTGTTATGGTAATTTTATGAGTAAAAGGGGATTGTGGTAATTTCGTAAATAAAAGGATATTATGGTAATTTGGAAGTAAGGGGTAGAAGGGTAATTTTGTAAATAAAAGGATATTTATGGCAAACTTGGGAGTAAGGAGTAACTTGGTAATTATAATAACAATGGAGGATAATTTGGTAATTAAATTATGATCAAAAGGGGGCAATTGGATAATTATAATAGAGAAGGGTAATTTGGTAAATTTACCAACAAAAAGGGTATTATGGTAATTTTAATAATAGAGAAGGGCAATATAGTAATTATGATAATAGAGAGGTGTAAATGGGTAAATATAATTATGGAAAGAGTAAATTAATAATTGTAATTATGAAGAAAGGTAATTTGAGATTTATAATAATTAAAAAAGGGTAAAATGGCAATGATAATAATTGAGAGGGGTAAGATGGTAATTATGATAAAGGAGAAGGGTAATTTGGTAATTTATCCAACTAAAGGGGAAATTTGGTAATTTAATCGACTAAAGGGTAAATTGGTAATTATTTAACCAACCAAAGGGGCAAAATAGTAATTATGATAATACAAGAGGGTAATTTGGTAATTTATCCGACTCAAGGGCAATTTAGTAATTATAACAAAGGAGAAGGGCAATGCGGTAATTTAACCAACCAAAGGGGAAATATATTAAGGATAACAATTATGAAGGGTGAATGGTGATCTAAAAAGCGTGGCAGATAACTTGGTAACCTAAACCGAGTAAAGGGTAAATTGGTAAATACGCAACCTAAAGGGTAATATGATAATTTGTCAAGTAAGGAAGGGATGACCTAGCTATTATATAAGTAAGGGGTAAATGAGTAATTTGTACCTAACATGTCGTTGAGATTGTTGAATGTTATAATATGATTCAAATAACGTTGATTAGTAAGGTAAGATTATTTGATAATTAGTAAGTAACATGAGAATGAATCTTAATCTAGAATTATATGAGATTATGATGGCCTTAATGGTTTCTCTGTGATATCTTGGATAACCATCTGAATAAGAGATGATTAATGATATCGGAACGATTGAAAGTGAATAAGTATCTAATTATTGTGCTTTTGGTGATCACCTTAATTAAGACATTAATACTTAAAGTGAAAGATCTTGAGATTGGGAATGGTGACTCTGTAGGGGTCGCTACCCTAAAGACGTGGTTTAGTCCACGATTATTCTGGTATTTGCAGGTGTGCCTTTGTGCCCCACCAGGCCCTATATCTTACTCTTTCTAGCTCTATGGACCTAGTTAGGGGGTATGCATACTTATGGATTAGGTGTCCTTGTCGGTAGGGTACTGAGTAGCTTTATGCACCAGTACAACCAGGGTACCTTTGTGTCCTTGGGTTCTTGGTTGAAGGGTACTGAGTAGCTTGTATGCACCGGTACGACCGGTGTACCTTTGTGTCTCGGGTTCTTGATCTCCCATCCGAGGCAAATAAATGGATTCGTTGTGTTGATTAAGAAAGGAAAAATACTAATCATGAAAGTGAAAGATTATGAGTCGGGCCCAGTTGGATTATGATATTGATTACCGATCCACCGGTTATAATAGTGGCCTAGGAGCGTGTTGCCCTGGCAAGTGATTATGAGTACCGATCCACCAGATATAATAGTGGCCCGGGAGCGTGTTGCCCTAGCATGTGATTATGAGTACCGATCCACCGGATATAATAGTGGCCCAGGAGCGTGTTGCCCTGGATGATGTTGATATATATACCGATCCACCGGTAAAAATAGTGGGGGTCCCGAGCTCAATAAAAGCGGTTATATATAGGTGAATAAAGTTATGGATATAAAATATGAGATTGAATGAATAATGATGGACTAATGGCTTAAGGCTGAAGGTATTGATTTTGCACTATGAAATGGGTTAAGGCCTGAAAGTATCGATTATTCATAATTGCCTATTGATATCTGATGTGATTGTTAATCAGGTGAATGTTTTATATACACCTCTTGTTATATATGCATGTAGTTTTATACCATGTGTGACATTACGGGCCTGCTTTTAAGTGTGACTTTAAAGGGTTACTTAGTATTGTAGTACTGAAGGGTTCCATTCGTGGGGCCCCTGCCTATTCAATGGGCAGTGTCCCTTGCAGGTCTTTTCCAGGTGCTATTCAAGGGGGCAACGGGAAAGAGCATAAGGATTATCCGGCCTTTAGGGTTTCATTCCTCAACTTTTAATGTATGGTTTAAATGTAATTTTATTCTTGTAACCACCATTGGTGGAATCTATTCCTATAAAATATTTACTTGCGCTACTCTGATTTAATAATGGTTTCAATTTCTAGCAATTGATATTTTATTCTTTAGCCTTAGCACTTGGTACTGGAACGGTATGAGTGAACCGGTCTGGTACTAAGTGTGGCAGTAATATCCCCGAAATTCACTGTTTAATATTTTGCTTCTGCAATTTCTTTTAATAAAACGAAATTTTTCAGTAGTGAATTTTGGGGGTGTTATAATAGGTTTAGTAAGATGGCCCATTTTGTACCTTGCAATAAAACTAATGATGATCTGACAATAGCTGAATTATTCTTTTCTCATATAGTTAAATTGCATGGAATACCTAAAACAATAGTGTCAGATAGGGATGTTAAATTTTTGAGTCATTTTTGGAATGTTTTGTGGAGTAAATTGGGAACTAAACTATTATTTTCAACCACATGTCACCCTCAAACAGATGGACAAACAGAGGTAGTAAATAGAATATTAGGTAATATGTTGAGAGCTGTCCTTGGAAAAAATCTTAAACAATGGGAAATTGTATTACCTCAGGTAGAATTCTCTTATAATAGAACATTACACTCTACAACTAAAAAGACCCCATTTGAGATTGTGTATGGCTTTAATCTTTTGACTCCCCTTGATTTGAGCCCTTTGCCTAATTCTGTGTTGCATAATTCTGATGTTGAATCTCGTGCTGTGAACATAAAGAAATTACATGAATCTGTGAGTCAACAAATTGCTAAAAGGGTTCAATAAATGGCTGAAAGTGCTAATAAAAAGAGAAAGAAAATGGTTTTTCAACCAGGAGATTTAGTTTGGGTATACCTTAGGAAAGAACTTTTTCCAAATCTTAGAAAATCAAAATTGGATCCTAGCGGAGATGGACCTTTTACTGTAATAGAAAGAATTAATGATAATGATTATAAAATTTATTTACCTACTAAATTTGGTAATGTTAGTGATTCTTTTAATGTTTCTGATCTCAGTCCTTTTGTGGGTATTAATCTAGTTTCAGAGACGAAACCTCACCAAGAAGAGTGGAATGATATATATCTCTAAAATTTGTATTTAAATAATTCTATTAAATGTTATAAATTATGTTGCACATATAATTACTTTTCTTATTGTGTGATTATTTAGGAAATTAACTTAAAACATGAGAGTGGATCAAGATGATTGTTGTGTAGCTACTGCTAGGTGCTGTTATAGAAAATGTGTTGTATTAATTTGTGATTATCCCATGTGATGCATTCGCGGGCATATTTGGCTAATGGGAATTAAGTTGGATGTGTAATCTGCCACTCGACCCATATTTATTGGGGTAGCTGGAATGTGGATTACTCCACCCTTGATAACCATGATTAGCTAACAGATTTTCGCTGATGGGAATTAATTGTAAATCCATTAATTGGGATTATTGTATATTGTAGTTATTTTGTTGAAGTTGGGCTATTTCTTTGCCCCAACTCTTCGATCCCTGATATGTATTTGTTTCAACTGATTTTGGGCTATGTTTGGGCTGATCTATTGTAAATTAAGCGTGATCACATTGTCCATATACGGTTGTACCATTGGTATTATATACGCCATATAAAAGGCGTATACACGTTTGTACGAAACACTTACTTTGGTCGAAATACATTTTTGATTGAATTTCTCGAATTCTCTCTCGACTTGTCTCTCTCCCTCGCGCGTCCTTCTCGTTCGCATCTTCTTCTTCTTCCCCGATCTTCTTCCTTGATCTATTTCTCGATCTTTTCTGTTCTACAACTTCAACAACCATTAAATCAACTGTGCTCTGAGTTTTCTAATCTTCCTTTGGATTAAAACCCTTAGGCTGATTATCTTGACAAATCGAACCCCGCGCTCGATTTTTTGATCTGGTGAAAACTTGTGAAACCTATCCAGGTTTCATCGGTAAACTTATAGCTACTAGCATCTTAGATCATTATCAAAGCTTGAGAAAACTCAAAATATCACATTTAGGATGAAATAAGCAACAAAAGCAAATATCTCAAAGACCAGTTGATGAGATTTCAAAAACTAGTCAATCAGTCTGTAACACCCCCAAATTTACTACTGAAAAATTTCATTTAAATCCAAAGGTTTAGCGGAAGCATACAAGTTAAAACCATGAATTTAGGGGTATTACCGCCACACTTAGTACCGGACCGATTCAGTTCTACCGTCCCGGTACCAAGTGCTAAGGCTAGATCAAGAAAATCGTGAAGTAAAACCACCAAGGCGTAAGTGCATAGCCAACATAAAATGTCCAGGAAAATTAAGGCGCCAACAGTGGTTAAAATATCATTAGGATTACAATTTAAGAGTTCCACTCCAAAATACGAGCGTAATACAAATACGACTAAGAACATGACAAACGGAAACGGGAATAACAAGATGTCCGGCCAGCTCACTCTCAGCCCCAACCAAGGTAGACTCAATACTCAGCCCCACACGATGCCTTGTAGGTGTCGTAGGCATCGAAAACAAGATCTCCTACCTGCACAAGGTCAGAAGGGCTCTTTGCTCGTGGGAATGAGCAGCACCCATGAAACGGGTGATCAGTACGCTACGTACTGAGTAAGGTAACAGACGAGCTAAGGCCAGCACATAGGATATATAGTACAAGTTCAGCACATAGACAACATACAATAACATGCAAGAAAGGGCTGAATGTTTCCTCAGTGCTTTGTCCTTTTATTCTCATTAACGATAATAAGTCCATTCCACACATTTCTTCAATAACCCATGTGAGCGCGGAAGCCCCACTATTATAGCCAATGGACCGGAAGATATACGCACAGGGCAGAACGCCTCTGATCCACTATTATAGCCGGTGGACCGAAAAATAACGCACAGGGCAAAACGCCTCTGATCCGCTATTATAGCCGGTGGACCGGATCACGGCCCCGACTCACATGGTGTTTCGCTTTAAGTACTTAGTATCTTTCCCATGGGTTAACTTATTCGTTTGGTTTTTCGAGCGCGAGATCCCCCACTATTATAGCTGGTGGACCAGAAAATAACGCACAGGGCAGAACGCCTCTGATCCACTATTATAGCCGGTGGACCAGAAAATAAACGCACAGGGCAAAACTCCTCTGATCCACTATTATAGCCGATGGACCGGATCATGGGCTTTGCTCGACATCTTTCGCTTTACGTGATTAATGTCTTATCAGTGTCTTATTAAATCACACATCACCCTTGACATGCATATCACTACCCTCTACCTCTTCCCTTTGAGGAGACCCGTCCCATATATTGAGACCGTCCTCCCCTTCTCACGCCCGATGTCCATCCCCCTCTTACTCTTATACATAAGGAAACGTAGTAAGGGCACACTCTCCCAAGAATGCGGGCTAACCCTAACACAACGATACCGGTCCCGTATGTCCTCGCCCCTCTAGGGCTCCCCCTTGGAAAACCCTAATTTGGGCCTACATGGCCCAACTCTTTCTTACTTGTCCCAACTTTACTTTGTTCCTTGTCTCGCATCCCGTATCTACTAAGAAATTCCAAAAATATATCCCTTTATCCCCCAACTCTGCATGTGACCGCCAAACCCTAGTTGACCACACACAAACCCTAGCACTTTACTTCCTCTCCAAGTAACCTCCCCTCTTTGCCCCAAAACCTCTTCTCTCATTTAGAAGCCCATACTCGTCCTTCATACAGGTGGACTCTCACTCTCAACCCCATACTCCACCCCTCCTTGATCATTTTTACCCTTATGCCCCTCAAATTGTTCATTTCCTCACAAAAACCCTAATTAGAACCCTTAGACACCCTTACACCGACCTACGTAAAATTTTGCACCCAAGCCTCCAACGGGTCCATAACTTTGACATTATTTTACTCACTTCCTAAATCAACTTTCCTCACATAAGATTCATTCCCATGCATAACTTAAACACTCCATGCAAACTCTCCAACACCTACTTACACACAAAACCCTAATAAGGTCTCTTATGCACCAACTTACGTGCTATTTTTCATACTAAGTCTCCAATCAACCCAAGACTCTCCCAAGCTCCTACTTACAACCCAAATCAACTTTTCATACATAAGAACCATGCCCATGCAAGGTCTAGTCCCCCCATGCAAACTTTTCAAACGACCATTTCCCCGTTGTTCTTTTATTATCATTTCATGCTACCCAAAACCTTAGCATGCATGTCCTAGAGGGCCATAACAAGTCACATCATCAACATCAACATCAACATTAAACATGGAACATGGCATACGTGTATAACATAAGGCACACACACAACATACCTCATGATTCACGCTGCGCTACACAAAGCAGGTTATTCATAACACATGCATAATACACATCAACATGGCATGCTCAACATTCACCCACACATTATATCACACATAGCAAAAGGCCATAGCTTCGTCCTTACCTAAGGCGACGCAGGGCTTGGAGCACGCTCCTCTAGCTCCTTAGGGCTCGGATTGGGGTCACCTATTAAAAGGGGAAAAAGCTAAGTATTAGTTTCCCTTATAAATACTATTAATCCTTATTCTAGTTTAAGGTTAGGGTTCTTATCCTAGTAGGGGCATTGTAACAACTAGGGTTTTTGCTCTAAATTATTATGCTAAGTATTACTCATTTATATATCTTTAGTTTCAAAACTCGGTGTTACACTATATCATTAGACCCGTTAGTCCCCATCTTTATAACATTAGTGTTTGCTTGACATAGTAAAATAATGATAATTATGGTAATAGTAAACTTCTAGTAGTGATACTTATGTTGGTGTTAGTATTAAAATACTAATACGACGGTTGTAATATCAACAAGTCAACACTCCTAGATAAAAGTCACATTTTGAATAAATAGTGTAAGGGCTCCCATATTTTGTCACCCTAATAGAGTTAGCATATGGTAATATCAATAATAGAAATGACACTAATGTTAAAGGTGTTAGGTATGGTAACACAATATTACATAGTTCCAACACTTATGGTTAAGTATGTTCAAAGCTAGGGTTTTGGGAGAGATTATGGCTTGTAAGAAAATAACACCTTTAGAATACAGAAATTAATAATGGTAATAACAATAATAAAAATAATAATAATAATAGTATTAGGAATGTTAATAATAAAGATAAGGATACTAACCTTAAGTTAAATATACTAGGGGTTAGGGTTGGAAGGGTGATAATATGATAGCATTACGGATAATACAGAAATGGTATTAGTTAATAAGCTAATAATAATAATAATAACAGTAATAATAATAATAATAATAATAATAATAATAATAATAATAATAATAATAATAATAAGTGTAATAATAATTATAATAAGTGTAATAATACTAATATTAGTTATAAACCAGTATAGGTGGCATAAGAAAAGGGTTTTAGGGTTCAGGTGAGTGGAAGACCACTTGAGGACGGTGGTGGTCCGGCGGCGGCACGAGGCGGCGGCGGCGGCGATGGAGGAGTAGAAGAGAGAAAAGATGGGGAAGGTCGCTAGATGGGAGGAGGAAAAGGAAGGTTAAGTGTGGGGGAGGAGACAGCAGGGAGAGGGCAGTGGAATGAGGGTGGTGGCGTGAGAAGGGCGGTGGCGGACGCGGCGGCCGAAGGAGGGAAAAGGTGGTGGAAAATGGTGGAGACCGGTGGAGGAGGAAGGAGGGGTAAGGATGGTATGGGCAGGTAAAGGAGGACCTGCTGGTCACTTTGGGAGGTGGAGAGGTGGTTGATCACGGCGGAGGTGGCGGCAGAAGGTGGCGCGAGGTGGCGGGGGTGGTTTTTGGGAAAGGGATTTCGCACGGTTGTGGCGGCACGTGCAGGGTAGGAACGGGGGTAGCGACGGTTTGGTTGTGTGGAGGGTGGTGCAAGGAAGGTTTTGGTGCGTGGCGGTGGTTGCGGCGGTTGCTAGAGGCGGCGGAAAGGGCGTCTGATCTGGCAGCGGCGAGGCAGGGTTTCGGCAGGGTCCAGAGGGGAGGACTTGCCTTGGCCGTTCGGGGAGGGGTATTTATAGGCAATTGAGGAGGGGAAAACGACAAAGGGAAGAAGGACGACATGCGGGGGCAGGTGCGGCAGGCCGCCGTCCGGTGGTGGCAGCCGGTCGTAGGTCAGTGGTTTGGTAGGCTTGTTTGGCGGTGTACGGGAAAAGGAAAGGAAATCAGGACGCGTGAGGGCTAAGACGATTGTGCTGGGTTGATTTGGGAAAGAAAGGGACGGGAATGGCAGGGGAAGGACGGCCAGACGACAAGGTTGTCAGCGGCGGCAGGCTGCGAGTTCCAGGCCTGCGCGAGGAAGAAGACGACGGCATGGGCGGACCAGCGGTCCAGGGAGAGAAAAGAAAAGGGGGGAAAACCGGCCGGTCGGCAAGGGTTATAATGTTCATAACCTCAACGCGTCGTTTCCTTAGTTATACGATCAAAACGCGTCGTCGTGACGTTGGCTGGCAACGGTTATAAGGTTTAATAATCACGACGCGACGCTTCGGCGGGTTGACGGGCAAAACACTGCGTTGCACGCAAGCGTCGGCCAGCGAACAACACTGGGCCGTGGGGGAAGGAGAAGGGAAAAGAAAAGAAGGGCTGGGCCACGGGGAGAGGCCCAACCGACGAGGGGGATAAAAGAAAAAGAAAGGAATAAAGGAAAATGAGGGGAAAGAAAAGGGAGAAATATTTTATTTAAGGTTTTGGATTTTTTTATAAATTATTTAGAATATTTGTGGGCTATTTAGAATATTAATATTTATAAAATATTAAATAAATTCCCTTTTTACTTAGTTAGACTATTTTAGACAAATCTCCTTAACTTCCATACTAATTAGGAAAATACCCAAATTTTCTTCCAATTAAATTCTTTATTATTTTCCTCTTACTTTACCTTAATTGATTCCCTACATTTTAAGTAAATAAATTTATATGTTTAATTCCCTACTAATTCCTCATTTGGCCATAATTTCGAAAATTAGGGTTTTGGGGTATTTCACAGTCCATGTATCTGATCCATGATTAATACTACTAGGTCAGACACCAACCAATTGATTGGTTGACCCAACTAGTTAATGGGTTAGGTTAAACCAATTGATGTTTTTGGCTAAACTAGGCAATGGGTTTAGCCCAAGACCAAGACAACTAAAGTCATAGGCCATCCAATTGATGGCTCTACTAGACCACTACATAGGTCTTAGGGATCAACCAATCAATTATGGAGACCAATCGATCTATTTGGGAGAAAACAACACCAATAGAAGACACTTAATTTCCACAATCATTGTTTAATCAATCCAAAACTCAATCTCAGTTCATCTAAGGTTCTTAACAATGAACATTCATGAATCAACATGCAAAATATAAAAATCATGCTGAAAATCTCAATAAAATCATGCTTGCACTTTTATGAACTTAACAAGAACTGGCAAAGCATACATCATATTCGCTTCATGGTAGGCCATTATGCAACAATCTATTCATCATATCACACATACTATTGTCACTTAAGATAATTAGAATATCAAAGTTCAATACAAATCTAAAATCATGTGTATGAGGCATTTGAAAAAAAGAATTCAATTTAAGCTTCATGCTAATTCTCTCATTCATTCAACATCTACATACATTGCACATTTTTCCATTTGAACTCATACTTTTACTAAAAAAAATAGAACATAAATTTCAATTACTCATTCTATGTTCCAAAAAATAGTAAAGATAATGGTTTACCTCAAGGGAGTGGAGAAACATATAAAAGTGAACAAAAGTCTATGAAAATCCAAAACCTTTCTGAAGTTAGCAAACAACATTATTAAAACATAGTAAAACATTTGAAATAATGTAAGGAATATCTAGTAAATTTGGAAACCTAGGAGAGAAATTAGAGAAAACTAACCTTCTAAGGAAAAAAAGAGAGAACACAAGAGATGAAATGTAATCCCTCACTATTTTCCCAAATCTAACCTCATCTTTCTTATTATAAATCAAGAAGGAGCTAAATAACTTATTAGAATAGGAAATGAAGATTGTAAAATGAAAATCGAGGAGAGGAAATGTGGTGAGGAAAGTATGCAGAAAAATAGGGAAGATTGGAAGTTAGGGAAGAAGTGAGGAAACGAACCATTTAGGCTTGAATTACTAAGGGTTTTAGGTGGAAAAATTAGGGTAAGAGGTGCATAAATTGACACCCCAAAACTCTAGTATGACTCCTAGCTCACATGTGTACAATCTCAGAGATTCAAACTTGACAATTTTTGCTATCAAGCTCAAATGGTGAAACTAAAATGTTCAAGAAATGTACCTTAGAATTTTTTGAATCATAAGAAAGGAATGTACACAACAAGAATAGGAAATTATCTAGTTTCAAAACTCATATTTAAGGAACAAATTAGTCGATCGCTAACTCCAAACTAGTTAACTGGCATTTTGAGAAAATCAATTATCTTCCAAAATCTAAACCAAACTCAACCAAAACCATACCAACCTTAAACACACCTCCAAAACAAGATCAAAAACACTTAGATAACAATCAAATATATAAATTAAGGCATATTAGAGACCCTAAAAAGTGGAGTATTACAATACTTCCCACTTAAAAGATGCTTTGTCCCCAATGGCTAAGAAGGTCTGAGATGCCAAACATCCATAGCCGATAATGCATTTGTGAAAATCCTCCAATAATGATAGGGTTACCATTTCATGTAAGGAATAGGATTGCTAATCTTGCATCACACAAGTAGGATGATAACTAGTTTAATAGTGATAAGATGAGAGTGCCGATGACTATAAAGGTAAGGTTTTTAAGTCTGGAATGAAGGGTTGTCAACTATTCAAGATCAGTCGTAAGAAAGAAAAAACACAAATATCAATAAAGGTTCGCTACTATTCATTAACAAAAGATGATTTTTAAGGAAACTAAACAATTGTTTCAAGGCAAGTAACGAAAAGGGTTATAATACATAGCAACAATGTTAAACAAAAGTTGTTGCTAGGAAATAGACAATAATGAGGAACAATATAAAGGATGATTCAAACATAGTTGGAGTACAAATCTTAATTGGGGATGGGCATCAATTTATTCATGGAAGAAGGATAAAGATGAAAAGGGCAATCTATCAATGATGCTCCACATGTACAACAATTAAGAAAAGGTTGGACTGAGAATGCATACTAATGAAGGAGAGACTATCAATAATAACCAAAAGGTTAAGGCTTCTACCCCCTGAAAAGAATTTCATTCCAAACTGAAAGTAAAGCCAGATTTGATATTTTCAGCAAAACAAGAGGACCCTAAACAAGAAAAAATAGTTGCAAGAAGACATCAGGTGAAAATGGAAGGTTCAAAAGCTTAATGATCCTAGAGGTCTACCTCAAGCTTGCTCTCATGCACAATATTTTTTTGTGGAGTGGCACTCATTACCTATTCCACCGTATACCACAACCATAGCACTGAACCTTATGGCCGTGATAATCTTTTCCTTTGTTATCTTTCTTACATCATTTATAGAAGTAGTGCCTCCTTAGATGGATCAAGTCAAGTTGGAATGTAGATCCTCTTCTCAGGTTTCCATACATCTAAACCATCTTGTTGACATGTGCATACAAAATTTTCTCCCTTTAGTACTTCTTTCCTACCATTATGCCTTGGAGATGAAGCTTACATGTTCCCTCAAGCACTCTCTTATACATGGAATTTAGGTTCGGTTGTGTGGATCCCTTTAGCAGCTCCTATAATTGAGCCTCAAGACCTAAAAAAATGAATCTTCATTTCTTCACTTGCCTCAACCATGGGTGAAAAATAAGCTAAGCCATTAAACTTGTTGTACTACTCCTCTATAGACAAGCTAAATTGGCAAAGTGCTAGATTTATAGGGTAGAAACAAAATCCTAGGGATCCTACAAATGACTCCCATAAAGTAGGTGATTCGCCACACAGCTATCACCCATGCCACCAAGAGTTTTTCTTGCCTCGCAAGTAGAAAATTGTAATTCCTGCGTTCTTGCTTCTCAGGCACCTATACATGATGAACAGAAGCTCAAAGATATGTATCCATTCCTCCAAAGTGTCTAGGTCCTCCTAGCCTTTAAATATTGGAATGTAGTTACCAATGACCTTTCGTAGCCAATCCTCTAGGATTGGTTAGATGATTATAGTAAGTAGTGGGCATGCTTCCTTTTAGTGCATTTTATTTTCAAGTAAGCCATAATGATTGCCATACACTCCTTGATTTTCTCAATATGGGGACTATTGTTTGTCATTGATATCTTAAGGTAAGGTTACTTCAAAAAAGAAAACCAAGTCAACTGGGTATAAGGCCCAAAAAACTATTTCACACTAGCATAGAGAAATATCTATCCCCAACCCATGCTTGCTCACATGATATTTCGAGTTTGAAAATACTTGAACATTCAGTCAAATGCTCAAAGGAGTTGGAAAATTATTAAAACAACTTTTTTTGTCAATTCAAAAAATTTTAAATGTCAAGAATCTCAAAACAAAGTTGTGATACTGGCTTTTGGTATTGGCTCAAACAATTTAAATCTAGAGAATACTTTTAAAGTAAGCTCTGATACCATCTTCTAACACCCCTATTTTTTACTACCAAAAATTTTTATTTAAATATATTGCAAAAGCAAAAAATACTTAAACACAATTATAGAAAAATGGTGTACTACCGCCTTATCAAACATAAGATAGGTGCCTCACTATCTACCTAACATTAAATACAAAGCTAAGTATCCAACAAACCAAATACAATGATAACTAAAGTACACAAGAAAACACTAAAAGATATGGAAGTCATGGTTTACAAACCAAGGCTATATAAGCCTAAAAATAGTAAATAAAAAAATTACACCACAAGAAAATCATTAATAAAAGTACACCAATTTTAAGGGATGATGCCTTGGTCACTCAAGGACCATGAAAGAATATCTTTGGGAATGCCTATGCTCAAATAAACCACACTATGTAGAAGAAGAGGGTGGACCACTCACTGATCATCCTCGAAAACCAACACACAACCTCCTATTCATAGGATTGAATATGGAATTGCAACAACAACCCCATCATTATGCATACATACTGAGCAAACAAATCTACCACTAATGTGTATCAAGGTACAAGCAATATATGAATATTCTATGTCATACCACACTATGGCATACCAAAATGAACATGCAAGGCTCTTACTATATCATTATATACTTTCACATTAGGTTATATATGAAGCACATAGATCTACTTACACTCTCAATGTTAATCATCCAAGCATGTAGACATATATATGCAACTCTTCAACCATGGATTCTTACAAGAAAAGGAGTATGATTATTCTTAACATAAATCATGTAATAATTAATGGAAACATGTTTGAATAACAAAAACATATCATAACGGGGCATTCAAGGGAAACATATAATAGAACAACATGTTGTATGCATATACATATATACACACGCACATACACACACACAATGATAGGTATGAAACATTATACATTCATTGGAATACATGATTAGTATGACATTTAAGAAATGTAGGTTACATAGTTTGTTTTGATCTAACCAATAGGCATCTTTGATTAAAGGAGCATGACTGTACGCTAACTCATAAGTAATGAGCATGACTATATGCTAACTCATAACATAAGTACTGTGCTAGTTTAGGAAACATAGGAATCCTATGTATATTTTCTTACTCTTGACTTTTGCTGAAACACATCAAAGTTTTCACTAAGAAACATGGCCTGTATTAATTAACACAAGACCACTAAGTTTCTCACAAAATTCATATCCTTCACTTAAAATTCTCCAACACCTACACGAACCAATAAATGTTATGTTATGCTTCAAATAACCAGTCACAACTCATAATTTTCCACCTTTCTACAGTATTTGTGATGCATGACATGCAAAGACCTCTACAAAAAACTCTACCTCAATAACAGATGTGATGCATATGAACACCAATCAAGTCTGGGAAACACTCAAACATACCCATGGTTAGTGGATTCGTTAGCATATTAGTAGGATTATCTAAAATACCCACTTTCTCTATCATAGGTTTTCATGTAGCAAAAGAACCTGGTATAAAGTAGTATCTAATGTCAATGTGCTTCGTTAGACGATAAAAGAATTATGACTATTTGCTAAAAAGATAATACTCTTACTATCACCTTGAAAAATTGGAGTGCCATGACAAAACACCAACTCTTGTACTAAACCACCAACAAACATGACTTCTTTAAAAAAACCTTTATTAGAGCCAAACAGACAACCTTAGAACCTCTAAGGTGAACACTAGCAAACTAGAGTACCTCTAATCATTAGGACCACAATCAAGATCAGAGTAACCTATCAAAATAATAGTTAGAGCTGGTAATTAGGCGGGTCAGGTCACTATCGGATTGGGTTAAATAATAATCAAGTCATATCAGCTTTAGATAATCTCGGATCATTTTATCAGATCGGCCTAGATAGGGTTTGATTTGGATTAACTTGGTATCGAATAATCTCAGGTTATTCCTCGAATCAAGTCGGGTTAAGATTGAATGGACTCAAATTTGGGTTATTCTAATTTCAGTTTGGGTTCGGATCGGACTTGGGTGAGTTTGAATTATTATATTTTCGGGTTGAGTTTGGATCGGATTCGGGTTATTTCAGTTGCGAGTCATGCTTGTGCTATTTTTTTATTCCAAAATATTTTTAAAGACTAATTAATTTAAGATTGTTTATTTCAATTTATCTTATTCAATTAAAAGTAAATTATTATATAGATTTTTTTTGGGCCTTAGAAGTTTTTGTCATTATTTCATCTTTGAAGATGTATTTGATGTTTCAAATTTAAATGTCTTCAAATTAGATCACTTTTCTTTTTATGTTAAGGTATAAATTATAATTCAAATTCATTATTAGCTTGTTGTCATATCATATTGAGTTCAAATATTATTTTAAGTGTATATTATATTTATATCTTGTAAAGTCCTTACATAATATTGACTTACAATAACCATTGATAATTGATAACAAATGAAGGTTTCTAAGGTTATACTTCTCACATTATTTTTCAAATAGATTGATTACATCATATCAACATAATTATAATTAATATAACAATAATAATAATAATAATAATATTATTATTATTATTAATAATGATAATACAAAAAATAATGTGAACAATAATAGTAGTAGTAATTATTGAATATCAATTGTTGTTGTTGTAGTAGTAGTAGTAGTAGTAGTAGTAGTAGTAATAATAATAATAACACATTGTTATTTTTTCTATATTTTGATTTGATCATATCAAGCTAAATCAAATAAAAATTAGATAAAGTAAGTAATAATGACCATTATTGAAAAAAGATCAAATCATATTGAGTTCTTACTATTTAACATTATTGATGTAACAAAAACACTAATCTTTTATTTTTATAATGAATAATTAACATCCTCACATTAGATTTTTTCTACTTTTATATGATGTTATAGGTATTATATTGCAAAGTGTAGATACTAACATATAGTATTTAAGGCTACAAATTGTTATATATGTATACTTATAATAGAATTGATAAACCGTTTCCTTTGTTTGATTGGATTTTACTTATGATGCAATCTTTCTTTATATATATATATATATATATATATATACTTTTACACAATTGTTCCCAAATATTTCAAATATTATAATTAGTATTATTGATAACTATATTTCGAATAACTGAATAGACTA
This sequence comes from Tamarix chinensis, assembly GCA_030549775.1. NCBI lineage: Eukaryota > Viridiplantae > Streptophyta > Magnoliopsida > Caryophyllales > Tamaricaceae > Tamarix > Tamarix chinensis. Next base: position 68,346,994 of record CM060181.1, read on the forward strand.
TGGTTATGTAATAATCGTTTTAAGCTAAAATGGCAATTGGTTCATATCATAGTTTTTGTTTGGGTTTTGGTCACTAGATCGTGGACTTGAAGACTTTGTTGGAAATTTTGGCAGACTTGATCAATCAAAATGTGTTCAATATCATATCACTTGTAGCCCATGGGGCATATTCTATAGTCACTAAGCTTAATATTGTAATGATTAATTTTTAACTCAAACATCATATTGTATTATTAATTAGTTGGGGTAATTGATAATTCAAGCTTATTTTTTTAGGTTAGTGTATTTAGTTCGTTTCAATTGTTTAGGTGGACTATGTATTATAGTTCTCTTCTATAAGCAAAAGTGCTCCTTACCAATTTCTATTGCATCGGATTGAAGTTATATATTTTTTATTTGGTTAACCTAGGATTGAAAGAAATTGTATGTATTTGGTTTAACACGAACTATATATTGAAGATATATATTAAATTTTTGTTCTTCATATGCCATTCAGATCTGGCAGAGTTATACACTCAATTTAGTTAATGAAGGTTACATGCCATTGATTTTTCTTCTCTCTTATCTTCGTCTCTTTTTGAATAGTGTTTTGTAAGTGAAATAATACCAATGATGCTTGAATAAAATATCTATCTTCAATGTTAGTCCATAAATTGAGTTGAGAAAGGTTTATAGTGGAGGATATTTCTTCCTATTATGTCTAATTCTTTAATTTTTTTTTCTAACTCACTTTGTTAATGAGTTGAATTTGACGAATATTTTCCATATTTGTGGTTTTTTCTTTAGAGGTCTTCATCAGTACAAGTATATTAACAATAGTTATATCACATATATATTATTACAAGTATGTTCTAATTTTTGATAAATCGGATTATGATGTTGGCTTTACAATTATTCATAAATCATAATCCCTTGACATTCCCAAGTTGAATAGATGATAAGAATATATCATTTAAGTTGGTAAAATTGAGTAGTTTCATATATGTTTGATAAGAATATATATGGGAGTGTATATAGTAAAAAAATACTACTTGTGATGAGAATTGAGAACCAATAGTTTCATAGAACAATTATGGAAGTTTCACAAAACTATTACACTAGGTTCATCAACTAAAATGAGTATTTTCCTTAATAACTTTAAGTAGTTTAATAGGCCAAGGCAAGTAGTTTCATCAAAAATTTAGAGTATTATGAATATAATGACTAGTTTCATAATATTAAATGAGTGATGTCATTAGAAACTTAGAATAGTTCCATTAGAAACATAGAATATTTTTATAAGGTGAAACGAGTTATTTCATGAGCTGAACTGATAGTTTCATAAGCTAAAGCATGTAGTTTTATTATAATCCTAAGCTAGCTTCATATGTTAAAGTTATTATTTTCATTAGAACCTTATAGTAGTCTTATAGATCAAAATGAGTAGTTTCATTATAAACTTAGAGTGGCTTTTATTGATAGAAATTTGTAATTTCATTATAAACTTAGATTATTTTCATAGATAGAAACTAGCAATTTCCTTACATTCATAGAGCAATTTTGTAGTTTCTTAAACCTAGTGTAGTAGTTCGATTATAAATTAGAGCAGTTTCATTGGTAGTATAGAAAGACTAGCTCAGTTTAATAAACTAAAATTAATAGTTTAATTAGAAACCTAAGGTTGTTTCACATATTTTATATGTTATTGTTGTATCTTAATATTTAGATAAATTAAAAATAGAATAATTGTGTGTGTGTGTGTGTGTGTCTGTGTGTGTGTGTGTAAGTAAAATTAAGTTTGTTTTCTTAGTTAAGCACCAAAATAGCGATATACTTTTTCAATAAATTAATTTTTCATTTGGTATTAAATAAATATACACATATAATACCCCATTTATATAAACCCTGATTTCGATATCTTAATTTAAAATTTTATTATTATGTATAATTAAGTGTATGTTAAATTAGGATTGGGATAACAATAATAATAATAACAATAATCAAAATAATAATAATAATATTAACAACAACAACAATCATAATAGTAGTAGTAGTAGTAGTAGTAGTAATCATCTTATGGTAATAATAAAAACGACAACGATAATAATAATAATGATGATAATAATGCTAGCAATAATAATACAGTGAGTTAGGATAGGATGTTTAGTAATTAATAATATCTTAAAATTAATAGATATTATTTATTTATTTTTAATTAATAATAGTAGTAATTTTAATTTAAGTCTTTTACTATCATTTTATCTCAAATATAACATAAATTCAACTAATTTCCATAATTAATTTAAAACCAAACGGAACAATAATTATAAATTAATAATAATGTGTGACTAGTGGTAATGATTATTTTACGAGGTTTATTATTAAGTGTATTATTATGATAGTTTAGATATAAATTTAATCAAGTTAAAACTTGATAGAATTAGACTCTTAATTTTAATCCTACTTTATACCCCTAAATTTTATCCTAATTATTTCAATAATAACCATTGATCCGTAACGTAAAATAATTTAAAAATTTTATCCTGGATTATTTTTACTCTTTTCATTTATATTTAATCTATCTTAAATTAAATTATTTTTTCCAAATTATTATTCTACATCCTAATTTACCTAAATTAAATCTAAAATAAAAATATAAAATAAACCTATTTTATCCTTGTAACACCCCCAAATTTACTACTGAAAAATTTCGTTTAACTCAAAAGTTTTTGCGGAAGCAAGAGAATTAAAACCGTAAACTCGGGGGCATTACCGCCACACTTAGTACCAGATCGATCCATAACTACCGACCCGATACTAAGTGCTAAGGCTAGAAAGAAATAAAACTAGGACAACCATTCATAAACCACGAGTTCTACAAATCAGAGTGCGAAGGTAAAAGTTACATTCCGAAATACAATTTAAAAGGTCCATCTATCAGAATACTTAAAATAACGGAATAGCAAGATACGATAAAACCCTTGAAAAGTTAAATACAACATCTGTGTCCTCTAAAGACAAATACGATTAAACCACACGATTTTCGAAGGGTAATTATCCGGACCACTTACTCACTCATATCCAGTCTTCCACCCCAACTTAGTAAACGATCAAGACCTGCATCAAAGGTCTGCTCCCCACCATCGGTGGATCATCACAGGACCCGGTTAATCAAGGCAGTATCAGTACGGGTCCAGTACTGAGTAAGGCGTAGACGCTAAGGCCAAGCATACAGTCACACATAAGCATAAAATCAACATGCATTAATACACAAGACACATACCCAAAACGTCAGCCAAACATTAGGATGAGTGAACGGAAAACTGAAACACGCTCATACAATGTCCGTTAATTCTTATTATGAGAATAATCTCTTACCAACAGTCTTTATTTAACCTGTAAGCACGGGGACCTCCACTATTATAGCCGGTGGTCCGGAAATATAATTACAGGGCAACACGCCTCTGACCACTATTAATAACCGGTGGATCGGACTGGCCCCGCACTTACATGGTGTTCCACTGTAAGTGATCAGTATTTTTCCTGATTTAACTTATTTACTTTGGATGTACTGAGCCGAGATCCCTCCACTATTATAGCCGGTGGTCCGGAAATAAACACAGAGCAGAACGCCTCTGACCACTATTAATAACCGGTGGATCGGACTGGGCTCGGCTCAATAATCTCACTTTACGTTATTAGTGTCTTCTCAGTATCTTTCCCGATTTAACTTATTAGTTTGGGTCTGTCGAGCCCGGATCCCTCCACTATTGTAGCCGGTGGTCCGGAAATATAATTACAGGGCAACACGCCTCTAACCACTATTAATAACCGGTGGAACGGACTGGGTCGGGCTCATCAGTATTTCACTTTAAGCAGTTAATGTCTTATTCGTATCTTATTGAATCATATCAGGTCCTTGACATGCATAAGTCATTCACTACATTCATTACACATCACATACGGTAAAATGCACATAATAACGTCAAACAACTCTAATATCACCTTACAAACCTTGATACCACCATAAGCCATTATTACCACCAAGTAATCATTAATACCACCATATAAACCCTAATACCACCTTACAAACCCTAATATCACCATAAGTATTTAATACCACCATATAATCATAAATACCACTATGTAAACTACAATACCATCTTCCAAATCCCAATACCACAATAAGTCATTAATACCACCAATCAATCATTAAAACCACTATATAAACCACCATACCATCTTCCAAACCCTAATACCACAATACCATCTCACAAAGCCCAATACTACTATAGTCATTAATACCACCCAGTAATTATTAAAACGACTATATAAACGCTAATGCCACCTTACAAACCCTAATACCACCATAGGTCATTAATACCACCAAATACTCATTAAAACCACTATATAAAACTCCAATACTACCCATCATATCGCCAAGCGACAGACTTCCCCACGCAACCTTAATTTATACCCACCTTTTGTTTACTTAATTCCACTTCCTCCTCATTATTTCCCAAATGGTGAACTACTTAGGTCGTCCATACCTTGTTTAGCCAACGTACTCCCCTTTGGTCATTCTAACCTCTTATTTTTCTTTTTCAAATCTCCCACTTCACCACACTCACTCACATAACCTACCCTACATGACGTAGGGGTCACATCACATCACACTACATCACAACACATCACACTACATCATCACAGCATATTAGTACACGAAGACTAGGATACGGGGACGTACCTCGGATCCATACTGCGCTTCACAAATATACACATAATACACAGGTTATAGCATACAATTGTACAATGCATATAAGACACTTAAAACAAGCAGTGCACACAAGTGGCCTTAGTTACGTCCTTACCTAAATCGGCGCCGGGCTTGGAGCACGCTCCTACACTTCCTGGGGTTTGACCCGTTACCTATAAGGGGGAAAGAGATCCCTAGTTTGTGGGTCCACGAGAAAGCTTTCCTAGACCCGATAGAAATCGAAAACTAAATTAGAAACTATCCTATCAATCAATAATTTCAATTATTATAATTTACTCTCGGTGCAAAGAGACAAATTATTTTTCTTGGAAAACGTGTCCAAAACTTAGGACCTAAAAGCATTAAGATTAAATATAAATCAAACAGATTAATACAAACACACTTAGGACATTTCAAATTAATTTGGAAAGCCCGAGAAGAATAATCGATCATAGGTTAATTTACCGAAAATAACTTATTTATTAGGTTTTACAACTAAATAAGTAATCCAACCAATTTACATAGAATCAAATCCCAACCGATTAGGTTAAAACATAATTTAAATGATGTAAAACCCAAAGATAGAAATCGATTAGATAAACTACACATAGCAAAATTAATTCTACAAAATCATCCCCGAAGATTAGGGTTTAAATGCCTAACTACGAATCGTCCAAATTACTTTGATTACCTCAAATTGATAGTTTTAAAACACAATTAAACTAATTTTAGATAAATCCAGATAATCAATTTCAACAAAACAATCTTCCGATTAACCAATTCCAAACAATCCATTTTTACAATTAGGGTTTTAAAGCCCATGACACAACTCAGGTAATTCAAATCAATTAATTACAATTAAAGGTATTAGAAAGCAATTAGGATCATTTCAACTACTTCTATAAATCTAACTTTAGAAAAACAATTATACAAATACCCAATCTCGTAATCTTACTTAAAATCTAGGGTTTTAGGCCCGAAAATGCAATTCGGTAAAATTCTATAAATTTAATCAAATTGAATGTTTAGAAATACAATTAAACACATTTTATAACATATCAAATAATCAATTGATCAAAATCAATAAAGGAAATACCCAATTCAACACAATTAGGGTTTTTAAGCCCGAAACGCAAACCCGATCAATTATTGCCAAAACATACCAATTGACGGTTCAGAAATGTAATTAAACATATTCTAATATAATTTATATAGTCAATTGAATAAAATAACCCAATTACAAAATCCAATTTAAACCCGCGGGATTTTTGACCTAAAAATCCAATTCCGGTCGATTACGTACAATTTTCCCAAATTAACACTTCTAACATAAAATTAAATACATTTTAAACAATATTATAAAATCAATTGAGTGAAACGACTCAATTATACGACCCAATTTTATTATATCCAAAATTTGACCTAGGAATCAAATTCCGATAAAACCTACATAAATTTCTCAAATTGATAGTTCCAAAATGAAATTGGATACATTTTAAAACATATTGTATAATCAATTTGTCCGAAATCACAAAAACGGGCGGATCCGAAAAATTCGGGCATAACCCGTCCAAAAATCCGATTTTCCCAAAATTTCAACACAACCACACAATTAACTCTTCCAAATCATTCTTATAGCATATACATACATAATCAAACAACTAATTTAGCTTTTTATAAGCTAATTCATACCCAATCAACCAAAACAAGGGTTAGGGTTTTCGGAAATTATACCAAACGAAAAACCGACGGATCGGGGCAAGGGAAGGTCGGGAAAGCTGTGCCGGAGGTCGAGGATGGCTCGCCGGTGGTCAGCGAGGCTCGCCGGAGCCGGACGGTGGCGGCACAACCTGCGCGGTTGCTGCTGCTGGGCGTGGCCGTTTCGGTCGCTGTTGCTGTCTGTGCGATGCTGTGGCTGCTGCGGCTGCTGTGCGGCGTCGCCAGCGGTGGTCGGCCGTGGCCAGCGAAGGAAGAGGGAGGAGCTGGGGAGGAGAAGAGAGGATGGTGGCTGGCTAGGGTTGCGGGACAGCGCAAGGCGCAGGGGGTCGGGGAGCACAGGCAGGGAAAGAGAAGAGAGAAAGAAAAAGAAGAGGGGGGGCCGAGGTCGACAGGTTTTTTTTTTTTTTTTTTTTTCAAAACAAGTATCACATAAAATATTAAAATCTTAAAAATTAATATTGGAAGATTTTATCTAAAATTTATTAAATCAAAAATTTATTTCGAACGGATCCGAAGGCTTAAAATTAGTAAAAAGGCTATATAAAGAATTTCGAAAATATTTTCGGAAAGATTTAACAACGGACGTAAAAATTTATATTATTTACGGAAATACATTAGAAGACCCCAAAATAATATTTAAAAACATATAATTAAATATTTAAGTCAAATTCTAATAAATCGAGATTAATTTAAATAATTTCCGAAATCGGTTTTCTACAAACCAAAAAGCATAAAACAAACGAAAATTAATTCCATAAGGAAATTCATAAATAAACTCCAAAATCTTTTTAATTTAAAACTTCCCAAAAATTATTAACGATTACCGAAAGAACGAATAAATTTAAAGTCGGAAATATTTTCTACGGATAAAATTATTAAAATAAATTTAACTATTTAAATAGAAATTCTATAATTTAAATAATATATTTCATTAACGAAATATAACTTCAAAACAAAGCGGTAATCACATGACGAAGATATAATCGAAAACGAATTAAAAATATTAAAAATATTAAAAACCAAAATACGGGAAAGAACGGGAAAATATATTTTTAACCGAAGATCGAAATCATAAGAATATAATAAAATCACTGTCGTGAACGAATTTGTCTAGAATGGTTCGCAACGACAATGATTAATTACATTCAATTATGAATTCGAAATCATCGATAAATCTGTAAAACGAAACGAAATTAGAATAATTAATTATTTACATCAAATTACGCTAATAAAAATCATTAAGCTTAATAAATTTGAATTTTAAAAATACGGGGTATTACATCACTACCCCCTTAAAAAGGAACTTCGTCCCCGAAGTTCGGGAAACCTAGGGAGCGGAAACTTGCCAAAACGATTGAATAAAACATTGACCGCTATAAATAAGTTAAGAGTAAATCCGAAGAAAAGTAAAACGACGTCTACGAAACCAAACCAAACCAAACAAGGTTGAATCGAAACAAGGCATAGGAAGTAAAACAAAAGAAGGAGGATTGATATTTAGTAGATCAAATACAATGGAATTAAAATACAGAAGAATTACATACTTAAGGTCAAAATAATTTACAAACGTATTATTATTTAAAATAAGGTCTTACAAAAGAATAACAAAAGGATAACATGAAGTTCAAATAGAATAAAGGAACAAAAATTCTAAAGGTTACACAGCTCTAATAACACAACTAATGCACATACAACTTTACACAAAGAGTTATCTCTATAACATTATATAAGAAAACAAGGCTAATACATAGCTTAACGAGTCACAAAAAGGTCCTCCAAAAACACCAACCACATATACCTAGGTCAAAGGATATTTCCACCCCGAAATACTTCAGTAACAAGCTCACTAATCTACGCATTAACCCTGATAGTCTAAGCACTTAATTTCGAAAATGTTACTAATATAGCAACTACAATATTCGAGCCCACAATTTTTATTTATCTGCAATTCGTTCATAGTTCTCCTCATACAAGACAAAACTTAATACACTATCACTCACGAGCGACTAAAAATAAAATATGCCTACTTTACGAAGAAGGATCTTCATACACTGATGCTAGAATTACTAACACAAAATACAAAACGGAAACAACCTGTGATTCGATGATAACTGATGAAAACTAGATATAAACCCATAATGAAAGCTATACTGCATCATTAAGATCACTAGGGTAATTTAGGCACCCTACACTCTATTTATAAACCCGAACACCTCCATCTAAACCCAAATCATATTATCATTATATCATATCACAGTGCTAGGTTTCTCCCGATTGAAAATGATACATCTATTCAAACATCACCATTAGGGTTACAATCCCAAATTTATTACAACCCAAAAATTGAAACTACTCAACCAAAATAGATTACGATTCAGTCACATCATGCTATATCCGACAAGGTATGCGTTAAGGTTTTTAATCCGCTAAACCTGCAAAACTAGGGTTAACCTAGTGGGGTCACTACCCCCTTAAGAGCAAACTAATTACCAACCCATAGTAATCATAACACACAAAATATAGAGTTAAAACAAATCAAGCATGTCCAATCACGCATGATCATACACCAAAAAGATAATTACAACAACAAATCACAAGGCAACTTATACTACCCAATAACGCTATCCTCACAAGCTAATTCGGATTTGAAAAAGAAATCATTTAAAAGAAGTGAAATACATTTTCGTTTAAAACATTTAGAATCGTGAGAGCCGAATCTCTAACCGAAACCCGGTTCTCAACAACCAAAAGCTCTGATACCAACTTGTAACACCCCCAAATTTACTACTGAAAAATTTCGTTTAACTCAAAAGTTTTTGCGGAAGCAAGAGAATTAAAACCGTAAACTCGGGGGCATTACCGCCACACTTAGTACCAGATCGATCCATAACTACCGACCCGATACTAAGTGCTAAGGCTAGAAAGAAATAAAACCAGGACAACCATTCATAAACCACGAGTTCTACAAATCAGAGTGCGAAGGTAAAAGTTACATTCCGAAATACAATTTAAAAGGTCCATCTATCAAATACTTAAAATAACGGAATAGCAAGATACGATAAAACCCTTGAAAAGTTAAATACAACATCTGTGTCCTCTAAAGACAAATACGATTAAACCACACGATTTTCGAAGGGTAATTATCCGGACCACTTACTCACTCATATCCAGTCTTCCACCCCAACTTAGTAAACGATCAAGACCTGCATCAAAGGTCTGCTCCCCACCATCGGTGGATCATCACAGGACCCGGTTAATCAAGGCAGTATCAGTACGGGTCCAGTACTGAGTAAGGCGTAGACGCTAAGGCCAAGCATACAGTCACACATAAGCATAAAATCAACATGCATTAATACACAAGACACATACCCAAAACGTCAGCCATACATTAGGATGAGTGAACGGAAAACTGAAACACGCTCATACAATGTCCGTTAATTCTTATTATGAGAATAATCTCTTACCAACAGTCTTTATTTAACCTGTAAGCACGGGGACCTCCACTATTATAGCCGGTGGTCCGGAAATATAATTACAGGGCAACACGCCTCTGACCACTATTAATAACCGGTGGATCGGACTGGCCCCGCACTTACATGGTGTTCCACTGTAAGTGATCAGTATTTTTCCTGATTTAACTTATTTACTTTGGATGTACTGAGCCGAGATCCCTCCACTATTATAGCCGGTGGTCCGGAAATAAACACAGAGCAGAACGCCTCTGACCACTATTAATAACCGGTGGATCGGACTGGGCTCGGCTCAATAATCTCACTTTACGTTATTAGTGTCTTCTCAGTATCTTTCCCGATTTAACTTATTAGTTTGGGTCTGTCGAGCCCGGATCCCTCCACTATTGTAGCCGGTGGTCCGGAAATATAATTACAGGGCAACACGCCTCTAACCACTATTAATAACCGGTGGAACGGACTGGGTCGGGCTCATCAGTATTTCACTTTAAGCAGTTAATGTCTTATTCGTATCTTATTGAATCATATCAGGTCCTTGACATGCATAAGTCATTCACTACATTCATTACACATCACATACGGTAAAATGCACATAATAACGTCAAACAACTCTAATATCACCTTACAAACCTTGATACCACCATAAGCCATTATTACCACCAAGTAATCATTAATACCACCATATAAACCCTAATACCACCTTACAAACCCTAATATCACCATAAGTATTTAATACCACCATATAATCATAAATACCACTATGTAAACTACAATACCATCTTCCAAATCCCAATACCACAATAAGTCATTAATACCACCAATCAATCATTAAAACCACTATATATAACCACCATACCATCTTCCAAACCCTAATACCACAATACCATCTCACAAAGCCCAATACTACTATAGTCATTAATACCACCCAGTAATTATTAAAACGACTATATAAACGCTAATGCCACCTTACAAACCCTAATACCACCATAGGTCATTAATACCACCAAATACTCATTAAAACCACTATATAAACTCCAATACTACCCATCATATCGCCAAGCGACAGACTTCCCCACGCAACCTTAATTTATACCCACCTTTTGTTTACTTAATTCCACTTCCTCCTCATTATTTCCCAAATGGTGAACTACTTAGGTCGTCCATACCTTGTTTAGCCAACGTACTCCCCTTTGGTCATTCTAACCTCTTATTTTCTTTTTCAAATCTCCCACTTCACCACACTCACTCACATAACCTACCCTACATGACGTAGGGGTCACATCACATCACACTACATCACAACACATCACACTACATCACAGCATATTAGTACACGAAGACTAGGATACGGGGACGTACCTCGGATCCATACTGCGCTTCACAAATATACACATAATACACAGGTTATAGCATACAATTGTACAATGCATATAAGACACTTAAAACAAGCAGTGCACACAAGTGGCCTTAGTTACGTCCTTACCTAAATCGGCGCCGGGCTTGGAGCACGCTCCTACACTTCCTGGGGTTTGACCCGTTACCTATAAGGGGAAAGAGATCCCTAGTTCGTGGGTCCACGAGAAAGCTTTCCTAGACCCGATAGAAATCGAAAACTAAATTAGAAACTATCCTATCAATCAATAATTTCAATTATTATAATTTACTCGGTGCAAAGAGACAAATTATTTTTCTTGGAAAACGTGTCCAAAACTTAGGACCTAAAAGCATTAAGATTAAATATAAATCAAACAGATTAATACAAACACACTTAGGACATTTCAAATTAATTTGGAAAGCCCGAGAAGAATAATCGATCATAGGTTAATTTACCGAAAATAACTTATTTATTAGGTTTTACAACTAAATAAGTAATCCAACCAATTTACATAGAATCAAATCCCAACCGATTAGGTTAAAAACATAATTTAAATGATGTAAAACCCAAAGATAGAAATCGATTAGATAAACTACACATAGCAAAATTAATTCTACAAAATCATCCCCGAAGATTAGGGTTTAAATGCCTAACTACGAATCGTCCAAATTACTTTGATTACCTCAAATTGATAGTTTTAAAACACAATTAAACTAATTTTAGATAAATCCAGATAATCAATTTCAACAAAACAATCTTCCGATTAACCAATTCCAAACAATCCATTTTTACAATTAGGGTTTTAAAGCCCATGACACAACTCAGGTAATTCAAATCAATTAATTACAATTAAAGGTATTAGAAAGCAATTAGGATCATTTCAACTACTTCTATAAATCTAACTTTAGAAAAACAATTATACAAATACCCAATCTCGTAATCTTACTTAAAATCTAGGGTTTTAGGCCCGAAAATGCAATTCGGTAAAATTCTATAAATTTAATCAAATTGAATGTTTAGAAATACAATTAAACACATTTTATAACATATCAAATAAATCAATTGATCAAAATCAATAAAGGAAATACCCAATTCAACACAATTAGGGTTTTTAAGCCCGAAACGCAAACCCGATCAATTATTGCCAAAACATACCAATTGACGGTTCAGAAATGTAATTAAACATATTCTAATATAATTTATATAGTCAATTGAATAAAATAACCCAATTACAAAATCCAATTTAAACCCGCGGGATTTTTGACCTAAAAATCCAATTCCGGTCGATTACGTACAATTTTCCCAAATTAACACTTCTAACATAAAATTAAATACATTTTAAACAATATTATAAAATCAATTGAGCGAAACGACTCAATTATACGACCCAATTTTATTATATCCAAAATTTGACCTAGGAATCAAATTCCGATAAAACCTGCATAAATTTCTCAAATTGATAGTTCCAAAATGAAATTGGATACATTTTAAAACATATTGTATAATCAATTTGTCCGAAATCACAAAAACGGGCGGATCCGAAAAATTCGGGCATAACCCGTCCAAAAATCCGATTTTCCCAAAATTTCAACACAACCACACAATTAACTCTTCCAAATCATTCTTATAGCATATACATACATAATCAAACAACTAATTTAGCTTTTTATAAGCTAATTCATACCCAATCAACCAAAACAAGGGTTAGGGTTTTCGGAAATTATACCAAACGAAAAACCGACGGATCGGGGCAAGGGAAGGTCGGGAAAGCTGTGCCGGAGGTCGAGGATGGCTCGCCGGTGGTCAGCGAGGCTCGCCGGAGCCGGACGGTGGCGGCACAACCTGCGCGGTTGCTGCTGCTGGGCGTGGCCGTTTCGGTCGCTGTTGCGGCTGCTACTGCTGTGGCTGCTGCGGCTGCTGTGCGGCGTCGCCAGCGGTGGTCGGCCGTGGCCAGCGAAGGAAGAGGGAGGAGCTGGGGAGGAGAAGAGAGGATGGTGGCTGGCTAGGGTTGCGGGACAGCGCAAGGCGCAGGGGTCGGGGAGCACAGGCAGGGAAAGAGAAGAGAGAAAGAAAAAGAAGAGGGGGGGCCGAGGTCGACAGGTTTTTTTTTTTTTTTTTTTTTTCAAAACAAGTATCACATAAAATATTAAAATCTTAAAAATTAATATTGGAAGATTTTATCTAAAATTTATTAAATCAAAAATTTATTTCGAACGGATCCGAAGGCTTAAAATTAGTAAAAAGGCTATATAAAGAATTTCGAAAATATTTTCGGAAAGATTTAACAACGGACGTAAAAATTTATATTATTTACGGAAATACATTAGAAGACCCCAAAATAATATTTAAAAACATATAATTAAATATTTAAGTCAAATTCTAATAAATCGAGATTAATTTAAATAATTTCCGAAATCGGTTTTCTACAAACCAAAAAGCATAAAACAAACGAAAATTAATTCCATAAGGAAATTCATAAATAAACTCCAAAATCTTTTTAATTTAAAACTTCCCAAAAATTATTAACGATTACCGAAAACGAATAAATTTAAAGTCGGAAATATTTTCTACGGATAAAATTATTAAAATAAATTTAACTATTTAAATAGAAATTCTATAATTTAAATAATATATTTCATTAACGAAATATAACTTCAAAACAAAGCGGTAATCACATGACGAAGATATAATCGAAAACGAATTAAAAATATTAAAAACCAAAATACGGGAAAGAACGGGAAAATATATTTTTAACCGAAGATCGAAATCATAAGAATATAATAAAATCACTGTCGTGAACGAATTTGTCTAGAATGGTTCGCAACGACAATGATTAATTACATTCAATTATGAATTCGAAATCATCGATAAATCTGTAAAACGAAACGAAATTAGAATAATTAATTATTTACATCAAATTACGCTAATAAAAATCATTAAGCTTAATAAATTTGAATTTTAAAAATACGGGGTATTACATCACTACCCCCTTAAAAAGGAACTTCGTCCCCGAAGTTCGGGAAACCTAGGGAGCGGAAACTTGCCAAAACGATTGAATAAAACATTGACCGCTATAAATAAGTTAAGAGTAAATCCGAAGAAAAGTAAAACGACGTCTACGAAACCAAACCAAACCAAACAAGGTTGAATCGAAACAAGGCATAGGAAGTAAAACAAAAGAAGGAGGATTGATATTTAGTAGATCAAATACAATGGAATTAAAATACAGAAGAATTACATACTTAAGGTCAAAATAATTTACAAACGTATTATTATTTAAAATAAGGTCTTACAAAAGAATAACAAAAGGATAACATGAAGTTCAAATAGAATAAAGGAACAAAAATTCTAAAGGTTACACAGCTCTAATAACACAACTAATGCACATACAACTTTACACAAAGAGTTATCTCTATAACATTATATAAGAAAACAAGGCTAATACATAGCTTAACGAGTCACAAAAAGGTCCTCCAAAAACACCAACCACATATACCTAGGTCAAAGGATATTTCCACCCCGAAATACTTCAGTAACAAGCTCACTAATCTACGCATTAACCCTGATAGTCTAAGCACTTAATTTCGAAAATGTTACTAATATAGCAACTACAATATTCGAGCCCACAATTTTTATTTATCTGCAATTCGTTCATAGTTCTCCTCATACAAGACAAAACTTAATACACTATCACTCACGAGCGACTAAAAATAAAATATGCCTACTTTACGAAGAAGGATCTTCATACACTGATGCTAGAATTACTAACACAAAATACAAAACGGAAACAACCTGTGATTCGATGATAACTGATGAAAACTAGATATAAACCCATAATGAAAGCTATACTGCATCATTAAGATCACTAGGGTAATTTAGGCACCCTACACTCTATTTATAAACCCGAACACCTCCATCTAAACCTCAACATTATCATTATTATCATATCACAGTGCTAGGTTTCTCCCGATTGAAAATGATACATCTATTCAAACATCACCATTAGGGTTACAATCCCAAATTTATTACAACCCAAAAATTGAAACTACTCAACCAAAATAGATTACGATTCAGTCACATCATGCTATATCCGACAAGGTATGCGTTAAGGTTTTTAATCCGCTAAACCTGCAAAACTAGGGTTAACCTAGTGGGGTCACTACCCCCTTAAGAGCAAACTAATTACCAACCCATAGTAATCATAACACACAAAATATAGAGTTAAAACAAATCAAGCATGTCCAATCACGCATGATCATACACCAAAAAGATAATTACAACAACAAATCACAAGGCAACTTATACTACCCAATAACGCTATCCTCACAAGCTAATTCGGATTTGAAAAAGAAATCATTTAAAAGAAGTGAAATACATTTTCGTTTAAAACATTTAGAATCGTGAGAGCCGAATCTCTAACCGAAACCCGGTTCTCAACAACCAAAAGCTCTGATACCAACTTGTAACACCCCCAAATTTACTACTGAAAAATTTCGTTTAACTCAAAAGTTTTTGCGGAAGCAAGAGAATTAAAACCGTAAACTCGGGGGCATTACCGCCACACTTAGTACCACAGATCGATCCATAACTACCGACCCGATACTAAGTGCTAAGGCTAGAAAGAAATAAAACCAGGACAACCATTCATAAACCACGAGTTCTACAAATCAGAGTGCGAAGGTAAAAGTTACATTCCGAAATACAATTTAAAAGGTCCATCTATCAGAATACTTAAAATAACGGAATAGCAAGATACGATAAAACCCTTGAAAAGTTAAATACAACATCTGTGTCCTCTAAAGACAAATACGATTAAACCACACGATTTTCGAAGGGTAATTATCCGGACCACTTACTCACTCATATCCAGTCTTCCACCCCAACTTAGTAAACGATCAAGACCTGCATCAAAGGTCTGCTCCCCACCATCGGTGGATCATCACAGGACCCGTTAATCAAGGCAGTATCAGTACGGGTCCAGTACTGAGTAAGGCGTAGACGCTAAGGCCAAGCATACAGTCACACATAAGCATAAAATCAACATGCATTAATACACAAGACACATACCCAAAACGTCAGCCATACATTAGGATGAGTGAACGGAAAACTGAAACACGCTCATACAATGTCCGTTAATTCTTATTATGAGAATAATCTCTTACCAACAGTCTTTATTTAACCTGTAAGCACGGGGACCTCCACTATTATAGCCGGTGGTCCGGAAATATAATTACAGGGCAACACGCCTCTGACCACTATTAATAACCGGTGGATCGGACTGGCCCCGCACTTACATGGTGTTCCACTGTAAGTGATCAGTATTTTTCCTGATTTAACTTATTTACTTTGGATGTACTGAGCCGAGATCCCTCCACTATTATAGCCGGTGGTCCGGAAATAAACACAGAGCAGAACGCCTCTGACCACTATTAATAACCGGTGGATCGGACTGGGCTCGGCTCAATAATCTCACTTTACGTTATTAGTGTCTTCTCAGTATCTTTCCCGATTTAACTTATTAGTTTGGGTCTGTCGAGCCCGGATCCCTCCACTATTGTAGCCGGTGGTCCGGAAATATAATTACAGGGCAACACGCCTCTAACCACTATTAATAACCGGTGGAACGGACTGGGTCGGGCTCATCAGTATTTCACTTTAAGCAGTTAATGTCTTATTCGTATCTTATTGAATCATATCAGGTCCTTGACATGTATAAGTCATTCACTACATTCATTACACATCACATACGGTAAAATGCACATAATAACGTCAAACAACTCTAATATCACCTTACAAACCTTGATACCACCATAAGCCATTATTACCACCAAGTAATCATTAATACCACCATATAAACCCTAATACCACCTTACAAACCCTAATATCACCATAAGTATTTAATACCACCATATAATCATAAATACCACTATGTAAACTACAATACCATCTTCCAAATCCCAATACCACAATAAGTCATTAATACCACCAATCAATCATTAAAACCACTATATAAACCACCATACCATCTTCCAAACCCTAATACCACAATACCATCTCACAAAGCCCAATACTACTATAGTCATTAATACCACCCAGTAATTATTAAAACGACTATATAAACGCTAATGCCACCTTACAAACCCTAATACCACCATAGGTCATTAATACCACCAAATACTCATTAAAACCACTATAAAACTCCAATACTACCCATCATATCGCCAAGCGACAGACTTCCCCACGCAACCTTAATTTATACCCACCTTTTGTTTACTTAATTCCACTTCCTCCTCATTATTTCCCAAATGGTGAACTACTTAGGTCGTCCATACCTTGTTTAGCCAACGTACTCCCCTTTGGTCATTCTAACCTCTTATTTTTCTTTTTCAAATCTCCCACTTCACCACACTCACTCACATAACCTACCCTACATGACGTAGGGGTCACATCACATCACACTACATCACAACACATCACACTACATCACAGCATATTAGTACACGAAGACTAGGATACGGGGACGTACCTCGGATCCATACTGCGCTTCACAAATATACACATAATACACAGGTTATAGCATACAATTGTACAATGCATATAAGACACTTAAAACAAGCAGTGCACACAAGTGGCCTTAGTTACGTCCTTACCTAAATCGGCGCCGGGCTTGGAGCACGCTCCTACACTTCCTGGGGTTTGACCCGGTTACCTATAAGGGGGAAAGAGATCCCTAGTTCGTGGGTCCACGAGAAAGCTTTCCTAGACCCGATAGAAATCGAAAACTAAATTAGAAACTATCCTATCAATCAATAATTTCAATTATTATAATTTACTCGGTGCAAAGAGACAAATTATTTTTCTTGGAAAACGTGTCCAAAACTTAGGACCTAAAAGCATTAAGATTAAATATAAATCAAACAGATTAATACAAACACACTTAGGACATTTCAAATTAATTTGGAAAGCCCGAGAAGAATAATCGATCATAGGTTAATTTACCGAAAATAACTTATTTATTAGGTTTTACAACTAAATAAGTAATCCAACCAATTTACATAGAATCAAATCCCAACCGATTAGGTTAAAACATAATTTAAATGATGTAAAACCCAAAGATAGAAATCGATTAGATAAACTACACATAGCAAAATTAATTCTACAAAATCATCCCCGAAGATTAGGGTTTAAATGCCTAACTACGAATCGTCCAAATTACTTTGATTACCTCAAATTGATAGTTTTAAAACACAATTAAACTAATTTTAGATAAATCCAGATAATCAATTTCAACAAAACAATCTTCCGATTAACCAATTCCAAACAATCCATTTTTACAATTAGGGTTTTAAAGCCCATGACACAACTCAGGTAATTCAAATCAATTAATTACAATTAAAGGTATTAGAAAGCAATTAGGATCATTTCAACTACTTCTATAAATCTAACTTTAGAAAAACAATTATACAAATACCCAATCTCGTAATCTTACTTAAAATCTAGGGTTTTAGGCCCGAAAATGCAATTCGGTAAAATTCTATAAATTTAATCAAATTGAATGTTTAGAAATACAATTAAACACATTTTATAACATATCAAATAATCAATTGATCAAAATCAATAAAGGAAATACCCAATTCAACACAATTAGGGTTTTTAAGCCCGAAACGCAAACCCGATCAATTATTGCCAAAACATACCAATTGACGGTTCAGAAATGTAATTAAACATATTCTAATATAATTTATATAGTCAATTGAATAAAATAACCCAATTACAAAATCCAATTTAAACCCGCGGGATTTTTGACCTAAAAATCCAATTCCGGTCGATTACGTACAATTTTCCCAAATTAACACTTCTAACATAAAATTAAATACATTTTAAACAATATTATAAAATCAATTGAGCGAAACGACTCAATTATACGACCCAATTTTATTATATCCAAAATTTGACCTAGGAATCAAATTCCGATAAAACCTGCATAAATTTCTCAAATTGATAGTTCCAAAATGAAATTGGATACATTTTAAAACATATTGTATAATCAATTTGTCCGAAATCACAAAAACGGGCGGATCCGAAAAATTCGGGCATAACCCGTCCAAAAATCCGATTTTCCCAAAATTTCAACACAACCACACAATTAACTCTTCCAAATCATTCTTATAGCATATACATACATAATCAAACAACTAATTTAGCTTTTTATAAGCTAATTCATACCCAATCAACCAAAACAAGGGTTAGGGTTTTCGGAAATTATACCAAACGAAAAACCGACGGATCGGGGCAAGGGAAGGTCGGGAAAGCTGTGCCGGAGGTCGAGGATGGCTCGCCGGTGGTCAGCGAGGCTCGCCGAGCCGGACGGTGGCGGCACAACCTGCGCGGTTGCTGCTGCTGGGCGTGGCCGTTTCGGTCGCTGTTGCGGCTGCTACTGCTGTGGCTGCTGCGGCTGCTGTGCGGCGTCGCCAGCGGTGGTCGGCCGTGGCCAGCGAAGGAAGAGGGAGGAGCTGGGGAGGAGAAGAGAGGATGGTGGCTGGCTAGGGTTGCGGGACAGCGCAAGGCGCAGGGGGTCGGGGAGCACAGGCAGGGAAAGAGAAGAGAGAAAGAAAAAGAAGAGGGGGGCCGAGGTCGACAGGTTTTTTTTTTTTTTTTTCAAAACAAGTATCACATAAAATATTAAAATCTTAAAAATTAATATTGGAAGATTTTATCTAAAATTTATTAAATCAAAAATTTATTTCGAACGGATCCGAAGGCTTAAAATTAGTAAAAAGGCTATATAAAGAATTTCGAAAATATTTTCGGAAAGATTTAACAACGGACGTAAAAATTTATATTATTTACGGAAATACATTAGAAGACCCCAAAATAATATTTAAAAACATATAATTAAATATTTAAGTCAAATTCTAATAAATCGAGATTAATTTAAATAATTTCTGAAATCGGTTTTCTACAAACCAAAAAGCATAAAACAAACGAAAATTAATTCCATAAGGAAATTCATAAATAAACTCCAAAATCTTTTTAATTTAAAACTTCCCAAAAATTATTAATGATTACCGAAAACGAATAAATTTAAAGTCGGAAATATTTTCTACGGATAAAATTATTAAAATAAATTTAACTATTTAAATAGAAATTCTATAATTTAAATAATATATTTCGTTAACGAAATATAACTTCAAAACAAAGCGGTAATCACATGACGAAGATATAATCGAAAACGAATTAAAAATATTAAAAACCAAAATACGGGAAAGAACGGGAAAATATATTTTTAACCGAAGATCGAAATCATAAGAATATAATAAAATCACTGTCGTGAACGAATTTGTCTAGAATGGTTCGCAACGACAATGATTAATTACATTCAATTATGAATTCGAAATCATCGATAAATCTGTAAAACGAAACGAAATTAGAATAATTAATTATTTACATCAAATTACGCTAATAAAAATCATTAAGCTTAATAAATTTGAATTTTAAAAATACGGGGTATTACAATCCTACCCTACATTTTTTTACCAAACGTTACCTAAAGTCCTCAACTAATAACTGCCTCTACATTTATTTCTTATAAATGTCATGATGCCACAAATGCACGCATACCCTCACCTTATGCCTCAACTACGCTGCATGTGCCTACACGAACATGATTACACGATGCACACTCCCTCACGCTCTTAAGTCTCAACTCTTAACTCTCAAGTCTCTACTCAAGTCACAACAAACTCACAGACTCTAAGACTCATCCGGTCATACCCACTCAAAATAGGCAAACATCTGTTACACCCCTGCTCTAGTGCTACCCATTTCTACGCCTTTTGTTTTCCTTTAGCCAACCTCCCTCACCATATAGTCCCCTGCCAGCCTCCTCCCCTCTACATTTTCAACACCCATCGCAGCCCTCCCCGTTTTCAGCTTCTCCACCACTTTCCTCGTCTTCTTCTCCCTGCATTACCTTACCTAACTCCAGCCCTCAACCGACCACCATCCTTCCAGCACCACCAGTCTCCCCAACCCACCACAGCCTTCCCCGTTTCCAGCTCCTCCACAACTTTCCTCCTCTTCTTCTCCCAACAGTACCTCACCCAACTCCATCCCTCAACCGACGATCATCCTTCCAGCACCACCAGTCTCCACGCCCCAGCCACCTTCTCCATTTTCCCGAAACTCCAACCAAGCCACCATAGAACACCCAGTTAAGCCATCCTTCCAATGCACATAGCACCTCCTAGTAGAGACACCTTCTCATCCTTCCCCCCTCCTTCTCTTTTCTTGTTCATTTCTCCTATCCCCAACAAACCTCTCCAACCCGTCGCCCATACAACCTACCTACCTTGGCTCCTCTTCTTTGTAGCCATGTTGGTCATCTAGCCAAGGATTGCCTTGGTAAGCTAGATGAGTGGTGACATTGCTGTGAGGAATATATTAGAACTAGTGGATCCCATGCTTACGCTTATAATGTGTCTGTAGTGTTTAGAAGTCTTTAAGCAGTTTAGCTTTGGGATAATCTATATTGTTTTTGCTTCCTGGACCTTGTGTTTCAACACAAGTACTATTGTGTTTGTAGGATTCCTTGTGCACAACGGTAACATGGGAGTCGTAACATTACTGTTGGTTGTGTACTTGTGTTCCTCGAAATAATTATGCTCCTTTCTATATTGTGATTTGTGAATTGTGATCCATACACCCACATATGTGTCTGCATACACCCGTTGAATGGAGATTTATGTTATTTTTTGTAAAAGAAAAAAGAAAGAAAGACAAGGATGTTATTCTCAATAAACATGTATAAGTAGGTCGAGCTCATATTTGTGAAATAATTATACCTAAAAATCATGAGATGAAAATTAAGCATTAACTATGCCTATATGTAATGGAAGCTATTAACAATGACAATAACATCGTCCTCTATTTGCATATATGCACCTCTATCGTTTAGGGTCCAGGAAGTTCATATGTAATGGGAGCTAGAATAAGGGAATGAAATGTAAGTATTAGATGCACTTATATAGTTATGTGCATGGGTATAAAAAGTCTGGAGGTCGATATATCTGGACAACAAGAGATTGAAGGGTTTCATGGGTTGGTAGCATTTATTTTAAAGGAATTTTTGGTTATGTAACTAATAGACTAAAAAACATTATGTTAACTACTAAATTATGTAATGTATGAAATAATATATGTTGCTATGTTAATAATAAATAATTTATTTACACTTTGGTACTATTGCAGTGTTAAAATTCATGGAGGAAAATTTTAGGACTCCACAATAAGAAGAGCATTTTGATACTTATGATTTCTCATCTGTTGGTAGTAGAGGCATTGATTTTTCTTTAATCTTTAACATAAGTGATATTTGATACTTATTATTGTTTGATCCATAATATTATCTCTTATTAATTTTACATTTTTCCAAATTATAGCCCCTAATTTTGAATATATTGAAAATGATCAAGTGCTAACTCCAACTTCAATCCCTAAATCAATTGGTGATGGTTGGGTCCCTATAAATCTAAAGAAAAAGGCCAAGGTATGGAAAGAGTATGATTATTATGAAGATTTTCAAAAGAATTTTCATGGTGTATGTAAGCATTGCCAAGAGGTATCATATAGAGCTGAATCATAAAATGGAACATCTAATTTTAAGAGACACTTAGTAAGTTGTTCAAAGTACAAAAATCTTGTAGGGTCCTGCATGACTACATCTCAATTTGATCAAAAATTATACAGTCAGTTGGTTTGGGAGTCGCTAATGAAACACGGATTGCCGTTCTCACATGTTGAGTATGAAGGAGAGAGAAAAGTCCATCAATATTTGAATCCGAATGTCAAACCCATTTGTAGTAATAATGGAATGAAATTTTTTTTTGGAGAAGCATGTAGAATTTAAGGAAATTCTTAAAGTTTCTTTAAGAAAAAATTCTAGTAAGATTTGTTTAACTTGTGACATATGGATAGCATGCACAAGACGTGGTTATCTTACTCTCACAGCACGTTATGTTGATGATAATAGGAAATTGAACTCTAAGGTGTTAATTTTTGGCCATTGTCCTCCTCCCCACATTGTTATAGAGATATAAAATCTATTACACTCATTGATAACGGATTGGGGCATTGAAAAAAAGATTTTTTCCATAACTATGGACAATGCATCAAATATGATCAATATAATTATGAATATGAAATCCAAGTTGCTTGGAAACTTGGTGTGTGATGGAAAATTTTCCATATTCCTTTTTCATCTCATATTTTAAATTTAATAATGAAAGAAGGAATGAAAAAGAATGAAGAATGTGTGATGACGGTTCGAGAAAGTGTCAAGTATATAGAAGGATCAGAAGGTAGGATAATTAAGTTTTATGAATATGTTGTGTAATTAAACATATCTGTTTCTACAAATTTGTGGTTGGTTGTTGCAACTAAGTGGAATTCTACATATTTGATGCTAAGTAGAGCATTACATTATAGTCATGTTTTGGACTATTATACATTGAATGAACATAATTTCAAGTGGCATATTTCAAGTAGTGAATGGATCAAGGTAAAAAAAATGTGATTTTCTACAACCATTCTACAATATCACAAATTTATTTTTTGGAACCGAATATCTGACATCCAATCTATACTTCTTTAATGTATGGACCATTCAAAGGTGCATAGAGAAGGCAATGTTGTGTGATGATATGGACATTAGTAGAATGGCGACTCAGATGTAAAAAAAATTGGGAAAATATTGGTTAGACTACTCTATGATTCAAGATTTTGCTATAATTTTTATCCACATTACAAGTTTAACTTAGTGACATTTGCTTTCACAAAATTGTATGGAACCAACAAGGGTTCACGAGTGGCAAAAGAAGTATATGCTCAACTTCTTGACTTATAGAAGTATTATGAGGATAATTGCCAAGTTGATTCTTGTGTTCTAAGCACATCTAATCCTACTCAAAGAGAAGTGAACACTTGTCAAAGAAATGATGACATAGGGGTAAACTATTATTATTAGATATTAATTTTACTAATATTTTTTATATTCATCCTATTATTTTTTTACTATTTTATTATATACATAGTCTTATTTTTTGTTTGTTTCTTTTTATTTAGGAATTTGACTCTTCAATATTTCTTGGAGCTAGCAATATTGGGAAAAACTAAATTGGAGAGCTATCAAGAAATTCAAAGAATGGAGCGATTGGTTAGGCTTGATGTGCTTTCTTATTGGAAGGATAAATCTAGTTGTTTTCCAATACTTAGTTCCATGGAAAAAGATATTCTCACTATTCCAATCACCACAGTTACTTCAAAGTCTACTTTCAGTATGGGTGATAGGATATTGAACAAGTGGAGAAATTCTATTTTGCTAAAAAATGTTGATGTGTTGGTAACAACACATAATTGGTTATTTGGATATGGAGGTAATTTGAATATGTTAATCCAAATATTTCACTATGGTTTTTTTTTGAAATAGCATATATTTTTGATATTTACACAGATCTTGAAAAAGATGGCTCTATTGAAGACTTTTCTAAACCAAGCAATAAGGCTAATTGAAAAGTTAGAGGTAATTTTTTTATGCTACAGTATTTTTGCTGAGTTGGTTATTCCTTATTTTTATTGCTGAGCTGATTATTGCATGCTCTTAGTGGCTTAAATTTGTAGAAACTTGATTGGGTGTTTTGAGGGTTTACTAAAGTCATTGAATAAACGTGACACTTTTTTTTGTACTTCCCTTATTGTCCTCGGTTTAATTCATTATCTCTTATTACGTACTTAATTATTATATTTCAATTGTAAAATAATCTAGAATATAGGCCTCTATGAGGAATCATTATAGCTTTCTTGATATAAATGTTGAGATTCTTAGAGAATATGTAAGAAAATTGGCAATAGCTCTTTGAAATGTATGTGATTCTATTAGACTATGTATTCTTAAATAATTATATATTACATATTTGTATCATCTAATGTCTTTTCTTTGTTGAGTGGAGAGCAGTATTTAATATGGGATAGTTTGTTCTTAGATTGTGTGATTTATGCAGGTTAGCATCAAGTGGATGCTTATATTTTGACGTCAAAGCTTATGTTTTTATGTTTTGTGGAAAGTGTTAGCCCCCAAGACTTGGTAGGAAAGGGATCGAAAATAAATTTTGGTTCATCATCTTCCATACAGTTGTTTTTGTTAGTAGAGCTACCAACACGTGGTAAGCCAAATGCATTTTTATCTTGTAGGAAGATAGAAATGTTAATTATGTAGTATTTTGATACTAAAGCTACCAACATGTAGTAAACTCAGGTTTTTGATTAGTTTAGGTATGCCTGTTAAACGAAGTGCTAGATAAATGCCTTTTGAGGCTTTTTAAAAACTTATACAGTACCTTTTAATGTTTTTATGTTTTATATTTTGGGTTATAGATGTTGGATGATGATGATGATGATGATTATTATTATTATTATTATTATTATTATTATGATTATCATCATCATCATCATCATCATCATCATCTTATGGTGTTTTTTAAGGCTTGCATATTTGTGTATTGGATTAAATAGGTATTTGAAGTGCATATATCGTGCCTTTTGTGGCTTACATAATTATGTATTGAGTTATCGATGTAGAAATGTACATTTTGAGGCTTTTTAAGTCTTTATATGGTGTCTTTTAAAGCTCTTATATTTGTAACTTGAGTTTAAAGTGTTGAATGTATTTGCAATATTATTATCTTATGGTACTACATGAGAGTGAATTAATATTTAGATGACATAATAGAGTTTTTTCTTTTTACTCTACTTTTATTTATGTACTTCAATATTAGTATCAATAGATATTATACTTGTATATACATAAGAAGTAATACATACTTTAGGAAAGCATATTGTTTCTAGATTTTAATGTAAGTACTAGTTACACATCTATATTATTTTATGTTTTATGAAGTTTTGGAAAATTTAAGAATTAATGTTAATTTTTGGATAGTATCAGGTTAAATCTTTATAGATTTATAATTTTTCAGATAATATTGAATTTCGGATAAATAATGGATCGGGTCGGGTCAGATCACTTTGGATTTATAATTTATCAGGTTATATCAGGTTTTGGGTGAGTAGAGGGTCAGGTCGGGTTTATTTTGGGCTTATGATTTATCGGGTTATATCAGATATCGAATATGTATCGGATCAGGTCAGATAGGTTTCAAGTTCTTAATTATTCGGATAAAATCAAATCAGATTTCGGATGGACCGAGTAGATATTCGTCAAATTTTTCAGGTAGGTTCAACTTTTTCTAGCTCTAATAATAGTCAATAACAAATACTCCATACAATCCAATATTGTATACACTAAGTACCTTAGAATCAGCACCACACGTAACCAAGGTGTCTTTAAGAGACTTACTACACACATGCTCACAACATGAGCAATACAGTGGTTTGTACTCATCACATTATACATGAAGCATCTCATCTGGAGCCAGTCCTCACTAGCACCCTCATCAGGGTGAGGATACAGGGTAGGCATCAAGGGTTGGCATTGGATGAACTCCATGAAAGCTGCTAAGGCCTCCTCCAATCGTCCTACTTGACTATTTTTTTCCATTAAAGCTACATAGAAAGGAAAAAAATTTAGAAGCAAACCTAGTGGTTCGAAACATACATATCATATATTTTTTCATTTTGGGAAAAACCTAATCTACCCTTACGTTCCTCACTATAGCTGGGCTCCAGATCATCAAAAACAGAAGGGTTTCATTAAGGTATGAAAACACTTCAAAATTTGGTAAAAATTTGTAAAGCAAACATTGCTTTGAAAACTAAGCGTGGTGAACTGAACCAACCGCTTTGATACCAACTTATAACACCCCAAAATTTACTATATTTCTTTTTACTAAAAAAAAGCATTTAACTTCAATTAAAACCTATGAATTTTGGGAATGTTACCGCCACACTTAGTATCAGACCGTTCACTCCAACCATTCCAGTACTAAGTGCTAAGGCTAAAAGAAATTTAATGATCAATATAAATCAAAACTAGAAAAGGATTCAATTTAGCATTAATATATTATAAAATAGAATTTAGAGTGCAAAATCAAAGAGTCGTAGTCCAGCGTATATAGTCAAAGTTTCTTAGGAGAAAATAAGTTTACAGACAATAAAAGTTGTGTCTTAGGAACTAAAAACAAAGATAGAAAATCATGAATGGGAAGTCCAGCCACACCACTCTTGATCCACAAGCCAAGTACATGCTTAACACTCGGCCCTGCCTGATGCCTTATGAACATTGAAGGCATCAAAATAAGCATCACCCACCTGCATAAAATCAGAAGGGCCTTCTGCTCATGGGAATGAGCAGCACCCATGAAGAAGGTGATCAGTACGCTACATACTGAGCAAGGTAATCGTTACAATCCAAGCATGATAATATAACAACATATGATCACTTTAGATAAATAAATGAATAAAGGCTAATTTAAAATCTAGATCCATTAATTATTTAATCTCTGATTAGTACTCATTTCACACCATGTTTTTATCAATCCATGCGAGTACAAGAACCCCACTATTATAGCCAGTGGATCGATCACATATAGGGAAACATGAACCTAACCACTATTATAACCAGTGGATTGGTCACATATAAGGCGGGATACCCTAACCACTATTCCTTACAGGTGGATTGGTTTGGCTTCTACTCACATGGTGTTCAACTATAAGTACTCAGTATCTTTTATGTCTCTTAGCAAACTCAGGATTTGGTTTATTGAGCTCGAGATCCCCCACTATTCTAGTCAATGGATCAGTCACATATAGGGCAACATGCACCTAACCACTATTATAGTCGGTGGATCAGTCACTTATAGGGTGAGATGCTTTAAACACTATTCCTTACCAGTGGATCAGTTCGGGCCCAGTTTAATAATCTTCCACTTTACATGATTATGTCTTAAGTGTCTTATTTAGAAGTGTTACCCTAGGCATGCATGACTAACTCCCTCTATGCTTATCCTTTAAAAAGTCTCGTCCCACATCATAAGACTCATGCACCTCCTATCTTGACCCAACATTCTTTCCTCCTTACCCTAACTCACACTAGAGCCCATCTCTCATTTATGTGGGTTAAGGCCCACTACTTTTCACCTCCAATCCACTCACCACCTCCCTCCACGGTTTTCTCCAAAGACCCTAATTTAGGCATATGTGGCCCATCCTATTCCACCTCACACAACCCAAATCATTTGAACACTCCACGCATCACAACCTTTAGATTCCACCCTCATCATCACCCTTTACTCACCAAGTGCACATGTGATCACGTAACCTTAAGTAGCCATACCAAACCCTAGCTGGCCACTGCAAACCCTAGCTCAGGATCCTATGTACCCTTATACTGTCCCACGTACTATTTTTCACCCAAAGTGTTCAAACACCCAAACAACACTTCCATTACCTTCCTCACATCCCAAATCAACTTTTCATACATGAAATTAACCCCCATGCGGACTTTATACATCCTATGCAACCCTTCAAACTTTTTCGTGCAAACCCTAAACTCCCATATGAAACCCTAGATTCACCCATGAAAACCCTAGATTCTTCCATACATACTTAGATTCTCCCATGCACAACCCTAGATTCTCCCATAAAAAATCCTAAATTCGTCCATGCAAAACCCTAGTTTCTTCCACTCTTTTATTTTATTTAAAATCCATTTTTTATTTATCCACTCATGGACTATGGAACACTTAGGTCAATTCCACCTATGTTAGCCATCTTACATCCCTTTAGTTATCTTTCCACCCCACAATACAACATTAAACATCCTCACATGCATGTCATAAAGGGCCACATCATCTTACATCACATTTCACCATATATACATATCATCACATATAATAAGGAGGCACATAAGCATACCTTAACTCCAAACCACACTACGTATAAAATAGTTATAACATTTAACATAAGATATATAACATATCATGACACAAGGCATAAAAGGCATGCAAAACACATTACATACATAAGGCCTTAGCTACAACCTTACCTAAATACTATTATTTCTTAATTTATTCTAAAATTAGGGTATTAGGGCATCTCAAAGCAAGACACCATAACTGCTTTGCATTTGGACACATCCAAAGTCTTCAGCTTGTACTCATCAGACATTTCTTTTTTTTTACAATAAACAAAATATAAACACACAATAAAAGAATAACCAATGAAACATCACATACT
Organism: Tamarix chinensis; assembly: GCA_030549775.1. Taxonomy (NCBI): domain Eukaryota; kingdom Viridiplantae; phylum Streptophyta; class Magnoliopsida; order Caryophyllales; family Tamaricaceae; genus Tamarix; species Tamarix chinensis. Next base: position 68,376,539 of record CM060181.1, read on the forward strand.
AATTTTTGAGTTTGCCAAAGAGAACACATCCCTTCAGCAACACTAGCAAAATACCACAAGGAAAAATCAACACCCAAAATAACCTCTGAATCTAACACTGGCTCCTACATTGCAATACTATTAACTGTAGCATACAAAGTATAAACAGCTCTACAGAAAGTAATGCCCACTTACTCCACCTGTTGCCTAGATTTCTCCTCCCTAGAAGAATATGTACCATCTAGATCAACAATAACATCCTCCTTATCTAAAGCACCTAGTAGACTCTCTTACTCTACCTTTTCATCAAGAAGGAATTTAGACTCATAGAAGGTAATAGATCTAGATGTAACTAGTTCATATCACAAGGGGCCCCCAGTCATGCCAATGACACTCTCGTGTTTCAGTCACATCAAACTATGGTTAGGAACATCTGAGTTAGACACACTCAATGTTACCCTAACTATACCCTCAATAGTTGTGCCAACAAGCTCATATAATGTTTTGACCTACTTGTCAATGATCACCACCACTACTCCTTTAGCAACCTTTAATGTTCCATTCTCAATGAAACACCTATAGCCTTTACTATGCAAGGAACATAGCAAAATCAAGCTCTTAGTCATCTCAAGAACATGACAAATGCTAAATAGTATCTTCACTATGTCATCATGCATCCTCACCTTCACAATTCCAATCCCAGCAACTTTACTTAAAGCACCATTCCTCAAGACAAAAACTCTACTTCTAATAGTGTCATATCTTTGGAGCCATATTCTATCATGATAAACATGGTAGGGGCACCTAGAATCCATAATCCACCTATCGGCCACTTTGATATGTGCATCTATGATAGTCAATACATTACCATAACCATTTCCCTCAGCTATGGTAGCATCACCCTCATAAAATACACCATCAACAATATTTGTAGGTTCCATATTAGGATAGTATTTCCTCATATGGTATTTCATGTGATAACAATGAAAGGCCACAACCTTGAACCTATCCATACTAGATTTAGACTTTCTTTTCTCACCAAACCCCCTTACTACTAGCCCCTCACCATGTGAATCACCTGGACATCCTCTACTCAATTTATTCTCAATCAATTAACATTATAGCAAGGTATTGTTGACATTTGCAATAACTAATTCATAATTCCCATATAATATAGTATCATGAAAAGACTTATAAGTAAATAGCAAAGAACACAACAACAAAATAGCCACTTTCATTTTAAGTAAGGACCACTTTCATTTTCAATTTCTATAATACCTTCTCAAATCTATTCTAAGTAAGGACCACTTTCATTTTCAATTTCTATAACCCAAAATTGATAGAATGATCCAATATTTCAATTTAAAATATTATATATGCTATCTCGATACAAATCGATCACACACCCAAGCTTAGATACCAATTATAGGAAAACTAGTTCATCAAACACGAATTCCCAAGACCAAATCTTACAAACAATCAAAAAAAATTTAAGATCTAATTGAGAGAACAATAAGAACATAATAACAATTGGGGAAATATGATCTTTACTGCGTACAATACTAGTGATTACAAGGAGAATTAAACAATCCTCATAATATCACTTAGTACATAATTCTCTCAAAACATAAGAGAATACAAGTGGAGAGGGTTTGGATAGGGTTTGACGTTGTACCACGTCTTGCTAGGGTTTCATATGCATCTATTTATAGAAGTATGTAACGCACACAGGTGATCGGTAGAACATTGGAAAAACACAGTTTGTGTTCATAAACGCAGGGGCCTAGTATTTTCTAGAAATCTCAACTTTTACCAAAATAATGAAGGATCAAATATGCTAAGAAAACACGAGTCTTGTTCACAAACACAGGTCCCCTTCGTTATCTCACTTGATCTCTTTTTGGCTCTAAATTTCTACAAACTCTTGTATGCATCAATCTATACTAGAATACACACAAAAATACAAGTCATGATCTCACAATAATATAATATTATAACTTTTAATAATGGAAGTATAATTTATAATAATCTTATTACTTAATAATTAATAGTTAATTAATAATATTATTTATAATTATTGATTGATTATTATTAATATACTATCTTAATATGATAATACTATAATCAATAACTAGTAATCGAAAAAAAATCTTATTATTAATCACTAATAATAATACATTTTTATAACTATAAATAATAAAAGAATAATTAACAATATTTTAATTACTTAGTAACAGTGTCAGACATTTAGGTGTTTAGTTAAAATTTATAGGACCTACTTATGAAGTAAGATATGTTGTAGATAATAAGAGTATGAGGATATGAAGTATGTATTAGTAGACACTATAGAGTTTATAAAGTATACCAAATAGTACCTACATGAGTCCACTGCACCAATAAAGTATCCTTTGCTAAAGGATTTTCCGACAACACAATTATGTTCCATAAATCTAAGGCTGATACTAAGTAATTATTTGATATGCACATAGATTAAAACTTGGCCCTATTATTACCACAATAATAATTAAAAAAAATCAATGATGATAATATTTAACAATCAAAACAAGTGATAATATTTATTGTTCTAATAAGTATTCAAAAGCACTATCAAGATTATTGAAAATAATGAAAATGTTAATATTTGATGTCACTATTTTGGTATGTCTATATATTTATAATTGATTCACTAATTGTATTATCTTAAGCTAAAACTTATTAAAATTTTAATAAGTAAATATGAGATTGCATATTTGTAATTAATTTTCTCAATAAAATATCCTATGCGAAATATTAAAGTTTTAACAAGTACTCATGAACACTTGTAATAAAAACAAGAATATTACATATAAATAATGGATGAACAATATGCAAGGGTCGAAGAGCAAGCTCAACCATATGCGATGGAGGCCAGCATGGAGAGATGAACAATCATACGCTACTATTGCCAAAGGGAGAGAGGAAGGAAGAATTATCCAAGTGCAGGCAAATAAGGAAGAAATAAAGTGGCTGGATAGGAACCTCATTGTGGAGTCTACGCATCCCATGTTACCGGCTTTAGTTATACCAAGATTGATGGCATCATGGAGCATGTTGTGCAGGGTAAGGGACCTAGGTAGATTTAAATTCCTCTTAATGTTTGAATCTGCTAAAGCATGTCAAATAGCCATGAAGGTGGATATTCTTCTTTTTGAGTCTTTTAGTGCAATTAGATGATAGAGAATTGAAGATGCATGTAATATTAGGAGAAATTGGATAGAAATGAGCGGTCTTCCAATAGTAGCTTGGTGACTCAATGGAGGTGACCAGGGTATTGATTGATACTCAAAAATGGAGAAAATTTGAGAGAAAGTTGTTCTAAGTGTCGAAGGGAAGGAGGTGGTGGTGTTGGTTCATGAGGTTGCGTAATGCTTTGTTCCTTAGCAAAAGTCGATGGCAAGTAGGAAGATCGCTCATCCAGTCTTGTTGGAGTCTGATGAGGAAGATGAAAGGTTGTCTAGTTATCCATCTAACGCGTGTAGGCATGACGAAGACCAGAAGGCATACAGCAAATACGTGTAGTTGCAATGGTCGAGGGAAGAAGCTAATTCGGCAAGCATGTCATTAGAGGAAGGAGAGAATACTGATGTGGTATGTTCAATAGTCTAAGGAAGGGAGGAGTCACAGAAGTGGGGAGATGAGGAGTTAATGTAGAAAATATACATGAGAGGCTCGGGATTTGTGGTAGAAAAGTCAAGGAATTTATCGAAGGAAGTCCTTATATGGCACTCGTGGGAATGTGGGGGGAATTTCAATATGGTGGATGCTAAGTCAGTAAGGAAAACTACAGTAGGGGTAGGGGAGGATTTAAGAAAAAAATCACACATGAGAGACTTTGGGCATAAGGGAGAAAAAAGTGGTAGTGGTTCGAAGGATCTTCATTTGTTGCATTCAAAGGAAGCTTTGGTAATTAGTGAGGGGGATTCAACTAACTTAGCAAAAACAATATATGCAGGGGTTGATTATGATATTAAAGGTGAGAGGAGGTTAGTTGAATGTTGTAAGAAGCTAGAAAGGTCGAGGGTTGAGGCAAAAGGGAAGAGAGGAGGAGTAGGAGTGTGGGGAGAAGGAGATGGGGCACTGGAGGAGGGAGATTCTCCTACAAGTAAGGGTGTGTCTCCTCCCAGTTTTGAAGGTATGGTGATACTTGATCCTCGATTAAAAAGGAGTATGGAGGAGAATATGATAATAAAAAAAATAGGATAGAGAGGTCTATCCTCCAAAAAGGAGAAAAAATGTGTTGAGAAAATGGCTAGGTTAAGGAGGAGTCAAAGGAGGATTTGGAAGAGGTAGAGTTAAGGGAATATAGTAGAGGGGGAGATGAGTTGAGGTTTTCTATGGTTATTCTTAGTTGGAATGTAAGGGGGATCGGAGAGATAGGAGAGATGTCTAGTTTGCAGTCATTGATTGCTGAGGAAAATCCTTAGGTGTGTGGTTTAGTTAAAAATAAGCACCATATGGTGATAGAATCATGGAAGAATATGGTGTAGGGATCTAGGATTATCAAATGGAGAGACTCAATGGCGCAAGGTAGGAGTGGAGGGTTGATTATTGGGTGGAATAATCAGTTTTTGACTTGAAAATGTGTAGAAGTGGTAGTAGGTGGATTTTGCTTGAAGGATACTTTAGCATGATTTCTTTTGATTTTGGGATGCTATTAATTTATGGGAATTCTAATTCAAGGGAATGGAGGGATCTTTGGGAGGAATTGTGGAATGTGGGCCTGAATTGTAGTGGACCCTTGATTGTTATGGGGGATTTTAATGACGTTAGATCAATTTGTGAAAGGAAAGGAGGGTGGGTGGATAATAACAGTTTTAAGGACTTTAATGATTAGATCAATAGGATAGGCTTTATTAATATTAAGCCCTCAAATTTGAAGTTTTCTTGGCACAAGGAAAGATCAGGGAGTCTTTTGGATAGGTTTTTAGTTAACCCTAGTTGGTTGGCTATTTTTTGGATCTTATTTGTGTAGGGTTAGGTAGGTCCCTTTTAGGCCATAACCCTATCTGTCTCAATTTTTTGAAATATGAGAAAGGGCAGATTCCATTTAGAGCTTGGAATATGTGGTTCTTGCATCCTCAGTTTCATGGGTTTTTGGCAAAGTGTTAGTCTAGTTTGGAGGGGAAACCATGTCAGATAAAATTGAAAGAAATGATGGGTTTGCTTAGAAAGTAAAACAAGGAGGTATTTGGGGATATTAACTCGAAGATCAAGTTGCTTGAGACCGAGCTAGATAAAGTGGATGGTTTGAGGGATGGGGGTGTCTGTGATGAAGAAAGGCTTTCTAGGAGGGCAGCATTGCAGAGTCAATTATGGAAATGGCATTAAGAGGAAAGAAGCGTATTGGTTATAGGTGTCCAGGGTAAGAGGTTTTAAAGATAGGGACAGGAACACAAAATTATTTCACACTATAGCTACTGTAAGAAGAAAGAAATCTATTATCAATAGGTTAATACAGGGAGGCAAGGAGATTATAGAGCCTTTCGAGATTAAGGAGGTCATCATTTCATACTTTAAGTGTATGTATAAGAAGCAAGATCTCCCGAATATTGATATAAAGGATGATGGGTTTCGAAAGATTTCAAGGGGGTAAAGCATAGAGCTTGATAGCATCCATCTTAGGGAGGAAGTTAAGAAGGCAGTCTGGTCATGCGACCTATTGAAAGCCCCAGGGTATGATGGGTATCATATAGGCTTCCCTTGGAAGATGTGGGGTGTAATTAAGGAGGAGTTCTGAGAAGCTGTCCTAGATTTTTTTCGCTCTAACAGATTACCGCTTGCACTCAATACCACTTTGATTACTTTGATCCCTAAAGTGGAAGAGGCGGAGGAGGTGATTTAGTTTAGGCCCATTAGGTTAGTGGGGTGCATTTTTAAGGTGATTTCGAAGATTTTTTCCTAGAGATTGAAATAAGTGGTTGATGGTTTGGTAGATGATTCTCAATCAACTTTTATTGAAGGAAAAGGCATTCGAGATGGGGCATTGGTAGTGAATGAAATAGTACAGTGGTACAAGAAGAGGAAGGGCTTGAGAGGGGTTATGATCAAATTAGATTTTTTAGAAGGCATATGATGGTATTAGATGGGAGTTTTTGGATAATATTTTGAGGATCATGGGCTTTGGGGGTATCTTTAAGGGATGGATAAAGGAGTGTATTTCAATAGCTAGTATCTCAGTACATGTTACTAGGTCCCCTTCCCCACCTTTTAGTTTGGGTAGGGGCCTTAGACAAGGGAATCCTATTTCTCCTTTCCTTTTTGTGCTAGCAATGGAGGCTTTTAATCAGCTCATCAAAAGAGATGTGGACAAGGGTTTGATTTATGGCTTAAAAGTGGGGATTCATATGTGTGAAGTTACTCATCTTCAATTTACTGATGGCACTATGATTTTTTGTGGGACTTCTATTGAAAATATTAGAAATTGGAGAAGATTTATTGATTTCTTTTTATTTGCTCTTAGGTCTAAGTGTTAATTTTGCTAAAATAGAGCTCATAGGGCTTGGTATGGACAAGTAGTTCTAGAAGGCGACGGCAGATGCCTTGAATTGTTAGATTAGGATGCTCCCTACCACTTATCTTGGCCATCCATTAGGGGCAAGTGCAGGAAACAACCAGACTTGGAAACCGGCGGTGGAAAAGGCGAAGCAGTGATTAGCAAACTGGAAATCAAAAGTCCTTTTAAGAGTAGGAAGATTGGTATTGATTAAGAGTGTTCTTAACAACCTTTTGATATATTATAGGAACCTTTTTAGAATTTCAAAATGGGTGGTCAAGGAAATTATTAGTATACAGAAGAATTTTTTCTAGAACAGTAGTGGGGACAGGAAAGGTTACCTTTGGTAAGGTAAAGGTGGAGTGTGATTCAAAGACCTAAGTCATTAGGTAGCCTTGGGGTGGGGGACTTAATCATAAAGAATAATGATTTATTATTCAAATGGTGGTGGAGGTATTATACAGTTTATGGGCCTTCGTAGAAGAGAATTATCTCTTCCCTTTACTAGGGAGATCACTTCGAGAACCTTGAAAATCATAATATAAGGAGAGGGTGGACTTCATGGGCCGATATTGTTAAGATGGGAAGGATGAACCCCATTCTAAAGTTGGGGTTGTCAGTTGTGCTTGGTAATTGGAGAAGGGTAAGGTTCTGGCATGATAACTAGACAGAATCAGGAACTTTGAAAAGCTAATACTCAAGACTCTTTATGGTGTCAAGACAACAAGAAGAGAAGATAACTGGTATGGGGAGATGGGAAGGGGCATAGTGGAACTAGAATATGTGGTGGAGATGTCAAGTTTTTGGTTGGGAAATAGAACAAGTGGATCAGTTGGAAAGGTTTATCAAGCAGTTTTACTTGAGTAAGGATAAGGAGGACATAATCAACTGGGCATTCGAGGATAATGGAGTTTTCTCTATAAGATCTTTTTGTTAAAGCTCTTACCTGAGTTTGTACGGGGATAGGTCTCAAAGTAATATTTTCAGGATGATTTGGAGTAGTATAGCACCCCCGAGGGTTGAACTTATTTTCTGGTTCGCGATATAACAAAGCCTCAATACAAGAGAAAGACTGGCTAGGATTCAAATTGTGGATCTAAGGGAGGTCGAGTGTCCTGTTTGCAAGATTGAACAAAAATCGATCAACCATGTATTCCTTCACTGTACCGTGACAGGGAAGATTTGGTATGAGATCTGTGATTGGTTGGGATACACATAGGTAATGACAAGATCTGTTGAAGAGAATGTTGTTGCTTGGTTAGGAGTTAAAAGAAAAGGTATGAGAGGAGAAATTTGACAATCAACTTTTTTAGCAACTACAAGAACTATATAAGAATTTAAGAATAAGGTCGTGTTTGACGATCAACAAGTTTGCAAAAGTTGGATGATTATGCTCATGAAATCAAGACTAGAATTTTGAATTAAGTATAGTAGGAAATAATTTCCCTACAGAATTAATGAAATGATTCATCTGAGACTCTTTGAGGATTCTGTTTATAGACCTTCAATTGGTGTACTTTTTCTTACTTATCAAAAAAAAATACTATGTGGGGAAGAAGCAGTATCTAAAAAATTTTAGGAGCACACAACATGCACGACTGAGAGTTTAGTGAAATATGCGGCCTGTGATATAGTTTCGTAACATAATTCCTCTTCATTTTACGCCATAGTACAGATACATGACTTATTGGTTGTACAGATATCAAGTCAGCCCCTTGGGATTATAAGATGTACATCCCGCCAATTTACGTTAGTAATAAAATCACTTACCAAATGAGATGTAAGTATAAATATTGAGAAAAACAGAACTTCGAAGATCCAAAATTACACATGCAATCTGTAACAGGAGACCTCTAAGAATATATAAGAGTGAATCAATAACAATCACTTGTAAATTGGTAACGTCTGAAAGATAGAAGTAAAAGAACATTACACAGTATACGCCTTTTTAGTACAAACATGAGAAACCAATTAAAAATGTGAACGAGATACATAAACCAAAACTGAATCCAGATTGGACCTGAGGAAATGACGGAAACTAACATTTGTATGCGTAATATGAAATGTCCTCAATGTTGAAGACTCTCGACAATCTTGGAGAGAGCAGAATAACTTCCAAAGCCCGATGAGACTACTCCAACGATGATAATCAAAATGCATAGCGAGCACTGGAAGAACAGAAAAGAAAGATACCACGTTAAGAAAAAACAAAAAACAAAACCAAAAACAGTAGCATAAGTTCGGCTGCATATGAACCGAACAAGCGGGCCAGGAAAATGAAAGTGATTCAGGTGATTAGACGCACGTGAAACCGAGTGAATTTCCCCTTCAAGATGCTCAGAAAGCAAGCACAAGGAAGTATCAGGGTCTGTAGTTGAAAGACGGTGTTTGTTAGTCAGAATTAACAAATGCTTGATGAAATGCAGACATCAACTCGAAAGGGAAACAGAAAGGAAGTGCAACGTACCACGAGCATAGTAAGGAAGGATCCAATTAGTGACATCACCAGACCTATAAAATGATGACGAACTTAACGTTGTCACGAGGAATGAGGCATCATAAAAGAAGTAATTTGAGACTTGAAAATTAGGTTCTGAAACTTACCAAAGAAGGGGATAGAGAGGCCGACTAATAAGGTAGAGATCACAAGGGCCGTCCTTATGAGAATTGGATACATGTGAGATTTAAGACGATGAGGTGGTAACAACTCCTCCAGGCTCATTGCTACAGGGGACAAGGTTAGAGCAAACGTAATTCTTGATTAAGGTAGAACTTGTCTGTCAAGAGGAGTAGAAATCAAAATGTATTTTCAAAAATCCATGTCATTCATTATTTAATCCAGCATCAAATAGTTGAACAGAAAAAATACACCATGTAATTACTAGACTCGTGTTATATTCCCTATCATTTATATATTTTAAAGACAATGAAATTGTTTTTCTTATTCATTGTCACTGAAGAGGTTATAGACGATAACAACTATAGGCCTCCGGGGGCGGGGAATGATCAAACAGAAAAAAGGACATTTGGTAAAGGGGTTCACCACCTGCAAACACAAAAACAAAACAAACAAGTTAAAATAATCTGCAGGCAACTATGGATATTAAACCAGCTTACAGGAACTACTTTAATTAAAAACAGCGTCCATACTGGCGGCTAACCAAAGGAAAACTATCATTCAGAAAAGCCCATGCTCAATAAGAAAGCCCACCAAGTATTTTACATGCGAAAAAGGGTCCTAAAGACAAAAGCCATATTCATTTGAATTTTCTCCATAGACTGGGTTTTCTTCAGCCCGTTAATAGACCGTCTAAGAGGGATTGAGCAGAATAGGAGCATAGAGAGATGATTGTTACAGAAACTGATAGGCAGCACAAATTGCGACCCTCTTACCGTAGTCCAAACAGCAATCTTGGAGGCGAAAAGATCTTTCGGCATGTTAAGAGTGAACTGTGATATTGTCGATTCACCAAACATCAGGTATCCCAACGCAGCTACTCCAGCGTATAACAAAGTGCAGATGGCAAAGCTGCATCAAAAATAAATATTCGAGTGTTAGCGTTCCATCAAAAATATATACTATCCTGCTAGTGAGGAAACAGGAGACTTCAGAGTTAATATGCATGGCTTTGAAGACGTGTCAAACTACACAAGCTAGTCAACCACCAGCAGAGTTTCTGATGATGAAAGGAGAGTTCAATGCATTGACATTACCTAGTCAAGAGAACAACTGGGAAATGATTTGGTTTTTCCATTGAAGTATATATGTTTGGAAAGACAGCATACCCTGAGTAGCAATAACCATACAGCCCAAGAGCTACTGGAAGTGTTGTGAGATTTAACGTTGAGTCGCTGTTGTTGTTACCCACATCATCCACCAAACCGACCCAAAATAGACACAGGACAACCACTATTGACGCAATGAGTCAATGACACCGCCAACTGCAATCAAGGGCAGAATATACAAGTACGGTAAGAGAACTTAGAGATGTGAAGACCTAAGTTATCATATAACAATTTCTTAATCACGTTGTCAATTCCCACAAAAGCCCTTCATAACAAAATACACTCTGCAGACTGCTCAGCGAAACCATTCTTGCCTTGAAAGAGGAAAACGAGGCATACAGATTGAATTTTCATCAACCATCTACATAAATGGGCTGCGAGAATAATTTTAAAGAAGCATTTATACTGGATGCAGGGTTTCAGAAAAGGAAGAAATGGTGTCACCCATAGAATTCTAGTGTCGGATATTTGAGAGACGAACAGGCCGCGGGGGGGGGGATTAACAAGTCTGAATGAAGATATTATAACCAAGAAAGTTATGTAAGCACCAGTTATGTAACTCAATACACTAAGGTCTCGCAGCCAACATGTAGGAAGCACGGCTAGCATTGTTATTAACGCAAATAGGTAACGTGAATCGAACTCATACCAACCCAAATTCAAATGGGCATTTGGAAAAAGTGAAGATACTTTGTCACTCTCCAGTATTATGTACCCCACGCAGCAAGCCTGAAAGGACAGTATGGAGCAGTTCACGTGGAATTCTTAGCATAATTAATTCAAATATATAGTATCAGGTAACTACAAGCTCTATTTTACTTGCTCCATTCCGTGTTCTCAACAATTACAAGATATCTGATTCCTCGTAAGGTGGTATGATTTTCCCAAACAATTTTAGCTAATTTCGCCAAATTGTTCCTATAAATATAAGCAAAAGTGGTAAATAAATTTCATTTGTGATCAAAGTCATGGTAATTGGAGTGAAAAATGTTACTAATAAACATAATCTTGCAACCATATGATGACACCCCAAAATAGAGAGAATTATACAAAAAATGAGACCAGTGAAAGTCAGACTAATGAACTTTTTCCCAATTTCCTGACACTTTGTTCAATTTTCTATGATAATTGTAATGTCATTACCCTCAAATTGTTGGTTTCATTTGACAACGAAATGGATGCCGCATTGTACGAATGCCAAGAATCGATGCAGCAAGGCATTCTTTTTCATCTTCAATACTCTCTCTAAAACATTTCTTGCACAGATGTTAGACAAGGTCTTTGTACAATTGATATTTGATATTTCCAATTAACTGCTTGCAGAGACAATTATTACAATTAGAGTTGTTCAAATGGGAAGTCTGGTTCCAGTGAACCCATAATATCTTAATCCATAACCCATTGCCCAACTTACGATGGGTTGGAACAACTGATTAATAGTTTTCAATCAAGCAAAAAAACTACAATTAATGTCGCTATATAAGGGTATTGCAAAGGATATTTTATAGGTCATTAGGTGATTTTTTTTCTTTTTTTTTTTTTGCAACAAATGTCAAAAAAATATCAACCGATATCCAATATTTTGCCAATATCACAGCGTTAAATATGTAATATATTGAAATGATCGTTTTTAGAAATTTTGCATTGCGACTAATTCAAAAACCGCAAAATTACAAATGATACACAATTGTAGTACTAATATTTTATTATATCTTTTCAGCCCAACTTATAATAACCTATAGGTTATCCAGGTTGACCGTGAGTCACCGTGGGTTAATATATACACAAACTAACCTATTACCACCCCTTCTACCACCACCACCACTATCACTTTTTTATTTATTTTATTTTTTATTGATTCATCACTACCTCCACCTCCACCACTTTTTAATATGCATGCAACACTTCTACATCACCACCACTATCACAATAACAACCAGGCCAACCACACTCTAACAGATTTGGTAGGAGTCGAAAACTGATGGATCAAACTAAAGAGAGTCGGGAGGATTCCAGAATAATTGGGCCCAAGCGGTTGGATCAAATTAGGGTGGAGTTGAGCTAGGGCGGGCGGAAGGTCTAAGTTAGGAGGAGTTGAGGCAATGCAATCCCATATCGGGTTGGATCTAAGTGAGCCAAGAGGAGTCGAGTTAGGCAAGGTGGGCTTTGAAGAGTTGAGGCAAGGTGGACTTGGTTAGGGTGGGAGGGCTCGGCAGAGTCAAGCTTGGTGGCTGGAGTTGAGGTGGGGTTGGCCCATGTCAAGTCAAATCATGGTAAGCGAGGAGGAGTTGGGTTTGACGAGGTGGGTCTTGAGGAGTCAAAATAGGACAAGCCCTGACAAGGAAGGATTGCATCAAAGGAGTTGAGGCAGGGCATACCTATGTCAGGTTCAATATAGGAAATCTAAAAGGAGTAGGGTTAGGAGAGATGAGACTTGAGGAATCAAGATAGGGTGGGCTCAATTAGAGAGTGTGGGCCTAGGACAAGTCGGGTTGGGGCAGGTGGGCTTAGGCGAAGTCAGGTTGAGGAGTCTTGTTGGAGGAGTCAAGTCTGATTGAGATAAAGTTTCGGTAGTGGCGATTTTAGTATAGTAAAAGTAATAGTGTTGGGTCCATGATAACTTATGGCAACCTATGGATTAATCCATACTATCCCACCTTAATTTATCGGTCATTATGGGTTAACCTACATGAACCCTTACAAAATATTAACCTAACCCATCTAACCCATAAATTTATTTTCTAACATTAATTACAAAATTATTGATTAAATACCATTTTTTTGTGGGTTCGACTCCTTCTTACCATTTACTACGTATTTGGAAATTAGGATTTATTTATTTAAATTTGTTGTGTATATGACAACATATCATAGGGATAAATCAATAGCTTGCTTATAACTTGCCAACGGATTAAATTGGTTTTCATAATCAGTCATAAGTAACATTGAATAATAAACTATGGAGATTTGACAAATCAGCACGAATTACAAGAACATGGCATAACCTAGGATTGGATGGATAATTAAGGGTATGGCACGGTGTTTATCGTATATTCTTAAAGGAGGTGTCTTAATCATTAATCATGCATGGTATTGTGTGTTGGGTGTGAATTCAGGGCGTGTTGGGGTTAGTGTGCCATGATCCTTCAATGTTAACTAACCAGACTCTAAGACCGTAATATGATTAAGATATGATAACCCTTATGGTATAGAAACAAATGGAAGTGAATAAGTATGTGGTTATTGTGCTTCTCGTGGTCACCTTAATTAAGACGCTAATATTTAAATTGGAAGACCTCGAGATCGAGAATGGTGACTCTTTAAGGGTCGCTACCCTAAAGACGTGGTTTAGCCCATTATAATTCTGGTATTTGCTGGTATGCCTTAGTGCCCTAGCCAAGCCCTACATCTTACTCTATCTAGTTCTATAGACCTATTTAGGTGTATGTATACTTATAAATTAGGTGTCATTATTGGTAGGGTACTGTATAGCTTGTATGTACTAGTGCAACTAGGGTACCGTTGTGTCCCTGGGTTGATGGTTAAAGGGTACTAAGTAGCTTATATGCACTAGTATGACCGGTGTATATTTGCATCTCCGGGATCTCGATATCCCCCTTGAGTTAAATAAATGGATTTGTGTGCTAATTAAATGGAAATCATTGATCATGTAAAGTGTTAGACCATGTGAGTTAGGGTCAGGCTGGTCCACTAGCGAAAAATAGTAGTTAGGAGCCTTCTGCCTTGGAGACCACTCAATTGACGAATAATAGTGACTAATCTGCCCTGATGTATATTCCGGTTCACCGACTATTATAGTGGGGTTTCCGTAGTCATATGGATATAATTAAAGAGATGATGATTGAATAATGATATTCATTAATGGCTTGAGACCAAAAGAGTTATTATCATCCTCATGTTGTATTGTTATAATATAAGTTAAGCCTTGGTGCTTGTCTCTCTCAGTGTATGATGGAATTGCTAAGTACGTGGATGTTGTGTTATACATGTCTTATTATATGTGTGGCATTGAATGGTGTATTAGTTCGTATGTTATCATTTTGTACTATTTATGCATGATGTGTTACATGCAGGCTTGCCTTTCAGTTTAGTTTAAAGGGTTACTTAGTACTGAAGGGTTCCATTTGTTAACCCCTACCTATTTAATGTGCAGTGTCCCTTGTAGGTCTTTTACAAGTGATATTTAAGACGTCATTGGGTACGAGGTTAAGGATTATCTAGGAAACTATTAGGGTTTCTCGTCCACCCTTTTTAATTCCTTAGAAAATGAATTTAGCCTTGTTACAACTAATTGTGGGTTTATATCTTTTGTAACGAAGTCAACACACTAATTTGTTTTAAATTGAATTTGTATAACTCATATTCTATTTCTTTTAGCCTTAGCACTTAATATTGGAATGGTAGGTGATGGAAACCTGTTAGGGTTTCTCGAAAGGATCGAAAGATTAATCGAGCGCAACGTTCGATTCGCCGGTTCAGCCTAAGGAACAACTCCAAAGGAAGACTCAAAGATTCAGAGGCACAGTTTGTATAACGGCAACTGAAATTTGAAGAAAGAATGATCAAGATCGATCAAAGGTAAGAGAGCAGATTCAGAGAAGAAGAGCGAGCAAGAGAATAGCAGAGAGAGAGAGAGAGAGAGAGAGAAGTCGCGAGAAGAATCAAGAACTCAGCCAAATATTCTGTCAAAAAGAATCGTCGTCCACTGTTACACATTGTCCCAGCTATTTATATGCGTAGTACAGACCGTATAACGACGTACAAATACACAATACAAACCAACGAATACACGGCCAGATTTACAACGGAAAGGCCGAATGGGCTTATTGCTTTGGGCCACATAAATAGTCGACCAGCCCAACTAATCCCCAAAATAAAATGCCCCAAATACAATTAAGTCTAAGACTTAATTCCCATCAGCTAAAATAACACTTTAGCTAATCATGGCTATTAAGGATTGATTAATCCACAATCCATCTAGTCCAAAATTAAGGACCGGCTGGCGGATTATACAACCGACCTAATTTACATTAGCCAATTTTGACTGGAGAATGCATCATATGGGATTACAATTAATTAACAAAACATTACATAATCTGCACATTCCAGCAACTGCATCCACAGATCCACAGAGTCCATATGCTGCATTACACTCCTATTTATTCACCAAATAAGACAAACAATTATAAGTAAATAATTCACAGCAAGTTTCAAAATTAATTAAATATAAGTTCTTAAGATTCATATCATTCCCCTCTTCTTGGAAAGGTTTCGCCTCTGAAACCTAAATAAGTCCCAGAAATTGACTAAGATCAGCCACATTAAAAGTATTACTCACATTCCCAAATTTAACAGGTAAATCAATCTTATAAGCATTATCATTAATTTTCTCTAACACAGTAAACGGTCCATCTCCTCTAGAGTCCAACTTTGACTTTCTAAAATTTGGAAACCTCTCTTTCCTAAGGTGAACCCAGACTAAGTCTCCAAATTTAAAAATCATTTTTCTCCTTCTTTTATTAGCATGTTCAGCAATCTATTGCACCTTTTTGTTAATCTGTTGGCTTACAGTCTCATGTAACCTTTTCATATTATCAGCTCTAGATTCAACATCAAAATTTTGCAATTCAGCATGAGGCAAAGGACTCAAATCTAAAGGAGTTAAAGGATTAAAACCATACACAATCTCAAATGAAGTTTTATTAGTTGTAGAATGTAAAGTCCTATTATAAGAAAATTCCACTTGAGGTAAAACATATTTCCATTGTTTAAGATTCTTTCCAAGGACAGCTCTTAACATGTTTCCTAATGTTCTATTTACTACCTCAGTTTGTCCATCAGTTTGAGGGTGACAAGTTGTAGAAAACAATAACTTAGTTCCTAATTTTCCCCACAAAACCTTCCAGAAATGACTTAAAAACTTAACATCTATGTCTGAAACTATAGTTTTAGGAATACCATGTAATTTAACCACATTTAGAAAAAAATAATCCAGCCACTGCTACAACATCATTTGTTTTATTACAAGGTATAAAATGAGCCATTTTACTGAACCTATCTACTACAACCATTATTGAATTCTTAGCTCTATTAGTCCTAGGTAATCCTAAAACAAAATCCAAAGATACATCAACCCAAGGATGGTTAGAGACAGGTAAGGGAGTATATAAACCAAAAGGTTTTGAAGTAGTTTTTGCCTGCCTACAAGCAATACAATTGACACAATGTTTTAAAACATCCTTTTTCATGTGTGGCCAGTAAAAATGATCAATTAAAACATCTAAAGTTTTTTGAGATCCTACATGTGCCATTACCCACCACTATGAGCTTCTTGAATTAATAAACCTCTGTAAGAGCATGCAGCAATACACAACCTATTTTCCCTAAACAAATAACCTTCATTAATGAAATACTTTCATTGTGAGGAAACTTCACACCTTTTATAGATTTCTTTAAAATCAATATCTTCTAAGTATAATAGTTTAATACTGGAAAAACCTAATAAAGTAGTATCAGCAGCATTTAATAAAGCATATCTCCTAGATAATGCATCTGCTACTATATTATCACTACCTTTCTTATACTTAATTATGTAAGGAAAACTCTCAATAAATTCTATCCATCTACCTTGTCTTCTATTTAACTTTGATTGACTTTTTTAATACTTAATAGCTTCCTGATCAGTATTAATTACAAATTCTCTATGCCAAAAATAATGTTGCCACACTTCCAAAGCCCTTACTAAAGCATACAGTTCTTTTTCATAAGTAGAATAATTCAAAGTACTACCATTTAATTTCTCACTAAAATAAGCTATTGGCTTTCCCTCTTGAGAAAGTACAGCCCCTAATCCTAACCCTAAAGCATCACAATCTAATTCAAACATCTTTTCAAAGTCAGGAAGACTCAATACAGGTGCTTGGGTTAATTTAGTCTTAAGTGTCTCAAAAGATTTCTGTTGTTCTAATCCCCAAGTGAACCCTTTATCCTTCTTTGTTATGGCAGTTAAGGGAGCAGCTATAGTACTAAAGTTTCTCACAAATCTCCTGTAAAAAGAACACAATCCATGAAAACTTCTTACTTCAGTCACACTCTTTGGCACAGGCCATTCCTGAATAGCTCTAACCTTTTCTTCATCTACAGATACACCCTCTTTTCCTACCACAAATCCTAAGAAAACCACACTTTCCAAATAAAATCTAGACTTAGTTAAATTAGCATAAAGCTGTTCTGTTTTAACACATTCAAAATAATCCTTAAGTGTTTCAGGTGTTCCTCTAAATATTTACTATATATAAGTATATCATCAAAATAAACAACCACAAATTTTCCAATAAATTCCCTGAAAACATAGTTCATAAGTCTCATAAAAGTACTAGGAGCATTTGACAACCCAAAAAGGCATCACTAACCATTCATATAATCCAAAATTAGTCTTAAAAGTTGTCTTTCACTCATCTCCTGGTTTCATTCTAATTTAATGATACCCACTTTTTAAATCTATTTTGGAAAATATAACAGCACCATGCAATTGATCCAACATTTCATCAAGCCTAGGGATAGGATATCTATACTTGATAGTTATTTTATTTACTGCCCTGCTATCCACACACATCCTCCAACTACCATCCTTTTTAGGCACTAATAACACTGGTACTGCACAAGGACTCATAGACTCCTTAATGTATCCTTTACTTAACAGTTCAGAGACCTGTCTTTTTAATTCCTTAACCTCTTCAGGATTGGCTCTATAAGCAGGTCTGTTTGGTATAACAGTTCCTGGAATAAAATCTATTTGATGTTCTATTCCCCTTAATGGAGGTAATCCACTAGGAATGTCCTCAGGAAACAACTCACTATATTCTTCCAATAACTGTTTCACTGCACTAGGTATTTCTTCAATTATTCCTCTCTGACACTCATAATAGTCCTTATAAATCATCAAGTACACATTAGCATTTCTTTTTATGGCTTTTCCTACATCCTTACCTTTAGCATAAAATCCAGAAGTTCCTTTCATGTCCTTTGAACTAAGATCATTCTCCAAACTAGGTTTAGATAACTCCTTATAATCAGATTTAATTTTAGTTTGATCCTCAAATATTTCTTTTGGAGTCATAGGTGCTAAGACAATCTTCCTATCATCCTTCTGTACTATAATACCTATTTTTATAACACATCATGTATTACCTTCCTATTATATTGCCAAGGTCTACCTAACAACAGGTGAGTAGCATGCATAGGAACTATGTCACATAAAACAGAATCTTCATATATTTTCCTAGTTTTAAATTCACTAAAACTTGTTGACTAACTTTGATGTCTCCCAATTCATTAAGCCATTTCAATCTATATGGTTTTGGATGTTTAGTAGTTGTTAATCCTAATTTTAGACACCAACAGGGTACTAGCAGCATTAATACAACTAACCACTAATCTATGGCCATGGTTAAAGCACTTATCAACAATTAAACATCTGGTATGAATATAATTTCTCTCTGTATAACATCTAGAACAAGTAATTTATTACTGTTTAAGCCTAAACTAACCACAAAAAGAACCCTACTCACTAGCAATTTCTAACTTCCTCCTCTAGATCATCTATCATCTTCTCTAACTATATTGACCTCTTCTTCTTCTTCTTCAGATTCAGATTCTATATCTCCAGACTCTCTAATTAAAATGTTTCTCTTGTTTGGACATTCAGAAGCTATATGTACTAATCCTCCACATCTAAAACATTTAATATCCCTAGTCCTGTTTGATCCATTTACAGGGTTTGTCATCACATTCTTACCCTTTTCAAACTTCTGTCCTACCTTAACTTCATTGTTTCTACCTTTAAATTCAACCTTACTATTATTCTTCCAGTTTCCAGAAGTATTTCCTCCAAAAGTTCTCCTTACTGTAGTCTTAAACCCAATCCCAGGGGGTTTATATTGTCTAGATTTCCTTAATTGAATCTCTATCTTAGTAGCTATATTTACCATCTCATTCAAGGTTCCACAAGGATATAATTCTACTTTATCAGCTATCTCTGAATTTAATCCACTCAGAAACCTAGCCATGGTAGCATCATCATCCTCAATAACTCCTATCTTAATAATCAAAACTTCTAGTTCCTTATAATAATCATCCACTGTCCTCACTCCTTGACTAATAGTTTGCAACCTCTTATGCAATTTCCTATAATAGTAACTTGGCACAAACCTCTTTCTCATTAAAGTTTTAAATTCTTCTCCAGTCTGTATAGGTGGTTCCCACTCCTTCGTCTAGTTAACACCAAATTATGATACCAAGAGGACGCATACTCAGTAAATTCTACTACACCCACCTTAATTTTCTTTTCTTCAGAGTAATTATGACACTCAAATACTAGTTCTATTTTCCTTTCCCATTCAAAATAATAATCAGGGTCATTCCTGCCATTAAACCCTGGTATACTAAGCTTAAGATTATTCAAATTTCTATCAATGAACTCTAATTCCCTATCTTGCCTATTGTTCTATCTAGGCATCCTATCACTATTGTGAGATACTTGGTCTTCCAACTCCTCTAGATTAGCTATGGGTGGAATTCTAATCCTAGGATCCATTGGAGCCCTTCCTAAAACTCCTGCTTGATTAGTTTCAACTCTATTATGTTGCAATTCATTGATTCTTATTTCCTGTTATCCTAATCTTTGTTCTAGGTTAGCAGATAAAACAACAAATTGGGCAGTCATTTGTTCTTGAAAAGTTCTGAGGGTTTATAAAAGATCATTACTAGAAACAGATTGATTAACTGACTGACCATTGTTAGACATAATGAATTTTTTTTATTTTTTTTTAGACTTAAACAACTAACACAGCAGCAATTAATTAACAGAATCAATTTATTTAAGAATTTCAGACGAACAGAACACACAGTACAACCACAAGACGTATCACAGTATCAATGATTAACAGAAATAGCAATAGTAAAGCTTACTCAGACTTATTCAATGTCTATAATAATTCGACAATAATGACTAAGTGAAAGGGAACGATATTATCGCGTCTGCTTAAGCAATTAATCCACTTATTTAGGGTACCCCTCTTCTTGGAGGTTTAACCATTTTCTCGAAACCAAATGGTTCGCCAGTTATGTCACCTGTACACTTATTAACAAACAAGTAATTTGCGAAGAGATTGGAAATTAAGTATAGCAGATAGTAGTATTAAACAAGAAAATTTACGAATCGAGGTTACCAACAAAAATTTATCGCACAGTCAGTCAAGATTCAAGTTCTTGACAAAACCCTAGGTCAATTAGGGTTTCTCTTCGGACTATCGAAACAGTGGACCAAAATACTTTAATCGCCGGTTTTAGAACGACGAAAATCGAAACACTCCTCGTCACTGCAAACCCTAAAATTTCACACCTCAAGATAAGGTTAGCTAAATACAGAGATCAACTCAAAAATTGGGGAAAACTTAATCAGTAACAAAGAAAACAACGAGCACTCTAATAATCGAGGCTCTGATACCAAATGATGGAAACCTGTTAGGGTTTCTCGAAAGGATCGAAAGATTAATCGAGCGCAACGTTCGATTCGCCGGTTCAGCCTAAGGAACAACTCCAAAGGAAGACTCAAAGATTCAGAGGCACAGTTTGTACAACGGCAACTGAAATTTGAAGAAAGAATGATCAAGATCGATCAAAGGTAAGAGAGCAGATTCAGAGAAGAAGAGCGAGCGAGAGAATCGTCGAGAGAGAGAGAGAGAGAGAGAGAGAGAGAGAAGTCGCGAGAAGAATCAAGAACTCAGCCAAATATTCTGTCAAAAAGAATCGTCGTCCACTATTACACATTGTCCCAGCTATTTATATGCGTAGTACAGACCGTATAACGACGTACAAATACACAATACAAACAAACGAATACACGACCAGATTTACAACGGAAAGGCCGAACGGGCTTATTGCTTTGGGCCACATAAATAGTCGACCAGCCCAACTAATCCCCAAAATAAAATGCCCCAAATACAATTAAGTCTAAGACTTAATTCCCATCAGCTAAAATAACACTTTAGCTAATCATGCTATTAAGGATTGATTAATCCACAATCCATCTAGTCCAAAATCAAGGACCGGCTGGCGGATTATACAACCGACCTAATTTCCATTAGCCAATTTCGACCGGCGAATGCATCATATGGGATTACAATTAATTAACAAAAAATTACATAATCTGCACATTCCAGCAACTGCATCCACAGAGTCCATATGCTGCATTACACTTCTATTTATTCACCAAATAAGACAAACAATTATAAGTAAATAATTCACAGAAATTTTCAAAATTAATTAAATATAAGTTCTTAAGATTCATACTAGTAGGAGTAAACCAATCTAGTACTAAATGTGGCTGTAACATCCCTGAAATTTACGAGTTTTACTTCCACTAATTTTTAAATAAAATAAAATTTTTCAGTAGTAAATTTTGGGGTGTTACAACAATAGAGGGGAAGAAGAAAAGCATAGTAAAGAAAGATGGTAGGGCATGAGGGTGAGGGCTAAAATTTAATGAAATGAGATGGGAGATGATGGTTGTGTGTTGTAGAAGATGAAAAATCTTTCACGCCACAATAACAGGGCCTAAGAAAGGAAAAAGGGAAAGGAGGAAGAAAAGAAAAGGAAAAGGCTTGAGGTTAGGGTTAATTTTAATTTTTAATTAGCTAAAATAGGTAAGATCAATGATATAAATCAATTGGGATTAAGGTTAGGTTAAGAAATGTAAATTTCCTAGGTTAAAGATTAGAAATAGGTTAAGATTTTGGGATAAAAGAATTATAATAAGGCTAAAATAATTTTTTCTCAAGATTAGAATGAGATTAAAGTATTAATTATACGGGATTAGGTTTAGCTGAAATATAGGATATTACACAATGGGTCAGGCCTAATGGTTATTCAAGAGCAATTGGATTTTTTCCCATTACCAAAATTAGACATGAGATGAAATCTATATAAGTTTTGAAATTACGATCTCTATACTATTGTTGGAGGACCATATTTTTAGTATGAAAAGTAGAGAAGGTGTTTTCTAGCATCTCATCATCTATGGCATATTGCCTACATAACTTCAACTTTAATATAATTTTAAACATGTCTTGATTATACTTACTGACTTTTTTATAATCTTAGAACCTCAAGTTCATCCATTCATACCAGGCACAAGGGAGGATAATTATTTTCAAGTTATCGAATCGATATTTAAGATTCTTCCAGAGTTCTTATGGACTCTTAAAAGTCAAGTATTAATTATTAAGGCTCTCATGTAAATGATGGTGTAGCAAAATCATCGCCTTTGTGAAGCCTTGTTTGGATGTGTTTGAGTCGTCTTTTATAAGTTTACCTAAACCAATACTGGCGAAGTGGAACTCCGTATCTAGGATAAATAATCCTTTCTAGTCACGTCTAATGTGATGAACTCCAACTTTGTAAGGTTGGCCACTTTTCCTTTTTTTTCAAGTACAGATATAAAGTGCAAAATATGAATAATGAGAAATAAAAATTGCAAAGAAAGAAAATTACTGAAAAATGAACTACAAAATAATAAAATGCTTGTAAATAAAATAGTTGGTTGGGAGCTTCATGTCTCTATCAACATTTGTACAATCATCTAACCGTACTTCAGGTACGTGGGAAAACATTAGCCGCATTTGGCGGCCCTCCATTAGCTTCATATAATGAATGTTTGCATATATTACATAACCATGTTAAGTGGCCCTCCAATCAACTTATAGTGGTGGAACTATGTATACGGTGATAAGCGATGAGACCGTCAATCCATCCTATTTCTTATGTATATGGTGATATAATATAGTATCATATATATAATAAATTTTAGTATTAAACATAAAATAAGACTCATATTTGCAATATTACCATGCTCAGTAAAATCACATAAACAATGCATTACTTGGTTAAGTTATGCTTTATCCATAATCTAAACACAAATCAAAATTTTCAAAACTTTATTGATTAGCAGTTAGAAATTACAAAATATTAGTAAATTCATACGATGATCTCATGACAAAAGCAATATAATATTTATACAATATGACCAACACACAACAAAGTATTGGCTTCATGCATATATATACATATGATAAGATTAGAGGGTGACACGTAAATGGAGAATCGTGAATTATGATACTATGATTTTAAAGTGCTACAATCGGTAATATAAAAATAGGAATCGTGCATCATTCCTTCATGAAAGAAAAAATAGATGTGATCAAAAATAAAATAAAAAGTAACATGCATGATAACGATATATATCACGATATATGTAATATGTTAAAATAACATGTATACACTACACAAGAAAATTGTAATGACTAAAATCAAAAGAAGGTAATGTTGATGGTAATCAAATAAATGAAAAATAAATTTCAGGTTAAAATATCTTCTCACCTAAAACAATTATGTTGATAAAGTGTTGTAATATTGATAAACTCAAAGAGATATAATATAATAATATAGAGATAAATGCAGAATATGACTTATGATTCTCATTAATACGTGTGAGTTCTCTCTTACAATTACAATTCACAATATCTCATATATATAATACAAATAGGTATTAAATCTATTATAAGAAGGAGTTAGAGAATGAAAAAGAATGTGGATGATACGTAGAATTGAAGGGTTGGAATCATAATAAGAAAAACTATTACAATTGATTATAATAATAGGAGTATAAAACTTATGATTTAAATACAATAAAAATTCATAACATATACATCAATAATATGTAAATATAATATTTACAACAAGTTAACAACCAAAACAAGCAAGAATACTGATTTTTCTATTGAGTATTCAAAAACACTATCAAGATTATTGACAATAATGAAAAAACTAATATTTGATGCCATCGTTTTGGCATGTCTATATATTTGTATGTGATTCACCAATTATATTATCTTAAGCAAAAAATTATTAAAAGTTTCATAAGTAAATATGAGATTGCATATTTGTAATTAATTTACTCATAAAAAATATCCTAAGCAAAACCTTAAAGTTGTAACAAGTGCTCATGAACACTTTATAACATAAACAAGAATATTATTATATATTAATAATGATACTTGGTAATTATGATAACAATATTAATAATATATTTATAATTAATTCACTAGTTATACTATTTCAAGAAAAGACTTAAATTCATAATATGTGTATGAACACCTGCAAATAAATTGATAATAATATATTTAATTAATTTATAATAATAATACGAATAATCGATTATCACAATAGTTGTTTAATACGGGGGAAACATGCGCTATTGGGAAAAGAAATGGGGAGATAAAAGAAACAAAAGGCATAGAGATGTACACTTTTAACCGATCCAACTTTACCACCTGTTTCATATTTATGTGTTGTTGTCTCATGGGAACAAATATTTATAAATAGTGGGACTCAAAAGTTAACCACTTGCGAAGTTATAAAGGACGGTCAACCAATTCCTCTATCGTATTACCTTTATTGACTTTTGAAACCTCGAGGTCCCCACAAATGGAGGCTCTTAAAGTAGGGATAACAATAGATTAGGTATCCCTATCCGTTATCTAAATCTAATAAAAAAAGCTATATATATCTATATTTATAACTAAATCCAACTAGTATTTTTTTTCCTTATTTATATCCATATCCATATTCATTTATTCGTATCTGTTTACATATCTATCGGATAAAACCTATTAAGTATAAGGTAAAAATTATTTCATGTTAGAACTATATACTTATATTGTTAAAATTTAATTATATCTTCACTTTTAGCCTTAGAAAATATTCTTAAGATTACATAAATGAAGGTAAAAAAAAAATATATCATATAAACAGATGCAAGTACGAATACGGATTTGAAAATCTCTTACCCATATTTGTACCTAAACCCAACGGATATTTCTCCTCTTCCTCCATACCCGTATCCATATCCAATAGATAAAATCCATCGAATTTTGAGTAAAACCCCGTTCGACTGTCATTCCTACCTCAAGAAAGGCATGCATAAATCTAAGTCGAGCAAAAGAAGGGCTCCTTTTTCTTTGGATCGACATATTTTCTCTTCATAAACCAAGGATTTTTTCTTTGGTCCAAAGGAGCATGGGTATATTATGTGGGGAAGAAGCGGAATCTCAAAATTTGTAAGAGCACAAAACATCCACCAATAGAGTTTAGTGAAATATATGAATTCTCATAGTTCTTTACATAACTCCTCTTCATTTTACACCATAGTACAGATAGATGACTTATTGGTTGTATAGATATCAAGTCAGCCCCTTGGGATTATAAGATGTACATCCTGCTAATTTAGGTTAATAATTTAATCACTGACCATAAATATAAATACTGAGACAAATAGAACTTCGAAGATCCAAAATTACGCGCACAATCTATAGCATGAAACCCCTAAAAAAGTAAACGAGTGGATCAACAGCAATCACTTCTAAATTGGTAACATTTGAAAGGGAGAAGTAAAAGAACATTAAGAAGTACACTTCCTTAAAGTACAAACATGAGAAACAAATTATAAATGCGAACGAGATACAAAAACCAAAACTGGATCCAGATTGTATGCGTAATATGAAATGTCCTCAATGTCGAAGACTCTCAATAATCTTGGAGAGAGCAGAATAACTTCCAAAGCCCGATGAGACTACTCCAACAATGATAATCAAAATGCATAGCGAGCACTGTAAGAAAAGAAAATAACGATAACACGTTAAAAAAAAAAAAAAAAGAGTATTATAAGATCGTCGGCATATAAACGGAACAAGCAGGCCAGGAACATGAAAGCGATTCAGGTGATTAGACGCACCTGAAGCCGAGTGAATTTCCCCTTCAAGATGCTCAGAAAGCAAGCACAAGGAAGTATCAGGGTCTGTAGTTGAAAAACAGTGTTTGTTGGTCAGAATTAACAAATGCTTGATGAAATGAAGACATCAACTCGGAAGGGAAACAGAAAGGAAGTGCAACGGACCACGAGCATAGTAAGGAAGGATCCAATCAGCGACATCACCAGACCTATAAAATGATGGCGAACTTAACATCGTCACGAGAAATGAGGCATCATAAAAGAAGTAATTTGAGACTTGAAACTTACCAAAGAAGGGGATAGAGAGGCCGACAAATAAGGTAGAGATCACAAGGGCCGTCCTTATGAGAACTGAATACATGTAAGATTTAAGAAGATGGGGTGGTAACAACTCCTCCAGACTCATTGCTACCGGGGACAAGGTCAGAGCAAACGTAATTCTTGATTAAGGTAAAACTAGTCAAGAGGAGTAGAAATCAAAAATGTATTTTCAAAAATACGTATCATTCATAATTTTATCCAGCATCAAATAGTGAAACAGACAAAATACATCAAGTAATTACTAGACCCGTGTAATAGTCCCTACCAATACCATTTATATATTTTAAAGACGATGAAATTGTTTTTATTATTCATTGTCTCTGAAGAGGTTATAGACGATAACAACTATAGGCCTCAGGGGGGGGGGATGATCAAACAGAAAAAAGGATATTTGGTAAAGGGGTTCACCACCTGCAAACACAAAATCAAAACGAACAAGTTAAAATAATCAGCAGGCAATTATGGAGATTAAGCCAGCTTACAGGAACTACTTCAATTAAAAACATCGTCCGCACTAGCGACTAACCAAAGGAAAACTATCATTCAGAAAAGCCGATGCTCAATAAGAAAGTCCACCAAGTCTTTTAGATGCTATAAAGTGTGCTAAGACAGGCCATATTCATTAGAATTTTCCCCCATAGAGTGGGTTTTCTTCAGCCCACTAATAGACCGTCTAAGAGGGATGGAGCAGAACAGGAGCATAGAGAGATGATTGTTACAGAAACGGATAGGAAAGCACAAATTGTGACCCTCTTACCGTAGTCCAAACAGCAATCTTGGAGGCAACCAGATCTTTCGGCATGTTAAGAGTGAACTGTGACATTGTTGATTCACCAAACATCAGGTATCCCAACACAGCTACGCCAGCATATAACAAAGTGCAGATGGCAAAGCTGCATCAAAAATAAATATTCGAGTGTTAGCGTTCCATCAACAATATATACTATCCTGCTAGTGAGGAAACAGGAGACTTCATAGGTAATATGCATGGCTTTGAAGAAGTTTCAAACTACACAAGTCAGTCAACTACCAGCAGAGTTCTTTATGATGAAAGGAGAGTTCAATGCATCGACATTACCTAGTCAAGAGAACAACTGGGAACTGATTTGGTTTTTCCATTGAAGTATATATGTTTGGAAAGACAGCATGCCCTGAGTAGCAATAACCATACAGCCCAAGAGCTACTGGAAGAGTTGTGAGATTTAACGTTGAGCCGCTGTTGTAGTTACCCACACCATCCACCAAACCGACCCAAAATAGACACAGGACAACCACTATCGACGCAATGACACCGCCAACTGCAATCAAGGAAACAATATACAAGTACGCTAAGAGAACTTAGAGATGTGAAGACCTATCCTAAGTTATCATATAACAATTTCTTAATCACATTGTCAATTCCCACAAAAGCCCTTCATAACAAAATGCGTTCTGTAGACTGCTCAGCGCAATCATTCTTGCCTTAAAAGAGGGAAACGAGGCATACAGATTGAAATCTACATAAATGGGCTACGAGAATAATTTAAAGAAGCATTTATACTGGATGCAGGGTTTCAGAAAAGGAAGAAATGGTCACCCATAGAAATCTAGTGTCGGATATTGAGAGACGGACAGGCCGCGTGGGGGGTTTTTTGGGGGGGGGGGGGGTTAACAAGTCTGAATGAAGATATTATAACCAAGAAAGTTATGTACGCACCAGATATGTAACTCAATACACTAAGGTCTCGCAGCCAGCATGTAGGAAGCACTGCTAGCATTGTTATTAATGCAAATAGGTAACGTGAATCCAACTCATACCAGCCCAAATTCAAATGGGCATTTGGAAAAAGTGAAGATAAGTTGTCACTCTCCAGTATTATGTACTCCACGCAGCAAGCCTGAAAGGACAATATTGATAAGTTCACGTGGAATTCTTAGCATAATTAATTCAAATATATAGTATCAAGTAACTACAAGCTCTATTTTACTTGCTTCATTCCGTGTTCTGAACAATTACAAGATATCTGATTCCTGGTAAAGTAGTATCAGGTAACTACACGCCCTAATTTACTTGCTCCATTCCGTGTTCTGAACAATTACAAGATATCTGACTCCTCATAAAGTGGTATGATTTGCCCAAACAATTTTAGCTAATTTCACCAAATTATTCCAATAAATATAAGCAACAGTGGGAAATAAATTTCATTTGTGATCAGAGTCATGGTAATTGGAGTGAAAAATGTTACTAATAAACATAATCTTGCAACCATATGATGACACCCCAAAATAGAGAGAATTGTACAAAAAATGAGACTAGTGAATAAAGTCAGACTAATGAACCTTTTCCCAATTTCCTGACACTTTGTTCAATTTTCTATGATAATTATCATTATTGTTATTTAATTTTGAAAACCCCTATTAATGCACCAAGTTGAGTTAATTGTAAAGTCATTACCCTCAAAACGTTAGTTTCATTTGACAACGAAATGGATGCCGCATTGTAGGAAAGCCAAGAATCGATGCAGCAAGGCATTCTTTTTCATCTTCAATATTCTCTCTAAAACATTACTTGCACAGATGTTAGACAAGGTCTCTGTACAATTGATATTGATATTTCTAATTAAATGCTGGCAGAGAGGATTATTACAATTAGACTTGTTCAAATGGGAAGTCATGGTTCCACACAACCCATAATATCTTAATCCATAACCCATGGCCCAACCCAACGATAGGTTGGAACAATTGATTAATAGTTTTCAACCAAGCAATAAAACTACAGTCGCGGTTATGGTCGCTATATAAGGGTATCACGAAGGATATTTTATATGTTGTTAGGTGATTTTTTATTTTTCGCAACAAATGTCAGAAAAATATTGGCCGATATCTAATATTTCGCCAATATCACAGCGTTAAATATGTAATTTTCTGAAATGGTTGTGTTTCAGAAATTTCGCATTGCAACTAATTCAAAAACTGTAAAATTACTGTTGATACGCAATTACATTACTGATATTTTATTATATGTTTTCAACCCAACCTATCCTAACCCATAGGTTACCCGGGTTTACCATGAGTTACCGTGGGTTAATATATACACAAGCTAACCTATTACCACCCCTTCTACCACCACCACCACTGTCACTTTTTTATTTATTTTAATTTTTTATTGATTCAACACTACCTCCACCTCCGCCACTTTTTAATATGCAAGCAACACTTCTACATCAACACTACTATCACAACAATACCCAACCAGGCCAACCACACTCTAACCGATATGGTAGGAGTTGAAAACTAATGGATCAAACTAAGGAGAGTCGGGAGGATTCCAGTTATGACAAGCGGGCTCGACAGATTCCAGAATGAGTGAGCCCAAGCGGTTGGGTCGAATTAGGGTGGAGATGAGTTAGGGCGGGCAGGAGGTCTAGGGTAGGAGGAGTTGAGGCATTGCAAGCCCATATCGGGTTGGATCTAAGTGAGACAAGAGGAGTCGAGTTAGGCAAGGTGGGCTTTGAAGAGTTGAGATAGGGTGGACTTGGTTGGGGTGGGAGGGCTCGGTAGAGTCAAGCCCAGTGGCTGAAGTCGAGGTGGGGTAGGCCCATGTCAAGTTAGATCATGATGAGCCGGGAGGAGTTGGGTTAGATGGGGTGGGTCTTGAGAAGTTGAGATAGGACAAGCCCTAACAAGGCAAGACCGCATTGGAGGAGTTGAGGTAGGTTAGACCTATGTCGGGTTCAATCTAGGTAAGCTAGAAAGAGTAGGGTTAGGAGAGATAAGCCTTGAGGAGTCAAGATAAGGTGGGCTCAATTGGGGTAGGTGGGCCTAGGACGAATCAGGTTGGGGCAAGCGGGCTTAAGCGAAGTCAGGTTAAAGGAGTCGGGTTGGATGAGTCAAGTCTGATTAAATAAAGTTTTGGTAGTGGCAATTTTGGTACGGTAAAAGTAATAATGTTTGGTCCATGATAACTCGTGGCAACCTATGGATTAATCCATACTAGCCCACCTTAGTTTATAAGTCATTATGGGCTAACCTATGTGAACCTTCACCAAATATTAACCTAACCCATCTAACCCGTAAGTCTATTTTAATGTGTTAGGTTATATTATACAATAAAATATCGGTACCACAATTGTGTATCGGAAGTAATTTCACAGTTTTTGTGTTAGCCGCAACACGAAATTCCAAAAGTGCAGCCGTTTTAGAAAATCATATATTTATCGCTGCGATATCGGCAAAATTTCGAATATCCGCCGATATTTTACCAATATTGGCTTATATTAGCCGATATTTGTTGTGTAAAAGAATTAAAAAATCACGTCATGACAACTGCGACATATAAAATATCATTCACGACATTCCGATACCGTGATACCCGACCGCAATCACGACCGTAAACTCGGTTTTATTGTATGGATTATATAAGTCGTAGCTTACCCAACCCATTGAATACCCCTAATAACAATCAACTAAATAGAAATTTATATTTGGATATGTAGGTTTAATTGAACCTTAAAAAAAAAAAAACTTTCCCCAAGAAGAAAAAAGAGAAAAAAGAAGAAGAAAGGTTTTATTTGGATGAAAAGCTTATTGAGTTAAAAAGCTTATAGTATTTGGATAAAAAAATTCTTTGAGCTGAACCGCTCCTTTTTCATAAACTAATTATTAGAATAGCATCAGAGTTTTTCAACTTTCAATCTTCGTTTAACTTCTAATCTTTCAACTTTCAATGTTTTCATCCAATCTCGCCAGAGATACTCTAAAAATCTAATTGATGTGAACATGGGGGACCACAAGCTAATTTCTCCGTATTATTTAAAATATCGAGCTCCAGCGCTAGAAGCGCCCAAAGACAACTAGAAAAATGAATGCATAGTCACAAGAACATGATAATGCAAGTGAAAGAGTGGCAGTAAACTCAAAAATGTTGGGCCCAAAATCAATAAATATTGGACTGACATATTCAGTACAGAACAAAACCTCAAACTAATAAGAAAACAAGTAACTGTATAATATTGAAAACCACAGATTCTGCTAAAAGCTAGAGAAAGCTGGACTTACGTAAAGCTCCGCGTATAGAATTATCTGCAAATAATAAACCAGCAGAGAAAGCAGCCATAGTAAGCAATAGTTAATTCCGTATATTAAAATTATGAGATGGGGGGGGGGGGGCGAGGAACCAAGAGAGCAAAGGTGATAGGGGGTCAAGTAAAAAAGTTCTACAATTGAACATGTTATCCCATTTACCATAAGATATGATGAGTGATGTCCTCCAAAAGAAAACGGAATTACTGCCAAAATATTACAAATGACAACATTTAGGTAATGTCCTCAACTTATTCTCAACTTATAATAACAAAAGTAATAATAATTAATAATAATAATAATAAATTAAATATAATTTATTAATTATTATATTATTTATAATTATGATTAGTATTATTCGTAATATCATTTGTATCATTACTACTTATTATTTAAAATAATAATTCACATAAATTAATATTAATAAATTATTTTAGAGAAAATTATTATGACAGTAACTAGTATTATCTTATAAAAGTAATAAAATATTATTATTAACTAGTAATAATAAATATTCATTATTATTTATTTATAATAATGATTAATTTTATTTGTTAATACCATCTTCATCATTATCAATTATAAATACAAATTATAAGTCATATACACTTTTATTAAACAATTATTTTATCCATATTTCTACTCATGTTGGCATAATAACAACAATAAAGTATTTTTATAATCATTTATAATAAAAACCATTATTACATTATTACTATATAAAATTAGCATTATTCTTATTAACTATTCATTCATAATTAGGATAAATATTCTTTGCAATAATATGATTTTAATCATGATTAATTATTATTGAAACGAATTATTTACATTTATGATTATAAATAACCATTAGTGATTATTATTCTTATTCGTAGTACTGAACTAATAAAAATAATAGTTATTATTAATTCTTCTTCTTCTTTATAGTCATGATTAAAATTATTCTTATTGATATAATTATTTATCATTAATTCTTATTAACAGTATTAACAACTTACTTTCAATATTAATTAATTATTTGGGTACTACCACTAAATATTACTAATAATTATTACCTTCATAATAATAAATAAAATATTATTAATTTTTACAAATTATTATTCATGTCAATCTTATTATTATAAATTTTTAAATTATTATTCATATTATTATTATGATTTATTACTAATTATGATTAATATCATTCATATTAATATAATTTTATTTATTATTAATTATTTTTAAAATAAATATTCACATTTATTATTATTAATTCACGAATCTCTTATCCCTTATTATTTTTAATAATGATCTATTATTGTTAATTATTCATAGTGATAATCGTAATATTAATATTAATAACTTCCAATTATAATTATTATTATTATTATGATTGAATAATTCTTAACATTATTAGCTGCTACTAATATTGATTATTAATTATTCATATATGATCATAATTAATATCACCTTAATAATAATATAACTTTATATATTATTGATATTAATATTAATAATGATGTTATTAAATATTATTATTAATTATTTATAATTATTATTAAACCTTATGAATAATGATTACTATTATAATTATGATAATGATAACAATAATAAGATAAAAAATATATATATGTCACATTGACACCAATAAGATCAGACATTGAGATAAGTAACATATCATTAAAAATAAGATTAGGAGAACACAGACCTAGTAATAGGAAGTTCTCATAATGAACTACTCATTCTCGAAACATTATGGGTCAATACGCAATACGCATCAGACTTTAGACCAGTCCAAACAAAATATTGGCAAGAAAAGATATAGAAACGATTTCACACCCATCCCATTATTACATCTGCCAAATATCGAATAACAACCAACATTAAAAATGATCTTTCAGCTAGTACACATTATTAAATTAATTTCCTTGTAAAACTAATAAATTTACTTCATAAAACAAATTTAAAAATTTATTATTAAGTCTACTTACTTAATAAATCAGTAATGCTATTGACCCAAATGCAAAAACCAAACTCAAAACCAAATTTATCCAAAAATTATATATATTAATGAATTAATTTCTTTTATTATTGATAATTAACTAATACCAACTATAATCAATATCAAATAAAATATAATTATGAAAAAAAAATAATATAATAATTTATTAATAGTATTATCATCATCATCATTATTGTTATCATTATAATATTAATTTTTTTATACTTTTTTTGTACCATAATTTTCTTTCATTTAATATTGTTTTTTGTTTATATTATCTAATTATCAATAAAAAAAATTAGTAAATAGCATTTTTAAATAAATTTTAGTTTTGATTTGTTTTTTGTATTTGGGTCCATAGCATTCTTTGTAATAAACATACATAAGATAAGAACTATTTTTATTTTTCTTTTAAAAACGTCTTGTTGGTAAAAATGAGCTTATAACAAATTAGTAACAATTTAAATGAATTCATTATAGCACAGAAAATTATAAGTTAGACTTTTGGCTTCAAATAATATTTTGTGAAAAATAAATAAAAAATCAGTGTAACGGTATTTGTTAAAATACATATTATTTAATTTTGGCCATGTCCTGATAATGATATCAAAACCGATATGGAAACCGCAACTGGTATGTTTTTTTTTTAAGTTCCTGCTACAACTGATAATGATACATTTCACTAGAATGAATCAATAAATAAATAATGATCTCTCAAGTTTATTCTTTGTCCTTAATAATAATATAATATCTATTAACCATATCAAAAATGAGATATATAGCAAGACATACCGAAACAGTAATTCGTCCAGTCTTCCCAAAGGCAGCTTGGCCAATGTCTGGATAAGTCTCCAATCCAGGTGCACTGTCAAGACAGCGCCGCAATAGGATCCCAGTGTAGAAAGAAAGAAGAGCAAAAATGAATAGTACAGAGAGGCTAAGCCATCCTCCTTCCTTGACAGCATATGAAGTGGAAAGAATTCCAACTCCACATAAGACATTCATGCCTGTTATGGCATATTGAAATTAAGAACATTAGTAATCTTGTTCAAAACTAAAGCATAATATCTATTAACTTACTATCAGACACAACGCTATTTGTTGAACACAGGACCAAGACTAAAACCTTTTAAGTATTTTATTTATCATTTCCACTTTCTTTTTTCTTTACAACTCTGATTGGATAGCATTCTTTCATACACCCATAATCATTGTTATTGTGATGCAAAGGCTTGGCTCCTGCTCACGCAAAATGTATGCAGAAAGCATGGAAAGTGAGGGACCGCAGTCTTTTCACTTCACACTGGAATCTATAAAAGGTTGACATTTATGCAACTTTTTTGCCGGCCAATCTCCTGGCTGAGGAGATTGAGAAGTAACGGTGTTACAAGGATGGAACCTTTATTGTAAGTGGGATATTCATGATGATTTAGCAACCTTTATTGTAAGTTGATTAATCATTTTCTGAAGATCCCACTTACATGAAAATTTAATCCTCGTGTGCCTTTTTAGCAAATCTGACATGAGAAGCAAAGACACCAAAACCACACATGTAACTATACATGAAGAAAAGATGAGCATGACATGGACCAAATTCGCAGGAAAGGAATCCGTGAGCAAATTCTTTTGCAGATAATTGTAGAACTTACTAGAATGCTGCATGATTGTCTCTATGGACCAAGAAAATTGATGCTTCACTGTAGGGGGAGGTCAGGCGCATGTACTGATAGAAGCACACATGATCGACAACAGCACTATGGAAAAACAAACAAGCCTCCCAATGATGTTTATTCTTCTCCACTCATTTAAGGAAGTTCCAGAAGAGGTTTCAATGTACAGAAATTACAGATCAAGGTGGAGACTACTTAATTGACAGCATGTTTGGCTTTGCACGCAACTCTTGATTGCTAGCCTTACATAAAACTTAGAAGATAAGAAAACAACAAAACAAAACAAAAAAACATGGGAAGTGGCTAGTAGTATAGATGTCGAAGTGTGTTAGTAGGAAGTTCACAGATGAGCTCATGTCCGCACGAAGCTTAAGCATAACAGCACAAGCAATTAAACCACCCCCGGAAGTAACATCACACCTATGAAATTAAATCTACAACAAACCGAAAACAGACCAAATTTTGCATGGAATTTAGCAGGATCAGGGGGGTGGAAGAGTCAGAAAGAGGGGTCGATCAATATAAATGCAATAAAATAACTCACCATTCATCACAGCCTGACCAAACGAGCTACGTCGAGAAGAAGGGATTTCATGATGAGCAACTCGGGAAGAGGGTGTATACTCAGAACCAGCCCTTTTCGCAACAGATGACTTCCGTGATGAAACAGGAGGGAGTAAGGAATGAGAACTTTGTCTCAGTTGTGGCTCCCCGGCAGCTGTTGTTGGCAAAAGTGGCTTCGAAACCTCAGGGGTATGTCTGAGTCTTAGTGATGAGGAGAGGAAGGAACTGCCGAGCCTGGTCAACGAGGGAGTTCCTAGAAAACCAATACTTGGGGACGGTACACTGCCATATAAATCAATGGATTGCCTGTGCCATAAACAAAGGAAGGAGTACACCAGGTAAAACATTAACAACCAAATATCTCCGAACCCGCACTTAAACAACTAGTCAGTCTAATCTTAATAATAATAATAATAATAAAATCCAAGCAATGAAAAGGTGACCAGCGACAAGCAGAACACCTTTCGAAACTCGAAGAATCACCGCACACCATCACTTTTAGAGAAGAAATAAAACCACATACAGCACTACGACCAACACCATTTCACAAACGGCTAGATACTGCAGAAAAGGTTTTCTTAAAAATAAATAAAATAGAAACTCGGAAAAAATAAAAGGAAAATGCGAAAAACAAATCGGTAGGTAATAAAGTTGGTGCTACAAGTAAATAAATAAGTAATATTATTCATCCAGCAAAATAATAATAATTATAATGATGATGGTAATGATAACACCGATGATACTGAGATAGAAATTAAAGTAATATTAACCTGTAACTTTGAGGCCAAGATGTATTAATAGAATTGGATTTACTCTGTTGTCGATCACCCAAGGAAGCATTCGATGAATCGGAATCGGAATTATCATCATCTTCATGTTCTTCTTCATTGAAGAACTTCTCTTGATCTGCATCTTCTTCA
Source organism: Tamarix chinensis (assembly GCA_030549775.1). NCBI lineage: Eukaryota > Viridiplantae > Streptophyta > Magnoliopsida > Caryophyllales > Tamaricaceae > Tamarix > Tamarix chinensis. Next base: position 68,413,221 of record CM060181.1, read on the forward strand.
TCGCTTTCAATGTAAAAACTCTGCTCTGACACTGAATCCTTCATCTCCACAAATTTTTATTTTATCTAATATACTTGCTAGGTTTATCTCCTTCCTTTCTCGTTACCAAATTTTTCCGCTCAAACGCCTCTGGAAATATACAATACAAAAAGAAATCATAATCAAAGGCTCCTTAGGTTCACTAAAAATAAAGATGACAACAGACACACGACATATTCGAGCTGGATCTACAGCTTCTCTCAGCTTCAAATTAGTTAACAAAAGTTAATAGAGGAAATACAAAAATAAATTAAAAATATGGAATTGATTGCTGCATATCTTTTTCGATTGAATCTACATTAAAGGCAGACGTAACTGTAGAGAAAACTACGGAGCAGAGATTAGAAATTTTAATTTCTAAAAATTGTGAAAAAGAATTAACTGCGCCTTTTTCCTTCCGATTTTTGGCAGGAAAGTACAAGATCTTTTTCGCTCTAGGAGGTGGGCGACAGACAAAAAGAAGTCAGGAGCATACCCTGCTCCAACGAGACTGCCGTTGCTTGCCGTTCGCTCTGGCAAAACAAAACAAATAATTAAATGGCGCCTTTTTATAAGACAGCCACCCTCTTCTCCCTTCACTTTCTCTCTGTTTCCTTACGTCTACCGTGTGTGGCTTAATAATTGAGAATATCCTATCAGCAACCGCAAGGCACTGAATCGATGCGCCGTTTCGGAAGAGATAAGCGCTGTGGCATATAAGTCAACTATTTACTGAATATTAGTTTTAAATTCAAGGATATTGTAGGAGGATGGACAATAGTAAATTTTCAAATTGGCCCTACTTATTATGAAAAAGATATCTCAGAATTCATTAAAAAAAATAATTGATGTGAACTTTTATGTCAATAATTCCTATTTTTATGTTATGCCTCGTCTAATTTATCGAATATGGATAACTAAAACTATGTTGGCGGCTAAAAAGAAAAATTGAACTGAACCCAGCTCCTTAACCCTTGTATTTTTATTTTTATTTTTTTGAGAATTTAGCACTGTGATGCAAAAGTTTGATGGATTTTGATGCGGGAGCATCTAGCACAAATGATCAAAGCTTCAATCATTAATTTTTCTTTCTAAATTAAAGGATACAAAGTCCTTACTTGGAATAATTAATGGCTCTAAACCTACAGCCTCTACTTGCGTAAATCCTGGATGGCTTGAAAATTGCTTGATCGGAGCTCACGAACGGACTCCCACATCTTTTTTTTTTGGCATGTCTCAATCTCATGTGCCGCATTTTAATTCAAGTATATTTAACAATATGAAGAAGCAAACCATCAATCATTTTTTGTGCGTTTTCATAGACCAAGGGAGCTTAGGTGCTTATCTTATTCCAGTCGTTATCAGTCATGGAGATATCATTTTCATTGGCTGCCACAAACACATTGGAGTAAGATTTTATGGATGTTATGGGGGCCCCTTTTTCAACATGCTATTTGCCACACAAACAAGACACATGCATCAGCCATGTTGTGTCCTTTTACGTGTGAATCAATTACTGGTAGGAGTATCATCTACAAACCACTTTTATACCATGGCAAGGTCATTTTAAAGACTTTTGGCTGACCAAATTACGCTTTAGGAGGGTCAATTCAACTAGCAAACATTCCTCGCATATTTTGAGTTCGAACGAGCCTAAAGGATGATTGCTTTCTTTCCTGTAATACTCATAGTTGCTCTAATATTGTTAATATGCCTTTTAACCCCCCCCCCCCTCCCTTTTTTATTACGTCCTATAACTAGACTCAAGTTACCCCATTGACCTTCCATAGGTATGAATTTCAAATTTCATAACCTCTGATGCATATAATTAAATGTCAAACTCAATACGTAATTTATCAGATTTTAAGTCAACTGATCCATAAAATTGGCAACACTTGATAGCTTCACCATTTCACATATTTATTGACGAATATTTATTAATATTTTACTAATATTTTTATATTTATTGTGAAAAAAATCATACTGCAATATATTAAATAACATTCACGAAACTATGATATTGCTATTGGGAAAGATGACAAATAAGGTTGCCTAATATAAGGCCAATGGATAATTAAATAATCTAGGATTAGATTTTTCCCACACAAGTGCAATTAAAATGGGATAATAGAATAAACAAATATGTTATTATCAAAATTTTGGGAATGAAATAATAATCTCACCAAACACTGGTGGCTTAGGGATGTAAACGGGGCGGGTATTACCCGAAACCCGACGGATTTTATCCGACGGATACTTAAACGGATATGGATAAACGGATATGGATACGGATATGGAGGATAGAAAAAAATATCCGTCGGGTTCGGGTACGGATACGGGTATGGGATATCCATACCCGTACCCGTAACCATACCCGTATCCATATCCGTACCCGTTTACCCGATATATAATTACCCTTTTACCCTTAATTTTAAAATAAATATAGTATAAATTAAGGTTAAAATTGTCTTTTGGCTTAACTATAAATGGGTTTATCCGTCGGGTAATGGATTTATCCGTTGGACAATATTCATTAACGGGTAAACAGATAATCCGTCGGGTAATGGATATCCAACGGATACGGATACGGATATGTCAACGGATATCCGTTCGGGTACGGGTACGGATTCGGGTACGGATTTTCTTATCGGGTACGGATACGGGTATGGTAATACCCGACCCGAACCTGCCCCGTTTACATCCCTATGGTGGCTAAACACTCTCTTAATTTTCTCTCACTTGCATGAGGCTCTGTATCTCTTAAAAACTCTTATATGTTTTTGCTTTTTATGCTATATTGCAGAGAAACAAATGAACACAATGGATTTTATAGCCAATATTTTTAGTAATTTTGGTATAGTTTATTTACTTTCCATCAATTCCTCTTGTGCATTCTCCCCTTTTGTTATTCCTTTTTTTTCTCCTTTAATAGAGAAGTTTTTTTTTTTGCACCATAAATTTCTTCTTATCCACCAATATTTTTGGTAAAAACTAAAACACCATTATTTCTCTTCCACCAAAGGAGGGACATACAACAATTGTGACACTGCAACTACAATCATGGTTTTATTGCTTGCTCTAAGGTCATATTATACTTAGTTCCTATATATCTAGATAAGTTAACAAGTTAGTTACCTTGTAAAAGCTAATAAGTTAAATTTTCTACTATAACACACCCACATTTACTATTTAAAAATTTTGTTAAGAGGAAGCAATTATAAAAAATAGCGGGTGTTATACCACAACGAACATTAAAAGATGTACAACCAATACCTAATACATGTTAATTATAAGGCCAAAAATGACTTAATCGCCAACATTAGATGATGTAGGAACATCTCATAATAATATTTCTCTAATTAATTTTTCTAAGTTAGGGGATCACAAAACACTCTTAACTTGGATAAAATTAATTAGATGAATATGAGAAATAAGTGGAAGTACCAGCCCATGCTTGCATGCTGACACCTTCAGCCCAAACACAACAAATTATGGTAGCTTATCCAACCCAAGCCTAACCAACTATGATGGCACATCAAGCCCAAGCCCAAACAACTATTTTATTACTATTTCCAAGTATTTTGCCATTAAGAAGCCAAATCAGCCCAAAACCTAGGCTGATTTCAAAAATTAAAATTAAAAAAAAGAGAGAGAGAAAAGAAAAAGGAGGACAAGTGGATGGTGGAGTAAGTGAAGACAGTCAGCCAAGTCAAATCAATCAGCCAATAAAGTATGGGAGATGATTAATTAGGTATAGGGATGATTGAGTGACTTGTATTTTTATTTATTACCTACTTTTTAGCATGTAAGGGGCTCCATGTTGTGGTATGGCTATCAAAATACCACACATAGGCTGACCTCATTTTAGTTCTCATCCAACTAGTTGTTAGGTTGTATTAGATAACTACATAGTAAAGAATAGTTGGAATGTAACTAGGTAGGTAAAGGGTATGGGTATAATGGACTTTTTGTAACCCTGGCTGCCACTATAAATATGGGTAGCCTTAACACAATGGAACACACTACCCCCTTGAATTACATATCATATTTTCGAGCTCCCCTAAGCCCCTCTCTACAAAGTTGAGGGAAAACTTTGTTTTGAGTGAAAATTCTCATAACTTCTATCTCAAGTGTTGAAATCTTGAGTGGTAGTTCTGAGTGTTTGGTCTTTGGCTACCTTAGATCATATATTATCATACTCCTCATCTTTTACTCCAATTTAAATTTCGGTGGTCACTTATCCTATAAGTCACCATCTTCCATTAAGCATGTGCCAAGTTATTTAGCATATGCATCAAATTGGTATCAGAGCTTAAGGTTAAGAATTTAGGATAATTTTTATCTCCTCTCTTCCTTCTTTACCCTTTTTAGGCCCAAACACTTCACAAAAAATTTTCTAGCCACCCACCATAATTTTCAAGCCCAAGTTAACCTCTCCTAACCAAGCACATTATCTTTCTCTATTGATCTCTTCTTCAAACTCAAGCAACTATAGGTGATGAACAAATCTCAAGAGGCTTGAGCCTTGAAGAGGAGAAAAACTTGAGAAGAGACCGAGCCATTGAAAACCTACAAAATGACATGAGAAGAGTTCTTGGCATTTTGGAGAATCTCATGCAAAACCATAACACTCCATGCCCAAATACTTCCCCACGGCTGAGAAGAAGACCCCAATTTCACCAATATGAGGTGGTTGGATCTAGCATAAGTAATGATGCTAGAAATTCCAACTCATCACCAAGTGATTTCCCACGTGATAGAAGAAGGAGACATGAAAGGAGAGATCCTTTTCATGACATCAAAGCCGAAGTGCCCGAGTTTGATGGATCGCTTAATCCAAAAGATTTCCAAGAGTGGGAGTTGAGGTGCTCTAGGATGTTTAAAGCAAAAGGCTATAATGATGAGAAGAGCTTTAGGATTGCAATCCTTAAACTCAAGGGACATGCCTCCCTATGGTGGGAAAGCCTTACTCACCAAAGGAGAAAGAAGGAGAATTTTATGGTGAAATCTTAGTTGAAGATGAAGAAGCTTTTGAGGGAAAGGTTTTTACCCTCATCCTACAATCAAAACCTCTACAACAAGATGTCCTCCTTGAGGCAAGGGTCAATGAGTGTTGAAGAATACATCAAGGAGTTTGAGCGGTTAAAGATGAGGTTGGAGTTAGATGACGTAGAGGAGCACACAATGTCACGTTTCCTTGGAGGATTAAGGAGTTACATTGTATGCAAGGTGGAGTTACACAAGCACTACACCTTAGATGAGCTTTTTCATCTAGCCACTAAGGTGGAGAAGCATAAGAAGGAGAAGAGAGGACCAAAGTTTCCTCAAGGAAGGTTTTCTCCCAACACTTCCAAAGAAGGCCCCTCATCATCTAAGCCATCCCCTCCCTTTCAAAATGTTGAAGTGAAGGACAAGGGGAAAGGTGTTAGGTTTGAACCTAAGAAACCAAAGCCTATAAGGTGCTTTAAGTGTCAAGGCCTAGGGCACTATCAAAACAAGTGTCCTAACAAAAGAGCTATGACTCTTTTAGACTTAGAGGAGGCATCTCATGAGGTAGAAATGGAAGAGACCAAATAGGACCATAAGGAGGAGGAAGAGCGGGAAGAGGCACCCCCTGATGTAGGAGAAGCTCTAATGGTTAGAAGGGTATTTCACACCAAGGAGTTTGTGAAGGAGGAGACATAACGGGAGAATATATTTCAAACCAAGTGCACGATCCTTGGTAAGGTATGTTTCCTTATTATTGATGGAGGTAGTTGTGCTAATGTAGCTTCTTGCATACTTGTAGAGAAACTTAACTTGCCTACCACTCAACATGCCAGACCATATAAGCTACAATGGCTTAATAATGGAAGCATGGTTGGAGTGACCAAGCAAGTTGTAGTTCATTTTTCCATTGGAAAAACCTACCAAGATAATGTGGTATGTGATGTGGTCCTAATGGACACTTGTCATCTATTGCTAGAAAGACCATGGCAATATGATAGGCATGTCAAATATGATGGTAGGAGGAACACTTATTGTTTGAAATTTGCAAAAAAAAAAACATTGTACTCACACCCCTTAGTCCTTGTTCCTCACTTGTTAGGGAAGAAACCGAAAAGAAGAAGACCTTATTTCTAGATAGCAAGGGGATAGACAAGGTGCTAGCCAAGGGGAAGCTCATGTATTTTTTTATTGTTGCTTGAAGATAATGAAGGAAGTGGAGGAAGTGACCCATGGGTCAAACCTTTGCTAGGAGAATTTGGCGATGTCTTCCTAAATGATCTACCTAGTGAGCTACCCCCTTAAGGGGAATTGAGCACCAAATTGACTTGGTCCCTGGTGCTAAACTCCCAAACAAGCCTAGATATAGGTATAATCCTAAGGAGGCTAGGGAGTTACAAAGGCAAGTTGAAGATTTGTTGCAATAAGGGTTCATCAGAGAATCCCTTACCCTTGTGCGGTATCGGCCCTTTTGGTACCAAAGAAGGATGGAAGTATGAGGATGTGTGTTGATAGTAGAGTTATCAACAATATCACCATCAAGTATAGGTATCCTATACCTAGACTTGATGATGTTTTAGATTGCTTACATGGGGCTTGTGTATTCTCAAAGATTGATTTGAGGAGCGGATACTACCATATTAGAGTAAAGGAGGGAGATGAATGGAAGACCGCCTTCAAGACTAATGGAGGATTATATGAATGGATGGTGATGCCTTTTGGTCTCTCAAATGCACCCAGCACCTTTATGAGGCTCATGGATGAAGTCCTTAGGTCCTTTATCTCTAAATTTGTTGTAGTATACTTTGATGATATACTTGTATACTCCTCTAGTAGTGAAGATCATGTAAAGCATTTAAGGCTTGTGTTTTTTACCCTTAGGAATAACAAGTTGTATGGGAAGTTAGAGAAGTGTGACTTTTTTGTACCAAAAGTCACTTTCCTAGGGTTTGTTGTATCTAAGGATGGTATTTCAATGGATGAGTCAAAGGTGGAGGCAATAAGGTCATGGCCAATACCCACGTTTGATCCTTTCATGGACTTGCCTCATTTTATAGGAGGTTCATAAAAGGATTTAGCACTCTTTTGGCCCCTACCACAGAGTGTCTCAAGAAGGGAGAATTCAAGTGGACACTTGCAGCCCAAGAAGCATTTGATGTGATCAAGCAAAGTGAGGCCCCCATCTTAAGGTTACCAAATTTTTCTAAAGTTTTTTAAGTTGAATATGATGCAAGTGGAGTCAGGATTAGAGCGGTCCTACTACAAGAAGGCAAGCAAATAGCTTATTTTAATGAGAAGCTCAATGGATCAAGATCTAACTACAACATATATGACAAGGAGTTTTATGCTATCATTAGGGCTCTAGATCATTGATCTCATTATCTAAGGCTCACACACATTATATTACACACTGATCATGAGTCTTTGAAGTATGTAAATGGGAAAAATAAGCTCAACCCTAGTCATGCTAGGTGGATAGAGTTTTTACAATCCTTCTCTTTTGTAGCAAAAAACAAGAGTGGCAAGATCAATGTAGTAGCTGATGCTCTCTCTAGAAGGCATTGTATGTTGTCCCTATTAGAAGCTCGAGTCTTAGGTTTTGGATGCTTGAAGGAGTTATAAAAGGAGGATGAAGACTTTTTAAGCTACCTTGAAGACCAAGAAAAGCTTTGAATCCCTTATGTCATACAAGATGGATTCCTCTTCAAGAATACCAAGCTTTGCATCCCGAAGAGTCCCATTCGAGAGCTATTGATACGAGAATCATATGGAGGTGGGCTAGCTAGACATTTTGGGATCAACAAGACCTATGAAGTACTTTAGGAGCACTTCTATTGGCCTAAAATGATAAGTGATGTACATAGAGTCATAGTTAGATGTGCTACATGCCAAAAGTCCAAGAGTCACTTCCACTAAGGACTTTACACTCCATTACCAGTCCCTCATCAACCTTGGGACCATGTGAGTATGGACTTCATAGTGGCTTTGCTAGAACTCAAAGGAAAAATGAAGCCATTATGGTAGCGGTGGATCAGTTTTCTAAGATAGCTCACTTCGTCCCTTGTCATAAGACGGATGATGCCTCTTATGTTGCCGATCTAATTTTTAAAGAAATAGTAAAGTTGTATGGTATTCCTAAGTCCATTGTCTCGGATAAGGGTACCAAGTTACTTAGCTATTTCTAGAAAACTTTGTGGAGGTTGGTTGTACTAAACTTCTATTTAGCACCGCTTACCACCCAAAAACGGATGGCCAAACCGAAGTCACCAAATGGACTCTGACTACTATCTTGCGCAGCTTGGTGCACAAATCCATCAAGGATTGGGACCTTAAGATTTCTCACGCCGAATTTGCATACAATAGGTCCCCCACATTCACAATCGTCCATTCATCTTTTGAGATCGTGTATGGTGTCAACCCTATCACTCCCATCGAGCTCATTCCTCTTCCTATCAAGGCCTAAACAAATTTTGAAGCCAAAGATAGAATTCAACCCTTCAAGAAATTACACGAGCAAGTTAGAGCAAGAATTTAGAAAGTTAATGAAATACATAAAAGGAAGGCTAACTAACAAAGAAGGGAACAAAGTTTTGAACTAGGAGATCTCGTGTGGCTACATCTTAGAAAGGAAAGGTTTCCATCCAGAAGAAAAAACAACCTTATACCAGGAAGTGATGGACCATTTACAGTTCTTGATAAGATTGGAAGTAATGCTTATCGGCTTGAGATATCACCAGATAAGGGAAATATATCAAACACATTTAATGTGGGTGATCTACTCCCTTACCTTCATGATGAGCCCTATGCGGAAGAGGTGGAGCCCTCCCAATATGAGGAGGATGATACAGGAGCATCTAATAATAATATTTCACTAATTAATTTTTCTAAGTTAGGGGATCACAAAACACTCTTAACTTGGATGAAATTAGTTAGCTGAATATGAGAAATAAGTGGAAGTACCAGCCCATGCTTGCATGGTGACACCTTTAGCCCAAACACAACAAATTATGGTAGCTTATCCAACCCAAGTTCAACCAACTATGATGGCACATAGCCCAAGCCCAAACAACTATTTCATTACTATTCCCAAGTATTTTGCCAATAAGAAGCCAAATCAGCCGAATACCAAGGCTGATTTCAAAAATTAAAATAAAAAAAAAAGAGAAAAGAAAAAGGAGGACAAGTGGATGGTGGAGTAGGTGAAGAAAGTCAGCCAAGTCAAATCAATCAACCAAGAAAGCATGGGAGATGATTGATTAGGTATGGTAGATGATTGAGTGACTTGTACTTTTATTTATTACCTACTTTTTAGCATGTAAGGGGCTTCATGCTGTGGTATGGCTATCAAAATACCACACATACGCTGACTTCATTTTAGTTCTCATCCAACTAGTTATTAGGTTGTATTAGATAACTAGATAGTAAAGAATGGTTGGAATGTAACTAGGGAGGTAAAAGGGATGGGTATAATGAAATTTTTGTAACCCTGGTTGCCACTATAAATATGGGTAGCCTCAACACAATGGAACACACTACCCCCTTGAATTACATATCACATTTTCGAGCTCCCCTAAGCCTCCCTCTATAAAGTTGAGTGAAAACTTTATTTTGAGTGAAAATTCTCATAACTTTTATCTCAAGTGTTGAAACCTTGAGTGGTACTTGTAAGTGTCTGGTCTTTATACCTCCCTAACATATCCATCCCAAGGATAATGTTGAAATCTTGAAATCCCATCTCAACCAATCTACTAGGAAGTCTACCCTACCTATCTCTAAGGCCACATCCATATAGAGCCTAGTAAAGTCCAATATATCCCTAAAAGGCAATGCCATAGATATAGATATGGAAGAAAATGAAGTCAACGCAGATTTAGCAACAAATTAAAAAGACACAAGAGATAGAGATGCTCCTGAATCAAACAACACATAAACTTATAACAATAGGATTAAGAACGTACCAATGACCACATCTAATAGCCTGTTAGCCTCTTCCTTGCCGATGACATTCAAGTGCCCAAATGACTATCCTCCCTGGTACCATCCACGATACCCTCCAAAAATTTATGACTAACCTCCTCCCTTCTAAGGGAAAGAGTGAGGCCCCTAGGGTCTCCCGTGACTCTCTTTAGGCTATCCACTAGGTGAGGTAGGTGCTCTCTACTAAAGCTATTGCTGAGGTTGTTGGTAGGTTCGCTGCTGAAAAGCCTACTGCTGTGGAATTAGTGGTGCTTGCTACTGATCTGACCTTTTTGTTGCTGACACTTAAAATATTGATGGCCCAACTGATCACATGTCCTATGCCAAAGAGCACCTCAGCAAGTCTGCCTTAGATGATATTGACCATAGAAATGGCATGCAAAGTACCTCAACTAACCCCAAGATTTGCTCTAACCTCCTAATTAGCCCTAATGTCAATACTAACCTCCATATGATTGGTTCTAACCTTTCTACTAAAACCTTAAAGGTCCTCATCCTTGGTATTAATCTTGCCTCCAGAACCCTACGAGTTCGTCTTCCTCTTACCTAGAATGGAAGCTTGCTCCCAAACCAATATGGCTGCTATACATGCCCTCTCGTACAACGTGCTAAAGTCCTAAAATGCCACAGCATCTATCATCCTCTGGATGCTAAAATGAAGTCCTTACTCAAATTGGTAAACCATAGTCAACTCACTAACTGTGATTCCTAGCACAAACATCAGTAGTTCTGTAAACCGGGCGTGGTCCTGCCTTACCATTATGCTCTCCCGAGTCAATTACATGAACTCCTTTAGCTTATCCCTCCTAAAACTCTCAGGGTAGAACTTAGCATGAATTGCCACCTTAAATTCCTCTTAGGAAATCTACGGTCTATCTTATATACGATGACCTACCCACTAGGTGTCAACAACTCATAGAAAGAAAAAGCCTGCAATACTCGCTTTTCGAGTAGGTGGGAAATCAACTACCTCAAACTTCCTATCTAAGTCTCAAATCCATCTCTCTAGGATGACCAGGTCCTCATCTCTGGCATAGATTGGTGGGTGATATCCTGTAATCTTTCAAAGCTAGTCTTGTCTAATACCCTCCTATGGGTGATGCAGAGGTAGTAGTGGCAGTCGAGGTAGACGTAGAATGAACTCAATAAATGCCTTGAATGTCTCTTCTAAATGACTAATGTGACCGTTGAGTGCCATGATGAATAACTAGCTGCAAGATAGAAAATGTGTTAGGGCCTAAGCATTCCTGGCTAACTAACGCATAATGCACATAATTCACATTTTAAGGCCACTTAGGTTACCCGTCAATGATTCCTCACAAGTTAATTCTGATTTTTGAAAGAAAACTAGTTTTTTGGAATGTGAAATAGACCATTAAAATCAGATAAGAGATCATTAAAAATCAAAATTTGAAAACTAAACACAGTAATCAAAATCAAAAGCTTTGATACCAACTTATAACACCCCGAATTTTACTACGGAAAAATTTAATTTTGCAACAGAAGTAATTAAGTTAAACATTGGGCATTACCACCATAATCAACATAATTCTTGCTTATACAACCATCCTTACATCAATAATAAGGCTAAAACATTTAAAGCAACACAAAGAAATTAGAATCAAAAGAACATTTATAATATAAGACTGAGTTTGGAGCCTAACTCCAAGTGAACAATACAAGATACAAAAGAAGGGATACCATGGATCAAGAGTCCAAAAGGAGTATTCAGTTAAATATATTGACCAGATCATAATTGCTCTTTACCCAACCCCTAACACAGATGAAGGCACTGGGAATCATATGCACCATAATTATCTAGTTGATCTTCTAAGACCTGCATATAAGATTCTAGGCCTCCTATTCATGGGAATAAGTAGCACCCACAAAACGGGTAGTTAGTACGCTACGTACTAAGTAAGGGAACAATACTATCAAAATAGGGATACAAACAACACATGCTTTCACATTAGGTAAAAAATGAATAAACAAATACATAAAACATCTCATAGGATAGAAAATGATCTAGATTCCTATATTAAGTATAATCCATTTTCATTCTTTTATATACATTAAGTGTAGGAACTCCCACTATCCTTAAACAGGTGGAATAGTTTGAAATACCATCTTAGGGACAGAACACTTGCGCTAATATTCTTTCCAATAGAACGGAGATTAAAAATATCTTCTCAGGCCAAAATGCTTCCAAGCCACTATTCTCCCTGATGGAATGTGAATACATACATACATACATACATACATAAATACATACATACATAAATAGATATATAGAAAACTAGATCATATTGGTCCTGCCTCACACATTCTTCCACTTTAATATCTTTTCCATAGGTTATAACAATACATTTTCATTCACGATAAGTAGGGGGCCTGGTATTATTAATTTGGTGGAATGGACTGAAGCACCTTCTCTAGGCAAAATGTTCCCTAGACACTATTCTTTTAGATGGAACGGAGATTAAAAATATCTTCTCAGAACAAAATGCTCCTGAGCCACTATTCTCCCCATGAAATGGGAATACATACATACATATATATAGAAAAAATAGATCGTCTTGGCTCTACTTACATGCTCTTTCACTTTATGTGATTAGCATCTTATTCAAGAATTATTTTGAAGCATAGAACACATTAAAATAAATATACATATAGCATAGGTCTAAGTGCTTAAGTCCTTTCAAACCCTAATTACACACCCTTAGGTATTCATTTTCCCATGTTGAGTGTTCCATACAACTTATATTATATCATGTCCGAATCCCATCATTATTATCAAACTAAAAATGTATGATCTAATTCTCATACATATGCTTTAATATTCTCTTCTTGATATCTTACTCACAAAAAATATCCAAGACCTAAATTACACAGATTTGTCAGACCACCTTTCATGAAATTTATATGATTACCAATTTTGATAGATAACCTCATAAGGTTAGACATTAACAACATATTCAGAAACCTAAATAACCTCTAGAACTTATATATGGAATAATGATATTATGATTATAAGATAGTTGCCCTAAATTATCCATTAAATCATTTAAGGACCCCAAAAGACAATAATACTTCCAAGAATTCCATAACGACCAATGCTATTCTTATCATATTTTAATCCACCTAACACATAATATACCAAAATTCTCTTATTATCCCATCACGACCAAATTACCCTTAAGCCCAAATAAAAATATTTATTTTATAAAATCTTGTACCTTACACACATATTATTTTTCAAGTCCACCATTTATCATCATACCTCATGAAATTTTTTAAATCCATTTATCAAAACTCATTTAACTTATATTTTATACCATAAGATATATTTCCACAAATATGATATTGTCTCAATAAATAATAATGGTAGCTCTTGCTCCTTCTTACTCTCTTCCAATAACATAATATCCTTAAGCCCTTATTTCATACCATAGGATATAATTCCACAAATATGACATTATCATAAAAGAATCATAATATAAAGGTACCTCTCACCCATTCTTAGTTTCTTTCAATCACATAATATCCTTAAGCCCTTATTTTATATCATAAGATTTAATTCCACAAATATGACATATCATAATAAAATCGTATCATAATGGTACCTCTCAGCCATTCTTACTTTCTTTTAATCACATATTCATATCATCAAAACATATCATGTTCAACACATGTTACATGATATATCATTAATATTATGAAAAACACATATAACCCTAGAAGCAAATAATATCAAAAATCCTAAACATTGAATAGTATCCTTACAAATTAAGATACTGAGCTTTAAGCATGCAAATCCTAGACTTTCTCCTCCAAAGCTACTAGAATACCACTGTAGTCAAAAGGTAGTTGAGATGTGTGGATGTGTAGAGAAATGTGAAGTGGAGCTATGCTAAAATTTTAGTGGTTTTGACAAGGTTTGGAGGTGAAAATAAGGGTGCACGATCAAAAGTGGGAAGTTGCATGGTTGTGCTACAGGCGATGTAGCCTTGATTGAGAGAAAAGATCATTTACAACTAGGTAGTGTTGATTTTCATGACTGTGCTATAGGCCTGCACACCCAGGCCAAGAGAAAAGATCACGCATAGCTAGGTGGTGGAAAGGTTGTAGGCTATACGATAGGAACTTTTTAGTGTGTCACGGTCATGTTGAGGCCATGCATAGGTTGTGTGCTCTATAAAAATAGAATAGATGAGAGAAAGAAGAAGTGAAAAGGGGTGGTGGTTTGGGATTATGGCTAGTGATGGTGACGGGGAAGTTTGGGATGACTTTAATAGTCAGTCCACTGGCCAATTGGCAGCAAGTGGTTGCCGAGGTGGTGCATGGTGGTGGAATTAGTGGTGTGTTGGACAAAAATACGGAACAAAGGAGAAAGAAAAAGAATATAAAAAAGAAGGAGGAAAGGTGAAGGAAGAGGGAGCATGGGAAGTGGCTTTTTAACTAAGAAATGATAGAGTGGATGCAAAAAAAAAGAGGGAGAAAGGGAGTATGTATAGTGTGTGTGTGTGTGTGTGTGTATTTATGGAATGTGTGTGTGTGTGGTGTGAATTGAGGAAGAAATAAAAAGAATAGGGGAGGCATGCGATGATGATGATGATGGTGATGGTGATGGTGTAGCTACAAGGTGATGATGATGATAATGGGTTGCAGAGGATGGGGAGGAGTAGGGTACTGGCTATACGGTGAGGGTGACGATGGTTGTATATAGGTGTGTTGTGTGAGAAGTAAAATGGTAGGGGAAAATGGAGTGTGCATGGTGTGCGCATAATGGGGAGGGTACAAGTTACAACAATTTCAATTGTTGCAACTTAAGGTTGACAAAAGGAGGAGAAGAAGGAAAGAAAAGTAAACAGAGATGTGTTGGAGAATTAGTTTAGAGGATTTTAGATTATCCATAAGTAATTAGGATTAGTGAAAATTTTAGCCGATTTTTAATTTTATTTTATGAATTATGATTTATGCGATTCAAGGTTTCCATTTCGGTTAAAGTTTCTAGATTAATAAATTGGGTTAACGATAAAATAAGACTTTTTGAGATTAGAATCAAATTAAGCTGTTAATGATGCGGAATTAGTCTAAGAAAATTGTTGTGGCATTACAAGTGCACTAAGGAAACTACCAACTAATAATCCAAATACAATTCCAACAATTAAAATATCCAACACAACTCATCAACATTTTAGACCACTTTAATTCAATTATTAAGAAGAGTTATTTGTAATCCATCTAAGTCAACTCATAATTGATGGAATACTACATCCTGAGAGGATTATGATCTTATAATCCAACCAATGATCGTTATGAATGAAACAACAATCCAATACATACAACCATTAACCTCCTAACATTACATTAGAGAAGTTACATGACATCAAGTCATATATAACCAAACTACTAACTTCTTGACATTATATCACAGAAGTCACATGAACTAATTCTTGTATACATAACCTCAATACTTACGTCATTAAGTATGAATATCCCTTATAGGATCTAGAAATCCATATGAAAAGAAATAAGGTCTTTAACTTGAAGGTCCACTATACACTTAGTGGCCTATTGAGGCACAAGATCCATTTCCAAACTTAATTCTTTTATTTTAAACTATTAATGTCTTATCAAATTTCAAAATTTTATACCAAGAATAATAATATCCACAATCATAAAGGTCCAAAATGGTCACATCAATCTAAATCCTTCTATGTAACTCTCCCATCTTCATAACAATAATATTTTTTATTTTACAAGACAATTTATGGAAGCTAAATAAGAAATGTAGGTTGCTACTTCCACATCCAACATAGGAGAGACACAACCAATACCTAACCTATGATTGATAAAAGAACAAAAAACATAACATGGAAAATAATTATAATATCAAAAGATATAACAAAGCTAAAAAAAATAGAATGTAGGATGTTAAGGATCCAAACCAAAATTCCTATTAAGTTCATCAAGGACTCGATACTTTCAATCCCTACATAATAAAATCATGAGATACCTACACAAAAGTCAAAATAGCATGGTACAAATATGACTAGCATACTTAGTAAACACAACCTACTACAAGTTACAATATGCCCACATAATGCACATAATACGTGCTAATATAGAGGAATAGTTATAGTCAATGTTTTATAGGTTGCATCAATAGGGGCCCATAGAATTGGATGGTAATATTAGATCGTAGGACCATAAGGTCTTACAAAAATGGAAAAATATTATCACTTAAAAATTGGATGCTATAAGTTATTCACATTTAAATTTAAATAACACTAATAACTTTTAGTTAAGCTTTTAAAGATTTAAATAATTGAGTTCAGCATGAAAACACATGCAAGTTAAAATGTAATACCCTTTCTTAAAATCATTCAAAATGAATTTAAAATTATGTTGATATAAAAACAAAAAAAAAAGAAGTTTTGGTTTCAAAAAGGACTCAAAAGTTTGGTTAAAATATAAATTTGAGGTATACCAATCGACCGATTTCTTAAGCAGATCGATCGATACAATTAGGAACTGCCATTTTAATTTTTGGGATAACCAGTTGATTGGTTACCCAAACTAATAGGCTATTTATGCTATAATTTCATATTATTTTCTACTTTCCATAGTTATGAAAACTTCTAATTAGAGTATAATTTTCCTAATGAGCATGTTTTGGCATTTTAGGATTATTTTTATGTTTTTTACATTATTTTATGATTTTATTTAGCCAAAAGAATTTCTCAAAAGCACTTTTGAGGTATTTATAACATTCTCTAATTTTCTCTCAATTTAATATATCCTCTAGAATCCATGGCTACGTGAATACATCTTGTAGCTTCCCCTACCCTACCAACCACTTCTATCCATTTGATTTCACTCCACCTCCCTCACTCTCATCATTCACCTTCTAATTCTTTGGTTCTCCACACTAAACCAAAGTCAACTCTCCTTCTCTCATTCCCTTTGATTTGTCGACCCTCAACCTCCTTAGGCTTCATTTTTTTCATTCATTTGAACCCTTACCTTCAGTATTTGCTATGTTTCTCCTTTTCCCTTATGTTGAATTTCTAAGTGTTGGCCATTCCTCATTTTCTCTATTTTGCTTCTCTTCTAGAAAATAGAGGGTTTCCTCTTGGTTCGTTTGGCTAATTTTCTTTTCCTATTCCATATTCTCCTAATCTTAATAATAATTCTGAATTTTTTCTATGAAATAAGTAAATATTAGGGTTTAGAGAAAGGTTGAAGATCTCATTTTTTTCTTCTTTGAAATATGTTTTAAGAAAAGGTTGAGATATTCTTTTTCCCTTCTTCTTTTATTTTTACTTTTTTAACTTTTACCTCATTTATTGATGAATATTCATGATATATGTATCTCTACCTACTTAATTATAAGGATGAAGCATTAGAGACTTTTAAAATGTTCAAAGATGAGGAAGAAAAATAATGTGATAAGAAAATCAAAATTTTGAGGTCTAATAGAGGTAGAGAATAAGGTAGGTACACTAAAGATGGACAAAAACCTTATCCATTTGCGAAGTTTCTTCAAGAGAATGAGATAGTTGCCCAATACACTATACTAGGTTCACCAGACCAAAATGGCATAGCTAAGAAAATAAATAGGACATTATTAGATATATTGTGGAGTATGCTTATCAACTTCAAACTTCCAAGATATTGATGGAATAAAGCACTTAAGACACTGGTATAAATTTTAAACCAAGTTCTAACTAAAGTGGTTCCCAAGACATCATTTGGCATTCCAAGTGTTAATAGACAAGCATAAAACATATAAGACTTTGGAGTTTTCCATTTGAAGTGAGAAAATATAATCCAAAAGAAAGGAAGATAGATTCAAGGACCATAAGTGGATATGATTTGGAAGATTGTATTCAAACAATCTTCTATAGCTAGGAACTTTTACTTTGAGGATTATAAGTCACAAGAACACTCCAACTGATCAAGTTCTTCAATTTGATGTTTATGATACTCAAAAAGCTTTTATAGGGTGGAGTAGATCTATACCAAGATCTATTTCCTTCTAATTAGAAAAATTCTATTTATCAGTTGAACAATCTTGCTACTCTCCAATACACTCAATTAAAGAAGGAGAAGAGAAGAAGAAGAAGAAGAACACACTCTCTCATGTAAATTCTCTTCTTGATTGTTTCATTCACATATGACTTATGTACCAAGATCAATGAGTACAAGGGTTTATATATGCATGCACCTATGTAAGCCTTTCATTAATTAGCCCACTAATCAGCCCTTATTACTGACATAAACCTCTAATGCATGGTACAACACATATTTAAAAAGTTAAAATGATAATTTACAAGTATTACAAAGTATATAACAAAAATAACCAAGCTACACAACTTTAATAATGCAATGCATAGATGTAATCATATGTAATTCAATTTTGTATTTTGTATATTTTTTCTTTGTTTCATTTTGTAATCTTAGTAATTCTATTTCCATTGCCTTGTATATCAAATATCCTCAATAGGATGAAATTCTTGCAAACATACACAACACCTGCAAAAATTACTTAGGCACAATAGATTCCATCTCTAAGTATGTTAATTCTTATTATTCTTTATCATTTGAAGAATAAGATTGAGAATGTTCTAGAGATACTCCTACATCATTCTCTCCTTGTTGGATATGTTGAAAGGTCTAAGGGTTATAGGTTCTATTATCCATCACATAACACTAGATTTGTGGAGTCAAGACGCGCTAAATTTATTGAACAAGACTTAGTCGTTGGGAGGGATTAGATCAAGAATCTAGTTCCTAAACTTGACCATTCAGTAGAAGAAGATTCTAATTCATCTGATAGAGTGGATTTTGTTCATCATGCACTTCTAGTTCCAATTATGGTTGAATGATAAATTAATGAGGCTTTGAAGGATGCTGACATAAATCTAATAGATCAAGTTATTTAGGAACTTTTTGAAACTATTGAACAAGCTCCTCTAGAGGATGTTGGATCAGCTTTAAGAATATCTACTAGAGAAAGAAGGTCAGCTATACCTAGTAGTTATTATGTGTAACTATAGGTGACTAACTATGTTATTTTGTGCTATTGATGATCCCAAAATCTTTTCACATACTATAAATAGTTTGAAATCTTAGTTATAATATGATACTATAAAGGAAGAGATGAATTCCATGAAATTTAATGAAGTGTGGGACCTTCTACCATTACATGATAGAGCTAAGTCTATTGGTTTTAAATGAGCCCTTAAGATCAAGAGATACTCATCAGGGAACATTTATAGGTACAAGGCTAGACTAGTTGGTAAAGGGTTCACTCAAAAGGAGGGAGAGGATTATAAGGAGAATTTCTCTCCTGTGTCTACTAAGGATTCTTTACTCATAGTTATGTCATTACTATCTTATTTTGATTTTGAGCTACAACAAATGGATGTGAAAAATAGAACTTTTAAATGGTGAGTTTGAGGGGGAGGTGTGTATGAAATAACCTGAAAGGTTCTCCTCTCATAAAGACAAAATTCTTATATAGAAGCTTAAGAAAGCAATATATGAATTGAAATAAGCTTCCCAACAGTGGTATCTAAAGTTGTATGGTGTTATTTCTTCATTTGGATTTGAAGAGAATTCCAAGGATTAGTGTACATATATCAAAGTTAGTGGGAGTAATGTGTGTTTCTTGGTTTTCTATGTAGATGCCATTTTACTTACATCCAATGATAAAGGGATGTTGTATAAGGTGAAAAATTTATTTCTAACAAATTTGATGTGAAGGATATGGGTGATTCATCTTATGTCATTTGCATTAAGATTCATTGAGATAGATTCCGACGGATATTACAACTAGTTTAAGACATATATATTAATAAGGTGTTAGAAAGATATACGATGGTAGATTGTACACCAAGTGCGGCTCCTATTGTCAAGGGTGACAAATTGTAGTTAAATCAATGACCTAAGTATGACTTAGATAGAGATTGGATGAAGAACATCCCATATGCTTTTATATTTAGAAGCCTTATTCATGCTCAAGTTTGTGCAAGACCTTTTATCTCATATGTCATTGGGATATTGGGGCATTACTAGAATAATCCAAGAGTTGACCACTGGAAGGTTGCAAAGAAATTTATGAAGTATCTAAAGGATAATAAGGACTACATGCTTACATATCATCAAATTAAGGATTTGGATGTAGTAGGCTATTTAGATGTAGACTTTACTAGCTATATAGATTCACATAAATCTACCTTTGGATTCCTTTTCCAACTAGCTGGTGGAGAAATATCTTGGAAAAGAAAAAAGTAGGATTGCATAGCTAATTCTAAAATGGAAGTAGAACTCATCTTATTATTTGAAGCCACAAAACACGGTGTGTAGTTAAGAAATTTCATATTGGGTCTTAGAATAGTGAATTCTATTTTTATACCTTTGATGCTTAAGTATGATAATTCAAATGTTGTCCTTATCTTAAGAAACGACAAAAGTGGTAGTCATGCCAAGGGTATAGATATTAAGTACTTGAAGATAAATTAACGTATTTCAAAAGGAGAAGTGGTCTTGGAATACATAGGCACTTATTTTATATTAGTTAATCCTTTAACTAAGGGTATGCTACTAAGTAAGTTTAAGGATCATGTGTGTAATATGGGTATTAAACCCATTACGTGATTGTATGGTTATGATACATAATGATGCTTTTAAATGAAGCCTTTTTGTTTCTCATTTTGTTTTTATACATATGTTTTATTGAGAAATAATACATTAAGTGAAGAACCTTGAATAAATATTAGGTTAATTCATAAAGTTAAAGTTGTGGTTGAAATTAATACATTATGATACATAGAAGATAGCTTTTAAAATATCGAAAGCTTGTTACCGTGATCTATGTATCAGTTTCATCATTCAGTTTCTACAAACATAAAAAGACCATATTAAGAATCTAATTTATATGGACAAAGTAGGAGAATGTTAATATATATTTAGTTTTATAAAATTATTTTTTATTATTTTATAAATAAATTATTTTATATTTTATGAATATATTAACCCTTGGTGTAGTCCATATTAAATAAAATGTAAAGTTTAGCCATAAAGTTTATATTATATGATAATATGTTAGTAATTAAGCCTAACCTTAATCTCTCTATCTAATTCTTGAAGGTAGAATTAAAATTAAATATGGATGCAAGCATGTGTGTATCATATTATAAGAAAATAAAAGAGATAATAAATTAATTATTTCATTTATTTATCTCAAATTTTGAATTTTGTAAATAGGAGGAAAAGTTCACAATTGGTTACAATAACTAACTTCACACCTTTGCATGTCATATTTTAGTGTACAAAAGTGTGATGTGCACTCTCCTTTGTGTGAAGAGTTCCATTATTTTAAGAAC
Source organism: Tamarix chinensis (assembly GCA_030549775.1). NCBI lineage: Eukaryota > Viridiplantae > Streptophyta > Magnoliopsida > Caryophyllales > Tamaricaceae > Tamarix > Tamarix chinensis. The sequence continues at coordinate 68,434,598 of CM060181.1, forward strand.
ATATATGGATATATATCCCTTAGAGAGAAAATAGGGAGAGGCTTCTTCCTCAATTATTTTGTGTTTTTTGTATGTGAAATTAAAAACAAAAAATAAATTCTAAGAAGATTCCGATTCCTATTCATATTTTCGTAACAAGCACACATTATTAGGTTTGAAGAAAGAGGGAGTGGAACTATAAAAAATTATTTTAGGTGACCACAAAGTGAGTTTTTAGCAAAATTAATTATGTTAATAACCGGAGGAATGTTTTAAAATATATGTAACAACCATTGTTTAGTTAAATTTTACATATTCAATAATTGTAACATGTGTCAGGATTTCACATATTTTTCTTTGGATCATATATGAATTGTATGTACTAATATTAATTCTAATTTATGCCATTAATTATGTTTAACAATGTTGTGATATCTTTTCCTAATAATAACATTTTTTCTACATTATATGTTAATTATTAACTATATTGATACATGTCTAAAATATCCGTCAATATGTAGTCTTTGGTTGTTTGTCCTATATATAGTAATACCTTTGGCATGCTTTCGATTTGATTATTTAGCAATTGGTATGTGCCATTGCATAGGACATGTACCTACAAAGTTGAAATTCAAGATAATTTGCTGATATGTAATTTCGCCTGCGTTTAGAGACAGGAGTTTAATCTCCACCGTCCGATCTAGTATAGATGGCCATCACTATTATAGCTATTCTTCGTGTGCAAATAACTGGTTATATATATATATCAATTAGAATTCAGCGCACCCGGAACAACTGGGTGACCAGGTTCATGATTTACCTATTCCCTGGGTTGGGGGTGCCTGTATACCCCCCATCTGTATATACAAATTAATGTCTGTGCGCGTTCAGATAATCTTGACTTGCATAACGACACAGATCTTGATATATGTTGCACTCAAATCATTGAGCTAAAATATGCTCTCGGTTCTTCGCTTGAGTTGTACGGAAATGGGGATGAAAAAATAAAAACGAAAAAAAATATAAAAATTTTATTTTTAAAAAATTTTAAAAATAAAAAGAGTAGAAAAAATAAAAAATATTATATATATATATATTTAAAAATATATTAAATTTAATAAAATAAAAATAAAAAATAAAAAATTTATAATATTATTATTTATATTAGTTAATTTTAATCATCAATAATTTTTTAATAAAATGATTAATTTAATAATTTTGATATAAATTTTAATATTAAAAATATTTTAAAAGATAAACATTTTCGCAACAGAGTCAGTATCAAAATACTGTTTTGGGGATTGGGACGGCACTTGTGGTTTCCGTGCAATAATATTCGCCTCTCTTACTTGTCCTGGTCGATGTTTTTTCCTTATCTTATTATCATTTTCTGACCTGGCGTTCTTGTCCATATGCTATTTGGACAAAGTACTGGGCCTTCATACCACTTTGTAGTTTACGCGTGGATGTAATCCCGTATATGTTTAATGAACTCAATTAACTGATCAGACTATATACCTAGATGCTAAACATTGGAGATGTTAAAATTATACTCTTGAACTCCTTGTCAATAGCGTCAAAAAAAATATTGTAGGCAAACATAACGTCGCATCTAGCATCATAAAAAAACAATCCAAAATTAATCAAGAAGGGATTAAGGACGTGAAAACTCCGTCTCTGCCTTGTAACTAAACACATCTCTATATAAGAAATCACCCAAAAAAAAAAATCAAGAAGAAAAAGTATAAGAAGTGAAAATTGCTGTAAAATGGACACCTATGTAGGCATCCATGCTAATACCTGTACCCAAGGATTTGATGGTAAAAATTTCTGCTTATTATATTCTTTGTTTATTAAATAGTAAAATAGTTAAAGGTTATCTTTGACACAATTAATTAAAAAGTTAGCTAAAAACTTAACAATAATATGAAAGCTTAAAAACTAGCTGCCACAGTTGAAGTGATAAGGTTATTGATTTTCCTAGAAATGTTTTTGTATAACTAGGTGTCCAATTGCTTTAAAGTTATTAATTGAAAATAAAAGATACATCTATTAACATAATAGGTTAGAAGATATTTCATTTTTAGTTTACCCAAAGCAAGTTGTCTCGACAACTATAAAAATAAATATATATGATAACTCATATATAGTTATTTTAATAAAAACGCATGTCTATAATAATGTGTATAGAATTATGGACTTATGATTTGAGAGGTAACATGGATTGGTTAGGGTTTGGATATAATGATAATGATTCGGTGATTATAGATTAAGAAGGATAATGGTTGAATGGTTAGAATTTTTGAGTAATATGGTTCGTAGTTTAGGGTTTACGATTAGGGTTTTTACATTAGGGTTTGTACATTAGGGTTTGGTTGTGGGTTGAAGATAATGATGATCGACGGTTGGGATGATTTGATGAAGAGAATTCGAATTTTATTTAGAGATGGTGAACATGTGATAATAATAAATTTATTATCAAAGGTTTGGAAATAAAATAGGTAGAATTAAGTAAGAAGAATAGGTTGAAGATGATGAATGTATGATAAAAGTGATGAGTAGGGTTGATGATTGGCGGTGGTTATGGATGGGTTTGGGGATAATACGTAACTTATAATTCACAAAGACAAAGATATTAAGGGTTTCAATAATAATTCCTCACACATAACTAATTATAATTGAGAAGAATTCACAAAGAATTCAAATAAGAAATAACTAGCATTTTATTCAATTTGGCTATGCATACCAACATGAAACTATAAGGTTGTGACCTATTTACACCTCCTCAATATTAAAAGATAATTCTAATTTATTAGGAATAAAAATCTAATCTAATCAGCCCCATGCAATGTCTAATTCCCCTCTCTGAGCACATCTTATAAGACACACCCTATAAGATTGAATAAGATAGAATCCCCTTAAAAGGCTACTTTATGCACTAGCCAATCATAATGCAACTAAATAACAAAATAAATAAGTAGATAACACACTAAATAAAGACTAAACACATGCTAATTAAGTCTAAAAAAGATATTCTCATGCATGCCATATACATGCTTCTATTGCTAGTGACTTGTTTTGCAAGTTTGTCCATAACTAGCAATATAGTCATTCATTTGTGTTTAAATTCATAGGGTATCCTCTCTAGATAAAGGAAAATGGGCTCCATAATAATAAATGCTAAGTCCTAATCATTTTTTCCTGCATCATTCTCCCCTTGTTGACATGAATTTGTCCTCAAATTTACATCTCCATAGTAAGTACTAATATCTCCAATATTGAATGTTCTAGATACCCTACCGTATGAATTGGGTAAATCTAGCTCATAAGAACTCTCTCCAAATTTTCTCAGTATTTTTAGAAGACCATCTGCCCTTGGCATAAGTTTAATTTTCCTTAGATTTGGAAACCTATTCTTCCTTAAGTGTAACTATACCAAATCTCTCGATTGAAATACATGTTGACTCCTATGCTTGTTTGCTCTTTCCTTATATACCTCATTTGCCTTCTCAATGTAGTGCTTGATTTGTTGATGAAGTTTTTGAAAGAAACCCACTCTCTTATATCCATCATAATTCTTCATTTCACCTTTTTTCAATGGTACCATATTAACCAGTATGTATGGAATAATACCATAAACTATCTCAAATGGACAAGAGACTAATATAGTTGAAGGACTAAGATCATAAGCAAACTCTGCATGTGCTAACTTAATATCCAAATACTTAGCACTCTTATTGACCAATCTGCCTAGTACATTACCCAAGTTCTATTAGTAACTTCGGTTTGACCATCTATTTGCACTACCACGGAAAGGGCTTTTAATAACGGTTATTTTACAGTTTTAATAACGATTTTCAACCGTTATTGAATTACCGTTATTATATCTTTAATTACGGTTCATAACCATCATGAAAAATACACAAAAACCCACGAATTAATATGTGCTTAAACTTCATATTTAATAACAGTTTTTACTTAAAAACTGTTGTTAAAAATGGAGCTTTTAATAACGGTTTTGCAGTAAACCATTGTTAAAAATTAGGTTTTCATAACGGTTTATAAAAAAAACCGTTTTTGAAAACCATATATTAATAACGGTTAATACAAAAACCGTTGTTAAAACATCATCGAATTACCATTTCGGACATTGATTATGCGTTTATTAAACCCTCTAATACGCATTAAATGCGCATAAATATAAGATTATAAGGAGTTTTAATAACGGTTCGTAAACAAAACTGTTACTAAAACCTGAGTTTTTAATAACGGTTTTATTTAAAACCGTTATTAAAGCATAGGTTTTAATAACGGTTTTCATAGAACCGTTATTAAAAGTATATGTTTTTTTTAGCAAATTTCTGTTTTGTTCCTGCCCACATACATAATTGTATGATCAAACAATTATCAAATCTGCAATGTAAAACAACATCAATTCATACCAGCAGGGTGTGACACCATAATTTCAATCAATCTATAATTGGTATGCATGTCTCAATACACCAGCTATACTTAGGAATACAAATTAGTGGGATACCACAACTTTGTAGCTCTACACCCCAAAGAAAAGAGTTCACAGATCTAGGCTGGAAGACCAAAAGATGTAGACAAAATACAAACCTGAAAAATGCATGTAGAATATATATATCGCTACCTAATACCGAATGAATGAGTGCACGTGCTTGACCCATTGGTCTCTAACTTCATCAATATCATCAACATTATATTGCTGGTCTCGTGCATAGTCATCGGTGAAAAACTACAACACCCATGTTTTAATTAATATACAGTTAGACATTAGGTCAAAAATATATATGTCATGATTCATTAATAGAAAAATATGGAAATGCAAACATACATGGCTTGGATCTATGTTGACCGATCTATTCCGGACTATAAGATCCATTGCTCTACATACATAGTATCCACAATCATCGCCGTTTTTTTGTTGTGGACACTGTCAAATGATTAGCTCTCTAACTATTATATATTAATTTGAATTAAAACAAAATACAAAATAGTTGTCTTCCTACTTACCATGATAGGCTCATATTGAAGATTCTTTGGGTCTGGGACACCATTCTCACCTCTCCTTTGATATTTCATCCGTAGTGCCCTAATAAATAGAGTTGGATACATAATATTGTAAGTATATATACCTCAAATAATGAAAGTAGAATATATATATGTATAAATAAGCTAATGAAGTAAGAAGTGAAAAGTATATTAATAATAATAATAAACAAAATATGTATTGAGCATATATATATGAAAAAGGTACAAATAATGTAACTACTAAAATAGGTCTAATGAAGATATTGAATGTCAATACCTCTTCAGTAATGAGACGTATCTGATCCACAGGCCAAGGCACGAAGCTTCCACGAGCTTCTAGCACTGTGGCTGCCTCATCACCCTCTTTATAACAAGGCAAGGGCGCACTACCAATGATTGAAGTGTCAATACTCACCGGCCTTATAAGTAGGGCTAAGTTGTACCCGTGGAAAATTTGCGTTTGGGTACTATGACTGATGCATACCCTTCCTTTCGCCAAAAGAGTTGAAAGATCATTCGCTAACAAGTCACATTTATGCAAACCCTAAACGAAAATATTACACATTATTAATTATTTATGACACCGAATACATTTAATAACAATTCAAAGTTATGTAATGCTTACCTCAGAAAGAGAAGAAAGACGTGCATCAGCTTCACAACTGTCTCTGACACTATTTATATTAGGTATGTGAAGCTGATCATGGTCGACTGAATCAGATGGCTTATACCCTTGAGATTTAATAAATGACAACTCTTGATCCATTGTTGCCATCCGTTCAAATGCCACGTTCAATTTCTGTGTAAGGATGGCGACTTGCTCGTCAGTGTTACGAGAACCACGAGATCGACCACGTACGCTCATTTTCGTAACACCTAATCCAAGACCCCTGTGTCTTCCAGGGTTTTATACAATTCCTATAGCCTGTGATACAATGTTATATTGGTCTACCCCCTCCTCACCATTTGACGCTTGAAGTTTGTCCTGTAATGTATATAATATATGTAAAATTAGCTTACATGAATAAGCATAATATAATAGTTTTCTAAAAGAAAAGTAAGCAGGGTTCCAAATATCTACAAACTTACAATTTTTTTGCTGCAACATCTACATCTTCATTAATATATCCATCTTTTGTTGCTCTAGCCTTCTTCCATAATGTACCAATATTAATGGACGAGGTACATGGGTCTAAGTCTTGGGCTATGAGCTATAAATCAAAAAATATTCTTATAATGTACCAATATTATAAAATTCGTCAGTACGCTGTAAATAGATAAATCACAAAATACATACCAACTCCTCTTCAAGGCCTGCATAACCTTTGTGAGCCATATTATGCCAGTATTTATTCTGCTTCGCAATCTCTTTATTTTTGGCACTTTTTTCCTATGTCACCAGCCAAAACATAGTGACATAGTTATTTCAATATTATGCACAATACTATGATCGATAAAAAAAAATTAATTGTTATCTAACAAATACCTTAAAATCACTCGTAAGACGATATGCAATAAATTGGTTCCAACTTTCTTGATCGATGAAACCATATCGTTTGGGTGGATTCTGCTGTAGAGAACCATCACTCTTTCTGTACATTTTCCTACGAGCTAAAAATGACCTAAATGTTCTTAGACGCTCCCCACAATGTCTAAGAAGCCATTTCTTCCTACTCTCTGGCACATTAAATACTCTCTACATTGTAATACATACAAATTTATACCAATATTAATGTATTAAAATTAATAAAATTTTATATACATAAATGATTACATAAAATAGTATATTTACCGTGATTTCCTGCCAAATATGCTCCTTATGACACGTTGGAACCTGCTTCCAATTATTATAGGAGATAGGAACAGAGTTACATGTTACAAGTGAAATGTAAGTCAAGAACATGTCTGCATAAGGGCCAATGGGAAGATTGTAAGTATTTCATCCCAACTCGACCAGTTCTCCTTTATTCCTCATATCTGTGATGATTCTCATAATTGTCGGCCCTCTTTTCCCTTCTTTATCACTACTGTCCCTATCAATATTCTTATTGGCCATATCTCTAAAAGAAATAAATAAATAAATTATGTTATAATGTTATGTAATGAGCATAATTGAGTTGAAAAAAACCAACATAGATATTATATGTTACAATATTATTACCCTTATTGCCTTCTTTTCCTTCTTTTTCCCCCTTGTTTTTGGATTAGATTAAGGATCTGATACATATATTACTTCACGATGATCATCCATGATATATATTTACTCCTCATTAATTGTATTGTTATCATCATTCAATAATTGAGTTGCTTGCACAGTTGAGACACACTCATTATTCCAATTGGCATCATTTTCATCATCACATTCATTGGCATTTCTTTTTTTCGTAGATAGTACTACAGACCATCTGTTATTAGCAGGGTTAGTGACATAGAATACTTGTGTCACTTGTGATGCTAAGATGAATGGGTCTTGTTTATGCCTTGCCCTATTAAGATCTACTAATGTGAATCCATCTTCATATCTAACCTCACTGGCGTTATCAACCCATCTGCAGCCGAATATAGGGATTTTAAATACAGTGTAATCTAACTCCCATATATGTTCAATCACACCATAATAATTCATATCTGCATAAGTTGGATTCTTGTCTTTCGCACTAGCAACATGCATTGCCTCATCCACTAAAGTCACCCCATTGTTTTGCATTGTACTCTTCCCATCTTGTTCTTTTGTATAAAAAGTGCAACCGTTGATCACATAACTGGTATATTGAAAAACTTCATAACGAGGTTTCTGCGACAATCAATGCAGGGTTTCAGAAATTAAAGTTGGGGAATGATCGATGAGTGGAATGATGCGATATCTTATCCAATCAATAAAGGAAAGATTATGTTTATCGATAATCCATTTCTCAGTCTTGGATGGATTTTCAATCCGTAAAGAAGTCATACGCTCTTCAATGTACGGCTGAACATCATTACTGTTGTGTAATACATATAGATGTGCTACACGGAACATGTTAGGGTCTACACGCCCAAGCTGTCTGCCTCTAATACCCTGTCCTTCAAATTTGCCCGCATGTCGAGACTTAGGAATACCAAGAGCTTCAGCATTTGACAAGTACTTTGTGCAAAATTCAATTGCCTCTTCCACAAGGTAACTCTCAACAATACATCCTTCTGGCCGATATCGATTCTTCACATAACCTTTTATCAACTTCATAAACCGTTCAAAGGGGTACATCCAATGCCCATGAACAGGTCCTAAAATCTTTATCTCATAAACTAAATGAACAGTTAGATGTACCATAATGTCAAAGAATGACGGTGGAAAATACATTTCAAGTTGGCACAAAATAATCACAATCCCTTTATGCAAGGTGTCCAAAATATCACGATGTATAACTTTAGAGCATACAGCTTTAAAAAACCAACAAAGCCTCGTGATAGTAATTCGAACACGTTTTGGCAAAATTCCATGTATAGCTATCGGCAACAAGTACTGCATCAAGATATGACAATCATGAGACTTCATGTTAATTAATTTCAACTCTTTTATCGACACGAGCCTTCTAAAATTTGAAGAATACCCTTCCAAAACCTTGACACCGTGCAAGAATTCACAAAATGAAATTTTCTCTTTTCTGGAAAGAGTATGACATGCCAGCGGGAAATATGTTCTTCTTCCGTTGTCTCGCAGTGTCAGTTCTTATCTAATACCCATTTCTTCTATATCCATTCGAGCATTGATCCCATATTTAGTCATGTGTGGAATATTAAGTAATGTGCTAACAAGATTGTCACATATATTTTTCTCAATATGCATCACATCAAGGGCATGTCTCACGTAGAAAGATTCCCAATAAGGAAGGTTGAAGAATATTGACATCTTCTTCCACCTAACTGATGGAGGCTTATATTTATTCTTCTTCCCAAACTTGACACTCAAATGTTTCATCTTCAGCCACACTTGTCGACCCGTCAACCGGATTGGTGCCTGCCCTTCTTCTCGGAATCCATTGAACGCTTTTCTTTACCTACGATAATGATGATTCTTCGGTAAAATCCTACGATGCCCAAGGAACACTGTCTTTCGGCCATGTGTTAGCTGAACAAATGAAGTATTCTCCTCACATATCGGACATGCATAATGGCCTTTCACACTATAAACTAACAAGTTGCCATACGCCGGAAAATCATTTATAGTACATAATAACAATGCTCTCAAAGTGAAATTTTCTTGACCATATGCATCAAATACTTCAACACCCATGTCCCATAAGAACTTCAAATCATCAATCAAAGGTGCCAAATAAACATCAATATCATTCCTAGGTTGGTTTGTCCTGGAAATGAGTAAAGACAACATCATATACCTGCGTTTCATATAGAGCCACGAAGGTAAATTGTATATAACCAAAATCACCCGGCCATAAACTGTAGCTGCCTTGATTGTGTGTATTCATTCCATCTACAGAAAGCGCAAGGCGCACAATTCTTGCTTCTTTACCAAATTCAGGAAACAACCCATCAATCGTCATCCATTGTGGAGAGTCGGATGGATGTCTAAGAAGCCCCGTCATCTATCTTGTCATCAGCATGCCATCTTAGGTTCTTGGCATCTTCAATATCATTAAACATCCGCCTTAATCTTTTTATTATAGGAAAATACCATAATACCTTAGCGGACACCTTGTTCTTCTTGTATCGTGGTGCTTTGCATTCAGGATTAGGACAACTATCCAAAGATGCATTGTCATTGCGATATAAAATACAATCATTAGGGCATGCATGTATCTTATCATAACTCATGCCCATAGAGGATAGAATCTTCTTTGCTTCATACATACGATCGGGTAGAACATTATCATCAGGAAGCATATCCTTCACAAGTGACAATAATTCTGTGAAACTCTTATCACTCCATCCGTTACATGCCTTTAAGTTGTACAACCTTAAAGTTGCGGATAATCGCGTAAACGTCTTACAATCACCGTACAAAGGTTTCTTCGAGTCATTCAATAACTTCTCAAAGATTTTTGGACAATCTCAAACACTTTCCTCAACCTTTTGAGTCATCTCCTCTAACGAATGTCCCTCATAGTTATCAAATGATGATCCACTACTATCCCTCCCAACACCGTCATTTTCATATTTAGACTCTCTTTCCCCATGCCATATCCAACAAGTGTAACTTGTATCAATTTCATACGAAAATAAATGATCTCTCAAATCATTAGCGTTGACACGCTAAATAAAAGCACACTTCAAATAAGGACAGACTATTCTACTAGAGTCCCGAGCATGTTCAACTGCAAACTTGATGAAAAACTCCACTCCTTCGTTATATTCTCTAGACAGACGATTTGCAGACAACCATTTCTGATCCATATTATTTGAATCTAGATATATCCCACATGAAATTAATTATTAAAAATCAATTGAATTATAAGTATAATAAATTTCAAATCACTCTTGCTTAGAAAGAATTAATCTCAAATGTATCATGCTATTCTCTCTCTCTCTCTCTCTCTATATATATATACGAATCATGCTAACAAGTTTCCAAAATTATATTAATGCTCATCAATGAAACTCCTCATACTTACAAAGAGTTCATTATATATATATATATATATATATATATATACATATGCATACATACAAACGTAGCAAAATATTATACAATTAATAGTTCAATTTACAATAGATATGCATACTACAGGATTTAAGCAATAGCAGCACTATATACATCAAAATGTTGCTACAACTCAAATACCTAAAAAACAAAAACTCATATCTAAAACTAAATCCCCCGATAGCCTCGTCAAGCCTGACTAAAAACTATAACTCTAAAAGTCCACTCATCACGATATATCATTTGATCCCTGACATCATCAAATGAGAGTCTACTCACGCATACTCTAGGGTAACCGAGGTGGATACTCCGAGGCAAGCTATGACGATACCTCCGCTAGTCATTGATGACCATCAGTTCTCTTGATATCCTATCATACTCTCTAGCAAACAGCCCACCCTCAATAAATCTCGGGTGTGGTGCATTAGTGTGGTAGACAAGCCACTGCAAAAAAGTAGACGTAGCTGATGCCCATGGCTCTATCTGAGGCAGGGTCAACAGAAGATGATAAGATCTAAAATGGAAGGGGTGATAGGATGAGCCACTCGCGTACAAATGACATAGCTCATCATATAACCATATCACATGAGTCCGTACATCTCTATGTGGTGCCATATGAAAATACAGTGGAGGGTATGTCATCTAATCACTACCTACAAATGAGAACCACTAAATCTTATCATCAAGGTTGTTCTCGAAATTAAAAGGATCTAAATTACAGAATATGTAAACTGATCTTCAACTAGCTAGACAAATCATAAATATATTCTACTAGATCATAACAAACTATGTAAACCTAACAACATCAAACTATTTAAAATAAGGACATAATCTTTAGTTATATATTCAACAAACTGGCTAAACATCAAACTATCATCAAATCATTCAAGCTACGCATACTAAAATCAAGTAGATATTAATATGATAATATATATTATATATATATATATATAGTACAATCTAATAAATCCTATATGATTATTATTATTATTATTATTAAACACAATTATTCATCTCTATTTAATTTGTATCAATCACAACACTGATGCCCAACCAACCTCCTCAACTTTTCCCCATGCACAATACCCTTATCCTTATGATTTTTCCTTATAGCCCTAGTTTATATTTAGTATAATAAATGATAAACCCTAACCCTCCCCTCCCCTCCCCTAACCCTAACAATAATTAACCCTAATAAATAATATAAAAAATAACACTAAACCTCATAAGATAATGATCCTAAACCTATAGCTAACCCTAACCCTAACCCTAACACTATCCCTCCCCCTAACCCCAACCCTAACCCTAACCACAATTATTTAAGATTATATATACACATCTTATATATAAATATATTATAAATATATATACATAAAATAGAACACATATAAACACACATTTTACGAAAAAGCAAACATACACGTCTTACAAAATATATATTAAAAAAAGCATATAAATACACATGATCATCTACCTATATAATAATGTGAGTGCTAAAAAAATATATACACCTTCATTTTATACTTAGAATGTACATATCTTATGATAATAATATATATTTTAGGCTTGTGGATTCTCTTAAAATAATAATACATATTTTTATAAAATAGATTATAAACACATTTATATATATATACATATATATTAAGGTCTCGACTGGCCACAATCAAAAAAGGCCACAGCAAAAATTTTCACCGACACATCAAACGACATATTTTTGAACAACACATCAAACACAACCTCTTCGGTGCAACATGCATGCATTTATATATATATATATATATATATATATATATATATATATATATATATATATATCAGTAGAGACAAATTAAGTAATGAAGGAAGAACAACACATATGTAAAGGGAGCGACGACGTACAAGTTGAGAACGACAACGATGAAGGTACAAATGCTAGATACATTTGCAAGAATGGAAGAGGGGTGGTGGAGAGATGGCGGTGCGACGGTTTCCCTTAATTCAGAGGAGCCGGAGCAGTGGTGCAAGGGTTTGCAAGAGAAAGAGAGTACGAGAGGGAAGCGACAGAGTCTGAAATTTTTGGCACGAAATAGAAGAGAACGAAATAAAAGGAGATTTTAATAACGGTTCCTGTAAAAACCATTATTAAATCATGTTTTAATAACGATTTCTTCAAAAACCGTTATCAAAACATGATTTAATAACGGTTTTTAGAGGAACCGTTATTGAAACCTTGCCAATTTTGACAACGGTTCTTGTTTAAACCGTTATTAAATCATGTTTTAATAACAGTTTTACATCAACCGTTATTAAAATTCCCATGCAAAATTTTACCTTGCACTTGTAATAACGGTTATTACGTAAAACCGTTATTAAAACTTCCCGCGCATTAATTTTCACGGATTTGAAGACGGTTTTCGAACCACCGTTATTAATGTCCCGTTATTATTTCCCGTTTTCGTAGTAGTGTTGAGGATGATGTGATGTATTAAATAGAAGCTTCATTCCTAGCATATGCCATAATATCTTCCGAAAATAACTTAGGAACTTTACATCTCTATCCAAAACTATACTCCTTGGAATCCTATGCAATCTCACGATCACCTTGAAATACAAATACACAATATGAATAGAATCATCAATTTTGTGGTAAGGAATAAAATGAGCCATCTTAAAAAATCGATCCACCACAACCACAATAGAATCATTGCCACTTTTTATACTAGGCAATTTCAAAATAAAATCCATACTAACACCTTTCAGTGGTTAAGGAGGCACTAGTAAAGGTATACATAATCCTTTACTAAAGAAACTCTTACTCCTTTGACATGTAGCACAACTAGAACCATATTTTACACTCCTTTTTGCATTCCTGGACGATAAAAATGCACTTGCAATATCATCAAAGTCTTGTAAACTCCAAAGTTTTGTAAAATACCTCCTTCATACACCTCTTTGATTAGAAAATCTCGAACTGATGTCTTAGGCATACACATTTGATTTTTCTTGAATAAGAATCAGCTGATAAAGTGAATATTTTCTCTATTTTCATCTTGGTTTGCCTACAATTTGAGACTTCATTTAGTCTCTTTCATGTATATTACTATAATTTTAGTCTATTATTCTCACTAATACTCTCTTGAGTTTTATTTTTGAGGAATTTCCATAAGAACACACAAATCCAAGAAAGAAGTGTATGTTTTCAAAGAAAAGGATCCAACATAGAAGGCATTGAAGGATAATAAATCAACCCAATATGTTTATTGATGATTTTAGAAGCTAAAAGATTTGAAGATATGCTAAGAAGTTTAAAAGAAATAAGAAGAGAAGGTTGCATAGCTGGTTACACACCTAGCTACATGGCTATACAACACCTACCTATGTATTTTCAAAGAAAAAGAAACTGCACGACCAAGTTGTGCACATCATACACAACCAGGCTGTGAGCATCATGCACGTATGTGTGGAATTTTGCTAGAGAAGTCGAGGCTACAGACTTTGCATGGCTAGGTAGTGTGCAAATCACATGGCCGTACAAAGTCTGTATTTTCACTTGTTCGAGAGTAGAAATGATGCAAGGCTAGGTTGTATAGGCCCTAAAAGGTCGAGTAACGATGGTTACTCTCATGTTCATCTTGTATGACATGCCTTATGTGATGGGGAGTATTTAAGGCACACTTCAGAGACTTCTTGGGGAGTTTTTAGAGTAGATTTTATAGCACATTTCTAATCTTATTCCCAACCAAATGCTTCTGGTAAATTTTTTTTGTTTTCATTAGTTCGATTTTCCAGATATTTAATGAATATTTGTGTATGATCAACTCAGAATCAATTTTTTTCTTCTCCGGTTTATGGTTAATTCAATCTAATTCCTCGTCTTTGTATTTTTGTATTTTTTTTATGTTTTTTATGTAATTTATTTTATTTATTTTCCTTGAAGATATGAGTGAGAAATCCTCTTTACTAGGATTGAACTAGGTCCGTCTTGGTGTTAATATGATGAATTAAGGTACTTGAGAAATTGATGACCTTGATATCCCCTTGAAAGTTGAACCATATGGTGCATTGGTGGACTTGATTGGTGGATTTGCTCTCTTCAGTTGCTTTTTTAATTTGATTGATAGTTTTGCCAAGTCTTCCAATAACACATAAGAATACACCTCCACCTTCTCTCTAATATTTATATTTAGAACTCTAATAAACCCAGTACATATTTTCTCTTTGCTTTGTTTAATATCACAAATAAGATTTACTCTTTCAAACTCTCTAATATACTCCTCAAATCCAAGCAACTCTTGCCTCAAAGTAGTTATCTTTATGAAAATTTCTTTCTTATATTCTCCAGGCATAAATTTTTTTTAAGTGATTTTTTAATTTCTTCCATAATCTTTATCATTTTTACTTTTCTTTACCTCCTCCTCTTCAAATTATCAAACCATACTCTAACAAAAATTTGAAACTTTAATATGGAAATTTTACATCTTTTCTCATCATCAAGCTCTTTATATTCAAAAATAGATTCAAAATTTTGTAACCATTCAAGGCTTGAACCCCCTTTTATTTCCTCCACTATCAATGGATGTTCCTTGACCTTTGCTGATTTCCAATTCCCCTTTATCTACCCTATTTTGGCTGATATTATTTGGTATAAATTATCCCGAGCCCTAATTTTTTTATTAAACTTCTATGAATTAGCTTTGATTAAGCTAAATTATCTACTAAATTGAGAATGTACATATTGTATGATTGATTTATATGGGTTAATTATGTGGTATATGCTTGATTTTTGGAATTTGGAAATTTTAACCCGATTATGTAAGGATTATTTGGATTTAAGAAGTTTGTCTCTCAGTTATTTTGTGTTTGAACTACTTTAAATTGTCCTCCACTATTTCTTTTCCATTTATCTCGCAACTCACTAGAACTTTCCTTCTAATCAATCAATTATTGATTCTCTCTTTTATACTATTATCAAGTTTTGGGGACATTAACGTGAAGTATCTTCCTTTCAAGCATCCCTGTTACATTATGTATATCTAAATTTTTTAGGTTATTGAATGTTCACCTAAAATTTTGTGTATGTATTTATTTCTCATTATGTATATCACACTTTCACCCTTCATACAACAAAAGTCTAAGCACCGAACGTATCAACCTGAATCATTATATCACCTTTCCTAAAATCTTAATATTTGAATAAAAAATAATATGTAGTTGCTGACCTTTGAATAAGGGCAATAACTAGGCAGAATTTTGAAATAATTCTATGCTTATTTGATACCTAAACTCGAATAAGGAGGTAATGACCTTTCTTAACATATTTATATTTGGGTATAGAATTTGGAAAAAGGTAGGTATTTTTCTTTCTTGGTAAATCTACTTTTCTTAAGCTAATTTGACACCAAATTAATAAATTCTGCACCGTTTACATGTATTCATAAGTTAGTGTAGCTCACAAATATAAGTAGGGTGTGGTTTAGAGCGAGTTAGAAATAGAATCTCCATCTAGCTCTAGGAGATGAGCATAGATAACATTTAAATTTATTTTCCAATGCATGCCAAATATCTTGAAAAAAATCCATGGTGAAGAAACACTATCAGTTTATTTGGAGTATATCTCAATGAAGAGACACTATAAGTTTATGGTGGCAAAGAACTAATATGATCAGGATCGTAGATCTATCTACCAATATTTTTGGACTCTCTTTTATTGAAATGCATTTCCTTCAATGAAATTTAGAATATTTTCATCCAAAATGTTTTGCTAGAACCAGAGATAAATATGTTTTGTTAGTTATAACATCCAAATGTTGCTTAATATTATGAAAGTAATATGCTATGAGCTTAACATAGTGTTTTTATTTTATAGTGATTATGGCTTGGACCTTTATCTTGTATGTTTTGTGGTGGATGGAAGCTTTATAGTGATTTGCCTAGGGAAAATGATTAATCATGATTTCTAAAATATTCCAAGAATGTGGTGGAAATGGTTTGTGGTGAGAAGGACAAATCTTTCCTTATTTTTAATAAAATTACTAATTTATCAAAAAACTAATATTTGTATTTAACTATTGTCTTGTTATTATCTTGAATTATGCTTTAGGTGTAACACACATATATATTCTCACATGTAGGTTTAAGATGTAATCGAAAATTATTTTGTAGATGATCATGAAATATGTTTCATTAAGATTATGTCATAGTATATAATGGTTAACTATATTTTAGAGTGGTTAAACCCTATATATGATCATCGTTTTTCTATTAATGAGTAGTTGTTTTCCCTATAAGATTTTTTCATTAATGAGTCATTGGTGTTTACTTTTAATAAAAGTTTTGACAATTAATATATCATTGTTTTTTTTAACTATTTTTTTTTTTCAATCTTTGTCTATCTCTAATATATATGACAATTGGTATGCTTCTCATCTTTGATCTCAATAAATAATTTAATCTCATCTTTTTAGTTCCTATGTTATAACATGTCAAATTGGTACACTTCTTTCATTAATGTAATGTTAAGGTTGAGATCTTGCTACATTATTCATGTTGTAACTCATTGTTTTTCCAGTTTTTTATGTAGGTAAAACCATATATTCTTTAATGGTAATATCTTTGCATGCATTTCTAATATGTGAGTCATATATTTATAACTTTTAATGCTATCTCTTCGACACTTTACCATTAATATTGGCATTCTCTGCATTACCAGGTGTAATACTAGTGTACTCTAAGAGCATTTTATAGACACATGACAAAAATGAAAAATAGGATCATATTTTGAGTTGAGTATGTTTAAAGTAGTAGACACTATATTCTTTCTTATTTCTTTCTTCTATATCTATGGTTTTGCTTTTCCTAGTAAATGAATTTCTTTCCTTTATATCTATGGTTTTAATTTTTCTAGTAAATGTAGATGATAAAACAATATAGCCATTTCAAAGTTATGGAATAGGGAAGGCATAAAATATGTAAATGAAAATATAAAGATTTTGAAAGGCCAATAATATTATGCCAAGTTAGCCAAGCACAAAGGCCATAGTTTTGTCGAAGCACCCTTGTGGTGTTGTTGCTAGCATGAAGTCCAACACATATGATCCTTAAAATTCACATTTGCTTTTTTAAATGGTGTGAGGATCCTAACTTTTAAGACTCAAAGGATATATAGATTTTTTTTATTAAAAAATGTAGTGGAGTTGCTCATTACCTTGTTTTCTCTTTAAGGGGTGGGGGAGGGGTTTAGTATGCTAGATATCTTTCTGATAACCATTTGAACACTATCATTCTATGTTCCCATTAATGAAGATTATCTGCATAAATAGGCATTATCCAATTACAATGATAGATATTCAAGAATATAACCATAATTTATAGTTTCTTTTTTATAAGTCAAATGATATGCTTTTATTTACTTGAAGCTAGTATTACCTTATGTTCTCTCTTAAAAATTTTACATACCTATCTCTAAACTCCGATGAATTTTAAAATCATGTATCTATATGATTTTTATATGCGTAAAACTATATCCTATGCCTAAAATGTAGTGAATTTGTTCAACTAAAGGATATTAAACAACTATAATAAAAAAAAAAATTTAAAATAGAAATGATAACAAACATTTTTGGAATCACTTCTTTTATAACTATACAATAAAAATGATAATAATAATAGTAAAAAATGCGTAGCTGAAGAATAACTATAAAGAATGAAGTAATTTAAAATATATTTGAAAACCAATTACACCCAATATCACCCTTAACAAAGATGACATAATATCCCTAGTAACAATCATCATCGTACACACTTATTTAGCTGAGATTACCATATCTTCGATTTAAAGCTAATGAGCTTATAAGCCCTAAGCATATAACAACAATACTATTGTATAATATAATCCTAAGGACCACATAAGTAAAATTAACCAGCATCTGTGGTACAATATATATGTATACCAAAAAATTGATTACAACCAAAAAACTAACTAAAAGAAGTTAAACTATAATAATTTTTTTAATGAGAACAAAGAAATGATAAAAATAACATAGTGATAATTTCTTTTCTCAAAAAAATGTAATCAAAGTATGTTTTTTCTACCTAAGGTGAAACATGTCAAAACTATCACTATATAGCACAAATTCATCTAATTAAAGATATCAAATCTAAAAATAACTTAACAAATCATCATATATGAAAAAAACATTAACTAATGAAATAAAAAAAACAACTATAATAAGAACTTTGATAGTACATTACCTTAGTTGCCACTTTGTATATCAGGATTACAACTTTATTACCCCCCAAAAAAATACGATAATAAATTACTAAATCAAAAATAATGATAAAGATAAACCATTATCATAAAGATTCTACCAAATAGTAAGATAAACCATATTGTTTGGTGAGCTTCTATATTAGAGGAATAAAACACTAGCAAATCCAAGTAGTTGTCCATATTAATACCAAATCTGGAATACTAGAGTGAGATAAACAAAATAAAAAGATGATAATAATCATTGTTAACTCAAAGACCCTTATTGAACATCCACCATATTTCCTAAACAATGGCTTCTATTTCATTGATGACCTAATTACTAAAAAATTGTCCATCAATGCCATTTTGGCCTTCTAATCCTTTGACTTTTGAAATCAGTTTCATAATATAATAGTATATAGTTAGTCTAATAGGATGAATTTAAAAAATAATCTTAAATGAAAACTCAACTTTTTGTTGGAAGAAATCACTAACAAAATATACTTAATATCAAAAGAAAGTATTATTTTTAAACAATCTAGTTCAATCTTATCAACCTTAGATAGAAAAACCCATATTCCAGCACGTGTAATACAAAAAATAATTTTGTGAATATATCAATATAAACCTTTTAATCAATTGGATAAAATAAAATAAAATAAAATAATCAATTCATTAATATACTTGTACATGTATTACTTTAAGTCTTGCAATGTAAGATTGATTAACTTTGTTAATAGATAACTCCTTTCTTGGCTTTGAAGAATTTTATAACCAAAATTTTCCCTATAACACTTGAAACCATGAAGATATATAAACACATCATCATAATAGCACCATAGGAAGTGATAGATAACAATTGTACCAATGAAAAATGCAAGAAAAATGGCTCAACTTTACTATTTAGCATGATATTTTTCTTTTCTTTTGAAATGATATGTCATTTTTTATTTGATAATTATCTTAATTATTGTTTTCATAT
The DNA here is from genome assembly GCA_030549775.1 of Tamarix chinensis. Classification (NCBI taxonomy): domain Eukaryota; kingdom Viridiplantae; phylum Streptophyta; class Magnoliopsida; order Caryophyllales; family Tamaricaceae; genus Tamarix; species Tamarix chinensis. The sequence continues at coordinate 68,454,482 of CM060181.1, forward strand.
TTTTGTTGTTGCGAATCCAACTCATTTTGACAAGCAAACTAAGTTTATTAGGTTAAATGAATAGAACAATTAATTTTTAGGTGGCTTCTTATCATGATATTGTTGTAATGTAATGGTATGATTTAGCTCTTTTGTAATATATTTATATTTAATCAGATAGTTTGTTATACCAGACATTTGATACAAACTATTTATATAAATATTTTGTTAATTTTTTGTAGGTAAGTATTTAGAAAATTATATCCATGTGTTAAAATGGCTACATATGCATACAAGTACAGAGATTGAGAAGATTGAAATGGATGTGTGTGTGTATATATATATATACAGATGCAGGGCTTGAGATATTATTAAATATATAATTATGGAAATTGTGACCAATAAGTTATGTCGCTAATAATAAATAGATTTTAGTAGTGAAGGAAAAATTAGTCATTATTGGTGTAATAATTTTTTATTTATTTAATTGTAAAAAAAATGGTCACTAATTTTATTTACAACGGTGTATTTTGCTCATCGTTATTGCTTATAATATCCAAAATTATACGTTATCACTATTTCTTATAGTGACCAATATTACAAGGTATCGATATTGCTTTTAGTAACCAATACTATACGCTGTCACTATTTCTTTAGCGACCAACATTATATGTTGTCGCTAATGCTTTAGTTAATGTTATATGCCATCACTATTGCTCTATCAACTAAAAACTTTTTGTTGGCCATTAAAGCCTTTAGCGAGGAAGCCATAACAACCACTGATGATTAAAATTTTTTTGGACATTATTGACATTAGTGACCAAATTTTGGCCATTAATGATGAAAAATGTTAGTTGTTAAAATCCTAGCTTTCTATAGTGATAGGATAATGTGATTATGATTTGGGTGGTAAAATAGGCTAGTTATGGTTTGGATATGATGATAATGGTTTGTTGGTGATAGATCAAGAAGGATAATGGTCGAATGGTTAGGGTTTTGGGATGATATAGTTTATAGGTTAGGGTTAGGGGTAGGGTATACGATTAGGGATTGATTGTGGGATGAAGACAATAATGATGGATGATTGGGATGATGATGATTTGATGAAGAGAATTTGAATATTATTTGGAAGTGATGAAAATATGATAATAATAGATTTATTATCAAAGGTTTGGAAATAAAATAGGCATAATTAAGGAAGAAGAATAGGTTGAAGATGATGAATGTATGATAAAAGTCATGATTAGGGTTAATGATTGGCATTGGTAATGGATGGGTTTGGTGATATTATTGAACTTCTAATTAACAAAGAGAAAGAGATTTAAGTTTTCAATAATAATCACTCTCATAGAATTGATTATAATTAAGAAGAACACACAGAATTCAAATAAGGAGTAACTTGTATTTCATTCAATTTAGCTTTGCATACTAATGTGTAACTTTAAGGTTTTATAGTCTATTTTCAACTCCTCAATATTAATAGATAATTATAATTAATTAGGAATACACATATTATCTAATTAGCCACTTCTATTCAAAAAAATATTCTCATGCATCCCATACATATGCCTCTATTTCTAGTGAATTATTTTGCAAGTTTCGTCCATAACTAGTAATGTATTCATCTATTTGTCTTCAAATTAGTAAGTTATTCTCTATTGATAAAGGAAACTAGGATCCATAATAATAAATGCAAAGTCTTGATTATTTGCTTTGGCATCATATAATTTCTTCACAAAAATAAGGAAGATGAAACAAAAAAGAAAAACAAAGGTAGTTATTAGGGGAATTATAACACATATATATAGTTGAATTGCAATAAAGAAGCGTATAGTAATACACCATAAATTTAATACATGATATAAGGAAATTCATGTTCTTGATGATGATTTTATGATTTTTGATCTTGATTTGGATGTGTATTTTGTATTTAACTAGAAAAGGAAATGAAAATTTTTGGAAATAAAGAAGAGAGTGAATTTTTGGGCACATTAATCAACTTGTTGTATGAACCACTTCACAAGTCTAGCATTTTCAACTTGGGTTTTGGGTCAGGGAAATAAGTTGACCAATTTGCAAAAACTAATTCACTAGACTATAACCAATAGATGGGTGTACCAAATCAATCAATAATTTTATCTAACCTATACGATTTCAATTTTTTATTTTTATGAGAAAATTCTTCTAACTTGCCTTACCTCTTTTAATACTTCCTAAAAAACTTTCTTTGTTTTACTCTTAAGCAAGATAGGATTATATTAAAGAAAAAATATTGAAGATTTGGTTTGTCTTCATTAGTGTCCACTATAGTTAAGTGGTATATCCTAATTTTTCCCCAATTTTCCCCCAATTTTAAGGTGCTTAAGATTTGAACTTTTTTATCTAATGTTTTCCCTCTTGGTGTGGCTTTTCTCTACTTCTCTAGGTGAGTCATTATTAGTAAAATCCCATTTCAGCTGTAACATCTTCATTTTTCACTATCAAAAGCTTTTATTTCTTAAAAGATTATGGAAGGAAAAATACAGAATAATCCTAAGGAACATCAGAATGTTAACACCACACCTAACATAGGATATATGTCCACTATCTCTCCCATATTAGATACAAGGCTATGTAACCAACAAAACAAACCATAAGGAAAAGAGTGTGTAAACTTAACTAACAAAAGGGCAATTAGAGTGGGGGTTTACAAACAAACCATGCCAAGTCTAAAATGATCCATATAACATGATAAGGTAAAATTATAAGAGCTAGGTATCTAAAGAATCGACAAAATAAAAACCTTTAAATGTCCACTCTCATTTGCCCCCAAGCCCAAACACATGGTAGATTGACTACTAACCACCCTCAAATACCTGCATAGGGTCCTTTGCTCGTGGGATTAAGTATATGACCAAACAAACAAGAACATCAATTTGTACATAATGACTAAGACAATTTACCTTCTAAATAAGAGTTATGATGCATGCATAACCATGATAAGACATAGAGGTCATACTATGACACCTTATCGTGCTCTAGCAGTAATAGGTAAATTTACATGCTCTATTGCCATGGAATTCTTATCATGGTACTTATCATGCTCAATTATAAACATGATATACACCAAGTTTTCATGTCCATGCTAAGATTAGAAAATTTACAAATCATCATTATTATCATAAATATTTGGAAATCATGGATAACAACATATGGTCATGCAGGTGACAATTCAACAGTACTATGTACTAGATGACTCTAAGGTATATTTACATTAACCATCCGTTAAATCCATATTCCAATGTTATATAATATGTTAAGTTATTTATTGATAGTCCCCTTTTTTCCTTTTTTCTTATCTAGTAATGGGCTTGATTATGCACTATGGTCTCTTAATACCCATGGAAGTCACACTAAAGTTCGTTTGAAGCTAAGAAAACCACTAATGGAAATAAAGTTTAGTTGAAGCCAAATAAACCAATAATAAACATGAAGTCTTGCCAAACCAAAAAGAAACGCCAATGGAAATAAAGTTCAAATAAATCCATATCTACCTAGGTGACCAATGTAATATCCCTAAAATTTACTACTAAAAAAGATAATTTAAGTGGATAAAAATTCAAACATAAGAGGGGTGTTACCACCATAATCGGTATAAGTCTTACCATAAACCAACTACAAGGCAAGGTAAAAACCAAATACAAACCATGATAAATGTAGCATAAATATAATCCATATCATAAATAATAGTTAGGTGTTTATTTTGAAAGTAGTATAGACATATATAAATGAATATTTAGTTGAAAATTAATAAGAAGAAAATTGGTAAAAAAAAAATCAGATAACACACTCTTTGAACCCTAACCTTGGTCATAATAGAATCACTCATCCCTAATCATATCATCTTATGTATTAAAGTCATCTAGTGAATCTTCATTTGCCTACATAAATGCATAAGGGGTCTCTACTCATGGGAATGTGTGATACTCCATTTATATTATATGTAATTAATTATAATAAATATTTTAGTGTGTCTATACTAAAACTATTTTAAAGATATGTATTATTATGAATTATTAGATATAAATTTAATTATTTTAAAATTTTATAGATTTTAAGTTATTGAATTTAACTTTTGTTTGTAATCGTTATCCATTAATTAAATAAACCTAGTTCTATAACCTTAAATTCTACTAGATATTTTTACCCTAAATATTTACCTAAATATTTTACCCTAACTATCACTTAATCTTTGTGAAAATCCCTAGACCATCTTCCTACTCTCCCCTACCCCAACACCATACTTTTGTGCACTATCACCCTACAATAACTACACTATACCTCCCCTCTCCCCTTATTTCTCCTTCTTGGTTTCCCTCCTCATTTCACTATATGCCACCGTCTATTTAGCTCCCTACGCCCTCTTAGTTTATGAAATAAATTAACCCCAATAATTCACACATATCCTCCTTCTCTTGAGCTCCCTTGAGTAGAATTCTTCCCCTCAATTTCTTCCCCATCATTTGCATATTCCACCACCAATTTATTACTACAACACCAACTGCCACTGAAGCTCCACAACCAATACTAAATGTCCCTGCTATAGCTCCCATCCAACCAGTAGCTAAACCCCCTTGAGACACCTTATACCTTTTCTTCTTCCTCTATATTCGACCATTTTGGCCAAAGCACCACAACCCCCTACAGCTATCACAGTAGCCCTCTCTTCTTCTTTAATTTTGTGCTGCATCTTTCTTTTTCCTTCTTACTAACATATTAGTACCATTCCTTTCCCCTTCCATCCGTCCATAATCATTGAAGCATAGAACCTCTACCTCCAACCAAGTTTGTTAAAGCCTTCCCCCTTGCTATGCTATTTTTCCCTGAGTTTTTCTCCTTTGTTTGCTCCATTTTTGTTATCCTTCCTCCTATCTAATTCACTAGTTAATATCCTTTATTGTTTTAGTCAAATGGGATTATTTTTATATAGTATTATATGCTAATATATGTGTGTGTTTGGTTGATAAATTCCTAGGTAATCCTTGAGAGCTTTGGAGATGACCTATTTTGTATAAGCTTAGATTTTGGTAAATCAAATCACTCATAAGATGGTAGAAGTTTTGTGTGGGCATAATAGAAACTTTTAGACCTAGAATCATTTTACGATTTACACTTTTTAAGTATTTTATCATGTATGATGTGATGATAATATGTTAAAGGGATGATGTGCATGATTTTTGATAATTAAGTTGTATGCATGAAATATGTGAAATATTTTACATTCTCATGTCTTAGATTTTGTTACATTCTCCATTATTATCATATTATGATTCAAATAACATGGTATATGCCTCATGAAAGCTCATGCATAGAATTAGAGATAGGATAGTTTACATGGAGATGTATGCACATGATTAGGGTTAGCTTATGATAAATTCTATTCCGCATGGCCAAGAGTAAGAAATCTGTTCCTACATGTACTATGATGAAAATATGCTTATTTAATATGATTTCTCATTCTTCAAATTTGCATATGTGTGCTACATGAAATATATGGTACATGGTAGTTGCATGAGTAGGGTTTTGGTGGGCGCAACCCAATAAAAGCATGAAAAGTGAAAAATATAGTTAATTGTTCAAATATAAAGATTATGTACATGCCTTATTACCTATTTATCACAAATCTCTCATGATGATAATGTTTGATATGAAAAATGAATAAAATTTGGAAACTAGGGTTTTAAAGGGTATTTCGGTAATTTTGACCTAATGTATCATTTATAAATAAATGTATGCTAGGATGGGCCTTTTGATAGGTTGACCTTTTCTTTAACTTGGCTTGATATAGACGCATGACCTTAGGGTTTACCTAAATAATTGAAATGAAATGGAGATAACTAATAAATATGGGAAATGGGAATTGGTGTGAATTATGTGACTTATATGATCACCTCATAAAAAGCATCACAATAATACATGAATATCTAATTATGCATATATTAATTGAAGTGCGATAATTATTCATATAACCACAAAACATCAAGATTATATAATACCAATGCTAGTTCATTAGGAAATAACCAAAACTTATGAATGGAGCATCCAAGTGATGCTCTTTATAGTATAATTAGAAAGCCATATCATTTTCAAGTTATAACCATAGTCACAATTCTCATAATCAAACCCACCAGTACTCGATACGTAGATAGGTTTAAAGGCTGCTACCAAACTAAAGGTAGGTATAAAGACTACTACCAAACCATAGGAAGACACAAAGGCTACTACCAAACAACATGTAGGCCCAAAGGATACTACTAAAACAACCTAAAAATCACCTCCATGCAAATATTAGACATTGCCGTTTTTATTTACTTGAGGGTAGATCAGACAAACTCGGAGACACTAAGGTATCCTGATCATACTGGTGCATGGGGGTAGTAGAGTGTGCTATCGACTATTAATGTAGGGATTCAAAGGTACCCTTGTTGTATTCATACAAAAAGGTACAAAATACCCTTCTGGCAAGGACGCCTAATCCATTTGTGTATATACCCCCTACTTAGGTCTATATAGCTAAATAGATTAAGGTATAAAGCTTGGTTGGGGTACTAAGGCACACCATCAAAATCCATAAATAATCATGGGATAAACCATGTCTTTAGGGTAGCGATCCCTAAAGAGCCACCATTCCCAATCTTAAGGTCTTTCACTTAAGTATTAGTATTTTATAATGGTGACCATAGTAATTTATAATGGTGAACATAGTATTTTATAATGGTGATCATAAAAAACACACATTAATTATATATATCTTAAATTCTCCATACTTAACCATTTTTATTCATTTTTAAATATTATGAGATAACAAAATTCAAGATTGTTATCAAGGCCAACATCAGAAGTTTGCTAAGGACATTATAGGCTCAATTACTCACTCTTAGGAACTTTAGGTAAAAATGAACAAAATACTACTTAGGTGAAAATTTCCACTTTAACATCCATTCCCATTACAAATTCCATTTTATTTTATCAGCTTTCCATAAAAAGTATAACACACCATAATTAAATTATTTATCATGTAATTAATTTACTCGATACACCAAATTACCATTCACCATTCTGCACATAAAATCCTAGCATGCACTTCTTGAACATTAAAACACATATTCTCATGCTTAACAACAAATATTGCATATACTGTATTTTTACAATAAAATCATCATGTACCCTAAATTACCAAAATATCACTATACTATACGATAATAATAATCATGATAAAATAGGTATATCTAATAAAGTAAAACCCCTATTCTTATGCTTGACAACAAATAACACATGTCATACATACTTATTTGAACCATCATGGTACACTTAAACTTACCAAAATACTCCTAGGCCATAAAATATTTATAATCATGCTCAAATAGGTATATCTTATAGAACAAAATCCCTATTCTCACACTTCACATCAAATAATGCTTATCATGCATGTTTATTAGAGTAATCATCATAGTACATTAAAAATTTATAAAATACTTGTAGGCCATATAATATTGATAATCATGATAAAACATGAATTTCTAAGACAATAAACCCCTACCTAATATCATGGATGTTTATTAGAAAAATCATCATTATACATTTAAGATTACGAAAAATGCCCCTTGACCATATAATATTGATAATCATGCTAAAACATGTGTTTCTAAGACAAAAAACCCTTATTCACGTACCTATCATTAAATAATACTTCTTATGCTTCTTTAGTAGAATAATCATTATAGTATATTTAAAATTACCAAAAAGCCCCTAGACCATGTAAAATTGATAATCATGCGAAAACATGTGTTTTGAAGATAGTAAACCCCTATTCTTATTCTTAGCAATATTCATAACACATTAAGCATCCTAGTTAAGGTTAAATATCATGACATGCTTAAATAAAAAAATTTCCCTTATGGCACAAGGTCGTAATCCTTTTGATACAAGTGTATCTAAACATATATAACTTAAACTTTTTACATGTACATATATTAGAACATCATACACCAAAATTAGATCCATTTTAATCATACTTTTGCACATATGACATTTTATACAGGATAACATGCTTTATTTTTAGATTTTTCAACATAATATTAATAATCACAAAATTATCTGTAACAAGTCATGCCTAACATAATTTACGTGGCAAAACCCTAAGTGCTATCATGCAATGTCCAAATATTTTAGTGTAGTATAAAGGTTACTTGATTTCTAGCAAAAGTAAACTTCACTTGTAACCATCTAAGAATGATTAGGCTCCAATAATAAAAATTTATACATAAATAAAAATTATATAACTAAAACCATATTAACATTTGATTAATGATATAATAATTTTTATTAAAATTTTTTATTTAATAAAAGCATACAAAAGTACCATTATATATTAAACATTACTAAAATTAATTTAAAAACCAAAACATAACTCACACTGCATATACATCGTGAGTCATACATACAAGGGAAGGGGAAAAAACCGTAGTGTAAAGTGTTGGAGTTGGTGGTTAGGGGTTCTTATTTAGCTATTGGGTGTATGAGGTGGAGTAGGGAGATTGTAGTAGCTTGATGGTTTTGTGTAGGTGGGTCGAAGGTGAAGATGGTAATGGTGTAGGCTGTAGAAAAGGGTAGTATAGAGAAGGACAATGAGTAGAAGGGGAAAGAGGAGAATAAGTAGGAGGAAAGGTGGTTTTGAGGTGTCTATGGGGCAATAGTGTAGGAGTGGTGGCAACTATGGTTGGAAGTAGTAGGCCAGGAGAAGTTGAGGTGGTGGAGGAAAAGGAGGAAGATAAGGCTGTCAAGTGGAGTGGAGGTGGTGGAGGCAGAGTGATGTGTTGATAGTAAGAGATGGATGTAAGGATGTAGGGTGTGAGGGCCCTATGTTGTCAAACCCATGTAGTATGAGTTCTTTGCACCATCTCCCTTGGGTTACATTGAATGCTCATATCCATGGCCCTTACTAGCATAATATATTATTACCTTTCCTTAGTAGACACAACCTTTATCTAGTGATTAATAGGTTATTTACCTTTTCCATTAAATATTAGTGGTGATTTATAGATCGAGGATTTATTTTATGTGATAGTGGATGTTATTAATAGTGGCTAGGGTTTGGAATATTTGTTGATTTGTAATTATAATTTTTCTTGGAAATAGGTAATTCATATACCTTACTAATATTGTAAATATCACATGATAACGTATTAGAGTTTTGATGTGTATATTATAAATAATGCTAGCGTGAATTATTTAAAAGATAACATGTTCAGCTATTTACAATATTAAGAGTATAAAAACAGAGTAGAATATGTTTAATGCCACATGTTAATTACGCTTTTCCTATATGTGTAATTTGATAGGTTAAGCTTCTTTATGTGTTATTTTACATCATTGTTATCATTATATGCCTTAGGGGTAGTTTGGTCTTTTTAAGTGTACCCTAATGATATTATTCCAATATGTAAGCTTGAAATGTATTATATGATGTTATGTATAGGAGTGTGTTGACTTTAATGAGTTTGAAGCACATGATAGGACTTTACAAGCTAAATCATGTATAAGGGCAAAATTATCATTTACAAGGTCTTATACTTCAATTATCATATTTTATCCTTTTCATGACAAATTATTAACTAAAAGGAAACTTTCTTTTAAAATGGAGAACATTGTGATAATTTAGTTTAAGAGAATTTTAGTCATTTATGACTTAAAGTGCCTAAAAGAATTTAATTAGATCTAGGTTAACCTAAGTAGATTATTAGTTTAGATTTAGTGTTGACTTTAACATTGGGTTGACTTAAATAATTGAAAATAAATAGTAAATTGTTAAGTAAAGAGTTAGAATTATTATATATTATGTGAAATTTGTGATCACCTAATGAAATATTAACATGTAAAGTAGAAGACCTTGAGTTTGGGAATGGTTTACTTTCTACAATTAGTTACCCTATTGACGAGGTCAAATTCATTGTTTTTGATTTTTTTAAATGCTATAACTCAAGTCTCGTTATGTACCATAATAAAAATATTGATAAAAGGGAAATTCTTGTGTTTTATGAAATTGAGATGATGTTTGATCTTACTTTATAACTATAGCATGGGTTCAATTTTAAAAGTATTTTGGGAAAGAATGGAAAATTAAGTAAAATTAGTTTCCTTCATATACTGATCGAGGGGTTTCATTAACCAATCAATAGGTATGTCATTTTTAGATTGACTTTTATTTGAGGGAACTGATTGACTAGTTTTATAAAACTAATCAATTAGTCCATAGAATAGTCGACTAGTCTCACCAAACCAATCGAAGTTTGATTTTGCAGAAAAATGGTTTCATCAACATGGAACATTGTTAATCCAATATCAAATGATTCATAGGTAATATTTAAAAAAATTTATTATTTAAAAAACTTTAATTTTTGTCTATAGAAGATTTAATGGTCTAATTTTGATAAAAAAAAGGGAGAGGATTTATTATTTAAATCCAGTTTCGTATGTTTTTTTATTACTTTTTGATCTTCTTTTTGCTTCAATCATATATTTTCCTTTAATATTTAACATTTAAATTTTGATTTTAACCATGCGTAGTTAGAAATAAATGGAATAAAAAAGATCTAATATCGTGGTGTGGAATGGATGCCTTGTGTATTTAAGTTTGGTCTCACCTCTAAAAACCAAATTTTATAGCTTATATGTCATGTATTTTGTTTAGTGTTATCACCTCAAAGCATCTAGTTTGTTATTAATGGAAATAAATAGTTATTTATGATATCACCAATTTACGGGATTAAGATCTTGTTCAGAACTTTTTTTATGAATCTCGATATAGCTACTCGGGAGTAAATGGTTAGGTTATCTTATGTTTTTTTTATCATTTCATTATGCCTCTATTTAATTCTCTACTAGGCTGTTGTTTTTAGGGGGTATGTGCATATATTTAAGTTATAGAATTTTACTATGGTAGGCTATGATGGCATCTATGTTCAATTAGGGTTGGTGTGCTTTCTTAGTCCAAGACACCTAGCACTTCCTATATCCATATGTAAGGTACATGAATTATCCCAACTTTATGTATTCCTCATGGTAGTTGCACTCAATGTGTTGTTTGTGAGGTATCCGAGTATAAGTCTCCTTGATATATTCTAACCATTTATGGAGGGTGTGGTATCATAATCTTTTTAGACATTGTGGTAAGTACACTTAAGGTGTGGTGGGTGTGTTATGGTTGTTGAAAATCCCTCTTCATGTATTCCAACCACATTTGGTGGGTATGGTATCCCATTATGTGTGTTATGCTTCCAAGACTTTTGTTCTTAGCGTATGACTAGATGTAGTTGTACTAAACATCTTAATAATTGAAAAGTATGTGGTAACTAAATGGAGAATTAATAAATAGTGTATTTTATGTGATTTTAATGAATTGCCTATATTATTGTCTCTTCTAGGTTTATATGTGAGCATGCTTAATGATGCTATATTCACAAGTTTTGAGGGTCATTGAGATTATGAGAGTCATTGAGATTATGAGGCTCCTGGCCACTATTATTCGTTGTGGACCGGTTTGGGCCTGTCTCAACAATCTTCTTCTTTAAATGATTAGTGTCTTATTTGTGTCTTAATCGATAATTTTTCACCCTTGACATGCATGCCATCAACCATCTACTTCTATCCTCCGACGAGGGGCCCGTCCTATATCTTGAGACTCTGACACCTCCTAACTACCCCAAATCCCTTCCTTATTCCACTACTCACACTAGAAGTCAAAATCCCGAGGTGTGTGGGTCAAGGCCCACTGCCTCATGCCACTAAGTCCATTCATAGTCTTCCCTAGGGTTTCTTTATAAAACCCTAATTTGGGCCTTTGTGTCCCATCTTCCTTTGCCTCACAAAACCTAAACTATTTTAATATCCCACACGTCACGACTCTTAGATTAACCCTCCCTTCATACCTCACTCGTCATCATTTATTTTTTTATTTACTTTTTCTTTTTCCACCTTCTCAAGATAGGGTTTCCTCTAAAACCCTAGCTAGATCTCTTATGCACTCTTATACTGTCCCACGTACTAATTTTCACCCGAAGCCTTTAGTCATGCAAACAACTCTTCCATACCTTCCTCATACCCTAAGGTAACTTTCCATATGTAAAGTTCATCCCCATGTGAACTCTAAACACTCCATGCAAACCCTCGATACTTTTCATGCAAAACCCTAAAATTATTGTGTAAACCCTAGTGTCTCCCATGCAAACCCTACATTCTCCCACTCTTTTATTTTATTTAAGTCTCCTTTTATTCACCCACACAGGGATTATTGATTATTTAGGTCATTCCTACCTCTGTTAGCTAATTTACTTCCCCTTGGTTATCTTACTTTCCCATTTTTCTTTTCCATGCTTATATCCCACATTACTGCATTAAATATCCTAGCATGCATCTCCTAAAGGGTCACATCACATCACATCACAACTTACAACATATCTATATTAGCACATACCATGAGAAAGCACATAGACATACCTCCATTCCAAGCTGCGCTTCACATAAACTAGTTAAGATAATAGCACAAGATTCACAACATATCATTATACGTGGCATCCAAGGCATGTAGGACACATAGAACTCATAAGGCCCTAGCTACATCCTTACCTAAAACGATGTCGGGCTTGGAGCACACTCCTATTCCTCCTTGGGGTTTTGACTTGATTCACCTATAAGAGGAAAATACTATAGGTTAATCTGCCTCTTACCAAAATTACCATCATTTCCTATCTTAGCCCTATTATGGCCTACTCCTAGGGCTAATAATGATAATAGTATTTTTATAATTAAAAGTATGGTTATTATTCTCAAAATAATTAATCATGCCACTGCTAACCAAAGTAAGTCTTAGTGATATTCAGAGTATTAAAAGTAATAATTTCAATATTACTAATAATAATAATATTATTAATTCTAGTAATAATACTAATGTCAATCAATACTCTAGTAATAATAATAATAGCGATGTAAATAATATAAAAGTAGTGACCATAATGATACTTATATTGATAATGCTAGTAGTAGTAGTAGTAGTCATAGTAGTAGTAGTAATAATAATAATAATAGTAATAATATTAATAATAGTTTCAATCATGAGAATAATGCTAAAAAAGGTTCTATAAATTACAATAGTAGTAGTCTTTGTGATAATATGGTCAAGTATAATAGAATAATAATAGTAATAATAATAACGATAGAAATGATAATAATAATAATGATAATAATAATGTTAAGCATACTAGGGATAATAATAGAAAAGGGTAATAGTACTATAAGGATCCCAACATTTACACTAATAATAATATTAAGAGTAATACTATTAATACTACAAATTATTAACACTTATATATTATTTTTTTAAGGGTTGGGGAAATTAGAATACCACCTAGTTTGGTGGCAGAACTGCCGCCGCCAAGGAGGAAGAGAGGTGGAGAGATGGGGGTATAGGCTAAGGGAGTGGGAAGCAAGGGGAAATGGAGGTATAGTAAGGTCCCTTGGTTGGTTTGGAGGGTAGAGGTGGTATTATTGGCAGCGGAATTGGTGGTGGACGGTGGCGCGAAGGGTAGCGAGAGGTCAAAGTGGGCCGTTCAGGAGGGTGACTTTGCACGAATGGGGTGGCTTATGCAGGCAAGGAAGGAAGGAGGCTCAGTTTTGTAGAGGAAGGTGTGGGGAAGGCTTTAGTGGGCGATGTGGGTAGTGGTGATGGTTGATAGCGGAGAAACGATAGTCTGTTTAGGCGGTGGCATGAGGTCAGGTTTTCTGGGCTACAAAAATTGAAACTCAATTATGGCTTCCTACGAGGTATATTTATATAGGTCAATTGGAGGGGAAATCGACAGAGGGGAGTAGGAAAATAGGGGGCAAGGGATATGGGTGCACCGACCAGTGATGGTAGGCAGTTGTCAGTCCACCATTGTAGGCCATATTTGACGGGAATAAGGGATGGGCACACGCAGGAGAGTGAATGGTCATCTAGGTCAAAATGACAGGGAAGTCAGTAGGGAAGAGAGGGGAGGAATGTTTGGTCGAACGACATGGTCAACGGTGAAAATTTCGGCACCCATCAGGGAGTTGCAGGCATGTGTTGGGGGAAGAAGAAGAAGAAGAAGAATGGGGGGCCTAGAGCGGTGATCTAGGAGAAGAAAAAGAAAGAAAGGAAAAAGAGAACCGGATCGGCTGGGAAAAAAGGAAGGAAGGGGTAATGCACAGGCTCAAGCCGTGTAGGAGGAAGGAGGGGACTGGGTTGAAGATAGGCTGGCCTAGGTCGGGGAAAAGAGAAAAAGAAAAGAAGAAGGAAGAGAAGAAAAAGGAAAGAAAAGGAAGAAGAGAGGGGAAAAGAAGAAAAAGGGAAAAGGAAAAAAAAGGAAAATAGTTGGGTTGGGCTTAATTAAAATATTTTGGGTATATTGGGTTATTTAAAAACAATAATATTAAAATAATAATTAAAATATCTTTTTATGTTAATTTAGGGTTTTGAAAATATTTTTTGTAAATTCCATTTTAATTAGCAAAATACTCAAATATTTTCTAATTAAATTATTTATTATTTTCTCCTAGATTTGCCTTAATTAATTCCCTCTTATTTTATTAAAAATAATTTATTTAATTAATTTCGCTAATAAATCTTTCGTTTGCCATAATTTTCTAAATTAGGATTTTGGTGTATTAATTTCGCTAATAATTAATTTCTCTAATAAATCTTTCGTATGCCATAATCTTTAACATGACTAAGGGAGCTAGTTCGTCAAGAAAAAGCTTGTACTTCGAAAGGTTGACATACAATTGATCAGTCCTCGACAACGTTAAAGCTCGCATGAGGTGCTGCTCATATTCCTCATGGGTTCAAGATTAAATCAAAATATTGTTGATGAAGAACACCACAATTTGATTAAAGAGGTCATTAGTCTAAGGTAAAGGATAATGGGTCTTCATCAAAACTTGGTTCAATCCTCAATAATTGAAGCATAATCTCAATCCACCATCATTCTTCCTCAAAAGATATCTAGTGCTCTACAATATAATATACTCAGTCAAATGTACCCCTTCTCTAGTAACATCTCCAACAAAGTGTGTAACTATAAAATCTTAGTTGGCACCAAGTAATAGGGTACCTTTACACCCTCTCTATCGTTGGTGGATGGTGCATCGTGATGCCTATCACATGCATAGGTGGTGTACCGAAGATCACATCAAGAAATACGTTTATAAATAATCATACCATAGAGATACTCTCGATCAATGGCTATTTAATGCTTATATCTTAAACAATGATTAAGTAAAGTGGGTATTGTTTCCGTAACAACATGCTAAGAAAATTTGATAACACCATCCTCATCAAGCGCCTAAGCTTGCATATATGTTAAGATACCCTAGCAACCTTTGGTTCCTTATCTCAATACCATCCAAGAATATCCATCTTAATGATTACATCAAAGTCATGAAGTTTAAGATCTATGTGGTCTAAAAAAACCTAATTATTCTAATCACTAAGGTTCCATCTTTATATCTCCTAGTTCATGGAAATCTCTTCATAAATGAGAGCACAATAGAAGTCTCTATTCTATATTAAACAATCATAGTGCACCTAGCAACAAAGTCAATAAATAGAAACGGGTGTAAAGCACTTGAGTCAAATAACAAGTAAGTAGGAAGGGAAGAACTATGAATCTACCTTAATAAGATCTACTTACCTATTAGCCTTTGACTAAATCATCACATTCAGGCAAATGCATTAAGGTGGTCTTGCAACACTACCTAAACCTTGCCCTTATTAAAAAGGAAGAGGCCTTTGAATGTTATCCTATAGAATAGTCCTACCAGATCCAATATCTATTGGCTGAGCTTTCATAATAGAGATATCTATGCCACTATAGTATGTGAACATGCTTGCTCTTGTAGGATACTACCACTAATAGGTTGACATTCCAACCAAAGGTGCCCCATTCAACCACAATCATGATAATAAACTAACTACCCAACACATTTCTTTTTAGAGTGGTTCTTACCACACCACTAACAAATGAAATGCCTTATAATTGGCTAACTCAAGTGCCCTCCAGAGTAGGGGTTTCATCCCTAAATGATGAATTCCAAAATCTTGAAACCTCTTCTCTCCCCCTTAGCTCTGACCACCCTTAAACTTTTACTTGGTCACTAACTGTGTAGTCACTGATACCTCTAAGGCATAGTCATACATGGCCTCCAAGTCATGTGCCTGAGTCTCCACTAGCATATCCAATAATCTTAGACTCAACCCAAATAGAAATCAGTGAACCTTAATCCTCTCATTAACCAGAAGCTCTGGAGCAAAGTGATAAAGGTCCAAATAGTGGCTATAGTTATCCTCCACTATAGAAGTGCCCTAATGCAACGCCATGAACTCATCATACATTTCCATCCTTAGGTGAGTACGGTAGAAGTGTGCACTTAATATCTTGTTGAAAGTGTCACCCTCATCTATAGTGGCTCCTCTCATTTGCTAACCTCTCCACCATTCGTGAGCATAATCCCGCAATTGGAATACTCCAATGTTCACTTTCCTACACTCTAGGGAACTACTAGCCATAATGATATTCTCGAAGTCCATTAACATATGCTACAACACATTTGGGCCTACTGGCACTCAAATACAAATGGGTGATGAAGATTAACCCTATAAAGCCAATCCTATAGTGGTGACACTACAAAAGGAGGTGGTGGAAATGGGTTTGAAGCCTCCTTATGTTGAATCTAATGCTCCATGAGAGCTCAAACCATCTCCATAAAATTCTCAAGGAAGAAATTCTCAACCTTCATTACCCTAGAATATTAAATCACATTAGAACTGGCTGACTAGTAACTATGTGGTTAGCACACATGGAGGTAGCATGTTGCACATAAGACCATAATTTTGTCCTATCTTATAAATTAAGTGAAATCCCAACCAAAACCAAAACCTTATTGCTGAGTAAACTGGAATCCATAAATTTTGATGAAATAAAAGATTTTTTTTAGCAAAATAACATCAGTATTTAAAACTATAGGATTTGATACCAACTTTTAATGGCCCCAATTTACAAATAAAAAAAATTTCATTTTGAAGACAGTGTGAAAGAATTTAAAAAGTGAAACTGAGAAATGTTACGATCATACCAATTATGAACAAGGTGTGAACATCACCTAATTAATTCCTAATGCAAGAAAATAATGTATAAAAGAATGAAGAAGTGCATAATTGTAATACTCATACGATGATATAAGATAACAAAGAGGAGAATAGTATTATTTATAGGAAGAGTACGAGGGTTTACAAAATCCAAATAAAGGAAATCAATGTCAAGAGTTTAAATAAAGAAAAAAATAATAACTTCCCAACATTGTGGTTAAAGGACCTCTAGTAGGTTGGCCTAAATCTTAAGTATAAATATAAATCTCCAATCCCAAGTAATGACTAGTTAGTGGCCCACATCATCTCCCTCAGCATGCTCTAATTGAGAATTATAACCTTAAAAATCTTCCTTTATTCCCCAAACAAAAAGCAGGAAGAACAGAGTGATTATAACCTTAAATATCTTCCTCTATTCCCTCAACATGCTAAATGGTATTAATATGGTGAAGTATTGTATATCAAACTAGCTAAAACATGGTAAGGATCATGCAACTCATTGAAGTAATGTAGTAGCATGTTGATATGCATATCAGTACTCATGTAGGCTCATGGTAGTAATACGATAAGGCATATATGCATGCAAATCATGGTGGAATAGTAATATGAAAATTGCACCACAATGCACACAATGTAAACTATGTTATAAATCTTCCTCTAATGATCACATAAATTTCTAGTTATTAGCATAATTTATTCAAGCACACCTAGTCATCTACCACGAACAAAATGTTTGGAATTGAATGAACACAATTGTGTACCACACCCACCACAAAAGGTTTGTATACATCGAATGGGATTTTCTCTAGGGATACCACACTCACCACACATCAAGTGCACCCTCCCTAAGGGCTCAAAGAGGTAGGGATATAACACCCACCACAAGTGGTTGAAGTACATCAAGGGGAATTCTACTGGGATACCTTACCCACCAAAACTTGGGTGCCTCTACCACAATGGCTAAAAAGTTAGGATACCACACCCGCTAAGAAATGAACAATATGATGTGATGTGAGGATTGTACTAAGATACCTTACCTACAAAAACTCGACATTGATTCTATGCCGGCCTACCATAGTATAATCATATACCTCAAAAATATGCAAATACCCCTACCAACTATAATTTGGTAGAGATGGAAATAGGTGCTAAGTAAAAAATATGAACAATAGGGCAATTTGCTGACAAAATTCTATTTATCTACCCCAAGAGTCAAAGAAAAAGGCTTAATTGTTCATACAACTAGACCAATTTATCGGTTCCTAGGACTAGTTTGGTCATAGTAGCCTAAATAAAAAATAACACTGGTAGACTTGATGACTAGTTGGTATCATAGACTAATTGTTCATAAGAAAATAGTTTATGCGTTTGGTCAAATCAATTGATGAGTCAAAGTAGAGGCTAAATCACTTTTGTCAAAGGGTCACTAGTTGATGTGCTTAGAGACCTGACCAATAATTCATAGTTTGTTGAACCAATCGACTATTATCACCACTAACAAATCAAAATTTCCAAACCATGTGACTATTTACGCAACAACTCGATGGGTTCAAAAAATATAACAAGTAGTTTGGGTAAAACAACACAAAAAATTGTATTACACAGACAAAAATTTAACAAAATTTACCATATAAATCCTAGCATAATTCTTTGTTATAGAACACATAAAAGGACATGCTACACATATATAATCAAAAGGATACATTGAGGAGTTTAAATGAAATCATGCAAATTGATAAATCATGTATTAAATAAAATAACAAAACAATGCTTAGATATAAACTCTACCACATGCTTGACTTCTAGAATACAATTACCCATTAAAGTGATTACCTTGATTTAATTCCTCTAGCACAAAACTTCTACTTGGTGGATTTCTAGAAGAACCTTAATTACTAAGAGAATAGAAAGTCAAAACTTAAAACTTATTTTTAAAACTCCATTAAAATCAAAGAAATTAATAGAAGAATAACAACAACAAAATACTACTCAACCACTTCTTAGACATAGAGTCCCAAGTTAAATGAAGCTAGAATCTTCAACTATTATCAAACCTTAATCCTTCATTAATAAAGAGAAGCAAGGGAGAACTAAAGACAAGATTAAAAGAAGAATGAAGGGACAAGAACTGACAAAGGAGGGAAGAAAAAAAGAGTAAGTATATTTTTTTCTCAACAAGGAAGAAATGGGGAAATAATGAAGAATGCTAAACACTTAAGAAATTTTCCATAGAGAAAAGGAAGAACATAGAGTAAGAAAAACATGTAAGAAATGAAAATGGATGAGGAAAAGAGGGTATAGAGGTGAAGTATTATCAAAATTTATAGGGGAGAGAGAGAGAGATAGAAGTCTAGTATGGTTGAGTTTGGACAACCAAGTTGTTCCATGGGTGTGGTCGGGAAACGACATGGTAGAAGGTTAGTGTGCTAGGGAAAGGGTTGTATAAATTCAACTACACAATCTATCTACCATAAGATATAGGGGAGGTATGGGAGAAGTGAGGTGGTGAGGTATATCTCAATTTTGTTTTTAAAATTTAACTAAATAAAATCATAGAATGCTCTAAATAATGTAAAAATAATCCCAAAATACAAAAATATGCTCATTAGCATTAATAGATTCTAATTATAAGTTTCATAAACATTAGAAAGAGATTTGATTTAAAATAAAAAAAGGATTTATGATCACAAGTTTACTAGTTGATCGGTTTGAGCAAAATTGACAATTAGTTTGTGGAGAATAAAATTGTCAATCTTTGAGCATACATGTTGATTGGTTAGGCAAACTAGTTGACCGACATGCATAAAGTTCACATTTTTATTATAATATAAAATCTTTCCAAAACCAAATATGAACATAATTTTAAACACATTTTAAAGGATTTTACGATGGTAATTATAGTGGGTTTTGTTTTTTCTTACTTTTTGCGATCATGTCATTGACATAAGCTTTTGCTTGATTTTCAATCTTTCCTTGAAATACTGCACTCTCTAGCCTTTAGAAAAGTTACCCCTTGCATTTTATTTTCTCAATATAATCATTTTAGAATAATAAAGTCGATCATTTGTGATGAAACACATCCTCTCTTGATCAACTTTTTTATTTGATGATACCTAGAAAATACTTCTATAAGACTTAACCTTTCTATCCTAGTGCTCATGTAAATCTGTTAGTGTAATCAATGAAGTGTGTACCCATGTTAATGATAATCTTTATTTAGGTTTGTGAAGTAAATACACATTCTCTATTTTCCATTGGACTTATTTACCATGACTTGATTGGCTCTCCAGTCAAGATATTTCATCTCTTGGATGAAGCTTGACTAAAGCAACTTTACTATCTCCTTTTGAATTAGTTTATATTATTTAGATTTGAAGACCCTTTTATTTTTTATTAGTGTCAATCCATACATTATATTCAATCCATTTTTCTTTATTTTTAGAGGAGTTCCCTCCGATTCAAAATCCTTATAAGAGATGAAATATTTGTTTCTAGTGAGAAAAGCCAATAACTCCTTTTTGTTAATGTTACTTATATGTTTCCTTGTCATCACTTTGTGTTCTCCATTCTCCAACTAATTCTCCTCTGTCTCCATAGTTGTAACACCCAAAAATTTAAAACTTAAAACTTTTATTTGTTGGAAACAATAATTACAAAGTAATGTGTGTTACCATGATAATTAGCATAAGTCGAGTCTCCTCCATTACTTTTACCAATTGGTAAGGCCTAAAAAAAGTCATATCAACACAAGTAATGTAAGGAAAATATAATACATAGATAAAGTTTTATTGCATTTCATGCATACTGGTGTCCAAGATACATTAGGAAGACGTGAGTACAAGGAAAAAATGATCATATAAGCACACATAATTATGTGATACCATCTTTGCTTTACACTTGTCCCTTATACAAGAATATTACAAAAATAAAAGTTATTGGAGCAACGATCTTCATGCCATTGATCTCCGAATTCCTCTAGATGATAGCTCAAACCCCTTCAACTACTTCATGTAGCTCACATAAACATCTAAAAGATGATAGTAATTGTATTCTTTTCTTATACTAAGTAAATCAAAATGCCTTTTAAAAGGCATCATGGTCACATTACTCACAATGTATATTAACTAGATAAATATAATTAAAACACAAAGACATATATGAGAACATGGTATAACTCACATGCTACGATGTACATGGTATCAAAGACTCATGTTCAACACAACAATTCTAAATCCATCTCAAAACTCAATATCTATATCATAAGTACCAAAACCAATAGTACAATGCACACCAAGACATCAAATAAAGTTAGCTATTGATTATTTAGTTTACTTGAGGGGAGGAAATATCAACCTAGGGATACTAATGAATGGTAGGTTATAATAGTACTGAAGGCAACACAATACTCTTATGCCTTAGAATCTTGATACACTAACATAAATTTGGTGATAGTAGTGCACATAAGTAACACAATACGCTTATTCCTCTTGCGTTACCTAATCATTAAGTATCAATATCCCCTGAAATGTTTAGACAGCTAAACTTATCCTTAGGGTAGCTAATTATTAAGAGCCACCAATTCAAAAATTGAGGTCTTCTACTTTAAATATTAATATTTGATATGTTGATCACAAATGTCACATAATGCACAACAATGATCATTTCCTTACTTTATCACTTTTTCTCTATTTCTAATTATTCAGGTCAATCCAAAGGTTAACAAATCAAGCAAAGTGGATGTCAATATTCAGGTTAAATTAAAAGTCTAGTATGGTCAGATAAAAAAAATAGTTTGGTCAACCTAGTCTTACTATGGTTAAGCTAGTATAATTATTCATATTGAGATACATTTTGGTCAAAATAAACTAAATTCCCTATAAACTCTTGTTACTTGTTTTTATCCATTTTATTTCCAACTTTATTTTCTTAGAATATTTGTTATGAAAAGAATAAAATATTATAATTAAAATATTTTATCATGCAAGAACATTTCACATCTTGAGAAAAGAAAATATTACCTTAAAGGATGAACAAAAAATACTGCACGTAGGAAACCCAAACATGCACTTCAAAAACATAATAAATTCTCCACTAATTCCATAGAATAATATTATATACTTATCATGGTAGATAAAAAATTACATTTATTTCCTAACATTGTGCTATGAAAAATAAATAAAAATTAATCCCAATAATGTTATAAAATATAAATGTTATACATCAAGATCTATCCAAAGATAATGAAGATAATATTAAACTAATTAGTATTTTAGGAATATAAAGAGGTAAAAATTCCAATTAAACCTTAAACCTATATATATATATATATATATATATATATATATATATTATTTCTTGCCATGATTTATATCAACACAAACATGCACCATCATTTTTTTAAATAATTTGAAGCCATACATGAATTATTAATTTCTGGTATGGAAAAATATGTTATATTATATTTCACAAAATATTACATAGAAACATATGATTACAAATTTTAATTTTCTACCAAAAATATTAACATTTTTATAACATCAACCTAACATGATTTTATTATTCATTTAAACATATAATATTTACACACTAATTTCTACTATCCATGGAATAATAGGATTTATGTCAAGGGCATAAAAGTGATAACCAAGCTTTTGGCTAAAATATGTCAAATTGAGGGCTAAACTCATCCTTAAGATAACTGACCAAAAAGAGCCATCAATCCAAAAATTGAGGTCATCCAATTTAAATATTAATATTTTATTTTCCTAGAACATTTTTGATGTAATTGCTAAAATATAATAATTAAAAATATTTTATCATGCAAGAAAATTTCACGTCATGACAAAATCAAATATTACCCCGAAGAATAAATATAAAATATTACATTTATGAAACCCCAACATGTAGTTCAAACACATTATAACTTTCTCCACTAAATCATGAAAATAATTTTATATGCGCATCATGATAGATAAAAATTTACATTTCTACCCCTAGAGTGTGCTATGTAAAATCATTATAAATTAATCCCATTGATGTTATAAAAACAACATAGTACACATTTATATCTATCCAAAAATTACAAAGATTATAGTAAACTCATCAGTATGTTAGGCATATAGAAAAAATATTCTACTTAAACTGAAACCCAGGACATGTGTATTTTCTTTATCAACACAAACATGCATCCTCATTTTTTTTCAATACTCCCAAAGGATACATGAATTATAAATTTCTAGCATAGCAAACCATATTAATTTCAAAGAAATAAAAGCTTACATAGGAACATAAGATTAAATATGTTGTTTTATAGCAAAGACACAAGTATTTCAATAACATCAATCAAACATGACTTCATTACATATTCAAACATGTCATATTTACACCATACTTTCTATTGTGTATAAGTAGTTAAATTTATCTTTAAACTACAAAAGTGATACCCCAATTTCAAGCTAAAGTATATCAAATTGAAGGCTAAGCTCGTCCTTAGATTACTAATAAGAAAGATTTGCCAATCCATAACTTTAAGGCATTGACTTTAAATATTCATATTTTATTTTCTTAGAGCATTTGTGATGAAAAGACTAAAATATAATAATTAAAATGATTTTTCCACTTAAGAACATTTTATATCATGAAAAAATATAATATTAACCGAAAGTTGGAACATAAAATAGTCACGTATAAAACCCTAACTTGCACTTCAAATATATTACAACTTTCTCCACTAATTCCACAAAATTATTTTATATACGCATCAAAATAGATACAAATTTACATTTCTACCCCTAAAGCGTGATATGAATAATTAATTAAAATTAATCTCAATAATGTTATAAAATAAACATGTTATACGTAAAAATCTATATAAAAAGTATAAAGAAAAAAAAGGAAAAAATATTAAACCATAACCCTATACATGCATATTATTTTTAGCCATAATTTAGCTCAACAAAAATATTCATCTTCATTTTTTTTTAAATATTGCAAAGGTATACATAAATTATTAATTTCTAGTTAGGCAACATATATTGTTTTATTGTCATAAAATTTCACATAGAAACTTAAGATTATATGCTGTTATTTTCTGGCAAAGATTCAAATATTTCAATAACATAAACCTACCATGATTTTATTCTAGATTTGCACCTATCATATTTAAACACCAATTTAGACCATCTATAAAGTACTTGGATTTATCTCCAAGCTACAAAAGTGATATCCCAAAAATACATCTTCCAATAGAAACTTAAGCAGGATAGTGATTACCTAAAACTAGTAACACAATTAACATAATATGTATACACATACCACCAAGGAAAATAATTAGATAAAATTTAATATGAACTAAGGAATAATACTCATAAATGTTAAGGTTAAATTTGATAATGCATGGTGCAACAACACCATATAGATAGCTGTTGCCCCTCACTTCCAACTCATGCATGGGTATTTATTGTAACTACTTGGTATAGGGATTAGGGTGAGTTAATGAAGGACTAACTCTCAAAAAGGCTAAAGAAACGTAGGCAATTGCTACATTGTGTGATGGATTAACACAAAGTAAGTAAATGAGATCAAGTGCATGATGAAAGAAAATGGGAAATGTAAGGTGGAGTGGATGGTGTTGGAAGGTATCTTGTACAAGGTATATTGAGTGTTTTAGCTCGATGGTTTCTTGGCAGGTTTAGTATAAGCTACTGGTTGAGCAAGGAAGCAAGATGAGGTTGGGTCGAGGTATTTAGCAAAACCACTGGGAATTATGATGCATGGTTTAAAGATGCAATGGTGGTGATAGTTCAATATGCGAAGAAGATGGTTGGTTGCATATGAAATTAAAGTTGAAGTGAAAAAGGGTTGGCAGTGTGTGTAAAATAAGCCTTGAAGAATGAGGGGAAGTCAAGTTATCAATGGTTGCACAAGAGGAAGGAATGATGTAAGGATTAAAGGTAAAAAAAATAGGGGAAGAAGGGAATATAGTTTGGGAGGTCCATAAGAGAAAGGAAAAAGTTCAAAGATGGGTGGGGATGTGGTAATCAAATAGGGAAAGAAAGAAAAATAAAACCGTTGAGTAAAAGATAAGATAAAGTAGGCTTTATGCGAAAGAAGGAGAATAAAGGAAATAAAAGTAAATATAGGAGCTAGTTGAGCATCTAGAGGTGGTGATGGGATGAAACAATTAGGCAGGGCACTTAGGCGGTACAGAGCTAGTAGTGTTAGGTCATAATTGGAAAATGGTAGGCAAGACAAATAAGTGTTTGTAACACCCTAAATTGCAAGCAGAAAGATTTTAAATTAAAACTCGTGAATTCTAGGGAAGTTATAGCCACACTTAGTACCAAATCGGTTCTCTCCTACCGTTTCAGTACTAAGTGCTAAGGCTAAAAAGAGATTAATATTAAACTCAAATGAAGCGTTCACAAAATGAATTAAAAGATTATAACAAGGAAATTAGAGTACGCGTGAAGAATTATAATTTATTTCGAAAGAGAAATAAACTTACAACCGATAAAATGATCATTTGAAATACTGAATACAAGGTAATAGATCCAAATGGATAAATCCGATACAAAGGAACTAATAAAAAGGAAATACATAGCATAAAAATATGGCCACAACTCTCAAACCTTGAGCCAAAACAAGCTCAACTCATAGCCCCGACTGATGTCTTGCCCACCAGGACAAAGTCAAAAAGGGCCTTCTGCTCGTGGGAATGAGCAGCACCCGTGAAACAGGTGATCAATACACTATCTACTGAGTAAGGTAACCGAGCACTAAGGCCGACTCATTATATATTAAATCATGTAGGATAATGATCAGCATACATGTACCAACCCACACATGTGATATATAGAAGCATATAATGAAATCCATAGCTAATAATCAACAAGTCCACACATAAGGCCCAAAAGGTCTAGATTAATTATTTAATATTTCTTTTGGTCGAAGGCGATACACACCACCATATATAAGTGCAAGAACACCCCACTATTCTAGCCAGTGGGACAGTCGCATATAGGACCTCATGTCCTAACCACTATTATAACCGGTGGATCGGTCGCACATAGGGTAAAACCCTAACCACTATTCTTGATAGGTGGATCGGTCTGGACCCGGCTCAATAATCTTCCACTTTAACAGATTAGTGTCTTAAATATTTTATTCATAAACATTTGCCATTCATAAACATTTACCCAGACGTGCGTGACTAACTCCATACAACCCTAGTTCCCATGCAACCCTAACTCCACGTAAGCCACACTTCTATGCAAACCCTAGCTCTCATGAAAAACCTAACTCCACATAAGCCACACTTCTATGCAAACCCTAGCTCCCATGCAAAACCTAACTCCTCGTAACCCACACTACCATGCAAACCCTAGCTCCTATGCAAACCTTAACTCCTCGTAAACCATACTTCCATGCAAACCCTAGCTCCCATGGAAACCCTAATTCCTCGTAAACCACACTTCCATGGAAACCCTAGCTCCCATGCAAACCCTAACTCCATGTAGACATACTTCCATGCAACCCTAATTCACATGCAAACCCTAGCTTCACGTAGACTTGCTTCCATGAAAACCCTAATCCATATGCAAACCCTAGCTCCACCTAGACATGTTCCATGCAAACCCTAGCACCATACCATTCATGCAAAACTCTAACCCATACCATTTCATGCAAAACTCTAACACCATACCAATTGATGCAAAACCCTAGCTCTATGCCCTTACATGCAAAACCCTAACACCACATGGTTACACTCCCCATCGTTATGTTACAACCCTAACATGCATGTCTTAAGGACACATCATACAATAATAATAACATAAATATATACATAATTCTCATACCACAATTTATTCATACCAACATACTTCAACTCCACTTTATAACGCATATAAAATAATTCATAATGATAAACATAGAATACATGGCATATGAAACACATAATGCATATAAACACACAATTGGCCTTAGTAACACCTTTACCAAAAACGACACCGGTCTTAGTGCATGCTCCTATTCTACTTGAGGGATTTGACTGGGTTCACCTATTATATAAAAAAATATACTAGAATTAGGCTCCCTCTTAAAATTTTGTTATTCCCTAACTTATTCTAAGACTTGATTTTTAATTAACACAATATTATACTATAATTAACTATACAAAATGTTATTTAAAAAATACAAATAAATTACTATTTTCATTTGAGATGAGTGGTGATATAAGGGTTTCCACCCTTCACCAAAATAGTGGTAGTAATAGTAGTAGTACTAGTAGTACTAATAATAATAATAATAGTAGTAGTAGTAGTAATAATAATAATAATAATAATCATAATAATAAGTAAAATATTATTAATAATACTCTTATTAGTAGAATATTAATATAAATAATAATATAAATCTTAAAATTACAAAATGGCTTTCTAAACCACCCCATTTAATAATAATAATATTCAAAAATGGTAATAATAATATTAATACTATATATATACTTAAAATATAAAAGTTAATAAACATAATAATGATAATATAATTAGTAATGACGTTAAAAAGTTTAAAAATATTAATAAAAAGCAAAGGTGCGAGACTTAATTAAAATTTTAGGTTTCTACCCCTTCTGAAATAATTACAGTATTAAATAAATACACTAATAATAATAATATTATTAATAATAATAGTAAACATGTAATAATTCTAGTAAATAACAAAATTCGAGAATAATAATTTATCTAACTCAAGAATACTCCCAAACCTGCCAAAAGATTTAGCAATTAGATTATAGTTGGTTATAATAATAATAATAATAATTTTAATGATAATAATTAAAATCAAATTAATATTAAAAATTAGGATAAAAGTAGAATAATTCTCAATAAATCAAAGGAAGTGTTGAAAAGGTCTAGGGTTTTACCTTGAGTTGGAGGGGATGGGTGGCACCGGCGGTGGTGCCCGGAGGTTGTCGGAAAAGTGATCTAAGAGGGGTGAAAATGAAAAAAAAGAGGGAAGGGGAAGGAGAAAAATAAAATAAGTTTATGGGTCGGTGGAGGAGAATTAGCAGGAGATATTGGATGGTTTAGAGGGTGGCAGAAGTGGCGGATATGGTGGTGGATGGTGTTTTAAGGTTTCGAGGTGAAAATTATGGCGAGATGAGCATCAAACTTTACACAGTTATGGAGGCCCATGCAAGGAGAATTGAAGGATGTAGATGGTTTAGTTAGCTAGAGGGCGTTGCGGGGAATAGTTTGGGAGGTAGAGGCGGTGTCGAGGTTGGCTAACGGTGGAGGAAAGCGTGTCTGAAGGGGCGGTGGCGCACAGACTGGTGCTTAGGGTTTTAGGGAAAGAAATCTCAAAACTAGGCCATACGAGGGGTATTTATAATGGTGGAGGTTAGTCTCGAGTGCTGGAGGTTACCAGAAGGTCAAATTTGGTGGGAAAATGGGTTGGTTATGCCATTGATTGGGCGGCACAAATTCAAAATTTTGCCTGACGTTCACGAAGGAAATGGGGGAAAAAGTGGGGAAGGAGAGGAGAGTGTGGCATTTCAAATTAGAGTGTGCATCAAGGGGAAGAAAATGGGCGGGATAAAGGCCGGTCATGACACGTGTGGCCGGCGGCGCCATTTTCAAGGGAAGGAGGTCGCAAGTTCGATAATGGCAGAGAAAAGAGGAGGAAGAAGGGGATGAGCCGGCGGTTCGAGGAAAAAGAAAAGAAAGAAAAGGGAGGAAACCAGGCGGTTCGGCGCAAGGCTAAGGCCGCTTAAATGAAATGGTGCGGTTTGGGTATAAAATCGAGGAAACACAGCGCGCTGGTTGCCAAAGGAGTAAGAAAAGAAGCAGCGGGAGTGGGCAGCGGTAGGGGAAGAAAAAGGAGGAAATTGGGCTGCGCCAGGCCCAAATCGGGGAGGAAAAGAAGAAGAAAGAAAATAAAGGAAAGGAAGAAAGAAAAGGAAAAAGGAAAAGAAAAAGAGAAAAATAATGGTTTAGGTTGATTAAATTAATTGGGATATTTGGGATATTTGAAAATAATAATATTTAAATAAAATAATATTTAAATCCCTTTTAAGACTAAAAAAGAGTTTTTAAAGGATTTTTCATAAATTCCATTTTAATTAGAAAAACACCAAAATTTCCATCAATTAAATTATTTATAAAATTGATATTAATCTAAAATAATTTTGTTTTATTTTTCTTAATTTAAATATAATAAATTATTTAAATAAATTTCCAAATTAAAATATTTAATTAGTTTAAGTACCTAAATTTACTCTAACTAAAATATTTATAAAATTTCTTATTAATTTAACCTAATGAAATTAAAAATTTATTAAAATAATTTTCCTTATAAAACCTTATTTAAATATAATCTTTAAAATTAAAAATTTGTGGGGTATTTCCGTGTTTGGCAAGGGTTGGTTAGGTTCAACAAAGGTGTTAGGAAAGAAGCTTGTATGGGGCTATTTTGTTAGTGGTTTTGGTTTAGATAAATAATTGAAAAAAATGATAAAAAAAAGTTAAGGTTAGGTTTACTAGTAAATTAGATAAATACATTATATAATTAAATTTAGGAGGTTATTAAATATTAAAATATGACCCAATTAATTTATCATCATCATCATCATCATCATCTTCATCTTTCATTTAAATTTTAATCTACAAGTCTATGATTATTAATAAAATTTATTAATCATAATAAACATACTTACATTAATGGAGCATCCAACCATAAAATAATTCTATTCTTAATTACACATAATAATAAATTTTAAGTCAAGGTATCTAAAATGGGTTTACATAAATTGGTTATTCTAGTAACCCTCTAGATCTCTTCTTTGGAGACATTTATATCTTCCATAGTTTTTTGGGAGCCGGTTCTCATAGGGTGTTCTGTACTACTATTATAAATATTTTCCATTCCCTTCTCTGATCAACAAAGACTTCTCCTAATATTCCATCAACTAGAAATATCATTAAAAGTTTTTTTGTGATGACCTTCAAACTCCTAGTTGCCTTATAGCTAATGTGAGATAGAGCAGTCCATTTGATTTTATAATGTTACCTATGAACCCCACTAAATGTGAAGTCTTATTTATTAGGCATATTTCTAAGAGTTCTAATTTGTTTTAAGCTTCTTCAAAGATAACATCCATAAAACTGCCTATCCATAAGGATCCTCTTTATCACACAATTTGTGATTTATACTATTGTAACACCCCAAAATTCACTTTTTTTTTAAAGCGGAAGCAAATAAAAAACAGAATCACTTAAAACTTGTGAATTCTGGGAATGTTACTGCCACACTTAGTACCAAACCGGTTCTCTCCGACCGTTTCAATACCAAGTGCTAAGGCTAAAGAAAGGAATAACAATAAATTATAAATCAAGACAAACTAAAGCAATAAACAGTTGTAAAACAAAATCAGAGTACACATAACGAAATGTAATTCATTTCCAAAAGAGAATTAAACTTACAACAGATAAAAGATAAACAAAAAGAAATAGAGTCATATAAAGACTATAATATGGCCACAACTCTCTCAAACCTCAAGCTAACACATGCTCGACACTCAGCCCCAACTGATGTCTCGCCCACCTACATAACTTAGAAGGGCGTACTACTTGTGGGAATGAGCAGCACCCATGAAAAGTGTGATCAGTACGCTACGTACTAAGTAAGGTAACCGAACACTAAGGCCAACATATAAGCACATATAATCATGCATAATAATAAAAGATCGTAAAGACCATCATCATATCATCATATCGACCAATCATTTAGGTACATACATAAATGCCCAATCATAGTCCAGATTAATTACTTAATTAATCTTTTATCGGAATTCGATATACATCATGCATTTTTATCAAATCCATGTGAAAACGAAAGCCCTCACTATTATAGCCGGTGGATCGGAGGCATATAGGGTATCATACCCTAACCACTATTATAGCCGGTGTATCGGATACACATAAGACTACGCGTCCTAACTACTATTCCTAACCGGTGGATCAGTTAGCTCCGGCACGTATGGTGTTCCACTGTAAGTAATTAGTATCTTTTAGGCAATTTAACAAAACATTTTTTTGCGGTTGTTGAGCTCGGGAACCCCCACTATTATAACTGGTGGATTGGTTTACTCATAAATCATCCTCCTCTAACCACTATTATAACCGGTGGATCGGTCACATATATGGTATAAACCCTAACCACTATTCCGAACCGGTGGATTAGTATGTCCCGTCTCAACGATCTTCCACTTTAAATAATTAGTGTCTTAAGTATCTTATTCAAAAGTTTCCACCATGGGTATGCACGAATCATAAAATTCCACCATCATAATTACACTTTAATAACCATATGCACATGATAGCACAAAAACCCTAATCAGCCACCACATACCACAATTAACCACAACAAACCATAGTTAACCACTCCAAACCCTATTTAACCATAACAACCATAATTAGCCACTCCACGCCTTACTTAATCATAACAAACCACAATTATCCACTCCAACCCTAATTAATCACAACAACCTAGAGTTCATTACTCCAAACCCTAATTCAATCTCTTCCATACCCTCATAATGCTCCACGTACTATTTTTCATCCAAAATAGTTCAACACCCGAGTAATACTTACATTACCTTCCCTACATCTCAAATTAACTTTCCACACATAAATTTTATACCCATGCAGACCTTAATCTCCCAATGCAAACCTTCGAACCTTTTTCATGCAAACCCTAAAATTCCATGTGAAACCCTAATTTCAACCATGCAAACCCTAATACCGTCATCCAACCATCAATGCCAACATGTAAACCCTAATACCACCAAACAACTATAATTACCACCATACAAACCTTAGTAACATTACACAAACCCTAATCATCCACCATGCAACCATTAGTACCACCATCCAACCCACAATTTTGCCATATAAAACCCTAAATTCAATCCATAACAAAACCCAATATTTGTCTACATAATACAATTGATTAGATCCTCCCCTTTCATTACCACAATTTATATTCCCCCATACAAGACTATAAGTTAGATTCTCCCACATAAAATCATAATTTAGAATATCCTAAGCAAAAGCATAATTTAGATTAATTGAATTCCCCCAAACAAATAATAAATTAGATTCTCCCAATCAAATCATAAATTAGGTTCTCTCATATAATATCATAAATTACATTATCCCAAATAACATCAGAAATTAGATTCTCCCTAACAAACAATAAATTCAATTCTCCCATATAACATCATAAATTATATTGTCTCCCACAAAACCCTACATTTCCCATTTTATTCTCCCTCTCATAAATCATTAAAATACTTAGGTTATCTCATATCTCTTGATCCACTTCTTTCTCCGTCCTTATTTTTCATCCTTTTCCCACACAACCACATCAACATTCTCACATGCATGTCTTACAGGATCACAACACAAATCATCATATAAATAATACACATGCCATGCAAAAAATTCTTCAACTCCATGTTATATCATCCAAGTGATATCATATACAGAATGATTATAATAATACATAGTATACATAACATGTGAGGCACATAATGCATATAAGCACACAAAAGCCTTAGTAAACCCTTACCTAAAACGACACTGGTCTTGGAGTACGCTCCTATATTACATGAGAGCTTTGACCAAATAATAACATACTAATAAAATAACCTTAACAAAACTCTAACTTTACTAAATAAAAATAAGAGAGATATTATAAACCTTGATAATTTAGGGTTAAAGACTTTACCCTAATAATTATAATGATACTAATATATTAATATCAAGGATAATAAAACTAATGTCAATGAGAATATAAATAATAATAACAATAATAATAATAATAATAATAATAATAATAATAATAATAATAATAATAATAATACTGATAATAATAATAATAATAACAATGATATATAAGCTTTAAAATTTAAAGTGGGGTTTCGACCCTACTTATAACTAATGACTTACCATTTATTTAATATTAATAATAAAATTAATAACATATATAATAATATTGAAATAATAAAGATAATGATAATATTATTATTAATGGTTATAAGAACAATAGAAATAATAATACTAAAATAAATAAGTGCGAATGTTAATACAAAATTAGGGCCTAAGATTTTCTAGAATAAATAATAAAACGTTAATAATAATTATTCTAATAATAAAATAGAATTAAAATACAATAAGGCTTCATCCTTCAACATAAATAATAATAAAACAATAATACTACCAATAATAATAAAACATATTAAGAATAGTAATAATGGTATTTATATGCAAATAATTGGAATAAATTAAATCAAGGCATATAATAATATGGAAAATGGTTGAGAGGGTCTAGGGTTCAACCTTAGGCTGGTGGGGATAGGCGGCACCAGCGGTGGTTCATGGCGGCGGTGGCCGGAAAAATAGAAGAAAAGAGGGAAAGATGGATGTTGGGAAAAGATACGGAGAATTGAGGTGAGATAAGAGGTGTTTATTGTTACCCAGGAGGAGAGGGACAAAATGATGGTGGTGGTGCAGCCAAAGGTGGCGGTGCACGGCGGCGGACAATGGTTTAAGGTGTCGGGTAAAAATTCTTGCGAAATGAGAAACCAACTTTGTATGGTTATAGAGGCCCGTGTAAGAAGAATTGAAGTTTGAAAATAGTTTAGGTAACTAGAGGGCATTGCAAGAAAGAATTTGGGATGTGGCGGTGGCGTTGAAGTTGGCTAACGGCGGTGGAAAACACGTCTGAAGTTGCGGTGGCTGCAGCTCGGGCTTAGGGTCTCGGGGAAGAACAAACTCTAAATATTCCTACAATCCAGCTATTTATAGATTTTAGATTGTATAATAGGGTTTTGGGGGTCGGTAGGAAAGCATTAGATGCGAGAAATTGGGTGGATGGTGGCTGAAAACGGTCGGGCATTGTTTGGTTTGCTTCAAATTTTCGTGAGGTTGGGGAGAAGAAACGGGCAAGAGATAACGTCGAATAATTATGCCAATTTATTTCCAGAGTTAAGAGGAAGATAATGAGACAAGAAAAGGCCGGTCAAAGGTCTCATGGCCGGAGATGCCATTGAAGGGTCGGGAGCTTGCATCGCAGCGATGAAGGAGGAGGGAGGAAGAAGGAAGAAGAAAGGGAGGCAGGCCAGTCGGCCGGGAAAAGATAAGAAAAGGGGAAGAACAGGGCCGGTCGGCGCAGTGAGGGTTCATTAAATGGAACGACGAAGTTCGGGCGTAAAACGGGCAAAACGTAGAGTGTCGGCAGGCGAAAGAAGGGCGACGGGCGCGGGCTGGGCCGAAGAGGAAGAAGAAAAGAAAGACTGGGCCGCAACTGGCCCAGTTCGAGGAAAAAGAAGAGGGAAAAGAAAAATAAGAAAAAGAAAGAAAAAGAAAGGAAAAAGGAAGAAAGAAAAAGAAAAAGGGTAAAAGGAAAGGAGAAAAAAATTAGATTAGGGCCAATTAAATTAATCTAAAAATTTAGGACATTTAAAAATAATAATATTTAAATAAAATAATATTTAAATCCCTTTTTAGGCTAAAATAGGATTTTTGAAAGATTTTCCATAAATTCCATTTTAATTAGCAAAACACCCTAATTTTCTTCCATTAAATTATTTATAAAAATAATACTAATTTGGAACTATTTTCTTTTTCTTATTTTAAATAAAATAATTTATTTAGTTAATTCCCAAATTAAAATCTTTAATTAGTTAAAATACCCAAATACCTCCTAATTAAAATATTTATAAATTTATTCTTGATTTTCCCTAATTAATTTTTATTTTATTTTAATAAAATAATTTTTTAAATTAATTTTTATAACAAAACCTCATTTAAATATAATATTTAAAATTAGATATTTTCGGAGCATTTCAATTATTATCACAAAATAAACCATGTGGTATTCCCTTGTTCTTGAACCTTCTTTGTTTTCCATAAAAATAAATTTTCACTCACTCATTATTGCTCTCTTGTTTGTTGCATGGAAGTCATATTTTCTGATGTATGCCTTTAGTGTTACGTTTCTTACTTCCTCCAAGTAATCTCCTACATGTAAGCAAGCTTCTTGCTTTGAGTTAGTAGAAAGAGGTGACAACCAAAATTTCAAATATAATTTTTATAATGTGCTAATGAGAAAAATATGTTATTTATAGATTTATGACCTATTTTAAATGAAATTAAAACCCTAGTAACATTTTAGAAAATATTTTGTTTCATAATCCTTATCCTTTTCCACAATTTTAATTTTAGGATAACTTCTAAAGTAATTTTGGCCCTGTAAATTCCCCTAGATTATTATAATTTAATTATATTTGAATCCTTCAATTTTTCAGAGTTATGTAGCCATTTCAAAAATAGAAAATGAAGGTTTTGTCAAAAAACACTAATTCATCTTATTTAGGTTTTATCAGGTTTTCTACCTCGAAGCTAACACTTAAATTATTATTGTATTCTTATGATTTTAGAGTTAAAAATTAATTAAAATGAAATTATGCTAGTTTTTTATGCTTTTTTGTTTAGATAAATTATCATTTTTAAGGTAAATTAAGATATGAGATCTTATTCTATAATTTAATCCTATCCCTCCATGTACATGAATATTTAATCTTATCTCTCTATTATAGCCTAATCACCTCCATACTCACATCATTCATGAACAAGACCAAGCATGTGCAAAATAATGATGATTTTTCTCTTAATCATTTAGTACATTCTTCTTTTCTAGCTCCCCCATATGAACCTAAATCCATACATCCATCCAAACCCACATATATCTTCACCTTCTCCAAACATTATCCTCACCCCCAATTTTATTCCTGCTCCCCATTTTCTCTCCTACCACCTTACCCTGATGTGTCCTCCAATGATTGCAAAGTAATTATTAAACCACCACATTAATTCCCCATTACTTTCCTTATTATCTAAGCTTCCTCCTCCACTCCTTTTGTAGGACTCCATCCTTTCCTTTCCAACCATGCTCTATGATTAATTATACTCTCATTTTTTCCATCACCTAAATGGAAGGTCCTTGAAAGTTCACAATCACTCATCATCATCATGCTTGGTTAATGCTATCATTTCCATTTTTTCTCTAAAATTTCTTTATGGTTTTTATAATTAATCTTATGATTTGATATTTTACTTTGCTATTTTAGGGATGAGTTCTTAAATTTCTAATTTTCTCCCTCATTCTTTGTCCTTTAATGTTGACTTCATAAATCCAAGTGAGATTATTCTTACTTAACTCAAATTTTGATTTTATGAAACATTATATGGGTGTTTGGCATAATAATCTTATTATTTTTTATGTTTAATTATATGATATGATTTATCATTAAAAATATATTAATTTATTTATAATATTTTTTAGAGATTATCTAAATTATTATGGGTTGATTCTTGAATCTTCTAATGTAAGAAAGATTAGAGAAAGTATAAAGTTTATTAATCTCAAACTTGTGAATTTTATGTACTTTGTGAACTAACTGTCTCTCAAGAAATTTGTATTTATAATTCACCTTTGTTATCTAATTAAATATTATGAGTCTAATTTGGAACATAATTTGGGATTTATTATTTGGAGATGTATATTAAAAGTTATGACCAAAACAATGAAAGTGTACAAAATTGATTGAAACCCAGCTCGTGTGTATGTGGCTCATTTTTGGGGTTTAGTCTTTACATTAGAGTTGGGTTATTTTTTGTTGCAAGAATTTTAGGTGTTTCATTGGTATTTTGGGATAAATTTGACATATAACATAATATAATTTGGGTTTGTATGATTACAGATATGATTAGGTAAATTTTAAGTAAGTTTAGTAAAATGAGTTTGAACATTCTTTATAAACAATTAAATTTTTTTCACTAATTAACCACCCACAACAATAAGTTGGGTTAGTAGAGATTTTATCATTTTTATGATTATTAATTAATTATTGACCATATTTATTAGACTTAAGAAAAATTAATCAAGATTAAGTAGAAAATGATCGAATTTGCCATAACATGGTAATGTCTTGAATTTTTCCATAATTACAATCAAAACATGACCATGGACCATAGATATTAACTTCAACCTTTGAATTTGACTTTGGTAGTTGTCTCTTGATCATTAATAGTGATTAATTCTAGAAATGACATATACCTTTTTTGTATCAATGATTTCTAATGTATCTGACATTTTAATCTATTTGGTAATGTAGGAGAAAGCACTAAAGAATTGGCTTCATAAATATGGAGCTAATTATTCTTCATTTGAAAAGTTTCTCCCGCAAATTTGAAGATCAATGGATGGTTACGTTGCTTCAAATGTAACAAACAAGTAATTAAATATCTATGTGCATGTGCAAGGCATGCAAGGAGGGAGTAACCATGTTCATGAGGAGTATATGGGTAGGGTTTTCAAATATTATTAAGTGATTTAGATAATTTATTCATTAAGTAATTAAGGAGGAGAACAAAGTTAGTATAAAGTAGCATAAACTTAGCATAATGGTAGCATAATATCTTTTAACTCGGAGTCTTTTGGAATATTCTTTAGCTAGTGGTAAAAAGGTTATATTATTCACTAATTTCAAGCATATTTGATGTATTATGATTATTAATATTTGTATTGAAGTTGAAGATCAACATTGAATGAATTATGGGTGAGTTCAAGCTCAAACTAATTAAATCTACGCGAGCGGTTTGGCTTAAAAGTTTTAATCACTTCATCTGTGAGAATTAGAGATTAATCCATATCTTTTCTAATATTATTAATCCATACTTTCCTACCCTAATTACCATCAAAATCCTACTATATTTCGTGTTTAGGCCAGACCATAAATCAGTATACAAAACCAATCCCTAAACCATTTAACTAAAAACCTAAACCATCCACACTGACCAAATGCCACCTTATTCCTCCTTTTGAAAAAAATCGTAACCCTAAACCTAAACCAAGACTCTAACCATAATAAAAACCATCAATTTTGAAACCTCATCATGAAAATATCATCATCAACATCAACGAATCACCAGCATCATTTTTCTACCATAATTCAAACCACCATCATGTTATTTGCATCACCTTAGAACCTTTAGTCTTTAAAATAACCTTCACTAAGCCTTTATAATCTCATCCAACCTCCATTCAAATCAATGGATCCACATAATTTAAGATAACACCCTTATACAAACATCAATTTTCGTATCAAAGATTAGGTTGGTGGAATTGCAATCAAGATTCAATCTTTCTTTCAAAATTCT
Organism: Tamarix chinensis; assembly: GCA_030549775.1. Classification (NCBI taxonomy): domain Eukaryota; kingdom Viridiplantae; phylum Streptophyta; class Magnoliopsida; order Caryophyllales; family Tamaricaceae; genus Tamarix; species Tamarix chinensis. The sequence goes on from CM060181.1 coordinate 68,492,945, forward strand.
TCAAGATTCTTCATTATTCATCGAAAAATAGTATTATATTCAAGAATGTCCAAGAATTCATAATAAAAATTGGGCCACGTGATTAAGGCTTGTTTGGGAGAGTAGTAAATTGTTTATAAGAAAAAGAGTAGAGAACTAAGGAGAAGACTTGAGAGATTTTGTTCACAACCTTGATGGATGAAATCAAAGAGGTAAAACTATAGGTGAGAAAAATAGAAATTTCCCAAGTCCATGAGTCCCAATTGAAGGGAAAAAGTAGAAGAAGGGCATGTGAAAAGAGTAAAAAACCGGGTGGAAGAAGAAGAAGAAGAGTGCATGGGAAATACATAAGGGCACGTGACACTTCGAAAAGAACTTATGATGATGTGGAAATGGAAATCCACGTTGATCTTCCTGACTTCAAAGGTAATTTTGACCCAGAATATTTTCTTGAATGGTTGTAAGTTGTTGAGTTAATTTTTGAATATAAGGAAATTGATGATGAGAAACAATGCCAAATAGCGATATTAAAGTTTAAAAAATTTGCTAGAGTATGATGTGATAATTTAAATAGGAAAGGGATGAGAGAAAGGAAAATTAAAGATTAGATCATAGAAGAAATTAAAGAAACATTTGAAGAAGAAGTTTGTGCCTCGAGAATACAAGCCAGAAAATTTTATAAAAATGACTACATTAAAGCAAGGGTTACTTGGAGTAGAAGAATACATTTGGGAGTTCAAAAGGTTAACTCTAATATGTGATGTCTAATAACAAGAAGAAAAAACTTGTACATGATTCATCAAGGGTTTAAATATGAATATTGAGGAGAAGTTAATGATGTACCCGTATGAAGTGTTTGAAGATCTAGCCAAAGTAGCCATCATGTTGGAGAAACAATTGAAGAGGACCAAGCCTCCAAGAAAGTTAACCAATGCTCCACAAGGTTCGACTTTCAATGGTGTGTCAAAGCCACCAATTTCTCAAGCCATAAGTCAAGACCATGCTAGGAAGTTCACTTATGAAGAAAAGGGCAAAGATCAAGTGGTTGATAAGGTGAGCAAACAATGCTTGAAGTGTAGAGGATATGACCACTTTGCTTAGGATTGCCCCAACCTAAGGGAATTCAATTTGAAGGAGATAGTAAATATGGAGGCTTGTGAAGAGAATGAAGACCTAGAAGAGGAGAGAGTTATCCCAAAGGATGCTTTGGAAGAAGGAAGAGTGGATTGCTATGTGTTACAAAAGGTGCGTGAAGTACAACAACAACCTTTACTTACTCAACTGGAGAAGCTTTTCAAGGCCAGATATAAGATTTGTGATAAAGTGTGTGAAGTCATCATTGATAGTGGCTCATGCACTAATGTTACTAGTGAGAAGATGGTGAACAAGCTCAGTTTGGAGACCAACAATCATCCAAGATCATATTCAATCCAATGGATCAATAAAGATAAAGGTGTAATGGTAACCAAACAAACTCTTATGTATTTTAATATTGGAAATTATTTTGATGATATTTTATGCTATATTCTACTTATGAATTATGGTCACATTTTTTTGGGGAGGCCATGGCAATTTGATAGGAATGTTGTGCATGACAGGGTCATTAATGAATATGTGATGTGTATGGGAAAAAGAAGTTTAGGCTCCATCCTAATCTAGAAGAGGAGGATTCAGTTTTGAGGAATGAAAAAAAGGATGATGTCAAGTGTAGGAACAAAAAAAGAAGAGTGGCATGGAGATATTGATACTTAAAGAGTGTGAGATGAATGAAGCCATCAGAGATGAGGAGATATAGTATGCCTTAGTTATAAAAGAGGTCCAACGAGGGGAGAAAACTAATGTGGATCTGAAATTAGAAGAAGTATTAAAAGAGTATGCCAATGTGTTTTTGGAAGAGTTGCCTTGTGGATTACCTCCTTTGAGAGTTTTCGAGCATGCTATTGATCTTATGCTAGGAGTTCCATTATCAAGAAAACCAACTTATAGATGCAATATGGAGGAGGCTAAGGAGCTATAAAAAAAGACCAAGAGTTGTTAGACTATGGTTATAGTTGGGAATATGTGAGTCCATGCGATGTTCCAGCTTTGTCGGTACCTAAGAAGGATGGTACATGGAGGATGTGTATTGATTCTAGAGCCATGAACAACATCACCATCAAGTATAGATTTCTAATGCTGAGATTGGATGATATGTTAGATGAGTTGCATGGTGTAAAGGTGTTCTCGAAGATTGATCTTAGAAGCGATTACCATCAAATAAGGATATAGGAAAGGGGATGAGTGGAAGATAGTTTTCAAGACTAAGTATGGGTTATATGAGTGGTTTGTGATGCCATTTGGGCTATGTAATGCACCAAGTTCTTTCATGAGGTTGATGATAGAGTTTCTTAGACCATTTCTTAGGGTCTTTATTATTTTTTACCTCAATGATATCTTGGTATATAGCAAGAGCAAGTTCACGTATATAAAACACTTGAAGAGGATATTTGATAAGCCTAGAGAGGTAAAGCACTAAGTTAAGATGGAGAAGTGTAATTTCATGATGGAAAGTGATGAAACCTGGAGGGGTTTCACAGAGATTTCGCCGGATCGCAAACTAAATTGAGCGCGCGGTTTGATTCACCAAAATAATCAGCCTAAGGATTTTCTCCAAAGGAAGATTAGAAAACTCAGAGTGTAGTTGAATCAACGGCTACTAAAGTTATAAAACAGAAGAGATCGAGAAGCAAATCGAGAAGAAGCTGCAAACGAGGAGATCATGAGAGAGAAGTCGAGATCGAGAGAGAGTTCCAGAAAATATCTCAAAATGTATTCAACCAAAACGGTCATCTACAACTGGTGCGTATGCCCTATATATGGCGTATACATTACAAAAGAAAGACACACAATATACACGATCGCAGGCCTATATTTCCCTTACAAATCAACCCAAATACAACCAAGGATCAGCCGAGACATATACAACATGGGTCGGGTTACGAAGGGTTGAGTAATCCACATTCCAACTAACCCAATAAATATGGGTCGGGTGGCAGATTACACAGCCACCTTAATCCCCTTTAGCCAAATATGCTAGTGAATGCATCACATGGGATTTTTCTACAAATTAATAAAACACAATTTTTGTAATAACTCCCAGCAGCAGCTACAACAATCTCCTTAATCCATTCCCATGTTTTGAATTAATTTCCTAAACAATCACACAATAAGAAAAATAATTATAGGTACAACATAATCTATAACAACTAATAGAATTATTTAAATACAAATTTTGGAGATATATATTATTCCCCTCTTCTTGGTGAGGTTTCATCTCTGAAACCTGATTAATGCCCATAAATGGACTAAGATTAGCAACATTAAAAGAATCACTAACATTACCAAACTTAGCAGGTAAATCAATTTTTAAGCATTATCATTAATTCTTTATAATATAGTAAAAGGTCCATCTCCCCTAGGATCTAATTTTGATTTTCGAAGGTTTGGAAAATGTTCTTTCCTAAGGTGTACCCAAACTAAATCTCTAGGTTGGAAAACCATTTTCTTTCTCCTTTACTAGCATTCTCAACCATTTGTTGAACCCTCTTAGCAATTTGTTGACTCACAGATTCATGTAATTTCTTTATATTTATAGTACGAGATTCAACATCAAAGTTATGTAATTTGGAATTAGGCAAATGGCTCAAGTCAAGTGGAGTCAAAGGATTAAAACCATACACAACCTCAAATGGAGTATTTTTAGTCATACAATGTAATGTCCTATTATAAGCAAATTCTACATGAGGCAATACATGTTCCCATTATTTAAGATTCTTTCCAAGGATAACTCTTAACATATTACCTAATGTCCTATTTACTACCTCTGTTTGTCCATCTATTTGAGGGTGACATGTGATTGAAAATACCAGTTTAGTTCCTAATTTACTCCACAAAACCTTTCAAAAATGACTCAGAAATTTAACATCCCTATCCGACATTATTGTTTTAGGTATTCCCTGCAATTTAACTATATGAGAAAAAACAATTTAGCCACAGCCACATCATCATTTGTTTTATTGCAAGGTACAGAATGAGCCATCTTACTAAACCTATCTACTATAACCATTATTAAATCTTTGGCTCTATTAGTTCTAGGCAAGCCTAAAATGAAATCTAAGGAGACATCAGTCCAAGGCTGCTTAGGAATAGGTAATGGAGTATATAGCCCAAAAGGTTTTGATGTGGACTTAGCTTGTCTACAAGCTATACAATTAACACAATATTTCAACACATCCTTTTTCATTTGAGGCCAGTAGAAATGATCAATTAGTATATCTAAAGTCTTTTGAAATCCTAAGTGTGCCATTAGTCCACCATTATGAGCTTCGTGAATTAATAGTCCCCTATAGGAACAATCAGGAATATATAATCTATTATCTCTAAATAAATAACCTCAAGAGATATAATATTTTCCTTGTGTAGCATTTACAAAATTTTTATAAATTTCCTTATAAATTTCAAGTATAAAAGCTTGATGCAAGATAAACCCAACAAAGTGGTGTCTACAACATTCAACAAAGCATGTCTCCTAAATAAAGCATCTGCAACTACATTATCACCTCCCTTTTTATATTTAATTATACAAGGAAAACTTTCAATAAATTCAATCCACCTACCCTGCCTTATATTTAATTTTGACTGACTTTTTAAATATTTGATAGCTTCCTGATCAGTATTTATAACAAACTCTCTAGGCCATAAGTAATGTTGCCAAACTTCTAAGGCTCTTACCACAGCAAATAATTCCTTTTCACTAAAATAAGCTATAGGTTTACCTTCTTGAGAAAGTAGAGCCCCTATTCCCAACCCTGAACCATCACAGTCTAATTCAAACATCTTTTCAAAGTTAGGAAGAGTTAATACAGGTTCTTGGGTTAATTTATCTTTAAGAGTTTCAAAAGATTTTTGTTGTTCTAAACCCCATTTAAACTCATTTTTCTTTTTTGTTATTGTTGTTAAGGGAGCAACCATGGTACTAAAATTCCTTACAAATATTCGGTAAAAAGGACACAAACCATGGAAACTCCTTACTTCAGTCATAGTTTAAGGCACAAGACACTCTTGAATAGCTTTAATCTTTTCTTTATCTACAGATATACCATCCTTACCCACAAAAAATCCTAGGAATACAACAATTTCTAAACAAAATCTAGACTTAGCTAAATTAGCATACAACTGTTCTGCTTTAAACAGATCCAAAATAATTCTTAAATGTCTCAAATGTTCTTCTAAATATTTTCTATAAATAAGTATGTCATCAAAATAAACAACCACAAATTTTCTAATAAAATTTCTAAGCTAATGGTTCATAAGTCTCATGAAAGTACTAGGAGAATTGGATAATCTAAAAGGCATTACTAACCATTCATATAACCCAAAGTTTGTATTGAAGGCCGTCTTCCATTCATCTCCTGGCTTCATTCTAATTTGATGGTATCTGATTCTTAAGTCTATTTTTGAAAAAATCACAGCACCTTGTAGAAGGTCTAACATCTCATCTAACCTTGGTATAGGATACCTATACTTAATGGTTATTTTGTTTACTGCTCTACTATCTATGCACATCCTCTAACGTCCATCTTTCTTAGGCACTAATAATACGGGAACTGCACAGGGACACATTGATTCCTTAATATAGCCTTTACTCAATAATTCAAAAACCTGCCTCTTTAATTCCTTTACCTCTTTAGGATTAGCTCTATAAGTAGGTCTATTTGGTATAACAGCTCCTGGTACAAAGTCTATTTGATGTTCTATCCCCCTTAATGTAGGTAATCCATAAGGAATTTCCTCAGGAAACAATTCACTATATTCCTCTAATAAGTTCCTCACATCAGTAGGCACTTCGTCACTTAACTCCAATTTACATTCATAACATTCCTTATAAACCGTCAAATATACATTTGCTTGCTCTTAATAGCATTTTCAGCATCTCCACTCTTAGTATAAAACCCAGATGTCCCTTTAACTTCCTTTGAACTAATTCTAGTCTCTATACTCTATTTGGATAGTTCCTTATAATCAGACTTTATATTAATTTGATCATCAAAGATTTCTTTTGGAGTCATAGGTGCTAAAATAATTTTCTTATCATCCTTATGTAAGGTGTATCTATTTTTATAACCATCATGTGTCATTCTCCTGTCATATTGCGAAGGTCTTCCTAACAATAAATGAGCATCATGCATTGGAACAATATCACACTGAATAGAATCCTCATACTTATCTAACTTTAAATTTATTAGAACCTGCTAACTAACTTTAACATCCCCTAACTCATTTAACCATTGTAGTGTATAAGGTTTTGGGTGTCTAGTAGTTTGTAAGCCTAGCTTAAATACTAACAAAGTACTAGCAGCATTAATACAACTACCACTATCTATGGCCATGTTAAAACACTTATCATCAATCAAACATCGAGTATGAAATATGTTTTCTCTCTGAATCGCATTTGAATCAGGTAACTTATTACTATTTAAAGCCCTACGTACCACAAAAAGATCTCTACTTATTGAAAGTTCTATCTCTTCTTCTAATTCACTAGCATCATCCCTAATCAAGTTAGTCTCCAACTCTTCCTCTTCAGATTCAGACTCTATATCTCCAGAATCTCTAATTAAGATGTTCCTCTTATTCGGGCATTCAGAAGCTATGTGACCTAATCCCCCACACTTAAAGCATTTGATATCTCTAGTCTTGTTGGGACCACTAGTAGGATTAACTGTTATAGTTCTCCCCTTCTTAGTCCCATTTCCTACTTTAAATTCATTATTCTTAATTCTAGGTTCAAACCTCCCATTATTATTCCAAGTTCCAGAATTAGTTCCTCCAAAATTCCTTTTTAGGGTACTCCTAATCCCAATTCCAGGGGGTTTATACTGCCTAGTTCTCCTTATCTGACTCTCTATCTTGGTAACTATATTAACGATCTCACTTAAAGTACCACAAGGATATAATTCTACCTTATAAGCTATCTCAAAGTTTAATCCACTTAAGAATCTAGCCATTGTAGCATCCTCATCCTTAACAACTCCTGTTTTAATCACCAATACCTCTAGTTCCTTAAAGTATTCATCCATAGACCTATTTCCCTGATTCATTGTCTGTAACTTTTTATGTAATTCCCTATAATAGTAACTTGGAACAAACCTTTTCCTCATTAGAATATTTAATTCATCCCATGTTTTTATAGGTGGTTCTTCACTCCTAAGCCTAGTTAAGACAAGATTGTGATACCAAGAATATGCATATTTTGTAAATTCTACTACTACTACGTTAATTTTCTTCTCATCAAAATAATTATGACATTCACACACTAATTATATGTTTCTTTCCCACTCCAAATAATAATCAGGGTCATTTCTTCCATTGAATCTAGGTATATTAAACTTAAGATTACTTAGGTTCCTATCAACTAGGTATAATTCTCTTTCTTGTCTATTATTGTGTCTAGGTCTCCTACCACTATTATTGAATATTTGATCTTCTAGTTCTTCTAAACTATTTAAAGGTGGGATACTAGTTCTATGGTCCATGAGAGCCCTTCCTAATACTCCAGCATGTTGATTTTCTACCCTATTATTCTGCAGTTCATTAATTCTTATTTCTTGTTCTCCTATCCTCTGTTCTAGATTAGCAGATAAAATAACAAGTTGAGCATTCATTTGTTCTTGAAAAGTCCTAAGAGTTTCTAATAAATCATTGCTAGATACTAAGACATATTGATTAATAGATTGGCCATTATTAGACATTATCATGTTTACTTTATGAAACACAAGATAAGACACGGATAACAGTCAGTCTAGAGCTAAAATTAGTTTATTATCAATTCAATCAGATAGTAAATTGACCACGACTAGGTATAAAAGAGATTGTAGCACCACAAAAGATTAAAGAATGTACTAGAACACATAGAATGCACAATAATTTCCAGACAGTTTTTGAATCAAATAGAATAGAAATTTTCAAGAAAGGAACGTTATTACTGTGAGAGCAACTTAAGAAATTAAACCAATTAACGAGATATGACCCCTCTTCTTGGAGTCCTTACCCTTTTCTAAAACCAATGGTTCGCCCGTATTTAATCACTTTCTACGCACTCTTTCAATTGTGAGCAGAATTATCAATTCGTAATAAAATTGTTAAATTGATGACCAACTGTTGCAGTAATTAGAAAAAGTAAGGTTCGATTTTACCGATTGAGGAGTATTCCTCGAATATTGTCATGATTCAAGAATCTTTACCAAACCCTAAATAAAAATTCGTCAAAATCTACTTAGGGTTTCCCAAGTAGTTTCACCTTCATCAATACAACCCTCTTTGTTGCCGGCTTAATCATGACGAAAATCGTTTCATTTTTGTCAGTTGCAAACCCTAAAATCAACACTTCAGAAGTATGGGTTATCAAACTTAAGAATGATGATTAGAACAATAAAAGTTTAGTAACAAATGAATTAAATCATGAGTGCTCGAATAATCGAGGATTTGATACCAAATGATAAAACCTGGAAGGGTTTCATAGAGATTTCGCTGGATCGCAAACTACATTAAGTGCGGGGTTCGATTCACCAAAATAATCAGCTTAAGGGTTTTCTCCAAAGGAAGATTAGAAAAATCGGAGCGTAGTTTAATCAATGGCTACTGAAGTTATAGAACAGAAAAGATTGAGAAGCATATCAAGAAGAGATTGAGAAGAAGCTGCAAACGAGGAGATCGCGAGAGAGAAGTTGAGAGAGAGAGAGAGAGTTCCTAAAAATATCTCAAAATGTATTCGACCAAAAGTGTCATCTACAGCTGGTGTAGACGCCCTATATATGGCGTATACATTACAAAATAAATACACACAATATAAACGATCGTAGGCCTACATTCCCATACAAATCAGCCCAAATACAGCCTAAGGATCAGCCGAGACATATACAACTTGGGTCGATGGCTGGACAAAGAAAACAACCCAATCTTATAAAATTATTACAATGAATAATAATCTAGGTTAATGGATTTACAAATAATTCCAATCATCTAAAATATATCATATCTAATCTTGGTTACCAAGGGTTGAGTAATCCACATTCCAACTAACCCAATAAATATGGGTTGGGTGGCAGATTACACAACCAGCTTAATCCCCTTTAGCCAAATATGCCAGCGAATGCATCACATGAGATTTTTCTACAATTTAATACAACACAATTTCTGTAATAACTCCCAACAGCAGCTACAACAATCTCCTTGATCCATTCCCATGTTCTGAATTAATTTCCTAAACAATCACACAATAAGAAAAATAATTATAGGTACAACATAATCTATAACAATTAATAGAATTATTTAAATACAAATTTTGGAGATATATATAAGAAAGGGTGATCTTTTTGGGTTATAATATGAGTGGAGATGGTATTTGTGTTGATTTGTCAAAGGTGGAAGCTATACAATCATGGCATATTCCTACCAATGCCCACAAAGTTTGAAGTTTCCATGAGTTGGCCTCAATCAATAGGAGGTTCATCAAAGACTTCTTTATTATTACAGAACCTATTACACAATTGATAAAGAAAGGAGAGTTCTATTGGATGATCAAGTGACAAAGGATTTTGAAGATTTGATGATAAAGCTCTCAATTTCTTCGTTATTATCTTTACCTTGTTTCAATAAATTATTTGAAATAACATGTGATGCGAGTGGCATATGCATTAGGGGTGTGCTCTTATAAGAAAGGAAGCCAATTGCTTTTTTTAGTGAGACGTTGAATGGTACAAGACTCAATTATTTTACCTATGATAATGAGTTCTATGCTATAGTGTGTCTTTTGGAGACATGGAGTAATTAATTGAGACCCAAGCCTTCTATACTTCATTTGGATCATGATAGCCTGAAGTATCTACATGGTTAAAACAAGGTGAGTCCGAGACATGCTAAGTGGATAAGATTCGTATAGACATTTGTGTTTTCTACAAGATATGTCGATGACAAAGAGAATGTTGTGGCGAATACATTATCTAGGAGGACCATGGTACTTACCATGAATCATGCAAAGCATTTGGGTTCAAAATGTTGAAGAGTCAATATACCATGGATGATGATTTTGCTATGATCTTTGAAGAGTAGAAGTTAAATAAGGTTTTATTAGGAAAATTAATTAAATAAATTATTTTTATTAAAATAAAAGGGGATTTAATTAGGGAAAATCAAGAAGATATGTATAAATATTTTAATTAGGAAAATTTTGGGTATTTTAGGTAATTAAGGATTTTATTTTGGAAATTAATTAAATAATTTATTTTATTTAAAATAAAAAGGAGAAATTAGGTCCATATTAATAGGAATTTTACAAATAATTTAATTAGAGAATATTATAGTGATTTGCTAATTAAAATGGAATTTTTGAAAAAACCTTTCAAAAAAACCCTAAATTAGCACAAAAAGGGAATTAAATATTATTATTTTTAAATATCCTAAATATTCTAATTAATTCAATTAACCTAACTTACCTATTTTTATTTTTCCCTTTTTCTTTCTTTCTTTCCTTTCTTTTTCTTCCTTTTTTTTCCTTTCCTTCTTCTTCCCCCCGAATTAGGCTTGTCAGTCGCTGGCCCAAAATCATCTCTTCTTTTCTTTGGGGCAACTTAGCCCTAGACGCTGCTTTTCATCCCTTTTTCTGTAAATGCCGTCACCCGGCCTGTCTCCCTATTCTTTTCTTTCTTTCTTTTCTCCCCCAGAGCGTGGTTGAGGCCCCCAACCTTCTTCTTCCTCCTTCCTCTTCTCCCCCACGATATCGACCTACACGGCCACCCCACTTCCCTCATTTTTTGCCACCGATCATGCGATTGATAGGCTATTTCACTTCTTCCTCCTACCTACTTACTCTTCGTCCATTTTGACCCAGCCACATATCCCCTTTTCTCGCACACGATTCCCTTCTTCCTACGTAACACCATGCCACATCCTTGAATTTCTACCAGCTAACCTCACCACCAATGAGGCCGAATCAACTTTCCTTATTTCCACGCTGACCCATAGAACCCTACCCTCTCTTCTAAAATCTATAAATATCGCCATGATCTATCAAGTATTGAGTTTTTGATCTCTTACCTAGGAAACGTCCTTTGTGCTCGGTCGCCATATTAAACACTAGCCTCGCCGCCATTAGCCAACCACGCCACCCACTCCGCCCACCTAAGCCTTTCTTGTATCGTCTTCTGTCCAACTGTGCCTTCCCCCACCCTCAATTATTCCTATACAAGCCACCTCTATCCTGCAATGTTCTCTTCTCAATCAACCTATTCTCTGCCCGTGCCACATTTCATACAACTGTCTGCCATCATTTCCTCTGCTGCCGCCACTCTTTCATCTTCCAAACTATATTGCAGACCCTCCTCTACCTCCCTCTACCTTTCTTTTCATCTTCCTCCTTCTCCTCCTATCTTTCTCTTCTTCTTCCTCAATCGGCCACCACCATCGTTGCCATGTGCTGCCACCTTTATTCTACTCCTCTCCACCTGGGCAACTCTAAACATCCCAACTCCCACCTCCATTCTACCTCTCCTTTTCCTAGCATCCAACTTTTCCCTATTTCTTCTCTTTTTCTGGCCACCATCGCCACCGCCATGCACCACCTCGGTGCTGCTTATCACCACTTGTCTAAGGTGGAACCCTGAACCCTTTCAACCCTTCTTCCCTATTTATTTAAGCCTATTTTATTATTTTTCATTTTTTAACCTATGATTCAATTATTATTATTATTATTATTATTGTTGTTGTTACGTGATTATTAATATTACTATTATTATTATTATTATCACTAATGGTACTTTTACTACTTCAAAGTGGGGTCAAAAACCCTAATTTATGTTACTATCAGTTTAGGTTATTTTATCATTACTATTAATATTAATAATATCATCATCATCATCATCGTCATCATCATCATCATTATTATGTAATTTCAATTATTATTTCATTACTGTTATTGTTACTATTCATATTAATAATGTCCTAATGATATTATTAGAATTATTTTGGTGAAGGGTTGAAGCCCTTATCTCACCATCCATTTTGAATCATATTAATAATATTATTAGTATTTTTAGTATTAATATTACCGTTATGATTAGTATTATTTTTCAATATTATTATGGTTTTTATCATTTATATTATTATTATTATATTATTATTATTATTATTATTATTAATTTGTATTATTTTTATTATCATTATTATTATTTTTGTAAAGGGGCTAAAGCCCTTATTTCACTTTGTTTTCAAGTTATGCCCTTTTATTGTTATTATTATTATTATTATTATTATTATGGTATTATTACTACTATTCTTATTATCATTGTAATTATTATTATTATTATTATTATTATTATTATCATTATTATTATTTTTAGTAATTTTGCCATTATTATTTTGGTATCATTATTATTAATATTAGGGTAAAGTCTTCAACCTTGTATTATCAACTTTTATAATATTAATATTATTTCTTATATCTTTAGCAAGATAGTAATTAGTTAAAGTCATTTTTATTAATATTTTATTATTTTATCAAAAACCTAGTATTAGAATAAATTAGTATGTAATAGTATTTTTGGTAGAAGGGAATTCTAGTTTTCCTTCATATAGGTGAGATACGTCAAAGCCCTAAGGATGCATAGGAGTGTGCTCCAAGATCGGTGTCATTTTAGGTAAGGGTATTACTAAGGCCTTTTCTGTATTAATGTGCATTATATGCTTTGTATGTTATGGATTCTATGTTTATCATTATAATTATTTCATGTGTATTGTGGCATGGAATTAAGGTATGCTTATGTGCCTTCTTAATTTATATTTTGATATTAATATGTGGTGAAATGTTTTGGAATGTGATGTAATGTGTTGTGACCCTTTAATACATGCTTGAAAGGATGTTTAATGTGGTATTTTGTGAGGGAAAGGATGAAAAAGGAAAATGGGAAAGAAGTTGACTAAGGGGAGTAAGTTGACCAAAAGGGAAAGAGGTTGACTAAGAGGAGTAATTTGACCAAAGGGGAATAAGTTAATCAAAGGGTGTGAGTTGACCTAAGTATTTTAATGATCCATGAGTAGAAGAATAAAATGAGGAATTTATGGTTTTATATGGGAGAATCTAATCTATTGTTTTGTATGGGAGAATTAAATTTGTGGTGTAACATGGGAGAATCTAATCTATGGTGTAACATGGGAGAATCTAATCTATGGTTTATATTAATTAAATTTAGGGTTTTATAAGGAGAAACCTCTGCTTTTGTGTGGATTCAATTTAGGGTTTTGTATGAAGGAATCATAGGTTTTGCATGAAAGAATCTAGGGTTTTGTATGGATGGACTTAGGGTTTTGCATGGTAGATTTTATGGTATTGCATGGGAGAATCTAAACTAGGGTTTGATATGGATGGACTTAAGGTTTTGTATGGCAAATTTTATGGCGTTGCATTGGAGGATCGAATCAAGGGTTTTGTATGGATTGAATCTAAATTTTTGCATGGAGAAATCTAGGGTTTGCATGGCTCATTCTAAGGTTTTTACGTGGGAGTTTTAGGGTTTGCATGAATAGTTTGCAAAATTGCATGGGATATGTAAAGTCTACATGGGAGATAAATTTATGTATGGAATATTGATTTTAGATGTGAGGAAGGTAATGTAAGCGTTGTTTGGGTGTTTGAATACATTGGATGAAAAATAGTGCATAAGATAGTATAAGGGTACATAGGAGACTAAGCTAGGGTTTGGGGGACAAACTCTGATTTGAGGAGGTGGTAAAAAAAGATAAATAAATGATGGCAAGTGGAGTATGAGAGATTGATGAAAATGATGATCATGATTGGTAGGGAAAAATAATAAGTGAAATTTGAGAAATGGAAGGGTGACATATGGATACAAGGAAGCTACGGTTTGTTGTGGCCAGTTAGGGTTTGGTGTTGTTACCCAAGGTTTTGTGACCACACATGTGCTTGATGTGTAATTTGTAATAATGAGAGTTAAATCTAAAGGTTATGAAGTGTGGAGTGTTAAAAATTATTTGGATTGTGTGAAATAGAATGGGATGGACTACAAAGGTTAAAATTAGGGTTTCGGGATAAAACCCTAAAGTAAGATGTGGAGTGGACTTGGAGGTGTGTAGTAGTGGGCCTTGACCTACTTATTTTAGTGTTGGAGTTTTAGTGTGAGTTTGAGTATAGAGGAAAGGTTATCGAACAAGTAAGGAGGTATAGAGTTCTCATGATATAATACACGTCAGTTGGAGGATAAGTGTAAAGGGAGTGATTCATGCATGTCTAAGGTGAAAGCTTCTGAATAAGATACTAAAGATATTAATTATTTAAAGTGAAAGCTTATTGAGTCAAGTCCAGCCGATCCACTGGTTATGAATAGTGGTTAGGGTTCTTACACTATAAGTAATCGATCCTGGTGAATAATAGTTGTTAGGGCAGGATGCCTAGTAAGTGACCGACCCACTAGCTATAATAGTGGGGGATCCCGAGCTCAATAAACACATGCAAGAGTTTTTGCTAAGGCACATAAAAAGATATTAATTACTTACAGTAGAACACTGTAGGAGTAGGAGCTAGACCGATCCACCGGTAAGGAATAGTGGTTAGGGTTTTACCCTATAAGTTACCGATCTACCAACTATAATAGTGGTTATGATGTGGTTTTTATCAAAGTAACAGAAGTTTGGATCAAAATTTGTATTAGAAGTTGTCACCCATGATCTAATGCAAAAAGAATGAAGTGATTTGGTGGATTATAGATGAAGAAATTGATGTTACAAGATGAAGGTGTTCAACATATTTGAAGGTGTTCAAATGTGTCGTGTGAAGATAGATTTGAGGAAGGATTAATCCCGGATCTTCCTTGCTCAATATAGAACCAAAAGGGAGGATTAGAATTTATCTCTCTTCGTCAAAGTTTTATCAAAATTCTTATTATTCATTCTATTCAATTCCCCCCACAAAGTTGTGCACAACATGGTTTATATAGGAGAAGGAATAAGCTTGGTGGTGACTAGCTTAAACCATTCGAGTTTAGTCCCTTAATTCAGCCCATTAATCATGGTTTAATTAATCCCATATTAAACTTAATCCAAATCATAATATCATTGGTTAAATGATACAAAGGATTAATATTACAAAGCTATACAATAGACTAAGATACATACATGAATCTATAGACATACCCTAACGTACATAAAGTATACTTAGGGTTAGGGTTTACAACAAGTTTATAAAAATAATGAATATCATCAATCTATCTATTGTTGTAATGTATCATCCCATGTATGTCATAGTCTTGCACACCGTGGAATACTTGTACACATCAATGTATATGAACATCATCTTCTTGCAAATATGTAAGATACCTACAAGAATAACTTGAATGGTTTTTAATGTCAAGCATATTAGAATTATCAAGAATATTTAACATGATAGACTCCAATATTATGAAAGCTAAATCATCTTTCTTACCTTGAGGATTAGAATGAATATGACAGTCATTATGTTCAATGGATGCTCCTGCATCATAGTCCCCAAGTTGAGAAGAATTTGCCCTCAAATTTTCATCAGAATAATAAGGAGACAAATCACCAACATTAAAATTTCTTGAAATTCCACCATAAAAATCTGGAAGTTCAAGTTCATAAGCATTATCTCCAAACTTCCTAAGTTTTTTAAATGGACCATCGGCTCTTGGCATTAACTTATTTTTACGTAAATTAGGAAATCTGTCTTTACGTAAATGTAACCAAACTAAGTCACCAGGAGAAAACACATAAGAGTTTCTATGCTTATTCGCTTGAGCTTTATACTTGGCATTAGATTTTTCAATACGATTTTTGATTTTCTCTTGAATTTGTTGAAGAAATTTTATTCTCTCTTTAGCTTCATAGTTTTTCAATTCACCTTTTTTCAATGGAATCACGTTAATAGGCATGTTAGGATTGACACCATACACACTAAGCATATTCCATAAAGTTTTCCAAAAATAAGTCATAAACTTGACATAAGCAGTATTTGAAAGGGTGATACAAAAACTCATATTTTCTTTCACAAATCCTTTATCCATAAGTTGTTGTATTTGTTTTTGTAATTCCTTAGCTTCTTCTGGGTTACATCTATAAATCGCTTTATTAGGAATAGGCATACCAGGAACAAGATCAATAGCATGTTCTATATCTCGTTTAGGTGGTAATCCAGGAGGTAAGTCATGAGGAAATACATCATTATACTCATCAAACAACTTAATCAAATTAGGATCTCCAAGTTGTTGTTTTTCAAGTTTAGAATCTTTAGAAACTAAAGAATAACAAATTCCTTCTTCTTTTATACATTTTTCCATAGCCTTTTCATGTAAAAATAATCTCTCTTTATCATCACTCAAGGGCATATGATCATATAAATAAGGTTTGACCCTATACAATTGTTTTTCCTTTTTCACCACATATTCATTAGTTACCCCATCATGAGTTGCTTTTCTATCAAATTGCCATGGTCTACCCAAAAGTAATCCACAAGCATCCATGGGTAAAACATCACATAGAACTTCATCATGATAGTCTCTAATAGAAAATGTGATTAAAGCTCTTTTGTTTACTTTAGCTCCTTTATCCTTATTTAACCATTGTAAAGAATAACGTTTAGGATGATTAGTAGTTTCGAAACCAAGTTTCTTAACCATTGCCTCACTAGCAACATTAGTACATGAACCACTATCAATTATACAAACTGTATAACCTATTTTACACTTAGTTTTAAAAATATTTTCTCTTTGAGTAGGTGTAATACTAGCTTATATTTGCAAGACTCTTTGAATTACAAAGCAGGGGTCTCCTTCTTCTTCTTCCATAGTTAATATTTCATTAGGAGATTCAACTTCTAATTCATCATCACTACATGGTTCCATGTTTTCTATTTCATGTAAGGTTAAGGCTCTTTGGTTAGGACAATCTCTAGCAAAATGTCCATATCCTTTACATTTAAAACATTTTTTATTAGCCATTTCAACAACCTTATTTTTACCTTTATCATCTTTTTTATTCTTTTTATCATATGAAAATGTTGATTTAGGTGTAAAGGTGTTAGAATAGGGTTTAATCGAAGTAGAGGCATTAGACTTAACATAGGCTTTTGTTGTCTTGGTTTGTGTTTCAATCTTCATAGCCAATTTTATCAAGTCATTAAGAGAGTCATAAGAGTACATATCAAATTTGTCTCTTATTAAGTTATTCAAGCCACCTAAGTATCTAGCACATCTTTGTTCCTTTCTTTCATGAACATCACAAATAAGGGCTAGTCTTTCAAACTCTCTAGTGTATTCTTCTACACTAAATAAGCCTTGCCTTAGAGTAGTCATCTTAACATACATATCTTGTTCATAGTCTGTAGGCACAAATTTCTTTCATAAGTGATTTTTAAGTTTTTCCCAAGATTTGATTTTAGACTTCTCTTGTCTTTCTCTAGTTCGCTTTAGGTTACTATACCAAATTTGAAGAAACTTTTTGAACTTTAGAGTAGCTAATTTGCACTTTCTATCATCATAATATTCTCTAAACTCAAAAATAGCTTCAATCTCATGCAACCAATAAAAAAATGACTCCACATTCAAATCACCATCATAATATTCTCTAGTTCGCCATAATGTTTAATACCTTGATCTTCATGGTGTGGATTTCTTACATGGAATGTAGGTGCTCTTCTTTGGTTGCTTGAGACTAAAGAATTTGCCTCCTCTTCTCCATCTTCAAGATGAGAAATATTGAAATTTCCACATCCATTCTTGGTATGGTAAATCGGCTTCATTCTCCCTTCCACACTATCATGTGTGGTTTCCATTCGAGGTTGCCATGGTTTATACTTCTCTCGGTCGGCCAACTTTGCTTCTACACTTTGGAGTTGATGTTGTAGTGTGTTTTGAGTCTGTATTTGGGAATCCATGTGTGTGCTGAGGCTTTTGATGGAATCAAACAGGGCACGCACCTCTTCACTAGCCATGGTGAAGGTTGACACACAATCTTTCTTGATGCACACAATATATCTTCCACAAATGTAGGTGCTGGATTCGTTTTGCCTACAACCAAACAAAGCACAAACCAATTTCTAATTCAAAAGAAAATATCAAACAATACCTGAAATCTTTATCTAGTCACAAAGTATATCTTTCAACCCCAAGAATAGCCACTGCACGCAGGAACATAAAAACAATGAAAGATTAGTAATAATAGGTGTGAAAATGATTCACATAAAATCATAGAATATGTTTCTATGTTATCAATAAAATCGTATCTTCTAGTAGGAGTTTCGTGTTGAAGTCTGCATGGAAAATGTATAGAAGATCCATAGGTAGATGATGGACTATTTTCCTGAGAGAAATTGATGAGAGATGAGTCAAATACACGGCCTGCAAGTTCCAGGTCAGTTTCGGGCTTCACATAAAATCATAGAACATGTTTCTGTATGTTCAACAAAAACATGTCTTCCAGTGGGCGATTCGTGTTAACATCTACATAGAAAATGTAGAGGACATCCAGAGGTATAATATGGACTTTTTTTGTGAGAGAAATTGATGAGAAATGAATTGAATACACGGTCTGCAAGTTCCAGGTCTGTTTCGGGCGATTGAGAACTGTCCAGGGATGTTGAACACTTTGAAGCTTTTCTTCTTGCTTGCACGAAGAGAACTTGAAGGGGGTTATCATTCACTTGATCACACGCTAATAGAGAGTAGAATAAAATAGAAATCAAGTGCTGAAGAGGCACACACGATCGTTGCAACCAGACAAACCAAACTGGTGCTTCTGAAATTCGAACTCTATTGGTATTTTATGTGAAAAGTTGAGGGAAAATGCAACAAGATCGTTGCAAGATTGCAAGAAATTCAAGCAAGAACTTCAATAAGACTTAAAGAAGTTCATCAAGAATCAATAATTGCAAGAAATGTTGGAGTATCCGTGGAGGTCTTGGTGAAAGAACATACAATGATTTCAGGTCGGCAGAAATCAGCTTCGAACAAATGAAGCTTTGATACCAAAAATGATGTGGTTTTAATTAAAGTAACGGAAGGTTGGATCAAAATTTGTATTAGAAACATTCACCCATGATCTAATGAAAAAAGAATGAAGTGATTTGGTAGATTATAGATGAAGAAATTGATGTTACAAGATGAAGGTGTTCAGCAGATTTGAAGGTGTTCAAATGTGTCGTGTGAAGATAGATTTGAGGAAGGATTAATCCCGGATTTTCCTTGATCAATACAGATCCAAAAGGTTGGATTAGAATTTAGCTCTCTTGCTCAAAGTTTTATCAAAATTCTTATTATTCATTCTATTCAATTCCCCCCCTCACAAAGTTGTGCACAACATGGTTTATATAGGAGAAGGAATAAGCTTGGTGCTGACTAGCTTAAACCATCTGAGTTTAGTCCCTTAATTCAGCCCATTAATCATGGTTGAATTAAGCCCATATTAACCTTAATCCGAAACATAATATCATTGGTTAAATGATACAAAGGATTAATATTACAAAGCTATACAATAGACTAAGATACATACATGAAACTATACACATACCCTAACTTACATAAAATATACTTAGGGTTAGGGTTTACAACAAGTTTATAAAAATAATGAATATCATCACTCTATCTCTTGTTTTAATGTATCATCCTATTTATTTCATAGTCTTGCATGCCTTGGAATACTTGTACACATCAATGTGTATGAACATCATCTTCTTGCAAATATGTAACGTACCTACAAGAATAACTTGAATGGTTTTTAATGTCAATCATATTAGAATTGTCAAGAATATTTAACATGATAGGCTCCAATATTATGAAAGCTAAATCATCTTCCTTACCTTGAGGATTAGAATGAATATGACAATCATTATGTTGAATGGATGCTCCTGCATTAGCTTAGGGCATGATGCCCTATAAGTGACGAAACCACCAACTAAAATAGTGGGAGGTTTCTGTACTCGCATGGATTGGATAAAGAGTATGGTGTGAAATGAGTGATAATCAGAGATTAATTAAGTAATTAATCTAGACTATAAATGAGCCTTTATGTATCTAATCGAATAATGGTACGATATCAAGCTATCATGATGGACTATATGCTGTTTTTATTTTTCTGCATGGTTTATGTGATTTTATGTGTTGGCCATAGTGCATCGGTTAACTTACTCATTATGTAGTGTACCGATCATCGTTTTCATGGGTATTATCTATACTTGCATGGATTTGTTAAAGAGCATGATGTGAAATCAGTTCTAATCATAGATTAATTAAGTAATTAATCTGGACTATAAATGGGCCTTTACGTATCTACCCAAATGCTCATACGATATTATGTTATCAGGATGGACTATATGCACCTTTTATTTTTCTGCATGGTTTATGTGATTTTATGTGTTGACCTTAGTACATCGATTACCTTACTCAGTACGTAGCGTACTGATTACCCTTTTTATGGATGCTTCTCATTCCCATGAGTAGTAGGCCCTTCTAACTTATGCAGGTGGACAAAACATCAGGTGGGGTTGAGTGTTGAGCTTGTGGTTGGCTCACAGTTTGCAATTTTTGTGGCCATATTTAATCTTTATGCAATATATTTCCTTCTATATTTCTTTTATATTGTATTTACCCTTTTAAGATTTATTACCTTGTATTGAGTATTTTAAATAAACCTTTTATAGATTGTAAGATTATTCCGTCCAAGGAATTTTGATTTCGCACTCTAATTTCTATCTTATTATTGATTATAAACTTTTATGCGTACTATAATTTCTATGTTATAATCTCTCTAGTTATTTTTATGAACCCTTGGTTCAAGTTTGAAAATAATCCTTTTTAGCCTTAGCACTTGGTACTTGAACGGTCGGAGAGAACCAGTTTAGTACTAAGTGTGGTGGTAACATCCCCATAATTTACGAGTTTTAATTTAATTATTTCCACTTTAAAAAAATAGTGAATTTTGAGGTGTTACAAGAAGAAACAAGGGATTTGTAAAGCTTATGTTATTCATGATGGGTTCTTATTCAAGCACAATATTGAGAAGGTAAATGAATTGTACAAGACAAGAGCAAACAAGCATAGGAACCAACATGTTTTTCAACTAGGAGATTTGGTATGAATACACTTGCGGAAGGAGAGGTTTTTAATCTTAGGAAACACAAGCTTATGCCAAGGGCCGATTGTCCTTTCAAATTACTTTGAAAGTTTGGAGAGAGTGCTTGTGAGCTTGATTTCCTAGATTGATATGGTGGGGTATCAAGGACATTCAACGTTAGAGATATTAGCCCTTACAATGGAGATACAAATTTGAGGGCAATTCTAGTCAAAAAGGGGAGAATGATGTAGTATCAAGCACTCAATAATTGGCTTTCATAATTATGGAATCAATTATTCTTCATTTGGAAAGTGTTTTGCGCAAATTTGAAGACTAACAGATGGTTATGTTGCTTGAAAAGTTTCAAACAAGTAATTAAACATCTACGTGCATGTGCATAGCATGCAAGGAGGGAGTAACCACATGCATGATAATTATATTGGAAGGATTTTCGAAAATTATTAAGTGATTTAACTATTTAATAATTAAGTAATAAAATAGGAGAATAAAGTTAGCATAAAGTAGCATAAAGTTAGCATAAAGGTAGCATAATATATTTTAGTTTAAAATCTTTTGGAATATGCTTTAGCTAGTAGTAGAAAGGTTATATTATTCAGTAATGTCAAGAATATTAGATGCATTATGATTATGAATATTTTAATTGAACTTGAAGATCAACATTGAAATAATTTTGTATGAGTTAAGCTCAAGCAAATCGAATATATATAAACGGTTTGGCTTGAAAGTTTTAATCTCTTTGTCTGTGTGAATTAGAGATTAATCCATATATTTTATACTATTATTAATCCATATTTTCATACCTTAATTACCATAAAATAATACTCTCTTTTATGGTTAAGCCAAACCCTAAATTAGTATACAAAATCGAAGCATTAAACCATTCATTTGAAATACTAAACCATCTATACCAACAAAACGCTGCCTTATACCCTCTTTTCGAGCCAAACCCTAACCTGAACACTAAACCACGTCTCTAAACATCATCCAAATCCTCACTTTCAAAACCAAATTATCATCATCTCATCATATTCAAATCATATTCATCATTAATTCATCACCATTGAATCATCATCACCATTAACGAATCACCATCATCATTTTTCTTCTATAATTCAAACCACCATCATCTTATTTACTTCACTTTTGAACCTTTAGTCTTTAAAATCACCTTTAGAATTTAAACTCACCTTCACCAAGACTTTATCATCTCATATAAAATCCATTATAACAATTAGATCCACATAATTGAAGATTACACCCTCCCACAAACATCATTTGGCTTGTATATTTTCCTTTTGGATAAAAATTTATGATTTTAAAAGATGTTGGCTGAATTTTTCCCTATGAAAAGTGTTTTTCTTAACAAGATCAGATTGAAATTATATTGGATTTATAAGTTGTTTTCTATTTCCTATTTAGTCTATGTTTTCCGAAAGAGACTCTTTGGTTATGTAAAGTGTTTTTAGATGGCTAAAGTAAAAATATTTTTGTTGAGTATTATTGATGTTGTTTTCACTTAATTACTTTGAATTTGCTTCTTTTTTTCTTAGTAGTATGTTATTGAGATGTTGTATAACATTGGATGGTTGATTTGTCTAAGTAATGATTATAAGAAACTATATTAACCTTTTCTGGCTTGTGGTTGGATATAGGTCTGACCATTAACCACAAGATTTGGAGCTGACTTTATCTTGACATAAGAATTTATTAATGTAATTATTTTGTAAGTGTGTTGACTACTAGATTTATACCATATCCCTTGACATAAAGACATTGTTTAATGTTATGTTTGGATCGTTGAATACTCTCTTAACTGCATTATATGTTTAGAAAACCCTAATAACAAAAAGAGAAAGAAAATGTGATTAAGAACGACATCTATTATACGTTTTAGTTATTACTGTAGGACAACCATGTGTTTTTGATCCTTCGTGGTCAAGAGTTGTTTCTGAATCTTAGTATTTAAGAGTTTTGGTGCTCCTTATTGGTCAAGTGTTTCTTATTACCCTAAGTGGTCAAGAGATGTTTATCACTGATGTGTGAGATAATAGATGAATATATTTCACAAATGAAGGATCTTGAGTTTTGTTTATATAATAATAAATTTGAATAAAGAAGGATGAAACTTGATGTTTTGGATGATTCAAATGTTGTTTTGATTGGAATGTTTGACAAAGATAAAAATAATTTCTAAAGAAAGCCTCTAATTTATCTTTAGAATGGCTACTAAAATTCACTTAATATTTATCCTCAATTGAAGATGTAGTAGTAAGATAGATTCACTAAGAGTTTTGACACTAAGTTCTCTCATTAATTAAGCCCAAGTTAACCAACCTAAGTGAATAAGAGTTACACCAACACTTGTCTATATAGTATACATAATTAGTGACAATTACAATGATAAGATATTACAAAGTTTATTTAAAATATCAAAGCTACATAAAATATAATAATGATAATACATTGAGTCATCAAATAATCAAGCTTCATATCTCGTAGCTTTTTCTTCCATGCAACTTTGTAACCCTTGAATTTTCATTGTCTTGTATATTAGATATCATTAGTGAAGTCTTATCCTTGTAAACATATAAAAACTTACAAGAACCACTTAATCAAACATTATTAGAGTTATAATGAATGTTTTTAAGAATTTGAAGAAGAATTAGTACTACCTCTAAACATGATAAATCTTACCCTTCACCATGAGAAAACTGAGATGGAGATGCTCCTGCATCATTCTCCCATTATAAAGAAGAATATTTCCTCAAAGTAGCATCATTATATTAAGGAGATAAATTAATATTGTTGAAAGTCCTAGAAACTCCTCTATAGGATTTTGAAAATTTAAATTCATATGTAAGATTTTCAAATTTTCATCGAACTTTAAATGGTCCATCTACTATTGGTATTAGTTTATTCTTTTAAAAGTTTTGAAATCTTTCTTATGTGTAACCATACCAAGTCTCTTGATTAAAATATTTGGGTCATTATATTTTTGTTAGCTTGGTTTTGGTATTTATCATTTGATATCTCAACATTATTCTTTATTTGTTCATAAAGTCTTTTACAGAATTCAACTCTTTCTTTATTATCATTGTTTTTAATATCACCTTTCTTCAATGACAACATATCAATAGGTAAATAAGGATTAACTCCATTGAAAAATTAAAATTGACTCGAGTGAGTTGTACTAGAAGGTCTCTATTTTATACAAATTTAGTATGTGTAACCCCATTCTTTTTTACTTTTGTTAAAATTTTATTGTAGTAAAGTTCCTAAGCTCTTATTAGTTACTTTAGTTTGACCATCTATTTGTGGATGATGAGATATATTATAAAACAACTAAGTACCTAACATATGCTCAGGTGTCTTCCAAAAGCAACTTAAAAATTTTGCATCTCTATCTAATACTATACTTTTTGGAATATCTTGTAACGTTACTATCGCCTTAAAAGAAAAGTCTACCATAAAAATTAGACCATCCTTTTTATTACAAGGAATAAAATGTGCCATTTTGGAAATTTTATTTTCCACCACCATAATAGAATCCTTTACCATTGTGTCCCTATTAAACCTAATGTAAAGTTTATACTAACATTCTCTGATAGTTCTCAAGGAAATGGTAAAGAAGAATACAAAACTGTATGGAATAAACTTTTACCCTTTTGACAAATCACACATATCCCAATAATAACTTGTACTAAATTTATCATTCTTGGCAAATAAAAAATTTCTGTTAATATTTCCATTGTTTTATGAACACTAAAATGACCACATATACCTCCCTAATGTACTTCATTAACAAATAAATCATGTGCACCATAATAAGGTATACAGAACTTATTAGGTTTTTTTTTTAAATGTCATCTTGAAGCACATAATTACTTGAATTATTATATTTCTTATATATATTATAAACTTCAAGGAAATAATCATCTTTTCCATATAATTATTTGAAAACTTCAAAACCTAAAAAATTAGCATTCAACTCAACAAGTATCATAGATATTCTAGCTAATGCATTTGAAACTAAAACATCTCTACCATATTTTTTTTGGAGAAAATTGGTCGACATATGTTATTCATCCACTTTGGGGAAGGAATCAATTTGTACAATTTTCATGCCATGGCATGAGAATACACCCCCTATATAATTCAAGACAAGATTCTACAAGGAAGGAACTAAAAGAGAAAAATACAGGCAATCAAAGCTAACTCAAAAGCATTACATGCATGATGTCCTGATTTTTTAGGCAAGTATTGAGGAGTCTGCAAGCAATGTTAAACTGTATAAAATGGACAATTTACTTGGCAGAGTGGGCATTGTTGGTAAAAAATATGAGGTTTATCTTAGTCCAAATTTCATACACAATGACACAAATAGAGGCTCTGAGCCATTTCTTTCTCTAACGCATTCCCCTATTATGCTTATGCATCCATCTAAGCTCTTTGTTCAAGAATTTGCCTTTTCTGGTAATACCCATCCATTTCAAAACATGCTACCATATTTTAGTAAAGAAAAAACATTCAAAGAATAGATGAGTATGGGTTTCAACTTTGCATTTACGAAGCTCACATCTATTTGCAATAGGGATGCCTTTAGAAGATAGATTGTCAATGGTTGGGAGGCCTTTTTGATATGCAAGCCATGAAATGATTTGGTGCTTTTGAATGATACACTTGTCCTAGATTGATTTTGCATAGGAAGTTCCCTGCTTGTCACCTTTAGTCTATTCATAGGCAAGGCTAGATTTCAATTTTCCTCCAATAATATAGTTTTGGAGAACAAGCTTTGCATTGGCTATCCCACCTACTTTGTTGATCAGCCAAGTCCTACTAGACAGGAGTGGTTTCCAGCCACATGAGTCACCATGTTTTTGGTAATATCCCAAATTTCCTTCAACTTCAAATAGTAATGATGAACCCAATCAGCCCATAAAGAAGAGTGCTTGTTTTCTAGCCTCCAAATCCACTTGAAGCAGAGAGCTTTGTTCTGGCTAAGATCTTCCTTGAGGTCTAGACCACCATATTTCTTACTTCTGTAGATGTTATCCCAGCCCACAAAGACCATACTTTTTTTTCCTTTAGTATACTCCCAAAAGAATCTTCTACATAATTTATTAAGCTGCTTCAGGACTTCCTTAGGTAGGAGAAAGGTTGAGCCCTAGAAGACAGATATTCTCTATAAGATAGAATTTATAAGTTGTTTTCTCCCTGCATAGGAGAGAAAATAATTGGCCCAATAGTGCAGCATGTTCTTGAATTTTTCCACAAGAACAAGATAGATGGTAGTGTTCAGTTTGCATCCATGAAGAGGAAGGCCCAGATAACTGAAGGGAAGCTTATCTTCTTCAAAATTTGTAGCCTTCAGAATCTCTTTTTTAATTTGGGATGATGTGCCTCCAAAGTAGATAGCAGTTTTTGCAGGATTGGCTTCAAGACTAGAGAAAATGGTAAAGTTATAGAGGTATTCTTTGAGGGCAAGGATTGAATTTAAGTATCCTCTGGAAAAAATAAGGAGGTCATCCGCTAACAGTAAGTGAGATGTATTATTTCTAGCACATTTGGTGTGTTTTAGGTAGTCAATGTTTGGAGCAAGATTCTTCAACATTCTTAACAGGTATTCTATAGAAAGAATGAAAAGATATGGGGAGATAGGGTATCCTTGGCTTAATCCATTTTTACCTTCAAAGAAACCATGGGATGTGCCATTAAAGCAAATAAAATATTTAGGGGAAGACACACACCCCATCACCCACTTAATGAAAGGAGAAAAAAATCTAAATTGGCCAAGGATTTTATCAAGGAAGCTCCAATTTAGGGAATCAAAGGCTTTTCTGATGTCAACTTTGATCACCACTCTTGGGGAAACAGTCTTCCTATCATAATTCTTGATTAGCTCATGAGATAGGAGAACATTTTTAGCTAAGAGTCTCCCTATCATGAAAACACTCTACTCCTGGTTGATAAGTTTATTTATGATTGGGAGGGGCCTTTTTGTGAGGACCTTGGTGATAGATTTATAGACCTTGGTGGAGGAGCAAGAATTGGGCCTATAATCAGTGACAGAGGAGGGAGATTTCCCTTTGGGTATTAGGTCTAGCAAGGTTGCATTTAGCTATTTAGACATGGTCCCATTTTTAAAGTAGTCAAGGATTGCCTCACAAATAGAGTTACCAATAATAGGCTAAGACTTTTTCAAAAAAACTAGTAGTGAAGCCATCTTGACCAGGACTGTTGTGATCATTCATGTTAAAAATAGCTTCCTTAATCTCCAGGGTGGAGATAGGTTCAATCAAGAGTATTTGATCTTCATG
Source organism: Tamarix chinensis (assembly GCA_030549775.1). NCBI lineage: Eukaryota > Viridiplantae > Streptophyta > Magnoliopsida > Caryophyllales > Tamaricaceae > Tamarix > Tamarix chinensis. The sequence goes on from CM060181.1 coordinate 68,520,430, forward strand.
TGAAAGAGAGAGGCCAGGGAGATGAGGGAGAAAGTCTGGGCTTGCAGAGCTAGGGGTGCTAAGAATATTTTTGTACTAGTCTATGAAAGCATAGGCAATACCATGGGAGGATGATTTTTAGGCTCCTTGAGAGTCATAAATGGATGAAAATCTATTTCTAGCTCTCCCTTCAGCAATTTTTGCATGAAAATATCTAGTGTTTTCATCATTTTCAATAATGAACTTGATTTTGTCTCTTTGGAAGAGGTTGCTGACTTTTCCTCTTTTGAGAGTATTATATTTATCACTTAGGAATTTTTCTTCAACTAGAAGAGAGCTATGAAGAGGAATTATTTGGAGTTGAGCTTAGACAAAGATAAGCTCTTGGAAGTATTGCTGGGTTTTTTGAGTGATATTGCTGTATTTATGCTGGTGGAGCTTTCTAACGAGAGGATTCAACAATTTGAGCTTTTCAAAGACAATCTGAAATTTTGAGCCTTGAATTTTTCTCATCCTGGATACCTTTAACCATTTCCATGAAGTAGGGATCCTTTCCCCTTCAATTAAGATATGTGAAAGGATGATGGCTATGTTTGTCCCTGTCATTGATGTTGATGGTAGCTGGGGAGTGGTTAGAGACTCTAGGGGGGGAACATGACTGAGTAGGTGATATTGTTGAGAAAGCTGTGATGGTTGGATAGGATTCTATCAAGGTTTTCCCAAACCATATTTTTCCGTTCTTGATTGTGGGTCCAAGCGTAGAGATAGCTAGAGAAAGGTATGTCACTAAGTCTGGTAAGATTTAGGCAAATCTAGAACTCAGTCATGTATAGAATATAAGCAGGAGCAGTGCTTATCCTTTCAAATTTAGCAAGACCAATGTTAAAATCACCTAGACATAACCCAGGGCAAGAGATACCTTGGCTCAGATGAAGTAGATCAGCCCATAGGGATCTTCTTTCCTTGCCTATATTTTTTCCATAAATGCATGAGATTTGGCAGGAGAAGGTATCACCTTTGACTTGATAGTGAACCATTTGTTCTATTTTGTAAAGAAGAGATACATCAAGATTTAAGTTGTTCTAAAGCATAGAGATTCTACCACTTTGATAAAATTCTTAATTATTGGCAAAACCCATCTTAATAAATATCTTCCATTTGTCTTGACTCTAGTCTCAAGGATGCCAATGATATCTATTTTATTCCTTTTTATAAAAGAGGTTATTTCCATTTGTCTTTTGGCTTTATTATAGCCCCTTACATTCCAAGCTGTAGTCTTCATTAAGGAAGGGGGCTTTAGGTGGAGAGGTCACCATACATTCAGAAAGCAACTCATCTACCTCATTGAGATTCAGTTTATCTGTATCATCAGCCTAGGGGAGTGATCTGCTAATTAAGATGTAAAACCTGTTTTCACTTCTTCTTTTGCATTAGATTTTTGCAGCACTTGCTTTGGGAGATCGTTTTTCAACCACATTCAATTCTTTTTCGTATTTTTCTAGGGAAGGATTTTTCATGTCTGCAGGAACATTTGGCAACACAGTAGCTGGAGCAATATCAGAGGGAGGAGTCTAAGAAGAAGAACCTTTTAGAGCAGGTCGGGAAGGTTGATCCATAGAAGTAGGCTCAGTAGTTTCCTTAGCAATCCAAGCCTTATTTTTCTTGCACTCTGATAGCTTTTGACCAAGTCTCCTACAATGTTTACAGAAATATGGGATCCATTCATACTCAACTTGCTACTAAATGATTCATGGAAAGGGGTCTTTAAGGATATAGTCTCAGATAGAGTTTGACAAACATCAACCTTGAAAAGAACTCGAGCAAAGGCAATTTTCCCCTTGCATGCAGTAAATTTGTCAGTTGAAATAGGAATTCCAATTTTGCTAGCAATCTTACTTAATGCCTTTTCAGACCAAAAACATGGTTCAAGTTTAGGGATGAGGACCTATACAGGGGCAATGTTAGAGTCCCGAGTCTCAAGATTAAGTCCAAGTTGCCATTTTTTGAGAATCAGGGTTTTGTTTCAAATTGTCCAAGGGCATCCTTGCAATATAGAGTCTCTATCTTCCCATGTTCAAATCTGAAATAGAACCATCCACATTTATGGTGGAGAATTTGAGACTTAGAGACATGGTTCCAAACTTTATCCACAATAGTTTGAAGAGATTGAATATTTGTGTTTCCCCAACTAACACATCCAACCAATGTGTTATGCCAATAGGCAATTTCTTTAGCAATGTCCTCTAAGACAATTCAACAAGTTCTTCGATGATAGGTTAGAGACAAAATTTCAAAGGGAGGGGTTTGGTACTTTGAGTCATTATTTTGAGCCAATTAGAGGAAGCAGGGTTTGGATCATTATGGGAATGGGGAGATGAAATATCCTTCGGTTGTTTAGTCACAGTAATCACATCACCTTAATTCCTGTGGCATAAGAGCAGTCGAAAGCGTAGAAGGTGGGCTAGCAATATCACAGGGAGAGACAGGATTTAAAAAAACATTATTCCGAGGCTTGATAGGGGATCTAGTAACGAAACTAGAAGGTATGAAATCTCTAAGAATGAATGGTGATCGAGGGTCATTCTTTAGGTTTTTTTTCTTGAAATTATGATTTCTCACCAAAAGAGTCACAATTATAAATACAAGGTACATTGTTCTTTGAGGTTGCATATTCTTGACGATGGATTTTATGAGGATGTCCATGGTTGCCTTTAATTAGAGCAATGGCAGAGCCAATCAAGGAGAAACCAGAGGTTTCGCTAGGGAGGAAAGGACAAGACTACCTCTAACCGCCAACTTTCGTATTGTGTTAAATATTCTTGAATAAAGCCTTCTCTACCATATATTATTTGAGAGAAAACATAAAATCTTATACACAACAAATCCATTTTACATGCTTAGGACTAATTTTCCTTTGCCCATGCTAATACTTTAAACATTCATGATTCAAATGCAAAACAAATGGCTTAGGTCTTAAATAATGGCTCCATATTTCTAAAATTCTCATGATGCCATAGAATTCCTTATGATATGTTGAATAATTCATTTTAGCACCACTTAATTTTTCACTAAAAAATACAATGGCCCTTTTTTCTTGTGAGAGTAAACAACTTATCCCTACCTTATAGGTATCACATGTAACTTCAAAAATTTTATCAAAGTTAGGTAATGATAATACCACTAAACAACAGAGACTTCATGTTTTCTCTCACATATCCTTTTCCTATGGGCTCTTATATTCGTCTCACTAATTCCTTAGCTTCTTTTGAATTACATCTATAAGCATGTTAGGTAGGTAAAGATACAACAAGCATTAAGTCTCCTGGATGTTCTATCCCTCTCTTAAGCGGTAATCCATTAGGAAAAATATCCTTAGATTCATTAATAAGCTCATCTAATTGAGAATTATTCTCATTTTCTCCCCTAAAATGGATTCCTTGATACTAAAATAATTACAACAACCTTCTTATATAATACATTCTATCATAGCCTTTTCATGCAAAAATAAACATTTTTTATTTTTGAATATGTTATCATCATCACACTTAGAAGGTTTAAGTTTATTTTTTTTCGATCCTTTTCAACAAGATATTGATTATTAATACCATTATTTATTAGAAATCAATCATATTGTTAAGGTCTTCCTAACAAGATTTTGCATGCATCTATAGGTAAACTATCACATAGCACATCAGCATGATGATTACATATTATAAATGAGATTAAGGTTTGTTTTGTTACCTTGAACCCCTTATCTTTGTTAAGCTATTGGATGTGATGTTGTCTCTAGCCCCATTTCCTTCACTATCCTCTTATTAATCACTTTCATAAATGATGCACTATCAATGACAACTCAACAAATAGTATCTCCAAAACTTTCTTCAGTCTTGAATATCTTCTCTCAATAACTATTATTAGCTTGAATTGTAAGTACTCTTTTCAACACATAAGAAATTTTTTCTTCATCTTCTAACTCACTTAAATTATTTCTTTTGACTCAATCTCTAGATCTTCATGACAAATCTCCATAGCTTAAATCTCTTTGATAGATATACTCTTTGGTTAGGACATTCCTTAGCGGAGTATCAAAATTTTTGACACTTAAAACATTATTTTGTAGAGACTTCATTACCCTTATCCTTTAATTTTTCTTCTCATATAATCCCATGTTTCTTCTATACATTCTTAAATCTTGAGGTACCCGTCGTGTACTTAGTAGCTTGATTACTTGAGTAGTAGTTTATAGAAGAAGTACTAGCACAATGCATAGTAGATTTGATTTTATTTTAAAACCTCAAAGATAGCTTAATGATATCATCAATATAATCATATATAAAAGTTCATATTTATCTCAAATCATCATATTAAATTAAGACAGCTAGAAATTTAACACATATATGTTCCTTCGTCATGGATATCAGATATAAGTGATAACCTCTAAAATTCCCTTGCTTATTCCTCACAACATAAAAGTCCTTGTCTAAAATTATTTATTCCAATATAATTATATTTTTTATAATAAATTTCTTTCTCAAATATTTCTTAAGCATATCTAAAGATTATATTATACACTTACCTTCTCTTTCTCTATTTATTTTCAAGTTATCATACCATATCCTAGAAAACTTCTTAAACTTAAGATTAACTTATTTGCTCTTTTTCTCATCATGATAATTCATAATTTCAAAATAGCCTCTACCTCATGTACCTAATCAAGAAATACCTCAACATCAAGCTTACCATCAAAATTAAGACAATCAAGTTTATTAAGTTTATCTTCTTTTTAATGATGCCTTAATTAATGATCATTGTTCCTTTTATTACTTCCACTTCTTATGACTCCTCTTCATACTCCACTTATGAGTTCAAATATGTTTCTATTACTAGATTGATGGAATTTTAAGCACTCCCCATTCGATTTCTGAATAATTTTTTTTTGTTCTTGCAAATTTTATGCCGAATCTTGCTCGGTAAAACAAAATCCATCATTTGCAATTGAGGTCTCATTATATGAAGTTGTGGAAATTGAGTATTGGTTGCTGCCAAATTTATTGCTAGCTATTGGATTTCCTCAAATATGGTTGAACATTTTGTTCTCCCTCCATATTAATTAGCTTGCCAACATAATTTAACAAATGAATAACTTAATGATATGGTTGGAACCCCAAATAACTTAAGCGTATGGTTATAACCCCGAATAACTATAGGTTTCCTTCTATTATTCAAGTATTGCAAAAAGAAAAAAAAATTCCCAATGAGTCAAACACACAACAAAATATCTATTATCACATACAATAACAAATTAAAACACCTTAAAAATTTCTTTCCAAATCCTTGATATAAACTTCATTAAAACTAAGCATCAAACACTCAGTACATTCTTACTATATTTATGCATGAATTCCATGCTCTAACATGATATATGTGTAATGAAAATTCAAAGCACTTAAATATTTTTATGAGATATAGGTACTTAACTAATATTCAATCTGATGTGGTCTTTATAAAAGTAACAGAAGGTTAGATCGAAATGCAAAAAGAATGAAGTGATTTGGTGGATTGTAGATGAAGAACTTGATGTAAAAAGATGAAGGTGTTTCAGCAGATTTGAAGGTGTTCAAATGTGTCGACTTGAAGATAGTATTGAGGAAGGATTATCACAGATCTCCTTGTTTAATGTAGACCCAAAAGGTAGGATTATAATTTAGCTCTCTTTCTCAATGTTTGATCTAAATTTTCATTCAATATTCTATTCAATTCTGCGTACAATGTAGCGCACAAAAGGGTATATATATAGGAAAGAATAAGCTCAGTGGTGAGCTTCCTTAACCAACCAAGTTTACCCACCTAATCCATCCCATTAATCATGGTTGAATTAAGCCCATATTAACCTTAATGCATAGCATAATATCATTGGTTAAATGATACTAAGGATTAATATTACAAAGTTATACAATAGACTAAGATATATACATTAAATTATCCTCCTACCCTAAATTACATAAAACATACTTCGGGTTAGGGTTTACAACAAGTTTATAAAAATAATGAATATCATCAATCTATCTATTGTTGTAATGTATCATCCCATGTATGTCATAGTCTTGCACACCGTGGAATACTTGTACACATCAATGTATATGAACATCATCTTCTTGCAAATATGTAAGATACCTACAAGAATAACTTGAATGGTTTTTAATGTCAAGCATATTAGAATTATCAAGAATATTTAACATGATAGACTCCAATATTATGAAAGCTAAATCATCTTTCTTACCTTGAGGATTAGAATGAATATGACAGTCATTATGTTCAATGGATGCTCCTGCATCATACTCCCCAAGTTGAGAAGAATTTGCCCTCAAATTTTCATCAGAATAATAAGGAGACAAATCACCAACATTAAAATTTCTTGAAATTCCACCATAAAAATCTGGAAGTTCAAGTTCATAAGCATTATCTCCAAACTTCCTAAGTATTTTAAATGGACCATCGGCTCTTGGCATTAGCTTGTTTTTACGTAAATTAGGAAATCTCTCTTTACATAAATGTAACCAAATAATGTCACCAGGAGAAAACACATAAGAGTTTCTATGCTTATTCGCTTGAGCTTTATACATGGCATTTGATTTTTCAATATTATATCTTATTTTCTCATGAAGTTTTTTTAAAAAAAATTATTCTCTCTTTAGCTTCATAATTTTGCAATTCACCTTTTTTTAATGAAATCATGTTAATAGGCATTTAGGATTCACACCATACACACTAAGCATATTCCATAAAGTTTTCTAGAAATAACTCATAAAGTTGACATAAGTAGTATTTGAAAGGATTATGCAAAAAATCATATTTTCTTTCACAAATCCTTTATCCATAAGTTCTTGTGTTTATTTTTGTAATTCCTTAGCTTCTTCTGGGTTACATCTTTATGCCGGTTTATTAGGAATAGGAATACTAGGAATAAGATCAATAGCATGCTCTATACCTCTTTTAGGTGGTAATCCAGGAGGTAAGTGATCAGGAAATACATCATTATACTCATCAAGAAACTTAATCAAATAAGGATCGATAAGTTATTATTTTTCAAGTTTAGAATCTTTAGAAACTAAAGCATAACAAATTCCTTCTTCTGTCATACATTTTTTTATATCCTTTTCATGTAAAAATAATATCTTTTTATCATCACTCAAGGGCATATGATCATATAAAGAAGGTTTAAGCCTATACAATTGTTTTTCCTTTTTTGCCACATATTCATTAGTTACCCCATCATGTGTTGCTTTTCTATCAAATTGCCATGGTCTACCCAAAAGTAATCCACAAGAATCCATAGGTAAAACATCACATAGAACTTCATCATGATAGTCTCCAATAGAAAATGTGATTAAAGCTCTTTTGCTTACTTTAGCTCCTTTATCCTTATTTAACCATTGTAACGAATAGGGTTTAGGATGATTAGTAGTTTCGAAACCAATTTTCTTAACCATAGCCTCACTCGCACCATTAGTACATGAAATACTATCAATTATGAGTCTACAAACTATATCACCTATTTTACACTTATTTTTAAAAATCTTTTCTCTTTGAGTAGGTGTAATACTAGGTTGTATTTGCAAGACTCTTTGAATTACAAAGTAGTGATCTCCTTCTTCTTCTTCCATAGTTAATATTTCATTAGGAGATTCAACTTCTAATTCATCATCATCACTACATGGTTCCATGTTTTCTATTTCATGTAAGGTTAAGGCTCTTTGGTTAGGACAATCTCTAGAAAAATGTCCATATCTTTTACATTTAAAACATTGTTTATTAGCCATTTCAACCACCTTATTTTTACCTTTATCATCTTTTTTATTCTTTTTATCATATGAAAATGTTGATTTAGGTGTAAAGGTGTTAGAATATGGTTTAGTCGAAGTAGAAGCATTAGACTTAACATAGGCTTTTGTTGTCTTGGTTTGTCTTTCAATTTTCATAGCCAATTTTATCAAGTCATCAAGAGAGTCATAAGAGTACATATCAAGCTTATCTCTTATTAACGTATTCAAGCCACCTAAGTATCTAGCACATTTCTGTTCCTTTCTTTCATGAACATCACAAATAAGGGCTAGTCTTTTGAATTCTCTAGTGTACTCTTCTACACTAAATAAGCCTTGCCTTAGAGTAGTCATTTTAACATACATATTCATAGTCTCTAGTCACAAAGTTCTTTCTTAATTCCTTTTTAAGTTTTCTCCATGATTTGATTTTATACTTTTTTTTTTCTTTCTCTAGGTCGCTTTAAGTTATCATACCATATTCGAGCAAAATTTTTGAACTTTAGAGTAGCTAATTTGCACTTTCTATCATCATCATATTCTCTAAACTCAAAAATATCTTCAATCTCATGCAACCATTAAAAAAATGACTCCACATTCAAATTACCATAAAATTCAAGAAGTTCAAGTTTAATACCTTGACACTACCCCAGAAAGGGGTTTGAATAACGGTTTTCAACCATTATTGAACCTCCCATTTTTAAATCTTTTATAATGGTTCATAACCGTCATGAAAAATACACAAAACCTGCAAATATGTGCATAAACTTCATATTTAATAATGGTTTTAAAGTAAAAACCATCGTTAAAAAATAGGTTTTAATAATGATTTTTCTGTAAACCATTGTTAAAAAAGGGTTTCAATAACAGTTTATAAGAAAAAACCATTGTTGAAAACCAGGTATTAATAACGGTTAATACAAAAACCGGTGATAAAACATCATCAAATTAGGGTTTCGATCATTGATTATGCATTTATTATACATATTAAATGAGCATAAATATGAGATTAAACAGAGTTTTAATAACGGTTCCTAAACAAAACCATTAATAAAACATAAGTTTTAATAACGGTTTTTCATAGAACCGTTATTAAAACTATAGGTTTTTTTTAATAATATTTCTATGTTTTATTCCTACCCATATACACAGTTGTATGTTCGAATATATACCAAATATGCAATGTAAAACAACATCAATTCATACCAAATATGCAATCACACCATAATTTCAATCAATCTATAATTGGTATGCATGTCTTAATACACCAACTATACTTAGGAATAAAAATTAGTAGGCATACAACAACTTGGTAACTCTGCACCCTAAAGTAAAGAGTTCAGAGATCTAGGCTAGAAGACCGAAAGATGTAGACGAAATACAAACCTAAAAATGCATGTAGAATATATAGATCGCTACCTAATACCAAATGAATGAGTGCACATGCTTAGCCAATTGGTCTCTAACTTCATTAATTTCATCAACATTGTATTGCTGGCCTCATGCATAGGCATTGGTGAAAAACAACAACGCTCATGTTCCAATTAATATACAACTAGCCATTAAGTCAAAAATATATATGTCATGATTCATTAGTAGAAAAATATGGAAAAGCAAACATATATGGCTTGGATCTATGTTGACCGATCTATTGTGGACTATAAGATCCATTGCTCTACATACATAGTATCCACAATCATCGTCGTTTTACTATTATGGACACTATCAAATGAATTTAGTTAGCTCTCTAACTATTAGATATTAATTTGAATTAAAACAAAATACAAAATAGTTGTCTTCCTAACTACCATGATAGGCTCATACTGAAGATTCTTTGGGTTTGGGACACCATTCCCACCTCTCCTTTGATATGTCGTCTGTAGTGGCCTAAAAAATAGAGTTGGATACATAATATTATAAGTATATATACCTCAAATAATGAAAGTAGAATATATATATGTATAAATAAGCTAATGAAGTAAGAAGTGAGAAGTATAGTAACATGTCGATAAATTCCTTCCCACCATGACAAGAGATCTCAAAAGGCACATCATAGGTTTGAAGGGAATCAAACACATATACTTTATTAAGATCAGGTTGGATGGCGTACAAAATACAATGTTCAGCTGCGAGGTGAGGAATGAGATAGAGCTTGTTTTGTCCCTCAATCAAAATGCGATCTGCTAAATAGTTTATGTGCCTACCCTCTGTTATTGTACTACTGCCAGCTATGTAGTATGGGCACACAAACACAATAGAGGATATCATTCCCTCCATCGTAGCGTGACTACCTACCAACCTATATATGGACGACAATAACAATGCATATTTGTTAATAACTAATAACTCATATAACAGGTCATAAAAATTCTATTTCTCCAAGAGTACTAAAATCTGAAATATGAAATAATGCTTATGTGACATAAACGGCGACACTCATGGTTCACATCCATTCCTGATTATAAATGTCGCTTATATCAATCGTCGCTACCATGTAAGTAGCATCGTCCCTTCCAACATACTCAGGAAGACAATCAATGGAAATATAATTATTTCCAAGGTAGTTTTGGGCATAGAAATAAAATAAAGCTAATGCTGGTGGAGGTTGGCGTATTTATGAAGAAGGAATCTTTTGTGGGGCAACTGATTTTTTAGATTTAGCTCTCTTTTCTTTAGCAGCGCCCTCTTTTGTGTTGCTCTTTCTACTAGTACCTCTCTTGGTTTTACTAGCAAGAGCGGTCTTCTTCTTTAATTCCTTAATTGATAATAATAAACAAAATATGCATTGAGCATATATATATGAAAGAGGTATAAATAGTGTAACTACAAAACAAGGTCTAATAAAGATGTCCAAAGTCAATTCCTCTTTAGTGGTGAGACGTGTTTGATTCGCAGACCAAGACACGAAGCTTCTATGAGCTTTTAGCACTTTGGCTGCCTCATCGCCCTCTTTATAACAAGGTTAGGGTGCACTACCAATGGTTGGAGTGTCAATACTCACTAGCCTTGTAATTAGGGCTAAGTTGTACCCTTAGACAGTTTGCGTTAGGGTACTCTAACTCATGTAGACCCTTCCTTTCGCCAAAAGAGTTGAAAGGTCATTCGCTAACAAGTCAAATTTATGCAAACCCTAAACGAAAATATTACACATTATTAATTATTTATGACACCGAATACATTTAATAACAATTCATAGGTATATAATGCTTACCTCAGAAAGAGAAGAAAGACGTGCATCAGCTTCACAACTATCTCTGACACTATTTACATTAAGTATGTGAAACTGATCATGATCGACTGAATCGGATGGGTTATACCCTTGAGATTTAATAAATGAAAACTCTTGGTCCATTGTTGCCATCTGTTCAAATGTCACGTTCAATTTCTGTATGAGGATGGGAGCTTGCTCATTAGTGTTACGAGAACCATGAGATCGACCACGTACGCTCGTTCTCGTAACACCTAATCCAAGACCCCTGTGTCTTCTAGGGTGTTCTACAATTCCTATAGAAAAGGATACAATTTTATATTGGTTTACACCCTCCTCACCTCGTCCTATAATGTATATAATATATGTTAATTTAGCTTACATGAATAAGCATAATATAATAGTTTTCTAAAAGAAAGCTAAGAAAGGTTCTAGATATCTACAAACTTACAATTTTTGTCGCTGCAACATCTACTTCTTCATTAATATATCCATCTCTTGTTCCTTTAACCTTTTTCCATAATGTACCAATATTAATGGACGAGGTACATGGGTCTAAGTCTTGGGCTATGAGCTATAAATTAAAAAATATTCTTATAATGTACCAATATTATAAATTCGTCAATACACTCTAAATAGATAAATCACAAAATAAATACCAACTCCTCTTCAAGGCGTGCATACCCTTTGCGAGCCATATTATGCAGGTATTTATTTTGCTTCGCAATCTCTTTATTTTTAGTACATTTTTCCTATGTGACAAGCCAAAACTTCATAATGAGGTTTCTGAGATAACTAATGCAGGGTTTCGGAAATTAAAGTTGGGGAATGTTCGATGAGTTGACTGATGTGATCTCTTATCCAATCAATAATGGAAAGATTATGTTTATCGATAATTAATTTCTCAATCTTTGATGGATTTTCAATTCGTAAAGAAGTCATATGCTCTTCAATGTACGGCTGAACATCATCACCGTTGTGTAATACATAAAGATGTGCTGCACGGAACATGTTAGGGTCTATACGCCCAAACCATTTGTCTCTAATACCCTGTCCTTCAAATTCGCCTGCATGTCGAGACTTAGGAATACCAAGAGCTTTAGCATTTGACAAGTACTTTGTGCAAAACTAAATTGCCTCTTCCACCATGTAACTCTCAACAATACTTCCTTCCGGCTGATATCGATTCTTCACGTAACCTTTTATCAACTTCATAAACCGTTCAAAGGGGTACATCCAATGCTCATGAACAGGTCCTAACATCTTTATCTCATAAAATAAATGAACAGTTAGATGTACCATAATGTCAAAGAATGACGGTGGACAAAATAATTCAATTTGGCACAAAATAATCACAATCCCTTTTTGCAAGGCGTCCAAACTATCACGATGTATAACTTTAGAGCAAACGGCTTTAAAAAACCAACAAAGCCTTGTGATAGTAATTCGAACATTATCATTAGGAAGCATATCCTTCACAAGTGACAATAATTCTGTGAAACTCTTATCACTCCATCTGTTACATGCTTTTAAGTTGTACAACCTTAAAGTAGCGGATAATCACGTAAACGTCTTACAATCACCGTATAAAGGTTTCTCTGAGTCATTCAATAACTTCTTAAACAGTTTTGGACAATCCCGAACACTTTCCTCAACCTTTTGAGTCATCTCCTCTTACGAATGTCCCTTATAGTTATCAAATGATGATCCACTACTATCCCTCCAAACATCGTCATTTTCACATTTTTCCCATGCCATATCCTACAAGTGTAACTTGTATCAATTCCATACAAAAAAAAATGATCTCTCAAATCATTTGCATTGACATGCTGAATATAAGTACACTTCAAATAAGTACATACTATTCTACTATAGTCCCAAGCATGTTCAACTACAAACTTGATGAAAAACTCCACTCCTTTATATTCTCTAGACAGACGATTTGTAGACAACCATTTCTGATCCATAGTTTTTGAATCTAGATATATCCCACATGAAAGTAATTATTAAAAATTAATTGAATTATAAGTTTAATAATTCTCAAATCACTCATGCTTAGAAAAATTAATCTCAAATGTATCATGCTATTCTGTATATATATATATACGAATCATGCTAACATGTTTCCAAAATTTTATTAATGCTGATCAATGAAACTACTCATACATACAAAGAGTTCATATACATATATATACATACATACATACGTAGCAAAATATTGTAAAATTAATAGTTCAAATTACAAAAGATATACAAACTACAGGATTTAAGCAATATCAGTACTATATACCTCAAAATGTTGCTACAACTCAAATGCCTAAAAAACAAAAACTCATATCCCTAAAACTAAATCCCTCGATAGCCTTGTCGAGCTTGATTAAAAACTATAACTCTGAAAGTCCACTCATCACAATATATCATTTGATCCCTGACATCATCGCAAGAGAGTCTACTCACGGATACTCTAGGGTAACCGGGGTGGATACTCAGAGGCAAGCTATGATGATTCCTCCACTCATCATCAATGACCATTAGTTCTCTCTATATCCTATCATACTCTCTAGCAAACAACTCACCCTCAATAAATCTCGGGTGTGGTGCATCAATTTGGTAGACAAACCACTACAAAAAAGTAGACGTAGCCAACGCCCATGGCTCTATCTGACGCAGGGTCAACAAAAGTTGATAAGATTTGAAATGGAAGGGGTGATAGGATGAGCCACTCGCGTACAAATGACATAGCTCGTCATATAACCATATCACATGAGTCTGTACATCTGTATGTGGCACCATATGAAAATACGGTGGAGGGTATGTCATCTCACTACCTACAAATGAGAACCACTCAATCTTATCATCAAGGTTGTTCTCGAAAGGATCTAAATTACAGAATATGTAAATTGATCTTCAACTAACTAGACAAATCATAAATATATTCTACCAGATCTTAACCAACTATATAAACCTAATAACATCAAACTATTTAAAATAAGGACATAATCTTTAGTTATACATTTAACAAAGTGGCTAAACATCAAACTATCATCAAATCATTCAAGCTACGTATAGTAAAATCAAGTACATATTAATAAGATAATATATATATACATATATAGTACAACCTAATAAATCCTATATGATTATTATTATTATTATACACAATTATTCATCTCTATTTAATTTTAATCACAACACTGATGCCCAACCAACCTCTTCAACTTTTCCCTACAATACCCTTATCATTAGGATTTTTCCCTATTGCCCTAGTTTATATTTTTTATAATAAACGATAAACCCTAACCCTAACTCTAACCCTCCCCTTATCCCTAACCTTAACCCTAACACTATCCCTCCCCTAACACTAACCCTAACAATAATTATCCCTAATAAATTATAATAAAAACTAACACTAAACCTCATAAGATAATGATCCTAAACCTATAGCTAACCATCCCCCTAACCCTAACTCTAACACTAACCCTAACCTTAACCCTCCCCCTAACCCTAACCACAATTATTTTAGATTATATATACACATCTTATATATAAATATATTATAAATATATATACATATAATAGAACACATGTACATATAAACACACATTTTACAGAATATAAATACACGCCTTACAAAAAATATATTAAAAAAAGCATATAAATACATATCTGCATAATAATGTGAGTGCTAAAAAATATATATATATACACCTTAATTTTATACTTAGAACTTACATATCTTATGATAATAATATATATTATAGGCTTGTGGATTCTCTTAAAATAATAATAAATATTTTTATAAAATAGATTATAAACACACACACACACACACACACACATATATACATATGTAAAGGTCTCGGCCACAATCAAAAAATGCTAGGACAGCAAATATTTTCACCAACACATTCAAACAACAGATTTTGGAACAACAAACCGCAAGTTTACAATAACAAACAAACACAACCCTATAGCAACATGCATTCATATATATATATCAGTAGTGACAAATTAAGTAATGAGGGAAAAACAAATACATACATAAAGGGAGCGACGACGTACAAGTTGAGAGCGGAACCGACACGGCGGATGATGAAGGTACAAGTGTTGGCTAGTGTAACACCCCAAAATTTACTATTGAAAATTTTTGTTTAAAATCAAAAGATTTAGCGGAAGCGAAGGATAAAATTGTAAACTCGGGGGCATTACAACCACACCTAGTACAAGATTGGTTCACTCCTACCGTTCAAGTATTAAGTTCTAAGGCTAAATAAAATTAACACTAACCATGCATCAATATAAAACATAAGTCAAACAGAAGTCAGAGTGTGACTTAGGGTTTACAATCTAAAGAGTACGTTCTCAAAACATAAGCATAGTACAAAATGCAATTAAGATACAATATTAAAAAGTCCAATAAAGAGATAGGTCCGGTCGAGTCACTCTTGATCCCCAAGTCCAGTTTGGGCACAACGCTCAGCCCCACTCGTAGGTGTCGTAGGCATCGAAGACATGGTCTCCTACCTACACAAGATCAGAGGGGTCTTCTACTTGTGGGAATGAGCAACACCCATGAAACGGGTGATTAGTACGCTACGTACTGATTAAGGTAATAGACGAGCTAAGGCCAACACATAGAGCACATGATACAAGGATAATCACATAGGCAATATACGATAACACACATGGTAAGGCCTGGTTACTTTCCTTGTAACTTATTCTTTATTCTCATTAATAATATGTCCATTCCACACATATTCTTTAATAGTTCATGTGAGTGCGGGAACCCCACTATTATAGCCGGTGGACCAGAAAGTATACACTCACGGCAGAATGCTCCTGACCACTATTATTTGCCGGTAGACCGGTCTCCAGGGCAAAATGCTCCTGGCCACTATTATTTGCCGGAGGACTGGTCTGGCCCCGACTCACATGGTGTTTCGCTGTAAGTACTTAGTGTATTTCCCATGGATTAACTTACTTGCTTTGGTTTGTCGAGCACGAAATCCCCCACTATTATTGGCGATGGACTGGAAAGTATACACTCAGGACAGAACGCTCTTGACCACTATTATTTACCGGTGGACCGGTCTCCAGGGCACCGCGGATCTTGGCCACTATTATTTGCCAGTAAACCGATCTAGGCTCGGCTCAACAATCTTTCACTTTACATGATTAGTGTTTTATCCGTGTCTTATTAGATAACATTTCATCCTTGACATGCATGTCATCAATGTTCTAATACTTTTCTCTCAAGCTGGCCCGTCCCATATTTTTAGACTCCTGCACTTATCACACCCCGACATCCTTTCCCCCTTATGCTCACATCCAATGAAAGACCTACTCCTGAGAGTGTAGGTTAAGCCCAACGCCCTATGAAATCGACCTCACCTATTCTCAACCTCTAGGGTTTTCCCCTCGGAAACCCTAGTTGGACCTATGTGGCACATCTTCCTCTCACTTACCTTACCATTACTTGTTCCTTTCCCCACATCTCACCCTTATTAGATCAAACCCCAAGGCATATCACTTTACTCCTTGCATATGACTGGTAAAACCCTAGTTGGCCACATCAAACCCTAGTACCTTACTTCTTTCACAAGTAACCTCTCTCTTTTCATTCCAAAGTCTCTTCTTTCACATGGAAACCCATACTCATCTTTTATATAAATTAATTCTCACTCTTAACCTATATTCCACCATTCCTTAATCATTCTTACTTTTGTACTTCCAAAATTTCCACTTTCTCGGCGAAATCCTTAATCGGTTCCCTTATACACCCTTGCACCAACCTACGTACTATTTTTCATCCCAAGTCTCCAATCATTCTACAACTCTCCCATTCTCTTATTTACACCCTAATTCAACTTTCTCACGTAAGATTCACCCCCATGCAAGATTTAACCATCCCATACAAACACCCTAAGTCACCATGCAAATTTTAAGACTCCCATACCTGATTCCCAACTCTCATTTTTTTTTGTCATTCCTTCCACTTAAATCTCCTCTCATGGATCAAGAGGTACTTAGGTCAACCTCAAATCCCCCCTAGTGAACTCACTTTCCATTTATTTCTTGTCATCCTTATATTCCCAACTCATATTATTATTTATCCTAACATGCATGTCCTAGAGGGCCATATCATATCACATCAGAAACATCATACATATACATGTCATGCTCATGTCATAGGAAACACATACAAACATACCTCGATATCCAAGTTGTGCTACACATATGACAAGTTATCCACAATCATAGAATACACAACATAGTATGGCATATACAACATTCAAAACATACAGGTCACACATCACACAAGGCCCATAGCTTCATCATTACCTAAAGCGACGCCGGGCTTAGAGCATGCTCCTATAACTCCTTAGGGTTTTGGTTAGGATCACCTATAAAAGGGAAAATACTAAGTATTAGTTTCCCTCAAAAGTACCATCATCCCTTATTCTAGTTTAAGATTAGGATTGTTATTATTAAAGAGAGTATTATACGAAAACTAGGGTTTTTATCTTAAAAATAGTCTACTAAATATTACTAGTCAAAATATGTTTATTTTAATATTTATTGCTACACTTATATTATTAAATCTATTAGCTTTATTCTTCTAATAATAGTACAAATACTAATTATAGTAAGATAGTGATAATACTAATAATAATAATAGTAATGCTAATGCTTATAGTGATAGAAACCCTAGCATTTTTCAGGCTAAGTCTAATAATAGTGTTAGGGTTAAAATGATAATATAATAATTACAATACCAACAAAGTACACATATTCCTAAAGATAATAATGATAAAAGTTATATTTTGAATAATTATAACATAAGGGTTCAAATGTTTTTGTCACAATAATAGAAATAATAATAATAGTAATAAATAATGTTAGTGACAAGGACATTAGAAATAATATTAGTAATATTTGAATATTAATTAGTAAAATACTGAGGTTAAGTATTCTTCTTCTTTAAAAATAAAATGATAATATGCCAACTCTGGTTTTAAAAAAAAATAATAATAGTAATAATGATAATGATAATAATGTTAAGTATAATAATAATAATAACAAGAATAATAATAGTAACCGAAATGGTAATCATAATATAAGGGTCCAAATATTAATATTAATAAATAAAAGTGATAATGGACAAGGTTAGTATTAACAATATTAGTAAGGAGATAATGATAATGATAATGGTACTAATAACAAGAATAATAGAAATAAAGTTGGGTTAAGTAGAAATAATAATAATAATAATAATAATAATAATAATGGCATTAATAATAATAATAATAATGGCATTAATAATAATAATAATAATAATAATAGTTATGATAGTAAAAATGGTAATAGTAAAATAAGGGCTAAAATGTTTACCATAATAGTGAAGATAATGATAATAAGCCATAGCTAGCATTAGTAATAATAGTAGGGATAATAGTGAGGTTAGTACTAATAATAATAATAATAAATTAGGAAAAGTCTTAATCATAATAACCCTAAAGTTGTAGACCATTATTAACGATAATATTATTATTGGTTAGGAATATCATAAGGTTAGGTTAAGTAATAATAATAAATAAATAATAATAATAATAGTAATAATAATAAAATAATAATAATAATAATAATAAAATAATAAGAATAATAATAATAATAATAATAATAATAATAATAATAATAGAGGTAACTATATTAACACTAAAGTTGTTAGTAATAATAATAATGATAATAGTGTTAGTAGCAGTAATAGAAATATTGATAATAATGATAATAATAATGATAATAATAATAATAATAATAGTAATAATAATAATAATAATAATAATAATAATGATAATGATAACAATTTTAAATGCTAAGGTTGTAGCCTTTTAAATAGTATGACCTAGTTATATGTATTTTCTGAAATTAGGTTAGGAAATAAGGAGGATACATAATAATAATAATAATGATAATAACCATGATAATAAAAAAATAATAATAATAAGAATAATAATAATAGTAATATTGAGGATAATACTAGCAATTTTAAATAAAATTATTAACATTTATAAAAAATAATTTAGGGGTTAGGGAAGTTGGAGCACCACCTCAGGTTAGTGGTGGAACCCGCGGCGGCACGTGGCGGCGACGACGACGGTGGTGGAGGAGGGAGAGAGGGAAAGATGGGTATGTAGGCTAAGAGAGGGGAAGTGGAGGGGTGTTTGAGGTGGAGGAGCATGTAGTAGGTGAAGAGGGGTGGAATAAGGGTGGTGGTGTGGCTGGGAGTGGTGGTGCGCGATGGTTGGCACGGCGGTCGAAGGTGGTGGAGGGTGGTGGAAGATGGAGGAAGTAGAAGGAAATGTAGGCAGGGGGAGATGAAGTTGCGGGATGGTAAAGGAAGGTCTGATGGACGCTTTAGAGGGTGGTGGAGGTGTTGGTAGAGGCGGAATTAGCGGCAGAAGGCGACACAAGGGGCGGCGATGGGCTTGGGTGAACTACGCGGGTTGGCGATTTTGCACAGCTGGGGCGGCGCATGCAGGGCGAGGCAAGGGGTGATGGTGGCCTGGATTCGTAGAGGGAAGTGCAGGGATGGTCTTGGTGGGGGTGTTTGTTGTGGCGGTCGTCGGAGGCGGCAGAATAGGTGTCTGTTTGGGCGGCGGTGAGAAGCATAATATTTGGGCTTGTGGAAGAGGGAGCTCGGCTACAGTTTCTAAGGGGGTATTTATAGGCTAATTGAGGAGGAAAAAGACAAGGGAAGAAGAAGACAAACGGGGCAGGTGTGGCAAGACCACCGGCCGGCGTTGGCAGGTGGTGCAGTCCTGCCATGGTAGATTAGGTTGGGGAGGGAGAGAGAAAAAGGAAAGGAGATGGCACGTGGGGAGGGGAGTGATGGGCTTGGTCGGGGTTGAAAAGAGGAAAGAAAATGACAGGGATGGTAGGGGAGGACTGTCAGCGCTAGGTTGGTGGCTTCCGACGAAGATCGGGGTTGTAGGTTGTCATTGCAGGTCGGGTTAGGGAAGAAGGAGATAGGGTGTGGTGGACCGATTGGTCCAAGGGAAAGAAAGAAAAGAAAAAGGAGGGTGGTTCAGCCGGTTGGGGGCAATGGGCGATGAAGGAGGAGATAAGGGAGTTGGGGAAGCACATAGGGAGAAGGGAGAAGAGAAGAGGAGAAGGCGTAAGGCTAGGGCCTAGGGCGGGTAGGCTAGTCTAGTCGAGGGGGGGAAGAAAGGAAGACGGGCAAATAAGTGAAGGAGGAAGAAAGAAAAAAGAAAAGAAAGGAGAAAAGGAAAAAGGAAAAATCTTAAAATGGTTAGGTTGGGTATTTGGTCTTTATTTATTTATATATTTAATTTAGATGTTTCATTTTAATAATAATTATTTTAAGTATAATACTTAAATTCAATTTTAAATTAATTAGGTTATTTTGGATAAATTTTCCTTAACTTCCATTTTAGTTATTGTTTTCTCCTTATTTCCTCAATTCATTTCCTCATTATTTAATAAAGAAATTTATTTTCTTAATCTTCCCTAATAAATCATTATTTTTCCATAATTCCTAATTTAGGATTTTAGGGTATTACAGCTGCGTTCGCAAGAATGATAACATGCACATAGAAAGCCAATAATGGCAAAGGGGTGGTGGAGAGATGGTGGTGCAAGGGTTTCCCTTAATTCAGAGGAGACGGAGCGGTGGTGCAAGGGTTTGCAAGAGAAAGAGAGTATGAGAGGGAAGCAGTAGAGTCTGAAATTTTTGGCACGAAACCGAACTGAAGGAAATAAAAGGGGTTTTAATAATGGTTCCTATAAGAGCCATTAATAAAACAAGATTTAATAATGGTTCTTGTAGAAATCGTTATTAAAATATTGAAATTTTTTACAAAATTTCTTGTTTGAACCGTTATTAAATCTTGTTTTAATAACATTTTTATATTAACCGTTATTAAAATGGTTGTGTAAATTTTAACTTTGCACTTTAAATAATGGTTATTACCTACAACCATTATTAAAACTTCCCGTGCATTAATTTTCACGCATTTGATGACGGTTTTGGAACCACCGTAATTAATGTCCCGTTATTATTTCCTGTTTTCGTAGTAGTGTGATCTTCATGGTGCGGATTTCTTACATGGAATGTAGGTGCTCTTCTTTGGTTGCTTGAGCTTAAAGAATTTGCCTCCTCTTCTCCATCTTCATGATGAGAAATATTGAAAGGTTCACATCCATTCTTGGCATGGTAAATCGGCTTCATTCTCCCTTCCACACTATCATGTGTTGTTTCCATTTGAGGTTGTCATGGCTTATACTTCTTTTGGTTGGCCAACTTTGCTTCTACACTTTGGAGTTGATGTTATAGTGTGTTTTGATTCTATAGTTGGGCATCCATGTGTGTGGTGAGGCTTTTGATGGACTCAACCAGGGCACACACCTCTTCACTAGCCATGATGAAGGTTGACACACAACCTTTCTTGATGCACACAATATATCTTCCACAAATGTAGGTGCTGGATTTGTTTTGCCTACAACCAAACAAAGCACAAACTAATTTCTAATTCTAAAGAAAGTATCAAAAACTACCTGCAGTATTTATCTAGGCACAAAGTATATCTTTTAGCCCCAAGAATAGCCACTGCCTGCAGGAACACACAAAACATGAAAGGTTAGTAATAATAGGCGTGAAAATGATTCACATAAAATCATAGAACATGTTTCTATGTTATCAATAAACTCTTGTCTTCCAGTGGGATTTTCATGTTGAATTCTGCACAGAAAATGTAGAGGATATCTAGAGGTAGTTTATTTACTAATTTCTTCATAGAAATTGATGAGAAATGAATCGAATATTGGTCCTGCAAGTTCCAGGTCAATCTCGGGCTTCACATAAAATCATAGAACATGTTTTTGTATTTTCAACTAAAACTTGTCTTCTAGTGGGATATTTGTATTGATGCCTTCATAGGAAATGTATAGGACATCTAGAGGTAGATTATGGACTAATTTATTGAGTGAAATTTATGATAAATGAATCTAATACATGGCCTGCAAGTTCCAAGTCAGTCTTGGTAATTGAAAACATTTTGAGGCTTCTTTGCTTGCTTACACAAAGAGAAATTTAAGGGGGTTGTTGTACACTTTATAAAAAACTAATATAGAGTAGAATAAAATATAAATCAAGTGCTGGAGAGACACACATGATCGTTGCAAACAGATGAACCAAACTGGTTCTGGTGAAATTCGAACTCTGTGGGTATTTTATGTGGAAAGTTGAGGAAAAATGCAACAAGATCCTTGCAAGATTGCAAGAAATTAAAGCAAGAACATCAATAAAAATTAAATAAGTTAATAAAGAATCCATAATTTAAAGAAATGGTGGAGTAGTCATGGAGTTCTTGGTGAAAGAACAAAACACGATTTCAGATCGGCCAAAATCAGTGGTTATATCAGCTTCAAACAAATGAAGCTTTTATACCAAAAATTATGTGGTTTTTATCAAATTAACGGAAGGTTGGATTAAAATTTATAGTAGAAGCTTTAAACCATGATCTAGTGCAAAAATAATGAAGTGATTTGGTGGATTATAGACAAAGAACTTGATGTTACAAGATGAAGGTGTTTTAGTATATTTGTAGGTGTTCAAATGTGTCGACTTGAAGATAGTATTGAGGAAGGATTATCCCAGATCTTCCTTTCTCAATGTAGACCCAAAAGGGAGGATTAGACTTTAGCTCTATTTCTCAAATCTTTATCTAAATTTTCATTCAATATTCTATTCAATTCTGCATACAATGTGGCACACAAAAGGGTACATATAGGAAAGAATAAGCTCGGTGGTGAGCTTCCTTAACCAGCTAAATTTACCCACCTAATCTAGCCCATTAATCATGGTTGAATTATGCCCATATTAACCTTAATCAAAAGAATAATATCATTGGTTAAATGATACTAAAGATTAATATTACAAACCTATACAATAGACTAAGATACATACATGAAATTATAGCCATACCCTAACTTACATAAAATATACTTAGGGTTAGGGTTTACAACAAGTTTATACAAATAATGAATATCATCACTTTATCTCTTGTTGTAATGTATCATCCCATGTATATCATAGTCTTGTATACCTTGGAATACTTGTACACATCAATGTAACACCCCAAAATTAACTAATTATTTTTTTAAACGGAAGCAATTAAGATAGAAACACTTAAAACCTGTGAATTATGGGAATGTTACCGCCACGCTTAAATTCAAATTAACAATTCATAAAAGGATTTGAAAGATCATACACAAAATCAGAGTACGAGAAATTAAGAGTTAATTACAATATCCTTGAAGTTTTAAATAACACTTGTAATTTCCAAATAGAAATACATTTAAACAAGATAAAACCCGATGGGTCGAATTCTGGATTGCCTACTTATATTATATTTTAATAAAGGTAATAATGGTAATATAATTAAAATAATGTTGAAAAATGTTAATAATGTTAATAAATTTTATAAATGCAAGGCATAATTAAAATTTAAGGCCTCTGTTCTTTTGGTAATAATCAAAGTATCAACAAAGTAATTATACTAATAATATTATTATTATAAATATTATTGATAATAACATCAGTTATGTAAAAATCTAAGAAAATAGGTAAAGGCCGAGATAATTACTGTATCTTACTAAATAATACATCCAGACCCGTAAACAAAATTTAGAAATTAGAATACAGTCAATATTACTAATAATAATAAGTATAATAATAATAATTAAAGTTGTATTAATACTAAAAGTTTGGCTAAAGTTATAATAATTATAAATAATTTAAAATAAAGTATTTAAAATGTCTATGGCATTACCTTGTGTTGGAGGATGAAGGTGGCACCGGCGATGGTTCTCGGAGTTGGCAGGAAAATGGGTCTAAGGGGGCCAAAAATTAGGAAAATGGTTGATGGAGAGGAAGAAAATTAAAATAATTATATGGGTCTGTAGACGATAATTAGTAGGAGTTAATAGTTGTTTTAATAGGTGTAGAAGTGGCGGATGTGGTGGTGGACGGTGGTTCACTGTCTCGGGGTCAAGATTCTTGTCGAATCAACTAGCCAACTTTGGATGATTATTGTAACACCCCAAAATTCACTAATTTTTTTTAAAACGGAAGCAATTAAGATAGAAACACTTAAAACCTGTGAATTCTGGGAATGTTACCGCCATACTTAGTACCAGACCAGTTCTCTCCAACCGTTCCAGTACCAAGTGCTAAGGCTAAAGAAAATATTTACGTAAAATTTAAATTAACGATTCATAAAAGGATTCAAAAGATCATACAACAAAATCAGAGTACGAGAAATTAAGAGTTAATTATAATACCCTTGAAGTTTCAAATAACACTTGTAACTTCCAAATAGAAATACATTTAAACAAGATAAAACCCGATGGGTCAATTTTCGGATTGCCTACTCACTCAAGTCAGGCCTGCCACCCCAAAATAGTCTCTGATCTTAAACCTACACAAGAGATCTGCTCCCCACCATCGGTGGATCATCACAGGACCCATCAACCAAGGCAGTATCAGTACGGGTCCAATACTGAGTAAGGTGACTTGATCACTAAGGCCAACACATAAATACATAAATCATGCAGGACGTAAAAGAGCATATTCATAAATGCATATGATCAACCGGGTAAAAGTACAAAGGCCCAATTGTAGTCCAGATTAATCATTTCATTAATCTCTTATCAGAGTTCAATTCACACCCTGCCTTTTTATCAAATCCATGCGAGTACGAAAGCCCCCACTATTATAGTCGGTGGATCGGAGGCACATAGGGTATCATACTCTAACCACTATTATAGCCGGTGGATCGGAGACACATAGGACTACGCGTCCTAACCACTATTCCTAACCGGTGGATCGGTTGGCTCCGGCTCGCATGGTATTCCACTGTAAGTAATTAGTATCTTTTAAGCATTATGGTTTGGGACTGTTGAACTCGGGAACCCCCACTATTATAACCGGTGGATCGGTCACACATAGGACATCATGTCCTAACCAC
Source organism: Tamarix chinensis (assembly GCA_030549775.1). Lineage (NCBI taxonomy): Eukaryota > Viridiplantae > Streptophyta > Magnoliopsida > Caryophyllales > Tamaricaceae > Tamarix > Tamarix chinensis. The sequence continues at coordinate 68,545,485 of CM060181.1, forward strand.
TATTATAACCGGTGGATCGGTCGCACATAGGGTAAAAACCCTAACCACTATTCCGAACCGGTGGATCGGTTGGTCCCGTCTCAACGATCTTCCTCTTTAGATAATTAATGTTTTAAGTATCTTATTCAGAAGCTTTAACCATAGACATGCACGAATCATTAACTCATAAATTCCATATTCATCATCATACTTTATTCACCAATTACACATGTGCTACCACCAAACCCTAGACATGCACCACATACCCTAATTGACCCCCACAACCATAGTCAATCACTCCAAACCCTAATTCAGTCACCTCCATACCCTTATAATGTCTTACGTATTATTTTTCACCCAAAACATTCAAACACCCAAATAACTCTTCTACTTCCTCCCTTACATCCCAAATCAACTTTTCACACGTAAATTTAATACCCATGCAGACATTAATCTCCCCATGCAAACCTTCGAACCTTTTTCATGCAAACCCTAAAATTCCACGTGAAACCCTAGATTTAATCATGCAAACCTTAATACCACCATACAACCATCAATATCACCATGTAAATCTAATACCACCATACAACTATAATTGCCACCATTTGAACCTTAATATCATCATACAAACACTAATACCAACATACATCCATTAATACCACCAGGTAAACCCTAGATTCCGTCATGCAAAACCATAAATTCAATTCAACCAAAACCAAAGATTCACCCATACCAAACCCTAAATTCAAATTATAAAGATTCTTCCATACCAAACCCTAAATTCAAGCCATAATGATTCTTCCACATAAAATTATAAATTAGAATCTCCCAAGGAAAACTATAAATTGAATTCCCCCCAAGCAAATCATAAATTAGATTCCCCCATATAATATCATAAATTACATTTTCCCAAATAACGTCATGAATTAGATTCTCCCAAACAAATTATAAATTAACTCTCCCAATCAAATCATAACTTAAATTCTCCCATATAATATTATAAATTACATTCTCCCAAATAACATCATAAACTAAATTCTCCCAAACAAATTATAAATTAACTCTCCTAATCAAATCATAACTTAAATTCTCCCATATAATATTATAAATTACATTCTCCCAAATAACATCATAAACTAAATTCTCCCAATCAAATTATAAATTAAATTATTCCTTATAAAACCATAAAATTTAGGTCAACTCACTTCCCTTAGTCAACTTCTTTCCCCATCCTCCTTTTTCATCCTTCCTCTCACACAAACGACATCGAAGTTCTCACATACACAACACATATCATCATACATAATTAATACACATACCATGCACAACATACTTCAACTCCAAGTCATACCACATATAAAATATTTAATAATAATAAACATTAGATACATAACATGCGAAACACATAATACACATAAGCACATAAAAGGCCATAACACTCCTTACCTTAAACGACACCGGTCTTGGAGCATGCTCCTACGCCTCCTTAGGGTTTTGACTGGTTTTACCTATTATGAGGGAAAAGCAAAAATTAGACTCTCTCCTATCAAAATAATATTAAACACTAATTTAATATAAGAATAGTTTTTTTTTATAAAATAATAATAAAAAAATACCAAAATAATATCAATATTAATATTAATAAGAATAATAAAATAGTAGAAATAATAATAAAAAGGCATTACTCAAAAATAAAGTGAAATAAGGGCTTCAGACCCTTTGCCAAACTAATACTAAAAAGATTATTTGTAAATTAAATAACCCAATTTAGAAATAATAATAATAATAATAATAATGATTATGATAATAATAATAATAATAATAACAATAATAATAATAATAATAATAATAGTAACATTATTAACAACACTAATGTTGAAATATTTGTATTAATAATAATAAATAAGAATAATGGAAATTCGAAATAGAAAATAATAAAAAAATCGAATTAAAATATATTAGGCTTCAGCCATCAACATAAATAATAATAAAATATTAATACTAATAATAATAATGATGATGCATATTAAAATATAAATATTAAGAATAATAATAATAGTATTTATATGTAAATAATTGAAATAAAATAATTTAAGGGTTACAAAAATAGGGAAAATAGCTGAGAGGGTCTAGGGTTCAACCAAATGTTGGTGGGGATAGGCGGCACCGGCGGCGGAGCACGGTGGTGGCGGCGGTGGCCGGAAAAAGAGAGGAAAGAAGGGAAAGTTGCATGCTAGGAATAAGATAGGAAGAATGGAGTTGGAAGTTATGGGAAGAGAGTGGAGGAGATAAAGAAAGAGAGGGGAGGAGAACGAGAAAAAGGAAACTAAAGGTATGGGAAGGTAGGGCAGGGTCTGAAGCACATTTTGGGAGGTGAAAGAAGCGGCCTTAGCGGAGGAGGAGGTGGCTAAGGGCGGCGCGAAGGGTGGCGGGGCAGAAAACAGGGTTGATCGGGAAGGGAACTTCGCATAGCTGGGGCGGCTTGTGCAGGAAGAATCGAAGGGTGAGGTAGATTTGGTTAGCTAGAGGGAGGTGTAAGGATAACACGGGTGGCCAGAACGGGCGGCGAAGTTGGCCGTAGACGGAGGACGAGGCATCTAAAGAAGTGGCGGCGACAAGGAAGGATTTCTGGGTTAGGAAATCCAGACTCGAAACAGGGTAGATTGTGAGGGTATTTATAGGGAAAATAAGATAGGGTAGGGTTCTTTGGGTTAGCTACATGGTGAGGCAGGTAGGGTTAGGGTCAACGGCGGCGAGGTCGGCCGGTAGGAGTCAAAACGGCCATGGGTGTGCGCAGGAGAGAGAGAGAGAGGATGGCGCGAGAAGAGGGAGATTTGGTCGGGTCAAACGGTTTCCGAAACAAATGGGAAGAGGAAGGAATGAAAATTCCAGTTAAATGAGCGGGATCGGTGCTAGAAATCTCGGTTGGACGGCGGCGACAACGTTGCAGGTGCAACGTCGGGGAAGGCTAGCAGGCGCGAAGGAGGAAGAAGAAGAAAGGGCTGGGTAGGGCGGTTCGCGAGGAAAGAAAAGAAATAAAAAGGGGTAGACCAGGCCGGTCGGTGCGAGGGAGGCTGTCATTAAATGGGACGACGCGTTTGGAGAAGGTGAGAGATTAAAACGCGATGCTACGAGGGACGGCGAAAGGAGGACGCGCGGCACGGGCTGGGCCGAAGGAAGAAAGGAAGACTAGGCCGCCGGGCTGGCCTAGTTCGGGGAGAAGAAGGAAAAGAAAAAGAAAGGAAGAAGAAAAAGAAAAAGAAAAGGAAAAAGGAAAAAGGGATAAATAAAAATAGTGGGTTGGCTCAATTAAATTAATTAGAATATATGGGATATTTAAAAATGATAATATTTAAAGAAAATAATATTTAAATCCTTTTTTTAGGCTAAATTAGGATTTTTAAAAGATTTTTCATAAATTCCTTTTTAATTAGCAAAACATCCTGATTTTCTCTAATTAAATTATTTGTAAAATTAATATTAATTTGAAAATATTTTCTCCTTCTTATTTTAAATAAAATAATTTATTTAATAAATTTTCAAAATAAAATGCTTAATTAGCTAAAATACCCAAATTCTCTTCTAATAAAAATACTTATAAATTTCTTCTTGATTTGCCCTAATTAATTCAATAAAAAAATATTTTATTTAAATAATTCTTATAATAAATATCCTTTAAATGTAGTTTATGAAATTAGAAATTTTCGGGGCATTTCAATTATAGAAGCTTGCACACGATGAATCGAGGAATAAGGTTAGTTTAATTAATAATATAGTATTACAGGGAAAAGATTGGTAGCAAGAGGAGGTGTTGAAGTTGGTCGGGGGATGAGATAATGGCGTCTGATGGGGCGGTGGCAGGCATATGTCTCTTAGGGTTTTTGAGAAGATGAAGTCTCGAAAACATCCACCATTAGGCTATTTATAGAGTTTAGATGGGTTATTATGGTTTTGGGGGTCGCTTGGATGGTATTTATTGCTAGGGTTTTGGTGGCTGGTGACAAAAATCGACCGGCGACTGCTTGGGTTTGGTCGATGGTTCGAGAAGTAATAAAGAGGGAACAAGTGAGAGTTGAGGATAATTGATCATGCCAAAGCTCATGTGTGGGTCGAGAGAAAGAAAAATAAGGGTGAATCGGTCAGTGAAGTTCTGCGTAGCCGTCGCCGCCATTATCGGGCGCAGGAGTTGCAGTAGCGATGATGAAGGAGAGAGGAGGAAGAAAAAGGAGGAAGGGGGTGGGACGGTTGGCCGGGAAGGAAAAGAAAGAGGTGAACCGGACCGGTCGCGCCAGTTACGTCGTTCATTAAATGAGACAACGCATTGAGAGGCGAGAATGGACGAAACGCAGTGCGTAGAGGGGAAGAAGAAGGGCGAGGCCGCGCGGGCTGGGCTGCAGGAAAAGAAGAAGAGAAACTTGGCCGCGAGCTGGCCCAGTTCGGCGAGAAGAAGAGGAAAAAGAAAAAGAAGAAAAAGAAAGAAAAAGGAAAGTAAAAAGGAAGAAAGAAAAATAAAAAGGAAAAAGGAAAGGAAAAAAAATTAGGTTAGGGCAAATTAAATTAATCTAAATATTTAGGATATTTAAAAATAATAATATTTAAATAAAATAATCCTTAAATCCCTTTTTAAGCTAAATTAGGATTTTTAAAAGATTTTTCATAAATTCCATTTTAATTAGAAAAATACCCTAAATTTCTCCAATTAAATTATTTATAAAGTTATTATTAATTTCAAACTATTTTCTCCATCTTATTTTAAATCAAATAATTTATTTAGTTAAAATACCCAAATTCCTCCTAATTAAAATACTTATAAATTTATTCTTGATTTGTTCTCAATAATTTCCTTTTATTTTAAATTAATTAATATACTTAATTAACTTTTATAATAAAACCTCATTTAAATATACTATTTAAAATTAGAAATTTTCGGGGCATTTCAATCAATGTGTATGAACTTCATCTTCTTGCAAATATGTAACATACCTACAAGAATAACTTGAATGGTTTTCAATGTTATGCATATAAGAATTATCAAGAATATTTAACATGACAGGCTCCAACATTAAGAAAGCTAAATCATCTTCCTTACCTTGAGGATTAGAATGAATGTGATAATCATCATGTTCAATGTATGCTCCCGCATCACAATCCAAATGATGGACTACACTCCACTTATATTAGCATACATAGTAACATAGATTTAACTTACTTTCAAACATATAAATGTTGACTAAAACATAAGCATCCATTTGGTTTTCATGCATTTAAAAAATCACATATAGATTATAACATGTAGAACCAAATCAGCTCAATAGGCATAGTTCATTTACACATTTTCTTTCCTTTAAACTATTCAACATGCATCACCACCTTTTATTCAATTCCTTAAATGTAAACTTTTAAGATTCATTTAAAGATTACTATGAATACTATTTAATCATAAATATTACCATCTAAGATTAATGTCATGTATGTAAGAATTTAAGAAAATTTATTAATATTTAAAGAATTAAAACAAAAATCCTTAAGAACCTCTTTTTTTATGTCAAAGAAACTTTTTGGTTGGTTCTTCTACAAGCCATCTCTTTGTTCACTTGTGTCGAACAAAATTTATGCTTTGAAGCTAATAATTTAATCTATATGATAATAGTTGAATATATTTTACAGTGGTAGGATGTTTGTGTTTCGTGTCTATAATAACAAAGTTGACCAAAGGAGGATGATACTTGATTGTTGGGATGAGTCAATTGTATTTGAATAAGAAAGTTTGATCTACTCCAAGTTCAAAAGAATTTATAAATAGAAACCTCTAACTTATGTATATAATGGATCCTAAAATTCACTCAATATCTATCCTCACTTGAAGATAAAATAGGAAGATAAATTCACCAAGATTTTCAACTCTAAGTTCCTTCTTTTCTTATTAAGTTATTAGTTATATGGTTATTCACCGCCTCTAACAGTACAAGGCATAGGTTTTTACATATATGACATATGAGGTCGAGCTTAAATCTCCTAAATTCTTCCCTAATCAACCTTCCTAATTTAATAAGGGTTAAAACAACATATAACTCTATTGTATACATAATGAGTTAAAATTTTAATGAACAGAAATTACAAAGTTTGCATAAAATATGAAAGCTACATAAAACCTAACCATGATAATACATGGAATTATGAAATAGTTAAGTTTTCTATCTTTTAGCTTTATCTTCTATGAAACCTTATAACCCTTGAATTTTCATTATCTTGTACATTAGATATCATTGGTGAATTCTTTTTCTTGCAAAAATATATAATAATTGCAAGAATCATTTAAAGAAACATTATTAGGGTTATTATGAACACGTTTAAGATTCTTAAGAAGAATTGTTACTACCTCAAAATATGCTAACTCTTGGACTTTAACAAGAGAAGAATGAGATGGAGATGATCTTATATTATTCCTTGTCTAAAGAAATTGGAATTAGGAAATTTCGTGCCTCGGAATGGACAACGAGTGCAAGATCTAGACCTTTAGGTCAAAGGGTTCATTTTATCTAGTATTGATTAACTCATAAACATGTGGGGAGGTACATATACTTAGGGATTTAGAGATCGAGTTAGTTTGGGTAAGCTTCTTAATTAGATAACATAAAGCAAATGATTCATATCAATATGTGTTGGCTATCTCTATTTGGGAGGCTAGTTGTTTTATAGAACCTATGTTATCTACTTGAGTTGTGTTAACATTCTATAATAGATTAGCTAGTGTTGGGTAGTCTACTTTATTAGAGCATGAGATTTTTATGTTTATGGTAATAATTATATGATTTGCATGGTCATGAAATTAATGAGAATGTGTTGGTACTTCCTTCAAGTTTGGTTATAGGTGTGCAAGATAGTATGTTGTTATGCATTAATTTTAGTTATACATTATTAGACATTGGTAGCTACCGCTATGTATTACCATCAGTAAATGGTAAGTTAGTTTGTGGGTAATAGTTTTTAAGTTGGTTAATGATATTTCACATGAATACTTCACATTAATATGAGTTCTGCGTGATTTGTTAAAAGCATGCCATCATATGTCTTTATGGAAGTTGTCATCCATATGTGTTATGTGTAATGTCTAGCCTATATTGTGTTGTATGCTATCCACTTTTGTATAGTTGTTTAATATTACTAGTATGCACATGGTGGTGTGTTTGTTTTAAGGTGACAACAAATTCAAATGGGTAGATGATGAAGTTGTGTGTAGAATTTTGAGGCCCAAGTGTAAGAGTTGGATTTCTTGAATAACTTTAGGATGTCTCTAAAGAGTAACACTTCTAATGTTTTTAGTCAGACTCGGAATACTTATTTCTATTTTTCATCATTTTATTTTAGATTAGGAAGCTGGTGTTTCGAAAAGTGTAATGTAAATAGTTTTACACATCATAATTTTTCTATTTTGTTGCTTAATATTGATGTTCACCCTGAAATTTACCATATGTTAGGTGAATGTTAGCACCTCTCCTTTAGATAAATGCAGCAGCTGCATCCTCATTTTTTGTTTTGTTCTATAAATTGTATTTCAAAAACAAATTATTATCTCATAAAAATGTGGGTATTGCATGGTTGCATCAGTGTGATTTTAGTTTTAAAAACCATTCACTTTCTACTATTCTTTGTTGATACCATATGTTGATACATGACATCTTGTCTTAGACAGAGTAAATTAAACCCTAAACGCATATACAAATAGTAAGCAGTGAGTAGAGGTTGATCGCATGAAGATTATAATACAATTAGTATATTCATATCATTATATAAGTTCCCCTTGTTATTAAATTACGAAAAATAATAGCTCATAATGAAAAGAATGAAAACTAATAGTTAACACAATAAATAAATAATAATAATTCAATAATAGGAGTTAAATGACATATTGCACACAAGAATATCAACTAATTATTGAATAAGACTATTATGTAGTGCTATAATGTGATTTTAGATATGCTTGTACGTGCCCACTTACTATCATCCTCTTATATAAATAAAAAAAGGTTTGCTTATGATTTATTTTCTAATAAAGTAATAAACTAGGATAAAATCTTATGATTTAATCAATGGTAGCATTAATAATTGGGAAGCACCTAAATAAAACCATAGATATATTTTTTATGAATTACATAGTTCCAAAGATTAAGTCAAGAACCTATTTTCTACTTGTGAATGTATATCTTAACAATTACAGATTTATTATACTACATTAGCGTCTGATTAGTAATTTAATTAACTAGGTGATCAAACTAGACTATAGAGTGCAAGTCTTTGATTAGTGATTAATAAAATTGGTTTATTAATCAAACTAAAAATACATATAATAATTAAGTCGATTTAATTTTAATGATTAATTATCATGTAAACTTCAATTATTCTGCTACCCCAAATTCATCAAACCTAACATATTGAAAAAACAAGAAAATGCAGAATCATAATGCCTAAAAATCATAACTTTAATAAACATAGTGAAATAGAGTAACAGAGATTAAATTAAGCTAAAAAAATACAAACTCAATTAATCAAATAAATAATAGGAATTAAATTAACCATAATAATAAGTACAAAGTGACTAAATGAAACAAAGGAAAGAAACATGTTAAGAAATAATTACCTAGTAATAAGAAAAAAAAATCCTAATGGTTTAGAAATAATTAAAACAAAGTTGATGTTTTGACTACAATGCTCTTCGATATTCTATTGAATCTCATATATGTTACATACATAGACAAAAGGATATTCGAATAATATCTAAAATATGGTAAAAATACTGTCTGTATTATTAAATATGCGCCACCCATATATTTCTCTCACATTATGCATGCGAGATTAATTAGACAAACACATGGAAGGAATAAGTAGGAAATATGGCTTGTATTTATATAAATATGGGGGGCCTATATTTCATCTCTACTTATTGTCTTGACAAGATGCTTTTTTCGCATGGCTTCTTATTTAGGGTCTTACATGGTTACACATCCATATTTCCTTAACTCCAAGATTTCCTTTATTTTTTTTTTGCTATTCCTTAGTTATCATTGAAACTCGAGGAAAATGGTGAAATTGTCATAAAAAATGGCATAGGCTATGTCATGATATATCAAATAATTCAATAAAATATGAACATATCAAATACCCCAATGGTTTAATTATTATTTACCCTCAAGAAACATGACCAAAAAAGTATGATAAGTCTCAAAGATCAGGTCACATATAATCTCCCCTTTTGATACTCAATAATAGATATCAATTATTGACATAAAAAACATACATGTTTCACGGGAATCTAAATAGTGAAAAGTAAACATGCAAGAAATTACTTTCAAACTCATTTGAAGTTACATACATCACAACCAATAGATTCTCACTTTAGGAATATGGAGTCATTGTACTCTTATGTACCTCAAGTTTGTACTTACTCTATAAAATTATATTGATGATAATTATCGACCATACTCCTTTTACTTTTTCTATTTTTTGATGCTTATAAGCTAAAGCTAACAAAATTCAAGGGATCTTTTATTTTGTTGTAACTAGGCTACAGTTTAAGGTAGAATAAATTCTATGATTCAAATGTAATGTCAATTAATTGTGAAGCACATAAATTTCATAATTTAAACTTTTAATAACCTCATATGCCACTAGAATCTACTAGAAAGATGTTTTCATAATTATTTTTAGATTGAGCCACGTTACACTAAGTAGGTTTGTTTTATGCTATATTTACTTAGCATAATGATTTAATGATTTCACCATCCATCCCCTTCTTTCCACTTCCGTACTTAAATAATTTTTATTTTATTGTTTTTTCTTGAATTTTCTTTCAAATTTAATTCACTATTCCCCAAGTAATTCTAACACACCCCCATAAATAGAGTTTCAACCACATAAATAATTCATTAACAAATTATGTTCCACTATCCATAAGCTATGGGATGAGATATGATAAGGACTATCGACTATGTATGTAAGTTAAATATCATGAAAATAAGCTTAAAAGGTAAATGAATTTATGGAAAGGAAAAATTATACCCAATATGCTCTTTTGCTAAGGAAAAATTTCTAATACAAAAGTATTGGGAATTATATGCCATATTAGATATTAGCCTCCTAACCATAGTTGGGGTCTTACATACTAATGCTCCACCACTAGCATTGTTTATCATATTACAATTAATAGGAATTAGTGCTTCATAAAAATACTATATTAATAATTGGTTGCTAATTTGAAGGTAGGGAGAACTACCACACCGTTTCCTAAATCTATCCAATTATTCATGTAAGGACTATTCTCCATCCTTTCTTATGCCACATTTTCTTTTCTAATATTCCTAGCCCTAAATGATGGAAAGTAATTTATCAATAAAATGCTTTCATATCAACCCAAGAATTAAAAAATCTAGAAGACAGGTCATATAACCACTGTATAACATCATTAGTTAATAAACAAAAAAGAAAGCTTTTAATTTAAGATGATATATACTTACTCCTCTAGTTTCATGCTAGAACAAGCTATATGAAGTTCCTTGAGAAATTTGTTCTCGTGACTATTTCAACTTGATCTAGATGATAGAAAGCACATGTATCTATCCAAGGCTAATTTTACACTCATCATGTTCATCAAGATATTTAATGCCAGAAGATTAGGATTAAAAATAGTAGTTGAAAGCTCCTTCAAATGTCAATTTTCCATTGTTTCTTCAATAATTTCTTTAAAATTTTCTTTGATGCTTTCTTCAGATGATGATGAGCTATCACTCAGTGGTAAAGGAACAGTAAAAATGTGGTCTATTCATGTTCAAGTTATGTTAGCTATCGAAGATTAAGAATTAGGATCTACTAATTAAATGATTTTATGTTAGTTTTTACTAGAAAATAGTTTTAAATGTGGATTCCTATTTGACATATAGAAAGGAAAAAATGGAGTTGTAATGAGAAGTAGAGATAAATAAATAAATGAATAAAATGATATTATAAATAAGAAATAAAGTTTCTAGTCCCAATGAATGGTAAAAAATTATACGTGATGTGGTAGACATAATAAATTAAACCCTAAACATACACACAAATAGTAAGAAGTGACTAGGGATTGATCCTAAAAATACTATAATTTAATTCATATATTCCTATTATTTTATAAACTTTTTGATTTACCAAATTAGTAAACGTAATAACTAATGATGAAAAGAATAAAAGCTAGTCATTAATATAATAACTTAATAAAAATTATGGGATATTAGGATATTAAGCATAGGGATATCAATTGATCATTGAACAAAATTCTTATCTAGTATTTCAAATGTTAACCAGTACAAGCTTATATGACCAAGGATGCTTTGAACATCTAATGGTTTAGAAACAGTGAAATAAAATTTGAACATCTAACAAGGATGCTTTTTGATATTCTTTTTGTCCTCATATATTTCTTATATATATATATATCTATGTGTGTGTGTGTGTGTGTGTGTTTGTGTCTAGATAGAAAGCCATAAGAAACAAATATAATGTAAAGAGAAAATGTGGTTCCTCTTATTAATGCGGGGCACCCATATTTTTGATCTAACATTATACATATGATTTGAATTAGTAGAACATATGGGTGGAATACACATAAAATACATTCATTATTTACATAAACAAAGGGCCCCATATTTCTTCATATGATTTCTATTTTAGCATTTTACATGATTGTATATCAAAATATCCATGACTCCAAGCTTCTTTTTCATATTGTTCTTCTTTCTCTTAATTATTGGCCCAAATTACCTTAATTTCATCTTGTCTTACAAAACTAGGCTAATAGGGAAAACTCAAGGATAAGAGTGGAATTAGAATAATGAATGGAATAATCTAGGTCAATATACCTCAAATAATTCTATAAAATATGCATCTATTAATATCTAAGATTTTGATTTTGAAAAGTTTGTTTGGTTTTGAAATTCAATTTTTTTGATTATAATCTTTAAAATCTTCTCTTATAATTGAAAACTTGTGTAAGGTATATAATGAATGTGAAACAAGGAGTTAATATAAGCTATTTTTTAGTGTCACATGTGTCTAGATTATTTTTTCTAGTACTATAGTTGGTGTTGATATTTAAGATTTGGAAAAGGTTGAAGTGATTGTTGATATGTAGGAAAATCAAAGGTTGATTTTAAGGGAGAAGTACCCCTTGTTAGTCTTTTTTACTAGATAATATGGTTGGAGGGTTTATATGTTCATAGTGCTTGAAAAATTAGTATGCTATAGAGAATGGTAATCATTTGTTACATATTATAAGTGAGTGACTTTTCCCTTGATGAATTGAGATAAATATTATCATTAGAATTTTAAGTAGCATTAATATATGGTGAAGATTGGATATATGTATGATTTGTTTTATTCTGATTTAGAATTGAGAAGATAAGTGTGGATAGCTTATGTGTCTTGAATTATTCAAGATGTTTCTAAGTGTTTTGAATGTTTAGAAGGATTGGGTTGATGGAGTTTAGGAATAGGATGAGACTAGTTATTTCATTCAAGTTGGATGTGAGGTTTTGTTATTGAATCATAATTTATTTTTTAGTATGTGGAGGTTGTGAATAATTTCATTAGGATATCATGTGTTGAGATATCACTAACCACTTATAGATAAAAAAGGAATTGAGTATGATAGATATTTCTTATGAGTTGCAGTTATAACATGTGGCCTAATGTTGAATTTTTAAAGGTAAGGGTTGTTTGGGACCTATAGTTATCAAGAGTTGTTTATGAATGTTAGTGGTCAAGAGTTGTTTATGACCCTTAGTATCCAAAATTTTATTTTCAAACTTACTGGTTAAGAGATGTTTATAACTTCATTGTCTACATAACTTAAAAGTAGGTGAGTACACATGCTTGGCCCACTGCTCTCTCACTTCATCAATTTCTTCAACATTGTATTGCTGGCCTAGTGCATAATCATCGGTGAAAAACTAAAAATCCCAAGTTTTGATTAATATACAGTTAGCACTTATGTCAAGTACCAAACATATATGTCATGATTCATTAATGTAAAAATATAAAAAAAAAACATACATGGCTTGGATCTATGTTGACAGATCTATTTTGGACTATCAGATCCATTACTCTACATACATAGTATCCATAATATTTGTCGTTTTGCTGTTGTGGACACTGTCAAATAAATTTAGTTAGCTCTCTAAATATTAGATATTAATTTTAATTAAAATAAAATACGAAATAGTTACCTTCCTACTTACAATGACAGGCTCGTATTGAACATTCTTTGGGTCTGGGACACCATTCCCACCTCTCCTTTGATATGTTGTCCGTAGTGCCCTAATAAATAGTGCTTGATACACAATATTGTAAGTACGCATATATACATCAAATAATGAAAGCTAGGTGAATATATGTATAAATAAGCTAATGAAGTAAGAAGTGAAAAGTATACTAACATGTCAATAAATTCCTTCCCACCACGACGAGCGACTTCAAAAGGCACGTCATAGGTTTGAAGGGAATCAAACACATAGACTATATTAAGATAAGGTCGGAAGGCATACAAAACTCAATGTTCAGTTGCGAGGTGAAAAATGAGATAGAGCTTGTTGTGTCCCTCAATCAAAAAGCGATCCGCTAAATAGTTTATGTGCCTATCCTCTCTTATTGTACTACCGTCAGCTATGTAGTATGGGCAAACAAACACAATAAAGGACATCATTCCCTCCATCACAGCTCGAGTATCTACCAACCTATGGATGACAAAAACAATGCATATTTGTTAATAAATAATAACTCATATAAAAGGTCATAAAAATTCCAATTGTATAAGTTAAGAGTACTAAAATCTTAAAATGAAATAATACTTACGTGACATAGACGACGACACTTATGGTTGACATCCATTCTTGATTATAAATTTCTCTTATGTCAGCCGCCGATACCATGTAAGTAGCATCGTCCCTCCCAATATACTCAGGATGACAATCAATGAAAATATAATTGTCCCTGAGGTAGTTTTGGGCATAAAAATTTAATAAAGCTAATGCTGGTGGGGGTTGGCTTTGCTGATCTAAAGAAGGAATCTTTTGTGGGGAAACTGATTTTTCAGATTTAGCTCTCTTTCATTTAGCAGTGCCCTGTTTTGTATTGCTCGTTCTGCTAGTACCTCTCTTGGTTTTACTAGTAGAAGCAGTCTTCTTCTTTTTTTTCCTTTTTTATTCCTTTTTTATTCCTTAATTGATAATATTAAACAAAATATATATTTAGCATATAAATATATATATGAAAAAGGTATATATAGTGTAACTACTAAACAAGGTCTAATGAATATGTCCAATGTCAATACCTCTTCAGTAGTGAGACGTATTTAATTCGCAGGCAAAGCCACGAAGCTTCCATGAGATTCTAGTACTGTGGTTGCCTCATCGCCCTCTTTATAATAAGGCAAGTGTGCACTGCCAATGATTGGAGTGTCAATACTCACCGGCCTTGTATTTAGGGCTAAATTGTACCCATGGATTGTCTGTGTTTGTGACTGATGCAGACCCTTCATTTTGCCAAAATTGTTGAAAGGTCATTCGCTAATAAGTCACATTTATGAGAATCCTAAACAAAAATATTATACATTATTAATAATTTATTACACCAAATACATTTAATAACAATTCTTAATTTGTAATGCTTACCTCGGGAAGAGTAGAAAGAAATGCATCAGCTTCACAACTATCTCTGATGCTATTTACATTAGGTATGTGAAGTTGATCATGGTCTACTAAATCGGATGGCTTATACCCTTGAGATTTAATAAATGAAAACTCTTGCACTATTGTTTCCATCCATTCAAATGCCACGTTCAATTTATGGGTGAGGATGGCGACTTGCTCATTAGTGCTACGAGAACCATGAGATCAACCACATATGCTTGTTCTTGTAACACCCAATCCAAGGCCCCTGTGTCTTCCAGGGTGTTCTACAATTCATGTAGCCTGGGACATAATGCTATATTGGTCCACCTCCTCACCTTTTGACGTTTCAAGTTCGTCCTGTAAATTTAACTTATAGGAATACACATAATATAATAGTTTTCTAAGAGAAAAATAAGTAGGATTATAGATATCTACAAACTTACAATTATTTTGGCTGCAACATCAACATATTCATTAACATATCCATCTCTTGTTTCTCTAGCCTTCTTCCATAATGTACCAATATTGATGGACGCGGTACATGGGTCCAAGTCTTGGGCTAGGAGCTACAAACAAAAAATATTCTTAATTAAGAATATTATTATAACATTCAACATTTACATGTAAATAGATAATCACAAAATGCATACCAACTCCTCTTCAAGGCCCGCATAGCCTTTGCGAGCCATATTATGCCGGTATTTATTTTGCTTGGCAATCTCTTCCTATGTGACAAGCCAAAACATAATGACATAGTTTTCTCAATATTAAGCATAATACTAGGACTGATGCAAAAACTTTAATTGTTATCTAACAAGTACCTTAAAATCTCCCGTAAGATGAAAAATAATGAATTGATTCCAACTTTCTTTATCGATGAAACCGTATCATTTGGGTGGATTCTGTCGTAGATAACCATCCCTCTTTCTATACATTTTTTTATGAGCTAAATATGACCTAAAGGTTCTTAGATGCTCTCCACAATGTCTAAGAAGCCATTTCTTCCTACTCTTTCGGACATTGAACACCCTCTGCAAAATAAGACATGTAGATATATACCAATGTTATTGTAATAAAATTAATAACATTTGACATACACAAATGATTACATAACATAGCATATTTACCGTGATTTCTTGACAAATATGCTCCTTATGACCCTGTGGAACCTGCTTCCAATTATTATAGGAGATAGGAACACGGTTACGGGTCATAAGTGAAATGTAGGTCAAGAACATATTTGCGTAAGGGCCGATGGGAAGATTGTAAGTATTCCATCCCAACTCGACTACTTCTCCTCTATTCCTCATGTCTATGATAATTCTCATAATTGTAGGTCCTGTCTTCCCTTCTTTTACAAATAATAAATAAATAAATTATGTTAGAATGTTATGTATTGAGCATAATAATGTACCATTATATTATCGATACGAATCATGCTTAGAAAGAATTAATCTCAAATGTATCATGCAATTCTATATATATATATATATATATATATACAAATCATGTTAAAAAATTTCCAAAAAGATATTAATACTAACCCTAACCCTAACCCTAACCCTAACCCTAATTAGTTATAATTAACAATAATAAATGATAAACCCTAACCCTAACCCTAGCTAATTAACCATAATTTATTATAATAAAACCTAACCCTAAACCACAAAAAAAAACCCTAATCCCTAAACCTAGCTAAATGTAATTAAATCATAATATATAAATCATATTATTATTATTATTATTATTATTATTATTATTATCATACATAATTATTTCTCTCTATTTAATTATTCACTTTTATATATTCCTTATTCTCTTATATCTATTTAATCCTTATCAAATAGCAATCATTAACATATGCATATGTAAAATTTATTTGCATTTCATTATATGAAATTTCCTATATCTTATTGCTAGTCTCCTATACATATTAATGAAAATGTGTGTGTGTGTGTGTGTGTATATAGATATATATATATATAGTTTTTATGAGTGAAAATGTATATAATTCTACACTCACATTCATATTATATATATATGTAATGGTCTCGGCCAACATATGTATTTGTTAATATATAACAATAACGCAACAAATTCAACAAAAAACAACAAAATTTTCAGCCAACACATTCAACAACACATTTTTGAATGACAAACCACAATCTTTCAATATCAAACAAACGAAACCCTGTAGCAACATGCATTCATTTATATATATATTCATATATAAGTAGATAAAAAGTTACAAGGGGAAGAACAAACACATACATAAATTGAGCTAGCTACAAACATGACGGTGAGAATGTTGAGAGAGGCAAGGGCTTCAAACACAACGGAGGATGAAGATGCAAGTGCCAGCTAGCTTCGGAACAATGACAACACACATATGCAGAGTCGACAATGGCAGAGCCGTGGTGGAGAGTTGGTGGTGCAAGGGCTTCCTTTACTTGAGAGGACCCAGTGTGGTGGTGCGAGTTGGTGGTGCACGGTGTGGTGGTGTGAGGGTTTGCAAGGAGAAGGAGAGCAAGAGAACGAAGGTGCAGAGAGTCTGAAAACTTTGGCACGAAACAGAACTGTGCAAAATAAAAGTTTGATTTTAGGGTTTTAATAATGGTTCCTGAGAGAACCGTTATTAAAAAGAGGATTTAATAATGGTTCTTAAGAGAACCGTTACTAAAACATCTTTTAATAACGGTTCTTTCAGGAATCCTTATTAAAAGCTTTTGACTTTTGACAATGGTTCTAATATGAACCGTTATTAAATCCTCTTTTAATGACGGTTTACATAAAACCGTTATTAAAACATCCGTCCAAATTTTAATGTGCCCTTTTAATAACGGTTTTTAACTAGAACCGTTATCAAAACTCTCCCGCCCATTAATTTTCACGCGTTTGACAACGGTTTTTGAACTAGCGTTATTAATATCTTGTTCTTATTTCCCATTTTTGTAGTAGTGTACTCATAGTCCAGAAATAAAAGAGAGAATAAAAGATTTAGAAAAATGTAGTTGCTAAAAGAAAGGTGCATAGTAGGGATGACTGTGGCTATTTATATCCAAACAATTAAGGAGAACACTGAGGGTGTAGAAATTAACTTAGAACCCTTTCATTAATGGTTTGACTTGAAATAGAATAGATGGAATTTAGCTAAGATTTGCTGACTTATTCTATAGAGATCAAATGGAGTCTCTAGAGAATGTAGGTAAATTAGAATAGAATTAGCATTCATAAATGGAGTAATGGAAAGTCAACATGGATGGAATCTTCCAGTTGATAAGAAGTGTACCAAGAGAGAGGAGGAAGGAGATAATGCCAAGGTCATCTCTCCCCATCTTAATTAACCCAATCAACCTCTAGATCATATTGCGGCTATACTTAGGGTTAAATGCATCATAAAAATGGTTAAGAATCTTTTAGGTATGAATAGGCATGGGTTGGTAAGATTTCATTTTAGTATAACGGATTTTTTTGAAAATAATTAGCTGAAAAAATTTGACCAACTCGAAAAACTAGTCATGGATTTGGATCTACCAGTGGACTATTCTATTACAAATTGATGGGTTTCGCCCAACAAGTCAATCGCCTTAGATGAGAAACATAAATTAGCTAAAATAATAAACTAGTCTATAAGTTCATGGAACTAGTTGATCAATTTACCTTCATAACATAATAAACTCCTTTTTTCATCATGATTTAAAATTAAACTTTATCCCAAACAAAATCAAAACATTAAGTCAAAATCAAAGGCTTAAAATTTAATAAAATTCTCATTTATTCAATCTACAAACATGTGCGGTATTTCAACATGACCCTCTTAAAGAGGCTATAAAGCCTATAAAAATCATATCACATCATTACACACAAGGTCACACACACATCATATTCACAATTAAGGTAAAGGGTACTAACCCCCTAAAGGAAAAGGTTTACACATAAAATTATAACCACAAAAATAACTCTGGATACTTGGCTCATAGTTCTTCATCCATCTCTAATGTAGCCTCCTCTGTACCATGTTATGAATATAAAATTTTCACTAAAGGAATGGTCTTTATACATGTCTCTCTTGTCTTGACGTCAAAAATACCCACTGATCACTAATCAAAGGTTAAGGACACATTGAACACTAGAAACTATAGTTGAATAATGTGCAAAGTATCTGCCATGTACCTCCTTAGCTAAAATACATGGAAGATGTTGTGCACTTGTGCTAACTCCATTAGTAAAGCTAAGAAATAATCGACTTCACTAACATGATCCTACATCTTGTATGATCCAATGTACCTTTTACTAAGGTTACCCTTCCTTTAGAACTTTATGACTCCTTTGTTGGGAAAGACCCTCTTTAGGACTCTATTTTCTACCTTATAACCATTAGTTGTCTCTTCAAATCTATGTAGATATTATATTATTCCTAGGGCACTTTTATCATGTTCTAAATAAAATAGGTGTGCTTGGTTGTCTCCTCAATCATCTTGGATCCTAGCATGAGTGTCTCGCTAATGTCATTCCAACATGAGTGCAATGACACTTCCTCCTATAAAGGTGTCATCTTGATACCGATGTAAAGCGTACTTCAAATCATTAGGATGCTGGTAACCATTAAGCTTCCTCTTGTTCCCTAACTTGGAACTCTAGGCTTGTAGGACATAGGAGGCCTCAAAGGCTTGCTCATATATCCTAAACATATTTTTTAGAGGGACCCCCTCATGTGTGTGGGAATATAGAATTGTCAAAATGGTAAAATTAATGTTCAATTATGTTTTACTTAAGAAGTATAAGATTAGAAATTGATGTATTAATAATGAAGATATTAGAACAAGGTAAGCCATTGATGATGAAGATTCAAATATGGTGATGATGAGTGAATGATTATGATGATGATTTAACTATTAAGTTTGATGATAAAAGGTATTGTGGATTAGGGTTAGGGATAGGTTTTGGTTTTGGTTTGAAAATTAAGCTATGATTTTGAATTAGGGTTTTGATTTTTTATTGTCTATTGACAATGGATAATGCCAGAAGGGAATGGGTTATGGAGATTAGAAAAGATAGCTCTTAATATCTAATTCACATAGATGAAGCAATTAAAGATTTTAAGATTAATCATTCACATTGATTCTAATAAAACTGAGATGAACTCACACAAAATTTAATATTTACAATTTGCACTAAACATCAATTTAATCTTGATGTATCTCCAATTGTGGGTTCTATGGATTTATATAGCTAAGGCTACTGATTACAAGATACTAGCTAAAAGGTATAATTCTTCAAAATATAATTAGCTAAAAGATACTAGCATATAGAATATCTTAAAAGATACTAGAGTACAGAATATTCTTTAAAATGGTAGGTTTATGCTACTTTATTCTCTAGGTAATATCTAACTCTAATTATTAATTAGTTAATTAAATCAACTAATATGAAGGAAATACATTTATAATCAACATTTAATCAAGGGAATAAACTAAATTCATGGGAATGATTGGCTTGGCGTGTTAGTTTTATTATAGCAAATAAATTATGAGAATGGTAATATGATACTTAATTCATAACAGCAAAAACACTTATAGTGTCTACAAAAGAAAAACAAACCACCACCACATTAGGAATGTGGGATAATAGACTAAACTGGCTCTAAAGTTTAGGAACCACTAATAAACTAAAATAAAAACTAAAATAGAAATAATAAATAGAAATAAAAAAGACTTAACACTCCTCCTTGCTTTAGGATCTACAAACTCCAATTTTCTGCCTCAAGAGCTCAAACTTGTTAATAGGAAGTGGCTTTGTAAACAAATCTGCTAATTGATCTTCTAACCTACAATAAACCAAAATCACTTCTCCATTTTGTTTCATCCCTCTTAAGAAGTAGAGCTTGATGTTAAAATGTTTAGTCTTCCTATGACACACTGGATCATTTGAAATTGCAATTGCTGCCTGGTTGTCGATAACACTTATGTCTTATGATTCTGTTGGAGATGTTTATCACATAAGATCTTTTTCAACCACAAAACTTGATTTACAGCTGATGTTGCTGCTATGAATTCAGATTCTGTAGTGGATTGTGCTACTATCTCCTTCTTCTTTGTGCACCATGAAAAAACTCCTAAGCCTAGACTGAAACAATATCCTAAAGTGCTCTTCATGTCATCAATGGATCCAGCCTAGTCAGTATCAGAGAATCCACATAACTTGAAATTTTGACAGCTCTCAAACTTGACACCATACTCAACAGTACCTTTAACATGTCTCAATACCCTTTTTGCTGCCTTTAAATGCATTTCACTAGCACAATGCATAAATTGAGAGAGAAGATTTATAAAAAATATAATGTCTGGCCTTGTTGCAGTGAGATACATTAAACATCCAATCAGGCTTCTGTAATAGCCTTCATCAACTTTATCAGCACCATCTTCCTTGCTAAACTTCTCTTTTTGGTTCATTGGTGTGCTAACCGCTTTGCACTCCTCCATCTGAATTTTTTTTAGCATATTTTTTTTACATATTTTTTTAGAATATTTTTTTTACATATGAACACATCATCCTCTTTTTGTTTGATCTCAATTCCAAGAATGTAAGACATAAGACTAAGACCTATCATTTCAAAAGCTTACATCATTTCTTGTTTGAATTCTTCAACCAACCTTATATCATCTCCAGTCACTAAAAGATCATCAACATAGAGGGAAACTATGGGAAAATTATTTCCCTTATGTTTTACATAAAGAGTGGACTCCTTTTTACAAAGCTTATGCTCAATAGGTGTTCATTTATCCTACTATACCAAGACCTTGGTGCTGGTTTTAAGCCATAAAGGGCCTTTTTGAGTAGATAGGCTTTATCTTCTTCACCATGCATAACAAATCCCTCTGGTTGCTCCACATATATCTCTTCTTTTAAATCTCCATTTAAAAAAGCTGATTTAACATCTGACTAGAATACTTTCCAGCCTTGTTGAGCAGCAACTACTAACACCAATCTAATTGTATCTAATATGTACACTAGTGCAAAAGTGTCAGAATAATCAACACCAAATATTTGTGCATATCCTTTTACTATAAGTCTGGCCTTGTATTTATTGATAGAGCAATCCGCATTAAGCTTTGTTCTGAAAACACATATAACTCTAATGACTTTTCTATCTTGAGGCTTGTCAACCAGCTCCCATGTGTTGTTTTTTTTGAATCATTGACATCTCATCTTCCATGGCCTTTTTCCATTTTGGATCCTTTAGTGCTTCCTCACAGCAACCAGGTTTGCATATTGCTACATTGCATCGTTGATAAATGTTAGAAAACAACCTTGTGCCTCTAATAGGAGGTTCATTTTCTAATTCATTTTCACACAACTCTATTGTTTAGTTTCTGCCATAATCATCTTCAATATTATTAAAAGATCTAATTGTTTTTTGTGGGTTCTTCCAATCCCATTATTGATCTTCATTGAAATGCACATCCCTAGAGACAGTCAACTTTCCAGTTTGAGAATGATACACTTTGTAGGCTTTAGAAACAGAACTGTAACCCACAAAAATACCCGAAATTGCTTTATTGTCAAGCTTTTCGCGCTTAACCTATGGAACGTGTGCAAAACAAACACAACCAAACACTTTAAGAAAGGTTAGTGAAGGCTTATATCCATACCAAGCCTCAAAAGGAGTTTTGTCTTTCAAAGCCTTGGATGAAAGTCAATTTTGAAGAAAAATGGCTATATTGGCCGCTTCGGCCCAAAATTGTTTAGGCAATTCCTTCCCATGCAGCATGCATTTTTCCATCTCCATTACTGTTCTATTTCTTCTTTCACTATATCCATTTTTCTCTAGAGTGTATGGGGTTGTGAGTTGATGTACATTACCAGCTTCTTCACAAAATAGATTAAATTGTGTTGAGGTGTACTCCTTCCCATTATTTGATCTTAGAAATTGTATCTTGCAACCACTTTGAGTTTCCACCATATTCTTGAACTGTACAAAGACTCCAGCCACTTCATGCTTGAATTTCAAGAAAAAAATCCAACAGATTCTTGTAAAATCATCTACGAAAAGAATAAAGTATATATTACCTTGTAACGATGGAGTTATTTGAGGTCCTCCCACATCAGTGTGAATGAGTTGCAACTTTTAAGAGGATCTCCAAACTGTTTTGGAAAATTGCACTATGTTTTGTTTACCAAATTGACAAGCATTACAATTTGGCAAATGAGCAGAAAGTACTGGTAGACCTTTAATCATATATTTCCTCTTCATGTCTAGTATTCATTGAATATAACAGTGACCAAGTCGCTTATTCCAGAGTTATTGGGACGACTTCAGTGATGTAAGTTGTCTGCTCCTCCACAATTGGATAATATGAGAAGCTTTTACCTCTCATTTTAACCCTTAAAATCTCCGGACCTGTGGTTTCAAAGATAAGTCAATGTTGATTTTTGAAAAGAACTTTAAATCCCTTCTCTAACAATTTACCCACACTAAGCATATTTTGATCAATGTCAGGCACATAAAGAACATCTAAGATATTTTTCGTACCTTAGCTGGTTGAAGTTACAATGGTTCCTTTTCCTTTTGCAGAAATATAGTCACCATTTCCAATTCTGAATTTTGAGAATTTAGCAGGCTTCAAATCCTTGAAGAGAGTTTTATCATATGTCATGTGGTTTGTACACCCACTATCAGTCAGCCAACATTCACAACTACTCCTTGCTGAAAAACATGTTGCCAAAAAAAAAATGATCTTCTTCATCTTGCTCTCTAACATTGGCATTGGCTTCATGTTGTTGAAATTTGCCTTTGCAAATTACAGCTTCATGTCCAAGCTGATTGCACTTGTTGCACTTTGCTTTTGGTCTTCTCCAACATCTGAATGGTGGGTGACCCATTTTGCCACAATGCTCACAAGGTGGGTAATTTTTCTTTTTTACCTTTGTATTTGCTTTTGGCTGCTTTAACTACTTCTAACTTCATGATGCTTTGCTGGTAAAGTGCCTTCAACCACGTGATCTTGTCTCATAAGCCTTCATTGCTCTTGGGCTTGCAAGTCAAGTAACACTCCTGCTAAGGTAATTTTCGATAGATCCTTTGTATTCTCCAAGGTGGTTATTGTGCTTCATATCTCTCAGGCTCTGTAACCAGAATTTTTTCTACAATTCTGGAATCGTTGAATTTAGTGCAAAGTAATCTAATCTTGTTTGCAATGGAAAGCAACCTATGAGAGTATTCTTTTATTGTCTCAGAGTCTTTCATTCTTTGCATCTCAAATTCCCTCATTAAGTTAAGCACTTGCATCCCTCTCATCCCCTGCATATTCTTCCTTTAAGTAGTCCCAAATTGCTTTTGGTGTTTTGAGAGTCATGATTTAGGTGAAGATTATTGATGAAACACCACGGCTTCCCAAAGGTCCAACGCCTCCAAATAAAACTCTATTTTTACTGCCCAAAGGTCATAGTTGTCTCCATCAAAGGTGGGTGGAGCAATTTGTGAGAAATTTGCTTCACCTTTCATTTTCACAGGTCCCGTAAGAAGAAAAGCTCTAATACCACTGTTAGTTTTATTATAGCAGAGGAATTAGGAGAATGGGAATATGATACTTAATTTATAATAGCAAAAACACTTATAGTGTTTACCAAAGCAAAACAAACCACCGCCACATCAGGTACGTGGGATAACAGACTAAACTGACTTCTAAAGTTTAGGAATCACTAATTGACTAAAACAAAAACTGAAACAGAAATAATAAATAGAAATAACAAAGACTTAATGCAGTCGAAAAGCAAATAATTAACATGGTGCGTGCGTGCATAACAAACGACAATGTATAATAATAAAATTATTGCGCAGCATCATTCCTTTTCGCCTTGTTTCTCGAACAGCCTTCATGTGTGAGCAAAGCCCAGAGATGAGTAATGAACTCGCCTCCTATGCATAAGTGGTTGGCATGTGCCTCTATGGCATCGCTGTGATCTGATAGAGCCAAATAAAGCAACATCTCTGCCCAAAATTCTGCCAGTATTTTCCAGCGTATAAAATTTTGTGTATGTTTTTCCGTGAGCTGGCGATGAAGCTGGCGACCTTGTCCCAGAATTGAGTCCTGATCAGGAGCTTCTTTATCCTCTTGACCGTCTTCTTTTCCTAGCTCACGAACTACCTGATCGAATTCACACTGCGCTATATAAACATGATCAGGCAACAGTTTTGGAGCAAAGGCAACTAAATAGGCACAGTATTTGGAAAAACTAGTTGCCACATGAAAATCGGTGGTGTTTGTGGTGGTCCCAGATTCCGAACTCAAATCCTCCTCCTCAAAAAGATTTGTAGCAATGTGCCAAATAAGAATAACACGAGTTTGGCTCTTTAAATCGGACACATATTGTTTGATAATGTGATGGTCCACATTATTGGCTCCGAGAGAAGCCACACCATTTGTAAATTGTCGTTCGTGTCTCTTGAGACATGAGATAACCGCTTTGTTTAAGTCAGCAGAGAGAGGTGCGGTGTCGTAATTTGCCTGACCCATTCTTGGCATATCGAAGTAGCTACCCATCCAACACCGCAACCACAAGAGTTTAGGAATCGCTTTGTAAGATTTGAAAACTGAGTACTGAGCAAGAGTTTTTTTGCAACAGCCGCTTCTTGCCGTACAGCAATTCATGAAAGTAATTAGACGCGATGCTCTTAAACGACAGGCAAATTCTAGCACCTTCTTCCAAACTCTCTGGAATTGGGTGTCAGGCAGCTCTTCCTGATCGAGGTACGCACAAATGTATGTGACTCGCGCCCAATCGGAAAGGAGGAAATCGGCCACCTGGGCCAACTCGAGAAAAATGATTCCCAGTATGACGAGCCTGGTAAATCCTGTATCTAGCACACCGCCCCAGAGCACGACAAAGAGTACGTCATGATCCTGGGCACGATACTCTGCTAATAATGGCAACGCAAGCCAGATGAAGAGAACAACGACAGCCAGATCTCTTGCCTTGGACCATAATCCTTTTGCGTAGACCGCATAACAGTTGGTGTAGAGATATTGGTACAGAAATTCAAGTTCCGACTCAACTAGTCGGAGCATCCGCGCTTCTTGTTCTTCTTCTTTACCCGGGAAGCATATCTTCTTCTTCTCCTTCCTTTGCATTCAGTGGACGAAGTAGTCCACCCTTTAACCGGGCATCAACATCGTAACCAGCCACTTTTCCAAGGAGTAACCAAAACATCGCAAAAGAAACGCACGTATCGTTGAGCATCGTACCTTCTTCTGCGCTTCCAAAGAGCCCAACGATGCATTTTCTTAATCTGTCATCGGTGATAATCTCTTTGGATTCGAAGAAACTCTTATCTTCTACGGCTTGGAACTGAAGGTCCGATACGGTCTTCGTCTTCTTTTGCAATCTTGGGTTTTCCAGCATCTCTCTTGCCTCCCTCACTCCTACCAAATATCTATATGAACTTCCACAACAACTATCACCTTCATTTTGATAATCACATTGGTTCTTCATGAAATCACGAATAAGTTTACTAGTCTGTGCCCCAGCCCAAGTGACGATTTAGTCGCACACAGCAATGCCCGGCTTCTTTCCCTGAGCTTCAGGAGTACTATCCAGAATATAACCGCAACAGGCACTAGAATCTCAGCAGAAGCTAAGTTTTTGTAAAGAGAAGCGACAATCAGAGGCCAAGGGACCAAATAGTCAACGACAAGCCTCTTCCTCCGGTCCTCGTTATCTCCCAGGGTATAACAACTACTATTATTGTCAGCTGCAGCAAGGTAGGCAAGAAAAGCAGCCCCAGAGGAGGAAAAGGTCGACAGAATGTGATGCTTGGTTCATTAGACCAGGAACGTAGGTTACTAAATAGGTAGCACCCATGAACACGTACGTGGCCAGAGTCCTGCGAATGCTACTTCCTCTCGATCGACTACGACCAAAGATTAAGATTATTGTGAACGCTATGAATGCTGCGGAGAGAAATATTTCAACTTTTCTCTGTTGGGCTACGAATAGATTGCGTGTCACTTGATCGGGTGGGAGAAATGGTGGTGGCGGAGGAGGAGGACCTTCGACAACCATTTCTGCTGCTTGATGTTTCGGTAGCTATTACGTAGCTGAGTGATTTTTAGTTAAGATGTATGTGCCAGTCACTTGATTTGCTTCAATTCGACAGCATGGGCAAGGTGCAGGATGTAAACTTTGCGCGAGTATTTTCAGTAAACTACGGAAGGAAGAAGGAAGAAGGAAGAAGGAAGAAGGAAGGGATGATCAAAACTGAGGCAATTTAAACGCGGCAAATGACCAGCTCTACCGGTCGGAAGAAAGCGCCGGGCAACGAGAAAATAGATCGGGCCCAATTTATATGCATATCTGTGCACTTGTTTTTTCGCTCCTACATTTTAATTTATAGATGTATTAGAACGTGATTAAGGAAGCTAGTCTTTGTTAATTAATCATAAGTCAATAAATAATACGGAGCCTCACGCGGTTGACATTACGGGATTGTGCATCCAGTATATACTATATACTGTGGATGACCATATTACAACTAATTCTTACGGTGCACCTAACACATTTTTTATAATTTTATATTTTTATATTTTTATTTATGGACAAATGATCATTTCGATAGTAACACCATTATTATTATGTTTAGTGTAATAACTCCTTAATCAGGCCTATAGTACGTGAAAAATCATTTACTTAATGATGATGGATAACACTTGATCTTGTCTTGTAAACATATTTTGAAATTGGTCAGCAACGGATTTGGGAAAGGATTAAAAACAAAGGAAGAAAATATTTTGGTGCACTCTAGACAACAAGTATTATGAACCGATCCACCGACCTATTGTTTTTGGTTTGGGTTATTATAACGCCCCAAAAATTATAATTTAAAATTTTTACTTATAAAGACTAACTTGTGGAAGTCAAAACAAAAAACCCATGTGTGTCGCACCACATCTAACATATAAAAAGGACTCCCTATACCAAGTTTATGTCTAGTGCAAGGAAAAAGGATATGAAATAGAGAAAAAATATATATATAATGGAAGCAGAGGACTAAAAGTCGGTAAAGAGAGAAATATCTAAAACCCTATCCAAATTAAATTAGTGCTAACCGAAAGCAACCACACAATAAGTGGTAATCAACAATCACCTACGAAACAAGACAAATATATTTGTGGAAAGGAACAACACTAAAGATGATAGTATAATATATGTTAAGTAATTTAACAATACACTAATAACCAAACTACACTTAATATATAAGGTCACATTGGAGAAAAAACAAGCACAAATAACATGATATAAGATAATACTAATTTTGGAAGCCCATTAGTACATATGATCATAATATAAATTCTTATTTATGTTGAGTTTATGGATATCACTATACTTAATCTAATTGAATAGACTAGAAACACATCTCAAGGCAGAACATATGTGAGCTACTATTATTGTTTTGTGGAAAAGACCCACCATATACAAGGAAAACATGCTCATGATCACTATTCTTTAGTTGGTGGAATATTCTCAAGTACCTTTTAGAGCAAAATACTCCTAAGATACTATTATCTATAGGTGGAATGGACACAACACCTTGGTCCTAATTTACGTAATCTTTCGCTTTAAGTGATTAATATCTTCTTCATTATTGCTTATCTAAAGGCTAAATTCTTATTTATGATGATCTCAAGAGACCCATTATTCTAAATCCATTAGATTCAACTAAACCATCAATCATGAAAAAATACTTCTAAAATACTATCATTTTCTGGTGGAATAGACACACAACACCTCAGCCATGGAGCACATAATCTTTCACTTTGAAAGATTAATGTCATATTCAAATATGTTTATCTCAATATCATAATTCAAGAACACATATAGATATGCAAGGTACATATATAAGTTTACATAGTTATTAGAACACTTAACTCACAACCATATAATTCTTAAATATTCCCTAAGGAAAAAGCCCTTATACCCACATGAAACCCTAATTTTACGAGTTAAGAATAACTTATTTATTGGCACTTATTTTATCAATAAATTAAACATCCATCTTTAAAGCATTATTATTGACCACATGTCCAAAAATCAAGGTCTAACCCTAATATAACATAAGAAATAATAGCCTACCTTTAGTGTTACCATTCATAATTCCCCACCCCTAATTTTACAATTCAATTATAAATTTTTCAAAAAACCTCATATAACCAAAAAATTCAATATAAAATCATAAAACTCCAATAAAAATTACATATCCAGAAATTAAGGTTAAATTCAAAAATTTCACACATGTGATCATGATACTACCTCTAGGGTTACTATTGCCAAATCGAGCCCCCTTGATAATTTATTAGGCATAGACAATTCATAATCACTCTAAACATCACTCATGATGTACTTAAAATATTTTGAATTAATTATTCCATTGCAACACTCATGATTTTATTTTTAACCCATATTCACTAAATTACCCCTAAGATAGTAAAATCACCCTTATTTTCACAAAAAAAAAATTATGAAACCTAATATGAATGATTATTCAACCTCCATTATATATCGTCATGAAAATATATAATCATGAATATATAGATAAAGCATATTTTGATTCATGTGAACCAAAAATATGCACAAACACAAGCACAGGCTTTCACAACTTTCTCACATTGTCAAAGTATGACATTAACATATAGCATCATTATCATATTAACATTATCCACATAAAACATTTAAAACATGATATCATATCCATATATATACATAGCATATAAAATACATAGTTATGATATGTATCCTTATAAAAGCTATATCTAGTCACTAAGCACTTAAGACCTATGAATCTTCAACTAATACCACAAAATATCACCTAGAAGTAGAAAATATAACAATATTATACATACATAAATTAACTAAGGAAAAATAAGGCAAATTAGATGGAGGAAAATGGAGATAAAAAAACAAGTAGATGAGCTTATGCAGAATGTGGTGCACGATGGTTGTAAAATGGAGGTCATGATGGTGCACTAAGGAGAAGATAAGGCATTACAAGCATGGAAGGTGTGAATGAGTTGAGGAGGAAAATCATGCATAGGCTATAAGTGAGGCTTGCATAAGCTATAATGGAATGTATGGAGGTTATGATGGGTAGGGAATGGGTATATGTGAAGGGTAATAGGCCATAAGCCTTAATAAAACTCAATAGAGAAGTTTGAGAAGAGGGAAAAGGACATGGTTTGGGGTGGTGATTGTTGGTATAGTACGGTAGTGATGTGGTGGGAAAGGAATCAATGGTTGGTGACAACATTCACGAGAAAGGAAGTGATTGGTTATGGTATTGGGTTAGTGGAGGCACACAGAAATGGATGGTGGTTAGGGTTAACTAGTGCACTGAAAAGTAAAATAGATGGTGGATAGGGTGAGGTGAGATGATAAAGAGAAGGAAAAAAGAAGAAGGGAAGAATAAAATGAATGGAGGGCTTAGATGGTGTGGTGTTGTATGATGTAGCACGATGATGGGTTGGAGAGGAAGAGAAAGAATGAATTGTGTGTGGATGTTAGGCATATGTGGGTTCTTATTGATAGAGGAAAATAAGGAGAAGGTATAGATGAGGGGGTTTCATATTCAGTGAGATAAGGTGTGGAAGTATAGGCCGATGGGTAAGGAGGGCTATAGTTAGGCTCAAGAAGGTGAGTTTGATGTAACAAAGAGTTAAGGCTGAGAAGAGGAGTAAGAAAGATGTGCAAGGGCTAGATATAACCTAATGGGTGTTGTGTAGGGTGTAGGGGTGAAGGGGGTTAATGGGGTGGTGTAGGTTAGCACTTAGCGTGTATTATTTGGAAAGAAAAGGGGAAAGAAACTTGTGTCATGCACAGAACGACATATTTAGCCTAAAGGAAAAAGGAAATGGCTGTTTGGATATATATGGTGGGATAAAAAGTGGAAGAAGGAAAATAAATAGAAAGGGAAAAGAGAAGAAAAACAAAGTAACAAGAGGAAAAAAAATTTGTGCTTAGGATTAGATTTAGATTTAAGTTTAAAATTTAGGGAATTTAACTTAAAATTTATCTATCAATTATCTAGGGTTAGGGTTTGGCTAAGAAAATATAGATTTACTGCAATTAGAATTTGAACTAGGTTAAAATACTAAATAAATTAGGTTAATATTAGATAAAGTTTTGAGGAATTATAGTTTTGGATCAAAGTAACTAGTTAACTAGTTTTAGGAAAATGAACGACTAGTTCTAGGAAACCAATTGATGAGTGGGAACAAGTCGATGGGTTCTCCAAGCTAGTTAACTGGTTTACATGACTTGTGAAATTTTTAATATTAAATTTTGATAAGTAAACTTCTTCCTATAATCTAAAATCTTAGTAATGTAGCACCAAACTATTTCTAACCATCTTTGACAAGTTGTTACTATCATCCAAACTTTTTCTCCTACTTTAAATGGATTTTTGGACCAAAAGTTCACAAAGAGTGAAGACGACCTCTTACTCTTTCTTGTTTTACTCATTAGCAAGAAAGGGTTATAATTTGGAAATTTTGTAGGATTTAGTTGGTTTTCCTTGGTGTTACCTTCTCCACCTAATCTTATTCTTATCTTTTTTATACAATTTTTGAAGATATATTTCTTAATTTTTCTTTTAGGTTGTTTATGGTTTGGGATTTCTTGGTAAATTTTTCCTTGCTTGCTTGGTAGGGATTTTGCTAAAGCTTGACTAGGTAAGTTAGTTTTACCATGATATATAGAGTGAATGAGCATGTTGATTAGTTCTTACATAGAAATTTTTATTTTTCTCCAAATAACAACATGATAGTAATAGTGTTGTGACGGATCATCCGTTGATTTATATTAGTCTAATGAAATATGAGATTTTATATGTGTTATGATGATTCTTAAAATTTATCATGATTTTGTAGCCAACCATGTTTAATCTTAGTTTAAGCAATGTCTAATGTCATAGATGTGATATGGTTGATTTTAAGGTCTAATTTCTTTATGGAAATGCAAGAGTATTTTTTTTACACAAACTAATTAACTTCTTTAACCAAACTAATAGATTTGTTTATCAATGGTGGTTTTTTCTGTTATCTGGTTGGAATCCTATAACTTGTTTGGTCAAGCTGATCAGTTGGTGTCTTCATCATTTCACTGGTTTGAGAATGTAATCAACTTGTTTTGATAGGGATGTTATGGTTTGGCAGTTTATCAACTGGTTTTGGCCAAAAATCTTATTTTACTTCTTTTAAACCATGTAATGTTTTATGTCTTCGTATTATGTTATGACATGATTATTAGATGATAGAAATTCAGCTCTTAGTATGACTTAAATAACTCAATAAGTGGATAAAGTTGGTCAAGTATTGATGGGATTATAGCTAAGTACCCTAAAGGGTTATGATGGACATTCTAGGATGATCATGTGGTTTTCATGGACTTTAAATGCTATTTGAGCCTTTCTTGGTGTATGATGTGGATAATAAAATATTAATAACTTAATGTAGAAAAAAAAGCAGCATTATATATGTCTGGACTATCTAATTCTATACCATGTACAAGAGGTTATCTTGCCTTTGTGCTTGTTTATTATCCTTTGAATATGATCCTAGTTGATCTATGACATTCCTACTCTACACACCATTGATGTGCTATGATATATCAATAGAAAAGGGTTTGGCCTCATAGGTAGTTTACTTGCTATCAGTTGTACTTACATCTATTTGTGGTTCTTTACCTTATGTTATACTTTGCGTCCTTTGGATTTTTCCTAAACTTCTATTAGGGAGAATCCAACCTATTACTCAATAAAGAAGAGAAAATTAATTAAATTATGGAAATAACATATAACATTGTGATTAACCTCATGATTTGATAAATGGAAGGGATATTAGAGTTCTATATTTTTCACAACATTAGATTGCTATTTTGCATGGTCATAAGTTACTGCCCTAGACTCATGAATTTATTAATATGCACGATTAGTTATGATTCTCCTATATGTGGCGTATAACGTTATATTTAATGAATCCTATGTCTACTATTAGGCATAAACCCATTTTCATCCATATGCGAAATTAGATTACCATGATTAGAATTTACATGTTAGTATACCACATAAATTGGTAATTTGTTACATGAGCTTTAGAATGTTTTCCAATATGACCTATTTATTTTCCATGACCATACAAGCATTGTAAACTCTCATAAATAGGTAATTTAGCTTACTCAGTACATAGTGTACTAACTGGTGTGGCCATAGCCAACACGCAATTTAAACCTTCTTGTTGACAATTGTAGTATTAGTAAATAAGGTTATCATTCTATACTAGTGATTGAAAGGGTTTACCTCTATTTAAATAGCTTAAAAATAAATAAAAATAAAAACCCTAAATCACAAAAAGTAAATAAATAAAAAAACACCAATGATGGTTATAAAATAAAAAAAATAAAATTAATAAGTAAAAATACATATAATGTATAACCGTAGATATGATAAGCATACTAGAAAATTGAAAATTCACCACTAGATTAGCTCAAAATATAATAATAATTTCTAAGTCTTTATTTAATCATGAGAAGGAGAATGACCAAGTTGTACACATAAAATAGGTCCATAAACCTCATATTACTTTCTTAAAATAATTAATAAGACAAAGCATCAATATTAATCCTATTAAGTAGTAGCAGTATAGTAGAAAGAAAGGGCTCCCTTATTTAACTAGATTTAATACATTAAGCATAATTAAAAGGATGTCAATCTAAGTATCCAAACTAGTATACTAAGTATTTCTACTTGTATTTTTCTTCTTTGACCCACGTGCATCGAAATGTTTTACTACTTCATTTAAAATCATAAAAATATTAGATGAATTTGTTTCTCACCTAGTTGTAATTTATACATATAAATCATAGCATATTTATATGGCAACCTAGCAATAAATGATTCTACATACTATCACAATGAAAAAAAAGAACAAGCATGCACCATAAAAATGATACCTAGCAGAAATATATATATAAATGATATCAATTAAAATGGAGTCAAAGAATAATCTCACAAAACAAAGAAAAATTAAATCATACCTCAAACTTTAATATTTGTTTTCATTCTATTCCCAAATAATAAATAATCAATCAAGCATAATTATTGAATTACTTACGCAAAAGTATAAATTAGACATAGATAATGA
Source organism: Tamarix chinensis (assembly GCA_030549775.1). Taxonomy (NCBI): domain Eukaryota; kingdom Viridiplantae; phylum Streptophyta; class Magnoliopsida; order Caryophyllales; family Tamaricaceae; genus Tamarix; species Tamarix chinensis. The sequence goes on from CM060181.1 coordinate 68,579,350, forward strand.
AATAATTGGAATTAATTATAGATGAAATATCAAGTATTTATTTAGATAAAAAAGTGATAAATTTTATCTGTAATAAATTCTATTAGTATAATTTTTTCCCTACTCTTTTCTTCTTCTCCTTTCTCATCGCCTTGGTTTTCACTGTAATTATCTTCTTCTTTTTTTTTCTACCGATGTGCACGCTGCCTTCTTCTCTTAATTTTTGTTCTTGTTTGTCTACTACATAACTAACCTCCTACAACCTTCTAACATGTGCCAGAGGAGACAGGGACTAGCATGTTATCTGCACTGCTTTTCTTCTTCTTCTCTAACAAGCTTTAGCAATCTATCTCTACTACTGTCCTTTTTCCTTTTTTCTTCTTCTACCACGCATATACTTCTACTTCTCCCTTTATTATTTCTTCTCACCTCCTCACTACTACTCATGCCTGTCGTCCTGCTTTTTTCCTACCTACCTAACTCCTCCCATCTTATGGATATCTCTCTTATGCCCCACATCTCCTTTCCTTCTTCTCTACGCATTGGTTTTACGGAAAAGTAGTTTGAGGTACACTTGATTGAAATTAATAAGGAAAAAATCAATATGGTTCTAAAGTATTTGATTTCAAATATAAAATATTATGTACATATAATTATATTAATCTATACAACTAATTATGCACAAATATACATATAATATTCTTCATATGTACATGTAAATTGGATATTAAAAAAGTGGACTAAATACTAAATAGATTTTACAACTTTAAATAATTTCACCTAACTGGAATTTAAAATAAAATCCCACCCCCTTCTCTCTTCTTATTTTTTTTTTATTCCCCTGACTCTTAACAGATGGCTATTCTTTTGATTATATGGCTGACTTTTTGTTCCACCCATGTGAGCCAATTCTTTAATTCCATGCCCTACCCATCTATTCTCTCCTTTTCTTTTCATCCTGCCGGCTCCTTTTTTTTCTACGCTAATGTTCTCTTATTCATGTGGCCCACCATTAGTTATGTGGCTCTTATCTTCATTTTGGGCCTTCAGTCCTTAGGCCATTTATCTAAATGTTGGGCTAATTTTTTTTTCTCTTTTTCTTTTATTTAAGATATAAATACAAAATAAAATTAATAAAAATCTATAAATAATACAATACTCTAAATTTATTTAATTTATGTCATTTTAGCTCAAATAATAAAATTTATGCAATTATCATCACTTAAGATAAAATCATATTTATTCACCTTTATTACTTGAATAAAATATCAAAAACTAAGATTATAGGGGTATAAAATATGTCAAAATATGAACTCATCAACACACCCATACTTAGCTTCTTGCTTCTCCTCAAGCAAGTTAATACTCAAACAAAATATAATTAAACTAACTAGCCACTTTCATAGGTCTCACGATTAAAATTAGACATGTGCAACAAGCCCTTTGAACTTTTAAGTCACTCATAGAGGATGAGTAAGGCCTCATGAGGGATTTACAAATAATATACCCATAAAATCACATACAATAAGAAATAAGAATAAATAAAATATAAAATCCCACCTAATACCCCTTAATCATTTTTGTCTTAGAATCTTTTATTTTCAAAAGTCAAGATTAGCACTCAACTAAGATTTTTCATTTGAAGATTTAATGGATCAATTTCAACACATGGTTTGTGCACAAACATGATAGCTATGGATAGATCAATATATGGACGAAGATTTACCATCCCTTAGTCACATCAAAATTCATTCTCACTATGGATTCCCTCTATTTTTTCTCTCTCTCTTAGATTCATGGCTACAAATGAATAGAAACACTCAAGTATTTGTGATAAGATCATAAAGATAAAAAATGACTCACTTATATAAACAAATAATGCTTATATTTTTATGGATAAAACCTCATCAAAGATACCAAATGATTACCAAATGGACCAAACCATTCGCCATTAGATCAAAGGCTACTCATCTTAATAATAAAATAAGACATTTTAGTTATAATAAGGTTTAAGGCATAGAAAGGTATGGATTATTCCACGGTTATTATGCTAAAAAAGTCAAGAGGTAGTGGAACCATAATAATCATTTGAAATATAAGTATTAACTCCACATCAATGATACACATATCCATCTTCACACAAAATTAGAAGATGAATAGAACTTCCTCGACATCATGTCCATATCTCCTTCTCCTCCTTATATAGTACCATTTTCTTCTTCTTCTTCTTCTTCTTCTTCTTCTTCTTCTTATTATTATTTTAATCTTTTTTTTAATCAAATTTTCAAACTTTTTTATCAAATTTTTAGATGAATAATGACAATACAACAAATATATATTTTATATCTCCTCCACCAAACATAACCAATTCCTTTCTTAGCATAAATACATAAATTTATTTCATATACACTCACATCTAAAACAATTCTATATCCATAATGATGATCCCCTTCCACTAGCTTTAAGCAAGGTTAAAGATATTAAGGCCCAAAGATTATTCAATGTGGGTAATGAAGAAAAATATGTATTTAATGTATAGGCTTAAAGGATTTCTATGAGATGTAAATCATGTAAACACAAATTAGGGTTAAGTGGTGGAAAATCCTAAGTTGCCTTTATCATGTTCTCAATCACAGTATGTTTTGGCTATAAGCTTCAACTAGCATAAGAATAAGTTCAAGCGGTCTTTATAGTCCATTACAAGAGCTATGGCAAATAATTTTATTAGAAGAAATTAGACATATACAAGGTTTAAAAATAAATTTTAAGCTAAAACAAGTTGATAGTTTCATGTGAATTCGCTTGTGGAAAAGGTATATGTGGTTCAAAAGCTCACAAAGGAGTGTGATGAATGTCAATGTGCCATGTTGTTGTTAGAAAATATTACATGCTCTTTTTCCATTAACATCTAGACACATAGATATGTGTTCCCTATATCAAACTTAACTGATGCGCTATCGTGTGCACAAAAACTTTATTAAATAAATCCTAATTTCCAAATATGTAGTAGATGGAAAAAGGAGTCGAACCCACAAAAATTGTATATAATCTAAATTTCTATAATTAATTTTAAAACCCCAGTTATACAATATCATTTACTTCTATCGCTAAGTTCTATACTATGGGACACTTTACTCACTAATTTATGAATAATGATAGGAAGGTATTGATTATGGAATTAGGAAATCAAACAATCATGGAGAAAAAAATGATTCTAATTGATTTAATGTTGACCTTTAGAAAGTCATAATAACTCATCTCTTTGCTTTCTCTTAATTCTAATAAATTAAATAGCTCTCAATTTATCCCTAACCAATTAACAACCTAGGTTAAGAATGCTAGATTTAATTAATGGCAGCACGATGAATGGAAAGTAGTCAACTACAACCATAATCACATAAGATCGGATCATGTAATCATATAATTTAATAGATAAGATTAATAATTAACCTTTTGCTACTTTGGAAACGTTAATAAACAATTACATATTAATTCCATTACCCTAGTATTGATTATGGTCTAAACTAAATAGGTGATCAATCTAATTAGTTTAAACTCTTAACCTATGATGCAAGATCATTCAATTCCATCTATTAATTCAATTAAATTTCATTTAGAGTCATAAATTCAAATTACGTTGTCATATGTGAAACCCTAATTCTATCATCAAATTCTCTTGTCCTATACTATCTACATGACTATTTTCATAATTGCAATAACATATAATAAAATGCAGTAATCAATAATTAACATAAACAATTATGGATAAATTAACAATGAAACACTAAAAGTAAGAGATATAATCATGCAATAAAGGAAATTTATTTATATTCAATCAAAAATCAAAAATTTCAATTAAGAGAGGAATGGAGTAAAACTTATCGTCTTGAATTACAAAGTGCTGATTGTTCTGTTGAATATAATGGAGAGAAAGAGAATTCAAATTATTAATTACATGTGGTATCTAGAGAATATAGAGAAAAAGACAGAATCTAATTCACGAACTCCCAAAATTCGACTCTCGAATGCTTAGTGAAATGCCCTGAAAATCCTAATTTCTATTATTTATTATTAAGCAAGATTTTATTTTGAAAGTTAATCAAATAATTTAATTTTATTAAAATAAAAGGAAATTAATTAGGGCAAATCAAGAAGAAATTTATAAGTATTTTAAATAGGAGGAATTGTGGTATTTTAAGCTAATTAAGGGTTTTATAATAGAAATTAATTAAATTAATTATATTATTTAAATTAAGAAGGAAAAAAAAGTTTCAAATTAATATGAACTTTATAAATAATTTAATTGGAAAAAACTAGACTGTTAAGTTAATTAAAATGGAATTTAAGAAAATTCTTTCAAAAATCTATTAATTAACCTAAAAAGAGAATTTAATTATTATTTTAATATTTATATTTTATTAAACATCCCAAATTACCCAAATTATATTAATTAAGCCAACCATCATTTTAAATTCTTTTTCCTTTTTCTTTTTTCTCCTTTTTCCTTTTCTTTCCTTTCCTTCTCTTCTTTTTTTTTTCTGTTTCTACCCCAACTTGGGCCGGCACGCTGGCCCAATTCCCTCTCCCCTGCATCGCCCAACTCCCCACACACCTCCTCTCCCCCTCTCTCGATCGGTTCTACCTTTTTATTTCTTCCTTTTCTTTTCTTCTGGACTGTCAGTCAACTACTGCACTTCGTCTTCAACCTCTACACACCTAAAACCAAGATTTTCGCTAGAAAAAAAAACCTGCATTGCCACGCCACTGCACCGGCCATTCCTCCCCTCTCCACCCTGGTTGAATCCCCTGAAAATTCGACGAAACCATTCCTCCCTTCCACCGCACGCAATCTTTCTCTCTCCCTGACAACACACAGCCTACCTTTATAGGCCTACGCTGGCCATTCTCGCTGAACAATAGCCATGCCCGTAACCCCCCTATTCTCGCATGCCTCCTTGTCATTATCCCTTCCCGATCGGCCTATAAATAGCCTCGAAGGCTGCCTTAATCGAGTTTGGAATTTGGAGCCCAAAAAATAAAATCATACGCCACCTCTATTTCAGCCGGCCATTCCTCCGCCGTCGACCACCTCTACTGCCCATTCTGGCCACAAAAATTCTCCCTACACCGCCCTCTACACAACCCAACCACCAACCTTCCTTGCTTTTCCCTGCACGAGCCACCTCGACTATGCGAAGTTGCCTCCTCGAACAACCCATTTGACCTCCTACGCCACCTTCGCACCACCAGCACCGCCTATATAGCCACCTGCAGCACCACCCCTACCCCCCGAAACAACTAGGGGATCCTACCCTACCACCATACACCTCCATTTTACCCTACTTCCCTCTCCCCTAGCCTCAACATCCACCTCTCCAATTTCTTCCTTCCTCCACCGCCACTACCGCCGGCACCACCACCCTACCATGTTGCCCCAACTATTTGAACCCTAAACCTTGAAAAATAAAAGTGTTCATGATTTTTGATATTATCAACTATTATTATTAGTGTTATTATGATTATTATTAACATTATTATTAATATTACTATTATGATTATTACTATTATTACTACCACTATTATTACTATTAGGTCCTACCATTTATCCCTAAGAGCTTCTAATTAATGGTACTAATTAATACTAAAACCTTGTTGTGTTATTATTATTATTATTATTATTACTATTACCATTAATAATATTACTATTATCACTATTATTATTATTACTATTATTATTATTATCATTTCTATTACTTTAACTATGACTAACATCGTTATTATCTCTATTATTTGATTATTATTATTATTATTATTATTATTATTATTATTATTATTATATTAGTATTCTTACTATTATTACTATTATTATTATTATTATTATTATCATGGTTATAGTTGTTACTGTTGTTGTTATTATTATTATTATCGTTATATTTACCATATTTATTACTTTAACTATTATTACCATCATCATTATCCTTATTATCATTATTATTTAATATTACTACTTTTAGTATTCTTATTATTATTAGTACTACCACTATTATTATTACTATTATTATTATTATTATCATTATTGCTATTATTATTATTATTATTATTATTATTATTATTATTATTACTGTCGTTATCACTATCATCATCATCATTATTATTATTAGTATTAGTATAATTATGTTTATTATTCTAAAAATTATCATTATTATTATTATTATTATTATTATTATTTTCATTATTATTGTTATTATTATTATTATTATTATTATTATTATCATGATTATGGTTGTTGTTATTATTATTATTATCATTATTATTATTATCACTTATCCTACTACGATTTCAATTATAATTATCATCATTACTATCATTATAACCATTATTATTATTATTATTAGTATTATTATTCTTATTATTATTATTATTATTATTATTATTATTATTATTATTAATATTGTTATTAGTAATATTAAAACCCTTACTTTAATGCTATGGATTTTACTAATACTTATTTTGATTAGTGGTCATTTGTTTAACTACCTTGAGAATAATAATAACCCTACCTTTTAATTATAAACTACTATTATTAATATTAGCCTTAGTATTAGGTCATGATAGAGGTAACATAGGCAAATTATGGTAATTCTTGTAAAGGGAGACTAACCCTTACTATTTTCCTCGTATAGCTGAACCGGGTCAAAACCCCCAGGAAGCGTAGGAGCGTGCTCCAAGCCCGGCGTCGTTTTAGGTAAAGACGTAACTAAGGCTGCCTGTGTGTTACGTGTTTTACTTGTCTTGTATGCCTTGTATGATTTATATGTTGTATTCTATATGTTATCTGTTTTATTGTGTAGCGCAACATGGAACTGAGGTATGTTCTTGTGCTCTTGTCTGGTATGTGCTAATATGGATAATTTGCAAATATGATGTGATGTTATGTGACCCTTAGGACATGCATGCTAGGTTATTTGATGAGGTGTTGTGGAATGGGGGCTTGAAAGAGAAAAATAAGAAATCAAGATAACCAAGGGGAAGTAAGTTGGCTAACTTCGGTAAGGATGACCTAGGTAATCTATGATCCGTGAATGGATGAGAAAAAGGGGAATTAAATAAAATGAGAGTGGGAGAAACTAAGGTTATATGGGAGAACAAGGGTTTTCATGGGAATCTTAGGGTTTCGCATAGTAGAGATCAAGGGTTTTGCATGGGGAGGTGAAGGTCCGCATGGGGGTGAACCTTACGTATGGAAAGTTACTTTGGGACGTGGGGAAGGTAATGGAAGGTCTGTTTGGGATTCTGGAGGCTCGAGGTGAAAAATAGTACATAGGATAATATAAAGGTACCTAGGGACATGTTGGGTGTATCGTATAAAAATATAATAGAATACCGAAAATAATTTATCCGAGCCCACTGAATTCACGATGTGTCCTTAAGACGATTTTGCTCCCTCACATGGTGCTCAAAGTTGTGAACAATTGTCTTCCGGAATAGAATGGATTTTCATTCCTATCAGATGTAGCACTTTAATCTAATAAAATTCCAGTGATCACAATAATATGCTTGTACTATACTTGGTATATAGGAATCGAAAAAGTAGAGAAGAGAGAGAACTATTGGAATTTTCAAAAAATCTAAATTTCTGAATTATTTTTCTAGTTGATTGTGGGGGTTATTTATAGAGTTAATAAAGTCCCTTCGAATAGGTACCAAGCCCGTGAACCAAAGTGTTCCTTGGATCATTTACCACCAATCATTACTTTTCAAATCAATTCAAATAAAAAGACACCAAGTCAACAATCATGACTTTTTAAATTAATTCAAATGAAAAGACCCCAAGTCGACAATCATGACTTTTCAAATTAATTCAAATGAAAAGAAACAATTAGGACTTTTCAAATTAATTCAAAAGAAAAGAAATCAATTCGACTGCCACCCTCTTATATATATATATATATATATATAACAATCCCCCACTAGATTGTAATATATCACAAGCATGAACAAATTATGATTAAATTATTATCTCTCACATTACGCTAACACAAAGTAATAATATCTTTTCGTCGAATGTTTCCATTCCCTATATGAAAGATAAAATTATCTTTCATTCCATAATTAAACTAACTGAGCACAAGTGAAGAAAACTACATCTGGATAAGTAGTTTGAGACTTTAAAGTTTCCATAGTGAATTTCTATCAGGTTTACAGGCCAATTAATGGACAGGTCTGCCTTGAATATTTAGCCATCTAGTGTAAACCTAGACAATAAAAAATACATAGCTTCCTTCAAGCATAGTTGGTTCTCACGTTTGTGTTCGTTTCGGCCATGAATACCTTCTGGTTCTGTGAGTGTGTTAGAGAATTCAACCTTCAAATTTCTCACAGAAGCGGACCCTTCCCACTCACATAGGTGATCTCTTAATTATTATATCTTTTAGATATTTTACTTAAACATATTAAGTTATAGGGATCAATAAAATCATAGCGTAACCTTATCCTTTCTTTGCACTGTTTAATCATAGGAATGGATAGATAAAAATAGATTCCTCAGTGCAACACCGAGTCATTCATAGTTCAGTTTTCCCATTGAACCTAGATCCTGAGATCTCTAGTCAACTAGGTTGGGTTTCCACCATGAATACTCTATATATCCATAGGTTTAGGCCCATTCCTCTTGATGAACTTTCTACTTGTTTTCTAGTTAATGCCTTTGTAAGTGGATCCGCAATATTATCCTTTGACCTCACATAATCAATTTAGATAATTCCACTAGAAAGCAACCTTCTAATGGTATTATGTCTATGAAAAAAATGTCTAGACTTACCATTATATATCTTAATCCATGCCCTACAAATTTCACACTGGCTATCACAATGGATACGTATGGGTGGCACAGGTTTTTGCCAACATGGGATATCTTGTAGGAAGTCTCTAACCCATTCAACTTCTTCCCCGGCTTTATCTAAAGCAATAAATTTAGAATCCATTGTTGACCTCGCGATACATGTTTATATAGATGATTTCTAAGATATTGCACCACTTCCAAGAGTGAACACATATCCACTAGTAGACTTAGAGTTCCTAAAATCCGATATCAAATTTGCATCATTGTAGCCTTCTACCACTGCTGGATATCTCTTTTAGTGTAATCCAAAGTTCATGGTGTGCTTTCGATATCCTAGAACTCGAATGATCACTTTCCAATGTTCCCTATTAGGGTTACTGGTATAGCGACTAAGCCTGTTAACTACATTAGCAATATCCAATCGCGTGCAGTTCATGAGATACATAATACTGCCTATTATACGTGAATATTTTAATTGTGAAAAAATGGCAGCTGAATTTTTCATCAAATGAATATACACCTCTAATGGTGTCTTAGGTGGGTTAATATTGTACTCCTTGAATCGATCAAGTATTTTTTCAACATAATGAGATTGAGACAATATTAATCCATCAGATGTTCTAGAAATCTTAATTCCTAATATAACATCTGTAAGACCCATATATTTCATATCAAAACTCGGGTGAGCATCCATTTGGTAGAGTTAATAATATCATTATTATTATCCATTATGAGCATATCATCTATGTATAGACACACTATAACGTAGCCTTTATGAGTATCTTTGACATAAACAAATTTGTGAGACTCATTTATTCTGAATCCATTTGACAACATTACATTGTTAAATTTCTTATGCCATTGCTTAGGTGCCTATTTTAATCCATATAGAGATTTAATAAGCCGACAAACCTTTTTCTCTTTACCGGGAGCAATGAATCCCTCGGGTTGTTCCATATAGATCTCTTCCTCTAATTTACCATTCAGGAATGCGGTTTTTACATCCATTTGATGTACTTCAAGACCCTTTACAGCTGCTATTGCCAATAGCATATGTATAGACGTAATTCTTGTAATTGGTGAATATGTGCCGAAAAAATCAACATCTTCCTTTTGCTTGTATCCTTTAACTACAAGCCTTGCCTTGTATTTTTCAATTGAACCATCGGCCTTTAACTTCGTCTTAAAGATCCACTTACATCCTAGGGGTTTATTCCCAAAAGGCAAGTTTACTTCCCACGTGTGATTTTGCATGATGGATTCAATATCACTATTTATTGCTTCTTTCCAATAAGCAGATTTAGGAGAGGACATAGCTTCTTTAAATGTTTGAGGCTCATTTTCTAACAAATATGTTAGATAATCAGGTCCAAATGATTTATTGATCCTAGCTCTCTTACTTCATCTAGGTTTATCTGAATTAACTTCTTTATTCTCATCACCAATATACTTTTTAGCCTCTTTAATGAAGCTGATTCATTATTCATTTTGTAGGGAAAAATATTTTGAAAGAATATAGCATCCCTTGATTCTATAATAGTGTTGGCATCAATATCAGTAACCTTTGATTTGTGGACAAGGAAATGATATGCACTACTGTTATGTGCATAACCAATAAATACACAATCAATGGTTTTTGGTCCTAACTTAGTCCTCTTAGGTTTAGGAACTGCTACTTTTGTTAAGCACCCCCACACTTTTAAGTATTTATAGTTAGGCTTGTAACCATTCCATAACTCATATGGAATATTATGGGTTTTCTTATGAGGCATCTTATTGAGAATATAATTTGCAGTTATTGTGTTCATGTCCTTCAAGTTCTATTATTGTGTTCTACAATAATACCATTATATTGAGTTCCCCCCACAAGTTATGCGGTAAACCAAAACTAATCAACATGACATTCATCATGTCCTTCAAAGTTCTATTATTGTGTTCTACAATTCCATTAGATTGAGGCGTATAAGGAGTAGTAGTTTGGTGAATAATACCATTTTCTAAACAAACTTGTTGAAAAGGGTATTCGTATTCACCTCCTCTATCACTTCTTATAGCCTTAAACTTTCTACCAAGTTGATTCTCAACTTCAGCTTTGAAGTGTTTAAACATATCAATTGCTTCATCTTTGCTTTGTAGCAAATACACATAGCAATAACATGTGCTATCATCTATGAAAGTAATAAAATACGTTTTACCACCTCTAGTTTGCACAAATTTTAAATCACACAAATCAGTGTGAATTAAATCTAGAGGTTTTGTGTTCCTTTCAATAGAATGAAAGGGTTTCCTTCTCATCTTGGCCTCAACACATATTTCACATTTATGATTAGGATTAAACTCACATTTAGGCAAACACTATAAGTTAATTAAACTTCAAATGGTATCATAATTAACATGGCCTAATTGTTCATGCCAAATAAAAAATGACTCAGGCATATAAGAAGAAGAAACACTCTTATTATTATTAACTTTAGGTACAATAGTCATTACATTCATCTTAAAGAGCCCATCACTGAGATATCCCTTTCCCACAAACATCTCATTCTTAATAAGTAGAAATTGATTGGATACAAAGATCAACTTAAAACCATTCCTATTTAGTAGGGGTCCTTACAATAAATTATTCCAGATATCTGGTACATGGAGCACATCATTCAAAGTATGGTTTTTTCTGCTTGTCAACTTCAGTATCACCTTTCCACGATCGACAACCTTAGAAGATGAAGCAGTTCGCATGAAGAGTTGTTCTTCATCATCTTTTATAGGTTGATACTCAGAGAGCATCCACTTGTTACCACATATGTGACGAGTGGCTCCGGTATCTACCCACCATTCTTTAGCATTACCTATAAGGTTGCATTGTGACATTAGTATGGATATATTGATAGCATCATGATCTTCAGATAACTTATCTATCTTTGTGACATTCACATGAGCATTGCTTTTCTTAGACTTTTTCTGATTGTGACAATCCTTTGCACGGTGTCCTTTCTTACCACATTCATAGCACTTTCCCTTGAATTTCTTGGAGACATTAGAACTTGTATTATAACTATCTGCATTGTGCTTCCTTTTCTTACTCTTCTTTGATCCGTTTTCAACCACATTGGCTCTTGATGCCATTAGATTTGAGCCTCCGGACTTGCAGTTGTGTTCCTCAATTCTTAGAAGGACTATGAGATCCTCAAGTTTTATTTCCTTACGGTTATGCTTGAGGCAGTTCTTAAAAAACATGCTCCTAAATTTTGAAGACATTCAACATGACAATGGAAACATAAAAAACCCTATAAAAACTTATAAACACAAAAAAGATAAATATATAAATTTTAGGCCTTCACCACATACAATCATGCTAAATCCTTAAATTATATCAACTTTGAGTATGGTCATGCCTAAAATGATTCTAAAGCTCCCTAATAAGCTACAGAATATCATTGCTTACACAAAACATCTTCTCTTTAATTCTTTTCTCAAAAATAACTAAAATATGAAAAAGTTTTAGAAATTAATACAAAAGAACAATAATTCATTTGAGGAAGGAGAGGAGGTATTTTTTTTGGAGAAATGGAAGGATAGAAGACGATAGAAAAGATGAAGAATGACCTAGGAAAATTAGTCGGTAAATGCTAGATATCTCCTTAATATTTAGGTAATGTAGTTTGAAAATAAATTAAATAAAGGGGTAAGCTCTATGAAACTCAATAGGTCTCATGGGTCAAATCAAGCCATCCAACTTTATTCAAGGTATTTTAGATATTTAGGATATGTTTTGCTTAACAGAAAGTAGAGTTTTTAAGCTTTATTATAATTGAAATGACATAATGTAATTGACAATTTGAAAAATAACTAGAACGTATATTCTTTATTCCATATGTAACATAAGAATTCAAAAATATAAACATATCTAAAGTTTTATAAATTTTTGTTGGCTAAAATGTCATTTTAAGGCTTATACCGACAAATAGTATTGTTTTGTCAATTTCTCCATTTAAGGCTTTAATAAACTATAAGACACTCAGACAATTTTAAGAAATATAAATATGAACAAATTAGAAATATTTTTAAAAAGTTGATAGTTAAAAGTTTCTCCGAAATCTTATATAAGTTAAAACTATATAGAAATATAAGAATGCGTGAAGGAAATGTTTTAAAAATGTGACCATGATTTCTAAATTTTTAAAAGTTATAATAAATAATTCAAAAGAATGTATTTTTATTTTTAAATAACATAAATCTTAATAAAACCAAAATTAAAAAAAGGGGTCTTTTCAGGTTAGAAATTATTCATTGTTGAAACAAGGTCGTACGTGGGTATCCATTTTGGATACCAGGGCTGGAGTTGGGCTATAAACTTTAGTTATTATTTCTCAGTCACAATGAGGGTCTAACTCAGCACAAATTTATGCAATTCCGCTGAACCTTGTCAATTCTGATTGTCTTCTCAGACCATTTATTTTCTCTTCATCATTGATTTTCCTTACTAGCATGATGAGCAGAAAAATTAATTTTCCACGACTGATAGTGTTCAGTTTGAGGTCTGTACACGATCATTCCGATTTTAGGTCGGGTTACTTGGCACATGGCTCATTAGGAGGTTTGCCCTACCTTTGGTTCCCGGCAAATATCAGTTATTAATTTGATAAAACAAATTGGGTATGTGCTCGTGCCTTTGGGCTTGGTCAAATTAACTATGTCAGAGAGAAAATGATAGTTCATTTAGTTAATAATGTCATGCAGGTTATACTCTTGTTAATAATACCTTTTCAATAATGTGCATCACGTATGCATAAACATTGCAGTACTAAATTTAATTACGACTTTAGAGAAACGTGACACAGGGTCAGGGAATCGGAAGCAGCGGCGTTCTTCTTGTTGCGATGCATTAGCTGTTACAATTGCGATTAGAATTTTTAATACACGTTTACTGAGAACAATGAAACAACTTGTACCGTTCATATATCATTGGCATGGGACTACCTAAATTGTTATCTCCCATGCCTGGTCGTCAATAAATACTTGTTAAATCCCATTTCATTAATTACACCAATTTTCTTTTGCGAATCAAAGATACACGGCAAACCGAATAAACCAGCTTGTAGCAGCACCAGACCGACTGCATCATAAAGACTTCCTCTGCTTCCGGTTTTGCCGGGGTAGACTGGTTTCCATGTCCCTAGCAGCAATAATTTTATGCTCTGTCCTCTCCATCTATTCTCACTACAAGGATACATTGTCGTATTTGGCCAAAAAAAATGCCCTTCAAGGCTGTGAAGGGGGAAAAAAACATATATATATATATCACCATACTACCATGGGGGATGCATTGTATTAGGTGTGCGGGGCAATTTTTAAATTTTGCTCCCTTCGATTTGACACAAGTAATATTTATTGTCCTCTCTAATCTAAATCAAGAACGGCTAATTAATTGCCTCTATGCTAAACTAAATACAATATTTTTATGGCATTGCCTTCTTTAAACAAAATCAACAAAGGCAATTTTTAACATGTAGCATGTGAACAGAAAAAAAACTCACATGGACAAGTAAGAGAGAAGTAGATCACTATATAAATCTATTGGCCACTCCATTTATTAATTGACTTTCAAATGGAACCTTAGTAAGGCTTATATATGAATATGGTCTAGGTTCTTTCCAATCATGCTCGGCTTAAGCCTACTTTTTGTCAAATATAAACCTATTTTTGGCCCTAAGCATTTGTCTGCAAATTTTTGAATAAAAGTTGTTGGAAATACTAAGTTATTTTAGACAGATGAAGGAGCTCTTAAGGTAAGATGATGTTCTGATGATTCACGTAGGTGGTTCGACTGTTTATAGTCTTCCTAGTGAGTGGAGTTTGTGTGTTACTTTGTTCTATGGGAGAAAAAATGAGTGCAAACAAAGAACCTTACATAAATATAAAGAAATTTGATCAATATATAAGTTTAGTGGACAACTTCTACTTTTATGAATTTATTTTAGATGGGACGACCCTTATCCTTAGATATGAAAATAGTCTTAGATTCTTCCAATTGGGTTTGGCCTAGTCCAACATACCATATTACCACTTTATATGGTCTTTCAAAGAAATTTAATTGATCTTTTTGATTCATGTCAATATAGGCAAAATAAAAGGTATAGGCCCAAACTATATTTTGCCATTTAATACTGTGATATCAGTTTTTATATTTTCTCACTGTATTTTGTTATAATTTGTACAACAACCTTTATAATAAAACATATATATTTAGAAAAAAATTAACAATGAATGTAATCTTATATTTAAGTATAAAATTTCCAATAAAAGTAAAAAATTCCCATCTACATTTACATTAGGTTGCATACACACCAATAATCAAGTCCGAAAAAGAATTTCAATATTAATTTACAATCGTCTCTATTTCAAATTAACACGTATCTCTGAATATCATCATACATCACCTTACATCTTGATTTATGCATGGTATAACTTCCATCCCTTCATCCATGATATAATGAGCAATTACTTTTTCGAGCAACTACAATACACTAATCAAGATTTAGTAGTCACAATTTAACATACATTAGTAGTGATAATATGCAAAATGATTAATGCAAAGAAAGCAGACTAAAAATATCAAAGCCGATCAATGATAAATAACATAACATATAAAAGCAATAACATTAATAAGTTTAGGTGTGTATTATACATAGCATAATTTGTAATTCCGGAATTTTTAACATCAAACCTTATCTTGAGTAGTTAATATTTTTACCTCATCCTAATATGTGATAATTGATATTTTTATCCTATGCTAATTCCTTAATCAAAATTTAACCATAATATCGGGTAATTGATATTTTTCCTTAACCTTAACCCAAAATGTTGATAAATTAATTTCACCCTAATTTTCTAATATTTTATTGAAATCAAATCCTAGTCCTAACCCAAATTTTTTGTTTTCTTTCATCCTTTTTCCTTCTCCTCTTCTCCCAATCTCATTTTCTATTTCATTCCTCTTCAACCCATGCACCTCCTTCTCTCACACAACTTTCCTTGTCCTTTCGATTCCCTTCTCGTCCACTACCCCCACGTGTACCCCTACAGCAGCCTAGCACAGCAATTAATTTTCCTTCCTAGTCGATGTCACGTAGAGAGAAACCCATGTCACGTAGAATAATGAAGCTACTTGCTCCCTTACAATATCATTGGCACGGGTCTTTCTAAATGGTTATCTCCCACGCCTCGTCGTCAATAAATACTTTCTGAATCCGATTTCATCAATTACACGAATAATATTTTCCGAATCAATCATTAACCGGAAAACCGAATAAAAAAGCTTGTAGCCGTACCGCAATGTCTACCAAGGACCGACTGCATCATACAGACTTCCGCATCTTACGGTTTTGCCGCGGTGCCCTGGTTTACAACTTACAAGTCCCTTGCGGCAATAATTTTATGCGCTGGCCTCTCCATCAATTCTCATCAAAAAATTTATGGTCAAAGAGGAGAATATGTATTGTCCTATTTGATCATAGAATTGTCCAATATGTCTGTCAAGGATAAAAAAAAATAAAAAAATATTACCACATTATCACAGTGAATGAATTGTATTAGATCTCTACAACAACTTTTTATTTTTGCGCTCTTTGGTTTGACACAGTAGTGCAACATATATTGCCCTCTTTAATATAAATCAACAATGGCTAAAATATTGTCCTTTCTTAGTTAAATCAAACACAAATTTTTTTATTGCATTTGACTCTTTGAACATAATCAAGAATGACAAATTTTAACATGTAGGGTGCAAATAAAAAATCCTACATGGATACATAAGATAGAATTATATTAATAGAAAAATCTATTTGTTGCTCAAATTAATAATTAATTTTAGGATGGAGCCTCACTTAGGCTTATTTATGATTAATTTAGGGTTCTTTCCAATTGGTCTCGGCCAAAGACCGATTTTTATTTCCATAAAGTGGTATTAAAGCCTTGCTTTGGGCCTACATTGCATCTTCAAAATCTAGAACAAATGTTCTTTAATACTTTTTTGGAACAACCTAGTTGGCTTAGAAAGAGCATGGAGCTCTTGAGGTAAGGTGATGCTCTAAGGACTCAATTAAGTTTTGTCCTCCACCAATGGAGTGAAGATGAGTCACAGACTTGATTGTGCATTGTATTCGCAATGAGGGGACATTATGTGCCACTTTGTTCTAGTGAAGAAATGTCGACTGCAAATGAAAATCTCACATTAATAATTAAGAGAGAATTGGATCAATATATACATCTAGTAGGCTACACCTCTTATTACTAATTTATTTTGGGATGCATCCTCATTTAGCCTTATATATATGAATATGGTGTTAGATTCTTCTTTATTTGGACGAGCCTAGGCATTGTTTTAATTTCAAAAATAACATATTAGCCTCTTTATACGGTATTTCAAAGCAATTTAAATGTCATTTTTCTCATGTATATACATGATGTAGGAGCAAACACCCAAGAGTTGACATTCATTATAATGGAACCAATTATTCTTTACTTAGAAAGGATCTCCCACAAAGTTAAAGAAAATAGATGATTACGTTGCTAGTTATAGATGAAACATACCATACAAGCTACTAAGCATAGGCGTATGTGCATGGCATGCATGGAATGCAAGGCTACGTGCACGGGGAAAATAATATGAAGCTTGGACTTTCATATTAAATGATGTAATTAGTTAATTAATTAACTGGTAGAGTTAGGGATTAGATAGAGAATAAAGAAGCATAAATTTACCTTCTCGAAGAATATTCTATATTCTAGTATCTTTTAGTATTTTCTATATTCTAGTATCTCGAAGCTAGATTTGAAGAATTATACCTTTTGGCAAGTATCTTGTAATTGGTAGCTTGGCTATATTAAGCCATAGAACCCATGATTGAAGATTAAGAATTAAAGTTGAAAGCAAATTACAAGTATGGAATTCTGTGTGATTTCATCTCAAGTTTAATCGAATATTTGTGAAAAATTATTCTTTAAACCCTTAATCTCTTCATCTATATAAGTTAGAGATTAAGTACTATCTTTTCTAATCTCCATAACCCATGCCCTTATAGCCATATCCATCGTCCAAACATATCAAAAAATCAAAACCCTAATTTAAACCCTAACCCTAAGTTTCAAACCAAATACTAACCCTTACCCTAGTTTTTGAAACAAAACCCTAACCTAAAAAATCATCTATCATCAAACCCTAAATATTGAATCATCCTCATCCTCATCTCATCAACTTCGAATCACCTTAATCAGTCATTCATCACCATCGAATCATCATCACCAGCGTTGAATCATCATCATCATCATCATTAATCCACCATATTCAATTATCTTTATCATTAATATATCACTTTCAAATCTTCATCTTACTAATTACAGTATAATCCAGCATTGATTTTACATAATTGATAATTCCACATTTCCACACTCATCAATTTTGGTATCAAATCCTAAGGTTTTGATCCACTATGATCAGGATCCAATCATTCTTTGAGATCTTGCAATAATGTGTCTTTACTTCAAGATTCTTCAAGAACGTGTCTCTTCTACAAGATTAAGAATCCATCAAGAAGACACTAAAATCAAGCACTTGGAGGCATGTTTGGAGAAGCACCACTCAGTTGGTGAAGGGAGAGCCAAGAGGATGATTTAAGAAACATTTCCAAGGTCTTGGTGGATCACATTAAGTAGGTAAAGCTACATGTAGGGAGAATAGAAAATTCACAAGCTCAAGGGTCACACATACAACTTCAAAAAAAAGGGGAACATGTAGAAGAAGAACACATAAGAAAGGCACAAAATTGAGTGGAGGAAGGAGAAGCAAGTGTGGAAAATTATGTACCTAAGTTTGAAGGTAATCACAGTACAAAATCTTTTCTCAAATGGTTGCAAATTGCTTAATCTATTTTTGAGTATAAATAGATTGATTACGAGAGGAGGTGGTGAATAGAAATATTAAAGTTTGAAAAACTTTGCTAGAATGTGTAACGATAATTTGAAAAAGAAAAGGGAGAGAGAGGGGCAAATGAGATTTATGTCATGGAAATAAAAAAAAATCTTGAAGAAGAAATTTGTGCCTCAAATACAAGAACAAGAGAATATTATAAAGATAACTAATTTGAGGTAAGGGTTGCTTGAACTTGAGGAATACATTATAGAGTTTGGAAGATTAGCTCTAATTTTTTATGTCCAAAAAGAAAAGAACAAAGGTGTGTAGTATTCATTGGAGGGATAAATATGAATATTATGGAAAAGGTAGAGGTGAATCCTTATGAAATGTTTGAAGACCAAGCGTAGTTAGCAATGAAGTTTGAAAAACAATTGTGAGAACAATGTCACCGAACAAGTCAACCAATGCTCCATATGGTTCAACATTCAAGGGGGTGTAAAACCCACCAATTTCTCAATCCACAAATCAAGAAAGTGTTAGAAAGTTCACTCATGAGGAAAAGGGTAAGGATCAAGTTGTTTATAAGGTGAACAAGCAATACTTTAAATGTAGAGGTTATGTTCACTTTGCTCATGATTGTCTAAATAAAAGGGTATTGAAATTTAAGGAGATAGCAAGTGTGGAGACTTGTGATGAGAATGAAGACCATGATGGTGACCTTAATTAAGAAAGTGATAGGCTGGAGGATTCTTTGGAAGAAGGCTAAGTAGATGACTATATATTGCAAAGGGTGCTCTAAGTACAACCACAACCTTTACATACTCAAAAGGGAGAAGATTTTCATGGCCAAGAGTATATTTGGTGATAAAGTATGTGAAGTCATCATTGATAGTGGCTTATGTACAAATGTTGCTAGTGAGAAGATGGTCACCTAGCTAGGTTTGAGGCCTTGGGTCATCCACGACTATATTCACTCCAATGGCTCAATAGAGATAAAGTCGTAAGGGTAACCAACCAAGATCTTATCTATTTTAATATTGGAAATTATTTTGATGATGTTTTATGTGATGTTATACCTATAGATGGTGGTCATGTTTTGTTAGAGAGGCCATGGTAATTTGATAGGAAGGTTGTGCATGATGGAGTCCTTAATGAGTATATAGTGTGTAAGTGCCAAAAAAAGTTTAGGCTAAAAGCTAATCTATAAGGAGAGGATTTGGTTTTGATAAATAAAAAGGGGGGAAGGAATCGAGACCATGTAGCAAACAAAGGATGAAAGAAAGAAGGTATAAGTTGAGTATAGGAGGGGAAGAAAGATGAGTAGCATAAAGTTGTTGACCCTTCAAGAGTGTGAGATGATTGAAGCTTTCAAAGATGAGAAGATACACTAGGCATTAGTGGTAAATGAAGCCAAATGAGGGGAGAATGCTAATATGGATCCAAAATTGCAATAAGTATTTAGAGAGTATGCTAATGTTTTTTCAGATGAGTTGCCAATTAGGCAACCTCCTTTGAGAGGTATTGAGCACACTATTGATTTTATATGAGGAGTCCTATTACCAAACGAGGAAGCTTATAGTGTAATTTGGAGGAGGCTAAGGAGCTATAGATACAAGGACAAGAATTATTGGACTGAGGCTATATTCATAAGAGTATGAGTCCATGTGGTGTTCCAACTTTGTTTTTGCCTAAGGAGGATGGTATGTGGACGATGTGTATTTATTAGAGAGATATCAACAACATCATAATCAAGTACAGATTTATAATGCTAAGAATAGATGACATATTAGATGAGTTGCATGGTGCAAAGGTGTTCTTGAAGATTGATCTTATGAGCGGCTATCATTAAATGAAATAGGGAAGGGGATAAAGGGAAGACAACCTTTAAGACTAAGTATAGGTTATATGAGTGGTTGGTGATGACATTTTGGCTATCTCTTACGAACAATTTAGCATGGGTTGGTAAGGTTCCATTTCAATATAAGAAGTTTTTCAGGAAATGAAGTTAGAAAAATAGGCCTAACATTGCAAGCCATTCTATCAGTTTGGGCTTACCAATTGACTATTCTACATACAAGTTGATAATTTCCTTAAAAAAAAACAATCATCTTAGTCAAAAAACTTCATTTTTCTAGAAAGACAAGAATGTGGATCTATTCATGAAACTAGTCAGTTGATTCACATGAAAAACTCAATAAATTCTATTTTCAACCTTGTTATAAACCAAACATTGTCTCAAACACAATCATAACATTAAATCAAAATCTAAGGCAAAAATATTTGTGTAATCCTCATTATATATTTTCTAAAAATATGGTGTATTACACAACAAAACATTGAGTTATGTGTGAGAAACAAAAGGGCATGTTTTCTATTACACAAAATGTGTTTCATAGAAGAAATTTTGATGTGTTTTTCGGGAAAAGGAAGAAATTAGGGAAATAAACATGAGGGGGCTATGTTTTTGAAATACGAATCATGTTTTTTCTTATTTCCAAAATACAATTTGCACCGTAGGGTTTTTTACCTATAAAATGAAATTTTTTTGAGCCCTAACTGTTGGTAGTTATGCATCCCAACTTCTTCTACTACTCCATATAATTATCCTTTTAGAGAGATTTTAGATTTGTGTAATTAAGTGATTGATTGGTCTAAGAATATTATAAATACACAAGAGCACAAATAAAAATATCTATTTTTTCTTAAATTGTTTTGGTTTGTGTGGGAGTTCTCATTTGTGCTTAATCTTGTTAATATCGGTTTGTTGTGGATCACTCAAATTCCATGCTATTTACATAACAGGAAGTAAAATTATGAAAGGTTGGAATATTAAGTAAGCTTATGAAGACTTTGCTTATAATTAAATTCCTTCACATACTACTCGTTTAAGTCCATTTGAGATTTTATATGATGTGAATTCATATATGCGAGTTGATATGGTATCCTTAAAGAAAGGTGAATTCAAAAAAAATTAAGACTAAGGAATGAAATGAGTTCTTTTAATAGCTTGGTAAAAATTTCAAGGGGAATGTAGAATAAGCCAATGAAAGATACCAAAAGGAAGCTAACAAACATTGCATTCCAAAATTATTTTCTTCTGGTATCTTAGATGTGTTACCTAGTATCTTAGTTTGGTTACATTTGCAAAATGAAATATTTCCTAATCTAAGAAAGCATTAATTAATTCCAAGAGCATATGGACAATTTAAAATACTTAGAAATTTTGGAGAAAGTGCTTATAAACTAGAACTTCTAGAACCTCATGGTGATGTTTCGAGAAAATTTAAAATTCCTAATTTATCTCCATAGAATAGTGATGTTAATTTGAGGACAAATTCTTCTCAATTTGAAGATAATGATGCATAAGAATCCTTGGAATTTTAAAATGATGAAGATTTGATATACTTAGTTATAAAGGGTATCATGTTATCTATCTTAGATTATAATATTAATAATGTGACTGGCCCTAACAAGTCTACTTTGAGTATTTCTTGAAAGCATGTAACCTATTTGCAAGGAGATTATTAATGCACTTTAACACACCAACATATCCAAGATTTTATATGTTTCAAGTTATTATAAGTCAAAGTAAACTATTATACATGGAAGTCAAACTTACAAGTTAAGGAGACCGAATTTTCATTTTTATATAAATTAGGACTATTATTAGTTATCTCCATGTAATAATTAGCTACTTTTGTTTATAATTGTTTTCTTTCGATTCATGTCTTATATAGCTACATGCTTTGTTGATATTGCTAATAAATGTATTAGTCAGCCATGTTTGTATTACTTTGTCTATCTTAGTCTACTACTAAGCTAAGGATGACTACCTATATAAGGCATTGTCGACACCCTTATAACATATGTTGAATATCAAAATCCATTCAAAATCTAACACAAGTAATATACTTAGTTATTTCAATCTTTTATGAGTGAATATTTCTTATTACTGAATTTTCATTGAATCTTGCTTGAATATTCATATCATTCTTCTAATCTTCCTTGAATTGTTGAAGATTCACACCCTTCATCAAACCTTCAACAATCTCGAATCCTATATATCTTTCGATCATTGAATCTTCCAAGCTTCTAGAAAGTTTTCTTACCAACCAATATTTGCTATATAAAACTCATCTTTATCTCAACTTTTTTCCCAACATGCACGAACTAAAAAACATACTATATTGTGAAACAAATACCCAGTCAAAGCTCAAAATTCCTCACCTTGATGAAGTATATGTGACACAAGATATGATAATATATGTAATGAATTCACCTAATCCCAACTCCAATAAATATTAACAAACGATTAAGAGAAATATAATAAGTAGAAAAACATAATAACCTAATAAAAATTAGGCCATAAGCCTCAAGTACTACCAAATAACTCAAATATCATCCCAATCTCAATAGAAAGTAGCAAAATAATCATTTCACTAGCACCAAATATCTAAAAATGTAGTATTTGTAGGATATATGTCGTGAGTAAACAAAACCTACTAAAACCAATATCCTACTCAAGTAAAATATACTGATAGATTTGGGAAAGGAGAAGATCATGTAGAAGTAGACTTTGTAATAATAACTTATAATATGCATTACATGATACCACATGAAACAACCCACTTTTTAGTAAATTCATACCTAATGACACCTTACCACTATAATATCATGAACGCACGTTCATAGGAATTTAGAGCATATTATATATTTTACACTATTCACAATAGTTATTACTATATCTTCAACTCATTAGATTCATTACATTATTCAACAAAATCCAAAAAAACTAATGTAAAACTTAAAATAACATAAACTTAGAGATTATAATATTGAATACTAATATAATAAGATAAACCCCATGTAAATGAAAATTCTACTAGTTATTCTAATCCAAATTATCTTATCACACATCATATTTCTCATATTTTTTTTTTCTCTATTGTAAGTAAACATAGTCCACTTATCTCTGCTATTCAACTTGTTTAATTTATATCTCATATGAATATTATTTTATTTTAGCTTATTTTATTTATCCATTTCTATAATATTATATTACCCAAATCTAAGGAATAATGCCTAAGATACCTAAATTTATAGCTCAATGGATCAGGAACTATATCAAAGGTATAATAACAAAGAAAACCATATCTAGAGATTAGTGGCTAAGGAGCTACAATTTTTATAGCTTTACTACTTTAGCATACATAATGGCATATAACACTACCGGTTATTACTAATGAAACAACAAAAGATACCTTAACTATTAATTATTGATACCCTTTATAGGGCATATAGGTCATCTATAGAGTAGAGAAAGGGGTATAGATGTCTCTCATATATGATATGACATACAAATTCACCTGGAAGGAATCTACTGTATGACCCTATCTCAATGGTTATCCCAAGGCTACTAATAGTGTGTTATAAACAATTAACTTATCTACTAATGATAGCCAACAAAACGTCTATAGGTAGGCTAAATCCATGATCTAATCCATAGTAAGCACAAGTTACCCTTAAATCCATTTATTTTATTTATCGCTTAAATTACTCAATAAATTATATATGTTATTGATCACTGTCGACAAATAAGCTGACGCACAATTTTAGGAAAACTTACTATTCATCAAATGCAATTTTTTAAGATAGGAAAAGTGATACATAAGAAAATGAAAAAAAAACATACAAAGAATCTTATGTTCAAAAATTGAATAATGCTTATTATCTAAATTTTCTTATCATTTTTTATACCATTCACACAAATTTACTATTCTCAAGAGCAATGTTCAAGATATGATTTTATTTTTTAACAAATTATCTCAAGCTAACCATCATCATCTCAACATATGTTACAATAATCAAAATATCTTACGTATATATATATATATATATATTAAAAATGACTTTTTCACCATCAATATGCTTAAAACATCTAAAATCCAATTAAAATAGCAAACGTACACTAAAAATTATGAAAATAAATATTAAACATCCCTTATCAATAGGTAAGATACCAAAATTCTAAAATTTAATTACTAATTTCATATTATAGGAAAAATAATTCTTATGTGCCCTTGAAACCAAAAGTTATATCACAAATGAAATATGATATCATATCAATTTGCACACTATTCATTGAATGTCATATGAATGCGTTAGAACAAAAAATGTTTAGTGAATTTGCAAGCCCATGCAATTGGACAACAATTCCTTTTAGCTATACAAATCCAAATCAAGGCTTTAAATTTATGAAATCATACATCAACAATCTAAAAAATTCATCAAAAAAATAAAAACTTCATTAAAAAATCAATAACATCTATATCTTTCTAGAACCAAGAATTGCCCCAAAAATACAAAAAACATTTCATCAAAATTATAGATCTCTTAAATGTGGTCAAAGGACTAAATGACTTGATCAACCTTAGAAAAAATTCTCCTAAAATTATATAAGATGTTCACGTGACAATGGCAACATGAAAACCCCAGAAAAATTTATAATCATAAGAAAAGATAAATATATAAATTTTAGGCCTTCACCACATACAATCATGTCAACACCTTAAATTCTATCAACTTTGAGTATGCTCATGCCTAAGATGATTCTAAAGCTCCTAAATAAACTATAGAATATCATCCCTTAAGAATAGCACCATCTCTTAAATTCTTTGCACAAAAATAGCTAAAACATGCAAAAATTATACAAAACAATAAGAAAGATCAATAATTTATTTGAGGAAGCAGAAGGAATATTTTTATCCTGAAATGGAAGGGTAGAAGAAGAGAGAAATGCTGAAGAATGACCTAGGAAAATTAGTTGGTAAATGTTAGATATCTATCCTTGATATTTAGGTAATAAAGTTAGAAAACGAATTAAATAGATGGGGTAAGCGCTTCGAAAATCAACAGGTCTCATGGGTTAAATGAAGGCATCCAACTTTATTCTAGGTATTTAAAACGGTTAGGATGAAGTTTTAGATATTCAGGATAGGTTCTGTTAATAGAAAGTATAGTTTTGAGGGTTTATTAAAATTGAAATGACATAATGTATTTGAAAATTAGAAAAATAACTACAACCTATTTTCTATTCCATATTTAACTTAAGAATACCAAAATATAAATATATCTAAAGTTTCATGAATTTATGTTGGCTAAAATGTTGATTTTGAGGCTTAAAATGAGAATAAAGATAGAACGTACAATAAAGAGCACTGTTTTGTCAAATTTAACATTTAAAATTAAAAAAAAAAGACACATAGAAAAATTCAACAAAGATAAATACGAAGAAATTAAAATTGTTTGAAATAAGCTCAAATTTAAAAGTGACTTGAAAGTCTTATAAATGTCAAAACTATGTAGAAATAAAAGAATGCGTGAAGGAAATGTTTTAAAAATATGACCATGATTTCTAAATTTTTAAAAGTTATAATAAATAATTCAAAATAATGTATTTTTATTTTTAAATAACATAAATCTTAATAAAATCATGATTTTTGAAAGACAGGGTGTTCAAATAACTTTTCGGGTTAGAAATTATTCGTTGTTGAAACAAGGCCCTATAAGCGTATCCATTTTGGATATAAAAGGCTGGAGTTGGGTATAAACTTTAGTTATTATTTTTTCAGCCACAACGAGAGTCTATCTCAGCACAGATTTATACGATTCGACTGAACCTTTTCAAATCTGATTGTCTACTCGGACCATTTATTTTCTCTTCATCATTGAATTTCCTTACTTGCAAAATGAGGGGAAAAATTAATTTTCCGCCATTGATAGTGTTCAGTTTAAGGTCTATGCGATTCATGCGATTTTAGGTTGGGTTACATAGCATATGACTCATTAGGAGGTTTGCCTTCCCGGCATATATCGGTTACTAATTTGCGTAAACAAATTGGGTGAGTTCGTAACAATGGGCTTGGTCAAATTAACCATGTGAGAGAGATAATGATGCTTCGTTTTGTTATTAATGTCATGTAGGTTCTACTCTTGTTAAGAATCTCGTTTCAATAATGTGCATACATAAACACTGCAGTGCTAAATTTTATTACGACTTCAGAGAAAAGTGACACAGGAATTCGGAAGCAGCGGCGGTCTTCTCGTTGCTATGCACTAGCTATTACAATTGTGATGAGAATTTTTAATACACGTTTATTGAGAACAATGAAGCAACTTGGACCCTTCCTATATCATTTTTTTTTTTTGATAATTTGAGGATTACATCCAGTAAAACTACATCATGAGCGAGCCGGATTGAAACGATTACAGTCAAATAAAACTAAGAAACACGAATAGTAATAATAAAAAACACCCTAAACGCATGATCACCTCACAGAAAAGCTTGTACATTATGGACCACATCTTCAATTCTATAAGAAAAATTGTCTCTTCTATGCTTGATCCAGAAGCCAATTCTTTGTTTAATGAGTAGCGCCAACCAATTCCTGCAGATCTGGATATTTTCAAAAATAGCCTTATTTCTGAATTCCCAAATAGTCCCTATTATGGCAAAAAAGGATGTTGACCAAATTTCGCTCTGTAGACCTTTGTCTTTATCTCCAAGCCAAATAGCAGCGGTTTCTTCAATCGATCTCGGCATCACCCAGGTCCTTCCAAGCCAATCGCAAATCTCGTACCATAATTTCCCTGTCACACTACAATGAAGAAAGACATGGTTAATCGATTCTTGAGTATCTTTGCAAAAAGGGCAACCTGTATCACTGACGTTTCCAACCCCAAGACGGATCAATCTATCTCTCGTATTAAGTCTTTGTTGTATCGCAAACCATGTGATCAGCTCAATTCTCGGTGGCGCCAACCCACACCACACCCTACTCCATATATTATTATTCAGATCCCCCCGGGTGCATTCTGGTAGGAAGCTTCACAATAGGATTTGACTGAAAATATACCCCGCTGATCATATTCCCAACTAATCCCATCCAGTCTTCCCCTATGTGGCTCAAACTGAGAGATCAGATTCTCCATTTGCTCCCTTTGTCTTTCCTCCCATTCAAACAACCGCCTCCTCCACACGAATTGCCAATGCCATTGGTCCCCATCCCAGAAGCCCATATCCGCTATAATGTTTTCTTTCTGGTCAGATATCGCAAAAAGCCTTGGGAACATTGTCCTTAGTGGCCCATTCTCCATCCATTTATCCTTCCAAAAACCAACTCTACTGCCCTCTCCAATAATGACCTTTAAACCTGAGCTAAGAATAGGATCAATCCTGCCTGCATTCACTATGTCCGCCCACGGTGTCCATCCTTTCTTCTTCTTACCGGAATTCGTAGGGTACCAAAACGATCCTCCGAGTAAATAGACTGGATAACCTTCTTCCATGACGCTCCTTCTGTTGTGAAGAACCTCCACCACCATTTAAATAACAGGGCATTATTCCTCATAGTCAAATCGCCAATGCCCAAACCCCCTAGCCTCTTCGGTTTCTGTAGCACCTTCCAGCTAATCAACGAAGCTTGCTACTCCAGAAGAACTTCCTTTGAATGCTAATAGTCTCCTTAACTACTCCTTTTGGGATCCTGAATATGCTCATATAATACACCGGTAAACTGTTCAACACACTCTTAATTAACACTAGTCTCCCTGCTCTTGAAAGAAGTTTCGATTTCCATCCTGCCAACCTTTGTCTAATCTTTTCCACCACTGGTTTCCACACCTGACTGTTGTTGATATTTGTTCCTAAGGGTAATCCAAGATAAGAAATTGGTAAGAAACTAGTTCTGCAGTTCATAATCTCTGCTGCTTCCTTATGAAAAAGAGGTTCCACCCCCAACCCTATCATTTCTGACTTTTCGTAGTTTACACTCAATCCAGACACTAAGTGGAAACAATCAAGCAACCTTCTCCAATTTATGATGTTCTCTTTCGACGCTGCACAAAAAATCATAGTATCATCTGCAAACTGGAGATGCGTGACTTCATACTTGTCTTTCCCCACTTCCAGTCCACGAATCAACCCTTTCTTCATACCTCTTCTAATAAGTTGATTAAACGCTTCCACTGCCAAGACGAACAAGAACGGGGATATGGGATCCCCCTGTCTAAGTCCCCTCCTCATCTTGAAAGGCCTAGTCGGGGACCCATTAATAAGAAATGAAATACTAGCCGTTGAAATACATTCCTTTATCCATCCTCTCCAAATACTCCCGAACCCCATGATGCTTATAATTTTATCCACAAAGTCCCATCTTATACTGTCGTAAGCTTTTTGGAAATCCAACTTTACCATTACCCCTCTGGCTCCTCTTTTCCTCTTGACCCATTGAACTATCTCATTAGCAACCAAAACCCCATCCATAATGCTTCTTCCTTCTATGAAAGCTGTCTGGGAATCACTTACCAAACTGCCCACGACACGTTTCAATCTGTGAGCTAAAATATTTGCTATGACTTTATAGATACAACCTACTAAGCTGATGGGCCTGTATTGATTGGTCTCCTCCGGATTTTCCACTTTCGGGATCAGCGTAAGTAGAGTGGTATTAATTCCTTTTGGCATTCTACTTGACAGAAAAAACTCTAGAACTGAATCAGTGAATTTTTCCCCGATGACCCCCCACATTTTTCGGATGAAGCCCATGTGATAACCGTCGTACCCAGGAGCTTTAAGAGGTGCACAATCCCACACAGCCTCTCTAACTTCCTCCCTATCAGGCATGCTTTCCAAAAAACGGTTCTGCTCCTCGGACAACTTACTGAAGCCCTCCTCCGAGATACTAATATCAGGCAGATCTGCCCTACTATATAGGCCTTCGAAGTAATCCACTATCACCTTCTTAATTCTTGCATGGTCGGTAATCTCTTCACCCTTATCCACTATTCTGCTTATCCTGGCCTTCTTTTTCCTGATAGTAGCCACTGCGTGAAAGTACTTTGTATTCCTATCCCGTTCCTTGAATCCTTTAATCTTAGCAATCTGCATCCAGTACGCTTCCTTTCTCTTGTGTCATTTCCAGAGTTGGCTTTCCAAAGCTGCTCTTCTAGCAATCATCTCTTCATCACCATTTGCGGTTACATCCGGATTTCCTAGCTTCGCCAATTCAGAATCCAACAACCTAATTTTTGTATCAAAATCCCCAAAAGTATCTCTGTTCCAGTCTTTTAACATACTCTTCATCC
The DNA here is from genome assembly GCA_030549775.1 of Tamarix chinensis. NCBI lineage: Eukaryota > Viridiplantae > Streptophyta > Magnoliopsida > Caryophyllales > Tamaricaceae > Tamarix > Tamarix chinensis. The sequence goes on from CM060181.1 coordinate 68,609,226, forward strand.
TTCTCAGATTATCCTGACACGTTTCCCCTTCCATCTTGGCCCAACAATCAGCCACAAAACTTCGGAACTTTGGGTGAGAGAACCACATATCCCAAGATCTAAAAGGTTACGGTCCATCGCCCACATTTCTGACAGAAAGGCGAATAGGGGTATGGTCCGAGAGGGATCTATCTAGAGCCATACTCCACAAATCCGGAAAGACCGCTAACCAAGCTGGGTCTATCAGAAAACGATCTAACAGGCTGGCAGATCCAGCCCTTACCCAAGAAAACTTCACGTTGGTTGGGGGTAAGTCCAAGAGCCCCATCCTTTCTATCCAGTCATTAAAAGATCTGACACTCGTCACATCCACCCATCCCCCTTTTCTCTCATTCTTGTTACGAACTTCATTAAAGTCCCCCATCACCAAAAGAGGCCTAGTACATTGTTGTCCTACGTCCCCCAATTCTTCCCATAAAACCCTATTATTTCTTGTATCCGGAAAACCATACACAAGTAAAACCGCACACTCGAAAGAGCCCGGGCCTAAATCTCCTTCTATAAGGATCCATCTATTACCCCTCTTAATATTATGCACCCCAAAATGCTGCGAGTTCCATCCTAAAATTAAGCCTCCACTCCTACCTTGAGCTGGGGAGTCGCTCCATTCAATCCCTCCTAAGCCCCACACTCTCTCCTTCCAACTATCTGAAACCGCTTGGTGTTTTGTTTCCACTAATCCAAAGATCCATGGTCTCTCTTTTGATACTACTACTGCTTGAATACTCGATAATTTACCCAAGGCACCAATACCCCTTACATTCCAGCTTATTATTATCATAGATACCACAACTATTGCACCCAAGGTCTTCCCCAATTTTACCTTACCTTCTTCTTCCCTTTCCTCTGACTTCTTCTCAACCCTTCAATTTTTTCTAAGCACTTATATTCTTCCTTAGATGAGAGTCCTATCTCCACCCCTAGATTCCATGTGGCTCTTGATTCTTCCTTCTCTTCCTCCTCTATCCTTTGTTCGACAATCTCTTTACCCAACATATCTATTCCTTCAAGTACATGATCTCCTAATAAAAATCCAATGTCCCCTTCAAAACCTGGTGGGGCATTTAAATTTGGGCTTACGGATCCTTCTTCCCCATTTTCCTCTTGTTGTATATTCTCCTCTTCTTGAAGTACAAAGTGGTGCGTTCTTAATTTCTTTTGCTGTTTCCTATCATCCACTAACCGCATCTCTCCCTCCAAATCCTGCCCGACACACACTATTTTTGTGCTGACTGTATCGGTGGATACCTCTCCCCTATCAACCTCTCGGCCTTTTGTTACAAGCTGCACCTCGGCAGCCTCCCCGATAGCCCTCTTTTCCCCATACAAATCCACTTCTTCCCATGCGACTATACCTCTGTTTGCCTCTTCGGTTCCTGTCTTTTCCTTCCCACAAATGTCCGCTAATAATTCTCCCTCCCCCCAATGTTTTTTTCGCCTTTTTTCAAGCCTGTTCTCAGCTCCTATTCCCACGCCCGCTGACATTCTTTCCTTCCTAGGAGACGACACCTGCTCGCATTGATTGTTGGACCGTTGGACTTCATCACCTGCGTCGAACAGACTTCCATCACACTGTCTGTCACCCTTCCCGGACAACGACCCAACCGGCCGGATCACATGCTGTTCCGGCTTGTTCTGCTGCCATGGTAGGAAGTGTTGGCCTATCTCATACGCCACCACCACCACCTCTTTCCCTTCCACACACACCAGAAACTTATCTCTAATCTCCTCCATGTTATCTGTGTCTATCAACACCCTCGCAGCTTCCATTGATTCACCAAAATCTTTGAGCTCCTCCCAACACACCCATCTCCCCCAAGGTTCTGCCATTTCCTTAATCGCCTCCTGATTCCACGCCATCACCGGGATACCCCTTATCTCCACCCATGTCCTCCTTATGTTGCATTTGTCCTCAGCTTGCCAGTTTCGAACGATTGGGAAATTATCCCGTAGCATGCTATCCTCCTGTAAGGCTTTAGTTTTTGCATCGATAGATTCAAGAGTAATAAGAAATTTATACCTGCCCAAGCTTCTAACTTTGCAGATCGTGCTCCACGTGCTCATGAGACATTGAATAACAAGTTCCGGCAGCAAAGGTTATAGGGATTCCACGATGATGCTTCTCTTCAGCCACTCCATTTCCTCTACCGTCGCTGGGATTTTGATGCTCCTCATCTTGTCTTTTCCATTCTGTCTCAACGATCCTTCTCCTTCTATAACCTCTGCATATGTTCTCCCATCCCGCATCACGGCTTTCCTTTCATCGTAACCTGCATGTTTAATCGCCTTCTCTCCTCCAGCCCGTTGGTGTTGCATTTTCTGCATGCTACCTACTTGCCTCCCAAACCTTGCCATTTTTACGTGTAATTTTATCCCATGCAGCAAGACTTGGTCGAACCTCCTTATTGCCTCCTGTGCTTCCTTCTCACCCTTATATCTGACAAAACCGAAGTGGAGGGTTGAGGTTCTTCTAATCTTACGGCTGATGAACACGTCCTCCACCTTCCCAGCTTCGTCGAACATTTCCTTTACCTCCTTCTCTTCAACCTCCTTTCCTATGTTGTCAATGAAGACTGTAAACCGCCCATACTCACTCTGTGGGTTAAGCCGCTTCCATTCCTCCTTTCCCCGGTTGGTGAGCTGATACCCATACCCCGACCTGTAATAATCCTGTTGCTTTCTCATATCAAGGAAGTTTGGGTTGTAGTGGCGGTGAATCGGCTGAGGGCGTGGCTGGGTGACTGTGTAATTTTTGTTGGTGTATATCGGATACATCTCCGGCATGAGAACTGTTATTTATTTTAATTTGAGCACGCCCACTTGTTGGATCTCCTTTACCATTTGATCTTGCCAAAGGCGGAGCTGCTCAATCTACTGAAGCAGCAAGGTGATTGCCAGATCAAGATTGAAGAAGAGGACGATGCAGACGAAATTGGTAAGGGTTCATTTTTATTTATTTATTTATTTAATTTTTTTTTCTATATCATTGGCACGGGACTACCTAAATTGTTATCTCCCATGCTGGTCGTCAGTAAATACTTCTTAAATCCCATTTCATTAATTCCACGAATTTTATTTTTCGAATCAAGCATACAGGGCAAACCAAATAAAATAGCTTATAGCAGCACCGGAGCGACTGCATCGTGAAGACTTCTTCCGCTTCCGGTTTTGCCTGGGTAGACGGGTTTCCATGCCCCTAGCAGCAATAATTTTATGGGCTGTCCTCTCTATCTATTCTCACTACAGGGATTATCATCAAACAGGACAATATATATTGTCCTATTTGACAAAAAAATGCCCTTCAAGTCTGTTAAGGCAATATATATATATATATCACCATACTACAATGGTGAATGCATTGTATTAGATGTACAGGGCAACTTTTAAATTTTGCTCCCTTTGATTTTTTTTTTGATAATTGAAATGACAAGAAAACAACATAGAACAATAAGGAAAATACAAAAAGGAAGAAAAACTTAGGGAGACCCTTTCTATTCAAAAAAGGGCTTGCACGTTATAAGCCACCTCGTCAATTCTGTATGCAAAATCCTCTAGGCTATTTTTTATCCAAAACTCTATTCTTATTTTAGCTAAAATAGTTATCCATCGAATGTAGACTTATTGATTTTCGAAAACTATCTTATTTCTAAAATCCTATATAACCCCCATTATTGTAAAATACATTGTGTTTCATATTTGCTCCCTTAGATCCTTCATTTTGCCTCCAAGCCAAACATGTGCATTATCAATAATAGATCTTAGCATTATCATAATATATCCTATCCAGTCACAAATCTCATGCCAGATCTTACCCATCATTATATAATGAAGGAACACATGATTAACTTACTCTTTCTCAATCCTGTAGAAAGAACCTCCCAACTCCCTTATATCAAGAAGATGGAGCCTAGCTAGATTATATTTGGTATTAAGTCTCTATTGAATGGAAAACAATGCAATGAGTTCAATTTTTGGTCGCACGATTTTGATCCCAATTCTATTGCATTCCCTCTTATCCCTTCCATCATCATTAAATAATTGATGTGATGTTTCACAAAAGGATATAACCGAAAAAATTCCCTTATTATCATACACCCAACTAATCGAATCCCTCCTATCTTTCCTTGAGATAGACTACCTAATCATTCTTCCTAGCTACTCTACCTACTCTTCCTCCCAGCTAAATAGTTGTCGATGCCACATCAGGTTCCATTGCCACATCACACCATCCCAGAAACCTATATTGACTATTCTATCGCCTTGTTGATCTGACACCAAGAACATCCTAGGAAATAAACTCTTCGGAATACCCTGTTCTAGCTACTTATCATACTAGCACCTAACTCTTCGACCATCTCGCAGAATAATCCTTATACCTAAATTTAAGATGTGGCTCTTCTTTCCAAGTTCTACAATATCAATCAAATGTGTCCTGCCTTTCCTCTGCTCTAGTATCTCTAGCCTTTTATCATGGTTACTGGCATAAATAAACAAAATGACCCATTGCCAAGAAGTCCCCTCAATTGTATAAAACCTCCACCACCATTTAAACAATAGCAGATTTTTCCTCATGACTAAGTTATGGACCCCTAGGCCACCCAAGCTTCTAGGTATTTGAATCACACTCCATTTTACCAACGGCAGCTTCTTTCGATCCCCACTCCCAGCCAAGAAGAAATTCCTTTGGATGTTAATGGTCACCCTTACCATTTCTTTTGGCATTGTGAAAAGGCACATATACTATATCTGTAGACTACTTAAAATACTCTTAATAGGCACTAGTCTCCCTGCTTTGGATAGAATCCTTTCCTTTCACCCAGCTAGTCTCTGTTTAATCTTTTCAACCACTGGTTTTTCGGTTTGTTTATTCCTCATGTTTTCCCCTCATGGAAGGCCAAGCTAATTGATGGGTAAAAACTTGATTTTAAAATTCATTATATCTATGGCCTCCTCTTGTGTTCACGCATCCACCCCTAATGCGATAAGCTCAGACTTTGAGAAATTAATGCTCAACCCTAAGATATGGAAAAAGAAAATCCAGTAGTCTCCTCTAATTCTTGACATTATTTTGTGTTGCTTCACAAAAAATCATAGTGTCGTTCGTAAATTGAAGGTGAGTTACCTCAATCTTATCTATCCTAACTCTCACTCCCTAAATCAACCCTTTAGCACTACCTCTCTTGATAAGCTAATTGAAGGCTTCAATAATTAGAATAAAGAGAAAGGGGGATATGCGATCCCTTTACTTGAGGCCCCTTTTCATCTTGAAAGGAGAGGTTGGCAAGCCATTCACCAAAACTAAATTACTAGCTGTTGATAGGCACTCTTTTATCCACCTTCTCCAAACCTTACCAAAGCCTGTTATCCCTAGAATGTTATCAATGAAGTCCCATCTATTATAATCCTTTAGAAAGTCCAACTTAATCATCATTCATTCCAATGCCTTATTCTTCTTAAACCATTAAATGATCTCATTGGCGACCAAAGCTCCATAAAAAATACTTCTATCCTCAAAGAAGGTTGATTGAGAGATGCTAACTAGGCTCTCTACTACCTGTTTCAGCATGTTTTCCAAGATCTTTGAAATAACCTTATAGATACACCCTATCAAACATATAGGTTTGAATTGGCTGAACTCCATCACATCTTCTACTTTGGGAATCAAGGTGATTAATGTGTTATTTAGCGTATGCACCAAGCAACTAGAACTGAAAAACTCGAGTACAGAATACATAAACTCTTTCCCCATAATGCCCCACATCTTATGTATGAAACCTATATGATAACCATCATACCTTGGTGCCTTTAATGTCTCACATGCTCACACTACCTTTTAAACTTCCTCTCTCTATGGAAGGCTTTCCAAAAACCAACTCTACTCAGTTGTGAGCCTATAGAATCCCTCTATTGAGATCCTAATTTCTAGAAGATCAGGATCTTTATAGAGTCTTTAAAATAGGAGATGATCAAATCCTTTATCCTTTTTGGGTCTAATATCACCTGGTCTTTCTCTATAAGATTGTTAATTATAGCCCTCTTCTTTCTCATAGTAGCTACGTTGTGGAAGTATTTGGCATTCCTATCCCTTTCCTAGAAACCCCTAACTCTTGAGATTTGGAGCCAATGAGCTTCTTTCCTCTTATCCCGCATCCATAATTGTTTCTGGAGGGCTACTTTCCTTACCATATGCACATCATCTAAAAACTCAAACTCTCTAGAAACATCCACCTTCTCTAGCTCTTGTTCTAAAGTTCTGATCTTCAATTCATTATCCTAGAAAACCTTCTTATTCAACTCCCTAGGTAGATTCTTAAGCTTCTTAATTTTATCTTGACATGAGACCCCCACCAATTTTATTCTGCACTCCTCTATAAATCTACGAAATTATGGATGAGAGAAAACCACATATTACAAGATCTGAATGGTTTTGCACCCTCCCTTACCTTTTTGGTACTAAGGCGGATAGGATTATGATTAAACAAAGACAACATGAGACCTATACATGTAAGAGCTAGATAAGATGATAACCAAGATGGATCAACCAAGAATCAATTGAGGAGGCTTGCAGAACCAGCCCTATACTAAGTAAACTTCACATTATTAGGAACCACATCAATAACCCCATTCTATCAATCCCATTATAGAAAAATCTAGTACTGCCACTTTTTGTCCAACCCCCTTACCTTTTTCTTGGTTGCTTAACTTCATTAAAATCACCCATTACAAGCATTGGGGCAGAACAATGTTGTCTTACAGATTATAATTCCTCCAAAAGGACTCTTCTTTCTTATGGCTCAAGGAAACAATAAACCAAAAGAATGACACACTCAAAAGAGAGAGGAGGCATACACTTTCAAGCAAGATCGATCTATTACCAATTTTAGAAAACCTAACACTAAAAATTTGGGCGTCTCATCCGATAATCAGGCCTCCACTCCTACCTTGTGCTTGAGACTCCCTACACTCTACTCACCCATTTCGCCAAACTCTATTCCTTTATGCATTTGATAAGGAATGATGTATTATTTCTACCAAACCTAGAATCCATAGCTTCTCTCTAGCTATAATAGATTGAATGCTAGAGAGCTTACTCGGAGCTCCAATTCCCCTGACATTCCAACTAATAATGATCATATCAGGATCCAATCACAATCAAACCCCATTCAACTCAATCTTGCCTAGAGATGCCTTTTCCTAGTAATTCTTTGGCACCTCCTTAAAGTGGTTAATCTCTCCACCCAAACATCCTTCACATTTGATGAAAATCCCAACTCTCATCTAAACTTCCAAGTTTTGATTACCTCAACATGATCAACTTCCTAAAAACTACTTCTAACCTCTCCTTCTTGATAAAACCCTTTACCAACTAAATAACTTCAATCTACTCTTCCTACAGCTATCACTTTGCCCCTCCTGATGTCCATAGACATCGATAGCATCAAAGTAAATATCTCCTACCTGCAATAGATCAGACGAGCCTTCTGCTCGTGGGAATGAGCAGCACCCATGAAACGGGTGATCAGTACACTACGTACTTAGTAAGGTGACCGAATACTAAGGCTGACATAGAACACATTCATTCGTGTAGGATAATGATCAACATACATTTACAAACCCACACATATGATATATAGAAGTATAAAATGAAATCCATAGCTTAATATCAGCAAGTCCACATATCAGGCCCAAAAAGATCTAGATTAATGATTTACTCTTTCTTTTATTAGGAGTCGATACATACTATATCTTTTATCAAAAGTTGATACACACCATATTCTTTATCAGGTCCATACAAGTATGGGAGCCCCACTATTTTAGCCGGTGGATCGGTCGCGAGGGTAATATACCCTGCCACTATTATATACCGGTGGATCGGTCTGGCCCCTTTCTCATACGGTGTTCCACTGTAAGTAATTAGTATCTTCCCAAATCTTAATCAACATATATATAGTTTGGTTTGTTGAGCTCGGGATCCCCCACTATTATAACTGGTGGATCGGTCGCGAGGGTATATGCCCTGCCACTATTATAGCCGGTGGATCGGTCCCGAGGGAAGTATTCTCTGCCACTATTATAGCCGGTGGATCGGTGTGGGCCCGGCTCAACATCTTCCACTTTACGTATTTAATAATTTATGTATCTTATTCAGATGTTCATTTCAAGACATGCAAATTAGGTTTCTATCATGCTTACTCATCAACTCAGGTTAACCACTTCAACCCTAGTTAATCATCCCATCATACTTAGTCACAACATATCCCAATACCACTACAACTTTAGCTACCATGAAACCCTAACTCTACGTAAACCATCTTCTCATGCATACCCTAGCTCCTATACAAACCCTATCTCCATGTAAGCCCTAACACCACTTAAACCATACCTCCATGCAAACCCTAACCACATGCAAACCCTAGCTTCACGTAGACAACCCTTCCATGCAACCCTAATCCACATGCAAACCCTAACTCCACGTGCAAACCCTAGCTTCACGTAGACAACACTTCCATGCAACCCTAATCCATATGCAAACTCTAACTCCACGTACCACACTTCCATGCAACCCCAATTCATGTGCAAATCCTAGCTCCACATAGACATGTTTCCATGCAAACCCTAACATCAAGCCATTTCATGTAAACACTAACTCCCTACCATTCCATGCAAAACCCTAACATCATGCTACTTCATGCAAACCCCTAACACCATACTATCCCATGCAAAACCCTAACGACATATTGTTACACTTCCCATCAAGATTTTTACCACCTTAACATCCATGTCTTAATGCCATTTCATACAAAAGTAACATAAATATACACATAAGTCTCATGCCACACTTTATTCACACCAACGTACTTCAACTCTATAATCATGCCACATACAAAATAATTAATAATAAGGAACATAAAATACATAGCATATCAAACACATAGCGTATACCAACACATAAATGGCTTTAGTAAACCCTTACCTAAGACAACACCGGTCTTGGTGCATGCTCCTATTCCACTTGAGGGGTTTGACTGAGTTCACCTATTATATAAAAAGATATACTAGGATTAGGCTCCCTTATAAAATTTTATTATTCTCTAAATTATTCTAAGATTTGGTTTTTAATTAAAACAATACTACACAATAATTAACTATAAACAATATTACTTAAAAATACAAATAGATTATTATTTTCAATCGAAAGGGTGGTGATACAAGGATTTCTACCCTTCACCAAAATAGTAGTAAAAATAACAATAATAATAATAAAAGTAAAATATTATTAATAACACTCTTATTAGTAGAATATTAATATTAATAATACCATAATTCTTAAAATTTTAAGGTGGCTTTCAAAATCACTCCATTTAATAATAACACAATTCAAAAATTTAATAATGATATTAATATTGTATATGCTTATAATATAAAGTTAATAAAGATAATAATAATAATATAATTAGAAATAATGCTAAAAATGTTAATAATATTAATAAAAAGTAAAAGCGCGAGGCATAATTAAAATTTTTGGTTTCTCTCCCTCTTGAAATAATTTACAACATTAATTAAATAATTACACTAATAATAATATTATTATTAATATTATTAATAATAATAGTAAACATGTAATAATTCCATTAAATAAGAATTTATCTTACTCAATAATACTCCCAGACTTGTCAAACAAATTTATAAATTAGAATTTAGTTGATAGCAATAATAATAATAATTATAATGATAATAATTAAACTTGAATTAAAATTAAAAATTAGGATAAAAGCATAATAATTATCAATAAATAGAAAGTAAGTGTTTAAAAGGTATAGGGTTTCACCTTGAGTTGGAGGGTATGGGTGGCACCGGCAGTGGTTCCCAGAGGTGGCCGAAAAATGGATCTAAGAGGGGTAAAAATAAAGAAAAAGAGGTGAGAGGGAAGGAGAAAAATAAAATAAAATTATAGGTCGGTGGAGGGGACTTATCAGGAGTTATTGGTTGGCTTGGAAGGTGGTAAAAGCGGCAGATGTGGTGGTGGATGGTGGTTCAAGGTCTCGGGGTGAAATTTTCTAGTGAGACAACTAGTCAACTTTGCACGATTATGGAGGCTTGTACAAGGTGAATCGAAGGTTGTAGATGGTTTAGTTAATTAGAAGGTGTTGCAGGGAAGAGATTGGGAGGGAGAAAAGGTGACGATGTTGGCTATCGGAGGAGAACAAGGCGTCTAAAGTCAAGGTGGAGCACAGACTGGTACTTAGGGTTTTGGGAAAAAGGAAGCTCGATTTCAGGCCAAATGTGGGGTATTTATAGTAGTGGAGGGTAGGCTCAGGTTGTGGAGGTTACCAAAAGATCAATTTCGGTGGGAAAATGGGTTGGTTTTGCCGTTTGTCGGGCGGCACAAATTCAAAATTGTGCCCGACCTTCGAGAGGGAAAGGGGGGAAAACGTGGGGATGAAATGGAGAGTGGGGCAATTCAAATGGAAAGGTGTGTCGAGAGGAAGAAAATGGGCGGGAGAAATGTCGGTTACGCCACGGGTGGCCGGCAGCACCATTTTTGGGGAGAAAGGAGGCAGCTTGCGGTTATGGCGTCGGGCGGGAGAGGAAGAAGAAGATGGGGAAGGTTGGACCGACGTTTTGGCGTAGAAAGGAAAGGAGAAAAGAAGAGGAGACCGGGCAGGTCGGGTGAAAGGTTTAAGCTGTTTAAATAGAACGACGATTTTTGAGTGTAAAAAGGATAAAGAACGACGTTACGGGGGCTGGCGCGCAACAGTAAAAAAAATGAAAATCAAACGCAGCGTTTGAGAGGAAGAAGAAGTAAAATGCTGAGTGGAGAGAGGTAGGGCGACGACGATGCGTGGGCTGGGCCACGCCAAAGAAAAAGGAAAGAAGAAAAGGAATTAGGCCGCGCAACAAGCCCAATTACGCAAAGAAGAAGAAAAAGAAAGAAAAGGAAAGAAAAAGGAAAAAAAAAAGAAAAGAAAAGGAAAAAGGGAAAAAAGAAAAGAGAAATAATTAGGTTGGATCAAATTAAGTAAATCTGAATATTTAGGATATTTAAAATTAATAATATTTAAATAAAATAAATTTTAAATCCCTTTTTAGGCTAAAATAGGCTTTTTAAAGGATTTTTCCAAAATTTCCATTTTAAATTAATATATCGCTCAAGTTTTATTTAATTTAATTACTTATAAAATTAAAATTAATTTGAAACTATTTTATCTTACTTAATTTAAATAAAATAATTTATTTAAATAAATTCCCAAATCTAAATCTTTAATTAGATAATATGCCCAAATTTCCTTTGCCTAACATATTTATAAAATTTCTTATTAATTTTCCTTAATAAATTTCCTTTTATTTTTAATAAAATAATTTATTAACTTAAATTTTCAAATACAACCTTATTTAAATATAATGTTTAAAATTAGAAAATTTCGGGGCATTTTAGATAGCCTTCTTGAAATCCCTCGTTGTTGCCTGTGACATTTTTGGTTCAAACATAAAACCTACCATCACCTTCTTGCCTTATTCCAATACACTCAAAAACCCCATGTTAGTTATGTTTGTTTCCTCTCCCCATAGTGTTGGCATGATCAAATCTTCCTCTTCCCCTGTTTCATTTTCATGGATGCCAAAACATCTATCTCCCTTGAGCCCTGCACCTGCACATGAGCTCTATTGAAGAATGGCGCAACATTGTCCATACCTATATGGGATTCCTATTGAGTGGTCCATTTTTCTTCTTCTCCAGATGATAAAAAATCCGGCCAACCTTTTTCTCTGACCTCTTTGCATTGTTACCATAGGAAGAATCATTGGCCAATTTCCTGAGCTACTATTTTTACTTCCGTCCCTTCTATCTACACCAAAACCTTCTTCTTAATATCCTCCAATTGAGATGTGTTGAGAAGACATCTAGTTGCCTCCATAGATAGCCCAAAATCCCCTTCTTCCTCCCATCACACCCATTTTCCTCATGGTTGAGCAAGTTTTCAGAGGAACTCTTCCTTTTAAGAAATTGGAAAAACACCTCTAATCTCCATCCAAGTGCACCTTATCCTACAAGTATCATCTTTCCTCCATCTCCTCACAATTGGGAATTGTAAGAAAAACATGTTATTCTCCTCCAAATCTTTCTAGCATTCCTCCTATGATTCAAAGGTAATGAAGAACGTGTACTACCCCATGTCCCTTACCTTACTGAATGAGCTCCAAGATCTCAAAATATCAGGAATGATAATGTTTAGGAGGAGTGCTTGGTTAGACTCCACAATGACATTTCACTCCAACCATTCCAGGGCTTCCTTATCCTCCCTATGGTGGATAATTCTAAGCTTCTTTGGTTTCCCATGGTAAGCATAGGTTTCCTCTTTCGTTATCATGGCATAGAACCTTGAGTCCCTTAATGCTGGTCTCCACACTCTATGGTCCTTCTTCTTGTTAGCTCTTCAGCCACTTTCCTAAGTGTTCAAGCCTGAGCTCTCCTTATTCCTAAATCTAGCCATTCTCATCTACAACCTAATCCCATGCAGAAGATTTCCTTTTGTCTTCCTCACCACTTCTACATCTTCCTCCTCCCTGTTATATTGAATGAAGCCAAAATAAATATTAGAAACCTTTCTCTTCTTCTTGCTAATGAAGATATTGAAAACCTTCCCTACTACTTTGATGATCTCTCTCAATTCATCATTTTGATCCCTTAAGCTATGTTATCCATGAAGATAGTAAAAACCTTCATGGCACCACTAATAGAGATCACCTCAACGTGTTGCATTGTGAGGAAATCTTCTTTAGACACATACTTAGGGTGTCTGAGGGTGTGAGTAGCAGAAGTAATTCCCTTTGATGACATCATTCATGATGGAGTTTCATCTTATGTATCTAATATCTTACAATCAACCAGACCTTGCTTATGTAAGCTAGGTTTGCTCTCTTTGATTTGACACAAGTAATATTTGTTACCCTCTTTGATCTAAATCAACAACAGCAAAGTTATTACCTCTCTATGTTAAAAACAAATACAAAATTTTTTATCACATTGTCTTCTTTGAACAAAATCAATAAAGGTAAATTTTAACATGTAGGGTGCAAATAGAAAATTCTCATATGAACAAATAAGAGGGAAGTAGATGAGTATATAAATCTATTAGCTACTCCCCTTATTAATTGATTTTCAAATGGAAGCTTAGGTAGGGTTATATATGAACATGGTCTATTTTCTTTCTAATCTTGCTTGGTTTAAGGATAGTTTTTATTCCCATTAAGGCTATGTTTGGTATGGGGATAAAGCAGGTGTAAAAATTAGATGGAAAATTATTTCCTTTCTCTCTTATGTTTGGTATGGAAATTTTTTTTTTGGAGTAAAAATATGCTACTGGGCGAGGGAAAAAATTTACTCATTTGGACCATCGAGTAAATCTTCTTCCGCCTATCGACACTATCCTCTACCCCTACTTTTTGAAGCCTGCTTATCTAAGACTTAGTAGTAGCACTCCAAAATAGTGGAGTAGCAATTGATGACTCTGTTTCTGCAGAGAGTATTTGTTCTATTTTCTTTTCCTGAAAGAACGTGGATGTGTGCTCCTCCTAACTTTACTGCTACTAGCTCCTTTTCCTACCTCCTACCATTTCTTGTACAGGTTCCAGCACTAGCAATGAACGATACGCTTGTCACTGCCTTTGGTTTCCAGGCTGTTTCTACTGTCCCTGTTCCTTCAACTTTTCTTAATCGCTTGTTTATTGCTGTAGGTATTATTAAGTATGTCTAGGATAGATAATATTTCCTCCAATCCCCGGTAGTAGTATTAAAAAATTTAATATATTAAATTTTGATTTATATGATAAATAATTATTTATATTCTATATCTAATAAAAATATTACTAATTTTTCATGCTAATGAAGTGAAAGAAAATATTATTCTGACATAAGTTATTCCTCCTAAACCAAACATATGGAAAATATTTCCTAGAATAATTTACCCTCACATACCAAACAAGAAAGGTGGATAAATTTTATCCCTTAATTATTTTTCCCTTAATCATTCCCCCTTAATCCATTTACCTTATCCCAAGCATATCCTAATTGGTATCTAAACCTAGTTTTAGGCCTGAGCAGTTATCCTCAAAATTTTCAACAAAAGTTGTTGAACGCACTACTAGAAATACTGAGTTTGTTTAGAACGATGATGGAGTTCTCAAGGTAATTTGATGTTCTGATGATACATGTAAGCCTTGCCCTCCATTAATAGAGTTAATGTGAGTATTTAACTCGATTGAGCATAGTCTTCACAATAAGTGGAGGTTGTGTGTTGCTTTCTTCCAGGGGAGAAAATTTGAGTGCGGATAAAGAACATCACATTGATAAATATGAGGAAATTAGATCAATATATAAGTCTAGTGGACAATCCTAATGCTACCAATTTATTTTATATGGATGACACTTATCCTTATATATGATTATGGTCATAAATTCTTCCTAATTAGGCTTGGCCTAGTCTTACATTTTATTCGAAACATACCATATTACCCAATTTATAAAGTCTCTGAAAGCAACTTAATTGCTCTCTTTTATTCATGTCAATATAGGCAAACTAGAAGGTATTAGTTTATATTATATTTTGCATTTTAATACGATGATATCTCTTTTTATATTTTTTCTCTCTCTATTTTCTAATAATTTGTACAACTACCTTTATAATAAAACATGTATAGTTAGAAAAAAAAATCAAAAAAGGAATGGAATCTCATATTTAAGTATAAAAGTTCCAATAAACGTAACAAATTCCCAGCAACATTTTTATTAGGCTCAATACACACCAATAATCATTTCTAACTAGGAATTTCAATATTCATTTACAATCGTGTCTATTCCAAACTAAAACTTGTCAATAAATATCTTCATGCGTCCGCTTACATCTTGATCTACACATGGTATAACTTCCATCCTTTCGTCCGTAATTTCATGAGCTATTACTTTTTTGTGTAACTACAAAAAACCAATTAGGAATTAGCAGTCCCAAGTTAACATACATTAGTAGTGATAATGTGCATAATGATAAAAGAAAAAAAGGTAGATTAGAAAGATGAAAGTCCATCAACGATAAATAACAACAACATATAAAAGCAAGAAGATCCATAATTTTAGGTTTGTACTATAGATAACATAATGTGTAATACAACAAATTTTCACCTCAAACCTAATACACTTTAATCAATATTTGAAGCTCATCCAAATACGAGATAATTGGTTTTTTATCCTACATTCATTCCATAATTGTAATTCTAACCATAATCTTAGGTAGTTGATATTTTTTCATAACCCTAACCTAAATGATTGATAAATTAATTTCACCCTAATTTTCCAATATTTTATTTGAATCAAATTCTAATCCTAACACTCAAATCTTTTTTTTTTTCTCTCATTCTTTTTCCTTCTCCTTTTCTCCTAATCTCCTTTTCCACTTAATTCCTCTTCAGGCTATATACCTTCTTCTCTCACATGACCTTCCCTTTTTCCTTTCATTTCACTTCTCACCCACTACTCTTATGTGTACCCCTACAACCTAGTCTATAGCTTCCTAGCATACCAATTCATTTTCCTTCATAGTGGGTGCCACATGGAGATAAACCCATGCCAAACCAAGCCCCCTAACCTTCAGACCTACGATCATTTTTTAAATCGCATTCTCAGGCTTGTTCCCCCTATAAATATGCCTCATCTCCTCTCATTACTTTACTTAGAAACTCACATAAACTCTTTCAAGATTCCCTCTTCCTCCTATTGACTTTTAATGCCCATATTTTTCAGTACCCAAAAAATTTGTTTAAAAAATGTAGAATAAGTTTGTTACTACCGTACCTAACATGATTAGTGTCCACTGCTTGTCCTATGCTATATATAAGCCTAAAAAAAATTTAACCAAACAAATTATAAGAAATTGAGTATATAAGAAATATAGTATAGAAATATGAAACATAATTGTTTACAACACAGGCCCATGTCGGGTCCCCAAGTCATTTGAAATACATGATAGAGAGTAAGTCAATAATGTTAAAATATAGTCGAAAGATAATGATGCTAGGAAAAAACTAAACTTTTATCCCTCAAGGGCTAATAAAATGGTGTGTAGTTGTCCACACTCACATGCCCCTAGTAAACATAAAGGTAGGTCGACTACTTGCCACCCTCAAAAGCCTGTAGATGATCTTCTACTTGTAGAATTGAGAAGGTAACCCAAAAAACAAAAATATAAATATGCAATGTATCGAGTAAGCGAAGTAACCTCCTTAGCGTGAGTTATAAGCATGGAAGGATAAGATAAAATAAATATCACTCAAAGGCACAATATCATGGTTAATTGATAAAGTAAGGTTCACATGCGCTATAATGAACATGGAATGAATCAGGATTTTATAACTAGCAAAACCATAGGCAAATCATAAGTATTTGTGCTTAACATTAATTATAAATATCGTAGGTAGCAACTTATAATCAAGTAAGCAAGTTATTCAAACAACTCACAAGACCTTCTATCATCTGCTCACATAAATTTCCCATTAGGTCAATTTCCTAAGTTTACATTCACTATTAGGCAATTTTGTTTTATATGCTATTGATCTTTTTTGAGAAATTAACCATATTGTCACCTCATTATTTCACAATACAATGGAAGATACACAAAATAAGAGGAAATAAAGTCCGGTCAAGCCAAATAACTACCTACGGACGTAGATCTTTGGTAAAGCTAAATAACCACCAATAGAAATAAGTCATGGCTGAAGCCAAGTAAACCAACTATCTAACTAGACTTTTGAATATTAGCATTCCCTAGCTCCAAACCCTATGTCACTAAGGCATCTAAATTTGTAAAGGTTGCAATAATTTTTTTCAAGATAATGTAGCTTTATTTTTAAATAATACAAATCTTAATTAAATTATTATGTTTTGAAAAATGGAAATTACAATAACTTTTAGAGTTAGAAAATATTCTAAGTTGAATGTAGCAGTGCACGGGTATCTATTTTCGATACAAGAAACTTTGTTTGTTAATTTGGGTCTCAATGAAGTTGTATATCGGCAATGATATGTACAATTTTGCTCAACCTTTTAAATCTTATTTTTGATGCAAATGTTGGGGTTGGGATTGGGTGTATATCCATTTATTTTCTCGTCATCATTGATTTTCCTTTCCAATATAATGGGCTAGGAAATTAATTTTCCATCACTGAAAGTGTCAGTTTGCTGTTTATACTATTCATGCCGTTTTAAGTCGGCTTACTTAGCATATGGCGCATTAATTAGGAGGCTTGGCTTCATTATAATTTTTTTTTTTCATTTTTTTAATTTTCCGGCAAAGATCGCTTGTTAATTTCTAATTCCAATTGGGTACGTGTTCGTGGCTTTGGCTTTGGTCAAATTCAATAAGTTTAGGAGAGAGAAAAAAATATTTCATTTAATTAATAATCGCATGTTAGTTCCTACTCGTGTTAGTAATATTGTTTCTTTTTCTTCCTTTTTTTTAAAAAAATAATTGATGCTCAAACATTCGAAAAATACAATATCACAAAGCTACCTGTTCTTCATGAGAATAAACACTTATACAGAAGGTGGAGAGAATGATATGTAGAGAAAACTAGCTGTTGATTAAAACACAAGAAAAGCTGGCCATAAATAGCCAATAGGAAAAAGAACCTAATATCTGCTTTCCTTTTGTTACCTTGTAGATCAGCCTAGTAGAATCATGTACTTACTACCTCAAGCATCTTCTACAGCGCTGTCCAACTTTACTAATCCAAAACATAGGTAGGAAACTACAGCAATACCTTTAAAGCCCACATGAATGCTTAAATATTGCACACTATGTTATATGTCCTTTTAATCAATTCTATCTTTACTATTTCTAAGGGGAAGAGTTTTCAAATATAATTTTATTTCTGAGTTTTTTTTTTTATTGTGCCACTTGTAGCAATCCAGATTCTTCCATGAAAACTTTTGCTGGGGGGTACAACCAGACTAAAATTGTATTAAAAGTGGTCTGAGGAATTATCCAACTGTTACTAATACCGTTTTAATAATGTGACTAATTAAGTTGTGCATAAACTATGCAGTCCTTATTTAATTACGACTTTAGCGAAGCATGAAACAGGAAATCGGTCGCCGCCGCGTCCTTCCTGTTGTTATGCATTAGCAAATACAATTGTTGTGATAAGATTTTTGAAACAAGTTTATTGAGAATAATGAAGCTACTTGTGCACTACCCATATTATTGCGCGAGTCTTTCTTAATGGTTATCTCCCACGCGTCGTCGTCAATAAATACATGCACCGCAATGTCTACCAAGAACCAACAGCATCATAAAGACTTCCTCATCTTCCGGTTTTGCCTCGGCGGACTGGTTTCCAAGTCCCTTGCTCCAATAATTTTAAGCGCTGTCCTCTCCATCTATTCTCACCAAAAAAATTATCGTCAAAGAGGAGAATATATATTGCCCTATTTGATAAGTGTATTGTCCAATATTTCTTTTAAGGATATATACATATATATTACCGACATTATCACATTGGATGCATTGCATAACATCTATACGGAAATTATTTATTTTTATGCTCTTTTGTTTGACACGAGTAGTGTAACATATATTGCCCTCTTTATTCTAAATAACCAAGGGCTAAATTATTGTTCTTTCTTAGTTAAATCAAAGACAACCAAGTTTTATTGCCTTCGACTCATTGAACATAATCAACATTGACAAATTTTAACATGGAGGGTGCAAATAAAAAAAAATCATACATTGATATATATCAATAGATAAACTATAGGTTGCTCTAATTAATAATTGATTTTAGAACGGAGCCTCACTTAGGCTTATATGTGATTTGTTTTGGGTTATTTCAAATTAGTCTTGGTCAAACAACAATTTTTCTTTCCATCAAGTGATATCAAAGCCTTTCTTTGGGCCTAAGTTAGTATCTTCAAAATCTTGAACAATAGTTGTCTAATACTTTTTTCGAACAACCTTGTTGGCTTAGAAAGACGATGGAACTCTCAAGGTAAGTTGATACTGTAAGAACTCACGTAACTTGTATCCTCCACCAATGGAGTGAGGATGAGTAGTAGACTCAATTGAGCATTGTATTCGAAAGGAAGGGACACTATGTGCCACTTTGTTTTACAAGAGGAATGTTGAGTGCGAATAAAAAATACCGCATTGTTGATAAATATGAGAGACTTGGATCAATATATACATCTAGTGGGTTGCTCCTCCTATTACCATTTTATTTTGGGTGGATCCTCATTTAGCCTTATATATGAATATGGTATTATATTCTTCCATATTGAGGTAGGCCTAGGCCTGGTTTTAATTCCAAAGATAACATATTAGCATATTTATATGGTATTTCAAATTAATTTTCCCCTTTTCATGTAAATACTAGCTAGCAATATCAGAGGTATTGCCATAGACTTTTTGTTTAGCCATTTAATACTATCATTACTTTTTTCTCTATTTGTTGCTTTTCTCGTAATTTGTACAAATAACTTTATATTGACAAATATATAGATAAAAAAATAACCAAGGAATGTAATATCATATTTATGTATAATGTTTCCAATAAAAATAAAATAAAAATTCCTAACAACAACTATTTACATTGACTATATACCAGCAATCATGTCTAAGGAGGAAATTACATATTAGTTTTCATTCATCTCTATTTGAAACCAAGACCTGTGGGTGGGTATCCACATATATAGGCTTACATCTTGATCTATGCAACATATAACTTCCTTCCATTGTTGCATGATTTAATAAGCTAGTACTTTTCTAAGCAGCTACAAAACACAATTTCAAAATAAGTAGCCACAAGTTAGCATTCATTAGTAGCAATAATATACATAGTGATGAAAGCAAACAAAGTAGCTTAAAAAGATCAAAGTCCATCGTTGAGAATAAACAACATATAAAAGCAAGAATAATTCTAATTTCATGTTTATATTATGGATAACATAATATGTAATATATCAAATTTTAACCTAACATTAATCCTAATTAATTAATATTTTGACATACTCTTAATATCAAATAATTGATATTTTTATCCTATTTTAATTAATTAGTTCTAAATCGAACCTATATTCTAAATCTATGATTGATAAATTAATTTAATCTTAATTCCCTAATCATAAATTCAAACAAAAATTATAATCCTAAACTTAAATTTTTTTCTTTTCCTTTTTTCTTTCTCCTTTTCCCCTTTTTTTCTACTTTTTCTTTGATCTTTTTACCTTTCTCCTCCTGTCTCGATCCCCTTTTCTCCTTTCTTCCTCTGTAGGTCATGGACCTCCTTCTCTTGTATGCCTTTTTTTTCTATTTTTATTTCCCTTCACATCCACTAACAACTTCATTTGCCCCTACAACCCAACCAATAGTAGCCCCAAACACCAACTCCCATTCATTTCTTATCGGTGTTGTGCGGAGAAAAACCAATGCCAAACCATTCCCTCTAACCCTTAGACGTTTGACTATTTTTTAATTCGTATCTTGATCTTATTTCTCTTATAAATAAGCGTAATCTCCCCTCCTTACTTTACTTAGCCACTCACCTAAATTCTAAACCTTGAATTTTTGAACTAGAGAATTTTATTTTTAAGATAATGTAGAAGTGTTTGAAAAATAAGACTAGGGAATATTATTGCCACATCAACTATGAGAGATGTATGATCATCATGTAACCCAAGCCTAATGCAAGGCAAAATGGAATATGGAACAAAGAATGCATGCTTATAAAATTAATGTGATAAAAAGATACTAAAGGCAATAATAATATCGTATATATAATGGACTTTATAGTTTTACAAAAGAAAATGTAGGAAATCCATCTAAGAGCTTAAATAACCAAAAAAAATAAAAACATCCCAATATCGTAGGCAAAACACTAATAATCAGTTAACCTAAGTCTTAGGGATATATATAAACCTCCAACCTTAAGCAATGTCATGATAATGACCCACATCATCACCCTCACTATACTCTAACTAGGAGTCATAAACCATCAAATCATCCTCTATTTCTAGGACTAAAAACCTGATCATCACAATGACCATATAGGTGCAGTATTAGTACGGTAAAATAGTAGTAAATTTGGGTGTTTTGCTAATTAAAATGGAATTTATGAAAAATATTTTAAAAACCCGAAACTAGCCAAAAAAAAGGGAATTTAATATTTTGTTAAATAAATATTTTATATTAAATACCCAAAATATTCTAATTAATTTATTTAAACCCAAAACCTTATTTTCTTCCTTTTTCCTTTTTCCTCTTTCTTTTTCTTTTCTCCTTTTCTTTCTTTTCTTTCTTCCTCTTTTTTTTTTTGTTGTTCGCCGATTGCGCCAGGCGCGGCCCAATCCTCTTCCTTTTTCTTCCTTTCTTCTCCCGCGGACCAACGGCGCTGGCCTTCTCCCTGCGTGCGCCCAGACGCGGCGTTTTGGGGTGATTGTATGTCGAGACGCTGCGTCTCGTTAAGTGAAGGCTTAACCAGCGCGCGACCCGCTCGGTTCTCCCCTTTTCTTTTCCTTCCTCGACCGACCAACCCACTTTCTTTCTTCTTCCTTCTCCCTCCGTCTTCCCCCGATGCTGCAACGACACCTTCTACCACATCAATGGCCTCTTCGGCTACGGCGATTAATACCGGTCGTTTCTTGCCTCATTGTCTTCCTCTTAACTCCAGGAGTAAATTGACATAATTATTGGACGTTAAATCTCGCCCGTTTTGTCTCTACCGGTGTGCGAAATTCGAACCATCCCAAAACGGAAGTCGAGCCATTACTGCCACCGGCCACTCAAATTCTTGCATTTAACACTTCCATGTCGACCTCCAGCTCCTCATTATCCATCCCAACATCTATAAATAGCCTTGTTATAGGATTTTTTAGAGTTTCTTTTTCCTGGAGACCCTAAGCCCGAGTTGCCGGCCACCGCAACTTCAGATACGTATTCCACCGCCATTAGCCAACCTCAACGCCACCGCCATATCCCAAATTCTTCCCTGCAACTTCCTCTAATTAACTAAAGCAATTTAAACCTTCGATTCTTCTTGCACGGGCCTCCATAGCCGTGCAAAGTTTGCTGCTCGTCTCACCAGAATTTTCACTCCGAAACCCTTAAGTCGCCGTCCTCCGCCGTTTCCGCCACTTCTACTACCCTCTGAACCGCCCAAAAACTCCCTTTAAT
Organism: Tamarix chinensis; assembly: GCA_030549775.1. NCBI lineage: Eukaryota > Viridiplantae > Streptophyta > Magnoliopsida > Caryophyllales > Tamaricaceae > Tamarix > Tamarix chinensis. The sequence goes on from CM060181.1 coordinate 68,631,482, forward strand.
CCTTATCCATCGAACCATAACCTTATTTTAATTTCTCCCCTGCTCCTTCTATTTTTTTCTTCATCTTTTGCCCTCTTAGACCCATTTTCCGGCCACCGCCGTGCACCACCTCCGGTGCCGCCACTTCTGACAACTCAAGGTGAAACCCTAGACCTCCTTAGACTTCCTTTATATTTATTTACCTTTGTTTTATTTTATTCAAATTAATTCATGGTTAATCAAGTATTTTTTTATTTTATTTTGATTATTATTATCAATATTACTATTATTAGATGAAATATGAAGGCTAAATTTTCCTTGCAGATATAGAGAGCGGGAATAAGATAATTAGTTTTGAATTTAGGGTATGATTTGAATTAGCGTATGTTTTTATTTTTTTCTCATTTTTATTATCCTTATTATTTTAATATTATTATAAATAATATATGTATTAATATTATTGAATGGTATTTTATTAATTAGGGGTAGATTCGAAACCCCACTTTAAATTTTAAAGCTTATGCATTATTGTATTATTATTATTATTAATATTCTTGATATTATCTCTATTTTAATAGTTAGTTGTTATTAGAACTATTATTACTATTATCTTTACTAATATTATTTTGATGAAGGGTAGGAACCCTTATATCACCTTTTTGTTTTGAATCACATTATTAATTTTAATATAATAATTTTTAATTGAAAATAAGGTCTTGGGATAAGTTAGAAATAATGGCACTCTTAAGAGAAAACCTAATCCTAGTATTTTTCCCTAGTAGGTGAGCCCAACCAAAGCCCTCAAGTGGTATAGGAACTTGCTCCAAGACCGGTGACATTTTAGGTAAGGGGTGCTATGGCCATTTGTGTTATATATGAATTATATGCCATGCATGCCTTGTGATATGATCTGTCGTGTATTTTATGTAATTATTATGTAATTGTTATAAATGGAGCATGTAAGGAAGTTGAGGTGTGTTTCGTTAAATGATTATGGCATGAGAATGATGTGTATAAATACGTTGTTGGTACGATGTGGCGTGGCCCAAGACATGCACGAAGGGGTTGTAAATCATGATGGGAAGTAACTGCATGGTGTTAGGGTTTCTATATAATTACATGGTGTTAGGGTTTCTGTATAATTGCATGGTTTAGGGTTTCTGTATAATTGCATGGTTTTAGGGTTTTTGCATAATTTCATGGTATTAGGGTTTCTACATAACTGCATGGTGTTAGGATTTCTATATGAAGTTGTATGGGGTGAGGGTTTTGCGTGGAGTTGCATGATGACTAGGGTTTTGCATGAGAATTATGGGTTGTCATGGAAATATGTTTTACGTGGAGTTAGGGTGCATGGGATTGTGATTATGTGGTGGTAGGGTTTTGCATGAGAGTTAGAGTTTGCATGGGAGAGTGGTTTACGTGGAGTTAGGGTGCATGGGAGTGTGATTATGTGGAGGTAGGGTTTTGAATGAAAGTTAGAGTTTGCATAGGAGAGTGGTTTACATGGAGTTAGGGTTTGCATGGAAGAGTGGTCATGTGGAGCTAGGGATATGTACGAGAACTAGGATTGGTACGGAGATAGTCATGCGTGTCTGGACAAAAATCTTTGAATAAAATATTTAAGACATTAATCACTTAAAGCGAAAGATTATTGAGCCGGGTCCAACCGATCCACCGGTTAGGAATAGTGGTTAGGGTTGTTACCGTATATGAGACCGGTCCACCGGCGAATAATAGTGGTGTGGAATTTGTCTCGCAAGTGTCCGGTCCACCGGCGAATAATAGTGGGGGACTCGAGCTCAATAAAAACGAACCCGAGTTTGTTAAAGACACTTAAAAGATATTAATTACTTATAGTGGAAGCCATGTGAGCAGGAATCAGACCGGTCCACCGGCAAATAATAGTGGTGTGGACCTTATCCCGCAAGTGACCGGCCCATCGGCTAAAATAGTGGGGTGTTCCTGTGGTTACATGGATTTGATAAAGGTTATGGTGTGTATCGATTTTCAGTAAAAAGTTTAATTAAGTAATTAATCCGAACTGTTTGGGCCTTTATGTGTGGATTTAATATTTATTAAGTTGTGTAATTATCTGTATGTCTTTATGAATCATATACGTGGTTTGAAAGTGGAGCATTGCCTTTATGATTTTTTATGCTATGTGTTGGTCTTAGTGCTCGGTTACCTTACTCAGTACGTATCGTACTGATCACCCGTTTCATGGGTGCTGCTCATTCCAACGAGTAGAAGGCCCATCTGATTATGTGCAGGTAGGAGATATGTACTTTGATGCCATTGATGTCTATGGGACATCAGAAGGGATCGAGTGACGATGGGGCGGGATCTGTTCTTAGAGTGTCGTGACCGGCTTTCCTTGGGATTTTATTTCTATGTTGTTTAAATATGAATCGTACTTTGGAACAATTTTATTATTACTGTTTTTCCCTTTCTAAATGAACTACTCCTCGTACTTTGCTCTGAGTAAGGACTATTGTATAATTGATCTGAATAACCATGAATTTGAATTATTATTAATGTTTCTTTCAAGCATTTATCTTTGCCTTAGCACTTAATACTAGAACGGTAGGAGTGAACCGGTCTAGTATTAAGTGTGGCGGTAACATCTCCAAAAGTTACAGTTGTAAGTTATATAATGTTTTTTTTATTTAAAAAAATCGTAAATTTTGGGGTGTTACAAGTTGGTATCAGAGCGGTCGATCTTGTCGACCACGCTCGTTTTTGGAAATAAAGTTAATTTTGAAGTTGCTATTGAATTTCAAAAAGAATTTTCCACCTTAATGGAAAACCATTTTATTTTCTAACTTTTTGGATTCCGGTCACGGTGAGGAGTACAAGGGTAGATTAGGGTGTCCCCAAGTGGTAGAAAACCTTGCTAAATATTCTTGAATCATTGGGTTGTCTCTAAGTAGTTATTTTTACTGCAGGAAAATGGTGAAAAACAGGAGGATTAACCGTTTAGAGGATGTCGTCACTACTTTTCTTGAGTTCACCCAGCAAAACCATAGTACTGGTGAGGATTGGCTTTGGAGGGTTACGGGACATCATCCTCCGACATTCTCCGGGGAGAGAACCCGGTGATTTTAGAGGGGTGGATTCGATCTCGATTGCACCTTTGAGGCTGTGGATTGTCCAACTGACCGACGGCCCAACATTGCAGCCTTCTTCCTCAGGGGCGTAGCAGATGCCTGGTGGGAAGAGTTTCGTGCCAAAGAAGGACCTCCGGCTACTTGGGAGGCATTTAAGACCTCCTTACGCACCAGATTCTATCCCGAGAGCCTTAGGAGGGATAAGCTTCGGGAGTTTATGCAGCTGACACAGGGGCCGATGACTATCCGCCAATACTATGCCCGTTTCATAGAACTGCTCCGATTTGCTCCAGGGATTGCCGCCAATGAGTCCACAGTGGTGTTTCAATTTGAGCAAGGACTGAACTTTAGCATTCGTCGTATGATGGGTGGAGTGCCATTCACCGACTTGGCATCCCTTTATGAGCGTGCTTTCATTGTAGACGTGCTTGCATTGTACATGTTAGTCCATGAGCAAGCTGCCATCCTTGGGAAAATAAAGCCCGAGGTACAGAGTTCTGGGAGCGGGGTCCAGCCCAGAGTCAGAGAATTCAGGAGGCCACCACCGAGAGGTCACAACGAGAGCCAGGGACCCTCGAGAGGCCCAGTTTGCAGGAAATGTGGCCGAGTCCATCAGGGCAGGAATTGTAAGGGCAAATTGGTCACTTGCCTAAATTGTGGGAAGGCAGGTCACCGAGCAGTGGAGTGCTGGGGGCCATCGAGGTTTAAACAGAATCATAGTCGATCATATCAACAAGGAGGAGCGTTGATGCCTCCGCAACATGCTTTTCAACAACACAGATAGAACTCGTCCCAGCAGTATTATCAGAGAGCACTTGCTCCATCTAGTGCCCCAGCTCGAGAGACAGGGGGAAGACCACAGGGACCTAAGGCTCATCCTCAAAAAGGAGGCCAGTCAGGAGGGTGCTTAAATGTTATTAGTCAGTCTGAGGCAGACCGACAGTTGTATGTTTACCATTTACTCATTTCCAGCTTATGTGTTATTTGATTCGGGTGCCACATTATCTTCATTTCCTCTGCATTTGCTGCTAAGGATGGATTGTCACCATCAACTAGAATAGAACTATCTGTTATGCTTCCGTCGGGTGATAGGATGGAGTGTAGTTGGAGGTTTTCTGATGTGGCCTTAGATATAGGAGGGGTAGACTTCCTAGTAGATCTGGTCGGAATGGATCTAAAAGACTTCGACGTAATTTTGGGCATGGATATGTTGGGAAAGTACAAAGAAATTATTGATTGTGCCCAAGAACGAGTGATTCTGCGAGGTCCGAAGGGTACTAGGGTTTCATATTGGAAGACTCAATCCGAGTCGACCACTAAGGTTGTATCAGCGGTTGCATTGAATGCTTTGATCCAGAAGGGGTGTCCTCTATATTTATGTAGTGTGAAGGCGCTGAATAAGGATCTAAAATCTTTGGACAATATTCCGGTAGTTAAAGAATTTTCGGACGTTTTCCCAAAAGAAATATCAGGCATGCCTCCGATCCGGTAAATTGACTTCAAGATTGAGCTAGTGCCGGGAGCTGAGCCTGTTTCCAAGGCACCTTACAGAATGGCGCCGGTGGAATTGAAAGAATTGAAGGTTCAATTGGAGGAAGTACAGGAGCATGGGTATATCCGACCAAGCGCACCACCATGGGGAGCGCCAGTATTGTTTGTGAAGAAGAAGGATGGTAGTCTTCGACTCTGCATTGAATACCGGGGATTGAACCATTTGACGGTGAAGAATCGATATCCGCTCCTGAGAATAGATGATTTATTTGACCAGTTGAAGGGAGCTACGGTGTTTTCCAAGATAGATTTGAGATCCGGGTACCATCAATTGAGGATCGCTGATGCGGACATCATGAAGACTGCATTTCGAACGCGATATGGGCATTACGAATTTACAGTGATGCCCTTTGGACTTACAAATGCTCCAGCAGTATTCATGGACTTGATGACGAGGATATTCAGACCCTTCCTCGATCAGTTTGTGGTGGTTTTTATTGATGATATTCTGATATATTCCCGAGGAGATGGGGAGCACGAGCAACATCTACGTACCATTTTGAGCACATTAAGAGAGCATCATCTGTATGCGAAACTATCAAAGTGCGGGTTTTGGCTCCAAGAGGTCGCCTTCCTTGGTCACATTGTATCGGCGGAAGGAGTGGCTGTGGACCCTGCTAAGATTGCAGCAGTCACAGAATGGAAGCCCCCTAAGAACATATCGGAAATCAGGAGTTTTCTAGGTTTGGCTGGATACTATAGACGATTTGTGCAGAACTTTTCTAAGATAGCCAGACCTTTAACTAATCTCTTGAAGAAGACTACAAAGTTCCAATGGGATGAGGCTTGTGAAGAGGCTTTCTGAGAATTGAAGAAGAGGTTGACCACTGCACCAGTGTTGACCTTACCCGAAGAGACCGAGGAGTTTGAAGTTTATAGCGATGCATCAAAGCATGGTTTGGGATGCGTGCTGATGCAAAAGGGTAAAGTGGTAGCTTATGCCTCACGACAGTTGAAGAAACACGAGCAGAATTAATCCGCGCATGATCTTGAGTTAGCTGCTGTTGTGTTCGCTTTGAAGATTTGGAGGCATTATCTCTACGGGGCGAAGTGTAAATTCTTTACAGATCACAAGAGTCTTAAGTATATCTTCACACAGAAGGAGCTCAACCTGAGGCAGAGAAGATGGTTGGAGCTGATAAAGGATTATGACATTGAGTTGACCTACCATGAGGGTAAGGCCAATGTGGTTGCTGATGCTCTCAGTAGGAAGACTACACATTCTGCGCCATGTCGTGTGATTGCTGATAAGACAATAAAGGAGTTAGCAGACCTAGAGATTGAGATGATTCAGCAGGGAGATCTCGAAACTCGTATGAATGCCTTGACGCTCACTCCGACTATATTTAAAGAGATCCGAGCCGGCCAGGTTGGAGATGTCAAGTTGGAAAGGATTCGACGGAAGATGCAGGAAGGCAAAACCGAGGGGTTCAGAGTCCATGAGGACGGAAATATTCGATTCAAGGGTCGTTGGTGTGTGCCCCAAAGATGTCTAGACCTTAAGCATCGTATTATGGAGGAGGGACATCAGACTCCCTATTCGGTACACCAAGAGGATCAAAGTTATACAAGGATCTCAAAAAGGTGTACTGGTGGCCACGTATGAAAAGGGAGGTAGCCGAGTTTGTATCTCGGTGTCTTGTGTGTCAGAAGGTTAAGATCGAACATCGAAGACTAGCGGGATTACTTCAGCCTTTGGAGGTACCGGGGTGGAAATGGGACTCCATTTCTATGGACTTTGTGAGTAGATTGCCAAGAACTAGAAGCGGTTGTGATACCATCTGGGTTATTGTTGATAGATTGACCAAGTCAGCCATATTCATTCCTATGAAGTCCACCTGGAGTATGGAGCAGTTAGCTAGCGCATATATGAAATTTGTGGTCGACCGTCACGGGGTCCCTAAGGATATTGTTTCCGATGGAGATTCGAGGTTCTTATCTCACTTTTGGAAAAAGTTACAAGAAGTTTTAGGTACCAAACTGAAGATGAGCACAGCTTTTCACCCTGCCACAGACGGGCAGACAGAACAGACCATTCAGACCTTGGAGGATATGTTGAGAGCGTGCGTGTTGGATTTCCAGGGAGATTGGGAAGAATGCTTGCATCTGGTGGAGTTTTCATATAATAACAGTTATCATGCAAGTATTGGGATGGCTCCCTTCGAAGCACTGTATGGACGGAAGTGCAGGACGCCCTTGTGTTGGAGCGACATTAGTGAGATATGAATTATATGCCATGCATGCCTTGTGATATGATCTGTCGTGTATTTTATGTAATTATTATGTAATTGTTATAAATGGAGCATGTAAGGAAGTTGAGGTGTGTTTCGTTAAATGATTATGGCATGAGAATGATGTGTATAAATACGTTGTTGGTACAATGTGGCGTGGCCCAAGACATGCACGAAGGGGTTGTAAATCATGATGGGAAGTAACTGCATGGTGTTAGGGTTTCTGTATAATTACATGGTGTTAGGGTTTCTGTATAATTGCATGGTTTAGGGTTTTTGGTAAATTGCATGGTTTTAGGGTTTTTGCATAATTTCATGGTATTAGGGTTTCTACATAACTGCATGGTGTTAGGATTTCTATATGAAGTTGTATGGGGTGAGGGTTTTGCGTGGAGTTGCATGATGACTAGGGTTTTGCATGAGAATTATGGGTTGTCATGGAAATATGTTTTACGTGGAGTTAGGGTGCATGGGATTGTGATTATGTGGAGGTAGGGTTTTGCATGAGAGTTAGAGTTTGCATGGGAGAGTGGTTTACGTGGAGTTAGGGTGCATGGGAGTGTGATTATGTGGAGGTAGGGTTTTGAATGAAAGTTAGAGTTTGCATAGGAGAGTGGTTTTACATGGAGTTAGGGTTTGCATGGAAGAGTGGTCATGTGGAGCTAGGGATATGTACGAGAACTAGGATTGGTACGGAGATAGTCATGCGTGTCTGGACAAAAATCTTTGAATAAAATATTTAAGATATTAACCACTTAAAGCGAAAGATTATTGAGCCGAGTCAAACCGATGCACCGGTTAGGAATAGTGGTTAGGGTTGTTACCCTATGTGAGACCGGTCCGCCGGCGAATAATAGTGGTGTGGACTTTGTCCCGTAAGTGTCCGGTCCACCGGCGAATAATAGTGGGGGACTCGAGCTCAATAAAAACGAACCCGAGTTTGTTAAAGACACTTAAAAGATATTAATTACTTATAGTGGAAGCCATGTGAGCAGGAATCAGACCGGTCCACCGGCAAATAATAGTGGTGTGGACCTTATCCCGCAAGTGACCGGCCCATCGGCTAAAATAGTGGGGTGTTCCTGTGGTTACATGGATTTGATAAAGGTTATGGTGTGTATCGATTTTCAGTAAAAAGTTTAATTAAGTAATTAATCCGAACTGTTTGGGCCTTTATGTGTGGATTTAATATTTATTAAGTTGTGTAATTATCTGTATGTCTTTATGAATCATATACGTGGTTTGAAAGTGGAGCATTGCCTTTATGATTTTTTATGCTATGTGTTGGTCTTCGTGCTCGGTTACCTTACTCAGTACGTATCGTACTGATCACCCGTTTCATGGGTGCTGCTCATTCCAACGAGTTGAAGGCCCATCTGATTATGTGCAGGTAGGAGATATGTACTTTGATGCCATTGATGTCTATGGGACATCAGAAGGGATCGAGTGACGATGGGGTGGGATCTGTTCTTAGAGTGTCATGACCGGCTTTCCTTGGGATTTTATTTCTATGTTGTTTAAATATGAATCGTACTTTGGAACAATTTTATTATTACTATTTTCCCCTTTCTAAATGAACTACTCCTCGTACTTTGCTCTGAGTAAGGACTATTGTATAATTGATCTGAATAACCATGAATTTGAATTATTATTAATGTTTCTTTCAAGCATTTATCTTAGCCTTAGCATTTAATACTGGAAAGGTAGGAGTGAACCGGTCTAGTATTAAGTGTGGCGGTAACATCTCCAAAAGTTACAGTTGTCAGTTATATAATGTTTTTTTAAAAAAAAAATTCGTAAATTTTGGGGTGTTACAAGAAATGGTAAACCTTCATCAAAAGTGCCATTAGGAAAAAAATTGGCTAATTAAAATTATGTAATGATCTGAAAAATACAAAAATAAATATTGAGCACTAAAAAATTCTGATTACATAATTGGACTCTCATCATAATTTTTCTAAAAAATTAAAGAGAAATTTAAATTAGAAGTTGTAATGGATTTGGAACCCCATGTAAACCAGTGGATCTGTTATCTTACCTAGTTGGTCCATATGCCTAAAATTCACATTAATGTTATAATTTCAAATCCATTTCAAAATCTAAACTCATATATTTTATATCAATAGAATTCTAAATACAATTTAAAGGATTTTGGGGTGGTGTATTACACAAACTCTCCCAAGACTCTCTCTTCCTCCTGTCAACTTTTAACATCATAATTTTTTAATATAAAAGAATTCATTTTATAACATTATAGAAGTGGAAAATACAAACATAGCTAAGGAAAAATGGGGTGTTGCTTCCTAGCCTTATGCATGATAGATGTCCATTGTCCATCTCATTAAAGATATAAATCTAACTAAACAAATTATACAATTATAAGAAATAGAGTGTATAAAACATATATTACAGAAATATCAAACATATAATTTGCAAATACGGCTATGTCGGTTCTCCCAAAATATCCAAAATACATGATAGATAGTAAATTGATAATATTAAAATACATTAGAAAGATAATGATGCTAGAGAAAAACTAAATCCATATCCTTAAATGACCTACAAATGGTCTTTGGATGTCCATGCTCATATGCCACCCTAGCTTACACAAAGGTAGGCTGATTACCTATCACCTTCAAGTACTTACACAATAGTTATAAGTACGTAAAGCCAAGATTAAAATAAATATTATAGTAAGAGAAATTATCAACCTGACACAATATGGTTAGGTTGACATGTGTTATCATGACTGTATAATGCATCATGATTTCATGCAAGGTAAAACTAAGACAAATCATAAGTCTCTTTGCCGATCATTCAATTATAAATATCATAGGGATGAATGCATAATAAAGTAAGAAAGTTATAAAAGAAACTTGCTTGGGCTTCTGTCATTTTATCATATAAATTTCCATTAGGTCCATTTCTAAAGTTAATATATTCCATTAGGTTATTTTTTAAAAGACTTTATTCATTTTCAAGCAATGGGCAAGATTACCACCCCATGGTACCATTGAAGCCACAAAAATCTAGAGGACATAAAGTCCAACTAAAACTAAATAACCACCAATGGGCATAATTCTTAGTTGAATCCAAATAACCACCATTGTAAACACGTTTTAGCCAAAGAAAATAAAACATTTTGGTGACAAGATCTTATTTTATCAATACCCCTTAGTACCAAAACCTATGTCATTAGGGATTCTAAAATTTTAGAAGCTGTAATAAATAGTTACAAATAATATACTTTTATTATTTAATAATATAAATCTTAATTAAATCATGTTTTTTGAAAAATGGGTTCTTATAAAAACCTTACGGTGATTAAATATTTAAGATTGAAAGAAGTAGCAAAAGGGTATCATTATTAGATACATTTGCTGGGGTTGGGTATAAACTTTAGTCATTATTTTCTCGTCAAAATAAAGGCGCATATCTACAAATATTTATGCAATTTGGATAAAGTTATTAAATCTTTATGTCTTTTTAGTCCATTTGTTTTCTCTTCATCATCAATTTTTGGTACTATCAAGATGACTAGGAAAGTTAACTTTCCACCATTAATGGTGAAATACCTTAAAACCCTACTTTATAGAAATTTTGGTAAATTAAGTATTTATTAGGAAAATTAATTAAATAAATCAAGTTATTAAAATAAGAGGAAGTAATTAAGGTAAAATTGAGATTAAATTAATAAATAATTTAATTGAAAAAAATTAGGGTATTTTGCTAATTAAAATGGAAATTAGGAAAAATCTCTCAAAAATTCTAATTTAATTTAAAAAGGGAATTAAATTGTTATTTTATTAAAATATTATTATATTTAAATATCCCACAATACGAAAATATTTTAAATACCCCATCCCACCTATTTTTAATTTTTTTTTCCTTTTTTCCTTTTTATTTTCTCTCTCATTTCATTTCATTTCTTTCTTTTCTCTCCTTTCTCTATTTCATTCTTCCATTTTCTTTCCTTGATTTGGGCTAGCCCACCCTATGGCCTAGACTACCCTTCCTCTTATGTGGCCTAGGTTTGCTACTCCTTCCTTTCTCCCTCATTAGTCGGCTAGTCTGATTCCTTTCTTTTTCTTCTTTTTCTCCCTAGACCTACTGGCCCCCTTTCTTCTTCCTTTTCCTTTCTTCCTCGACCCTCTCTCTCCCGAAGCCTAGCCCCACCATTTCTCAATATAGACATGCAGCCTCTATGGCACTATACTCCAACCTGCCGTCCCTATCCTCTTCCTTGTCACTCCCTCTCTCTCCTCCACCCATTTGTGACCCCTCTCTCTCCTCACGCATGCCACTCTCCCCTTTCCTTTTTCCTTTCCTAATAAGTTAGGGTTGCAAAAATGGTAGGTCTACACCAGCCATTGAGCTACCAGCTAGTGACTTGTATGCATGCTCCCAACCTTACCTCTTCCCCCGTTGTTATTCTCCCTCATCCATGGCCTAAAAATACCCCTCAACCAACCCCATTCAACTCTTTTTTCTCTTAACCTAGAAATCCACACCTCTTGTCTCCCTTGCTAGTTTAGAGACCTAATACGCTACCACCATCCAACACCACTGCCCAAACCACCACCCAAAATACTCCCTGCATCGCCATCCACTGAGCCACACCCCTCACCACCCTCAATCCCTCCTACAAAAGCCTCCGTTTGGGCCATCATCCGCCATCACTCTCACTATAACCACCACTCCCTATACCCTCCAAAATCACCAATAGACCCTCCTCTACCTTCATTTCTCCCTACCTCCATCTCTTCCTCCCTTCCTCCCTCTCCACCACTCTCGGCCACCACACTACCGCCGCCTTTAGCTACGCCACCACCACCACTCCAACCTTCTCCACTTAGGCATCCTCTACAACCTCAATTTCCCCTCACATTTCCCTTTTTATACCCTAAACACCCAACTCTCTACCTTTTTCCCTCTTTCCCCACTACCATCCTCATCACCTTGAACTATCACTAGTGCCGGTAGTAACTACTAATCCTAGTTGGTACCCTAACCCTTAAAACCCTATTAATGGAATCTTTATCCCTTTTTACTTATATTATGTTATTATCCTTATTATTATTACTATTATTATTATTATTATTATTTCATTATTATTGTTATTATTAATATTTTTATTGTTATTATTATTATTATTATTATATTATGACTATTATTTTATTATTATTAATATAGCTTCTGTATATTTATCCCATTATTATTAAGGGGTCGAAACCCTATTTTAACTATTATTATAATAATCCTTATTTTTATTAATATCATTACTATTATTATTATTTTTTTTATTATTATGATTATTATTAGTGCTAGCTATAGTATATTATTAATATTACTTTTGTAAAAATTTGAAGCCCTACCCATGTAAATGTCCTTATTTTTAAAATTATTATTATTAGTATTATCCTTAGAAATATTAGTATTTTTGTTAATATTACTATTATTATATCATTATTTTACTACTAAATCTATTATTAGTCATAACCTTTATAATACTAGGGTTTGTATTACTATGATTATTATTATTATTATTATTATTATTATCCCTGTTTTTTCTACAACTAGTATTTGTACTATTATTAGAAGAAATAAAGCTATTAGCTTTAATAATATAAATATTTAATATGAACCTTTTTTGACTAGTAATACCCTAGTAGGCTAAATTGAGAATAAAAACCCTATTTTTACTTGTAAAGTTTCTTTTAATAATAGTAACCCTAATATTAGAATAAAGTAGGAAATAATAGTAGTTTTGGTAGGAAAAAAGTTAATCCTTAGTTTTTCCCTATTATGCGTGAACCCAATCAAAATCCTAAGGACGCATAGGAGTGTGATCTAAGATTAGTGTCGTGTTAAGTAAGGATGAAGCTAAGGCTCTATGTGTGTTATGTGCCTTATGTGCCTTATATTCCTTGTATGATATGTACTGTGATATGTTGGGTATTTTATGATTATCATTATAACTATTTTATATGTAGCGCAGCTTAGAGTTGATGTATGCTCATGTGTTTTCTTATGGTATATGTATAATGTGCATATGTTTTGATTATGATACTATGTGATGTGGCCTTTTAGGACATGCATGCTAGGATATTAAGGTGATAATATGGGGTGGAAGGATGAAAAAGAAAAATAGGGAAGTAAGTTAACCAAGGGGAAGTAAGTTGACCAAGGGATATGGGATTGACCTAATTATCTCATGATCCATGAATGGGAAAAATAAGAGGGGACTATAAATAAAATAAAAGAGTGGGTGAAGTTTACAAGGGAATTATTGGGTTTTTATTTTAGAATCTAGTGTTTGCATGGGAATTCTATGATTTACATAAAAACTTTGAGGGTTTGTATGGGGTGGATAGAGCCCACATAGGGAAAATCTTTATCTGTGAAAAGTTTTCTTGGGATGTAAGGAATGTAAGGGAAGAGTTGTTTAGGTTATAGGAGGCTTAGGGTGAAAAATAGTACATGGATTAGTATAAGGGTGCACCAAAACCTTCCTAGAGTTTGAGAGGAAAACCCTAATTAGAGATGGTAGTGAAAGTAAAAATAATTGAGGGTGAGTGGAGTATAAGATGAGGGTGGATTAATTTCATATGTAGGGTGAGTATGGGTATCATGGGAAGCAAGAGTGGAAGGTGATAAATGGTGGGGTGACATGTGGAAAAAAGGATGCTAGATTTTGGAGTGGCCCCCTAGGGTTTCATGGTCACATGTGTATTTCGGGGAGTAAAGTGAAATGATGAGGGTTGAATGTAAGGGATGTGATGTCTGGAGTGATGAAATGGCCTTAGTTGTGTGAGGTAGAGAAGGATGGGCCACATAGGCCCAATTTAGGGTTTTTGGAGAAAAACTTAGGGTAAGGCAGTGAGTGGACTTAGAGGCGTAGGGTAGTGGTCCTTGGCCCACACACTTTAGAGTTGGGCCTCTAATGTGAGTTAGTGGAATAAGGATAAGATGTTGGGGCATGTTAGGAGGTGCAGAAGTCTTAAGATATGGGACGTGCCCTCTTGGAAGGATAAGTATAAATACATGTCTAGGGTGAAACTTGTTAAACAAGATATAGTAAAACACTTATAATTTAAAGTGGAAGATTATTGAGATAGGGCTAGACTGATCCACCAGCATAATAGTGGCCAGGTGCCGGGGTGCCTTGGAGATTGATCAACCGGCATATAATAGTGGTCAGGTGGGTTTTGCCTTGTACGCGACCTATCCACCTGCTATATTAGCGGGGGATACTGAGAGAAATAAACTAAAACCTAATGTTGATAAGACTCATAAAAGATACTAAGTAGTTATAGTGGAACACCATGAGAGTCAGGGCCAAATTGGTCCACCGGCAAATTATAGTAGCTAGGAGCATCTTGCCCTAGAGACCGATCCACTAGCATATAATGGTGGTCAGGTGCATTCTGCCCTGTACATTTTTGATCCATCTGCTATAATAGTGAGGCTCCCGCACTCTCATAGATTGATAAAAAAATATTATAAAATGAGTATTGATTAGAGAATAAATAATTAGTTTTCTAGATTATAGATTGGTCTTTATTTATCTATATTAATTATATGTTGTTATGTGATCATGCTTATATTATATGCCTTTGTGTGTTGGCCTTATTTACATGGTTACCTTTTTCATTATGTAGCATACTAACCACCCATTTAATGGGTGCTACTCATTCCCACGAGCATAAGGCCCTTCTATGTTTGTGTAAATCGGTGACACTATTTTCGATGCCTTTGGGGCTAAGGGTTCATCATGGACTTGGTTTGGGATTAGGAGCGATGTGGCCAGATTTATTTCCTATGTTCTTTTATCTTGTACTAGATTACACAGACATAACTCTTACCATACTATAGCCTTTATCCCTTCTGAGAAGTTTTAAGTACGTACTCGAGAATGTAAACTCCTTTTGCGTAGTCTGATTTTTGTCTTATGAATGTTTCAATACTCTTATGAAGCCTTTCTTTGAGTTTGAAATATGATGGTTGTTAATTCTTCTTTATCCTTGTAGCTAGTATGATACTAGATAGATGTTGAGGATGTATTGATCACGATGGTAATATACCCAAAATTTATAAGTTTTGATGTACTTGTATCCGTGAAACCATTTTATAAAACGAAATTTTTTTGGTAGTGAATTTTGGGGGGTATTACAAATGGTGTTAATTTTGAGGTGTATAAGATTCATGCCATTTTAGGTTGGTTTACTTGAAATATTACTTATTAAGAGGTTTAGCTTTTTTTTCATTTCTATTAAAGAGTGGCAATTAATTTCTAATACCAATTAGGTATGAGTTTGTGCACTTGGCTTCACCAAATTGATAACTTCTAGGATAGAAAATGATATTTCATTTAATTATTAATATTAAGTACGTTCCTACTCTTCTTAGTCATATCATTTCAATAATGTTCATAAGTTATACTCATGTTAGTACAAAATTTCATTACGACATTGAAGAATCATGACATGGGAAATCAATAACGTTGGCATCCTTTTAGCTATGCATTAGCAATTACAATTGTGGAAAGAATTTTAAATACATGTTTATTGAGGGAAATGAAGCAATTTTTTCCCTTCCCATATCATTGGCATGGGTTTTTCTAAATGGTTATCTCTCATGCCTCCACGTCCATATATACCTTTTTTAATGAGATTTCATAAACTACATGAATTTTTTTTTCCGATACAACCATAAATGAGTAACAAAATAAAACAACCTATAGTTGTTCCAAAATATCTACCAAGGACCAACTACATCTTAAAGACTTCCTCTACTACCCATGTTGGATTGATTTCCATTTCCCTTGGAGAAATAATTTTATGCGTTGTATAACACTAGAAGGATTATCATAGATGTTAAAATATATTTTCATATTTCATAAAAATATTTCCCTCTAACTCTATTAAGGTAAAATATAAATATCCCCACATTAACCTAGTGAATGCATTATATTAGATCCATAGAATAAACTTGAAATTTTATCCTTTTTCATATGATAAAAGTTGGGAAACACTTTATGCCATTTTTTAACTAAATCAATAAGGGATAAATTTTTGGACTTGCTAAGTTAAACTAAACACAACCAATTCTATCACATTTTCCTTTTTGAACAAAATCAATAATGATAGAATTCAAGTTGTAGGGTGTGAACAAAAAATTCCATATTAATACATAAGGGAAAATCTGATAAATATATAAATATGTTATTACCTACTCCCATTACCAATTTGTTTTACTATGGAGCCTCATTTAAGCTTATCTATTAATATGATATTAGGTTCTTACAGTAACATCCATAATTTATCAACTGAAAGTTTTTGTTTTAGTAGAAGTGTTAATTTTAAATTATTAGGTGTTACCGCCACACTTAACATAAGTTTCACTCCCTTGCGTTTTGTCTAGCAAGTGCTAGTGTAACAACCCCCAAAATTTATTACATATTTTTTTTATTTTATTTAAAATTTAGTGAAAGCAAAAGAAAATCATAAATTTTGGGGATAATACCGCTACACTTAGTACTAGATCGGTTTCTTCCGACTATTCTAGGACCAAGTGCTAAGGCTGAAATATCAAAATACAGTTTCATCAAAATTGGACTTTGTTTGAATCAGAGTAGCACAATAAACTCTTTAAAAGAATAAAACCAACTTTTAGTTGTTACAATGATAGTGATCATTTTCACAACGAAATAAAAAGATAAAAAAGAAACTTAAATTATTTCTAGACAACCCTTACACTCTTACCTGATACCGACTTGAATATCACCTGCAATATTCTTGCAAGGGACACTACCCATTGAATAGAAAGGGGCCAACAAATGAAACCTTTTAGTGCTATGGTACTTAGTAACTCTTCATACCAAAGTGAAAGGCAAGGCCTGCATGCAATATATAATACACAACGACATAAAACGATAACATACGTGGACACATAGATAACTATAAGAATCTTATGGAGTAATGCATAGTGAAACACCTCATATAAGAAGAACTACATAGCACAAGGCATGTTCACTTAGCAATACCATAACGTACCATGAGAGAGACAGGTATTAACGTTGAACTTATATTATATCGGTTTGTTATGAGAATGAAAGTGACTCTTTTGGTCTTAAGCAATTAATTACTTATTATTCAACCATTATTTTTTGAATTATATCCACGTGAGTGTGGGAACCCATCTATTATAGCTGGTGCATAGGAATATACTTTAAGGAAGAATGGACCTGACCACTATTATTTACTTGTAAGCCGGTCTCTAAGGCACCCTGCACCTGGCCATTATTATTAGCTGGTGGACCCGGTCTCTAGGGCATCTTGCACTTGGCTGATATGATGTGTCAATTCACCGATCCGACCCTACTTAATAATCATTCACTTTACATAATTAGTAATTTATTCATGTCTTATTCAATAGGTCCATTTAATTAGTTCGAGATAAGGGAAAAGGTCACGAATCCAGAGACACAAAGATATACTGGCCATAGAATCAAGCATTTCATATCAAGGATCATGGCATACATTAAATCCTAACACATACTTCGAGCATATCTAACACACATTTCTAGGCATGCTTATAAAGAATGCTCCACTTGCATTATTATGAGATAAACACCATGTCATACCCTTAATTATCCATCCAATCCTACATTATGCCATATTCTTGTGAGACTCACTTGTGATACCCACCGACTTATCAAATACCCTTATCTTATTATTCAATATTACTTATATCCTATTAAGGAAAATCATTTAATCCATCGACATGTTATATGCAAGTTACCGATTTACCCCCATCATGCTTAGAAAATTACTGAAATACCCCATGTTTGTAAAATTAACAAGTTATCCCTTTTTATTTAACAAATTACCATATTACCCTTCATGTTGAAATAATTACCAAATTACTTCTTGTATTTGTTATACTACCAAATTATTCTCTATACTTATTAAATCACCTACTTTACACCTCATACTTGTTAAGTTCCTAATTTACCCTTCTAGTTGGTTAAATTATCTTATTACCTTATCTACTTATTTAAATTACCAAATTGCTCGCTAGGATTATTTAGTTACCAAATCACCCTTCACACTTGTTACATTTACCAAATTACCATTTGGTTAGTTAAGTTACCAAATTTCCCTTCTTATTTATTAAAATTTCCAAATTATCCTTTTGGTTGGTTAAATTATCAAATTTCCCTTCTTATTTATTAAAATTACAATATTGTCCTTTTGGTTAGTTAAATTACCAAATTTCCCTTCTTTTTATTAAAATTACCAAATTACCCTTCTTACTTTGTAAAATTACCAAATTGTCCCATTTTTCATGTAAAATTTGTAAATTGCCCTCCTTACTTATCCATTTACCATTTCCCTCCTTTAGTCTTATCAATTACCATTTTATCCTTTTTATGCCAATTTTACAAAAATATCCTACTACATAAATATTAATATATATGGTCCATAGACATCATCTAACACAACCAATTATTATGATTTATTATTAATACTCATTAGTACCTACCACACACTTATTTTGGCCACACCTTTTGCCCAAGCAATATTTACCACAATACCCCTAGGGCTCATATTAACATTACCTATGTAACAAATGGCTACATTAGATTATCTGATCAAGCATATGTATTTAACCTTATCATTAATGACAAGGCTTTTTTTCCTAAGCATTATTTCTACACATGAGACATTAATTACATGCTTCTCTTTTCATCAACCAACATTTGCCACTAAATACATTACAGTTAGCAACATATATCTTGCATATAAAAATATTAAAAATCATAATACTCTAGCGTATGTATATCCACACATTTTATTAGGGTATAATAGTTACATTATTTTCAACAAAAACTAAACCTTATTGATGCCCTTGTTAGAGGTTTGAGTTTTAATTAGTAAAATCGATGCCTAAAAATGGTATAAATATTTATCATATTAGAAGTAGAAAAATCAAAAGAATAAACCTTCATAAAAAACATAATTTAGTATATCTTAATGCTAGTCATTATTATACCTTAAGGCTTAGCCCAAAATTACCAACAGGGGCAACAGACTCATGTTGCTCATGTAATGTGAGCTACATGTAAGGGAATTAAGGGAGAAGAGGGTCAAAGAGAAGAAATGGGAAAAGGAGAAGGATTGGTTCGAGTGTGGTGTTAGGGGTGACGTAGAGGACTTGTGAAGGAGTAGGGGTGTTGGTAGTGGTCGGGGGTTGGTGATTGGCAGCTTAAGGTGGTGGAGGCAGCGATTGGAGGGATGGGAAAGTGGATGTAAGGGTGGAAAAGAAGAAGAAGGAAAGGAAAAGAATAGTGGAAGGGAGGAGCTATAAGGCCAGGTTTCAGCCAAGGGAGGAAAGGTGGTGGTGGAGGGTGGAGGCCGAGAAGGGTGGAAGGTAAAATAAGGGAGGAGAAAGGTGGTTGTAGTTGTTTGTGGGGGTGATAGGGTGGTGCAAAGGGGTTGATGGGGGTGTGAAGGAGGTTGTTTTGATAGTTATTTGGGTGGTAGTAAAGGTAGTTGGAGGCAATGAAGAGAAACTAGGGGAGGGGAGAAGAGGGGAAGAAGGGAGAATGAGATATTGGTGGAGGGAGAAGGAGGGATCAAGTAGGGTAGAAATGATGCAACAAAGAAGAAGAAGGGGTAGGAAAAGAAATCTAGGCTGGCCCAACCGAGGCAGGGGAGAAAGGAAAAGAAAAATAAAGTGGGGAGATGGGCTGTGTAACGACGTAGGAAAAGGAGGAGAAAAGGAAGGAAATGGGCCATTGGTCTAGCACGAGGGGGGGGGGGAGAGAGCAGCCTGGGTAGCCCGAAGAGGAAGAAAAGAAGATAAGGAAAATAGAGGAGAAGGAAAGGAAGGAAAAGGAGAAAGGAAGGGAAAAGGAAAAAGGAAAAAAGGAAACAATAACATTAAAATATTTTTTGAAATAAAGATATTTATTATTTTGCATAGATAATTGAATTTAAAGTTTTAATTTAATATGATTTACTATATATTGGTTTAAAAAGGATAATTTTAGTAAAATTTATTTTAAAAAATTTATTTACATAAAATAAGTATTATAAGATAACAAACTATTTATTTTAATTTATTAAATATACATATCCATTAATATATATTTAAAAATATAAAAAATAATTAAATTAAATAAATTTAAAATTTAAATTATCCCATATGAGGGTTATTTATTAACTTATAGGTTATAGATTTTTGGAGTATTACATCACTTCCTCCTTAAAGAAAAATTTCATCCTTGAAGTTTATGCTTTACTTATATAGATATAAAGGAGGGGTCCTAAGGTACTTGGTGTTACTATCCCTGAAATAACCTAATATTTTAATTCTAAACATTAAGGCTAAATAAAGATTTATTAGGAAAATTAATTAAATAAATTTTTTCATTAAAATATAGGGGAGTAATTTAGGGATAATCAAGAGGAAATTATAAATACATTAATTAGGAAAAATTAGGGAGTGTTGCTATTTAACATGTGATTTAAATTTTTTTTTTCAAAAATAGCCCAAATTAATCTTAAAAGGAATTAATTATTATTTTCTAAATATTATTATTTTAAATAACCCAAAAACACCAAAATACTCAACCCACCTATTTTTCCTTTTTTCTTTTCTTTTCTTTTCTTTTTCTTCCTCCTTTCCCTTTTACTTTTCTTTCTCTCTTTCCCTTTTCTGTTTTTCCTTCTCCCCCCGACCTAGGCCAACCCACCTCGCATGGCCCAATTGCCCTTTCCCTCCTACGTGGCCCAAAGCCCACGACACCTAGCTGGCTGGACGAGCCGCCCCCCTTTTCATTTTTCTTTTCTTCCCCTAGACCGCCCGGTCCAACCCTTTCCCTTTTCTTCTTCTTTCCACCTAACTTGCACCCCGACCCTGCAACCCTACCCTTCCTATCATCCACATGCACTGTCCGGCCGTCCTCCCCTTCCTCTCCCATTAATTTCTTTCACTAATTCTACCCCAATCATACCTTTTCCCTTCTTCCGATCACCTTGCCCCTTTCCCTTTCCCTCTTCCCTCAACCTTGCCGCCCTGCAATGGCAGCACCACCTCGACTGTCACCACCCGTAGCATGTCTGGCAACTTCATCCCTCTTGTCTTCTTCCCCCTGTCATCCCCAATTTAGCCTATAAATACCCCCCATAGACAACCATAATCAGGTCTTTGTTTTTGCAGCCTAAAAATCCCAATTTTGCGCCACCGTCCAAATAGTTCCATAATCTGCCACTGTCAATGATCTCTGCCACCAATGCCACCTACCAAAACCTTTGCTGCACCACTCTCTATAGAACCAAGTCATCCTCCCATCTTATCTTGCCCTGCACAAGCCACCCTAGCCATGCAAAAAGACCATCCTAATAAGCCCATTTCGACCTCTCGTTGCGCCTCGCACCGCTTTCCACTGCCGATTCCATCACAACCAATGCCTCTTTCACCCTCCAAACCAACTAGGGGACCTTCATCTACCATCCCATACCTCCATGTTTCTCTACCTCCCTCTCCTTCATCTTTCTCGACCTTCCACCACCTTCGACCATCGCACGGGCCGTCGTGCACTACCAATTCCAGCTGCACCACCACCTCCATTCCACCCCTCTCCACATAAGGCACCTTCAACATCTCAAACACCCTATCATTCCCTCTCCTCTAGCCTATGTCCCCATCTCTCTACCTATCTTCCTCCTCCACCGTTACTGCCGTCATCGTCGCTGCTAGTTCCGCCGCCAACCCTAGGTGGTATTCTAGCTTCCCCAACCATTAAAATCTTTTTCTATATGTGTTAATAATCTTTAAAATATTAGTATTATTACCCTTATTATTATTTTATTATTAATGTTTTATTATTATTATTATTATGTTACCACTGTTACAATCTAACCTATCTTTGGAAATATTTATAACCATGGTATTATCCTTTAAAAGGCTAAAAATTTAATATTATTATAGTATCTTTATTATTATTAATAATATTACTATTACTACTACTACTACTACTATTATTTTCTTACTAATACTATATATTAATACTAACTTGGCCATTATCACTTTTATTATTAGTGTAAATGATTAGGACTCTTATATTAATATTTTCGATTATTATCCTTATTATGTTTAACATTATTACTATTATCATTATTACTAATATTATTATTATCATCTCTATCATTATTATTATTATTATCATTATCATCATTATTATTATTATTATTATTATTATTATTATTATTCTATTATACTTGACCACATTATCACTAAGGATACTACTAATATGATTTCTAGGACCTTCATTAGTATTATTCTTAAGATGGGAACTATTATTAACATTATCACCATTATTGTTGTTATTATTATTAATATCATCATCATCATCATTAATATTATTATTATTATTTAATACTACTACTGCTATAAATATTATTATTGTTAAGTTGTCTTTTGGAAATTTTTTATAATCACTAACCTATTGTCATTACTACCACTAGTAATATAAGAATCATTATGGTCACTACTTCTTTATTACTAATAGCACTATTATTATTAGTATTACTAGGATTTGGATAGATATTAGTATTATAACCAAAACTAATAATAATAATATTATTATTAATATTAAAACTATTATCGTTAACACTACGAATACAACTATGAATACTTTAACATAAACCATGATGGCTACTAAGACTTATTTTGGTTAGTAGTGGCACGATTAATTATTTTGAGAATAATAACCCTACTTTTAATTATTAAACTACTATTATCATTACTAGCCCTAAAAGTAGAATATGATAAGAGTAGGGTAGAAATAGTTATAATATTTGGTAAGAGAGAGATTAACCTATAGTATTTTCCCCTTATAGGTGAATCAAGCCAAAACCCTAAAGAGACGTAGGAGCATGCTCCAAGACCGGCGTCATTTTAGGTAAGGATGTAGCTAAGGCCCACGTGTGTTGTGTGACTTGTATGCCTTAGATGTTATGTATCATGCTATGTTGTGCATCGTATGATTGTCATTAACTTATCTTATGTGTAGTGTAACTTGAAGTTGAGGTATGTTTATATGTTCCTTAAGGCATGAGTATGATACGTATATATGGTGATTATGATGTGATATGATATGACCCTCCATGACATGCATGCTAGGATGATTGATAATGTGATATGGGAATGAAAGGATAAAAAGAAAGAAAATGGGAAGTGAGTTTAATATAGGGGATATGAGGTTGACCAAAATACCTCATGATCCATGAGAGGAAAATAAAGAGGAAGAGATGACCAAAATGAAAAAGAGATGGGAACCATGCATGGGAATTCTAAGGTTTGCATGGGGACTTTGCGAGTTGCATGGGGTGGATGAAACTTGCATAGGGATGAAATTTACATGAGAAAAGTTGTTTCATAGTGTAAATAAGCAAAGGAGAGAGTTGAGGAGTTATTGGAGACTTGGGACAAAATATATTACGTATGTTGGTATAAGGGTGTATAAGGGACCCGCTTAGGGTTTTGAGAGGAGGCACTAATCTGGGTAAAAATGTGGGAATTTGTTATGGGAGAGTGGAGTATGGGTTAAGAGAGAGTGGAGTACAGGTTAAGAGTGGGAATTTATTTTACGAGGGAAGAGTATGGGTGCCATGGGAAGGAAGATATATTAAGTGGAAAATAGAGAGGTTACTTGTGGGGGAAGAAAGGTACTAGGGTTGAAGTGGTCAACTAGCGTTTACTAGTCACCTATGAAATCAATGAGTAAAGTGATATGATTTGGGAGTAAATCTAAATGAGATAAGGTGCTGGGCAATAAATGAATTAATGTTAGTGTAAGTGAGAGGAAGTTAGGCCACAAAAGGTCCGATTAGGGTTTCAAGGGAAAACCCTAGAGGGTGATAGTAGGTGGGGTTTGATGTCATGAGGTGTTGGATTTTAAACCACACCCTTAGGAGTTAGGATTTTATTATGGGTAAGTGTAAAAGGAAAAGGATGTCATGGCATGATAAGAGGCATAGGAGTCTCAAGATATGGTATTGTCACCCTTGAAAGGATAGAAGTAGAAGGTTGGTGAAATGCTTATTGAATAAGACATGAATAAGATATTAACCATTTAAAGATAAATATTGTTGAGCTGGGCCCAGACCAGTCCACCAGTGAATAATAGTGGTCAGGCCCACTTTGCCCTACATGAACGATCCACCAACTATAATAGTGGGGGTTTCCATGCTCAACAAAGAAAACATAATGATGATAAGACATAGGAAAGACATGAAGTAATTACAGTGAAACACCATGTTATTTGTTGCTAGACTAGTCCACTAGTGAATAATAGTAACCAGGAGCATTTTTTCCTACATAACTGGTCCACCGGCTATAATAGTGGGGTTCCCACACTCGCATGGATTGATAATGATTATGATGTGAAATGATTGTATTTACCAGAGATCCAAAGAATAAATCTATCTAGACCATAGTCGGCCTTTATTAGCTATATTATTAGATGTTGCTTATATGATCATGTCGTGCTAAATGCTTTGCTTGTTTTGTCTTTGAGCATAGTTACCTTACTTAGTACGTAGCATATAGATCACCCTTTTCATGGTTGTTGTTCATTCCCATGAGTAGAATACCCATTTGAGTTTGTGTAGGTAGGGGACGACATCTTCAATTCCTATGACACCTACGAGGCATCGGTCAGGGTTGAGAGTTGAGTCTAAACCTAAATTAGGGATTGAGAGTGATCGGTGACTCTATCTTTCCTCTGATTTTACCATGTATCATTTTTATTCTAGTTATGGCATCTCGTATGGTATTTTATGTTTTTAGAAAAACTTTAGCTACTTACTATTTGGGTTGTAATTTTTAAATCACACTTTGATTTCTGTATGAATGTGAGGGAGTCCTCTCATGGATTCTCATTGTTTTATTAATGACTTGCGTTTGACGTCAATCCTATTTAGCCTTGGCACATAGTACTAGAACGGTAGGAGTGAACCAGTCTAGTACTAAGTGTGGCGGTAATATCCCCAAAACTTATAGTGTTGCTATCTTACTTCTGTTAAACCTTTTTATTAAAATGAAAATTTTCAGTTGTAAATTTTTGGGGTGTTACAATCCCCTTGGGGCCAAACCTATTTGACAAAAATGCGACTAAGGAAACAGCTACATGCATAAATTACTAATCCAAACAATTATAGGGGACTTGATGGTAAGCCTAAAGAAGACTCATCGAAATCAATCGCTTGCTCATTTGCTTTAGCTGGAGAGGCTAATGGGTAGCTGCGAGCATCTAATTATGCTGAACCAAAGGTTGGTGGGATTTCTAAATTTCTTCATGGGGTGTGCTTTAGCACTCGAAGCTCCTATGTCTAAGCTGTCCACGTTTGTGGCACTAAACTAGATTTTCCTTGCAATCCTTTCCTGGATAATCTCTTATGCAACAAAAGCAATGGTAGTGACGAATTAGTCTCTTCCTAGCCTTGCCATGGGAAGCACTTTGACCCTTCTTACGTTTAACCCAAGCTTTAGGTTGTGGTTGAGTCTATAAAAACTTACTATTGGGATGATGAGTCTCTTCTTTAAACTATGGCTTGTTTCTCTTCATCTTTCCTTAAATAGAGGCATGCTCTAAGACCAAGGCATCAGCGACAGACACCTACTTGTATGCCAAAGTCATGTTCTAGGAGCTGGTCGCACCCATCACACTTTGAACGTTGACATAAGATCCTTGCTCGAATGGGAAAACCACTAAAGCCTTCCTAGCTACTATCTCGGAGGTGAACATTCATGTGTCTCACTCTCGGACTTTTGGTGTATAAATGAATGTAGAGAGAAGTCTCAAAGTCTTCCTAAGATATCGATCGTCCTCCTTAGGCTCAAAAGTCTTCCCAAGATTGATTATATTTTTAAGAGAATCACTAATGGTTTGATTATAGTGTCTAAACTCATCAGTTTGCTTCTTAAACTCTTCGATCCATATTCACCAAATTATGCTTTAAATTTTCCAACATTGTCTTTTAAGGAGGACAGTAGAGAGGCCTTTGATTCCCAAAACCTAGAGGGACATAAATAAGTTGAGGAACAAAATTCTAGAGAGGATTTCTACAAGAGAAATTCAAATGTTTCCTCCACTCGAGGTTATCAGTGTTACAAAAAAGGATCCCCATTTCAATAATTTTTTTTTATATAATTAGCATGCACATTCAAAAAATGTTCCAACTTGACAATCTATTGTAGTATCACTAGTGATTCCACTTATATCACTAGATGCTTGGTTAGTATGAGATGACAAGGCATTAACATTTAATTTATTAAATCAGTCGAACAAATTATCTACCTTAGATTCAAGAAGATCTAGTGTTTCAATATCATAACTCCTCTCTTTTTACATAAAAGGGCTCACCCAACCGTTGAAATAATTTCAAGCCATATCTTTGATGAGTTTTAATTCCTCTCAAATAGTTTTGTTCAATAGTGCACCATCGACTTCAACATCTATAGTCATCTTAGTGTTGTAGATAAGACCATACAAGAAGGTATGGATAATCAATAGGTCTTTCTAATCATTGATGTGGGCACATCCTCAAAATGTCTTTGTACTATTCCCATACGTCATGTCATGATTCCCTTTTTCCTCCATAATGGTTATTATTTGATTTCTCAATTGATCCATCTTTCTTGGAGTGAAATACTTGGTAAGGAATGTTTGTGAGAGTTGGTACCAATTAATGATGGAGTTAGGAAGAACTAACTACAACCAAGCCCTTACCTTTTACCATAAAAATAAATGGAACAACCTTATCTTGATAGCATCATCTAAAACTTGATTCATCTTCAATGTATCATAGTACTCTAAAAAGATTGAAATTTGCAAATTTATATCTTCCATTGGGCTACCATCAAGTTGATTTCGTTACACAACATTAAATAATGCAGGCTTCAACACACAAAATTTGCTATTATTATTTGGCTTCCTAATAGTGGATTCCATTCCATAAGCATTCGGTGGTGGAAAAAATGTGGGAGAAATCATATGCACTGTTGATAATCATTAGTTGCGTGGCTGTGTGAGACTACACTAGTAGACCATTTAGATTTTCTCCTATTAATAGAACGCACAAGAACAACTATTCGAGGGTGTGTTGTGATTGTGTGAGGAAATATGATGTGTTGTGTTGTTCAATAGTTGCACAACTATGCAAGGTTGGACTAGCTGGCCATAAAACTTTCATTCTCTTAGCATAGTGATGATTTAGAGTTGCACGACTATACAGCTGGTTGTGCTATAGTCATGCAACACCTAATCTACCTCTTATTGCTTCCCTTGATCCACTTTTTAGACCTATGACCCTCTTCACTTCTCCAAGACATGTGAGATTGATTATCTTCTTTCAACGCCTTTTATATTTGAATATTTTCTTTTTTCCAAGCATTATTTCCTGAGATATCTATGCTTGTGTGAAATTTCCTAAAAACTAGTATTAAGAAAGTAGTAAAAAAAAATTATGCCAAACAAGACTACATAAGTGAATAGAAACTAGCATTAAAATATGGGAAAAATTTAGCTTGTTAATGAACTAGAATTACCTGTATAATATGGAGGAGTTTCCAAAACTTTCATCATTGGCGACTTTTCTCTTTACTATATCCATGCTAATTTGAGGGAAAATTTTTCTCTACAAGTGTAAAATGATGTAGCAGCATCTCAAGCTTAATTTGAATAATACTCCTCTAAGGATGAAGAACAAGAACTAACATAATTAGATGTGGAACCCATTATTCATGAAAATCCTAATGCTTTTAATGCTTTGTTATATAACTCTTTTAGGTATTATATATGTTTGAAAGAAGTTCAACCTATTAATGATCTTTGATGTATAGGACAATGGAATTACAAGGATTACAAAGTTGCATGGAAGACAAGGTCATAGGACATAAAGTTTGATTACGTATGTTAATTAAATGTATTACATATTTGGAGTTTGTATAGCATTGTTATGTTGTTGTATACTTTATAATGATTTTATATTTCAATTTATTTAATATACACACACACACACACTCCTGTTATGCATAGGGTTCATATTAGTTAATAAAGTTAAGTCATACAAGCTTATTAATGAAAGGTCTGTATGTGCATATATATACATATATACGTGTGTGTATATATGTATATGATCTCCTTCTAATATTTTTGTTTTAGTGAGGGTCTTGGAGTGTGTATAGTGTTCTTTAGAGAAATAGAATATTTCTCTATAAATAGTAATTGTTATTAGAGTAGATCAATAAAAAATTGCAACCAAAATTAACGAGTTCTACATAATCAAATTGAAAGTCAAGTAATCTTGTGAAGACTTTTGCAATGTGTGATGACCTTTTACTTCAAAGAGACAATGTAAGATGCTACATAGGTTCAACACAATTTATGATGTATCATATGCAAACAAAAATGTCTTCTTCACCTATAACACTTAAACTATTTGTGGAAAATCTTGCCAACTAATCTCATAAGATCTAATAACACATTAAAGAACAAATAAAGTTACCCATTTCACCATTCTTTACCTGGTTATTGTGGATTTTGAAAATAAGCTACAAAAATATTAAATCATATAGGATTATTAAAACCAAGTCTCTAACTGAAACATGATTTCCCACAAAAAAAGGCTCTCCCACAATCTTTTATACCCCCATATTTAGGACTGAAATTATTTATTTGAAATAGTTAATTATGGTATTAAAAATTCAAAATGTACAAGTACCATGCTATATCCAACATAGAAGAAGAATTTTATATACTTATTATATGTCAAATATAAGAGTAAAATAATATCGTATCTCTGAATCAAGAGTGGGAAGTACTTTATTAAACCATGATACATCATACAAAATAGAGGGAAGGAAAATTTCTAATGAAAATGGAGGACTAAGAGACCATAGAAAATAAAGATATTCGACTAACCATACCTTAAACAAATTTTATTAACACTCACAAAAGGTAAGAACATAAAATTAGTAATTAAGAATAACTGCCTAATTAAGGTAGATTTTCTCGTGGGAATAAGAAAAACCAATAAAAACGATGATTAGTATGATACATACTAACTAACATATACATGTAGTTAAAGAAAGGGTCTCACAATGTCATAAGTTGACAAAAATAGATAAACATGCATATAGAGGAACATATTGGTACCAACTCATTTATTCATTTCCAAGTCTTATAATGATAACAATGTGATCAATATCTATTATATTATTCATGTAAAATTCAAGAATCCCACTTTCTCAACCAATGGAACAATTTTATAATGATATAAACCCACAAAATAAATCTTTTGGGGATAATATCACTGATGGAATGACATCAATAATATGTAACCCTAATGAGAAATGCTCCACATGACTATTCTCAACCAATGTAATAATATCAATAAATACTAATATAGGACGCAAATATCCTAGCCACTACTCTTGTTGGGTTGTAAGGACAAGAAAAAATAGTCTAAAATCTTGTTATATTTCATTTGAAATAATTAATATCTTATCATTAATTATGATCATTAAAATGATTTATTTAATTGAGTTCAAGGATCCCATTATTCTCAACTAGTGGAATGGCATCATTAATCCAATGATAGGGCAAAAAGGTCTTATCCACAATTCTCAACCATTAGAATGGTATGAATTATATAATGGAGGGCATGTAGCTCCAAGCTACTATACATGTCCACTAGAATGGACAAGTACAAGTGGCCCTAAATCACATATTATTTCACTATGAGTGATTAATATCTAATTTTTTGTTATAGATTTCAAGGTCATCATACAAAATACACAAAACGTTTGAGGAATAACGTGGATTGAATGGATCTAAAATAAAAATTTGAGTTAAGAAGAAAATGTACAATTTATAGCTTAATAACAAAAAAGAACAATTAAGGAAAAAAATTGAGATCTTTATTCATACACTTGTGTAATTATAAGGTGATTCTACAATCAACCAATTATACAAATCAGTGTAACACCCCAAAAGATTCTTAACCTAATCCTAAATCATTAGCGCCCTAATTTGATTTTAATGATGAGAAATTTTGTTTTAGCTTTAACCTAAATTTATTAATTCTGAAACTCTAACAGAAATCCAAAACCTTGACTAGGATAAATTGTAATTCATAAACCCAAATCAAAACCTGCTAAAATTTTCACTCTCATTAATTACATAAGGCTAATCTAAAAACCCTTAAACTAATCCCCAACCCTTTTTCTTTTTCCATTTCTTTTGTCTTTTTCCCCATATCCCATCTTTTTAAGCCAAAAAATTGAAATTGTTTCCTATTCCATATACATCGTGCCTTACCTTCCCTATTTGTACCATGACCTCCTACAGATAGCCATTACATATCACCCTACTTCCTTTCCTCCTTTTATTCTTGTCCTTCTACTCCCTTATCCTTACTTGAATTGCACACTCCATTTCCCCTAAGATTTTATTTCTCACCCAACACCATTCATACAACCATCACCACCCTCACCCTATACCTACTACCTTACTCCTTACCATCCTCTACAACTATCAACATCACCATCATCACCTTGCAGCTGCACCATCACCATCACCATCACCTATCTATTCCACCTATATTTTTCCATTCATGAACATATGCCAATATATATATATACATACCATATACTCTTCTTTCCTTCTCTTTTGGTTTCTTTCTTTCTACCCATTTTTGTGCCCAAAACACTAAAAATAGTACTGCTCTTCCTTCTCCTTTCTTCCAACTTCTTTTCTTATCCTTCTTCCTCCTTTATTTCCCTATTGTTAGGTTGTACACCAACACTGTGCACAACCTTAGCCACCACTCTCTGTCCTTTTATTAGTAAATGACCACTAAAGTTACCCAACCTTCCCCAACATCATTGTCTCAAACCACTTCCTCTTTTCCCTTCTTTTTCTCCTCATCCATCACATTTTTTCAAAGTACATAACCTAAACACAACCATGTAGCACTTAATTTCCCATTCCATGCTCGTGTAACGCAACATCGCCTGGTCATGTGCAATCTTTTCTCTCAACCAGTGTTGTATCACTTGCAGCAAAGCCATGTAGTTTTCCATTTTATGCCATGTACCCCTATTTTTACCCCTAAACATTTTCTAAACACTAACAAATTCTTACCATAGCTGCCCCACATATTCTACTATTTGTGTACACATCTCAAGCTTCCATTTGACTATGATTATTTCTATTTTTACCCTCTTTACCTTAATTTCTCCATCGATTTAACTTTTCAAGCCTAATCATGAATTTTGTTATTTTTAGTAGGTGATATTCCTATAGCATTGAAGGAGGAAGTATAGGATATGTGTTCTTAGAGTTTATTATCCTAGTTGGTGAGGATAATATTCGATGTTCAATGATTTTTTGTTCTTTACTTGTATGGTTACATGTATTATTCATGATATTGCTTATATATGATGTAACATATGTTTATTATGATATTTTTTGATGATATAAATATTATGATCAAAGGATATGAGAATGGGTTAGAGGTAATATTATGATTTTATGATGATAATGTTTTTTTTTTGTGGAAATTTATCTTAGTCCATGAAGTGTGGGCTAAATGGGCTTTGATTAATGGGCATAAGTATTTTTATTAGGTATGACGATGGGTTGTGGATTTGGGAAGTAATGTGTGTTGGAAGGTAGAACAATTTTATTTAAAAAAAAGGGTTATTATTAGTGCTAAAAGGTAAATTAGTTATTATGGGATAAGAAGGTAAATTTGGTATTTTATGTGTTAAGTGGATTTAAATATGATAATGATATCATGAAGAATGCTTGGAAGTATTATTATTATCGTGGGGTGCTTAAATAAATTAATGGATAATTTGGGGCAAAATATCATGTAATGTTAATATTATTATTCCATCTATAAAATCTAGATGTTATTCGGATTCTCTATACATTGCTAATGATTGGCCCTATGAGGTTATTTATTCGAAGTGGCAACCATATGAATTTCATGGGTGGCACTATGGCTAATTTTTGTAATTAGGGTTTTTTGAGATTATAGTAAGTAATATATTGGGATAAGATTATTAATGTATGTGTATGGAAACTAGATTGTGCATTTGTGGTATGATAATAATAATGAGATTTTGAGACACTACAATATAAGTTGTATGGTAAAATCATTGTGGGAGAACAAATGATAATGAGTGTGTAATTAGGGATTGACAGGATGTGAGGACATTAACCTATGTCATGTATGTATCTATTTTAATGTGTTCTATGTCAGAAAATCAATATTAAATAAGATACTAACTAAATAAAGTGAAAGAGTATATGAGTAAGGCCATGGTGATCTATTTTTATTTTTATATGTATTCGTATTCCACCAAAGAGAATAGTGGCTATGAAGCATTTTGCCTTAAGAAGTTGACGTTTTTAATCTTTGATCCATTAGAAAGAATAGTGGCACGAGAGTGTTTTGCCTTGAGAAAGTGCTTTAGTCCATTCCACTAGATTAAGAATATTTGACCCCCTTCTCATCATAAAATTTGAATAAAATAGTATAATATATGGAAATGATACTAATAATTTAAAGTGGAAGAGTACATAAGTCAGGAACAAGGTGTTGTTTTTATGTATATGTCCCATTCCACTTGGGAGAATAGTTGATGAAGAGTACTTTACCCCAAGAAGATGATGTTTTCAAATTTATTACAATGGATGATAATAGTGGCTTAGGTGTGTTATCCTTAAGAAGGTGTTTCAAACCATTCCACCAGTTTAAGAATAATGGGGTTCCTACAATCAATGTATATAAAAGAATGAAAATATATTATACTTAATAAAGAAATCTAGATTGTTTTCTATGTGATGAGATGTTTCTTTTATTTGGTTATTCACTAACTATTTGATGTGAAAGCATGTGCTAATTATACAACTACTTTGATAGTATTACTCCCTTGTTCAGTACGTAGTGTACTGACCACCCATTTTATGGGTGCTACTAATTCTCAATAATTCTCTAATAGTTGAGAACATTATAGAGAGGAAGAATATCTTATCTCACATGATTTAGCATCTAGGGTTCTATCATATCATCTTTTATACTAGATAAAACCCTACTAAGTAAATAACATGTTTTATAAAGTAAAGAAAAAACATAGTTCTAATTTAGGAAACACAGATCCCTGTATTGATATCCTTACTCTCGACTGAGTCCTAAAACTAATCCAAAACATTCTTACTCTCATCAAATGCCCAAAAGTCAACCAAGATATTATGTGAATAAACACAACCCATGAAACTAAACACAAGGCCCTCGTGTTTGTCACAAAACTTATAATATCATATTAAACTTATCTAAAGCCATCAAAAGCAAAGACAATGTTATGTTATACATCCAATAGAATATCAATAATTACACTTGTCCACCTTAATGAAGTATTTGTGGCACATGACATGTCAAGACCTCTAGAGAAACCCCTAGAACAACAAAGGACCACAAAGCTTATGAACACCAATATGTCTAAGAAATACTCAAATTACCTTCTATTAGTCGCTTAATTAGCATATTGGATGCATTATCTAAACTACCAACTTTTTCCAATACATTTTTACAAGAACAACAATACTTATAAAATGATGCCTATTTTTAATGTCCTTCATTTAACAATGATTATTTTTATTATGCACTAAAAAAAAGGAAATCTAGCTATCACCTCCAACAACTAGAGTACCACTACTAAATAGTAGCTCATGTATTAAACCACCAAGCCACACCGATTCCTAAAAGAAATCTATCATAACTATACACTCTACCTTAGTAGTGGAGAAGGTTTTCACCTCAAGAAAGGAAGACCTCTAACTATTAGCTAGACCACTAATATAGAAGATATAATACACTGGTGGAACTCTTTCTTTATGAAGGTTTCAATGATAATCAGAGTCTACAAACCTAACTAGTGAATATGTATATTCCTTATACACCATACAAGCAGATTCGATACCATTCAAGCACCTCAGAATCTACTTTATTGCTTGCTAGTGAGTCTTTCACAAATTTTCCTTTTCTTCTTTGTATTTGGGTCTATCTAAAGCTAATAATCTAAAATGATTAGATAATGGAATTCTCACTATACCTCTTGATCATTTTGTTCACATAGGACTTGGATGGAAAGTATAAAAGCCTTTGCTTACAACTCTTATGATCTCCATGCCAAGGATCCTCTTTGTATCTCAAAGATTCTTCTTCTCAAACTCACACTTCAAAATCACCTTTACCTTATCAACAATTTTCATATCTTATACTATCAAAACCATATCATTTACATATAGAAAAAGATACACAAGTTATCCACCTTCCATCTTGATATTAGTTGACCGTGCGGATTAAAGGACCATATGAGTACACTTTTTTGTATGATTCTTGTTTCATTCGGAAGTTACAGGGTATGTTCCTAATAATTTTTCATCTCTTTGAAATTTTGCATGACTCACATAAACATAATATATAAAAGCTCTGAATACCCTATAAAATGAAAGTGTTACTCGTACTCTTATGTTAACTCACAAACTTGGTTCCTAGAGTGAACTCAAATGCAAACCATGTGCATCTGAGTAATAAGGAGAAGCTAAAGCTTATTGATTTGAGAAACAATTACACCCTAAAAAGAGTAGTAAAGTTCTCCCAAAGGGTTTGTTGGCCATGTGACAATAATCTACACACTTAGCTACTAATGAAATACCTAAATCTCTATTTTGACTATATTCACAAGGGGACCACTAGAGGGTGTCAACTGAAACCTATCTCACTATGCATGTTCACTAGCCTACAAAAACCTATTGGTTCAAAGAAACAGATGAAGAAGAGAAAGAGGAAAATAGAGTATTAGAAATCAAGAGTAGAAGAGAAGAAATTATATTAGAGAAGAGTGCCATTGAGCTATATTCATTGAGAAAGAAGAAGAAGTAGAGTTTAGGTTGGGTATGGGTTGGATTACCATAATCTACCCATTCGCTTCCATTCTTGGTGTTTACTATTTACTTTTGATTTGCATGAGAATTTTAGAGTGATCTAAGAGTCTCTTTTTTGGGTGCATTGATTCATATGTTTGTTATAATATGTGACATTATAATTGCATCTACTTTATTTGATATTTCAATTTTTTATATCATTCATAGCTTAAAATGTTGAATTTTTTCTGCATTAGGAGCTAATGTGATTTGTATATTAATTTTTAGAGTAATCCTTATCACCTTCCAATTTAATTATATCATAGGACTTTTTTGGTTGCAAAGATATGTAACATGGATTTAAATAACATTCTTAAACATATGCAAATTTATTTACCATATCTTAAGCTATTATGAAATGAGGCTTTCCAAACTCCATTGAGATACAAGTATCAAACTAAGAAATTTCATGACAAGTTAATTCTTTGGAAGAAGTTCAAATAAGATATTTGGAAGTGATAAAAAAGTGTTATTATATCATTCTTGTCTCAAACATTTTCAAAGAAATTAGGGTCGAGATGAATCAGCTTATTTATTATAACTATTGTGTTTCTTCATGGTGTAGTATGAAATTAGGAGTGAGGAAATGGAAAAGGTGTGGAAAGTGAATGGACACTTCCCTAAACATTTTACTAGACACTTTGTGAAAAATTTGAAAGTGGTAGGCCTTAATTATCCTAGTAATGTATGAAGAAAATATCAAGAGGTTACTAATTAGGATATATCCTATGTGTTCTAGATAAGTACTTTTGTTATACTTTTTATCTATTATATTAATTAGGTGTTGTGAATATATTTATAAAACAAATAAAAATGAGAGCTTTAAAGTTAACATAGGGCTATTGTGTTTAACAACACGCCCCGTGTTTCATTTTAGAAATTTTCTTTTAGAAAGTTGAGCATAGTTAAGTTAACACGAGGATATTTTTTTTAAAAACACCACCCATAATGTTTTTTTTCAAACAAATATTTGCTATAATGCTAAGAGTAGTGAAGTAAACATAATATTACCATGTTTTATAACAAGATTAACCTTTCTACTCAAAAATATTTTCAATGGAATACTAAGAACATTAAATATAAAAATAGGGGTACCATATTTTATAATGATATCATTGTTTTTATGAACTTCTTCTTAGTACCCCATGTTTTTCTTCAATAAATTAAAATTATGTGTTATATTCTCTTATTCATGATGTGTTCTCTGCACTCTTTCCTTTCCACTTCAATAATCTTCTTCCTTATTACTTCATTTCCACTTTATCAATGATTCATTAATCTTCCAAACCCTAAATTCCCTATTATAATTTTTTTATGAGAATTTCACTCAATCACTTTAGGTTTAGTATCATATACCATTTTTTAAGCATTTAAAAATATACTTTGTAGGAAAAATTTATTTCAATTTATTTGTTAATGCAATTCCATTTGCTATATTAAAATATTTGTTGATATATTCATACATATGTAATTATATATTTGATAATCTATTCTTAAATTGTTGGATTAATTAGCACAACTTTCTTCCTAAGAGGTGTCTTCAATTTTGGATAATTAAATAGAAATTTTAATGTATAAGTAAAGATAATCCCTCCATTATATGATCAAATCTTTTCAGATATGTATAACTCTATCACTGAATAAGTATTTTGACTTAGAACACAAAAAATGTAAAATGTAACTTGACTAATGTCAATTGGAGTGCCTTACCTCTATATCTTGTAGTTGAAAGTGGAATAGGTTATAGTTATTTGCTTCTCTATCATAATGAATCCTATAAAAGAAGCACATAAATGAAGCTACACCATTTAGGCTGTGTAACTCACCATTAAGCAAGCACAACTGACAAAATCCACAAACTAAGTTGGGTATAATCTTTGCTTCAATTTCACAAAAATAATTGTGCAATTATTTACCTTGTGGATGACTCATAGGTATATGTTAATTGGATTATGGATGCCTCCATACACTAGAAAGTCATAAACAAGTCACAAAACTATTGAGTAATGGGTGTATGCACCACTTTGTGTATTGCACTTACCATACATATAAACAACTAATTCTAAAATTCATTAGCACCTTTTAATTGCATGCTAACACTTCTCCATAAGAATATGATGTCATTTCTTTTCACTTATTTATTTTTGATCGTCAAATCACTTTGTATGAGCTATCCAACATTTTCATGTTGCTAATGGAGGTTTTCATGTCATACCCCCACACTATAATGTGGACCATTTTATCTTTGAGTTTAGTGACACCTCCAACATTCCAACCTCAACCACATTTAGAACTTTAGAAGCTAAGGACTCAATATTTTACAATCGTATATTCCATTATTAGCAATGCCTTCTATGTTG
This sequence comes from Tamarix chinensis, assembly GCA_030549775.1. Lineage (NCBI taxonomy): Eukaryota > Viridiplantae > Streptophyta > Magnoliopsida > Caryophyllales > Tamaricaceae > Tamarix > Tamarix chinensis. The sequence goes on from CM060181.1 coordinate 68,668,785, forward strand.
CACTATTTTAGGAAGAGGTTATAGTATTGGTGTACTTAAGATCACCAAGTTTTTTTTATCTACTCTATGTTAGATAATATAAAAATTAACATAGCTTACGTCCTAGCTATATAATTAAGGAAACTAAGCAATTCCAAACAAGGATACATTATTATACATAGTTGATTACCACTATTTACATCTACCTAGGCCTTTTTATATATGATGACGAGACCATTAGAGCACTTAGCACGTGCATTGACATTGAAAATTATCATTTAGCACAATTCATTAAGCATAAAAATGATATAGGGCACTTATAGTACTAAGGTTATGCATATTTTCCGTTAGCACATCCCAAAGAGTAATTCTTTAGATTAAGGGACTAGACTACCCTTAACAGATGATTTTGATCATACTCCTATACCATGAAGCAAAATTATGCTTATCCTTGTGATTAAACAATGTCTCCTTCCCCTCCTCATCACTCGTCATATGCTATCTCATCTTCTTCTATCCCTAATTACAATCTCTAGTTTCAATTTCATGTGAACTCATAATTTCAAGAGGTATTATCTAAAATGACCGCCCTTAGGTAAACCAAGAACAAATGTTGGAGATGATGAAAAGTAATTATGGGTTTTAGTCTTAATTAGGTATCCTCCACCTCCTCTATTGTCCTAAATTCCTTCCATTTTGTTTTTCTACAATTTAGATTAGTCTATTGAGGGCAATGCACAATCTAAGTAGGGGCAAATGCAATATTTTTGGTATGCTTAGTGTGACTTATTTTTGTTTTGCTCAAATTATTTTCTATGTGAGGTATGTTTGTATGTTTGGTTTGTTAAAAGATTTCATGTATTTCCCTTTTCTAAAATAAATAAACTTTGGAAATAAGAAGTGACATATTAGATTTATTTATTCATTGGATAATCAAGTAAAAGGGAATAAGTCTTTTGACAAATGATTTTCAAAATTTTTATTAAACCGATATTACCATCATCTTTCAAAGCTTAATCATAGAAATTGATACTTTGATAGTCGTAAAGAAAGAAAGTTAGAACGACTAGTCATAAACACTTGCATTGATTAAGATTGGGATGAAATGAGATTTGGAATAGGTAGATATAATTTTGTGAAGTTCACTGGATACATTGTTTATATAAAATCTTTTTTATGTGTGTATTTTCCAATGGTAAGTGAAACTAGAATTTTCCATTAGTTCTCTTGAAGACCTCATGGGACTATAGGGTATTACAAAATTATTGAAACATTTTTCTCTGTTTTCTAGTTATGGACCAAATGGCATACCATTGAAATTAGTTTCCTTTATATAACTCCTTTGACCCTCGAATGATATTCCGTTAATCTAATGAAAGTTAGAAACCATTATTCATGTATATCTTCCTTCCTACTCTATCACAAGTGGAGCAATATTTTTTGAAGGATAATTTTATTCTACTAATATGGTGAAATCTAAGTATGAGGGTGTTGTTATTATGGAAGAAATATATAGAGTAGCTAACTATTTAAAAAGAAATGAATTTCCTTGTGTATACCTTTATATGTTAATTTTTTTTTATAAAAGAACTCATGTCTTTTATTTGAAATTTATTTGAACAAAGAAAAAAAGAAGTTGAAATTATAAGAGGGTTGGGTTCTCTAAAGTGAGAATGAAGGATAAGGAAAGAGGAAGCATTGAAAAAAATAAAAAAGAAAAATAATATTGCTCCTATAGTTAATAGGGTTTAGCTACAACCCACAATATAACCCAAATTATAACTTCATCCACTTTACAATAAAATTTATGACCTCTTAATTCTTTTATACTCTAGCTCTTTTAAGGATTGGTGAATTGATAGTAATGGAAAATATATGGGTAGTCATAATCATTTGGAGAAAGTTGAGAGAAAAAATATGTCTCCTTAGAATCATGAGAGTGAGAGTTTACACATGCCAAATATGAGAATCTACCAATTTAACTTTGATTAAAATTAATCAAACTTTGGTTAATGATATTTTAATTGTACTAATTATCCTTTTGATGTAGGATCATCTCAATCTCACTCTTCTAATATCGAATAACAAGAGTTAGCATATATATAGATGATTCTAATTGTTCTTGAAGGTCCTCATACTTATAATATTTTATTATATACCTATTTTAGGTATTATATATGCTTATAAAATGATTAATATATCAAAGATATCTAATATAAAATATAATGGAATTACAATGTAGCATGTAAGATAAGGGTATAAGACCAAAATATTGATTACATATGATTATTCAATGTAACTCAGATTTTAATTGTTGTGTAGCTTTGTTATTTTATTATATTCTTTGGAATATTTTTAATTTGTCATTGTAATCACTATATATATAATAAAGGTATGCATATAGCTGATCTTTGTTAATTAGGTTGGTTATTTGGGACTAGTTAATGAAGAGTAAACTTAGTGTGCATGTGTGTGTGTTTCTATAGGGTGTTTGTACATTATAATGGATGAATAACTAATGAATAAGCATCAATAATTTAAGATCTACCTTCAAGCCTCGTTTTCTCTTCTTCATCGACTAAGAGTTTCTTGAGAAGATGAAGATTAATCTTTAGACAAAACTAAGTGATTTATCTATTAAATTGATATGATACTGGATTAGATCAATATCAACCTACTAAAATACACAAAATCATCAAGTGCAAGTTGTCACTTCCTTATTCATGGAATAAATTTTTCTACTCAAGTCACCTAAATAAAGGTCATGTAATGAAGAAGATTAATCATCCATTTTTTTCAACATCAAATTTGGTATCAAAGTTAATTTGGAGTTAGCATCACACCATTTTACCATCAAATTTTTAGTAATTTTCTTCATATTTCTTGAATTATTTCTTTGGATCTTTCTTGTTGTCCTTCCAATATCAAACAAATTTGAATGATATGAAGTAGGATGTGCATGGAATAGAGGATATGACATATGATCTTAAAAATAGTCTTCAGGAAATATAAGGAAAGAATTGACATAAATAAAGTAGATGTATGTTATTATTTTCTTAAAAGTGTAAAGAAGAAAGTGTGAGTTCATGCCATGTGTATTCTAATAGAAAAAATAGTATTCATTCTGCATGAAGTCTTATATGTGTAGTATAGTGTTTGTGGTGAATGATCTCATATAGTGATTATTGCATGTGTAGAATCAACCATGTAAGGGTTTTTTTTTGCAACACCACTTAGTTGATTTTGAGTAATGTCAAATCCTATTGTCTGTTTTTAGTTTCTTATTCATGTGTGGCTAATCATTTAGTCTAGTTCTTGTATGGAATAATATATAAGAATATGTTTAAATTTGTGTATTACAAAAAAAAATTGTTTTTGATAATTGGTAAGTGTTTTCAAAGTTTGATGAATGCAAACTTTCTAAATTCTTCATTAAAAAATTAGAAAGAAAGATTTAAAATTTTCTACAATAACCAACCAAGTATTGAAGTGTGACAAATTTTTGATTTAGCTTTCGTTTTTGAAACCCTAAGTATTTTCCTAACTTACAATTAAGCGTTCTAGTGAGTAAAAAAAATGGAAGGGGAACAAAATTTTAAAGCCATGTTTGAGGTCATCCAAAAGCTTTCAACCAATATACATGAAACTAATGTTGAACTTAATCAAATTCCTGCAATGCAAACATAATTACAAAGAATGGAATCCAAATTCTCATAACAAGAATTGATGTAAAATATCCCAAAAAAGAAAGTTATATGGAGACTGATGGGGAGTATAGTATAACCAACTAATCTATCAAGAGGATGATACCTAAAATGATATGTATATCATGATTAAGAGCCAAGGGATTTAATTCTTCGGTGGTTAAATGATTAGGAGCCAAGGGAGAGGAAGATAAAGCTATTAAACTTGATCTTCCTTATTCAATTATAAACTTGGTGTTGATTTATTTCTTGAGTGGTTAAATGAGATAGAGGCTATATTTAATTTCAAAGCTTATCATGATGAATAAAATTTTAAACTATGTACTCTTAATTTTAAAATTAAGCTAGGATATGGTATGCTAATTTTGAAAATAACTAGCCAGAGAGAAGAAAAATTAAAAATCAAATCTTGGAATAAAATTAAGAAGCATGTAAGGAACAAATTTGCACCTAAAGAGTGTGACAAAGATATTATATCATTTTGAATACTATAAGATAAGAACTTTTATGTGTTGAGGATTATGTTAGAGAGTTTGAAAAATTATAACTTATACATGCCATCCATGGGAAAAAAGAACAAACATGTGCTAGATTTCTAGGCAGCCATAACATGATGATTCGAGAAAAAGTTGAAACTTGTCTATATGATTCTAGGGATGATATGATGAAGCTATCCTTGATATTTTAAAAGAAAATAAAGTCCAAAAAGCCTCATGCCAAGACAAATATTTCTTCTACAAATTACTACACAAGTATTTAGATTACAATGTATGGAACAGGCACTTCAAACTCTACACGTTTTGTTATGGAACAAGGATCTACATGAGAAGAGAATGTTAAGAACAAGACAATGAGGTATCTAGTGAATTTCCCAAACAAAGTTTTTAATCCATTCAATAAATTGAAAATATAGAGACTTGTGAAATGGAACCTAAGTTAGAGCCTATTAGAGAAATGTCTAGGGAGTCTGAGGAGGAGAAAAATGCTTGTTATGTATAATAAAGAGTAATTTTATTCCAAACTACTGAGCAAAGCCATCAATGAGAAAAGATATTTAAAAGTAATGAAATAGTGAGATACACAATTTATTGAGTTATGATTGATAATGGATAGTGTTTTAATGTAACGAATGAGAGAATGCTGAAAGATTTGGGATTGAGGACAATAGTACATCCAAAAACTTATTTTCTTCAATGGTTACACAAGGATAAAGGAGGTAAGGTAACCAGGAAAATCCTAATCTCATTTTGAATTGGAATCTTATTAGGTATATAATAGCAATATGATATAAGTGTTATTTATAATGATATTACTAATGAATATCTTGTTGAGAAGGAAAAAAACAAATCATAAATTTAAGCCATGTATGTGTGATAATGAGAACATACTCTAGAATAAAACGTTTTTAATTTTACAAGAGAAGGCTATGGCAGAATGCATTAGAGAAAATGTAGTTGCTATGCTATCATTCCAACACGGTGAGAAAAATAGCAACAACTCTCATTCAAATAAACTTATTCATCAGTATGATTATGTGTTTTTTGATGTATTACCACCTAGTTTACCAACTAAAAGAGGACTAGAACATGTTATAGCCTTAATGCTGGGTGTGTCTTTCCTTAATTCACCTACATATAAATTTAATCCAAAAGATGCTAAAGAATTAGAGAGAAAAATACAAGAAATAATATAAAAGGTATATGTGAGACAGAACACGAGCCCATTATATAAGCTAGGATTACTTGTTCCTAAACATTATTATACAAGGCACATGTGTATGGACTCTAAAGTTGTGAATATTATAACTATCGAATATTTATTTTTTATGTCGAGAGTAGATGACATCAAATAAATTATATGGAGCACAATTATATTCTAAAATTAATATAGGGAGTGGATATCATAAAATAAAAAGAAGAGAAACCGATGAATGGAAGAGTGCATTCAAAACAAAAATCAGGTCATCATTAGTGGATTGTTATGCCTTTTGGTTTATATAATACACCTAGTTCGTTTATGAAACAAATGAATGAAGTTATTTGACCTTTCCTTTGAAGTTTCATTATCTTATACTTAGATGATATACTTGTCTACATTAAAAATGAGCATGATCATCTTATTAATTTAAGGACGTTATTTGATAAGCTAAGGGAAGGTAAACTCTATGGAAAAATGGAGAAATGTAACTTTATGCTTTTGAGTATTGTTTTCCTTAGATATATTATGAGTAGTGAAGGTATATAATTGGATCCAAAATTTTTCATGCTATTCAAAATTGGAAAATATCAAAAGCTATTCATAAGGTGAGGAGCTTCATGGTTTGGTAAGTTTTTATAGAAAACTCATTACAAATTTATCAACTATTGTTGCTCTAATAGCACAACTTATGGAGAATGACAAATTAAAATAGAGTGAGGATACAATTAAAACCTCCAAGAGTTGTAAAGATAAGTTATATAATACATCGGTATTATCTTTACTTAACTTTGATAAATTGTTTGAAGTTACATATGATCTTAGTCGGGTAAGGATAGGAGGTGAATGCTCATAAGAAAAATAATACATTGTATTCTTTAGTGAGAAATTAAATGGGGCCAAATTAAACTATTCAAAATATGATAAGGATGACTATGCCATCATAAGAAATCTAGAAACATGGGGCTATTATTTGAAACCTAGTAAAGTTTTTTCATATTTAGACCATGAAAGTTTAAAATACTTTCATGGGAAAAATAAGAGTAGTCCTAGACATGCCAAATGGCTTATTTTCTTACAATACATTATGTTTTCTATCAAAAATTTTAATTGTAAGTAAAATCCTATATCTATGAGATATTTGATACTTGTTATGTTGGATGCTAAATTATTAGGTTTTAAATTTTAAAATATTTATATGCAAAACATAAATATTTTTTAAAAACCTCATAATGCATGTAAAGAAGAACAATATTTGTGGTAATTATGTGTTATACAATGACTTTGTCTTCAAATATAATAAGTTATGTATACCAAATTTTAGTGTAAACAATTTACTTGTCCAGGAAGTATATGAGGCAATATAGCTGGTCATTTTGGTCTTCATGAAACCATGGAAATACTAGATACAAATTTCTACTGGCCATGAAAGATAAAAAAATTACAACCTATTATTTAAAGATATTTGATTTACTAAAAGATGAAAATTTTCTTCTATAAAAGTTTGTATACTCCTTTACCAGTTCCTAGTCAACTGTGGAAGAGTGTAAGTGTGGTGTTTATCTTAGGTTTACCAAGGATACAAAGAGTAATGGATTCTATTCTACTTATAGTTGATAGGTTTTCTCAAATGGCACATTTTATGCCTCGTAATAAAATAGATGATGTAACTTATATAGCAGATCTATATTTTCAAAAGATAATAAAGTCACATGGAGTTCCCAAATGTTTAGTGTTAGATAGAGATGTGAATTCTTGATTTAGTTTTGGAAGACTTAAGCATATGTTATGTACTAATTTTTTGATTAGTACATCTCATCATAAAAAATTGATGGTTAAGCAAAAGTGACAACTAAAACATTAGGAACTTTATTACAAGGATTAGTCAATAAAAGTACTAAAGATTGGGTTATAAAAGTAGCAAATGTTGAATTTGTTATAATAATATCCCTTCTATTTTGCCTCATTCGATTCCCCTTCAAGTTTTCTATAGGGTTAATCCTATAGGGATCATTAACAAAAGGAAATATTAAGAATTATGATCCCAAAGAAAGAATCAAATTCTTTAAAAAACTTTATGAATAAATTAAAAACAACGTTGAGAAGTAAAATGCTAAATACAAAAATCAAGTAAAAAACAATTGAAGTGCACATTTGTTTCTAGCACGAGATTTAGTTTGGTTACACTTAAGAAATAAAAAAATTTAAAAATTAAGAAAAAAATAAACTTATGCAAAGAGCTGATAGATCATATAAAATCTTAAGAAAATCTCAATATGTTGCTTAAGAATTAGAATTACCTAAACACTGTGGAGGAGTTTCTAAGACTTTCAACATTAGGTATTTTTCTTCTTACTATGGTGATTCTAATTTAAACATAAATAATTGTATAAGAGAGGATAATGATGGAGGGTCATCTCAAACTCACTCTTCTAATATTAAATAAAAAGAGTTAGTATACTTATAGATGGAACCAATTGTTCATCAAGGTCTTAATATTTCTAATCTTTTTTCATGTGCCTCTTGTTTGTATTATATATTCCTGTAATATGATCAATTAGTAAAGGGTATCTAATACAAAAGTCAATATACTTACAAGGATTATAATGTTTAATGGAAGATAAGGGTACAAGACCCAAATATTGATTACATATGATTATTCAATGTATCACTTACTTAAAGTTTTATGTGGCTTTGTTATTTTATGATATACTTTTTAATTTATATAATTTTTTATTTTAATCATAATATATGAAATATGGGCAAGCATACAGTTGATCTTTGTTAGTCAGGTCAGTTATAAGGGCTTGGATAATAAAGAGTAAACTAGGGTTACACTTGTGTACATATGTGTATGTGTAGGGTGTTTGGATATGGTAATAGATTAAAAACTAATGAATATGAATTGATATTTTGCAAGAAACCTTTGAGCATCTTTTTCTACTCTTCATTAAGTGCAAGTTCCTTTAGAAATTGATCATTATTCTCTATAGAAAGCTAAGTGTTTTCTTTATTGAAAAGATTTGATCTTGGATTGTATTAATATAATCATATGAAAGTGTATGAAATCATCAACTAAAAGTAAACATTTCCATCTTCTTGGAATTAATTTTTCCTTCTAAGTAACAAAAATAAAGATCCTACAATATAGTAGACTTATCTACCATTATCTTGCATGTCACCTTCCCTAACAACTTAAGAGTTTGATACAATTGTTGATTTGGTGTGTTATGTGAGTAATCAAATTTTTTTTCATGTTTATATTTTTTTTACAAGTTTTTTTCCAGCCCCACTACATTGTTAGCCTTGATGAATGAATAAATTGAATCTTGTAATTCTTGTTGATTAGATCTTAATTCAATTACACTTCTTAGTGCTTTTTTTTTACTTGATATGATGTTGTTTCTTAGGGACATGATATGATCTAATCATGGGAGTATTTGATGTATGAGATATATATGTTATTATAATTTGGAATACTTTTTGTTAGGATATTAGATCTTTTCTCAAGTTCTCCTCTTTTGGAATGATTTTGCATGAAAAGTTAAAAATAAAGAATTTCAAAGGATAATTCAAAGTGAAAAAGGAAAAGAAACAAGGAACACATGATCTCCAAGTATGCTAATTATTCTTATTCTTCATCTTTCAACGACATGTATCATTACCAATAAGGACATCAAGCTCTCTACACATAAATCCTATACCTCCTCCAAGATCACCTATGAAAGTGAGATAAAATATGGTCGAATCGGAGATTAAAAATTGAGAGGGAAGTTAAGGTAGAGGAAGGTAAAAATGGAATTTACCCAATTTAAATGGAAGATTGAATTGTTGTGTTTGCATAAGATTTGGGGTGAAAATAGGGGTACACAGCCAAAAAGAAAGTTGCACTACAAGTTGGTGCAAGAGTTGCACGCCTGTGGAATAACGGTGTACTACAGGTCCAAGGAAGAAAAGATGTATGGCCAAGTGGTGCAAGAACTACACTGTTGTGTAGCACTAAGCTAAGAGAAAATAAAACGCACAACATAATGGTGCAAGAATTGCACAATAGTGCAATAAAGAATCTAAGCATTGCATAGCCATGCAACAGGCGGTACACAGGCCATGCACTCTATAATTCTACAACAAATCAGTTGAAGAAGAATAAAAAAGAGGCAGTGGTTAGCAACGATGGCCGGTGATGGTGAGGGGGAAGGTCAGGGTAACCTTGGTGGTCAATCTTGGTGGGTTGGGTGGTGCTTTGTGGTGGCTTTGATTGTTAAAAAGCTAAAAATAGGGAAGAAGGAGGAAGAAGAAGGAGAAAGGAGAATGAATATGAGAAGAAGGTCGGGGAGATACTGGATGACAATAAAATGGAGGGTGGAGGTGTATGTATACTAGTAACATGGCATACATATGCTAGTAAGGTGGCGTGCCTTGGAGGAGAAAATGGCAGGGGTGAAAACAAGGATGATGATGATCCATTGAGAATAAGAAAAGAAAAATGATAGGTGGAATAGTGATAGTTAAAATGTATGGAAATTAGGTAGAGGCACGAGGGGGTGATGATGAAGAAGAAGAGGTGCACAGAAGATAAATGCAGGGAGTGTGATAGTGATGGTGGTTGTTGATTGGAACAAACGGATAGTAGCAAGAAGAAGAAAGAAGAATGAAGAAGAAGAGTGGCAGAGGAAGTGATGGTGGTGTGCAGAAAAGGAAGAAGAAGAAGAAGAAGAAGGTGGCAAGACAAGGGATGGTAGGGATGGTAGGGATGGCAGGGACGGTGAATGTGGTCACAAGATGATGGGGGCGGTGCAAAGGCAACTATGTCTCTCATGACACAAAATTGGCATAAGAGAAGAGTGGAAAAGAGAAGAAAAGAAAAAGGAAGAAAAGGGAAGAAGGAAGAAAAGAAAAGGAAAGTATAGAAGGGTCAGGGGAATAATAATAAATTAGATAATTTTAGATTTGTCAAGTAATTTGGATTAGTAAAAATTTTAGCCATTTTTTATTTTTGTTTACAAATTATGGTTTGCCCAAATCAAGTTTTCGGTTTCGGTTTCGGTTAAAGTTTACATATTATGAAATTTGGTTAAGGCCAACAATAATATTTCTTGAGATTAGAATCAAATTAGGGCGCTAATGATGAGGCATTAGGTAAAGTAAATTTTTGGGGTATTACAAAATAATTCCCTCATAATTTGAGTATTTCACTAGAAGTTCAAGTATTTCTAAAAGTAAAATTTTGGTAAGTGTAGAGGGTTGGTAATGTGTTATAAATAGTCTATATGACAACGTTTTATGCATGTCTTGGTACTTGGTAATTATTTTCCTAAGTACTTATAGTATTTAGGAATCCATAGCCACTTAACGCCATTAGGAGTGCATCAAGGCATTCATCAAGACTATCAGAACCTAAATAAAATTATAGATCTGAGCATCATGACCACTACCATTTCTAATAAACACCTAAATTTTGGAGGATTGAATCAAGAGGGTTGGCTATCATCACCTACTTCTTTGAGGACTAGAAAAGCCTTGACATTAGGGAAATATAGGTTAGTGAAATGGAAAAAACCTTAACTGCATGTGGTTGCTCTAAGGCAAGAGGCTTGATGTAGTAGTGCATTATTTAAGGGGAAGGGGCAGATAGTTAGTAAAGGAGTATCTAATGTAGGGGTCGAAATCCTATAGGTTATGAACCTTTCCTTAATGTTATTCACACCAATTTTTATCTAAAAAATTCCTAAATGAAGAAGTGTGATAAGTTTATGGCTCTTCAGCAGAAAGGGATGATAATTGAGTAGTATTATAAAAGATTAATGGACTTATTCTACTTTTCTCTCAAAGTTGAGGCTAAAGAATTGATGCAAGTCCATTATTTCACGATTCGCTTGGGACTTAGCTACGAAGAGATCTTAGTGGGATTCACTTTGCTAGAGAACATTTGAATGTACAAGAAATCATTGGAGGTTTCCCAAGTCATCCAAGCCTAAATTGCTTAGTTAGGGGGGGCTAAGGGAAGTTTGAGGGCCATAAGCATTCTAATGAATGGAGGAATTCTTTTGTAGGAGGAAGTATGCCACCTAATTATAGTAGAATTGTGGGGTAAGTACCCCGAGGTAGAGGTATCTCTAGGCGTCATGCTGAGGAGAGGTACTACCATTACATGTGTTACAGAGTAGATAACATTGGAGAAGATTTTAGAGGAAACAAGGTCATGTTCCATGAATGTAGCATGGTTGGCCACGGAGCATATACATGTCAAGTTGCTAGTCGTAGTATCCTAAAGATGCAATCTAGAGGTTGGAATATTAGATGTACTTAGTATCCATAACTGTAAACTCAAAGAGTTCCTCCATCACCAACTAGTGTCACTAGTTGAGTTAGTTAGCCTAGAGTTTTGAGGCTTCGCACCTTTCAACAATGTAGGGATCAGCTATTGTATAGGGAGTTCCTTTACAAGGATACCTAAATGTGATGAATTAAGTAAAGGTAGAGCATTAGGCTAGTGTGGTGATTAGTATGATTATTGTCTCTACCTTTCTTACAACTACATCACACTCCATTATGTTATCCACATTTGTAGCTAGAGCTACCTTATTACCTTCTAGAATTATTTCTACTTCATTTCCATTTCCCTCTAGTGATAGCATTGTACGCTCCAGATTTTATTCACTCCTAAAAAAATTTATTTTACAAAGGAAACTGTAGAAGGTAAAATAATAATGGGGATGAAAATACCACATCTAACATAAGGAGAGGTATGTGTATTCACCTAACCTATGCCTGATGCAAAGCTAAACCTGCCCAATCAAAATTTAAACTAGACCTAGAACAAGGGAGTAAAGTCTCACAAGAAATTTTTGACTTTGGCAAGACGAGAATGGTTTCTCATAACCAAACCATTGCTAGTAAAGTCGACGGAAAACCTGTGATATAAACTTGGATTTTTAAAACATAAAAATAAAAATGATACAAAATCCAAATACATCTCCAACAATATCACAAACCAACTAAATACAAATCAAGTGAATGATTTACACACCAAATTAATATATTTGAGATACAATAAAATCTTAGAAGAGAACCAAGGGGCATTCCAATAGTGGAACTAACTTTATTTACTACATCAAATCACAGGATAGCCTACTATCAAAATTTAATGAAAAATTCCTCCCGATAATAAGAAATTCAATAATGAACTTGCACAAATGGTCTACTCCCATCCATTAGTAGTTCATCACAAGACTTAAAGAACCAAGGTAGTATCAGTACGGGTCCAATACTTAGTAAATCCCACTACCCTATCGTATGAGAGATACATAAACAACAACATCAAGTTAATATTGAGTCATAGTGGATTACATTAATACAATATAATGCAAACTCAATACCCACATCATAAATCCTACCATACACATATTACATGTTTGACATACCAACCTATGTGAACCACAAAACTTTCACCTCTTAACTCACATCCACAAACTTCCTTTCCCACAAAACAGCAATAGGTGGAGGAAAGTAGAGATTTGCTTAGGTCCGAAACTAGCTATAAAAATTAAGAAAGAAAGAGTAATCGAGAGCTTAACAATCCATGAGAAATTTTTCTTAGATCGCAGACAAAAATTGAAAACTAGGTTAAAAACTATCTTATCGATCAATAATTCAAATATTATAATTAAACAAACATAAAGTGACATAAATGATCTTTCTTAAAAAGAATGTCCAAAAACTAGGACTCACGAGCATAGATCTAATAAAATTAAGATTAAATATTAATCAAATTGAGCTTAATATATATCACTTGGAGTATTTTAAATTTATTTGGAATGCTAGGGATAGAATAATAGATTTTAAGTTAATTTTATCAAAAATGATTTATTCTTTAGGTTTTACATCCCTAAAGACAAACCAACAATTTGCAAAAGACGAAATCCAACCCAACAAATAAAAACATAGTTCAAATTAATTAAAATCAAACCTAGAAATCAATTAGGCAAATGAAGCATAACACCATCAATTTAATATAACCATCTCAGACAATCAAGGCTTTTAATGTCCAAACTATGAACAAACTAATTAAATTTTATCATCACAAATTGATAGTTTAAGAGTAGAATAAAACTAATTTTAAATAAATCTAGATAGTCAATTTCAATGAAATAATTCTCTAAGTAGCTAATTCAAGATAATCGGTTTTTAAAATTAAGGTTTCAAAGCCCAACACAAACTTGGCTAATTAAAACCAATTATTTCTTAATTAAGGTAATATAATGCAATTAGGATCTAGATTTCAACTATTTATACAAATTCAATTTTAGAAAAACATTTATACAAATGACTAATTTCATTATTTCTCTTACAAAATAAGGTTTTAGGCCTAAAAATGCAGTTTGGTTAAATTTTATTAATTTATTTATATTTAATGTTTAAAAATGCAATTAGATATATTTTATAACATATCATATAATAAATTGCTCAAAACCAATAAAAGAAATACCCAATTTACAATAATTAGGGTTTTTGAGCCCCAAGCGCAAATTTGATCAATTCCTAATAAAATTTATACATTATCAGTTCGGGATTGTAATTAAATATATTCTATTGTAAATTATATAATCAATTGAATAGGACAAACCCATTACACAATCCAATTTAGTATGAAATTAAATACATTACAAATGATATTGTAAAATCAATTGAGTGAAATCATGCAATCTAATTTCATCACTCATGAATTTTGACCTGAAAGTCAATTCCAATTAATTCTTCATAAATTCCTCAAAATGATGGTTCCAATATGAAATAAGATACATTTTAAAGCATATTGTAAAATGAATTTACCCAAAAAAGCTTAATATAGCGAATCTAAAAAATTCAGGCATAACTTGGCAAAAAGATTCAGTTTTCCAAAATTCTGACATATGCTACATAATTAACCTATCCAAATCAATCTTACAACACATATATACATAAATATATAATTTTTCTAGCTTACCATAAGCTAATTCATGCTCAAATAATCAAAACAAAGGTTAGGGTTTTTAGGAGTTTATAACAAACAAGGAGTTGCTAATTAAGACAAGTGAAGACCAGGAAAGCTAAACATTGCAAGACGTGGCCGCACAACCTATGCTTCCTTCTTCTACTCCTCATGATTATTGTTGCATTGTTGTGTTGTTGCAACTCTTCGTAGCTACTATTACAGTTGCTGCTCTTTAAGGTGGTGTGTGGTTGTAGTGGTGGGTGATAATCGATGAAGGAGGAGGGAGAAGGAGGTGAGAGCCGGGGTTTTACGGTAGTAGGACAGGTTGGGAACATGAAGAAGAGAAAGAAGGGAGAGTAGAAGAAAGAAATGGAAAAGGAAAAGGCGAAGGGGATCAGTCGGGTCTTATTTATACACATATACAAGAAATACTAAATATCTAAAATATTATTGGGAAATTTTATCTAAAATTTGTTTAATAAAAAAATCATTTAATAAGGATTTGATGGCCTAAAATTAATATAAGAGCTATATAAAGAATTTTATAAATGTTTTCGGAAGATTTTACCAATGAGCGTAAATATTTATATTATTTATTAAAATATATTATAACAACGAAAAAAATTAATTAAAAGCATATAAAAAAATATTTAAATCAAATTTAAATAAAACAAGACTAATTTATGTAATTTTTGAAACTGATCTTCTGCTAACAAAAAAGGGTAAAACAGAAGAAACATAATTTCAGAAACAAATTCATAAATATGTTTCGAAGATCTTTTTAATTAAAAACTTTTAACGACCTTAGAAACAAATAAATTCAAAGTTGGAAGTACCTTATAAGGAAAAAATCATTAAAATAAATTTTAGTATTTTAAACGTAAAATTTATAATGTAAGTAATATATTTTATTGGCTAAATATAACTTCAAAATAAAATCTTAATTATAAGCAAAGTTATAATCGAAAAAAAAATCTAAATTATTAAATGTCAAAATACTAGAAAGAATGAAAATGCATATTTTTTTAATTAAAAAATGAAATTATATGAATATAATGAAATCATGGTCGTAAAAGAATTTATCTATAATGATCTGCAATTAAAATAATTGATTAAATTCAAATATGAATTTAAAATAGTCGATAAGTCTATAAAATGAATCAAAATAAAATTAATAAAATAATTAAGTTTAATAAAATTAAATTTTAAAAATATAGGTTATAGATGGGGTGGTAGAACTTTTGTTAGAACTCATGGAACTTGAATTGCAAGACTTTAACATGATTTTTAGAGTGGATATTTTGAGGAAATATCGATCATTGATGGATTAGGCACAAGAACGTATAGTTTGCGAGGACCAAAGGGTATTAGGATCTTATTTCAAAAGTTTGAACCTAATCCCTTTATAAGGATTGTGTTCGTAATTATGATGAGGACCCTCATTTATAAAGGGTATCTTCTCTTCTTGTGTAGTATTCGAGACACTAAAGCACTTGAGATGCCATTGGAGTAGCTAGTAGTGGTCCACAAGTATCATGACATATTCCGTAAGGAGATTCTAAAAATGAAACCCGTTTGAGAGCTTAAGTTCATCGTTGTTGTGTTTTTGGGGATAGAATCCATATGTAAGGCCATGTACCTTTTTGTACCTATAAAGATGAAGAAACTTAACACCTTATTAGAATATTTTTTAGTGAAGGGTTACATTTAACCCAAAAAATCACCATGGAGACTGCTAGTCCTTATTTTGAATAAAAAGGATGAGGGCCTGAGGTTGTGCTTTGATTATTGAGGGTTGAATCTGGTTATGATAAAGAACCATTATCCGTTGCGAAGGATTGATGATCTATTTTATCAAATCAAGGAACCTAAAGTATTCCCTAATATCGATCTTGGGTTAGACAACCATCAATTGAGGATAGTAAAGCTGGAAATTTATAAGACTATTTTTCTTACAATATATGGCCATTATAAGCTCATAATAATGCATTTTGGACTCACTATGTACCAAAAACATTAATGTACCTCATGAACTATATATTTTAACAATTCTTGGATCATTTTTTATAATGTTCATTGATTACATCCTCATCTACTATAGCAATCAAGAGATGCATAAGCAATATTTAAGGCATACTCAGGAATCATTAAGATCATAAAAACTATATGCCAATTTTTCAAAGTATGAGTTTTAGTTAGATCAAGTGGATTTTCTTAGACATTTAATTTGTACGGATGGAGTGATAGTGGATCCAGCCAAGGTTCAAACTTTTTCTAAATGGCCAAAATAACATCTATGAAGGAGTTGTGTAGCTTTATAGGATTTTTCAATCACTACTGTAGGTTTGTGGAAATGTTTTCTAAGATATCATGACTATTAACTAACTTACAGAAGAAGGCTATGAGTTTTTAGTTGGATGAGAATTATGGTGAAGCTTTCAAGGAGTTGATGAGGACCTTGAATTTAGCCTAAATGCTCACATTGCAAAGTGTGTCTAGTATTTTTGAAGTATATAACGATGCTTCCAAGCATGGTTTGGGTTACGTGCTAATGTAATATGGAAGAGTATTGGTGTATGCTTCTTGACAACTAAAGCATCATAAATAGAACTTCTTAATGCATAACTTAGATCTTTCCATGTTTTCCCTTATGATTTGGAGGCACTATCTCTATGTTGCTCACTGAAAGTTTTATCCTAACAATAAGAGCCTCAAGTAAATCTTCATGTGGTGCAAGTTAAATCTTAGATTAAATCAATGGTTGGAGTTTGTTAAGGATTAAGACCTAAATTTTACGTAATACGAGGTAACACAAATGTCGTAATAGATGCTCTTAGAAAAATGACATTACATTCCTTAGGCACTATCATTCTGAAAGTGGGAGATTAAATTCATCACCAATGGTAGTCTAGAGACAAGAATGAGTGCACTCACCATTACCCCATTGATCTTTGAGGTGATCTAAGCCAATCATCTTAGTGATGTAGAGCTCGAGAGGATTTATAATAGTACTGTAAAAGGTCGACCGATGTAGAGCTCGAGAGGATTTATAATAGTACTGTAAAAGGTCGACCTGAAGGATTTTAGACATATGTGGACGAGAGTGTTAGATACTAAGGTAAGGGGTTAATTACCATGGGTATGTGTTGAGTTTAAGAGAAGGATCCTTGAAGAAGAATATTGTACTCCTTATTCTATCCACCTTAGAGGGGATGAGCTATATAAGAATTTAAAGATGGCATATTGGTTGCCTTTATGAGGTAGGAAGTGGATGAAGTTGTTGCTTTATATTAAACTTGTAAAAAGGTTAAGATTGAGCATACGATATGGGTAGGATTATTACAACTAGTAGAACTTCCTGAGTGGAAGTGAGATAGCATATCTATAGACTTTTTGGTTTTTTTTAAGGACCTATAGTGGATTTGATTCTATTTGGGTTATTATAGAACATATGAATAAGTCAGCGGTATTCATACTAGTGAGGATAATATGGTATAAGGATTAGTTATCCAGCACTTATAAGAAACATATGGTCAGACTGCATGGAGTCCCTTGAGATATCATGGCAAACAAAGACTCTAGATTCTTGTTGTACTTTTGGAAAAAGTTACAATTTGCTTTTCAAACCCACTTGAAGATTAGTACTACTTTTGACCCAACTATGGATTGTCCGACAGGCAAGACAATTTAGACTTTAGAACACATATTTTAAGCATATGTGTTGGATCTTAGGGGCAGTAAGGAAGATTGCCAAGACATAATCGAGTTCTCCTTAAGCAACATTTACCGCACTTGTATCAAGATGGCACCTTTTGAAGCCTTAAACAAAACAAAATTTCGTAGTCCTTTGTGTTAGAATGACATTAGCGAGACATTTATGTTGGGATCCCAAATGATCTAGGAGATGATGAGGCACATCTAATTAATTTAGGACCAGATGAGAGCAACCCAGGATTGGCAAAGGAACTACATAAATTAGGAGAAAAAAAGAAACGATGCTAATGAGATGGGTGAAAAGTTTGTTTAAGATTCTTTCCCACCGAGGGAGTCATGAGGTTTGATAGAAAGGGTAAGCTCAGTCCGAGCTACATTAGACCATACGATAGAAAGGGAGTCATGAGGAAGTATATAGTGGAACCTTCCCATATTGTTTGATTAGTTTCACTAAGCTTAGTGAATACTTAACTTATAAAGAGAGACTAGTGAGCATTCGGTATACAAAGATGAGGGATATGTGTATGAAGGCTATTGTCCTAATACTTAACTTGCTTTCATAGTAGCAAAAAAGAACTGGTTGTTAGAATCCCCCAATTGTAACCATTTGATGCCTGATTTTTGCTTCAGGAAACTTTCCTCACATTTAACAAAATGTTCATATTGTTTCAAACAATCCTTTTCCTCTATCTATAAACTGCTACAAGTAAGATGATTTTTAACTCTTTCTTGGATAGCAGCAAGCTTCTGTTTCTAACCAACAACTTTTTGCATGATGCCACCAAATTTTTCTTTGTTCAATTCTCTACACTAGTATTTTAAATGGTGTATGAAATTTTTTACCTTGGTAAATATAGAGTAATTATGAGGACAATGCCAAACCTTAGTCACAATATGAATAAAGTTCTCATCATATTTCTACATGTCAAAGAATTTAAATCAACCCTTTGGATGAGGCCTAAGAGGATTCATACACACAATAGCGGAGCTGTGGTCTCAGAAAATGGAATATTGGAACTCCCCTATTTCATTTGTGTAGCTATCAAACCATTTGAAATTTCCATAACCTTATCAAACTTGCACATGATTTTAACACCCCAATCTATCTGTTAGACCAAGTGTAAGTGTGCCTAGTATAATGTAGGTCTTCGATCATTATATTTTACAGACAATTTTTAAACTCCTCAACGTTTCATTGTTATTAAAAATAACATTGAAGTCCCCTAAAACTAACTAGGGTACATCAATGATGGTAGTGGATTCCAACCATTGCCATAATTATCTTCCAGCACACCCCTGATTATGTGCATAAATGAAGGAAACAAAGATGATTTTCCCTGTGGTAAGATAGGTAGCCTTAATTTGGATACCTTGAGCATGAGTGTTAACCATCTGCACCTACCAAATTTTTTTATCCCATAAACACCATAATCTCCCATTATGATGATTATTATAGTTATCTGCTACATGAAACAGACTTCCTAAGTTCCTCCAAATAGAATTAGCTTTGGAGGATTTTATTCTAGTTTCTAATAAACCAATTAAAGATACTCCATTAACTTTTATCTAATTCCTTAATTATATCTATTTGGAAGGTTTATTAAGACCTCGGATATTCCATGCACTAATAATATTAATAATGAACTAGGTAAGGTGCCCTTCTCTTTTACCCATCCTTCACCAATATCTAGTGAAGCAAACCTATTGTTAAGAGGTAAGTTTAAGAGTGTGTCCTCTTTTTTTTGGTAATGCATTAAGGGGTGTTGTGAGGTTTGTTCCATCTCCTATTGAGTTTTTCTAAGCCTCCACATGGGTTCCTTGTGATATGCTTTAGGGAATGGTCTATTAGTCCCCCATATTGGTTTGTGTTATCTATTGAGGCCCCTGGCTTGAATTTACTCATTAACTTGGTTGTGGGCACTCAAAATGTCTTTTTAGGGTTATTTCTCTTAGGGAAAGATCTTTGATTGTGTCCAAAAGTATTACACCCACTATAAAAGGATGGTCTCCATTCAAAGATTATGGGCTGACTGATAATTACTCCATTCGGGTCTTCTATATCAACAGAATCAACATATTTTTTTGTAACATCCACCTCTATAAGAACTCACGCATAAGGAATCATTTCCATTGAATTTATGCCATCCAATACAAGTGGTCTCCCAACTACAGTTATTGTCCTACTAATGGAGTTTGCATCCCTACAATCAAGTGGTAGGTTAGGTAGTTTATTCCTTAATGGTATGAATTGAAATCAGTCTTTAATAAACTAAAATTACATGTGCCATTTATTAAGAATGAAGGGACGGTTTAGAAAGGTCCAGTATGGGCATTAGAGAACCCATTCCTGGTCCTATTCTGATTTAAAATGTAAGACCACAAACTCTTCATCATGTAGCCAGATTTTAAGAGTTTGAATTAATGGCTAATAGGTCCGAATGAATGCCATGATTTGTCCCATACTAGGATGGATCCCAATGATTTAATCAACAACATATCCTTGCCATTGTTAACAATTCTCCTCAACTCTCTTTCAATATTGACACCTTACAGCGATCACCAGAAAGAATAGGAGGAAAATATGATAGATTGGTGGAGGCATTAATAGACTAATTTCTAATCACCATATCCTTCCAAGATTTTTTTCCCCAAACTATGCAGAAGGGATTGCTTAGATAATTCAATAGTAGAAGGGATGTTTTCAGGAACATGAATTGCAGAATCAAGATTTATATGCCCTAACTCAAGTCTTCCTAAATTCTTTCTATGTTAAATGGAATTTCGATCTAAATGTTCCCCCAATTGATCATCCCCCTTCTCAAAGGGTTCTAAATCAAATTCAAATCAAGTATTATTTTTAACCTTCGAACTTGTCTCATTTGATTTCATTATACCACAAGACAAAGGTTCCTTAGATGATTCCTAGGAAAAATCCAATGATGGAGAGTCCTAATTATCGATTGAAGAATGAGAAGATTTTGATTGTGCCGACCCATTCCCGAGAGTTTTCCTTGTCCTGACCGAATTAGCATTCTTCCTCATCTTGGCCATGTTGAGGAGAGAGGGGAGAGTAAGTCTAATTTTTCTTCCTATATTTTTTCATTGGGTGTGGTTTATTTATTTATTTCCTTTCTATTTCAAGTTTGGATTTGTTAAATTTATTCATGGATTTCAAAGGTAAACTTAATAATCTTAAGGTTTTGAAAGTTTATGATTTCACAGGTTGAGTTTTCTTACTCATGGAATGTTTGACTACATCAAGTAGGATATTCTTACTTCTAAAATGCGTTGTCATTAATTATGCATGTTATAGAATCCTTAATGTTTCATGTTATACGTTTTATGAGTATATAGATTTTTGTAAATGGTATTGAATTGTTAGACTATGCATCTTGAAATAAAAGCAAGACTTTTTTATGAAAGATTAGGTTCAGAAGATTAATGCCAAAATATAAAACTATTGAAAGCTCAAAATGTGTTATGTGATTTTTAACCTTGTTTCAATTTAGTATGATGATGAATTATAAGCATGATCTATATGAAAATGGCTATTTTATCCTATTAGAAGGCAAATTGATTGATCAGTTAGGTCTAACCAATCGACTTGTTCTTAGAATAGTCAACTGGTTGACCCAACCCATCAACTTGTAGGCCTATAGGCACAATACTCTTTCTCTCTATTTAAACCCATCAATTCGTTGGGTATAATTGGTAGACTATTCTATGAATATTCGACTAGTTTTCTTAAAGCAGTCGACTAATTTGATGCAATCTTGGTTTGGTTGAACCAAATTGATCAACTGGTCGACACGAATTGAGCTACTAGTTGGGCTAGATTAATTGAATAGCTTAGCTGGTTTGTGTGATTTTATTTCTCTTAGATTATATATGTTGTGAGATTATGCATGGGACTATTATATGACTATTTAATGGATAAAATATAAATATTGCCATAGATAATTAACTTAATAAGGGGAATAGATGGAACATGATTCATGACATATTTAATGGGTATTGAAAATGCCTTGATAGGTAAACCACTAATGAAATGTGATGGTTTTGAGAAAAGGGTAATGAAACACAGATGAGGTTTTGGATGGACTAATATAATGGATATGGTTAATGTTTCACATGAATAAATGGAAATTCCATAAATAGTTGAGGATGGGATGGATTAATATAGAAGAAATATGGAAATGTTTTGCTTACTGTTTGTATAAGCCTTGTGTGATCATGTAACCACAAGAATGATGCATTAATCACATAAAGCGATATAAAATTGAGTGGTGTATGGGTCTGAGTTATCCAATCCTTGATTAGCTGCTAGGTGTCAGTCTGCCTTTGGGCATTTATTGGTGCCTTTTTAATTTACCTTTAGGGGGATCTCTTAGATCCCAATGATTTACCTACTCTAGACACAAATGATGTACTAGGAAGTATAGATATTGAAGGTCCTTATTACCTAGGTTGTTGGCTTAGGCCGAGACTTATGTCCATTGTTATTGACTTCAGCCTGGACTTATATTCATTATTGTTGGGTTCAACGTAGACTTATGTCGATTATGTTTGGGCTTGGTTTGGAATTATGTCCATTGTAGTTAGCTTCAATTTGGAATTATGTCCATTATTATTAGCTTCCACCTAGATATTTTGTCCCTTGGTTTGGATAGCCTTCCATGGTATGTGAAACTATGAGGTAGTGCATAGTCCATCAATCAATGATGATAATATTGATAAATAGTTGGAGTGAGTATATGGAAATGATTTGTATGAATAATTGTAAAATGGTTGGAACAAATGACCGAATGATGACCTTGATAAGAAATGGAATAAGTATTTGGATAATAATAAAACTAAGGATGTGGTAGAGTTATACTATCAAAAAAAGGAACGAAAAAGAGAATTAATTACTGTAAATGAGTAACAAAATTGATTGACAGGTTGGAAAATAAACCTTAGTGTTCATTTGGATAATTTTCTTAGTATATTTATGTGAATTTCTCTGATATTGTACTATAAAGATAAGCATGATGCATCCTAAATTACCTGATTTGTGCATGATGGTCAATCATATTACATTGTTTGATCATGATAGAGTAGGTACACTAAAATATATGTTGTTGGCAAGACACATATTAAGTATGATTTCTATTACATGATAAAATCTTGATTGCTTACGATGTCTATTGAAGAGGTAACTTGGCTTACTGAAGATATAGCGTGATAATGTACCCATTTACTCGATCATGTGTTCATTCCCAAAAATATAGGGACATGTTTAGGTTTATTGTGATAGCTAGTATTGGGTTTACCTCATCTTGTGTTAGGGGCATGATAGTGCCTACATCTAGATGTTTTTATGGGGTCTGTGATGAATCATGGTTTTGGGGCCATGCCATAAATTGTTTTCTACCAATATAGCTTTGTATTTGTTGTTAATCATTGTCCTCATATTTGACTATGTCAGGAACCATCAAGCTCTTATGGTGTAAATGCTTTCTTTAAATATTTATGTAACTTGATCTAACAGACTCTACATTAATTTGATAGGTTTGGTTTTCCAACCTTGTATCTAATATGGGATTGGTAGCTAATGTGTATTTTATATTAGGTACGGTGGTAGCATCCCAATTTTCCTAAATGTTTTTAGTATTTTCTACTTCAGCGTCATTTTAAAACAAAATATTTTAGTAGTAAAAAATGGGGGTATTATAAAGAGTGGCTTAGAGTTTGACATGAGGGCTATTGGTGAGGATGTTGTAGGGCTCGAGGCTATAAAATGGGTCATGGTTAAAAGGGTGGCACATAAAAATTGAGTGTAGAGGGAAGGTTAAAAGCATGAGGCTAAATAAAGCAAAGAACAAGAGCTAGAAAGTGATTTACGAGGGATAATGAATGTAGTAGTTTAGCATATGATGAAGAGGAGTAATAGAGGGAGGGAAGGTAGCAATAGAAGAAGTCAAAGGTAGAGGAGTTGCAGCTGCTATGATTGTTGAAGGAGGAGAGGTAACAATGGCAGGAACTACCACTACCTAAGAAAGTTTTTTTTATATCGATTTTTAAATAGATATAATAATAGTTAACAACTATTATTGAACTACTCGTTATTAAAATATAAATAAATTTATAAATAGTTCATTTAAAAATCCTAATTTGTGCCAATTTTAGTTGAATTATGTATAACGATTATTAGCTAAAATAGTTATTAAAGCATGATGTTTTGTGAGTGGTGATTCACTTTAAAACTTATTGTTTTGTTAACAATTTTCACTAAAATTGTTATTAAAAAAATAATTTTGTTTTTTATATATTGGACACTTTATTCTAGCCCACATACACAAATACATACCTAAATATTTATCGAATCAGCAATCAATAAAACACTATTAATAACTCACAAAATTAATGGGCATACCATTAGTTGTTATCTCTACACACTCCAAACTCAGAGTTCTTAGATCTATAATTCAAAAATCAAATTTGATAGCTATTTAATAGTATACAAAGTTTTGAATATATATGTAGATGCATGTATATATTGCATATATATATATATAGAATAACATAAGATATAATAAATAAATACCTAAAATACATCCACATAGATCTTTAATACTGAGTATGTGAGTACATGAACTTACCATATTCATCTCTAACTTTATCAATTTCATCATTACCATATTTATGGCCATATGCATACTCATCATTGAAGATATGAAAATTGATATGAATCAATTATTTTTTAATAATAAATATATCATAAATTAAATATATAATAAAAAATATGGAAAAAGAAACACTCATGGATTGGATCTATGTTCACATATTTCTTCTTAACTATGAGATCCACTTATCTACAAAAATAGTATCCACAATCATCACCATTTTTTTGTTGTGGACATTGTAAAATATATTTAATTATATTATTATTTTGTTAGATATTAATTGGAATTAAGATAAAATAAAAAAATATCACTCATCCCGCTTACCTTTACAAGTTCATACTCAAGATTTTTAGGTCTGTAACACTATTTCCACCTCTCTTTATGTGCATCGTTCATAGTTCCCTATATGATAAATAGAGGTGAAACACAATATTGTAACTATATATACCTAAAAATTATATACGAGCATACATGCGTTAATATATTAATGTGCATAAGAAGTAAACTAACATATCCATTAAATTTTTCCTTTGAGAACCAATGATAGCTAAAGGAATGGGATAATTTAGGAGGGAATAAAGAGGAAATAATTTAGTTTGATAAGTACATACAACATATAAAACCCAATGTTCATTTATGAGGTGACAGATATGGTAAAGCTTGTTGTTGTATCCCTCACTTAAGATGTTATCCGCTATATAATTTATGTGGATACCCTTTCTTATTATAATACGATCAAATATGTAGTATGGACACACAAATATGGTAGAGGACAACATCCCCTCTATCACAACCCGATAGGTCATCAACTTATGGATGACAATAGTAAAGCATGCATATTAATAACAAATAACTCATGTATTACTCTATATATATATAGATAAGAGATCATAAAATTTTATAAATCAACAAAAAGTGTTAAAACTACTTAACATATATGACCACCTCATAGTTGACATCAATTCAGACTTATAATTTTTTTTCTAATAACCACTACCGATACCATGTACATGACATCATCCCTCCCAACATAATTGGTAGGCAAATTAGTTATAATTAGATCACTATTAAGGTATTTTTAGGTGAAGAAATATAGCATTGCTAAAGATGATTGTGGTCGATGTATGTTCTTGTATTAGTTGGTTCTCCTTTGAAGATGGGATCTTTTGTTGGGCTATCCAATTTTCTTATCTTTCTTACTTTCCTTTCTCGGTACCCTCTGTTGTTTTTCTCCTTCCACCACTAATTTTCTTTCCTTTTGCTTTAGGAGCTTGCTTAATTTTCAATCTCTTAACTCATACTAATAAACAAAATGTAATGTTCATATATATATATATATATGAATAAATTATAAATAATGTGTGTAATGTTTTGGTTTAACATGGGTGGGCGATGTCATTACCTCTTCAGTTTTAAGATTAATCATGTCTGTGGGCCAAGGCATGAAGTTTTCATGAGCTTCCAATGTTGTATCTGCCTCATTAACTTTTTATAACAAGGCACAGGTGCATCTTCAATTATTTGAATGTCAATGCATAGAGGCCTAAAATTTGGGGCTAATATAGGCCTATGGATCATTGTTATTTAAGTACCATGGGTCATGCGTATCTTTTGTTTCACTAAAACAAGTGAGAGCCCATTATCTAACATGTCACATTTATGCAAATCGTATAAGAAAAGTATGTTAGTATTGTTAAATATTAAGTTGACACTTAATACATTGTATATGTATCCACTCATAGTTTTATATGGTTATCCTAGGAATAGAAGAAAAGTATGTATCAGCTTCATAACTATCTCTAATGCTATTTACTCTATCTATGTGAAGCATATCATGCTCATTTAAATTGGATGGCTTATGTATTTAAGATTTGATCGATGTTAACTCTTTCTCCATTGTAGCCATCGATATAGATGTCGTATTTAATTTCTATACTAGAAGAACCACTTGGTCACGGGTGTTTCCAAGTCCACGAGATCAACAACAAATGCTTTTTTTTCATAACTCCTAACCTAAGACCCATATGGCTTCCTAAGTGTTCTTAAATTAAGTAATCTATGAGTCCTTGTGCAGTACCAGTGTTATTAGTGCCTAAAAAGGATAGTAGTTGGAGGATGTGTGTGGATAGCAGGGCAGTAAACAAAATAACTATAAAGTATAGATATCCTATCCCTAGGCTTGATGAAATGTTGGATCAATTGCATGGTGCTGTTATATTTTCAAAAAATAGATTTAAAAAGTGTGTACCATCAAATTAGGATGAAACCAGGAGATGAGTGGAAGACAGCTTATAAGACTAATTTTGGATTATATGAATGGTTAGTAATGCCTTTTGGGTTGTCAAATGCTCCTAGTACTTTTATGAGACTTATGAACTATGTTTTGAGGGAATTTGTTGGAAAATTTGTGGTTGTTTATTTTGATGACATACTTATATATAGTAAATCTTTAGAGGAACAATTGAAACACTTAAGGATTATTTTGAATGTGTTTAAGACAGAACAACTTTATGCTAATTTAACTAAGTCTAGATTTTGTCTGGAAAGTGTGGTTTTCTTAGTATTTGTGGTAGGAAAAGATGGTATATCTGTAGATGAAGATAAGATTAGAGCTATTCAAGAATGGCCAATGCCAAAGAGTGTGACTGAAGTAAGAAGTTTTCATGGGTTGTGTTCTTTTTACAGGAGATTTATGATGAATTTTAGTACTATAGCTGCTCCATTGACTGCCATAACAAAGAAGGATAATGGGTTTAGTGGGGGTTTTGAACAACAAAAATCTTTTGAGACACTTAAGACTAAATTAACCCAAGCACCTGTGTTGAGTCTTCCTGACTTTGAAAAGATATTTGAATTAGATTGTGATGCTTCAGGGTTAGGAATAGGGGATGTACTTTCTCAAGAGGGCAAGCCAATCGCTTATTTTAGTAAGAATTTGAATGGTAGTACTTTGAATTATTATACTTATGAAAAGGAAGTGTATGCTTTAGTAAGAGCTTTCGTAGGAACTGTATGCTTTACTTGTCTCTAACCACTCTTGGGTTGATGTATCTTTGGATTTTATTTTAGGATTACCTAGGAATAATAGAGCTAAGGATTCAATAATGGTTGTAGTAGATAGATTCAGTAAAATGGATCATTTTATACCTTGTAATAAAACAAATGATGCGGTGGTTGTGGCTGAATTATTTTTTTCTAATGTGGTTAAATTACATGGCATTCCTAAGACTATAGTTTCAGATAGAGATGTTAAGTTTTTAAGTCATTTCTGGAAAGTTTTATGGGGGAAATTAGGGACTAAGTTATTGTTTTCTACAACTTGTCACCCTCAAACTGATGGAAAAACTGAGGTAGTAAATAGAACATTAGGAAACCTATTAAGGGCCGTCCTTGGAAAAAATCTTAAACAATGGGAATATGTTTTACCTCAGGTGGAATTTGCTTATAAAATAGGACTTTGCATTCTACAACTAATAAAACTCCATTTGAGATTGTGTATGGTTTTAATCCTTTAACTCCTTTAGATTAACTCCTTTACCTCATGCTGAATTAAAAAATTTTGATGCTGAATCTAGAGCTAATAATATGAAAAGGTTACATGAATTTGTAAGTCAACAGATCAATAAAAGAGTGCAACAGATGGCTGAACATGCTAATAAAAGAAGGAGAAGAATAATTTTTAAACCTGGAGACTTAGTTTGGGTACACCTTAGGAAGGAGAGATTTCCAAATTTTAGAAAGTCAAAATTGGATTCTAGAGGATATGGACAATTTACTGTGTTAGAGAAAATTAATGATAATGCTTATAAGATTGATTTACCTGTTAAATTTGGGAATGTGAGCAACACTATTAATGTTGCTGATCTTAGTCCATTTTTGGGACTTATTCAGGTTTCAGAGGCGAAACCTTTTCAAGAAGAGGGGAATGATATGAATCTTAAAAATTTATACTTAATTAATTTTGATAATTGCTATGAATTATTTACTTACAATTGTTTGTCTTATTTGGTGGATAAATAGGAGTGTAATGTAGCATATGGACTCTATGGATCTTTGGATGCAGTTGCTGGAGTGTGCAGATTATGTATCTGGAGTGTGCAGATTATGTAATTTTTGTTAAATAGTTGTAATCCCATATGATGCATTCGCCGGTCAAATTGGCTAATAGAAATTAGGTCGGTTGTATAATCCGCCACCCGGTCTTTAATTATGGACTAGTTGGATTGTGGATTAATCAATCCTTAATAGCCATGATTATCTATAGTTATTTAGCTGATGGGCATTATGTCTCAAACTTACCTTGTATTTGGGGAATTTCTATTGTGTATTATTGGGCTGGTCGAACTTATTTTTGTGACCCAATTTGTCAGCCCATCCCGTTGTATTGCTGGCTAGCTGTGTGTTGTCTAGACTGTATTGTGCTGGTATTTTATACGCTCTGTTATATGGTCTGTAATGCTGGTATAAATAGGCCATGTAACGTGTAATACGTAGATAACATTTGACAGAATACAATTGCTGAGTTTTTCTCTCGATCTTTCTCGCGACTTGTGTCTCTCTCTTTCAACGAACCTCCCACTCACTCTTCTTCTCTGTGTCTGCTCTCTCTTGCTTTGATCAATCTTGATCATTCTTTCTTCTATCTCAGTTGCCGTTGTAAAAACTGTGCCTTTGAATCAAAATTTGCGCTCGATTAATCTTTCGATCCTTTCGTGAAACCCTAATGGGTTTCCATCATATTCTTAATCAACAAATTTAATTGTTAGTCAATAAATACCTTAAACTTCTCTAAAAGATGATATTAAATGAACTAGTCCAAACATCATTGATCAATAAACCCATAACTCTTGGGAGGCTTTGTGTGGAAAGCACCATCCCTCTTTCTATACATTTTTCTTGCCAAATATGCCATAAATATTATTAGACATTCATCATAATGTCTAGGAAGCCACTTCTTCCTCATCTCTAGGACAATTAAGAATCTTTATAAAATAAGACATAAATATGTATATCAATTTAATTTTATTGAAACTAATAAAATGCAAGATCAAAAAATATGAAAAAAAAACATATCATTTATTGTCACTTCTTGAAAAATATGTTTCTTGTGTCCTTTTAGAACCTACTTCCAACTATTTGGAGATAGGAACTTGATTATGAGAGACAAGTGAAATGTATGTTAGAAACATGTTAACATACTTGTTAATGGGAAGATTGTACATATTCAAATTCAATGATACTTCCTCTCCTTTATTTATCGTGTCTACAATGATTCTCATCACATTAGTTCCTCTCTTCCCTTTTCATCGCTAGAGTCCCTATCATCAATGTGTTACATCATATCTCTATGGAATATGAATATATAAATTAGTATAATATATGTTGTGAATAAATATATACAAAATAAAGTATTAAGAAAACATTTCGTAGGTAGTAATAAGATGAAAAACATAATAATCTAATGGAGAAATAACAAGCACACTCTCCAACATGTTACATTGTTATTACCCTCATACATATATTAATTAACAATTTTCATCCTTCACATAGATTTCCTCCCCAACAATATCATTGTTATCATCTATTAATGATTGAGTTACTTGCACATTTTTGGTACATTCTGTATCCTAATTGGCATAATTTTAATCATCACACTCATTCATAGTTCTTTTTCTCATGGTTAAAACCTTAGATCATCTTTTATTAGCATAATCGATAACGAAGAAAACTTGTGTTGCTTGTATTGCTAAGATGAATGGATCTTGTTTATGAAATACCCTATTGAGATGTACTAATGTGAACGCATCTTCATATCTAAGACCATGACTATTATCAACCCATCTGCACTAGAGAATAGGTACTTTAAACATTGTGCAATCTAGCTCCCAAATTTGTTCAATCATACCATAATAATTCATATTTTCATATCATAGATTATTGTCATTCGCATTAGTACTATGCATTGCCTCAACTACTAAAGTTACTCAACTATTCTACATTATACTCCTCTCATAATGTTGTTTTGAGTAGAAAGAATATCCTTTGGTAGCATAGTTAGAATATAAAAAGACCTCATATCAAGACGTTTAGGACAACCAATGTAGGGTTGCAGAAATAGATGTCTAGAAATTTCTTATGAGTAGAATGATGCGATTTCTTAGCCA
Organism: Tamarix chinensis; assembly: GCA_030549775.1. Taxonomy (NCBI): domain Eukaryota; kingdom Viridiplantae; phylum Streptophyta; class Magnoliopsida; order Caryophyllales; family Tamaricaceae; genus Tamarix; species Tamarix chinensis. Next base: position 68,699,680 of record CM060181.1, read on the forward strand.
ATGTATGAGGAAAATATTATTTTTATCAATTACCCACTTCTCATTCTTTGATTGATTTTCAATCCATAAAGAATGCATATGTTCTTTAACATATGATTGAACATTAGTATTCTTATGTAATACATAGAGATGTGCTTTAAGAAGCAAGCTAGGGTCTACTTGTCTAAATTATTTGCCATCAATACCATGCCCTTCAACTTTTTGTGCATGTTGAGATATAGGAATACCAATAGCTCTGGCATTAAACAAGTAATTTGTTTAAAATTCAGTTGCCTCTTCTACTAGATAACTGTCAACAATGCATGCTTCTGGTCGATATTGATTCTTCACATAATCTTTTATCAACTTCAAAAGCCATTCCAATTGATACATCAAGTGCCCATGAATAGGTCCTAATTTTATTTTACCTGATAAACCAAGTGAATGTTAGATGTACCATAATGTCAAAGAATGCCAGAAGAAAATACATTTCAAGCTAGAACAAAGTGATCACAATCCTTCTTTCTAAGGGATCCAAACTATCAAGGTGTATAACCTTAGAGCATGGTGCGTTGGCAAACTAATGAACCCTAGTGATAGCATTTCGAGCACACCTTGAAAAAATTCCTTGTATGGCTATTGGCATAAAATGTTGTCTTAAAATATGACAATCATGATACTTCATGTTAATTATTTTTAACTCTTTCATTGATATCAGCCTTCTAAAATATGACGATTACCCTTTCGAAACATTAACACAATTAAAGAATTTATAGAATAAATTTTTCTCTTTTATAGTGAGAGTATGGCAAGACAATAGTAAATAATTTCTTATTCCATTGTTTTGGGATGCTAGGACATGGCTAATGCCCATTTCCTCCATATCCAATCAACAATTTATGCCATCATTAGTCTTTCATTGAACATCAAGTAATGTATAAATAAGGCTATTGCAAGTATTTTTCTTGATATGCATTACATCAAGTGAATGCCTCACATATAGAGATTCTCGATACACAAGGTTGAAGAATATAGACATCTTCATCCACCTGAATGATGGAGGCTTATCAGTATTCTTCTTCCAAAATTGCATCTTCTAATGTTTCATCTTCATATATACTTATCTACCTATCAATTGGATTGATGCATAACCTTCTTCTACTTTTCCATTTAATGCATTCCTTTTCCAATGATAATGATGATCTCTTGGTAAAAATCTATGATGCCTGAGAATAAATGAAGTATTATCCTCATATATTGGGCAACCGTAATGTCCTTTCACACTTTAACCTCACAGGTTAACATATGCTAGAAAATGACTTATAATATAGAATAACATTACTCTTATAGTGAAATTTCCCTCATTATAAACATCAAATACTTTAGCACCTGTGTCCCATAATAGCATCAAATCATCAACCAAAGGCTCTAAATAAACATCAATACCATTCCATATTTGGTATGACCCTAAAATAAGTAAAGAAAACATCATATACTTATGTCAGGATGGTAGATTGTATATAACCAAATCATCAGCCAAATACTATATGTGCCTAGGAGTGTAGATTCATACCATGAGTAGAGAGTGGAGGATGAATTTTTCTTGATTCTTTGCCAAATTTAGGAAACAAAGTATCAATCATCATCCACCGTAGAGAGTGAGATAGATATCTTAGAAGCTATTATCTATCTTCTCATCAGCATACCTTCTCTATTTATTTGAATCGTGGACATCATTAAACATTCGTTGGAATTTTTGTGTTATATAGAAATACCATGATATATTTGATGACACATTATTCTTCTTTTATCATGATTCTTTGCATTCTTCATTAGGATAATAATTGAAACATGCATATCCATTGCAAAATAATATAAAATCATTAAGGCATACATGTATCTTCTCTTAACTCATTCCTATAGATGAAAGGATCTTCTTTGCTTTAAATGTATGATAGGGTGAAGCATTTTCATAGGTAAATTTTTCTTTCACAAGTGATAATAATTCTATGAAACTCATATCACTCCAATCGTTACATGCCTTTAAGTTGTACAACCTTAAAGTAGCAGATACTCTAATAAGCTTGTTACAATCACCATGCAAATGTTTTTCTGAGTAACTCAATAGCTAGCCAAACATTTTTTGACAATCTCAAATAGTTTTCTCAACCTTCAAAGTCATATTATCTCACAAATCACCCTCATTGTTTTCAAATGATCCACCACTATCCCTCCTACCTTCCTAATTATCATATTCAAATTCTGTCTCACCATGCCATATCTAATGAGTGTAACTTGTATCAATTTCATAGAAAAAAAATGATATATCAAATCATTAGCATTCAAAAATTGAATACAAGTATAGTTTAAATAAGGATAGACTATTCTACTAGTATCCCAATCATATTCGACCACAAACTTATTGAAAAATTCAACTCCTTTATCATATTCTCTAAATAAATAATTTGCCGACATTCATTTATGTTCCATAGCTTTCCAATATATATGTATCTCATAAAAATTATTATTACAAATTAATTCACTTCTACAAAGTAATTAACATATTGCTAATTCTTAGAAAGAATTCATATTTGTGTAATGTATATCATGCTATTTTAAAGTTATATATATATGAACAATTCCAACATATTTCTATATCCTTTAAAAATCCACCAATTGCTCATGGTCGACAAGATTTCTTATATCCATAATGTTCCATGTCATTCTATTATTTTATATACAAATCATTGAAATAAGGGAATACAAATATACTAACACACAAATCTTTCTTGTTTAGAAAGTGTTCATATGTACATACATATCAAATATTTTTTTTTAAGTGTTGTAAAGTCAAAAGTAAATACATACTATATGTTTAAATGAAGACCCGACAACTAAGAAAAAGTTTTAGGCAATAGCAAAAATATATACATCAAAATATTGCTACAAGGTAAATAATTAACCAACAATAACCCTAACCTTCCTATGAAATCTATTGATAGCCTTATCTAGACTTATTAGAACCTAACACTCTTAGAGTCTACTCATCAAGATATGTTATCTAATCCCTAACATCATTAATAGAGAGTTCACTAACATATACTCTAGGATAACCAAGGTGGATACTCAGGAGTAAGCTATGACAAAACTTACCCTAATCATTTATAACCATCTTCTCGCTATTGATTCAATCATAATTCCTGGAAAAAGCCTCACCCTCAACAAATCTCTAGTGTGATGCATTGGTATAGATGACAAACAAAACAAAATAACTATCTAATACCCCTGACCATAGCTCAATCTTTGGCAATGTCAAAAGCAAATAATACTATTTAAAATGGAGCAGAACATAGCATGACCCACTCCAAAACAACTAACAAAGCTCCTCATATAACCAATGAAGGACCATGAAATCATGTTTCTAAGATTGTTGTCCAATTTTTTAAATCATAAAATATGTAACACTCCTTCACAAATTTTAATGTGCTATAATAAATTCATGTGTCTATAATGCTAGTAAAACTAGTTTTTTTGTTAATATAAAATACATCAATATTTTCATGCATGTATAAACATATAGAGAGTAAAAAAAAACTCATAACAACACAATGACGAAAGGCAACAAAGGCCAACAAAATAGCAGTAAACATATAACATAAAGAAAATAATACGAACAATATCTACTAAATAGTAAAAATGCATATATATATATATATATATATATATATATAGTGAAAGAAAAAGAAAATAAAATAGTACAATGTAAAGAATCTCAAGCAAAAAGCTAGTCTGTAGGGTTGATGCTAACTATTGTGCTTATAGGAGCCATAAATGGTAGTGAAGGACTATGATAGGGAGGTAAGAGGTTAAATAAGAGGTGGGCGACTGATGGGATGGACTGTGGGAGAAAGGATAGAAGGGATGATGTGTAATAAAAGTGTAGGGAAGTGTAGGATCGATTTTTATCTTGGTTGTGTCAATCACGAGATGATGTAGTAGAAAGGCTTGGTTTAATGTTGATTAAACTTGTCACAATTGATACAATCTGCTGAGAGGCTTCGATGGTTGAAGTTGAATTCAAGTTTCGAATGAAGGAGAACAATGGAGGAAGGAGTGCCTTGGGCTTTCCTTGATCAAATGAGACTCCAAAGAGAGCATAAAACATAGCTTGACTGGTTAAATTTTGTGTTTAAAAAATTTCTTCTATTTCCTTCATTTAGGTGTGTACAAGGAGGTCTTTACAGGAAAGGAAGTACCTGGCACATTTCAACTCAAACCAGCCGGTTCCCTACCTTAATTAAAGTTAAATTATGCTACTTGAATTAAGCCCATATAATACCCAAACGTAACCATAATATCATTCTCTAAATGATATTAATGACAACATTACAAAGCTATACAATCAACTATGATACATACATGAAATTACATCAAACCCTAACTTACATAAAATACACTTAGGGTTTACAAAAAGTTAATACACCTAATGATAATCATCACCATATCTTCTTGTTGTAAAGTATCAACCAATGTATGCCATAGTCTTGCATGCTTTTAATGCTTGTACACTTTAAAGTGTATTAACATCTTCTCCTAGCAAATATGTAACATACCTACAAGAACAAATTGAATTTTTTTTAACACCAAGCATAGACATATTTTCAAGAATATTCAATATGTTAGGCTCCAATATTAAGAAAGATAATTCTTCCTTACCTTGAGAATAAATAGGAATAAGAAAATCATTAGATGCTCTTGCATCAAGGGACATGTGGTTTGGGTAAGAAATAAATATATATAAAGGACAACAATGATGAAAGGAAAGGGAAAACGTTCATTGACGACCAAGACGAAAGCGCGACAGACGTAGAATGGTGAAATAAGGATATCTATCATGCAAAATAAAGAGAAGGAATCACACCAAGAGAGAGAAAGAGAGATTTTAACTTTCAAGAACATACGTGAAATGAGAAAAAGGGAAGGGAGGGGTATTTATGTGATAGTTTTGATAACAATTATACATATAACAATTATCAAAAGTTGTTTTAATAATAGATTTAAAAATAACCATTATAAACTCTTGGCAACATTTTAGTTTTAGTAACAGATAATTTAAAATTAGTATCAAAACAAGCACTACTTTAATTATAATAATGGTTAATATATGAAACCATTATTAACACTTGGCAGCATTTTAGTTTTGATAATAGTTGATTTAAAATTGTTATCAAAACAAGTGCTTCTTTAATTTTCATAGTGGTTAAAGTATGGAACCATTATTGAAACTTACTTCACATTCTCACCACAAAAGTTTCACATTTTTATCAATGGTTTCAATCAAGCCATTATTTTTGTGGCATCATTAATTTTCAATTTTATATTAGTATATAACTTGCCAGAGTTGACAATCGGAAAAATCAAAAAAAGAAGAAGAAGAAGAAGAAGAATGTTGTTGAAATACCATAAAATCCTAATTTAAGAAATTACATTAAAATATAGATTTATTAGGAAAATTAATGAAATAAATTATTTTATTAAAATAAGGGGGAATATTTAAGTTAATATCAATAGGAAAATAATAAATAATTTAATAAGAAAAAAATAGAGTGTTTTGCTTATTAAAATGAAATTTAGGAAAAATTATCCAAAAAATCCTAAATTAATCTAAAAAGAGAATTTAATTATTATTTTAAATTTTCAAAAATACCCTAATATTAAAATACCCCAACAAACAGATTTTTCCTTTTTCATTTTTCCTTTTTTCCTTTTTTCCTTTTTCTTCCTTATTTTTCCTTTTTCTTTTTTCTCCCTTATTCCCTATATTTTCGCCAGCCCCTCTTCTCTCCGCTTCATAGCCCAGGCCTACGCCATCCTTCCTTCCCTGCCCAACTTGCTCGGTCCTCTCTGTTTTTCTTTCTTTTCTTTTCTTTCCTAGAGCCGAAAGCCCAACCCTTTTCTTTCTTCCTTCCTTCTTCTCCAACCCTATTCTATAGATCGCACTTATGATCTACCGCTGCTCCCTCCTCTACCACTAATCAATGACCATCCTGCCTTCCTCCTCTCTCCCCATCATTTTCCTTTCCTCTTTCAACCCCAACAAACCCCACATCTCCTCCTTCATACATGCCCTTTCCTTTCCTTTTCTTCTTCCCCGACCCAACCTACCTCTTTAGGCCCCAAACTTATAGACTTGTACTAGTCTGCCATTACCGACAGGTGACTTGCTAAAACCTGCCCCCTCTTCTCCTCTTTCTCCTCTATCGTTTCCACTCCCCATTTCCTTATAAATACCCCATAACTAACCTTATTGGAGCTCCCTTTTTCCTGCAAAGAAATTTACCTCCCTTATAGCACCACCTATTCAAATACCTCCTCCACCACCATCCTCCAGCACCACCAACCAAACCACCTACCAAATGACTCCCAACAACACCCTACACTGAACCACATCTCTCATCACCACTAATTCTTCCTACTCAAGCTGCCACACTCGTGCAAAGTTGGCTACCCAAAACTGCCATTCTCTTCCATTAATGCTCCTTGCGTCACCGTTGCCGCCATCCCCGCCGTAGCCACCACTTCTCCTACCTCCCAAAACACCTAGTAGAGCTCCCTCTACCTCCCCTACCTTCCTTTCTCCCTTCCTCCCTCTCCTTCACCCTTCCTCCCCCTCCTCCACCTTCATCCACCATAGTAGCGTCCACCTGCGCCACCCCTATAGTTACGCCACCATCACCATTCCAACCCTCTCAACCTAGAGCATCCATCACCACCACAACCACCCTATCACTCCCCCTCTTCTATCGTAGAAAAAAACTTCTCCACTTTTTAATCCTCTTGCACAATTGCTTCCGCTAGCGCTGCCTAGTCACCACCACTCTAGGTCATGCCCTAGCGTCCCCGACACTTAAATATTATTAATTTAATTGTTATTATTTTATTAGCATTAATATCATTATTATTAACATTATTATTATTATAATAATTATTATTGGTATTAATATGATCATTATTATTATTGTTGTTGTTGTTGTTGTTAGTAATATTATGACTCTATTATTATTATTATTAGTAAGATTAGAACCATTATTATTATTATCAACTTGGGAATTATTATTACTAATGCTATTATTACTATGATTATTTGAACCATATCATTATTATTACTAAGATTTGAAGTATTTTTATCATTGTTGTATTGTTTTTGTTGTTGTTATATCATTATTGTTATTATTATCTCTATCAATAATATTATTGTTACTACTAGCATTATCAGTATCATTATTATCACCATTTTAGTATTACTTATACTATTATTATTGTTGTTGTGATTTGGGCTAATATTAGTATTATCACTATTATTGTTGTAGTTGTTGTTGTTAATAGTAAAGTAGTTATCATTAGTAATATAAAAATAACTAATAATGCTTTAGCATGGACCAATATAACTACCAAGACCTATTTTGACTAGTAATAGTATGATTAGCTACTTTAAGAATGATATCCCAACTTTTACTTATAAAACTACTACTATTATTATTAACCCTAATAGTAGGCTATGATAAGGGTAAGGTAGGAAATAATGATAATATTTGTTAGAGGAAAGTTAACCCTAGTGTTTCCTTCTTATAGGTGAACTATGTCAAAACCCTAATGATGCATAGGAGTGTGCTCCAAGTCTAGTGCCATTCTAGGTAAGGACATGGTTAAGGTCTTTTGTGTATGAGAATGTGCTATGTGTGTTGATTATATATGTCTGCTTTATTTATATTATGTATCATAATCTTGTAGCGTAACTTGCTAAGCATGGAGCTCATGTAAGCTGCAAGTGTTTACGATATATGCAATGTGATATAATTACTTGTACTTGAATTGTGTTTGTGTAATGATACCCCTCATCACATACATGATAAGAGTTTCTAAGTAGTATAATGTCGTTGTGAGAGAAATGGAAAAGAGTGAGGAAAGTGAGTTGACTAGTGAACGGTAATCATGGCCTAAATATCTTGTGACCTATGGGTAGATAAAAACAAGAATAATCGGAATAAATTAAGTGAATGGACCAAAGCATGTAAGGAGAGTCTAGGGTTTGCATGGAATGATTAGCCTTTACGTGGGGATGACTTTTACATCAAAAAGTTGACTTGAGGATTAAGTAAGGTAAGGGAAGAATGGTTAGGGTGATTGGGGACCATATGCGAAAAATAATTTGTTGGTTGGTGTATGGATGCATGGGAGATATGACTACGGTTTTGGGAAGAAATCCTAAGTGAGAGAAGTGTGCAAGGGTGGAAAACTAACAAAAATGGTTAGAATGGAGAATAAAAGATGCGAGAGGTGTTGCATGGAGGAACAATGAGCTAAGTGAGAAAAGGCATTTGGGTGTTGAGGGGGTGACATAAAAGAAAGGAGAATTAGTGATCACGTGTGGGAGTAGGATAGTGAGGTTGTGATGTTGGGTGTGGTCGAGGGAAGTGATGGTTTTGGTAACAAAGAAGAGTTTTGAGGTCTCATGGTGAGTGGAAAATGATAGGAAGGAAGGCTTGGGTCATAGTTCGTATTAGATATGTGTTATGTGAAAGAGGGGATGGTAAGTAAGAGTGTTAAAAGGATAACATTTTTTGAGGAAAGAGAGGTGCGGGGGTTTTGGGATGGTGAACTATGGCCACGTATGTTATACGGGACGTAAATTGGGGTGGTTGGAGGTGAATCGAGTAAGGTGATAAATTGGAAGAGCTTGAGTTATGTAGGATAAAGGAAGGCTAGGTCATATAGGCCAAATTAGGGTTTCCCACAGGAAAACCCTAGAGAGTGATATTAAATTAAGTCAGAGAGATGGAAAGTAGGCCTCCTAGTTGAGTATTCATGGTAATGATGAAAGAGTGGGAAAGAATGTCTGGATATACTAGAGAAAGTAGAAGTCCCAAGATATAGGATAAGATTTTTGAAAAATCGAGTGGGTCGTGTATGTCTAGTCGGGGTTTTGTGTGGAATAAGATACAATAAAATATTAAGCACTTAAAGTGATGAAAGATTATCAAGCCAGGGCCCAGTAAGGTTATATATTTTTTCATTCTACTGGCTATAATATTAGTCATGTGCGTTTTACCTTGTTGAGTTATTCCGGTCCACCTGCCATAATAATAATCAGGTGTGTGCTATCCTATTGAGTGTTTCTGCTCTACAAACTATAGTAGTGGGAGATTCGGGACTCGATACACCAAACTTTACATGGTAATAAATTATGGAATGATATTAATTACTTATAGTGGATCACCTTTTGAGTCAGGGCTAGTGAGGATATATTTTTCGGTCCACTAGCTATAATAGTGGTCAGGTGTATTTTGCTTTGATGAGTGATTCCGGTCTACAAGCTATAATAGTGGTAAGGAGTATTCTACCCTAACGAGTGATTCCAACCCACCGGCTATAATAGTTGTCAGGTACGTTATGCCCTACGGAATGTTTCCAACCCATCGGCTATAATAGTGGGGTTTTAGAACTCATACAGATTTAATATGAGAAATATGTGAAGTAGAAATAATTTATATCTATATACAATCACTATAATAAGGAATTTACTTATACAACAATCTTTAATTTATTGGTTCTTATATAAGCTAACACCGGATAAAAACCCAAGAGTATAATTACATAGAATCATATTAAAGGTGTATCTCACCCAAGACATGATATTTGGTCAAACGTTTTACAATCTCTTATTGTCTACCTTGATCATTTTTTTTTCTCTTCTTCATCGATTGTCCTTACTACCACGATGAGGGGGAAAGTTAATTTTTCACCATATATGGATAGTGTTCCGTGTGAGGGTATCAGCTCGGGCCATTGGGCTTGGTCTTCGTTTGGTGTAGGAGAGAGAAAATGATATTTCGTTTGATTAATAATCACATGCACGTTCCTAATCCTTTTTGTGATAATGTGTACAGGTTATATATGAAATTTGCAGTGCTTATTTAATTACGACTTTAGCGAAGCACGACACAGGAAATCGGTAACCGCGCCGTCGTTCTCGTTGCTATGCATTACAATTATTTTTGTGATAAGAATTTGTGATACATATGTATTCCAAACTATAAAGCAATTTGTACCCTTTTTATATCATTGACATAGGTCTCTCTAAATTGTTCTCTCTCCTGCCCCGTCGTCTTCAATAAATACTTTTTGAATCCCATTTCATCAATTATACGAATTTTGTTTCCCCATTCAACCATACACAGCAGTCCGAATATACCGCCTTTAGCTGTACCCCAATGTCTACCAAGGACGGCCTTCATCATAAACACTTCCTCCGCATCCGGTTTTTTCTGGGCGGATTGGTTTCCATGTCCCTCGCAGCAATAATTTTATGGGCTGTCCTCTCCATCCATTCTCCAACAGCTACACTCAGCAAATTCGCTATTAACAGCTCAAATGGAACTCTTTCTATTGAGATCGATGTCAACAACAAAAACCGCTTTCGAGGGTTTAATTACACGAATGGTTGGGTTGAAATCTTTTACATCGATTATGAAAAAAATGCGTCTCAAGATTACAGATACATCACACCTGAGTACGAGGGATATCAGAAGAGATTGCACTGGAGTTATACGATGAGTTTGAACCTTGATGATCTTGCAATGGAAAAGGTGAGGCTGAATAAGAAAGAGACTCACTTTTATGTTTCGCTGTTCTTGGCCTATTGGTACAAGATATTGACATGGAAGACTGAGACGACTTACTATCAATGGTTGGAAGCTAATGTTTATTTGGGTGAGACAATGACTCTACAGAATCCTATTTCTTTCGAAAGAATAAAAAATTTTAAGTTAGCCATTAGTAGCTGATTGATACTTGTGTATTACAGTAGCATTTGCGCAATATCGTCGTTCTTTTAATGTCTTTTTCTCTTTATTTTAGTCCTTATTTTCATGTTTCAGATGTTATAATTGCAGTGTACGTTTATGATGTAATAATTGTGGAGTTACAAAATTCTATATTGGTGATATACCGTGCTAAGGGTAAATATCTATATTTTAGATGTCTGATTATTAAACGCTTAAAATTAATATTTAATATTTAATTGAAAATAATAAATATCTGAATTTTTATATTAGAAATTAATTATAATCAATATTATTAGATTCAAATGTTAATTATAAAAAATTATAAAATCACAAATATAATTGATATTTTTTAATTTGTTGACTAAATATTTAATTTGTTCAACAAATATCCTACCTACTCAATAAAGATCCGATGTTAAAATTAAAATTATAACTAAAACTACTACTTCAGAAGATTTAATTTGATTCTATCATGTCAGATTCTTTAAAATACATTACATCACCAATTCATCAATTAATTTGATGTGTCATAAGCTAATTATAGAAATTTAATTAAAATAAGAATTAGGATTTAAAAAAATATATACCCACTAAAATTAAGCAAAACAGAGTAGGTAAATGGCAGCGGACTTTCACTGAAGGTCTAGAAACCCTCGACGGTGGCGAACGCTGCCAAGGTAGCCTGGGGTGGAGTGGCGAGGTGGTTTGGTGTATGCAGCTGTCATTCGTTGTCGTCTATTAGTGCACTTGAGCTTGGAGGTGACAGTGGTTTGTTATGGTGTGGTCGAGTGGCGGGATGAAGTGGTACGACGGTGGCATAAGTAGATCAAAAATAATGAAAAAGTAGGTGACCAGGTATGAAGCACCAAAATAAAAGGTTGGGGTTAGGACTCTCTGGCTTTGAAATTAGTTTGCAGAAGAAAAGGAAGAGAGAGAGGAGAGAAAAAAATAATGAAGGCATAGGTGATTAGGTCGATGGAGGAGTTTTTTTTGTATAAATATAAAAAAGTAATAATTATATTAAAATTATAATTTCTATAAAATTAAATTTTGACCCAAATAATAAATCATGTAAGTATAAATTATATATATATGTATATATATATATACACACACACACACACACACACATGCATATTTAAATTAATTTACATATAATTAAATATAAAAAAAATTATGACATATTTTTCTTCGAATTAGATATTATTTTGTATTTGTTGGATAAGATATCTAGTTTATTTAAATTTTTGTTGATCATATCGGATATTTGGTTCCACAAAAAAATCAGATCAGTTATTTAAATTTTTAGATCAGGTCTATTTGGATATCAGATCTTATAAGTAGATATCCAATAACATAAAAAAAAATTAAAAATTAAAAAATAATAAAAAAATAATAAAAACCTTTGTTGTTGTCGAAAGTAGAGAACACAAATCTTTATTCCCTCTTTCTACTAGTACGTAAAGATTTTTAATTTCTTCTTTGGATATTATAAAAAACGAAATTCTAACTTAAAGATCGACTATTTTTACTAGCATACTCTCTTATTAAATTGAATATCTTTTATTTAATTAACAAGATAATAACTTTGGTTTAAAATTGACACTACCCCAAAAAGTAGTTTTAATAACGGTTATTTTACAGTTTTAATAACGGTTTTCAACCGTTATTAAAACGCCCGTTATTAAATCTTTAATAACGGTTCATAACTGTTATCAAAAATATAAAAAAACCCGCCAATATGAGCATAAAATGCATGTTTAATAACGGTTTTTGAGAAAAACCGTTGTTAAACAAGAGGGTTTTAATAACGGTTCTGATGAAAACCGTTATTAAAAGATAGGTTTTAATAACGGTTCAAGTATCAAACCGTTCTTAAAAACATGAGTTTTAATAACGGTTTTCATCAGAACCGTTATTAAAACGAGGTTTTAATAACGGTTTTCGTAAGAACCATTATTAAAACTCCAGTTTTTTTTTTATTTTTTGCAGTTTTGTTCCTACCCACATACACAGTTATATGTTCAAATAATTACCAAATCTGCATTGTAAAACATCATCAATTGATAACAAATCTGCAGTCACACCATAATTTCAATCAATCCTGGCCTTGTTAATACACCAGACATATATACTCAAGAATCAAAATTAGTAGGCATACCACAACTTGGTAGCTCTACACGCCAAAGCAAAATGTTTATAAATCTAGCTTAGAAGACTTAAAGACATAGCCAGACAAAATACAAACCTGAACATGCATGTAGAATATATAGATCGATCTCTACCTAATACCGAATGAATGAGTGCACATGCTTGGCCCATTGCTCTCTCACTTCATCAATTTCTTCAACATTGTATTGCTGGCCTTGTGCATAATCATCGGTGAAAAACTACAAATCCCAAGTTTTGATTAATATACAGTTAGCACTTACGTCAAGTATCAAACATATATGTCATGATTTATTAATGGAAAAATATCGAAAAGAAAACATACATGGCTTGGATCTATGTTGACCGATCTATTTTGGACTATCAGATCCATTGCTCTACATACATAGTATCCACAATCTTTGTCGTTTTGCTATTGTGGACGCTGTCATATAAATTCAGTTAGCTCTCTAACTATTAGATATTAATTTTAATTAAAATAAAATACGAAATAGTTGCCTTCCTACTTACTATGACAGGCTTGTATTGAACATTCTTTGGGTCTGGGACACCATTCCCACCTCTCCTTTGATACGCTGTCCGTAGTGCCCTAATAAATAGAGTTGGATACACAATATTGTAAGTACGCATATATACCTCAAATAATGAAAGCTAGCTAAGCGAATATATGTATAAATAAGCTAATGAAGTAAGAAGTGAAAAGTATACTAACATGTCGATAAATTCCATCCCATAACGACGAGCGACTTCAAAAGGCACGTCATAGGTTCGAAGGGAATCAAACACATAGACTTTATTAAGATCATGTCAGACGGCGTACAAAACCCAATGTTTAGTTGCGAGGTGAGGAATGAGATAGAGCTTGTTGTTTACCTCAATCAAAATGCGATCCGCTAAATAGTTTATGTGCCTACCCTCTCTTATTGTACTACCGTCAGCTATGTAGTATGGGCACACAAACACAATAGAGGATAGCATTCCCTCCGTCGCAGCTCGAGTAGCTACCAACCTATGGACTACAAAAACAATGCATATTTGTTAATAAATAATAACTCATATAAGAGGTCATAAAAATTCCAATTGTATAAGTTAAGAGTACTAAAATCTCAAAATGAAATAATACTTACGTGACATAGACGGCGACACTTATGGTTGACATCCATTCTTGATTATAAATGTCGCTTATGTCAGCCATCGATACCATGTAAGTAGCATCGTCCCTCCCAACATACTCAGGACGAGAATCAATGAAAATATAATTGTCCCTGAGGTAGTTTTGGGCATAAAAATATAATATAGCTAATGCTGGTAGAGGTTGGCTTTGCTGATCTGAAGAAGGAATCTTTTGTGGGGCAACTGATTTTTCAGATTTAGCTCTCTTTCCTTTAGCAGCGCCCTGTTTTGTGTTACTCGTTCTGCTAGTACCTCTCTTGGTTTTACTAGCAGAAGCAGTCTTCTTTTTTTATTCCTTTTTTGATTCCTTAATTGATAATATTAAACAAAATATATATTGAGCATATAAATATATATATATATATATATATGAAAAAGGTATATATAGTGTAACTACTAAACAAGTTCTAATGAAGATGTCAAATTAAATGTCAATACCTCTTCAGTTGTGAGACGTATTTGATCCGCAGGCCAAGCCACGAAGCTTCCATGAGCTTCTAGTACTGTGGTTGCCTCATCTCCCTCTTTATAACAAGGCAAGTGTGCACTGCCAATGATTGGAGTGTCAATACTCACCGGCCTTGTATTTAGGGCTAAATTGTACCCGTAGATTGTCTGCGTTTCAATACTGTGACTGATGCGGACCCTTCCTTTTTCCAAAATTGTTGAAAGGTCATTCGCTAATAAGTCACATTTATGAAAACCCTAAACAAAAATATTAAACATTATTAATAATTTATAACAATGAATACATTTAATAACAATTAATAGTTTGTAATACTTACCTCGGGAAGAGTAGAAAGAAATGCATCAGCTTCACAACTATCTCTGACGCTATTTACATTAGGTATGTGAAGCTGATCATGGTCTACTGAATTAGATGGCTTATACCCTTGAGATTTAATAAATGACAGCTCTTACTCCATTGTTACCATCCGTTCAAATGCTATGTTCAATTTTTGGGTGAGGATGGCGACTTGCTCATTAGTGCTACGAGAACCACAAGATCGACCACATATGCTCGTTCTCGTAACACCCAATCCAATGCCCCTGTGTCTTCCAGGGTGTTCTACAATTCCTGTAGCCTGGGCCACAATGCTATATTGGTCCACCTCCTCACCTTCTGACGTTTCAAGTTCGTCCTGTAAATTTAACGTTGCCCTTTTAATAACGGTTTTTAGCTAGAACCGTTATCAAAACTCTCCCGCCCATTAATTTTCACGCGTTTGACAACGGTTGTCGAACTACCATTATTAATGTCCCGTTATTGTTTCCCATTTTCCTAGTAGTGTGAGCATAAATCATTTAATTATTTATACTTTAATAAGAAAAATATACTTAGTAATTCATATACAACAATATTTAGCCTATAATTTATCAAATACTATAGAACAAAAGAAGTATGATTTTCATCATAATTGCCTTTCCCATTAAACTTTTACTAACAATTAGGTCTATGATAATCATTTATGTCTCATTGATAAATAGTGTATATTTTCTTGCATGTTGCAGAAAACCTTACATGGACTGGAAAACAATTTGACTTTATTGTGTTTGAAATTTGTGTTGAGTTTATAATACAATCTGTAAAGATTCCAAAAGATATATTATTTGTTCATGCAATTAATTGTTTGTTCTTTCAGTTAATCTATGTACTTGAAGAAAATTTAAAGTAGTAAATATCAATATGATGCACGTAACATATAAATTGTAATATATACAAATACGAAAGAGCTTCGAATGGTATGGCAAGTTTTTTCCTTGAAAACAATAATTTAATTTGCTAGCTACAATTAAATTACCAAACCTAATAAAAACTAGTGATATGGCGTTTTCATAACTAAAATTATAACACTCTCAAAATTCATTAGTAAAAAATTTCACTTTTAAAATTATAAGCAGAAGTAAATATAGTAAATTACGAGGATGTTGCCACATTTAGTACCAGACCTTTTTTCCTCCATCTTTTTGGTACCAAGTGCTAAGGCTGAAAGCATACTATAAACAAATCCAAGATACAATCATAAAATAGAGTAGCGTGATAGTTAAATTATAAGGAATAAAATCCACTATTAGTAGTTATAGAATAAAATCATTGAAATAGGAAGTATAGGAGTTTTAAGAAAACCCAAAATTTTTCTCGGATATTCTTATGCTCTTAGCCTATGAGTGAATCTTGAATAGCGCTTGTAAGATAATCTGCAAATGTCATTACCCATTGAATAAGTAGGCGCATAAGAAAGGAACTTTTCAATACTCTAGTATAAAGCATTTGATGAGTTACATGCATCAAGTTTATATATCACAAAGGCTCATTCACTTAGAAATGATAACACTTACCAAATTAGTATCTAAGCGATGCTCTTTATAGTATAATTAATGAGCTAACATCATACATAACCATACAAACTACCACTCAACTCAAAGGCAGGCCCATAGGTCCATCAATGTAATACCATACACCAACCAATCTAGTTAGGTACGAGGGCTGCTACCATATCACATTAGTAGGCCATAATAATTTGTTATTGGAAGCAGTTACTATTTTTTGTAATCATTTTTGTATGTTAAATGTTATAAATTTTAATACATTAATATCGGTATACATTTATATGTCTTATTTTGCAGAGAGTGTTTAATGTGCCAGAGTATAGGAAGAAATGACTTCTTAGACATTGTGGGGAGCGTCTAAGAACATTTAGGTCATATTTAGTTCATAAGAAAATGTACAGAAAGAGGCATGGTTCTCTACGGCATAATCCACCCAAACAATACGGTTTCATCAATCAAGAAGGTTGGAACCAATTTATTGCATATTATCTTACGGGTGATTTTAAGGTATTTGTTAGTTAAAAATTAAACTTTTTTTTATCAATCCTAGTATTGTGCATAATATTAAAATAACAATGTCACTATGTTTTGGCTTGTCACATAGGAAAAAAGTACAAAAAATAAAGAGATTGCTAAGCAAAATAAATACAACATAATATGGCTCACAAAGGGTATGTAGGCCTTGAAAAGGAGTTGGTATGCATTTTGTGATTTATCTATTTATAGCGTATTGATGAATTTTATAATATTGGCACATTATAAGAATTTTTTTTATTTATAGCTCATAGCCCAAGACTTAGACCCATCTACCTCGTCCATTAATATTGGTATATTATGGAAGAAGGCTAGAGCAACAAGAGATGGATATATTTATGAAGATGTAGATGTTGTGGCCATAAAAATTGTAAGTTTGTAGATATCTAGAACCCTACTTAGTTTTCTTTTACAAAACTATTATATTACACTTGTTCCTATAAGATAAATTTACATATATTATATATATTACAGGATGAACTTCAAGCGTCAGATGGTGAGGAGAGGGTCGACCAATATAACCTTGTGTCCCAGGCTACAGGAATTATAAAACACTTGGAAGACATAGGGGTCTTATATTAAGTGTTACAAGAATGAGCGTACGTGGTCGATCTCGTGTTTCTTGTAGCACTAATGAGCAAGTCATCATCCTCACCAGAAATTGAACATGGCATTTAAACGTATAGCAATAATAGACCAAGAGTTTTCATTGATTAAATCTCAAGGGTATAAGCCATTTGATTCAGTCGACCATGATCAGCTTCACATACCTAATGTAAATAGAGCTAGAGACAGTTGTGAAGCTGATGCACGTCTTTTTTCTCTTTTTGAAGGTAAGCATTACGTAACTATGAATTGTTATAAATGTTTTCGGTTTCATAAATAATTAATAATGTTTATTATTTTTGTTTAGGGTTTGCATAAATGTAACTTGTTAGCGAATGACCTTTCAACACTTTTGGTGAAGGGAAGGGTCCGCAACAGTCATAGTACCCAAACACAAACTGTCCACGAGTACAACTTAGCCCTAAATACAAGGCTGGTGAGTATTGACACTCCAATCATTGGCAGTGCACCCTTGCCTTGTTATGAAGAGGGCGATGAGGCAGCCACGGTGCTAGAAGATCATGGAAGCTTCATGCCTTGGCCTGCAGATCAGATACGTCTCACTACTGAAGAAGTATAGACATTTGACATCTTCATTAGACCTTGTTTAGTAGTTACACTATTTATACATTTTTCATATATATATGCTCAATACATATTTTGTTTATTATTATCAATTAAGTAACCAAAAAAGGAATTAAATAAGAAGATTGCTCCTGCTAGTAAAACCAAGAGAGTTACTAGTAGAACGAGCAACAAAAAAGAGGGTGCTGCTAAAGGAAAGAGAGCTAAATCTGAAAAATCAGTTGGCCAACAAAAGATTCCTTCTTCGGAAAAATGCCAACCTCCACCAGCATTAGCTTTATTGTATTTCTATGCCCAAAGGTACCTTGGGGATGATTTTATTTTCGTTGATTGTCGTCCTAAGTATGTTGGGAGGGACGATGCTACTTACATTGTATCAATGGTTGACAGAAGCGACATTTATAATCAGGAATGGATGTCAATCACGAGTGTCACCATTTATGTCATGTAAGCATTATTTCATATTTCATATTTTAGTACTCTTGTACAATTGGAATTTTTATGACCTCTTATATGAGTTATTAGTTATTAAAAAATATACATTGTTATTGTCGTCTATAGGTTGGTAGCTAGTTGTGCTACAATGGAGGGAATGTTGTCCTCTATTATGTTTGTGTGCCGATACTACATAGCTGATGGTAGTATAATAACGAAGGGTAGGCACATATACTATTTAGTGGATCCCATTTTGATTGAAGGGCACAACAAGCTCTATCACATTCCTCACCTCACAAATGAACATTGGGTTTTGTACGTTGTCCAACCTGATCTTAATAAAGTATATGTGTTTGATTCCCTTCAAACCTATGACGTGCCTTTTGAGGTCGCTGATCGTGGTGGGAAGGAATTTATTAGTATACTTTTCACTTCTTACTTCATTATCTTATTTATACACATATATATTCTACTTTCATTACTTGAGGTATATGTACTTACAATATTATGTATCTAATTCTATTTATTAGGGCACTACGGATGTCGTATCAAAGGAGAGGTGGGAATGATGTCCCAGACTCAAAGAATCTTCAATATGAGTCTGTCATGGTAAGTAGGAAGATGACTATTTTATATTTTATTTTAATTCAAATTAATATCTAATAGTTAGAGAGATAAATGAATTCATTTGACAGTGTCCACAATAGCAAAACGGCGATGATTGTGGATACTATTTATGTAGATCAATGGTTCTTATAGTCCAAAAAAGATTGGTCAACATAGATCCAAGCTATGTATGTTTGCTTTTCCATATTTTTCTATTAATGAGTCATGACATATATTTTTGACCTAATGGCTAACTGTATATTAATTGAAACATAGGCATTGTAGTTTTTCAACAATGACTATGCACAAGGCCAACAATACAATGGTGATGAAATTGATGAAGTTAGAGACCAATGGGCCAAGCACGTAAAATCTTTCTGTCGGTGTTATGTAGCGATCCATATATCTACATGCATTTTTAGGTTTGTATTTCATCTACATCTTTCGATCTTCTATCCTAGATCTCTGAAATTTTTACTTTAGGGATTAGAGCTACCAAGTTGTGGTATGCCTACTAATTTTGATTCCTAAGTATGGCCATTGTATTGAGACATGCATACCAATTATAGACTGATTGAAATTATGGTGTGATTGCATATTTGGTATGAATTGATGTTGTTTTACATTGTAGATTTGGTAATTATTTGAACATACAATTGTGTATGTGGGTAAGAACAAAACAGAAAAATCATTAAAAAAACCTATAGTTTTAATAACTAGTTCCTATTTAGAACTGTTATTAAATTAACATATTTAATCTCAAATTTATGCTCAATTAAGACTTATTAGGGTTTAATAAATGCATGATCAGTCCTTGAAACCCTAATTGGATGATAGCCCTTTACTAGCGGTTCTTAATAAAAACCGTTAATAAAAAATGTTTTAATAACGGTTATAATGAAAACCATTATTAAAACATAAGTTTTATTAATGGTTTTTATTAACAACCATTATTAAAATTGTCCATTTAATCTCAAATTTATGCTCATTTAATATATATTAGTGTTAAATAAATGCATAATCAATGACTGAAACCCTAATTTGATTATGTTTTAACAACAGTTTTTATAATAACCGTTATTAATACCTGGTTTTCCACAACAGTTTTTACTTATGAACCGTTATTGAAACCTTATTTTTAACAATGGTTTAATGAAAAACCATTATTAAAACCTTTTTTTTAACAACGGTTTTTAGTTTAAACCAATATTAAATATGAAGTTTACGCACATATTCACGGGTTTTTGTATATTTTTAATGATGGTTTTGAACTGTTATTAAAGATTTAATAATGGGCGGTCCAATAATGGTTGAAAACCGTTATTAAAACTATAAAATAACTATTATTAAAATCCCTTTCAGGGGTTGTGTGTGCAGATGTGTGGTGGTTGGCTCTGCACGGTTGAGGAAAGGGTGGAGAAACGGGGGTGTGCAACATGTGAACTACCTAGTTATGCAAGGGTGGAATGGTTGTGAGTAGGTTGATGGTGGTGGGTGGTGCTAGCTGGCTACATTTGGGAGGAAGAAGGATGGGGAAGAGGTTGGATAGAGTTAAGGTCAAGAAGGGAGAGGAGATGACAGTGAGAGAGAGAAAAAGAAAGGTCACGGGCGTGCATATATAATGACATATGAGGTTACATGGTCGTATACGTTTGGCACGGGCCTAGCGTGTTGAGAAGGAAATGGTTTTGCGTGGGTGTGCAGGCCTTACAAGGCCTAGCATTGTAAAAAACATTTCTCTCGGGCTAACAGATTATGGATTTCCACAATTACATAGGTTTGGTATGGGCTGGCAATGCAAAACATTTTCTATCATGATTTCTCATTTTTTAGTGATAAGGCCATGCACATTTGTGCAGTGGACCGTGCTTAGGTCGTGCGATCATATATACTTCATATTTATTGATCCTTTTTGTTTTATAATGCATTATATCCTTCTATTATCCATTAGAGAGCTATGGTAAGCCATCTTTCCTATCAAAAAGTTACAATAAGAAAAAAAAAACAATGCAAACAAAGAAACAAAAGAAAAGGAAGAACACAAAACAAAAGAAACATGTGAAATGAAAAGAAACATAAAAAAGGAAAGCATGAAACATGGGTTGCCTCCCATGAAGTACTTGGTTAGGATCATTAGCTTGACCTCTATGCTCTTCATACAGATGATAACTCAAGAAGGGTGACGGAGCCCATCTTCTAAACTAGAGACCTTGTAACATAGTGTTTTAGAAGTTGCCCATTGACTTTGAAAATTCCTATACGTTCACTCCACACTTCCACTGCCCCATAAGGATATACTTTAAGCACTTGAAATAGGCTCAACCGCGTTAATCGCAGTTTTTTAGGAAAAAGCTTCAGATTGGAATTGAACAAGAGTACTAGCTCTCCCTCCTTGAATTATTTTTGAAGAAAACATCTATCATACTGCTTCTTCATTCTTTCCTTATATATTTTTGCATTTTTATACCCATATAACCACATTTCATCAAACTCATTGAGTTGAAGCATTCTCTGGTCACTTGCTTCCTTTAAACCCAAGTGAATAGTCTTTATGGCCCAATATGCCTTGTATTCAACCTCAAAAGGTAGATGACATGATTTCTATGTACCAAATGGAATGACGTGGTGCTGATAAGGGTCTTATAGGATATCCGGTAGGCCTAAAGAACATCATCTATCTGGGAGGACCAATCTTTCTTTAACTTGGACATCGTATTTTATGGGATCCCTTTTATCACTCTATTAGTAATCTCCACTTGACCACTCATTTGAGGATGGTATGGAGTGGCATTTTGTGACCTAGGTTATATTTCCTCAAGAGCTTGCTTAAGACCTTGTTAGTAAAGTGGGATCCTCCATCACTAATCATAGCTTTAGGAATTCCAAAACGGGGAAAATAACCTTCTAAAAAATATTAATGACTACCTTTAGGTCATTCATTGGATACTATTTATGAGACATAATCCATTGCGACTAATATATACTTATTTATGTGATATGAAGTAAATAGTCCCATGAAATAAATTCCCCATATATCAAATAGCTCAACCACAAACATTTTATTTAGGGGCATCTCATTCCATCGCGAAATATTCCCAGTCCTTTGGTAGCAATCACATGCTAGCACAAAACTTATCATGTCTTCAAAGAGAGTTGGCCAATAGAACCTTGCAAAAAGTACCATTACGATTGTCTTGGAGGTACTAGCATGATCGCCATATTGTGATTAATGACAATGGCTAATGACATCAAAATTTCATCTTCTAGAATGCACCACTGAAAAACTTCATCTACGCGGCACTTGTAAAGACAAGGATTATCCCAGAAATAATATTTGAGGTCAAAAAGGAATTTCTTATGATGTTGATATGATAGGTTCTCAGATAACACCCCACAAACAATATACTTAACAAGATCTGCAAACCATGGGGCTTGGAGACTCTCTATAGCAAAGAGATTGTCATCAGAAAATGAATCATCAATAGGGCATTCATTCTTGTCTTCTTTGTGCATCTCCTACCTCTTTCTAGAAAGATGATCTGCTACTAAGTTTTTTAACACCTTTCTTTTCTTTGATTTCTGCATCAAATTCTTGCAAGAAGAGGATCCACTTAATCAGTCTTGGTTTTGCATCTTTCTTTGCCAAGAGATGGGTAAGGGCTACATGATCGATGAACACAATGACTCTCAATTCAATAAGATAATATCTGAATTATTTTAGGGAAAAGGCAATAGCTCGGAGTTCCTTTTCGGTTGTAGAATAATTTATGTGTGCATCATCTAAAAGCCTGCTAGCATAGGATATGGCATACACCTTCCCGTCCTTCCTTTATCTAATAACAGCTCCAATGGCATAGTCACTAGCACTACACATTACCTCCAAATTAAGGCTCCAATCAGGGGGTCTCATAATTGGGGTAGTGATCAATGCTTCTTTTAACCTTCTAAAAGCTCTCAAACAAAATTGATCAAATACAAAAGAGGTATCCTTGACAAGGAGGTGGGTTAGAGACTTAGCAATTTTTGAGAAATCTTTTATGAACCTCCTATTGAATTTAACATGGCCTAGAAAACACCAACCACCTTTGACATTAGTTGGGGGAGGCATTTTATTAATAATATCAATTTTTTGTTTGTCAATGTTAATATGATATATGAGATTTATATGTTATTTTGCTAAGTAAAAATGTCATTTATTCCTCATTATTTTTATAACATTTAATCTTTTCTCGAGCTTTTCTCTTTTGGATAGATTTTGCAGGAAAAGATAAAAATGAAGAAATTCAAAGGAGAAATCAATGGAAAGAGAAAAGGAAGCAAAGAACACATCAAGAGATATGGAATCAATGGAAGAAAAGACTAGAAATGAAGAATATATATCAAAGGGAAGATTGTGTTGAAATTTCATGAAGAAATAATGAAGAAACAAGAAACACGGCCCCCCCCGTGTTTATGAAACACGGACCGTGTTTTTTTTTATCAGCACACAAATTTCAGCACTTAAAAATCAGCATTTGGCAGATTTCAGCACTTAAAAATACGGGGGTCCCGTGTTTCCTAAACACGGACCGTGTTTTTCTCAAATTCTGTAACCGTTCGCGTAACGTTTCCCCGATATATTTCTAAAGTTTGAACATTCGAAAAGGTGGTTCGGGGGAGTTCGAGAATGGGATTTTCTCTTTCTCTCTATACTCTCTAGATACCACATGTAATTTGTAATTCCAATTCTCTTTCTCTCCATTGTATTCAATTGAACAATCAACACTCTGCAATTCAATTCGATAAGTTCTTCTCCATTCCTCTTTTAATTGCAAGTTTTTATTTTTGATTGAATGCAATTCAATTCTCTTTGTTGCATTATTATTTTTCTTATGTTTAGTGTTTTATTGTTAATTTATTTATAAGCATTGATGTTAATTATAGATTATTGCATTTAATTGTGTGTTATTGCAATTATGTAGATAGTATAAGGTAGGAGGATTTTATGACGGAATTAGGGTTTCGGATATGATAACGTATTTTGAATTCATGATTCTAAATTAAATTTAATTGAATTGATGGACGGAATTGAATGATCTCGCATCATAGATTAAGAATTTAAACTAATTAGACTGATCACCTATCTAGTTTAGATCTTAATCTACGCTAGGATAACGGAAGTAACACGTAATTGTTAATTAATGTTTCTAGAGTAGCAAAAGATTAATTATTAATCTTGTCCATTAATTCGTTCGATTGCATGAATGATCGAGCTTGTGTGATTATGGTCGTAGTTGACTGCTTTCCATTTGTAATGCTGCCATTAATTGAATCTAGTGTTCTTAACCTAGGTTATCAATTGGTTAGATGATAAATTGAGAGCTTGTTCAATTTATTAGAATTAAGAGAAGGCAAAGAGATGAATTATTATGAGTTTCTACAGGTCAACGTTAAATCATTTAGAATCTTTCGTTTCTCCATGATTATTTGATATCCTAATTCCATAATCAATGCCTTCCTGTCCTTATTAGTTAATTAGTGAGTACAATGTTTTATTATTTATCCATAGTTTAGATATTGATGATAGAATTATATGTTATTGCATAACAGGGTTTTTAACATCGATTACAGAATTATTGATTATATTCCATTCCTTGTGGTTTTGACTCCTTCTTGCCATATACTACGTATTTGGAAATTAGGATTTATTTATTAAATTTGTTGTGCATACGACAGTGCATCAAATTTTTGGTATTTGATATATGAGATTTATATGTTATTTGCTAAGTAAAAATGTCATTTATTCCTCATTATTTTTATAACATTTAATCTTTTCTCGAGCTTTTCTCTTTTGGATAGATTTTGCAGGAAAAGATAAAAATGAAGAAATTCAAAGGAGAAATCAATGGAAAGAGAAAAGGAAGCAAAGAACACATCAAGAGATATGGAATCAATGGAAGAAAAGACTAGAAATGAAGAATATATATCAAAGGGAAGATTGTGTTGAAATTTCATGAAGAAATAATGAAGAAACAAGAAACACGGCCCCCCCGTGTTTAGGAAACACGGGACCCCCGTATTTTTAAGTGCTGAAATCTGCCAAATGCTGATTTTTAAGTGCTGAAATTTGTGTGCTGATAAAAAAAACACGGTCCGTGTTTCATAAACACGGGGGGGGCCGTGTTTCTTGGTTCTTCATTATTTCTTCATGAAATTTCAACACAATCTTCCCTTTGATATATATTCTTCATTTCTAGTCTTTTCTTCCATTGATTCCATATCTCTTGATGTGTTCTTTGCTTCCTTTTCTCTTTCCATTGATTTCTCCTTTGAATTTCTTCATTTTTATCTTTTCCTGCAAAATCTATCCAAAAGAGAAAAGCTCGAGAAAAGATTAAATGTTATAAAAATAATGAGGAATAAATGACATTTTTACTTAGCAAAATAACATATAAATCTCATATATCATAATACCCCTGTGGGTGATTAGGTGACCTAAAATAATACCTTCTTGTACCATAAAATGGCACTTTTACCAATTAAGAACAAGGTTCACTTCTTTACATTTTTTAAGACCTTAGCAAGATATTCGAGGAAACCATCACAGATGGTGCCATAAATAGAGAAATCATCCATAACTACTTCCATAATATTTTCAGTAAAATTAGGGAATATGGATATCATATGACGTTGAAAAGTGCTAGGGCATTACAAAAACCAAATGGCATTCTCCTATAAGAGAAAGTACTAAATGGGCATGTAAATGTTGTCTTTTCTTAATCACTGGGATGGATAAGGAATTAAAAGAATCCTCAGTACCCATCTAGATATCACAAATAAGAGTGCCTAGATAAACTTTCCAACATCTGATCGAGAAAAGAAAGGGGGAAATGATCTTTTTAGGTGGATGTATTTAACTTCCTATAGTCGATACACATGTGCCACCCTATGACAGTTATTGTAGTTATTAATTCATTTTACACATTTCTTATGATAGTCATGTCCCTTTTCTTAGGTATAATCTGAACTAGGCTTACGCACTCACTATTTGAGATAGGGTAAATGATTCCTAAATCTAGCAGTGTAAGCACTTCTTTTTTCAAAACCTCCTTCATGTTTGGGTTTAATTGTATTTGATGCTCAATAGAGTACTTATGTACTTCTAATAAAATACAATGCATGCAGAATGAAGGATTTATGCCTTTTATGTCTTTAATTGAATATCCTATATATTCTTTATGCAACTTGAGAACTTTGAGAAAATTTTCAATTTCTTCTTTATTCAGGCTAGCATTTTCAATGACAGGATATTCACCTTTTGAGTCTAAAAATTCATACCTGAGACAAGAAGGGAGAGGTTTCGTCTCTACCTTAAGTGTAGCTTTTTTCATACAAGATGAGGCATATAATTCTCTTCCAATTTGTGTCACCACACCTGATTATTTTGGATAAGCATGATCCTCTTCTAGTATGGCAGCATAAGAAGCTGCTTCTTCATCACCTTCATGGATTAGCTTATACCCTATTAAACATTTCTCCAACAGATCTTTTGGGATCAAATCAACAACATCTTCTTGAATCATCCTATCCACCATATCGATCCTACAACAAGTATCATCAATTAATGGAAATTGTACTATAGAAGGTCGAAATCTACTTTCTCTTCTCCAATATTGAGGGAGAGTTTTCCATTCTTCACATCTATTACTGATCCTGTAGTGGCTAAGAAATATCTTCCCAAAATGATGGGAATTTGAGCATCTTCCTCTATTTCTAAAATAACAAATTCAACTTAAATGTAAAACTTACCTGATTAAATAGGTACATCTTCTAATATACCTACTAGGAATTTAACTGACCGATCTATTAGGTGAAGGTAGATGGTGGTAGGCTTCAAATCTCTCATCTGTAATTTCTTACAAACAGAGAGGGGTATTAGGCTAACACTAGCTCCAAGATCACATAGTGCATGATTAATGGACATGCCACCTATAGTGTAGGGAATAGAGAATGGACTAGAATCATTAAGCTTAGGTGGAAGCTTGTTTTGAATAATATCACTTCATTCCTGTATTAGTGCTACCATCTAATACTCTTCTAACCTTTTATTGGAGAGAATTTCTTTCAAAAATTTGGCATAGGAAAGCATTTGTGATATGGCTTCCAAAAATAGAATATAGCTTTTACAATTTCTTCAGAATTTATATAAATCTTCCAAATTGTTCTTCCAATCTCACTTTTTCTTGTTGTTGAGAGAAAATTAGGGGAGGTTTATATGGTGGTGAAGGGACATACTTTTCTACCTTGTTTTCTTTCCCTAAGATGGTCTCACTCTCTATTTATCCATCTTCTTATTGTGTTTCCACTTCCACTCCTCTACTTCCTTCTTCTATTTTCTTCTGTAAAATAGGGCCCTCCAACACTTTTCCACCTCAAAGGGCTATAACATTAATGAATTGCTTATGATTTGTCTCCGCTATCTTAGAATCATTCAAGTGGGTTGAGAGGAAGATCTTGATTGTTTAGCCACTTGGATGATTTGATTTTCTAGCATTTTATTATGGGTGGCTAGTGATTCTACCTTAAAGCTTAAGCTTTTAACCAAATTCTTCAAATCCTTAGGTTTTTTAGAGGGTATGAAGTTCTCCATCATCAACTCAAGATTTGACTTGAGAGAAGATCGGAATGACAGTCTATGGTTTTGGAAATCGGGGAGGGGGGGGAGATAAAATTTGATTGAGGGATGGGATTATGAGGTGGGTTCTTATAAGATAGGTTTAGGTAGTTCTGCCATCAAGGGTTGTAGGTGGGGCCAAATGGATTTCCCTTTTCGTTGAAGTTATTGATATAGTTAACAAGGTCCTCTACGGTTGCTTCGGGGGGTGGAGGAGTAACCGATTGGCATTCCGCCGATGAAGGTCCTATAATGCCAGAAATCTCACAAAAAACTAGAGGGTATGTTAATGAATTAACACTTAGTTTATCAATTTTCTAAAATAACACATCAACTCGCAAAGAAAGATGATCCAAAGTATCAATGTCATACTTGCTACTCTTCTTGGCTATAGACCACTCACCTGACCATTGGTAATGATTCTAAGCCATATCTTCAATTAGTTGTTTGGCTTTCAGTACACTTTACTCATGAGGGTGCCTCTTGCTACTACATCCAAATTTAACCTTATGGTATAATGCCATTATAAACATATGGGCCAATACTATTATTATCCCATGAACATAATGTCCACATTATGAGACATATACGATTAACCATGCATAGATGGGACACAAAACATCCACACCCACATGATAACGAGACACAACATGTAGCACCCATGCATCATAGATTGATTCACCATCCTTTTAGCTGACGCTCATAATCAGGTTCCTTAATTGTACTATTTTAGATGGTGGAAGGTATTTGTTGAGGAAGGCTCAAGAAAGCTAATCCCAAGTGGTAATGGACCCAGAGGAAAGTGATTACAACTAGGCCCTTGCTTAGTCCCGTAATGAGAAAAAAAATAAATGAAGCATGATCATGTCATACAACACTCCATTCATCATCAAGGTGTTGCAATACTTAAGAAAAATAGAAATGTGTAATTTAGGTCCTCCATTAGGCTACCATTTAATTGATTCTGCTGAACCATATTGAGCGATGCAGGTTTGAGTTCAAAATTGTTGGCATCTACGTTATGCTTCTGGATGCTCGATTGCATCCCTTATACATGTGAAGATGCAAACTCTTTAAAAGAGTGATGTTGCTTCTCATATCCACCTATGCTAGCCATGCTTTCCAAACTTGCTCTTGCTTTTGTCTCAACTATCCTCCTCTACAAGCTAGTAAATGTTCGTTCAATCTTAGGGTCAAGCTCTCTTAGGGGCCTAAGTCGAAAGGATTGTTGCATAAAAGGTTCTTAAAAGTGAATACAAAAAACAATCAACCAGTGAAGATAAAGAATAAAAGGGAATTAAAGGTTTTAGTCTAGCTAAAATAACAAAGTACAGAATATCAATTAGCCGAACTCCTCGACAACAACGCTAAAAACGTGTTGTGGCATTTCTGTAAGTGCACAGATTTATTATAGCATTTCAAGGTCATATCCATAGGGACTTTGTAATTGATTACACTTCTTTACTATTTTAATTATCTATATCTTCAAAAATTGTAGATATGCATTTGGATGAAAAGATTAATTACAAAAAGCATTCTAACTTGGAGCTGCAAAACAATAATACTAAAACCTAGGATCGAATTTCGGTCTCCGCGTTAATAATCAATAATGAAACAATACTTATGCCGTAGATTAATTCACTATAAATTGGTCAAATCATATTTTTTAGCGTCTTTCAAGGTCTAAGAATGTATTTAATATAATTGACATACTACTCTCATAACTTGCAAACTAAATTAAACCCATTAAGCACCACCAATTATAGAGTCCCTAAGAATTAAACATCTACTTTTATAATTTCTTAATTTTTTGCATATAAGCTAATTTTCAATAATAATTTTAGCATTTTAGTTTTATATTACATCTATGGAGGTCAGATTTTGTCAAATCCACTTTATGACAATTAAATATAGTATATATAATATTATCAATGAATCAATCATATGACATAATACTTTATTTCATCATATCAATTATTAAAATGGTACCCAAGTCCAATCCAATAAAAAGAACAAAATAAATAGCATGATGAAAAATAACAATATAATAGATAAGGAATAAAAGAATTAGATTGAATTAACCGTAATTCAAAAGAGTGCGATGTTGATTGGAACTAATCGTCACAAATTGCATAATTAAATCTTCCAAACAATTAAAACTAAAGAAAAAAATTACAAGAAGCTATGCTTGGTAATAAGGGGTCTCAGACCCTCTAAAACATCCTATCTCCCTCCTCCTTAAGAATTCCTTGAGGTATGCCACAAAATTTTCCAACACGCTGGCCATATTGCACATAAAGATCATGGGGAAGACCGCTTATGCATAGTCGTGCGGCCCTTGCACGGCCTGGCTTGTAGTTTCTTAGCTTTCGGCAATTTGAAAAATCCAATATTGCACGGCCGTGCAAGCCTTCCATGACCTGGCCGTGCAATATTTTTGGTCTCAACTTTTTAGGCCAGAATCTCACATAGTCATGCAGGTCTGGCAAGGGCTAGCTGTGCGATTCTGTAAAATGTTAGGGAGGTCTGCATGGCTGTGCAACTAGTTGTGCGGCCGATCGTACACCCCCTACTAAGTCTTCTTAGGGATATCTTCGCATATCTTTTGGATCTCATAGCTTTAATACACCTTCATAAGCATGTTGGGTTGATGCACTCTCCTCCCGAGCTTTCCTTGCTAGGTTTTTAGCTCCAAATATAAGCAATACTTTCTCGGTCTTGGTGTTTTTGCGAGAAATCCTGTACCAAGGCTCAAGAGAATATAATAGGTCAAAACCATAACAAAATATGTAAAAAGATTAAACTAAAGTCCCAAAGCTAAAAGAAAGAAAACTAAAATTAATCAATCATCCAACACAAATCCAATCATCCTCTAAACATCCAACCAGACAAGACCACTAAATCAAAATCATCACCACCATATAGACACATCACCAACACACTCCACATCACACAATACAACCACAACACTGCACCACACACACACTACACCACTAACCGTGCATGACCTCAATTGCACGATAGCATCACAACCTATACATTTTTAACACCACTACACTATACCAACAATACATGATCCAACCATCCTCTACACAATTAAAACGTGTAATGCAATATTTGGTCTTAATCATTGTTTGATTCCCATTTTCCCTCTAATTACTCTGCTTAATTTTATTTTGTGTATCTCAATTGATGATTTGGAACTTATACTACCTTTTTTTATTTCATAACTCTTGAAATTTGGTATATTAGTTTCAGATCTATAGGTTTTATCTATAAATATTGTCTACAAAGAATACTATTGAAACTACAGTGGGAACTAAAGGAGAATAGTTGTGACAACCACAATGATAATCTTGAGGAAGAGGTAGATCATCAAATACCAAACCATCAAATCCTTATGGCATTGTTTACCTATTCTTTTTAGGAAGAACACTATGATTCCATAGATTCTCAAAATATAACATCCACATGGTATATCGATTGGACATGTCTCAAGAAGTTAGGGATTAAAGATGCTGTTAGGTATTTGATTACTAGAGGCGAACACTTCTAATTCTTTACACATGCCTATCATATGAGCAAGGGACTCACCCTTCAACTCCTTAGCTTGTTCACTTTAGAAATGAATGGCAAATATATGTGCTTTGGACTCTTAAATGAGCCTTATGTAATGTTTTTGACACAAATCTATAAACTACTTAGTTTTCTACCATGGATGGAGACTTTGTTTTGAGGATCACTAATTTATAAATACTTAGTCATTTTGGGCCTAGATATCTTTGCCAAAATAGTATTGTGTTGCCTAGCTATATAAGGAACATCATGCTAAGGCATATTTGATCTATAACCCTACACTACGATACATCCAATGGCTATTGGGTAAGATAATTTTTTGATAGGGAGAAGGCTAAGATAATATACGTAAGGTAGAGTAGTGGGCCCTCTATTGTATGCTGCGGGATGCTAGCCTTTATGGAGGGTATTATCTTGAAGAGCACCTAAATAATGCTAGTACTCATATTACTTGTTATATCATTATCATGGGAATTACAATGTACATTGTGTAATGGTTAGATAAGACATTGACAGTATCATAGTTGACCTCCAAAAGAAGTATATGAGGTTAATGACTTGCATAAACATGAAAATCATTTTGCAAGATTGGTTATAGTATCGAATTTACTAAAATCTAGAGGTATGGTATCTATTAAATAATAGAGCTTTCACCACTCTAATTGGAAACGAAGACACAAACTGGCCACATGGGAGAGCTAGGCTGTTGAGATTGGAAACTACAGTAGTGATTTATGAAATTTGGTGTTACAGAAACCAATTTATCTTTCAAGGTAGGAGGTTGTAGATTCATGAGATTGTTAGGAAAATTATGACCTATGTGTATATAAGAGTCTTTCAAAGTAAAAATTTCAGTAAGTATAGGAATAGCTTAGAGGAGCTTGATAAATAATTTATATCCTTGTTTCCTCTAGCCCCTGGCTGGTTGACCCTTGTATGCTCATTTTGGTTATTAATAAAATTTCTTTAATTACCAAAAAAAAACTTTACCATTGCTTCCTATTCCACCGCCCTCATCCTTTGGCACAAATTTGATTCTTTCTTCCTTATATATCACATCTTATGATGCCTAATTTTAGTGTGTCGATGAGCGCTTTGATGCGTTGCAAGACTAAATTGCAAGTCTTAAGGATTTTGTGGCTCCCATAGAAAAAATGAACACCATGATATAAGAAATGTATCATTGGCATCTCAAGCATGAATTCCAACCCTCACAGCCCCCGTAATGAGTGCACTTCTTTATGTTTCCTGCTTTTTTCCTACATATTGGGGATTATGTATTATTTAACCAGGGGGGATTCTTGTTAGTTTTTCACTTGCCGTTTTCATTTATTTTCTTTATTTTCCCTTTTCCTTGGTGTGTTTCTATTTTCCTTACTTTCTTTTCATTATTCTTTATTATTTTTTATATTTTATTCATTTAGTGTTCCTTTTTCATGATTAAAAAAAATCAATTTCACAAAGCTTTCTACATAGCTTCATCATACACTAGTGAGACATATAGATTAAGGTTAAGTTTAACGAAAAAGGTTTTGAAATGTTTTCAAAGTGAGCTCTCTAATTGATAGACTCTCAAAACACTTAGTACTTCAGCACTCCAGAGGTTCATCTTTGTTTTTTCACCATCTAGACCAAGATATAGGAGCTAGAGTGAGTAGTAAAAGAACATATGAGATCTTAAGCTTATAGATTATCCATCATTTCTATGGTCTTACTTATGCTTGATTATATGTATTCTCCCCTTATGTATGAAACTAGAACTTGCATAAATTATCTTCAAGGCCACATATGATTTATGAATGCCTAAAGATGATTAATCTATATCATTTCTTTTGCTAGCTACAATAGCCGAATGACCTAACAAATAGCATTTAATCCCTTTAATTAACATATTTCAGCCTAAAACTTATTTTTTCAATTAAAAACCTTCATTCATGGCCATATTTCTGATTTATTAATTACACATTGTCCACAAAATAAGGAGTGATAACTATTTAATGCATTTAAATGTAGAAATGCTAGGGATAAGCATGAACGTGTAACAAACAAGAATTGGTAGATTTTTTTTATGAAGATGACTAGAAACGTAACCTCATTATATTTATTATTTTCCTTTCACTTTCATTTTTCATTTTTAAAATAGAAGATAGATGAGTAAGAGAAAGATATAAAGAGGGGGAAAAAGAGGAAAAAAAGAATAAATGTGTCGGCCTTGAGATGTGGATAAATTAATCTTGTGATTTAAATAGGAAAGGATAAATTGACGGTGAAGTCCTTTGTTGGTATATTTTGGGGTATTATTACATATTGTTCATCTCAGAATATGAGAAATATTTGCTTTTTCTATAGCTCTAATTGTTTTTAGGCCTTTAACTACAATCCTAGACTTGTCCTACCATTTACCCTAGCCCCATTACACATTTAAGTAGGCCTTATTATTTTTTTGCTGCATAGTATCCTTGAGTGGCGGAGAATGAGAGCACATTTAAGCCTATGGTTGATCACAATCCATGAAGAGCTTAGAGATACTTATACTTACCTAATTTTAGGAAGTCTACTTCTCTATTAATCCTTCTCTTATAATGATAAGCATATACATGATCTTAATCCTTCTTAGCGTGTCATAATAATTTTTATTTAGGAGTTATAGTTGAGTATTCAAAATATTTTTTTCATTTTCTTACTATTAAGCCTCACAATATGGGTCTATCAAATTATTATATAACTTGCTTTTATAGTAAATTTTTTCATTTGAAGATTTATCCTATTCCCTTCTATTTTTCTTTTCCTTTTTGTTCTTTAGATTTTTTTTTATGACAAGGAAAGAGTAAGCATCGAGAAGTCGATAAACTAAATCTTCCCCATATTTTTATCCTACTTTCCCTTCATTTATGTAGTCATTTTTAGCATCTTTTTTGTGTTACTATTTTCTTGATATTAGTTTTCTGAAAATATTGCATAAACACATAGATCTAAGGAAACAATGCATTAAACCATGAAAATTTTCAAATACAAAAGGCTATGAATGATGGTAATCAACCTCACATATTTTTGGAGAAGTGAGGAGGGTCAAAGTGCAAAAAAGAGGAGCAAAGTAAGAAAGAAGAAGAAGAAATAGCTGTTGGATGATTGTAGCACAATTAGTTGCACAGCCGTGCAACTCTAAATCATCATTATGTTGAGAGAATAAAATTTATAGGGAAGGCTACTGCAACCATGTGCAACTATTAAACAATACTCCACATCAAATTTCCTTTCCTGAACACATCACACCCTTACATAGTTGTGCATGTGTATTCTACTTAGAGAAGAAAAGCTACACGACTAGCCTATGCAGCTTTGCATGGCCATGCAGCCAACTATTATCAACACAATGCAAGATTTCTCTCACATTCTTCCCACCTCCTCTACGTCAACATTAAGGGAGATATACAAAGGAAAGAGGGACGATAGATTAGAGATAGAGAAGGCTTATTTCTCTATATTATTCCTAAGCAAAAAAAAAAAACTTGTATTTTACTTTTCATTCATTTGTAATTTTTGTTCTACAATCACGATCAGTTATGTTTGTATCTAAAATCTACAAATCCTTATTTCCATCAAGAATATGTGGTTTGATATTTTCATTCCCTTCTCCATTATTTTTTATATCTACAATATACATGCCAATCACATTTATTTTTTGCATTTCTTTCTACTAATGAGTGAGTAATTATCCTTTTTAAGATTGCACTAGCCTCTATTTGGTGTCAATATAATTATGTGAATTATATTTTGTATGTATAATTCACATAGGTAGTTTCATATGTTAGAAATTAAAGGTGTAAGATGGGTTTCATTAATCTGATTTTATTTATATAGATGTTGACTATTACAGAAAAGTTGAAATTAATGTCGGATAATTAATATAGGAAAAGGAATTCAATTAATCATTTGAGTCGACAACTGATTCATAGGGACTACTTAGTCAGTGATGTTTAATGGATTTAATCTTATTTATTAGCCATGAAAATGGTCATTTAATTAGATTAGGTCTGCTCCTAGGTCTTTAAAGAGGCTTGTGAATTACAATTAACCAACTATTCACATTAATTTTGAACTATACTACGATGTACTATTAATTCATTTTTTGAATACCAAAAGTGAGACTGAAATTCAATCATACCCTTACATCTATAATTTTAGAATCTACAATTTATTAGTTATTGTTTATTTATGTCCTTTTTCTCACTTTATAATGATCTAGATAGCTAAAATAATAAAAATTAATAACTAATTACAAAGTTCCTATTAATATGACTAGAAGAAGCTTTTCTTAAGATTTTAAATGGACCATCAACTTTAGGCATAATTTTATTTTCTCTTAATTTTGGAAATATTTCTTTTCTTAAATGCAACAATATCGAATCTCCTAATGAAAAAACTTGTTGAATTTGATTTTTGTTTGCTTGAGTTTGTTATTTCGCATTAGATTTTTCTATATTGTTTTTCATTCATTCATGAAGTTTTATAAAGAATAAAATTCTTTCTTTGGCATCGTAATTCTTAAAATCTCCTCTATCTAATAACAACATATTAATAAGTAAATAATGAATAACCACTTAGACAACTTTAAATGGGCTTGTATGAGTTGTATTAGAAGGACCTCTATTGTAAGCAAATTCAGCATGTACAAGTTTGTATCTCATCCCGAGTCCTCTTACTAACTAATCCCTGTAGTAAAGTTCCTAAAGTTCTATTGATCACTTTGGTTTGACCATCCATTGGTGGATGATGAGAAGTACTATACAACAAACTAATACCTAATATATGTTAGAGTGCCTTCCAAAAGTTGTTTAAGAACTTTACATTACTATCTGACACTATACTTTTGGGAACTCCATGTAACTTTACTATCTCTTCGAAATATAAATTTTCTACTCAGTTGCATTATCAATATTATTACAAGGTATTAATTGTTTCATTTTATAGAATTTATCTATAGTACCACTAGAATAAAATCCTTTCCCTTTGCATCCTTGTTAAGCCCAAGATACAATGTACACTAACACTTTTCCAATGTTGATTAGAAACTAGTAAGGGATTATATATAAATCTATGGAAGACAATTTTAATCTTTTGACAAATCACACATCTTCTAATAATAGCTTATACTAATTTTATCATTTGTGGATGGTAGAAGTTTTCTTGTAATGTTTCTATAGTTTTATGAACACCAAAATAACCAAATTTACCCCTCCTCTCATGTACCTTTTTACTAGTAAGTCATGTAGACTAGAATGAGGTACATGCTGCATATTAAGTTTGGAAAGAAATTCATCTTGTAGCACACAACTATTATTCTTTTCACAAGTAATATAGATGCCAATAAAATCTTCATCTCTAACATATAATTCCCTAAACATTTCAAAATCTAATAATTTAACATCCAACATAACTAATAGTATAGATCTTCTAGATAAAGCATCTGCAAGAACATTTTCTTTGACATGAAAATGTTTAACAAAAGATGTAAAAGATTGTAAGAAACTAACCTATTTGGCATGTTAAGGACTAATCTTCTTTTGACTATGCATGTAACACCCCAAAATTCACTACTTTTTTTTTTGAAAAGCGGAAGCAATTAAAATAGAAATACTTAAAACCTGTGAATTCTGGGAATGTTACCGCCACACTTAGTACCAGACCGGTTCTCTCCGACCGTTCCAATACCAAGTGCTAAGGCTAAAGAAAATATTTACATTAAATTCCAATGAACAACTCATAAAAGAATTCGAAAGATCATACAATAAAATCAGAGTACGCATAAACGTTAACACTTGAAACTTCATGAAACCCGATGGGTCAAATTCCGGATTGCCTACTCACTCAAGTCAGCCTGCAACCCCAAGAAGTCTCTGATCTTAAACCTGCACAAGAATTCTGCTCCCCACCATCGGTGGATCATCACAGGACCCATCAACCAAGGTAGTATCAGTACGGGTCCAGTACTGAGTAAGGTGAAATGATCGCTAAGGCCAACACATAAAAACACAAGCCATGCAGAAAAATAGAAGAACACAAACATAATTGCATATGATCAACCAGGTAAAAGTAAGAAGGCCCATATATAATCCAGATTAATCATTTCATTAATCTCTTATCAGAGTCCGATACACACCAAACTTTTTATAAAATCCATGCGAGTACGGAAGCCCCCACTATTATAGCCGGTGGATCGGAGGCACATAGGGTATCATACCCTAACCACTATTATAGCCGGTGGATCGGAAACACATAGGACTACGCGTCCTAACCACTATTCCTAACCGGTGGATCGGTTGGCTCCGGCTCGCATGGTGTTCCACTGTAAGTAATTAGTATCTTTTAAGCACTCTGGTTTGTGACCGTTGAGCTCGGAACCCCCACTATTATAACCGGTGGATCGGTCACACATAGGACATCATGTCCTAACCACTATTATTACCGTGGATCGGTCACACATAGGGTAAAACCCTAACCACTATTCCGAACCGGTGGATCGGTTGGTCCCGTCTCAACGATACTCCACTTAGGATAATTAATATTTAAGTATCTTATTCAGAAACTTTCACCATAGACATGCACGAATCATAAATCATAAATTTCATATTCATCATCATACTTTAATCACCAAGTAGACATGTACTACCACCAAACCCTAGACATGCATTAATCGCTCCCTTTACACTTATCCTCCAATTCTACTCCACATCTCACTCTAGGGTTTTATCCCGAAACCCTAATTTAGGCCTTAACAACTCCTCTTACTCTACCTCACATCACCCAAATCATTTCAACACTCCACACATTACAAATCATCGAACCCATTCCCATAATTACACCTTAATCACCCAAAATACATGATACAACAAAAACCCTAAGCAGCAACATCAAACCCTAATCAACAACCCCAAACCATAATTAACCACTCCAAACCCTAGCTCAGTCTCCTACGTACCCAGATAATGCTCTACGTACTATCTTTCACCCAAAGTGTATAAACGCCCAAACAACACTTATATTATGTTCCCTACATCCCAAATCAACTTTCCACACATACATTTCATACCCATACAGACATTAACCTCCCCATGCAAACCTTCGAACTTCTTCATGCAAACCCTAAATTCAATCAACACAATTCCAAAGTTCCACCCATTCCAAACCTAAATTCAAGCCATATAAAACCCAAAGATTTGTCCATAGTAAACCCTAAATTCAATCAACACATAAAGATTCTTCCACATAAATCATAAATCACATTTTCCCAAATAACATGATGAATTAGATTCTCCCAAACAAATTATAAATTAACTCTCCCAATCAACCATAAATTAAAGTCTCCCATATTATATCATAACTTACCTTCTCCCAAATAACATCATAATTTAGATTATCCTAAACAAACCATAAATGCAATTCTCCCATATAACATCATAAACTAAATTTCCCAAACAATCCATAATTTAATTCTCCCAATCAATCATAAATTAAATTCTCCCAAACAAATCATAATTTATATTCTCCGCATAAAACCCTAAATTATATTCTTCCACATAAAACCACATAAATTGGATTATTCCTTATAAACCATAATATTAGGTCAAATCATTTCCCTTAGTCAACTCCTTTCTCCATCCTACTTTTCATCCTTTCTCCCACACAAACCACACCGATTTCCTCTCATTCATGTCTTACAAGGTCACAACACATATCATCATACATAAATAATACAAATGCCATACAAAACATACTTCGAATTCACTTCATACCATATACGACATAATTAATAATCATAAGTATAGAATACATAGCATATGAAACACATAAACCACATAAACACATAAAAGGCCTTAGCACTCCTTACCTAAAACGACACCGGTCTTGGAGCACGCTCCTATTCCACTTGAGGGATTTGACCAAATAATAACATACTGATAACAATAACATTAACAAAATTATAACTTTACTAAAGATATTAATAGAAATATTATAAAATCTGATAATATGGGGTTAAAGACTTTACCCTAATAATAATAATGACACTAATATAATAATAGCTAAAGTACTAAAATAATGTAACAACAATATAATAAGTGTAATAATAATAACAAAACTAATGGTAAATTATTTGTAATATTAATTACAGAATAATAATAATGGTAATTCGAAATAATAAAAATACTAATAATAACAATAATTATAATAACACCTTAATATTATTAATTAGGATAATGACAATAATAATAATACTTATAGTAATGACAAGATCGAATTAAAATATATTAGAGCTTCAGAACCTGCAGAAATAATAATCAAAACATTAATACCAATAATAATATTAATAACACAATAATAGAAATAATAATAAAAGTAATACTAATCTATTTCAAATAATTGAAATAAATTAAATTAAGGATTATAAAAATAGGAAGAAGGGTTCATAGGGTCTTGGGTTCAACCTTATACTGGTGGGAACTGACGGCAACCGGCGGCGGAGCACGGCGGTGGTGGCGGTGGCCGGAAAAAGAGAGAAAAGAAGGGAAAGTTGCATGCTGGGAACAAGATAGGAAGAATTAAAATGGAAGCTTGGGTGTTTTGAGTTCCCCAGAAGGAGAGGGACAGAATAGAGGTGGTGGAGCAGCCAGAGGTGGCGGCGCACGGCGGCGGAGGCGGTGGCCGAGTGGAGGAGAATTAGGAAGAGAGAGGAGGAGAGGGAGAAAAAGGAAGATAAAGGCATGGGGAGATAGAGAAGGGTCTGCAACACCTAATGGGAGGAGAAATAAGCGGCTTTAGCGGCGGAGGAGGTGGCTAAGGGCGGCGCGAAGGGTGGCGGGGGCTGGAAGACAGGTTGGTCGAGAAGGGAATTTCACATAGTCGGGGAGGATTTTGCAGAAAGAATCGAGGGTGATGAATGTTTTGGTTAGCTAGAGGAACATTCAAGGATTACAGGGGTAGCCAGGGACGGCGGTGAAGTTGGCCGAGGCGGTGGTCGAAGCGTCTAAATGGGCGGCGGTGGTAAGGTCGGGATTCTGGGTGATGAAGACCAAAGGCTCGATACAGGTTATTATGGGGGGTATTTATAGGAAAATCAGATAGGTTAGGGTTCTGTAGGCCGTTAGTAGATAGGGAAGGTAGGTTCAGGTCGCCGGAGGCGACGTTGGCCGTTGGGTTTATTTTTCGGGGGAAGGGGTGGTGCGCAGGAGAGAGAGAGAGAGAGAGGAGAATCGCGCGAGAATAGGGGAGAGTTGACAGGGTTTATACAGTCGCCGAATCAAGGGAAAGAGAAAGGAAGGAGATCGGCCGGTCAAAACGACGAGATCGCCGGCGAAAAACCAGGCAATGGCGGCGGTGCAGGTCGAAGGTCGGGGCTGGCAGGTGCGAAGGCTGGGGAAGAAGAAAGGCAGGTGGCTGGACCGGGCGGTCGGTGAAGAAAAGAAAGAAAAGAAGGGAGGACCGGGCGGTTCGGCGCGAGGGGGAGGTGCTTTAATGAAGTGACGCGTTTAAGTGGAGGAGGAATCAAAACGCGGCGCGCGGAAGGCGGGAGAAGGAGGCGCGCGGGCACGGGCCGAGGAGGAAGAAGAAAAAGAGGAACTGGGCCGCTGGGCTGGCCCAGTTCGGAGAGGAGAGAAAAAAGAAAAAGAAAAGAAGAAGAAGAAAAAAGAAGAAAAGAAGGAAAAAGGAAAAGGAAAAAGGAAAAATAATTATTTGGGATAATTAAATTAATTATAATATTTGGGATATTTAAAAATATTAATATTTAAATAAAATATTATTTAAATCCCTTTTTAGGCTAAATTAGGACTTTTAAAATATTTTTCATAAATTCCTTTTTAATTAGCAAAACACCCTAAATTTCTCCAATTAATTTATTTATAGAATTAATATTAATTTAAAATATTTTCTCATTCTTATTTTAAATAAAATAATTTATTTAATTAATTTTCAAAATAAGATGCTTAATTAGCTAAAATACCCAAATCCTTTTATAATAAAAAATACTTATAAATTTCTTCTTAATTTTTCCTAATTAAATATCCTTTTTTTTAATGAAAATAATTTATTTAAATAATTTTTATAATAAATATCCTTTAAATGTAGTTTATAAAATTATAATTTTTCGGGGCATTTCATCACTACCCCCCTTAAAAACAGACTTCGCCCTCGAAGTCTCCGGAAGCGCCTAGGGTTAGGGTCGAAAATGCTCTAAGTGGATGAAAGACCAACTAACGCTAATACCCATATAAACTACCCCCTTAGGATAAACTGACTAAAGAAATTTAAATCTACGACAATAGGGACACCATATAAAAAAACAACGCTTATATAAAAAAAACTACCCCCTTAGAGACGAACTATGGGTTGTTGTACCTGGGTATAAGTTCAATTTAAATACTAAATTTTAAATATAAATATTGATAGAATTTAATCAAAGAAAATTTTATTTATCGAAAATCTATTTCGAAAAGATCCGAAGGCTCAAAATTAATAAAAGAGTTATATAAAAATTTTGGAAACACTCTTTGAAAGAATAACCGATGAACATAAAAAAAAATATGTATTATTTATGGAAATATATCATAAGAACTCAAAATTTATTTAAATCATATAATAAAATATTTAAGTTGAACTCTAACACCCGAGCCCAATTTAGTCATTTCCGAAATTATTTTTCTGTAAATCAAAGAGCATACAACAGAATAGAGCTAATTTTGGAAAGAAATTCCTGAATACGTCTTCTAAATTTAAAACTTTTCTAAAAATATTAATGATTGAAACGAATACTTTAGAGTCGAAAATATTTTCTACTGATAAAATTATTAAAATAAATTTAACTATTCAATAGGAATTATATAATTTAAATAATGTATTTTGTCAACAAAATATACTTCAAAACAACGTCGTAATCACATGACAAGGTTATAATAAAAATAAATCTAAAATATAAAAATACGAGAAAGAACGGGAATACATATTATTAAACAAAAATCGAACTCATAAGAAATTGAATTAAATTTAACTATGAATTTGAATCGTCGATAAATC
The DNA here is from genome assembly GCA_030549775.1 of Tamarix chinensis. NCBI lineage: Eukaryota > Viridiplantae > Streptophyta > Magnoliopsida > Caryophyllales > Tamaricaceae > Tamarix > Tamarix chinensis. Next base: position 68,742,238 of record CM060181.1, read on the forward strand.
CATAAGACAAATCGAAATTAAAATAATTAATTGTTTACATCAAATTACGTTAATAAAATCTTTAAACTTGATAAATTTGGATTTTTTTTAAAAATACAGGGTATTACATCATTACCCGCTTAAAAAGGAACTTCGTCCCCGAAGTTCAGGAAAAATTTAAGTAGCGTTAACTTAACAAATGATTGCATAAAATATTGATTGCAATAAATAGGTTAAAAGTAACTCCAAAGAAATTAAAGCGATGTTTACGAAAACTAAACCCAAGTAAAGTTGGACTTAGCAAGGTACGCCTTAAGGTTATCAATCCACTAAACCTATAGAACTAGGGTAAACCTAGTGGGGTTACTACCCCCTTAAGGGCGAACTAATTACAAGACCATAATCACAACAGCAAAACACACGGTCACTTATGCTACCCCATCGTACGATCCTCACAAGCTAATCCGGATTTTAAAATTTACTTGAAACAAGGTAAATACATTTTCAGTTAAAACATTTAGGATCGTGAGAACCGAATCTCTAACCGAAACCCGATTCTCAACAACCAAAAGCTCTGATACCACTTGTGGTATCAGCTTAAAAAGTTTAAAACAAATAGAGGAGCGGTCGAAACACACTTCAAAATCAAATACAAAATCCGAAAACCAAAATTTATTTTTAAAAACAAGCGTGGCCGAAGGACCAACCGCACTGATACCAACTTGTGGTATCAGCTTAGAGAAAAATTTAAAAATGAAGGAGCTTGGTTGAAATCAACTTCGATACCATCCTGTGGTATCAATTTAAAAATTTTAAAGAACACGGAAGAGCATGGTCGAAACCTGCTCTGATACCAACTTGTAACACCCCAAAATTCACTACTTTTTTTTTTTGAAAAGCGGAAGCAATTAAAATAGAAATACTTAAAACCTGTGAATTCTGGGAATGTTACCGCCACACTTAGTACCAGACCGGTTCTCTCCGACCGTTCCAATACCAAGTGCTAAGGCTAAAGAAAATATTTACATTAAATTCCAATGAACAACTCATAAAAGAATTCGAAAGATCATACAATAAAATCAGAGTACGCATAAACGTTAACACTTGAAACTTCATGAAACCCGATGGGTCAAATTCCGGATTGCCTACTCACTCAAGTCAGCCTGCAACCCCAAGAAGTCTCTGATCTTAAACCTGCACAAGAATTCTGCTCCCCACCATCGGTGGATCATCACAGGACCCATCAACCAAGGTAGTATCAGTACGGGTCCAGTACTGAGTAAGGTGAAATGATCGCTAAGGCCAACACATAAAAACACAAGCCATGCAGAAAAATAGAAGAACACAAACATAATTGCATATGATCAACCAGGTAAAAGTAAGAAGGCCCATATATAATCCAGATTAATCATTTCATTAATCTCTTATCAGAGTCCGATACACACCAAACTTTTTATAAAATCCATGCGAGTACGGAAGCCCCCACTATTATAGCCGGTGGATCGGAGGCACATAGGGTATCATACCCTAACCACTATTATAGCCGGTGGATCGGAAACACATAGGACTACGCGTCCTAACCACTATTCCTAACCGGTGGATCGGTTGGCTCCGGCTCGCATGGTGTTCCACTGTAAGTAATTAGTATCTTTTAAGCACTCTGGTTTGTGACCGTTGAGCTCGGGAACCCCCACTATTATAACCGGTGGATCGGTCACACATAGGACATCATGTCCTAACCACTATTATTACCGGTGGATCGGTCACACATAGGGTAAAACCCTAACCACTATTCCGAACCGGTGGATCGGTTGGTCCCGTCTCAACGATACTCCACTTAGGATAATTAATATTTAAGTATCTTATTCAGAAACTTTCACCATAGACATGCACGAATCATAAATCATAAATTTCATATTCATCATCATACTTTAATCACCAAGTAGACATGTACTACCACCAAACCCTAGACATGCATTAATCGCTCCCTTTACACTTATCCTCCAATTCTACTCCACATCTCACTCTAGGGTTTTATCCCGAAACCCTAATTTAGGCCTTAACAACTCCTCTTACTCTACCTCACATCACCCAAATCATTTCAACACTCCACACATTACAAATCATCGAACCCATTCCCATAATTACACCTTAATCACCCAAAATACATGATACAACAAAAACCCTAAGCAGCAACATCAAACCCTAATCAACAACCCCAAACCATAATTAACCACTCCAAACCCTAGCTCAGTCTCCTACGTACCCAGATAATGCTCTACGTACTATCTTTCACCCAAAGTGTATAAACGCCCAAACAAACACTATATATTATGTTCCCTACATCCCAAATCAACTTTCCACACATACATTTCATACCCATACAGACATTAATCTCCCCATGCAAACCTTCGAACTTCTTCATGCAAACCCTAAATTCAATCAACACAATTCCAAAGTTCCACCCATTCCAAACCTAAATTCAAGCCATATAAAACCCAAAGATTTGTCCATAGTAAACCCTAAATTCAATCAACACATAAAGATTCTTCCACATAAATCATAAATCACATTTTCCCAAATAACATGATGAATTAGATTCTCCCAAACAAATTATAAATTAACTCTCCCAATCAACTATAAATTAAAGTCTCCCATATTATATCATAACTTACCTTCTCCCAAATAACATCATAATTTAGATTATCCTAAACAAACCATAAATGCAATTCTCCCATATAACATCATAAACTAAATTTCCAAACAATCCATAATTTAATTCTCCCAATCAATCATAAATTAAATTCTCCCAAACAAATCATAATTTATATTCTCCGCATAAAACCCTAAATTATATTCTTCCACATATAAACCACACATAAATTGGATTATTCCTTATAAACCATAATATTAGGTCAAATCATTTCCCTTAGTCAACTCCTTTCTCCATCCTACTTTTCATCCTTTCTCCCACACAAACCACACCGATTTCCTCTCATTCATGTCTTACAAGGTCACAACACATATCATCATACATAAATAATACAAATGCCATACAAAACATACTTCGAATTCACTTCATACCATATACGACATAATTAATAATCATAAGTATAGAATACATAGCATATGAAACACATAAACCACATAAACACATAAAAGGCCTTAGCACTCCTTACCTAAAACGACACCGGTCTTGGAGCACGCTCCTATTCCACTTGAGGGATTTGACCAAATAATAACATACTGATAACAATAACATTAACAAAATTATAACTTTACTAAAGATATTAATAGAAATATATAAAATCTGATAATATGGGGTTAAAGACTTTACCCTAATAATAATAATGACACTAATATAATAATAGCTAAAGTACTAAAATAATGTAACAACAATATAATAAGTGTAATAATAATAACAAAACTAATGGTAAATTATTTGTAATATTAATTACAGAATAATAATAATGGTAATTCGAAATAATAAAAATACTAATAATAACAATAATTATAATAACACCTTAATATTATTAATTAGGATAATGACAATAATAATAATACTTATAGTAATGACAAGATCGAATTAAAATATATTAGAGCTTCAGAACCTGCAGAAATAATAATCAAAACATTAATACCAATAATAATATTAATAACACAATAATAGAAATAATAATAAAAGTAATACTAATCTATTTCAAATAATTGAAATAAATTAAATTAAGGATTATAAAAATAGGAAGAAGGGTTCATAGGGTCTTGGGTTCAACCTTATACTGGTGGGAACTGACGGCACCGGCGGCGGAGCACGGCGGTGGTGGCGGTGGCCGGAAAAAGAGAGGAAAGAAGGGAAAGTTGCATGCTGGGAACAAGATAGGAAGAATTAAAATGGAAGCTTGGGTGTTTTGAGTTCCCCAGAAGGAGAGGGACAGAATAGAGGTGGTGGAGCAGCCAGAGGTGGCGGCGCACGGCGGCGGAGGCGGTGGCCGAGTGGAGGAGAATTAGGAAGAGAGAGGAGGAGAGGGAGAAAAAGGAAGATAAAGGCATGGGGAGATAGAGAAGGGTCTGCAACACCTAATGGGAGGAGAAATAAGCGGCTTTAGCGGCGGAGGAGGTGGCTAAGGGCGGCGCGAAGGGTGGCGGGGCTGGAAGACAGGTTGGTCGAGAAGGGAATTTCACATAGTCGGGGAGGATTTTGCAGAAAGAATCGAGGGTGATGAATGTTTTGGTTAGCTAGAGGAACATTCAAGGATTACAGGGGTAGCCAGGGACGGCGGTGAAGTTGGCCGGAGGCGGTGGTCGAAGCGTCTAAATGGGCGGCGGTGGTAAGGTCGGGATTCTGGGTGATGAAGACCAAAGGCTCGATACAGGTTATTATGGGGGGTATTTATAGGAAAATCAGATAGGTTAGGGTTCTGTAGGCCGGTTAGTGGATAGGGAAGGTAGGGTTCAGGTCGCCGGAGGCGACGTTGGCCGTTGGGTTTATTTTTCGGGGGAAGGGGTGGTGCGCAGGAGAGAGAGAGAGAGAGGAGAATCGCGCGAGAATAGGGGAGAGTTGACAGGGTTTATACAGTCGCCGAATCAAGGGAAAGAGAAAGGAAGGAGATCGGCCGGTCAAAACGACGAGATCGCCGGCGAAAAACCAGGCAATGGCGGCGGTGCAGGTCGAAGGTCGGGGCTGGCAGGTGCGAAGGCTGGGGAAGAAGAAAGGCAGGTGGCTGGACCGGGCGGTCGGTGAAGAAAAGAAAGAAAAGAAGGGAGGACCGGGCGGTTCGGCGCGAGGGGGAGGTGCTTTAATGAAGTGACGCGTTTAAGTGGAGGAGGAATCAAAACGCGGCGCGCGGAAGGCGGGAGAAGGAGGCGCGCGGGCACGGGCCGAGGAGGAAGAAGAAAAAAAGGAACTGGGCCGCTGGGCTGGCCCAGTTCGGAGAGGAGAGAAAAAAGAAAAAGAAAAGAAGAAGAAGAAAAAAGAAGAAAAGAAGGAAAAAGGAAAAGGGAAAAAGGAAAAATAATTATTTGGGATAATTAAATTAATTATAATATTTGGGATATTTAAAAATATTAATATTTAAATAAAATATTATTTAAATCCCTTTTTAGGCTAAATTAGGACTTTTAAAATATTTTTCATAAATTCCTTTTTAATTAGCAAAACACCCTAAATTTCTCCAATTAATTTATTTATAGAATTAATATTAATTTAAAAATATTTTCTCATTCTTATTTTAAATAAAATAATTTATTTAATTAATTTTCAAAATAAGATGCTTAATTAGCTAAAATACCCAAATCCTTTTATAATAAAAATACTTATAAATTTCTTCTTAATTTTTCCTAATTAAATATCCTTTTATTTTAATGAAAATAATTTATTTAAATAATTTTTATAATAAATATCCTTTAAATGTAGTTTATAAAATTATAATTTTTCGGGGCATTTCAATGCAAATATTTTAAACCTACATGGTTCAAATGCAAAGCAAATGGCTTAGATCTTAAGTAATATCTCCATATTTTTAGACTTCTTATGATGACATATAATTATTTATCATATGTTAAATAATTTAATTTTAGCCCATTAAATTTATAAATAAAAAATTCAATCACCCATTTTTATTATGAGATTACACCTCCTATACTTACCTCATTTTCATCACATGTTACCTCAAATAATTTATCAAAGTTATGTAAATATTGTACTCATGTATTCCATTGCTTGTTTTTGAAAGTTCTAAAGGATTTAGTTGTATCCTAACTCTTGTTAAATTCACCATTCTTCATGAGTTGTGTTTTTTTGTGCTATTAGAGTTGAGAAATCCTTATTGAATCTTCTATAAAAACATGTCAAACAATGAAAACTACCCACATCATGAATATATTTAGGTATTGGCCACTTTAGTAACTTTAATATTTGTGTAATCCACTATAATAATTTTATTACTCATTCCCTCATCATATTAAATAACTTTCTAAAATGAATAAGATGATAATCCTCATTTCTACTATAGAAAAGTATATTGTCTAAGTACACTACAATGAAAATTCCAAGAAAAGATTGAATAACTTCATTTATTAGACTCATAAATTAACTAAGTGCATTACATAAACTAAAAGGAATCATTGTTAATTCATAAAGACCATATTTTCTTTTAAATGCTATTTTCCATTCATCCTCTTCTCATATTCACATTTCATGATATCTGCTCCTTAGATCAATATTATGGATTACTTGCACTCCACATAACTCATCTAATCTTGATATATGAAATCTATATTTGATAGTTATATTGTTCCAAATCTTGAGTTAATGTACATGCATCACATACCATTTTTTTCAAAGAAAGTAACTAGACACACAACATGGACTCATGTTTTCCCCCACATGCCTTATTCCTATGAGTTTTTGTATTCATTTTTCTAATACCTTAGCCTTCTTTAGATTAGATTGATATTTAGGTCAAGTAGGTAAAGGCAAATAAGGAATTAAATCTATAGCATGTTTTATTCCTCCCTTTGGAAACAATCAAGAGTAGGTAATTAGGAAAACTTCATAACACTAATTAATAAACTCTTTCAATTGTGGATTTTTTTTTTTTGCTCGAGGGATTCATTCCTATTCATAACATATTAACTTCCTTCTTTTCAAATACATTTACCCATATCCTTTTCATGTAAGAATAAACTCTTTTTATTCTTGACTATGCTCTTATTATCACATTTAGAAGGTTTATGTTTATGCTTTTTTCTTACGCTTCTCAACTAGATATTCATTTGTAATATCATTATGAATAGAATTTATGTCATACTTCCATGGTCCACCTAACAAGATTTCACATGCATCCATAGATAAAATATCACATAACACATTATCATGATAATTATAAATTCTATATGAGATTAGGGTTTGTTTAGTTACCTTTTCTCCTTCGACCTTATTTAACCATTGAAGAGAATAAGGCTTTGGATCCGAAATCCTTCACCATCCTCTCATTGGCTACACTTGTACAAGATCCCCTATCATTGATAAATTAAAAAACTATGTTTCCTATTATTCCTTTAGTCTTGAATATCTTTTCTAGTTGATTAGGTTTCTCACTACCTTAGGCTTGAAGTACTCTTTTCAAGATATAATAATAATTTTCTTCTGCCTTTGATTCACTAGAAGTTTCTTCAATAAGCATCAAATTAGTATCTTCTTCACAAGTCTCCATAGAGTTTGTTTATTTCATGTATAATAATCTTTCATTGGGATATTAAAGAGAAAAGTTTCCAAATCCTTGACATTTGAAATATCGCTATATAGAGAACTAATTGCATTATTCTTACCCTTACTCTAAAGTAGTTCCCTACGTTTTATTATAGAAGGTGAGGAACCTGCTCCATACTTTGTAGCTTGAGTACATAAGTAGTACATTATTATAGATCAAGTACTTTACTTCACATGAGACTTAGTGGACTTAATTTGTTTTTCAAATCTTAAGGATAGCTTAATCATTTCATCAAGATAATCATATTGATAAGTATCAACTTTTTCTCAAATTTTCATGTCAAGGCCACCTAGATATTTTCAATATGTTTGATCCTTTCTCTCATGTACATATAAGTGTTAATATTTCAAAATCCCTAGAAAATTCTTTAACACTTAAAATTTATTGTCTAAATGTACTCAATCTAATGTAATTATTTTTCTCATACTCTTTAGGTACAAATTTCTTCCTAAAATTTTCCTTTAGGTTATCCCCAGATTTCATTTCTGATTTACCTTATCTTTCCCTAGTCCTCTTCAAATTATCATACCATATCCTAATAAAATTCTTAAACTTAAGTGTAGCTAGTTTAAATTTTCACTCATCATGATAAATATTTGAATTTAAATATATCCTCCACCTCATCTAACCACTCAATAAATGAGTCTACATTAAGATTACCATTAAAATCAGGGAGATCAAGTTTAATTCCTTCATCTTCTAATTTATGATACTTTTCTTGATGGTTATGTAACTTGAAGTTACTTAAACTCCCTATTAAATATTAGAATTGGTATACTTTTGAGTTTAGGTACCATCCACTATTTAGATTGCTTGATTTTATGGCACTCCCCTTTTGGTCTTCGTAAAACTCCCTTTTTTCTTAGATATTTTTGACCGATTCTTATTTAGAAATCCTAAATTCTATCCTTTATATTTTTTTTTTTATTATAAGAATTTAACTAAGTTGAGAATTATGGAATCAAGATTGTTTGAGAGTTTCTGAATAGCTTCATACATGGTTTAGAAATTTTTTTCCCCTCAATGATTCAATTACAACTACACTAAACCATCCTCAAGTTCCACTTAAGGTTTTAGTTGGTGAAAATAAATCAACTCAACACCACCCTATAATTCTTTTTCAATTCTTACACAAGATTTTGAGTCTAATGAATCAAACACACAATAAGAAATCAAATATACTAATCAAAAAACAAAATGAGTACACTTAACACTTAACTTTCTACGCTCTTGATATAGAATTCAACGAGTTTATAAAACATTCCCATTCAAAAACCATTGCAATTTTATGATTGTAAAGGAAATAATATAATCTATGCTGATTCTACTCAATGAGAATACTATATTTGAACACACCAACTTAAAACACATGGCTAAAAACATAAAAAAAACGCATACACTACTCAATTTACTCAATATAAAAAATATATGGTTTCACTAAAAACATCACTTGTCGAATCTAATGCAAAGTTGTGATCACCCCATGTGATCAACCAACATACAATACACATAAAAAATGAAACTTTTCATGAAAAAACTCAATGTTATAAATGCTAAAAGAACACACACACTACACAAACAAAAGTTTTGCACTCATTTTAAACTAAAATTTCTTATCTTTGTGTTGAAACGTTTTTACACTTTCCTTCAAGATACTTTCAAAATTTATGTAAGAATACCTTATTTCATTAAAAAAACACATAGAAACATACATATTATATCATGATTCAAATTTCATTCATCTAGATTCAAAGAATTCAATTGCTAAAAATTCAATGGTCATGTTTGTTTTAGTTGAAACCTTATGTTAAACTTTCACTTATGTTACTAACTCCAAATATCCTACTTTGATACCAAATTTGATATGAAAGATCAAAAAAATAACATATTCTACAAATTAGGAACTTTTCTTTTTCTAACTCATTGCAAATGTCTTCACAAGATCATTTGAATTTTGATTTGATTACGTAGAAATCGATAGCTTTGGTTGGATTTTTATATTGATCTACTCCAAGAGTAATTACCTTCTATAGAGAAATATTCTATTTCTCTAAAGAAAACTATAAAACTCTCGAAAACCCTCACTTGAGGAAGAAGAGAAGAAGAAGATCAGACACACACACATGCTGGCCCTTCGTTAATAAACCCATATAACCCTACCTTATTAACATAAGTGAACCCTATACATGAGACTAGTAAGTAAGTATGTATGTATGTGTATATATACATATATATTAATTATAAAAACATTTTACAAGGATTAAAAAGTACAGAATAAGATAAAAAAACTACACAAACTCTAAATATGTAATATATGAAATTAACTTATGTAATCAAAATTTATGCCTAATCAAACTTTATGCTTTATAGCCTTGTCTTCCTTGCAAATATGTAATCCTTTTAATGCCATTATTTTTTACATTAAATATCTTTAATAGCTTGAACTTATTGCAAACATATATAATATCTGCAAGAGTTACTTAACAAATCATTAGAAGCATTTATTTTCCAAAATAATCATTTTTACCTCTAAACAAGCTAATTTTTTGTTCTTCACTGTTGATAGAGTAAGATTTAGCTTTAGAATCCCTTCATATCTCTAAGAGGAATCATTTATAGGATATGGGAAAAAAAGATGAGGATATACCCTTTACTCACCTAGCTATAGATGAGCTAACTAAAATGATAAGTTATATTTCAGAGACGATAGTCATACATAGTAGATGAGACCTTGTGCACTGTTAATGCTCCTTCTTTCAAAAATATGTACTGGGTTAATCAAAGATGATGCTTCATTGAGAGGATTCTATGCGAATGCACTATCATTTGTCTACCATGAACATTAGGGATCAGTCACATATGGTAGCTATATAAGGTATCAACTCAACAAGGATGAGATCATCAAGGAGTACAAGTTATCCCCTCTATTTCTTTGCGAATTGTGACACAACAAACTCAAGATAATTTAAATATCTCCTCCCTCTTTTATTTTTATACTATATGTAGACTTGTTGCTTGCATCATTTTAATCTTTGGTCCAGTCTTACTTTGGATGTGAGGTTATTATTTGAGGTTTTGGTTTGCTATTTATTTATTTTTCTAATATATGTCCATCCAAAATCCAAGTATTTCCCGTTATTTTTGTAAGAATTTTTGAGTGGAAAATTATAAGTTTTAATAAAATTCGATAATGTTTTATCTTGATTTGGAATTATAATTGGTTTCGAAGTAAAGATAGATTTGAATAAGTTTTTAAAACAGAATAAAATATTTTTTTAGGCTAACTAATCAACTTGTTCTATAAACCAATCGATTGGTTCTATAAATCGATTGACTATTCAATCATTCTAGGTAAGTGGTTTTATTCAATTGAGTTGATTAACTTTTTAGTAGAATGGTCAATTAGTAGCAAATCTAATCAACTAGGTGGTCTAGCTAAGTACATTTTTAAGCTCAATTTTTTTTTGGAAAAAATCTTGTCTTAAAATGAAACATTGATAATCCAAATCCAATCAATTCTTTGGTGATTCCTAACACATTTTATTATTCATTCGGCCTAATTGCTTTGTCAAATAGATTTTAGGACTCAATTTTGACAATTAAAGGAGATAATGACCTTACTCTTGTCTTCTTCCACGTCTCTCTACTACACACCTCTAGAAGCGAGCTTTAATTTCTAGATTATGTTTGCTTGGCTAGAAGATTCCTTACCATGCTGATATTCCATCAACCTTCTTCATTTTGATATTTTAAGGATGAATTGGATCTGCGTTCTTCAATAAATCACCTTTTGAGATCTGAAATGGAATTCAACCTTTTTTCATAAATCATCTCATTTAACTTATATTTGAATGGTAAAATTAAGCTTTCCAATCTATTGCATAACCCCACTCTTTCTGTAACCTATTAGTTAGCTATAAGTAACCTAAATTACCTCTTCCTATCACTTTTCTTTTCACCTCTGAAATATCTCAACTTACATGCACATGAGCTCTTATTTCTCTTCGATTCATTTGAATTCTCTTTAGCCCTTTGTTACTTTTTCTACCTCCCTCGTTTGTCTTCCTTAAGTAATAAATACTTAAATTTAAGAGGAAGGTGAGTTGTTATGGGTGTGGTAAATTTGTTTTCCTTCTAATTTCAATTCAGATTTCAAAAAATATTTAATAATTTGTGAGTTTCAACTTTTTTTTTAAAGGATGTTGATATTTAGTGTCTTTTAGCTTGATTTTTCCTCTTTAAAGAAAATATTTTCTAAACAAAAAATGTCATTCATACATCTAAAATGTTGCCTAAATAAGTGTATGACTTGAGATATTCTATACAAATGTAAATTCTTTACACCGCAATGAGTGTTTGGCTTCTAATTAATGTATTGAAATTAAATGGGATTCCCGATAAATGGTATGATTTTATAGAAAATAGGGTTGATTTTCTTGTTTTTCAAGCATGGTTAATTTTATAAACTTGTTAAATATTGTCATGTTGCTATGCTATGTTTTGGTTTAGATGTGATAGGATTTTTGGTGTGGATCAAAGGGAGGGAAGCATTGATTGTGTAAGTTATTTGCTTAAGCTTCAAGTAGCATTGAATTTATGAAGGAAATAAGGCTCGACTTAAGGGGTTATTAAGCTCGAATGTAGGATATTCAGTCTAGAACTTTAAATGATTGGATAACTTTGAAAGCTTCGGTAAACATTCAAAGGTTCTAAGTAAGTAAATTACCCCGGGCACTTCCTAGCTACAATATAATCTCCAAAAGAGAGAAACTCAAGTGTTTAACTCGTGATTTTTATTCAAATGATCTTCCTCACATGCATGTACAATGAAATAGGTATATATATAGGAGAGTTAGCCAACTTAAGTGTATAAAACTAGCTGGTTCCCTACTTAATTCAAGCTAGTTTTAACCAACTTGAATTAAGCTTATATAATACCTAACCCTAGTTGTAATATCATCATTTAAATGATATTAATGAAAAACATTACAAAGCATTACAATCAACTATGGTACGTACATAAAATTACAACAAAACCCTAGCTTACATGAAATATATCTTAGGGTTTACAACAAGTCTAATATAACTAATGAGATCACCAACTATATATTATTGCACTATCATCCCATGTATGCCATAGCTTTGCATGCTTTTATTGCATTGTGCACTTTAAGTATCTTCTTGTATCTTGACTTCTTCACCTTGCAAATAAGTAGCATACCTGCAAGAACATCTTGAAGTATTTTTAATATCAAGGATAGAAATATTATCAAGAAGATTTAAGATGATCGGCTCCATTATTAGAAATGCTAATTCTTCATTATCTTGAGGATCACTAGATGAACCTGCATCATTCTCCCCAAGCTGAGAAGAATTTGTCCTCAAATTATAATCACTATAATAAGGAGACAAATAACTAATATTAAATGTTCTTGAAATTCCTCCATAATGATCTAGAAGTTCAAGTCCATAATCATTATCCCCAAACTTTCTTTCACTCAAAAATGCTTTATCCATAAGCTCTTGTATTTGTTTTTGTAATTCCTTAGCTTCATTTGGGTTACATCTATAAGCATGTTTATTTGGAAGAGGCACTCCAGGAATAAGATCGATAGCATGTTCTATACCTCTTTTAGGTGGTAATCTAGGAGTTAAGTCATCTGGAAATACATCATGATACTCATTAAGTAGCTTATTTAGATTAGGATTATTATGTTGTTACTCCCCAAGTTTAGATTCTTTAGCAACTAAGGCATAACAAATTCCCTCTTCTTCTATGCATTTTTCCATAGCCTTTGCATGTAGAAATAATATCTTTTTATCATCACATAAAGGCATATTATCACATAGAGAGGGTGTTGATATATACAATTGTTTTCCTTTTTTTATAACATATTCATTAGTTACTCCATCATGAGTTTCTTTTCTATCACATCTCCACAGATGTCCTAAAAGTAAACCACAACCATCCATAGTGAATACATCACACAAAATTTCATCATGGTAGTCTCTAATGCAAAATGATATTAGGCTTTGTTTGTTTACCTTATCTCCTTTATCTTTGTTAAACCATTATAAAGAATAAGGATTAGAATGACTAGTAGTCTCTAGCCCAAGCTTTTTGACCATTGCTTCACTAGCAATGTTTGTACATGAACCACTATCAATATTGAGTCCACAAACCGTATCACCTATTTTACATTTAGTTTTAAAAAAATTCTCTCTTTCAGTAGGTGTCACATTAGGTTGGAATTGTAACACTCTTTGAAGCACAAAACATGGGTCTCCTTCTTCCTCACCCATGGTTAAAATTTCATTAGGATATTTAATTTCTAGGTCATCATCTTCACTACATGGTTCCATGTCCTCTATTTCACTTAAGGCCAAAGCCCTTTGGTTAGGATAATCTCTAGCAAAGTGTCCATATCCTTTACATTTAAAACATTATTTATTAGAGATATCAACCACTTTCTTTTTACCTTTTTCATCTCGGTCAATTTTTTTATCATATAAGGATGTATATTTATGTATATTTAGGCATGATTATATTTGAATATAGTTTAGATGACTCATTAGATTTAACATAATCCTTGGTTGATTTTTTTTTTTCAAACTTTAATGCCAACTTAATCAATTCATCAAGAGAATCATATGCAAAAATATCAACTTTATCACGTATCGAATTATTTAGTCTACCTAAGTATCTAGAACATTTTTGCTCCTTTATTTCTTGTACATCACATACAAGTGCTAGTTTTTAAATTTTTCTATAGTACTCCTCTACACTAAGTAATCCTTTCTATATGGTTGTCATTTCTACATACATATCTTGTTCATACTTCCTAGGCACAAATTTTCTTCGTAGGTGCTTTTTAAGTATTTCCCATGACTTAATTTTTTGATTTCTCTTGCCTTTCTCTTGTATTTTTTTATTTTTCATACCAAATCCTACCAAATATTTTAAATTTAAGAGTAGCAAGCTTACATTTTATTTCATCATCATACTCTTTGAATTCAAAAATAGCTTCAATCTCATGCAACCATTCAAAGAACAATTCCGCATTCACTTCACCATAAAAATCATGGAGATCTAGTTTGATATCTTGATCCTCATTATGTGTATATCCTACTTGGATTTGATGTGGTCTCCTATGCTTTCTTTAGCTATGAAAAACTATCTCCTCTTCTCCATCATTGACGTAGTCCATTTTTTCATGCACACGTAATCTTTTAACATTGATAGCATGCCTCATCATCCCCTCTACACTATCTTGTGTGGCTTCCATTTGATTTTGCAATGGTTGAAGCTTGTCTTGCTTGGCTAACTTAGCTTCTACACTTTGCAGTTGTTGCAGTAATGCTGCATGAGTCTTAAGTTGGATGTCCATTCAGGTGGTTAGACTATTGATAGATTCTACCAATACCCTTACATCTTCACTAGTCATTGTGAAGTTGAAAAAACAAAGCTCAATCTTCAACAAAGAACAACAACCAAGGTGTTCCTAATGGGTTTACTTGCATTCGAGAGATATAGGACAGTTCTTACAAAGGTTTAACCAAATCTTGATGGCTTATTTAATGGTGTGGTCATGTAAGAGTTAAAGAGATGTGGTTGAATAGGTTTTCATAACTCTTAGGCTGGTGAGGAGGTTTTCTTAGTGGAAAGTAAGTAAAGTCATGTAGAATATAAGGAGAGTATGTTGAATGGATAAGTATATTCAAGTTGAAGATGCTATATTAAAGGAACTCGAAGAGTGGAAGAAGAGAAAAGGAGAGTATGTGTTGAAAGGGTAGGAGATGAATGATAAGAATGTTGCAGGTAGTAGTCGAACCAAATGGAAATTGCTTGGGGTGAATGCATCTTGGAAGAAGAAATGTTGGAAGAGTCGAAAAGTAGAAATGGGGGGAGAAATGCTGGACAAGTCGAAGGGAGAAATGGGAGGAGAAATGCTAGAAGAGTCAAAGGGAGAAATGGAATGAAGGGAGACATTGAAGAAGGAAGATCTTCTTCGGTTGATGGTAGGAAGATCTTCAAGAAAAATTGGCACAAGAAAGATATTTAACCAAGAATCAAGTTGAAGGTTTAAGAAAAGGATGAAGATATACTATCTTGTTAAGTTTCTTGGATGAATGGAATTCTTGCATGCAACAACAAGAATGTTGAAGATGCTGAATGGCCGAAATAACCAAAAAAAACTACAAGAGCTTTGATACAAAAAATAGTGTGGATCAAAGGGAGGGAAGTGTTGTCAGGGTTGAATTTATGAAGGAAACAAGGCTCGACTTAAGGGGTTGTTAATCTCGACTGTAGGATATTCAATCTAGAACTTCAAATGATAGGATAACTTTGAATGTTTCAGTAAATATTATTAGGTTCTTAGTAGGAAAATTACCCCAAACACTTCCTAGTTCGAATATAATTTCCAAAAGAGAGAAACTCAAGTATTTAACTTGTGATTTTTATTTAAATGATCTTCTTCATATGCGTGTACAATGACATAGGTATACATATAGGAGAGTTAGCCAACTTAAGTGTATAAAACTAGCCGGTTCCCTCCTTAATTCAAGCTATTTTTAACCAACCTGAATTAAGCTCATATAATACCTAACTCTATTCATAATATCATCATTTAAATGATATTAATGACAAACATTACAAATCATTAAAATCAACTATGGTACATACATGAAATTACAACAAAACCCTAGCTTACATGAAATATATCATAGGGTTTAAAACAAGTCTAATATAACTAATATGATCACCAACTATACCTTGTTGTATTGTCATCCTATGTATACCATAGGTTGGCATGCTTTGAATGCTTTATACACTTTATGTATCTTCTTATATCTTGACTTCTTCACCTTGCAAATATGTAACATACGTGTAAGAACATCTTGAATTATTTTCAATATCAAGGATAGAAATATTATCAAGAATAGTTAAGAGGATGGATATGAAGAGATTGTTGCTCGGTCTTACATCATTTTATGTCTTAGGCTTCAGAGCATGGATATGAAGAGATTGTTTCTCGATCCTTAAAGGACAAGGGTTTAGGGCTATGCTAGCCTTTTTTTCTACCACTATACTCTTTTATTTCATTTTAACCTCCTCTTATTTAATTGAATAATTTCGGGACCATCAAGGTTCTATTTTTGAAACACTTACTTTAGGTATCTATACACCCAAATTCTTATCCACTCTAATTTCAATGTGTTTACTTTGTTCTTTCAACCTTATATCGACTAATTTATGGGTACCTAACACCTATCATGTATTAGGTGCAGCTGTAGCATCCCTTTTTTCTTAGGTGTATTTAGTATTTTTTGTTGCTCCCTAATGTGTTCAAATGAAATTGTTTAGTAGTGAAAAATGGGTTTGCCACATTCCACTATTTTTTCTCTTCATTACAATTTTCTCTATAGTTTTTATGAATATTACCCACATTGAAGACCTCTTTTAATAGGACAATACCCAGACTTTTCGACCTTGCTTCATTATAGTGTTTGCCTTGTAACTCTTAAATACCACTGATGGTTTTGATCACTCCACCTTTATTCTTGCCAACATTTTTTTTATTAATCTTCTCCTATCTTTGTAGCCCTTTAGCCCTCAAGATCTTTTTCCTTTCAACAAGAGGCATTATTGTCGAACCCTTATAAACGAAATTGAAGAGACTAAGTAGGATAATTCCTTATATTATGAGGACATGCCCTTGAAGATTCTAAACACAAGGTTATGCTAGACCTTAACAAGTTCTAACCCACTCATGAAGGCTCTCTACAGTTACCATAGAGAAAAGAAAGAAAACTGGTAGATAGAGAAAAACATGCATGAGATGCATCCCAAGCTCTTCAATATAGATATGTTAGGTATCAAGGTTTTATCCTTCTAAGGGGGTTGTACCTATGTAGTGTAGTGTCAATTCCATTGGAAATAATCACCAATATAACCTTTCCTTACATAAGAATTATTTTCACACCAACCATTATATTATATTTTAGGGATGCCGTCTCTTTTAATGAGGTAGTAATGTAATGCTCTGAATTTTTATCTAATGCTTATCCCAATTAATCTATATAAGCTAACCTAAATCCTAACCTTAGATAATCAATAATTTTATCTTATTGAAATTCCTCGATCCTAAATAATGTCCTGATTCTAATTTTCAAGTCATTAGCCTAACTCTAAGCCTGAGTATATGGTAAATAAAATTTTAAAATTAAATATAAAAAATGTCAACCAAAACCTAATGTTAATCATAAACCCAACAATTTTTTATTTTTCCTTTTTCCTTTTTCTCTTCTCTTTTCATTTAATTTTTTCTTTGTTTTTAATTCTTTTGTATCTTATTCCTCACCAAACTCCTAGTCAATTTCCCTTCTTTCCTTTCTCTCTCTCCAGCATGCCATCCCATCTCACCTTCCTTTCTTTTCTCCTTTTCTCCTACCTGGCACCTCTAGCCCACACCCTTTTCTTTTCTTCTCTTTTTTACGCCCTTCTCTTTTTTCTTTTTTTCCTTCCCACATCAATGTCACCCCTTCATCCCTTCTTCCTTCCCATTTCCCCTTTTCCATGTCCATTCTTTGCAAAACATGTATAATCCCCAATGCTATTTTATCATCCTCTTATTCAATCCTCAATCATGTAGCCTGCCCTATGCCCTAAACAACCCTTCACTCTTCACTTTCCCCCTTTGCAAGGCTAGCCCATCCCATTATCATCATATTCTCCTTTATTTGCTTCCCTTCCCTTCTCAGTCAATTTCCTTACCTATCTCGATGATGCATATATATGGATACAAACCCCTTATCCAACATATCTTTTTTATTCTCTTTTATCCTCTTTCTTTTCCTACCTAAAACATATTTGAGCATCCCCCAACCACTCTTGCTCTATTTTTCTACACATTGCCACAACACCACCCATCAATGCTAAAAACACCACCTTTTCCATTGCTAAAAATCTTGGTTGAGCTCCCTTCCCATTCCACTTACATGACCTTGCTCATAATTGATCATTCTATCATAACCAGCCCTTATTATAGCCTTTCTCTTTTCCTCCCCCATGCCCTAGAACCTAGACTACCCACAATCTTATCGCCACCTATCACCACAAGCGCCATTAATACTATGAGCTCCTTCATCTTCCCTTCTCCATTTTCCTATGACATGCTGTTAATGAAATCCCTCAACCCCACCTTCCTTTTCATTCCTTTCTTTTCTCTCTCTACCTTGCCATTTTTCACCCTATCCCTAAGTCAAAGAAACCCTACTTCTACCACCCCTATGTCACAAGACATCAAACATAAAGACTCATTAACTTTCCACACATGGGATATCATAAAAACATGGACATGGATATGAATAAACACTCAAAATCAACGTTCATGAATATACAATGTTCTTACCTTCATATTATGTTAAACCAAAACAACATAACAACACCAGAGTCATTTATCATTTCATGCATAACTTCACATATCAACACATCAAGGATATATATTATGATATATTACCTTCATATATAATTTTATCCTTACCAAAGTGGTTATGGTCTTTATATATGCATGGCCTACACCTCCTCCTCTACTATCATGGAAATATTACACGGAAATAGGGACACACAATTTAAACTTTCCTTTCTTTTATTTACTAAAAAGAAACTTTAGCACAAGGAAATGTAAAACAAGGGAAAGGAAGTGGAGGTGACAAAAGTGGGAAGAGAATGGTGCTAGTGTCACATGGCAATGGTAGGTAATGGAGGTGACAACGATGTGGCGATAGTAGGTAATGGATGATTTGGCTTCAAGTTTAACGTCTCTAGGTTTCTTGGCTCAAATCTCATAAAAAAAAACAAGTATAAGTAACATGACAATCAAGAAAACCACTAGGTCACCTTGTTGGATTATCTCTACCCCCATATCACTAAATTCCTCCAATGTTTAATTACCCACCAAAGAAGAATTCAAAAAGTATGATGTCTTCCTACTCAAAGCATCTGCCACAATGTTGGGTTTATCCTCGTGGTATATCAACTTGATGTTATTCTCCTTCACCAACTTTAGCCAACTTGTCTACCTAATATTAAAATCCTTTTGAGTGAATATATATTTTGAATCTTATGGTCGATGAAATACTTTTATAGCATTCCATACTCTAAAGATTTTCAATGTGAAAATAATTGTGACCAATTACAAATCATTTGCCTGGTAGTTCTACTCGTGTTGCTTTAGCTGGTGGGAAGTGTAGTCAAACACCCTAAAATTCTCCATCAACACACACCCTAAACTATGATTAGATGCATCACTATAGACCTTAAAACTTTCTGATCCCGTAGGTAGAGTTAAAATTGATGCCAAAGTTAGGCACTTCTTTAGTTCCTAGAATGTCCCCTTACAAGTATTATTCCACTAGATCCAGTGGTCCTCTTCAAAAAATTTGTTACGGGGAATGCAACCTTTTAGGATATTTTAAATAAAGCACCAATAGTACCTGCCCATACCCAAGAAGCTACAAACATTAGATACATTCATAGGTGCCTTCCACTATGTAACTACCACAATTTTAGATGGATCGACGATGACTCCTTTTGCAGACACTAGAATCCACATTGAAGAGTTTAACATGTCGAAGATTCTCCCTAGAGAGATATAATATGGTGTGTAGGTGATTCTCATGCTCCTCATTACCTTAAGAGTACATTAAGATGTTGTTGATGAAAAAAACTACAAATTAGTTGAGGAATGGCCTGAAGATAATTGTCATTAGAACCATAAAGACAATAGGTACATTAATCACATGACATCCAACACAAAAAATATTAACCTTCCACACAAGAAATCTCATAAAACTATCAACATGGATATATAGAAACACTTAAACTGAACATATTCAAGACTACACTACTTTCTTACCTTCACCTGCTGTCAAGACAAAATTATATATACAATAGTAAAGTTATTTATCATTTCATGCATGTCATCATATATCGACACATCAAGGGCATATATTATAATATATTAAAACCTTATCTATTACTATATCTATAACACCCCAAAATTCATTATTTTTTATACACAAAAACACTTAAATTAAAACCTGCGAATTCTGGGGATATTACCACCTCACTTAGTACTAGATCGGTTCACTCTGACCATTCCAATACAAAGTGCTAAAGCTAAAAAGGATTATCATCAAACTTAAAACAATAGTTAATAAAAGAACTAGAAAGATCAAAACATCAAAATCAGAGTATGCGTAAAAGAATCATAAAATAGAGTGCAGGGTCAAAAATTCTAGAAAGAGAAATAAAGCTTACAACAGACAAAAGTTTCATCTAGATACAAAGTAATAAATTATAAGAGGGAAAATTTGATACAAAAGAAATACAAAAGAAAATAATATAACATGATAAATGTATCCGACCACGCCACTCTCGATCTTTAAGCCAAACACATGCTCAACGCTCAACCTCACCTAATGCGTTGTGAACATCAAAGGCATCGAAAAACACATCCCCCACCTGCATAAAGTCAGAAGGGATTTCTGCTTATGGGAATGAACAACACCTATAAAAAGGGTGATCAGTACACTACGTACTGAGCAAGGTAACCATGCACTAAGGCCGACACACAAAATCACATAAACCATGTAGAATAATAAAAATAGCATAAGGTCCAACATGATAACAAAATGGCATACGATCATTTAGGTAAAAATACAAATGGTTATTTATTGTCTGAATTAATTAATTCATTCATTAATCTCTTATCAGAACTCATTTTCACACAATGTATACTTATCAATCCATATAAGTACAAGAACCTCCCACAATTTTAGTCAGTGGCTTAATAACATATAGGGCATCATGCCCTAACCACTATTATATCTAGCAGATCAGTCACGTATGCAGTGAAAACCCTAACCACTATTCCTTTCCATTGGATCGGTTCAATTCTTCCTCACATGGTGTTCTACTATAAGTACTTAGTGTCTTTTATATATCTTAGCAAACTCATATTTGGTTTATTAAGCTCAGAATCCCCCACTTTTATAACCGGTGGATCTGATACACATAGGGCAACATGTCCTAACCACTATTATATGCCGGTGGATCGGTCTCTAAGGCACCCCGACACCTAGCCACTATTATGTTGGTGGATCGATCTCGGACTGGCTCAATACTCTTCCACTTTACATTATTAATGTATTAAGTATCTTATTCAAAAAATTTACCCCTAAGTATGCATAACTAACTTCCTCTATGCTTATTCTTTAATAGGACCCGTCTCACATTGTAAGTCTCACACACGTCCTAACTTGGCCCAACATCTATTCCTCTTTACCCTGACTCACGTTAAAGCCTATTTTCCACATATGTGGTTCAAGGCCCATTACCTTACACTTCAAAGTCCACCGATTGTCTCACTCTAGGGTTTTATTCTGAAATACTAATTTAGACCTAAATGGCCCATCCTACTCCACCTTATACAACTTAAATTATTTTAACACACCACCTATTACAAACCATAGATTTCACCTTTATACCACACTTTCCCCACCAAGTACACGTATGACCACAAAAATGCTAAGTAACCACACCAAACCCTAACCAGTCACACCAAACCCTACCTTGTTCTCCTATGTACCCTTATATGGTCCCTCATACCCTTTTTCATTCCAAGCATTCCAACACCCAAACAACACTACCATCAACTTCCCCACACCTCATATCAACTTTCCATACATAAAATTTACCCTCATGCAGACTTTATACCTCTCATGTAACCCTTCGAGCTTTTTCATGCAAAACCCTAAAACTCCCACATGAAACCCTAAATTCCCCATGCAAACCCTAGATTCTTCCATGCAACCCTAGATTCCCCCACTCATAGTCATACAACACATAAGTCAACTCCACCTCATTTCACTCCATATCAACATATTACAATAACCTAGCATGCATGTCTTATGGGCCACAAAATTTCACATTAAAAACACAACTTATACATATTAAACACATGCCATAATTAATCACATGAACATACCTCCACTCCAAGTCATACAGCACGTAAATTAGTTATAACAAGGCATGTAAAAACACATTACATAGAAGCAGCCTTAGCTACACCCTTATCTAAAACGACACTGGTCTTGGAGCACACTCCTACGCCTTCTTAGGATTTTAACTGTTATCACCTATATGAGGAAAACGCTAAAGATTAGATTTTCTCCTACCAAAAATACTATTATTTACTAATTTTTTCTAAGACTAGGTTTTTGATAAAATAATAACATATTAATAATAATGATATTAACTAACTCCTTATTTTGCTAAAGATATTAGAAATAATAGTAATATTGTAGAAGTTGATAATATAAGGTTGAAGACATTACCCCAATAATATTAATAATGATACTAATAATAATAATAATAATAATAATAATAATAATAATAGTAAAACTAATAATAATAATAATAATACTAAAAATACCAATAATAATAATAAATATGATTTAAAATAAATGGTGGGATAAAGGCTTCGACACTTCACCAAAATAATACTAATAATGATATTAATAACATTAATAATAAAAATAGTAATAATAATGATAATGAAATAATAATAGTAATTACAAAGTACTAATAGTAATTATAATAATAATAATAATAACAACAACAACAATAATACTAATAATATCATAAAACAAGAGTAAGGTAAAGTTGGGTTTTGACCCTACTTTAAAAAAATAACAATAATAATAATACTATTAATAATAATGATGATGATGATGATTATGATGACAATTATAATAATGATAATAATAATATCACATAATACTAATAATAATAATAATCAATAATAATAATAATAATAATAATAATAATATTCAAAATAAGAGTAGAATAGGGCTTCGGCCCTCAATATAAATAATAATAATATCATTAGTAATAATAATAGTAGTAATAATAATAATAATACATTCAAAACAAATAAATTAAATTAAAATAAAATAAATAAGGCTTGTACAAATAGCAAA
Organism: Tamarix chinensis; assembly: GCA_030549775.1. Taxonomy (NCBI): domain Eukaryota; kingdom Viridiplantae; phylum Streptophyta; class Magnoliopsida; order Caryophyllales; family Tamaricaceae; genus Tamarix; species Tamarix chinensis. The sequence continues at coordinate 68,765,535 of CM060181.1, forward strand.
AAAGGTTGTGAGGTTTTAAGGTTCCACCTTAGGTTGGTGGCGACAGGCGGCACCAGCGGTGGTGCATGACAGAGGCAGCGGTAGCCGAAAAAAGAGAAGAAAAGGGGAAAAATTGAGGGCTGGGAAAAGGAGAGGGAGAACGAAGGTGGAAGTATGGGTGTTTATAACTTTCTAGATGCAAACGACTAGAATGAGGGTGGCAGCGCAACCAATGGTGGCAGCACACAAGGGCACTGGTGGTGGACGAAGGGGAAAAAGAAGAGAAAGAGAGGACAGGGAGAAAAAGGAAAAGAAGAGTAGGGGAGATAGAGGAGGGTCTGCAGGTGTTTTTAGGAAGTGTAGGAGGCAGTGGTAGCGGCGGATGTGGTAGTGGACGATGGTGCGAAGGGTGGAAAAGTCGGAGAAGTGGTTGATTGAGAAGGAAACTTTGCACAACCAGCGTGGCTCATACATGAAAAATCAAGGGAGAAGGGTGGTTTAGTTAGTTAGAGGGAGGTGCGAGGAGTACTTAGGTGGGTAGAGTAGGCGGCAAAGTTGGTCGAGGGCAGTGGAAAAAATTTTCGAGTTCAAGATGGTTAGAGGTATTTATAGAGCTTAAATGAGACGGTAATGTCTGTGGGATGACGCAGGAATAGGGCAGGTAGGGTTAGGGTTCACCGACGCCATTATTTGGTTGGTAAAATTCAAGTCGTGGTAGGGATGTTTGCATAGGAAAAGGAGGGTCGTGCGTTAGAAAGAAGGGAGGTGGGTTGGTTCATGCTGATTGGAAAGTTGGGGGGGGGGAAGATAAAAGAAGGAAAATGTTTGGTCAAAATGGGTGTAACCGATGGCATGATTCTTGGAGGAGTTGTAGGTCAACCGCGAAGGAAGGAAGAAGAAGGAGGAGGAGGAGGAGGACTGGACCAGCCGATTGGGGAAAAGAAAGAAAGAAAAGGATCCAGGCCAGGAACGTTAAAAAAAGAAGAAGAAGGAAACGCGGTGTCCTCGGCCGATGAAGAACAAAAGAAAATGATAAGAAAATGGTTACAAGAAGTCAAACCCATTTCAAGGGAAAAAAGAGGAAAAGAAAACGAAAAAGGAAGAAAAGAAAGAAAAGAAAGAAAAAGGAAAGGAAAATGGGAAAAATAAAAATAGGTAGGTTGGGTATTTAAATTAATTTAGATATTTTGGATATTTAAAAATAATAATATTTAAATAAATAATATTTAATTTCATTTTTAGGGTAATTTAGGGTTTTTGAAAGATTTTTCCTAAATTTCATTTTAATTAGTTAAACACCCTAATTTTCCCTCATTAAAATATTTACAAAATTCTTCTTAATTTTCCCTCATTAATTTCCTCTTATTTTAATAAAAAATAACTAATTTAATTAATTTTCCTAATAAATCCATATTTAACTAAAATTCTTAATAATTAGGCTTTGGGGCGTTTCAATACTACCCCCTTAAAAATAGAATTCGTCCCCAAAGTCTCCTATAGTTCCCTAGGGTTAAGGCTAGATCATTCTATGTAACCAGGAATACCATATCACCACCAATTCATATGTCAACTACCCCCTTAAAAACAAACTTACTAAGGATGATTAAATCAAAGGAAACATGTATCCACATAAAAGGTATAATGAACATACTTGGAAAGACATCTAGCTGGCGGTCAGCCTTCGCCCGGCTGATCATATTTAAGTGCCCACCTGACTGGCTTCCTTTCTAAGAAAAGGGTATGGATCCTTGAGGTCATCTCCTGAAAGCTTGGTCTGCATCCTTAGTTGGAACAAGCACCGGTTGCTAGAACTGTGAGGATAAAATGCGGTCGTGCTACAGGTACCTCTGGCTCTGAAACTGTTAGGAGCGAAAAGGTCCTTGACATTCAAAAGATCTATGGCCTTACCTACCACAGTTTTGGCAGGTCACGAGTCTAGCTCCACAATCCCAACCCGAATGACTATGCTCGAATCTTTTACATAAAAATTCCCTTGGGGGTCCTTGGCCTCTACCACGATCTGTTGGTAGGAGTCTAGTATAACCTTCCTCGGGTTTCCTCTTTCAAATGATAATGGTTTGTTTCTAGATCAAGGTGGCAGAAATGCAAGCTCTCTCGTTCAAAGTTGCTAAATCAGTAAAGGGAATGGCACTCAGCAATCGATGGATACTGGAGTCAGCCCCTTCTTGAAATGTAACACCACTGTAAACTTATTGGCAGCAATACCTGGGGCAAATTGGATCAACTTGGTGAAGCGAGCATGATACTAGCAGATTGTCATCGTCCCTTGTGTGAGTTGCATAAATTCCCAAATCTTGTCCCTCTTCAAACTCTTAGGATAAAACCTTGTGTGAAGAGTAGTCTTGAATGCCTCCTACATAGCCGGAGGTCCATTTTGGGTATGATTCTCCACCCACCAGGCGTTTGCTACGCTCTTGAGGAAAAATGACAATCCAATGCTTCAAAGTGCGATCAATGTCTCAAATCCACCCTTCGAGGTCTACTAGGTCCTCCTCGCCAAAGTAGGTAGGAGAGTGATGTCCAATGACCCTCTGAAGCCATGCCTCACCAAAGCCCTCAGTAAGGTGAGGTTGCAGGGCAGGTACCAAGGGTTGGCATTGGACAAACTCCATGAGTGCCATAAAGGCCTCCTCCAAACAATCTACTTGGTCGTTCAATGCCTTTGATAGCTATAATATAAAAATGAGGTTTAAAATGAACCCACTGGTCAGAAGCACTCACATCAAGCATCTCCCTTATGGGGAAAACCCTAATCTACCCTTCCATTCCCCATAGTAGTCGGGCTCTAAAATTCCAAAAACAGAAGGGATTCATTATAGTGGAAAACACTTTGAAATCAGATAAAAACTTTGTAAACCAATTTTTTTTAAAATTGATACCAACTTGTAGTATCAGCTTAAAATTTTTAAAATCGAAAGAACGGTCAAAACTGAGTCTGATACCAACTTGTAACACCCCAAAATTCACTATTTTCTTTAAACAAAAACATTTAAATTAAAACCCATAAATTAAGGGGATGTTACCGCCACACTTAGTACCAGACTGGTTCACTCCGATCATTCTAGTACGAAGTGCTAAGGCTAAAAAGGATTATCATCAAACTTAAAACAAGAGTTCGTAAAAGAACTAGAAAGATCATAACATCAAAAATCAGAGTATGCATAAAAGAATATAAATTAGAGTGTATGGTCAAAATTTCTAGAAAGAGAAATAAAGCTTATAAGTGACAAAAGTTTTATCCAGATACAAAGTAATAAATCATAAGAGGGAAAAGTTGATACAAAAGAAATATAGAAGAAAATAAAATAACATGATAAGTGAATCCAACCATGCCACTCTCGAACTTTGAGCCAAACACATACTCAATGCTCAGCTATGCCTAATGCCTCGTGAACATCAAAGGCATCAAAGAACACATCGCTCACCTGCACAAAGTTAGAAGGGCCTTCTGCTCGTGGGAATGAATAGCACCCATAAAAGGGTGATCAATACATTATGTACTAAATAAGGTAACCGTGCAATAAGGTCGACACACAAACCATGTAGAATAATAAAAATAACATAAAGTCCAACATGATAACATAATGGCATACGATCAATCAGGGAAAAATACAAAGGGTCATTTATTAACCGAATTAATTAATTAATTATTCTCTTATCAAAACTCATTTTCACACTATGTCTTTTTATCAATCCATGGGACTATAGGAACCTCCCACTATTTTAGCCGATGGCTCGAACATATATACGACATCATGCCCTAACCACTATTATAGTTGGTGGATCGGTCATGTATAGGGTGAAAACCCTAACCACTATTCCTTACCGGTGAATCGATTTAGTTCTAGCTCGCATGGTATTCCATTCTAAGTACGTAGTCTGTTTTACATGTCTTAGCAAACTCAGATTTGGTTTATTAAGCTCGGAATCCCCCACTATTATAACCGATGGATGCGATACACATAGGGCAACATGCCCTAACCACTATTATATGCCAGTGGATCGGTCTCTTGGGCACTGCGGCACCTGGCCACTATTATGTTGGTGGATTGGTCTCAGCCCGGCTCAATACTCTTTCATTTTACATGATTAATATCTTAAATATCTTATTCAGAATTTTTACCCCTTAGCATGCATGACTAACTTCCTCTACGCTTATCCTCTAAAAGGACCTGTCTCTAATCGTAAGTCTCATGTACCTCCTAACTTGGCTCAACATCCTTTCCTCTTTACACTGACTCACATTAGAGCCTAGTTTCCACATATGTGGGTCAAGGCCCACTACCTTACACTTCAAAGTCCACCCAGTGTCTCACTCTAGGGTTTTATTCCGAAATCCTAATTTAGACCTAAATGGCCCATCTTACTCCACCTTAGATAACTCAAATAATCTTAAAACACCACCTATTATAACTATATATTTCACCTTTATCACCACACTTTCCTCACGAAGTACATGTATGACCACAAAAATGTGAAGTAACAACACCAAACCCTAACTAATCTCACTAAACCCTTCCTTGGTCTCCTATGTACCCTTATACGATCCCTCGTACTCTTTTTCATTCCAAGTATTCCAACACCCAATCAACACTACCATCACCTTCCCTTCACCTCATATCAACTTTCCATACATAAAATTTACCCTCATGCAGACTTTATACCTCCCATGCAACCCTTCAAAGTTTTTCATGCAAAACCCTAAAACTCCCACATAAAACCCTAAATCCCCCATGCAAACCCTAGATTCCTCCATACAAACCCTAGATTCTTCCATATAACCCTAGATTATTCCTTACAACCCTAGATTCCTCCACTGATGGTCATGCAACACTTAGGTCAACTCCACCTCATTTCACTCCATATCAACATATTACAATAACCTAGCATGCATGTCTTATGGGCCACACCATAAAATATCAAATGAACGTACCTCCACTCTAAGTTATACTACACGTAAATTAGTCATAACAATACACATGAAATACATCATATAACATGGCACATGGCATATTAAGCTTGTAAAAACATATTGCATACAAACATCCTTAGCTACAACCTTACCTAAAATGACACTGATCTTGGAGTACGCTCCTACACCTTCGTAGGATTTTAACTAGTCTCACCTATATGAGGAAAAAGCTAAAGATTAGATTCCCTCCTATCAAAAATACTATTATTTACTAATTTATTCTAAGACTAGGTTTTTGAAAAAAATAATAACATAATAATAATAATGACATTAACTAATTTCTAATTTTGCTAAAGGTATAAGAAATAATAGTAATATTGTAGAAATTGATAATATAAGGTTGAAGACATTACTCTAATAATAATAATAAATGATACTAGAAATAATAACAATGATAATAGTAAATATAATAATAATAAAGATACTAATAATACTAAAAGTACTAATAATAATAATAAACATGATTTGAAATAAATGGTGGGATAAAGGTTTCAACCATTCATCAAAATAATACTAATAATAATATTATTAACATTAATATTAAAAATAGTCATAAAATAATAATGAAATAATAATACCAATTACGAATTAATAATAATAATAATAATAATAATACTAATACTAATAATGTCCTAATACAATAGTAAGATAAAGTTGGGTTTCGACCCTACTTTAAAATAATAATACCAATTACGAATTAATAATAATAATAATAATAATAATAATAATGTCCTAATACAAGAGTAAGATAAATTTGGGTTTCGACCCTACTTAATAATAATAATAATAATAATAATAATAATAATAATAATAATCAAAATAAGAGTATAATAGGACTTTGGCTTTCAATATAAATAATAATAATATCGCTAGTAATTATAATAATAATAATTGTAATAATAATAATAATAATAATAATAATATATTCAAAATAGTTGAACTAAAATAAAATAAAATAAATAAGTCTTGTAGAAATAGTAAAAAAAGGGTTGTGAGAGTTTAGGGTTCCACTATAGGTTGGTGGTGACAAGCGGCACCAGCGGTGGTGCGCAGCAAAGGTGGTAGCCCGAAAAAGAAAAGAAAAAGGGAAAGGTTGAGGGTTAGTAAAAGGAGAGGGAGAATGAAGGTGGAAGTAGGGGTGTTTGTTACTATCTAGATAGAGAGGAGTAGAATGAGGGTGGCGGAACAGCCAATGGTGGCAGCGTACGGCTCCGGCGATGGTGGCTGAAAGGGGAAAAAGAAAAGAAAGATAGAAGGAGAGGGAGGAAGAGCAAAAGAAGAGTAGGGGAGATATAGGAGGGCCTGCAAGTGTTTTTGGGAAGTTTAGGAGGAAATGGTAGTGGGGGATGTGATGGTGGACAGTCGCGAGAAAGGTGGAAAGGGTGGAGAAGTGGTTGATTAAGAAGGAAAATTTGCATGGTCGGGCTGGCTCCTGTAGGAAGAATAGAGGGAGATGAGTGGTGCAGGGAGTACTTAGGTGCGTAAAGTAGGCAGCAAAGTTGGCCGATAGTGGTGGAAGAGAAGTCTAAAGTGGCGGTGGTGCACGAGAGTATATTTCAGGGTTTTGGGAAAAAAATTGAGTTCAAGATGGTTAGGGATATTTATAAAGCTTAAATGAGAGGATAAGGTTTATAAGACGACAAGGGAATAGGGCAGGTAGGGTTAGGATTCACCGCGGCATCATTTGGCTGACAAAATTCAAGTTGTGACAAGGATGATTGTGTAGGAAAAGGAGGGTCATGCACGAGAAGGAAGGGAGGTGGGTTGGGTCATGCTAACTAGTGAGTCAGGGGGAAGAGAAAGGAAGGAAAAAGGTCGGTCAAAATGGGCGTAATCGGAGGAGTGATTCTCAGAGGCCTTTTAGATCAACGGTGAAGGAAGGAACAAGAAGGAGGAGGAGGAGGACTGGACCGGCCGATTGAGGAAAAGAAAGAAAAGAAAAAGAACCAAGCCGGCTACGGTAAAAAGAAGAAGGAAACGTGACATCCTAGGCCACAAAAAAAGAAAATAAAAAGAAAGAAAAATGACCGCAGGAAGTGTGACCTGTTTGGGGGGAATGAAGAGGAAAAGGAAGAGGGAAGAAAAGAAAGAAAAAGGAAAGAGAAAGGAAGAAAGAAAAGGTAAAAGGGAAAAATAAAAATAGGTGGGTTGGGTATTTAATCTATTTTGGATATTTTAGATATTTCAAAATAATAATATTTAGATAAAATAATATTTAATTTCCTTTTTAGGGTAATTTAGGATTTTTGAAAGATTTTTCCTAAATTCCATTTTAATTACCAAAACACCCTAATTTTCCCTCATTAAAATATTTACAAATCTCTACTTAATTTTCCCTAATTAATTTTCTCTTATTTTAATAAAAAATATTTATTTAATTAATTTTCCTAATAAATCCTTATTTTATGAAAATTATTAAAAATTAGGCTTTAGGGCATTTCAGTATCCTTATTGAAGCACCTCTATTCTCTATATATGCATGACCTATGCATCCTTCAATTCTATCACAAGAATAATACCTAGAAATAGGGATATAGATAGTTTTGACTTTCCTTTCTTATTTGTTTTTAAACAAATGAAACTTTAACCTTAAGAAAGATAAAAGAGGATAAATGAAGTGGAGGTAACCATAGTGGGAAGAAAATGGTGTAGGTGGTGCACGGTTGTGTGGTAGCGATGGTGGTTGATTTAGAGAAGTGGGTGATGGTTGGTAGTTTAAGGTTAAGATAATGAAGGCACTAGTAATTGCTAGAGTTTGTTTTGGTTAGTGGTGGTGGAGCTGGTAGCCAATGGTGGTGTATGGTAGCTCACAATTGCGAGGGAGGAGAAATGAGGGCTTGTTAGGGTGGTTGCACTAGATGGGGTGCTTGAATAGGGTGGCTCTACGATGGTTGTGGAAAGGAGGGAGGAGAAAAGGATAGTGGTGGTGGTGGTGTGAATGCAGCTAGCAGCTAATATAGACACAAGAGGAAGGAAGAAGAGGACAAAAGGGAAAAGAGGTGGCACTACAAATGAGGATAAAGTGGAGGGAGAGAGGAGAAGTGGCAGGTGGTTGGTAAGGCGTAGATTGTGGCAATTGTGTAAGATATGATAAGGATGGAGGAAGGGAAGAGGTAGGCTTGTAGGTGGGAGAGAAGAGAAAAGAGAGGAAAGTGGATATTTATGGATGATAGGGTGGTTGAGGGAGAGGGGAAGATAATTGGGGAAGATCGGCAACATCAACATACATAGCTGTGTGGGGGAAATTTGTTGCATGAAGGTAGAGGGTAAGAGTGTAGGAGGTAGGTGTAGGTTGCAAGCTAGTGTGAATATCATTACATAACCATGAGAGGAAATGTGAGGAGATGCATGACCGGAGGTCTAGGATGTAGGACTGTGTCCAAAGAGGATGTCATAGTGTTAAAGTGGAAGGGGTAGGGTGTAATCCCCCAAAATTTTAGAAATCCTATAATTTAATAAATAACTTTTATTTAAAATAAATTAGCTTTTAAGATTATTTAATTTAACTACTTTATGGATTTTTGAGTGTACAAATTTGGATAGGAGTATTTAATAAATTAAAAATAAATATTTTATCATTTTATCACATTATTTTTAATTAAATAATTTTTCAAACTAATAATTACTAAAAGTATGAATTGTGAACTAATATATTAAATTATATTAAATGAAATTATTAAATTAAATTATTTATTAAAAGTATTACATTTTATTATTTTCTATGTTAAATTAAATTATTCTCCCCTACTTTTTCATTTCCTTTTTCTTTTCCTTCTCCTTTTTCTCCTTTTTCTTCTTTCTTTTCTTTTCCTTTCTTTTTCGCCTCCCTTGGGCCGCTCGGCCTGACCTGTCTCCCTTGCGCATTGGGCCTCGGCCTATCTCTCCCTCCCCCTTCCTTCCTCCCTCCCTCTCCCGCGTGGCCTGTGCAAGGCAGCCCACCTCTCCTTTCTTTTTCCCAGAATGGACCGACCAGCTCCCCTTCTTCCCTACGCCGGTCCAACCACCCGTTCGCACCCCTCCCTCTTCCTTTCTCTCTTCTGCCATGCCCAACCACTATTTTCTGCCATTATCGAGCACGTCGACCGCCTGCAACTGCCATACCCGGCCACCACCTACCTCCCTGCCACTCCCTTTCCCTTCCCCATCATTTTCTTTCCTCTTTCAAACCAAACCAACCCTTGGACCACAGCTCACATGCCCCTCTTCATTTTCTTCTTTTTCCCTCCTTTTCCCTTGCCAACTAACATCCCTGCCACCGTACTGCAGCGCCGACCGGCCACCGACTCCCCCTTTCTCTCCCTCTTCTTTTTCTTCTCCCCATCAGCAGCTCTTGCCCCATTTTTTGAGCCTTGTCTTCCCTTCCCCGGTCCTCTTCTCTCATTTTCTCCTTCTCCCATTTTTCCCCCGGTTTTTACTCATCGTCGCCAACCGCCACTTACACCGCCGCACTACACACCCTACGCCACCTTCTGCCACCACCTCCTGCTGCCCTAAACCATCACGCCACCCTCTCGAGCCCCTACACTTCCTCCCTTCTCCCCCTCTTCTTTTCCTCCCCACTTTTCTCCCTTATCGGCAGGCCACCTGCAACCACTTCTTCCACCGCCGTCCAGCCGCCTATGCCGCCACCAAACCCACGATTCGACACTCTACAACCTCCTCTACAATCCCCATACATTGGTTGGCTAAAACAAGTCCTCAAACCCCTTCATTTTCCCTCCTCTTTTCCTACCTTCTCAGCCTCTCCACCTCAACCCACCTCAGCAGCCATCTTCGCCGCCTCGCCGCTGCCGTCTCCACCCGCCAACAACCCATCCTTAGCCTCCACCTACACCCCCTCTTCACTTCTGCATCCTTACCTTGCCTCCAATCCTCCCCCATCTACCTCCTTTTCTAGCCTAAAGTCCCTAAATTGAGCCATCTCCTCTCCCTTTTATCTCACCCCCTTCGAACCCTTTTCTCCCCCTTATTATGCATGTGGCTCAAGCTGTTCGTGCAACGTGAGCTCCACATTGATTTGGAAATTTAATTATCTAAATTTTTTGGTTTATTAATAATTAATTAAAGTGTATTATTATTAAATAAATTTTTATCCTTTTTAATTTCCTACTTCTAATATAATACTTATTGATATTATTTTTAGGTGTTGAGTTGTTAATTAAGCTTGAATCTTTAATTGGGATACCGGCAAGGTTCAATTTTTGCGGGATTAAGGTAATAGTTAAACCTCGCTTAAATGCATGGAAAAATGTATGTTAGCACATTAGGGATTTTAGTATGATTTTATGCATGTTTTTTGTTTCCTAGTATGATATATATATATTATTGCTTATATTGATTGATAAAAAGAAAAGAAAAGAAAATTATGATAGCTTTTGTGCCATGTGTAGAGATGATACTTAAGGAATGAGTTTGATATATGATGGAAATATTAAATGCTTGTCTATGATGTATTATGTTGACAATGCATGAATAATATTATCGGCTAAGGGTATTTTAGTAATATGCTTATATTAGTATGTGATCTAATATATGTAGTTGCTAATGAGTATTATGTTGAATAATGACAAGTTGGTGGAGTTAAATGATAAGAATGAAGTGCTAATATTAGTATTTTATGTATTGGTGGTAAATTCATAAAAGTGGTATAATAAAGGGGTTAAGTGGTAATTTTATAAGTGAAAGGGGTATTTTGGAATTAAGTAGTAAAGGGGTATTTTGGTAAACTTGAAAGAAAAGGGTAAAACGGTGATTTTGTAAGCAAAAAGGTACTTTGGTAATTTCAAAAGAAAGGGGGTGAGATGATAATTTTATAAGTAAAAGGATAAATTTGTAAGTTGTAAGAGGAAAGGGTATCATGGTAATTTTATGATTAAATGACAAAATGATAATTTAATAAGTAAAGGGGGTATTATGGTAATTTCTAGAGAAAAGGGTAAAGTAATAATTTTGGAGTCAAAGGGCAATATAGTAATTTTATAAGTGGTAAGAATGGTAATTTTGGAAGTAAGGGGTAAAATAGTAATTTTGGATGAAGGAGGGTATTATACTAAACTGCAAGTAAAAGGGTAATATGGTAAAATTGAATGTAAGGGGGTAAAATGGTAATTTTTATAAATAAAAGGATATTATGGTAATTTGGAAGTAAGGGATAGAAGAGTAATTTTTTAAATAAAAGGATATTATGGTAAACTTGGGAGTAAGGGGTAACTTGGTAATTATGATAACGACAAAAGATAATTTGGTAATTAAATTATGATTATAGAAGGGCAATTGGATAATTATGATAATAGAGAAGGGTAATTTGGTAAATTAACCAATTAAAGGGCATTCTGGAAATTTTAATAATAGAGAAGGGCAATATAGAAATTATAAGAATGGAGAAGGGTAAATTAATAATTATAAATATGGAGAAGGGTAAATTAATAATTATAAATATGGAGAAGGGTCAATTAGTAATTAAAATTATGAACGAGGATAAATTAATAATTATAATTATGAAAAAAGGTAAATTAATAATTGTAATTATGAATAAGGGTAAAATGGTATTTATAATAATTGGAAAGGGTAAAATGGTAATTATAATAATTTAGAAGGGTAGAATGGTAATTATGACAATGGAAAGGGTAATTTGATAATTTAACCAACTAAGGGGCAATTCGGTAATTATGATGATGGAGAAGAGCAATTTGGTAATTTAAATGACTAAAAGGTGAGTTAGTAATTATTTAACCTACTAAAGGGGGGCAAATTGGTAATCATGATAGCAAAGATGGGTAATTTGGTGATTTATCCAACTAAAGGGCAAGTTGTTGGTTGCAATAAAAGGAAAGGGCAAAATGGTAATCTAACCAACCAAATGGGAGATATGTTAAGTGTAGCAATTATCAGGGGTGAATGGTGATCTAAAAATCGTCGGAGATAACTTAGTAACCTAAACCTACTAAAGGGTAATTTAGTAAATAAGCATCCTAAAGGGTAATATGGTAATTTGTCAAGTAAGGAAGAGATGACTTAGCAATTATATAAGTAAGGGGTAAATAAGTAATTTATACCTAACATGTCATTGTGATTGTGGAATTTCATAATATGATTCAAATAAGGTTGATTAGCAAGGTAAGAGTATTTGATAATTAGTAATTATCACGAGAACGAATCCTAATTCGGAATTAGATGAGATTGTGACGGCCTTAATGAATCTTTGTGTTATCTTGGATAACCACCTAAATAAGAAACGACTAATGATATTAGAACGATTGAAAGTGAATAAGTATCTGATTATTGTGCTTTTCGTGATCACTTTAATTAAGAAACTAATACTTAAAGTGAAAGGCCTCAAGATCGAGAATAGTGACTCTTTAGGGGTCGCTACCCTAAGGACGTGGTTTAGTCCACGATTATTCTGGTATTTGCTGGTGTGCCTTTGTGCCCAAGCCAGGTCCTATATCTTACTCTATCTAGCTCTACGGACCTAGTTAGAGAGTATGCATACTTATGGATTAGGTGTCCTTGTCGGTAGGGTACTGAGAAGCTTTATGCACCGGTACGACCAGGGTATCTTTGCGTTCCTGGGTTCGTGGTTGAAGGGTACTGAGTAGCTTGTATGCACTGGTATGACCGGTGTACCTTTGTGTCCCGGGTTATTGATCTCAAGTCGGAGGTAAATAAATAGAAATGTTCTGCTGCTTAAGGAAATGAAAAACACTAATATCGAAAGTGAAAGATTAATGAGCCAGGCCTAGTTTGATGAAAACCTGTTAGGGTTTCACGAAAGGATCAAAGATTAATCGAGCGCATTGTTCGATTCGTCGGTTCCGCCTAAGGAAAAACTCCAAAGGAAGACCCAAAGATTCAGAGGCACAGTTTGTACAATGACAATTGAAATTGACGAAAGAATGATCAAGACCAATCAAAGCAAGAGAGAGCAGATTCAGAGAAGAAGAGCAAGCAAGAGATTCGCCGAGAGAGAGAGACAAGTCGCGAGAAGAATCGTGGAAAAATCTGCAATGTATTCTGTCAAAAAGTTTTATGTATTACACATTATATGCCTATATATACCAGCATTACAGACCGTATAACGGAGCATATAAAATACCCGTACAATACAGCCTAGACAACACACAGCCCAACGAAACGGGAAGGAAGGGTCGACAATTCTTAGGCCGCAGAAATAGGTTCGACCAGCCCAAGATTACAACAATAGAACTCCCCAAATACAAGGTAAGTTTAGGACATAATTCCCATCAGCTAACTATTTGAGCTAATCGTGGTTATTAAGCATTGATTAATCCACAATCCAACTAGTCCATAATTAAGGACTGGGTGGTGGATTATACAACCGACCTAATTTCCATTAGTCAATTCGACCGGCAAATGTATCATATGGGATTACAATTAATTAACAAAAATTACATAATCTGCACACTCCAATTACATAATCTGCACATTCCAGCAGCTGCAACCAGAGATCCATAGAGTCCATATGCTGCATTACACTCCTATTTATCCACCAAATAAGACAAACAATTGTAAGTAAACAATTCACAGCAATTATCAAAATTAATTAAGTATAAATTTTTAAGATTCATATCATTGCCCTCTTCTTGAAAAGGTTTTACCTCTAAAACCTGAATAAGTCTCAGAAATGGACTAAGATCAGCCACATTAAAATCGTTGCTCACATTCCCAAATTTAACAGGTAAATCAATCTTATAAGCATTATCATTAATTTTCTCTAACACAGTAAACGAGCCATCTCCTCTAGAGTCCAACTTTGACTTTCTAAGATTTGGAAATCTCTCCTTCCTAAGGTGTACCCAAACTAAGTCTCCAGGTTTAAAAATCATTTTTCTCCTTCTTTTATTAGCATGTTCAGCCATCTGTTGCACTTTTTTATTAATCTGTTGACTTACAGATTCATGTAACCTTTTCATATTATTAGCTCTAGATTCAGCATCAAAATTTTGCAATTCAGCATGAGGCAAAAGACTCAAATCTAAAGGATTTAAAGGATTAAAACCATACACAATCTCAAATGGAGTTTTATTAGTTGTAGAATGCAAAGTCCTATTATAAGCAAATTCCACTTGAGTTAAAACATATTCCCATTGTTTAAGATTCTTTCCAAGGACAGCTCTTAACATGTTTCCTAATGTTCTATTTACTACCTCAATTTGTCCATCAGTTTGAGGGTGACAAGTTGTAGAAAATAATAATTTAGTACCTAATTTTCCCCACTAAAACTTTCCAGAAATGACTTAAAAATTTAACATATGTGTCTAAAACTATAGTCTTAGGAATACCATGTAATTTAACCACATTAGAAAAAAAATAATTCAGCCACTGCTACTGCATCATTTGTTTTATTACAAGGTATAAAATGAGCCATTTTACTGAACCTATCTACTACAACCATTATTGAATCCTTATCTCTATTAGTCCTAGGTAATCCTAAAACAAAATCCAAAGATACATCAACCCAAGGGTGGTTAAAGACAGGTAAGGGAGTATATAAACCAAATGGTTTTGAAGTAGTTTTTGCCTGCCTACAAGCAATACAATTGATACAATAATTTAAAACATCCTTTTTCATGTGTGGCCAGTAAAAATTATCAGTTAAAACATCTAATGTTTTCTGAGATCCTAGATTTTCCATTAACCCACCACTATGAGCTTCTTGAATTAATAAACCTCTGTAAGAACATGCAGGAGTACACAACCTATTCTCCCTAAACAAATAACCTTCATTAATAAAATACTTTCATTGTGTAGAAACTTCACACTTTTTATAAATTTCTTTAAAATAAATATCTTCTAAGTATAATAGTTTAATACTAGAAAAACCTAACAAAGTAGTATCAGCAGCATTTAATAAAGCATATCTCTTGAATAAAGTATCTGCAACTATATTATCACTACCTTTCTTATAATTAATTATACAAGGAAAACTCTCAATAAATTCTATCCATATACCTTGTCTTCTATTTAACTTTGATTGACTTTTTAAATACTTAATAGCTTCCTAATCAGTATTAATTACAAACTCTCTATGCCACAAATAATGTTGCCACACTTCTAAAGCTCTTACTAAAGCATACAATTCCTTTTCATAAGTAGAATAATTCAAAGTACTACCATTCAATTTCTCACTAATATAAGCTATTGACTTTCCCTCTTGAGAAAGTACATCCCCTATTCTTAACACTGAAGCATCACAATCTAATTCAAACTTCTTTTCAAAGTCAGGAAGACTCAACACAGGTGCTTGGGTTAATTTAGTCTTAAGTGTCTCAAAAGATTTCTGTTGTTCTAAACCCCAAGTAAACCCATTATCCTTCTTTGTTATGGCAGTCAAGGGAGCAGCTATAGTACTAAAGTTTCTCACAAATCTCCTGTAAAAAGATCATAACCCATGAAAACTTCTTACTTTAGTCACTCTTTGGCACAGGCCATTCTTGAATAGCTCGAACCTTATCTTCATCTACAGCTATACAATCTTTTTCTACCACAAATCCTAAGAAAACCACACTTTCGAGACAAAATCTAGACTTAGTTAAATTAGCATAAAGTTGTTCTGTCTTAAACACATTTAAAATAATCCTTAAGTGTTTCAGGTGTTCCTCTAAAGATTTACTATATATAAATATATCATCAAAATATACAACCACAAATTTTCTAATAAATTCCCTCAAAACATAGTTCATAAGTCTCATAAAAGTACTAGGAGCATTTGACAACTCAAAAGGAATCACTAACCATTCATATAATCCAAAATTAGTCTTAAAAGCTGTCTTCCACTCATCTCCTGGTTTCATTCTAATTTGATGATACCCACTTTTTAAATCTATTTTTGAAAATATAACAACACCATGCAATTGATCCAACATTTCATCAAGCCTAGGGATAGGATATCTATACTTGATAGTTATTTTATTTACTGCCCTGCTATCCACACACATCCTCCAACTACCATCCTTTTTTGGCATTAATAACACTGGTACTGCACAAGGACTCATAGACTCCTTAATGTATCCTTTACTTAACAGTTCAGAGACCTCTCTTTTTAATTCATTAACCTCTTCAGGATTAGCCCTATAAGCAGGTATGTTTGGTATAACAGCTCCTAGAATAAAATCTATTTGATGTTCTATTCCTCTTAATGGAGGTAATCCACTAGGAATGTCCTCAGGAAACAACTCACTATATTCTTCCAATAACTATTTCAGTGTACTAGGTATTTCTTCACTTATTCCTTTCTAACATTCATAACAGTCCTTATAAATCATCAAGTACACATTGGCATTTCTTTTCATTGCCTTTCCTACATCCTTGCCTTTAGCATAAAACCCAGAAGTTCCTTTCATGTCCTTTGAACTAATATCATTCTCCAAACTAGGTTTAGATAACTCCTTATAATCAGATTTAATTTTAATTCGATCCTCAAATATTTCTTTTGGAGTCATAGGTGCTAAGACAATCTTCCTATCGTCATTCTGTACTGTATACGTATTTTTATGACCATCATGTATTACCCTCCTATCATATTGCCAAGGTCTACCTAACAACAGGTGAGCAACATGCATAGGAACTATATCACATAAAACAGAATCTTCATATTTTCCTAATTTTAAATTTACTAAAACTGGTTGACTAACTTTGACATCTCCCAATTCATTAAGCCATTGCAATCTATATGGTTTTGGATGTTTAGTAGTTGTTAAACCTAACTTAGACACTAACAGAGTACTAGCAGCATTAATACAACTACCACTATCTATGGCCATGTTAAAGCACTTATCATCAATTAAAAATCTGGTATGGAATATATTTTCTCTCTGTATAGCATTAGAATCAGGTAATTTATTACTGTTTAAATCCCTATGAACCACAAAAAGATCCCTACTCACGGGTAATTCTATTTCTTCCTCTAGATCACTATCATCTTCTCTAACTACACTAACCTCTTCCTCTTCTTCTTCAGATTCAGATTCTATATCTCCAGACTCTCTAATTAAAATGTTTCTCTTGTTTGGACATTCAGAAGCTATATGTCCTAATCCTCCACATCTAAAGCATTTAATATCCCTAGTCCTTTTTTAACCATTCACAGGGTTTGTCATCACATTCTTACCCTTTTCAAACTTCTGTCCTACCTTAAGTTCATTGTTTCTACCCTTAAATTCAACTTTACTATTACTCTTCCAGTTTCTAGAAGTAGTTCCTCCAAAATTTCTCCTTACTGTAGTCTTAAACCCAATCCCAGGGGGTTTATATTGCCTAGATTTCCTTAATTGAATCTCTATCTTAGTAGCTATATTTACCATCTCATTTAAAGTCCCACAATGATATAATTCTACTTTATCAGCTATCTATGAATTTAATCCACTCAGAAACCTAGCCATGGTAGCATCATCATCCTCAATAACTCCTGTCTTAATAATCAAAACTTCTAATTCCTTATAATAATCATCCAATGTCCTCACTCCTTGACTAATAGTTTGCAACCTCTTATGCAATTCCCTATAATAGTAACTTGGTACAAACCTCTTTCTCATTAAATTTTTAAATTCTGCCGAAGTCTGTATAGGTAGTTCCCCACACCTTCGTCTAGTTAACACCAAATTATGATACCAAGAGGACGCATACTCAGTAAATTCTACTACAACCACCTTAATTTTCTTTTCTTCAGAGTAATTATAACACTCAAACAATAATTCTATTTTCCTTTCCCACTCAAAATAATAATCAGGGTCATTCCTGCCATTAAACCCTGGTATACTAAGCTTAAGATTATTCAAATTTCTATCAATGAACTCTAATTCCTTGTCTTGCCTACTGTTCTGTCTAGGCATCCTATCACTATTGTTAGATACTTGATCTTCCAACTCTTCTAGATTAGCTACGGGTGGAATTCTAATCCAAGGATCCATTGGAGCCCTTCCTAAAACTTCTGCTTGATTAGTTTCAACTCTGTTATGTTGCAATTCATTGATTCTTATTTCCTATTTTCCTATTCTTTGTTCTAGGTTAGCAGATAAAACAGCAAATTGAGCAGTCATTTGTTCTTGACAATTTCTAAGGGTTTCTAAAAGATCATTACTAGAAACAGATTGATTAACAGACTGACCATTGTTAGACATAATGAAATTTTTAGACTTAAACAACTAACACAACAGCAATTAATCAACAGAATCAATTTATTTAAGAACTTCAGACAAACAGAACAGACACTCCAATCACAAGAAGTATCACAGCATCAATAATTAATAGAAATAGCAATAGTATAGCTTATTCAGACTTATTCAAGTCTATAATAATTCGACAAAAATGACTAAGTAAAAGGGAACGATATTACCGCGTCTACTTAAGCAATTAATCCACTTATTTAAGGTTCCCATCTTCTTAGAGGTCTAACCCTTTTCTTGAAACCAAAGGTTCGCCGGTTATTTCACCTGAGTACTTATTAAAAAACAAGTAATTTGCGAAGAAATTGGAAATTAAGTATAGCAGATAGCAGTATTTAACAAGAAAATTTACGAATCGAGGTTACCAACAACAGTTTGTCGCACAAACATTCAAGATCCAAGTTCTTGACCAAACCCTAGGTTGATTAGGGTTTCTCTTCAAAACTTTCGAGATAGCGGACCAAAATACTTCAATCACCGGTTCTAGAATGACGAAAATCGAAACAGTCCTCGTCGTTGCAAACCCTAAAATTTCACACCTCAAAATAGGGTTAGCGAAATACAGAGATCAACTCAAAAATTGAGGAAAACTTAACCAGTAACAAAGAAAACTATGAGCACTCTAATAATCGAGGCTCTGATACCAAATGATGAAAACCTGTTAGGGTTTCACGAAAGGATCGAAAGATTAATCGAGCGCAATGTTCGATTCGCCAGTTCAGCCTAAGGAAAAACTCCAAAGGAAGACCCAAAGATTCAGAGACACAGTTTGTACAACGGCAACTGAAATCGAAGAATGAATGATCAAGATTGATCAAAGTAAGAGAGAGTAGATTCAGAAAAGAAGAGCAAGCGAGAGATTCGCCGAGAGAGAGAGACAAGTCGCAAGAAGAATCGAGGAAAAATCTATAATGTATTCTATCAAAAAGTTATCTGTATTACATGTTAAATGCCTATTTATACCAGCATTACAGACTGTATAATGGAGCATATAAAATACCCGCTTAATACAGCCCAGACAACACACAGCCCAACGAAACAGGAAGGAAGGGTCGACAATTCTTGGGCCGCATAAATAGGTTCGACCAGCCCAAGAATACAACAATAGAAATCCCCAAATACAAGGTAAGTTTAGGACATAATTCCCATAGCTAACTATTTTAGCTAATCATGGTTATTAAGGATTGATTAATCCACAATCCAACTAGTCCATAATTAAGGATCGGGTGGCGGATTATACAACCGACCTAATTTCCATTAGCCAATTCGACCGGCGAATGCATCATATGGGATTACAATTAATTAACAAAAATTACATACTTTGCACACTCCAATTACATAATCTACACATTCCAGCATCTGCAACCAGAGATCCACAGAGTCCATATGCTGCATTACACTCCTATTTATCCACCAAATAAGACAAACAATTGTAAGTAAACAATTCACAACAATTATCAAAAATAATTAAGTATACATTTTAAAATTCATATCACAGTTGACTTATGTTTATGAGTACCGATCCACCGATTATAATAGTGGCCCAAGAGCGTGTTGCCCTGGCAAGTGATTATGAGTACCAATCCACCGGATATAATAGTGGCCTAGGAGCATGTTGCCCTGGATGATGTTGATATATATTCCGATCCATTGGCTATATTAGTGGGGTTCTCGCACTCACATGGATATAAAATATGAGATTGATTGAATGATGATGGAATAATAGCTTAAGGCCCGAATGTATTGATTTTACACTATGACATGGATTAAGGCCCAAAAGTATCGATCATAACTTATAACTCGTTGATATGTGGCAGCCTTGTTATATATGTGATTCTTATGTATGCACCTCTTATTACATATGTATATAGCTTGCATTATGTGTTACATTGCGGGCCTGTTTTTAAGTGTGGTATTAAAGAGTTACTCAGTACCATAGTACTAAAGGGATTCCCTTCGTGGGGCCCTACCTATTCAATGGGCAATGCCCCTTGTAGGTCTTTTCAGCTGCTACTCAAGTGGGTAACGGGAAAGAGAGTAAGGAATTATCCAGTACCATTAGGGTTTTTCTCTTTCTCTTTTAAATTTTTGGTTTTAATGTTAATATTGTTAAAGTAACCATCATTGGTAGATTTTATTCTTGTAAATGATTTGATGCGCTACTCTAATTTAAAAAAAAGGATTATAAATTGTGTTTTACACTTTTAGCCTTATCAATTAGTACTGGAATGGTAGGAGTGAACCGGTCTGGTATTAAGTGTGGCAGTAATATCCCCAGAATTTACGATTTTACCATTTTCTTCTTCTAACCCTTTCATATAAAAAGAAAGTTTTCAATAGTGAATTTTGGGGGTGTTACATAGGGGGAATTAAGGAAGAAGATGGGTAGGGAAGAGATGAAGAAAAAAGGAAAAGAAAGAAAATAAATTAAAGAAAAGAGAATAAGAGACAAGAAAGAAAAAGAAAGGTGGGTTGGCCTTACCTCACCTAGAGGAGGGGATAAAAGGAAAAGAAAAGAGAGATAAGGTTGGGATGATGTAACCTTAGAGAAGGAGAAAAAATATAAGAAAGAAGAGAAAATGGAAAGGAAGAATAAGAAAAAGAAGGTAAATAATGGAAGGAAAAAATGAAAAAGGGTGAAAAGAAAATTTCTGGTGTAGGATTTAGGTTAGGATTTTGGAGTAAAATTTGTAATGTTTAATAACAAAAATTTCTTATAATTAATTAAAATATTAGGTTAAATTAAATTATTTTTTTAATAATTTTTGAATTTAATATGTCAAGGTATTACATTCCACTTTTTGTTACCTCCATTTTTCCTTCCTCACCCTTACCATTGTTTCTCTTAGATTTAATAATTCCCTATGTTTGATTTTATGTATTTTGACTTCTAAATGATATTCCAATAATTTTGGAGGAAGAATAATCGTAAATCTTATATGCTATGAGACTAAAGCTACTTCTGTAAGGATGCATATCATAGTTATGACCATTATTTGCAAAATTTATTATTCTATGGAGATATTATTATGATATTGGAACTATATGATATGTGGTTCTATGTGTTGAAAGAAAGGTAAGAAAGATATGAAGACATGGTTTATATATAATGTTGGTTAAATTGAGTCAAAATTTGAAGAATTTATAAATATTTGTGGCTATGCATTTTTTTGTTGATAAAATGTATTAGAGGTTGAAAATCATTCATATTGTGACTCATAAGATTTTTTTTTATTAAAAAGGGTGCTTTAGCTATCTTAGGGCCATTTTTTGTCGATATGGGTTGAAAATGGAAAATTAGGAATTATAATATTATAAATCATCAAAATAGATTAAGTATATTATATGGAATGTTTGGAGTGGAATACAAATGGTTTAAAGGCTAATAAATGAGAAATGTAGATTTAAGTGGGAATAGAAACCTTAGAGGTGGAATCATCAAAATAATTGAATTAGATCTTAAACTCTGCCTTTGCTGTTAACATAGGCATTTTAGTTTTGCATATTAAATTTTGTGGTTATATTATTTTCTTGGAAAAATCTACAACTAATTTTTGAAATTAAGGTTTAGTGGAAAACATAAATAATAATCCTAAAGATAGGTTATTATCTCATGTGTAAAACGTGGCAATTAGACCTCAACTTTTGTATATGTTTTGAATAATAATACTATGCAAATGTTCATCAAATTTTGTGGTTGTATGGGTTTTATGGATAAAGTTATGATTGAATTATGAAATCATAAAATTGATACGATTTAATAGATTGAGAATATTAGTGAGGTGCTTTCTACCTTAGGGTTGTATTATTCTAACCATTCCACAAGTTTAAAATAGTGTGGTCCCTCGGATTAATTTAATAAGTCATTTAAATGCTCATAATCATTGATAAAATATTAGTCACTAAAAGCAAAATACCACATGCGTCGGCACTAATTATAGCTATCTATTCTACTGGAAGAGAATAATAGTGAGGAGTCTTATGCCCTAGGGTTTTATTTATTGATACTATTCCATTGATTGAGAATAGTGGTCAAGAGAGTTTTTCTCTATGGTTATATATTATTGATATCGTTCTACCGGTTGATAATTGTAGCCATGAGCTTTATGCCATTAGGTTGTATATTATTATTTACTTGTAATTAAGGGATGAATTTTAAGAGTGATATGATTTTTGATGATGTAGAAAGATAGAATAATAAATGACATTAAATTTACTAAATCTATTTGTAATATAGTGTATTCATGTTATTTGTTGATAGCACGTATTTTATTTTTATAATTGTCATGTAGGTTACTATTTTTTTAGGGAAATGTTTTATTTCCATCTACATTTTTAGACTTGGAATATATTGAACATATATCTATGCATGTGACAATGGAAAAAATAATCATATTACTTAATTTGGGTTAAAGTTTTATAAAATATTATGAATAAAAAAATATTATAAAAGTTCTTTATAAGAATTTTATAATAATGATCATTATTAAAAATAGAAAAAAAATAAATGATTTTTTATAATGATTTTACCTTAATAATCATTGCTACTGTTTGCTTTTGATAACTTTTTTCCATTATTAATCATTATCAAAAGTCTTCAATTGTAAAAATTTTAGCATGTTTGGTTTGAGCATAAGAACCATTCTTAAAATTTAATTTTTTTATAAAACAATTTAGCCAATTTTAAATCTTGAATAGTAGGAAATTTAATAATTGTTATTATTCATTAATAAAAATTCTTAAAAGTTATTTTTAGATAACTACTCTCTAGCAATAATATTAGATAATGTTGGTTACTTTTATATGGCTAATTGGTAACCGTGATTATTGGTGCACTATAAATGTTGAGTTCCATGATGGAGAATTTAAGCACTCACTCATAATTCTTCAAAAAGTTTATAAATTCTTATCAGCTCTCTTAAACTCTTATAACTCTTTATAAATATGAATTATGTGTCCACAATGATGCCAAGGTAATAAGTAGAGTTTCCTCTTATAATAATGAACAGTATTTAGTGTCTTTATATGTTATCTAATATATGGTTTATCTATCAAGGTATAGGAAATGTATGTAATCCATTTCATACACATGACTTGTCATAATGTCATCTGTACCATTTAACATTATTTTCATAACACTTTGTGCATATGAAATTATACCATGTCAAGAGAATCTTATGAGTATAGTATGCCACTTTATCATGTTAAGACAAGTGCATGAACTTATGCATCACTAAAATAATTGGTATACACTTTATAGCCATTTGTGTTTCACAAATTTCATAACTGGTAACATGGCTTACTTAGTACACATGTACTAACATGCTCATTTAATAGATCACTTGTCCTATTGCACGAGTATATGACATTGTGTAAATAGTGATGGATCAATAATAAAAGGTTGTATGCTTATCATGGGTCATAATATAGAGAGCTAAGACATTCAAACATTATTTAATCTCTTAAAAGTTCATTGTGACAAAGAAATATTTTAAGATGCTTTGTTGTTTATTTCCTATGTTTTTGTATTTGATATTGTTTTAGTCACTTATGACCTTGTATTTACACTTAATTTTTTTTGTTCTTCTATTTTAATTCTACTTTGTTTCTCTTGATATTTTGTTGGTTTGGATCCAGAACATTATATAGCATCGTGCACATTATAGAACTTCTATCTTATGCTAATTATAGTGGTAGCACGCTATTTTTTATGGGAATGTTTTCATGTTTCCATTTTCCTAATGTTTTGATGCATACTTCTTTCGTATAAAAGTTTAGCTGCTATAATATATCTCAAATATGATAAAATATTACTTATTCCAAAGCATTGGAAAAACAATTACGTGGAAAGACTATTTCATGGCTTGAAATGCATATAAAGGCAATGTATAGAACTTTTTTATTAAATTATCTATTTAAAACACTAAAAAGGCTCATAGTATTAACGAAAAGACAAGGAATAAAGTTAGAATGATTGATAAAATGTTTAATGGCTAAAAAATAGTTTAAAAGTCTTATGGGATAAAAATTCATGAGAAAAGATTAAAAAAAGTGTGAAAAAAATGTTTCCAACATAAAATAATGGTTTCTAATTTTTAAAAAGATTTAATAAATAAATAAAAATAGTATCCCTTCATATATAAAGAATAAAAATTATAATAATATTAGGTCTTTTGAAAAAGGCAATATTATAGGGTGCATAAGAAAACTTGTGAAAATGGGTCTGAACATGACTATGTCCATTAACTAAAAACACTATGTTTTGAACACTAGAGAAAAAACATGCTAAGGAAAACTTAAATTAGCATGATCGTGAATAAATACAAAAGTTGGTTGTGTTTCTTTACACAATAATTACATAGTGACACTAACGAAATGTTAAATAGTGTTGTTCAGTAATCATCTTAGATAGTAGATTTCAAACCATAAACCAAACCTAAATTTCATGGTTTGGTTTTACTTACCTAGTGATGAGCTTTTTATATGTGTTCTACCTCTTGTAGAAAATGTATCATGAGTTTTATTTCACACAATGGCACCATGCCCAATATCTCACTAGAAAACACATCCAAAAATTCTCATATCAATGGAATATCCTAAATTGACGGATCACTTACCTCCAAGATTTTAATACAGTATAAGTAGAGTAGATACCCATTCCATACAAATGTTCCAAGAACAACCGCAGATACCATCATCACCAAGGGATTTGGATTACATATCTAGTAAGAGACCTGATCTCCCCTTGGTTCCTAAATTATAACACACTGTTTTGTACAGTAAATCATGAATTGATATATTAAGAACATGCCTATTCCAATAATCACATCAAAGTCATAAATTTCAATCTCTATGAGGTTTATTGAAAGTCCAAAACCGCCAATGCCTAATACAACATCCTTATATAGCATAGTACAAGGAATTTTAATCCAAAATGGAAGCATAACAAAAGTATCTAGATAGTAAGAAGGAATCAAAGCTGCCTTAGCTATGAAACCATTAGAAATAAAGCAATAGAAAACACCTAAGTTGAATAGTGCGGATCTAAGAAAAGAAAATTTCATAAAGTTACCCAAGATGATATTTATCTACTTGGAAGTGGTCATGCAACACTACTTGAACCTTTCCCTTGTTAAAATGCATGTGGCCTCTAAATCCTTTACTATAGAGTAGTCATACTAGCTCCATTATCAATCCACTAAGCCTTCTAAACTAGTAGTGTATGAGCTAAAATAACCTATGCATATGCCTACCCTTATAGGACACAACCTCTGATGGCAGGGCAATCAAACCATCATATCACATCTTACCATAGCCATGAAATGAACAAACTATAAAGCACAATCAACTCCCAAAATATTTTTTCCACATTACAAACATATAAAGTGCCTCATTATCGCCTTTCTCACTTACCCTACAAAGTGAGCTATGTACCCCAATGTCTAACTACTTATGCCCTAAAGTCAATTCTTTCTGGCTCTGTGTTGACCATCCTTAAACCTTCACTTAGCCCCTCGCTTGACCCCTCCCTTGGCACTATAGGCCTGTGCAATCAAGGATGCCTCCATAGAATATTCATGCATGGCCTATAAGTTCTATTAAAACATCACCACTAACATCTCCTAGAGTCTTCGACTAAACCCCAATTGAAATTAGTGAACCTTTAATTTTTCATAGCATTAGTATATAGAGCATAATAGACCCAATTTTATAGTGGTTATAGTACTCCTTCATGAAAAACAAACCATGGCATATAAGTATGAACTCATTATACTTTTCAATCCTTAGGAAAGTATGATATGGAAAATTATCTCTAAAAAATATTATACAACAAAGAACATTTACTTTTGGTTACAAGTTGCAAAAACTCAACAAATGTTTAACCTTTTTAACCTGATCATTGATAACGCTTGAATACTTTAGTAGGAATACATTTTTCTACTCAAAGATACACTTAATTGAAGTAGGAGAAGAGCAAAAGAAGATGCGCACTTTTTCTTGTGTAGCTCTTTTTCAAATTCACACAAGTTATTGTTACTCTCCAATGAAATCATTTCATATTATTTGTACTGAAATAAATGTGTACATGGCTTTATATATGCATGCACCCATGAAGGCATTTTCGTTAATAAGCTCATTAATCGGGCTTATAAATGAAAATATCCCCTAATGCATGGTACCAACACATTTTTAAAGAGTTAAGATGTGCTCGTAGTCGGCATATAATTTAAACCCACTTGTTGACAATTATAATACTGGTAATAAGGGTATCGACCTATACCAAGGATTGAGAGGGCTCACCTCTATTTAATTAGCTAAAAAATAATAAAAATAATAAATCTAAATCACACAAAATAAATAAGTAAGAAAAAAATGGGAGTTTTTAAATTAGAAAATAATAAAGGAATAAATAAAATAAATTACTAAAAATAGCAGGTAATTGTAATTATGATAAATATAGTAGAGAAATCAAAATCCACCACTAGATTAGGTAAAAATAAAATGATTATTTTAAAGTCATCATTTAATCATGAGAAAGAGATTGACCAAGTTATACACCAAAATCAGGTCCAAACACTTTATATTACTTTCCGAAATTAATGAATATGACAAAGTGTCAATATTTATCTTATTAAATACTAATAATATAGTAGCAACAAGTGGATCCTATATTTAACTAGATTTAATACATTAAATATAATCAGAAGGACATCAATCTAAGTACCCAAACTAGTATACTAGGCATATCTAGCTGTATTTTCCTTATTTAACCCAGACATATATAAATGTTTTACTATTCCAGTTAGAATTACAAAATTATTATGTTAATTGTTATATAAAATAGTTGTAAATTATGCTTATAAATTCTAGCATATTTATATGGCCATTTAGCTGGTAAATAGTTCTATATACTATTACTATAAGGAAATTAGAACAAGGGATGCACCATATAAATTATACTTGATAGAAATATATATATATATATATATATATAAACGGTAGCAATCAAAATAGAATAAAAGAATAATCTCACAAGAAAAAAAAACATAAAATCATAACTCAAACCATAATTTAGAATTATAGTCTATTCCCTACCATTAAATAATCAGCCACCTATAATAATTGAATTAATTATACAAAAATATATACTAAATATAAAAATGAAAAATAGATAAAGAAATAATAAGAATTAGTTATGGATAAAATATCAAAATTTTATTTAGATGAAAAAGTAACAAAATTCATCTGAAATAAATTCTTTCTAGTAAACTTTTCCTTATCTTTCTTTCTCGGCCGGCTTTCGTTTCCGTGCTTTCTTCTTTTAACTTTTCTTTGGCTCAGTGATACACTGTAGCACTCCCTGCTACTCTTCGCTCCTCGGTTTTGGTGCCTTATACTTCTCAGTTCTCACTTGCATTATAGCTTTTTCTTTTTTTGTGCGGATCATTCCTTTGCTGTGCTTGTGGCCTGTGTTCGTCTCTCTTTTCGTGTACAAGTCTCCTGTGTTGGTTGTTGCCCTTTCCTCTAAGTCGTTTCGTCTTTTTCTTTCTTTGGTGCAGCCCCTGATTCTTGCATCTGAGTGCTACTAGCTCCTGCACTATAATCTTTTCTTTCTAGCCACCAGCCCTTCTCCTTATCTATTTTTCCCTAGTTCCATCTTGTCATCCCTCTTTATTTTCATCATTCCTAAGCCTTTGGGTCTTCGGTCCTCGAACAGTTGGTCCAATGCCCAATTTTTTTTCTTTTTTATTATATTTTACCTATAAAATAATATAAGAAAAATAAATAAATAATCTTGTACTATTAATTTAGTTAATTTATATTATTTTAGGTCAACTAATTATATTTATGAGATTATTATTATTTAAATTATAATTATTTATATATATTACTTAGATAAAATACCAATAATTGAGATTATAAGGGTATATTATATGTTAAAATATGAATTCATTAAGTTATAATGACAATTTACAAGTATTATAAAGTATACGGTAAACTAATAAAGTTACCGAACTATAATAATATAATACATACATGTAATCATATGTAGTCCAACTTTGTGTCTTATAGCCTTATTCTTCTTTATACTTGTTAATCCCTGTAATGCCATTCCCATGTTATTGTGCATCAAAGTTCATCAACGGTATTAACTTCTTGCAAATATGTACAACATGAACATAATTACTTAACAATGTATTATAATTATTAGAATTTTCAAGCACAATGGGTTTCATATCCAATTATGCTAATTTTTCTTTTTATTCATCATTTGAAGAATAAGATTGAGAGTGATAGATAGATGCTCCTCTATCATTCTCTCTTTGTAAAGAATAATTTTTCCTCAAATTAGCTCACTATAGTAAGGAGATTGGTCTTAAGATATTCAGGCAATTCAATTTCATATGCATTATTTCAAAATTTTCTTAAGATTTTGATTGGCCCATCGATTTTTGGCATTAGTTGATTCTTTTTTAAGTTTGAAAATCTTTCTTTTATCAAATGCAACCATAATAAATCTCATGGGTTAAACACTTGTTGAATTAAATTTCTTTTTCCTGAGCTTGGTATTTAGCAATCGATTTTTCAATGTTGTCTATAATTTATTGATGAATTTTTTTTTAAAATTATTAAATTCTTTCCTTAACATCATAATTATTTATATCTCCTCCCTTAAATGATAACATATTAACATGTAGATAAGAATTAACCCAGAGACAACCTCAAAAGGATTCTATTGATGTATACCTGAAGGACTCCTATTGTATGCAAATTCAAAATGCAAAAGCTTTATATCATCACCTTTTGTACTCTTATTCACTAACCCTCGTAGCAAATTACCTAAAATTCTATTAGTCACTTTGGTTTTACCATCTATTTAGGAATGATGAGAAGTACTAAACAATAAATTAGTACCTGAGATATGTTAAAGTGTCTTCTAAAAGTAGCTTAATAATTTTATATCTCTATTTGATACCATAATTTTTGGAACTACATGTAACCATATTATTTCTCGAAAATATAAGTCTACTATATGTGTTACATTATCAGTCTTATTGCAAGGTATGAAGTGTACCATTATTGAAATTGATCTACTACTATAAGAAGAATCTTTACCCTTATGCATCCTTGGTATTCCCAAAATAAAATCCATGCTAACATGTTCCCAAGGTTATTCAAGCATGGTAAAGGAAATTTTACTTTTTTGACAAGTTACACATCTTCTTATATTTGGTGGTACTAGTTTTATTATCCTTGGCCAGTATAAAGTATATTGTTGTATTTCTATCATTTTATAAGCTCTAACATAATCAATTATTCACCCCTTATGTACTTCTTTAATAATTAAATCATGTACACTAGAACAAGATATACTCAATTTATTAAGTTTGAAAAGATAGTCATCTTGTAGTAAATAATTACCACAACTACCCTTCGTTTTACACATATTATATATGTCAAAAAACCTTCATTTTCTTATCATACAGTTCATTAAACATATCAAATCCTAATAACTTAACATCTAACATGACTAATATTATGGATTAATAAGACAAAGCATCTGCCAAGACATTTTCTTTACCATCAAAATATTTTATAGAGAATATAAAGAATTGTAAAGAACTAACCCATTTTGTATGCCTCAAACTAATTTTCTTTTACCTATGTAAATATTTCAAACTCACATGGTATGAATACAAAACAAATGATTTAGGCCTTAGGTCCTTACTCCATGTTCCTTGACATCGTATGATGGCATAGAACTCTTTATCATATGTGGAATAGTTTAGCCTCACTCCATTTAATTTATCATTAAAAATATCTAGCGCTAGATTTTCTTGTGATAGTACTGAGTCAATACACATACGCTAGGTACCATAATTTTTAAGGACAAGTAATATAGACACACACCATGGACTCATGCTTTCCCTTACATACCCTTTCATTACAAGCTCTTGTATTTGTTTTTCAAACTCCTTAGCCTCCTCTTAGTAACATCGTTATGTAGGCCTATTAGGTAAGGATAAACTAGGGATTAAGTCTATGACATGTTTTATTCCCCTCTCAGTTGGCAATTCATTAGGAAAAAAATTTATGATACTCATACAGTAGTTTATCTACTTGAGGATTATCATTATCTCTCTCCCCTTATAGAGATTATTTCATAACCACAACATCATAACTTCCCTCTTCTTGAATACATTTTACCATAGCCTTTTCAAGTAAGAATAAACTCTTGTTATTATTGACTATACTCTCATTATTACATTTATAAGGTTTAAGTTTAAGCTACTTCTTATCCTTCTCAACTAGATATTCATTAGTAATACTATTATGAATAGAAATTTATGTCATACTACCATGGTATACACAATAAGATTCCATATGTATCCATATGTAAAATATCGCATAGAACCTCATCATTACAATTACCAATTTTTAATGATATTAGGGTTTGTTACATTACCTTGACTCCCTTGTCCTTATTCAACCATTGAAAAGAATAAATCTTTTAATGTGTTTTACTTGTCAACCCTAAATCCTTAATCATCCTCTCATTAGCTACATTGATACAATATCCACTATCAATGATAACACGATAAAGCGTATCTCTTACTCTCCCTTTTATCTTAAATATCCTCTCCCTTTGAGTAGGGTGTTCAGTAGCTTGTACTTGAAATATTCTCTCTAATACATAACAAGTGTTGTATTCTTCATTAGATTCACTAGATATTTCCCCAAAAGGCTCAAATTTAAGATCTTCCTCACATGTCTCCATAGCTTTAATCTCTTGTATAGTAATACCCTTTTTATTAGGACATTCACTAGCAAAGTGTCTAAACCATAGACATTTAAAACAATGTATAATAGACACTTCATTCACCATATTTTTTCCTTTCTCCTATCTCTTAATTTATTAGTTTTTAAAGTAGTTGAAGTACTCGCTCCAACTTTGGTAATTTGATTACTTAAGTAGTACTTGGTAGATAGAGTACTTTGTTTAGCATGTGGCTTAGTCAATTTAATTTGTTTTTCAAATCTTAGGTAAATTTTAATCATGTCATCTATAGAATCATAAAGACAAGCTTCCACCTTGGCTTGAATCATCATGGTAAGGCCTCCTAAAAATCTAGCATAAGCTTATTCCTTCCTTTTATAGATATCACACACAAATTCCAACCTTTCAAATTCCCTAGAATACTCTTCCCAACTTAGTCATCCCTACCTAAGAGAAGCCAAGTTAATATAGTTATATTTTTTATAATATTTAGGAATAAATTTCTTTCTTAGATGTTTTTAAAGTTTATCCCAAGATTTTGTCTTTGTTTTATCCTCTCGATCGCCTGTCCTCTCTAGAATATCATACCATATTCTATCAAACTTCTTAAACTTAAGAGTAGCTCGTTCATATTTTTTCTCATCTTGATAATTTTAAAAATCAAAAATAGCCTCCACTTCATGTACCCACTCAATAAATGAGTCTACATCAAGTTTACCATCAAAGTTGGAAAGCTCAAGCTTATTACCTTATTTTTTTTTATGATACTTATATTGGTGGTCATGGAGCTTTTTATTACTTCCACTCCGTATAGACTCTTCATCATGATTTATTCTTGAATTTAAGTGTGTTTAATAAGTTGGATTATTTGACCTAATAGAACTCCCTAATAGATCCCCACATAATTCTCTATATTCTTGGACATTTTAAACCAAGTCTTGTTTGGGAAACCTATACTCTAACCTTTATAGTTGAGTTTGTATTATACGTTTTTGTCTAAGTTAGGCATTAGTGGAATCTAAATTTTTGGAAAGCTTTTGAGTTGGTTAAAACATGGATAAGAAGTTTTTTTCCCTTTGCATGATTTGATCACCACTACACTAAATCACACTCAAGCTCCACTTAGGTTTTAGTTGACTAAAATTGAAACACCTCATGCCTACTATATTTTTCTTATTAGATTCTTGTAGAATATTTTGAGTTCAATAAATTAAATCACAATAATCAAATAAATCTACTAATCACAAAGAAACAATGAGTGCACTAAAACCAATTTTGCTAAATTCTTTCAATAGAATTAACCAAGTTTTGAAAAATTCACTTTCATAATGGCATACCAATTCATCCATACATTTGAATATATCAGGCACAACTTCATAGAGGGAAAGGTAACATTTCAAACTACACTAATTCCACTTGATAATAAGACTCAACATTCAAACACATCATTACAAAAATAAATGACCAAAACAAACAAAGCTCACACAAACCACTCATTTTGTTAACCCCAACCAAGTAAACTTTCACAAGCCAGTACAATTAGGCAATTTTAATACCAATGTATTATTACAAAACTTGATAAACTAGACCAAAGGAACCCTAAACATGCACATTATCATGCAAAAAATTAAAACTCACATGTTAAACAAATCTTCTACAACCAAAAACTTTTACTTTGGGTTACAAGATATAAAAAGCCCTCAACGTTTTGACCTTTTCAACTTAAACTTTGATGACACTTGAATACTTTGGTAAGGTGGTGTTGATATACTCAAAGATCAATGGCCTACTAATGAGAAATATTCTATTTATCATTACAAAACTCTTTCTACTCTCCAATACACTCAACAAGAGAAGGAGAAGAGGAGAAGAAGATCCACACTTTCATTCGTGTAGATCTATTTCAAACTTATATGAAATTTTATTTCATGTTATGTCAACCAAAATCAATATGTACATGGCTTTATATATATCAGCACCCATCTATGCCTTTTCATTAATAATACCCTTAATTGGATGTTATTATTGAAATTAACCCTAATTCATGATAACATATTGAAAGAGTTACAATAACAATTTACAAGTATTATAAAGTATAAAATAAAATAAAAAATATACACAACTTTAATAATGTAAAACATAGGTGTAATCATATGAAGTCTAACTTTTTGTCTTGTATCCTTGTTCTTCCTTAATGCCAATGCCATTGTATTTTACATCAAATATATTCAATAGCATGAGATTCTTGTAAACATATACAACACCTACACGAATTACATGAAAAACATTAGAAGTATAATAATTTTCAAGCACAATGTGTTACATCTCCAACTATGCTAATTCTTCTTATACTTAATCATTTGAAGAAAAAGATTGAAAGTGATCTATAGGTGCTCCTATATCAAATTATAATAGAAATAATCCTTAATAATCTCCATAAAAATGCTCTCGATGATTAGTTGTCGCTCCTCTCAACTACTGACCTCTCCACTATCAAACAACATGCCACCATAAGTGGAATACTCCAATAACCACTTGCTTATCCTCCAAAGAACGAAAAGACACAAAGATATTCTCTATGTCCCATGGTAAGCACTCTAAATGGGTCTTTCTAACCTTCAAAGATAGATGGGTGGTGATGAACAACCTTATGAAGTTAATCCTCTAGTATATGCATCAAAAAGGAGGCAGTAATGACATCTGAGGACCCTTTTCATGTAGAATCTCTTTCTCCATATAAGCCCCAACTGTCTCCATGAAATACAGTCACCAGTTCACATGATTCTAAGTCCTATAATAATAAACTATCTTAGAAAATAGAAACTACAATCTATATAGCTACTACATATGGAGGTAACATATAACATATAAAGTTATAATTATGTTCAACTAAGAAATTTAACGCCAAATCCAAACCAAAAACCTACACTTGCAAACAAACAACATTGGATTCTATAAACTCAAACAAGGCCAAAGAAATATATTTACATAAAGAAACATTAGGAATTCAAACAATGGGTTCCGATATAAGCTACTAACACCCAATAAAATATTTAACGTGAAACGTTAATTTTAATGACAATATAAAAATAGAATAAAAATAAAACTAGGGAATATCACAACCAAATCAACAACGGAAGAGATGTAATTATCACCTAACACATGTTTGATACAAGGTTAAAACTTAACAAAGACCTAAAGGATGCATGCTCTATAATTAAATAGTAACATTGACAAGGATGAAAATAATATCAATAAAAGAGAGTTACAAAATCAAAATACAAGAACCGAAGTAATATGTTTAAATGGTGAGAAGGAAGAAAAAAACACCCCAACAAAGTGGGAAAAATATAACACCCCCAATTTTTTAATTGAGAATTTCATGTTGTACAAGCACTAATTTCAAAAATAAAGGTTATTACTGCCATACATAACATGTATGTTGTTCTCTTACCATTCTCATACCATGTCCTCAAACTTAAAGTATGTTAGATCTAAAATAAAGTAGCATAAATAAAATAATATAATAAAGATAAAAGTTACGAATAAATTTTCATTGCATAACTGTGATAATCAAAATACAATAAGGGGCATTAGATTCTAAGGTAAGACACTATTAGACCAAAAGGCCCATTACTATTATGGAATCTCTTCCTAAGGGACCCACATATATGTACCACTCCTATGTGCTTCGTACCATTCCATGGTCTTCATATCATCATCTACAAAAATAGTATGAATATGACTTTCTTGTATTATATAAATCACAATACCTTACAAGAGGGTACCATGATCACATTATAGAAAATCACACAATATGAAAACATACAGTAACACCCCTAAAATTTTGAAAAAAAAAACTTTCATTTGAAGAGTTAATTAAGGAAGGTAAAATAATTTAGACAAAGGGTGTTACCACTTTACTTGGTACAAGTCCCGTTTCCTCTACCATTCTCTTACCAAATTATAAGGATAAAATCATTAATCTCCTTATATTCATATAATAGTTAAAAGATTTAGATTAAATAGAACAAATATATTGATATCATTTTGAAAATCAACAACATCTAATGTTACAAAACTTAATGAGAAAAAATATAAGAGGAAACAAGAGAACAAAAACAACTAGCATCAAGACAAAAAAAAGGACACGACATACTCTTAAGCTTTCAATCTAAACTACAAATATTTGACGAAACTCGTAAGCTAACCATCAAAGACCACGATAAGTCAAATAGAAAGGGTCCCATGAAAGGAATCCTTTAACATAATAGTACTAAGCAACCCAGTATTC
The DNA here is from genome assembly GCA_030549775.1 of Tamarix chinensis. Lineage (NCBI taxonomy): Eukaryota > Viridiplantae > Streptophyta > Magnoliopsida > Caryophyllales > Tamaricaceae > Tamarix > Tamarix chinensis. Next base: position 68,800,766 of record CM060181.1, read on the forward strand.
TAAACCAATATAAGAAACTGGCATTGAACACATACTAGGCATACAAAAAGATATGGTATAAAGCATTGAAATGTACATGTGTTAATTAAATTATGATAATCACTCATGTAACCAATTACCCCCAAGGACATATGTTGTTCAAACTCACACATCTGAAACAATTGAAACATACCAATTGAACATTTAAGATATGCTCTTTGAAGTATAATTAGAAACAACATCAACCAAAAAGGAAGAAGATAACAATATATTGCATATATCATTATCAATACTAGTAGAAATTTATAACCTCACAAGTAGTCCCACAAGGTCAGGACTAATAAAAATTCACTACATCTGAGGTAGGAATAAAGGATGGTACCAATATAAAGGTAGGAACAACGGCTGTTGTCTAGCAATAGAAGGACATAAAGGTAAATATTGAACTATAGTTAGGCATAAAGTATACTACCAATACATAGGAAGAAAGGCTACTACTTAATCATAAATAGGCACAAAGGCTACAACCGACAACTCTAATAATCTAATAATAATCATTTCTATTTTTATTTAGTCATCGGAAGTTCAAATAAATATAGACACAAGTAGGTACTCTAGTCTTACAAATACCCAAGCCAACATAATATCCTCCCGACTATCAACCTAAGGATATAAAGGTACACTAGTCACACCAATACACTAAGGAACTCTATACCTTACTAATAGGACACCTAATCTATAAGTATGTATAACCTCTATAAGTCCGAAGTACTAAATATAGTAAGATATAGGGTTCAGTTAGGGCATGAAGAAACACTAGTAAAAATTCATAATCAACTATGGGATAAACTATACCTTTTAGATAGCCACGGCTAAAGAACCACCATTTCCAATCTTAAGATCTTTCACTTTAAATTTTAATATTTTATTAAGGTGATAAGGAAATCACAATCAATCATATATCTTCTAATTCCATAATTTCACCATTTTACTCATTTCCTATTTATTTGATATAGCCATGAAAAAAAGCATTATCAATGTCAATCATTAAAATTATACTAAGGTTATCCTAGGCTTAAGTACTCAAACTTGCAATCATTCGGCTAAATATGGCTAAAATGCTCCAGAGAATGAAATTACCACATTAACATCATCTATAACGACTAATTGTATTTCATTTATTAATTTTTATAAAAATTCCAAAACCTATTAATTAAATTACTTAAAATCCAATTAAATAATTAGATAAGCTAAATGAATGTTTTTCCTATATTCAATTCAACACATAAAACCCTAACATGTGTCTCTTATACATCCACAAACAAATAAGCTCATCTTCAACGATACATAACACACATTAGAAGTATTTATCATAGTAAATATCATAGCACACTCACAAACAACAAAATTTCCCCTTGGGTACATATCAATAATAATTATTGTATAAATTTATCTAAGCATTCTCAATGTATCATTTTACAGGTATATGTCATGCATAATTATAAAAATTATCTTTCCATACTTTTGAATCTTAATAATTTTACATAATATAACATGCTCTTCTTACTAATTTTCATGATAACAATAATAAACACACAATTATAACATAAAAAATTATGGTTAACACCTTTCGTACACAAAATCCCTAATATGATATCAAGAAATATTTATCATTTAGGTAGAGTATAACAGTTACCATAAAACAAAAAAAACTTAGCATTATTTTTTCATTAAAAAAACTAATGTGTTATCATGCAATATTTACAATTTAAGTAAATTATCAAAGTTAAAATAAAGTAGAAAAAAAAATAACATAATATACACATCAAAACCTTAGTATGATATCAAGGGATGGCTAACAATTTAGTAAAGTAAGAAAGTTACCTATTTTCTAACAAAATGCAAATTAGCAATATGCTACTAAAATTACATGGTCCGGCTAATTAAAAATTTATACCTAAATACAATACCTCAATTACCTTATTAATATGTAAAAAATAAAATAATAATTAAAATATTATAACAATTATTTTTGACAATTACCAAAATACTATTACTATTAATAATTGGGTAAAATAATTTTAAAGGAAAATAAAACACACTCATGTTACATGCATAGCATGAACAATAAGGAAAGGAGGGGCGATGGATGACTGCAAGGCTAGCTAGTTGAGGTGGTAGGGTAAGGTGGTGGTGCCGAAGACTAGTGGGTGGTAGTGATAAAGAAAGTTGAAGAGGGGTGCTTGGATTTAGGGTGCGGTGTCGAAGTGAAAAGGAGAAGCAATGATAGTTTTTGATGTAGCTTAAGGATGTAGAATGGGTCAGAGTGCCGAAGGTGAGGAGAATAAGGAGCAAGGTGAGGTAGTGTAGAAGGAAGAAGAAGATGAAAAGAAGTAGAAGAGGAAAGGATTTTTTTTATGGCAATGTTAAAAGGTGTTTCTACTAGGAGTTCTCTAAAGAAAAGGAGGGTAATGGAGTGTTGTTTTGGTGGTCAGTGGCTAGGGTGATAGGTAATGATGGTTTTGATGCAAATGAAAGAAAATGGAATAAAGAGGGAAGGGAAACAGAAGGGTGATATGGTTTAGCATTGGTTGAGGAAGTTATTGGTATGTATGCATATATATATGCAAATGGGTTAGGTTGGTAGGGCTTGTAAGCTTAGTGGGAAAATAGATGGGCTAAAGGTAGTGGGAGAATTAGGCCATGGTTTACAGGTTAGTTTTGAATATAAAGGAACAATTACAAAAAAAAGGTTACAAAAATTTTTAGGTGTTATATCACTACCCCCTTTAAAATGAATTTCATCCGTAAAGTCCACACTGCACAACTTGAAAAACATGTAAGTATACACAAGGTATCTTGGGAAGCAACTACCCCATAAAAACTAAAATCCCTAATCCAAGGATTCACTAAGCACAACACTAACAATCAAAGCAAAGGAACTCATCCAAAAACTTATAGTTTTCCTAATTCCAAAATATGGACTCCTCTTCAACTGATTACGTCATCGATGCCCTACTAATAATTACCTTATTAGATCATTAGGCTCCTGAAGTGCATTAAGGCTCTTCATATGATCAACTACTACCATTCCTGCAAAAACAATATATCATCCTAGCTAGATTATTTGTAGTAAGATAAGAAGTAGTACATCCTCGTCTTCATTCCCATAGCCTCCATACAATTCCTCTTGGAGCTACAAATGGATTCTGAATCCCAAAAGAAGACCTTGTCAATAAGTGCACGATCTACCAAGGCTACCAACACTCAAATACACTCAAGACTAATCTAGGTTTAAGAACACTAAGAGAAGGAAATATACATTTTTTTAGTTAAAAAATTTATGATTGTGATAATCAAGTGTCTGACCAAAACCAAATTCTTAACAACCAAAAGATCTAATACCACTTATAACACCCCCAAAATTATGAACTAAAAAATTTCATTTGAGTAGTTAATCAGAGATGCTGAAATAATATAGATGAACAGTTTCCTCTGCCATTCACATACCAAGTCCTAAGGGTAAAATCATTAGTCAACTTAAATTAATAATACAGTTACAAGACTCAAATTAGAGATAATAAACAAATTGATATCATTTTGAAAATCAACAACGTCATACTATAAAAAACTTAAAGAGTGGAAATAGGGGAGGACACAAGTGTCCAAATACACTTGGGAGCAAGATAATAAAAAGGATACCAGATAGTCCCAAGCTCTCAATCTAAAATATAATCTTTCAACTTCACACATAAATTGAATTATAAAGTCTAATGCCCATGAATTAGGTAGCAACCCATGAAAGAAACCTTTAATATAACTATACTAAGTAATCTATTATACTAAACCAATATGAGAAACCATTATGGAGCATATATAATGCATAAAACAAAACATGTTATAAAATATTGAAATCTATATGTATTAATGGAAATACAACAACAATTCATATATCTAGTTCAAACCAAGGACGTATGTTTTTCAAACATGCACGTTAGAAAGAATGGAGACTTATTAATTGAACATCCAAGGGATTCTCTTTGAAGTATAATTAGAAAGAGCATCAAACCAAAACTAAAATGATAACAATGTATTACACATATCAATACTAATAAATATTCATAACTAAACCAGTAGGTGAATTGTGACAAGACCAATGGAAATCCACATCATCATAAGTTGGTACAAAGAGTGCTACAAATACACAGGTAGGTATAAAGTTTGTTACCAAACAATATGGAGGCATAAAGACTACTAATGAACCATAAGTAGGCATAGTGTCTACAACCTCACAACATATAGGCACAAAAGCTATTACCTCACCATAGGTAGGTAAAAAGGCTACTATCGATATTAGAGATTAAATCAACCTAGAAACATTAAGCTACTCTAGTCATACTCATACCCATTGTAGCATAATATCCTATCAACTATCAATCTAATGAAGCAGAGATACCTTAGTTGCACTAATACATAAATTAACACAATACTCTACCGATGAGGGCACATAATCAATAAGTATATCTATCAATCTATAGAGCTAAATAATGTAAGATAAAGGACCTAGCTAGGGAATGAAGGCACAACAACAATAATCTAGCATCAATAGTTGACTTAACCACATCTTCAATTTAGAAACCCCTAAAGATTCACTATTCTTAGTATCAAGGACTTTTATTTTAAGTATTAGTATTTCATTGAGGTGATCATGAAATCACAATCAATGTCATATATCCGCATTTTATACTTCAACCATTTTATTTATTTTCCACTTATTAGATGTATCCATAAACAAGATCATTGCTAAGTTTAATCATGAAGATATACTAATGCAATATTAGGCTTAATGATTCACACTTGGGTGCATCAGGCCAAATGTGATCAAAACACCCTTCAAACCAAAATTACTATATTAACATCCTCTTTGAGTACTAAAACTATTTTATTTATTAATTTTTCATGAAAAGGCTAAAACCTAATAATTCAATTATTTATCATGCAATTAAATTATAAATAAGCTAAATGACTATTTTATTCTTCTGTAAGATTCAACACATAAAACCCTAACATGCGCATGTAATACACCAAGGAACACATAATCTCATGCACAAATATACATAATACACATTAAACATGTTTGCCAGTAAAATATAATGACACACTCAAAAATGTCCAAAATACCCCTAGGGCTCACATCAATAATTGATTTTTACACAAATTTACCTCACCATGATCAAACTATCATTTTACACTATATGTCCTATATAATTATAAAAATTATTTTTTCATACTTTTTTATGTAAATTATTTTACATAAGATAATATACTCCTTTTATTGATTTTTTTGATAGCAATAATAAACACATAATTATAATGTAGGATATTATGCTTAACATATATTATATACGAAATATATAATGTGCTATCATTTAATATCTATCATTTTAGTAATGTATAAAAGTTAAAATATAACAATCATATTTAGCATGGTTTGAACTCAAAAACCCTAATATGTTATCATGTAATATTAACCATTTTAGTAAAGTATAAATATTATAATATAGCAACATACTTGACATAGTTTATACATCTAAATCTTAATATGCTATCATATGATGGTTAATATTTTAGAAAAGCATAAAATTTATCTATATTCCAATAAAAACCAATTAATGGTATCCTAATAAAATTACAAGAACTTGTTAATCAAACTTTCAAACCTAAAAATAATATTACACTTACCATATTAATATTCAAAAAAGAAAATAATAACCATAATATTAACATTTTTATTTTCTAAAATTACTAAAATATCCTTAATATTAATAATTTAGTACTATTAATTTCAAGGAAAACAAAAACACCTCATGTTGTATGCACAACATCATCAATGCACAAAAGAGAGGTGTTGGATGTCTATAAGGCCAATTGGTTAGGGTAGCAGGTTGAGGTAGTAGTGGTAGAGACTAGTAGGTGGTCTTGCTAGAGAGGGTCAAAAAAGGGTGGTTGGTTATAGAAGGTGGTGCCAAAGTTAAATGGGAAGAAATGCCATATTCTCGTGTTGCATAACGGAAGGGAGTGGAGAAGGTGAATAGAAGAGAAAGCAAGGTGTGACAGGGGAGAAGGGAGAACAAGGAGAAATAGAGAACAATGAGAAAAAGAAAATTGTCAATTATAGAGATGGTAATAAGTGGGTAATGTGCTAGGAGTTATCAAACAAAATGGAGGGCTAGGGAGGGTTGTTATTTGTGGTCGATGGCTAGTATGTTAGATGGTGATGGTTAGAATGGAAATGAAACCAAATAGAAAAAATAGGGAAAAAGAAGGGAAAGGTAATTGGGGGAAGAATTTGAGTATGTTTGTAGGGTGTATGTTTGTGTATATATGTGTATATGTGTATGTGTGTGCGCGTGTGTGTCAATGTGTGTGCAGATGGGTTGGGATGGTGAGAGAGGTTGCCTTACTAGGGAAAATCAAACAACCAAAGGGAGTAAGAGGAGGGGCTACTTAGGCTATGTGTAGGGTGTAGAGGTTTTAGTTGTTGTATGAGGATGGTGCAGGAAGTATAAGGGGGATCAAGAGAATGGGTTGGTGAATGGGATGAGGTGGTGATTTTATGGAGGGAGTAATGAAAGGGCAAGAGAGTGCAAAGGGGTTAGGTTGTTTCTTGCAAAACAAAATGAGACAAAGTGAGAGAGAGAGAGCATGACTACTTGGTTGCAAAAAATGAAATGGTTGGAAAATGGGCTAGATGAAGATGGGGGGAGGAGGGTTTTGTGGTTGAGGAAATGATTTTTTATGTATACATATACATGTAGATGGGGACAAGGGGTATGGTTTGGGAGATGCATATGGACATTAGTGAAGATTGTAGAATGAGCTAAGAGGGAGATAAGGAGAGTGTTTTGGGGAGGGAAATGGATCAAGTGAAGGGTAAATCTTGAGGGAAAATGATAGGTCGTATATATATACACTTTAGGATGTCGGATTAGAAAAATAATCCTAAAAAATTTTAACATTTAAGATATGTTGAAAAAAAAGGAAAGAGTTAGAGTAATTGGTGAAAATATTTAGGAAATTATTCAAGTTATAAGTCAAAGGTTAATAATAAAATAATTAGGCCAAGATTTATGGGTTAATTTTGAATATAAAGGAAAAAAAAACATAAAAGCAAAGGGTAGAAAATTTAGAGATGTTACACATACCTAGAGCAAAAAACTCATAGGATAATGACATAAAAAATAACATACGATATCATATATGACATCAAGATCTCATGCTTAACAACCAACATATTTAAATATTTAATATCAGTTATAAAAATAATAATAACCATATCAAAATATTTAATCGAACCTACTAATCAAATCATTTTCAAATACCAAGTTAGAACACTAAGGCAACTATCAAACCAACAATCAAAATCAATCCCAAGAATATCAAAATTCTACTTCCTTGTTTTCTACTTTTGATGAGGAGAAAATATCAATCTCGAGACTTTGAGGTACACTTCATCGTACTAGTACATAAAGGTAACACAATACCCTTACCCTTGATCTCAAGAAAACTAACATACATTAGGTCATACTGGTGTAACAACATAACATAATACCCTTAATCCTCCTTGGTTACCTAATCCTTAATATCAATACCCCCAAAAAGTTTGAAGAACAAGTTATATTAGATGAAGGGCAATATTATGGAACAAAAACACTCTGGTGAAACTCAAGCCAAGGGCTACACCAAGTCCTTAAGTTTATACCCCTATGTAGTAACCAATCAAAATCTCTAGGGCTTCAAATTTAAATATTAATGTTTTATAAATTGAGAAAAAATATAAAATATCCTCTAATGCACAAAAATCTCAATTTAAACTTAACCATATTGCTTTTATTTCCAATTATTAAATTAAAACCAAAATCGAATGGCCTATGCCAAAGAAAAATTCAACACTAAGGTTAATATGTCCAGTTATTAACAATTGGTGCATTGGATTAGAAATGACCAAAATTTATTCCAAAAACCTAATTACACCATTATTAACTAATTTTGTACCAAACATTATTATTAAGAAATTTTTTCATAGAAAGGATAAGATAATGATCTCTAATATTTTAGCGTGTTGGTAATTTTTAAGACTTAGCACATGAGTATATTTTTCATTATGCATGTTATTTGCATTTATGTACACAAACCCTAATCATACATATATAATGGCTCATATCTTCTATGAAACACATGTATAAATATTTATAGTATGACATGCCACTAAAGATGGCAATTATATCATAGTGCTTGTAAAGAGTCCTTTCTAAACCTAGAATAAGTGAATAGCAGTCCAAATAATCTAACCTTAATTATACTTACATGATTTCATGCTAATTATATCAATTGTAGCTATACATGCAATGATAATCTTAGAACACTTAATAGGTAATATATATCATAACTTGACAAGGATGAAAACGCTAGCAAAACCCTAAGCATGTGCACTTTAATTGCTTAATGTATAACACGTGCATATATCTATTAAATAATGGTATAATGAACGTATGTACTAACTTTTTAAAAGCATATTGTCATCTTATCATGAATTTGAAAGCACCTACATAATATAAAATCCTATCATGATTCTAAAACCAAATAACCTACCACACTCACACATAATTTCTGCCATCTCATAAATAACTAAAGTTATCTAAATGTAGACTATACGAAAGCACACAAGTTATCTTCTCCATTGCACCTTGAGGATTACTAGATCAAAAACACACAACAAAATATATATTACCATCTAATAGAACACTATAATCATCATAATTAACTAAATCCAACTCAATAAAAATGTTAAGAAAATAATCATAGAATAAGGGAGATTATGGAAGTTGATAATGCAATTAGAGTACAACATCGAGAGAAATGTACACTCTAAGAGAATAGTAGTGTGAGATTACCAAACTATAAGGGAGTGTCATGAAATCTTCTAATACCACAAAGAAATGTGTTATATAAGGGAGTCATATAGAATAGGGTGAGGTAAGGGCACTTGCTCATGTTGTTAAGGAAAAATTCACTAAAGTGGAGAGTTTACTTAATGTTGGACACAACATAAGGCCAAGTAATGTAAGTTGCTTACGTTCCTAATAAGGTGCAACAAATTGCTTAAACTCCCAATTGAGGTGCAATATAAGTTGCTCATGCAGTAAAAGGAAGGCAATATGAGGTATAGTTTTAAAAACTAGACATGTAATCAAACTGATATTATAACTGGTTCATTAGTTTAGTGATTGGACCAATAGTTTGGATTGGTTGGACTAGTGATACATATTTAGTAATAAATAAAAAATAAATAAAAAAATTAAACTATACATGACTTTGACTAATTCCCAACTAGTTCAACCAGTATGTTTTTTGATTGATTCATCGTTTTCACTAGTCTAATAGGTTTTTGACCAATTCTCACTAGTTTTGAGATCCTGATGACGGATACATGCAATATGGCTGGTGACTTGATAAATTTGTTGGTTTACCAACTATACCAACTTACGGGGTATGATTCTTAAAACTGTGATGTTAGGTTACAACACTCAATACAAATAGATTCAATGACAATGGCAAGACAAAGAGGGAGAAATATGGGATTATAGTGAATGGAAGCTATATATATCTAGGGGATGAGGAATAGAGTAAAATATTTTCTTTTTGTGGGATCAAAACACAAACATAGGGAAGAATAATGGATTATATGGGCATAAGGTGTGTCATCAAATGAGAAAAAGGGATGAGCAGAGTACGAGAGGCAGATGCTACTATCAAGTGAATAGTAGGATATGCAGTCATCAAGGATTTGAATAGTTTAGAGATTCCTAGTTATAGGAAAATTTATTAACAAAATTAGATGTTATTAAGAATAGTTGAATTGGGAAAAAATATCTTGTTAGTAAAATTAGGGTTCCTCAATTAAAGGGGTATAAGTTAGGGTCTAAAAAAGATTTGAAACTAATCACCTCAATTCTACTGAGTTTTACCTTATATAAATGTATATCTAATTTTTCATAGTAGTACACATAATAAAAACACAAATAATATAAAACATCCTATAACAATATAATAACTAATAATTATAAATTTGTTGATGTAGGAAAAAATTCTTAAGAATTGACATTCATAATTACGGAACCAATTACTCTTCATTTAGAAAGGATCTCCCACAAAATTGAAGATAAGTGGATGGTTATATTTCTAGTAATAGATGAAACATGTCATACAAGCTATTAGGTGTATACTTACATGTGCATAGCATGTATGGAAGACATGGCTACGTGCATGATGGAAATAATATGTAGCTTAGAGATGCATATTAGTTGATTCACTTAATTAATTAATTAGTAGAGTTAGAGATTAGCTAGAGAATAAAGTAGCATAAATCTACCTTTTTGAAAAATATTCTATAATCTAGTATCTTTTAGCATATTCTATATTCTAGTACCATCTAGCTAGGTATCTATTGAAGAATAATACATTTTAGCTAGTATCTTGTAATTTGTAGCTTGTCTATATAGAGCCATAGAGCCTATAATTAGAGATATATTATTGATTGAATTGAACTTGGTGGAAATTTCAAGTATTAAATTCTTTGTGAGTTCATCTCAAATTTAATCAAATATGTGTGAATTAGAGATTAAGTACTATCTTTTCTAAATTCCATAACCTATGCCCTTCTAGCCATATTCATCGTCCAAACACATTTTAAAATAGACGCTCTAATTTGAAACGCTAACACTATGTTTCAAACCAAACCCTAACTCCAACCCTAATTTTCAAAACTAAACCCTAACTCTAACCATAACCTAATAAACCAACCATCTTCAAACCCTAATCATCAAATCATCTTCATCATCATCTCATCATTGTCGAATCATATTTCACATTTATCCATCAAATTCAAATCATCATCACCACAAAACCATCAACACCATATTCGAATCATCCACACAATTATCTTTTCACATGTGAATATCTACAATTAATTCATGACTATAAAACCTTCTTCTTTTTAATTCCAATCTAATTGAGAATTATTTTTACCAATTTGAAAATTATGTATTCCCACACATATCATTTTTTAAATTTTATTTTATATAAATGGTGTATTACCTAAAACCTATCTAATTGGTTAGCCTAAATCCTAACTAAATGGAAAGTAAATGTATATCTAATTTTTAATGGTAATACACATAATAAAAATCACATTTAATATAAAACCTCACATAAAAATATCATCACTAATTAAGTATAATTTTTAAATTCTGGTTTTATATAAATGGTGCATTACCCAAAACCCATCTAAGTCAGTTAGAATAAATCATAACTAAATGGAAAGTAAATCTCCATCCCCGGAAATTACCAACTACTAGCCCACAAAATCATCCTTAACATATTCAGTTTGAGAGTTGTAACCTTATAGATCATCTCCTACTTATGGCGATAGAATTTATATCATCATAGTGACCATACAAATGTAGTATTATTATTTGAATTACTAGAAAAGAAATTTGCATGAAACATTGTAAGGGCTCATGCTAGAAATGTGTGGTGCACCATCGAGCCCTATCCAAATCCTATCCTCCTTTACTTTCTTGATTCCATTAAAATAATTGTATGCTAATTGATATTGTGACCATTTTTTGATTCTTCTTGTAATCAATAGTGTTGTATACAATAAAGATAACCATTGTTTCCCTAGTTGTTATTATATTCTTATTGTTATCTCAAATAGCTCTTAGAATTTTCCCAATGGATAGTTAGATAATGTCATGGGTGTTCCCCTATAATTTGTATTAGACTATGAGATTGTGATTGATCTTTATTGGTATGGCATTTACAAGTTTTGATATTAAAGGATTTGATCATCCTGTTTATTTTGGGCTATGGAAATTGATGATAAAGGTGGTCCTTATTTAGAATGACATGGGGAAGGCATTATCTAGGAATGTGGATAAGCCATAAATGATGTTTGATGATGAGTTTAGGGATATGGATTTGAAGACCATATCCAACATACAATAGTGTTTGTTAAATGAGATTTTGCAATGAGTGGTCGGAGCAGATAATTGTTACTCCCTTGTTGTTGAAGCTGGAATCTTTATATATAACGTGATTTGTGGTAAATAATTTATTGTTGAAGATTTAGATTCATTATTTGAAATTAGGTGAGATAATTCATTGAAATATCATCATGATGAACAATCTATCGTTATAGATTTTCATAATATATATGTTAAATTAGATTATGAGGATACGGTTATTATGTTGTTATGTCCTTTGTTTTTTGCTTATGAAAATTGTTGGGAGATTATATTGAATATGAATGATGATTTAGTTCTTTTAGGTATTAATAATTTCTATCTATGACATGAATTAACTAAGAATCAATTGACTAGAGCATGTCTAGGTGACTCATGTTGTGTAAGGTATGTGGAAAAGGGGTGTGGTGACAAAAAAAAAACTTCTAAATCATGGAAGGATAGATTTAAGGATTTGTTCTACGATGGTTTTCACAAGAAAGGTCATATTATGAAATACTACCCTAATAAGAATATTATAGATACTACTAATGGTGTATCTAAAAAGGATGACATTGCCATAGTTAATGGCAACAGTGATTGTGATGTGTTAACTACTATTGATTAACAAACAAGATTGGCTGATAGATGGATTATTGATTCTAGGTGATCCTATAATGTTTTTCCTAATAAAATATGGTTCAAGACATATGATAATGTTTGAGGTGGAGTTGTTGTCGTAGTAAATGGTGCTTCGTACAGAGTTTCTAGGATTGGGACTATGAGGGTGAGGGTTCATGATGGTGTGGTTAGAATATTGTATAGTGTTTATCATGTTCTTGAGATGAACAAGATTTTAATTTCTTTTTGTTCCTTGAATAATAAAGGTTATAGGTGTGCCATAGGGAATGGAACATTGAAGGTTTCTAAAGAGGATGTGGTGATAGTCCTTAGCAAATGGGTCATAATATTATATGAGCTTGTTGGCACAACTATTGAGAGTGTTTTTGAGGTAACAATAAGAGTGTTTGACTTAAATGTTGCTATTCTTGGGACCATGCGATGCGACTGAGACACAAGAGTGTCATTAATATGACTAGGGGCTCCTTATTTTATAACTTAATGAAATCAAGATTAGTTTCCTTTTCTGAATCTAAATTACTTCTTGGTAAGAAGGTGAAGTAGGAGATTCTATTGGATTCTTCATACTAGGTGGAGGTTATTGCTATTATAGATGGTATAGATTGGTATGCGATGCTTTAATGATTATTCTTTTATTTTGTTTCTATTTTTACTTGTTGTAGTAAAATACATGCCTAAACAGAACAAGACAAAGACTTTGTTTGTTCCCAAATCTAAAGTGGTTATGGTGGCTTACTTAGTCATTAGTTCATACTCTATAGCTATGATATGTTTGATGTAGAATGTGATTATTAATGACCATTCTACTTCTCATGTTTTGAGCATATCAATTGTGAGTTATTTGAAGATACCTTATTTAGGTATGGTGTAGATTTTGAGGTACTTGGTGCATACAATATCAGATTATGATTAGTATGTGTTGTCTACTACCTTGTTCATAGGTTAGTGTTATCTTTATCGTGGTCGGAATGATCAAAGGTACACTAGTGTGCTAGTGTTCAACCTTTGAGGTTCTCAGGTTATGTGGGTTGCTATGGCTGGAGTTGATAGTGCTATTTAGCTCGAAGTGTTAGCTTGTGAGGCTAGAACAATACCAAGAGTTACTTCTGATATTGATCTAGTTTTCATGCTGATGATCCATTGGTTTCTTGTGTTAATTTTCCATGAAGAGTTCTTAGGACCTAGGGGTTTATGATGATATTTTTTTAATCTATTTATTATTGTTATAAATAGTATATCAAGGTGGAGATTTTGAGATCATGACTTATATTTGTAAGTGTAGACAAGAATGGATTGATGCATAATGGTGCTTGGAAAAGTTTGGAACCAACAAGAGATAAAGTAAGAAAATATTGGGCCTTCATGTTTTCTTTGTGTACTTGGTTCTCCATTATTTTGCAAAATTTGATAGTTATAAAAAAACATAGGGGCCCATGTGTATGAAAACATACTATTTTTTCCTACTTTCTACTATATATTTGTGTTAGTTATGTGTTTCTATAAATAGATGTGTATACAATCCTAGTAATGAACGTTATGTTGTCTAGCTTATCCAAACCTTCTCATCTTGTGCCCTCTTATGTTTGTGAGAGAATTATATACTGATTCATATTGTGAGGAATACTTAATTCTCCCTGTAATCACTAGTATTGTATGCAATAAGGGTCATTATTGTTTTCGTAATAGCTATTTTATTCTGATTGTTATCTCAATTAGATCTTGGAATTTTCTGGATTGCTTTTTATATCAACACCTAGTTATTTCCCTACAATGTGCATAATCCTTAATAAGCACAATAGGGTAGAGAAGAAATTAGGTACAAGGTGAAAAGCTAAAAACACTAGGCCACCCACCCACAAACTCTAGGCTACCTACCACAAGAGTTAGAGAAACTTATTCAACTAAAATCTTAGTTTCTATAATAATAATTACTAAGTGATATCACATATCAAAATTTAATTCCATTTATAACCAATTAGGTATTTCCAAGTGATAGCACCAATTACAAGACAAGTCATATAAGCAACAAAATAAGGTTTTTAAAGGTGACACTAGACTTAATAGTATAAGGCATGCAAGCCACTTAACAAAACTCATCATTTAGATTTCAATTAATTGTGATTAAGCATGGTTAAAATCATGATTTATATGTTACAATTTCATGAAAAAAATACGATATACGTTTAAAACAAAGATCGTCAAATTATAAGGAAGTATTGAAAATCCTTGAAGGACCTATTGATATGTTGGTAGGACTACTATTGGTTTGGTTTCACTAGACCTAAGGAGAAATAATAATATTGTGAAACAAGTTAACTAGTTGGTCTAATTAATAAACTGCTTATAGGAACAATTCGACAAATTTAGCCAGACTAGTTGATGTGTCTAAGCCTTGGATAAAATTTCTCTCATCATAAGGCGACTAGTTGATATGTTTGGCATATCGATTGACTATTTAAAGGAATTAGTTTCATCAAAATAATTGGTTTTTCTTTCAACCAACAGATTAGGAAGTCAAAACCAAGTGACTCTTTGCACAATCAATAGAAGGGTATAACAAAATTATCAACTTGTTTATGAATAATATTGCTAAGACCCACAATCCACACATAATAGAAAATCATCAATACTTTCCAAATTAAAATAAGTATACTTATATATTATGAAACATATAAAAGGACATACTCCACATATGGAATAACATAAAACATAGTGGAATATATACTCGACAAGATTATGATTAAATTTCATGAAACTTATATGCAATATCAAAATACTTAAAACATAGCATAAGATATACGAGAATACATCATTATCACATGTTCAAATCTTATAACTCAAAATAACACTTAAACATCATAAGAGCATGTAAAGATCTTGAAACCATAAAAAATAACACAATACCTTTTTTATATTAGAGATAAGAATGTCATACCTCCAAATAATCTTCTTACATCATAACTTATACCTTTATAGTTTTTATTAAGAACTATATTTCCTAAGAGAGTAAAGATTTAAAATAGTTAATACTTCTTTTTCAAAAATTATTAAATACGAATCAAAAGAAAATTAAGAATAACCTAAGTTAACCTTGTCCCTAAAGTAAAATTTGAATAGAGGCAAAAAATAAGATCTTCAAATTATATCAAAACCTTAATCCTTCCTTGTATAAAATGGAAAAAAAAGGGATAGCTAAACCTTGTAATAGTAAGCCTCTATTTTCACATAGAAAATAAAAGGGAGAAAAAAGAAGAAATGCTCAACACTTAGGAAAATTATTTTTAAACAAAGAAAAGAGATAGAATAAGCTTTTAACACCCCTAAATTTTAGAACATAAAATCTTTGTTTTAAAAAGTTAATTGTAGAATCCAAAACGTAAAATATTGGGGTGTTACTCTACATCCAACATAGAAGAGGCACTCCATATGCCTAGTCTATGTCGGGTGCAAGCAAAAAGTAACCTTATACATAGGAACAAGATGTGAGAAGCACTTGATTCTACCGCGATACAAGATACGAAATAGAGAGAAGGGAATAATAGTAAAAATAGAGGACTAAGAGTCCAAACAAAGATAGAGATATCCAGATAACCATATCTGATATGAATCTTAAAAAATTGTATTTAATTAATTTTGATAATTGCTGTAAATCATTTTATACATATAATTGTTTGTCTTATTTTGTAAATGATTAGGAAATATTGATGCAGCACATGGATTATGGATTTGAATGGCTGCAGCTGCTGAAGTGTTGCAGAAATGTAATTTTTATTATTTTTATGTAATCCCATGTGATGCATTCGCCGGTAGAAATTGGCTAATGGAAATTAGGTTTGTTGTATAATCCGCCACCCGATCCATAATAATGGATTAGTTGGATTATGGATTAATCCACCTTTAATACCCATGATTAGCTAGAATTAATATTAGCTTATGGGAATTGATGTATAAATATTTCCTTCTATTTTGGGGGAGAGTTTGGCGTATTTTTCTTGGGCTGGTCAAGTGTCCAGCACCGGCCCATTTTCATATTATGTACGTGGACTGTATCGTGAGGTTATTTGGGCTGAATCGTATGGTGCGTTGTGTATTATTATACGGCCTAGAAGCCTAATATAAATAAGGGTATAATCGACTATAGAGGACAGTTTTTGGCTAATATATGACTCTGATTCTTGACTCTTCTCGAGCTTTCTCTCACTCTCTCTCTCTCTCTCGGCGAACCTCTCACTTGCACCTTCTTCTGCTTCTACTCTCCATCTTTGATCAATTCTTGATTGCTTTTGTCTCTCAAATTCAGTTGTCGTTGTTAAACTCTGCTTCTAAAATCCATATTTAGCTGCTGAAGTGTTGCAGAAATGTAATTTTTTATTATTTTTATGTAATCCCATGTGATGCATTCGCCGGTAGAAATTGGCTAATGGAAATTAGGTTCGTTGTATAATCCGCCACCCGATCCATAATAATGGATTAGTTGGATTGTGAATTAATCTACCCTTAATACCCATGATTAGCTAGAATTAATATTAGCTTATGGGAATTGATGTATAAATATTTCCTTCTATTTTGGGGGAGAGTTTGGCGTATTTTTCTTGGGCTGGTCGAGTGTCCAGCACTGACCCATTTTCATATTATGTACGTGGGGTGTATCGTGAGGTTATTTGGGCTGAATCGTATGCTGCGTTTTGTATTATTATACGGTCTATAAGCCTAATATAAATAAGGGCATAATCGACTATAGAGGACAGTGTTTTGCTAATATATGACTCTGATTCTTGACTCTTCTCGAGCTTTCTCTCGCTCTCTCTCTCTCTCTCTCGGCGAACCTCTCACTTGCACCTTCTTCTGCTTCTGCTCTCCGTCTTTGATCAATTCTTGATCGCTTCTGTCTCTCAAATTCAGTTGCCGTTGTTAAACTCTGCTTCTAAAATCTTGAATCCTCCTTTGGAAGTTTCCTTAGGCGAGCCCCGCGCTCGATTATTTTCTTCAATCCTTTTTTGAAGCCCTAACAGGTTTCCATCATTTGGTATCAGAGCCTTGATTATTCGAGTGCTTGTGGTTTAATAGTTACTGCTAAGTTCTTTTTCATTTAGGGTTCATTATTTTTTGTTTTTGCTAACCCTACTTCTGAAGTGCAAAATTTTAGGGTTTGCAAATGACGAAGGATTTGACGATTTCCGTTGCTCTTACGCCGACGATCGGAGTGTTTTGTTGCTATTTCAATGTTCTTGAAAGAAAAACCTAATCGACCTATGGTTCGGTCAAGAATTTGGAATTTCGAGACGTATTTTCTGTTGGTAACCTCAAATCGTATTTTTACTATATACTACTATCTGCGATAATTAATTACCAACTTCTTTCTAAATATTATTCTGTCCCACTTGTTGAGTATAGAGGTTAAATAACCGGCAAAACCTTTTGGTTCTGGGAAAGGAGTAAGGCCTCCAAGATGAGGGGTCCCTAATTAAGTGGACTAATTGTTTAAGTGCTCGCGGTAATATCATTCTTTCTCAATTATCTATCATTTTCGAACTGATATTTACTTCGAAAATTTTGTGTATGCTATTTTGTTGACATATCTGATATTCATTGATACTATAATATGTTTAATAATTAGTTTGTGTGTTTTTGTCTGTCTGAATTTATTAAAATAAATTGATCCTGTTTAACTGTTTGTGACTGTGTTAATTGATTAGATTAAAGGAATTTCATAATGTTTAACAGCGGGTAATCTGTTAATCAATCTGTTTCCAATAATGATCTATTAGAAACTCTTAGGACTTTTCAAGAACAAATGACTGCTCAATTTGCTGTATTGTCTGCTAATTTAGAACAAAGAATAGGAGAACAAGAGAAAAGAATTAATGAGTTACAACATAATAGAGTTGAAACTAACCAAGCAGAGGTATTAGGAAGGGATCCTATGGACCCTAGGATTAGAATTCCACCCATAGCTAACCTAGAAGAATTGGAAGACCAAGTATCCAACAATAGTGATAGGAGACCTAGGCAGAACAATAGACAAGAAAGGGGATTAGAATTCATTGATAGGAATCTAAATAATATTAATCTTAGTATACCTGGGTTCAATGGAAGAAATGACTCTGATTATTACTTTGAATGGGAAAGGAAGATAGAGCTAGTGTTTGAATGTTATAACTATTCGAATGAGAAGAAAATTAAGGTAGCTGTAGTAGAATTTACTGAGTATGCTTCCTCTTAGTATCAAAATCTTGTGTTAACTAGACGTAGATATGGGGAGCCACCCATACAGAACTGGAAAGAGTTTAAAATTTTAATGAGAAAAAGGTTTGTCCCAAGTTACTATTATAGGGAGTTACATAAGAGCTTACAAACAATTAGTCAAGGAATGAGAACAGTGGATGATTACTTTAAGGAATTAGAAGTCTTGATCATTAAAACAGGAATTATTGAGGATGATGATGCTACCATGGCTAGGTTTTTGAGTGGACTAAACTCTGAGATAGCTGATAAAATAGAATCATATCCTTGTGGAACTTTAGGTGAAATGGTAAACATAGCTACTAAGATAGAGATTCAATTAAAGAAGTCTAGACAATATAAACCCCCTGGGATTAGGTTTAAGAGTACAGTAAGGAGAAATTTTGGGGGAACTGCTTC
This sequence comes from Tamarix chinensis, assembly GCA_030549775.1. Taxonomy (NCBI): domain Eukaryota; kingdom Viridiplantae; phylum Streptophyta; class Magnoliopsida; order Caryophyllales; family Tamaricaceae; genus Tamarix; species Tamarix chinensis. The sequence continues at coordinate 68,820,094 of CM060181.1, forward strand.
TGGAAATTGGAAGAATACTAATAAATTTGAGTCTAGAGGTAGAAATAATGAGGCTAAGGCAGGAAACAAGTTTGAAAAGGGTAAGAATGTGATAACAAACCCTGTGAATGGATCAAACAAAACTAGAGATATTAAATCTTTTAGATGTGGAGGATTGGGATATATAGCTTCTGAGTGTCCAAACAAGAGAAACATTTTAATTAGAGAGTCTGGAGACATAGAATCTGAATCTAAAGAGGAAGATGTGGAGATTAGTTTAGTCAGAGAGGATGATAGTGATTCAGAAGAAGAAATAGAACTACCAGTGAGTAGAGATCTTTTTGTAGTACACATGGCTTTAAATAGTAACAAACTTCCTAATTCTAATGTTATATAGAGAGAAAAGATATTTCATACTAGGTGTTTGATTGATGATAAATGCTTTAACATGGCTATAGACAGTGGTAGTTGTATTAATGCTGCTAGTACCTTGTTAGTGTCTAAGTTAGGTTTAACAACTACTAAACATCCAAAACCATATAGATTGCAGTGGCTTAATGAGTTAAGAGATGTAAAAGTTAGCCAACAAGTTTTAGTAACCTTAAAATTAGGAAAATATGAAGATTCTGTCTTATGTGATATAGTTTCAATGCATGCTGCTCACCTGTTATTAGGTAGACCTTGGCAATATTATAGGAAGGTAATACATGATGGTTATCAGAACAGATATACATTACAAAAGGATGATAGGAAGATTGTTTTAGCACCTATGAATCCAAAAGAGATTTTTGAAGACCAAATTAAAATTAAGTCAGATTATAAGGACTTATCTAAACCAAGTTTGGAGACTAAGATTAGTTCCAAGGAAATTAAGGGAACATCTAAGTTTTATGCTAAGAGTAAGGATGTAGGAAAGGCTATTAAGAGATAGGCCAATGTGTATTTGATGGTTTATAAGGAGTGTTATGAGTGTCAGTTATGAATAAGTGAAGAAGTACCTAGTGCTGTGAAACAACTATTGGGAGAATATAGTGAATTTTTTCCTAAGGACATTCCTAGTGGATTACCTCCATTAAGGGGAATAGAGCATCAAATAGATTTTGTTCCAGGAGCTGTTATACCAAACAAACTTACTTATAGGGCTAACCCAGAGGAAGTTAAGGAATTAAAAAGACAGGCATCTGAATTGCTAAATAAGGGATATATTAAGGAATCAATGAGTCATTGTGCAGTTCCAGTACTATTAGTACCTAAAAAGGATTGTAGTTGGAGGATGTATATAGATAGTAGAGTAGTAAATAAGATAACTATAAAGTATAGATATCCCATACCTAGACTTGATGAGATGTTGGATCTTTTACATGGTGTTGTTATTTCTTTAAAAATAGATTTAAAAAGTGGGTATCATCAAATTAGGATGAAACCAGGTGATGAATGGAAGATAACTTTTAAAACTAATTTTGGATTGTATGAATGGTTAGTGATGCCTTTTGGGTTATCCAATGCACTTAGTACTTTTATGAGACTTCTAAACCATGTTTTGAGGAATTTTATTGGAAATTTTGTGGTTGTTTATTTTTATGATATACTTATATATAGTAAGTCTTTAGAGGAACACTTGAAACACTTAAGGATTAATTTGGATGTATTTAAAACAGAACAGCTTTATGCTAATTTAACTAAATCTAGGTTTTGTCTGGAAAATGTGGTTTTCTTAGGATTTGTGGTTGGAAAATATGGTATATCTGTGGATAAAGATAAATTTAAAGCTATTCAAGAATGGCGTGTGCCAAAAAGTGTAACTGAGGTAAGAAGTTTTCATGGGTTGTGTTCTTTCTATAGGAGATTTGTTAGGAATTTTAGTACTATAGCTGCTCCCTTGACTACCATAACAAAGAAGGAGAATGGATTTAGGTGGGGTTTAGAACAACAAAACTCTTTTGAAACACTTAAAACTAAATTAACCCAAACACCTGTGTTAAGCCTTCCTAACTTTGACAAGATGTTTGAATTAGATTGTGATGCTTCAGGGTTAGGAATAGGGGCTATATTTTCACAAGAGGCCAAACCAATAGCTTATTTTAGTGAAAAATTAAATGGTAGTACTCTGAATTATTCTACTTATGAAAAGGAAAGGAATTGTCTGCTTTAGTAAGGGCTTTAGAAGTTTGGCAACATTATTTGTGGCATAGAGAGTTTGTGATTAATACTGATCAAGAGGCTATTAAGTATTTAAAAAGTCAATCAAAGTTAAATAGGATATAGGGTAGATGGATTGAGTTTATTGAAAGTTTTCCTTACATGATTAAGTATAAGAAAAGAAGTGATAATATAGTTGCAGATGCTCTATCTAGGAGATATGCTTTATTAAATGCTGCAGATACTACTTTGTTGGGTTTTTCTAGTATTAAACTATTATATTTGGAAGATCTTGATTTTAAGGAGATTTATAAAAAGTGTGAATAGGGATGGCAATGGGTCTCGGACCCGACCCAGACCCGCTAGACCCGTCTCATTTTTAGCGGGTCTGGGTCCATGATTTTTGGACCCGACGGGTCTGGATCGGGTCTGGGTCCACATATACTTTAAAGGGTCTGGGTCTGGGTCCAGTTCTAGATCCAGACCCGACCCGCCAGACCGTTTAATATACATATGTGTGTGTGTGTGTGTATATATATATATATATGTATGTATGTATACATATATAAATACATACTAATATTATGTTTGTCATTATTGTTTTAATCTTATATAAGCTCCTTATTCATTTTTTTTAATTTTATTTTTGTATACTTACTTTATAAACAATATGTATAATATTATATTCTAAAAGCTAGGGATATAAACGGGGCGGATTATACCCGAAACCCGACGGATTTTTCCCAACGAATATGGATAAACGGATATGGATGATGGAAAAAAAATACCCGTCGGGTTCGAGTACGGATACGGGTATGGGATATCCATACCCGTACCCGTAACCATACCCGTATCCATATTTGTACCCGTTTACCGATATATAATTATCTTTTTACCTTAATTTAAAATAATTATAGTATAAATTAAAGTTAGAATTATCATTTAGCTTAACTCTAAATGGGTTTATCTGTCGGGTGATAGATTTATCCATCGAATAATATCCATTAACGGGTAAACGGATAATCCGTCGACTAACGAATATCCAATGGATACGGATATGGATATGTTAGCGGATATGGATTCGGGTACGGGTACGGATTTGGATACAGATTTTATTATCGATACAGATATGGGTATACCCGCCCTAACCCGAGCCATTTACATCTCTACTAAAAGTATTAAAACACCATTTGAAAAGTTAATATAACTATTTTAATATATTTATTTTTTCACTTAGATGATTTTTTTTAACAAAACAAATACATATTAAGTTATATAAAATATAAATGTATTTGTATTAGCATAGATTATTAATTATTTTTTAAAAAAATAACCGGACCCATTTAGGACCCGTTTACCCGCTAGACCCGATGGATCTGGATCTGGGTCTGAACTTTTAAGACCCGACGGGTCTGGTTCGGGTCTGGGTCTAGGTAATATAAACGGATCCGGGTCTGGATATGGCTGGACCCGGTCCAGACCCGACCCATTGCCATCTCTAAGTGTGAAGTCTCTACACAAGGAAAATATTTTATCACTGAAGGTTATTTGTTTAGGGAAAATAGGTTATGTATTCCTGAATGTTCTTATAGGGGATTATTAATTCAAGAAGCTCATAATGGTGGATTAATAGCACACTTAGGATTTCAGAAAACTTTAAACATATTAACTGATCATTTTTATTGGCCTCACATGAAGAAAGATGTGTTAAAGTATTGTGTCAATTGTGTTGCTTGTAGACAGGCTAAAACTACTTCAAAACCATTTGGTTTATATACTCCTTTGCCTGTACCTAACCAACCTTGGGTTGATGTTTCTTTGGATTTTATTTTAGGCTTACCTAGAACTAATAGGGCTAAGGATTAAATAATGGTTGTAGCAGATAGGCTTAGTAAGATGGCTCATTTTATACCTTGTAATAAAACAAATGATGTTGTGGTTGTGGCTGAATTATTTTTTTCTAATATAGTTAAATTACATGGTATACCTAAGACCATAGTTTCAGATAGGGATGTTAAATTCCTGAGTCATTTTTGGAAGGTTTTGTGGGGAAAATTAGGAACTAAATTATTATTTTCCACAACTTATCACCCTCAAAGTGATGGACAAACTGAGGTAGTAAATAGAACATTAGGTAATATGTTAAGGGTTGTCCTTGGAAAGAATCTTAAACAGTGGGAATATGTTTTACCTCAGGTAGAGTTTGCTTATAACAGAACTTTGCATTCTACAACTAATAAGACTCCATTTGAAATTGTGTATGGTTTTAATCATTTGACTCCTTTAGAGCTAAGTCCTCTGCCTAATGCTAATTTGCAAAATTTTGATGCTGAATCTAGAGCTAATAATATAAGGAAGTTACATGATTCTGTAAGTCAACAAATCAATAAAAAGGTGCAGCAAATGGCTAAAAATGCTAATAAAAGGAGGAGAAAAATGGTTTCTAAACCTGGGGACTTAGTTTGGGTACATCTTAGGAAGGAGAGGTTTCCAAATCTTAGGAAGTCAAAATTAGATTCTAGAGGAGATGGACCATTTACTGTATTAGAGAAAATTAATGATAATGCTTATAAGATTGATTTACCTGCTAAATTTAGGAATGCTAGTAATTCTTTTAATCTGGCTGATCTTAGTCCATTTTTGGGACTTAACCAAGTTTTAGAGGCGAAACCTTTTCAAGAAGAGGGGAATGATATGAATCTTAAAAAATTGTATTTAATTAATTTTGATAATTGTTGTAAATCATTTTATACTTATAATTGTTCGACTTATTTTGTGAATGATTAGGAAATATTGATGCAGCACATGGATTATGGATTTGAATAGCTGCAGCTGCTGAAGTGTTGCAGAAATGTAATCTTTTATTATTTTTATGTAATCCCATGTGATGCATTCACTGATAGAAATTGGCTAATGGAAATTAGGTTGGTTGTATAATCCGCCACCCGATCCATAATAATGGATTAGTTGGATTGTGGATTAATCGACCCTTAATAGCCATGATTAGCTAGAATTAATATTAGCTTATGGGAATTGATGTATAAATATTTCCTTGTATTTCGGGGGAGAGTTTGGTGTATTTTTCTTGGGCTGGTCGAGTGTCCAGCACCGACCTATTTTCATATTATGTACGTGGGCTGTATCGTGAGGTTATTTGGGCTGAATCGTATGCTACGTTGTGTATTATTATACGGTCTGTAAGCCTCATATAAATAAGGGCATATACGACTATAGAGGACAGTTTTTGGCTGATATACGACTCTGATTCTTGACTCTTCTCGAGCTTTCTCTTGCTTTCTCTCTCTCTTAGTGAACCTCTCACTCACACCTTCTTCTGCTTCTACTCTCCATCTTCGATCAATTCTTGATCTCTTCTGTCTCTCAAATTCAGTTGCCGTTGTTAAACTGTGCCTTTGAAACTTGAATCCTCCTTTGGAAGCTTCCTTAGGCTGATTCCGGCGAATCGAACCCCGCGCTCGATTATTTTCTTCGATCCTTTTGTGAAACCCTAACAGGTTCCCATCAATATCTTTTACCAATTTGTTTAGCACTCACCAAAGGTGAGTATACCAAGCTAATAATAATCAATCACTTGCAAAACAAGGAAGATGTGATCGTGGGAATGAGCAATACCCATAAAAAGGATGATGAGTACGCTATGTACTGAGTAAGGTAACAATACAGTTGAAACCAAGAAAACATATCATTACATACATTCACAGCAAAAAGGTAGTATACATGCAAGATACAAAAATCAATATAAGGTAATTACTAGTCCAAATTCATAATATTTAAATATGATCATTAAGTTTAGGGATCCCATTATTCTTAAAACTGGTAGAACGGTCTGAAACACCTCTCAAGGGAAAACGCTCCTAAACACTATTATTAAGCCGGTGAAACAGACTCTACACCTCCCAAGGTAAAAAACTCCTGGCCACTATTTTAAACTTGTGGAATGGTCTGAAGACCACCTAATGCATAACCTGGCCATTATTATTAAGCCGGTGGAATAAACTCCTACACCTCGATTCTAATTCACATAATCTTTCACTATACGTGATTAGTGTCTTATTCATTAGTTACTTATCTCAGAATCATATTATCTTTCACGTTGAGATTAAGCCCCACTATTTTTAAATCAATGGAATGGTCTGATACACCTCTCAGGACAAAACGTGCCTGGCCACTATTATTAAACTAGTGGAACGGATTCATAAAAGGCATCGGCCCATCTCACGTAATATTTCACTTTAAATGATTAGTGTGTTATTCATGATTGATTTATGAGTGAGAAACATAATTAATGCAAGCGAGAAATTAATATACATATAACAAGACTGTTCTCAAAGATTAAGATGCTTATTTTATCCAAAAACCTTATATTCACAGTTTAAGTATGACTTCCCCCATATTGATCATTTATCCACCAAATTTAGCATATGTTCCTCAAATAATATTATCATTAACATACCCAAATTTTGAGGTCTTACTCCTACGTCTTACACATAAGTAAGTCATAACTTCTCCCATAAGGCTCATATAATTACCAAGTTAAAAATACATCCTCAAAATGTCCATATTAACAACATATCTAATATTCGTAGCCTAACCCTAACATTTTACACATGTAATAATAATATTACTATTTTAAGGCTTATATTTCCAAATTAGGCTATTTTCTCATCTGAACAGCGTATGACCTTCCTAATCACTCCTAAACACTTCACATGATATTATTAGCATATTTTAATCCATCAAACACATTAAAATACTAAATTTTCATATTAACTCATATTGACAAAAATGTCCTTAAAAATAATCGATAGCACTTATTTTACAAAAATCTTATATCCTCAATATCCTTTTCTCCAAATACTCCTTTTATCAAAAAAAATATTAAACAAAATTATTTCCCACTTGTAATAATTCATTATTCCCACACTACTCTTCCACAATTTATACTTATCGACAAAAATACATGCTAGCATAATATCATAGTGTCAACATATCTTTCGATATTCTCACTTCATTCCTATCATATAATTCATATTAATATATCATACCATAAAAAACATGAACTTTAATATTGTAATAAAAATAACATTATAACACATAATCATACAAGCATTTAATACAAAACCCGAAACATCGACTAGTATCGTTACAAATAAAGGTTTCGGTCTCAAGCACACTTATTGTAATTTGATTCTTTCAAAACTTCTGAAATATCACCAAATAATAATTAGAATAACATAATTAGAATTAATAATATAATTAATGAAGGTTCAAAGTAATGGAAGAGAAAATAATGGGGAAAAACTAAACTGGGGTTCGAAGGAGGTACCGGCCAAAAATTGTGTAATGAAAGGGGGGATTGGTTGGGGTGGCCGAGAAAGGGTGGGCTAGCAATGGCACAACCTACCATTTCTAGGGAGGTTAAAGGGATGGGGTGGGATTGGTAGAGTTGGCCAAAGGGAGCGGTAAGCAATGGTGGAAAATGGTGCAGCACATAGGGGAGTTTCGGTTGTTATGGCCGATGGTGGGTGTGTTGGGCTTTAGTGGATGTTTCTGTAGGTTGGGGAGGGGTTGCAGTAGCTTTTGCTACAGCAAGGGGGTAGGAACAGCAGCTCTTGCTGTAGTAAAGATAGGGAATAAAAGAAAGAAAATGGTGTGGTAGTTATTGCCATAGGTAGTGGGTGTTTTGGTGGATTTTACCAAAGGGTAGGGGAGGTTTTGGTGAGTTTTGCTGCAACTAGGGGGATTGGAATGTTAAGTTTTGCTACAGGTAGGGGGGATGCAACAAAGACTACCTGTGCTTAGGATTGAGCTCTGGAAAATGTTTGCCCATAGAGGTGTATATGGTTCAATTGGGCTTACTAATAGGGGTGAATTTTCAGTTGTTTAGGGGATTAATCTTCCACACAAAATGAAGGGATGCAAGGTTTAAGAAGAGGATGGCATATAAGGAAAGGAGGAGCAAAACAAGGAGAGTAAAGCAAGGGGAGGGAATCGTGCAAGGAAGGGGATAAGTATGGTATAAGGGTGGTGCGAGGGTAGCATACTGGGGTAGAGGGAGAGTAAGGTAAGGTAAGAAAATAGAATAGGGTAGGGGTAATTTATTTAGGTACAAAATTGGGTAAAATATATGGATAAAAATTATCCAGTTACTTAAATATATTTATTTGACGAAACAGATATCGATTACGATTCAAATCTAGGTTTAAATTTTAACACGCACCCTCTAGCATATTTTAGCCTAATAAAGTTTTATAACTAATTAGTCATAATAATATTACAAATATTAGTAATATTTTTAGTTAAACATCCTACAATAATTATTATAACTAATACACATAATTAATAGTTATGATTATTAGGGTTTTTTTAAAATGGGGTATTACGTAGCTATTGCAAAAGGTAAGGATTGAAAATGAGTAATGAATAGAGTGCATAGGATAGATAGGTTGATATCAAAGGGGAGGGAGAAATTTTGATTTGGTTGAGTGTGGAGAACGAAGTGTAATAGAAGTGAGGGAGGTAGAGTGTAGTTAAGAGGACATAGAAAAAGATTGATAAGAGGAGAAAGGAAAGTGAAGGAGAAAAGGTGATAAAGTACTTCAAATGTGCTTTTGGTGGAACTTTGAGCTAAATCAATTCATAAAATAAAAAGCACCAAAATATATTTTTTTAGCAAAAATAGATTCTAATTAGAAGTTTTTATAAATATTAGCAAGAGAATCAAAGCCAAAATAGAAAAGGATATGAAATTAAAGGATAATTAGTCAATGGGTTTGGGTAAAGCAGTATATTGGTTTACTGTGGAATAGAAATGCCAATTTCTAAGCATAAAGATTGATTGGTTATGGAAACTAGACTAATAGTATGCCTGAAATTCATATTTTTATTAAAATTTCATGCCTTTTTAAAATAAAAACTAATTTTACTTATAATAACATAATTTTAAATACATTTTGAAGGAATTTAGGACAATGTATTGTATATATATATATGAACAAACATGATATCTAAAAAACAATGGATATGGAGGCATAGAGGGCATGGGTTTGAAGGAAAAAAATGAACATTAAAGGAAGCTAAAGAACATTGTAAAGGGTAAAATAGAAGAGAGAGAGAGAGATGAGAAATGGGATTTATATTTATATGGCTAATTGGATTTACCTTGTTTTAAATTTGGAATATGAAGAATTTTCATTCATTACTAATAAGATATCCTTTGTTATCTTATCAAGGAGAAGAAGAATGTCGAATTAAGCCTTGATTCTCACTCAATCCATGACTTTTCATATGCAAAATAATGGCATAAAAATGAGGAGTGCTATAAGGTTGTCCCCTTTTATAATGACAATTGAATGCATCGTGTGACCCTCATTTAAAGTGCTTTTTTTATGATTTGAACAAGTAGAGAAAAAATAATGAAGCTTATTCGACAAGCCTTATTTTGGTGCCATCTTACAATTTGCCAATATTTAAAATTTGAATTTTACGAAAAGCAAAAAAATCAGTGTGTTTTTGTTTTTAGCATGACTTACCAATGGACTTTGCGCATGGGAGTTAACTTTCAAATTTGGCTAGTGTACATGTTTGATATCTGGTGGTCCTTTGACTATTATACTTTTAGTTCAACTACTTCACTCTTATGTAATTCTATTCGTGAGTGGCTGAGAGTGTTTCCTTTCACGGATAACCGACGGTCATTTTATAATTTATATAGTGAATTAAGTCTTTTTACTTGTAAGTTGCCGACGGTCTGAATTTTATGATGATATTTGTAAGTGACTAATGACAATGTGTTTGTAAGTTTTAGTTGATGCGCTTGGCCGCTAATTAATCATGGAAGCTTAGTCTATCTACCCTACAAGAGATATCAACACTATGGTTATGTTTGGGATGAGGGAAAAGGATTAAGGGGAAATGATTAAGGGGGGAATGATTAAGGGGATAATGATTAAGGGGGGAAATTTATCCACCATTCTTGTTTGGTATGTAAGAGTAAATTATTCAAGGGAATATTTTCCTTATGTTTGGTTTGAGAGGAATAACTTATTTTAGAATAATATTTTATTTTACTTTATTTGCATTAAAAATTAGTAATATTTTTATTAGATATAAATAATTATTTATTATATAAATCAAAATTTAATATATTACATTTTTTAATTTAATTTTTATAAATCTAAATAAGAAGATTACAATAACTAAACAAAAACTATAAAAGAAGCTAATCGAGATATATCACAACCATATTTAAAAACACGATATTTAAAATAAATTCACATACGAAATATCCAATAGCTAAAAAAATAACAATTATCCAAAATAACATAATAAAACTCTACAAAGTTCATCTAATAAAAAAAATATTACTTCAATCCATCTTAATACATAATAAAAGTATTTTCATAACCTAAAATTCATCTAATAACATCCTAAGATAATCATATTTTTCATCTTCATCTTTAAATCGACGAAAATTACAACATCTTCTTCATTTATTTTTTTCATTAATTTCATTACTTCCATTCTAGATATGCCATGAACTTCTAATAAATGTATTTTATTGCAGTTATTAAAAACATATCATGATGCGGTCATACTTTAGAGTAATTTTTTACTTCAAAAAGCTGAGAGAAATGATCTATTAAAATGTAATATTATTTTTAGATCTATAAAAATAAATAAAAGTTAATCTATAATTAACAACAACATAAAATTATTATTTAAGAATTGATATTTACCGTTGAATTAAATCTCATCCAACTTAAAATATACTCCTATAGTCCTATGTCCTACACTCCTGGTCCTTCACTATATTAAGGTGTGCTTGTTTGTTACGGTCTTACGGACAAGGCCAAATTCCGGTATCCATTTTTTTTTTAATTTTAAAACAGCAATTAGCTATCCATTCGTTCATCCACGACAGTCCCACAACTACTCCTCTGCTGTGCGGCTCCCATGAACCATGACTCTGTCAGTTTTGATTTTCTCGGAATGGCAACGGATATTACCCAAGCGGAGAGGATATAATTACCCAAGGGTCTGATGGAGAAATAATTTCCCCCGACCCAACAGAATAATTTTACCCCAAAAAAATTTTTTCCCCATGCCAAACATAAAAGAAAAGGGAATTAATTTCCCTTGTATTTTTTACACTAGTTTTACCCCCATCCCAAACATACCCTTAATATAATAATTATACCATTCATTAAAAATTAATATGACAATTAATGCATAAAAAATTAATTAAAAAATATGAGAAAAAATGAAAAGTAAATATTAACTTTTCTAAGGTAACTTTTATTTTGGAAGAAAACTTCTTTCTTTTATAAACAGAGAGAAATGTATTGTTAAAAAAACAAAACAAAGAAGTTGAAGAACCGCCAATTGAATCTCTAGTATAAAGGTTTTGATTTGATAATTGAATGAACATGCAGATATATTGGAGCGCACACTCATCACACCGCAATCCAGAATACTTCCCCGATCCAGAAAAGTTTGATCCATCAAGATTTGAATCTACTGGTGGACGCATTCCCTACACATTCATCCCATTCGGTGGAGGACCAAGGATGTGTCCAGGAAAGGAATATGCTCGGTTGGAAGTGTTAGTTTTTATGAACAATATTGTAAGAAGATTCAAATGGGAGAAGTTGTTGCCTAAAGAAAAGATTATCGTAGATCCACTTCCTACACCAGCAAACGGACTTCCTATTCGACTCTACCCTCACAGTTACTGATCAAGGTTCCTGATGGCAAGCATGATAGAATGAAATGCTATTAACTAGCATGGGTAATATGCACCTACATGTATACCAATGTTGCATCGTTTAAATTTTGACCTTAAGAACGAATCAATTGTTTAATATTCATGGATTTAAATCAAGCTAAATCATCGTGTGTTATAATAAGTTGGCTACACTAATTACGTTGTATTGCCTGCTAGCTAATGCAAGTATGGTTTCTGATAAAATTTTATATTTTATATATGTCTAAGGTTTATGTGGATCTCCCACTTAAACACCCACAATCATGAAACTCATAATGCACATCATGAAACTCATATAAACATTTAACGAAATAGATTGAAAATGGAAGCAATGGTGAATGTATTGAATTAAATGTAAGGTGATAGATGTGTACATGTTGAAATAACTTCTAGGAACCTCACAATGATTTCTCTACAAGGATCTTCGAAGTGAAATCACATAGAAATCTCTTTGAATAAAAGTCAAGAAAATAAACACGAAGTGTAACATCTCAAATTTACCACTTAAAAATTTTCTTTTGTAGAAGCGTTGATTAGAAAAATAATGGGTGTTATCACCACATTTAGCATAAGCCTTATTCCCTCACTTTTCTTATCCAAGTGCTAAGGCTCAAAATAAGTTAGATTCAAAACAAAGCAATAAAAATGATAGACAATATATAGATAAAAGTTTCTGATAAATATCCCCCATACAAGAGTAGTAATCAAAATGCAAAACAGGACATAAGAGTGCAAAGAAAAACTAACAATAATAAATATTAGACCCAAAGGCCCATTTTAGCAATAGGAACTCTTTCCAAGGGCTCCACTTATCCTTACCATTATTATAAACTTGGTGTAATACCCCCACCTTTATTTAGTTGTGTGAATGGGAAATTATGTCTTTTGTTGGTGTTTCATTTTGATTGGAACTTTGATTGGGTTTGAGGTAAAGTTGGAATTGAAAAGAACTTATAAAACTAAATTAATCATGTTTTTAGGTGGATCGATTGAATGGTTCATTATTTGAGCTAAATGGTTTTTAGTAGACCAAACTAATCAACTTGTTGGGAATTTATTGATAGGTATATAGAATAGTTAACTATTAGGTCAAACCAATTGACTAGTTTGTCAAGCTGAGTCTATTTTTGAAACTTAGATTTTTGGAAAATTTCTTACCCTAAAATGGAACCTTGATAATACATTCTAAATTTTTCCTAAAAGATTCTAAACCTTTCTCATAATGCATTTGGAAAATTTCTTACCCTAAAATGACCTCAACTTTGCCTTCTTCTACCACTCTCCTCTACACATTTTTGGGATCATTGCTTTGATTTTATCCTTGATTATGCTTAGTTGGTAGATTCCTTCCATTCTAATTTTCCATTTCCCCTCTTATATTTTGCATTTCTAAACCAATCGACCTACACTCCTCCAAAATCACCTTTTGATATGTAGAGGATAGGTAATTGTATCTTGGACGAAGTATGTCCCTTTAAATCAATTTTAAACAGTAAGAATTAGGGTTGTCAATATGTTACTAAAAATACTTGTGATTTGTATCATTTTGTTGGGTAAAATAACCCTACTCGCCTATTCTATTCGCCTTTCTTTCAGCCATCAAAATACTATTTATCTCTAGCATTCTCTTTCTCTCTCTCTCTCCACTTTGAGCCTTGCATTCGAATTCTTTTACTGGTATGATCTTTTCTGTGGATCCCTATTGTTTTTATTGTTAGGTAAGAAAGAGTTAGATTTAGAAAAAAAGTTGAGGGGTTAAGCATAATCATCCTCTACTTTCCCATTTTATATGGCATGTTCATTTTTCCAATTTCTATTTCAAGTTCAGATATGGAAAAAAAAGTATTCAATGATTTCTTAGTATTTTGTTTTTATGGTTTTGAAAGTTGAGGATTTTATAAGTTGAGTTTTATTATTTGAGAAAAAATTTTCTTGCTTGAAATAAACCATTATTACTCCTAAAATGTGGTGTGATTAAGCTTACATGTCATGGACCCCTTAAGGTTTGATGTTATATGTTGGTATGAGCATTTAGCCTTTTAGAATGGTATTAAATGGTTAAACTACGCATCTTGAGAGAAAAGCATGAATTATTGAGGAAAGATTAGGTTGTGATGATTAAATAATTAAATATTATACTATTGTAAGCTACAAGTATTGAGGGTGCTTGCATTGCCACTACCATAGTCCAAGAGCAGGCCACTATCCTCGGGAAAAGGAAGCTTAAGAGTCAGAGTTCTAGGAGTAGAACCTAGCCCAGGTCATGAGAATCGAGAAGACCCCCACCAAGCGACCACATTAGAGGCCAAGGACCCTCGAAGGGATCCGCTTGTAGACGGTGTGGTCGGGACCACCTAAGCAGGAACTATGGAGGTAGGTTGATAACTTACCTGAATTGTGGAAGGTTGGGCCACAGAGTAGTAAAGGGTTGGAGGCCATCACAATCTCAACAGAACCAGACTCGACCATCTCAGTAGGGAGAAGCCCTGATATCCCAATAGCAGGAGTACCAGCAACATCGTCAGAATGCATCCCAGCAGTACTACCAACGAACCCCTGCCCCATCTGGTGCCGCAGTACGAGAGACCAGAGGAAGATCTTAGGGATTTAGTGTAATTCCCCAAAATTTTAGAAAACCTATAATGTAATAAATAGCTTTTATTTGAAATAAATTAGCTTTTAAAGTTATTTAGTTTAATTATTTTATGGATTTTTGAGTATGTAAATTTGGATAGGAGTATTTAATACTTTAAAAATAAATATTTTGTTATTTTATCATATTATTTTTATTTAAATAATTTTTCTGACTAATATTTTACTAAAATTAGCCTTTTTGAACCAATATATTAATTTTTATTGAATTAAATTATTAAATTAAATAATTTATCAAAAATATTATATTTTATTATTTTATAGATAAAGTTAAATTATTTTCCCTTTTCCCTTTTTCCTTTTTTTTTCTTTCTCCCTTTTCTCCCTTTTTCTTCTTTCCTTCCTTTTCCTTTTTTTTCTCCTTCAGGCCTCCCACTAGGCCAGCCTGCCTCCCCTCCTTGCACCTGGGCCAATGGCCCATTCTTTCCCCCCACACGCACAGCCGACCCAGCCTCCTCCTCTCCTCCTTCCTTTCTCCCCTGGACCGGCCGGCCCAGTCTTTTCTTCCCTTCCCCGACCGGCCTAATGCTCCTTGCCCTGTCTTTTTTTTTCTATTCTTCTTCTACTCCTCGACACAGCTCCTCCCAGACCCGTCGCCATCACCATAATCGCCTGCGCCTCGAGCACACTGGCCACCGCCCCGCTGCCACCTTCTGCCACCACCTGCCTCTCTCCTTCTCTCTATCTCTCTCTCTTGTGTTTCTTTCACTATTTTGGAACCGGGTAGCAATGCACTCCATCCCGCATGGCTCCCCTTTCCTCCCTGTCGTCACCCTCTCCCTACCACCCTACCACCTCCCTGCCACCGACTTCCACCTATTCCCTCTACCTTGCCTCTTCTTTTTCTTCTCCTCTCTACCCTCTTTCTGCCCATATTTTTGAGCCCCTTACCCCCAACCTCCTCTCCTCTCTCATTTTCTTCCTCTCCCACTTCCACCCCTGTTTTTGCATCACCACTGCCCTCCTCCGCTTCTGCCGCCTCACCAACCCTCTGCACCAGTTCCTGCCATCCTCCACCTCAGCCTGGCACCACCACAACATCCCTCTCCAGCCATCTCATAGCCCTTCTTCCTCCCCACTTATTTTCTCCCCATTTTCCCCCCTTCTCGGTAGTCCTCTTGTAACGCCACTGATCGCTGCCTTTTGGCCGCCTCTGCCGCCACCCAACCCACAATTCAACTCCCTGCAACCTCCTCTACGATCCCCATCCATTGTTTGGCCGAAACAAGTCCTTGAACCCCTTCATTTTTCCCTCCTCTTTTCCTTCCTTCTCAGCCCCTCCACCTTGACCCATCTCTGTAACCAACTTTGCCACCTCGCCGCCGCCGCATCCGCCACCCTTGGCCACCAACAACCCCATCCCCGGCATCCACCTACACCCCCTCTTTACTCCTGTACCATTCCCTTGCCTTAAATCTTTCCCCATCTACCTTCTTTTCTAGCCTAAAGATCCCAACCCGAAAATAACCATTATTCTTCTTTTCACCCCTCTTCGAGCTTTTCCTCCTTTTATTTTTGCATGCAGCTCATGCTGCACAAGCAAGATGAGTTGCTGCAATTATTGGACTATTTTTATTAAACATTTTAAGGTAAAATAATACTTAAGTTAATTACTTCATTAAGAAAATTTTATAAGGTCTTATGCTTTGATTTTCTTACATCTAATATAATAATTATTGATATTATTTTTAGGTGTTGATTTTGCTATTTAAAGCTTGAATATTTAACCGGGATACCAGTAAGATTCTATTTTTTTACGGGATCTAAGATAATCGTTAAACCCCACTTAAACGCATGGATAAACGTATGTGTGTACATTAGGATTTTTAATATGTTATTATGTTTGATATATGGTTGTTAGTATAAATTATATGTTTGCTTTTATTCTTCTATAAAAGGGAAAGTATGCTCTTTTATGTGATTTGTGTGGAAATGTTGTCTGAGGGAAGAATTTGATTATTAATGAAAGTGTTAATTACTTATCCATGTTATTTTATGTTATTGCAATTATTTATGCATAAATAATATTATTGTGAACTTGGGGAATTTTAGTAATATTCCTTGTGCTAGACTATGGCTTAATAGGTGTGGGTGATAATAAGCATTATAATAAAATATAATGGTTGGTGGAGTTGGATTTTGTTAATGGAGTATTAATATTAATATTCCATGTGGTAATGTTAATTTAATAAAAGTGGTGTAATAAAGGGGGTAAAGTAGTAATTTTGAAGGCAAAAGGGCAATATGGTAATTTTATGATTAAATGGCAAAATGGTAATTTTATAAGTAAATGGGGTATTATGGTAATTTTGGGAGTAAAGGGTAAAGTGGTAATTTTGGGAGTAAAAAGGGCAATATGGTAATTTTTTAAGCAAGTGGCAAAATGTTAATTTTATAAGGGGTATTATGGTAATTTTGGGAGTAAAGGGTAATATGTTAATTTTGGAAAAGAAGGGCAAAATGGTAATTTTGTAAGGAAAGATAAAAATGGTAATTTTGGGATGTAAATGGGTAAAATAGTAAATTGTAAAGTAAAAAGGGTGTTGTGGTAATTTTGTAAATAAAAGGATATTATGGTAATTTGGAAGTAAGGGGTAGAAGGGTAATTTTGTAAATTAAAAGAATATTTATGGCACACGTGGGAGTAAGGGGTAACTTGGTAATAATGATAGCAACGAAGGATAAATTGATAATTAAATTATGATTTTAAAAGGGTAATTGGATAATTATGATAATAGAGAAGGGTAATTTGGTAAATTAACAAACAAAAAGGGCATTATGGTAACTTTAATAATGGAGAAGGGCAATATAGTAATTATAAGAATGGAGAAGGGTAAATTAATAATTATAAATATAGAGAAGCGTAAATTGGTAATTACAACTATGAAGAAGGGTAAATTAATAATTGTAATTATGAAGAAGGGTAATTTGGGATTTATAATAATTGAAAAGGGTAAAATGGCAATTATAATAATTGAGAGGGGTAAAATGGTAATTATGATAAAGGAGAAGGGCAAATTGGTAATTTATCCAACTAAAGGGGAATTTTTGGTAATTTAACCAACTAAAGGGTAAATAGGTAATTATTTAACCAACTAAAGGGGAAAATAGTAATTGTGATAACGAAGGAGGGTAATTTGGTAATTTATCCAACTCAGGGGCAATTTAGTAATTATAATAAAGGAGAAGGGCAATTTGGTAATCTAACCAACCAAAAAGGGAAATATGTTAAGGTTAACAGTTATGAAGGGTGAATGATGATCTAAAAAGCGTAGGAGATAACTTAGTAACATAAACCGAGCAAGGGGTAATTTGATAATTATGCAACCTTAAGGGTAATATGGTAATTTGTCAAGTAAGGAAGGGATGACTTAGGAATTATATAAGTAAGGGGTAAATGAGTAATTTGTACCTAACATATCGTTGTGATTGTTGAATTTTATAGTATGACTCAAATAATGCTGATTAGTAAGGTAAGAATATTTGATCATTAGTAAGTATTATGAGAACAAATCTTAACTCGGAGTTATATAAGATTATGATGGCCTTAATGATTTCTCTGTGTTATCTTAGATAACCGCCTGAATAAGAAACGACTAATGATATCGGAACGATTGAAAGTGAATAAGTATCTGATTATTGTGCTTTTCGTGATCACTTTAATTAAGACACTAATACTTAAAGTGAAAGTTCTCGAGATCGGGAATGGTGGCTCTTTAGGGGTCGCTACACTAAAGATGTGGTTTAGCCCACGATTATTCTAGTATTTGCTGGTGTGCCTTTGTGCCCCAGCCAAGCCCTATATCTTACTCTATCTAGCTCTACGGACCTAGTTAGGGGGTATGCATACTTATGGATTAGGTGTCCTTGTTGGTAGGGTACTGAGTAGCTTTATGCACTAGTACAACCAGGGTACCTTTGCATTCCTGGGTTCGTGGTTGAAGGGTACTGAGTAGCTTGTATGCACCGGTATGACCGGTGTACCTTTGTGTCCCGGGTACTTGATCTCCCATCCGAGGTAAATAAATGGATTTGTTGTGCTGATTAAAGAAAGAAAAAATACTAATCATGAAAGTGAAAGATTATGAGACGGGCCCAGTTGGACTATGATACAGATTACCGATCCACCTATTATAACAGTAGCCCAGGAGCGTGTTACCCTGGCAAGTGATTATGAGTACCGATCCACCGGATATAATAGTGGTCCAGGAGTGTGTTGCCCTAGCAAGTGATTATGAGTACCGATCCACCGAACATAATAGTGGCCCAGGAGCGTGTTTGCCCTGAATGATGTAGATATATATATTCCGATCCACTAGCAATAATAGTGGGGGTCCCGAGCTCAATAAAATCAGACATGGATGTGAATAAAGTTATGGGAAAATACTAATCGCTTACAGTGGAACACCATGTGAGTCGGGGCCAAACTAGTCCACCGGCGAATAATAGTGGCAAGGAGTATTTTTCCCTGGAGACCAATCCACCGGCATATAATAGTGGTTAGGTGCATTTTGCCCTATAAGTGACCGATCCATCGGCTATAACAGTGGGATTCCCGCACTTACATGGGTATAAAATATGAGAGTTGATTGAATAATGATCGACTAATGGCTTAAGGCCCGAATGTATTCATTTTGCACTATGACATGGCTTAAGGCTCGAAAGTATTGATTGTTCATAACGACCTATTGATATCTGATGTGATTGTTAATTATGTAAATGTTATATGTACACATCTTGTTATATATGTATATAGCTTTGTATCATGTGTGACATTGCGGGCCTACTTTTAAGTGTGATTTTAAAGGGTTACTCAGTATCGTAGTACTGAAGGGTTCCCTTTGTGGGGCCCCTGCCTATTCAATGAGAAGTGTCCCTTGCTGGTATTTTCAGGTGCTACTCAAGTGGGCAACGAGGAAGAGGGTAAGGATTATCCGGACTTTTAGGATTCTCCCTTTGCTTTTACTTCTGGTTTAAATGTATTTCTTGTTCTTGTGATCACCATTGGTGGATTCTAATTTTGTAAAGTGTATTGTGCTACTATGATTTAAACATGTTTTGGAAATATATCAAAGTGTATCTCATTCCTTTAGCCTTAGCACTTGGTACTAAAATGATATGAGTGAGCCAGTCTGGTACTAAGTGTGGCAGTAATATCCCTGAAATTCATTGTTTTATATTTTGCTTCCGCTATTTGTTTTAAATAAAATGACATTTTTCAATAGTAAATTTTGGGGGTGTTACATTTAGGCCCTTTCCTCAAAAGGGAGGCTAGCCAGTGGACGCCTGAATGTGATCAATCAAGTAGAGGCTGACCACAACCTTGATGTTGTTACGGGTATGTTCATCATCCACTCTTTGCTAGTGTATGTCCTATTTGATTCGGGTGCTACTCTATCATTTGTTTCATCTACTTGTGCTGCTAATGATGGATTGTCACCATTTGCTAAAATAGAGTTGTCTGTGATTCTTCCATCGGGTGATAGGATGGAGTGTAGTCAGATGTTTTCTAACGTGGCCATAGTCATAGGCATAGTAGACTTCCTAGTAGATCTGGTTGGGATGGAGTTAAAAGACTTCGACATGATTCTAGGTATAGATATGTTGGGGAGGTACAGAGCTGTTATTGATTGTGCTCAAGAGCGTGTGATCTTGTGAGGCCCGAAGGGGGCTAGGGTTTTATATAGGAAGACTCAGCCCAAGCCAACCACTAAGGTAGTATCAACAATTAATCTACATGCTCTGGTCTAGAAAGGGTATCCCCTGTACTTATGTAGTGTGCAAGAGCTAATCAAGGATTTGATTGCGTTAGATAGTACTCCAGTGGTCAAAGAATATCCAGACATGTTTTCAAAAGTATGACTCTAGTCTAGGAAATTGATTTTAAGATCAAACTAGTGCCGAGAGCCAAGCCCGTCACGAAAGCACCCTACCGGATGGTGCAGGTTGACCTGAAGGAGTTAAAGGCTTAGCTAGAAGATTTGATGGAGCATGGTTATATTCGGCCGAGTCTATTACCATGGGGAGCACTAATCTTTTTCGTAAAGAAGAAGGATGGTAGTCTCCATCTCTTCATTGACTACGGAGAGTTGAATCAGCTAACAGTGAAGAAACGGTACCCACTTCCAAGGATAGATGACCTTTTTGACCAGTTGAAGGGTGACATAGTGTTTTCTAAGATCGATTTAAGATAAGGATACCACCAGTTGAGGATTGCTCACTAACCACAGAAAGGGGTTTTAATAACGATTATTTGATAGTTTTAATAACGGTTTTCAACCGTTATTGAATCTCCCATTATTAAATCTTTAATAACGGTTAATAACCGTCATGAAAAATACACAAAAACCCGCGAATATGTGCGTAAACTTTATATTTAATAACTGTTTTTACTTAAAAACCGTTGTTAAAAAGGAGCTTTTAATAACGGTTTTCATAAGAAGCTCTATACACAGTTGTATGTTCAAATAATTACCAAATCTGCATTGTAAAACAACATCAATTGATAACAAATCTGCAATCACACCATAATTTCAATCAATCCCTTGTTAATATACCAGACATATATACTCAAGAATCAAAATTAGTAGGCATACCACAACTTGGTAGCTCTACACCCCAAAGCAAAATGTTCATAAATCTAGCTTAGAAGACTTAAAGACATAGACAAAATACAAACCTAAACATGCATGTAGAATATATAGATCTCTACCTAATACTGAATGAATGAGTGCACATGCTTGGCCCATTTCTCTCTCACTACATCAATTTATTCAACATTGTATTGCTGGCCTTGTGCATAATCATCGGTGAAAAACTACAAATCCCAAGTTTTGATTAATAAAATAAGTGATTCATCATTCTGAATCATCGGAATGTAGTTCGTCTTCTTCACTTGAACCCTTAAAAACTTCAATTTCATCATCATCATCTAAGTTCCTTTGTCTCGAAGATCTGGTTCCAGTAGCTCTTTGGAGGTACCTAAAGCTCTTATCTCATCCATAATTACACAGAATTTGCATAAGTATAGTAAGAACTAAGAAGTCTTTAAATTTGAATATGTTACACTATCATGCCTCAATATCTTAGTAACCATGAAAAAAAAAGTAATAGCCCCATTAGAAATACTATTACAACCCTCACCAGCTAAGACATAGTAAGATACCCAATGAGGCTAAATAGATGGATAGCTGGATAAAGAGATAAACAATAGAGGAAAAACAATTCCGATAAAATTAAAAACTAAAATAACTAAAAACATGTATTAACCTACAAACAAAATAATACAAGGGGGTAGATATATAATGGTTGTTTCTAGAATAAATTCTATATAAAAAATAAATAGGTAGGCAACATGTATTACCACTTTAATCAAGAGTTATATAACACCCTCATACCCTAGAATGTGAAAAAGGTTTTCAGGATAGTCTAAATTAAAGGTTCAATTTGTAAAAAAGGCCCTAAAAATATACCCTCAAGGTTTTATCACTTGTATGTTAGTTAGGAATGTTAGCTATGTAACAAAATATGAAAAATAACAAAAAAAAAACTCTATTTAGAGGCCAAAATGGCCTTTTTTGGGCTCCTAGATTGTCCAAACCGAGTCTGCCATTTGCCACATCGTAGATCTCGAAAAAATACCCAAAATAGCCTCCTAGATCACCTAAATCCAAGGTCCCATGAAAACGTTATTGTAACACCCCCCAAATTTACTACTGAAAAATTTCGTTTAAATCAGAAGGTTTAGCGGAAGCGAAAGAATTAAAACTATAAACCTGGGGGTATTACCGTCACACTTAGTACCAGTCCAGTTCACTCCTACCGTTCCGATACTAACTGCTAAGGCTAAACTAAACCATCGTTAAGTAAGAGTCATCAAAACACAGGTCTATAGTTAACATAGACCATTCACGAAAACCACGAGTCCACAACAGTTAAAATATCGTTAAGATTACAACTTAAGAGTACGGTTTCAAAACAAGAAGCGTAGTACAAAATATAGCTAAATGAAACAGATCCCAATGGAGCAATATCCGGATTGCCTACTCACTCAAGTCAGGTCTTCCACCCTGAAACAATATACGATCTTAAACCTGCACAAGAGGTCTGCTCCCCACCATCGGTGGATCATCACAGGACCCATTCAACCAAGGTAGTATCAGTACAGGTCCAATACTGAGTAAGTTCCACTACCTTATCTTATAGGAGAGATATCATCAAGAGCATATTAGATCCGGCTACAACACGTTGATACAATATCATGCATATTCACAACCCATAGCATGAATCTTACCATACAACTAGAGTAACATATAAAACATATGTAACATTATATTTAAACATATAAGCGTGGTAACCGAAATATGAAGTGGCTCATATGCCTCAGGTAGGAATAATCCATACTATTAAAACTCAATACGTGGCATACTCACGTAAGCAGCATGTAGTAATACAGATAATAAAAGCCAGTCATAGTCCAATTAGACTTATTCTTTATTCTCATTAATAATATGTTCATTCCACACATATTCTTTAATAGTCCATGTGAGTGCGGAAACCCCACTATTATAGCCGGTTGACCGAAAGTAAACACACAGGGCAAAACGCTTCTGACCACTATTATAGCCGGTGGACCGGAACGAACACACAGGGCAGAACGCCTCTGACCACTATTCTGACCGGTGGACCGGACTGGCCCCGACTCACATGGTGTTTCGCTGTAAGTACTTAGTATTTTCCCATGGATTAACTTATTTACTTGGGTCTGTCGAGCCGAGATCCCCCACTATTATAACCAGTGGACCGGGTGTAAACACACAGGGCAGAACGCCTCTGACCACTATTATAGCCGGTGGACCGGAACGAAACGAACAGGGCAGAACACCTCTGACCACTATTATAGCCGGTGGACCGAAACGAAACGCACAGGGCAGAACACCTCTGACCACTATTATAGCCGGTGGACCGGCACGAAACGCACAGGGCAGAACGCCTCTGACCACTATTCTAACCGGTGGATCGGACTGGGCTCGGCTCAA
Source organism: Tamarix chinensis (assembly GCA_030549775.1). Classification (NCBI taxonomy): domain Eukaryota; kingdom Viridiplantae; phylum Streptophyta; class Magnoliopsida; order Caryophyllales; family Tamaricaceae; genus Tamarix; species Tamarix chinensis. Next base: position 68,843,689 of record CM060181.1, read on the forward strand.
TAATCTTTCACTTTACGTTATTAGTGTCTTATCCGTATCTTATTGAATCACACAACACCCTTGACATGCATGCGGTTAATACCCTACTACTTTCCCCTCCAAAGGGACCGTCCCATATTTTGAGACCCGTACCTCTTCTCACATCCTACATCCATCCCCCGTAGACTTAAGCATAGTGGCATATAGTATGGCAGAATCTCCAAGAATACAGGCTACCCCAACACCTACGATATCGACTCCGTATGTCCTCATCCCTCTAGGGTTCCTCCTCAGAGACCCTAGTCGGACCTATGTGGTCCAACTCTTCCTTACTTACCCAAACGTTACTTTATCCTCTATCTCGCCCCTCATTTTTATTAGGAAACTCCCCAAATATATTACTTTATCTCCCAATTTCACGTGTGACCGACAAAACCCTAGTTGGCCACCCAAAACCCTAGCACTTTACTTCCTCAACAAGTAATCTCCCTCTTTCACCCCAAATCTCTCCTCTCTTTTGGAAAAACCCATACTCATCCTTTATATAGTGAATTCTCACTCTCACTCCATGCTCCATCCTTCCTTGATCATTTTTACCCTTGTGCCCCTCAGTTTCCTCATTTTCTCCCAAAACCCTAATTGGGTCCCTTAGACACCCTTACATCAATCCACGTAAAATTTTGCACCCGAGTCCCCAATGGACCCGTAACTTTGACATTATCTTACTTACTTCCTAAATCAACTTTCCTCACGTAAGATTCATTCCCATGCATAATTTAAACACTCCATGTAGACTCTCCAACACCCACTCACACACAAAACCCTAATAAGGCCTCTTATACACGAACTTATGTGCTATTGTTCATACTAAGTCTCCAATCCTTCCAAGACTCTCCCAAGCTCTTACTTACAACCCAAATCAACTTTTCCCACGTAAGGATTACGCCCATACAAGGTCTAAGCCCCCCATGCAAACTTTCCAACATCCACTTCCCCGTTGTTCTTTTGTTATCATTTTATGCTACCCAAAACCCTAGCATGCATGTCCTAGAGGGCCATAACAAGTCACATCATCAACATCAACAACAAACATGGAACATGGCATACATGTATAACATAAGGCACACACCACATACCTCATGATCCACGCTGCGCTACACAAAACAGGTTATTCATAGCACATGCATAATACACATCAACATGACATGCTCATCATTCATCAACACATTACAACACACATAACGTAAGGCCATAGCTTCGTCCTTACTACATGCCCATAAGTAGAGGTAAGTAGAGACTTACCTGGATCTGAAGCTAGCTAAGCGAGATAAGAGAGAGAGATCCCTAGCTCGTGGATCCACGAGAAAGCTTTCCTAGATCCGATAGAAATCGAAAAACTAAATTAGAAGCTATCCTATCAATCAATAATTCACATACTCTAATTAAATACACACAAACGACACAACTTATCTCTCTTAGAAAACGTGTCTAAAACTTAGAACTTAAAAGCATAGCTTTATTAATATTTAAGGTTAGAACTAAATCAAAACGGATTAATACAAATATCACTCGGGACATTTCAACTTAATTTGGAAAGCCCGAGAAGGAATAATCGATCATAAGTTAATTTATCGAAAATAACTTATTTATTAGGTTTTACAACTAAATAGGTAATCTAACCATTTACATAGAACCAAATCCAACCCGATTAGGTTAGAACAGAATTTAAATGATTTAAAACCCAAAGATAGAATTCGATTAGATAAAATACACATAGCAAAATCAATTTTATAAAATCATCCCCGAAAATTAGGGTTTCAAAGCCCATAACACAAACTCAAGTAATTCCATTTAATTAATTCAAATTAAAGGTATTAGAAAGCAATTAATACCATTTCAACTATTTATATACATTCAATTTTAGAAAAAACAACAATTCAAGCAATCGACTTCATAATTTCACTTGAAATTTAGGGTTTTTAGGCCCGAAAATACAACTCGTTAAAATTCTATAAATTTAATCAAATTGAATGTTTAGAAATGAAATTAAACACATTTTATAACATATCAAATAATCAATTGCTCAAAACTAGTAAAAGAAATACACAATTTAGCCTAATTAGGGTTTTTGAGCCCGGAACGCAAATCCGATTAATTCTTGCCAAAACATATCAATTGACGGTTCGGAAATGTAATTAAACATATTCTAATGTAATTTATATAGTCAATTGAATAAAATAACCCGATTACCCAAACCAATTTAAACCCGCGGAAGTTTTGACCTAAAAATCCAATTCCGGTCAATTACGCACAATTTTCCCAAATCAACACTTCCAATATAAAATTAAATACATTTTAAACGATACTATAAAATCAATTGAGCGAAACGGCTCAATTATACAACCCAATTTCATTACACCCAAAATTTGACCTAGGAATCAAATTCCGATAAAATCTGCATAAATTTCTCAAATTGACGGTTCCAAAATGAGATTGGATACATTTTAAAACATATTGTATAATCAATTTGTCTGAAATCGCAAAAACGGACGAATCCAAAAAATTCGGGCATAACCCGGCTAAAAATCCAATTTTTCCAAAATCTCAACATAACCATACAATTAACCTATCCAAATCAATCTTACAGCATATACATACATAAAAAAAACAATCAATTTAGCTTTTTATAAGCTATTTCATACCCAATTAATCAAAACAATGTTAGAGTTTTTTTCGGAAATTATACCAAACGAAAAACTAACAAATCGGGGCAAAGGGAGGCCAGGGAAGCTTCGTCGGAGGCTAAGGACTGCTCGCCGGTGATCGCCTGAGCTCGCCGGTGACCGGGCGGTAGCGCAAGCAGTGCGGCTCGTTGCTGCTGCGCTCTGCCGCCGCAGCTGCTCCTGTGCGCTACTGGCGTGGCTTCGACTGCTGCTGTTGCGTCGACGGTGCTGGTCGGCAGTTGGAGGCCGACGATCGACGAGGGGGGTCGGCTAGGGTTAGGGTTAGGGTTGTGAGATAGGGGGTCGGGGAAAGGGAAGAGAGAAGAAAAAGAAGGGAGGGGGCGCCGGTCGGGGCAGGGTGCGGGTTTTTTTTTTTTACAAATACACATTAGATAAAATACCAAAAACATCAAAATATTAGTAGAAGATTTTATCTAAAATTTATTTAATCAAAAATTTATTTTGACCAAATCTGACGGCTTAAAATTAGTAAAAAGGCTATATAAAGACTTTTGAAAACATTTTCGGAAGGATTTAACAACGAACACAAAATTTATATTATTTACGAAAATGTATTATAAGACCTCGAAAAATTATTTAAAAGTATATAATAAAATGTTTAAGTCAAATTCTAATAAGTCAAGACTAATTTTAATAATTCCAAAATCGGTTTTCCACAAACTAAAAAGCGTAGAACGGAAGAAAATTAATTTCAAAAAAAAATCTTAAATAAGTTCCGAAACTATTTTTAATTTAAACTTCCCGAAAATATTACATTCAATTAATTAAAACGTCGATAAAATATTACTTCCCGAAAATGATTAATTACATACAATTATGAATTCAAAATTGTTGATAAATCCATAAAACGAATCGAAATTAAAATGATTAATTGTTTACATCAAATTACGCTAATAAAATCATTAAACTTAATAAATCTGGATTTTAAAAATACGGGGTATTACAGTTATAGCCCTCCAAAGTTTATAGTAAAAATGTCTTCTCTTTTGTTTATTACTTACTAATATGTTGAATGGTGTTAATGTTAGTGATTTTATTGCTCTAAATATATTGTATTTCTGATCCATAGTACCCAAACTTATTTCCCAAGAGCCATTATTCAACAATAATGTTGAATCTATATTCTCCATACAAAAAAATACAACAATAATATGTAAAGGTCTCGGCCAACACATGCATTTGTTAATATATAACAATAACGCAATAAATTCAACAACAAACAGCAAAATTTTCAGCCAACACATTCAACAACACATTTCCAAACGACAAACCACAATCTTTCAATAACAAACAAACGAAACCCTGTATATATATATACATATATAAGTAGATAAAAAGTTACGAGAGGAAGAACAAACACATACATAAAGTGAGCTAGCTACAAACACCACAGTGAGAATGTTGAGAGAAGTAAGGGCTTCAAACACGACGGAGGATGAAGGTGCAAGTGCTAGCTAGCTTCGGACAATGACAACACGCACATGCAGAGCCGACAATGACAGAGGCGTGGTGGAGAGTTGGCGGTGTGAGGGTTTCCTTTACCTGAGAGGAGTCGGTGTGGTGGTGCACGGTGTGGTGGTGCGAGGGTTTTCAAGGAGAAGGAGAGCAAGAACTGAGCAAAACAGAAGGTGTAGAGAGTTTGAAAACTTTGGCACAAAACAGATTTGAGTGAAATAAAAGTTTAATTTTGGGGTTTTAATAACGGTTCCTAAGAGAACAGTTATTAAAACATATTTTGATAACGGTTCTTCCAGGAACCGTCATTAAAAGCTTCTGACTTTTGACAACGGTTCTAATATGAACCGTTATTAAATCATCTTTTAATAACGGTTTACATAAAACCATTATTAAAACATCCATCCAAATTTTAACGTTGCCTTTTTAATAACGGTTTTTAACTAAAACCGTTATCAAAACTCTCCCGCCCATTAATTTTCACGCGTTTGACAACGGTTTTTGAACTACCGTTATTAATGTCCCGTTATTATTTCTCATTTTTGTAGTAGTGGCTAATGTTGATATCATAAAGACTACTTTTCAAACCCGGTATAAACATTATAAATTTGCAGTAATGAAATTCAAACATACAAATTCTCTCGCGATTTTTATGGACCTGATGACGAGGATATTCAGACCCTTCCTTGATCAATTTGTATTGGTGTTTATCGATGATATTTTGGTGTATTCTCGAGGGAACGAGGAGTATGAGCACCACCTACGCGCCATTCTAAGCTTATTAAGAGAGCATCGCTTATATGCGATGTTGTCTAAGTGTGGATTTTGGCTCGAGGATGTAGCTTTTCTTGGTCGCATAGTATTACCTGGTGGAGTGGCTATGGATCTTATAGAGTCAACATGGGACCGAAGAATCTATCTAAGAAAGTAAGAAGGACATGCAAAAAGTGTATCCAGAACTTTTTGATGCAGGTTCAATCCTTCTTACTAAGTATGTCTTTAAGGGGGTAGTTCATATAATTATTGCTGTTAGTGTGGTATTCCTACCCACTTAGGATGTTCTAGCCTTAACCTAGGAGGTTGCAGAGACTTTGGGGATGAAGTATGTCTTTAAGAGGTTAGTGATGAAATGTCCCAAAATCCTAATTTTAGAAATTTTGGCCAAATAAGGATTTAATAAGGAAATTAATTAAATAAATTATATTTATTAAAATAAATAGGAATTAATTAGGGTTAATCAAGAATAAAATAATAAATATTTTAATTAGGAAAAATTTGGGTGATTTGCTAATTAAAATAGAACTTATGAAAAATCTTTCAAAAACCCTAAATTATCCTAAAAAGGGAATTAAATATTATAATTTTAAATATCCTAAAATACCAAAATATTCCAAATACCCCAACCAAATTATGTTTCCTTTTCCTTTTTCTTCTCTTTTCTTGTTCTCCTTGTTTTTTTCCTTTTTTTTTTCTTCCTCTCCTTTCTCCTTTTCTTTTTCTCTTCTTTTCCCCAAATTAGGCCTATTTCCACCGCCCAATCCTTCCTTTTTTCTTTTCTCCTTCGGTGGCCTAGCATCAAAATTATGCGTTTTATCTTCTTCTCCCCTATCTCTCGATCCAATTCTCTCTCTTCTTTTCTTTGTTTCTTTTCCCAACCGCTGGGTTCATCCTATCTTTTCTTCCTCATTCCTTCTTCTTCCCTCGTCGACCTGAAACTCTCCCCTACCTTCTCGAGAATTTTGCCACCAAATTTTCCCTATTAACTAGCCATTTGCCCCTCTTTTCCTCATTGATTTGTCGGCCACTTTGACTCAACCACTCCTCCCCTCTCCTTGCACGATTTCCTTTCTTCCCTAGTCCATTACAGGCCACAAAAGAAATGTGTACCAGCCTATCGTCATCGGCTGGTGCACCTCACCTATCTTCCTTATTCTCCTGTCTCCCCTTTGACTTTATCCCCTCCTTTAGCTCTATAAATACCCCCATAAACAGCCTGGACTCGAGCGTTTTCCCGTAGCCTAGAAAAATTCTCCCATGCGCCACTACCCTTTCAGACACCATTGTCATATACCGCCACTGGTGTCACTAATCACCACCAACCCAAGGTGATACCATAAACCCTCTCAACCCTTGAACCCTAATTATGCAAGCTTTATTTATTTAATTTTATTATAATACTACTATTTGTGTTTTGTTATTATTATGATTATTATTATTATTATTATTATTAATGTTATTATTATTATTATTCTATATATGGCTGAGACCTTATTATGTCACTATTTTGATTATTATTATCATTAATAATAATAATAATAATATTATTATTATTATTATTATTATTATTATTGTTGTTGTTGTTGTTGTTGTTGTTGTTGTTGTTGTTGTTGTTGTTGTTGTTGTTGTTGTTGTTGTTGTTGTTGTTGTTGTTGTTGTTGTTGTTATTGTTATTGTTAATTCAATATAGGGTCAAAACCCTACTCTACGTTATTTTTGATTAATGCCAGTATTATTATTATTGTCATTGTTATTATCATTATTATTTTATATTATTATTATTATTATTATTATTATTATTATTATTATTATTATTATTTCGGTGAAGGGTTAAAGCCCTTATTTCACAATTATTTCGAATTATACCATTATTATTATTATTATAGTTATTATTATTATTATTATAGTTATTATTATTATTATTATTATTATTATTATTATTATTATTATTATCGCTATTATTATTATTTGTAGTAGTAGTAGTAGTAGTAGTAGTAGTAGTAGTAGTAGTAGTAGTATCATTATCATTATTGGTTTAAAATCTTCGAACCTTATATTATCACCTTTTTCCAATATTGCTATTGTTACTATTATCCTTAACAATATTAGTATTTAGTTAGTGTAACTATTTTAATATTATTATTATTTTATCTATAACCATAATCTTAGAATAAATTAGGAAATAATAGTATTTTTGGTAGGAGGGAATCTAATCCTTAGTTTTTTCTTCTTATAGGTGAGACTAGTCAAAACCTTATGGAGGCATAGAGCGTGCTCCAAAACCGATGTCATATTAGGTAAGGGTGTAGCTAAGGCATTATGTATGTAATGTGTTTTATATTCCTTATATGCCATGTTTCATGATATGTGATTGATCTTATGCTTATCATTATAACTATTTTATATGTAGTGTAGATTGGAGTTGAAGTATGCTCATGTGTTATTTTATAGCATGCGTATAATATGTATAAGTTGTGATTATGATATGATGTGTTGTATCCCTTTGGGAAATGCATGCTAGGTTATGTAATGTGATGATATAGAGTGAAAGGATGAAAAGGAAAATGGGAAAGTAGATTAACCAAAGGAGAATAAGATGACTAAGGATGTGGATTTGGCCTAAATGTTGCATAACCATGAGTGGAAGAATCTAGGGTTTTCATAGAGTAATCTAGGATTTTGCATGGAAGAAACTAGGGTTTTGCATGAAAGAATCTAGGGTGTAATCTAGGGTTTTCTTGGGAGATTATGTGGCTTTGCATGGGAGAATCTAGGGTTGTGCATGTAAGAATCTAAGTATGTATGGAAGAATCTAGGGTTTGCATGTGTGAATATAGGGTTTCAGGTGGGAGTTTTAGGGTTTTGTATGAAAAAGTTTTAAGGGTTGCATGGGATGTATAACATCTGCATAGGGGTGGATTTTACATATGGAAATTTGATTTGGGGTGTGAGGAAGATAATGGAAGAGTGATTTGGGTGTTTGGATGCTTTGGATGAAAAATAGTATGTGGAATAGTATAAGGGTACATAGGAGACCGAGCTAGGGTTTGGTGTGGCTAGCTAGGGTTTGGTGTGGTTACTTAGGGTTTTTTGATCACACATGTACTTGGTGAGTAAAGTGTGATGATGAGGATGCAATCTAAGGATTGTGATGTGTGGAGTTCTAAAATAATTTGGTTGTGTGAGGTGGAGTAGGATGGGCACATAGGCCTAAATTAGGGTTTCAAGGGGAAAGCCTAGAGTAAGGCAATGAGTAGACTAGAGGTGAAAAGTTATGGGCCTTGACCCACATACATAGGAGATGGGATCTAGTGTGAGTTAGGTTAAGGAGGAAAGGATGTTGGGTCAAGTTACAAGGTGCATAAGTCTCATGATGTGGGACGGGTCCTTTTGGAAGATAACCGTAGAGGGAGTTAGTCATACATGTCTAGGGTGAAACTTATAAATAAGATACTTAAGACACTAATCATGTAAAGCGGAATATTATTGAGTCGGACCTAGATCGATCCACCGGCAAACAATAGTGTTTAGTGAGTTTCGCCCTATATATGACTGATCCACCAGGTACAATAGTGATTAGGTGCATGTTGCCCTATAAGTGACCGATCCACCGGCTAGAATAGTGAGGGATCCTAAGCTCAATAAACCAAACACTAAGTTTGCTAAGACATATAAAAGACACTAAGTACCTACAATGGAACACCATAGGAGCAGGATCCACCGGCATATAATAGTGGTTAGGGCGTTTCGCCCTATAAGTGATTGATCCATCAGCTATAATAGTAGGGTTCCCATACTCACATGGATTGATGAAAATTATGGTGTGAAATCAGTACTAATCAAAGATTAAATAATTAATGGATCTGAACCATAATTTAGCCTTTACTAATTTATTTATCTAAAGTGATCATATACTATTGAATTATCATACTTGGATTGAGAGCTTTTCTGTATTGGAATTAGTGCATGGTTACCTTACTCAGTATATAGCGTATTGACTACTCGTTTCATGGGTGATGCTCATTCCCACGAGCAAAAGACCCTTATGACTTTATGCAGGTGGGTGATACTTATTTTGATGCCTTCGATGTTCATGAGGCATCAGGCGGTGCTGAGTGTTGAGTTCGGACACATCACGAAGATCGACAATGGCGTGGCCAGATTTCCCTGATATGATTTTCTAATTATGTTTTGAGTTTCTTATAGTTATCGTTTACCGTTTGTAAACTTATTTCCTCTTAAGGAACTTTGACTATGTACGTTAGTTTATAACTTTTTGACTTCGCACTCTAAATTCTATCTTATAATCGTTTAATGCTTATTTGAAGTCTTGTTTTGATTTTATTTATATTTATTATTAAATTTATTTGAGCCTTAGCACTTGGTACCGGAACAGTCAGAATGAACCGCTCTGGTACTAAGTGTGGCGGTAACATTCCTGAAATTCACATGTTTTAATTTAATTTAAATGCTTCCATTAAAAAATAGTGAATTTTGGGGTGTTACACCATACTTCTATGCATGAGCATTCATGAGGCATATACCATGGGATTTGAATCATAACATTATAATAATGGTGACTATAACAAAATTTGAAGCATGTGGGCGTAAAATATTTAACATATTTCATGCATACAACTTAATTATCAATAATCATGTATGTCATCTTTTCAACATATTATCATTTTATCATGCATGCTAAAATACTTGAAAAGCATGAACCCTTTCATGATTCTAGGTCTAAAATTTTATATTATGCTCGCATATAATTTCTCCTTTCCTAAGAGTGATTGGATTTACCTATATATAATCTTACACAAAAATACAAAAGGTTGCATTCTCCGAGATCCTCAAAGGTTACCTAAGGTGTTAACACCCAATAACACATGTATTACCATTTCATATATCATAAGAATAACCTAAAATTAATGAAAATAACTAAAGGATTACTAAGTGGCAGAAGAAAATCAGTAAGGAAGCCAAAAAAACTCATGCAACAAAGGAGGAGGAATCGATGGAAGTTGCTAAAAAGAGGGAGGGAGCAATGGTGGAGTAGGATGAAACAAAGGGGGTAGGAATGGCCAAATTTTTTTTATCCAAGGGAGGGGCAATGAGGAAACAAGGTGTAGGAAGGGGAGGCTTCAACAAGTTTTTTCAAAGCAATGGGGGAGGGATCTACAAAACTAGTCAAAGAGGGGGTGGTGTTATGGCCATTTTCTGCGCAGCATGGGGGTTGTTGTGGGGGATTTTGGTGCAGGTTTGGAGGGGGCTATGGAAGCTCTTTCTGTAGCTAGGGTAGGGACTTCGGTGGTGGAATGTGAAATAAAGAGGTGGTGTGCAGTGGAAGTTGTTGGTGGTATAACTATGGGGTAAAACAATGACGGTGATGGAGTCATTTTTCTTACTTGAGGGAGCTTGGGGAAAGAGAGGAAATGTGTAATCCCCAAAACTTTTAAAAACCTGGAATTTAATAAATAGCTTTTATTTAGGATAAATTAGCTTTTAAAATTATATAGTTGAATTATTTTATGAATTTTTGAGTATATAAATTTGGATAGGAATATTTAATAAATTAAAATAAATATTATATTATTTTAATTTACCCTATTTTTCCCTTTTCCTTTTTCCCTTTTTCCTTTCTTTCTCCTTTTTCCTCCTTTATTACCTTTTTTTTTCCTCCTTCAGGCCGTCGGCACCAGCCTGCCTCCCTTTCTCCTCACGCCTGCGCCGCAGGCCCACTCCCCCTTCCCTCTTGTCCTTCTCCCACATAGGCAGCTCACCCCCCTTTTTCTTTTCCTCCTTCCCCGACGCAGCAACCCAGCCCAACCCCCTCTTTTCTTTCTTTTCCTTTCCCCCTTTTACCTAGGCCGTCCCAATCCCCCTTTTCCTTCCCCGACCAGCCTAATGCTTCCCCCTTCCCTTTCCTTCTTCTTCTACACCCCATCCAACATCCCTCGACCTGTCTGCATCACCATGACTACCACCCTGAGCACCACGCCCACCCACCGCAGCCTACAACCACTGCCACCACCTGCCTCTCCCTCTCTCCCGTCATTTTCTTCCCATTCTTGGACCTGGCCAGCCTTGCAAACCACCCCTCATGCCCTTTTTTTCCTCTTCATCTACCCTCCCTGCCACCCTACACCCTACCATCGACCAGCCAGCTACCCCCATTCTCCCTCTCCTTTTTCTTCTCCTCACAAGCCCTTTCTTGCCCCATTATTTTCGAGCGTCCCCCTTCCCCAATTCGTTTCTCCCCTTTTCTTCTCCTTCCATCTTCATCTCAGTTTTGGCTCTGCCACCTCCCTCCGTCACTTTCTCCACCTCACCAACCACCTAATCCACCTTCTGCACCTTTCTACTCCCACCTTGTACCTCCACAACACCACCCAAGCCACCCCGCAGTCCCTTCTTCCTTCCCTCATCTTTTTTCTCCCCTTTTTTCTCCCTTCTCGGCAACCTCCCTACAACCCCTCCGTTCGCCGCTGTCTGGCCACCTCTATCACCACCCAAACCACCAATACACTCCCTGCAACCTCCTCTATCACCCCCACACCTCCTTTTACCAAAACTAGCCCTCAAACCCCTTTATTTTTAACATATCTTTTCCTTCATTCCTAGCCTCGTCCACTCCTGAAGTCCACTTCGCAGCTTCGCCACTACCGCTGTGAAATGCCCCAAAATTTTCTAATTTTAAATATTATATTTAAATAAGGTTGTATTTAAAATTTTAATTTAATAAATTATTTTATTAAAATAAAAGGAAATTTATTAGGGCAATTTAATAAGAAACTTTTTATAAATAGGTTGAGTAAAGGAAATTTTGGTATAATACCTAATTGAGGATTTTAATTTGGGAAATTATTTAAATAAATTATTTTATTCAAATTAAGAAAGATAAAATAGTTTCAAATTAATTTTAATTTTATAAATAATTAAATTAAATAAAATTTGTGGGATTTATCAATTTAAAATGAAAATTTTGGAAAAATCCTTTAAAAATACTATTTAGCCTAAAAAGGAATTTAAAAATTATTTTATTTAAATATTATTAATTTTAAATATCCTAAATATTCAGATTTATTTAATTTGACCCCACCTAATTATTTCTCTTTTCTTTTCCTTTTTCTTCCCTTTTCTTTCTTTTTCTTCTTCTTCGCCGAATTGGGCCTGTTGCGTGGCCCAATTCCTTTTCTTCTTTCCTTTTCCTTGGTGCGGCCCGGCCCGCGCGTTGTCGCCGCCCCCCTTTCTCCACACCGTGTTTCACTTATTATTCCTCTCAAACGCCGCGTTTTGCTTCATCATTTTCTTTACCGTCGCCCGACAAAACGGAACGCCATTCTTCAATCATTTTTTACATCAAAGCTCGTCGTTTCATTAAACGACATTTTACGTCGCACGAACCGCCCGGCCTACCCTCCCTTTTTCCTTCTTTTCTCCCCCGCAAACCGGTCAGCCAGCCCCCCATCTTCTTCTTCCTCCTCCCGCCCGACGCCATAACCGCCAGCTTCCTCTTCTCCCCGAAAATGGTGCCGCCGGCCACACGTGGCGTGACCGGAATTTCTCCCGCCCATTTTCTTCCTCTCGACACACCCTTCCATTTGAATTTCCCCACTCTCCATTTCTTCCCCACGTTTGCCCCCATTTCCCTCTCGAAGGTCGGGTAAAATTTTGAATTTGTGACGCCTGACCAATGGCAAAACCAACCCATTTTCCCACCGAAATTGATCTTATGGTAACCTCCACAACCTGAGACTACCTTCCACTACTATAAATACCCCACATTTGGCCTAAAATCGAGTTTCCTTTTTCCCGAAACCCTAAGTACCAGTCTGTGCTCCACCTTGACTTTAGACGCCTCTTTCTCCTCCAATACCCAATATCGTCGCCTCTTCTCACTCCCAATCTCTTCCCTGAAACACCCTCTAATTAACTAAACCATCTACGACCTTCATTTCACCTTGTACAAGCCTCCATAATCGTGTAAAGTTGACTAGTTATCTCGCCATAAAATTTCACCCCGAGACCTTGAAACGCCAGCCACCACCACATCCGTCGCTTTTACCACCTCCCAAGCCAACCAATAACTCCTTCTAAGGCTCCTCCACCGACCCATAAAATTATTTTATTTTTCTCCTCCCCTCTCACCCCTTTTTCTTCATTTTTAACCCTCTTAGATCCATTTTCCGGCCACCTCCGGGAACCACTGCCGGTTCCACCTACATCCTCCGACTCAAGGTGAAACCTTAGACATTTTAAACACTTAGTTTTGAATTATTGATAATTATTCTATTTTTAGCCTAAATTTTAGTGTTAATTCAACTTTAATTATTATTATTATAATTATTATTATTAGTAATATTGAATGTATTCTAATTTCTAAATTTTTGTTACAGGTCTGGGAGTATTATTGAGTAAGATATATTATTCATCTCGGCCTTTACTTATTTAATTAAATTTTACATGTTTAATGTTATTATTAATAATAATATTAATATTATTATTAGTGTAATTATTTAGTTAATATTGTAATTATTTCAAGAGGATTATAAACCTAAAATTTTAACTAAGTCTCGCACATTTGCTTTTTACAACCATTATTAACATTTTTAACATTATTTCTAATTATATTATTATTATTATTATTATTATTATTATCTTTATTAACTTTATATTATAAGTATATATAATATTAATATCATTATTACATTTTTGAATAGTGTTATTATTAAATGGATTGATTTTGAAAGCCACCTTGTAATTTTAAGAATTATGGTATTATTAATATTAATATTATACTAATAAGAGTGTTATTAATAATGTTTTACTTTTATTATTATTACTATTATTAGTATTATTATTATTACTATTATAACTATTATTACTATTATTGTTATTATTACTATTTTGGTGAAGGGTAGAAACCCTTGTATCACCATCCTTTCGAATGAAAACAATAATTTATTTGTATTTTTGAAGTAATATTTTGTATAATTAATTATGGTGTAGTATTGTTTTAATTAAAAACAAAATCTCAGAATAATTTAGAGAATAATAAAATTTTATAAGGGAGCCTAATTCTAGTATACTTTTATTTAATAGGTGAACCTAGTCAAACCCCTCAAGTGGAATAGGAGCGTGCACCAAGACCGGTGTCATATTAGGTAAGGGTCTACTAAGGCCATTTATGTGTTTGCATGTATTATGAATATGACATGTTATGTAGTTTATGTTCGTTATTCTTATTGATTATGCATGCGATATAGTCATGAAGTTGAAGTATGTTATTATGAATGTCATGTGCCATGAAAAATATATGTGTATGCTTATGTCATTAATGCATGACCTGAAGTGATATATGAATTAGGATTTGCATATAAAAGGATGGTACTAGGGTTTGCATGAGATGGCATGGTGCTAGGGTTTGCACGAAAAGGAACGATACTAGGGTTTGCATGGAATAGCAAGAAGTTGAAGGTGTGCATGAAATAACATAGTATTAGGGTTTGCATGAATTAATGTGGAGTTAGGGTTTTGCATGTGGATTAGGGTTTCATAAAAACATGCCTACATGGAATTAATGTTGCATGGGGATCTGAGTTGCATGGAAGTATGTCTACATGGAACTAGGGTTGGCATATGAATTAGGGTTTTCATGGAAGGGTGGTATATGTAAAGCTAGGGTTTGCACATGTGAGGTACGTGGAGTTAGGGTTTGCATGGGAGCTAAGGTTTGCATGGGAGTGTGGTACGTGGAGATTGGGTTTGCATGGGTGCTAGGGTTTGCATGGAAGCGTGGGTCATGTGTAGTTAGGGTTTGCATGGGAGCTAAGATTTGCATGGAGTTGTGGTTTACGTGGAGATAGGGTTTGCATGGAGTAGGGTTGCATGGGAGTTAGGGCTTTCATGGATTTAGTCATGCATGTTTGGGTAAATGTTTGTGAATGTCAAATGTTTTTGAATAAAATACTTAAGACACTAATATCTTAAAGTGGAAGATATTGAGAAGGGACCAGCCGATCCACCGGTTAGGAATAGTGGTTAGGGTTTTACCCTATGTGTGACCGATCCACCGGTAATAATAGTGGTTAGGACATGAGGTCCTATGTGTATCCGGCCCACCGGTTATAATAGTGGGGGATCCCGAGCTCAATAAAGACAAACCAGATCGTCAATACTATTAAAAGATACTAATTACTTACAGTGGAACACCATGCGAGCAGGAACCAAGCCGATCCACCGGTTAGGAATAGTGGTTAGGGTTTTACCCTATGTGTGTCCGGCCCACCGGTTATAATAGTGGGGTGTTCCTGTTTTCGCATGGATTTGATGCGGACAGGAACCAGCCAATCCACCGGTTAAGAATAGTGGTTAGGGTTTTTACCCTATGTATGACCGGCCCACCGGTTACAATAGTGGGGTGTTCCTGTTTTCGCATGGATTGATATAAAAGGCATGGTGTTTATTGAATCTTAACAAAAGAAAGATTAAATGGTTAATCCGGACCTTTTGGGCCTTATGTGTGGACTGTTGATTATAAGTCATGGATTTCACTTTATGCTTCTATGTATCACATGTGTGGGTTATAATTGTATATGATCATTATCCTACATGAAATAATGTGTTATATGCCGGCCTTAGTATTCGGTTACCTTACTCGGTACATAGCGTACTGATCACCCGTTTCATGGGTGCTGCTTATTCCCACGAGCAGAAGGCCCGTCTAATTCGTTGTAGGTAGGAGATACTTACTTTGATGTTATCGATGTCTACGGGACATCAGGAGGGGTAGAGTGATAGCTGGGCTGGATCAATCTTTAGAGTGACGTGGCCGTTGTCCTTTTTAAATTTATGATTCATGTTATCTTTTATTATGTTTGAATTTTCATAACAATTTTACTAAGGTTGTTTAGTTGTTATCGGGAAAAACAATAGCCGATATTTCGAATTATGTAAGACTCACTCGTACTCTGATTTCTATTTTTATAAATTTGAATTTGTATGGTATTACTGATAATATTTTCTTAGCCTTATCACTTGGTACCGGAACGGTAGAAGTAAACTTGTCTGGTACTAAGTGTGGCGGAAACATCCCCAGAATTTACGGTTTTAATTTATGAGTATTGCTTTTAAAAAAAAATGTGCAAATTTTGGGGTGTTACACACTGCCCCCACCATTAGCCGCCGACAACCCATCCCCAGCCTCCACCAACACCCCCTCTTCACTCCTGCACCATTCCCTTGCCTCTAAACCTCCCCCATCTACCTTATTTCCTAGCCTACAGACCCCAACCCGAAAATAGCCCATCACTCATTTTCCTTCATCCCCTTCAAGCCTTCCTCCTTTTTATTTTGCATGTAGCTCATGCTGCACGAGCAGTATAAGCTGCTGCATGCCTTAGTATTTTAGTACCAAATTTTTTTAAGGTACAATAGCATTTTAAGTTAAGTGTTTCATTAATTAAATTTTATAAAGTTTTATTCTTTGGTTTTTATACTACTTTTATGTGTTGATTTTGGTATCTAAAGCTTGAATCTTTAACTGGGATACCGATAAAGTTCAATTTTGCAGGAATTAAGGTAATCATTAAACCCCACTTAAACGCATGGATAAATATATGTTAACAAATTAGGGTCTTTAATACGTTATTATGCTTGTTATATGTTGTTAATATATATATATATTAATATAATTATATATATATATATATATATATATATGCTTGTATTGATTTATAAAAAGGAAAGTATGCTAGTTTATGTGCTATGTGTGGAAATATTGCTTAAGGAAAGAGTTTGACTATTAATAAAAATGTTAAGTACTTATCCATGTTATATTATATTATTGTGACCATTTATGCATGAATAATATTATTGTGAGCCCTAGAGGCATTTTAGTAATATGTCTTGTGCAAGAATGTGGCCTAATATGTGTGGGTGCTAATAAGTATTATATTAAAATATAATAGTTAGCGGAGTTGGGATATTATGAATAGAGTATTAATATTACTATTCCATGTAGTGATGTTAATTTAATAAAAGTAGTGTAATAAGGGGGCAAGATGGTAATTTTGGAAGAAAAGGGTAAAATGATACTTTTATAAGTAAAAGGGTAAATTTGCAATTTGTAAGAAAAAAAGGGGTATTATGGTGATTTAGACGTAAAGGGAAAAATAATAATTTTATAAGCAAATGGAAAAATAGTAATTTTATAAGTAAAGGGCAATATGGTAATTTTATAAGTAAATGACAAATGGTAATTTTATAAGTAAAGGAGAAAATGGTAATTTTATAAGTAAAGGACAAAATGGTAACTTAGGAAGTAAGGGATAAAATGGTAATTTTATAAATAAAAGGATATTGTTAATTTTCGAAGTAAGGTGTAAAATAGTAATTTTGGAAGTAAGGGGAAATGATAATTTTGGAAGTAAAGGGTAAAACGGTAATTTTGTATGGAAGGGGTAAAATGGTAATTTTGGAGGTGAAGGATAAATTGGTAATTTTAAAAGTAAAGGGAAAAATAGTAATTTTATAAATAAAAGGATAAAGTGGTAATTATAGTAATGGCAAAGGGTAATTTGGTAATTATAATTATGGAGAAGGGTAAATTAATAATTATGATTATGGAGAAAGGTAAATTGATATTTATAATAATGAAGAAGGGTAAATTGGTAATTATAATTAGGAGAATGGTAAATTGGTAACTATAATTATGGATAAGGGTAAATTGATAATTATAATAATGGAGAAAGATAAGTTGGTATTTATAATAATGGAGAAGGGTAAATTGGCAATTGTAATTATGGCGAAGAGTAATTTGGTAATTACACTAATTGAGAAGGGTAAAATGGTAAACTAACGAACAAAAGGGTAATTTGGTAATTATGATAGTGGATAAGGGTAATTTGGTAATTATAATAATGGATAAGGGCAATCTGGCAATTATGAGATTTCAAAAGGGTAATTTGGTGATTTAACCAACTAAAGGGAAAATTGGTAATTACGATAATGTAGAAGGAGAAGGGAAATTTGGTTATCTACCCAACCAAATAGGAATTATGATAAGTTTAACAATTATGAAGGGTGATTAGTGACCTAATAAGTGTGGGAGATAACTTGGTAACTCAAACCGAGTAGGGATGTGGCTAAGAACAATAATGTGTGTATTATATGCCTCGTGTGCCATGTGTTATACCCTATTACATACTTTAAGCTTAATGATTAATCATTCGTAGCGCAACTTTGAGTGATATATGCTTATGTGACTTCCTGATGGCATGTTGATGATGATTATATATGTTCAGCGTACGATGTTATATGATATGACTCCTTTAGGACATGCATGTTAGGATGTTTAATAATATGACATGGGGTGAAAGGATAAAAAGGAACAAAGAGGAAGTGAGTTGACTAAGGGGACATGATATTAACCTTAATATCTCATGATCCATGGAGGGGAAATAGAAGGAGATTATGATCAAAACGAATGAGTGATGCAACTCTTGCATAGGAGGTTTCTAGGGTTTGCATGGGATAATCCTTATATAAGAAAGGTGCTATATGGTCGAGCAGCCAACTAGGGTTTTACTATCACATGTATAATTGATGAGTAGAGTGATAGGACTTGGGTTGAATCTAAATGATATGAGGTGTGAGACGATAAAAGAAAGGTTGGACCACATAGGTTCGATTAGGGTTTCAAGGAAACCCCAAAGAGTGGCAGGAAGAGAAATTGAATGTCATAAGGTGATGGGCCTTAACCCACACCCTTAGGAGTTGGATTTTTGTTATGAGTAAATGTAAGGGAGAATGGATGTTAGGTTGTGATAAGAGGCGCAAAGGTCTCAAGATATGGGACGGGCCCTCTCAGGAGGATAGAAGCAGAGGTCGGTGACATGCATGTCTAGGGTGAAATAATTTTGAATAAGATACGCTAAAACACTAATCATGTAAAGTGGAAGATTATTGAGCTAGGTCTAGGCCGATCCACCGGCAAAATAGTGGTATGGTGCTGGGGTGCCTTGGAGACCGATCCATCGCATATAATAGTGGTTAGGTGCATTTTGCCCTATAAGTGACCGATCCATCAAATATAATAGTGGGGGATCTCGAGCTCAATAAACCAAACCCTAAGTTTGATAAGACACATAAAAGACACTAAGTACTTACAGTGGAACACCATGAGAGTTGGGGCCAGATTGATCCACCGGCATAATAGTGGCCAAGAGTGTTTTTCCCTGGAAACTAATCCACCGACATATAATAGTGGTTAGGTGTGTTCTACCCTATAAGTGACCAATCCACCAGCTATAATAGTGGGGTTTCCGCACTCTAATGGATATAAAATCTGAGAGATGATTGAATAATGATGGACTAATGGCTTAAGGCCCGAAAGTATTGATTTTGCACTATGACATGGCTTAAGACCCAAAAGTATTAATTATACATTACAACCTATTAATATCTGATTCAATGTTAAGTATGTGAATGTTATGTATGCACATCTTGTTATATATGAATATAGTGTTGTATCATGTGTTACATGGCGGGCCTACTTTTAAGTGTGTTTTTAAAGGGTTACTCAATACCATAGTACTAAAGGGTTCCATTCATGGGGGCCCCTGCCTATTCAATGGGCAATGTCCCTTGCAGGTCCTTTTTAGGTGTTATTCAAGTGGGCAATGGGAAAGAGCATAAGGAAATTACCCAGGCTTTTAGGGTTTCCCTCTTTCTCTCTTACTCCCTAATTTGAATGTATTCTTTAATCCTGTAACCGCCATTGGTGGATTTCATTCTTGTAAATGGTTCATTGTGCTACTCTGATTTTTAATATGGTTTGAATTTATAGCAATTGGTATTTTATTTTCTAGTCTTAGCACTTGGTACTGGAACGGTATGAGTGAACTAGTCTGATACTAAGTGTGGCAATAATATCCCCAAAATTCACACGTCTTGTTATTTCGCTTCCGCTAAATCTTTTAATAATACGAAATTTTTCAGTAGTGAATTTTGGAGGTGTTACAAAATGTGTGGGTTGTTTGGGGTTAATTGATGACACAAAAATGGGATGGAATAAGGAGTTAAAAAGGGATGGTGGCATGTAGGAGAAGGTGGAGCAAAACAGGGGAAGGAAAACAAGCATGGTAGAGGGAGGCGTATGGTTTAGGGGTTGCGTGAAGGATGGTTGTGCAGGGGTAGAGGCAGTAGGGTGAGGTAAGCAAATCTAGCATAGGCTAAGGATAAATTATTTAGTAAGGAACTTGGGCAAAATTATTCGGTAGAATTTAAGATTACCGGACTAGGTTTATTTGACAAAATGGTTATCGGTTATGAACTAAGGTTAAAATTAGTAACCTAAAATCTTTCAAATTTTAACCTAATTAAATTTATATCTAATATGTCATAATAATACACATATTAAAAATATTTTTAGTATAAACACCCTACAATAGTTATTATAACTAATTATATAAAATTATCAGTTTCTAATTTGGGTTTCTAAAAATAGGTTATTAGAGAGAGAAGAACAAATTACCTTTTGGCTACATACTTTTCTCTCATAACCGAGAGCCTTCTCCCTTCTTTCTCTAGGAGTAAGAGTTTGAAGATCTTGTAAAAATCTTACAATATTTATCCTAAGAGTTTATACCTTAGGCGGTTATTGTAAGTATCGATTCAAATGGTTACCATGAATCAATTTTTATCCTCTCAAGTCTCCCCCGTTTCTTCTCTCTTTTTTTGATGGTTTAACGGTTAAACAAAAGCATCAAACACAGCTACGAGGTTTGAGCTAAGATACAAAGACTCGAAAGTCCACACAACCACCCATAAAAGATAAAAGCCCCAAAGGAGACCAAACTACAGGGCGATCAAGATCAAATAAAGCCAACATCGAGTGATCCTACAACTCAGCCTAGGCATTACAACTGATGTACAATATCATCGACCCCTGTTTCTCTCTTTCATTTTCATTTGTTCTAAGAATTTAGAACACCAACACCTCATAAAACTCAAGTTGAATCTCATATGCATCAGTCACCCCTGAACATGTCCACCCACCCACACAAATATATACATTAGTTTTGAGTTTTGAGTTTTGAGTTTTGGGTTTAAGGGATTTTTAAAATTTTGGAGATGAAAGTGGTGG
This sequence comes from Tamarix chinensis, assembly GCA_030549775.1. NCBI lineage: Eukaryota > Viridiplantae > Streptophyta > Magnoliopsida > Caryophyllales > Tamaricaceae > Tamarix > Tamarix chinensis. The sequence continues at coordinate 68,864,791 of CM060181.1, forward strand.
TTTGATTTGGGGATGGGGTGTGAATAGGGATCTAGTCCCCACAAAAATGGGAATAGAAAATATTAGTTAGCAACAATCATAGAATGGAGCATGTACGGAATATATATTTGCTTCGGGTGTGGGGATGGAAATGGAAATGAGGTCTCTTTTCCCACCTCACTCTACTTGGCTGCCTTCTCTAGCTAGAATCCATTCAACGATAAACATCACTTTGTATGATTTAAGCTAGGGAGGGTCTATAGAAAAATATGAAATACTCAATGATCATCTCTAATATTATAGTATGCACCACAGATCTCAGAAAACTCCAAATGCATTTTGTGATATTACTCGCAATTTCAAATGAAAAGACCGACAATAGAGTAATATCGATTCCGAGTGTTTTTATAATATAAACAACGAGTATTTTTACTAAAATTCTTTAGCGTAGTAGTACCATTTTTTATGCGAACATACAGACAATTAGTACTAGTGCTATACTACAATAGAGTATTAGTATCAAATAGTAAAACACAATATTCATTAGAACAAGTTTAGTTATTTTTTAAAAGATATGCCGAAAACCACGGAAAAATTAGCACACATTTTTTTTTCCCTTATTTTTGTAAGATTCCATCCAAAACTTAGGAGATATTATTGGGCACCTTAGTTGAACCTAATCGGATGTGATCAATGTTGTGTCTTTAGTATACTTATATCATACGTTTAATACATTTTTGTTGTCCCTTTATAATTATGAGTATAACGTTATAATTGTGTTGTATATTTATATATCATATTTTAATTGTTCCATCCGTATTTAAAAGATCCTTGATATATATTTTGAAGTTAAACTGTGGTCATTAATTTGTCTCAAAGTATAATATAAGATTATAATCAAAATTCTTTTATTAATAATATTTTATTAATATTACTTTTTTTTAAATATTTGTTATTCATATATATTAAAAGATATTAATAGTCAAACTTTATTTTGAAGTTTTCAACCTCAATTTTTTAAATATGAAAGGTGAATATCTTTATCATTATTAGGTTGCCAACCTAATTAATTATGATGCTAAACATACATCAGAATTGTAGTAAAGGCGGTTACATTCAATTTGGATACAACGAAGGCTCCGGATAAACTTTCCCAACATAGGCGGGGCGCTCCCCCACACTTTTCCGAAAATGAAGCCCACAATTAACTTAACAGCGACCGTAAACCAAATTTTATTTGCAAGAACAAATGAAACGGGAGCCTTCAAGTTGAACCTCACGCAACATTTTTTCTTCGCTTATATTTTATTTGATTTGTCTCCTCGTGATTTCTTGCATGCTACCTACAAATTTTACTCTAGCGTACAAGAATATTAAGTTTGAAAATTAGTATTCTGTGGCCACGGGCATTCACACACGTATATATCTTGTAAATCAGCTTGTCTAAACACAGCATTATAAGAAGAGCTAATTATCAGGGTATCCAGTTCTTTCCTAAACTGGTAGACACCAACAACCTAGCTAATAACAATGGAGCTGTCTCTATTCTCTATCTTACCATATACAGTTCTCTTTATTTCTCTACTCATTTCATACATCATATATTTCAGAAACACCACACCGTCAACAAAAAACCTTCCACCAGGAAATCAAGGCCTGCCCTTCATTGGAGAGAGCTTAGAATTTCTCTCCCTGGGCCGAAAGGGCAAGCCCGAAACATTTATACATGAACGAATGGCTAAATTCTCGTCGCAGGTGTTTAAAACATCGTTATTCGGTGAGCCAACAATGGTTCTCTGTGGAGCTGTCGGAAATAAGTTCCTTTTCACTAACGAAAACAAACTAGTAACACCATGGTGGCCTAGTTCTATAAATAAGATATTTCCTCCTCCGAGTGATGAATCTACTAATGAGGAGTCTAAGAAATTACGTAAAATTTTTCAAAACGTGATTAGACCCGAGTATTACAGTAAGTATGTTGGAATCATGGATATGATTGCTCAGAGACATTTTGCTTCCAGTTGGGACGGCGTAAGCCAAGTCCGCACTTACCCTCTGGCTAAAAGGTACGATCATCTTTTTGAACTAATCAATTAGTCTACGAGTAGGCATTTATTAAAGGGACTAGAGTAGCTGATCAAACCCCTTTACCATATTTCTCTGTTGTTCCCAGGCTAGCTAACATTTTCGCTCACCAAATTGGTACGTAACAGGTACACATTTTGGTTAGCTTGCCGCTTATTCCTCAGCATCGACGACCCCGAAGAAGTAGCAAAACTAGCGGATCCTTTTGATGTGCTGGCTTCGGGGATCATATCGATACCAATTGATTTGCCGGGGACGTCGTTTCACAGAGGTGTGAAGGCATCCAAAATTATTCGGAAACAGCTCATGGGGATTGTTAAGCAAAGGAAAATCCAACTTTTAGAAAGCGGCGAATCAGCAGCCGCAGTAGACGTGCTATCTCATATGATTTTGTTCGAAGATGAGAACAAACAGCGTTTGAGTGACGAAAGTATCGCAAATAAGATTCTTAGCCTTCTCATTGGAGGCCACGACACTGCTAGTGCTTCTATAACATTCGTTGTCAAGTATCTCGCCGAATATCCTAGCGTCTACGACGAGGTCTTTAACGGTACGTAACGCACCCTTAACTCGTTAATTTAATTATCATTCTGAAAAATCAATGCCCTAATGAGAGGAAATAATCCATAGAAAAATATTGATACACATAGCTAGGCTAATTGAATCAAGAGACAATTATATTTTAAATTCGTTGAACAATTTTCTGTTTATCTAGATATTCATATTCTTCCAAGAGAAAAAAAATAAATAAATAATATATAAATTCGTTAATAATTTTTCTGTTTATCAATGCATTTAGAACAATATATACTTCTGGTGCCTATGTTATATACGCATATTTAACATAATATCTTTATTTATATGTAGTAATGTTTATATGTCTCTATTATTATCTTTATATTTAGCTTCCTATTCCTATATATAGTACTTGTTTATGATCGTTAATGGAGTATATATAGTTGTGCTGTTTATATTAGATCATCTTTCATTAGAAAAACTAGAGGATTATTTCATCTAAGGCTCTCCCATCAACAACCCACACCACTAAAGCATAGATCACAGAGCGAGAGAAGCTAGAGTTTAAAGTTATTTATAAGAGAGTTTAACTATGGTGCAGGGGTCCCAAGTGAGGAGAAAATGTAAAGAGTATGGAGATTAATTAATTTCTCTCTCCGCTATCTAACTTCCTTCCACTTTTGTCTAATAATAACATCCCAATCGAAAATCCCCCATCATAGGTTAAAGGATTACCGTCGGATAAAAATAGAAAGAAAAAAATATTGGAGAGTCGAAAAGTTAATAAAATTAAAAATGTAAGATAACCCTTTCGTAGAAAAATCCTGCACCAAGGATGTTGTTAGCATACTTAGATGTGAATAGTACTATCATTATCTAAATGGGGTGATAACTTTTTCCTTTTCTCTTTTTTCCTTTTTTTTTAAAAAAAAATATCTATTATGAGTCTAAAAGGATGATTATAATTTATCATATAAGTTCAATGACCGTAGCTAGAACCGCATCTTCAACCACTAAATTATGACATCACCGGTATGTATAATGATATCTTTATTTACATATAGAAGTATCTTTATATTGTCTTGTAGTAGTATATTTAGCTTGTTGTAGTTTTCAATATCTAGTGTTGCCAAGTTTATCAATTGATGGATATTGTGGGAATAGGAAAGAATATCCAACTGACATACATTTGAAGGATATATTGGTTTGTATTTGCATAAAATAGTTATGTAAAAGTGGGATAGAAAGAAGTTGTACGGTAAGAGAAAATTTCCATGGTGCTAATAGTAGTATCATGCTTGCTGCTATAATGCGAATTTCTAATTTTTGTACAAGAGTGAAAATATATGATGAAAGCATATATTAAGGTGATTTCATCAATGCATCACTTTTTAACATTAATTATCTTAAAATTGGATCATTAAATAAATAAATAAAAACTGCACCAAAATTTTTCTCAAATTTTCCTCTATAAGAAGATACTCACAAGAAAATATTTTAGAAGCAAAAAACATTACACATATTCTATAATACAAATGCACATCTTATAAGTATACATATCTTCCATAGTATAAATGAACATCTTTTTATGAATATATGTGTAAGGAAAATTACACATGTTTGAAGATTCGGTACACATCTAATTATCCCAAAGTGAAGTGACTTTTCTTTAGGCTTTGACATGTCTTACTTTCTAAAGGGGATGAATGATATTGTCAAACATCTTTAATTTAAAACTACCAATACTATAAATCTCTAAGACATGATCGTCTCCCATAAATACAGATCCTCTAGAAATAGGTTCATATTGATGTAACCATTCTCTCTATATGGTCATATATGTATCATGAAGCTACAAACATTAGCGAACTATTTTCTAACTATAATAGCTATTGTTCTGCCACTATATAAAATTTCACCATCATGTAAAGCACTAATTGCATGACACTGATCATGAAATGACTTGGGACTTTTTTCTTTAACTTCTTCATTTTTTATGAGATTTCAGCATTCCTTCTTGTAGCATCCTTTCCTGCCACAATAATAACTCTAGACGTTCTTACTACTCATTGACTTTGAACTACTATACTTGTAGCTCCAACTAATGCCATATTCCATTAATCTTTGTCACACCACAACCAACACGTGAACTTGTTATGAGCTTTGTTGTCTATCCTCTTTACCCTTACATCACTTTTCTTCTTCAAGAACCATAGGTGCAAAATTGGTAAAGGTTAACACTTCTAAATTTTTTATTATGGTGAGAATGAGTTGATCACATGAATTAGATGGAATTTGGAGTAGAATTTCACCATGTTCAACCATATCTATAATATAACCTAACATTGAATGTTGAGGAAATAACGTATTGAAGTGTTGATATGGTCGGTTATCATAGTATAATCCATCATTTGAAGGGCATATGACTTTCTCTTCAAGAAGAATTTGTCATCTAATGATTTGGCTTCGTATAATTTCTTGGGTATCCTAAATATTTTATGCTTCCACACTAGATAATAAAGTATTAAGGGTATTGATATGGTTAGTTATCATAGTATGCTCCATCGAGTGAAGGGTGTCTAGCCTTCTCTTCATGAAATTATAGTTGTTTAGGTATTTGTATTTGTATAATTTTGAGAGAGTATCTGAAATCTCTTTCATTGATTTTTTATTTGGTACAGTGGAAAATACTCCCTCTACCAGTGCTAAATGTAGATTGGCAATAGTATTGCTCACTATCTCTTCTCACTTGGCATCAATTATTCCATCGGCCCTTTGGTCACTTGTTACCAAGTAATTATACTTCCTTAAGACGACCTTCATTCTCATTCTCCACAATGAGAAATTACTCCCGCTGAATTTCTCTATTTCGTGCTTCATTGTCATTATTGCATATATATGCCTATTGTTCCACTAATTAGACATGATTGTTGCTTAAGAAAATTAGCTAAATAAGGAAGAAACTTCGATACCACTTGTTAATTAGGATTGTTATGGTATTGTGGCACTCAACCTACAACTAAAGTAGAAAATTAAATGATAATTTACATTGGAAAAAATAATTTATTAGAGAACCTTATAGTAAAAGGATTACAAAATTAAAGTATTGGGAAATATTAGGTATGAAAACAATCTCTCTCTTATCATAGGGTTAATCTAAATTAAAGTATTGGGAAATATTAGGTATCAGAAGAGAACTAATACTTCTATATAGCTAATATTTCTCTCTCTATCCCTCTCTTACTCTTCCCCTCCCTCTCGTATACTAGTCTCTCAAGTGTGGGAATGATCCAAATGCAGAGGAAGGGGTGTGTGTGTGTATACGTTGAGATTTGCAGCGGATCTTGACATAAGATTTGCCAACTTTTACAAGCATGCAGTGAGTTAAAATATAGGGAACTAAGTGGCAGCTAAAGAATAGTGGTTGGAGGCCCTTAAGAAAAGTTGCTTTACACCGCCACACTAATAATATAGTTCATTCTGGAAACAAAACTGGCAATTATGCAATAATTCTAATTTGTAATTTATTATTCAATTAATTATCAGTTTGATAGATGAAGATATATATATTGATGTTATCTCTATGTTTTTGGTGGAGAAGAGCAAATGGAGATTTTGAAGTCAAAGGCAAAGGGGGAACTTCTTACCTGGGATGACATCCAAAAAATGAAATTTTCGTGGAATGTGGCATGCGAAGTTATGAGACTTGCCCCGCCTCTTCAAGGAGCCTTTAGGCAGGCCATCGAGAATTTTAATTATGCTGGCTTTTCAGTTCCGAAAGGATGGAAGGTGAGTATCTGTATATATATAGTATTAAAATTTAATTTATTTTTTTTATATATATAAGAGAGTAATCAAGTTCAACAAAACAAAGCATCCTTATAAGAAAGCTTCAATATTATGGACCACTTCCTGGATTCTATAGGGAAACTCATGCCTATTCGCCTTAATCCATGAGCCTATCCTAATTAAGTAATGATTTGAAACACCTTAGGTTCACTACCTAGAGTTCTATTGGAGTTTGATGCTATCACACAAAGTTTGATCATCTTCTCTATTTGGCGCTGCTCCAACAAATTCTAATAGTGGAAAAATGAAATAAGAACAAAGATAAATTTTATTCAAGTATCTTGGTACATGACACAATATTCTACATTTATCCTCTATTTTTGATAATTCCATCAAAATGTCTTCATTTTTTTTTGCTAGATTATCTGTAGATAATTAATTGCATTTAAGCACCATTTAGGTACTTTACTAAAAATAAACAAAAATGTTAATATAGAAAAATAAAATTATAATAGGTCAAATATTAAAGTAATGAAGTAAAATTATTCAAAATATAGTATCCACTATTCATTTACCATTTCATCTTACCAAATTCCAGCAATACATGCCAAGTTTTATAAGAGAGGAGCACTACGAACTATAGAGTAAAGAGTTTCGAAATCAAGGGAATGGAACTAGCTCCAGGAAATCCAAAGCCGCGAGTCCATCTCCATCCCTATGGTAATTTTCAAGTGGCCTGTGGGTCAGCGGCCCTCGGGGTCTCTTGAACAATTTCTTCTGTTCATAATTTAGTACGATAAAGAGAGATGGTGGAGAATTCAGCGTAAGTTCAATCTCATTTTTACCAAACGAGCTATCTGAAATGGTGTACCAACATAAACAAGTAAAGGAAAAATCCGTACAGTACTATCACTAAAATTTGGTATATCGGTAGTATTATTTTGCCCTGCAGACTTAGAGTGTCGTGTTTCTACTGTATGCCCTCCGTATATTTGTTTTTAAATTGTGACCAATCCTTGTAGACGTTACGTTAGTAAATGGTTTAACTGGAACGTTAATGGAATCTGCAGCTATATTGGAGTGCGCACACAACGCATAAGAATCCAGAATACTTTCCCGAGCCAGAAAAATTCAATCCATCAAGATTCAATGGTCCTGGACCTGCGCCATATGCATTCATTCCCTTCGGTGGAGGACCAAGGATGTGTCCCGGCAAGGAATATGCTCGATTGGAAATTTTGGTCTTCATGCATAACATTGTGAGACGATTTAAATGGGAGAAGTTGCTTCCTAATGAAAACATTGTGGTAGATCCACTTCCGACACCAGCACATGGACTTCCTATTCGACTCTACCCCCACAGTACCGAAGGTGTTTAATAACATTGACGTATAGATGTTTGTATGGTTTTATGGTCTTTGGTATCTTTCAATTGTTCATAATATATCAAAATTTGCAGACGAGTGAACTTTTAAATCTAGTCGTGTGCTTAATAAGCTGGTGGTACGAAGTCATATCGCATTTTAATTTAATAATGTTGAATGCTTTATGTTAAATTAAATTGTAACATATAATTATGAATAATGCAATATATAATATTTACGGTACATATACTTATAGCTATGTCGTGATTCCTTGCTACACTAAAGTGATTTGGTTGTTCCCCCCTACCGAAAGTAATTTGACAATTTTTGTTTAACTGTATCTGTCTGGTGAGAAATTCAATTAGGCACATCCAGTATATAGTTCTTTTGTTTGCTAGTCTTGGTAAATTATTGTACCGCCCCCAAATTTTAAAACATAAAAACATTCATTTTAAAGAGCTGATTACGGAAATTAAATAAAAAAAATCTAGGGATATCACGCTATATGTAGAATAGACACATCCTATGCTTAGTCTAAGAAGGGTGTAAACCAAAAGTAATATCGTATCTAGGAATTATGCATGGAAAATATTTAATTCCACAACGATATAGGATATGAAATAGAGAGAATAAATTATGTATAATAAAAATAGAGGATTAAAAACCTATAGTGAGATAAAGATATTCATATAACCATACCTTATACCAACCCAATTAGTGATCCTCAAATGGAAACACATTAAAAGTAGTAAGCAACAATTACCTACAAAATAAGGAAGATATACTAGTAGGAATGAGCAACACCTGTAAAAAAGATAATCAGTACGCTATATACTAAATAAAGTAATAATACATCAGAAAACATGAGTTCACATCGGAGAATAAGCATATATATGTGTTAACATAACATGATGCAAGGTAAATACCAATTCCAGGTCTTGTTATTAGATATATACATAATCCATTATTTTGTTTATATTGAGTTTAGAAACCCCACTATAAATATCAATTCCAGGTCTTATTATTAGATATATACATAATCCATTCTTTTGTTTATGTTGAGTTTAGAAACCCCACTATTTTTAATCTCGTGCAATGGATTGAAGTACCTCATAAGGATAAACACACTGTAGCCACTATTATCGTTCGGTGGAACAAAATTAATATATACTAGAGCAACATAATCTTGACCACTATTCTTAAATCGATGGCATAGACTAAAGCACATATTAGGGAAGAATACAATTGAACCACTATTATCATTAGGTGGAACAGATACACCACCTTAGTCATGACTCACGTAATCTTTCACTTTAAGTGATTAATATTTTTTTATTAATTACTTATGTCATAATCATATCATCATTTACATTGACTTTAGGGCCCCACTAATCTTAATTTGGTTGAACGAATTGATGCACCTTTTAGGAAAAAATACACTTGAGACACTATTATCATCTAGTGGAACAGACACACAAAAAATTAGAGTAGCATGTTAAATTAAATTATAAGAAATGGAACCCATTAATAGTGGTTATAGCATAAAGACATTAAATAGGGGAAAATAGAAGTTTAGAGGAAAATGTTAAAACCTTCTCGAATAATCCTACACTCTTAACCCAAAAATAAAGCTTGAATAATTATTCTGGGCTAACCTGCAAAGGACACTGCCTATTGATTAGGTAGGAGCCTATAAAAGGAACACTTCAGTACTAAGGTACTGGGTAACCCTTTATATAGAACTAAAAGATAGGCCCCACATACAACACATCAATCAAGCATAAGAATAGTAGATTTTACAATAATCACAATGTTCAATCACTTGGGATCAACAACACTTATGAAGAGAGCATCTAATTAAAGCTCTTTGTAGTATTATTAAGTATCCAACATCATACTCAATCAATACATACCACCACTCAATTTAAAGGAAGGCACCAAGGGTGCTACTATATCATATCAACATATCATAATGGTAGAATCATCATTATCTGGGTTTAAGCCATTAATTAGGTATTAATCATAATTATCTCTTGAATTATATCTACGTAGATTCGGGGACCCCACTACTATAACTAGTGGACTGAGCTTAAGATATACAACTCTAGGAAAAAATGCACCTGACCACTGTTATAACCAGTGGATTGGTAAACATATACAACTTCAAGGCAAAACACACCTAGCCACTATTATAACCGGTGGACCAATAAATATATACAACTCTAAGGCAACATGCTTCTAGCCACTATTATAACTGGTGGACTGGTACAAATGATATAATCCATATGGTCTCGACCTGTGTGGTGTTACACTTTAAGTGATTAGTGTTTTTCTATTTAATTAGCACACCAATTCTATTTGTTTAACTTGAGGTGAGATCATGAACCTAGAATTACAAAGGTACATCAGTCATACTAGCGTATAAAAGCAGCATAGTATCTTACCGACTATCAACCTAGGGATACAAATGTACCCTGGTCGCACTAGTGCACGAAGACCAACACTACCTTAGTGATAAGGATACCTAATCTATAAGTATGCACACTCCCTAAGTATATCCATAGAACTAAATAGGGTAAGATGTAGGGCCTAACTAAGGCACTAAGGAACACCAACAAAGTCTAAAATAATCATGGGCTAAACTAGGTCTTTAGGTTAGCGACCCCTAAGGAGCCACAATTCCCAATCTCAAGGTCTATTACTTTAAATATTAAAGTCTTAATTAAGATGACCATGAGAAACACATCAATCACATAATTAATCATTGTCATTTGTTTCCATTATTAATAAGTAATCAATATCGGTGTTATTATCCATGTTAACTTAAATAGTCCACTAAGGTCATCTTAGGTTCCATTATTCAAACTTAGGCACCTTTGGTTAAATGACCAAAATGACCATAAGGCTAAGGCTTTCTCTTATCATCCACTTTCATCACATAATTCATTATTATTTATTAACATGCCATAATAAGTTAACATAGCATGATTATACGATTGATTATGAAGTTATAGTACCCTACTCTCCAAATGATCATTTAACATATGAACCCTAGCATGTAGTTCTAAAACAACCAACACATGTTATCATGTATAATCCAGCACACATTCTCCAGCATAATCAGCAATCAAGGTACCTCTTGCATGTTTGTGAAGATAACATCACAATACACCCTCAATTGCCCATTTTAACTCTAAACCATGCATATTCTCTATGATACACTCCAATTTACTAAAATACCCTTAGTCTTATAACATACAAGATTATAGTTAAACAAGTGATACTAAGGCCATAAACCCTTATTCTCTTATTTAAAATCACTTATTACTTTTAATAAAAGTTCCTTAGACCAATTTTCATATTACATGCAAAATTACCAAATTACCCCTTCTTACTTACAAAATTACTACACTACACTTCTTATTTATAAATTTACTAAAATGCCCTTTTTTACTTAATAAATTACTATAATGCCCTTCTTACTTGTGAAATTACTAAAATGCTCTTCTTACTTGTCAAAATTACTAAAATACCCTTATACCAAAATACCCTTTTTACTAGTAAAATTACTAAGTTACACTTCTACTTGTAAATTTACCAAATTACCCTCCTTACTTGTAAAATTACCAAATTACCCTTAGCATATAAAATATTAATATCCATGACCCATATACATCATTTAATACCACAAAACCCTTCTTATTATTCTTAACACCAATTATCACACACCATGCACATTTATATAAGACACTCCTATGAACATCTAAAATTACTAAAATGCCCCTAGAATATAAAATAAAATTTTCTTATGATGGGACAAGTATTTTTAATCCTACAACCCCCTATCATCATTTTCCACATCCCACAACACTTAGCATGTATTTTCATGAAAATAATCAACATCGTACATACAAATTACCAAATTACCCATAGGTCATAAATATGGATATTTCATTTATTAGTTATATTTATACTCCAACAAACTTCCATATTTCTTTTTAGCATCAAATGTAACACATTAAGCATCTCATTTAGGTTTATACATTATGATATGTTCAAATGACTAAAATTCCCTTAGGGCTCATAATAGCGTTATTTCTATTATAAGTGTCCATATTTACTTAGCATAGTATGGCATATGCACATAACATCATTGTTAACATCAATCCCCTTTCTTCACCAACATTTCCACACAAGCCACATTACATACAAGATAGCATACTTTTCTTCCTATATTCAATATAACATTAAAAATCATAAGATGATTAGCAACTCATCAAATACATGCAAAACACATACCAAAAACCCTAATGTGCTAACATACATAAGTGCATAAATTTTAGAAGGTTATAACGATTACATTATTTTCTATAACAACTTAACTTTACATGTATCCTAATTTAAAAGCTTAAGCTTTGATTAGTAAAAATTGTACCTAAAAATAATGTGATAAGTAAAATATTAGTAGTAGATAATTAAAAGAATGATATTTTTTTTATCAAAAATTCTTATTAAATACCATTAAATCTAACTATATTATACCTCAAAAATTAGTTAAACACTTAGGATTTTGCAACTCCACTCACGCTACCCATGCAATGTGAGTTGCATGGAACGAAAAAAAGGAGAAATGGGGTGGAAGGAAGGTTTGGATGAAGGGGGGAAAGGGTCTCGGGCGGTTGGTTAATGGAGTGATAGAGGGGAGTCGGGTGGTTGTTAGTTGTAGGAGGAGTGGCAGGGTGTACGTGGTGGCTAGTGGTCATGGAGTGGTGGCTTAGGGAAGTGGAGACAACGGCAACAGCTGTTGAAAATAAGGTGCAAAGAATGGAGGGAGAAGAGGAAGAAGGGAAAAGAAAGAGGATAAAAGGAGGACTATAGGGTGAGTTCGGGCAGGCTGTGCTAAGTGGGTGTAGGTTTGGTGTCAAGTGGCTGAGGGTAGCTTCGACAGTGGTGAAAGAGGGGAGATGGCAGTGTAGGGAGTGGGTCAAGAGGAGAAGAACAGAAAAGGAAGGAGAGTGGGCTGCAAGTGGAGGGTGTGGCTACTTTGGGTGGTGCCTAAAGGAAGTGGGGGAGGTAGAGGAGCCGGTGTGGTGGCCTGTTGTGCGGTGGAGATAATGGATAGGTGTAGCTCGACAAAAATAAGGGAGATGAGGGAGGAGAGAAGAAAATGGAGGATTAGGTAGGGAGAGAAAGAATCAAGGGGGAGAGATGGGGCAAAGGAGAAGAAGGGAAGGGGAAGAAAGAGGAAGAAGGGAAGAAAGGTAGACTCAATGCTCAAGGGTAGGTGGGTGAGTGGAGAGTTGGCAAGTGGCATACAAGGTGGTTGGGAGAGGAAGAAAAAAGGGGAAAGGAAAGGGGCATGTAGGAATGGGTTGTAAGGGGCATGCAGAGTTAGGCTAGCCCGATGAGGGAGAAGAGGCATGGGTTGGGTTGCCTCCACAGGGAAGGAGGAAAACAAAAAAGGGGAAAGGGATGGGTTGGCCCAAAGGAAGAAGGATAAGGGGAAGAAAGAAAAGGAAAAGGAGAAAAGGAAGGAAAAAGGAAGAAAATAAAAGGAAAAAAGAAAAAGGAAAGGGGGAAAAGAAAAATAAAATTTATTTTTAGAGTTAAGATAAGAAATTTGGTTAATAAAAAAATTATTTATTAAATTAATTTATTAAAAATTTTATGTATTAATTTAAGAGCATAATTTTAGTAAATTATGGGTTTGGGAATTTCTTTAATTAAAAAAAGTATGATAAAAATATTAAAAAAAATTTGAATTTATTAAATAATCCCATCCATTTTTATAAATTAAAGTTCCATAAAATAATTAAATTAATAATTTAGATCAAATTATTTCACAAAAGGGGTTAAATATAAAATTTTATATTTTAAAATTTTGGGTTATTACCAAATTCAACATAAATTCCCTAAATACCAACATTAACAACATAGCCAAAAATCAAGATTTGTCTCTAACATCTTTCACATATGATAAAAACTCCACCTCTAGGGTTACTATTCCTAATTTTTACTTTTTTTTTCTCATTTTATATGAACTCAAGCCATTCTTCATCACTCCTAACATCACATATTATATTATTAGCATATTTTAAACCATTTAACACATTAGAATACCCTAATTCCCATATTTAACCCATTTTGACCAAAAATACCCTTAATGATAGCCAAACACCCTTATTTCATAAAAACCTTATGTGTCTGATATCATTATTTTCCAATATTCAATGTATTACATCACCACATATGTTAAATATAAATATTTTCCACTTAACTTATTTATTCAAATCCACATCATAGTACCACATATCATGCCAATTAATTTAGGGTCACAAGATAGTACTTATCGTAACTATACAATATAAGCACATGCTTTCTTATTATTACTCACTTTTCAACATATGATCCACATTATCATATCATAAAATTAAAAATATGGAATTAACAATATAATAGTAACAAATTTATAATACACACAATCATACATATACATTTGCACAAAAACCCCAACTACAACTTATATCATTACCGAAAAGGACAATGGTCTCAAGCACATGTAACCTATCCAACCTCCTTTGAGACCTATAAAAAATCACCTAAGAAACAAGGATAGAACATAATTAGAAATTATATATAACCAAGGAACAAAATAAGGTAATAGAGAGTGAAGGAAGGCGTAAAAATCAAATCGCAAGGCTCGAAGTACTAATAGCCAAAACTTGTGCAACCAAGAGGGAAGGAACAACAACAAGTGTTGAACCATTTAGGGGTAGCAATGAAATTAGATACCAATTATAGGGGTAGGAGAACAAAAACAAAAATCAATGATAAAGGAAGAGGAATGTAAGTGGAGGCTGAAGTCGAGGGGAAGGTTGCAGTGGTGGAAGTTAATGCTAGGGAGGGACGTATGGTTGTACATGAAGAAATAACATGGTTGTAGCATGTAGGTCATGCACAGGTTGAGAGTTTTGAAAAGGCACAGGAAGGGTGTGTAAAGTTCCCACATTTTTTTGTGAAACATGAATGGGCCATGCGTTTCAATGAAAATGAAGCTAATCGCAATGGGGATAAGAAAAAAAGAGAGTATTGGGGTGGCAATGGTTGGGCGGCAATAAGAGGTGATGATAGGGTGGTAGTAGTGGTCAAATTTCTTGGGGAATAGTGGTTCTTGGTGGATTGCGGTGGTGAGTGGAGTTGATGGTGTGTACTGATATAAATAGAGTAAGAAAGGAAGGAGGTGGGTTAGTTTTGATTGATAAAATGGAGGAAGCAATGGTGGTAGTTGGGCATTAAATGAGGTAGGATTGGTAGGTATACACACATACACACAAACACACACAAAGTGTGAAAGAGTGAGGTGAATTGGAAGAGAATGAAAAAGGTACATGGAATAGGATGAGGCATGATCAAGTAAAAGGAAACATTTTCTAATAGACACGTCCATTGAGGTGTAGGAGTTAATGGTTATGATGATGAGAGTAGGGAAAGTAAGTTGTCGAAGAATAGATTTTATTGAGAGGGGGAGCGATTCATATAGGAAGAAGAGGGATAAGAAGGAAAAAGTAATCAAGTAGGAGGAAAAAGAAAGCATAAGGAGAAAAAGGAAAAGAAGGAAGAAAAAAAAATTTAGGGTTAGGATTAGAGCTAGGTTAAAATAATTTAGATTAGGGTACTAGAATAAAATTAGTTAAAATAATTTGGGGTTAGGTTTAGTTAAAAATATTAATGAACCAAAATAAAGATTATGCTTAGGCTAATGTTTAGGATTAAGGAATTAAGAGAGGGTAGAAATATTAATCTTTAGAAATTAGAATTAGGATAAGATATAAATTACTAGGTATTTAGATTAGTTAAAAGTCAGGATATTACATCACTACCTCTTTATAACATATTATGTGCCTGAAGTTAATAATTTAAGGTTGGAGAAGAATAGAAAAATAATGTAAGGAAAGATGATCTCAGTAGTTAGCTCTACAAGAGATGACACTAGAATATCGGGTATGACCCTCTTAAAAGAGGTAGAACCCTAAAACGTAACAGACATGTGGTGAAAAGTTCAAGATGTGTAATATCCCCAAATTTTGAACCAAAAAAATTTATTTGAAAACAATGCAGAAGCATTTGTAAAAGAAAAAATAAGGAATTTTCTCACCACATCAACTATGAGAGAGGCGTGATCATCGCCTAACCCATATCTAATGCAAAGCAAAATATAATAACTATGAAAGAATAAATGCTCTAATAATAATATAAAAATTATTTGATAATAATGATGAGATAATATAGAAAAAAGAGAGAGTTTAAAAAATCCAAATATAGGGATCAAAGCCAAAGAGTTTAAATAAATGGAAAGAATAAAAAGTATCCCAATGTAGTGGGTAAAAAAAAAACTTCTAATCTATTAAGCTAACTCTTAACTAAATAATAATATAACTCTCAACCACAAGAGATGGATAACTACTAACCCATAACATTATCCACAACTTAATCTAGTTGATAATCATAGCCCTATAAATTGTCCTCTTCTCACTGGACCAAAAGCTAGATCATTATATTGACCATACAAATGTAGAATCAATATGGTGAAGTACTAGTAAACTAAAGTACCTAAAACATAGTTAGGGATCATCTTACACATTAAAGTCATATTGTAACATGGTGATAACCATACTAACATAATATAATAGGTTAGCTCATGATATCAATACATAGGCATGCTTGCAATGAATTCATGTAAAATAATAATACATATCATGTATTAAAATTACATAGTGGGAACCATAGTATAAATCTTTTTTTAATGACCATATAATTCCCAATTGTTTAAATAATCCTTTTGACCATACCTAGTTCTTCACCATGATCAAATGTTATGGCATCATACACATATAATGAGATACATCTGAGGGGCTCTTATAGCCAAAGTGCACAATGACTCTTCTATGATCCTTTCTTATTGCTCTCATGAAACAACTTGTTATCTTCATTAAATCATTTAGGTGGACAGTAGTACATCCTTAAAGTCATTCCCATAACCTCCATATGATTCCTCTTAAAGGTGCAAAAGGATTCTGAATCTTGAGTGGAGAACATGTCAATAGGTGCACCTACTCAAAATGGTCCATAATGTGACTCATATTTCCAGATGCATATTCTGAAGCTACAACATTGAAACCATGTTTGGAAAACCCTTTATTAATAGGCACGTTAGATTAAATCACACATAATAAAGCCATATAAGTTACCTAATTTAAAATTTTCAAACACTTAATCAAGAATTTTTTTAATACATTTGGGATTGTGAAAACCTAGCCTTTAACCAGCACATAATTCTCAACAACCAAAATTTTTGATACCATCTATACCAACACCAAATATTAGAACTTAAAAATTTTCATTTTAAGAGTTGATAGCAGAATGAAAATCACAAAAAAAGGGTGCCATGTTGCATTTGACATAGAAGAGGCATTCCCCATGTCTAGTCTATGTTGGGTGCAAGGTAAAAGTAATCTCGTACCTAAGAATCAAGTGTGGGAAACAATTTATTCCACCATGATACAAGATATGAAATAGAGGAAAAGAAGTATGTATGATGGAAAAAGAGGATAAAGAGCCCATATAGTGATAGATATATCTAAATAGCCATATCTTATATCAATCTGATTAGCTCTCACAAAAGTCAAGCACATTATAAGTAGTAATGAATAATCACCTACAAAATAAGTTGCTTCTACTCAAAGGAATGAGTTTCACCCATATAAAGGATGGTTAGTACACCATGTATTGAGTAAGATAATAATACACCCAAAGTAAGGTTACACAAAAACATGAGTTCACATCAAAGAATAATCATACTTGCATGTTAACATAAAATGATGCAAGATAAAAACATAATATAGATCTCATTATTATAGAAAAACATAATTCATTCTTTTATTTACCCTATGTTTAGGGACTCTACTATTCTTTATCAAGTGAAACGAATTAATGTACTTTTCAAGCATAAGCACACATAAGCCAGTATTACTGTTTAGTGGAAAAAAATCAACATATAATAAGGAAACACACTCTTGAACACTATTCTTAAACTAGTAGAATGGTCTAAATTACCTCTCAAGGCAAAACACACCTAAGCTACTATTGTTTTCTGGTAGAATGAGCACACCACCTCTATCCTCACTCACATAATAATGATCAATAAATTATTCATTTTTTACTTATCATAACATCATGTTACCATTAAAATAAATTTGAGGGCCCCACTTTTCATATTCTACTAGAACAAACTGATACACTTCTTAGAAAAAAAAACACACCCAAGCCACTATTATTATTTAGAAGAATGGACACACAAAATACCTCAACCCGACTCACATGACCTTACAATTTAAATGATTAATATATTATTTATAATTCCTTTTATATTCATAATAAATAATCTAAGCACATAAAGTACAGCCACATAGTTATCAATGCCCTTCCTAAAGAATAAGTCCATAGTTTTGCTAAGAAACTCTAATTTCATATTACAAGCATAACCTTATTCCCTAATTTTTTTTATTCATCAATTTTAGCATACCTACCTCAAATATGATTATTATCAACATATCAAAATTTCAAGGTCTTACTCCAATGTCTTACACATGTGATAACAACCTTATCCCTATAGTTATTATTCATAATCCCTACAAAACCTTAATTTCACAAGTCAGGTATAACATTTCCAATAGTAGTTTTATAATCACCAAATAATATATAAGTTACTAAAATTAAAATATTAACAACATATCTAAATATGAGGTCTACCTACAACATCTCAGTTACTATTCTTAAGTTTAGCTCTTTTCTTATTTTCTTTTAACTCAATCCATTCATCATTACTCAAAAAGTTACATATGATATTCTAAGATTATTTTAAATGATTTGACACATTACAATAACATGCTTCCTATATTTAACCTATTTTGACCAAAATGCCATTTTGGATAACCAAACACCCTTATTTCACAAATATCTTATATCTCTGATATTATTATTTTCCAATATTCAATTTATTAAATCATCATATATATTAAATATACTTATTTAACAATTAAATTATTTATTCAAAACCATATCACAATACTATATATCATGCCATTTTATTTAGGATTAACAATATAGTACTTGTTGTAACCATACTATATAAGCGCATACTTTCTTGTTCTTACCCTTGTTTCATTATATGATCCACTTTATGATATAATAAAATTAACAGCATAAACTTAAAAACATAATAATAATAATAATAATAACATGATAATACATGAAATCATATATAACATTTAGCAAAAAAAAAAACTTAGTACAACTTGTATCCTTAAAGAAAATGACGACGATCTCTTAACATGTATAACCTATCCCACCTCCTCCAAGTGCTCTATAAAATCATCTAATAAAAAGTATAAAACATAATTAAAACTTTGGGATATAAAAAAGGAAAGGATAAGGTAACATAGAGTGAATGAAGGAGTTAAAACCTAAACACGGGGCTCAAAGTTGCAAGAACTGAAATTTATGCTACCAGGAGGGAAAGAATGGTAACAAGGGCCAAACTAGGGGTAGAAATGTCACTAGATACCATTAGTAGAGGTATGAGAATTAAAATAACAACTGGTGCTAAAAAGGGAAGAAAAATATTAGAGGCTAAAGGTGAGGAAAAATTTTGGTGGTGGAAGAAGACAGTGTGAGGGAGAGGAGAATGGTAGTGCATGAACGAAGGGAACAGTCATAACATGTGGTGCATGCATAGGTTGAGATTATGGAACACACATGGGTAGGGTATGTTAGGTGTGCATGGGTTATGCGCATACCATTCATGGGGCATGCAAGGGTGCACAACCTTGTGCCTCAAAGATAATGAAGCAAATCATGATAGGGAGAAGGAAAAAGAAGAGTATTGGTGTGGAGATGATTAGATAATGATGAGGATGATGATGGGGTGGTAGTGGTGTTTGCTATTATAATGGAATGATGGTGTTTGGTGGATGGTGGTGGAAAGTGGAGTTGATAGTGGGTAAAGAAACAAACAAAGTCAGAAAGGAATGAGGGGAAGAAAGATTGCTTAGGATGGTTTTGATCAACAAAAATGGTGGGAATTATGAACTTAGTTGGGTATTTAATAAGGCATTCAATGGAGGCATATAAATATATTTACATAGTTTTTAAGTGTGTGTGGTGAATTAGTTGAGAAGGAAAAAGGAAGGGGCACATGTATGGGGTAGAACGTGACACAATTAGGCAAGTGAAAAAAGTTCTATTGTACACATTCCTTGAGATGTTGGAGTTGATGGTTGTGATGATGAGGGTAGGGAAGGTTGACTATAAAAGCATGGAAAAAATTATTTTATCGAGAGGCGGAGTGATTTACATAGGAAGAAAAAGGAGAAAAAGGAAAAAGAAACTAGGTAGCAAGAAATGTAAAAGAAAAGGTGAAAAAGGACAAAAAGGAAGAGAAAATAAGTTTTACGTTAGGATTAGAGCTAACTTAAAATAATTTAGATTATAGAATTAGGATAAAATTAATTATCAACCATCTGGTGTTAGGTTTATATTAAAAATATTAATGACCGATAATAAAGATTAGAATTTTATTAAGATTTAGAATTAAAGAATTAGGATAGGGTAGATATATTAATCTCTTAAGATTATAATTATGTTAAGATATTAATTACTATAATTTAAGATTATATCAAAATTGGGCTATAAAAATAATTTTCTACAAATGTTTATCTAGTGTGTATCATCTAATCATTTGCCACATTTGCAAAATTAAAAATAAAAATGTACCTAAAACAGTAACTAATAGGTGTGTAGTTCTTCTTCATTATACTTGTGTCTCCTCCTTTTACTCCTCCACCTCCCTCTTCACTTGATCTTTTTTTATTCTTTGATCTTACTCAACCAAATTTGATTTATTTTGACATTTTTTCCAATGATGTTTTTAATTTTAAGGTATTCTCAACAAATTTTGATATCTATTGCACTGTTATGCAAAAATGTCATAATCTTCATTTTTCCTCAGTTGAATTTGTTGTTCGGTCTTCTTTAATTTTTCTCAAATTTTTAACCTTGATGAAATTTGTTGTCTAACTGACTTGATTATGCTAATTGGTGTTTTTATACTTTGTTTTATTAGTGTTTGTTGATTTTTTTTCATATCTCTACTTTTGAATTGAACTAAAAATTTAATATAACTTTACTTTCGTAAAAGAACTTTCAACATTAGTGGGGTGTGTGTGTGAAATGCCCCAAAAATCCTAATTTTAAGAATTTTAGTTAAATAAAGTTTTATTAGAAAAATTAATTACATAAATTATTTTTATTCAAATAAGAGGGAATATATAGGGCCAAATTAATAGGAATGATATAAATAATTTAATTGGAGAAAATTAGAGCGATTTGCTAATTAAAATGGAATTTATAAAAAATCTTTCAAAAATCCTAAATTAGTCTAAAAGGGGATTTAAATATTATTTTATTTACATATTATTATTTTTAAATATCTCAAATATCCTAATTAATTTAATTAACCCAACCCACTATTTTTCTTTTTCCTTTTTTCCTTTTTCCTTGTCTTCTTTCTTTTCTTTCCTGTTTCTTTCTTTTTCTTCTTCATATTTTCTTTTTCTTTCTCCTTCCAGATTTGGGCTCGATCGCGGCCCGATTCTTCTTTTCCTTCTTTTATTTTTCTTCTTCGGCGAACTAGGCTTCCCACAGCCCAAACCCTCCCCCTCTCCTTTTCTCCTTCAATGTAGCCCGTATCCAGCACGCCATGTTTCGATTATTTTTTCCCTTATCACCACATCGACTGGCCTAGTTCCTCCCTTTTCTTTTCTTTTCTTTCTTTTCCCCAACCACCCAGTCCACGCTGCCCCTCCTTCTTCTTCTTCCTTCCTTTGCCATCAACCTGCAACTCTGCTGCCCCCAGCACCTTAGTATTATGTCGTCGATTACGCCCGTTTTGACCGACCGTTTTCCTTCCTTTCTCTTCCCTCTGACTCGCAAGTCAGCATAACCCAATCCACCTTCCTTTCTTTCCGCGCAAGACCCTCCTTTTCCTGTGTGAATGCCCTGCCATGATTTGAATGTCGCCACTGGCCAACCCTAACCCTACCTACCTAACTCCCTCGTTACCCCCACAGACTTCACCCACTCCTCTAAGCTCTATAAATAGCCCTATAATGAGCCCTGTATCAAGCTTTTGATTCCTACCTAGAAAAACCCCCTTGTGCATCACCGCCACTTCAGACGCCGTTGCCGTCGCCTTTGGTCAACTACGTTGCCCACTCTGCCCACCTAACTAATCCTTACACCGCCCTCTAACTAACTACACCTCTCTTGCCCCTCGATTTTTCCTGCACGAGCCACCCCGGCTGTGCAAAGTCACCTCCCCGATCAACCTTCCTTTCACCTCTGCCACCCTTCGCGCCACCATTCACCACCACTTCTACTACTGACACTGCCTCTTTCACCTTCCAAAAACCCCTGCAGACCCTCCTCTATCTTCCCCTACCTTTCTTTTCCTCTTTCTCCCCCTCCTCCTCTCTTCCTCTCCTTTCATTTTCAGCCACCACCGCCGCCGCCGTGTGCCGCAACCTTTGGCTACACCGCCACCTTCATTTTACTCCTCTCCACTTAGGCAACCCTAAATACCCCAACTCCCACCCTCATTCTTTCTCTTTTTTTTCCCATCATTCAACTTTTTCCTTTTTCTTCTCTTTTTTCGTCCACTACCGCCGCCACCGCCACCACCGTGCACCACCGCCGGTGCCGCCTGTCACCACTGAACTAAGGTGGAACTCTAAACCCTCTCAACCCTTTTTTACTATTTATACAAGCCTTATTTTAATTATTTTAATTTATTTCAATTATTTCAAATATATTATTATTATTATTATTATTATTATTATTTCTATTATTAGTATTATTATTACTAATGATATTATTATTATTATTTATATTGAGGGCCGAAGCCCTATTATATTTTTATTTCGGATTATATTATTATTATTATTATTATTATTATTATTATTGTTGCTATTATTTTTATTTTTATTTTTATTATTATTATTTTCAATGTTAGTATTATTATTCTAAATAGGGTCGGGACCCTATTATGTGCATTTCAAAATTTTAGTATTAGTATTATTAATATCATATCTTATTACTATTAATGTTATTAATATTTGTATTATCATTAGTATTTACTATTATTATTATCATTATTATTATTATTTATTAGTTTTATTATTGTTTAACATAGGGTCAAAAAACTACTTCATTTTATCTTCAATTATTATCATTAATATTATTATCGTTATGAATATTATTATTTTTCAATATTATTATGTTTTTTATCATTATTATTATTATTATTATTACTATTATTATTATTTTTTGTGTTATTATTATTATTATTATTATTATTATTATTATTATTATTATTATTATTTTGTTGAAGGGTCGAAGCCCTTATTCCACAATTTATTTCGAACCGTATTATTATTAGTAGTAGTATTTTTAGTATTATTATTATTATTATTATTATTATTATTATTATTATTATTATTATTATCACTATTATTATTTTTAATATCATTACTATTATTATGAGGGTAAAGTCTTCAACCTTATATTATCAACTTTTACAATATTATTATTATTTCTTATATCTTTAGCAAAATTTAGTAATTAGTTAATGTCATTATTATTAATATGTTATTATTTTATCAAGAACCTAGTCTTAGAATAAATTAGTAAATAATAGTATTTTAGTAGGAAGGAATCTAATATTTAGTTTTTCTCTCATATATAGGTGAGACTAGTCAAAGCCCTAAGGAGGCGTTGGAGCATGCTCCAAGACCAGTGTTGTTTTAGGTAAGGATGTAACTAAGGCCTTATTTGTGCTATGTGTATATCATACCTTGGATGCCTTGTATAATGTCGTATCGTGCATCATGTGCTTTTAGTTTACTTTTTATGTTGACTATTTTATGTATGGAGCAGCTTGGAAGGAAGGAATGATTATATGCCTTCTTACCATATATGTTGATATGTATATATGGTAAAAAGTTGTGGAATGTGATGTAATGTGTTGTGACCCTTTAGACATTCATGTGAGGATGTTTAATGTGGTATTGTGTGGGGGAAAGATTGAATAAGGACAATGGGGATGTAAGTTTACTAAAGGGAAATAAGTAGACCAAGGGATGTGAGTTGACCTGAATATTTTAATGGTCTATGAGTGGATGAATAAAAAGGGAATTTTAAATAAAATAAAAGAGTGGGAGAATCTATGGTTCTGCATAGGAGAATCTAATCTATGGTGTTGCATGGGAGAATCGAATCCAAAATTTTGTATGGGAGAATCTAGGGTTTTCATGGAAGAATCTATGGTTTTCATGGAGGAATCTAGGGTTGCATAGAGAAATCTAGGGTTTGTATAGGAATTTAAGGTTTCATGTGGGAGCGTAGGGTTTTGCGTGAAAAAGTACGAAAGGATTGCATGGGAGATATAAGGGTTGCATGGGAGTAAAGTTTACATATGAAAAGTTGACTTGGATGTAAAGAAGGTAATAGAAGAGTTGTTTGAGTGTTTGGAGGTTTTGGGTGAAAAATAGTGCGTAAGATGGTATAAGGGTACATAGGAGGCCGAGTTAGGGTTTGGGAGGAAAACCCTAATTCGAGGAGGTGTTAAAAAGGATAAATAAATGAGGGTGAGTGGATTACGTGAGGATGATGAAATTGATTAAGTAAAGATGGGCATGATTGGCATGGAAAAATAATAAGTGGAATGTGAGAAATGGAAGGGTGACATGTGGACACGAGGGAGATAGGGTTTGTTATGGCCAGTTAGGGTTTGGTGTGGTTACCTAGGGTTTTGTGACCACACGTGTGCTTGAGGAGTAAGGTGTAATGATGAGAGTGGAATCTATAGGTTGTGATATGTGGAGTGTTAAAATAATTTGGGTTATGTGAGGTGGAGTAGGATGGGCCACATAGGCCTAAATTAACCTTAGAGTGAAGTGTTGAGTGGACTTGGAAGTGTAAGGTAGTGGACCTTGACCTATATACTTAAGAGTTAGCCTTCTAATGTGAGATAGGATATGGAGGAAAGGATGTTGGGGCAAGTTAGGAGGTACAGGAGTCTTATGATGTGAGACAGGTCCCTTTGGAGGATGAGCGCAGAGGGAGTTAGTCATGGATGTCTAGGGTTAAAATTCTGAATAAGACACTTAAGACATAATCATGTAAAGTGGAAGAGTATTGAGTTAGGCCTAAACTGATCCACCGGTATAATAGTGGCCAGAACCCAGGTATCCTAGAGACCGATCCAGCGACGTATAATAGTAGTTAGGACATGTTTCCCTATGTTATTCCATCCACTGTTTACAATAGTGGGGGATCCTGAGCTCAATAAACCAAATCCTACAGTTTGCTAAGACACATAAAAGACACTAATACTTATAGTGGAACACCATGCGAGCAAGGACCAAACCTATCCATCGATATAAAATAGTGGTTAAGGTATGTTATCCTAAGTGAATGATCCACCAGCTAGAATAGTGGCTAGGTGTCGGAGTACCCTGGAGACCAATCCATTAGCTAAAATAGTGCAGTTCCCATACTCATGTGGACTTGATAAAGAACGTGGTGCAAAAAGAATTCGCATAAGAGATTAATTAAGTAATTAATCTGGACTATAATTCGACCTTTGTATATTCACCTGAACGTTCATGTGACTTTATGTTATTATGTTAGACTTTACTCTTTTTATTATTCTACATAGTTTATGTGGCTTTATGTGTCGGCCTTAGTGTACTGTTACCTTGCTCAATACGTAGCATACTGATTATCCTTTTCATGGGTGCTACTCATTCTCATGAGCAAAAGGCCCTTCTGACTTTGTGCAAGTGGGCTATGCATATTTTGATGCCTTCGATGTTCATGAGGCATCAAGCGGGGCTGAGTGTTGAGTATTTTCTTGGCTCAATGATCGAGAGTGACGTGGCTGGATTTTCGCTCCATACTATTTTATTTCCATCTAATATTTCTTTCCTGTATTGGATTTTCCTTAATTAAATATTAATGTTTGTAGACATTATTCCCTACGAGGGATTTTGATTTTGCACTCTAATTTTTATCTCATGATTGTTTGTACTCCTTTAAATTGTAAACTTTTTACACGTACTCTGATTTCTGTGTTATGATCCCTTTTTGTTCTTTTTATTAACTCTTGGTTTAAGTATTGATTAAAGTTTAACAAAAATTTCTTTTAGCCTTCGCACTTGGCACTGGGACGGTCGAATTGAACTGTTATGGTACTAAGTATAGCGGTAATATCCCCATAATTCACGGGTTTTAATTTAAGTGCTTCCATTTAAAAAAATAATGAATTTTGGGGTGTTACACTGTGCGTGCATGTTTTTGTGTGTGCGTTGAAATGTATGAACTTAATAGGTGATATTTAATTACATTAATAAAGAGAAATTTTAAGTAAATAATGTTCAAAGATATATTAAACTTTATATAAATATATATCTATTTGTGATGAAATATATGGATCGAATTAAAGATTTTTAATTGCATCGACAATGATGAAAATTTTTAGGGAAATAATGGTAAAAGATGGGTTAAAATTTTGTGAAATATACATCTATTTGTGATGAAAAGTATAAAGAGAACTTGTGAATTTAGGTTAGATTAATGTTGACAATTTTTGGGAAATTAATTTTGAAATATGAGTTAAGTTTTGGTGAAATATATGGGAAAAATCTAAAAAATTTAATTAGTTCAAATTTGAAAAATTCAAGGACATAACGGTGAAAGATGTGTTTCATTTTAGTGGAGTTTTAGGTAGGTAGTGTTGAAAAATATGGATAATTATGATGAATTATTATATTATGTACAATAATTTTTGTATTTAAATTCATTATAATGGAAAAATATATGTGGAATAATTTTGAAAAGATAAGTTATAGTATAAGAATGGTTAAATATTAGTAGAATAATTGCCAAATATTATTCGAAACTATACTTACATTTTTCAGCACTATTATAAGTGATTTGTGAATTGAGGAGTTCTTAAGGATGGAGGTACGAATGTGTGTTGATAGAATAACGAGGCTAAAATAGGAGGAAAGAGGAGAGAGAAAAATATAAGAAGGTTATATTATGATTTTTCATGTGATAAAATAATTACAAGACTCCCATATATATAGAAGTTAAAAGAGGGAAAAGAGGTAGGAGAAAATACTAGGTTGTTGAGCATAAGGAAGTTGTCATCAATTATCTATAGAGAATTAACCATGGAAGGAAGCTTTATGGACTAGCAGTTGGAGGTTGGTTCAAGACTAAAGTCAATTGAGTTGCATCCAAGAACAAATAAAGAATATATTAGGACCGATCCTCGTCCTTTGGATAAGTGTTTAAGGGCTTGATAGTCATAGTTAACAAAATATTCATATCATCACTCCCTTTGAAATTGAATCCACCACATCAGCTACTTTTGCAAGGCATATAAGCTAGATAAAAATTTCATGGACAATGTACACAACTATACATTAAGTTAGTTGGTTAAAAAAGGCAACATACAAACTAACAAACCGATATATACAAAAATTATACTTCACAAGAATAACATACCAACATATACTAAAAACCTATACATTAATGTTTATTTAAAAAACTAAACATCATAACAAGTGGAAAAAGACAAATTTATACATTAATTTTCTATAAAAATACTATACATGATAATGATCAATGACAGACAAACTTGTGCATGTACATCTATCCGATGACAATACATCAAAATGAGAAGTAACGAACAAACTTATGGATTAATTTTATCAAAGAAAAAATACATAATAATGGGTGAGAAAAGATAAAATTACACATTAAAATCCTTCAAACAAACTATAGACACTAATGGGTAAGAAAAAATAAAAATATAAGAGGCATCAAATTTGCCAAGCTTGAAAGAAGAAAAGTAAAGAATGAAAAGATAAACTGTATCAGTTTTTGTAAAATTCAAATTGTTAATTTTAATAAGAATAAGGTAATGTAAATAAGAGTCTCATTGATCAAGATTCATCTTCCCTACTCCTATGTGCCTGTAAGGAGTGTATTTCTAGGTCAAAAAAGCCACATGATCTTGGCTACTATAGTGCATTATAAAAGGAACAATTTCTTAGGTAATGGAAGCCTTTTATTTGACATTCCGTTTTCTCAAGAGATCCTAATAACCAATTGATTACTATCAAATCTCAAGAAGATACCCTTTATAATGAATACACTCATCTTAGATAGTTCTTTATCTTCTGAATCAAAATCTAGGAATTTCCAAATTTCTTTTATCACTACATATATATCTCTTAAAAATATTCACTTTCTCTAGTTCCAAATTTAATACCTTTCATATACATTAACTTTTGTGCTCTATTTTGCATTAGAAATATTAATATCTTTTACATCAAATTTGAGCAATAAATCTAAAATTTTATACTATTTCTTTGTATAATTTAACGAACCTCCCTTCCTTGGATTATTCCTTGTCATAACACCTACTACACCATTGTTACCTTTGTCTACTTATATCTTTGCAACACCTCCCACCATTTCCATAAGGAAAGGAATATAATGGAATGAACCTCTTGATGGTAGTTGAATGTGTGGAATTGTGGTTGCCATAATAATAGTCATAAGTTCTCGAGAGACCTGATAAGTCTCTTACATATTTGAAAGATCTTTTTCTCAAACATAATACTCATTCCTTTTATTCCTCTACTTCTTATTCTCCAAATATCTCAAATAAGTTATAAAAGTTATATCATTTCTCCTTAACACCCGCAAATCAGTTATTCCCTACATCCTCATTTAACATCACCCTTATCATTAATATATCAAATTTGTAATCCCAAGACATAGATAATATTTCTCCAAGCAATATCATTGTGGCACCACTTATCTGATTTCATGCTAAAGAAAATTTACCTTCCACCCTTAAGCTAATCTACCCTTCTTCATCAAATAGAGCTAACAGTCTCATAGAGAAAATTATAACTGTAACACCACAAAATTTTATAACCTAAATTTAGAACGTTTAGCCTTTTATCTAAGAACTTAACTCTTAAATTATAGCTTAAGTAATTTTCTTAACTCTTAACCTATAAACCTAGATAAATTCTTTAATTAATTTATCTTGAGTATTTTATATTTGTTTTACTTCTATTTAAATCCATCCTAATATTGATAATTTTACCCCTTTTTTCCTAATTGAATACCTTAAACCAAAATAAATTGAATTCATATTAATTCTAAATTTAATCTAATTCTAATTCTAACCTTCATTTTCCTTTTTTCTTGTTTTCCCTTTTTAACCCTTTTCTTTCATTTCTCTTTTACCATTTATTCTGCTTTCTTTCCTTCCCCATGCCCCACCCACTTTCTTTTCTTTCCCTCCCCCAGCCTACTCTACTCTCGTCCAACCCATATCTTTCCTTCTTTTTCTTTCTTCCCCTCCTTTTCTCAGGCCACGATGGTCTAACCAAACTTTCTTTCTTTTTTCTTTTTTGTTTTCTTTCTCTCCTACCCTTATCTTCCTCTTCCTTTCCATTTCCTTTTCCTCTTCTAGCCTAAACAGGACCTTACAAAGCCCCCACATGTTACCCCTCTTTCCCTTTCTCAACCATGTAGTTGCCCTGCTTGTACAACCTGTGCTGCCTGCCCTCAGCACCACCAACTCACCTACTAACCCATCCCCTATACCTCTGCATATTTTCCTCACCTACCTTGTATGCTATCCCCCTCCCTTTCCTTTATTTTTATTTCTTCTGTCCTTTTTCATGGATCCCCTTAGCCATATACTCAGTGTATACACACACACACACAGATAAAAACACATATACACAAATGCAATAAATATGGCCTTCTTTCCACACCACTTTCCACTCATTCCTTTTCTCCCTTTCTTGTTGAAGAGACCCACATCCTCTCTTACTCTATTTTCTTCTCCTCACAACATTGCTACATGTTACCACCAAAAACACCACCCCTGCAATCACCCATCACCTTAGTTGAGCTCCCTTCTTTCTCCTCCTCCCTTGCTTGCTCGATACAACACTTTCGTCGTATACTAACTTCTCTCTTTCTCCTCCTCCTTCTCTCTCTCTCTCTCTCTCTCTCTCTCTCTCTCTCTCTCTCTCTCTCTCTCTCTCTCTCTCTCTCTCTCTCTCTCTCTCTTTGAGCCTAAGCCCATCCTTCTGACATATACCACCACCAGCCACCACTTCCATCTTTGTTGCCGCTTGTAGACCACAGGTATTACCACCTTATTGCCACCCATCCACCTCTACCCTTACATCTTACCTCCATCCCCAACCCTAACCCTAGAACCTCCACCTCATTGATCAAAATCCCTACAGCATATTATAGCTTTGCCACAACCAACGGTCGTTGCCACCAGCACCACCGGTGAGCACGTAACACCCCTAATTTTTGAACTATAAAATTTTTTTTAAGACAATGCGAAAGGATTTGGAAAAATAAAATTAGGGAGTGTTACCGCCACATCAACCATGAGAAACTAAAATAATAGTATAGATAGAATGAAGTTGATAGCTTTATAAAACCGAATAAATGAAATTGAGCCAAGAGCTTAAATAATCAGAAATATAAAATCATCCCAATGTGGTGCATAAAATACTAATAACTGATAAGCCTAACTTTTAGGAACAATCATAAACCTCCAACCCCAAGCAATGGTTGCCGACGACCCACATCATCACCCTCAACATAATTTGAGAGTCGTAACCTTACAAAGCATCCTCTACTCCTCAAACTAAAAGCCAAATCATTATAGTGATTACACATGTAGTATCAGTATGATGAAGTATTAGTAAAACATACTACTTAAAACATGGTAAGGATTATATAACACATTGAATTCATATAACAATAAGGTGATATCATATCGGTACAACTCAAGTACAACATGGCATGCTTGCATGGAATCATGGAAATATACAAATATAGCGATACATGCCATTCATATGACATAAACTATATTATAATTACTCTTTTAGTTACCATACAACTTTTAGTTAATAAGACAGTTTATTCAACCACACCCAATTCTCCACCATAAACAAGAGTCATGATAGCACAATAACCACAATGAGATACCACAGCCACCCTACAGGGTTAAGATACATCGAATAGGCTTTTTTATTTGGGATACCACACCCACTAGACATCGAGAGCACCTACCACAAGTTAGGATACCACACCCACATATGTGGTGGAAGAACACTAAGGGACTGATACTGGGATACCTCACCTACCACACTTTATCTCCATCGCATTGGCTAAAAAGTTAGGATACCGCACCTTTCTCAATGATGGACAATATAAAGTTCTAGGGGTCTTGTAGTGGGGTAGTTCACCTACGATAACTAGACACCGATGCCATGCCAGCTTGCCATAGTATAATCCCATACTTTAAAGATATGCTCATACCCCCTACTAACCACAACCACGTAGAGAAGGAAATAGGTATATAATAAAAAAAATATAACCAAGGGTGACTCACCATCTATTTTTAGGCAACTACCCCCAAGAGCGGAGAAAAAGACTCAAAAGTAATCATAAACAATTAATAATATTACAAGTGATATAACAAATAACATGTCCACGCCTATCAAAATTGGGTGTTTCTAAGTGATAACACTAAACACAAGTAAATTCCATTATTTAACCAAATTATGTGTTTCCAAGTGATAACACCAAAATTATTACAAGGCAATAAAGCCACCATTTGATTATTGAGAGATGACACCAAACTCATTCACAAGGGGTAAAAGACACCAAATGGGTGTTTAGAGATGACACCAAAATTAACAATAATTCAAGTCTATAATTCCATCATGGTGATTCTTATTAAATTAGGTCAATCAAAATTGAAATCATAATTAAAATGTTGTACATACATAGAGGTATCAACAAAAAAAGGTCTAAGAGAAATGCAACAAATTATAACAAATCAAGCAACTTCAAACTAGACAAGTTGATTGGTTACTCATAACTATCATTTTATCTAGTTGTACCAGACCTAGGCCAAAACAATACCAAAGAATCAATCGACCGGTTGGCCTCATCGATTGACTATTCTGAGGAATCAGTTAACTAGTTTATCCAACCAATCAATAGGTCTAAGCAAAGACCAACCTATTTTTCATGTAGAGAAACAAATCAATGGGTTTGACCAATCGAGTAACTAATCATAGAAATCAATTGATTTGTTTGGTCCAACCAGTCGAAGTGTCTAAGAAGAGACCAAACCATTTTGTTTTGTTGGGATAATAGTTTATGTGTTTGAAAAACCAATCGATTGTTTATCAAAAACAATCGACTGGTTTATAACACTAATCGACTAGTCCCATGATCAACTAATCCAAAACTCCAAACCATTTGACTGCTTGCATAACCAGTTAATGGGTTCTATGAATCAATCAACTAGTTTGGATAAAATGGTAAGCAGACATCTGAAACACACAACAATATTTACCACAATTTATCATTTTATTCGTTGCATGCTTCTATGTTAAATCACACATATAAACACATGCTGCACATATAGAATTACATGGATAAAAGGTAATCTACATACTTAAACAATTTATGCTCAAACAACCAATTTTATGCTTCAAAACTAGAGAGTTCCTACAGTACTAACTTGCAAAGAATTATACCACATGCTCAGATCATGGAACACATTTAGATCATACTCATATAAGCACCACACATGGAACACCAATATATCATAGAAACTTATTTACGTTAAGGAAAAAAATGCCTTACCTTTAAGCAATTCTTTTAACATAAAACTCCTACTAGATGGATTATATAGTAAAACTTTGATTCCTAAGAGAATCATAGTAAAAACCATTAAAAGTCATCTTTCAAAACTTAATTAAATCAAATAAAAGTTAGAATAAGAAGATGAACATAAAAAGCTACCTTTATCTCAAAAATATGGTGCTAAGGAAAGAGCTGAAATCTTCAACCTTTCTCAACCATAATTCTTCATTCCTTAAGGAAAGCAAAAGAGAACTAAAACCAAGATTGGAAGAAGATAAAGGTGCACAATGCTTGCACAAAGAAGGGAGAAAATAAGAGAAAACCTCTATTTTTCTCAATAGAGGGAAGAAGAGGGAAAATGAAAGGATGCTTAATAGTTAGGGAAATTTTCCACAAGGATAAGGGAGAAGAGAATAAGAACATAAGTGAGAAATGAGAATGGATCAGAAATGAAAAGTATAGAGGAAAGGCTGGTCAACATTCTCTAGAGAAAGCGGGATGATATTAGTGAGGTTGAGTGTGGGCAACTAGGAAATGAGGGCTGACTCGATGGGGTGGTGGGAGTTGAGTGTTGTAGAAATGAGCATGGTAGTGGGTTGGCAAGTCAAGGGATGGTGCACAAAGTTAATCTCGTATCCCCATCTTCCTAAAGAGAGAGGGATAAGTGAGGGAGAGGAAAATGGTGAATCTTGTCTCAAAAGTACAATTTTAGGAAAAGTTTAGCTAATTAAAATTATGCAATAATCTAAATAATGTGAAAATAATTCCATAGAACTAAAAACATGTTTACTAGAATAATTAGACTCTAATTGGAAGTTTTCATAAACATTAAGGGGAAATTTAAATCAAAATAAAAAATGGATTTAAAGTCCTAGGACAACTAGTCGATGGATTTGGGAAATCTGGTCTACTATTTTGTCAATAATAAGAATGTGAATTTTCTTAGTGCACCAACCAATCAATTATGTGAACCAATCAGTCGATAACCTTGAAATTCACATTTTTATTATAATTTCAAGTCCTTTTTAAAACTAAAACTTATTTATTTTATATCAAAATAATTCAAAATATAATATGAAAGATTTTAGGACGGGTTATTACAACACTACCCCCTTAAAAGAGACTTTGTTCCAAGGTCCACAAAAGAGCTACCCCCTCAAAACATAAGAAAATTCTAAGCCATCAACCAAAAGAATACAACATCTGTAGATTAATAAATAAGAAAATTGTATTATCCCCTTAAAAGAGGCAGCATTACCCATGCAACACTCCTAAGAAAACAACTAAAAAAATTATCTTGATCTCCTCCTCAGACTCCTAAGTGGTCTCCTCTACCCTATGATGTGACCACAAGACCTTCATGAGTGGAACAATCTTCAAACACATCCCCCGAGTCTTGGAATTAAGGATCCTTAACATTTTCTCCTTGTAAGTTAATGTCTCATCATGATTGATCAACTCAGGTTGAATGATGTATGACATATCTGACACATACCTCCTCAACTTAGAGATGTGGAAAACGTTTTGGATGTGTGAAAGATCCATAAGGAAGGTAAGATGGTATGAAACCTCTCCAATCTGATCTAAAACCTCATATGGCCCCAAAAAACCTCTGGCTAATCTTTCCTTTACAACTAAAATGCATCACTCCCTTGGTTAGCTAAACTCTCCAAAGAACTCGATTGCCTACCTTAAACTTGTCTGCTCTCGTCCAGAGATCTACATAGCTCTTCTGCTTATCTTGGGCTACCTTCATTAGGTATCGAACCATCCTGATATGCCTCATAGTATCCTCTATCATCTCTTATCCCAACACATCCATCTCTATGGTGCATGATGACTATTATTGTAGGAGAGCTCTACAAAATCTAGGAGATCATCCCAAGTCCCCTGAAACTCAAGAATGCAATCCCAAAGCATATCCTCCAAGGTTTGAATAATACACTTAGTCTGTCTATCTATATCTAGATGAAAAGATATGCTAATCTTAAGCTGTATCTCAAAAGCAGCTTACAACTTCTGCCAGAAGTGCAACAAGAATTTAGAATCCCAGTTCGACTTATTATCCTTAGGCACCAAATGGTATTGAACCTCATGCTTCCTATATGCACTAGCCATCTTCTCTATACTCCATGCTAACTTCATCAGTATGAATATTGCTGACTTAGTTAACAAGTCAACCACAACCAAGATTGAATTCAATCAACTACGCATCTTAGGGAATCTAACCAAGAAGTCTATCAAAGCACTATCCCATTTCCACTCTATGACCTCTAATGGATGAACTAAACTTGTAGGACAATTGTGTTTCACCTTGACCTTTTGACACATTAAGCACCAAGCCACAAAGTCTCCAACCTCTAGCCTCATATGTGGCCACTGATAGATCTATCTTAAATCCTTATACAGCTTATCCACTTTAGGATGGATGGAATAGGGTGTATGATGACCTTCCTCTTAGACCCTTCACTTAAGTTCCTTTTAGCTCTACAGAACTCACCATTGTGTTCATAAACAGATATTTCCATCCTCAAAAATCTCAAAACCCGCTAATTTACCCTTGGATATCGCCTTCTTGATCTACTTAAGCCTGTCATCTCCTAGCTAAAAAGCTCTAATCTCATTAAAGATGGTTGAGGTGATTGAGAGGGCACTCATCCATCTCAAGATCCCCAAGTCCAATGATCTCAATGCTCAACTTCTGTAGATCTCGCTAAATCTAATCTGACATTACCAATGAACCCAAGGCACACAAAGTCTTTCTACTAAGAGCATATAATACAACATTGACCTTACCCTTGTTGTAGGTCAACTTCAAATTGTAGTCCTTAACCAACTTCAGCCATCTCCTCTGTCTCATGTTCAATTTTCTTAGCATGAAGATATAATTGAGACTCTTATGGTTTGTGAAGAACTTACATTGTACCCCATATATTTAATGTCTCTAAATCTTTAAGGATAAAACCATTGTAACTAGCTCAAGGTTGTTTGTGAGATATTTTTGCCCATGCTCTTTCAGTTGGAGAGAAGTATAGGCCACTACCCTCCCATGCTGCATCAACATGCACTATAGTCCAAACATGGATGCATTGCTATACACATTGAATCCCTTTATACCATACGATAAGGTAAGCACTCAAGCTTAGGTCAACCTAATCCTGAGCTCCTCAAAAGCATCTATGCATTTACTATCCCAAACAAAGCGCATCACCTTCATCAGCAAGGTAGTCAAAAGATGAGTGATCCTAGAAAATCCTTGACGAATAGTTTGTAGTAGCTTACTAACCCTAGAAAACTGCCAACTTTTATGACGTTTGTTAATGTAGTCTGCTCTAACACTACTCAAATCTTTAAAGGATCTAACAACACACCTTCCCTCAAAATGACATGTTTAAGGAAAACTATCTCGTCCAACCAAAACTCACATTTTGAGAGTTTGGCATACAACTGATAAGTCTTCAATAACTCCAAAGCATTCCTAAGGTGCTGCTTGTGTTCCTCACAAGTTCACAAGTAAATCAAAATATCTTCAATAAGTAAAACCATGAACAGATCAATATGCTATTGGAAGATGTGGTTCATGAAATTCATAGACACAATTAGTGCATTTGTGAGTCCAAAGGACATCACGGTGAAATCATAATGGCCATACGTCATCATTAGAGTTGTCTGTAGTATGTCCTTCTCCTCAATCCTTAGCTAATAATGCCTTGATCTCACTGTAGTCCCACATAGTAGATCAAAGAGATCATCAATCTATGGTAAAGGATAATGGTTATTCACTATAACCTGGTTAAGTATATGGTATTCCTCTAAAATGTAATGAAGATTAACCAAACAAAGTCGATTCTCTAATGGTGGCATAGGAAAAGGAGGTGGTGGTGGTGGTTGTAGAACCTCCTCAAGCTGAATCTATCACTCCATAAATGCTTCAATTATCTCCATGAAATGCTCTTAATGAATATTTTCAGCCATTAAAACCCTAGAATGCTAAGTCGCATTAGAAAGGAATCTAATACTAACTATACCATTAGTACACATGAGGGTACCACATTACACATAAGGTCATAACTTAGTCCTATTTTATAAAATAATGGTTAAATCCCAACCCAAACCAATGCTTACTTGGATATTAAATCCAATTCTACTACTTTGGATCAAGCTCAAGGAATTCATTTTTGCAAAACAGCTTTAGGATTTAAAACCATAGGTCTGATACCATCTTGTATCACCTTTTAAACTAAAAAAAGTAGGACATTGCAGAAACATTTGAAAAATAAAATCAGGGAATGTTACTACCACATCCCTCATGCAAGGTAAAACAGAATAAGGAACAAAAGAATTCATGATCATAATAATAATGTGACAATACAAGGAAAAAAAAAGATAAGAACAATAGTAAAGATATAATGAACTTGATAGTTTTAAAAAACCAAATACAAGATATTAAACTAAGAGTTTAAATATTCGGAAATAAAAAACATCTAACATAGTGGAAAAATACTAATAAATAGTAGCCTATCTCTTTAGCATAATCATAAAACTACAAACCCAAGCAATTACCCACTAACGGCCCACATCATCACCCTTAGCATACATTAAATAGGATTCGTAACCCTACAAATCATTCTCTACTCCCCTAAGTAGAATTTGGATCATTATAGTAACCATCCAAGTGCAGTATTAGTATGGTGAAGTACTGATAAAACATAATACCTAAAATATGGTAAGGTTCATACAACATATTGAAGTTATATAACAACAAGGTAATATCATATCAGTACAACTCATGTACAATAAGGCATGCGTGCATGGAATCATGGTAAGTATAAAAATATATGAATATATGCAATTCATACGATATAAATGATATTAGAATTCCTCCTTTAGGCACCACATAATTTTTGGTTAAAAAGAAAGTTCAATCGACCACACCCAATTCTCAACCATGAACAAAAGTCATGGCAACACAATAATCACAAAGCGATACCACTCCCATCACACAAGGTCATGATACATTGAAGGTCCTTTCTTTGAGGATACCACACCAACTACACATTGAGTCCACCTCCCACAATTGGGATACCACACACACTACACATGGTTAAAGTATACCAAGGGGGCTGATAGTGGGACAACACATTGAATGTCCCCGCCATGTGGGCTAAAAAGCTAGGATACCACACCGACCTAAGTAACGGACAATACGAAGGGTTTGGCCCAACTCTAAATTGAGAAAAATTTATCCTCAAATTGACATCACTAAAATAAGGAGAAAAATCACCCATATTAAACATCCTTGAAACACTACTAGATAATTCCTATAGTTCAAGTTCGTAAACATTTTCTCCAAAATTTCTAAAGACTTTAAATGGTCTATATGATCTTGACATTCGTTTATGTTTCCTTAGGTTTGGAAACATTTATTTATGTAAATGTGAACACACTAAATAACCAGGAGAAAATACATGTTAACTATGATTTTTATTAGCTTGTTTTTTGATATTTTTAATTAGCTTGTTCTATGTTACCCTTAATTTGTTGATAAAGCTTTTGGAAGAACTCAACTCATTCCTTAGAATCATAATTTTTATGTTCACATTTCCTTAAGACATTATAAGGAATGTGTTTTAAAATGGATAGTAGTCACTAGTCCTAGTGGTTCCACCACATTTTCACTAGCAAAATTAGTATATAAACCACTATCAATGATGACCCTACAAACATTATTGCTAATTCCACATTTAGTTTTAAAAATGTTATCCCTTTGTGTAGATTGATCATTAGGTTATATTATTAATGCCATTTTTAGTATAAAATAAGGATTTCCATCCTCTTTATACATATTTAAGACATCATCATTAGATTCAGTTTCAAAGTCATCATCATTAATAAATGGTTCCATGTTCTCAATTTCTCTCAAGATCAAAAATCTTGGATTTGGACATTACCTAAAAAATGACCATACCCTTTACATTTTAAACAATGCTTTGTGAACATTTAACTTTAATTTTACCTTTATCATCTTGGTTCTGATTATTTTTTTATCATTAGTTGAATAGCTATGTGTTCCAAATTCTAATGTAGATGTATTAGAATTATTTTTGTTAGATGTAAGAGTTGAAGCACTTGTCATCTTATTCAAATATTTATGATAATCACAAGAAAACATTTTAACTTTTTCCCTAATCAAGTTGTTAATGCCACCTAAGTATCTAGCATACTTTTGTTCTTTTCTTTCTTGCATATCACATAAGAGTGCTAATCTTTTGAATTCCTTAGTCTATTATTCTACACTAAGAAGCCCTTGCCTAAGAGTTATCAATTTGATATATATCTCTTGCTCATACTCTTTAAGTACAAATTTTTTTCTTAGGTGTTTCTTTACCCTTTTCCAAGATTTAATTTTAATTTTATCTTACCTCTCACATATTCTCTTTAGATTGTTATACAAAAATCAAGCAATATTTTTTTACTTGAGAGTTTCTAACTTACACTTATGCTAATCATCATACTCCCTAAACTCAAATATTGCTTCACTTTCATACAACCATTCAAAAAATAACTCAACATCTAATTCACCTTAAAAATTAGGAAGGTCAAGCTCTATACCTTTATCTTCAAAATAGTTGTACCTTGGTTGATGGTTTGGATAGCCTCTTTGGTTGTAGGTAACTAAATTTAATCCTTTCACTTCTGTTCTTTATTCCATTCTAGCATTAAGATGATGATCTCAAACTTGGACTACCCTTCTAACCATGCCCTATACTCGATCATTTATAACCTCAATTGTATTATGCATGTGTTGAAGGGTCTCTTAGTTGTCTACCCTTGAGTATAATATTCATATTTGGCTTTGTATGAAAGGGAGTTGCTTCAATTTTGTATTTGTTACATGTACACTTGCTACAAGTTGTTATTATCAAAGCCACATAATTGGATCTTAATCTTTTTGATTTTTGGTTTCTTATTTCTCTTTATATTTTGTTAAATTGGTGATATTATGTTAATATATATGATCGATAGATCAAGTTTAATATATATCATCATATGATTTTATTATCCTAAACATGATCCATGGTTGATTTAAGATTTGAATCATTTAGTGTTTTTTTGTAATGAAGTAGATATAATTACTTCTAATAAAAATGATGAGTAGAATAAAAATAATCAAAAGTAGTTACGTAGAGTGTCCTAAGTCATCTATACACCTCATTAGTACCCAAAAAAACATAGTATAATGTCCAAAAATTTTATTTTACAATGAAAGCTTATAACAAAAATATCAGGTATTACCATGATAATTGATGAAAGTCTATTTTACCATACCATCCTCACATCAATCACAAGTCTAAAACCATTAAAGTAAATAGAGAGTAATATAATACAAACAAAGGGATACCATGGACCAAAGATTCCAAAAGGTATCTAGGTAAACGATATCATCTGAATGCA
Source organism: Tamarix chinensis (assembly GCA_030549775.1). Lineage (NCBI taxonomy): Eukaryota > Viridiplantae > Streptophyta > Magnoliopsida > Caryophyllales > Tamaricaceae > Tamarix > Tamarix chinensis. The sequence goes on from CM060181.1 coordinate 68,904,882, forward strand.
TAACTTTTCACCCAAACACCATGAAAAGGAAAAGTCGCTCCTCCCCATACAATGCATCAACAACCCTAAAATCATCTAATTGGTACTTAAAGAGATACACCAAAGCATCGGTATCTTCTACTCATGGGAACAAGCAACACCTATAAAAAGGAAGGTTACTATGCTAGATACCAAGTAAGGTCACAATCTTATCAAGTTAGGGATGAAAATAAATACAAACATTTATAGCAGATGATAAGTACACATATAAGACCCATAAATCCTTACAAGATAAATATTAATCCAGGACACTTAATTAGATATAAAAAATTTCATTCTTTTTATTACATTGAGATTAGGGACTCAACTATTTTTAATCCTATGGAACTGTGTGAAGCACCTCTTAGGGATAACACACATGAGCCACTACTATCATCTAGTAGAATGGATTCAGTACCTCTTAGGAAAAAAATTCTCCCAAGCTATTATATTTAAACCTATGGAATAGTCTGAGGCACCTATTAGGGAGAAAACATTTGAACCATTATTATCATTTGGTGGACCATATTCAACACCTTTGTATCTACTCACTTACTCTTTAACTCTAAATCATTAATATATTATCCATTAGGTTAATCCATATTCTTATTCACTATAAGTATAGAATCCACCTATTCTTAATTCAGTAGAACATATAAAGCACCTTTTAAGAATAATACACCTAAGACACTATTATCATCCAATAGAACAGATTCAAAAACACCTCTTACGATAAAATGTTCTTGAACCACTATTATCTTCTAGTGGAATGGATCTAAAAATACCTTGGCTCGCCTCATGTGATCTTTCACTAGAAATGATTAATTCCTTATTCATGATTGAAGTCAAAAGCACATAACACATTTAAAGGAGATAAGCATATCATGAAGATTATAAGGCTGTTCTCTAAAGTTAAGATTCCCCATACTTCCCCAATATCCTAATTTAAATTTTAAATTTATTTAATTTAATTATTTTATGGATTTTCTAAAATATGAAATGGATATGAATATTTAATAAATTAAAATAAATAATTGTTTTTTATCATACTCATTTTAATTAAATAATTTTTCAAGCCATTATTTTACTAAAATTACCCTTTTAAACTAATATAAATATATTAAATTCAAAAAATTTAAATTATTAAATTAATTTATCTATTTTAATAATTAAATACCATTATTCCAAAAATTTATTTTAATTTTACTTTTTCCTTTTACCTTTTTCATTTTTTTTCTCCCTTTCCTTCCTTTTTCTCTTCCTCATTTTTTTCTTCTTTTTTTTCTCCTTCGGGCCATTGGGCTGCCTCTCCCTCACGCTGGGCCAGTAGCCCATTCTCTTCCTTTCTTCCTTCTTCTCTCCCTTGCACGTCTAGCCCATTCCCCCATAGTTTTTCTTTTCCTTCATCCCACCCGGTTAGGCTAGCCCAACTTTATTTTCCTTCCCTTTCTCCCACACGTACTTGGGCCAGCCTACTTCTCCTCCTTTATTCCCTCGCTTGGTCGACCTACCTCTTATTTCTCTACTTCTTCTTCTTCCCTTCTTCTTCTTATATGACTATCACAGCCTGCATGCCACCTACAACTCCTCCCTACAACCTACTAATCTCCCTCTCTCTCCTCCATCCCTTTCCTTCCATTTTAGGCCATACACACCACTACACCGCATGCCCCTTTCTTCCTTCCTTCTTCCTATAACCCACCACCCTACCCATCCACCTACAACTTCCCCCTGCCACCACCTAGCCGGCGCCTGCCTCCTCTCCTCTCCCTCTTCTTTTTCTTCTTCTCTCCTACTCATTTTTTCCACATGCCTCGAGCTCCCTCACCCCTGTAGAGCCCTCTCTATTTTCCTTCCTTCCTTATCTCCACCTTCCCTATTCTTGCTCCACTACCTCTACTACCCAGTTGACCACCCGTACCACCTCCCTAATATCCCATGAACCTCCTTGCACCATCTTATCACCCTCACATGCCCTTGTAGCCACCTTTCTCCTCCCTTCTTTTTCTTTCCTCATTTTTGGCCTCCACCCTATAGCCCCATTATGTGCCCCCATTCTACCTCTTCCATCACCTCCACAGCCCCCAAGATTCTCCCTAATATCTCCTCAACCACCCCATATCCTCCCTTTAGCCAAACCCCCCCACTAGCCCCTCTTTTATCTTATTCTCTTCCCTTCCTTCTTCTTCTCCACCCATCCTCTGCCCTATTTCCCAGCCCTACAGCCATCGCCTCCACTACTCTGAGCCATCGATCATCAATCCTTGACCACCACCAACATCCCTACTCCTTCCCTACACCCATCCACTACCCTAACTCCCCTCCTCAATTCCTCTACCCCACTCCCAAAACCCATACTGGAACCAACCCCTTCCTTCTCCTATTCCTTTCATTGATCCTTCCTCCTTCCTTCTTGCATGTAGTTCACACTACATGAGTAGGATGAGTTGTCTAACAATTTTGAGGTATAACAATGGTTAATATTGGTACATATTTAATTAAGTATTTTGATAATATTTATTCCTTTTATTTTTTTTACCTTCTCATATGATAAATATTGATATTATTTTTAGGTATTGATTTTATTAATAAAAGCTCAAACCTTACCAAGATACTGATAAGGTTTAATTATTGCTGAATATAAGGTAACCATTATACCCTACAAAAATGTGTGGGTATATGTATGCTAGCACATTAGAATTTTTAATATGATTTATATGCATGATGTATATTGTCAAGTATAATGTGTTTAGTGGCATATGTTTGTTAATGAAAAGAAAAGCATGTTAATTTATGTGTTGTGTAAAGAGTCTTGTTTCTAATGATAAGGTTAAATACATATATTTGATATGATAAGCTAATGTGGCCATTTTTTACATAAATAATGTTAATATGAGCCTAGGGGCATTTTGGTAAGTTTTCTTGTGCAAAAGGTGTGGCCTAAAGAAGTGTGTGGTAGGTGCTAATGTGTATTAATGAAAAAATAATCATCGTTTTTCAGTATTAGATGATGTGTATGGAGCATGTATATCAATATTTTATGTAGTAAGGGTATTATAGTAAAATTTGTATAATAAGGGTAAAATGGAAATTTATAAGGGTAAAAGGGGTAAAATGGCAAATGGACAAGTAAGGAGGGTATTTTAGTAATTTCACATGAAAAAGGAGATAGTTTGGTAATTTTTTTGACTAAGAAAGTATTTTGGTAAACTAATAAAAAGGAAGGGCATTTTGGTAATTTTGTAAAGTAAAGGGGTAAAATGGTGATTTAATAAAGAGAAGGGTATTTTGGTAATTTGGATTAAAGAAAGGGTAGTTTGGTAAATTGGCATAAAGGAAGGGTAATTTGGTAATTTTGTACGTAAAAGGGGCAAAATGGTAATTATATTAATTAAGAAGGGCAAATTGATAATGTAACTAACCAAAAGGGTAATTTGGTAATTTTAATAAGTATGAGGGGTGATTAGATAATATGACCAACCCAAAGGGACAATTTGGTAATTTTAATAAATAAAAAGGATAATTTGGTAATTTGACCAACTAAAAGGGCAATTTGATGGATTTAATAAGTATGAGGGGCAATTTAGTAATTCAACTAACCAAATAGGCAATATGGTAAATGTAACAAGTATAAATGGGTGATTTAGTAAGTATGGAGGATAATGTGGTGATCTAACACATGCAAGGTTATTTTGGTAATTATGCAAACATGAAGAGTAACATGGTAATATGGAAAATAAAAAGGGATGACTTGGTAATTTTACAAATAAAGGGTATTTCGGTAATTTTGTGAGGATGATGGGGATAAATTGGTAACTTGCATATAAGGTGTCAATGGATTAAATGAGTTTCATAATAAGACATAAGTAATAGTGAATAATAAGATAAGGGTATTTGATGAGTTAGTGAGCCTCACAAAAACATAGCATAACTTAGGGTTGGATAGATAATTAAGGGTGTTATATGGTGTTTATCTCATAATCATGCAAGAGGCACTTGGTTTGTAAGTGTGCATGGAAATGTGTGTTAGATATATTCGAAGTACATGTTAGGGTTTTGTGTATACCATGATCCTTGAAATAGAATGCTTGATTCTATGGCCAGTATATCTTTGTATCTCTCGATTTGTGACCTTTTTCGTTCCCTTGAATTAATTAAATGAACCTATTGAATAAAACATGAATAAAGTACTAATTACGTAAAGTGAAAGATTATTGAGTCGGGCCTAGACCGATCCACCGGCGAATAATAATAGTCAGGTGCATGATGCCTTGGACACCGACCCACTAGCAAATAATAGTGGTCAGGTGTATTCCACCTTGAAGTGTTTTCCAGTCCACCGGCTATAATAGTGGGGGATCTTGAGCTCAATAAACCAAACATTGGATATTAATAAAGTATGGGAAGACACTAATCACTTACAATGGAACACCATGTGAGTCATGGCCAGGCCGGTCCACTGACGAATAATAGAGGCCAAATGTAGGGTGCGTTGGAGACTGTTCCACTAGCAAATAATAGTGGTCAGGTGCATTCTTCCCTATAGTATATTTCAGTTCACTGACTATAATAGTGGGGTTACCGCACTCACATAGATATAATTCGAAAGATGATGATTGAATAATGATTAATTAATGGTTTAAGACAAAAATAGTTACTTTCATCCTCATGATCTATTGTTATAATATACGTTAAGCCTTGATACCTGTCTCTCTCTTGGTATGTTATGATATTACTAATTGAATGGGCCTTGTGCTATGCATTTCTTCATATATGAGGTGTTGCACTGTGTTTTATTCCTTAAGATGCTTATGGTTATCCCTATGCTTGTGCATGTTATCATTTTATATCGTTATATATTATGTGTTGCATGTGGGCCTGTCTTTTAATTTGGTATAAAGGGTTACTCAGTATCATAGTATTGAAGGATTTCATTTTTGGACCTCTACCTATTCAATGGGCAGTGTCCCTTGCAGAACTATTATAGCTACTATTCACGTAGGCATCAGGTAAGAGTGTAAGGGTAGTCCGAGGATGATTCAGGGTTGCTCTTTTACCTTTTTATTTCCTTGTAAAATAATCTCAATTATTGTAACGATTAATAGTAGCTTTTATTCTTGTAATTAGTTTATTGCGCTACTTTAATTTAAATGAAGTCTAATTTTTAAGAAATTTTATTTTGATCTTTTAGTCTTTGCACTTAGTACTGGAACGGTAGAAGGAAACCGGTTTGGTATTAAGTGTGGTGGTAAAATCCCTAAAATTTATAATTTTTGCTTTTTGCTTCCATTAATTTTAAAATAAATTTCTTTTTTTAGTAGTGAATTTTAGGAGTGTTGCACTTGATCTAACCAAATCTCACACTTCAAGAGCTTGGCATACAATTGGTGTGATTTGAGCAAGGCTAATATCTTCCTTACGTGGTGCTCATACATCTCTTAATCACTAGAGGAGATGAAAATGTTGTTAATAAACACCACGATGAAATGGTTTAAAATAGGATGGAAGATCTAATTCATTGGTGACACGAAAGCTATAGGTGCATTTATAAGTCAGAATGGCATTACTATGAACTTATTGTCAAATGTTTGTGAGAAAAGCAACCTTAGGAATGTCTTGCTCTACTATCCTCAATTGATGATAACCTAATTGAAGATTGATCTTTGGAACACCTTGGCTCCCCTTGAGTTGATCAAATAAGTTTTATATCCTTTTTAAAGGATAATAGTTATTCAATGTCACCTGGTTCAACCCTCAATAGTCAATATAAAGTTTCAAGCTGCCATTCTTCTTCACAAACAGCATAGGCACTCCCCACAATGATATACTAAGATAGATGTAGCCATTCTCCAAAATCTCTACCAACTGAGCCTTAAGCTTTTTCATCTCTACATGTGCCATCTAGTATAAAGCCTTAGATACTGACTCTGTGATTGGTAAAACATCTATGGTGAACTTAACTTCTTGAATTGGAGGCATTCTCAATATAACTTTAAAGAAAAAATTAGGAAACTCACAAAATACTGCCATTTGTTTCAATAGGATTTCCACTAATTTGGTGTCTCTAACACTACACAAATAGAGTGGATATCCCTTGTGTATAAGGTTACTTAACGCAATTGTTGACATGATCCTTATGGAGGGATTGGGTTCATACTTTTAGTATGAAACCTTGGTACCCTTTGGTCCTCATAGAACCAAGCATTCTTGCACATAGTCAATTAGTGCTCGGTACTTCCCCAGCATATCCATTCTGACAATTTTTTTGAAGTCCCACAATTCCAACTATATGAGGTCTAATGAAAACTTATTCCCTCCTACTACCAACTCAACCCCTTGATACCACCTCGAGCATGTGATTTTATCCTCAAAGGCAATATATAAGTGGAGATACTACTAGCAAGAGATAAGGAAGCTCCAATCATGAAAGTAGATGCTATAAAAGAATGAAAAGCACTAGAGTCAAATAATATGCCACTAAAAGAGTAGAGATACTGAGCATACTGGTCACCACACCGGCTTGGCATTCTGGCTCTGCCTGACTCATCATGTTAAGGCATCATGCTAATGGAACTCCTAGGGTGCTAGTTAATCCTTTCCCTTGCTAGAAAGGGCGAGGTGTCAGACGTTTAGGCTAACTCACTCAACTAACAACACTGGTTGGTGATGGAGGAAATCTCGATATCTGAGTCTGTGACTGTTGAATATTTCTCGTGCTCTAAGCTTAGGTCTTAATCATTTAGAGATAGGACTTCTGACCCGACATTCAAATGCTTGATGTCCCACCATGCCACACCCATGGCACGTCACCTTATTGTCTCAGTAGTTGTCCCCCAAGTGATCTGACCCATACCTCTTACAATGGTAGTCTTTCCATTGCGCGACCCATAAAAAAAATCCCAATTAGGCCACTGACCCCAACCTCTAACCAAACCTCTACGGTGAGCTACCACAAAAAAAAAAGAAAATTCTTTCGATCATTAGAATGCTAATGACCCTCAAACTTCCTCTTATTCCTTGACTAGGCACTCTAAGCCTGCATGACTCAGCACACCTCCAAAGCTTTCTCGTATATCCCAACCATGTTTGGCGGAGTGACTCCCACCAATAACTCCTGGTATTGGACCCCTAATCCAATCTAAGTGGTGAACTTACATCACCTCATTAGCTTCCATTTCCGTGGCAAATTGAACCAAGGACATAAATTAAGTATAGTATTCCTCAATGGTCATGCCCTCTACTGAAGAGCCATGAACTAATCATATTTCTTCATGTATAGGTGAGTTGGGTAGAATCAGACTTGCAACGCTTCTAAGAACATCCCCCAACTCGTGGGTTCTCCACCCCGATGCCGAATACTCTACTACCAAGCATCTACTCTTCTTTTGAGGTAGTAGACAACCTCATCTACTTTTTTGTCTCATTGGTAACTGAGGGGCTTGAAAGACTTCTCCATATCTTAGACCCACCATGCCAAGATTTTAGGGTCCTCCTAACCTTCAAATATAGGCGGGTGATGAAGTAGAGCAAGCTTGAGTCGATCCTCCTAAGCTGGTGTAGTTGCAATCATTGTTGGAGGTTGAGGTGCTCAAATCTAGCCTTCCATATACACTATGATAGTCTCTATGAAGGATTTGATGTGTTCATGGTGGCGGTTAGGGCCATCATATCTATAGAATAAAAGAATTTAGGCTAAAGTTCAGGCCACCGAGTACTAAGACTCGCACAAACAAACACTACTTAACTACAACACATTCCTAACCCAACTCTCACTCACGACCAAATGTATTTTAAGTAACCAAACATATTGAAAAATAAAGAAAAGAAATTTAGCTCAAGGCCGATACCTTCATATGGTATTAGCTCAAAATTATCTATATATTAAAAAATGCCTCTATGAAACCATATGGTTTCATCTTAAAACATTCTTCAAAATGGAAAATCTTTAGGAAATTAATTTATTAACAACCTATGGTATCAGCCCTGTTATCAATGAAAATGATACCTTTTTTAAGAAAAAGCTCTAATACAAACTTATAGTACCCCATTTTTTTCACTATCAAAAAATTTCATTAAAATATGTTGTGGAAGCATAAAGCACTTTGAAAAATGGGTTGTTACCATTATATCTGGCATAGGTTAAACATCCACCGCCTACCCTTTATCAAATACAAGGCTAAACCGACAAAACACTAAAACAGTAGAGTTCATAAATAATGATTTAGTTGAAATGATTCTAAAATGTTTACAATAAACAACCCTAACAGATTCTGATCAAATTATTACAGAATACGCATTAAGAGTACGAAATTATAAAACATGGGTTGGGGACATACCTTATGAAAAAACTTTTAGATGTCCTCACCCACAAGTCCCAGCCATCTAAGGTAGTCCCTTTACTAGTCATCCCCAAAAACCTGCACAAGGTCATCTCCTCATGGGAATGAGCAGCTGACCGAGTAAATAGATACACCAGTACACTACATACTGAGCAAGCTAAGTCTCTCCATCAATGTACACAAGTACAAAAGTTTATCACACAAAAATATAGATTACAATATGCATCATAATAAGACCATATATATGTATAAAGATAGGATTACATGAAGACATATTATCAAGTATAATTCCAACAAGTAGGATACTTCATGCATAGACTCACCAGCGTTCCACATAAGTATTTACACACTTAACAGAAAGGAGAAACAAAGAACCTCTAAGGTTGATCCCAATTACCTAAATCCTAGGTTATACCCTTAGTTCATCCATATAATAGAAAAAATAGTTGATTCATCAATACATTTCATAATCAAGTAGATAGGTCAACCATTAGCCAAGTGTAGTAACCAACTTTCCTCATTTTTAACCAATCATACCATTACTTCCATTCTTGCCAACTCTTAGCCATTCTCTAAATCATCATTTATATTTGATCAATTACTTTTTAACAACCATATTTTATTATCATCAAGCGATGGGTTGTGCACCACTCCATGTTCTCACATGCCATGGAAGCCTATCCAAAAGGGACATAAAGTCTAAGCCGAAGTCAATCACTAAGTGTGTATAAGTCCTAGCCAAAGCAAATCACCATAATGGACAAAAGTTTAGGCCAAAGCCAACTCATATGGACATAAGTCTAGGCTGAACCCAACCACCTAGGTAACTAGACCCTTTATTATCAATACCTCTAGCACATCATAAGTGTCTAGAGTTAGTAAGGCACCTGGACCTCTTAGGATCCTGCCTGAAGGCCCCAAAAATTCCTGAAGGCTGACTAACATCCAATAGCTAATCGACTATAGGGTAACCTAAATCCAAACTCAACTCAACTTTTTTTCTCTTTAAGTGATTATGATTTTATTCATAAGGATGGGTAATCATACCAGGCCCGTACAAGCAAAATAAGGTAAATTCTCATATTACTGCATACAGATGCTTTTATTTCCATTTTCCCCAACCATGTGGGTTTAATAAATTCCCTTACTGATTTCTATTACTCTTATTTCCATTTTATCACTAATGATAAGTGAATTACACCTTTAGCCTTTACATTACCCATAATATAAGCCATAAGTTATGATCCATTTAAATCCCTTAATTAGGCTAATAATCCATGTTATAGTATGCATTTTATCCCATTAATAATCATGATATAGTCTCAAACACAACCCCTAAGTATAACTGAACCACAAGGAAGCAAATGATGCAAACCATTCGAACTAATCGATCAGTCTAGCCCAACCAATAGATTAGTTGCACTAATTAGTAAATCGGTTTGGATTGAGCAGTTGATTGGTTAAACTCAACTAGCCTATGCTTTCTTCAAACCACTCAATTGGTTTGGGCAAACTAATCTATAATTCATAGCCTAGTCAGATAGTTTTACCAAACTAGGTAATACGTTTAAGTAAAGAGTAAGATCAAGGTTTCTGTAGGCAAACTAGTCAATGGGTTGGGTCAACCATTTGGCAGTTCTAGGAACCAGTTGATTAGTTTGACCTAACCTATGGAACTATTTGTGAGTTTTGTACAGTTCTAGGGAGCTTTAGAGGAAGTGTAACACCCCCAAATTTACTACTGAAAATTTTCATTTAAAATCAAAAGGTTTAGCGAAAGCGAAGGATAAAAACTGTAAACTCGGGGGCGTTACCGCCACACTTAGTACCAGACCGGTTCATTCCTACCGTTCCGATACTAAGTGCTAAGGCTAAAATAAACAATCATTAAGTAAGAATCATCAAAGCATAGGTACATAGTTAACATAGGTCATTCACGAAAACAAGAGTCAACAACTGTTAGAGTATCGTTTAGGAATACAACTTAAGAGTACGGTTTCAAAACAAGAAGCGTAGTACAAAATATAGCTAAATAAAACAGATCCCAAGGGACCGATATCCAGATCGCCTATTCACTCAAGCCAAGCCTTCAGCCCCACAATTAGTAACCAATCAAACCTGCATAGGAGGTCTGCTCCCCACCATTGGTGGATCATCACAGGACCCACTCAATCAAGGTAGTATCAGTACGGGTCCAATACTGAGTAAGGGCGCTGGTGCGCTAAGGCCAAGCATACAATCATACCACATAGCACAATCATATAGACAACATGCGATAACCCGCAAGATAAGGTCTGAATACTTTTCTGGTGACTTATTCTTTATTCTCATTAATGATAATAGGTCCATTTCACACATTCTTCAATAATCCATGTGAGTACGGGAACCCCACTATTATAGCCAGTAGACCGAAAATAAAAACACAGGGCAGGACGCCTCTGACCACTATTCTTACCGGTGGACCGGACTGGCCTCGCCTCACATGGTGTTTCACTGTAAGTACTTAGTATTTTTCCCGTGGTTTAACTTATTTACTTTGGGTCTATCGAGCCGAGGCCCCCACTATTATAATCGGTGGACCGGAAATAAACACACAGGGTAGAATGACTCTGACCACTATTATAGCCGGTGGACCGGAATGAAACGCACAAGGTAGAACGCCTCTGACCACTATTATAGCCGGTGGACCGGAACGAAACACACAGGGCAGAACGCCTCTGACCACTATTCTAACCGGTGGACCAGACTAGGCTCGGCTCAACAATCTTTCACTTTACGTTATTAGTGTCTTATCCGTATCTTATTGAATCACACAACACCCTTGACATGCATGCAGTTAATACCCTACTACTTTCCCCTCCAGAGGGACCGTCCCATATTTTGAGACTCGTACCTCTTCTCACACCCGACATCCATCCCCCGTAGACTTAGGCATAGTGGCATATAGTAAGGCACAATCTCCAAGAATATAGGCCACCCCAACACATATGATATCGACTCCGTATGTCCTCATCCCTCTAGGGTTCCTCCTCGGAGACCCTAATCGGACCTATGTGGCCTAATTCTTTCTTACTTACCCAAACGTTACTTTATTCTCTATCTCGCACCTCTTTTTTTATTACGAAATTCCCCAAATGTATTACTTTATCTCCCAAGTTCACGTGTGACCGACAAAACCCTAGTTGGCCTCTCAAAACCCTAATTGACCACGCCAACCCTAGTTGGCCGCACTAAACTCTAGCACTTTACTTCTTCAACAAGTAACCTCCCTCTTTCACCCCAAAATCTCTTCTCTCATTTAGAAACCCTCACTCATCCTCTATATAAGTGAGTTCTCACTCTTAACCCCATACTCCATCCCTCCTTGATCATTTTTACCCTTGTACCCTTCAAATTGCTCATTTCCTCCCAAAAACACTAATTAGGTCCCTTTGACACCCTTACATCGACCCACGTGAAATTTTGCACCCAAGTCTCCAATGGACCCGTCACTTTGACATTATCTTATTTACTTCTTATATCAACTTTCCTCACGTAAGACTCATTCCCATGCATAATTTAAACACTCCATGCAGACTCCCCAACACCCACTTACACACCAAACTCTAATAAGGTCTCTTATGCACCAACTTACGTACTATTTTCCATACTAAGTCTCCAATCACTCCAAGACTCTCCCAAGCTCTTGCTTACAACCCAGATCAACTTTTCACACGTAAGGGTCATGTCCATGCAAGGTCTAGTCCCCCCATGCAAACTTCCCAAAAGTCCACTTCCCCGTTGTTCTTTTATTATCATTTCATGCTACCCAAAACCCTAGCATGCATGTCCTAGAGGGCCATAACAAGTCACACCATCAACATCAACATCAAACATGGAACATGTCATACACGTATAATATAAGGCACACATAACATACCTCATGATCCACGCTGCGCTACACAAAACAGGTTTTTCATAATACATGCATAATTCACATCAACATGGCATGCTCATCATTCACCCACACATTACATCACACATAGCACAAGACCATAGCTTCGTCCTTACCTAGGTAGGCACCGGGCTTGGATCATGCTCCTCTAGCTCCTTAGGGCTCGGATCGGGGTCACCTATGAAAAGGGGAAAAAGCTAAGTATTAGTTTCCCTTATAAATACTATCAACCCTTATTCTAGTTTAAGGTTAGGGTTCTTATCCCGAGTAGGGGCGTTGTACAAAACTAGGGTTCTTACCTTAGAATTAGTATACTAAATATTACTAGTCACAATATGTTTATTTTTAATACTTATTGTTACACTTATATTATTAGACCCGTTAGCCCTATTCTCATAATAATAATGTTCATGCTAACTGTAGAAAAATAGTGATAATAATAATAATAATAATAATAATAATAATAATAATAAAACTAATAGTAGTGACACTAATGTTTATAGTGATAGAAACCCTAGCGTTTTTAAGGCTAAGTCTAATAATAGTGTTAGGGTTAAGATAATAATATACTAATTACAATACGAACAAGTAAAATATTCCGAAAGATGATAATGATAAAAGTTGTATATTTTTGAATAGTAGCAATATAAAGGTTTCAATGTTTTTGGTCACAATAATAGGAATAATAATAATGATAGTAAAGATAAAGACAATAATAAACCATGGTTAGTGTTAGTATTATTAGTAAAAATAATAGTGAGGTTAATAGTGGCAATAATAGTAAATGAGGGAAGTCTTAATCACATTAACCCCAAAGTTTTAGACCATTGTTAATGATGATAGTATTATTGATTAGGAAAATCATAAGGTTAGGTTGAGTAATAGTAATAATAGTAATGATAGTAATAATAATAACAAAGGAGGTAACTATATTAACACTAAGTTGTTAGTAATAATAATAATGATAATATCATTAGTAGTAGTAATAGAATAATGATAATAATAGTAATAATAATAATAATAATAATGATGATGATGATGATAATAATAGTAATAATAATAATGATAATATTAAGTATAATATCATTAATAGTAGTTAGAAATTAATAACATTTATAGAAAGGAAATATTAGAGTTTGGGTAAGTTGGAAACCACCTAAGGTCGGTGGTGGTCCGGCGGCGGCGCGTGGCGGCGACGGCTGCGGCGGTGGAGGAGGAAGAGAGAAAAGATGGAGGAGGTGGTTAGATAGGGGGAGGAAAAGGAAAGTTAAGTGTGGGGGAGGAGACAGCAGGGAGGGGGAGTGGAATGAGGGTGGTGGCGTGAGAAGGGCGACGGCGCGCGGTGGTGGACGCGAAGGCTGAAGGAGGCAGAAGGTGGTGGAAAATGGTGGAGGCCGGTGGAGAAGGAAGCAGGGGGTAAGGAGGGTATGGGCGGGTAGGGGAGAACCTGCAGGTTACTTTGGGAGGTGGAAGGAGGGTGGACCACAGCGGAGGTGGCGGCTACGGGTGGCGTAAAGGGCGTCGGCGACTGGAAGAGGGATTTTTCAGTAGGGAACTTCGCACGGCTATGGCGGCACATGCAGGGCAGGGTGGAGGGCGGCGGTGGTTTGGTTTTGTCGAGGGAGGTGCAGGGGTGTTTTTGGAGGCCAGCGGTGGCGGCGGCAATCACCGGCAGCGGCGGAAACTTCGTCTGATTTTCAGGCAACAGAGAGGCAGAGTTTCAGGGTGATTTTCGCAGCACAGGTTATGGCTGTCGAAGGGGGGTATTTATAGGAAATTGGGGAGGGGAACGACGAGGGAGGAGAGGACACGCCAGGTCATGGCAGTACGTCGTCCGGCGGCGATCGGGCAGGCCTGCAGATTCTCTGTCAGCAGGTTTTGGCTCAATTTGGGTGAGAAAGAAAAGGAGGCAGGGCCTGGGCAGTGCAAGACGGTAGGCTGGGACGAATCGGGAAAGAAAGGGATGGAAAAAGCACAAGAAGGACGGCCGGACTGAGATGTTGTTGGTGTCGCAGCAGCGTGGCGGTCATGGGCGCGAGGAAGAAGACGACAGCGGGGGTAGGTTGGACCGGCGGTCCAGGGAAGAAAAGAAAGAGGAGAAACCAGCCGGTCGGCAACGGTTATAACGTTCATAATCTCGACGCGTCGTTTCATTATTTATAAGATCGAAATGCATCGTCGCGACGTTGGCGGGCAATGGTTGCAAGGTTCATTAATCACGACGTGGCGCTTCGGCGGATCGAAGGGCAAAACGCTGCGTCGCACACAAGCGTCGGCTAGCGAACGACGTTGGGTCGCGGGGGAAGGGGAAAGAAAAAGGAAAATAAGGGCTGGGCTGCGCAGGCCGGCCCAGTCGGGGGGTGTAAAGAAAAGAAATAAGTAAAGGAGGAGGAAGGGAAAAAAGAGAAAAGAAAGGAGAAAAGGAAAAAGGAAAATGGAGAAATGATAAAATGGTTGGGTTGGAGGTATTTGGGTCTTTATTTGTTTATATATTTAATTTAGATATTTAATTTTAATAATAATTATTTTAAGTATAATAACTAAATTCATTTTTAAATTAATTAGACTATTTTGGATAAATTGTCCTTAACTCCCATTTTAATTAGTAAAATGTCCAAAATTTTCTAAATAACTTATTTATTATTTTCTCCTTATTTTTCCTCAATAAATTTCCTCTTTATTTAATAAAGTAACCTATTTTCTTAAATTTTCTCTAATAAATCATTATTTACCATAATTCCTAAATTAGGATTTTTGGGGTGTTTCATCACTACCCCATTAAAAACAGACTTCGCCTCCGAAGTCTCCTGCGGCTCTCTAGGGTTAGGGTTGGGGCATTCTAATCTTCTATATTAACGCATCACTAGCTATACTTAACCTAACTACCCCCTTAGGGACGAACTAGGGATTGTTGTGCCCGGGGGTATAAGCTCAAATTAAATACTAAATATCAAAGATTAATATTGGGAGAATTTAATCAAAAATTTATTTATCGAAAATCTATTTCGAAAAGATCGGAAGGCTTAAAATTAATGAAAGAGTTATATAAGAATTTTGGAAACACTCTTAGAAGGAAATACTGATGATCATAAAAAAATGCATTAATTACGGAAATATGTCATAAGACCTCAAAAATTTATTTAAAGCATATAATAAAAAATTTAAGTCGAATTCTAACAAACCGAGACCAATTTAGTCATTTCCGAAATCATTTTTCTGTAAATCAAAAAGCATACAACAGAATAAAGCTGATTTTGGAAAGAAATTCCTGAATACGTCTTTTAAATTTAAAACTTCCCAAAAATATTAGCAATTTTTGAAACGAATAATTTAGAGTCAAAAATATTTTCTACGGATAAAATCATTACAATAAGTTTAACTATTTAACAAAATTCTATAATTTAAATAATGTATTTTGTCAACGAAATACAACCCCAACATAAAGTCGTAATCACATGATAAAATCTTAATCGAAAACGAATCAACAATATAAGATCAACATACGAGAAAGAAAGGAAGTACATTTTTATTTTTATTTTACAAATACACATAAAATAAAATACTAAAAATATAAAAATATTATTGGAAGATTTTATATAAAATTTATTTAACAAAAATTTATTTCAAATGGATATGAAGGCTTAAAATTAATAAAAAGCTATATAAAGAATTTCGGAAACATTTTCGGAAGAATTTACCATCGAACGTAAAAATTTATATTATTTATGGAAATACATTATAAGACCCTGAAATAATATTTAAAAACCTATAATAAAATGTTTATGTCAAATTCTAATAAATCAAGACTAATTTTAATAATTTCCAAAATCGGTTTTCCACAAACTAAAAGCGTAGAACGGAAGAAAATTAATTTCAAAAAGAAATTCTTAAATAAGTTCCAAAAATATTTTTAATTTAAACTTCCCGAAAATATTACATTCAAATAATTAAAACGTCGATACAATATTACTTTCCGAAAATGATTAATTACATTCAATTATGAATTCAAAATCGTCGATAAATCCATAAAACGAATCGAAATTAAAATAATTAATTGTTTACATCAAATTTTGCTAATAAAATCATTAGACTTAATAAATCTGGATTTTAAAAATACGGGGTATTACGTCCCTACCCTCTTAGAAAGGAACTTCGTCCCCGAGGTTCGAGAAACCTAAGTAGTGGAAACTTGTCGAAACAATTGAATAAAACATTTACCAAAGTAAATAGGTTAAAAGAAATTCCGAAGAAAGGTAAAACTATGTTTACGAAACTAAACCAAGTAAAGTTGGATCACACAAGGCATAAGAGGTGAAATAAAAGAAGAAGAATCGATGCCCAACAAATAAAATATAATAGAATTCAACAAGGAAGAAGTACATACTTAAGGTCAAAACAAGTCACAAAACGTTGTCCTTTAAAATAAGGTCTTATAAAGGTGAAAATAATAATAATAATAATAATAATAATAATAATAATAATAATAATAATAATAATAATAATAATAATAACTTAAACTCCTTGCAACTCCAAAAGTAAAACTAATCCACCAAAATACATTACAATTTATATCACATCACACTTTATCCGGCAAGGTGTACACTAAGGTTTTTAGTCCACTAAACCTGCAAGGCTGGGGTTAACCTAGTGGGGTCACTACCCCCTTAAGAGCAAACTAGTTACAAAACTATAATAACTACAACACAAAAAATTCAAAGTCAACACAAGTTAAGCATGTCAAATAGCAAGGAAGCATATTCAAAGACATAATTCAAAAGCAAATCACAAGGCCACTTATACTACCCAATCACCCTATCTTCACAAGCTAATCCGGATAAAAAGAAAAATCACTTGAAGGAAGTTAAAATACGTTTTCGGCTAAAACTTTTAGGATAGTGAGAACCGAGTCTCTAACCGAAACCCGATCCTTAACAACCAAAAGATTTGATACCAACTTGTGGTATAACCTTAAAAAGTTTAAAAACAAATAGAGGAGCGGTCAAAACACACTTCAAAATCAAATACAAAGTCCGAAAACCAAATTTATTTTCGAAAACGAGCGTGGCCGAAGGACCAAACGCTCTAATACCAACTTGTAACACCCCCAAATTTACTACTGAAAATTTTCATTTAAAATCAAAAGGTTTAGCGGAAGCGAAGGATAAAAACTGTAAACTCGGGGGCGTTACCGCCACACTTAGTACCAGACCGGTTCATTCCTACCGTTCCGATACTAAGTGCTAAGGCTAAACTAAACAATCATTAAGTAAGAATCATCAAAGCATAGGTACATAGTTAACATAGGTCATTCACGAAAACACGAGTCAACAATAGTTAGAATATCGTTTAGGAATACAACTTAAGAGTACGGTTTCAAAACAAGAAGCGTAGTACAAAATATAGCTAAATAAAACAAATCCCAGGGGACTGATATCCGGATCGCCTATTCACTCAAGCCAAGCCTTCAGCCCCACAATTAGTAACCGATCAAACCTGCATAGGAGGTCTGCTCCCCACCATTGGTGGATCATCACAGGACCCATTCAATCAAGGTAGTATCAGTATGGGTCCAATACTGAGTAAGGGCGCCGGTGCGCTAAGGCCAAGCATACAATCATACCACATAGCACAATCATATAGACAACATGCGATAACCCACAAGATAAGGTCTGAATACTTTTCTGGTGACTTATTCTTTATTCTCATTAATGATAATAGGTCCATTTCACACATTCTTCAATAATCCATGTGAGCACGGGAACCCCACTATTATAGCCGGTGGACCGGACTAGCCCCACCTCACATGGTGTTTCACTGTAAGTACTTAGTATTTTTCTCGTGGTTTAACTTATTTACTTTGGGTCTATCGAGCTGAGGCCCCCACTATTATAGCCGGTGGACCGGAAATAAACACACAGGGCAGAACGCCTTTGACCACTATTATAGCCGATGGACCGGAACAAAACGCACAGGGTAGAACGCCTCTGACCACTATAATAGCCGGTGGACCGGAACGAAACACACAGGGCAGAACGCCTCTGACCACAGGGCAGAATGCACAGGGCGGTTAATACCCTACTACTTTCCCCTCTAGAGGGACCGTCCCATATTTTGAGACTCGTACCTCTTCTCACACCCGACATTCATCCCCCGTAGACTTAGGCATAGTGGCATATAGTAAGGCACAATCTCCAAGAATATAGGCCACCGCAACACATATGATATCGACTCCGTATGTCCTCATCCCTCTAGGGTTCCTCCTCGGAGACCCTAATCGGACCTATGTGGCCCAACTCTTTCTTACTTACCCAAACGTTACTTTATTCTCTATCTTGCACCTCATTTTTTTATTAGGAAATTCCCCAAATGTATTACTTTATCTCCCAAGTTCACGTGTGACCGACAAAACCCTAGTTGGCCTCTCAAAACCCTAATTGACCACGCCAACCCTAGTTGGCCGCACTAAACTCTAGCACTTTACTTCTTCAACAAGTAACCTCCCTCTTTCACCCCAAAATCTCTTCTCTCATTTAGAAACCCTCACTCATCCTCTATATAAGTGAGTTCTCACTCTCAGCCCCATACTCCATCCCTCCTTGATCATTTTTATCCTAATACCCTTCAAATTGCTCATTTCCTCCCAAAAACCCTAATTGGGTCCCTTTGACACCCTTACATCGACCCACGTGAAATTTTGCAACCAAGTCTCCAATGGACCCGTGACTTTGACATTATCTTATTTACTTCTTAAATCAACTTTCCTTGTGTAAGATTCATTCCCATGCATAATTTAAACGCTCCATGCAGACTCCCCAACACCCACTTACACACCAAACTCTAATAAGGTCTCTTATGCACCAACTTACGTACTATTTTTCATACTAAGTCTCCAATCACTCCAAGACTCTCCCAAGCTCTTACTTACAACCCAAATCAACTTTTCACACGTAAGGGTCATGCCCATGTAAGGTTTAGTCCCCCCATGCAAACTTCCCAAACGTCCACTTCCCCGTTGTTCTTTTATTATCATTTCATGATACCCAAAACCCTAGCATGTATGTCCTAGAGGGTCGTAACAAGTCACACCATCAACATCAACATCAAACATGGAACATGTCATATACGTATAATATAAGGCACACATAACATACCTCATGATCCACGCTGCGCTACACAAAACAGGTTTTTCATAATACATGCATAATTCACATCAACATGGCATGCTCATCATTCACCCACACATTACATCACACATAGCACAAGACCATAGCTTCGTCCTTACCTAGGTAGGCACCGGGCTTGGATCACGCTCCTCTAGCTCCTTAGGGCTCGGATCGGGGTCACCTATGAAAAGGGGAAAAAGCTAAGTATTAGTTTCCCTTATAAATACTATCAACCCTTATTCTAGTTTAAGGTTAGGGTTCTTATCCCTAGTAGGGGCGTTGTACAAAACTAGGGTTTTTACGTTAGAATTAGTATACTAAATATTACTAGTCACAATATGTTTATTTTTAATACTTATTGTTACACTTATATTATTAGACCCGTTAGCCCTATTCTCATAATAATAATGTTCATGCTAACTGTAGAAAAATAGTGATAATAATAATAATAATAATAATAATAATAATAATAATAATAATAATAATAAAACTAATAGTAGTGACACTAATGTTTATAGTGATAGAAACCCTAGCGTTTTTAAGGCTAAGTCTAATAAAAGTGTTAGGGTTAAGATAATAATATACTAATTACAATACGAACAAGTAAAATATTCCGAAAGATGATAATGATAAAATTTGTAAAAAGGAAAAGAAGGGCTGGGCTACGCAGGCCGGCCCAGTCGGGGGGTGTAAAGAAAAGAAATAAGTAAAGGAGGAGGAAGGAAAAAAAAAAGAAAAGAAAGGAGAAAAGGAAAATGGAAAATGGAGAAATGATAAAATGGTTGGGTTGGAGGTATTTGGGTCTTTATTTGTTTATATATTTAATGTAGATATTTAATTTTAAGTATAATAACTAAATTTATTTTTAAATTAATTAGACTATTTTGGATAAATTGTCCTTAACTCCCATTTTAATTAGTAAAATATCCAAAATTTTCTAAATAACTTAATTATTATTTTCTCCTTATTTTTCCTCAATAAATTTCCTCTTTATTTAATAAAGTAACCTATTTTCTTAAATTTTCTCTAATAAATCATTATTTGCCATAATTCCTAAATTAGGATTTTTGGGGTGTTTTAGGAAGAGCCTGGAGAAGGGTCATCATGCACCTTATTTTGTCCATCTTGTAAAGGATAAGTTATACAGGAGTTTGAAGTGGATATATTAGTCACTAATATGAAGCAAGAGGTTGCAAAATTTTAGATAGGTGCTTGACTTGATAGAAGGTTGAGGTTAAGCACAAGAGTGTGACAAGGTTGGTTAAACCATTGGAGGTTGCTAAGTGGATATGGGATAGCATGTTAACAGACTTTATGGTTGGGCTGCTGAAAACTCATGGTTGGTCGAATTCGATATGGGTTGTAGTTGATTGGTTAATGAAATCTGTAGTATTTATATTGATGAACTAGACCTAGAGTATGGAGGAGATGGCCAGTTCTTAGAAGAAGCAAGTGGTAGAGTACTATGGGGTGCCTAAGGATATTATGTCAGACTAAGACTCCAGATCCTTATTACACTTCTTATAGAAGTTGCAAGATGCTTTCAAGACAGAGCTAAAGATGAGAACTATTTTCCATCCAGCTACTGATGGTCAAACTAAGTGCACTATTTAGAATTTTGAGGATATACTTCAAGTATGTGTTCTTAAATTTTATGGTAGTTAGGAGGATCATCTGGAATTGATAGAATTCTCACTCAATAGTAGTCATTGTGTGAGCATAAGGATGACACCTTTTGAGACACTTTATGGATGGAAGTGTCGTAGTCCCTTGTATTGAAGCAACACGAGCAACAAAACTATATTGGGACTGGAGATGGTAAAGGACACTAGAAGACAAATTACACTAATTTGAGATCAGATGAAGGCTACCTAAGAATAGCAGAAAAGTTATACAGACCTATAGAGGAGGGTTAATGAGTATGAGATGGGTGAATGAGTCCTTTTTTATGTTCTACCCTACCAAGGGTGTGAAGCATTTTTGTTGGAAGGGAAAACTTAACTGTAACACCCCCAAAATTCACTCCTAAAAAAAATTTGAAAGAATAAAGCGGAAGCTAGAAGAGAATTTGGGGAATGTTACCGCCACATCTAACACAAGATAGATGTCCACCATCTATCTCATGCTAGATGCAAGGCTAAAACCTGTCAAACAAAATTTCAAATAACATCTATGCTGTGAGGATATACTCCCACAAGGAAATATCTACAAGCAGATTGCAAGTGAATAAATTCACTAAATAAAGTCATCGCTGAATCAATCAACGGAACTTGTGAAATAAATCCAAATTTTGAAAGCTTATTAAAGTACGAGAAATTGAAAGTTAATTACAATACCCTTGAAATTTTAAATACAACACTTGAAACTTCCAAAAACAAATACAGTTCAACAAGACAAATCCCGATAGATCAAATTCCGGATTGCCTACTCTCTCAAGTCAAGCCTTCCACCCCAAAACAATACCCGATCTTAAATGTGCACAAGAGGTCTGCTCCCCACCATCAGTGGATCATCACAGGACCCATTCAACCAAGGTAGCATCAGTACGGGTCCGGTACTGAGTAAATCAATACTACCAAACTCATGGAAGGAAGCATAAAACACATAAGATATGGAAGACTCTAGCTTACAATTCTCATGCTCAATTATACAAGTATTACATACAACAAAACATAGGATCACAGATTCATACTCATGAGTACATTACTAGACATGACGACACATAAGATACAAGCGTATAAGAAATCACGATCGCATGTTAAGTAACACCAATCCAACAATCTGATAATAATCATTATTACATCCGATTTTATTGATTTACGATGAGTTCAAGGACCCCACTATTCTTAAACAGGTGGAACAGTCTGAAGAACCTCTCAGGGACAACACACCCG
The DNA here is from genome assembly GCA_030549775.1 of Tamarix chinensis. Classification (NCBI taxonomy): domain Eukaryota; kingdom Viridiplantae; phylum Streptophyta; class Magnoliopsida; order Caryophyllales; family Tamaricaceae; genus Tamarix; species Tamarix chinensis. The sequence goes on from CM060181.1 coordinate 68,927,230, forward strand.
AGCCACTATTATCATCTGATAGAACGGATCCTACACCTCTCAGGGCAAAACACTCCTGAGCCACTATTCTGAACCGGTGGAACGGCTTGAAGCACCTCTCAGGGACAGGACACCTGAGCCACTATTATCGTCCGGTGGAACGGACCTTAAACCTGATCCTAACTCACGTAATCTTCCACTTTAAATAATTAGTGTCTTATTCATTACTTAACTCATATCATACTTATCTCCCACTATTCTTAATTCGGTGGAACGGACTGAAGCACCTCTCGGGGACAACACACCCAAACCACTATTATCATCCGGTGGAACGGATTCTACACCTCCCAGGGTAAAACGCTCCTGAGCCACTATTCTGAACTGGTGGAACGGCTTGAATCACCTCTCAGGGACAGGACACCCCAGCCACTATTATCGTCTGGTGGAACGGACCCTACACCTCGGCCCAACTCACATGATCTTTCACTTTAAGTTATTAGTATTTTATTCAAGGATTTTAACCGACCATAAACCAGGCCCACATGAATAATTCCATGACATAAAGATACAGCATAAGGTATCAAATAGTTTCAAATCCATACTCAACCATTTACATACTCAAATACATACCATATTCAACGTCATACTAACATGCATTGGCATTGAGGCTATGAATTCATACATACATAAAATTACCACACAGAATACAGCATACGCCGGACAGGATTAAATGATCAATAATCATAGTCATCACCATCCACTTCAAGTAGACATACATCCAAATTCCGCCATAAGTAAAGGTAAGTAATGACTTACCTAAATCCGAAGCTAGCTAAGCAAATTGAGAAAGAGGGAGAGTTATCGAAAGCTCGACAATCCATGAGAAAATTTTCCAAGATCACCAATAGAAATTGGAACTAGGTTAGAAACTATCTTATCAATTAATAATTCACATATTATAATTAAATAAACGCAAACGGATACAAACGATCTTTCTTGGAAAACGTGTCCAAAACTCAAGACTCAAGAGCATAGCTCTATTAAGATTTAAGATTAAAATATAAATCAAATGATTTAAAACCCAAAGATAGAAATCGATTAGATAAAAGACACACAACATAATCAATTTAACATAACCATCCCCGAATAATAGGGTTTTTAATGCCTAAACTACAAATCGACCAAATCACTTCGATTACCTCAAATTGATAGTTTTAAAACCCAATTACACTAATTTTAGATAAATCTAGATAATCAATTTCAACAAAACAATATTCCGATTAACCAATTCAAGACGATCTGTTTTTAAAATTAGGGTTTTAAAGCCAACGACACAAACTCAGGTAATTCAAACCAATTAATTCCAATTAAAGGTATTAGAATACAATTAGGATCATTTCAACTACTTCTATAAATTTAATTTTAGAAAAAAACAACTACACAAGTAACCAATTTCATAATCTCAATAAAAATCTAGGGTTTTAGGCGCAAAAATACAATTCGGTTGAATTCTATTAATTTAATTAAATTGAATGTTTATAAATGCAATTAGACATATTTTATAACATATCATATAATCAATTGCTCAAAACCAATAAAAGAAATACCCAATTCAGCATAATTAGGGTTTTTGAGCCTGAGACGCAAATCCGATCAATTCTTGCTAAAATATATAAATTGATGGTTCGGAAATGTAATTAAATAGATTCTAATATAAATTGTATAGTCAAATGAATAAAACGACCTGATTACACAATCCGATTTAGACCTGCAAGAGTTTTGACCTAAAAATCCAATTCTAATTAATTACGCACAATTTTCCCAAATCAACACTTCCGATACGAAATTAAATACATTTCAAACGATATTATAGAATCAATTGAGCGAAATGACTCAATTATGTGGCCCAATTTTATTACACACGAATTTTAACCTAGGAATTAAATTTTGATTAATTATGCATAAATTTCTCAAATTGACGGTTCCGACATGAAATTAGATACATTTAAAAACATATTGTATAATCAATTTATCCAAAATCCCCAAATTGGGCGGATCCAAAAAATTCGGGCATAACCCAACCAAAAGTCCAATTTTCCAAATTTCCAACATAAACCATACAATTAACTTATCCAAATCAATCTCACAGCACATATATACATAATCAAACAATTAATTTAGCTTATCACAAGCTAAATCATACTCAATTAATCAAATCCATATTAGGGTTTTTCAAAAATTTATACCAAATGAAAATCAATAAATCGGAGCAAAGGAAGGCCAGGGAAGCTTCATCGAGGGGCCGAGGGTGGCTCACCGGTGGTCAGCAAGGCTCGCCGGAGCCGGACAGCGGCTCGTCGCTGCTGCTGCTGCTCCCACGCTGCTGCTGGTGGTTGCTGCTATTGTTGCGGTCAAGCTGGCTGCTGCGGCTGCTGCTGCGTCGCCGGTGGTGGCATGTGGTAGCAATGGAGGTTGCCAGCGGCCAACGAAGGAGGAGGAGGCACGTCGCTATTTCTAGGCGCAGATAGCAGGGCAAGGGAGTCGGGAAGTAGGGAAAGAGAAGATAAGGGAGAGAAGAGAGAAAAGGAAAAAGAGGGGGGTCGGCCGGTCGGGGTTAGGCTCTTTTTTTTTTACAAATACAAGTACAAAGTAAAATACTAAATATTTAAAATTGTTATTGGAAACTTTTATCTAAAATTTATTTAACGAAAATCATTTCGTAAGAATTTGAAAGCTTAAAATTGATAAAAGAGCTATATAAAGAATTTCGGAAACATTTTTTGAAGAATTTAGCAACGAACGTAAAAATTTATATTATTTACGGAAATACATTATAAGACCTCTAAAAATTATTTAAAAGTATAGAATAAAATATTTGAATCAAATTCGAATAAACCAAAACTAATTTAAATAATTTCCGAAATCGGTTTTCCATAAATCAAAATTCATAAAATTGAAAAAAATTAATTTCGAAAAGAAATTTATAAATAATTTCCGAAAAACCTTTTTAATTTAAAACTTCCCTAAAATATTAACGATTACCGAAAACTAATAAATTTAAAGTCAGAAATATTTTCTACGGATAAAATTATTAAAATAAATTTAACCATTTAAACAAAAATTCCATAATTTAAATAATATATTTCGTTAACGAAATATAACTCCAAAATAAAGTCATAATCACACCACGAAGTTATAATAGAAAACGAATCTAAAATATTAAAAATCAAAACACGTGAAAGAACGGGATTATATATTTTTAACCGAAAATCGAAATCATATGAATATAATAAAATTATGGTCGTGAACGAATATATCTAGAATGGTCCGCAACGACAACGATTAATTAAATTCAAATATGAAGTCGAAATCGTCGATAAATCCATAAAACGAATCGAAATTAAAATAATTAAATATTTACATCAAATTATGCTAATAAAATCATTAGGCTTAATAAAATTAGATTTTAAAAATACGGGGTATTACATTAACCTAGCATATATTATACCATACAAGATTTTGGATTAGGCTGGAGTTGCTTTCCAACTCACCTTACATGTTAAGCTTTCAAGTGTGTATAATGTTTTTCACATCTCTCAATCGATGAGGTATATGGTAGATCGACCTTACATTATTTAGCTAGAGACAATTAAGCTTGACAATGCATTGTCATATGAGTAGATTCCGATGACTATCCTTGAAACCAATACTAATGAGACATGTCTTAAGGATGTTCCGCTAGTGAAGGTCTTCTGGTAATGACATGGAGCTAAGGAGATGTAACACCCCTATTTTTTGACCACCAAAAAATTGCACTTTAAAATAACGAGGAAAAGGTAAGATCTAATTAGATTTAGGAAAAGTGGGGTACTAATTCCATACCTAACACAGGATAGACATTAGCCACCTATCCTATATTAGATACAAGGATGAAAACAAAACCAATTGAAATAAAGTAGAGTGTGCCACATAAAATTACATAAATATTTAAAAGAAACTTTTACAACACAGTACCTTAATAGTTCCCAACATAGTCACACACAAGGGGAATGATTAACTTGGAATATAGGGTTATTATAGTAGAAAATAAGTTAGGGAATGACCCCAAATTAACTGTCCATCACTGACTATAATAACCCTTTAGATTTCTATGCTCTCAAGTACCGAACCTAAGATGAGGTAGACCCACTACTGATCATCCCTAAATATCTACATACGGTCCTCTATTATGGGAATGTGTAGGTGACTAAGAAAATGGGCACATCAATATGCTATGTACTTAGTAAGCTAAGTTATATCCTCAATGAAAGTCGCAAGCATCGAAGGTGATATCATGTGATGGAAATCATACTTAACACACATCATTCCAAAGCCATAATTGAGTGTACCTACTCTATCATGATTAGTTAATGTATCAAGATTTACTATGATGGATAACTTAGGCAATTCATAACGAATCATGCTCATTTTCATAGTCCAATATCATAGGTAGTCACACATACATACGGGTTATCTAATTGAACACTAGGGTTTATTTTCTGACTTGCTAAATCAATTATGTTATTTCTTTATACTCATTTTACCTCTTTTCCAATCCTTTTCTTTATCTTCTAAATCTACCACATCCTTATTTTATTCTCATTCCAATTACTTATTCCATTTCTTATCCACAGGCTTGTCCATGTCACCATCCTGTCATTCGTTTCAATCATTATGCAATTATTCATTCAAATCATTATCTAAGTATTTATTCTAAATTTTTATAATTATTATCATCATCTAGCCATTCATTTCAATCATGATCCAACTATTTGTCATCCAGCAATTCCTTCCAATAATCATCCAATTATTCATCATCAATCGATGGACTGTGCACCACCCCATGGCCTCTCATACCATGGATGCCTATCCAAACTAAGGGATTTAATGTCTAAGTTAAAGCCAACCACAATGAACATAATTCCAAGCCAAATCCATATACCTAGGTAAGTAGACCCTTTAGTATTGGTACCCTCTAGTACATCATCAATGTCCAAAGTAGGTAAGGCACTAGGATCTACTAGGATCTTACCCGAAGAAACCAATAAATGACTAAAGATAGAGTAAACTCGATAGCTAATAGAGGATTTGGTAACCTAGACCCATACAAGGGTTGATTGTCTTTTGCTTTACATGATTAGTAAAATATTCATGAGGTCACATGATCACACAAGGCCATGTGTTGGATTTCCATTTATGATTTGTTAATATTTGCCTTACCCATCATATTAGTCCACCTAGAAAACATTTCATGTTTCATCACCCTTTTCTTCAAAAACAATCTCATTTCATTTCTAGTTCACCATTAATCCTTTACATCACCCATTGAGTATGTCATGGATCATGGTCCATTTAATCAATTTTAATATATGTAATTTTCCCATTAAATAGTCATATAAAAATCCCCACAAATTCATGCTTCCTCAAACTGGTCAATCATTTTCGACAAACCAGTCGACTATTCATGGACCTGTTGATCGATTCTACCCAACCAGTTAATAGGTTTAAGTAGAGAGCAAGACCAATGCCCCTACAGGCATACCATTCAGTGGGTTGGGTTGACTAGTTGTTTGATTTAGGAACCAGTCGATTGTTTTGACCTAACGAGTCTATTAACTTGCCCTCCAACTACACCAAAAAGTCATTTCATGTATATCAAGCTTATAATGCTTTATTATACCACATTGAAACATGTTTTAACATCACATAACACATTTCTAGCTTACAATAGTTGCATATTTTACCATTAATCATCGTAACCTAATTTTTCCTCAAGATTCATCCTTGTCTCTCAAAATGCATAAACTAACCATTCAATGCCATTTCTATAAGGATATATACTCATACTAACATATTAAATCAAAATTTAAGAGTTCCATAACATGTGAGCTTAATCATAACACAGTTCAAAAGTGAGAATAACTTAATTGATGCAGATAAAACTTCCTAAATCAAGAAAACTAAACTTATGAAATCCTCAACTTTAAAAACCAGAAAAGGACAAGTTTAACTCAAAAATCATTGAATAAATTTTGCAAATATGAACTTCAAATAGAAAGGGAAGAATGAGCATAATACACTAGAAGGGAAAAACAAATGATAATTCTGTTGAACAACTAAACCTTTTTTCCTAAATTTAACTCTTTCTTTCATAATAATTAAAACAAGAGGGAGCTAGATAAAGAATTAAAAAAGCAAATGAATTTGAATCTAAGGTTCTATGTAGAAAGGGATAAGGTGAAAATTAAAGAGTTAGAGTATATTAGTAGATAAAAGAAAGGTAAATAGAATGGGTGATTAGGGCAACCTTTAGCCAATAAATCGATACAAGACATAAGTGTTGTCAAAATATATTAAAAAAAATTAATTACTACCATTCAAATTTGAGTTGAATAGACAGACTTCATCCATTTCATGCTTAACTATCCTCTAGGGCTAAAATGGTGATTCTGGAATAGTACAGATTGATTGGTCCAGAAGTGCAATATACAAGAGGGTAAATGGAAGGCGGGCATAGAAGGAATATCTTAGCTAAGTAGAATCAAGTATGAAATTAAAGCAACGATCCTAGAAATGTGCAGAGGAGAGAGGTGGAAGAAGACAAAGCTAAAGTCATCTCCTCCCCTAATTATCCCAATCGACTCTTCCGATTGATCTATGGCAGTATTTTAGGCCAAATGCATCATGATAATGGTCAAGAATCAATAGAAACAATTTAGAATGGATTATCAATGTTCTACTTTAATATAAGAATTTTTCCTAAAAAATTGAGTTTAAAAAATATACTTTACTCAACCAACTATTCGATTAGTTTAACCTACAAGTTGACTTTTCTATAAACCAGTTGATTGGTTCCTCAACTAGTTAATTGGTCGGGTTTATTTAAAAACATTTTGCTGAAATGACGAACTAGTCAATATGTTTAAGGAACTAGTTGATTGGTTTGCCTGAAATCTTGCTTAATTTAGTTTTCCAACCTCATGTCAAATCCAACTTTACCGCAAATCCAATCATAGATCCGAATTAAAATCAAACACCAACAAATGGAATCATTTCTCATTTAACACATTCACAAAAAGATGAGATATTACAGAAGGCCACTTAGGAGTTCAAGGATAACATCAAGGCGAGGAATCTAGGGTTGTGTTGCTTAGGTGCATTACCTAGGTAACACCACCAATTGTAAGTGGGTAATGCCCTTCTCCTATTTACTAACTATGGATTGCTATTTAACTTTTTCTTAATGGCTTAGGGTTTTGTTATGCTTTAGATCTTACAATAATATTTTATTTTGTGGACTTCAGGGGCAAAATATCTTTTATAGGGCTAGTGTTATAATACCTCATCCAAAAATCCTTCAAAATATATTTAAAATTATGTTAATATAAAGTAAATTTGTTTTCATTTTGGAAAGCTCGTGAAATTTAAATGAAGTTGTGAATTTCAAGTGCATTGATTAAATATTTTATTTAATCGGTTGATTGGTTGCTCACAAACTAGAAATTTTATTTCCCAATTACCCACTAAAATAGTTTGTTGAAACCAATCTACTAGTTAACTTGTGATTTCAAATCCTTTTCTAATTTTGATTCAAAGAACTTTTAAAAAATTTTGAAAACTTCTAATGAGAATTTATTTGTTCTAATAAGCATATTTTAGTGCTTTAGGATTATTTTGACATTATTTTGATCATTCAATGATTTTTATTTAGGTAAAAATTTCTAAAAAATACTTTTTCAAGCATATCTAACCTTTTCTCTTCTCCTCACCTTCCACTCTCTTATAGCAGCCATGGTTGAGTATTTAACTTTCTACACTACTGTGGTCAAATCCAACAAATAGATTCCTCTAAAGAGTTGATTAGTGGGACCAACAAGTTGATTGGTTCATTAATTTTATTTTTATTTTTTGGTCCTGTAAGAAAAAACAAATTGACAAATTCGAGGGATCAAAAGACTAGTCTGCATGTATTTCTCCATGTTTACTTAATGTTTAATGTTCATTCTTTGGGCCTTCTATATTAACATTTATATGTAATTACAATAGGTTAATTATGATTTCAACTATTTTTAACTTGAATTTCATATGGATTAAAATGATAATATTATGGTCCTTGAGTGGTTAATTTTGGTGTCATTTTTAAACACCCACCTAGTGGCTTATATAACTTGTGACGTGTTGGGTATCATCACTTGGAAACACCTAATTGGTTATCGGTAGAATTAAAGTGTGAATTTTGATATCACCTAGTAATTAATAATATGGATTAAGATTTTAATTAAGCCTTTTTCTCCAACTCATGGGGGTAGCTAGCTGGGATTTAGTGGGCAGGCTTAGTACCTATTTCCTTCTCTACCTAGTTGAGTTCGGTAGAAGGGTATGTGCATATCTTTGAGGTATAGGACTATACAGTGGCGTGCTGACATGGCATTGGTGTCTAGTATGGGTTACTGAGGTATCCCATCATAAGCTCCCTAGCACTTTGTATTATCCATTTCTTATTTGTGTGTGGTAATCCAACTTTTGTAGTCCTTATAATGAAGGGATTCAAGGTGTTGTGGGTGAGGTATCCTAATACAAGACGCCTTGATGTACTTTGACCAAATATTGTGGTTCTAGTACCCCAATTTGTATATTCCCTTGCAGCAGGTGCATTCGATGTATGGTAGGTGCGGTATCCTTTGAGAAAATCCCCTTCATTATATCCTGACCACATTTGGTGGGTGTGATATCCTATTATATGTGTATGTTTCCATGACTTTTGTTCATGGTGGAGAACTAGACGTCGTTCAAAATATTATGTTATTAACTGGAATGTATGTTGTCTCTACAGGTAGATTTATATTATGGTTTCCATTATTGGGTTCTAATGCCCAATCTATATTTGAAAGGTTATGATTCTCAGCAAAAGTATGATGAGGATGATAACGTGAGCAAGTAGCTAGCCATTACTTATGGTTTGGGAGTTACATTCCTTATAAGGTAAGAGTTAGGCTAACTAGTTAGATGTATTTTTTTCCACTACATTAGGGTATTTTTCTTTCTTCCTAGTTATTTAAATTTTTAGCATTGATTCCTATTTTAGGATTTTGTAAACTCTCAAACTCCCTTCTAGCTGTATTATTTTTATTCTCTTTATTATTATTGTTTCATTCTTAGTAGAGCATGCATCTTTCATTCGTTATTACCTTGCATTGAGCATCAGTTAAGTGATGATCACACCTCTCATATCATAGATGTGATGGCAACATTCCTTAAATTTTCTTTATGACACTTTGAAATTTTTTGGTTTAAAATTTTAAGGTGTTATTGATTCATAAGAAATTAGCTTAGAGTTTGATTACCGAGTTTCAAAATTGTGAGAAGATTTTTTTAGGAAAAAATAATGTTTGAAGAAGTCTCTTAGCTCAACAATTTGATTGATCAATTTTGTCGACCTGTTAATCAATTTCCCTAAACTAGTATGTTGGTTCCTTAAAACCAAAACCCTTGCAAAAATTTGTAACACCCCAAAAATTATGAACCTAAAAATTTTGTTTAAATTACTAATTGTGGATGCTTAAATAGAAAAACATGGGGTGTTACCTCCACACATAGTATAAGTTTGATTTTCTCTGTCATTCTTTTACCATGTGTTAAAGCTAAAGCCATTATTTCTCTTAATTTAATAACATGATCATAAAAATCACAGTGAAGATAATTAAAGAAAATTCACATTATTCCAAGTAAAACCAACCATTAGTGATTACAAAATTTAGTTAAAGGAAATTATATAAAAACATAAGAGTTCAAGAAATATTGGAATCAAAAGATACCAACAAAACACCGGATAACCCTACTTTTAACCCAGTTATTAGCCTTCAACTAATCTCACAAGATAACTATAGAGACCACTACCTATTGAATAAGTAAGGGCCCATGGAAAGTAACCCTTAGGTACAATGACACCAAGTAACCATTAATATATTACTAATATAAAATTCTACATGGAACACATAAAAGGCATCATAATAATATATGGTATAATCTTTGAATTACACATACAAAGATTGAACTAACATAATCATATCTGATAAAAAAAATATTAACAAAGCCACATACTTCTTATACTCATTCATTTGGAACGTAACATGACTTACCAACCAAGCATACAAGAGATACTCTCTGAATGAATGATTATAACCAATCTCAATATGATAACCATCACCTTAGATTATATCCCATATTCTACACACATCTCATTAATATTAACCATAAACAAAACCCACTTAGTGATTATGATAATTCCAATTATTTATTCACATTCATTTCAGGGACCCTACTTTCTCAATTGGTGGAACTATATCAAAAATATACAACCCAAGACAAAACGCTCCTTGGCGCTATTCTCAACCAATGGAATGATTCCAACACTTTACAACCCAGAGAAAAATAATTCTTGTCACTATTCTCATCTGATGGAATAGACAAGTGTGACGGTTCTAACTAATGTGGTTTTTCACTTTAAGTGATTATCATTGTACTCGATGTTTATGATCATTCTTATTTATTTAATCACCTTGAGTTTAAGGACCCTATTATTTTCCACTAGTGGAACAACATCTATAATATAAAACCCAAGGCAAAATGCTTCTAGCTACCATTCTCAATGGGTGGAATGGTTTCAACACTATAGCACCTAGGAAAAATGCTTCTGATAACTAATCTCATTCGTTGAAACAAACAGGTACAATGGTCTTGACCGACATGGTCTTTAACATTAAGTGATTAATATATTATTTGATGATTATGATTATTTAGATGATTTATTTCATTTGATTTTATGGATCCCACTATTCTTAACTAGTGAAATGATATCATTAATACACAACTCAAGACAAAACTCTCCAAGCCACTGTTCTCATCTAGTGGAACAAATAGGTAAAATGGTCATGAATAATATGATCTTTAAATATAATTGATTAATATTTTATTTCTAGTTATCATTTCAAGGTCATCATACAAACATACACATATAAACATATCACGTGTCCTAATATATCCTCCTAAGGACAAGCCATATTCCCTTTACAAACCCAATTTCCATATATCTGGCATAATTTCTCCCTTGGTACTCATTTTATCACCAATTTTAATGTCAATCCTCAAAATATTATTATTGACAACATACCTAAAAACTCTGGTCTAACTCTAATATCTTTCGCATGCAATAATGGACTACCTTTAGGGTTACTCTTTACATTTCCTATAAAATCTAAATTTTATAATTTATTCATAACTATTCCCATAATATTCATATAACCCCAAAATTTAACAAACATACCCAAAATACTAACATCATATATGAAAATTGAGATCCAACTCCTAAGAAATAATAGTCTACCCTTAAGGTTACTATTTACCTTTTTACAAACCCAAATTTCATATTTCAATCATAAATTTTCCCATTAGACTCATGTAATTCCCAAATTTAATACGCATTGATAAAATATAAATGTAATTAACATATCCATAAATCAAGGTTAAACTCAAACATTCCCACATGTAATAATAATTTTCCTCCCAGGTTATATTCTCACATAAGGTCATTTTCCTCATTTATTAGATTTAAACCATTCATACTTAATCCAAACTTTTCATATAATATACTTAACCTAGTTTGAACCACTTATCACACTAATACACCCAATATTTCATTTGTAACCTATATTGACCAAAATTCTCTTGAGAAAACTATAATACTTATTTTTCTAGCAAAATCTTATGAGTCCTAATGTGAATAATTTTGAATATCCAATACATTCTATCATCATATAATGCATAGCCACAATTATATATGGATACTCAACCATGCCATATATCCTTGCACATAGTTTAGCATGTATAACCTTATTATGTGTTTCTAAAACATCAAAAAACATACTTCCATACTTATCATTAATTTAGCCATACATATTAGAGTAAATATCCTGATATGTGTGAAAAGACCAAATTACCCCAAGGACACAAAATAATAACAACAACAACAAAATAATAATAATAATAATAATAATAATAATAATAATGCTAACACCTTTAGGTAAACAATTATACCATAGCAAGCATGCTTAAGTAATATATATATATATATATATATCAAAAACCCTAATGTGCTATCATGTGACATCTCATATTTTAGTAGAATATAAGAATTAGTTGATTTCCAAAAAAGGCACAAATTATGAGTAATATACTAAAATTTATTAGGCTATACTAATTAAACTTTTTTTTACTAAAAAATAATACCACATTAACCAAATTAATATTAAAAACTAAAATAATAGTATTAATAATATTCATAATATTTTTTTATTAAAAATAATTATTAAATAAAAAATTACCAAAATACCTTTTTTGCTAAAAAAAGGGTAAAAATTAGAAGCCTGTTAGGCTGTTCATGAAGTGTGAGTGGGAAAAGGCAAGGAGCTTTGAGGGAAAGGTTTGTTGGGTGAAGGTGATGGGGGAGCTTCCTAATGGTGGTGAGGCAAGGAGGTATGGCTAGTGTGATGGTGGTGTAAGGCCAATAGAGATTTGGAAAAGGGAAAGAAGAAAGAAGAAGAGAAGTGGGAAGGTAAGATCTTAGGGAGGTTGGTTAGCTACTAGATGTGATGACTAGGAGGCATGATAAAGGAGGCATAGGTGGTTGCATAGTGGTGGCCATGGTTGGCGAGGCCAAACATGGTTAAGGAAATCAGAAGGGGAAGGAAAGAAGGAAGGTGGAGGCTATTTTTAAGAGAAGTGAGGGGCGATAGTGAGAATATGGGTTTACGAGGCAAAGGAAATGGTAAATGCACAATTTATAGGGTAGTGGTGGTAGGGGTTTAGGTATGTGGTGCTTGGAGAGTTGATGGTGAAAGGTGGTATTGACGGCAAAGAAAGCAATGTTAGAAGAATGGAGAAGGAGAAGGGAGAACGATTAGGAAAGAATAATAAGGGTAATAGAAGTGCAAGCAAGGATTAGGTTAGGAAAATGAATAGAGGGAGGAGGTGTTACAGGCTTGGTTGTAGGGAAGGATGGTGTACTGGTGATGTTTGGTTGATGAATGGAGAAGAAATATGGAGGCAAATAAAGGTGGTAGAGGTTAGGGATCATCTGAAAGAGGAAAGGAAGGTAGGAGAAGGAGAAAGCTAGGGTCTCACGAAAAGGGGAATAAGTGTGTTTATATATATGGAGACGTGAAGGTTATGGGATTTTGGAGTGATCACTAGGATCAGGTAGGTTCCTAGGGAGGTAATGGCAGAGATGATGAATATAGGAGGGTTTGAGGTTTCAGGTTAACAGGGAATCAATGTAGGAAGGGAAAGAAAGGAAGGTCATGCAATGAGGGAGTTTGAAGGGGAGTGTTTGGTTAAAAAGGAAGGAAGGGCTAGCAAGCCTAGGCAAGCACATGCAAAAGCATGATTGGGACCTAGAGTAGGGAAGGATGTGTAAAAGGGGGAGCATGTTTGGGCATTCTAAGTGAAGAGTGGATGCATAAGGTTGGGTTATGTTTGGTTATTTAAGAAAGAGAAAGAATAAATAAAAGCAAAGGAGAATGGCTAGACATGTAGGCAACAGGAAGAGAAAAATGAGTTGGGCTATTTGGGGTGAGTAGAAGCAAAAAGAAAGTTGGTTGTGTGCTGGGAAGAAAAAGAATGGAGAAGAGAAAAAAAGAGAGCAAAACAAAAGAGAGGAAAAAAGGAAAATAATAAAAGGGAAAAAGAAATAAATTTAGTGTTAGAATTAGAATTAGGTTAGATTTAGGATTAAGGTAATATTAATTTATCTAGAGTTAGGGTATCCAATTAGAAAAATAAGCTGAGTAAAATTTTCAATTTAGAGGTGATTTAAATAAGATGGAGATATATAAAATAATTTGGATAAATTATCAAATAATTTTTTTTAGTTTGCGGGTTGAGGGTTAACACAATAATTAAGCTAATAGTTAAGGGATAAATGATTAAATGCTCTAAATTAAGGTTATAAAATTTTAGGGTACTAAAAAAATGACTAACTAATTGATCGATTCATGTAACTTTTCTTTTGGTATGCAAAAAAAAAACTCATTTTTCTCAAGTTTTCCAATTTATATTTAAATCAAATCCAAAATATATTTTCAAATCAAATTCAAACCTCATTCAAAGTCCATTAAGCAAAATAATTTCATACTTAAAACATGTGCTAAAGGCAACTCAAAATATATATTGGACTAGACAATTTTAATGACTCCATATAAGAAATTGTTATTCTTGAAGGTTCTAATGTCAATGAACCAAAATTAGAAGCTTTCCCTTAGAGAAAAATATTTTGTGAAAGGGGATATAAGTCTCCATTGAAGATGATGGAGCCACCATAACCATGCCTGATGATTGCTCCTTTGAATTCGACCCCTATGATAGCACTAGTCTTAAATTAATGGAGGCCATAATGGTGGGCCAAGAAAGGAAGATAGTCAAAGGTGTAGAAATATTATCCTTGTTGAGGGGTGACTTAAACCTCTTCTATTTGGTATGTCCTAATTCATAATTTTATATAAGTAAGATAAATTCAATGTGACAACTTCAACAACTTTTCAAATGCCATATATGGCAATTGTTTATGTAAAAGATGATTTTTGATCTATTTACTAGAAGTGAAAATTGTTTTCAACAGATATGGTATGAATATGAAAAAATATTAAAGGTGACTACACAACTCTAAAAGTCAAAATGGAATCCCTTAAGTCTACAGTAGCTAAGTTGGGAAGCAAGAAGAATATATTGAAGTCTACCTCAATGAATGTAGAATTTTTGAAAGCCAAAGTTGCTAGATTAGATGGTCGTATTGAAATTAAAAAGTAATCAGCTAGGGTTGAAATTGATCCAGTGAAATTTATTGCTATTCGTCCAGAAGATGACATTAAAAAAAAGAAACTTCATTGATAAATTATCTTCCTAAAAGAAAAGGCGTATATAGATGTCAAGATGGTTAGAATGTACTCTAATACTAATATATCTCTACTTTCTAAAATTAATATCCTTAAGAACTAGATACTAGGGTATTATGCCAAGTATATGAAGATGGAAAAATCCTTGAAGGAGCAACGAACCGAGACTAAAAGATATTCTCGGAAGTTCTTGAGAAGGAGATGACAAGTAACATTGAAATAAAGCATATCTAGAAATAATTGAATATGGATGATCTAATGGTTAAGTCTTGTTAAAAAGATATGAACAAGTGCATCAAGAAGGATATTAACTATGCCAAACTGAGACGCTCTCACAAAATTATAGATAACTACTTGGCAGTATAGAGTTTGCACATTATGAATGAAAACTTCAGTCTTAGTGGTATGCTTATGGTCCTTTAGTGGTGTATGTTTAATTTAGGATATTAGAAGAGTGTAGTAAACTATGCTGATGTGACAGAAAATTATATTGTGTTAAAGACTTAGATATCATACTTATTCTTATGAGATGAAGGAGAGACTAATATTGAAGAGGATGGCTCTTAAGGCACCCTCATTTGTTCTTTTTAATTGTAAACTATCTTACTTTTATATATTAAATGACTCCAAAGTGGTTGCTTATCTTTTTCTATATATAATCTTGTCCATCAACTTATACAGAGTATGAAATATTATTGTAATACTAAGAATGCACATACCTCAAATCTTTATTACACTTTGGTGTTGACTAACAACATTAGGGTTTGATATAGCACTATTAAATGAACCAAAAGAACCCCTCAATACTGGACTCAAAGGGATCAGAACATCAACTGAGGACTTCACTATGGGAGCCTAGACTTAGCAGCTAAATATATGCTAGGCATGCTTAAGTAGGCTAAGTGGCTTAAGCATATTGACTAAGGATGTACCATACAGCCCAGGCTTAGTGAATTAAAGAGATTATGTCTTTCATCTCATTAAGTGTGCCCATCTTTTTTTAGTATTCTATGCTCGATGACCTCTTTGTCTGAGGGCTTACATATAGAGCCTAGCCTTAGTGACTGAAAGAGGTTTTATCTTTCACCTTACTATGTGTACCCATATTCTTTTAGTCTTTAGTGCTCACTAGGCTCTTTACTTGAGGGATTATATATAGAGATTGGGCTTGGTGAATGAAAGAGATTGTAGTTTAAATCTCACCAAGTGTGGTCATATTCTTTTATTCTTAAGTGCTTGATGACCTCTTTTTATGAGGGCTTACGTAAATAGCCTAGGCTTAGGGAATGTACGAGATTATATCTTTCATCTCACTAAGTGTGTGTCTTATTTTAGTTTTTAGTGCTTGATGACTCTTTATTTGAGGGCTTATATATGGAGCTTTGCAAATGATCTTGTTATCTTAGGGCTTACATATGTGAACTCAACTCCCCATTTGTATGACAGTTTATGTATAAATATTTACCAATGGCCTTGCATATGAGCTTCAGCTTTTAGTCATTATTAATGGCCTACCATTTGTCATATTTGTATTCATCCATATGTATTTTCTTATTTAATTTTATTTAGGTTTAAATATCTTCTATTTTAAACCCTTGTAATTGTGTTTTTCATATTATTTATTTTTGGTTAATTCAGAAACTTTTATTTTCTTTTCTATGTATGATTAACAAATGAAGATGAGCCCTCTCAATTCCCAACATAGAACTATAACCTTATTTACCAATACTATAATTGTGTGTTAGCTACAGTCACACCAATTTTAAGCGTTGTTGGCCTTCTCTCTCTTCTACTATACTATGTCATCCTCCCCTTTGTGTTCTCTCTCTCTCTCTCTCTCTCTCTTTCTCTTCTATAGTTCCTCTCTCTACCCTTTCTCTAATTACATTCTCTTTCTACTCATTCTCCCTTCTTCCATTCGCCTTATCCTTTTTCTCTTTCTTCTACCATCCTTCTCTTATCTCTTCCTTTCTTTTATCGATCATTTTTCTCTACTTCCATGCCTTTTTTTATCTTTCTACATACCAACTTTTGTTTGTTTTGTTTGTGCAAGTAATAATGCAATCTTTTGGAATTTTATTTCAAGAAAATAAATTTTAATTTTTTTATTTTCCTTTTTTTCATTGTAACTGTAAAATAACATTAAAGGAAATAATAAATAATCTCATAACTTAATCCTATTAATTTCTATCATTTTAGCTAAAATAATCAAATATATGAGATTATTATCACTTAAGCACAAATTTATATTTATCCTTATATATTGTCAAAATCAAAGAGTAAAATCTAAGATTAAAATGCTATAAAATATGTAAAATATGTATTTCTAAGTAAGATGTTAATTCCTTCATCAACTCATCTATTGCCTATATTTTTGCAATCTCACATAGTTCATCTTGAGCTTCACTCATGTGTATTAACCATTTTGTCATATACTCCATTTTAACTATTATAATCAATGAAGAAGTGTAGTACCCCATAAATGTGATCTATAATGTGTGAAAATTCATGTTTTTGTTGATGATTGGATGATTTTCATCTTTTATTGGAAATGTGTTTTTGGATTTAATTTGCAAAGGATTTGGAAAGGGATTAGGTAATAAGGAAAAGCATGATTTTTTGGGCTCACCACTAAACAGGTTCTATGAACTGATCGCCTAGTCTGTTGTTTTCAACATAGGTTTTGTTGTAGAGAAACTAGTTGATTAGCTTAGAAAATTGATCAACTAGATTAGAACTAGTTGATGGGTTCACCAAAAGATTGACCTATTTTTCTTACTTGTGCAATTTTGAAATTCAAAATTTATAAGAAAAAGCTTATAACAATCTTGAATCATGGTTATCAAGATATCATTAATTTCAAAATAATATTTTGTGATTTTCACCTATTCATCATAGTATTTTTCTATCATAAATGAATTTAGAGGCTAGAGTTAATAGAAAAAAGGAGGATGAATTCACTAATGTGTCCCCTTCTTCCTCTCTATTTTGTGTAGGTATGTTTGGATAATTTCCATCCCAAAAAATCACTACAACATCTAGATATTGTTTCTTATACCATTTGGCCCCTTTTCTTTTCTTGTGTTTGAATATTTCTAAGGTATATTGACCTAAATGGCGTCAAATATTATCCTTTGGGCCATGGGATAAGTCGATCCATTCCTTGATAAATTTTCCTTGCATTACCCAAAATCAAATGGAAAACTAGGGTTTTAATTAGATACACCTTCCCTCATTTTTTTACTGGGTGATTGTGGGTATATAAATAACCTCAACTATATTTTTCTCTTATTTCCTTTTATTCACTAAGATCGCCTTGCTTTTTCCCTAGTTTGTGTCTTCACTGTTGTCTCTTTCATGTTATTCATTTCTAACGTTCTTAACTATCCACTCTCTAGATCTTTTTTGTTTGGTTTTTCTTAAGTAATATAGGGTTACATTTATGAAAAGATTGAGGATTTGGTTGATTCTCCTTGGTGCCCACATTAGTGAGGTAGTATCTTCTGGTTTTTTCCAATCTCATGTATACTTGGTTTCCTCTAACTTTAAAAGATTTTTTTTTAAAATATTTAACCTTCTTTGTTGATGTGTTCAAAATTTATGATTTTTCTAGATAAAGATTATCCTTAGTGTTGTATTGCTAAGTTTCATTAGGTAAGTTATTCTAACCTTGAATGTAAAATTAATGAGCATGTCAGTTGGTGCAGATTTAAAACTTATATTTGACATGTTTATATGATATTAGTTTGTGTTGTGGTGAATCATGTGTTGAGTGGCATTATTTTAAGAAAATATGAGTTTATGCATGCACTTTGATGATTCTTTAGAAATATAGCATGATATCATAGTTGCATTTGTTAATCTTGGTTTCTATAATGTTTACTAATATAGGGTTTGTATGGTTGTTAGTTGTGGTATGAATCACATGTTGAAATGCATTGATATATTATTTTTGAACCAATCAATAGATAGGTTTAACTGAACAAATCGAAAGGTCTCTAAAATGGTAAAATGGTTTGTCAAACTAATCGATAGGTTCACTTGTGGTGATTTTGGTTTAGTATTATTTTAAACCTATTGATAGTGAAATATACTAGCCTAAAATCTTTCAAAAGGTGATATAAGATAAATTAGTTTTTGTTATGAAAAGGGATTGAAATTATAATAAAATTGTAAGTTTCAAGCATACTAGTTGTCTTGTTCCCCTAACTAATTAATTGATATTCTGAGAGGCTATCAACTTTTTTCCACAAAATACCAGTTGTCTAGTTTTCTCAAACCTAGTGATTAGTTGTCTTGTGATTTTAGATCCTTTTTTGATTTTGGCTTCTAATCTCTTTCTAATTTTTATAAAAATTTCTATCTATAATCTATTTGTGCTAATAAGTATGTTTTGATCTTTTGGTATTTTGTTTTACATCATTTAAATCATTCAATTATTATTTTTGGCTAAAATTCTCCCGAAAGGACTTTTATAATATTCCCTACCTTTTGTTAGTTCCTGACTTTCCTCTCTCTTACAGTAGCCATGTCTACATTTTTTTAATATCTACACCCTCTTCCCTTACTTACAAACCCTCTACCATATTTTCCCTAACTAAACTATACCTCCCTCACCTCATCATGCATATCTCTTACACTTCATTATCCACACTCAACCAAGTCAATCTTTTCTTGGTTTTCCTTGTGTAGATGTCGAACAACTCTCTTTTATATACTCCATTCCTGACTCATTTCACCTTTTACCCTCTACATTTTTTTCTCCCTTTCCCTTTGGTAAATTATGGTAAGTATTGAAATATCCTCATGCTTTGGTTGATTCTTATATATTCTTTCTTCTACTAATCTTATCATTAGCCGTTCCTCATTTCTCTTAATCTAGGAAGGATTAAGGCTTTGATAAAGGTTGAAGGTTTTAACTTTGCTTTCCTTAAAATTCTATTTTGAGAGAAAGGTTGTGTTATGCCTTTTTCTTCTTATGATTTTGTTTTATTAAGTTTGAAAAGGATTTTTATTTTTATTTTTCCTTTTTTCTCTTCGGAGATTGAGATATTTATTGAATCCTTCAAGTTATGAGTAATTTGTTCAAGAAGATATGCTTTTGACATATGACACACTTCTCTCTATTATGACCAAGGAATTTTATTACTTATTATGGTTTCATATTCTTGCATGTCATATGATGAGTATATATATGTTGAGTTCTTGGATTCGAGCATGTCACCATATGTTAATTTTTAATGTTTTGGAGCATGGTTAAGTACTTTAATATTATGCATGAGCTTAGTAAAACATAAGCATGATCTTGTTGAGTATTGATTCATACAATGATCTATGTGAATTTATATATGAAGTATGTCTTTTTGTATATTTTACAACATAGAAGCGTGATAAGATTAACATGGAAAAAGATTAATGATTTTATTTATGAGTGGTTCATGTTTGTCGGCGTTGTTTCACCTAGGCAAGTCCATTGGTTTATTGTAACTTGTTGATTGGTTATGTAAACTGTCATCTAGCTTGCTAGCGAAGGGTCTGTTGTAACTAGTTGATTGGTTTATTGTAACTAGTTGACTGGTTGTAAATCACTTGTTTGCTTGAACATTTAATTGGTGTTATGAACAAGAACATTAGTATCCATAAACAACCGATTAGTTTTCCTAACCCATCAACCGGTTGGTTTGTGAGAAGAGTTTTTTGGTCTTTGCTTAGAACTATCGACTACAAGCTAATCTCGCTCAAGTGCTCTCGTAAAGGAAGTCCTATAACACTACCTGACCTTTAACCCTATTAAAAATTTTGGGGCTTCTGACCCTTGGGTTGACTGTAACGGTTGCCAATACTAGCTAGTGTTGGAAGAACACTTTTGAGTCTCTGGTTACAATTGTTGAATACATTTGAAGCTCTAAGATCAAGACTAACTCCTCTCAACACTGCCACTACCTATACGACACTCATAATCCCTATGTCCCACCATACTAAAATAATGGTAGATCACCCTTTTTCCCTCACAATCCAATCACAGATGATCTACTCCACAACTCTTTGCAAACGGTAGTGCCTCTCCTTAAAATTTCCCTCAAACTAACCCCTTAGTTAAGGTGTTGAGCCTATACTTCTACTATATATAAGAGGTATGTTGCCTCTAAAATATGACTTCTTCTCACCAACCTGTCAACAACCCTCAAACATCCCTTTTCTCTTCAACTTGGCACTCCTTGCATAAATAACTTGAGAAGCCTATAATACCTGTTCTTACATCCCAACCATGTGTGGCAAAGCTATTATAATACTCCATTTTTAAAAAACCTTAATTATAAATTAATAATCATATGATTAGTTACAATTATTATGCTAGGAGGTTTAATATTAAAAGTGTTATAATTATTCATATTATTTCCATGGTTTATGTATAAATTTAATCAAGTTAAAATTTTGATAGAATTTAGATTATTTAATTTAATCCTAGTTATACTAGTAAATATTATCCAATTTATACCAGTAAATCTTATCCTAAATTATTTTACTAGTAATATTTAGATCAGTAACCCAAAAATAGTTTTTTCAAATTTATTCTCGATTATTTTACACTTTCTAACCCTTTTTAAACTTATGCTAATCCGAATAAATTTTTCATTATAATTTTTCTATTTGTTAATCTAACCTATCCAAATTAAACCTAAAACTAAATAAATAGATACCTACGCTATCCTATTAATTTACCCCTACTCTACCCTCTGTTGTGCCCCCAAATAGCTTTCCCAAATATTTTTCTATCTCCTCTTGCATTTAAACATACATAAACACGCCACACACTCACACGATGCTACCATCCCAACCAAACAACCCTTCCCCCTATGTTCCTTTTGGCTAACCCTCCCTGAGAAGCTCACCAATATCATATAGAAATTAGCACCAAACAAGCCCTTGCATTATACATATACACATGCACACAACACCATAGACCGCACCTCCCTTTCCCGCAGCACCCAACCCATCACAGCCCCTACCCACCTTCCTTTCTCTACCCCTTCATAATCACCAACCTATGAACCCCTTCCCTGTCTCTCTATTTTGTTTGAATTTTTCTAGCCCCTCCACCATCACCACCTTGCACCCAAACACACATTTGCCACCCTTTGAATTGAGCCCATCCACCACCACTTCGTGTAATTCTAGCCTGAGCCTTCCCCGTCCACCCAGCACCCTTGTAGCAACCTCCTCCCCTCTACATTTTCTTCATCCGGAACCAAATGTACCTCACAAACCCATCCTTACCCTACAACTCCAGCGTCCAGCAGAACCCCCAAGCTTCGCAGCCACCGAACCCAGCCCCTCATCATTTCGCCTTCCTTGTTGACCACCTTGACCATCCTCTTGCCCCTTCCTATGTTTTGCGTGCCTTGATCCCTCCTTACTCCCTTCATTGTTGCCTTACCACCCTACTCCATTCATCTGTCCTCGTGCCAACTCCCTGGTTATTCCCTTCCCTACATAAGGACCATCACGTGCAACTGCCTAACTAGCTGAGCCTCTCCATCGAGCCACCTTGCTTGAGCAACCATGTAGCCTACACCACCTTCACCAAATAGTGACCACCACACCACCAGCCATCGAGTAACCCAACAGCCATCACAACCCCAGCCAGCTCCAAGCTTTACCAACCCACTCTTCTTGCACATGTCTCACGCTGCATGTAGGGTGAGTTGTGTGTTGGGCTTTAAAAATTGTTGCACCCATTTTAAATGTAAGGATATTTTAGTAAATTTTGATAAATAAATATTTTATTATTATAATTATTATTTTATCTGATAGATATTAATTCAGTAATTTTAGTATTATTTTTAGGTATAAAAGGTTGATTAGCGGGATCCAATAACTTTAGTAGGATATTGCTATTTTTACATTTTTGCTGGAATTTAGGTAACCATTATATTCTATTAAGATTATAAATATTGTGTGATGGTACATTAGGGTTTCGGTATATGAAATATGTTAAATATGATTTGTTACATTATAATTATGTGTTAATTATTATTATGATTAAAACAGGTAAGACAAGTATGTTATCTGATGTATATTGTGTTGGGTACGAAAGTATGATTAAAATGATTCTAATGATGGAAAAATAATTTTTATGATAATTATGTATAAAGTAATAGGTTGAGCATGCTTAGATATAATTATGGAATAATTATTATGGATGTGTACCTTAGGGGTAATTTAGTCATTTTTGTGTATTATGATATTTATCTTTAAAATAAAGTTTAATATGTACTAGTTGTTGTTGAGTATGTGAGTATGTGTTTGGATAGATTAAAGGTGTGAAAAAGGATTTTATGTGCAAAATTATATATAAAGGCAAAATGGTCATTTGACATATCTGATAATTTAGATCATGTAATATATAATTTTTTTATGGCATTTTAGCCTTTTCATGGAAAATTAATAAATAAAATATAATTAGTATTTAAATAGATGATAATCTAGCAATTTTAGTCTTAAGGGTATTTTGGTCATTTTTGGCCTAAAGTATACAAATGTGAATAATTGAGCCTAAGATGACCTTAGTATATTTTAATGCTGACCTTGATCATGGTTTTTTCAAAGGATCGAAAATAAACAAAAAGAGTTAAGCATGGTAATTGGATTTATCTGTATTATATGCGATTTCGTGGTTACCAAAATAAAATACTATTACTTAAAGTCAAAGGCCTTGAGATCGGGAATGGTGGCTCCTCAGGGGTTATTATCCTAAGGACATGATTTAGCCACGATTGATATTATGGATTTTTGCTAGTGTACCTTAGTGCCCTAGTCAAGCTCTACATCTTACTCTATTATGTTTTGCGGACTAATGGGGGGTATGCATACTTATGAATTAGGTATCCTTATCGGTAGGGGTACTATGTTACCGTCATGTACTAGTGCGACCAGGATACCTTTGCATCCTTGGATTGATAATTGGTAGGATCTTGTATTGCCTTGATGCACCGGTATGACTGGAGTACCTTTCTACCTTCAGGTTGATTGATCTCCCTTCTAGAAAATAAATAAAATGAAAATTATATGATTTGATTTAAATAATTATTATCAGATTATTAAATTGTTTGGTAGCAGCCTTCGTGCCTACCTGTGGTTTTGGTAGCAGCCTTTGTACTTACTTGTGGTTTCAGTAGCAGCCTTCGTGTGTACCTATAGTTTTGGTAGTAACCTTTGTGCATCCTATGGTCTTGGCAACAACCTTTGTATCCACCTGTAGTTTTCTATAGTTTCGGTAGCTGCATTTATGCCTATCTATAATTTTGGTAGTAGCCTTTGTGTCTACCTATGGTTTTGGTAGTAGCTTTTGTGCCTTTTTGTGGTTTTCAATAGCTACCTTTATGCCTACCTATGTTGGTATTATGTTTGTGAGCATACCTGTGATGATGTGAATCCTATGAATTTATATTTAAGTAATTTTGAAAATTGTTGTGAATTAATTACTTACAATTGTTTGTCTTATTTGTTGGAGTAATAGGAGGATATTGCAGCATATGGATTTCTGTGGACTTGGACATAATTGCTGGGCAGTTCAGACTATGTTGGAGTTTACAGATTATGTAATTTTTTTCTTTAATAATTTTGTAATCCCATATGATGCATTCGCCGATCGGAATGGGCTAATGGGAATTAGGACGGTTGTATAATCCGCCACCCGGTCCATAAAATTGGACTAGCTGGATTGTGGATTAATCAATCCTTAATGACCATGATTAGCTATAGTTATTTTAGCTGATGGGAAATTAAGCCTTAAGCTTAATTGTATTTTGGGTCATTTTGTGGTTGGCTGCATTTGGGCTGGTCGATACTCCACATTTTGGTGTTGTTTGGTTTTGGGCTGTTCGACACCTTATTATTTGGCCCAAACAGATCGGTACCGCCCGTCCATAACAGGCTGTGTCGTTCGTATGTATTGTTGTATCATATATGGTTTCTGTGTACATATAAATAGGTTGGATACAATGTAATACGACACGTTGGACAGAAATAAAGTTCAGTGATATTTTCTCTCGATCTCTCTCGACTTCTTCTCTCTCTTGGCGATTCTCTCTTTCGCTTCTTCTCTGCTTCTGTCTCGTTCTCATCTCGATCGATCTTGATCATTCACCTTCTAAATTCAGTTGCCATTGAATCAATTGTGCTTCTGAAATTGTGGTTCTTCCTTTGGAAAGTTTTCCTTAGGCTGTATCGACGGAAATCGAACGTTGCGCTCGATTAAATCTTCGATCCTTTGCGAAACCCTAACTGGTTTCCATCATTTGGTATCAGAGCCTCGATTTTTCTAGAGTGCTCTTAGTTTCTGTATTACTGGTTAAATTTTCTTTACTTTTGCTGATTCGATTTCTGTATTTCGCTAACCCTAGTTTGAGGTGTGAAATTTTAGGGTTTTGCAGCGACGAACTCAGTATCGATTCTTGTCGCTTTCAAACCGGCGATTAAAGCATTTTGGTCCACTATTTTGAAAAGTCTGAAGAAGAAAACCCTAATTGACCTAGGGTTTGGTCAAGAATCTGAATCTTGACTGACAGTGCGACCAACTATTGTTGGTAACTTCGATTTGTAAATTCCTTTGTTAATTCTACTATCTGCTATACTTAATTTCCTATCTTTGACAAATTATCTGTTTATTGTTAAGTATATAGGTTGAAAATTACAACCGGCAAACTATCTTGGTTCCAAGAAGAGGGGCAACTTAAATAATTGAATTGATTTCTTAAGTAGACGCGGTAATATCGTTCCCTCTTACTTATTTCGTATTATTGAAATAGTTTTGTCAAATTATCATAGGCAGTGAGTCATTCTGAGTAAAATTTTTACTGTTGCTATTACTGTTAATATTTGTGTGACCACATTTCTTGTGGCATATTGTGTGTCTGTTATCTGAAAATTTTGGATCAGTTGCTTCTGTGATTAAATTTATTGTTGTGTTGATTGTTAATTACTATTGAAATTCATCATGTCTATTAATGGTCAGTTAGTAAATCAATCTGTGTCTAGTAATGACCTTCTAGAAACCCTTAGGACTTTTCAAGAACAAATGACTGCACAATTTGCTGTTTTATCTGCTAACCTAGAACAAAGATTAGGGGAACAGGAAGTAAGACTTAATGAATTGCAAAATAACATAATTGAAACTAATCAAGCAGGAGTTTTAGGAAGGGCTCCAATAGATCCTAGGACTAGAATTCCACCTGTAGCTAGTCTAGAGGAGTTAGAAGATCAAATATCCCACAATAGTGATAGGATGCCTAGACAGAACAATAGGCAGGATAGGGAATTAGAATTCATAGATCGGAATTTAAATAATCTTAAGCTTAGCATACCAGGGTTCAATGGAAGGAATGACCCTGATTACTATTTTGAATGGGAAAGAAAAATAGAATTGGTATTTGAGTGTCACAATTACTCTGAGGAAAAGAAAATTAAAGTAGCTGTAGTAGAGTTTACTGAGTATGCGTCTTCTTGGTATCATAATTTGGTGTTAACTAAACGTAGGTGTGGGGAACCTGCTATACAGACTTGGGCATAGTTTAAGACTTTAATGAGAAAGAGATTTGTACCAAGTTACTATTATAGAGATTTGCATAAAAGGTTGCAAACTATTAGTCAGGGAGTGAGATCAGTAGATGACTATTATAAAGAGTTAGAAGTTTTGATTATTAAGACCAGAGTTATTGAGGATGATGATGCTACTATGGCTAGATTTCTGAGTGGGTTAAATTCAGAGATAGCTGATAAGGTAGAACTGTATCCTTGTGGAACATTAACTGAAATGGTGAATATAGCTACTAAGATAGAGATTCAATTGAGGAAATCTAGACAATATAAACCCCTTGGGATTGGATTCAAGACTACTATGAGGAGAAATTTTGGGGGAAATACCTCTAGAAACTGGAAGAATAATAGTAAGGTAGAGTTTAAGGGAAGAAACAATGAAGTTAAGACAGGACAGAAACCTGAAAAGGGCAGGAATGTGATGACAAATCTTGTAAATGGGTCAAACAGGACTAGGGATATTAAATGTTTTAGATGTGGAGGTTTAGGTCATATAGCTTCTGAATGACCTAACAAGAGAAATATCTTGATTAGAGAATCTGGGGAAGTAGAATCTGAATCTGAATCTGAAGAAGAAGAAAAAGAAGGGGCTAATGTAGTAGGAAAGGAAGATAGTGACCTAGAAGATGAAATAGAATTACCAGTGAGTAGAGATCTTTTTGTGGTTAGAAGAGCTTTAAATAGTAATAAATTACCTGATTCCAATGCTTTACAAAGAGAAAATATATTCCATACTCGATGTTTAATTGATGATAAGTGTTTTAACATGGCTATAGATAGTGGTAGTTGTATTAATGCTGCTAGTACCCTATTAGTATCTAAATTAGGATTAACCACTACTAAACATCCAAAACCATATAGATTACAATGTCTTAATGAGTTGGGAGATGTTAAGGTTAGTCAACAGGTTTTAGTGAATTTAAAGTTAGGAAAATATGAGGATTCTGTTTTATGTGATATAGTTCCTATGCATGCTGCTCACTTGTTGTTGGGTAGGCCTTGGCAATATGATAGGAGGGTAGTACATGATGGTTATAAGAATAGGTATACAGTACAGAAGGATGATAGGAAGATTGTTTTAGCACCTATGACTCCAAAGGAAATATTTGAGGATCAAACCAAAATTAAATCTGATTATAAGGAGTTAACTAAGTCTAATTTGGGAAATGATCTTAGTACAAAGGACATGAAAGGAACTTTTGGATTCTATGCTAAAGGTAAGGATGTAGGAAATGCAATAAAAAGAAATGCTAATGTATACTTAATGGTTTTTAAAGACTGTAATGAATGTCAGAAAGGAACAATTGAAGAAGTACCTAGTACAGTGAAAATGTTATTGGAAAAATATAGTGAATTATTTCCTGAGGATATACCTAGTGGATTACCTCCATTAAGGGGAATAGAACATCAAATAGACTTTATTCCAGGAGCTGTTATACCAAACAGACCTGCTTATAGGGCAAATCCTGAAGAGGTTAAGGAATTAAAAAGACAAGTATCAGAATTGTTAAGTAAAGGATATATTAAAGAGTCTATGAGTCCTTGTGCAGTACCTGTATTACTAGTGCCTAAAAAGGATGGTAGTTGGAGAATGTGTGTGGATAGCAGGGCAGTAAATAAGATAACTATTAAATATAGGTATCCAATTCCTAGGCTGGATGAGATGCTGGATCAATTGCATGGTGCTGTTATATTTTCTAAAATAGATCTTAAGAGTGGATATCATCAAATTAGGATGAAACCAGGAGATGAGTGGAAGACAGCTTTTAAAACAAACTTTGGATTATATGAATTGTTAGTGATGCCTTTTGGGTTGTCAAATGCTCCTAGTACTTTTATGAGACTTATGAACCATGTATTAAGGGAATTTATTGGGAAATTTGTGGTTGTTTATTTTGATAATATACTTATATACAGTAAATCCTTAGAGGAACACTTGGGACACTTAAGGACTATCTTGAATGTGTTTAAAGCAGAACAACTTTATGCTAATTTATCTAAGTCTAGATTTTGTTTGGAAAGTGTGGTTTTCTTAGGATTTGTGGTAGGAAAAGAAGGTGTGTCTGTAGATGAAGAAAAGATTAAGGCTATTCAAGAGTGGCCTGTGCCAAAAAGTGTAACTGAAGTAAGAATTTTTCATGGACTGTGTTCTTTTTATAGAAGATTTGTGAGAAACTTTAGTACTATAGTTGCTCCTTTGACTGCCATAACAAAAAAGGATAATGGGTTTATTTGGGGATTAGAACAACATCAATCTTTTGAGACACTTAAGAATAAGTTAACCCAAGCACCTGTTTTGAGTCTTCCTGACTTTGAAAAAATGTTGAATTAGATTGTGATGCTTCAGGGTTAGGAATAGGGGATGTACTTTCTCAAGAAGGAAAACCAGTGGCTTATTTTAGTGAAAAATTAAATGGTAGTACATTGAATTATTCTACCTATGAAAAGGAACTGTATGCTTTAGTAAGGGCTTTGGAGGTATGGCAACATTATTTGTGGCATAGAGAATTTGTAGTTAATACAGATCAGTAGGCTATTAAGTTTTTAAAGAGTCAGTCAAAATTAAATAGGAGACAAGGTAGATGGATAGAATTCATTGAAAGTTTTTCTTACATCATTAAATATAAGAAATGTAGTGATAACATAGTTGCAGATGCTTTATCTAGGAGATATGCTTTATTGAATACTGCGGATACTACTTTATTAGGATTTTCCAGTATTAAGCTATTATATCTAGAGGATAATGATTTTAAAGAAATATATCAAAGGTGTGAAATATCTTCTCAAGGAAAATATTTTATTAATGAAGGATATTTGTTTAGGGAAAATAGGTTATGTGTTCCTGCATGCTCTTATAGAGGATTATTAATTCAAGAGGCACATAGTGGTGGATTAATGGCACATTTAGGAACTCAGAAAACTTTAGATGTTTTAATTGAACATTTTTATTGGCCACACATGAAAAAGGATGTTTTGAAACATTGTGTTAATTTTATTAAATGTAGACAGGCAAAAACTACTTCAAAACCTTTTGGATTATATACCCCCTTGCCTGTATCTAATCATCCTTGGGTTGATGTATCTTTGGATTTTGTTTTAGGATTACCTAGGACTAATAGAGCTAAGGATTCAATAATGGTTGTGGTAGATAGGTTCAGTAAAATGGCTCATTTTATACCATGTAATAAAACAAATGATGCTGTAGTAGTGGCTGAATTATTTTTTTCTAATGTGGTTAAGTTACATGGAATTCCTAAGACTATAGTTTCAGATAGGGATGTTAAGTTTTTAAGCCATTTTGGGAAAGTTTTGTGGGGTAAATTAGGGACTAAATTATTATTTTCTACAACTTTTCACCCTCAAACTGATGGTCAAACTGAGGTGGTTAATAGAACTTTGGGAAATTTGTTGAGGGTTGTCCTTGGAAAGAATCTTAAACAATGGGAGTATGTTTTACCTCAAGTGGAATTTGCTTATAATAGGACTTTACATTCTACAACTAATAAAACTCCATTTGAGATTGTGTATGGTTTTAATCCATTAACTCCATTAGATTTGAGTCCTTTACCTCATATTGATCTGCAAAATTTTGATGCTGAATCTAGAGCTGAAAGTATAAAAAAATTACATGAGACTGTAAGACAACAAATTAATAAGAAGGTACAACAGATGGTTGAACATGCTAATAAAAGAAGGAGAAAAATGATTTTTAAACCTGGAGATTTAGTTTGGGTTCATTTAAGGAAAGAAAGGTTTCCAAATTTTAGAAAGTCAAAACTGGATCCTAGAGGGGATGGACCATTTACTGTATTAGAGAAAATTAATGATAATGCTTATAAAATTGATTTACCTGTTAAGTTTGGAAATATGAGTAATTCTTTCAATGTGGCAGACCTTAGTCCATTTCTGGGACTTGTTCAGGTTTCAGAGGCGAAACCTTTCCAAGAAGAGGGGAATGATGTGAATCCTATGAATTTATATTTAAGTAATTTTGAAAATTGTTATGAATTAATTACTTACAATTGTTTGTCTTATTTGTTGGATTAATAGGAGGATATTGCAGCATATGGATTTCTGTAGACTTGGACATAATTGCTGGGCAGTTCAGACTATGTTGGAGTTTACAAATTATGTAATTTTTTCTTTAATAATTTTGTAATCCCATATGATGCATTCGCCGGTCGGAATGGGCTAATGGGAATTAGGACGGTTGTATAATCCGCCACCCGGTCCATAAAATTGGACTAGCTGGATTGTGGATTAATCAATCCTTAATGACCATGATTAGCTATAGTTATTTTAGCTGATGGGAAATTAAGCCTTAAGCTTAATTGTATTTTGGGTCATTTTGTGGTTGGCTGCATTTGGGCTGGTCGATACTCCACGTTTTGGTGTTGTTTGGTTTTGGGCTGTTCGACACCTTATTATTTGGCCCAAACAGATCGGTACCGCCCGTCCATAACAGGCTGTGTCGTTCGTATGTATTGGTGTATCATATACGGTTTCTGTGTACATATAAATAGGTTGGATACAATGTAATACGACACGTTGGACAAAAATAAAGTTCAGTGATATTTTCTCTCGATCTCTCTCGACTTCTTCTCTCTCTTGGCGATTCTCTCTT
The DNA here is from genome assembly GCA_030549775.1 of Tamarix chinensis. NCBI lineage: Eukaryota > Viridiplantae > Streptophyta > Magnoliopsida > Caryophyllales > Tamaricaceae > Tamarix > Tamarix chinensis. The sequence continues at coordinate 68,958,415 of CM060181.1, forward strand.
TCGCTTCTTCTCTGCTTCTGTCTCGTTCTCATCTCGATCGATCTTGATCATTCACCTTCTAAATTCAGTTGCCATTGAATCAATTGTGCTTCTGAAATTGTGGTTCTTCCTTTGGAAAGTTTTCCTTAGGCTGTATCGGCGAAAATCGAACGTTGCGCTCGATTAAATCTTCGATCCTTTGCGAAACCCTAACCGGTTTCCATCATGTGATGTCATAGATTTTATTATGCTATACCTATACGTATATCTATGATGTCATGGATTTTAATATGTTGTACCTATAAGCATACCTATGATGTATATACTTGGTTGGGATTTCAACTGAGACATAAATTATGTTGTGAAGGTTAAAATTGTGGTGTATAGTTGGCTTTTAATTATTGCTTTAGAGAGTATCTCTATGATGTTCATTGGTAAGTTCAGTTGTTTCAGATAAATGAATATGAGTAGTACATAACCTTGATTGAATTTGGGTATCTAAATGATGATTGTATCTCAATCCTCGTATGTGTATGTATATGTCTTTTACCAAATTAATTGTATGGCTTGCATGTGTTCTATGTTGTTTTATCATATTTGTTTGGTATAAAAGAGTTTCTTAGTATCTTAGTACTGAAGGGTTTATTCTTGTGGGCCCTGCCTATTCAATGGGCAGTGGACTTTGTAGCTCAACCTTCGAGTTCAGTTAAATACTGGTAGTTCAGATTTGAGAGCATTGGGTTATTCAGTGTCTCTTTTGCTATCTTATTTCTTATTGTATTTGGACCTTTATGTCCTCATGTAATTTCTCTCTTGAGTTTTGTAAACTATTGATGTTGTTTTTAATCATCACGGTACTTATCTAATGTTATCCCTATTCTGATTTTTGTAATCATGTTATTAACTTAAGTAGAGTAATGTTTTGATTTTGGTTTACGAATTACGATTTATCCGGGTTAAGGTTTCGGAATTATGAAATTGGGTTAAAGCTAAAATAAGATTTCTCATAAGATTAGAATTAGATTAAGATATAAATTATACGGTATTAGGTTAACTAAATTTTGGGATATTACAATATTCTTGTGGCGTAGCTTGCTAAGCGTGGAGCTAAGGTAAATTGTATATGTGTTATGGCATACGTAATATGGTGATATATCTTGTGTTGTGCCTTATGTGTTATTTCCCTATATGACATGCATGCTTGGGGGCCTTATGTGGTATGATGAGGTTGTGGGGAAGATAAAAGAAGTAAAGAAAATGGATTAGTAAGAGGAAAGTGAAAAAGTCCTAAGTACCTTATGACTTATGGTTGGAAAAATAAAATAGGAGGATGGAATAGATCTTGCATGGGAAGTGTAAGGCTTGCATTGGGTAGTTAGTCTTTGTATGGGGGTAACTTTTACGTGGGAAAATTTGACTTAAGGGCTAAGAAAGGTGAGGGAAGAGGATTTTAGGTGAGTGGAGTCCACAAGTGAAAAATAGTACATAAGTTGATATAAAGGTGCATGGGGGACTTGACTAGGGTTGTCAAGAAAGACCCTAAGTGGAGGAAGCGTGTGGAAGGGAAAGTTAGTGGAAAGTGGTTGAAGGGTGTGGGATAATATTGGAAGGGTGCCACATGGAAAGAAAAATGAGTCATGTGGAACGAGAATGGTGTGAGTGGGTGATGCGGGGATGACATACAAGAAAGGAGAGGTGCTAGGGTTCGGGTAGCCAACAAGGGTTTTTGTGACCACACATGCAATATGGGAAGTAAGATTGTGATGTTGGGTGTGGATTGAGTGAAGTGATGGGTTAGAAGTAAAGGGATCATGCGCCGTGTATGATAGGGAGATGTTAGGTCACATAGGCCAAATTACGGTTTCGGAGCGAAAACTCTAAAGGGAGATAGTGAGTTAAACCGGAGATATGGGAAAGTGGGTTTGACCCACATACATAAGATTTTAGGTTTTCATGGTCAGTAAGGGAAAAGGGAAAGATTTCTGAGAGTTCAAGATGTGTAAAAGTCCCAAGATATAGGACAAGGCTATTTAGGGGATCAAGTGTGAATTTTTCAAGACACGACATGCACGCTATTCACGATGAGAAGCATATAATTTGTAGGAGCGTATAGTCTGACTACTGCCTGTGATAAGAAGCACATAGTCAGATTGTTGTTTATCATATTGCTTGGTTTTAGAAGAGCATATGTTAAGGAGGTAGCTCACTGCAAGGAACATACAATTTGACTTATTGCTCACTATGATGAGGGCAGAATATCATCTACTGCTTATCATGAGGATTGTACAATATGATTGATGTCTTGGGGGGCAGTGCACATGCCAATTGAAAAGAATAATTTAATGTTAACTTAGGCTTTTATTTGGATGAAAAAATTTACAAATAATAAAATTTTAAAAATGATTAAATTTTAAAAGTGATTCACTAGTAAAATCAATTGCTACAAATTAATTGTTTGGATAGAGTAAAAGAGCTCATGAAGAGTGGAAGAGAATCTATTTGATGATGACTAAGATGAAGCTCAAGGCTTTGAGCGTATCAAATGAGTTTGCTTGATCGAGTTGAGAGCTTTCAAAGTGGTTAGTGACATTCTGAGGAGGGATATAAATGGGGTAACTTTGATTCAAAATTTGAAAAGTTTTATTAACGGGATATGGATAAATGTATATGAATAATGATGGAAAAAATATCTATCGGATTCAGATAAGGACATAGATTCTAAATCCGTACTCATACCTATACCCTTATCTATGTTCATACTTGTTAATGTGATATACAATTATCATTCATTTAAAAATAAATATAGTATAATGTTAAAGTTAAATTGTAATTTGATTTAACCTTAAATGAATCTATCCATTAGGTAACGGATTTACTCATTAGATTATTTATTAATAGGTAAATAGGTTATTTATCGAATAACAATTATTTAATGGATACAAATATAGATGCCATATGTGATATATATTTGAATTTGAATAATTGAATAGATTTTAGTATAGATTTTTGTATCGGGTATGGATAAAAGTATAAATATACCCACTTTGTTTACATTGATGGAGAATAAAAGTTCTAAAAATTTGTTGGGTAAAATTTTAATATTGATTTTAAATCTTCTAAAAAGTATTTAAATTTTATTTTAAGGTACCTAAATAAAATATGAGGGTCACAAAAATTTACATTTTTATTTTTAAAAGGGAATTCTTCATGGAAATCATTTATACTGTATTTTAGATAACAATTCCATTTTATTGAGTCCACGTTCAATGAATGGTACGACTGTCTTCGATCGGTGAATCATTTGCTAATTTTCTTCCGTGTATAGTCAAGAAGAATTTCTCTGCCCATAGGCCGAAGTCTAGAAACGGAGGGAAGCCTGAAGATTGTTGGCGGCATCCTTGGCTAATCACGATGGGCCTCGGGCGAAGGGACATCAGCGGCTCTTTTGCCTCTATCAATTTCTTCTCATGTTGTTCAAGTTTCTGGGCATCTGCTCGAAGAACCAAACCTCTCGATTCCCGAACATCAGTTGACACCACTTCCGTCCGTACCAACTCCGGTGATGGCCTAATCCGCCGTCTCGGCGTCTTCGACCTTATTCTCCTTGGGATCGGTGCTTCAATTGGGGCGGGAATTTTTGTTGTCACCGGTACTGTTGCTCGTGATACTGGGCCAGGTAATTTATCGCTTTACTGCCCGAAGCTTTGTTCTTTACTTTTTCTATTTTATACTCCCTGGCAAGTATTTTTGTGATTTGAAAATTAAGCTATATTAATAATGTAGTCAAATGAAAAAAATATACAGTTTTACCTTCTCTTATATTAATTGACATCCTTATTTGATTAACATTAAAAGTGGTATGGCAGCCCATCAATATCCCATCCCACGGCACCAAAATAGGTTTTAATTACATATATCTTTGCTTCCTAACATATTGAATGTAAATTCTATGCGATCAAAGAGTCTACTAATGCAATTAGCCTGCGGAAACAACTGCTGCTATGCCAATGGGAGATTCTTGTTATGGAATTAGCTTTGGACAATTCAGCTCAAACAACCCAACAACTCAATAGCTAATTCTGGTAGATAATTAGTTGGTCTGTTATACGATTGTTGTAAGATTAGAGAAGTATAAGTAGTATAATGAGAAACAGAGAAGGGGGAAATGAATAAAAACAAGATTCTCTTCTCAGCCCTTTACCTCTCTTCCTCTTTTCTGTATAGTTTTATGTGAATGTAAACCTCTTCCGTCATTCCTTACCAATTGGCAACCCTGATTTACTTCATCTGTCTGTTATTCCTATAGATTGTTCTGCTTCAATTGATATTTCTTACCAATTCTACAAACAATATCTCTCACCAGGAGCTTCAATATATCTGTAGGGGATAATGTTGACTATGCCGGAAAATTCTGCTGTTTCTTTCCCTCCACAAAAAATACGTGAAAGCTGCTACTCTAATCTTCAAGGCAATTCTTCTTTCCTTTTGTCTTTCTCTATGTTGCGCTATCCATTGCAATTCTGTATGCCAGTCTGATCTTTCTCGAGCTAAATAAACAACTTTATGAAGGTTATTATATAATCTAAACATGGGATAAGTTTTTGGGCTAAACATAATTAGGATTATCCTTAAACAAAGCTATACACTTAACCACCAAATGACCTATTCTCAAATTTCCTCTTAATTTCAAAATGTGGGTTTTGATCCTCAATAAAACTTGCATATCATCTTAATTTCGATCATTTGACCTCAATAAATCATATTTATGACATTCCCTAAATATCCTTGAGGTATTAATATGAAATACCTCCCCAAACTACATATACACAAACTAAGCTTTTTGACTCTTAAAATAACTTTCTTATTCCTTTTAACTCTTTACTATAATTCCTTTAATCATATTTTCCTGTTCTGACATTGTCGAATCATGTAATTAGGATTTCAAAAGTATGGGGTATCACAATTATGGCTTCTTCGTTATTCGCAACATGTGCAATTGGGTCAACACAAACATAATTAAACAACACCAACTTGGAGAGTCAATGCCACACAAGCCTTTATGCTATCTAGTCTCAAGTTCTCGACCCTTAGCAACCTCCATCTCTTGAATGATTTCATTATTGTGCTACCTAGGACCAACAACTTAGCATCTGTGCTTTAGTAGACATTTCCTTTATTTTAGCAAGGGCCCTCTTGTTCCTTGGCATAGGATAAGGTTGCCTCTACTTCAAGTATCCTTATCTCAGCTTGCCTTACCTTAGCTTCTTCTTTAGAGCCATTAATGAGTCTTACGATGTAAAATGGTAAACACTCGAGGCATGATTGGATTTGGTTGCAAATAGTGTATGTGCAGAGGAAGGGGGAAGGAAGAAGAAAGATAAAGGCACAAAGTGTAGATGTAAGTAGAAGCAATGACAATGGATACAAATTGAGATTTTCTAGAGTCTCATGTCCAAGGGCCCTAATCAGCAACATAACCGTCAAGCCATACCCATCCATTTTTTGCAAGTACTTTGTGTTATGAGGAAAGGCTAATTGGCTCTCAACCTCCAAACTAAGTCGGTCCTCCTAAGATCCCTCTAGGAGGGAGCTAGATTCATTGATGCTAAGGTTTTTCATGGTGTGACTCTTATTGTAATTTGAGGGCTCATCATTCCCTCCTTAGAGACATTAGCATCTTGGTAGCCCTTGTTGATAAGGATGATGATTTTTCCGAGCAAAAAAGGAAAGGTTATAAAGAATAAGATACCAAAATAGTCACCCGCCAAAAACAAAAAAAAAAAGATACAAAATAGTCATCATGGAGAGTGCACTGGTGTGGAATTGAATTCCTGAGAAATCTCTTGATTGCGTCGTTAAGGCCTAATAACTTAAAGCTTAAATAAACAAAAAGGAAAATAAAAAGAGGATGTGGTTACAGAGTCCATTTGTTTAATTCCCACAAGTAGAATATAACAATGGGAAAGTGACATGAACATAGTTATTTGAAGGAGAAGTTAGAGACACATTATAGAGGGAACTTAGATGGCGGCTAAAGAAAACCATATGTTTGTGATTATTTCTGAGACTAGTGATGCCGGTTAAGATTGCTTATGCTTCCGCGCTCTATGAAATTGGTATTTTCAATTTCCTTTAGCCGTTTTGCCCTTGTCTTAGTTGCCACCGCCAAGCATTTGTGTATTTCTCTAATTTGGGGGGCCAAGCATATGCTTATTTGCTGTATAAAGTGTAGTAATTATCATCGAACTAGGAAGTATAGCAAGACACTGGCGTTTGCAAGGGGTAGATTTTGGAGATATGTGAACTGTTAATTGTAAGAGGAGGGAGGAGATGTTTGAATGGAGTAACAGGAGGCCCCTTATTGCCAAATATCTTTCATGAATACTCTCTTAGTCCCTCTTTTTCCCCCTCAAAGACAAGGTTGGCTTCACCAAACATTCTAGATCATGAAATTTTAAGTCCATCCTTGCTTGAACAAGAGACCACCCCTTCTTGTGAAGCCCAAGCAATGATAAGACATTTTGTAAACTCAAAAAGGGGTTTGAGTATCCCTAGGATAGTGTGGTGTTCAAATGATGGGTAATCTTTTGATCCGATCTTCTATGCTGAAAGTAAATTACTCTTATCAAATGGGCTTCCAAGTGGTACGTGACATTCATCGGTATAGAGCTTTTGTTAGGGTCCTTGGTTTGTTGGCTGAGGGATTATTTTGAGGGAGTAGATGTTATGGGGCTTCTAAGACCTTAATTAGGCAATGCTATTATGACGCCTCTATTTTTGCAACTTACAATTTTATTTTAAAGATTGTATTGCGGAAGCTAAAACAAAAATCGAGAGTGCAGCATAAAGTTAGCTTTGCTCATCACCTAACACATGATGCAGGAGCAAACACTCAAGATTTGGCATTCATCATTATGGAACCAATTGTTCTTCATTTAGAAAGGATCTCCCACAAAATTGAAGATAAACGGATGGTTGCATTGCTAGTTATAGATGAAATGTACCATACAAGCTACTAGGCGTATATGGTGTGTGCATGGATTGCATGGAGGGCATGGCCACGTGCAGGGGGGAATAAAAGGCAGCTTGGACATGCATATTAGTTGGTTTAATTAATTAATTAATTAAGTAGTTGAATTAAAGATTAGCTAGAGAAAAAAGTAGCTTAAATCTATCTTTTGAAGTATATTCTATTTTCTAATATCTTTTAGCTAGTAGATGGCAATATCTTGTAGAAAGTAATCGGTGACCTTGGCTATATAAGCCATAGAATACACATTGAATGGAATTGAATTTGAGTGAAAATTGCAAGTATTGCTTATTGAATTCTGTGTGAGTTCATCTCAATTTTAATCGAATCTGTATGAACGATTAATCTTGAAACCCATAATCTCTTTGTCTGTGTGAATTAGAGATTTAGTACTATCTTTCTAAACTCCATAATCCACGCCATTCCCAACCATAATTCTCATCCCTAATTCATCCAAATCGAAACCGTAACCCTAACCCTAATTTGCAATTTGAAACCCTAAACCTAATTTATGACACCAAACCCTAACCCTAACCCTAATCCACAAAACCTTCTATTTCAAACCCAAATTGCCGAATCATCATCATCTTCACCTCATCATTGTCGAATCATCATCCTCATCGTCTCATCATTGTTGAATCACCTCCATCATTCTCATCATTGTTGAATCACCTCCATCATTCATCCATCACCATCGAATCATCATCATCTTTATTCCACCATATTCAAATATCTTCTTCAATTCACTACCTTTGAGTCTTCATCTTCTTAATTCCAACATAATCGAGCATTAGGTTTACATATTTGATAATTCCATATTCCTACACACATCAACACATGTTGAATGCAAGGCTTTAAAACGAAATAAGATACAACACCAACATGATAATCAGAAATATGATGTATTACAATAAACTTTTAGTTAACTAAAATACTTAAAAAATACACAAGATCCATAAATATGATGGGTAATAAAGCTCTGCATAGCTCATCTCACCACTCAAGCCCACCAAATACATGCCACATCCATCAATGCTCAAATACGTACTCTAAAAAATCTGCTCCCTCATTAAGGATCATCACAAGAACCCATGGAAATCAAGCATAGTGTAAGTACGAGCCCAACAATGAATAAATCATAATTATTCTTTTGACAAACCCCAACTAACACAGAACATAAAGCATAACATGGTACGGGGCACATGGGGTGAATAAGGAGTAAAGCATGGATTATAACTAAATATATAATAAGGCTTGTGACACTAAACATAACCATAAACAAGGTTTGAAATAAAATCATGTTATTATCCTTTCATAGGTGGTCATACCAATTTCAACATGATCCACTAATAACTTGAGGGGGGATACAAGATAAACTTGTTTGTTCATGGAAATCGATCCATGGAAATGCCACAGCCAATCATTTTGAAACCATGATACCATAACCACAACCTCAACATCCATTTCTTAGGTATGCATACCCTCAAAGAGGGCGGTAGATAGGCAAGGAACCTTATTGGCACACAAAGGTACGATGTATTATATACAACTACTAACTAACCTAGTATATGGCTGATACAACAAAGATAAGATATACTATATGCAACTACAACCTAATATAGGTAGCTAACACAAGGGAGACTATATTTGCTTACCAATTGATCCAATATAGATAGCCTTAAGGTGAAGTATATACAACCACTAGCTTACCCAATATAGATAGGTAGCTATTAAGGTGAACCCAATGTGAATTATCATTACAATGAAGATAAGGTACTCTATACAACCACCGACCCAATATAGATAGGTAGAGTAGCAATGATAAAGTCAATGATAATGTGGACTGTATACAACCACCCGTTGATCAATATAGATAGCTAGCACAACAATGATAAAGTGGACTATATACAATCACTACAAGACATAAGTAAATGTATGCATATTTTACATTTCTTCACAATATATTCCTAAAATCGTCATCGTCATCATACCTTATCATACATCATTACATATCCTCATTTATCATTCTTATATCTTTCTGCTCTCATCAACTAATTTTCATTCCTTGAAATTATAACCATATCCACCATAATATATGAATTTGAAACCCTCATTACTCTCCTTATTACCTTATTTCTATTTACATAACATCCAATTTCAGAATTTCCAACAAAGGCTACACCAATCAACATCAACAACTATAATGGTATCCCCTTGCATGATCTTTTACAATCTATTACAAGCTTGCATATTCAATTTATATATGTATCAACACAATAATCACTTAAATATCCTCATATATAATTTTATGTTTTTTCTTTTAACCCACCATCAACTTGCAATGAACTACCAACTATATATTGTAGGAATAATAATAAGAACCAAAGCTACCCATTTTATATCATTCCAACAACCAACCATATGCGCCCTTTTCTATAGTGAAATTTGCTTGATTTTACTACAATTTGTTTAAACAGTCATCAAAACAACATACAAAAGCATTATAAAATGACAAGGAGTGGTAAAAAGAACAACGATATAATATACTTAAAGGTTAGTTGAGGAAAAAAATGATAGAAATAGGATGATTCCAAAATACCTTATCGTGAAAATTAATAAACCAAAAACTAAAGCTATGTAGATTAAGCCCCTGTTTGGTTTTACTTATTATTAATAACTACTTTTAGATAAAAACTACTTTTATAAATCTACTTTTAAAAAAGTACTTTTATAAGTAAAATGTATGTTTGTTTTAACTTTTATTACATAAGTGATTAATGCTAAAAAACTACTTATTGTATTTTATTAGTGTTTGGTTTTCATTTTCCTACAAAATTACTTTTTCTTTTCCATCTTTAGTTTTTATCTTCCTATATATATCTTTTAGTAATAACTACTATATAAATTATGTAATATTAAATATTAAAAAGCATATTAAACATTAACAAGTATAAAAAAATAGAAAGATATTACAAAGTACTAAAAATTATAAACTTATTAAAAAAATTATGAACAACCATTAAACAAACTTTATAAAATTCACAAACATCTAAAACTCAAATATTAATTGTAAATCAAAGTTTATATTATGCAATAAACATTATTAAATTTATAATAAGCATCATAATTTTATTGAAACTCAAAGTAGGCCTATTGCCTTTCTTAACCTCCTGAACACATAATTGAATAAATGTTTGATGCCTTGATTCGGTCCAATATGCAGTATTTGATGAAGATGCCATATATCCTACAAAATACAAATACACTTATATACTATCAATAGAGATATCAATTTAAATATATTATTAACATAATTACAGTCTACTTATAATTAATTGTATTATACTTGCAATTATAACCATACATTGTAGTTATAAATTTACGACAAAAGTAATATATATTACCTTTTAGATTATTTCGATTATAGTTAATAATTATAAACATACATTGTGCATCTCTTTTTCATTCACAAGTTAACATACGCAAGTTTCATCATCTATAGTTTTATTTTGCCATCTTTAAATTAAATATGGTTTAACTCAGCTCATGGGAACTGATATGAAGTAGTAACACCAGCCCTATAAGTTTAATATGTTCGTCAAGCTTCATGTCATATATACGAGCTTCAATAATCAGCTGGCTATTTGACTCAAATACTCGAACCAAACCTTCCAATTCATGCTATTATTTATCTATCATCCATGCACTCGACTTTTTATCTGCCTTCAGCTACATTTTCTCCTTAGCGCATATATCATCTAGTGGCACTAAGAGTCGATCCTACATCTAAAAGTTGTGGCAGAGGCTTTCTTGAATATCTTCTCTCCACCTTGTAACTCCTGCATTATGAAACTAGTGTACCCACCTGTTGCATATATCTCAAGATCTCACGCTGCAGGTAAGAAAGATTGTTCAACAGAGCAGAATGCATCACATTCTTTACCAAGCCTTGTTTTGGGCTCAAGGATCAGTCATCACTGGAACATTTTCCCCTCTTCCTGCTAGGCACATTCACATGAAAAGTCCATCACAAAACATAAAGGCATGGTATAAAAAGAACCATAAGCGTTTTCATTCTTAACCAGCTATTATGCACATAATGTCAAATTAACAGAGGGGGCATGATTTCGGGAGCAAAGGAGAATACCTGATTGTTTTGGCTTTCTAAACATGCAGTATATCTATGTACAGTGAGTTCCTTCTCATATGTTTAGCACAATGGGCATCCTTTACAAGACAAGTTCAAAGTCTTGAACATAAACTTACTGATGAGAGCACTCTTGGTGAGATTGAGATTTATGAATTAAAGTGACCAATCACCTCCTGATTAAGGCTTGGAGGGAAAACCACCTCCTGCTCCTTCGACTGATCTTGTTCTGAGCAATATACATGGTTACCGAAAAATAGACGGATAACGGCCAGTAACCGATGGCTCTGAGTAGTGCAAGGATGTCGTTGAAAAACGGCGGTGCCATTGCAAGTATTGTCGCCAGTATCACATAAATAGTCCTCCATACCAGCCTCAGCAAGTTGATCCTGAACCTCAGTTTTTTGCTGCCGAACTGTGTTTTTCCTGTACTATTTTCCCTTGAGGGCCGGCAACATTTTCCCGAAATTTGAGTCTCTTGAATGGTTTTCTGATGAACTGGAACTACAACCCTCTTGGTTCGATTTGTCCTAGTAATTTCATTTGCTCCCTCCTGAACTTCCTAGTCGCATACCACTTTCCACCCCGCCAACCCAAGGAATACCTGCATCAGGAAACGCAGCAAACTGACATGTATGAGAGAGTATGACCATCCATCCTAAGCTCTTGACCTGAGAGCTGAAAGGTCAGCGAGAGATAAAATAAATAAAAAAGATTCACATAATCGAATAGAGAGAGAAAAGAGGCTTGCTTTAACATAGGGGCCAAGGCAAAGGTTACTATCAAATTCTGTCAATTCCTTTCACCAAAACCAATCCCGAATACAGAACACAAAAACAACTAATTTGAAAATTTACGGGAAATTATACAGGCCAATTAACATGGAAACTATGTCAACAGGAGGAATATCTTTTCTCTATATTGAAAATAAATGAGTTGTTTTCGGGTCATCGGACTGTTCAAAAATGCTCGAAATGAAGCTGCCATATCGAACTATCTGCAATCAAAATTCAAAAAGAATATACTGAGACAAAACAGACTAATCAGGCAGCTTCAACACTGCGATCCCCAAAACCGTACAAAAATCTAGCAAGATCGACCGTCGGTTGATAACATACCCGTAAAGACCAGGCCGTCGATTGAGATTAGCCGGAGCCGGAGATGAGGGGGAGATAGAGGAGACTTTCGGGGCTGGACGGCTCAAGTTTGTCTCGGTCCAAAAGAATGGAGAACTGCAAGCAAACGAGGGCGAGAGAAGAGAGCAGGCATGCCGGTCGAGCTCGAAATTTTTTTGAATGCCTCAGTAGAGAAGAAGCAGAAATGCAGAGAAGCGAACAACCGAAAATGGAGGAGGAGACACCAGTCAGGTGTTATTTACGACTTTTGATTTTAAACAGAAGACGTGCCGCGTGGTATATAGAAGTTATTTTTAGAAGTAGGTAAAAATTACTTATTGATTATTACTTTTAGAAAGTAATTTTTCCTAATTACTTTTTTATAATTACTTATTAAAAGTAAAACCAAACACTTATTTTTATCTATAATTACTTTTAATAATTAATTATACAAAAAACTACTTTTGTTAAGTTAAAACAAACAGGCTCTAATTCATAATGAACTTTTATAAACCAATAAATATATCTATACATATAAGTATGTTCATCATTCAACACATAACTATTATATGATGTCAATCTTGAAATAGAATATATTGGTATGTTACCAATAGGTTTAAACCTCATTTATACTTAAAAATGAAAGATTGTATAATATAAGGAAAGAAGATATTTTACATAAACTAATTGATAGTATGCGTCCTTATAAATGTGATAAAGTTATAGGAGCCAAATGTATATTGCTATACGCTCACATTGTATAAAAAAGAATAACACTTTAAATGAGACATAATAAATTAAATGAAGAATGATAACCTGGATTTATGTGTGTGTGTGCGCGTGCATGTGTGTATATGTGTGTGTGTGCGCGTGCGTGTGCATGTGTGTATAGAGAGAGATCGAATTTGCAAAATTGATACACATGATGAAATTTAATAAATCAAACATATATGAAGATGCTTATAAATCAACACATATCATCGGTTATTAAACATAAAATAGAAAATGCTCATACTATGCTAATATACGTAAAACATAGTTACCCTAGAACAAAAGAAAATCTATACCTAAAAGAATTTACTTAAAACAAATGCTCCAAAGGAAGGAAAAAAATCCTCTTGATCTGTTTATTCATTTCTTACTTTTCATTTCTCCATATAGTTATTATATTCTTTTTAACCGAAAAAATAAAATAAAAGAGATGATAAGCTTGAGCTGATTCCCTAATATTTCAAACCCAACCACGCAAGTTGAAAAGGGCAGAAAAAGAAAAGGATCGTGAGCCCACTGCCTTTCAATGTAAACTAAATTATTATTATTATTATTATTATTATTATTATTTTATTTTATTTTTTATTTTTTTACTTAAAGCCTTGCAGATGCATCACTATCGCCCTTCACTTAGTCCTACTGCATAGTAGAATACTAGTAATAATTAAATAATATTACTATATAGCAAAATATCAATTGTTATTTTAGATAATAATTATCTCTATAAAAATCTTAAACGAACCCAACTTCATTAAATTTAAAAATTACTTAGTGAATTAAAATTTTCTTATGGAATTGCGGAAAACCTAATAAGATATCTGTAGCAAAACATAATATTATTCATAATCATTCGATAAATATAAATAAGAAATGTTAATAATATTAATTATTGGAGGAATACCAATAATGATGGAAAAATTATCATAAAATCATAATATTAGTCACCTTATACAAGGTTGGCTAGAGGAGTTAATAACAAGTATGATCGTAAGTCAAATAATTGGGTTTGATCCTAAAATTCTTTTGCTAGGCAATAACCAAAGATGATATTAATAGCAGAAGAATACAAATATTAATGGTAAGTAAATAAATTTTTTGGGTTGGTTCAATTATTAAAAATATTGCAAATAGACAAATTAATATAAGAAATCTCAAAATTATTTATAAGTATTTTAGATACCCTATCTATTAAACAGCTAATATTAGGAGAATCAATTGTAGTAATAATAATAATAAAAAAATCTTAATAATAATAATAACATTTAAAAAATTATCAAATAATACATTATAAATCTAGTATCGCCCACATAATGCTGGTAGAGTAATGTAACATAAAATTTTATGTGCTCACATTATTTTACAATGCTTTAGGAAATTAATATTGTTAAGGAAATTTTGTAACAAAACCTGCTGGTTTGCAATAAATTACAGTACTTAGGAAAATATTATTCAATTCACATTTTATGCTATTAACAAAATTATTATTATGTTAAAATTTCTAGAGTTTGACAATAATTTTAAACACTTGCAAAAAAGTGATTATCATTTGAACCCTTATAAGGGAACTATCAAGAGATAATTCTTATTATGAAATCATCAATTCTGAAGACAATTTATAATGCTTAAAAAAAAAATATTACATCATTTATACCATGTCAAAATAATATTTATACTACTTTAGGGTTCAGAAATACATGGTATTGCAGCTATCTTATAAGGCCCATCACTGGTTAGCATTGGGTACAATGATTTCAAGCAAGGGTTTCATGCATCTTTAACACCCTTGCAACTTCTATAAATAGGGGTCCCTCTCCACTAGAAAGAGGGACATTCTTCCTAACTAAAATTAGACACTTTTTATTTATCGATATCTTGTATTCTCTTTTTCTACTCTGTTAATCCTTTTGCCTCACAACACCTCTGTAATCCTTGTGCCCCTCAGCACCTTGCTAATCCTCAGTTACTCTGAAACATCAAAACTCATAATGAAGCTCCATTTTCCTTGCACTCATGGTCTGGCCCAGCCCCCATTTAGAATTTCTGTGACAACATTTTCTTATATTGGAAATGATTTATGCTATGTCTTTTTTTTTTGGGTTAATTTGATTCTCCGCACTACAATAATATAACTAACTATCAAAATATTTGGATTTAGATTTTTCATTTTTTTGTCAATTTAATGTTGTGGTGAGTCTGACTATGTGATTAATAGTAGTAATTAACTGAGGAAATTGTTGCTTTTGATCTAGATTTTAGTGGGCTGGGTACTGCCAATTCTCTGCTGTGTTGTTTGGTATATGCTCTAATATAAATCAAATCAACACTATATTTTTTCTTCTGATGCTATGCTCAAATAACTTGTTTGATTATCTATGGACTGCTAGTGTCACTCTGGGATGTTTTCAGATATTAGCCTGTCGTTGGCCTAATTGACGTGTTCTTAGCACTGAAAATATTAGGTTCCATCATTACTTATCATGGTTTGTCAATGACGCAGGTCACTTAATTTCTAGTAACTATGTTACATTGATGTTGGTATATTGACCGAATAGAAGAATATGCCAAATACTTTTTATTTTAGTGTTCCGACAATATGCACGGGGTAATGCTGGGAGGTGGATTTGGTCAGAAATGTAACAATAGACTAGCAACTTCTCAACATTTCAAGTATGTTTTCATTGTCTCAACTCTCAGTCAAGACCACTAGTTGGATTTGGTACTATGTTAAATATCTGGATTAACGGGTTAATTTTTTAGGTGAATGTGAACTAATTTGTACTAAAGTTGTCATTTCTAGCACCTAATTTGTCAGGAAGAAATCTTTTGTTGTGTCAAGTGCTATTAATCAATGAGTACTCTCATATCGACATTTTTTGGGCAAATGCAGGGCTTTGTTATTTTCATTATTGCTTCCCCATTATCCCCATTTTTTCTTGGCATATGTAGTATCCTATTTGTTAAGAAGAAAAGTTTTTTGTTTGATTTCATTATGTTTGGCTGACACAGCTTTGATGAAGTTCATTGCTGTAATTGTGAATGCAGCGGTTACTATTAGTTTCATAGTTGCTGGAGCATCCTGTATACTCAATGCCCTCTGTTATGCTGAACTGGCCTCTCGTTTTCCTGCTGTTGTTGGAGGAGCATATCTCTATACATACACTGCTTTCAATGAGCTCACAGCATTTCTCGTTTTTTCACAATTGATGCTGGATTACCATATTGGGGCTGCGAGCATAGCTCGAAGCCTGGCAAGTTATGTAGTTGCATTGCTAGAGTTGCTCCCTTCTCTTAAGGGGAATATTCCGAGCTGGATAGGACATGGTGGTACAATGTTTTTAGGAGTTTTCTCAATCAACATCTTAGCTCCAATTATTCTTTTGCTTCTAAGTATAGTTTTATGTCGGGGTGTTGCTGAATCTTCTGCTGTAAACACATTCATGACTCTGACTAAGGTACCCTCATTAATTGGTTTTAGTGATCTTATGCTATTATGTACTTGATCTAATAAATGGGACTGAAGATAAACCTGCTGGCATCCTCTCTTTCAGGTAGTCATTGTCATTGTAGTTATTATTTCCGGTGCTTTGGAGGTTGATGTCTCAAATTGGTCCCCTTTTGCCCCAAAAGGTGTTGGATCAATATTAACAGGAGCAACTGTAGTGTTTTTTGCATATGTAGGATTTGATGCTGTAGCCAATTCAGCTGAAGAATCTAGAAAGCCGCAGGCAAGTCATCTTCCCAGCTGCTATGCTATATCTTGCCATTGCTCTGTGCATTGGTATTGTTGTGACCTAAATTTTAATTTGGTTTTATATTGAAATGATGCTTTGAATTCTTGTACTTGCATGATTGAAAATCAGAGAGATCTACCGATTGGCATCATGGTGAGCCTTTTTGTCTGCATTGCTTTGTATATGGGAGTGTGTCTAGTGATCACTGGGATGGTACCTTATCAACTGCTGGGCGAAGATGCTCCTTTAGCTTCAGCCTTCACTGCCAAGGGCTTGAAATTTGTTTCCATATTAATCAGCATAGGAGCTGTTGCCGGCCTTACTACAACCCTTCTGGTGGGATTGTATGTGCAGGTGAGTGTCATGATCCTTTTAATGAGCTAAACTTCTTCCCATTCAAGATTTCATCACTAAGTTTATGGGTTTTCGTCTTGACCAGTCTCGATTGTACCTTGGCCTTGGGAGGGATGGCTTACTGCCTTCTATATTTGCTAAAGTACACCAAACACAACACACTCCTGTTCATTCTCAAGTCTGGGTTGGTCTTGTTGCTGCTGTCATGGCAGGGCTACTTAATGTGCATGTTCTCTCACACATTCTTTCGGTTGGGACTTTGGTATGTTTGCATTTATCTTCCTGCATCTGATATTAATGTACTGTTGGAGAGAATTTGAAAGTATGCCTGTTTCAGACAGGTTATTCTGTTGTTACGGCATGCGTAGTGGTCCTTCGGCTTGACAATAAATCTGAAAACCAATCTCCTCGAAGATGGATTTCAAGATGGAGTGAAGGTGTCATATGCCTTGTCACAATTGCATGCTGTGGTTTTGCTGCCGGTGTAGTCTACCGTTTTGGGGCATCTTACTTTTTACTAACCATACCAACTGCGATAGCTATACTTGTTTCGACTGATCTTTTTTTCCGCCAAGTAAGTCTGTTTCCTTTTTATTAACCAAGCTAACTGTGGTAGCTATACTTCATTCTGGTATTCATAGCATTTATCTTTTATCGTTTTCCCCTTTTGTATTGCAAAAAGAATAACACCATAGATAATTGGAACTTTGAGATGTTAATTTAGTAACAGGGATAAAAAGTATGAAGCTGTAAAATAGATAGTGGCACACAAAAGTTGTCCATGCAATGTCTTTCTATTATATCCATCTGATGGGTATTCTTAGGAGGATTTTACTTGGATTGTAGAGGTCATATTCCTTACCTCAACATAAAAATATCCCTTCTTAAGCGTGGAAATTAGAAAAGGATTCTATTCATTTGTATGAGTTTTTTATTGTGAAAAAACAGTAATGTAAAAGTTTTTTGGGTCAATGAATGGCCATATGGGTGAGACGAAGCAAAACTTCATTGTGGTATCTGTTGCAAAATTGTCCACTCTTGTGCTTCTCAATATGGCTAAATAAGGTTGATTTTTTTTGGGGGGGGGGGTGGGTTAGGGCTAAATCTAGGAACTGGCATGGTGCAACTTGCATCGGAGGATAGAAATTGATAGAGATGGTTGGGTGTGCTCCTATGGATGGGCCTCCTGAAGTCATTATGTGTGTGTTCTGATTGAAATGACCTTCAGTAGGAGTGGGGACTTATCTCAAGACTTTGGTGAAAAACTGGACAGATGAAGACACATATTGGGAAATTCATCGTAAGCCTGTAGACTGGATGCCTTAACAGAATAAAAATCATTGGAGTAATCAGGTAATTACAGAGCATAGTAATGGAGGAACTGCCTGTCTAGGAGCCATCAACATGGAATAAATGGATCAATTCAAACATCTGGTCAGTCTTATCTGAACCCATCTAGCTCTATAACTCATAAAGGTAACTTTCTAAGTGTCTCAACTACCTTTAGCCTTAAAAATCCCTGAATTTGAGTCAGTGGCTTCGCACCACATGAACACATTGTATTATTTTACTTTCTATACACCCTATGTTGGGGATTTAAGGGTCACAATTGCTGATGGTGCCTTTGTTGCAGGAAAAGGGAACATCAGAATTTCTGATTCTTAACTGTTGTACATGTGCCTAGATTATCTTGTAATTTGTCGGTCAGCTTCATTGCTGTGCTAAATTTTTTTTTTTCATCTTCCTGTGCCTTTTGGGGCCTGCCATCGGGGAAGACGATTGACAGTGCTAAGGAGCACGAGGGACTCTACTACTTTGAGGATGTCAATGTTAGCATTTGCAAGCTATAGTTTAGGTTCTGTTCTCTGGAATAATGAACTTTGTTTGTGGCATTTTCAATTAGGGCATTCTAATGCTTCCTACTTAAAACAATTGTTACCCACTAGCTTCATGAATAAAGAAACATTTGGTTTACAATGTGAATACTGTAAGCTGCTGAAGCACTGTGCCGTTCCTTCCCACACCATCAATACAAATGCTCCACACCATCAATGGTGTGAGTTTATGGGCCCAATCGTTACCTCACAACATGGTTCGTAAATTTTATTGATGATCATACTCAGGTTTGTTGGGTTTACTTACTCAAAGACAAAACAGCTGTCTGCAATACATTCATAAATTTTCATAACATGATCCAAGCACAATTCCAACAATAATGTAAATTCTCAAAATAGTACTGTATACTTTAATTCTACCCTTGGAAATTATCTCACACAAAATGACATCATTCATCAAAATTCTTGTGCCCATACCCCACAACAAAATAGGATAGAAGGAAAAGGAAAAAAAAAATAAGCTTCTTCTTGACGTAGCTCGGGTTATTATGTTCACTTAGAACAGACCTATGTTATTTTGGGTGGAAGCCATTCTGACTTTGACATATCTCACTAACTGCATGCTTACCTGGCTATTAACCCCCTATAAAAGGCTTAGTCAAACCTGATGCATATTGGAAACAGATACCACCAATATATGATAATTGTAATTGATCTACACTAGAATCAAATCAAGTACAGAAGTTAAGAAAGAAGATTTCGGTGATTAGGGTTGAAATTGGTGGTTTAGGGATTAGCATTATGGTTAGGGTTTTGGGGTCCATTATGGTGGGTGTTCTATTGGCTAATTAATGGTGTGATTTAGACTTAATAATGGCAGGTGAATCAAATTAATGGGGGTAATTAATGCTGGTAGAAATCGTTGGTAAAGAAGAAGAATTAGTGTTAGGGTTTTTGGGGGGAAGGGATTGAATTTGGGGTTGATGTTGTGTTTGTTGATGGACAATTGTATGGGGTTATGGATGCTGGTTCAATGATGAGATTGAGGTAATTATGTGAGGGAAATCTTGGTTTAATAATGGTATTTCAGATGTTAAGAAACATGGCTATAGAGGAGGGTTAGGGTTAGGGTTTTATGAGATTGAAGAGAAATATATACTTGAGTTTGTTTGTGTCTATAGGTGTAGATGAACTTGATTATGAAGGGATATGGATGTGTTTAATTGAACACAAACTAGCTCTCTCTCAAAACCACACAGAAATTAAGAGGAGAAGTGTTTATTAATTACATAGAAATCACAATCAAGAAGAACTACAGTGAGTCAATTTGAAGATTCAAACTTGTATTCAATTACACTTGATGATATTCAACATTTTTGCATGGCTGATTTAAGTATATGGATTGCACCTCCTCTCATCTGAATCTTCATAAAAAGATAAGCTAAAACTAGACGATAAAAAACACAAAAATCTAGACAATTCGTCACACACACTCATGTTCAAAAAGATAGAAATTCTAATAAGATAAACTTTAATTTGAATTTTCTAACTAACATGTAACTAACTAAATCTTATGAAATAAACTATTATGATTAACCCTCCATGCCTCTCGGTCGTCATTCCTATGGACCATGCTTGTGGCTCATTAAAAATTTGCGTAATGATAATTAAGTCCCTCAGTCTATAATTAAGTAAATAAGCACCTTATTAGGCTCACGTGTTCTAATTTGATCCAAATCTTCTACTAATGTCAAACTAATGGGCTCTAATACTAAATAAGTCAACCCATGGCTTGTAGAATTTGTAGGACATGCATCGACGTCAAAACCTTTCATACTTTCTGTTTGTCCTCGAATCTTTTGCTCAAAATATTTGTATGCATTGATTTCATCCACATTCACCCTAAAACCTATTGTGAATTGAATCCTTGGACCATTAAATGTGTTTTTCTCGGATATTCTCCTTGCAAAAAGGCTATAAATGTTACAATCCATCCTTCAAAACAAATTTTATTAGCATTTTCACCTTCGAAAAACCAATTGTACTTCACTCAAACATCTCTTTAAGGGAAGAGTAAATAGCGTTTCTTGGAAAGTGATCTTTCTCTCACAAAAAACATTTTCCCCTCATCTATGCCACTAACAAAAGAAAACATTAGAACAAGAAGATACTCATATGCTCACAGAGACCAAAGTTAGAACAGAGAGGACCCCACTTCTGAGGCACCAACAGAGTGAGAGTGATGTTGCGATAGTTCTCAAACCATTCATTAACAAAGGTAACCTTGAACCTTCTTATTACAATTTTACCTATTGCTTTAAGAAAACTACCATGATCATGTAGTCTTCACCCTATTCTATGTTTTTATTGCTATACTTGATAGGGTAGATATTCTAAGAGACAATTATAAAACATTGAGGCATCCTGAATGGAAGAAAGATATAAAGGAAGAAATAAGGGTTCTAGAGAAGTATGATACAAGGAAAACAGTCAACCTACCATGGAGAAGAAAGGCCGCAAGTGGGTATTCACAGGGAAGTATAAAGCCCATCTTGTGGCGCTTTGACTTATAATTTTGATGTGCAGAATATTGACTGTAATAACTATAAAGCGGATGGAACTATTGAACAGTATAAAGCCCGCCTTGTGGCCAAAGCGTTTGCTCCAACATGCATTATTGACTACATTGAGACTTTTGCTCTAGTAGCAAAATTGAATACTATTCAAGACCTGTCATTTGTTGCAAATCTTAACCAGCCTCTCCAACAACTTGACAACAAGAATGATTTCCTCAATGGCATGTTGGGAAATGAAGTATTTATGAAAAGAAAAATGGTGTTGCTTGAAGTAATCTGGAAGCAAAATTCCACGCAGTTGCTCATAGTATTTTCAATGGCCTATGGCTGAAGAAACTCCCAAGGGAATTGAAGGTTGGTAACTCACGAATAAAACTCTTTTGTGACAATGAAGCTGCTATCAATATTTCTTTGAACCTACTGTGACATGATCAAACCACACATGTCAAAATTGATAGACATTTCATGGAGGTCAAGGTTGGTGCAGGAATAATATGTCTAACATATGTTCCAGCAAGTGAGCAGTTGCTAATGCTCAAAGGTGTTTTGTGACCAATCTCAATGATGTGGATCTTTCAGCTTGAATAAAGACCTCATAACTAGGATGTCTTTAACTCTAAATTCAGAAGTTGGTGAAGATCTAAGATGGAGGAAATACTCGAAAATATGGAAAAATCAAGGACAATAATCAGTTTTGGTAGGAAAACACAAAAATACAACTTTAAATATCTCACAAAGATGACATCCAAAGGAGCCTAATGAAAAGCTCACATAAAAAATCTCATTCGTGGGAAATCAATGAAGAACACACATAGTAATCTTTAAATATTAATATTCAATTCAACCTCATGTAGATGATTGAAGAAGAATAGGAAGCACCCACAAAGAGATCTTTATTAGGGGTTTAAACTCAACTCATACATATTTTTCATTATTGACGAGCTACGCCGTATAAAGGAAATTACAAGTCATAGAAAATATTTTAACTACTTCAACTGACTCCTTAAAAACTCCAAGGAAGTTAAGATTTGTAAATAACCTCTTAGCAAACTCTCAAACTAACTTGTTAATTATCTAACAAAATATACACTATTTTCGTGTGCTATTTATTTGTGAATAGTACAACCAACAAATTGTAGTTACATAGGATAAGGTTTGTTATAACTACCTTAACTTCCTAACAACCAGTTTGTTAGTCTTCATATTTCATGTGTAACTTGGCTCCTTTGGACTCCTTGAGCTGCCGTAGAACTGAATACACTTGTTAAGTACATTTTTGGCACATGTGATCTTCAGCTTGCAAGAAAGTCGTACATTCTTGAAGATTATTTCTAGAAAGTTTCTTAAGCATGTTGAACAGTTTCAAAAACTTCAAGATGCAATAAATAACAATCCAAGAAAGATAAATTTAAGGATTCTTTTGATGTTCCTGCATTATTCTCCCCTTGTTGAAATAGTTTGTCCTCAAATGGAAGTCTTGACTTAAATAACATTTTATCTTCAATGTATCTTCCAAGATGCTTCATTTTTTTATTTCATTAAACTATTCATCAACATTGTATTTATCCTTGAATATCCTCCAATGTACTCTCAATCTTGAAATGTGATTGCAAAAATTTAATTTCCAACTCCAAGATGAATAATTGAATACAAATCCATGAAAGAATCATCATTAGGCTTGGAATGCAATATGTAAGAATCACCATCATGTTTTGAATGAGATGAAACATTTATGTGTGACTTCAACCCATACTCACTAAATTCGAATCCTTGGTTGTACATTTGAATTCTCACGTTTTCAATTGGCTTTACATGCACAAAAACAAAATCATATTCAAATTAACTTTTTGCAACATACCACATAGTTCCTCTTCCTTGGCATTTACACTTACAACATCATCATTACTTATGTTCTCCTCCTCGTCTTTTTAAATTTTCTTTTTTCCTCCTTGATGTCATTACCAATAAGAACGAATTCAAAACAAGAAGATATCATCTTACTCCAATTGCTAACCCCTGATTTCATGCTTTCCCTTCATGGATAAGTTGTGGTGCTTCCCTCTACAATCCAGTGTTTGAAAAGGCTTAAGGTGCACTGAGGCGCAAGGCGAAGGCGCACGCTTGGGCGATGTGAGGCACCAAAATTACTCAAAAAAGCTAAAAAATGATTGACTAAGTTTTCAGAAAAAAGTATACCATAACAAGAAAATACTTAGAAAAATAGCAACCTATGAGTTTAATACTACTAATACTAACAAGCTACTCAAAAAACATCGTCCTCTATGAGTAAATCTTCATCCTCTAATGAATCTGATTCTAATTTTGACCCATAGCCTTCATCATCATCCTCCACTTCTTCTTTCTCTATTTCTTGTCTAGGCGTATGTCTTTGTGAGCTACTACTGCTGCCACCACTTGCACCAAATCTTAAGTTAAACCTCTCTTCATCAACTCCAGCAGCAGCAGCAACGGTCCCCCAATTCAAATTATCATCCTCAAAAACAATATCATTTTCAGCACCCTCTTCATCTGATTCTATTCTCCCAGTTAACTATTCATTACTTTCATCAATATCCTTCAAAGAAATGGGATCAATCTTGTCCCTCAATTGATATCTCTGAATCAAAGCTCGATTGTACTTCATATAGACTAAATCATTTAATCGAGATTGTGCAAGCCTATTCCTTTTCTTGGTATGAATCTGCAAAATTGGGGATAATTTACTTCATTAATTGGTCAAGGCATTTAACAATTAACAAGTTAACTTTTAAGTACAAGATAATGAGGTACTTACATGCTCAAAAATACTCCAGTTTCTCTCACACCCAGATGAACTACATGTTAAACTCAAAATTTTTATTGCAAATTGTTGCAAAGTAGGAGTAGAAGACCCGTAGGCTGCCCACCACTCGGCTGCGAATTTTGTTAATATTAAAAGATTTAAATCTAATGAAATGGGCATAACAATAAATAATAATAATAAAGACAAGCAGACATAAAATAGTTAAATTGATAGTTGAATACCTGGGGCTTTAGTTTTTCTATGCCTAATAGCCATAAGATTTCCGAATAAACCATCTGCATTTTTGTAAGCAGTGAGCTTCTCCATTATCTTATCTTGCTTTGCAATGATTGGAACCAATCTTTGGATGCACTGATATAAGCCACTCACCACTTCTTCATACTGCTCAAGTTGAGGATTATTATAAAAGAATTCTGGATTAAGAAAATGCCCAGCCGCATGCAATGGGCAATGAAGTTGGCATTCCCATCTGTTGTCGATAATTAGGAAAATATCAATGTGCTTTGATTCATTTACATTGAAGGTGGATGCGATAATCTCTTTAGTTCGATCCATAGCCTCATAAATATAACCCATAGCTGGCTTTCTCTCACCGTCGACCAATGAGTGTATGAACCAATGGTCCGGTCAACTTAAGCGCATAGACGAAACCATTCCAAAATGTAGGCATCAAAACAGTTTGGCTAGCTCTTTTTCCTCCTAATTCCTTAGCCCATTTACTAGTTACCTAATGAAAAAACAATTGTGTTAAAATCAAACTTGGAACTTTTTGTAAATTCAAATCATGCTTATATATAAGAATTATAAGAGAGTGCACATGTATTCCTAAATAGGTAGGAGTTGGGAGTTATCACTTACCCACTCTTGAGAGGTGAACAACTTCCTTAGGTTATCTCGTTGCTTGTGTATTGATGAAAGAGTGATAAATGCAGTAGCAAACCTTATCTTTGCTGGCCTTAATAAGTTTCTTTGACCACTAAAGCGCCTCATCAAATTTATAAGATTTGGTCGCTGGTGGATGAAACTAGTCATATGTATTGCTCTTTTGGGAACTCTATCAATGGCTGGAATTTTTGAAATATCTTCAAGCATCAAGTCAATGCAATGAGCTACACAGGGAGTCCAATACAAATGTGGATACTTTGCTTCCAAGAGAGCACCTAATCATTAAAAAAAGGGTATACACATATAATTAGCTCTTGCATTAATAAGAAGTATAAAGTGTCAAATAACTTGCACATAATTGCCCTTTTGATGCCCTTTAAGAATTCTTACCTGCTGCTACAAAATTACTCCCATTATCTGTAATCACTTGCACCACATTATGCTCGCCAATTTTTCTATAATTCTACTAAGAAGCATATACAACCTATCTCTAGTCTTTGAATAACTTGATGCATCCACTGACTCGATGAACATGCTCCCCTTAGAACAATTTACGAGAAAGTTTAATGTGGATCTGTGACATCTATCTTCCCATCCATCTGACATGATAGAGCATCCAGTTCTAGTCCATTCCTCTCTATGAATTTTCATTAAATCATTGGTTCTTTGGACTTATTTTTTAAGGAAAGGAACCCTTGCTTCGTAAGCACTAAGTGGCTTTTGACCTATTCCAGCTCTAGCAACATAATCCATTGCAACTTTGAAGCTAGGATAATTGAGAGTGTTGAAGGGAATACTGGCATCATACAACCATCGAGCAACATCTGCTGCAGCTTTTTCTCTTTGTTCCTTCTTGTAGGCTTCATTAATTGTACTTTGCTTTCCACTTTGAAGAGCTACTGCTTTGGGTGTGCAGAAAACATCCATTGGACCAACTTGTCTTGCTTTTTTGGCAACCGATGCTTGACTTACAACTGCACTCATTGGCCTTTTCCCTCTGGGGTCATTGGTCATAAAAAATTCAGTTTCTTGTTCTTCAAGGTCTGTTATCTTATCAGATTCATGAAGCAAATTCATTTGATCACGTTCACTTTTCTTCTTGGCCATGTACTCAATGATCTCTTATCTAATATGTTCAGGACATTTATTGCAAGCTTTTATATTTCGGTAACCTCCAGCAAGGTGTTGTTTGAGTCGATATATACCTCCTTTAGCAACTTTCTGACAGAATTTACAAGTCACATCATTTCTGTTATTAGGATCACTCAGAAATGCATATTTCCATCCCACATCACATCTACCATCACCATCATCCTCCATCTCTTTTACTGAATAATGCAAGGTCTTGAATGTTGATTGCCTAATGTGCAGCAGGCAGCAGCACACAAGAAAAATATAAGTGAAAAAGACACTAATCAATAACATACATAGTCACATACTAAATTAATTACTAAAATTACAAAGTGCTCTCTCTGTTTTTCCTTAATGCTCTCTCTTCTTTTTTTTATTTTTTTGCAGATATATCTTTGTTTTTCCCTCTTTTTCCCTAATGCTCTCTCTGTTTTCTTTTTGGCAGATATACTTTTGTTTTCCCAGTTTTCCTTGATGCTCTCTCTCAATTTTTTTTTTTTTACATTACATTAGGAAGAATACTTTGGTTCTTCTGGTTTTACTTAATTCTCTCTCTGTTTTTTTGCAGATGTAGTGGTACATTGTGTTTTTCTCTCTCTTTTTTTTTTTTTTTTTTATTTTTTACACTAGGAAGAAAAAATGTCTGCAAAAAATATATAAGACAAGGGGGGACCTTTCTCTTTCCCTATATCTGCAAAAAATATATGCAGATATACCTTTGGTTTTCCCTAATTCCCTATCTATTTTTATATTTTTGTAGATATACTTTTGTTTTTCTGGTTTTCCCTGATTTTCTGTCT
This sequence comes from Tamarix chinensis, assembly GCA_030549775.1. NCBI lineage: Eukaryota > Viridiplantae > Streptophyta > Magnoliopsida > Caryophyllales > Tamaricaceae > Tamarix > Tamarix chinensis. The sequence goes on from CM060181.1 coordinate 68,985,572, forward strand.
ATAATTTTTGCAGTTGTAGTGATATGATACGTTGTTTTTTCCCTCTTTTTTTGGCATTAGGAAGAAAAAATATCCGCAAAAAATATATAGGACAAGGGGGGAGGGGACAAGGAGGAGAATAGCTGAATATAGATAAAAAAAAGACGTGGAAAAAATATAGGGGGAACAGGGGGAAACTAGGCAAGGGAGAAAGAAAATACCTGTCTTTGTGGACTGTGGTGTGTGGACGTGGATCACTTGCACTTGCTTTCTCTGGTTCTCAAGTCTCAGGCTCTTAGCTTCTTAGGACCAAAATAACTACTTCTTGCTTTAAATTGGTGGTAGCAGACTTTACAGTCTCTGCAGCTTGTTTTTAACTTTTCCAAAGTAACTCTTGCTCTCCCCAATTCCCATATTAGTTGCAGAATATTTTTAATGCAATTAAGACTATAAATAGACTTACCTTTTTCCAACAAATGACTATTTAACTCCCCTAAGTCCCTGCAGTCTGCATGTAATTTTTTTTTTCTGCTGAAAACTTTTTTTATCCCTCTTCCCTAAGTCCATCCTTCCTATGTGTCTATTGAGCACCCAAGTTTCTGCTTGATTTTATGCTGAGGCGTGCACTTCATAGCCTATGCGCCCAGCGCCTCACTTGCCTAGCCTCACCTAGCACCAGAAAAGCCCCACCCCCCCATCGCCTTGCGCCTTGCACCTCAGGCGTGCTTTTTTCAGACACTTCTACAATCTTCTCTTGATGTTTGGACTTCATTTCTTTATCATTATCATGATTATGTCGACTAATTCGACCACTTGATCTTCCACTTGATTGACTTCCTCCATGATGTTCAACATACTCCAAACTATCATCCCATGATTGTAATGCTCTTCTAATCATCCTTTCTTATTTTTCATATTGCTCTTCCATTTGATTTGCCAAATGTTGAAGGTGTGTACTCATGGCTTCCTTGCTTTGAAGTTTTGATTGCATGGCTGTTATGTTTTGTAGGAGTAACTTACTTAACTCTTCAAATGATGCAAATCAAATGATATTTATGGAAGGTAGGATGAAGATCTTGATGTAGGATGAAATCTTGTTGAAATTTTCATGGGTTCTTGAATAGAAACGAATGAAAAAAATAAATAGAAAACCAAATGGGGTAATTCACTAGGAACAAGATTGCTTTAAGGAAAGTAACCTCCCGAGCTTTGATATTAAAATTCGATGTTGATCCTTAAGCTTGAATGAAGTCCTCATAACTAGGATGTCTCTAACTCTAAATTCATGAGATGGTGAAGATTTAAGATGGAGGAAATACTTGAAAATATGGAAGAATAAAGGTTGATAACCAATTTTGATTGGAAAACACAAAAAGATAACTTACCTCATGAAGATGAGATTCAAAGTGATGTTGGTCAATTATACTTATTGGCAAGTATGCCGATCGTAAGTGATATAGGACTAATAAATTAAATTAAACCTAGGTTATCAAAATAAAATAAAGAAATAAATATTAATCTAAACTAAGAATTTTAGATAAATATCTAAACTAAAATAACTAAAATCTAATGAATATCAAATTAATTAATAAAAATTACTAAGAAATCTGGATCCACCTTTATCTAATTATAGAATTCTATTAGTCAATTACTTGGCTTTTTAAGTTACACACTATGTGCTAATGGAAAAATATAACTAACGTATTCTCTTGATCTGTGCAGTCCTATTGCCAATTATTAGTCTTGGTATCTCCAGTCAAAAGACTTGAATAAATGATGATGCTTTAGGTTCAATTAATTAATTATCCTCTCTTATTGTTGTAAAAATCATCTAATTGTTTTCACAATCTATTCAATTTTTATTTATGCTATTTAACCAAAAGTGAAAAATTAGCTCACTCTCAACTCAACTTGTTAAATGCTAATTAAAGATGAATGCTCTATTATTGAGACACAATTATGAATAATAACATAAAAAACATATGGTAATTTATAAATCAAGCAATCAATTAATTAAATAATATAAATAGTGGGGCTTTCCCATATCCTTGTAAAATAAAATTACAACATATTATTAATTAAAATAACATAATCAAATGAAATAAAGAACCTAAATTATATATAAAATATTGAATCTGAAAAGATTTGAATATAAAATTACAGAACTTCAGATCCTAAAATCGGACCGAAAAATAGTACTGTGCTATGATGTTCGGTGGCTCCTGATGTACGGCATTGAATTATTTTCTTCTGAATTGCCGTGCGTCTGTCGGCTGTTTCTTCATGGTGTGTCATCCTCTGTTTCATTGCGGTGCTATTGATGTATATATAGAGTAGTGCCCAATCATATCTTTTTTTTTTGTTTCCTCCCCCCCTTTTCATCTTATCTTTAACTCATGTGGCCCTCTTTTCAACTCTTTTTGTTTTGTTACTATCATCTTGTTGACTTTCTTGTTTTCTCAACTTGTGACCTGCATGTGTACTGTCATATTGCTCTCTCTCTCTCTCTCTCTCTCTCTCTCTCAACTTTTAACTTTGTAGCTGCTGGACCACAAGCCTCAAAAACAAGAAATAAAGGTTGAATTAGTGTATCATAAAAGTGTATCTAACAAACTTTTATCTGAAGCAATGATTCCAGCTGTAACTTTAAACTAATTTATGGCCCTGATATAATCAGATTTAAGAAAATTTACTAGAAATAGAATTTGTATATCTTGTTTTTATCATTACACCAAAATTTAAAATACCTGAATCCGAGTTTATACATAAAAGTTATGGTCAAAATACCACAGGCTGTCAAAAACCGTGCAAAAAATCACTTTAAGCTCGAAATAAATTAAATATATGAGATTATTATAAATTAAAAATGTAATTATATATAATATAAATAATCTCACATATTATTTAAATAAATGACCAAAAGTTTAAATTAAAAAAGTATAAAATAACTAAAAATATATGCTCATCACAAAGGATCCTAATGAAAAGCTTACATAGAAAATCTCATTAGTAGGAAATCAATGAAGAACACACATAGTAATCTTCAAATATTAATATTCAACTCAACCTCACATAGATGATTAAAGAAGAATTGGAAGTAATCACAAAGAGAACTTTATCAGGGATTTAAACTCAACTCATACATATTTTTCACTATTCTCGAGCTAGGTCTTATATAGGAAATTACAAGTCATAGAAAATATCTTAACTACCTCACCTAACTCCTAACAAACTCCAAGGTAGTTAAGATTTGCAAATAACCTCCTAACAAACTCCCTAAAGTTTTTATTATCCTACAGGATGTACACTATTCATTCGTGAATAGTAAAACTAACAAATTATAGTTACAGAGGATAAGGTTTGATATTATTACCTTAACTTTCTGACAACCATAATCAACATCAGTGTACGTTGTTAGTCTTCGTATCCCACGTGTAACTTAGCTCCTTTAGACTCCTTGAGTTGCCATATAACCGAATACACTTCTTAAGAACATAATTGGCACATGTGATCTTTAAGTTGCAAGAAAGTCATGCATTGTTGAATATTTTTTTAAGAAAGTGTCTTAAGCATGTTGAACACTTCCAAGAATTTCGAAATGCAATAGATAACAATCTAAAGAACGATAAATTTGAGGATTCTTTTGATGCTCCCACATCATTAAAATGATGTATATTTTTATGGGAAGAGAAGTAGATGATTAGTTTGAAGGATTTAAACTCGGGATTTGAAGATGTGTATGAATATATGGCTCAGTTTTAGGTAAATCTTCAACAAGAATGGAACTTTGATTGTTTCATGAAGATGGCAAACAAATGATTCTAATGAAGAACACACAAAGTAAACTTCAAAAGGATAAACTCAATCTCACAAAGATGATTGATGATAAGAACTCATAAAGAGAACTTAGATTTTTGTTAATCTCAACATATGAAAATCTGAATTTATATGGAGAATTCAACCCATATATAATAGGGAATAAAGTCCAACAAACTTTCTGGCAAACTCACAAAATTTGTAACAAATTCATAGCCCCCCATTAGCTACATGTGATAATAGGCGTAACTAACTCTAACAACCCTAACTAGCTCTACTAACTCCTTTAGGGTTGATTAGTAATCAAATTCAGCTCATAATGATTTTTACAATTTGACACATGCGTAAATAATACAAACGAGTATCATAACCACCTCTAACAACTTAACTTGAGCCTAGGTTGTTATGCACATGTAAAATATCTTATTTTGACTTCTTTGAGCTGCAAATATCTGAAATATGTCCTCTAATGTCTTAGCATATATAGATCTTCATCATTGCAAAAGGTCACATGTGTTGCAAGATTATCTCGAGAAAGAGTCTTAAACTTGTTAAACACTTCCAATATCTTCATGAAAGGTTTTAAACTTCAAGAAATGTGTATAAAGCTTCCAAGATCTTCAAGAAATGATTAATAAACTTCCAAGAAGGTCGTTTGGTGTTGAAATCCTAGATGCTCCTGCATCACTTATGTAATTCGTTAGCAAGTTGTACATGATGAACATGTATGATTCATCATGAGGGACCAAACTTGAGGGTCAGTGTCTAAAGTATTTTGTCAATAACTACAATATTATTCTTAACCTATTTTAAGGAGGAAATTAGGGATGAGAGTTGTATATTTTTAGCTAGAATATTTCATGTAATTGTGTAATTATATCATAATATTTTTCTTTTCCTAGCTTACTCTTGTATGTGTACCTATTGTGACTAAGTGTACATCATTAAACACATAACTTCCTTTTCCTCAATTCATTATTACCTACTTTCTATACATCCTCTCCTATTTCCTTGCTTTATAATGCACCCTTTCCCTATCGGAACTCCAAGGACTCAGGACTCCTGTTCAACAGTTGGTTATATTGGTCCTTGCACATATAAGATGATTTTGACCTGGAACTGCTCTTCTAGTTCGATGTAATTCATACTATGCAGTACAGCAATCCAAAATGAACTTTGTAGCACAATAATCCTTTTGGTGCTGCCAAATGTGTAGCAACTTCAGGTTTTCCAGATTGTTATGGTGGTCATAGATTACATTTTCACACCATAACTGATCCAGAGGAATAAGTTTTTGGTGAAAGATCCGTAGAGGAATACATGGTAGCCAATCGAGTCATATATTAATTTGCTCACCGAACATTTTTAGTAGTCATTAGTTACTGATTTTTTTTTTTCTACTATAGTCACTAAACTTTTAATTTGTCTTCATTTTGTCCTTGAGCTTTATGTAAATATCTGATATGTCAGGGACTAACTTGGAATGAATTAAAAAACTTGGGACTAAAATATAATAAATTTAAATTTCAATGACTATCTTAAGAAAAATAGTGACCAACTTAGGATGATCATAAATTTTTAATGATTAAAGTAATATTTGACTTATAGCTAATCTGTCATCTTATCATTTTATTTGTTCTCAGAGTGGCTTATAACTAGAAACAAGAATTGCTTGTTATCTGAAAATTTGGTGGAATAAGCTCTATTCTGTTATTCTGTGGATTGGTGATAGTGGTAATAATTTTGCTTTCCTTGGAGCAATGTAATTTGCTCTTCTATAACAACATATTAACATTTCTTCAGGATTGGTCTTGATATTATTTGTGCATCGTTGGTTTTCACACCTTTTCACATGTTTTTATTCACTCAGGAATACAAAGATTCTCCAGGGTTTTCTTGTCCAGGAGTTCCAATCTTGCCAGCTGTCTGCGTCTTTTTCAACATGTTCTTGTTTGCTCAGGTTTGTTTAACAAATTATTACTTTGAAATGGTTACACATGATCCTGAGCTGCTGTCTGACAAAAAATATTTTGACTATATCTAGAAAAGTATTTGATGAAAAAACGAAAAAAAAAACAGTAATATTTGTGCACTGAACCTAATGGATGCAGCTGCATATTGAAGCATGGGTGAGATTTATCATTGTCAGCATCATTGCAATTGGCATTTATGCCCTCTATGGTCAGTACAATGCCAATCCAAGTTCCAATGTACCTATCTACCACATGGCGCCAGAAGGACCTCGATAGTTAGGTGCAAGTAGCCTGTCTTATCAAAGTTCCCAGAGTATTGGAGGCATAGTGGCGTTTTATGTGTACATCGTGCCCTATGTTGAAGCTCAACAATTGGCTTGTAACCGCATGTTCTGATCTATAGCTTCATAAATTCCTGTGTGGAGATCTTCTCTGATAGCATTGGATAGCAGCAATTTGTAAGTTTGAACTAAATCCGATATAGCAATGAAGTACGTTTTCATCAGTCAAAGAGCTTGCACGATCAGTTATTCAGGTTTCTTTCATTCTTCTTGCCCAATGCTTTACACCTCCGGTCAGCATCCTCGATTTATAGGGAAATCTTTGTAAGAAACTAAGGGCTCGTTTGGTATGGGGGTAATAGGGGTAGAAAATTTTCTCCTTTATTTTGCATCTTTTATATTAAGTATTTAATAATAATAAATATATTTTAATGAAATACACATTTTAGATTAAATTAAGATCTAAAATGGGTATTCATTAGAATAAAAATATTTAATTTTAAATAGATTATATAAGATATATAAAATATGGGAATAATTTTTTTACCTTTATTACCTCCATACCAAACGAGCACTAAAAAGGAAAGGAAAAAAAATCAAGGCTTAGTGAAAGGGGATTTTTTCCTTTTTATTTATTTCATCAACCGGTGAGCATTATTGAATTTCTGAAGTTAAAGGAATTCCAAATATTTTTTCGTGAGAATCCATGATATTAATATTTGTTTTGTAAAAATACTTTGTTGGTGGCCTATAGATATTTTCATATTTAATCACTAATTAACCATAATAAGCCTACCAAACATACATCGCACCCCAATGAACTCTTAATTGGAAGGTGTAGCCACCCTATACGAGGAAGTTCCCATGTACCTAGTTAGCTATATCAATATTGGGAGCCCTCATATAATGTCTGCGTTGTCCAAGAAGAGGAGGCAAGATTACTATTGTGGGAAGGATGTGAAATGAGGGGTTTCGGGAATTGAGGTTTTGAAGAAAGATTATGGAGAGGCAATAGTGAGAAAAAGGTAGTGTGTTATTTTGTTAACTAGGTACCATCAATATTGGGAACCCTCATATAATGTCCGCATTGTCCAAAATGAGGAAGCAATATTACTGTTGTGGGAAGGATGTAAAATGAGGGGTTTTGGGAATTGAGGTTTTGAAGAAAGATTATGGAGAGACAATAGTGAGAAAAAGGTAGTGTGTTATTTTGTTGATAGTTGCCTTAAATGACAAGTGATGCTCTCTATTTATAGGGGTGGAATACAAGAGGGGTGAAGGATAGGGAAAATGATGTTCGTAGGCTTAGTGGTCTCTAATTAGTATCTTTATGCTTTAGCATGGCTATGCATTAGATAATTCATTGGTTGTTGGTTGGGCTATTGGATCAGGACCATGAATGGGGTCCAAAGCTATGGTCTACAATGATTCGTAGGCTTAATATTTGGTTTAAAAATATCAATATTGTTACTCCCTTTAAAATTAAATTACCCGTATCTATACGCTTTATGAGATTCGTTTGACAAGGGAAATATATACACTACTAGGGAATTGTAGCCATGGTCGGCGGGAGGGGCAGGGAGGAATTACAGACATAGCTGTTGAGAGTTATATACATGGTTGGGGTGGTATATATAATGTTGGGGCACGATTAAGAGAGTAGAGTTGGTCTCGGAAGTGTTGCTAGCATTTCTTTGTGACAATAATTAACTGGGTTTAAGGAAGTCAACCTTTCTTGGTAAAGGAGCAAGTCAATGAATAAGTTAGTTGATATTTCTTTATGATAAGAGTTGTCTGAGAGAGAAAAGTAAAAAGTAAAAGACTACTAGCATTTATAAAAATATAATTCTTAGGGCAACTTTTGAATTTGGTTTTTGGGTGAATTTGAGTTTTGGGCAAATGATTTTCCTTACATGTGTCGAGATTTATAAGCTTGAGAAAATTGATCCAATCATTTAAGAAGAAAAGCCACTTATATTTTTAATAACATTCCAAGTTTTATCTTCTTATAAATCGCCTAGTCACTAGCTCTTTGCATTTTCCAAAATTATAAGTTAAGAAATGATTGCTTGTGTCTCATGATTGAGCATAATTAATTGAGATATGGACTCCAATGCTTCAACTTCTCAAATTTCCCCAAGACAAGCTATGCCCCTATTTAAACATTCCTCTTATCTCTTCTGCCTTATTTTCTTTCTTCTTTCTTGCTATTTGCATATTTGAATCGTTGGAAAAATTTTAACTACCTCCCATTCCGTTGTTCAGGCCACCTACTACACCTCCATGACTGAACCATTACCAGTGCTCAACTGAACCATTCCCAACAACGTGGCGCTGATCCAACCATCGGCCTTGGGGCAAGCCAATGAGCTACTTGAGGGGTATATAAAAATATTTGCCAAGGCTCTCCATGTTAGTTTGCACTTCCCTCTGCACTCATTCATCAGGGAATTGTTCAACGCATGCCGTATTAATACATCCCAGCTGTCACCAAACGGTTGGAGAATGAGCACTAGGTTCCTCTACGTTTGTTAGTTGGTGGAGGTCTAAGTATAGATCAATTTATTCAGATATTATTTCCATTTCATGGGTCATCCTAACATTCATAGTTAATATTCTATCCAAACTCAAGACTAAAAAATAATTAAAGAGCATAAGACACCATTCAAAAAGTAGAACTCACAATACTTCTTCGTACGAGGGAACAGGTATCGGGACCTGGCAAAGTGGGGTCATCTCAATTCAAACATCTAAGAAAAGGCAAAGGACGCCAGAATCAGCTAGCTTGCCAGCGATGGAGTTGTAATAAATAACGCCAAAGTGGTTGGCAACCTGGTCCCTTAAAGAGGGCCAACCTAATATCACAAAATTATTCCAGGTGTTTCTTGTGTTTTTTAATCATATTGCTGATGTGCAATGTTTCGCCTAGAGGATACGACTAAGATCGGTTCCACAAGGATTAGTCGGGGGCATCAAGAAGCTCAATATGCATCCTCCCAGTGCTATCACTAGAATTGTGTTTGCCTCGAAACAGGCGCCCAACATGCGTCCTCCCAGTGCTATCACCGAAAAGGCATCACCCCCGAAACAGGCGCTGGATCCGAAACGCAGGGTTGACCCTACTCATTATATATATAACATCAATTTTGTTTCCTTTTACTAGCTTTCCACTCTTTCTTTGCTCATGCGGGCCGCGTCCGATGCTTCTAAAGCCATTTCTCCTAAGAAGGCCAAAACGTTAAAATCTAAGGATGCAACGGACACAGAGAAGGCTACCTAGGGAATTGTGGCCGAGACGTGGAGTCCACAACTAACCCACTGCTAGCTTTTACTTTTGCCCCACTATCGGCCATAGAATATAGACCCTCATCTAGGTGGGAGTCGAAGGATATTCAGGTGATGGAGATATAGGACTCTACCTAGGCTCAGGATCACTTATGGGCCAAGTTGACGGGGCCAGATGGACTTCCTGTAATCGACAAGCTTCTAGCCGTTGATAAAGATGACCATTCCAACCATCAACAAAATGAAGTGGGCGAAGGAAGCCGAGAAAAGGAAAGGGGAGAAGTCGTTATCCTTGATAGCCCATAAGATGTTGAGGCTCAACCAACCTTTCCCTAAAGAAAAATTGACGATACATACAGAATATAAATGTGGTTGATAAAATCATAAGTTTCCTTAGACGACTACTCTTTCTTTTTATTTTTTTAATTACAATCTAGATGACTGTATTGGCTTAGGACTTGATATTTCCCCCTGACATCTCTATGTTTGGGCGACTAAGGATGAAAAAAACAACATAATGCTTAGTGAACCTAGTTCATCGATCGATGAACACACCATAGATCCTTGGCTCATTGGCCCCTATTCTTTTAACATTACATGGACAAACCATTAGAGCCTTTCCTGGTGGCCTTGGCATTGGGGACACACCCTAAGTTGGCTTACGACATATACTAGCTTTATTTTGACAAATCATTTAAACAATTAGCAATCAAGGCAATCTATAATTCATTGCAATTAACATGTCTTTATAAAATATAAAATAAGTCTGTATAAAGTCAAGCACCATCTAGCAACCTATAATGGCAACTGCTAGATAGTTTACTTACAGATAATACTTTCTCAAATGTGTGGCATTACAAGAGATGGCTAAACATATTCCTTCATTTTTTTTATATAAAGGAGGCCGACCTAACTTGCTTAACAATCTAGTAGGGTCCTTCTATAATACCTCGTTTCTTGTGTTTTCTTTCACATTATTTTTTAAGCAAAATTTTCTAGGAGTGAAAAATGGAGGGTGTTAGAAATTGGTATAAAAGCTTTGGGTTTTAAAAAAAAATCCTAAGTGTTTTCTGTTATAAAGTTGTTTTCTCATTCTATTCCTAGTGGTTTCAATTTGAAGATTTGTTTTGAAACTCAGATTAGCAGTGAGAAGTGGTTGGGTAGCCTAGGTGTCCTTAGGCATTGATAGGATTATATGATCTATGTTTTTGTGTACCTAATGAGATATGATTTTTCTTGAAATGGATTTTTTTTCCAGTATGTCATAACCTCTCCATCAAGGACTACACAACTCAAGAATGCCTTTGTGTCACTTACAGAACTTGCTCAGTAATAAGCTCATCAACCTCCACTATCATCACCTCAACCATATGAATATACAGGAGGACATGTAGAAGATTGGCTTTAGAGAGTCACCAATCATCATCTGCTTACATATGCTAGTTAGGTGGACCTTATATAACTCGAGGCTAGGATTCATGATTTTGATCGTCTGTTTGAGGTAGATGAGTGTCCCCAACCTAGGAAGACTAGCATCGAGACATATTATCTTCGATCCTTTGCCGAAGACCAGTTGATGAGTCATTGAGAGCTAGGAGACTTAGATTGATAAGCTCGAGGAACTTCTATAGTTGTCTTAGGATACCGTGATAGTTTGAGAGTACTACACATGGTTTAAATAATTGTTGAGATCTGCTCCCATGGTGGCAGGTAGTTCTGAGATGACCATTTGCTATGTTAAGAGATGTATGTCCCGTGCCATTCGGAAAATGGTGGAGGTAGAAATGCTACAATGGTGGAGCTAGATATGTTCACATATATTTCCATCTCATATGAGTGTGTATGCACCACTAGAAAGCTTGTTCAAGAGTAGTTTGCATTGTCATCAAGGAAGAGGAGAGGTGAGCTTTAGGGTATACAACAACACTCCTATCATTATATTCGATGCAAGGTTGATCACCCAAGGAAAGATTGTGTAACACCCCCAAATTTAGTACTTAAAAATTTTATTTTAGTTGAAGCAATTATAAACAATATTGGGTGTTATGCCATAACTAATATAGAGAGAGGTATGACTAATACCTAACCTACATAGGGTTGTGAGGCCAAAACAACGCAAACATAAAGATTAGTTGTGGTTAACACCTAATCCAAGGCCGAGACCAAAACCATAAGAAACCGTTAGAAGTAAAATAGAGAGAGACTTTGAATTACAAAATAAAAGGTTTTACAACACATGAAATCTCAAAAGATACCTTGAGATCAAAATATAAAATTATAATAAGAGACACCAGATTTAACCCTAACTTTTGGACCCGAACCCAAGTTGCCACTAAAACCAACAATAGTATTAGTATGAATTCCTCATAATAAGTAAATCACAACACCTCCAAAGAGGTAGCATGCCCAAATTGCATGTAACATACAAATAAAAATTAAAACACATGCTTGAAGTACAAAGACACATGAGATAACAAGATATAAATCACACGTGATAATATACAAAATGTTAAGGACTCATGCTGAACAACCAACATACTTAACCATTTCACATCCATCCAAAACACATGATAACCACATCAAAAACCATGAACGAAAAAGTAGTGCATTAAGGCTCTAGTAACAACCAACCAAATTCAAATTCAAAATCAAAGGAGGGCATAGAGACAACTATAAACCAAACATACATTATATATTGACGTCATCGAATAAAGTCACTTCTTGATTATTTAATTAACTCAAGGGGAACACCCAGTCATACTGACGCAATTAAGTAACACAATAACCTTATGCCTTAGAACCTAGGGATACTAATGTATACTTGGTCATACTGGCATAATGAGGCAACATAGTACCCTTATTCCTCCTAGATCACATAATCTTTAAGTATCAATACCCTCTAGAAAGTTTAGATACCTGTTTAAAGTAGATATAGTGTCTTGCTAAAGCATTGAGACACACTAGCGAAAACAAATCGAATCGAGGGCTAAATTCGTGCTTAGGGTAGCTACTCCTAAGGAGTCACCAATCTCAAGCTCGAGGTCTTCCACTTAAAATACTAACATTTTATGAGGTGATCAAAATTTTCACATAGTGCACAAACATTCCATTTCCATACATAATCAATTTTCCTTTATTTCTAATTATTCAAGTAAACTCTAAGGTTGATAGATCAAACCAAGTCAAATACAATATTAAGGTCACACTAAAAATCTACTAAGGTTAACCTAGTCCCAATTATTCACCATTAGGAGCATTTTTGTCGAACTGACCAAATTGCCCTCCAAATTCTAATTACCATTTCTTCCACTTTATTACCAAATTCATTCTTACAAGTTATTTGTCATAAAAAACCTAAAATATAATGATTAAAAATAATTGATCATACAAGAAAATTCTATATTATGATAAAAGACAATATTACCCCCACGCACGAATATAACATAATTCACATATAGAACCTTCACATGTATTTCTAAAATATTATAATATATTCACACTGATTCCACGTAATAATTTCATATACAAATCATGATACATAAAAATTAAGTTTCTACCCCTAGAACATGTGATACAAAATTGTCACAATTTAGTCATATTTATGCTCTAAAATGAACATGTTTTACGTCCAAATCTATCTAATATGTACAAAGAATATATATTAAACTCATTAGTATATCCAATATAAGGCAAGGAAAAATTTTCAATTAAATACCAACCTTAGACATGTGTATTATCTCTAGCCATAATTTATATAACAACATAGGCATATATCCTCATTTTTAAAATACTACTAAGGCATGCATGGATTATTAATTATTAACATGGAAACATATATTATATCATATGTCACCAAGTTTTAAACAAAAAATTAATATTGTATGCTTTTATTTTCTGGTAAAGATGCAAAATTTTCAATAACATCAACTTTAACATGATTTTTATTCTAAAAAATAAACCTATCATATTTACACCCAAATTTGTATCATTTATGGAGTATTTGGATTTACCTCCAAGCTACACAAATTGTACCTTAAAAATATCTCTTCCAATGACACCTTTAGCAAATTGGAATTACATAAAATTAAGAATGTAATCCACATAAAATATGTACATATTAGTATCTATACCGAGATAAAATTATTAGATAGAAATTAGCATGAACTATATATAAAATAATATAGGAATTTAAAAATAAGGGTAGTGGGTGTGTAGCATAACCATGCATCATACTCACACAAGGAAACCAACCGGGCTTAGGCTCAGTGCAAGGGAGGATGGGTGCTGGAAGTGGAAGGCCGATAAAACTATATGCACTACAGAGGAAATAAGTGCACATGTGTAAGGAGGGTAGTGGCTTTTATGGTCAGTTGATAAGGCAAGAGAATGAACAAGAGGATGATGTTGACTCAAACTTGTAAAGGTAGTGTACGTTGTTGGCTATTATTGGTGCTTGAGTAAGGTGACCACGACTAGGAAGGCTAGAAGTGTGGTGGAAATAGAGCAAGGTGATGAGTGAGAAAGAGAAGAAACAAGCCATATAGGGTTGAGGTGTTACACATAAATAAATAGAGAAAGATGTAGCATGGAGAGTGGCAAATGGATGGGGGGGAATAAAATGAATGAAGGGTAATGGTGGAGGTTGTTAATCAACAACAAGGGAAAATATGCTAGAACAGTGATAGGGATGGTGTTTGTTGCTCGATGGAGGGATCGACTAGCTGGTTTGATGGTGTAGTGGTGGTTGACAAAATAGCTGGTGGTGTGGTGGTGGTTGCTTGATGCTACTCGAGCAAAGAACTTGACCATGGATGCATCAAGGTGGAAGTAGATAGAGTAGGGAAATGGCCAAGACAAGGAGAGGCAATAGTGGGTGGGTGGTGACTACTTGGTGAAGGTTGTGCAGGCTATATGGCTACTCGGGCAAAGTGGTTCAAAGGATAAGATCAGTAGGTGAGGTAAGGAGTAGGTCAAGGGAACACAAGAAAGAAGAGGGAAATTAAGTTTATATAGGGTCAAAGATGGTTAGAGAAAAAGGAAATAAAAATGGATGCAGAGCTATGATTGAGGGGAAGAGAAATGAAAGAAAAAAAAAGGGAGATGATGATGGTGGGTGTTCAGATAGAGAAAGAAGGAAAATAAAGAAAAAGAAATAGGGGATAATTAGATAGAGAAGAAAAAATAACTACAAGCTAGTGTGCGAATAGGGAAGGAAACAAATTCAATTGTTGGTGAGGCATGCGATGGTGATGGAATGAAATGAAGTACGGTTGAAGGTAAGAAGAAATAACTAGGCAGGGCATGTTAGGTGAGGAATTAGGTGATGGTGATGGAATGAAACTGCGTAGAGTGCAAAGGTAGGGGCGTGATGGGTTTAGAAGTCATGTAGGTAGGGGATAATATGCTATCATAGACACTTCAAATTAAATCCTAAACACATAGTAGTTAATAGTGAGTAGGAGTATACCCAAAGAAGACTGTAATTTAATTCATAAAATTTTATTATCATATAAATTTCCTTGATTGCTAATTGATTAAAAACTAATTATTAATACTGAAAAGAATAAAGTACCAATTAATATAATAACTGAATAACAATAATGGGATAATTGGGGTCAAAGGACATATTCAGCATGAGGATAACAACCGATCATTGAATAAAATGGTTATGTAGTATTTCTAATGTTAACTATGTTTACTTCCTAGAATCCCCTTATGAAAATAAACCAAGGTCTTCTTATGATTTATTATCTAACCAAGGGACAACCTAGGATAAGATCTCTAGATTAAATTAATGGAAACATTAATGATTAGGAAATAGCTAATTAGAACAATAATTATAGTATGCTCAAATCATGTAATTTTAAATATTAATAAACATAGATTAAATCAATAACCAACTTGCCACTTGTGGATGTATATGTTAACAATTATTATTTAACTATACTATCCTAGCATTTCATGAACAATCAAATTACCTAGGTGGTCAATATAGATAATAAAGTCTTAATCTTGGATAAGTAATCATTAGACTCAATTTATTAATCTAACCTAAAATACACATAACAATAAAGTCTAATTCACATATCATGATTAATTATCTTGTAACCTTAAATTATCCTCCTACTCCATACTAATCTAGCCTAGCATATTAATAAAACCAAAATAATGCAAAATCTAAACACCTAAAAGTTATAAATTTAATAAAAAAGAGAAAAAATTAACAAATATTAAATTCAACTGTACAAAATCAAAAACTCAATTGAATAAATTAATAAAGGAGTTGCATTAAACATAATGATAATTAAAAAATGAATAAATAAAACAAAGAAAAGAAAGAACTTAGGAGATTACATAACGAAAATGCCGTATGATCTTTAATCCTTCAATTACACCAATTAAATAACTAAATCTAACAAAAGAAACCTAATAGTTTAGAAATAATTAAAAATAAAGTCAAAGTTTTGATGGTGGTGCTCTTTAATATTATATTTGAACGATTAGAAGTTGTATATATAGATAGAAGATTGTACAAATTAGATTAAAAATATGGTTCATATTCATAAATACAAGGCACCCATATTTTTTTCACTAACATTATACACATGGTTGTAATTAATGGAGCACGTTGGGGAAAACCAAGGAAATACGAGCTATATTTTCATAAATATGGGGCATCAATATTTCCTATCTATTAATGGTCTTGACTGAACTTTTTCTTCACATGACTTCTCTTTTATAGTCTTGCATAATGGTACATCCAATTTTCCATGATTCTAAGCTTGCTTTTCATATCATGTTTCTTTTCCTTAATTATCATCATAAGTTACCTTAATTCCATCTTTTTTTTTATGAAAAACTAGGAAAATAGAGAAAAATAAAAAAATTGTTTAATTATCATAAAAAAATATAGAAACTTGGGTCAATATATGCCAAATAATTCCATATAATACACACCTATCAAATACCCCCATACATGAACCATTTCTTGTCCTCAAGCAACACAACCATAAAAATTATGAGAAATTTGAAATTTCAAGTCACATATAATTCCCCCTTTCAATAGTCAATAAGATATATCAATAACTGACATATAAATTGCTCATGTTTCATCAGGATAAAAAATCATTTCCAAACTCATTTGAGGTTACATACATCATAACCAAGTCACCATCCCAATATGATTTTTAAGTTATCAATGTGAACAAATATGGAGAATTAGGCTAATAGATTTTCACTTTAGGCATGTGGAAACACTCTACTCTCATATGTCTTGGGTTTATATTTACTTTAAAAAATAACGCCGATGGTAATGATAAACCATATGCTTGACACTATTCTTGATTCACTAGTGCTTATAAATTGATGCATGCAAAAATCAAGAGGTATTTTATTTGGTTGTAATGGAGCTAGGGTTGAAGGTAGGATAAATTCTAGGATTGTGGTGCAACATCTATTACTAGTGAAGCACACAACTTTTACAATGTCAAATTTTATGATCTTCAACTTCACCTTTTCTTCAATGAATTTTTCTTTCTCCAATCATCACCTCTTATACTAAAAACATCTACTAGAATGCTATTTTTATTTTTTATTTTTAAAATGGCATTATATTGTATCATTTAAGTGTGTTTTATAGTACAACTTACCTAACACAAGGGTTTAGTGATTGACAATCCACCCTTTTGCTACACAAATTAGTACCTCAAGTATTTTTATTTTATTACTATTTGTTTTCAATTCACTTCTAGCCAAATAGCACTCACATTCCCCCATGTTGTGCTCCACTATCCATAGACTAAGGGACAACATATAATATGAATAATCAACTACATATGTTGGTTAAATATGAAGAAAATAGGCTTAAAAGATCAATATGGTTATGCAAAGGAAAAATTGTAATAGGTAGGGTATTTGGCTACGTATTTAAAAAGAAGAAAATTATGCCTATATCATCTTATTGTATGCAACAATATCACGTATCCTTAAAGAGAATAATGACAAGTTCTAGTTTCATAGACCATAAGAGAAAAACACATAGGAATGAAAAGTATATTGGATAAAATTTATATCTATCATTAAGGTTCAAAGGGTCACCAATTTTTTCTTTTTATTTCTATTAGAACTAATATCCTTTTCATTTCCATGATAACTATTAAATTTTCATGTTCAAGTTCTTCAGTAATGAGATTCAACCAAAATGTTTTTTAGAAGCATTTTGTAAAATAAAGTTTAGTCTTGACTACTTATGCACATGAATGTTATCAAATAGAGATTTCTCTATTGTCTATTCATAATGTGTTATCTCTAAGATTTTTTATTCCTTCATTTTTTTATATAAAAAAGTTCACTAAAAAAATAAAAATAATAAAATGAAAAGCATAATAAAAAAATTAAAATAATGTAATAAAAGAGAATAAAATGATAAAAAAATGGCAAAAATAAACAAAATAAAATGGTACCTCTCCTATGCTTAAAACATGAATTTCCTTTAATGATTGGACCATAGAAATACAAAGTCAGGGAAAGGGTAGGGTTCACTGGGAGGTTGGAGGGAAATGATTACCAGAGCCAAACTGTAGGTCATACATGGCCTTTAGCATCTGTTGCATCTGGCTTTAGGTCACTCCCATCCCATCTAGGTGCTCATGTATTGAGAAAAACTACTCATCTATGTAGTCTCGATACTGACACCACTATGGATTAGAATGTGAGAGGCCCTCTTGTGAGAGGGCATCCTCTTATGGGGTAATATCATCCCAGGAGAATGGGCGAGGAGGTAGGGGAAGAGCATTAGGCATCGTAATTTCACTTGGCCTAAGGGGTCTTTTTTTTTCACAAAGGGATAAGTAAACTAGCGGTAAGGAAGATGGAAGTAGTATCGACCTTTGTAAAATAAACAATACTCATTACCCCTCCTAGATATTAGGACTCCCTAGGCGATGGTTTTCCAAGTTAATACATTTTTCATTGCTCTCTATAGGCAAATCACATAAGAAATCTAGACCTATTGTAATACCCATCCTAAAATATTTCAAAATATATTTAAAACTATGTTAGTATAAAATAAATTAGTTTTGGTTTTGAAATGGGCTTGAAATTCTAATATTTATAAAAACTTCTGATTAGAGTCCAACTATGATAATAAACATGTTTTTCATTCCCTAAGATTATTTTCATATTATTTAGATCATTACATAATTTTAATTAGCTAAAATTTCCTAAAAAGCACCTTTGAGGCAAACTTTGCCTTTTTTTTCTCCCTCACGTCTCCCTGTCTCTTTTGGAATTTAAGGGTGCGAGATGGACTCTGTTTAACTCCTCCTGACTTGCAAACCCACTACCATACTAATTCTTGACTGCACTCAACCCCCACCATCCTATCAAGTAAACCCTCACTTTTCGGTGTCCTACACTCAACCATACATGTCTTATCTCCTTCTCTCTCATTAATTTTGACCT
Organism: Tamarix chinensis; assembly: GCA_030549775.1. NCBI lineage: Eukaryota > Viridiplantae > Streptophyta > Magnoliopsida > Caryophyllales > Tamaricaceae > Tamarix > Tamarix chinensis. The sequence continues at coordinate 69,004,368 of CM060181.1, forward strand.
AGCCTTACCTGTCATTTCTGATCAATTTTCATTCCTCAATTATTTCTCTTTCTCTCTTCTCCCTATTCTTTGTAGAAAATTTCTCCATGTGTTGAACTTCCCTTCATTCCTCATCTCATCTCTACTAAGAAAAATATAGACTTTTTTTTCTCTAATCTTATGTGAGCATTAAATTCCCTTCTCATCTTCTAATATTGGTTTTGTTTTTCTCTTGCTTCCCTTAGGTAAGGAAGAATTAAGGTTGAGAAAGGTTGAAGATTTTAGCTCTTCCTTTGACACCCTATTTTTGAGGAAAAAGGTGGTGGTGTTTTTTGTTCTTCTTCTTCTCCTAAATTTTCTTTAATTTTAATAAAGTTTTTAAAGATGATTTTTAATATTTTTAACTTTAATTCTCTTAGGAATCAACATTATGCTAAATAGTCATCAAGTAAGAGCTTTTATGCTAGAAGAATTACTTTAAGGTAAGGCGTTATTATCTTTAACAAAATAGGTTTCTATGGTGTATTGGGGTTACATGTATTTGGTGTATATATGAGCATGATCTAATTTCATTCCATGATCTGAGTGTGTGGTATGATTCTTTCCAAGTTATTATTGTTGGAATTCTCAAATTTTAAGTATAAAGTTAGCCATTTGAGCTTTTTTCATTTGAGTATGTACATTACCATGTATCTATGTGAGCCTATGAGTGTAACATGTATTTTTTTTGTGTTTTTTGACATAAAAGCATGATAGGATTAATATGGTAAAGTATGGTAAATTCTATTGTGTGTATCACAAGTTTGGTAGTGTTTTACCCAAACCAGTCGATCGGCTTTGCAAACCTATTAACTAGTTATGTTAGCAGTCTAATCGTTTGGAGCTTTGGATTTGTTGGTTGCAATATCAGTTAATTATTTGATAAACCAGTTGACTAGTATCTCGATTTGTGGTAAGTACTTTGACCATGTGAGGTATCCCGACATAGGTGTGGTATCCTATTAGGACTAACTTCTGGCCTTATATATAATGTGTTACCTTCGTGTGTACTAATGATGTAGTCAATATTCCATTCCTATCTAACATGGCTATGTATTCTAGGATTTTGATGGCTACTAATTGGTGTCCAGATCATTTTGTGGAGACAGTTGGAGCGTTCATAGAGGGATAAATTCAGCTTGAGGAGGCTCCGCAGCCATCGTCACTACCTCCTTTTTTGGTTTTGCCACTAGAGGATTGGCTTTGTTGGGTTGATATTTGTTTCCCTTTGGTCTTTGTGGTTTAGGACGACTCAAATGTGTTAGGGCATTGGTTAAGGGATTTTGAGAAGATCTTTGTGACCAATGGTTTCCTAGAGAGTTGGTAGGTGGACATTGGAGAATTCCATCTGCGTGGTCATGCTGATGAATGGTGGAGAGGTTAGTAGTTGAGGGGAGCCACTATAGATTAGTGGGAAACCTTCATCGAGATGCTTAGGGCATAGTTCTACCCTACTTGCATGAGAATAGAAAAGTATGATGAGTTCATGGTGTTATGTTAGGGGACGTCTTCAGTAGAAAAGTAATACAACCATTACATGGAATTTCTATGCTTTGGTCCTAAGGTCCACACTGATGGGAGGATGAAGTTTCATTAATTCTAGTTTGGGTTGAGTTTGAGGCTTCAAGAGATACTGGTGGGGACTCGTGCGTAGGACCTATGGGCCTTGTAAGATTATTCCTTAGAGGCATTGATGATTACTCAAGCCTATAGTGCTCAGTCAGATGCTAAATGAAGGTTTGAGGGAAATCAGCCCCACGAGGGCAGACCTTAGGTAGTCATTAGTCGGGAGTGGTACCCTACTTCGGAGGGTAGTTGTGTTATCCAGGTGTGAGGTGTTTCATTTTCTAGCAATGTCGTAAGAACCACTAAAGGAAAGATCACGTTGGGCAGCTGGTTTAATACCATGTTTGTGGTTGGTTGGGGCATTATGAGTTTGAGTTTTATATCATCAGAGGTAGTGTTCTATAAGGGCAGGCACATTTGCGGGACATGGTGATACAAACACCACTAGTTTAGAGAGCTTAGCTAACAAATAGTGGAGCTAGTAGGACTACTTTGCGGTAGAGGATGTAAAGTTCCCATGCTTTTCAGCAAGGAGAAGGCTCAGGCAGTTCTGTAGGATGACCTCTAGGCAATCATTGGAACATCATGAGCTAGTGAGAGGCTAATAGGTAGGTTGATGTCGTCACGGGTATGTTCACTGTTTCTTCCCTTCCTACTTACACATTATTTAACTCTAGTGCTTTACACTCCTTTGTGTCTACTACTTTCGTAACTAGGATAACTATGGTTCCTTATAATAGGATAAAGACTTCTATTATGCTCATGTATGGGAATAGAATTCCATGTTCTAGGCTAAATAGAGATGTGGCCTTAGTTGTTAGTGGGATCGAGATTCCAGTAGACCTCATAAAGCTTGAGCTTTGCGACTTTAATGTTATATTTGAGATGGATATGCTTGCAAGATATCAGGTATTGATTAATTACACATAGGAGTGCTAGGTTCTTAATGGACCATAGGATGCTAGGGTCTCTTACTAGAGATGCAAGCCTAGGCCTTTAGTGAAGATGGTGTATGCAGTGGTGCTCAATACATTAGTGAGGTAAGGGAATCGACTCTTTTTTTTGTAGTGTTTAGGATTTGGATATTAAGGATTTTTTAGTCAAGGAGATTCCAGTGGTACAAGAGTTTCTATATTTGTTTTTTGATGAGATCTCAGGGATGCCACTAGTATATGAGATAGACTTCAACATAGACCTTCTACTAGGGATAGAGCCAGTGTAGAAGGTTCCTTATCACCTGTCACTAACTAAGATAGCAGAGTTACATATTTAATTGGAGAGTTGTTGGAGAAGGGGTATATTTGACCATGTGTATCACCTTGGAGAGTGCTAGTCCTTTTAATGAGAAAGCAGGATGGTGGGTTGTGGCTTTACATCGATTACTATAGGTTAAACTAGGTTACAGTGAAGAATCAGTATCCTTTACCATTAATAGATGATCTCTTTGATTAGTTTCACAGGGCAACGGTGTTTTTAAAAATAGATCTTAGATCAGGGTATCATTAGCTGTGGATTGCCAAGAGGGACATAACAAGGACAACTTTTAAGATGAGGCATGGCCATTATAAGTTCATAGTGATATCCTTTAGACTCACAAATGTGCCAGAAGTGTTCATGGCTCTCATGAATCACATCTTCTAGTTGCATCTTGATAAGTTTATTATGATCTTTATTAATGATACTTGATTTACTCTCGGACTAGTGAGGAACATGAGAAACACATTAGATAGGCTTCAAAGTTGTTGAGGAACCATCAGTTATTCATGAAGCTCTCAAAATGTGAGTTTTAGTTAGACTAGGTAGCTTTCCTTGGTCATGCCATCTTGAGGGAACGTGTGTTAGTGGATCCTTAGAAGATTTGAGTAGTGTTAGAGTGGACTACACCAACAAATGTTAGGGAATTTCCTAGTTTTCTATGGTTACTAGGCTATTATAGATGGTTCTTTGTGATGATAAGTGCTTACAGGCTTTTGAGGAGCTTAAGAGGAGATTGACTTACCTTACCACCAAATATGGAGGGATATGGGGTGTATAGCGATGCATCCATGTTTTGTTTAGGGTGTGTGTTGATGCAACATGGGGGGTAGTGTCCTATACTTTTAGTAGTTGAAGGAGCATGAATAGAAATATCCTACACATAACCTTGAGCTAGCTATAGTGGTTTTCACCTTAAAGATATGGAGACATTACCTATATGGAGTATAGTATAAGTTCTACATGAACCATAAGAGCCTCAAGTATATCTTCATGTAGAGAGAATTGAACATGAGACAGAGGAGATGGATGGAGTTGGTTAAGGACTACAATTTGGAGTTAACCTACCATGAAGGTAAGGCTAATATAATAATAGATGCTCTTAATAAGAAGATTTTTCATACCTTGGGTTCACTAGTAGTGTTAGATTGGATCTAGCGAGATACTCAAGAGTTGAGCATTGAGATCATTAGATTCTGAGATCTTGAGATGAGGGTGAACACCCTTGATCACCTTGACCCTCTTCGATGAGATTCAAGCTTATCAGTGAGGAGATTTCAAGCTCAAGCAGAGCATGAAGGCGATATCTAAGGGTAGAGCAACATGATTTGAGATTTTTGAGGATGGTAGTATTCGTTTTCTAGGATGGTGGAGCATTTTGCAAAGCTTTGAGGAAGTTAAGAGGAGTATCCTTGAGTAGGGTCATCGTCTGCTTTATTCCATTCATCCTTGAGGGGAGAATCTATACAAGGATTTGAGATGGATCTATTGGTGGTCTTGTGTGAAGTGGGAGGTTGCAAACTTTGTGGCCTGATATTGGACATGTTAGAAGGTTAAGGTCAAACATAAGCTTCCAATAAGATTAGTTCAGCCATTGGTGTTCCCTAAGTGGAAATGGGATATTGTGTCGATGGACTTCATGGTTAGATTACCTAAGATCCATAGTGGTTTGGATTCTTTCTAGGTAGTGGCTGACCCATTGACTAAGTCACCAATATTCATACCGATGATGTTGCCATAGAGTAGGTGATCAGTGCTTATAGGAAGCATGTGGTTTGGTACAATGGGATGCCTAAGGAAATTATGTTAGATCAAGAATCTTGTTATTTAGGAGATGATTAGCTTGAGAGAATCAAGAAGGAGATATCTGAGGAGAGGACCTAGGATTTGAGATTTTTGAGGATGGCAGTGTCTCTTGTTCCATCCATCCTCGAGAGGATAAGCTGTATAAGGATTTGAGACAAATCTCTTGGTAGCCTCATATGAAGTGGGAGGTTACAGACTTTGTGGCTAAGTGCCTCATATGTTAGAAGTTAAGGTGGAACACAAGCATATGACAGTTTTAGTTCAGCCATTGAAGGCACTTTATGGACAGAAGTGTTGTAGTCCCATGTATTGAGATAACTCTAGTAAGACGCTTGTGTTGGGACTAGACATGATAGAGGACACTGCTAGGTAGATCAGGATGATTTGAGACCAGATGAAGGTAGCCTAAGATAGGCAAAAGAGCTATGCATATCTGCAGAGGAGATTGGATGAGCTTGAGGTAAGGGATAAAGTCCTTCTAAGAGTTTTTCCAACTAAGGGAGTGATGTGTTTTAGTCATAAGGGCAATCTTAGCCTCAGGTTTATTGGATTATATGAGATTTTGGTTGGGTTGGAGAGGTTTCTCATTGTCTTGTCTTTCCAGTGGAGCTTTTGCTCTTGTATTACATTTTCCACATCTCTTAGTTGAGGAGGTATGTGTCAGATCTATCAAACATCATTCAACCAGAGATGATTGAGATTGATGAGACTTTTATATATGAGGAGTGACCACTAAGGATCCTAGATTCTAAGACTCAAGAGATGCATTTGAAAATTGTTCTATTTATGAAGGTCTTATGGTCAGGTTATGGGGTAGAGGAGATTACTTGGGAGTTCAAAGAGGATATCAAGATAAAGTATCAAAATTTTATTGCTTAGGTGTATAACATGGGTAACGTCACCTCTTTTCTTGTGTATTAACCCTTAGTTGTTGCATTCTTTAGTTGATGGATTAGGGTTTTCTTATGTTTTATGCTTATGGGAGTATGTTTCTTTTTGTAGACTTAGGGACAAAGTCTCTTTTGTAGGGTATTGTTGTAATACCTCATCCCGAAATCCTTCAAATTGTATTTAGAATTATGTTGATATAAAATAAATAATTTTTTCTTTTGAAATGGACTTGAAATTCTAATAAAAATGTGAACTTTAGACATATCGATAGATTGTTTTACAAAACTGATCAATTGGTGCATTAGAAAAATTAACATTCTTGTTCTTAACAAACTATTCGACTGGTTTACCCAAAAAAATCGATTGGTTATCATGATATTTTAGATCCATTTTCAATTTTGATTTAAATTTATCTTTAATAATCATGTAAATTTTTAATTTGAGTCTAATTATACTAATAATCATGTTGTAGTGCTATGGATTATTTTCACATTGTTTAGATCATTATCTTAATTTTAAACTTTATTCTTTAAGGGGGTAGTACTATTTTCCTTAAATGTGTACATGATGTGTGTGTTGACATTGTTATAGGCTTTAGGGATCCAACCTCTTTAAGGGGGTAGTGTTGTAATACCTTATATTTTTGTAAATGTCTTAATGAGAATTTTGTCAAATTTTAGGCCTTTGATTTTGATTTAATGTTATGATTTGGTTTAGGACAAAGTTTGATTTGAAATCATGTTTAAAAATCGAATTTATTGAGCTCTATAGGTAAACCAATCAAATGGTTTCACGAACCAATTGACTGGATTGTCGTTTAAGCAAATTTTTATTTTTTTGACTAAATCGATCAGCTAGTCAGGGGAAAACCGATAGACTAGAAGTTGAACACTCAACTGGTAGACCAAAACCCATCAAATGATTTGTTGAACTAATCATATTTTTTTAGATTGATTTTCTAAAAAACCTCTTACACAAAAGTTGAACCTTACAAACCCATTCTAATTTGTCCCTAAGAAATTCTAGAGGTCGACTAGGAGAATTGAGGGTGAGAGATGGCCTCAACATTGTTCTCTTCCTCCTACCTCTTCTATACTATTCTGAGATCAATGCTTTAATCTCAAGCACAATTCTAATCATCTAGAATATTCCTTCTACATTAACCTTCTATTACTCCATTTGTGTAAGCTAATTCTAGCCATATTAAGCTACATTATCTAGAGACACCATTTGAGCTCTGGATAATAAGTAAGCAAATCCTAAACAAAATATGCCTATTTTCATCAACTTTAGATGATTAATTTTAGGGTTTTGAGTAGATTCTTAAACCTTTAGTACTTATCTTCCTTTGATCGGCTATCAATAGCCCCAGTCATCCTTTATATGCACCTTTCTTTCAGCCACCACCAAATTCTCTAAGTCTATTATTCACTCTCTTCCTTCTTCCCACACTTTGAGCCTTACTAATCTAGTTTCTCACACTAATCTGATCCTATTTCTAGCTCTCTCTTGCTTCAATTGTTCATCAAGGAGGAGTTAGATTCTGGAAAAATGGGTTGAGTGGTCTAGTTGAGCTTTCACCTATTTTTTCCTCGAGTGGTATGTTATTATTCCTTTCCATTTTTATGTTTGAAAATTTTATAAAATTTAGTGTAATGTCTAAGTTTAAGATTTAAGTTTTAAGGTTTTCAGAGCTGAGAATACCCATAGTTGGAATTTCTAGTGTTAAAGGGATTTTACCTGCATCAAGTAAGTGATTCTTACTTTTAAATTGTTTAGTAAGTATTCTTACATGTTAGGTGTTACCTTAGATGATTTTTGCATGTTGGCATGAAAGAATACAATATGTATAAGTGATTTGGATGGTTAGATGGCATGATTTGAGTAGAAAGCATAAAAATTGGTAAAAATAAGATATGATGATTTTATATTGAGAAATGTATGTTAATCTAGTTGAAAATATGTTAGGCTATATTAATACATGGTTTAATGTTGTTAAGGATGATTTATATGTAATAATATACATAAAATTTATGATTAGGTGTAGGGTTAGGGAAAATTGATAGACTAGTTAGGGAAAACCAATAGACTGGCTCCTAGAACAGTCAACTGGTTGACCCAACCAATTGATTGGTGAGCCTGTAGAGACCTTGGTCTTGCTCTCTATGTAAACCCATTGTCTAGTTAGGGCAAAAATGATTGATTGGTCTATGATGAGTTGACTGGTTTACCCAAATCGATCGACTGGTTTGAGGAAAGCATGGTTAGATTGAGTCAAACTAATTGGCTGGTCTACCCAAGCCGATCAACTGTTTATGCCAGACCAATCGACTGGTTCAATTGGTTTACATGATTTGTTTCTTTTTAGTTGGGTTATACTTTGAGACTATATTTGAGACTATACCATGATTATTAATGGGATAAAATATATATATCTTATCATAGATTAATGGCCTAATGAAAGGATTCAAATGGAATATATTTTCTGGTACACTCTATGAGTAATGTAAAGGCTAAATAGTTATTCCACTTATGACAAATGATATTAAGAAAAGAAAAATGAAACTCATATTAGGCATGAATTAGATAATATAGTGATTTGAATACTAATGGTTAAGGATAAATGAAAACCCACATGGTTATAAAAATGGGAAGAAAAGGATTGATAGGGATTAACATGGAAAATTGCCTTTCTTGTTTTGTATGGCCCTTGTATAATCACCCATCATTAGGAATAATATACTAATCATGTAAAGAAAAATACAATCGAGTTGAGTATGGATCTAGGTTACCAAATCTTTAATTAGATACTGGAGGTTAATCTACCTTTAGGTATTTTTGGTGCCTTTAGGCTTTGCATTTAGGTAAGATCCTAAGAGGTCCTGGTACCTTACCTACTTTAGACATTGATGATGTACTAGAGGGTATAGATACTAATGGGTATGGTTACCTAGGTGGTTGGCTTTGTACTAGAATTATGTCCATATTGATTAGCTTCAGCTTGAACTTATGTGTAATCCCCCGAAATTTCAAAAGCCTACAGTTTAATAAATAAATTTTATTTGGGATAAATTATCCTTTAAATCTATTTAATTTAATTATTTTATGGATTTTAGAGTATATAAAATTGGGTATAAAAATTTAATAAATTAAAATAAATATTTTGCTATTTTATCATACCCTTTTTATTTAAATAATTTTCCAAACCATTATTTTACTAAAATTATCCTTTTTAACCTTTATATTTTAATTATATTAAATTAATTTATTACCTAAAAAAATTATATTGTATTATTTTATAAATTAAATTATTTTATTTAATAACATTTTCCCTTTTATTTTTCCTTTTTTCCTTTTCCCTTCTTTTTCTTCTTTTTCTCTTTTCTTTCTTTTTCTTTTTCTTTGGACTGCCAGCTGGCCTGGCCTGCCTCTTCCCCCCACCCCCCTGTGCCTTGGCCGAAGGCCCGCTTCCTCTCCCCCCTCCTTCTCCCACATGAGCCGGATTGCCGCCCTCTTTCTTTTCTTCCTTTCTCCCGACCAGGCCGACCCGCTTCTTCTTTCCCTTTGGCCACCCATCGCGCCTAGCTTTCCCCCTCCCCTTCTTCTTCTTTCTTTCTTCTTCCTCTTTCCCCAGCTAAAATCCCGACCACCCCGCCATCTTCGCCGCCCAACCTACAACCTTCTCCCCCTATCTCTCTCTCTCTCTCTCTCTAATCGTTTTCCTGCACCATTCCAACCCCATCATCCCTCTCTTTCTACCCCATGCCCTGCCATGTCCCTTCTCCCTCTCCCTGAAACTCCCATTTCCCTACCACCCTACCGCCACCCCTCGAGCTCCTTATCCCCTCACTTCTCTTCCTCTTCTTTTTTCTTCCTCCTTCCTTGCCTCGTTCTGCATTTTTTCTCGAACTCCCCATGCTCCCTGACCCTCTTTTTCTTCCTTTCTTCTCCTCCCCTCTCTCACCCTATTTTTTCTTTGCCACAGCTGCCGCCTCAACAGCCACCTGCACCACCCCCTGCCACCCTCTACCTCATCCTCGAACGATCACATCACCCATCGAGCCACCCTGCAACCTCCTTCTTCCTACTCTCTTCTTTTTCTGTTCTTTCCCTCCCTTCTCGGCAACCACCCTGCACCGCCTCGATCCGCCTTCGTTCCACCGCCTCTACCACCACTAGAGCCACCAAGCTAATCTCTGCAACCCCCAAACCTCCTTTTACCGAAACCACCACTTGTAGGCCTCCATTTTCTCCTCCCTTCTCCTTCATTCTCAGCCTTCCATCTCGACCCACCTCGGCAGCATCACTTCGTAGCCTCGCTGCCGCCGCCGCCCTTAGCCGTCGTCAACCCATCCCCGACTACCATCTACACCCCTCTCCACCTCTACATCCTCCCCTTGCCTTAAATCCTCCCCCATCCATCTTCTTTCTTAGCCCCAAACCACTAACCCAAAAATAACCTCTTTTCACCACCTAAAAATATTAATATTTTATGTAGTAATGATAATTTGATATAAGTGGTGTACTAAGGGACAAAATGGTAATTTTTAATTAAAAAGGGTATTATGGTAATTTTGAAGGCAAGGGCAAAGTGGAAATTTTGTAATTAAAGGGTAAAAGGGTAATTTTGGAATTAAAGGATAAAATGGTAATTTTGGAGATAAAGAGGTAAAATGGTAATTTTGGAGGCAAAGGTAAAATGGTAAATTTGTAAGTAAAAGGATGAATTGGTAATTTTGGAGATAAGGGATAAAATGGTAATTTTGGAAGTAAAAAGGGTAAAGCGGTAAATTTGTAAATGAAAGGGGTAAATTGGTAATTTCAGAAGTAAGGGGTAAAATGGTAATTTATAAGTGAAAAGGGTAAGGTGGTAATTTGTAAATGAAAAGGTGTTAAATTGGTAATTTTGGAAGTAAGGGGTAAAATGGTAATTTTGGAAGTAAAAAGGGTAAAGCGGTAAATTTGTAAATGAAAGGGGTAAATTGGTAATTTCAGAAGTAAGGGGTAAAATGGTAATTTATAAGTGAAAAGGGTAAGGTGGTAATTTGTAAATGACAAGGTGTTAAATTGGTAATTTTGGAAGTAAGGGGTAAAATGGTAATTTTGGAAGTAAAAAGGGTAAAGCGGTAAATTTGTAAATGAAAAGGGGTAAATTGGTAATTTTATAATTAAAAGGAAAAATGGTAATTTCATAATTAAAGGTCTAAATGGTAATTTTGTAATTAAAGGTCAAAATGGTAATTTTATAATTAAAGGGTAAAAATGGTAATTTCGTAATTAAAGTGGGCAAAATGGTAATTTTGTGAACAAAGGGTAAAATAGTAATTAAAGGGTAAATTAGCAATTTTGTAATTAAAGGCAAAATGGTAATTTCATAATTAAAGGTCAAAATGGTAATTTTGTAATTAAAGGGCAAAATGGTAATTTCGTAATTAAAGAGGCAAAATGGTAATTTTGTGAATAAAGGGTATTATGGTAAATTTTAGAAGTTAAGGGGTAAATGGTGAACTTAAAAGCAAAAGGGCAAAATGATAATTTTATAAGTAGAAGGGGTAAAGTGGAAATTGGAAAGGAGTAATTTGGTAATTATGATAATAGAGAAGGATAATTTGATAATTTAATAATGGAGAAAGGTAGTTTGGTAATTATGATCATATAAAAGGGTAATTTGGTAATTTAACCAACTAGAGGGTAATTTGGTAAATTTAATAATGGAGAAGGGTAGTTTGGTAATTATGACCATACAAAAGGGTAATTTGGTAATTTAACCAACTAGAGGGTAATTTGGTTATTTTGATAATGGAGAAAGATAGTTTGGTAATTATGATAATAGAGAATGGTAATTTGGTAATTAACCAATAAAGGGATAATTTGGTAATTAGGATAATGACGAAGGATAATCTGGTAATTTGACTAACTCAAGGGCAATTTGTTAATTATAATAAAGGAAAAAGGGCAAAGTGGTAATCTAACCAACCAAATGAAAAATATATTAAGTGTAACAGTTATGAAGGGGGGATTAGTGACCTAATAAGTATGGGAGATAACTTGGTAATTTAAATCGAGTGAGGGGTATTTGGTAATTATGTAACAAGGAGGGTAATATGGTAAATTGTCAAGTAAGAAAGGGATGACTTAGCAATTATGTAAGTAAGGGATAAATGAGTAATTTGTATGTAACATGTCATTGGGATTGTGGAATTCTGTACTATGACTCAAATAATGCTGATTAGTAAGGTAAGAGTATTTGGTAATTAGTAAGTATACCGAGAATGAATTCTAATTCGAAAGTAGATGAGATTTGACCTTATTGATTCTTCTGTATCACCTTGGACAACCGTTCGAATAAGAAATACCTAACGATATCTAAACTATTGAAAGTGAATAATTATCTGATTATTGTGCTTTTGTGATCACCTTAATTATGACACTAATACTTAAAGTGAAAGACCTTAAGCTAGGGAATGGTGGCTCTTTAGGGGTTGCTACCTTAAAGACGTGGTTTAACCCATGATTATTCTGGTATTTACTGGTGTGCCTTTATGGCCCAGGCAGGCCCTATATCTTACTCTATCTAGCTCTGCGGACCTAGTTAGGGGGTATGCATACTTATAGATTATGTATCCTTGTCTATAGGGTACTGAGTTAGCTTTATGCACTAGTACGACCAGGGTACCTTTGCATCCCTGGGTTGATAGTTGAAGGGTACTGAGTAGCTTTTATGCACCCGTGCGACCAGTGTACCTTTGTGTCCCGGGATCTTGATCTCCCTATCGAGGCAAATAAATGGAACTTTTATGCTAGTTAAAAAGGAAAAACGGTAATCGTTAAAGAGAAATATTAATGATCCGGACCCAGTTGAATTATATTATGAGTACCGATCCATTGGATATAATAGTAGCCCAGGAGGTTTTGCCCTAGATGATGTTTATGAGTACCGATCCACCTGATATAATAGTGGCCCAGGATTTTACCCTGGATGATGTAAATTTGTATTCCGATCCACAGGCTAGGATAGTGAGGGTCCTGAGCTCAATAAATTTGATGTGGCTATGAATATATTATGGAAAATATCAATCACTTATAGTGGAACACCATGTGAGTTGGGGCGAGACCGATCCACCGGCGAATAATAATGGCTAGGAGCATTTTGCCTTGCATGACCGATCCATTGGCAAGTAATAGTGGCCAGGAGTATTTTGCTCTGCATGACCGGTCCACCGGCGAATAATAGTGGGGTTCCCGCACTCACACGGATAATTATAATCCGGTATGATTGATAATGATGGACTAAGGGCTTAAAGCCCATAAGTATCAATTGTTCTCTATGGCCTATTAATATCTGATTGATTTGTTAAGTATATGGATGTATAAATGTGGACCTTAAGTATTTATCTTCGTTATGTATGTATGTAGTATCATATGTTGCATTGCGGGCCTGTTGTTAAGTGTGATTTAAAGGGTTACTTAATACTATAGTACTGAAGGGTATCATTCATGGGGCCCCTACCTATTCAATGGGCAGTGTCCCTTGCAGGTCATTTTTAGGTGCTATTCAAGTGGGCTCTCGGGAAAAAGCATAAGGTACTATCCGGTAAACTCTAGGGTTGTACTCTTTCACCTTTAAAATTTATGGTTTCAATGTATTTGTTGATTTGTAACCACCACCAGTGGATTATGTTCTTATAAAATGTTTAATTGCACTACTCTAATTTAATCATTAGTTTGAGTTTCTTGTAAGTTGTATTTTTCTCTTTTAGCCTTAGCACTTGGTACTGGAACGGTAGGAGTGAACCAGTCTGGTACTAAGTGTGGCTGTAATATCCCAAAAATTCATAGTTTTATTGTTTTGCTTCCTCTAATTCCTTTTAATAAAACAAAATTTTTTTAGTTGTGGATTTTGGGGGTGTTACATTATATCCATTGTGATGATTGGCTTTGTCCTAAACTTATGTCCACTTGGTGATTGGCTTCGGCATGGACTTTATGTTCCTTATGAATATGTTTCCAAGGTATGTGAGACCATAGGGTGGTGTGGAGTCCATCACTCGATGATAACAAAACATAGATGGTAAATATTTGTTGATAACTTATGGATGATTAGCAAATGAATGGTTAATGATTGGTTAAGAAATGGAAGTAATGGAATAATTGACCAAAATAAATAAGAGCTTGTTTATACACTTGGCTAATGGTTGAAAGGACTAACTAGTTATGGAATGGAATATTGATTAGATGACTCATTTGTCTGATATATGGATAAGTGAATGGTATAACCTGGAGAATTAGATAATTGGAAATAAACCATAGAGGTAGTTGGGGCTCTCTAACTATTATATGTGTAAGTGCTTATGTGATGATAATGTGAAACTAGGCATGATGTATTCAGATTTGTTGGAATTATTCATTATAGCATGTCTTTATGCACTCTTAACTTTGTAAATGGCCTCATCATGATGTGTGCTGTATTTTATATTCATATATGATAAATTGTTATACTTGTGTACATTGAGGGAGCAACATGCTTACTCAGTACGTAGTATACTAATGTGTCAATTTTCTTGATCACCTACTCATTCCCATGAGTAGAGGACCATGTACAAGTCTTTGGAGATGGCAAGTAAAGGGCCTATCTTGTTTAGGTCTGAGATTGAGACCAAGGACATCCAAAGGTTTTATGTGGGGTCTGTGGCAGACCAAGATTTTAATTTGGGTGTCATACCCTATCCCTATGTTAATTGTAGTCATATTTCTACCTACATGTATTTTGTAATGATTTGGTCAAAACCCATTAAGGTCCTTCTATATAAACACAATTGAAGTTGTTCAATTAAATTGCTATTTCATGCACTATGTAGTTTTAAGTGTTTTGGTTGGTTTAGTCTTATATTTAGTAAGAGGTATAAGGCATACGTCTATCTAGTATAAGGTATGGTGGTAACACTCCAATTTTTCTAGGTATTTTTTACTTTCATAAATATTTTAATGAAATTTTTCAATAGTAAAAAGTAGGGTTCTTACACATTTTCACCCTAAGAGGCTTGAAATAAGGAGCCAAAATCCTACCCAAATAAATCAGTAGATTCATCTTATCAATACTTTCCCAAGACTTATCATACTTGGTTATAATCTTTTAGTTCTTACTTCTAAAACCATCATTGGGATTAAGCTTCCACTAATTTATTAGGTCAAGTGTATCGCCAATGTCAAAGAAAAAATTATTTCCTATAACATATAGAGATCTGAAGATACATTGAGTTAAATCATAAGACTGTTCCATACAAGCTTTTCAAGTTTCTCCTAATCATTTTCATAAAGTGGAGCACCTTCTAATTCTTTAGGAAGTTCCCTAAAACTGAAAACAACCTTATATTTTACAGCTTTGTTCAACATAGCATAGATTAAATTCCATTTAGTGGATACATCAAGATATAAAGAGAGTTGATATTTAATTTTACATTTATTAGCTTATTCTCTAACTGAGAACACTCTTGCAGGGGAGTTTCTAACATATTTAACCACAACCTTAATCTTTTGTATATGATAGACATGATTCTTTAAGCCATGCCAAATAATAAGAGTACCAATATGGCCAATGCATCTCATGCGTAAATAATCATCACCAATCACCCTAGTAGTTTTCTTCACTATATTTCTCAAATAAATACATGCATTATCATTTGAACTAATATTATCAATAGTCACAATATAGATTTTTTGGCTCAAATCCTAACAATTCAAGTATTCCTCAATCGTCCTCCTATTTATGACTTACAATAGGGCCAAAATTTGAAATCCTTTTATGCAATCTCCACTAATCATCAATAACATGAGCAGTAAGGTACATAAAATTAAATATTTAAACTAATTTCCATGTATTAGTTGTTACATATACTCTTTGTTATGATGTTCTCAAAAACTTCTTCAACTTAACCCTATCATAAAGATAAAGTTCAAAACAATCACAAGTGATAGTGGTATGATAAGGTATATTAAAAGAGGGGCATGCAATGGCCATCAACTCCCTAAAGCTAATATTTTCAACAAATGTAAATGGTATCTCATTGATTATAATCATTCTACCCAATTCCATACTCACATCATCTAGATTCACATCCTTATATCTCAATTTAAGCTCTTCACCTTCTTTAAAATTAAGATCGACATGATAAAAAGCATAAGTGAGGTTTCTTACCCCTACCTTTATTTGATGGATTTTCTGGACGAATTGTGGCATGATTTTTCAAATATTTTGTACCATTAACATTTGAATCAACATCAAAAGCCTTGCAAAAAAAAAATCATTTTACTCTAAGGTGTTGTTCCTCATTCAATTACTCCTGGAAGTCCTCCCATTATGGTTTTCATCTTTTTCTCTACCTTTTCATTTAGTTAGGACCCTCCGATGGCTTTTTTTTTTTGTTACATGCTCATCATTCTTTTTAGGGATACCTTGCTCTTATATTATTTTGGGCTCATCCATTATTATACATCCTTCCATTGTGTTTTCAATAGAAACTCTCCATTTTATTTTATTTTTTTGGATATAATAGATCTCAACATCTATTTAGAAATTAGAAAAAATAAACATTAACATTAATTCATAACATAAGATATAAGAAACCAATGAACTTTTCCACATAGGTGCTTATATTATTACATGATAGTATGGTTAATGAATCCATTATTCCTCACTCTTATACCGTCCATTTAGCTAACAAATTACATAAAAATATAATAAGTATATAGTTGTATTAAAAATTAAGCATATTTTATTCTAAATTTGAAAGTTAATTTTAGCAAACATGTTTTTTAAGAGCTTAAATTCATAATATGAAGGAAAACCAAACTAATGAATGGCTCCCTTCACTGATCAAATTAGCTAATACCTCACAAACATGCTATAAATTATAAGGAATTAAAATAATGAAACTATAAATTAAAAATAATAGATATGATATCATAACTCAACAACAATAATGGAATAAACAAAAGTCACTATTTTTTAACAAGGGCTTGACTCAAAGGCAAAACTTAGTTAAAACCAACAATGTTAATGACAACTAATGGAGGAGCTAGGAACTGAATTTCATGTTGTCCCTATATAAAATAATATCTTTAACCACTATTAACAAAACAATATAATATACTTTTTACACAGTGTCACAACGTTCTTTGTTATGTCTTCATTTTCATACTTTGAGATGCACCCCTAACCATGGATGATAGCTCATGTAAATCCTAGAAATTTTGTAAACCTTATTTTTAGCACTTAGCTTTTTATTCAAAACCTATTATTTAAATCTTAGCTTAATTATTTTGTTGATCTTTGATCCACAAACATAGATAAATTCTTAAATAAATTTACTCCAATTATTTTATCTTTTTCCTTTTTATTTAAACCCACCTAAAATAGATAAATTTTGTCCTAGTTTACTTTTCCTAACCAGATACCCTAACCTTAGATAAATTAATTTTACCCTAATCTTAAATCTATACCTAATTCTAATCTTAACCCTAAACTTATTTTCTTTTTTCTTCTCTTCTCTTTTTCTTTTTTTCTCCCTTTTATTTATTTTTTCTCTCTCCTTCCTTCACACTAATCACTCACCCAAGAATGCATGTGTTCATCCTTTCCCCTTCAATCGAAACACCCCCTGCATTTTGCCTACACCCCATGTGCATGTCTTCCATTTCCTTTCCTCCCCAACCCTACTCACCTTTGTCATCACACCATGAACCATATACAATGAGCCCTATACACCACCATTGCCCTTCCATGCCTATACCATCCTTCCTTAACCACCTTTCACCCTGTATAGTTCCCCTTCATTGTCCTTCTCCTTCTAGGCCTACCTCTACAATAGCTACATCTAAACCTAACTGAGAATGCCCTATAAATTTCTATTTCACCCTTCCATCTCCACTACACTTGAATAATTTCTACCAAATAGTCTGTATATACATACACCTATACTCACTTTCTTGAATTTTTTTGACTCTATCCACCTTCTCCCTCTCCATTTTCTAATTTGATTTTCCTAGCAAAACCACCTCGAGCCTTCCTTTCTTCTTTCTTCCTTTACCTCACATTGATCCTTAGCCCAATCACACCCCTTAACACACCATACCACCACATTCACCACACAATAACCTTCACCCTTACCCTTTCCCACCATTTCCTTTTTTTTTGCCAACCTCACCTTACAAAACCCTCTCCTCCCCTTCTTTGACTACCCATGTTGCTCCCTCTACTACATTAACCCCTAGTTCTTCCCTTTCCCAGCAATGTTGCAATCTCACTTTGCCACCCCCTATATAGTGTGATTTTCCCACACAATCGCCAACCACACTTCTATATCTTGCCTCACATCCCTCAGCTACCACTCTAACCGTCTCACTAGCACACATCCACCCAACCATCTTTCCCATTATGCTAGCACCCCTTAGCACCACCAGCCATACCCTATCGTACCAACACACTAGCACCTATCCATCTCTCCCTCCTTATGCCCTCTATAACCTCCCTCTTCGCCATAGGCTCCTCCACCTCACAACACCACTCTAGACCACCATCCTCCCTTCTAGCCCACCACAACCTAGCCACCTAACCTCTCCACCAAATCCTTGCTACAACCCCCTCCCTCCCACGTGCATGAGTGTGGTGTTTTCCCTAACGATTCAAAAGGAATTTTGATAATTCTTATTTAATAAATATTTTAGTGAAAATTATTATTTTTTGGGTTAAATATTAATATGGTTAATGTGGTATTATTTTTAGGTAAAAAAGGTTGATTAGTGGAGACTAAAAAAATTTGAGTAGGTTGCATATAATTATTTTATTAGAAATTAGGCAATTCTTATATGCCTAAATGTGAATAATTAATACTAGAATGGCATTGGTATATTATCATGTTGACCTTCATATTAAATTTGATTATGATTGTCATAAATAATTGAAAATGAGTAAAAATGATAAAGTATGAAAATTGGAACTAGTTGTAAATTATATGGGCTCATGGTCACCTTCATAAAATACTAATATTTAAAGTGAAAGACCTCAAGATCAGAATGATGACTCTTTAGAGGTATCTACCCTAAAGATATGGTTTAGCCCATGATTGATTGTGGATATTTGTTGGTGTACCAATTAGACCCTATATCTTACTCTATTTAGCTCTGCAAACTTATAAAGGGTATGCATAGTTCTTGATTAGGTGTCCTTGTTAGTAGGATATTATGTCACCTTCATGTGCCAGTACAACCAAGGTATCTTGGTGTCCTTGGATTGATAGTTAGTAGGATACATTGTTGCCCTAGTGTGCCAATATAATTAGAGTACCTTAGTATCTCTAGATTGATATGATCTTCCCTTCATTATATAAAATTAGAAATGATTATTGTTAAATCGGAATGATTATTATATTGGTTTGGTAGTATCCTTTGTACCTACCTATGGTTTGGCATTAGCCTTTGTGTCAACCTGTGGTTTAGTATGCCTACCTATGGTTTAGTAGCAGGCTTTGTGCCTATCTATGGTTAAGTATTAGCCTATGTTCCTACCTATGTTTAGTAGTAGACTTTGTGTGTAATTGTGTTTTGGTAGTAGCCTTCATGCCTACTTGTGTTTGGTATTGTGCTTTTAAGCCCTACCTTTGGTACTATGGCTATTATTGGCTTTAATATTGAGATATAAGATACATTATGAGGGTTATGGTTTTTGTGCTGAGATTAGTTCTAATCATTACTTCAAAGAGAACCTCATGGATGTTTGGTTGGCAAGTTCTAGTATGTTCTAAATGAATAGGTATGAGTAGTTTGTGGCTTGGTGATATTTTTTCTAATCTAATTATCATAGTTTGATCATCATATGTGTATTTCAACATGTTATACCATGTATTCTATGTAGGTTTTTCATAATAGTTTTCTATAATAAATTACTCAATACCATAGTACTAATGGATTTTATTTCATGGGCCCCTACTTATTTAATAGGTAGTGGTATTTGCATCTTAGCATATAACCTTAGTTGAAGGCTAGTATTTTGGGTTGAGAGTTAGGGCTATCAGGGGTTTCTACTCATTATCTTTTGATCCAAATATTTATTTTTTTTACTCTTATATTCTTCTATATTTTCCTTGTTTTAAATTTTATAACCACCAACATTTAGTTTATTTAAAATATTATCAATATACCTTGTTCTTCTTGATATAATTCTTATAATTTTGTTATTAATTTAAAGAGAGTAATGATTTTAGCTTTAGTACCTAGTATAAGGATGGTAGAGGAAGTTAAACTTGTATCAAGTGTAGTGGTACTAGCATGCATTTTACTATTCTAGCTTCTGCAATGAATTCTATAAAAAAAAGTTTTGAAGTCCTAAAAATGGGAGTGTTTTGACTCACTATACTCAAACCAAAGTTGATGCAATGCCTAATTATCATTTAGCACCGATATCACTCCTTATTCCTCACTTGATGAATTCATTATACAAGCAACTATTATAATTGAAGAGAAAAAGTTGATAAAGCCCATTGAGAACATAGTAACTCAAGAAATATTAAATAGTCTATTAAAATTACTCGTGTAATAGTTAATTTACGAAACAAAATGAATGTATATATGTGCATGGTAAGATTTTCTAACCTATTCTAGTACCATTATCGGTTGAAATTCTTAGTATTTTTCAACAAAAACTAAAGCAATAGTATTTTCTTGTTAAGAATAAGCTTGAAACTTTAATAAAGATGGAGTAACAGATTGTGGTTACTCTTCATTCTTCTATCAATAAAAAAAAGCCAGCTAACAACAATCTTGTTGCATAACATTTATTATAGTACCATAGTATAAAAAAATGTGGAAATGCAAACAATGCCAATATTGCAAAGCCAAGTCATTATCAACCAAGGGAGGGCTTAACTCAAATGGAAAAATTCAGCCTCAACACTAATAAGTAAAAATAACAATATAAGAAATTGAGAATAACAAAATAAAATTTAAACAATATTAAATAGAGGAAGAAGAGCTTACCGTTAGTTGAGCTTCCAAAAGTCAAAAATCTAAATATAGAATAAAAAACACAAGTGAGGAGTGATGATAGGATGAGGAGGACGGAGGATAAAGGCTTGATGAGGTGCCAACGATGGTTGGTTGTGGTGAATTTGTAAAAAATAAAGATGGGAGGTAAAAATGATGAGAGGTGGAAGACAAATGCTTGACACAACACTAATGATGGTTATTTATGCTAGACACATGAAGAATCTATGGAGAAGAGGATGGAGGAGAATAATAACTGGTGAATAATAAAAATAGAGATAGAGGAGGTCAACCCAGTCAGAACTTGGAAGTGAGTGATGTGGAAGTGGGTTGAAAGAACTCAAGAAAACCAAATTTATATTATTTATTCCTCAACAATATGATTCAAATGGTTTTCTGAGACATTCATGCATTTATATGGCATAAAAAACTAATAAGATATTTATGAAAGTGTTGTGTATACTATAAAAACCTTCAAGAACTTGAAGACACATTCTAAAAATTTTCAAGACATATTTTTAGATATATGAACAAATACACACCTTCATTATCCCCTCCTCTTGAAATAAATTTGACCTCAAATTTGAAATTTCAAATAAGAACTCCCAACAAATGAGAACATTTCTTCCAAGATGATTCTTATCTTTAAATTCCTTGAAAATACCCCTTTGGATGTTTGAAAAATAATCAAAGAACTTAGAATATGATGAAAAAACAAATTGGCTCTCAAGTTGATGCTTCGAACGTGAGGTATACGCCATGCAATCTCCATGCACCACTCTTGAATCACTTATAATCTTCATGGTTTGATCTCCACATGTCTTTGAATTATATGCCACATCTTGATATTCATCATCATATGTCTTCTAATCCTTCAATGTAACTATGCACAAAATATCACCATAGGTACACAATGTAACCATAGTTGGATATTGCACTTCCTTTGCTTACATCAATTCTATCCTCCCCAACATGAAACACACTTCGCCTTCTTCACCATCTACACTTTCACACTCAATTGGATCAAATAAATCCCCATTTTTATTTTTTTCTTCTTTCCATGATTTAACAACATCACCCTAATCTATGATTTCAACCAATTTTGCACACTCCTTAACAAAATTACCATAAGTTCAACACTTATTCTTAAGAACATCTTCAACCATCTTATCTTTTCCCTTCTCTTCACGTGTGATCAATCACCTTTTGCCTATATTCAAACTTGAGGCAACATCAATATGTGAAGAAGAAATGTAAATTTTTGAAATCACCTAGGAGGTCTTGTCTTACATTTCAAACCTCAATGACAATTTGATCACATCCTCCAATGAATCATAAGAAGAAACTTTAACCTTGTCTCTTAAGTTTAAATTTAGCCCTCCTATAAATCTTACACGTGCTTTTTCCCTTCTTTTTATGACATCACATATGAGAGAAATTCTTTCAAACTCACTTGCATATTCTTCTACACTTGCATTGTCTTGCTTGAGAGTAATCACTCTTATGAAATTATTTTGCTTGAACTCCTTAGGAATGAATTTCATCTTCATGTGCTTATTCAATTTTTCCCAATTCTTTATCTTTAGTTTACCATATTTTCTCTTCACATTTTCAAACCATGTATGCAAAAAATTTAGTAAATTTAAGATCACCACTTTGCACCCCATTTGATCACCATAATATTTGAAGTTAAATATTGCATCTAGAGTTTGCATCTAATCTATAAAAATTTCAGCATCTAACTCATCATAGAAATTCGGGATATCAACCTTCATATACCTCTTTTCATTATCTTTAAGTTTTATAATGAACATCTTTCACTTCAAATTGAATTTTATGAAATAGAAAGTTCTTAAATGTACTTCATTCTTTCATAAACTTAGTCACCTTTACATTGCAAAACCCTTTATAGCATGCATTCATACCGATCGCGATTAGCTTACCTTTGATCTTCCATATGTTGTAGTTTTATTTTCATTTTTTACATAATCTCTAGAAGAGATCAAATAACATCATCGCTTCCCATCTTCAATTTCAACCAAAATAAAACTTTCAATGCTTTATTAATGTTATTCAAGAAGATCTTGATGAATACCTAAAGGGAGTGATGCAAGAGTATCCCCATTTGATGATCATAATATAACTATTAATTTCTTTGAGTTTGAGAACCACATAACCCTTCTCACGTGAAGAAATTAATTATATACCAAAACCTATCCATGCAAGGTTTGCAATACCTTTCTCTCCATTTCATCCAAAAAAACCACTCGAAACAAAGGCACTTGAGCCACATTTTTTTCCAAGATTTTAACTCCATTTTTAAACCTAATTTCCTTTAGTATTTTAATCCTAAACATACCTAAAAACTTAGCCTCCTTTGGAAGCCACAAGTCCCTCTCATTTGGATGACAAGTCACTTTCAATAGTTGGGAAAAGCAATGTAGGTTTAGGGAAGAATAATGAAGGCCATAAGATATTTCTTAATTATTTTTGTTACTTACACGGTTGAAAGGGATATTTTTCTAAATTATTTCTTGTATTATGGCTATTATGAGTTGAAACATGTGATATTAAAGCTATATTTCAAAATTTTAATTTAAAATCACCCCCTAAAAATGAGACTCTTTGGCTATAACACCCTTGAAATTCACTACCAAAAAATTTTATTTTATTTAAAAATTAGCAAAAGCAAAAATCATAAATTTCAAAGTTGTTGTCGCCACACTTAGTGCATACATGATTTCCTCCTACTGTTCTAGTACTAAATGCTTAAAAGAAACATAACACGATTTACATAAATTCAAACATTCATTTAACTTAGAGCAATGCATTAATGATGTTACGAAAGATAAAACCCACTATTAGTGGTTACAAGAGTGAAATCATTAAACAAATAAATAGTAAGATTAAAAGAGAAACCCTAAAAATCTCTCTGGACAATCCTTATGCCCTTATGCGATATCAGCTTGAATAGAACATGCAACCAAAGTATTTAAAATTGGATAGGATTGAGCAGTCCGACTGGTGAATCGAGGAACCAGTCAAGTCACCAGTCAGATTTCATGTACAAATTCTCAAGATTTTAAAACCAGTGAAAACCTATCGGACCAATGAAAACCGGTTAGACCAGTGAAAACCAATCAAAACAATTGGACCAACTAGTAAACCGGTGAACCAATTATGATACCAGTTTGATTATCGGTTAGTTTTTTAAAACTATGCCTGCAACTAACCTACAAGAGACACTGGCCATAGAATAAGTAGGGGCCCACAAATGAAACCCTTTAATACTATGATACTCAGTAACCCTTTATACAAAAATGAAAGGTAGGGCCCGCATATACCACATCATACTTAAACAAAAGTAAAGACAATATCACACACAGGCATATAAATAATCACAGCCACATAAGAATAATTACATACAACAACTAGGGCTGTAAACGAGCTGAGCTAGTTCGAGCTCGACTCAGATTTGGCTCTTTAAAAGCTCGTTTGAGCTCATTCATTTAGTTAAATGAGCTTTAATTAAGGCTCATATTCGGCTCATCTATTAAACGAGCCGAGCTTGAGCTTAGGTATGTTCAGCTGCCTTTAGTCCACCCTGCTCTCATCACTCGTTATTTAGCTCGTTTTCCATCCATCGTCCCTATTGAGGTTCTTCGTTGGTAGACTATGGAAAACGTCATCCCTCTTTGGTGTTTTTGGAAACACTCATAGTCTTCGCCTGTTTTGCCCCCAAGTATGTGTTCTTCCTTCTTTATTCATTGAATCATCTTAAAATTTTAGATGTTTTAGATGATTGATTTTTAATTTGAAGTGTTCTAGGTATGTTGCTCAAATTGGTTTGATTTGAAGTCACACAATCACAAGTGACCTTGCAGATTCTGCCTCCACTCAATTTTGCAGTGAGGTAAAATTTCTCTTCAACTATTCTTCTTATTCTAGTTGTTTATGCACAATTTTGTGATTTCATTCTAGAAATCTTCTTATTCCAGGTATTTTGATTCAAATTTTGTGTGTCATTGTGAGTATCATTGAAATTGTGATTTCATTCTACCTTTGGTTATCTTCTTGTTTAGGTAAAATTTTGTTTGATTTTGTTTGGTAATTTGTTAGTAATCTATGCATTAATTACAAAATGAAGTGACACATTTATGTTATTACTTGGATTTTAGAGCATAATTACTAAATATTTATTTTGTGTTGAAATACTTTCCAAATTAATGCTTTGATTGTGTATATTGGTGTATATTGATTTGCCAAATTAATGTTTTGATTGTGTATATTGCTTTTATTGAATATTGGTGTATATTACTTGGATTTTAGAGCGTAATTACTGAATGTTTATTTTGTGTTGAAATACTTGTCAAATTAATTCTTTGATTGTGAATATTGGTGTATATTGATCTGCATGTCTGCAACTTTGTTATATAGCCTGTATAATATAGGTGACAAGCTTGAACACCTGGGTGGTTTGAATTGTGTGAATTTCACACCTTATGTTATTACTGTAAATACTGGGGAGGTATGTTTTTCTAACCTCATTATTAATGTACTTTTTCCTTTTTTTGTGCTTCTATGTTCTCTTCTAGCAATTTGTTTTCTTTTTCGGTTTACACTTTATTTTCTACCTATTTTGAGATACTGGACATTGCAAACTATGTTCAACTTTGCTTTTGTCAAATTCTATTCATTAAAAGCATTTTTTTATTCAATATACACTCTACCTCATCATAGGGTTTGGAGTCATAACATTGATTGATAGTCATTTGTTGGTCCATTGAAAACAAACCCATGTCGATATGGGCATACCTCTCTCTATATGTTCTGTAGTTAAGGAGTGTTATGTAGTTATTAGATCAAGTCAATGTTTATTTACCATTTGGCCTATGTAAGCTAATACCATTTGTCTTATGTAGCTATTGATAGTCACTCTGCCTCATCTTTTATTATATTCCTTTATCAGCTAACATCTAGATTATCTTTTCTTTAAAGTTTTTCCTTTTGAGTTGTTTGGCCTATGTAAGCTAATACTTTCATAATTGAGTTAATATAGCTGGTAAGTCTTGTGTGAAAGACTTAAAGCTAAGGTTATTATAACCTTACATCAACCTTGTTCCAATCCCAAGCTTGATCTTGCAGCCAATTTTGCATTTTTAATAATTTGGTTGTAGCTTAAGCCTCACTCCAACCGAACCCTAGTCCAGCCATACTCGATACCAAACCCCACACAAGCCTTGTCACCACAAAACCACCACCACCAACCCTTCATGGCCTCACCCTGACTGGTACATAGTTTCCACTACTTGAAATCGAGCATTTATTGCAGATCATTGTTTGAAAGTGTTTACGATTGACTTGGCATAACAAAGACAATGAATTTTTTTATTTTGATAGTCCATACAATACGTTATTGAACTTATGGACTAATCCCTTATGAATTATAACACTATATCTGTGTGGTTTTTGCATGTATTGCTCCTCATCCAAAGTTCCATATAATAATGTAGTATTTACATCCATCTACCTCAAGTATAAATTGTCAAAAAACCACAATACTTAATAACATCTAAATTTACCTTCTTACCAAACTAATTTTCCTCTAGTATACTGCATTTAGATTCATAACTAAACCTAACTATAACTCTTCTTACCAGGTGGTACTGAAGGGATTATTATCTTGTTTCCCATTCAGATTTGGATTTATATATGATTGTTTATGGTTTTGACATGGAAGTTCCAAAATTGGTACTTATATTAATATAAATTATACAATGAACATTTAATGCTTAAATTACTTATAAAAGCTTGTCAGAATAATATTGTTTTGATTTGGTCTTAGGTTGAAAAAGTTAACAGACATTGGTGGTTGAAGAATTGAAGTCAATAAAAAAATTGGTCAGTAGGTAGTATTGGCAACACCTTATTTTTTGAATTATCTTATTATACTATTAGTTTTTTGGTATATTTATTTATAATTATTTTTTTATTTCATGTTTTATCCTTTTTGTTTTAATAAGGAACTTTTCTTTGTAGATGAATCTAACTTTTTGAATTATATAAAAGAACAATATTAGTTTTATGGTATTTTTATTTATAATTGTTCTTTTATATCATGTTTTATCTTTTTTATTTTAATAAAAAATAGTTAGAAGTTTGAACTTTTCTTTGTAGGTACTTCTTATTTTTTTTAAAAATGTGTTATTACTTATTACACTATTAGTTTTTTGATGTTTTTTATTTATAATTGTTCTTTTACATCTTGTGTTTATCTTTTTTCTTTTAATAAAAAAAAAGTGAGAACCTTGAACTTTTCTTTGTAGGTTATTATTTTTTAAAATATTTTTATTACACTATTTGTATATTACTGTTTTTATTTATAATTGTTCTTTTATATCATGTTTTATCTTTTTTATTTTGATAAAAAAAGTTAGAAGTTCGAACTTTTCTTTGTCGGTACTTCTTATTTTTTAAAATATGTTATTATACTATTAGTTTTTTCATATTTTCATTTATAATTGTTCTTCTATATTATGTATTTATATGCTTCTTTTTTAATAAAAAAGAAGTTAGAAGTTTGAACTTTTCTTTATCGGTACTTTTATTTTTTGAATTCTATTATGTGTTTTGTTCTTGTATATAATAAAATTAAAAATTAAGCCTTATAATTTCCTCTAGTTTTCCTTCTGTTATTCAAATTTAGGATCAAATTGCTTAAACTGTATTTATAGCTTACAAAATTAGAATATTTTATTACATTATTAGTGTTATAAGCGTTGTTATTGCTCCTACTACCAACTTTCTTTGTTTTCTTTTTCAATGACCATATATAACTTGTGACTATGTTAAAATTTATATATTCAGAACTTTCTTCTTCTAAACAAGGATCAAACTCAACACATTCAGGATCTTCTGCTACAAGTCCAGCTATGGAAGAAGACAATAACGATGTTATTGAAGTTCGAGAAGAAGAGTCATGTAATGAGGATGGGGAGCAAGGTATTGAAGCTTGTAGTGGAGATGATGATGATGATGAGCATTGTGCCATAAAGAAAAAAGTTTGAAAGAGAACATCACTTGTATGGTAAGACTTCAAAGAAGTTTTATTAAAATATGGAACGAAGAACGCGCAAAAAAGTTCAGTGGTACTACCTCCCATTTGAGAAGACACTTGTCTACTTATGCAATCCGTAAGCCAAAAGGTCAGCAAGAGTTGTCTTTAACAAAATCAATGGGGGTAATTTATGCTACCTACTTTATATTTGACCATGCAAAGTCAAGAGAGGCTTGGGCTAAAGCCGTTCTAATCCACAAATACCCATTTAATATGATTGAACATGAAATGTTCAATAAATACTTAAAAACCTTGACTCCTAATTATAAAAAAGTGGCACGTGCTATGTTCAAACAAGATTTTTTTTTTGCTGTTTATGATCATTACAAGAAAAAAAAATAAAGAATGTGTTGGATAACATGAAAAAGATTAGTATCACTACTGATTTGTGGAAGTCAGATGCTCAAAAAATTTATTACACGGTTGTGACTGTACATTTCATTGGTGATTATTAGGTGTTGCATAAATATATCCTGAATTTTTTCCACTTGGCCCCTCCTTGTATTGGTCTGACAATTTTCAATGCCTTGTATAAATGTTTTATTAATTGAAGAATTGAGGATAAAGTCTGTAGTCTTATCGTTGATAATGCAACTGCTGATGATAGGGTTGTTAAGATATCAAGGGATAGATTTGCTTCTAAGAATAAGCATTCTTTTAATGGAAAAATATTTCATGTGAGATGTTGTGCCATATAATAAATTTGCTAGTACAAGATGGGCCTGAATGTATTGAACATATTATCACAAATATGAGAGAAAGTGTGAAGTATTTGGCGGAATTTGAAGCACGTTTAAAGTTATTTAGTGAGATTGCTAAGCAAGTAGGTTTGACTAAAAAAAACGTTAGTGTTGGATGTTAAAACAAGATGGAATACAGCTTATGTAATGTTGTCCATAGCTTTAGAGTTTAAAGATATGTTTTCTAGATATACTGAATAAGATTTGAGATACCAATGGTTACCAAATCCTAATGAATGGAAACAAGTGGAGCGTGTGTGTGGATTTATTTCTATTTTTAATGAGACTACAAAAGTTATTTTAGGAAGTAAATATCCAACATCAAACTTGTATCTTTTAGAGATTTGGGTGATAAAAGTGGCAATGAGAAAGTAAATGATGATAACATTTTTATAAAAGTAATGGCCATGAAAATGAAAGAAAAGTTTGATAAGTATTGGGCTGAATGCAATATGTTGATGTCTCTTGCTTCTATTTTAGATCCTTAGTACAAAATGATGTTGATTGAATATACATTTCCTATCATTTACAAATAATTTGATGTTGAGAAAAATGTTGGAGAGGTGAAAAAAACATTGAGAGGGATTTTTTATTGTGATGCTAGACATTATGTGAGTAGTGTTGAGAATGCATTGGAGAAGGACATTAGTGAGTTTGGGCCTAGTAATGTGATTGAAAAAGAATTTTTATCTAGGAAATCAAGGTTTAAAATTTTTTTATGAGTGCTAGCACCCAACAATAGAGCAAACCAGAGTTGGATATATACCTACAGGGGGTGTGTATATGTGTAAAGATGGATTATGTTATCCTTTTTCTGCACTCGACTGGTGGAAGGGAAATACCTTGAAGTTTCCTATACTATCTCAAGTAGAACATGATATTTTATTGATTTCTATCACATCAATTACTTTAGAGGCTACTTTTAGTGCTGGTGGGAGGGTAATTGATACATATCAGACCTCTTTAGATCCCAAAACGGTTAAAGTTTTACTTTGCACTAGTTATTGGGTTCGTAATAATGACTTGTCTAAGAAAAAGGTAATTATTTTACTATTATTTAAATTTAGTTAGTTAATTTATTTTTCAATTTAACTGCAACTACTAATATTTTTCATTGGCTTCCTTTTTAAAAAAAAATAATAGGCACACACATAAGAATATGAAGCTATGCAGGAAATAGATTTGCCATAATTTAGTTGGTAATGTTCTAACTTCTAATATAAGGTACTCGCCTCTATGATGACTATAAGTTTAATAATTTGTTGATTTGTGCATACTAAATTACTAATTAATGATGTTTTCATTAAATGGGACCATTTCAAGTTGTTTTTGTAGGTTGTGGATTGTGCCTTTTTTTGTTGGCCACCAAAGTCTAGTTATGATTTCTTTTGGTATATTTTCCAAAACTATTGGATCCTCTCAAAATCTTCTCTAGCCTTTTGAGTTTTCTTTACCCATTTCACTACCAATCATTTGGAGTAGCTTTTACAAATTAGTTATCCATATAAATTGCCATTTTTAAAAACTTTGGCCTAATCTTTTCCAAAATAAGTACTTTATTTGGATAAATACCTTTTTAAGTAGATCTAGACAAGGGGTACATTAATAAGTGGATATTTTAGTTTGTGATCATTAGTCAGGTTGGGCAATCATACATCTAAGATATATGCATTGGTTAATAGAAAATTAAAAATGGAGTAACATTAACAAGCATATGTAGAGCTCAAGTATCATTGTCACATGCTTTCATTTAAGGTGACCGGATGCTGAATTAGCATCAAGAAATTGGATATATTTTGTTTTATTTCCCGGATGAAGCTGTTGTCTTATAGATGCATAGGATACTTGCCTACTGTAGCCAAATTACCAGTGACCTAGCATGACGTATCATCAATGTGAGTTAAGTTGAAAGAGCAAGATATCCAATGTCTTACTTATATGTTTCAATGTACCACAAATTGAAGATCTAAGATCCTTGACAAATAAAAGAGGAAAATAAAGAAAACATATAATCAATTGCTTATGGTTTGAATTATTGTGAAACGAGGAGAGGAGCTCTCACGCATCAAATCGGTGAAAGACATATTCTTGATATGCAGCCATTACTTAAAACTTGAACTCTATTCAACTATTAACCCTTAAGTCTAATATCTTTAAATACTAGGATCCTTTTATATTCATCTTCACATCATATATCATCTCAGGTCTCTCTTCCATGATAGGTAATTGTCCATCAAATTTCAAACTCAAACGTCATTTCCCATTAGGGAAGGAATAGAATGCTAGGGAGTTGGCTCGTGAAACCCATACTCCCAGGTTTTCTATTTCTTTTCACTGCTCTTTACAAAAGAACATTACAAAGGAGTTGACATGCTTCAGTTCATTGAAGGAATTATCTCTTTATGATAGGTAATTGTTCACCAAACCCAAAGCCCATTTCGGCATTCAGGAAGGCCTTAAGACTTAAGTTCAAATTAATCAAATCAGCTCCTGGGATCTTTATATCATTAAATGCCAAACTCTGTTTCACACATCATAACGTATCATTTCAAATGACTTCTACCAACATAATCTTGGGACAATCTCTTCCTCTTCCTCTAGTTTACCGTAATCCATAAAATTCTTAAAATATTATTAACAAACTCTATTTCTCATTCATAAATATAATCACC
Source organism: Tamarix chinensis (assembly GCA_030549775.1). Lineage (NCBI taxonomy): Eukaryota > Viridiplantae > Streptophyta > Magnoliopsida > Caryophyllales > Tamaricaceae > Tamarix > Tamarix chinensis. Next base: position 69,035,468 of record CM060181.1, read on the forward strand.
AAATAACAATTACATTAGGTCCCTTTCATAGTGACCTAGCATAAATAGTCTAGCATAAATATTCTATGATTCTTATCTATATCCATGATGACAACAGTTATTGAAATATGGTATTGTGTGCAGTTTTGAGAAGATTTGAAATGCTGAAATGGAAGACCTGAAAGTATATAGAGTTTTTTAGAAGACTAAGCTTAGGTCAGATTTAGATGTGATTAATTAGGATCCAATTAAAATAAATTTCTATATAATTGGATCAATTTGGGTTAAATTTGGATAATAGTAATTCGAGTTGTGTATATATTAGATTGGATGATTGTGAATCAGAAGAATATCAGGTCGGATTCAAGTCTAATATCTTGAGTTTTTTTGGGTTTGGGTTTGATTTGGATGTATAGACTTTGGGCTGGATTGTGTTAGAGTCGGATGGATTCGGATCTATAAATTATAGGGCGTATCAAATAAGGGACGAATTAATTCAATTTAGAATTTATATTGACATTGAATATTGTCAATTTAATATGAATAATAATTAAATTTTACAATTTATTATTACTGTTATGTTTATCATAATAATTTTTATCATATCATAATATAGAGTTTTTTAGAAGATTATGCTTCTGACTTCCAAGCTTTGCTAATATTTTTTTTTATACTTTTAATCCGATGCAGGTTATTTTGCAGTTTTTATAATGAAGTGATACATAATTTCACTCAATAGCAATGGATGTGGATAATGGAGCAATTTATCATGAAACTTTGAAGCCATTTTGTTTATGTGTATTGATATATCTGCATGAGTGCATCTCTCATTGTATTTAATTTGTATGGATCTGTTGTTATATTATATAGGTTTTAGGAAGACAATTTGCACCCAAAATTTGTGCGTAAGGGGTGCATGAGGAATTTTTTGTTTTGAAATAGGTTAAGATTGGCTCAGGTTTTTATTGAGATAAATTATGCCTGATTTAAGTCATATATTGAATTATTAAAGGGCTCTATATCAATTTTAAACGAGCCTTAATGAGCTGTAAACAAACTTTTAACGAGCTCGAAAGAGCTTTTGACGAGCCCGAAAAAGCTTTTAATGAGCTCGAACGAGCTTCAAATGAGCCCCAAATGAGCACTAAACGAGCACAAAACAAGCTACTTTAGCTCCCCAAAAGGCCCAATTAATATAAATGAGCCGAGCCAAATAGTTCGTGAATCACAAATGAGTCGAATCCGAACATGACTTATTGAACTCTAAACGAGCCCAAACCGAACTTGAGCTTCATAAAATATAAATGTGCCAAATCCGAGCTTAGGAGTGTTTGGCTCAATTCGGCTCATTTACAGCCCTAACAACAACCAATAAGAATTGTACAACATAAAGTGTATTTGCTTAACATCTATAGCACTCATCAAGTGTGACAAGCACCAAGGCCATACTTATATCATATCAATGGATCATAGGGATGAAAGTAATACTTTTTGTCTCAAGCTGTTAATTAATCATTATTCAACATCATTTCTCGAATTATATTATTGTGAGTGTGGAAACCCCACTATTACAACTGGTAGATCAAAAACACCTAAGGTAAAATACACCTAGCCAGTATTATTCACTAGTGGACCAGTCTCCAAGGCACAAGACTCCTACCCACTATTCTTGATGGTGGATCGGTCTAACCCTGACTCATATGGTGTTCCACTATGAGTGATTAGTATCTTTTCCATAATTCATTATCATCCAAGGTTTGATTTATTGAACTCTGGATCCCCCACTATTATAGTCAGTGGATGAAATACACTCCAAGGCAACATGCACCTGGCCACTATTATAACCGGTGGATTGTATATATGATATAATCCATCTAGGCTCGGCTCAATAATCTTTCACTTTAAATGATTAGTGTTTTCCATTTAAATTAACACAAAAAATCCATTTATTTAACTCGAGGGGGAGATCACATTGGTGTACAAGGACACACAGTACCCTACCAACAAGGATACCTAATCCATAAGTATGCATACCCCCTAAATAGGTCTGTAGAGCTAGATAGAGAAAGATGTAGGGCCTAGTTGGGGTAGCAAGGCACACCAGCAAAAAATCTAGAACAATCATGGGCTAAACCATGTCTTTAGGGTACCAACACCTAAAGAGCCCCCATTTTCTATCTCGAGGTCTTCCACTTTAATTATTAGTATCTTAATTAAAGTCGTCATGATAAACAAAACAATCACATACTTAATCATTTCCCTTTGTTTATGTTATTATTAGGTAATCCTTATTCATGTGGTTACCTATGTTAACTTAAATAAACCACTAAGGTCATCCTTTTATCATCTATCTCCATCATGTACTTCATTTCCATTTATTCACATGTCATAATAGGTTATCATGTCACAATGATAATACTGGTCATAGATTCAAGTAGTCTACATTGAAGGGATCATGGAGCGCATAAACCCTAACATGTACTTTTATCACATCCAACACGTGTTTCCAAGCATAATTAATAATTAAGGCACCTATTGCATGACTACAAGATAAACATCATATCATACCCTTAATTATCCATTCAACTCTATGTCATGCCATATCCTTTTGATATTCATCGATTTACTGAAATACCCTTATTTTTATAATATATTTTGTTATACTTAAACAAGTGATACTAAAGTAATAAACCCTTATCCTATTAGTTAGTATCTTGTATGTCTTATTATAAAGGCTTACTTAATCTATTAACATATTATAAGTAATTTACTGATTTACCCTTTCATATATACAAAATTACTAGAATACCCTTCTTGTTTGTAAAGTTACTAAGTTACCCCTTTTTAGTTGTCAAATTACCAAATTACCCTTCATGTTTGTATAATTACCAAAATACCCCCTTATATTCATTAATCTACCAATTTACTCTCCATACTTATTAAATTACTAACTTTACTCTTCATACTTGTTAAGTTGCCAAGTTACCCTTTCAGTTGGTTAAATTACCAAATTTCCCTTTATACGTATTAAACTTACCAAATTGTCCTTGAGGTTTATTAAATTACCAAATTACCTCTCATAATTGTTACAAATACCAAATTGCCCTTTTGGTTAGTTAAATTACCAAATTGCCCTTCATACTAATTAAAATTACCAAAATTTCCTTTATCATGCCAAATTACCAAAATACCCCCCCTTTTGGTTAGTTAAATTACTAAATTACCCTTCATACTTATTAAAATTACCAAGTTTTCCTTTATCGTGCCAAATTACCAAAATACCCCCTTTTGGTTAGTTAAATTACTAAATTACCCTTCATACTTATTAAAATTACCAAATTTTCCTTTATCGTGCCAAATTGCCAAAATACCCCTCTTACATACTACATTACCATTTTATGCCATTTTACTCACAAAATTACCATGTTACCCTTCTTTTATTCCAAATTACCAAAATACCAAATTACTTATTAATTTACCATTTTACCCCTTTTACTCATTAAATTACCAAGTTACGCTTCCTTTATGCAAAATTACCAAAATACCCTTCTCACTTATTAATTTACAATTTTACCCCTTTTACTCACTAAATTATGAAGTTACCTTTCCTTTATGTCAAATTACCGTTTCATCCTTATTATGTCAAATTTACTAAAATACCCTTACCATATAAAACATTAACATCCATGGTCCATATACATCATCTAACACCACTAACTATTCTTATTTATTATTAATAATCATTAGCACCTACCATATGTATACTCATCTAGGCCACACCCTTTGTACAAGATAAACTACTAAAATACCCCTAAAGATCATATTAACATTATCTATGCTACAAATGGCCACATTAGCTTACCATGTCAATACATGCATTTAACATTATCATTAATAATAAGTCTCTTTCTTTAACAATCATTTTTGCATATGACACATAACATAACATAACATACTTTTCATTTCATCTACCAACATATGCTACAAATCATAATATACTTAACAACACATAATATGCACACAACATAATTAAAAACCCTAATGTGCTAGCATAAGTATATTCATACATTTTAGTAAGGTATAATGGTTACCTTACTTCCCACAGTAATTAAACCTTACAAATGCCCTGGTTATAAGTTTAGGCTTTGATTAGAAAAGTTTATACATAAAAATAATATCAAAACTAGCATATTAGTAGTATAAAATTAAAAGAATATTTTTTTATCCAAAAGCTTAATTAATACATATTAATACTAACTATTGTTGTACCTCAAAAATTAACAATATTTGCTCAAGGAGCTGCAGCAGACTCATGTTGCATGCATGGAACGAAGGAAATAAGGGTTGAAGAGTGGATGGAAGAAAGGGGGAGAGTTTGGATGGGTAAGGGTTTGGGGTTTGATTGAGGGTGTGTGGAGAGGAGTGGTGGTGGTGGTTGGGTGTAAGGAGGGCGTTGGGTTGTAGGTGGTGGTTGAGGGTCGAAGTTAGGTGGCTCAAGATGGCGGAGACGGAGGCTGTAGGGCTGGGAAAATATGTGCAACGAAGGAGAAGAGAAGAAGAAGAAGAAGAAGAAGAAGAAGAAGAAGAAGAAGAAGAAGAAGAAGAAGAAGAAGAAGAAGAAGAAGAAGAAGAAGAAGAAGAAGAAGAAGAAGAAGAAGAAGAAGAAGAAGAAGAAGAAGAAGAAGAAGAAGAAGAAGAAGAAGAAGAAGAAGAAGAAGAAGAAGAAGAAGAAGAAGAAGAAGAAGAAGAAGAAGAAGAAGAAGAAGAAGAAGAAGAAGAAGAAGAAGAAGAAGAAGAAGAAGAAGAAGAAGAAGAAGAAGAAGAAGAAGAAGAAGAAGAAGAAGAAGAAGAAGAAGAAGAAGAAGAAGAAGAAGAAGAAGAAGAAGAAGAAGAAGAAGAAGAAGAAGAAGAAGAAGAAGAAGAAGAAGAAGAAGAAGAAGAAGAAGAAGAAGAAGAAGAGGAGAAGAAGGGAGGGGTTGTAGGGGATTTTCGACCAAGGTGATGTGGGGTGGTGGTAGAGGAGGTGTTAGGGAGTTGGTGGGTCACTGTGGTGGTGGCAGAAGAGGGGGAATGGGCAGTGCAAGGTGGTGGTGTAGAGTGGAGGTCGAGAAAGGGATAAAAAGAGATAGGAGGGGAAGGGTGGCTATAGGGGCAAGTGGTGGCTGTTGGGTAGTGCAGGGAGGTAGTAAGGGTGCCAAGGGTTGGTGTGGTAGTTGATTGGGAGGCAGAAGCGATGGTTGAGGGTGGAAGAGTAAAATAAGGGAGGAGATGAAGAAGGGAAGAAGGGAGAAAATAGGGATTGGCAGTGGGAGAAGGAGATCTTGAATAGGGGAGAAAATGAGTAATGAAGAAGAAGAAAAGAAGTGGGAGAGGAGGCATATCTAGTCGGGTTAGGTGGAGGGTGCAGGGTTGTAGGCGTAAGGCCTGTAGTGGCAAGGAGGTGAAGAATAAAAGAGGGAAAGGAGGGCATGTGGGGTAGTAGTGTAAGGGCAAGTGTGGGAAAAAATGGAAGGGAAAGGGATGAGGGAGAGAGAGAACAAGGTTACAGGGAAAGGCAGGCGGTTGCAAGTGGCTGGTTACAGGCTGCCATGGCCGCGATGATCAAAGAATGAAGGAGGAGGGAAGAAGAAGAGAAGAAATAAGGTAGGGTGACAAGGCAGGGGAGAAAGGAAGGGCCAACCTGTGCGCGTGAGGGAGAAGGGAAAAAAAAGGAGGGTTGGGCTGGCCTAACCGGGGAAGGGAAGGAGAGAAAAAAAATGAAATAAGAAGGCGAACTAGGTAACGTAGGGAGAAGAAAAGGAAGAGGAGGGTCATGCCCTAGTGGAGAGAAGGTAGGGCAGGTGGCCCAAGGAAAAGGGAAAGGAGAAAAGGAAAAAAGGAGGAAAAGAAAAGGAGGAAAGGAAAAAAGGAGAAAAGGAGAAAAAAAAAGGAAAAAGAGGAAAATAAATATAAAATAATTTTTGAAATAAAGGTATCTAATTATTTAGATTGAAAAATTAATTTAATAAATTAGTTTATTTAAAATTTAAATTATTAATTTAAAAGGGAATTTTTTTAGTTAAATATGGGTTTGGAAAATTATTTAAATAAAATGAGTATAATAAAATAACAAAATATTTTTTTTATTTATTAAATAATCATATTCATTTATATATACCCAAAGGTCCACAAAATAATCAAATTAATTAATTTAAAAGTTAAATTATCCTAAAAGAGTATTAATTATTAAACTCTAGGTTTTAAAATTTTGGGGTATTACATTTTGGGAGTTTAGAATAATCTTCCCCTATTTATGCCCTAATGTTTATATTAGTTGGTTAAGTTGTAACCTTTAATCCTATACTCTTCTATAGGTTTTAGGATATCATGAAATGAAAGGACAAATTACCTTAGCTGCACATTTTCTCTCAAAACCAAGAATTCTTTTCTTTTTCTAGTGCATGAGTTTAAAGATTATTTGAAAAATCTTACAAGATTTATCTTAAGAGTTTTATACCTTACTTGCATGTTGTAAGTGTTGATTCAAGTTGTTACCAATAATCAATCTCTGTCACTTCTGTTCTCCCCCATTTCTTCTTCTTGGTTTTCGGTGGTTCTTTATTTCTAAACATTAAATCCCTAGCATAACCCTAGTTGGATCTCATATGTGTCAACTTGTTATCAAAGCTTAGATTTTATCAATTTGGGTCTTATCTTTATATTCCCCTTAACCTTGTATAAACCAAACACACACATAAAATTTCTAACTGACCTCGATGGATCCAAGGAGTAGGAGCAATAAAAAAAGAAGATAAATTTCATGATGTTAGGGATTAGGTTCTAGAGTGTGAAGACAACCACAATCCCAAAGATTTTCTAGAATGGGAGATGAGGTGTAGTAGGTTTTCTTAGGCTAAAGGCTATGTTGGCACAACAACCTTTAAGGTGGTGGTTCTTAAGCTCAAAGGCCATGGTTCTTTATGGTGGGAAAGTGTAGTTAATAAAAGGAGAAAGAAGGAAAAATAAAAGGTTAAATCTTGGATGAAAATGAATAAGTTGATGGAGGAGAGATTACTTCCTCCTTCTTTTACTCACAAATTGTAAAACACAAATGTTCTCTTTGAAATAAGGGTCATTTAGTGTAGGATAATACATTATAGAGTTTGAAAAACTCTCTATGAGGCTCAGTTTTTATGAGATAGAAGAGTATACTATGTCACTTGTTCTTGGAGATCTTACGCAAGACATATCTAGGAAAGTGGATATGCATAGATACTATACCTTGGTTGAAAATTTTCATCTTGATATAAAGGTAGAAAAACACAAAAAGGAGAAGAGGATCAGGAGATATAGAGGTCCAAACAAGGGTGATAACATATCAAGGGAGGTTCCTCCACCATTTAAAGACCCTTCCATACCTTTGACAAAAGATGTGAGGAGCAAAAGAGTGGTAGTTGAAAATAAGCCCAAGAATGTTAGGTGTTTTAAGTGTCAAGGCTTATGACACTATAAAAATGAGTGACCTAATAAAATAGCGATGCCCATGGTGGATTTAGAGGAAGCTACCCGAGAGGAAGAAGCCTTTTCCATGAATGGATAAGAAGAGTTTACACTACTAGATGTAGGATAATATGTGATGATTATAAGGGTGTTACATACAAGAGAGGTTGAATTGGTTGATTCATAAATAGAGAATATTTTTCAAACCAAGTGATGGAGGGAGTTGTGCTAATGTGGCATGGAGGTTCATCTAGTATGAGGTGGAAGCAATCAAGACATGGACCACACCTACAAGCCTAACATAAGTGAGATCTTTTCATGGTTTAGCTTCATTTTAGAGGAGGTACATTAGGGGATTTAGTACCCTATTGGGGTATATATCCAAATGCATAAAGAAGGGTGAGTTCAAGTGGACTGAGGCAGCCTAATATGCCTTTGCGGTGATCAAGGGAAAATTAAGTGAGTCATCCATCCTAACATTACCTAACTTCAAAAAATTATTTGAGGTTGAGTGTGATGCTGGTGAAGTGGGCATTGGTATCGTTTTACTATAAGAAGGAAAGACAATAACCTTCTTTAGTGAAAAGATCAATGACTCTATGGTGAATTATAGCACTTTTGATAAAGAGTTCTATGCTTTTGTAAGAGCCCTCAATCATTAATCACACTACTTGAGACCCCAAAAATTTGTGCGACACATAGATCATGAATCATTGAAGTGTATATAACACCCCTAAAATTCACTACTAATTTTTTTAATTATAAGCATAAAAAAACTATAAATTTTTGGGATGCTACTGCCACACTTAGTACTAAACTGGTTTTCCTCCACTATTTTTTACCAAGTGCGAAAGTTGAAAAATTACTATACACAAAAACAATTACATTCATAAAATAGAGTAGCGCAATAGTTAAATTACATGAAACAAAATCCACTATTAGTGGTTACATAATGAAATCATTGAAATAGAGAATTTAGGAGTTTTAAAGATAACGTCAAAATCTTCTCGGACAGTCTTATGCTCTTAACTTGAGAGTAAAATCCACAATAGCACTTGTAAGCTAACCTATAAAGGCTACAACCTATTAAATAAGTAGGGGCCCACAAAAGGAACCCTTTAATATTATAGTACTGAGTAATCCTTTATACAGAGCTAATATATAGGGCTTGCATGTAAAACATCAATTACCACACAACAAACACATGAATAGGAGATTACATATATAAAGATTGAAATACAATAATCATTAGAATGGCCACGTACAGCAGGATTATATGTTTCAAAGGCTCATTCACTTAGAAATAATAGAACTCACCAAGGGAAAATGCATATAATGCTCTTTGTAGTATAATTAGATGGACAACAACATACTCAACCATATAACATACAACCAACTCAAAGGCAGGCCTATAGGCCCATCAAAACAACACCATACACTAACCCATCCAAGCAGGCACCAAGGCCGCTACCATATCACAATAGTAGGTCATAATAGTTCTTTTATTATTATTATTTAGAATTGAGCCATTAATTAGATATTAATCATCTCTCCAATTATATCAACATAGGTTCAAAGACCCCATTATTATAATAGGTAAACTGGTGTACATGATATAATCCAAAGCAGAATGCTCCTAACCACTATTATAACTAATGGGCCTATACATATGTTATAATCTAGGGTAAAATGATCCTGACAAGTATTATAATCAGTGGACTAGTAAATATAATATAATCCAAGGCAAAGTAGTTCTGACCACTATTATAGCCAGTAGACTAGTACATATAATACACACGGTCCTGACCTAAGTGGTGTTTCACTATAAGTGATTAGTATCTTTCCATTTAATTAACTCAAGGGGGAGATCACAAGCCCAAAGACACAAAGGTATACTATTCATACTTGTGTATAAAAGCAACATAGTATCCTACTAACTATCAACCTAGGGATGCAAAGGTATCCTGGGGGTATTGGTGTATGAAGACACATAGTGCCCTATCGACAAATACACTTAATCTGTAAGTATGCATACCCCTTAAATAGGTTTGTAGAGCTAAATAGTGTAAGATGTAGGGCTTGGCTGGTTCCCTAAGTCATACTAGCAAAATCCATAAAAATCATAAGCTAAACCACATCTTTAATGTAGTGATCCCTAAAGAGCTACCATTCTCGATCTCGAGGTCTTTCACTTTAAGTATTAGTATCTTAATTAAGGTGATCATGAGAAACACATTAATTTTGTACTTAACCATTTTTATTTGTTTCCTTTATTATGAAGTAGTCAATATCTAGGTTATTATCAACGTTAACTTAAGTAGTTCACTAAGACCATCCTAGGTTCCAACATTCGTACTTAGGCACCTTAGGTCAAAATAACCAAAATGCCCCTAAGGCTAAAGCTACCTCTTTACCATCCAACTCCATCATATAATTCATTTTTATTTACCAACATTCCATAAAAGAGTAACATACAATAATTATACTATTGATTATTAAGTTAAAGTATCCTATATACCAAATGATCATTTTACACACAAACCCTATATATACACTTCTAGAACAACCAGTACACATTCTCATGCATAATCAACAATTAAGGCACCCCTTGCATTTTGATGAAAATAATATCATAACACACCCTAATTTACTAATTTACCCCTAGACCATGCGTACTCATTATGATATACTCCAATTTACCAAAATAGCCATAGGCTTTATAATGTTCATGATCATACTTGAACAAGTGATACTAAGGCCATAACCCCTGTTATCATATTTAATATTAATTTATTCCTTATCATGAAGGTTTATTAGACCAATTGCCATATTACATATAAAATTACCACATTGCCCCTAAACCAGATTTTATTGAATATTATGCTCAAATAAGTGATATTTGGATAATAGACCCCATATTATCATATTTAACATCAATTTATACTCACTATACATGTTTATTACACTAATCCTCATCTTACCCGCAAAATTACCAGATTGTCTCTTTTTACTTATAAAATTACTAAAATGCCCCTAGGTCATAATATATTAATATTTATGCCTAACATACATTATTAACACTCTAAAACCTTTACTATAATTCTTAACACCAATTATTACCTATCATGCATATTTATTTAAGTTACCTCCATTTTAAATGTAAAATTAATAAAATGCCCCTAGCACATAAAATATTGATATTTATGCCCAACGTGCATTATTAACACCATAAAGCCCTTATTATTATTCTTAGCACCAATTATCATTTAACATGAATATTTATTTAGGTCATTCCTATTGAACATGTAAAATTACTAAAATGCTCCTAGAACATAAAATATCATAATTCATTTTGGAATATGTATTTTTAATGCCACAAACTCCTATCATCATTTTCAACACCACACAACACTTAGCATGCATTTTTATTAAGATAATCAACACCATATATTAAAATTACCAAATTACCCTTAGGTTATAAATATTGATATTTCTCCTAATACTTATATTTATACTCTACCAAACTCCCATATCCATTCTTAACATCAAATATAACACATTAGGCAATTCATTTAGCTTTAGGTATTATGATGTGTCCAAATGACTAAATTGCCCCTAGGGCTCATATTAGTATTATTTATACTTCAAGTGTCCATATTTACTTAGCATAGCATGTATATGCACATAACATCCATTATCAACATCAACCCCTTTCTTAACCACCCTTCTACACACATCATATCACATACAAGATAACATGCTTTTATTCCTACTTTTCAAGATAATATTAATAATCATAAGATTGTTAGTAACACATCATATGCACATAAACCACATACCAAAAACCCTAATATACTAATGTACAATAATCCATACAGTTTAGTGGAGTATAACGAGTACCTTATTTCCAACTATTATGGTTTAAAATGCTTAAGCTTTGCTAGTTAACTTTTTACCTAAAATAACATAGCAAGTAACAAATTACCATCAGATAAGTAAAAGAATATTTTTATTAAAAATACTTATTAAAATACATATTATTACCAAACTATACTATACCTTAATATTAGCTAAATATACTCAAAATTGAGGTATCATAACTCACGTTGCTCATGAAGTGTGAGCCATGCATGGCACGAAAGGGGTGAGGGGAAGGGAGAAAAATGGACGAAGGGGGATTGGGTAAGAGGGTTGTGGGGAGTGATGGAGGGGTGTTAGGCTGGTAGTTGCCTGCAAGGGTGAAGCAAGGTGTAGGTGATGGTTGGAGGTCAAAGTGTAGTGGCTTAGGGGTGGCAGAGATGATGGTTGTGGCTGCAGAGAAGGGAGGGAGAAGAGGAAGAAATGAAAAGGAGGAGAAAATAAGGGGAGCTACAGGGGAGGTTCAAGTAGGGTGAGGCAGGGGGTGTTGAGGTGGTGTTAGGTGGCGGAGAGGAGGATTTGGTGGTGGTGGAAAAGGGGAGAAATGGTGGTGTAGGGTGGTAGTGCAGGGGGGCGGTAGAGAGGAGGAGGAGAGGAAAGGGAGGGGAGTTAGCTGTAAGGTGGCGTGTGGTGGTTGCTTGGGTGTAGAGAGGAGGTAGGAGTGGGAGTGGTTGGTGTGGTGGCTAGTTAGGTGGTGGAAACAATAGAGAGGGGTGGTGCAAGAAAAACAAGGGAGAAAGAGGAAGGGAAAAAAAGGAGAGAATCAAGAAAGAGAGGGGAGAGCTTGAGGAAGAGAAGTGAGGAAGAGGAGAAGAAGAGAAGGAGAAGAAAAAAAAAAGGATTGAAGGGAGGCGTGCGGTGTAGGAGGTTAGGTGGGTGCAGAGGGTGTTACACGTTATCATGGCAGGGGTAGCAGGGAAGAAGGAGAATTAGGAAGGGGAAGGCATATGGGGAAGGTATGTAGGTGGAGATGCATGGCCTGAAATGGAAAGGAAAGAGATGGGTAGAGAGGTTGTAGGTTGGTAGTTGCAGGCATAAGAGGAAAGAGACATGTGATGGTGTAGGGGGTTTGTTTGGCTCAACACATATGCGAGGAAGAAGAAGGAAGAAGGGGAAAAAAGAAGGGATAAGCAAGGAGAAAGAAAGGGGAAATGGGCATGCCGGCCTACACAAAGAGAAAAGAAAAAAAGAGATAGAGAGGGAGGTGGGCTAATCGAAAGGAGAAAGGAAGGGGAAGGAAAGAAAGGAAAGGAGGAAGGTTGTGAGGCTAGCCCGACTAAGAAGGAGGAAGGAAAAGAGGAAGAGGGTCGGGATGGCCCAACTAAGAAGAAGAAATGAAAGAAAGAAAAGGAAAAAGAAGGAAAAGGAAGGATAAAGGAAAGAGGAAAAGGGGAAAAAGAGAAATAAAAGTATTTTTTGAGTTAGGATTAGAAATTAGGCTAATGAGAAAAATATTAAATTAAGTTATCTAAAATATAAAAGTATTAATTTAAGTAAATAATTTTGGTAAAAGTATGGGTTTGGGAATTTATTTAAATAAAAAGAATAAATAAAAATGATAAAAATACTTTTATTAATTTATAATATAATTCTATTTATTTTTATAAGTTAAAGGTCCGCAAAATAATTTAATTAATAATTCAAGATTAAATTATTTCAAATAAGGGTTAAATATTAAATTTTAGATTTTGAAAATTTGGGGTATTACAATATACCAATAGTCAATAAAAGCTTAATCCAAGGTATGCAAGATGGGTAGATTTTTTTTTTTTTTACAATCTTTTTTCCTTTATAGTAAACACAAAAGTGGGAAAATGAATATAGTAGCGAATGCACTCTTTAGGAGATATTATATTCTCTCTTTGTTAGAAGCTAAAATATTAGGGTTTAGGTGTATTAAATAGATCTACAAGGAAGATGAATAATTTGGATGCTTCTTCAAGAATCAAGACAAGAAGAAAGGGGTTGTTTGTCATTCAAGGTCGATTCCTCTTTAGTAACATCAAGCTTTGCATTCCCAAATGCTCCATTAGAGAATTGCTTGTGAGGCATGTGCATAGAGGAGGACTAGCTGGATACTTTAGCATAAACAAGATCGTATACATACTTAGTGAGCATTTTTATTGCCTCAAACTTGTGAGAGATGTATAAAGTTTAATAGCTAGATGTGTCACATGTCAAAAATCCAAGAATCATTTCCACTAAGGACTCTAAAATCCATTTTCTACCAACTCAAAAGAACAAGAAAGGGTTAAAGCGATGAAGAAACTCCATGAACAAATGAGGTCAAAAATCAAGAGAGTAAATGAATTGAACAAGAATAGAGCAAACAAACACCAAGCACAATACTTGTGTGAACTAGAAGATGTAGTTTAGCTTTATCTTTGGAAGGAACAATTTCCTTTTAAATGTAAGAACAAACTTCTATCTAGAAGTGAAGGTCCATACAAAGTTATTGAGAAGATTGGAGATAATGCTTATAATCTAGAGCTACTCAAGGATATGGGAGATATATTGAACACATTTATTGTGGGAGATCTACATCTTTATATTCATGATGAACCTTTCAAAGTTAAGGAGCTTGTGTAATCCCCCAAAATTTTATAAAACCTATAATTTAATAAATAGCTTTTATTTGAAGTAAATAAGCTTTTAAAGTTATTTAGTTTAATTATTTTATAGATTTTTTAGTATATAAATTTGGATAGGAGTATTTAATAAATTAAAAATAAATATTTTGCTATTTTATAAAATTATTTTTATTTAAATATATTTTCAAACTAGTATTTTACTAAAATTATCCTTTTTAAGCCCATATATTAAATCATATTAAACTCAATTATTAAATAAACTTATTATCAAAAATATTACATCCTATTATTTTAAGTTTTTCCATTCTCCCTTTTTTCTTTTCCTCTTTTTTTTTTCTTTTCTTTCTCCTTTTTCTCCTTTTCCTTATTTCTTTCCTTTTCCCTTTTTCCTGGCTTTAGGCCGTCAAGCCAGCCTCACTGCCTTCCCCTCCTTGCGCGGTTAGGCCGCTGGCCCATTCTCCCTCGCCCTACCTAGGGATGTAAACGGGGTGGGTTCGGGGTGGGTATCCCCATACCCGTACCCGATACCCGATAAGTATATTATACCCGAATCCATATCCGTACCCGAATGGATATCCATTAATATATCCGTATCCGTATCCGTCGGATATCTGTTACCCGACGGATAATTTGTTACCCGTTTAAATTATCCAATGGATATTACCCGATGGATAATTTGTTACCCGTTTAAATTATCCAATGGATATTACCCGACGGATAAATCCGATACCCGTTTGAATTTTTACTTAACCTATCATATACTATATATGATATATAAAATCTATAATTTCAATCAAACAACCTATTATTTAAAGATCAAATTTTGAACTTTCTCCAACAAGTTTAAATTTTCAACCTGCTCCAACAAATCCATATTATCAATATCACCATTCACCAATTTATCAAACAATAAAGCAATCAACAATAATACAAGTCTAGTTTAAAAACACCATAGCCAATAATGTTTGTTTATACAAATACTTCCACAAATAAAACTGAAATCAATGCATGTGAAACATAATAATATAACTTTGATTAGCTAAAAATAGCATAGAGAAGCTATTCGTTTTGAGCTCCAAAAATTCCATATCACCATTCACCAATTTGTCTTTCCATCTTCAACCTTCATATCTTTTGGTTTATGCATTCATCTAAAAAAACATAAATAAATTAAATAATTAAGTGTAATCAAATATTTTAATCACTAATAATATTTATGACAAGTTTTACCTCATGCTCACTAACATCTGAGTCAGATTCTTCATTTTGCAAGGTAAACCTATGATAAGTTGAGTTCGCAGTACCATCATTATCTAACAAAAACTAAAAAAAATTAGAACATTAGAATTAAACAAATATAATAATAGATATATTATAATTATTTAAACATAAAATATATAAATTTAAATATTACCTTCATTCCTTATAGTAGCCCAAAGCCAATCTCTACAATACATTAATGCTTCTAGAGTTTTTGGGTGTAATCGGTTGTGATGAGGACTTAAAAATCTCCCACTTGTGCTAAAAGCCGACTCAGAAGCAACTGTAGAAATAGGGATGGCAAATACGTCTCTGGTCATTCGTTGTAAAATTGGATACTTAGTATTTGTCTTCCACAATGATAACACGTCAAAGTCATCCATCTGTGGCATCACAGGCTCCTCCAAATAACAATCTAACTCGGTCTTCTGTGGCGCACTAGTTATGTCTTGGCTCGCCAACCATTGATTATAATTAAGCTTAAGGGAGACTCTAGAACCCGAAGTCATACTACTAAGACTTGAACCACAACTTTGACTACTAACACCAGAATTGCGCGATATTGATGAACTTCTCTCCCTACGCTTATAATTCTCTTCATACTCATGAAACAATTCATAGCATATTTTATGAACATTATCTACCTCTTCATCAGAGGTGCTCCCATAAATGATAGAATAATAAAACTCTACCAACTTTAATTTATACCTTGGATCCAAAATAGTTGCCACGGCCATCAGTTCATGAATCACACTCCAATATTTATCAAACTTTTCTATCATTTTTGTTGCCATACCACTAATAATTTCATCTTGATCAAGAGACCATTCAATCAAAGACATTCTGACTTCACAAACCTTGGGAAAGTATAAATTGGCAGTAGGATATCTACTCCCAAAAAAACATCAAAGTGACATCATAAAATAATGACAATCTCTCACAAATAGATCAAGCCAAATTCCATTCATCACTTGTAGGACAACAATTAAAATTAGATTCCAACCGTGCCAAGCGAGCAAACACATCTTCATACATTAGAGCAACATCAAGCATCAAAAATGTTGAATTCCATATTGTCCTACAATCATGTGTTAACGCTCTACTATACGGAATTTCTTTTTGACGACAAACCTCCATAAACTTTTCCAACCTTTTTGGTGTGGCTTTCCAATACATCACACTCTCTCGTATGCTCTCAATAGCTTTTTGAATGATTTCCATACCATAGCTAACAATAATATTAAGCACATGAGCAGCACAATACATATGAAAATATTTCCCACGCAATAAAAAACTCTTCGACTCAAATCTATTTTTCAAATCTCCGATCAAAGCATCATTAGTAGTACAATTATCGACGGTCAATATGGTAAGTTTTGAATCAATATTCCATTCCATCAAACAATTGACCAAAAAATCACACAAAACTTCAGATGTATGCGGACTTGGAACATAGACAAACCATCAAAAAATACAATAATACAATAAATAAACCAAAGAACAACATATAATTACATAATATTAATAATTGCAAAGAACTACCATTTTTATGAATTTAGTATACCTTATTATTCGACTTTGCAAGGTCCAATGATTATCAATCCAGTGAGCCGTGATAGCCATGAAACCCTTTTTTTGATTCTGAGATGTCCACATATCTGTTGTGATTGAAACTCGACTCTTGTTACTACTCAACAACGACATTGTTTTTATCTTTTTCATATTCAAACAACTTGAAAATATCGCTTCGCAGAGTGTTCCTTGAAATCATTTTAAATGATGGTTGAAGAGTTGCTGAATATCTTCTAAAGCCTTCATGTTCCACTATACAAATTGGATACTCATGCATAACTACCATATTACATAGCTCACGCCTTGCAACTTCTTGATTAAATTCAACAACCATTTTCTTTCCTTTTCCTTCCCCCTTCTGATCAAAACACAACTTAGTTTTTCCTACCCCTTGTATAGGCCTTAAACGTACACATTTCCTCATGTGATCATGCAAATGAGAAGTACCATTTTTTGGATCACCGCTCAAACTCTTATTACAACCTTTACAAATTGCTTTTTTCAAACCGTTAATTTCTGCCGCATTAAAATGATCCCAAACAACTGAAGTTTTCTTCCTTTTTTTCACTAAAGAAAATGGATTCACTTCTTTTACCTCCTCATTGGTTGATGGTTCACTAGGTGTAGGATTACTAGCTGCGCCGGAAGAATATGGTGGTAGACTTTGTGAATCAGTATTAGGTTGGCTACTTGATGCCATCAAACTATTTTAGGAGATCCCAAACGCTGCACAACAAGAGAACATAATATTTACTTACTCTCACTTATTTATATTTACTTAATAATGATAATATTAATAATGATAACGATTATAAACAGATTAAGATCAGATCAAACAAGGTTAGTTGTTCTTGTACCACTATTAGTTGACCCCGAATAAATTTAAGTCACAATCTAAGGGAATGATTTCCCAATAAATTAGATGTTTGAACACTAGGCCCATACCTGTTTGAGTATAGGTTTATCATGTTATTAATAGCTCACTTTCTATGGAGAAAGAGTAGTTTCAGCTCTGTTATTGGGAGAGGTTTAGAGAGAGAAAATAGAGGGAGATAATCATGTATTATAGATAATCATGTATTATAGTAGTTTCAGTTCTGTTAGTTACAGACAACCTTGATAGGTAGCTACATTTTTTCATTTGCCTCTGTGCAATGTTGGTTGCATATCGACTGTGGAGAGTGAGGTAGGAGGGAAAACCAAGTTTTTAATGCCTATGGAAGTGCTCAAGGTTCATACTTGAAGGAAAATAAATCATGGGTTTGTATTTGGAAGAGCTTTGTACATTACAGGCAGTCTGATAATTTGGGGCTGTCGGCAAATGTAACTAGTGGCTAGGAGGTATTGTATGGACTTTGGACAAACTAAGCAGGCCACCAAAACATACTGAAAAGACTTATGGCTATGATCAAGTCACAACTCACAAGAAAATGTAGCATTAGAGCCACAGATCCAAGCAGAACTTGAACTGGAAATGGATGCAACTAAGAATTAGAAATATGATGACATATCTATAAATGCCTCAAATAATCATATCCTATTATCAGGTGAAGTAAAATGGGCCGGTTCTTTCTGTCTTTCACGAAAATCATAACACATTGCTTGTAGTTTGTGTATAAATTAGATAGTTTGACTGTTTATGAAACTTCTATAAAGAATAAAGAAATGAAACCATCCTTAACATCTCATGTGACTTCTTCATGAAACCAGATATCTATTATTTCCTTCCTTACACTTACCCATCAAACATGCACACAGCACACATCAAAATATGAATAAATAGAGAGCAACATTGATGTATATACATGCACACATCAAAATATGAATAAACAGAGAGCAACTCTGATGTATATACATGCAAAAATCAAACAAAATACATGCATGCACACATCATAATATTCACTTCTCCTAATAAACTATACTCGAGTCAAAGACTTATAGAAGCATTATCCTGATTCCTGAAATGCAACTGATTGAAAACAATGTACCCCCAAACCACAATGAATTTGTTTCGAGTCGAAGTAAGAAAATTGACACAAAAACATTGAGAAAATTGGAAGAAAGAGATTAACCTGAAACAAAGCTCCACGACGAGTCGACAAAGAGTCTGCAGTGATATCAAATTATCAATCAAGCATTATCTTAGATTGAAAACAAATCGAATAAGATCAAACTTAAAATATAACTGAATAAAAAATGAAGCTAATGAGAAGAAGAGAAGCTGCAAATCGAAAGAAAATCACCTAATTTTAGATGACAAGACAAGATTGAGAACTGCAAGAATCGCGCACGCATCCAAGAACGAAGAAGAGAAGCTGACCAAGACAAGATTTTGAAAAAAAAAACGCTGCGTGACTCATCGAAGGAAGCCTGAAGCAGAAGTGCGTACGGCGTGTCGAGCGACTGACTGGTGTGTGGCGTTCGGTTAACTGTCGAAGGAAGGAGATGGGCCAGATGGCGAGATGCTCAGTCTCAGATGCAGGGCAAGCTGGGCAGCAGCGGTAGCCGAAACTCAAGTCGAACAAGAACAGCAACAACGCAGCGGAATAGCCAAACAGGTTACAGGCGGGGCTGCGAAATGGAATTGGATAGATAGGGTTTGGCAGATAGATATGTTAAATTTAATTGTTTAATTTAACTTAATTACTATTATAACCTTAATGAATATATTGAATATGTTATATATATGAGGGGTAAAAAGGTAATTTTATATCGGGTTTTATCCGACGGGTATTAAAACGGATATGGATACGGGTGCGGATATGGAGACCCATTACCCGTATCCGTACCTGAACCCGACGGATTTTTTTTCTCCATACCCGTATCCGTACCCGAACCCGTTTATCCATATCCGTTTATATATTCGTTGGGTTTTATCCGTCGGATATCGGGTAAAATCCGTCCCGTTTACATCCCTAGCCCTACCCGCACTAGCCGACCCAGCCCCCTCCTTTCCTTCTTTCCTTTTCTCCCCTAGAACGGCCCGACCCAACTCCCCTATTTCTTTCACTTGTGCCGGCCTGATCTCCCTCCCTCTCCCTTCTTTCTTTCTTCTTCAACCTCTACCCCAACTTGTCTTCATCAGCTATGCATGCCACCCCAAATGCCTCCCGCTGCCACCTCCTACAACCATTGCCACCACCTTCCTTCTTCCCTCTCTCTCTCTCTCTCTCTCTCTCTCCCCTGCCCTTTTTTTTCATCGTTTTGGAAACCGGGTAGCCATGCACCCCATCCCGCATGGCTCCCCTTTTCTCCTCTTCGTCACCCTCTCCCTACCACCCTACCACCTCCTTGCTACCTTAAACACTACCACCGACCGGCCACCAGTCCCCCTACCCTCCCTCTTCTTTTTCTTCTCCCCTTCAGCCTTTTTCTGCCCCATATTCTCGAGCCCTTATCTCCCCGATCTCCTCTTCTCTCTTATTTTCTTCCTCTCCCATTTCTACCCTTGTTTTTGCAATACCACCTCCTACGCTGCTTCCTCTGCCTAACCAACCGTCGGCAGACCTTCTGCCACCACCTGCTACTGCCCTAAACCACCACACCACCCCCTCAAGCCACCCTACAACCCCTTCTTCCTCCCCATCTATTTTCTCTCCATTTTCCCCCTTCTCGGCAGCCCACCTACAACCCCACCGTTCGCGTCGTCTGACCACTTCTGCCACCACCCAACTCACCATTCAACTCCCTACAACCTCCTCTACAACCCCCATACATTGTTTAGCCGAAACAAGCCCTCGAACCCCTTCATTTTGCCCTTCTCTTTTCCTTCCTTCTCAGCCCCTCCACCTCGACCCACCTCGGCAGCCACCTTCGTGGCCTCGTTGCCGCCGCCGCCGCCCTTGGCCACCGTGAACCCATCCCCAACAACCACCTACACCCCCTCTTCACTCCTACACCATTCCTTTGCCCTAAATCCTCCCCTACCTACCCTCTTTTCTAGCCCAATGACCCCAACCCAAAAACACCCCTTCCACCCTTTTCTTCATGCAACCTTCGACCCTTTCACCCTTATTTTTACTTGCAGCTCATGCTGCATATGCAGCATGAGTTTCTGCACTTATTGACCCATTTTTATTAATAATTTTAAGGTATGATAATATTTAAATTAATTATTTCATTGAGTAAAATTTATAAAGTATTATGCTTTGATTTTCTTAATTCTAATATAATAAGTATTGATATTATTTTTAGGTATTGGTTTTGCTAATCAAAGCTTGAATCTTTAACCGGAATACAGGTAAGATTCAATTTTGCGGGAATTAAGGTAATCGTTAAACCCCACTAAAATGCATGGATAAACGTATGTTTACACATTAGGATTTTTAATATGTTATTATGTTTGATATATGGTTGTTAGTATAATTTATATGTTTTCTTGTATTGTTTAATAAAAGGGAAAGTATGCACTTTTATGTGCTATGTGTGGAAATGTTGTCTAAGGGAAGAATTTAATTATTTAGGAAAGTGTTAAGTACTTATGCATGTCATATTATGTTATTGTGACCATTTATGCTTAACTAATATTATTGTGAGCCCTATGGGTATTTTAGTAATATTCCTTGTGCTAGATTATGGCCTAATATGTGTAGGTGCTAATAAGTATTATATTAAAATATAATAGTTGGTGGAGTTGGATATTATTAAGGGAGTATTAATATTAGTATTCCATGTAGTAATGTTAATCTAAGAAAAGTGGTGTAATAAGGGGACAAGATGGTAACTTTGGAAGAAGAGGGTAAAATAATAATTTTCTAAGTAAAAGGGTAAATTTGTAATTTGTAAGAAAAAAAGGGGCATTATGGTAATTTTTGGAGTTAAAGGGGAAAATAGTAATTTTATAAGTAAATGGAAAAACGGTATTTTTATAAGTAAAAGGGCAATATGGTAATTTTATAAGTAAATGACAAAATGGTAATTTTATAAGTAAAAGCCAATATGGTAATTTTGGAGGTAAATGACAATATGTTAATTTTATAAGTAAATGGCAATATGGTAATTTTATAAGTAAAGGGAAAAATGGTAATTTTATAAGTAAAAGGCAAAATGGTAACTTTGGAAGTAAGGGGTAAAATAATAATTTTGTAAATAAAAGGTTAAATTGGTATTTATAATAATGGAAAATGGTGATTTGGTAATTATAATTATGGAGAAGGGTAAATTAGTAATTATACTTATGGAGAAGGGTAAATTAATAATTATAAATATGGAAAAGGGTAAATTAATAATTATAACTATGGAGAAGGGTAAATTGGTAATTATAATTATGGAGAAGGGTAATTTGGTATTTATAATAATGGAAAAGGGTAAAATGGTAATTATAATAATTGAGAAGGGTAAAATGGTAATTATAACAATGTAAAAGGATAATTTGGTAATTTAACCAACTAAAGGGCAAACAGGTAATTATGATAACGACGAAGGATAATTTGGTCATTAAATTATGATTATAGAAGGGCAATTGGATAATTATGTTAGTAGAAAAGGGTAATTTGGTAATTTAACCAACTAAAGGGGCAAATCGGTAATTATGATAATGATGAAGGGTAATTTGGCAATTTAACCAACTAAAGGGTAAATTGGTAATTATTTAACCAACTAAAAGGAAAAATTGGTATTCATGATAATGAAGAAGGGTAATTTGGTAATTTATCCAACTTAAGGGAAATTTAGTAATTATAACAAAGGAGAAGGGCAATTTGGTAATCTAACCAACCAAAATGGGAAATATGTTAAGGGTAGCAATTATGAAGGGTGAATGGTGATCTAAAAAGCATAAGAGATGACTTAGTAACCCAAACCGAGTAGGGATGTAGCTAAGAACAACAATGTGTATATTATATGCCTTATGTGCCATGTGTTATACCATATTGTGTACTTTATGCTTAATGATTAATCATTTGTAGTACAACTTCGAGTGATGTATGCTTATGTGACTTCCTTATGACACGTGGATGATGATTATATATGTCATACGTACGATGTTATCTGATGTGACCCTCTAAGACATGCATGCTAGGGTATTTAATAATATGGTGAAAGGATAAAAAAAGAATAAATGGGAAGTGAGTTAACTAAGGGGACACAATATTGACCTTAATATCTCATGATTCATGGGGAAAAATAGAAGGAGACTATGATCAAAACGAATGAGTGATGCAACTCTTACATGGGAGGTTTCTAGGGTTTGCATGGGATAATCCTTACGTAAGAAAGGTGTTAGGGTTTGAGCAGCCAACTAGGGTTTTATGATCACATGTACTATTGGTGAGTAGAGTGATAGGATTTGGGTTGAAACTAAATGAGATGAGGTGTGGGATGATAAAAGAAAGGTTGGGCCACATAGGCCCAAATTAGAGTTTCTAGAGAAAGCCCTAGGGTCAGGTGATGAGTTGACCTTGGGGTATAAGGTGGTGTTCCTTGACCCACACACTTAGGAGTTGGGCTTTCAGTGTGAGAAAGTGGATTAAGGGAAGGATGTCGGGGCGAGTTAGGAGGTGCAGAAGTCTCAAGATATGGGATGGGCCCTCCTAGGAGGATAAGTGTGGATATAGTTAGCCATGTATGTCAAGGGTAAAATACTTTCGAATAAGATACGATTAAGACACTAATCACTTCAAGAGGAAGATGTTGAGCCAGACCCAGACCGATCCACCGGTGAATAATAGTGGCCAGGGCCGGGGTGCCCTGCATGACCATTCCACCGGCTATAATAGTGGGGGATTTTGTACTCAACAAACCAAACGTAAAAATGATAAGATATGGGGAATACACTACTTACTTACAATGGAACACCTTGTGAGTCGGGGCCAGACCAGTCCACCGGCGAATAATAGTGGCCAAGAGCGTTTTGCCCTGCATGACCAGTCCACCGGCGAATAATAGTGGCCAGGAGCATTTTACCCTGCATGACCATTCCATCGGCTATAATAGTGGGGTTCCCGCACTCACATGGACATTTATAACCCGAGATGATTGAATAATGATGGACTAATGGCTTAAGGCCCAAATATATTGATTTTGCACTATGACATGGCTTAAGGCCTAAAAGTATCGATTGTTCATGATGGCCTATTAACATTTGGTTGACTTGTTAAGTATGTGAATACACAAAAGTGAATATTACCTATACACCATTAATATCCGATTGACTTGTCAGGTATATGAATATACGGATCTGAATATTAGGTTTACACTTGTCGTTACGTATGGATACAGTAGTATATCATGTGTTACATTGCGGGCCTACTTTTAAGTATGTTTTTAAAGGGTTACTTAGTACTGTAATACTGAAAGGTTCCATTCGTGGGGCCCCTACCTATTCAATGGGCAATGTCCCTTGCAGGTCTTTTTCAGGTGCTACTCAAGTGGGCAATGGGAAAGAGCATAAGGATAATCCGGAGCTGTTAGGGTCTTTCCCTTTCTCTTTTAAATGTCTGGTTTAAATGTAATTTTGTTCTTATAACCACCATTGGTGGAATCTATTCTTATAAAATTGTTTACTTGCGCTACTCTGATTTAAAAATGGGTTAAATTTCTAGTGATTGATATTTTGTTATTTAACCTTAGCACTTGGTACTGGAACAGTATGAGTGAACCGATCTTGTACTAAGTGTAGCGGTAATATGCCCAAAATTCACAGTTTGTTATTTTATTTCCGCTAAACTTTTAACAAAACGTAATTTTTCAGTAGTGAATTTTGGGGGTGTTACAGGTTGACTTTCAAAAGGGCTGATGCAGGAGCATTCCTAATTGATGATCATAATCTAGCTGATAATTTTTCCAAGATCAAGAATCACAAAACCTTTCTCACTTAGAAAATTTTATTATCTATCAAAATCTAGCCATGCAAAACCCTTCCTCCGTATTTTGTCCAAAAAAAAACACTCGAAACCAAGGCACTCAAGCCACAGTTTTTCCAAGCTTTTCCCTCCATTTTTAAACCTAATTTCCTTCAGTATTTTAATCCTAAATATCCCTAAAAATATAAACTACAATCCCATTTGGAAGCCATAAATTTAAGCCACAAGTCCCTTTCATTTGCATGACAAGTCACTTTCTGCACTCAGAAAGAACAATGCAAATTTGGGAAAGAACAAGGAAGGCTAGAGGACATTTCTTTCTTATTTTTGTTATATAAAGATTATAAGAGATCTTTGTCTCATTCCTTTCTTGATTATGGTTCTTATGAGTTGAAAAGTATGATATTATAGGACTTAGATTTTGAAAATCAACTTAAAACAACTCCCCAAAACCAAGACTCTCTAGTTAGGAATATACCATGATTGTCATCCCTACTTATGCCCTAATGTTTGTATTAGTTGGTTAAATTATAACCTTTAATCCTACATTCTTCTATAAGTGTTAGGATAACATGAAATGAAAGCATAATTTACCTTTGTTGAACATATTTTCTCAAAACCAAGAACTCTGTTCCTTTTCTAGTGCATGAGTTTGAAGATTATTTGAAAAATCTTACAAAATTTATCTTAAGAGTTGTATACCTTAAGAGCTTCTTGCAAGTGTTGATTTAAGGAGTTACTAAGAGTCAACCTTTATCACTTCCATTCTCCCCCATTTATTATTCTTTTTTTTTTTGTGGTTTTAATTGTTGAAAATCAAATCCATAGCAAGACCCAAGTTGGATCGCGTATTCATAAGGAAAGATTCATGATGAGCTCTTATACCACTTTTGATGTGGAAGTGGATGGAAAGAACTCAAGGAAACCAAATGTATCATCTTTTTTCCTCAACAATATGTTTTTGAATGGTTGTATTAGATACTCATGGATTCATATGGCTTAGAACACTAACGAAATATAACTTTGATACTTCACAGAGATAGTAATCAAAGTGTTTTTAATGAGAACTCAAAAATAATCACCCTCTAAAGACAACCAAAAGAAACTATACAGTAATTTTTCAATGATCAAGCAAACTTAGAATGAGAATTTTCATATTCAACTCAACTTTTTCTATACATTATCTCCTAATGGATGAAATCAGGGCCTTTATATAGGCATACAACCCACGGAAATTAACTAACAAATATATCTTACACAATCGTCCATCACTAGGGTTTTACATATGATAACAACTAGTCATTAACCTTAATGTCTCTTGTTGGATATCTTGCAAGTTGCCATGTGTCCATGCCTTATTGTCATCACTTTATTGTTGGCCAAATCATCATGGTTGCCACATCACTATGCTCCGCACATCATCTAAGCACCATTTGTCTTATCTTGAATTTCAACTTTCAAGAACTTCACAAAGTATGTAAAGATTTTGATGAAAGTGTTGTATATGTTATAAACACCTTCAAGAACCTCAACAAACAATCTAAACATGTCCAAAAAATATGTTTAGATGTAAAAACAAATATGCACCTGCATCAGAGAGACATAGAAGAGGAAGACTCAAAAAGTAAGAATTAAGAAGAAAATGAGAATAAGCGGGAGACAAGAGTGATGTGGAGCGGACAAACGAAACAACAATTAAAAGTTTAAGTTAAGTTTTGGTCCATTTCAGTTTTGACTGGATAATTTTAGATTTGAACTGAAAGTTTATAATGTAAAACATATAGCACTAAAAATTGGACCGCATACAATATAGTCCAAATCAGGATTGATATTTTCTATCCATTACTCTTTGAATTTCTGGTTAGAATCAAATTATGCACACCCCTAAAGCCTCGGATGACCGAATTTCGATGCTGGCAACCATATATAACTACATGTATGTATGTATGCAAAGAGGGGTTTCAAAATTTGTGACACAAAAATCACTGGCATTTTATTTTACAAATTATAATGCCGTCATCCAGTGCAATGCGAAACTAGTTTATTATCGCGATCATCTTGTCTCCGAAGTTTTCCGTTCAGTCATTACTCGTCCCACTATTGTTTTCTTCGAGTCATGACTCACGCCTTAATTGCTTCTCTATTTGTTGCAGAACCATCGGAGAACTTTCTAATAGCCAAACCTGAAAATCGGCCAGTACAGTCTAGAAAGTCGGGTGTTCAGGGGCCACAATTGGGGAAGAAAGCCACAAAGACCCAATTCGGCAGCTAGAATTTGTCAAAATTTTCTGTCTTTACGACCATGTCAAACTCGATTCGACTCTCCCAATATCCCGACCCTCCCCGACTCATAAACTCTTCTTCTTCATGGGTTGCTCGATATCTCTCCTTCTTAAGTTCTCACACTAAGCAAAATTTCCTCTCAATTTCAAGTCATTCAGAGGTTGATAATCGACAACACAGTGTAGTTAAGACGCAAACCAAGGCTTTAGCTGCTGTGGCCAATGAAGGACCACGAGAGGACCTGGATTTGTCCGCTGTGTCGATTGAGCTCATACCCATATGCAGCGAGGATCAATTCAATCAAATGATTGAAGAAGCACAAAAGCTCGGGCTACCAGTGATAGTCGTATGGTATGTATCTGAGTAATCATGGATGTAGGTTTT
The DNA here is from genome assembly GCA_030549775.1 of Tamarix chinensis. Classification (NCBI taxonomy): domain Eukaryota; kingdom Viridiplantae; phylum Streptophyta; class Magnoliopsida; order Caryophyllales; family Tamaricaceae; genus Tamarix; species Tamarix chinensis. The sequence goes on from CM060181.1 coordinate 69,062,736, forward strand.
CTGATTTTTAGTGTTTAAATAATCTGCAACTGTATTTAATTGACAACTGATGTATCTGGATCGGTTTTTCTCGTGATTTTTGCTGTCCGAATGGGACATTTTTCATGTCTTTGAACTTTGAATTTACTGTAATTGCAGTTAATGTTTGCTATATATACATTTTTTATTAATAAATTACTCTTTTAATTGTGAATTAAGATGTTCTTTTTAGCACTGAAGATTGCTTCATGAACGATTCAATTTTATCCATGTTTGTTCATGCGGAATATCGATGTTCTTCAAAATTAGATACATTAGGTGAGTACTTCCTGAAGTATTCTTTTTGGACTGTGTATCTGTAGTTATGTTTGAGAAAATAAGAGAGAGAATTATCATTGAATAAGCGAAGATGCGTACAGGATTACGTTTAACTTTTTCACCACTCACATATATCCATAAACTCTTGTATACGTTTTTCAAGACTCGTTGCTCTGACATTTTACTGATTTCCGTTCGACTCAACAATGTGCAGTTCTGTAGTTAGGTCCAAAATGCTTCTATGGCAACAAATCGTTTCATAGTGGTGGTGTATTTTGAACTTGTAGGATGGCTAGCTGGTGCAGGAAATGTATCTATTTGAAGCCGAAGTTGGAAAAGTTGGCAGCTAGGTGTCAACCAAGGTTAGGCTAGCTTATCTTCTACTATTGGTCTAATATAATTGGAATTTGAGAAGAATCATGCATACTCATTCGCCTATTGTTTTTTTCTGTTAGTGTTTTTTTTGCGCTTATAGTAACACAAGAATGTTAATGCGTAACTTGGCAGACAATTACCTGTTTCTTAAATAAGCATACTGTGCAGACTGAACTAATCTGGCATCCGGCATATTCTCTATTCACGACTGCGCCATTTATTGAGAAGTGGTTGCAGAAAGCTTTAGATGCATTTTTATAAAACAAGCTATAATCTATTAGCACTGGGTTTTGTGCTAATAGCTTCATGCTCATATTTTAAAGTCTTGAAATTGTAGTCCATAAATATTTAAAGTAGAAATTTCAATGGTAACGTTGATGTTTCAAAGAGATTGTAGTTGCATTTGGGATGGGCACTACAGTAGTCTGCAGATACCCCTACTGACATAAATTCAGTACTTTATATGCTATGTTTGAGAAGTAGAGTTGAACTGAGCAAGCATTACCTTTTGGGAATACAGTGATGAGTGGACGATTTTCAAGGCCCATGAATGAGGGATCTCCATGGATACTTTGCAAAATTGTGCTGCATGCACCATGGAAGAACACACAAGATGTTATAGTAAGTCTCTTATTCGAATCTGAGAATGGCTATTGGAGGCTCACATTTTATTGTTGGAAAACTCGGATTTCTGGTTAGTGGTTGTGCATGGCAAAAAGATGGTGGATTTTCCCAACAATTAGAAAAGGGACTAGGATAAGTTGCTCAAACTTGGTGGAGGATCCTTAGATGGCTAAAAGGGTAAACACCATTGTGTCAAGAGATTCGAGAATTTTAAAAATCACCTTGGTGACAAGTGAAGTGGATGCAGATGAGAAATTGAGTGGATGATCTGATGTTTAACTTATACTTGGATTACATATGAAAAAAATTAAACAACTCTCAATCAAATGGATTATGGAGTGGATGTTCCCTGCAATTCCTTGCCAGCCCTTCCCATGGAAAATAAAAGAGAAAGAATGGAAAGCAAAAATAAACCTACTGAAGTAAATTAAAGGGGATTGCGTGAGGAAAAATATGACAGGCATCTAATAGTAATGTCTATGTGTTGATAACCTTTCTTCTATCTATGGAGTTGAAAACAAATAACAGTGAGTGTTTTCCTCTGAATGATATATACACACTATCGGGTCTGTGAGAAGATGCACAAATGTATCACTTATGAGTTATGGAAGAAATAGAGTGAAATAGTCAATTACATCCATATAATGAATGAGGTCCTAGCTTTTTCATCAGTGAACAATATATCTTGGCCTTCTGGAACTTTTCTTTTAAGCCAAATACTACGCAAGCGATGTGAAAGGCAAACCAATTGTGGAAAAAAATTGACATTGGTGTGCGTCATTTACCCATATTTAGTTTATGGTGATGAAATCGTGCATATTGGATTAATTATGAGCTTACTGCATGCAAATGTGTCCGGTACGGTTTTGCTTTGCGTACTTCTTGCATTGATACAACAAAGGAAAATCTTCAACTACATCCATGGAATTTATGTTTTATTATGATAACCTATATTTCGCTAAGATCCTGTAATCATATGTGTTGGATTATCTTTACAACTGTATACTTCTGATTAAAGATACTCAAACCTTACTTCTTAGATTGAAGTTCTATTGTGTCAACGTCAACAAGGTTCCACAGAAACTTATTGATCGTGCAGGGGTAAATGTAAGTCATGGTCTCTGCTAAAAGCTTTAAAATGGGAAGAAAAAGTTTTCGTCTCATTAAATATTTTATTGTGATAAAATACATAGAATTTGTACTCATGCTAACAACTATTATATTTTCATGTGGTTGTGGAAAACGCTTGAACTATTTCAGAAGATGCCAACTATACAGGTTAGGTTAAATAGTTAGTTTATTTATTTATTTATTTATTTATTTATTATTATTATTATTATTATTATTATTACTTTTAAACTTGATTTGCAATTTTCGACTTGAATTTATCCTATGAAGCATAAATTGCAAATCTTTATATTAACGATTGATTATATTTGAAACAGCTTGGGAAGATGGCAATAAGCAAGCTGAGGTAATCGGAGGCCACAAAGCACATTTTGTCATTGATGATGTTTGTGAAATGATTGGTGGTGTGTAGTCCATCAATCAGCGAAATAATATTAGATCTCCCGTAAAGGGTGATCCTTATTTGGACATCATTCACACTTTTACACATAATTATAATAATAAAATAGTTTCTGTGTTTCCTACTTTGATTTTCACTACATTTAATTATAATAATTAATTAATTTGGTGGTTCTTACTTTGATTTTCACTTATTTTGTTTTCACATCAATGATTATTAATACAATATTAAAATATACAATCCAATCAATCTATATTTTACTAAATTTGTCTAAATTAATTTTTTTGTTTCTAATATACTTGTATGTCGAATTTTTGTTTTTAAATTAATAAAAATATTAATTTCAAAAATCAATTATAATATTAATTTTCAATATAATATTAATTTCAATAATAACAATGATAATAATAATAAATTCAAGCTAAATCCTCTATTTTTGTTGGAGCATCTTTCCTTTCTTCTGTCCTTTTGTTCTAACTAGTTGAGCTCTTTTTGGTTAGAGTGGCATTGCGCCTTTATTCCCTTAATTTTTCAATGATCATACTAATGTTGAAAAACACAATTGGATCTATTATTTTCTTTGTGAAAAAAAAAACGTTTGTAGATAGCCGTAGAAGTTGTGTTACAGGAGGCTACATCACATTGTGATAGATGATGTCTACGAGATGATTGGAAATGACTTTGATGTGTAGTATGTTTTAAAGGAAGTAATATAAAGAGTTGCACTTTTCTCTCACTATTTTAAACTTTTATGTTTTTCACAATTTACAAAGGGAAATCGGCTTGTAAGTCATGTGGTTTATAGTCTTTGGTTATACCATAATATATAATGCTAAACTAAAGTTTTCCCCTCCCCCCTTCGGTACATGGGTTGGTGGAGGGGAGAGGGGAACACCTAATATGAATCAATATTACTACATGAAGTGTAGCTGTTGATGGGGATTAAGTGTTTAGGGATGTTTTTTTTAAAGAAAATTTAATGGAATATTTAAGGGATTTAGGGTTAGGATGGATGACTTAAGGTTGGGGTTTTAAGAAGATGGATTAGGGTTTGACATGTGATTGAGGGAGTTAATGCAACAATCTAAATTTTATGATTGAAAATTTTCATTTAAATAGTTAATTGCGAAAGCTAAAGATGTAAAAACTTAATGTGTTATATTTATACTTTGTACAAGTCTGATTTCCTTTACCATTTTCATACCAAGTTGTAAGTACTAATGTTAAAATCTTTACTCCACTTAAACCGAACACAATTGTAGGAATCAAAATAGGAAAAATTAAAAGCACAGATTAATATCATTTTAAATAAGATCAATTGTTAATGGTTACAAACTTCAGTGAAAGAAAAATACATACGAGTATAAGAACAATTAGATGAAAAGGTAACAGCTATAACATCGGATAACCCTAACTTTTAGCCTAGATATTAGCCTTTAATTAATCTTACAAACAAACTTGTAAAGACCATTGTCTGTTGAATAAGGGCCCATTAAAAAGAACTATTTAGTACAATGATACTTAATAACCCATTATACAAAATTAATATGAAAAAGCCACAAAGACATTACAATAATACATGGTATAAAATATTAAATTATATGTATGATAATTAAAATACCATAGTCATATCAGATAAACAATTACCACGAAAGTCACTGCTCATACTTGTTCACTTAGAATATAATAAAACAGACCAATCATTTAAACAAAATAATCATAACATTGGAATACGTCTCATATTCTACATCCATATCATTATTCATAACCGTAAATAAAACCCACTTAGTGACTACAATTATTCTAATTATTTATTCAAGGATTTTACTATTTCCAACTGGTGGAACAGTATCAATAATATAAAATCCTAGAAAAAAAATGTCCTTGACCGCTATTTTCATCTGGTGATACGAACACGTATAATCGGTTCTACTCATCTAGTCTCTTAATTTAAATATTAATACCTTATCATTGATTACAATCACTTTGATTATTCATTTCATGTTGAGTTTAGGGATCTATTATTCTTTGTCGGTGGAACAATATTAATTATAGACAACCCTAGTATAATAAGCTCATGACCGCTATTCTCAACTTATAATATATAACCCCATGGAAAAATGCTCTTGGGCACTACTCTCAATTGATTGAATGGTTTCAATAATATACACCTCTACGGTAAAACGTTCTTCGCTACTATTCTCATTTGGTGGAACAGACAAGTGTATTCGGTCTTAACTTATGTTGTATTTCACTTTAACTGATTGATATCTTATAAATGGTTAAGATCATTCAAACGAATTTATTTAATTTGTGTTCAAGGACCCCACTATTATAAATTGGTGGAATTGTATCAATAATATATAACTATAAATAAAATGTTTCTAGCCATTATTCTCGTCTTGTGAAACGAACATGCATAACTAAGTCTGACTAATATGATTTTTCACTATAAATGATTGATATCTTCTTCATGGTTATTTATTCTAAATACATCATACGAACATACATATAGATATGCAAGGCACAAGACCTACCATATATTCTCAAAGACAAGCCATACTCCCTCTAAGAAATCCTAATTTTATAAGTCTAACATAACTTCTCCCACTATTACTCATTTTATTATCAAATTCAATATTCATCATTAAAATATTATTGTTGACAACACGCCCAAAAATTAAGGTTCAGCTCCCATATCTTATACATACGTTAATAGTCTATCCTTAGGGTTACTCTTTACCTTTCCAACAAAACCCTAATTTTACAATTCAATTATAAATTTTTCCATGAGACTCATATGACTCCCAAATTTAATATGTATTCCTAAAATACTAATATAACCTACACATACAGAAATCAAGGTTAAATTCAAGCAATTCACACATGTGATAATAATTTTACGTCTCAAGTTACTACTTCCATTTAAAACCACTTTTCTCATTTTTTGCGCTTATATCATTCATATTCACTCCAAATCTTCCATATTATATACTTAACATTTTTTAAACAAATTATCGCCATAAAATGCTCGATATTTTATTTTTAACCTATATTAACCAAGTTGCCCCTAAGGTCATAATTGCCATATTATCATCTATTTTACATATTTATTTTATTTTATTTATCAACTTGTCATAAAAAAGGTGAAACATATTAATTAATTTATTTTAAATGTAAATAAATTATTAGACATGTCAAATGATCATTTTTATATGTGTGGGAATATGAAATTATCAAATTTGTAAAACTAATGCTCGACTATGTTGTAGTTAGGAAGATGATGATTTGAAAGTGGTGAATTAAGTATGAGGATGTTTGAATATGATAGAATAGTGATGATGATTATTTGAATATGGAGATATGATTCAATGATGATAAGTAAATGATTAAGATGATTCGAATATGATGGGATGATGATGATGATGATGATTTGACAATGATGAGATAATGAAGATGATGATTCGATAATTAGAGCTTAATGATAGAAGGTGTCGTGGGTTAGGATTTTGGTTAAGGTTAGTTTCGAAAATGAGGGTTAGGGTTAGGGTTTAGTTTGAAACTTAGGGTTAGGGTTTCGAATTAGGACTTTGATTTTGGGATGTGCTTGGATGATAGATATGGCTAGAAGGGCACGATTTAAGGAGTTTAGGAAGATAGTACTTACTTTCTAATTCACACAGACGAAGAGATTAAGGGTTTCAAAAATAATCTTTCACACATATTCGATAAAACTTGAGATGAACTCACACATAATTCGAGACTTGCAATTTGCATTCAACTTCAATTCTTGATGTATCTCTAATAATTGGTTCTATGGCTTTATATAGCTCAGCTACTAATTACAAGATACTAGCTAAAAAGCTTAATTCTTTAAAAAATACCTAGCTAAAAGATACTAGAATATAAAATATACTAAAAGATACTAGAATATAGAATATTCTTAAAAAAGGTAAATTTATGCTACTTTATTCTCTAGCTAATCACTCTATGCATACTATGTATATGCACGTATACGTCTAGTAGCTTGTATAGTACATTTTATCTATTACTAGCAACATAATCGTCCGTTTATCTTCAATTTTGTGGGAGATCATTTCTAAATGAAGAATAATTGGTTCCATAATTATGAATGCTAATTCTTGAGTGTTTGCGCTTACATCATTCTTTCCTTGTTGATTTGAATTTACCCTCAAATTTGTATTGCCATGATAGGGGCTAATTTTTCCAACATTGAATATTTTTTATACCCCACCATATGAATTTAGAAAATCTAGCTCATAAGCACTTTTCCCAAACTTTCAAAGTGCTTTGAAAGGACCATCTACCATTGGCATAAACTTGTTCTTCCTTAGATTAGGAAATCTCTTCTTCCTCAAGTGTAACCATACCAAATCTCCCGATTAAAAAAAATGTTGGCTCCTATGCTTGTTTGCTCTTGTCTTTTATACTTCATTCACCTTCTTAATATTGTGCTTGATTTGTTGTTGAAGTTTTTGAAAGAAATTCACTCTCTCTTATTTATCATAACTCTTTACTTTACCTTTCTTCAATGATACCAAATCAATTCGCATATATAGATTAATACCATATACTATCTCGAATCCCAAAAGCTTTGTATCCATTATGGTAAGTATCATGGTCCTCCTAAATAATGTATCCGCTACAACATTCTCTTTGCCATCTACATGTATTGTAGAAAACACAAATATTTGCAATAAGCTTATCGACTTAGCATGTCTTGGACTCACCTTCTTTTAACCATGTAGATACTTCAAACTTTCATGATTAAAATGAAGTACAAAAGACTTAGGTCTCAAGTAATGACTCCATATCTCCAAACAATACACAATATCATGTAACTCTTTTTCATAGGTTGAATAGTTGTGTCTTGCACTATTCAACTTTTTACTAAAGAAAGAAATCAGTTTCCTTTCTTATGAGAGCATACCCCCAATGCCTACAGCACTAGCATCATATGTTATTTCTAACATCAAAATACTATAAAGATAATATCGATGCATTTTATAGCTTTGTCTTTAAGTCTTCAAAAGCTTTTGTCACTTGATCATTCCAATGGAACTCTCCCTTTTTCATCAATTATGTGATAAGTGCTACAATGGTAGAGAAGTCATTGATGAACTTCTATAAAATGAGGCCAACCCGTAAAACTTCGAACTTCGTGGACATTAGTAGGAATAAGCGACGTTTGGATAGCTTCCACCTTTGACGGATTAATTATAATACTATCTCCACTCACAATATAACCAAGGAAAACACCATTTCCATCATAAACTCACATTTTTTTCAATTTACCCTAGAGCTTCACGTCTCTAAGCTTGTTAAATATCCTTGTATGTGCTTGAACTCACTCTTACTGTATACCAAGATATCATTAAGATAAACAACAACAAAGATCCCAAAGAAGGGTCTAAGTACCTCGATCATCTATCTCATGAAGAAACTTGGTACATTACATAGCCCAAATGCCATTGCTAATCACTCATACAACCCGTACTTAGTGTTGAAGGCCGTCTTCCACTCATCCCCTTCTCTTATTCTCATTTGATGATAGCTACTCCTAAGATCAATCTTTGAGAAAACCTTTGCATGATATCATCCAATCTTGAAATTAGAAATGTGTACTTGATTGTGATGTTGTTGATGGCTCTTGAATTAATATACATCCTCCACGTACCATCCTTCTTAGGCACCAACAAAGCTGGAATACTACATAGACTCATACTCTCTCAAATATAACCTCGGTCCTACAACTTTTGTACTTGTCTCTGTAGCTCTTTAGTCTCCTCTAAATTGCACCTATAAGTTGTCTTGTTTGGTAATGGGACTTCTGACATAAGATCAATAGTGTGCTCAATACCTCTCAAAGGAGGTAGCCAATTTGACAACTCATCCGAAAAATATCGATATACTCTCTCAACACTTATTGCAAATTTGAATCCATATTAGCTTTCTCCCCTCGTTTGATCTCCTTTACCACTAAGGTATGGCATATCTTCTTATCTTTGATAACTTCATTCATCTCACACTCCTTAAGGAACAACATCTCCATGCTACTCTTCTTTCTTCTCCTCCTACACTTGACATCTTCATTCTTTTTTTCTTCCTTTTTTTGTTGTATGCTCTCGGTTCCTTCTCCCTTTTCATTCCATAAAACCAAATCCTCTCCATCTAGATTAGGTTTTAGTCTAAACTTCTTTTGACCCTTGCACACCGCATACTCATTAAGGACTCCATCATGCACAACCTTCCTATAAAATTGTCACGACTTCCCTAATAAAATGTAACAAGCATCCATAGGTAGAATATTGCATAAAACATCATCAAAATAATTTTCAATCTTAAAAGAGATAAGAGTTTGTTTGGTCACCCTTATACCTTTGTCTTTGTTGAGCCATTAGAGCGAATTTAGTCTTGGATGACCTATGGTCTCCAAACCGAGCTTGTTCACGATCTTCTCACTAGCAACATTAGTGTATGAGCCACTATCAATGACGACTTCACACACTTTATCACTAACTCTACACTTGGCCTTGAAAATCTTCTTCCTTTGAATAAGTAGAGGTTATGATCACTTTATCCACTTGACCCTCTTCTAAAGCATAGTTTGGGCTATCACTTTCTACTTCTTGATCTCCAATAATGTCTTCATTCTCATCACAAGCCTCCATGCTTGTTCTCTCCTTCAAAGTCAATTTCCTTTTGTTTGGATAATCCTAAGCAAAGTGATCATAACCTCTACACTTGAAGCATTGCTTGTTCACCTTATCAACTACTTGATCCTTGCCCTTTTCTTCACGAGTGAACTTCCTAATAATGTCTTGATTGTGGCTTGAGAAGTTAGTGGCTTCGACACCCCCTTGAAAGTCAAACCATATGGAGAATTAGTTGACTTTTTTGGTTGCTTTGTTCTCTTCAACTATTTCTCAATCTTGATGGCTAACTTGGCTAGGTCTTCAAACACTTTATAAGGATAAACCTCCACCTTCTCTTGAAGGTTCATATTTAGCCCTCTAAAGAATTGTACACACCTTTGTTCTTTTCTTTCTCGGACATCGCAAATAAGAGTTAATCTTTCAAACTCTCTAATGTATTCCTCAACTTCAAGCAACCATTGCCTCAAAGTAGTCATCTTTATAAAATTCTCTTACTCGTATTCTAGAGGCATAAATTTCTTCTTCAAGTATTTTTTTTTTATTTTTTCCATGGCCTAATTCTCGATTTTCTTTCTTCTTTTCAAGTTATCATACCACACTCTAACAAATTTCTTAAATTTCAATATTGCTATTTGGCACCTCTTCTCGTCACCAATTTATTTATACTAAAAAAATAGACTCAATAATTTCCAACCAGTCGAGAAAAGATTCCGGATCGAGATTACCTTCGAGGTTAAATAGATAAAATCAGATTCCTTTCTCTATATCATGGTAGGTTCTCCTTAAGGTGTCATCTGGTGTTACATAATTTTCTACACTTTCTTCTCCTTCCTCCAATCGATTTTGTGCCCTTCTCACATGGTCTTCTTCTACTTGTTCCCCTTGGTTTTGTAGTTGCACGTGTGACCCTTGAGCTTGTGAAGTTTCTATTATCCCCTCACGTAGCTTTACCTCCTTAATTTCATCCTCCAAGACCTTGAGAATATCTCTCAAGTCCTCCTCATGGTTCGTCATCTCAACCCTTCACCAACCGAGTGGTGCTTCTCCAAACATGCCACCAAGTGCTTGGATTTTGGTGTCTTCTTGATGAATTCTTGGGAGAATCTTCAAGAAGAGACACTTGAAGAATCTTGATGTAAAGACACGTTCTTGCCAGAATCTTGAGGAAAGATGGGATCTTGATCACAATAGATCAAACATAAGGCTTTGATACCAAAATTGATGTGTGTGAGAATATGGAATTATCAAATTTGTAAAACTAATACTTGATTATGTTGTAGTTAGGAAGAGGATGATTCGAAAGTGGTGAATTAAGTATTAGGATATTTGCATATGATAGAATAATGATGATGATGATGAGTGAATGATTAAGATGATTCAAATTTGATGGGATGATGATGATGATGATTCGACAATGATGTGATAATGAAGATGATGATTCGGTAATTAGGGCTTAATGATAGAAGGTGTCGTGGGTTAGGATTTTGGTTAAGGTTAGTTTCGAAAATTAGGGTTAGGGTTTAGTTTGAAACTTAGGGTTAGGGTTTCGAATTAGGACTTTGATTTTGGGATGTGCTTGGATGATAGATATGGCTAGAAGGGCACGATTTAAGGAGTTTAGGAAGATAGTACTTACTTTCTAATTCACACAGACGAAGAGATTAAGGGTTTCAAAATTAATCTTTCACACATATTCGATTAAACTTGAGATAAACTCACACAGAATTCAATACTTGCAATTTGGAATCAACTTCAATTCTTGATGTATCTCCAATCATTGGTTCTATGGCTTTATATAGCCAAGCTATCAATTATAAGATACTAGCTAAAATGTATAATTCTTCAAAATGTACCTAGCTAAAAGATACTAAAATATATAATATTTTCTAACTAATCTCCAAATCTACTAATCAATTAATTAATTAACTAAATCAATTAACGTACCCGTCTGAGCCGCATATTATTTCTTCCATGCACGTAGCCATGCATTCTATGCACATGCACGTATACACCTAGTAGGTTGTATGGTACGTTTCATCTATTACTATCAACGTAACTATTTGTTTGTCTTCAACTTTGTTGGAGATCCTTTCTAAATGAAAAATAATTGGTTCCATAATTAAGAATGTCAATTCTTAAGTGTTTGCTCCTATATTACATTTTATCCTTATATAAGATTTTGCATGTTCAACCTTAACATGTGTAGCTAAAATGTTAAAAAACATACTTCCATACTTAACAAGAAATGATACATATATGGCATGCTTACTAGAGTAAATATCATGATATGCTTAAAAAGACCAAATTATCCCTGGGACATAAAATAATAAAAATACTGCTAAAAATATGCCTAAGCATGTCCAACCTATCTTATTACACGTACATATCATACATAATTTATTTTTGGCATTAAACCTGTTGTAACATATTTTCATGCACATAATAATTTATACAATTCAACCTACTCCATTTTATCAATTTTCATGCTAATATCGCGAGGTTAATAATTACAACTTAATGAATATGCTTAGTATATTTTATGCATAAAAAATTCTAATATGCTATCTTGCGATATCTCACATTTTAGTTGAATATAAGGCTTACCTGATTTCCAACAAAAACACAATTTATAGGTAAACTACTAAAAAATTTATTGGGCTCCACTAATTAAACTTTTTAATTTAAAAATGATACTATATTAATATTTAACCAATAAAATAATATTTTTTATTCAAATATTTATAAACTTAAAATTAGCAAAATATCCCTAATGTTGGAAAGGGGTAAAATAAATGAAAATATCACGTTGCACATACAACAAGAGTTTAGGAAAAATTACAAGGAGGCTTCGAGGGAGTCGGTTAGCTAGGTGGAGGTGATGGATGAGGGGGAGGTTCATGGTGGATGGCATTGGTAGCGATGAGGGAGGCATATGGTGGCGATGACACTTAGATCGAGGAATGGCTAAGGAGATGGAAAAGAAACCAAAGGCAGAGAAGTGGTGTGTGATACCCCAAAATTTAGCTAAAATTAATCCCAAGTAGTTAATATCATAACCTAATTATTAATTGGGGAAATTAATATTTTTATGCTATTCTAATTTTATAAACTTAAACCTTAACCTAATCCAAAATTTTATTCCAAGTAATCTGTATTTTAACCTAAACCTTATCCTATAAAGTTGTTAATGAAGTTTCCCTAATGTTAAAAGGAAGTAAAATAAATGAAAACATCATGCTGCACATGCAAGATGAGTTTGGGGTAAATACAAGGAGGCTTTGGGGGAGTTAACTAGGTGGGTGGAGGTGATGGCTGAGGGGGAGGTACATGGTGGGTAGCACTTGCAGCGATGAGGGAGGCATATGGTGGCAAAGACACTTGGATCAAGGAATGACTGGGGAGATGGAAAAGAAAATAAGGACAGAGGTGGTGTGTGATACCCTAAAACTTAGCTTAAATTAATCCCAAGTAATTAATATTCTAACCTAATTGTTATTTGGGGAAATTAATATTTTTATGTTAGTCTGATTTTATAACCCTAAATCTTAACCTAATCTAAAACTTTATTCTAGGTAATATGTATTTTAACCTAAACCTAATCCTACAAAGTTGTTAATGAAGTTATCCCTAATGTTAAAAAGGGGTAAAATAAATGAAAACATCATGCTGCACGAGCAAGATGAGTTTGCGGTAAATGTAAGGAGGCTTTAGGGGATTTGGCTAGCTGGGTGGAGGTGGTGGTTGAGGGGGAGGTACATGGTGGGTAGCACTAGTAGCGACAAGGGAGGCATATGGTGATGAGGGAACTTAGATTGAGGAATGACTTAGGAGGTGGAAAAGAAACCAAAGACAGAGAGGTACCATGTGATACTTCAAAATTTAGCTAAAATTAATTCCGAGTAATTAATATCCTAACCTAACTATTATTTGGGGAAATTAATATTTTTATGTTAATATAATTTTATAAACCAAAACCTAAGCCTAATCCAAAACTTTATTCTAGGTAATTTGTATTTTAACCTAAACCTAATCCTAAAAAATTGTTAATTAAGTTATCATAGTATTCTAACCTAAATTATTTTTACCTAAACTTAAATCTAAACCCTAACTTAAGTTTCCTTCTATTTTTCTTATTCCCTTTTTCTTTTTATTCTCCTATTCCTTTCTTTGGCCGGCTCTTTTTCCCTTCTTCTTCCTCTTGTGTACACCAACGTTTTCCCCTTGCCATGCCTACACCCTCTCCTATAAAATCCCATCTCCCCCTCCTATATGTTTGGGTTGGAGGTTGACATTATTGTTTGATTATCCTACCTCCTCGCTCACTCTCAGCATGCATGTATATGTATATATATATATATATATATATATCACACAATAAATGTAGGGATGGCAACGGGGAGGGTCGGGGATAGGGACCCCATCCTCATCCCCGGACCTGATAAGGAAAAATATCTCCGAACCCGACCCAATCCCCAATTTTTTCTTGATGGGGAATCCCTGACCCAATTCCTGTGGGAATGCAATCCCCATACCCTCCCCGATCCCGGATCCTCCATCCCTGATCCTCGATACCCGATACCCGATACCCAATCCCCGATCCCCGATAACCGCCCCAATACCCGATACCTGTGTCCTATAAGCTGAGGAAAAAATAACTTAGAAAAATAAGGAATAATTTTAAACCATTCATAGCTTGATCTGCAAGCAACCATGCATACTTGTAACCTGTGCAGACTGCAGAGTTCCTAAAAAAAATAATGTCCGCAATGATAATTTTGTAATTCTTATGCGGAGAAAAACAATCCTAATTCTAAAACATAAATTAATGAACCTGATTAATAATTAACAATAAAAAATAACACAATAACTTTAGCTTATACAATCCATATTTCATAGACTATTCTAGAATAAAATAATAAAACCATAATGTATCCGTAGAAATTATAACGGATAACTCACAAATTACAAATAAATAAACATACAAGTAACAAGTTCTGTGTGATAATTGATAAATGACAACACTTCAAGCAATGCCAAAAATAAATTAAGTTGAGACGATAGACATCTTCATTCTTCCATCACAAATAATTTGCACTACATCCGTAATTTTGCATATTGTCTTTAACAATCATTACATCCTGTATTCCTATGTAAACAGTAGACTATGCTCACAATCATTAAAGGAATAAAAAAATATCTAGGATTGTACATTTTTAGCAATGTAATTAGTTTAAAATTTAATAGACTTACATATTCATAATGGATTTAGAAATCCATAAATCACATCAAATTGCTCCCCGCAGTGTTGTTCTTATCAGTACACACCTCTGTTGCCTATAATTTGTAGTGGAGGTTATACACACACACACACACATATGTATGTATATACATATATATATATATATATGTGTGTGTGTGTGTGTGTGTGTGTGTGTGTGTGTGTGACTTTATTCTTATATCTACATTGCTATGTAGAAAATGTATGTAGACTCAAATGTATCAAAGATCATTATTTAGTCAAGCTCAATAAAAAAAAATATTAAATGTTTAACATTCTAAGATTTTGTTAGATATCTTCTATTATCACCAGCTAGAACTAATGTGGCGTACCTAACATGCTCCACAACTTCATATGAGACTTCCCATTTAGCTAATTTTTTCCTTAACAAATTATACTTTAGAATTCAACCTTCCTTAGTTCCTAGTCTCCTACTCTTAATTATGCAGGTTTGACAGTTTTGTTGCAGTCTTTAGCTACTTGTTAAGTTGTTATCTGTATTTAGCAAGCCACATTTTCACTACATCTCCTCATTCTTCAATCTTCCAGCAAGTCCTCAATTTTTAAGGCCTCTTCACTACCTTTAGGATTATCCTGTAGGTTTTATACCCACTTATTTCTATATTTTTTTGGTATATATAACTCAACCCTAACAGCTAAACTAAAAGGCATTCCACCCTTTTAGATTTTTTAAGGTTTTCGTAACAACCCATAATATTCCTAAAATCTCATACATCCATCCTCACTCAGCCCTATTAAGGTGTCTCCTCAATTCTCCTAGTTTTTGTGTGTGTGTGTGTACATGTATGTATATAAATATATTATATGATTTACATGATACAACCCACATATTTTTACTTACAACAAGGCCAAGAAATAAATCAATTACCTCTATATCATCATCAACATCATCATCAAAATTTTGACACTCCGAAGTAGCTATAGAGTTTGAAAGAAAAAATAAATAGCAAAATAAGCAAATAATAATATTTATAATAAATAAAAACTTACAGAAATAACTAAAAATATAGGATAATGCCTTCAATTTCACTCCATAACCAATCTCGAGTACACATCAAAGCCTCTATGGTGTTAGGATGAAGCCTACTTCGATGAGCACTTATAACCCTCCCACTAGTGCTAAATGTTGATTCAAAAGCAACAGTTGTCATAGGAATAACCAACACATCCTTAACAATATTTTGCAAATTGGGATATTTGTAACCATCCATCTTCCACCAATATAAGATATCAAAATTAGCAACAATCCTTGGTGTAAGAGGATCCTCCAAGTACCGATCTAACTCCGATTTTATAATTTTAATACTAGAATTGGACTCCATGAATCTTTCTAGTCTACCACCCTTAGGAATTGGAGGCTTCGAGGAAGAACAATCTTGTGACCCTTGATGGACAATATGATATTGCTGAGATTTCTTCTTATATTCTTCAATTAGGTCACTTGCTACTTTTTTTCACATCATCAATCTTCTCCAAAGACGCATCACCATAGACAAGAGTGTAATACAATTGAATGGTCTTTAACTTATACCTAGGCTCCAAAATACTTTCAATCGCAAACAAGCAATTTATCTTATCCCAATACTTGTCAAATTTCTCTTTCATATTACTTTCCATACTTCTCACCCTAATCTCATTTGAATTGATCCATTCATCAATTGCCAACTTATTCTCACACATAGTAGGGAAGAATAAATTCATGGTGACATACTTAGTCCATGAAAACAACTCCGTTGTATCATAAAAAATCTCTAATTTAGAAACAATATCACTCATATTTTTCCAATCTTCTTTGGTGGGAACTCTCTTATATAAAGGCTCATGCTACTTCAAACATTAAAACACATCTTTATATTGAATTACAGTGTTGAGCATTAAATATGTAGAGTTCCACCGAGTCTTACAATCAAGTTTTAGTTTTTTATTACATTGAATTTTCATATGTTTAGCTATTTCAACAAATTTTTCATCTCTTTTTGGAGTTGCTGTCCAAAATGCAACACTGTAATGGACATTTTCAATAGTTTCTGTAATTAATTCTAATCCATCCTTCACAACTAGATTCAATATGTGTGCAGAACAACACATATGAAACAATTTTCCTTCTAAGATAAGTGAACTCGGATGAAGCTTTTCCAAAATGATATCAATCATAGCGTCATTGGAGGTGTAATTATCGATTGTCAAACTAGAACACTTACTATCAAGATTCCAATCAAATAAGCAACCAACAAGACAATTTGCAAGCACCTCGGCCGTATGCGGACATGGTACGTACACAAATCTAATAAAAAAACAAATTTTAGTAATTAATTTTGTTTATGTGTAGATTTTTCTTGTAAAACACATAGAGCTTACCTAACAAGCCGACTTTAAAGCTTCCATGAATCATCAATAAAGTGTGTTGTGATAGCCATGAATCATCTTTTCTGATTACTTGTAACACCCCCAAAATTCACTACTGAAAAATTTCGTTTTATTAAAAGATAATAGCGGAAGCAGATAAACAAAATGTGAACTTTGGGAGTATTACCGCCACACTTAGTACCAGACCGGTTCACTCATACCGTTCCAGTACCAAGTGCTAAGGCTAAGAAAATGAAATACAGTTCGAAAGACATTCAACATGCATAAATAAGAGTAAATTGCAAGCTTCAACATATTTAAATCAGAGTAGCGCATCAAATCGTTTTCAGGAATAAAATCCACCAATGGTGGTTACTTTAACAACGTTAACATTTAAAACTGAGAAATTAAATGAGAAGAGAAAAAGCCACGATACCGGAAAATTCCTTACTCTCCTTCCCGTAACCCACTTGAGTAGCACCTGAAATTACCTGCAAGGGCACTGCCCATTGAATAGGCAGGGGCCCCATAAAGGGAATCCCTTCAGTACTACGGTACTGAATAACCCTTTAATACCACACTTAAAGACAGGCCCGCATACGGCACACAATGCAAGCCACACATATATAAATAATGAAAGATGCATACATAACAATGACAAACACAATACTTTATAAGTCACGATCGATACTTTGGGCCTTAAGCCATTATTCTGTCATTAATCCATCAATATCATATTTTATATCCATGTGAGTACGAGAACCCCACTATTATAGCCGGTGGACCGAAAGTCAACACACAGGGCAGAACGCCTCTGACCACTATTATTGCCGGTGGACCGGAAGATAAACACACTGGGCAGAACGCACCTGATCACTATTATTTGCCGGTGGACCGGTCTGGCCCCGACTCACATGGTGTTCCACTATAAGTGATTAGTATTTTTTTTCATAATATTATTCACATACATAACCGATTTTATTGAGCTCGGGACCCCCACTATTGTTGCTGGTGGACCGGAATATATATGTAATCATCATCCAGGGCACAACGCTCCTGGCCACTATTATAACCGGTGGACCGGTACTCATAATCACACACCAGGGCAACACGCTCCTGGACCACTATTATAACCGGTGGACCGGTACTCAATATCATAATCATCTGGGCCCGGCTCATTAATATTTCACTTTCAATTATCGTATCTTTCCTTTCTTTAATCAGCACATCAATCATATTTATTTGCCTCGATTGGGAGATCGATAACCCGGGACACAAAGGTACACCGGTCGTACCGGTGCATATCACCTACTCAGTACCCTTTAACCATGAACCCAATGACGCAAAGGTACCCTGGTCGTACTGGTGCATAAAGCTAACTCAGTACCCTACCGACAAGGACACCTAATCCATAAGCATGCATACCCCCTAACTAGGTCCGTAGAGCTAGGAAGAGTAAGATATAGGGCCTGGCTGGGGCACAAAGGCACACCAGCAAATACTAGAATAATCGTGGACTAAACCACGTCCTTAGGGTAGCGACCCCTAAGGAGTCACCATTCCCGATCTCGAGGTCTTTCACTTTAAGTAATAGTGTCTTAATTAAGGTGATCACAGAAAGCACGATGATCCGATACTTATTCACTTTCAATCGTTTCGATATCATTAATCGTTTCTTATTCAGAGGATTATCCAGGATGTCACAGAGAAACCATCAAGGCCATACTAATCATTAGATACTCTTACTTGGCTAATCAACATTATTTAATCATATTAATGTTCCACAATCTCAAGGACCTATTAAATACAAATTACTCATTTGCCCTTTACTTATATTATTGTTAAGTATCCATTCCTTACTTGATAAATTACCACATTACCCTTAAGGTTGCATAATTACCAAATTACCCTTTGTCCAATTTAGATTACCAAATTTTCTCATACACTTTTTAGATCATCATTCACCCCTCATAATTACTATACTTATCATATTTCCCTTTTGGTTGGTTATATTACCAAATCGCCCTTCTCCTTTGTTATAATTACAAAACTGCCCTTGAGTTGGATAAATTACTAAATTACCCTCCTTCATTATCATGATTACTATTTTTCCCCTTTAGTTGGTTAAACAATTATCACTTTACCCTTTTATCGGCTAAATTACCAAATTGCCCTTTTAGTTGAACAAATTACCAAATTGCCCTTCTCCTTTATCATAATTACCCCTCTCAATTATTTTAATTGCCATTTACCCTTTTTAATTATCACAAATCCCAAATTACTCTTCTTCATAATTACCAATATTAATTTACCCTTTTTCATAATCAAAATTACTATATTACCCTTCTCCATTGTTAAAATTTCCATAATGCCCTTTAATTGGTTAATTTACCAAATTACCCTCCTATAGTATCATACTTATCCAATTGCCCTTCTACAATCATAATTTAATTGCTAAATTATCTTTTGTCGTTATCATAATTACCAAGTTATCCCTTACTCCCAAGTTTACCATAATACCCTTTCATTTACAAAATTACCATTTTACCCCTTACATCCAATTTTACCATAATATCCTTTTATTTATGAAAATTACCACCATACATCTTTTACTTTACAAATTACTATTTTACCCTTTCACATCCAAGATTACCATCTTTATCTTTCCTTATATAATTACCATTTTGCCCTTCTTTTCCAATTTACCATATTACCCCTTTACTTATAAATTTCCACTTCGCCATTCACTTAAAAATTTACCATATTACCCTTTACTTATGAAATTACAATTTTGCCCCTCTACCTCCAAAATTACCATAATGCCCTCCTTCATCCAAAATTACTATTTTACCCCTACTTCCAAAATTACCATTTTACCCTTCCTTCTCACAACTTACAATTTTATCCTTTACTTGTAAATTATCATTTGGCCATTTAATTATAAAATTACCATATTATTCTTTTATCTCAAAAATTACCGAAATACCCTTTTCCACTTATAAAATTTCCACTCAACCCCTTTATTCACCATTTTTATGAATTTACTAACACTACATACAATAATGATATTAATACTTCATTTTTATCATCTAAGTTCACCAACTTGTCATTTTTCAACATAATACTCATTAGCAACTATACATATTGATTTATTTATCTCATAAGCATAATTACTAAAATACCCTTAAACAATAACATCATTCATGCATTAACAACATGGTACATCATAATCAAGTGTTTAACATTTCTATCCATATTCCAACTCCTTCTTTATTTAACATACCTACATATAGCATAAAAGTTATCATGCTTTTTTTCTTTTTAACAAACAATATAAGAAACCACAAACATATCATGCTAAGCATACAAAACATGCATAAAATCATATTAAACCCTAAATGTGCTAGCATGCGTTTTTTCATATATTTAAGGGAGGATTAATGGTTACCTTAATCCCGCAAAATATCAATCTTACCAAGCATAATTAGCAACTCAACACCTAAAAATAATATCCATCATATTTATGTTAGAAATAAGAATCCAAGTATAAAACTTTATAATTTTAATTAATAAAACACTTAACATAAAATACCATTATACCTTAAAAATTATCCAAACAATTTTTAAAATGAAGGGGAGCTCACGCTGCATGGGCAGCGTGAGTTTCATGCAAAAATAAGGGGTGGAAGGGTTCAAAGGGGGGTGAAGGAAGCAAGATTCATCATTTTCGGGTTAGGGTCTTTAGGCTAGAAAAGAGGGTGGTTAGGGGAGGTTCTAAGGCAGGGGAATGGTGCAGGAGTGTAGAGGGGGTGTAGGTGGAGGCAAAGGACGGTTTCAAGGCGGCATAGGGCGGCGGAGACGGCGGCGGAGAGGCGGCGAAGGTCGGCTGCCGAGAAGGGTCGAGGGAAAAGGCTGTGAAGGAAGGAAAAGGAGAGGGAAAAATGGAGGGGTTCAGGGGCTCTTTTTGGCTAACTAATGGGTGGCGATTGTAGAGGAGGTTGCAGGGTGTCGAACGGCGGGTTAGGTGGCGGCAGAGATGGACGGACGGCGGCGGAAATGGTGGTTGCAGGTGGCTCGGTGGTAAGGGGAAAAGCTAGGAAGAAAAAGGAAGAGGAGGAGAAGGGAGGAAGTGTAGGGCTCGAAGGGGCTGTGTGGTGGTGCAGGGTGGTAGTAGGTAGTGGCAGAAGGCGGCGCAGGGGGTTGGTGAGGCGGCAGGAGCGGCGGACGGTGGTGGCGACGCAAAACAGGGTGGAAATGGGAGAGGAAGAAAATGAGAGAGAGAAGGGAGGATCGGGGGTGAGGGGCTCGACAACAATGGGCAGGGAAAAGGCTGAAGGGGAGAAGAAAAAGAGGAGGAAGGGTAGGGGAATAGGGGCTGATCGGAGGGCAGGCTTAGGGTGGCAAGGCATCGCAGGGTGGCAGGGGAAAGGAGGGAAGAAGAAGGAAAGGGGGAGAGGCATGCGGGGCTGGTCCAGGGACGGTTTGGCTCGAAAAAGGAAGGAAAACGACGGGGAAGAGAGAGAGAGAGGGAGAGGGAGCAGGTGGTGGCAGCGATGGGTGCAGGCGGTGGCAGCAAGCATGGCGTCGAACGTGCAGGTGGTCGGGCGTGGAGGAGAAGAGGGGAAGAAGAAGAAAAGGACGGGGCGGCTTGGACCGGCGCAGAAAAGGAGGGAGCCGGCCGGTCCAGGGGAAAAAATAAAGGAAGGAGGCGGGCTGGGGAGACGGGCGTGCGAGCGAGGGAGAGAAGGGGGAGACGGGCCGAAGGCCCAACGTGCGGGGGAGAGGGGAGAGCAGGCCGGGCGGGCGGCCCAAGGGGGAGAAAAAGGAAAAGAGAAGAAAGAAGAAAAGGAGAAAAGGAGGAGGAAAAGAAAAAGGAAAAATGGGAAAATATGGGAAATAAATTAAATTAATTTTATAAATCATAAAATGTAATATTCTTGATAATTTATTTAATTTAATAATTTAATTTATTATAATATAATATATTAGTTTAAAAAGGATAAAGTTGGTAAAATATTAGTTTTGGAAAATTAATTAAATAAAACAATATGATAAATAGCAAATTATTTATTTTTAATTTATTAAATAATTTTATCCAAATTTACATACTCTAAAATCCATAAAATAATTAAAATAAATAATCTAAAACAATTCTATTCCAAATAAAAGTAATTTATTAAAATATAGGTTTTCGAAATTTTTGGGGGATTACAACTTGAAGTCCACATATCGCTTGTTAATGCTATGCGGCTTGTATTTGTCTCCAACAACTTCATTGTTCTCTCTTTCTCAACATCAAACATTTTTAGGATATCACTTTTGATTGTGTTCCGAGAAACCACTTTAAATAATGGTTGTAAAACATGAAGGAATCTTCGAAACCCTACATGTGTAATCATAGACAATGGGTAGTCATGCAATACAATCATTTTACCAAGCTCCTCCCTTGCATGATCTTGGTTAAACTGATATGTACTAAGTTTTGATGACCCATCAATGGACTTTGTTGGATTTAAAAGACATTGTGTCATGATTGCTTGCTTTTTATGTACACATGTCTTCAAGTGATCATGTAGATGCTTAGTGCCATTCTTACTCTCTCCTACCAAATGCTTCTTACAATAGTTACAAATTGCTTTCCATTTCCCTCCAACTGATTTTCTTTCGAAATGATCCCATACAATTAATCTTCTTTTTCTTTTTTGGCACTATCCGCATCTATGTTTTCAGTGTTTTCATCATCAGAATTCTGATTTGACACCTCCACATTAGCTTCAATATTCTCATCTTGACATGTTTGTGCTCCACTTTTCCGAGTTGGAGCACTTTCCATAACACTATCAACCTCTTTTTCAATGTTTTTCATCTGTTTATTAAAAATAATAGATATTAATAACCCATACATCTCTATAGATTTAAACAAAAATACATGATATATATTAACTTATATTGAAGAAAAACAAATCATTATGAAAGATTAGGAAATATTGATGATTAGGAAACATTAGGAGAGATTGATGATTTGTGCTTTTCACTTGGTTAGTTGGTTTTTCTGATTTTTAAAATGATTTCAACCTATATTTTATGATTATTTATTTAGGTTAAACCTTTCAAGTGCATCTGCTTTGAAAGGTGTAGATATTATTTTGCATATTATTGTTTTGATGTTTTGCATATTATTGTTTTGCTGTTTTGAAAGGTGGGACAATTACTTGATAAGCTGGGGTTTGAAAACCCCTTTTTAACTTTTCAGATGGACAACTATAGTAGTCAGAACCTCATGAAAAAGATATGTGAATCTAAAACAGAGGATTTTACCAAATCGCCTGGTAGTCAATCACTTGAATAATAACTTACATGCTGATTTTACTTCCTACTGTTTACATGCTGATTTTACTTCCTACTATTTCAGTATTCCTACAAGTTTTATTGTTGTTTAGTTTGAAACAAATCTGCACACATGATAAATAATAAATGTATATATAATTTTAAGTTATTTACTACCAATGAAAATAAACAGGTATATATATTAAACTGGTATATCTTTTAACATGTAAGTTATTATTTACTACTAGCTAAATAATAATTAAATGACAGATTGCACGCCTCCCATTGTAATTGGAGCTGATATAGCAGTGAGGCTTGTTAATTTAGGGACAGATATTACTAGTGAGTGTGAGAGACTGGTAAGGAAGATGAAGAGCAGGCAAGGGCATCTTTTATTTCTCAGGCAATAATTTGCATACCTAGATCTGTTTGATGAAATAATTTGCATAATTTAGGGATAGGTATTACTAGTGAGTGTGACAGACCTCTAAATATGAATTGCCTTTGATTTTTTCATGGGCATCACCTCATGGTGACATACTTAGTCCAATGGCATTGTTTAACACACATCTAGTAGACATAATGTTGAAGGTTTAAACCATACTACTTCATGGGTTCCCTAAATGCATAGACTTATACAAATTTGTTTAAACCAACTTGAATAATTGATAGACAACTTCATCAATACATAAAAATAATTTTTTAGGAGATCAGATGAAATAAAATAAATTTTCAACAGATTTCATATAAATGAAGATTGAAACAAGTAAAATAAAAGTTTTATATATGATCTAAGGTTGTGTTAATATTACCATAATCAACTCTAAAAAGTATATTGTGTAGGTATTTAAATTATGGGTTACCTTAAATATCCAAGGATAGGATTAAGATCACAAGAACAATCTTCACTAGCTAGCCTCAAATTCGTATGGTCCCTATCTGGTATGAATTGCTATATAAAAGTATAATTTTGTGATAATTATTAATCAAGATGGAGTGTCATAAGTTGTACCAAAATTCGGATGAAGAATGATATAACATCAAACAATTTTGATCGTTAGAATAAGATGTGTAATGGATGACGATTAGAAAGAATTTTGTGTATAAAAGATTAATTATATAAATATGTGTGGATGGGGCAACACTTTCTGCACAAAGTTGATAGGTATCAAGATAATATCTATTATCCTTGACAACAGCTATAATTCTAAAATATTATTATTGATTGAGTCAAAGCACCCTAGCCTTAGAAGGTAGTTCAAGGTGTATCTATATCATCTGTAAACTCAACCTTACACCTGTAATATATATATATATATATATATATATATATATATATATATATATATATATCAATCATTAAATGAAACAACAAGGAAGGCATTACTCTAAATTGGTATCAAGAGCATGGTTATCTTCATATAGCATCCTCACTTAATTATTCTAATCTAGCTTCTAGTAGTTTTTTTCCTTCATTTTCCCAAGTCCCAACTACCCATCCTCTTTCCTAATCAACCATGAATCCTCAATCTGCCACCCCTTTCTCCTTTACAGCTACTTCTATTGCCCCAAATCTAAATATTTTCTTTCCGACTATCTATTGAATTGGACCATAACAACTACTATATCTAGTGTACTATTCCACAATTATGTTTGCTTTAAAAGCATTTAAACTAGAATCCTTCATCCTACTTGATCTGCCATCATCTAGGTCATACCTGCTACGAGACCTCAATCATACAAGATAACAAGAACACATAACAATTAAAAACTTCCCTCAATCCCTCAAAATAAAAAATGAAGCTGAAATAGAGGCAAATAATCAACATTCACTAAACCGCGCAAATACTAAAATACATATAATAAAAAATGAAGTAAAATGAGGAAGAAAAAGATAATCAGAATTTCAGAAAACCTGAACTCATTCCAATTCACTTCACGGAAAGAAACAAGTTTAATGCTCCAAAGTCCAAACAACCATCACCTCGTAACAGAGAAAGTCAAAGATGATTCGATGAAGGAAAACTTACCTTAACTGATAGAATTGAGTAGTTACTACAATTATATTTGTGCAAGTTCTAGAAGTCTGCAACTATATTTGTGCGAGTGCTGGAAGTCTGCAACACAGAACTACAGAAGAAACAATCAAATAAAACAAAACAAGTAAACAACTTTCATGAGTCGTGACCCAAATTATAAGCTATTGCACTACAGATAAAAACTTAGAAATACAGTAGACTCACACTCACCGAGGCTAAATTTAACGATTGTAGTGGCGGACTGGCATTTGTGGTCGTGCGAAAAGCTCCACTACTCCAAGAGCCGAGTTGGGCTGAAAACACACAATGTCAACTATGGTGGAGGCGACTAGGCGAGGTCCGCGACGGTGACGAAGAGGAAGACTGGAAGAGGGAGGGTTACAGTCTTATAGAGCCAAACTACAGGGAGTGGGTAGTTGGGGTCAGGGACAAATTAGGTTAACTGGTTAAGGTTACAGGTTACTGCTTGTTGAGTTGTTGTAGAGAGTTAGGTGTGTCATGGGTGCGGACTGCGTGCGGGGTGCCAAAGCCAAACGGGGAGGAACGAGGAAGACCGACTGACCGAATACTGGAACTGCTTGACACTGAGGTTCGGCCCACCCAATTTGGCAATTTGAAAAAAAATTTAATTCGGGGCGGGTTCGGGGACCCCAAACCCATACCCGACTTGTCCCCAAATTAATCCCCGAACCTAAATCCAATCCCCGAAATACTTTCCCGAACTCGAACCCAAATGGGGAATCCTAGATGGGGCCCTAAACCCGTGGGAAAAATTGGCATCCCTATAACCATATGAATAAGGAATATCTAATGATATCAGAATGATTGAAAGTGAATAAGTATCTGATTGTTGTGCTTTTCGTGATCACCTTAATTAAGACACTAATACTTAAGGTGAAATACATCGAGATCAGGAATGGTAGCTCTTTAGGGGTCACTACCCTAAAGAAGTGGTTTAGCCTATGATTATTCTAGTATTTGCTGGTGTGACTTTGTGCCCCAGCCAGGCTCTATATCTTACTCTATCTAGCTCTACAAACCTATTTAGGAGGTATTCATACTTATGGATCGGGTGTCCTAGTTGGTAGGATACTGAGTAGCTGTATGCACCAGTATGGCCAAAGTACATTTGCATCCCTAGGTTGATAATTGGAGGGTATTGAGTAGCTTGTATGTACCAGTGTGACAGATGTACCTTTGTATCCCGGATATTGATCTCCCCTCCAAGGAAAGTAAATGGAATTGTTGTGATGATTAAAAAGGAAAACTAATCGTGAAAGTGAAAGATGAATGAGCTAGGCCCATTTGAATTATACTATGAGTACTAGCCCACCAGATATAATAGTGGCCTTAGAGCGTGTTGCCGTGAATGATGTATATATGTATTCCGGTCCACTGGCTATAATAGTGGGGGTCCCGAGCTCAATAAATATGATTTGGTTGTGAATAAATCATGGAAAATACTAATCAGTTATAGTGCAATACCATGTAAGTTGGGGCTAGACCAGTCAACCAGGGAATAATAGTGGCCAAGAGTGTTCTACTTTGAAGACCGGTCTACCGACGAATAATAGTGGTCAATAGTGTTCTGTCCTATATGTTTCCGGTCCACTAGCTATGATAGTGGGGTTCCCATACTCACATAGATATAAAATCCGAGAGATGATTGAATAATGATGGACTAATGGCTTAACGCCCAGAAGTATTGATTGTACATTATGACTTATTAATATTTGACAGACTTGTTAAGTATGTGAATGTTATGTATCCACATCTTGTCATATATGTATATAGTTTTGTATTATGAGTGGCATTGCAAGCCTACTTTTCATTGTGTTTTTAGGGGTTGCTCAGTACCATAATATTGAAGGGTTCCTATAATCCCCCAAATTTTTTAGAAAACCTATAATTTAATGAATAACTTTTATTTGAAATAAATTATCTTTTAAAATTATTTAATTTAATTATTTTATGAATTGTTGAGTATATAAAAGTGGATAAGAATATTTAATGAATTAAAATAAATATTTTATTATTTTATCATACTCTATTTATTTAGATAATTTTTATCAAACCAATATTTTACTAAAATTATCCTTTTTAAGCCCATAGATTTAATTATATTAAATTAAATTATTAAATAAATTTATTATTAAAAATATTACATCCTATTATTTTATAAATTCAATTATTTTAAATTCTCCCATTTTCCCATTTTCCTTTTCTTTTTTTCTTTTCCTTCTCCTTTTTCTCCTTTTTCCTCCTCTCTTTCTTTTCTTTTTTCTTTTCAGGCCTGTCTTCCCCTCTATACACACTAGGCCACATGCCCATTTCTCCCCCCTCTCCTTCCTCTCCCTCCCCCGCATTCGTCGACCCAGCCTAGACCCCCTCTTTTCTTTCTTTCCTTCCCCTTCTACCCGAGCCGACCTAGTTCCCCTTTTTCTTTCCCCGACCGGCCTGGTGCTCCCCCTTCCCTTTCTTTCTTCTTCTTCTACACCCCAACCCAGGCCCCCAACTTGTCCCCATCACCATGCCTGCCACCTCGGGCGCGTCGGCCACCGCCTGCTGCCACTACTGCAACCCTCCCTCTCTCTCTCTCTCCCCATCCCTTTTTTTCACCATTTTGGAAACCGGCCAGCCATGCACCCCATCTCACATGGCCACCCTTTCCCTTCTTCCCCTCTCTCTCCCTGCCACCCTACCGCCTCCTTGCCATCCTAAACATTGCCACCGACTGACCATCTTTCTCCCCTATCCCCCCTCTTCTTTTTCTTCTCCTCTTCAGCCCTTTTTCTGCCCCACATTTCGAGCTCCAAACCTTACCCGACCTCCCTCTTCTCCTTTTCTTCTCCTTCCTTTTTCTTCCCTATTTTGGCTACGCCACCGCCCTTCGCCACTTTAATCACCTCACCACCAACCTGCACCACTTTCTACACCCTTCTACTCCTGCCCTACACCACCACAACACCATCCAAGCCACCCGCAGCTACTTCTTCCTCCCCCCATCTTTTCTCCCCATGTTTCTCCTTTATCGGCAGCCCTCCTGCAACCCCACTGTTTGTCTCTGTCCGGCCACCTCTACCGCCACCCAAACCACCAATCCACTCCCTACAACCTCCTCTACCATCCTTATACCTTGTTTGGCTGAAACAAGCGCCCTCACCCCTCCATTTCCCCCCTCTCTTTGCCTTCCTTCTTAGTCATGTCCACTCCCACAGTCTACTTCGCCGTCGCCGCCCTTGGCCGCTAACAACCCATCACCAGCGGCCACCTACACCCCATCTTCACTTCTACACCCTTCCCTTGCCTCCGATCCTCCCCCATCTACCTTTTTTCCTAACCTAAAGACCCCAACCAGAAAATAACCATTATTCCTTTCCTTCAGCCCCCCTTCAAGCCTTCCTCCTTTTTATTTTCCATGCAACTCATATTGCATGAGCAGTATGAGTTGCTGCATGCCTTAGTATTTCCGCATAAAATTTTTAAGGTATAATAGCATTTTAAATTAAGTGTTTCATTAATTAAATTTTATAAAGTTTTATGCTTCGGATTCTCATCTCTAACATGATAAGTTTTGATACTACTTTTAGGTGTTGATTTTGTTATTTAAAGCTTGAATCTTCAACCGGGATACTGGTAATATTTAATTTTTGCGAGAATTAAGGTAATCGTTAAACCCCACTTAAATGCATGGATAAACGTATATTAGAACATTAGGGTTTTTAATACGTTATTATGATTTTTGAATGTTTGTTAATATAATATATATATATATATATATATATTTGCTTGTATTGATTAATAAAAAGGAAAGTATGCTAGTTTATGTGCTATGTGTGGAAATATTGCTTAGGGAAAGAGTTTGGCTATTAATGAAAGCGTTAAGTACTTGTCCATGTTATTTTATATTATTGTGACCATTTATGCATAAATAATATTATTGTGAGCCCTAGGGACATTTTAGCTATATTTCTTGTGCAAGAATGTGGCCTAATATGTGTGGGTGCTAATAAGTATTATATTAAAATATAATAGTCGGTGGAGTTGGATACTGTTAATGGAGTATTAATATTATTATTCCATGTGGTAATGTTAATTTAATAAAAGTGGTGTGATAAAGGGGGTAAAGTGGTAATTTTGGAGGCAAAAGGGTAATATGGTAATCTTATAAGTAAATGGCAAAAATGGTAATTTTATAAGTAAAAGGGTATTGTGGTAATTTTAGGAGTAAAGGGTAAAGTGGTAATTTTGGAGGAAAAAGGGCAATATGGTAATTTTATAAGTAAATGGAAAAATGGCAATTTTATAAGTAAAGGGGTATTATGGTAATTTTGGGAGTAAAGGGTAATATGGTTATTTTGAAAAAGAAGGGAAAAATGGTAATTTTGTAAGAAAAGATCAAAATGGTAATTTTGAATGTAAAAGGGTAAAATAGTAATTTGTAAAGTAAAAGGGGTATTATGGTAATTTTTTATGTAAAAGGATATTGTGGTAATTTTATAAATAAAAGGACATTATGGTAACTTTGGAAGAAAAAGGGAAGTAAGGGGTAGAATGATAATTTTGTAAATAAAAGGATATTATGGTAAATTTGGGAGTAAGGGGTAACTTGGTAATTATGATAATTGCAAAGGATAATTTGGTAATTAAAGTATGATTATAGAAGGGCAATTAGGTAATTATAATAGGGAAGGGTAATTGGGTAAATTAACCAACAAAAGGGTATTATGGTAATTTTAATAATGAAGAAGGGTAAATTAATAATTATAATTATGGAGAAGTGTAAATTGGTAATTATAATTATGGAGAAGGGTACATTAATAATTATAAATATGGAGAATGGTAAATTGATAATTATAATTATGGAGAAGGGTAAATTGGTAATTTTAATAATGGAGAGGGTAAGTTGGTATTTATAATAATGGAGAAGGGTAAATTAGTAATTTTAATTATGGAGAAGGGTAATTTGGTAATTATAATAACGGATAAGGGTAAAATGGTAATTATAATAATTGAGAAGGGTAAAATGATAATTATGATAATAGAGAAGGGTAATTTGGTAATTCAACCGACTAAAGGGTAATTTGGTAATTACTTAACCAACTAAATGGGCAAATTGGTAATCATGATAATGAAGAAGGGTAATTTGGTAATTTATCCAACTTAAGGGCAATTTAGTAATTATAACAAAAGAGAAGGGCAATTCGATAATCTAACCAACCAAATGGGAAATATGATAAGTGTAACAATTATAAAGGGTGAATGGTGATCTAAAAATCGTAGGAGATACCTTGGTAACCTAAACCGAGCAAGGGGTAATTTGGTAAATATGCAACCTGAAGGGTAATGTGGTAACTTGGCAAGCAAGGAAGGGATGGCTTAATAACTATACTGGTAAGGGGCAAATCAGTAATTCATATCTAACAGGTTGATGGGACACTAGAGGTTCGTTAGAAGACTCAAGTGATATTAAATAGTAAGGTAGGAGTATTTGATGATTAGTAAGTATTACGAGAACGAATTCTAATTTAGAATTAGATGAGATTATGATAGACTTAATGATTCCTCTGTGTTACTTCGGATAATTGTTTGAATAAGAAATATCTAACGATATCGAAATGATTGAAAGTGAATAAGTATCTGATTGTTGTGCTTTTCGTGATCACGTTAATTAAGACACTAATACTTAAAGTGAAAGACCTCGAAATCAGGAATGGTGGCTCTTTAGGGGTCACTACATTAAAGACGTGGTTTAGCCCACAATTGTTCTAGTGTTTGTTGGTGTACCTTTGTGCCCCAGCCAGGCCCTATATCTTACTTTATCTAGCTCTACGGACCTATTTAGGGGGTATGCATACTTATGGATTAGGTGTCCTTGTCGGTAGGGTAGTGAGTAGCTTTATGCACCGTTACGACCAGGGTACCTTTGCGTCCCTGAGTTGATGATTGAAGGGTGTTAAGTAGCTTATATACACCAGTACGACCGGTGTACCTTTGTGTTCCGGGTTCTTGATCTTCCGTCTGAAGCAAATAAATAGAATTGTTATGCTGATTAAAGAAAGGAAAAACACTAATCACGAAATGAAAGATTAATGAGTCAGGCCTAGTTAACTTATGATATTGAGTATCAATGCACCGTTTATAATAGTGGCCCAAGAGCGTGTTGCCCTGGTAGATGATTATGAGTACCGATCCACTAGATATAATAGTGGCCCAAGAGCATGTCGTTCTGGATGATGTTGATATATATTCCGATCCACCTGCAATAATAGTGGGGGTCCCGAGCTCAATAAAACCAGTCATGGATGTGAATAAAGTTATGGAAAAATACTAATCACTTAGAGTGGAACACCATGTGATTCGGGGCCAGACCGGTCCACCGGCCAATAATAGTGGCCAGGAGCATTTTGCCCTGCATGACCGGTTCACCGGCAAATAATAGTGGCCAGAAGCGTTTTGCCCTGCATAACCAATCCACTGGCAAATAATAGTGGGGTTCCCGAACTCACATGGATATAAAATCTGAGAGATGATTGAATAATGATGGACTAATGGCTTAAGGCCCGAAAGTATCAATTGTATATTACGACCTATTAATATCTGATTGAATGTTAA
Source organism: Tamarix chinensis (assembly GCA_030549775.1). Lineage (NCBI taxonomy): Eukaryota > Viridiplantae > Streptophyta > Magnoliopsida > Caryophyllales > Tamaricaceae > Tamarix > Tamarix chinensis. The sequence goes on from CM060181.1 coordinate 69,094,863, forward strand.
GTATGTGAATGCTATGTATGCACATCTTGTCATGTATGAATATAGTGTTGTATCATGTGTTATATTGCGGGCCTACTTTTAAGTGTGGTTTAAATGGTTACTTAGTACCATAGTATTGAAGGGTTCCATTCATGGGGGTTTTGCCTATTCAATGGGCAGTGTCCCTTGTATGTCCATTTTCAGGTGTTACTCAAGTGGGCAATGGGAAAGAGCGTAAGGATTATCCGGATTTTTAGAGTTCTCCTTTTTACTTTTATTTTCTAGTTTAAATATATTCCTTGTTCTGATAACCACCATTGGTGGATTTCATCCTTGTAAATGGTTTATTGCTCTACTCTAATCTTTAATATGGTTTGAACTTCTAAGCGATTGGTATTTTATTTTCTAACCTTAGCACTTGGTACTGGAACGGTATGAGTGAGCCGACCTGGTACTAAGTGTGGTGGTAATATCCCTAGAATTCACAAGTCTTGTTATTTTGCTTCCGCTAAATCTTTTAATAAAATAAAAATTTTTAGTAGTGAGTTTTGGGGGTGTTAAAGTTCCATTCGTGGGGCCCCTGCCTTTTCACTGGGTAGTGTCCTTTGTATATCCTTTTCAGGTGTTATGCAAGTGGTCAATAGGAAAGAGAGTAAGGAATTATCCAGACCTTTAGGGTTTCTTTCTTTCTCTTTTAAACTCCAAGTTTAAATATAATATTTGTTCTTGTAACCACCATTGGTGGATTCTACTCTTGTAAATATTTATTTGTGCTACTCTGATTTTTAATATGGTTTGAAATTCTAGCAAATTGTATCTTATTCTTTTAGCATTAGCACTTGGTACTGGAACGATGGAAGTGAACCGGTATGGTAATAAGTGTGGGGGTAATATCCTCAAAATTTACAGTATTGTTATTTTATTTCCGCTAAATCTTTTAAATAAAACAAAATTTTTTAGTAGCGAATTTTGGGGGTGTTACAACTTAATACATCATCATGATAATTACCAATTCAAAATGAGATTAGCGTTTTTTTGGTTACCTTGACTCATTTTTCCTTATTAAGTCATTGAAGAGAATAAGGCTTCAGATGTGGTGTTGTATCTAATCTCAAATCCTTCACCATCCTCTCATTAGCTACATTTGTACACAATCCACTATCAATTATAACCCTCTAAACCATGTCTCCCACATTTCCTTTAGTCTTGAATATATTCTCTACTTGATGGGTTTCTCATTAGCTTTAATTTGAAAAGAAATTTATAGCACATAATAAGCATTGCCCTCATCCTCAAATTTTCATGAAATTACTTCATTCGGCTCGAACTCATGGTCTCCATCACAAATCCCCATAGCGTCAATCTCTTAAATGGATAACACACTTTGGTTAGGATATTCCCTAGCAAAGTGTAATATCCTTGGAATTTAAAGCATTACTTTATGGAGACCTCATTGACCTTAACCTTTCCTTTCTCCTATCAAATAGATCATTGCATCTTATCAACAGTTGTAGTATTTGAGGTACCCAACCCATACTTTGTAGCTTGTGCATTTGAGTAGTACTTTGTAGAAGAAGTACTTTGCATGGCATAAGGCTTGATAGACTTGATTTTCTCTTCAAAACTCAAAGATATCTTAATCATATTATCAAGAGAGTTATATAAATAAGTTTCAACTTTATCTCAAATAATCATGTTAAGGCCTCCAAGAACTCTAGCACATATATTTTTTTTCTTTTTTCAAATGACTATCACATATAAGTGCTAATCTCTCACACTCCCTAACATATTCTTCAACACTTAGAAGACCATTCCTAATAGTAGTTAAGTTAATATAATTGCCTTGCTCATCCTCTTTATTATAAATTTATTTCTCAAATTTTTCTTAACCTCATCCCCAAGACTTGATTTTAGATATCTCTTCTCTTTCTCTAGTCCTTTTCAAGTTATCATACCATATCCTAGCAAACTTCTTAAACTTATGAGTATATAGTTTACACTTTTGCTCATCATGATAATCCTTCAATTCAGATATAACTTCTACCTCATTTAACCACTCAATAAATAAATCAACATCAAGTTTACCATCTAAATTGGGAAGATCAATTTTTATATCTTTATCTTCTCTTTGATAATGTCCTGATTGGTGGTCATAGAGCATTCGATTGCTCCCATTTCCTTATGATTCATCTTCATAGTCTACTCATGAGTTCAGGTATCTTCCTCTTGATGTATTGGTTCACTTTGATACACTTCCCAATCGATCTTCATAGAGCTCCCTTTGCTGTTCTTGCTAGGTAAATTGGGACTCCATCCTTTATAATTGAGTTTACATAGCAAGAAGTTGTTTTAGTTGAGCATCAGTTGCATCTAGGTTTGTTAATATATTTTGGATTCCTTAAAAAAAAAGGCTTGAAATTTGTGCTCTTCCTCTATTGGTATCAACTTGCAAAAAAGTACATCATCAAATGGTTAGTATTTCTTCAAGGTTTTGGCTAGGAAACCCGAATCAAAACAACTACTTACCTCTCAATCTTTGGTTGGTTCTTGTAGCAAAATTTGACTCAAATGGGTAAATCACATTATAAACAAGAAAATATCCCACAAACACCAATTGTTTTTCACACCCAGCATATTCTTGTTGATTTCTTGAGATAGAAATCAATAAAACCATCTTCTATGTTATTCGGTGCAAACTTTAATATTCATGCATGTTCTTGAAAACAAACTGTATAGTGTCTTGAAAATAGGATTATCACATTAATTTGCATATAATACATGTACAAAACTACAAAATAAGCTATCCCAATTTTGAACTAATCATGGATTTAAGATATTACAAGTCAAAGGCACATAACCAACATAATTAGTCCATATTATGGTAATAATCATATCACAATGATTAACACAATGGATAATTGGTTACAAATCCCCTAATTTGTTACCAAAAGAGTAATTAATTATCATGCAACTATTATGCTTAATCATGTATGAGAATCATAATGGATAAGCCTTATCAAAACAAAGCACAAAAATGGTTAGTAAACCCAATTCCACACGCTAGTTTATCTGATCGTTTCCATGTAGTCAATCATGTGTTCCTATACATTTGGTTTATCCTTTTCATGAAAGCATTATAAAGTGTTTAAATATTGATAATCATAAACTCATTTATCCTTAGAAACATTCAAATATAGGTGTAAACAAACATGCAATGCTTCAAGAATTTCCATCAAGATTCAAAGAGCATAATCAAATCTTATCAAGAACCTAGTTGTATGGGTTAGTTGGATTGTGCTTGATGTCTTTGGTGTAAAGAGAGGAAGTCATTGAAATAAGGTGTTGGTCATATGGACTGCACACGGGTCTATGCATAAATATGTGCATTAGGCACTCTTGTGCACTCTATTTGATTGTGCGAACTTTGCACAGCTTAGTTGTACATATTTTACACAATTGTGTGTGATGCTCTAGCTAATGCGAAAGGTGTAACATTGACAAGAAAAGGTCGGCTAATATAATGGAATGAACTACCAAATTAGCTTTGATAGCAAAATTTATATGAAACATAATGCAAGATCTTTGAATCACACCTTGTGAACCAAAATTAGAGTTGTGGGACGACAAATATTCTCAGCCAACACAGAATGTTGAGGCTTCAACAACAAACCACAAATGTTTCTAAAGAGAAATTGCAAAGTTTTATCTAAAAAACAACCTAACTCTCGAGATCAAATCTCTTGGAGAGGAAGGAAAGATTTTCAAAATTTCTTAAGACTTTTATTCCACTTGATGTTCTGAATATACATGTTAACATATATATGTACACACACACATTGTGCCCTTAGTTTCTCTTTACTAACCAAACCGAACTTAACCAATCATAACTATCTAGATTAAATTAGTTAGTAAAAGAGTTAAACTAATAACTACATGCTTATATTATACATATAATGGTTTACAAATATAAATTATAAGATATTGTAAAGTATATATAAAATATCAAAACTAAACAAAACCTGAATCATGCAATACATGCAATAATCTTATAATCAAGATTTGTGTCTTGTAGTTTTATCTTCTATATAACTTTGTAACCCTTATCTTGTCATTATATTGTACACTAGATGTATTTGGTGAATTTTTCATCTTACAAACATTTATAATACCTAAAAGAATCACTAAATAAAACATTAGTAGCATTAAGATTAGCATAAAAATTTTCAACAACAATTTGAACCATCTCAAGTATGCTAACTATAACACCACCACCAAATTTACGAAATGAAAGATATGTTTCTAAAAGTTAAATATGGAAGCTAAAATAGTAAATTGTGGGGTGCAACCACCACACTTGATTCAAGTTTGGTTTCCTCTACCATTCTTTCACCATGTACTAAGGCTAAAATATTATTCAACTTAAATTAACAATACAATAGTAAATTAAAGTAGCAATAGAGTTAAAGTTATTTAATAACATTTCAAATAGAAGCAATTATTAGTTATTACAAAATGTTAGTGAAAGAAAATACATAAAAATAGTAAGAATTACAAAATCTTCCATGTTAAAAGACACCAAATAAAACAACGGATAACCCTACACTATCAACCCAAATGATAGCTTTCAACATATCTTGCAAGCTAACCTACAAAGGCTACTGTCCATTGAATAAGTACGGGCCCATGAAAGGAACCCTTTAATACAATAATACAAAGTAACTCATTATACAAAACTAACATGAATGGTACGTATAGAACACATAATATGCATTAGAATAATATATGAACATTTAGCTATGCATACATTAATTGAAATACGACAATCGTTTATAGAACCTCATAACATCAAAGCCATATACTAACAATGCTCATTCATCTAAAAATAACTGAAACGTACCTTTGAAGTATTCAAGAGATACTCTTTGTCATAAAGTTACAAAGTAGCACCATTCTCAAGTCATGACCATAGTCATAATTCTCATTATCAAACTCATAACTTCTCTTAACATATGTAGGCTCATCAATGCAAGCCAATAACAACACACAGCATCATAGGTAGGCAAAAAGGCTATTACCAAACCAACGGTAAGCACAAATGCTGCTATCAAACCATAGGTAGGTACAAAGGCTACTACCAAACCACAAGTAGGCACAAAGTCTACTACCAACCAACCCAATTATCATTTCCATTCAAATATCAATCATTTTTTGTTTTTATTTACTCAAGGGGAGATCAAATGAACCTAAAGATACTAAGGGACCTCAGTCATACTATTGCATAAGGACATCATAATATTCTATCGACTATCAACCCAGGGATACAAAGGTACCCTGGTCACATTGGCACACTAAGGTACACAGTACCATACTAACAATGACACTAATTCATAAGTATATATACCCCATAATTGGGAGCTAAACAGAGTATGATATAAAGCCTAATTGGGGCACTAAGGCACACGAGAAAAATCTATAAACAATTATGGGTTAAATCACGTATTTAGGGTAGGGATACCTAAATTTCCACCATTCCCAATCTCGAGGTCTTTCACTTTAAGTATCAGTGTTTAATAACAGTGACCATGAAAGTGTATATTAATCGCATATATCTAATTCTTCACACTTAGTTATTTTTATTCATTTCCAACATTCTAAGATAACAATAATCAAGATCATTCACAATGTTAACCTTAGAAACCTACTAAGGCTATCCTAGACTTAATTATTGACACTTAGGCACTTTAGGTCAAAAATGACCAAAACACACTTGAGGCTAAAGTTACCACTTTACCATCCTTTTCCATTACAAATATCATTTTTTTTATCAAATTGCCACAAAAAGAGGAGAATAGGCCATCATTAAATTATTTATCATGTAACTAAATTACCAAACACATCAAATGACCATCTTTCCCATATACACAATTCTGCATTTAAAACCCTAACATGCTTTTCCATAACATAAAAAAAATCTTATGCTTAACAAAAAATAATGCATATCATGCATGTTTATTAAAATAATCATCATGGCATACTCCAAATAACTAAAATACCCCTAAGCCATACCATAATAATAATCATGATGAAACATGTGTTTCTAAAAGAACAAAATACCTATTCTCATGCTTAACAACAAATAACACATATCATGCATGTTTATTAGAATATTCATCATAGAACACTCCAAATTACCAAAACACCCCTATGCCATATAATAAAAATAAGTATGATGAAACATATGTTTCTAAAACAACAAAAAACCTATTCTCATGTTTAACAACAATTAATATATATCATGCATGTTTATTAGAATAATCATCATGGTGCACTAAAAATTACCAAAATACTCCTAGGCCATATAATAGTTATAATCATCCTAAAACATGGGTTTCTAAAATAGCAACACCTACCGCCTTATACTTAATAATAATTAGAACATGTTAGGCCTTCTAATTTAAATTAAATATCATGGTGTGCTTAAATGACCAAATTACTCCCCAAGGCAAATAAATAATAATAATCACATTATAAGTACATCTAAACATGCTTAACCTAACATTTTCACTTGTACATATCATACAAACTCTCTTTCCGACATTAGAACTATTTTAATCACACTCTTGTACATATGTTATTATATATAGGATAACATACCTTATTTTTTATTTTTCAAGATAACAATCATAAGCACATAGTTATTTGTAACAAATCATGCTTAATATAAATTACATGTCAAAACCCTAACATGTTATCATATGATATCCAAACATTTTAGGGGAATATAAAAGTTACCTAATTTCCAGTAAAATTACAATTTATCAGTAATCTCCTAAAAATTATCAAGCTCCCCTAATAAAACTTTTATACCTAAAAATAATATCATAAATACCGCACTAATATTTTATCAACTAGTTTATAAATTTTTTATTAAAAATATTTATTAAATTTATTATTTATTATATATTAAATATTAATAAAATAATTTAAAAATCAAAAACATAATTCACGATATATGTGCAGCATGAGCCATACACGTAGGGGGATGGCTTAGTGGTTGGCTATTGAGGGATGGAGGTGGTGGTCAGGTGGTGTTGGTTTGGCTAGTGGGTGTAAGGTTATCATGGGAGGTAGAGATGGTAGTGGCTGGGTGTTTGGTGTAGAAAGGCCAAAGGTTGGGATAAGAGATGTAGGGCTACGGGAAGGAGGTGACAGAGAGAAGGGAAAGGAGAAGATAAAAAGAAGAGGAAGGAGGTGGCCACACGGTGATGGTGCAAGAGTTGGTGGTGGTTGTGGTTGGAGGTAAGCCAGTTAGGAGAACCTACAGGGATAATAGAAATAGAGATATGATAAGGTTGTAGGGAAGGTGGTGGAGGCAGTGGTGGTGTAGAGTGGAGGAGAAGAATGCAAAGAGGTTGTGAGAAGGGTGGCTGGTGGTGGTGAGGTTGTGGTTTGGTTGTGTAGGGAGGTTGCAGGGGTGGAGGAGGCAACAACTAGGTGTTGAGTGGAGGTGATAGCAACAACAAAAACTGTTGTTGCATAAGGTGTGGTTCCGGGAGCTATAATTAGTTCTAGGGGTAAGGATTAATAGAAATATCCATAGGGAAAGGAAGAAGGAAAAGCATAGTGGTAGGGGAGGAGGAAGAAAGAGAGAAGAAGAGAAGAGGGAGATGGGGGATGGTGTAGGCTGGTACGGTGTTGGCAGTGTAGTGATGCACTAGCTTCAGCAGCGGGCAAAAGGAAGGGAGCTAGAGGCAGGGAAGAAAGAAAAGGCAAGGTATAGGAGGTGAGGGACTCAGGCATGCAATGGTAGGTGGAAATCTACAGGGGGAAAGGTGTAGATAGAGCAGGAGATGTAGGGTGCAGGGTCAATGGCAAAGACAGGGGTTTGTAGGGAGGCCGATGTAAGCTGGGGAAAGCATTGTAGGGGCCATAAATGGAAGGTAGAAATGGAACTCAAGGAAGAAAGGATAGGATGCTTGTATAGGAATGGAAAGGGAGTCATGTCAGGGTGCAAGCGCCCATGGCAAAGACATGCTATGCAAGGGGCATGTTTGGGGAGGCAGTCAAGTAGATCAGGTGAGGGAGAAGAAGAGAGGAGTGATTGGTTGGAGAAAAAACACACTAAGCTTCTTGCCTCTCATCAAACAAGTTATGATTCAAATTGAATGAAAAATAAAACTAGCTAGCCTCTTTTATAGGTCTCATGGTTACACTTAGCACATGCAATAGGCCCTTTAAATCCCTATGTCACCCTTAGAGGATGAGTAAGGTCTCATGAGGGTCATGCAGATGATATATGTAACACCCCCAAATTTACTACTGAAAAATTTCGTTTAAGACAAGGGTTTTAGCGGAAGCGAAAGAATTAAAACCATAAACTTGGGGGTATTACCGCCACACTTAGTACCGGACTGGTTCACTCCTACCGTTCCGATACTAAGTGCTAAGGCTAAACTAAACAATCATTAAGTAAGAGTCATCAAAACATAGGTCCATAGTTAACATAGACCATTCACGAAAACCACGAATCAACAACAGTTAAAATATCGTTTAGGAATACAACCTCAAGTACGGTTTCAAAACAATAAGCGTAGTACAAAATATAGCCAAATAAAACAGATCCCAAGGGACCAATATCCGGATCACCTACTCACTCAAGCCAAGCCTTCCACCCCACAATTTGTAACCGATCAAACCTGCATAGGAGGTCTGCTCCCCACCATTGGTGGATCATCACAGGACCCATTCAATCAAGGTAGTATCAGTACGGGTCCAATACTGAGTAAGGGCGTTGGTGCGCTAAGGCCAAGCATACAATCATACAACATAACGTACGTAGCACAATCATATAGACAACATGCGATAACCAGCAAGATAAGGTTCGAATACTTTCCGGTGGCTTATTCTTATTTCTCATTAATAATAATACGTTCATTCCACACATATTCTTTAATAGCCCGTGTGAGTGCGGGAACCCCACTATTATAGCCGGTGGAACGGTCACGAGGGCCATGCCCTGCCACTATTATAGCCGGTGGACCGGTCACCAGGGTAACATGCCCTGCCACTATTATTTGCCGGTGGACTGGTCTGGCCCTGACTCACAAGGTGTTCCACTGTAAATATTCGTATCTTTCCCATGTCTTATCATTATTCTAATTAATTTGTTGAGCACGGAATCCCCCACTATTATAGCCGGTGGAACGGTCACGAGGGCCATGCCCTGCCACTATTATAGTCGGTGGACCGGTCACGAGGGTAACATACCCTACCACTATTATTTGCCGGTGGACCGGTCTGGGTCCGGCTCAACATCTTTCTCTGTAAGTAGTTAATGTCTTAACATATCTTATTCAAAAGGTTTTCACCAAGGATACACATAAATCATTCTCTTTACGCTTTACACATCACAACCAATAAAATTCCGCGTTCATAACCACCCCTTAATCGATAATACACATGATAACGCCAAACAACTCTAAGCAGTCATAACCAACCCTAATTGTCCACACCAACCCGTGGTTAACCTCTCTCATCCCTATTATACCATAACCACCGTACTTAGCCATCCCAAACCTTAATCATCCTCAACAGTCACAATTAGTTACTCCATCCCTTCTTAATCACAACGCCCCAGAGTTAATGACTCCAAACCCTGATTCCATACGATCATTAACTCCTATGCAAAACCCTAATACCGCCATACTAACATTAATACCACCATACAATCCATAACACCACCATGTAAACCCTAATACCACCATAAGTCATTAATACCACTATACAATCGTTAATACCGCCATACGAATATTAATACCACCATACAATCCATAACACCACCATGTACACCCTAATACCACCATAAGTCATTAATACCACTATACAATCGTTAATACCGCCATATGAATATTAATACCACCATACAAACCCTAATACCACCATGCAAACCCTAATACCACTATACAAACCCTAATACCACCATACAACATTAATACCTCCATAAAATCACAAATAACATCATACAACATTAATACCTCCATAAAATCACAAATACCACCATACAACATTAATACCTCCATAAAATCACAATACCACCATACGAACCCGAATACCGCCATAAGCCATTAATACCACTATGAAATCATTAGTACCACCATACGAACATTTATGCCACCATACAAACCCTAATACCGCCATGCAAACCCTAATACCACCATACAAACCCTAATACCACCATACAACATTAATACCTCCGTAAATCACAAATACCACCATACAACATTAATACCTCCATAAAAACACAAATACCACCATACCACATTAATGCCTCCATAAAATCACAATACCACCATAAGCCATTAATACCACTACGAAATCATTAGTACCACCATACGAACAATTATGCCACCATACAAACCCTAATCCCACCATACAAACTTCAAGACTCCCATGATGGTTCCCAACTCATATTACCATTTACCCTAACATGCATGTCCTAGTGGGCCATAACATATTACATCATAAACATCATACATATAAATGTCATGCTCATGTCACGGAAGCACATACAACATACCTCAATCTCCAAGCTGCGCTACACATAAGACAAGTTATACACAAATCATATAATACATGGCATAGCATGAAATACATAACATTCAACACATCCATGTCATACATAGCACAAGGCCATTAGCTTCGTCCTTACCTAAGGCGACGCTGGGCTTGGAGCACGCTCCTCTAACTCCTTAGGGCTTTGGTCGGGGTTACCTATAAAAGGGGAAAATGCTAAGTATTAGTTTCCCTTATAATTACTATCAATCCTCATTTTAGTTTAAGGTTAGGGTTTTTATTACTAAAAAGGGTTTTATACAAAAACTAGGGTTTTTACTTTAGAATTAGTATACTAAATATTAGTAGTCAAAATATATTTATTTTTAATACCTATTGTTACTCTTATATTATTAGACCCGTTAGCCCTATCCTTATCATAATAATGTTCATGCTAACTATAGAAAAATAGTGATAATAATAATAATAAAACTAATACTAGTGACACTAATGTTTATAGTGAGAGAAACCCTAGCATTTTTAAGGCTAAGTCTACTAATGGTGTCATATTCGAAATAATATTATTATAAGGTCACAATATTACAAGTAAACTATTCTTAAGGGTGATAATGATAATAGTTGTATATTCTTGAATAATAAAAGGGTTCAAATGCTTTTGATTACAACAATAAGGTAGTGATAGTAGTAATAATAGTAATGGTTAATAATAGTGTTATAGTAATGAGGTTAGGGTTAATGTTAAATGGTATGGTAATAAGGTTCAAGTACTCTTCTTAGTTAACAACCAAATGATATTTACTAGCTTGAGTTAAGTAACATGGGTAAGACAAGATAGTATTATTATTAACAATAGTGATAAATGTGCTAAGTATAATAATAATAATAATAATAATAATAATAATAATAATAATAATAATAATAATAATAATAATAAATAATAATAATAACAATAGTACAACCAAGTAAGGTTAAGCAATAATAATAATAACCATAGTAAGGATAATAGAAATAAAAATGATAAAAATGTTAATACTAATAATTATAAAAAAATAAGACCAAAGTTAAGTATAATATAGGTTAGGGTTTAAAAGAGATGTTAGTATTAGTAAGAAAATAAGAACATTAATAATAAGGACAATAATAATGGTAATACTGATAATAATAATAATAATAATAATAATAATAATAGTAATAACAATAATAAAAGTAATAATAATAATAATAATAAGTATATTAGTATTAATATTAGTAGAAAATAGTAGCAGCTATATAAAAAGGGGGTTAGGGTTTGGATGGGTGGAGAACCACCTAGGGTCGGTGGTGGTCCGGCGGCGCGTGGCGGCGACGGCGGCGGCGCGTGGCGGCGACGGCGGCGGCGTGGCGGCGACGGCGGCGGCGGTGGCGGCGGCGGTGGAGGAGGAGAAGAGGGGGAAAGATGGAGGTGGCGGTTAGATGGGAGGGGAAAAGGAGGAGTTTGAGGTGGGGAAAGAAAGAGCAGGTGAAGGGAAGTGGAGTGAGGGTGGTGGCGTGGCAAGGGGCGGCGGCGCGCGGCGGCGACGGCAGCGGCCGAGGGTGGTGGAGAGAGGTGGGAGATGAGGGAGGAAGGAGGAGAGGGAGGTAGGGAAAGTTGAAGGCAGGGAAAGGTAGAGGGAGGTCTGCTGGGCATTTTGGAGGGTGGAAGGGTGGCTGGTAGCGGCGGAGGAGGCGGCAGAAGGCGGCGCAAGGCGGCGACGGGCTAGAAGTGGTGGTTTTCGGGATAGGAACTTTGCACGACGAAGGCGGCACGTGCAGGGCAAGGCGGAGGGTGGTGGTGGCTCGGTTTTGTCGAGGGAGGTGCAGGGATGGTAACGGTGGTCAGAGGTGGCGGCGGCTGTCTCCGGTGACGGCGAAAAGCCCGTTTGTTTGAGGCGGCGGAGAGGTAGGGTTTCGGGGCAAAAAAACGAAAAGGGAGCTGATCGGGGCTGCCAATGGGGGGTATTTATAGGCAATTGGAAGGGGAAGACGACAAGGGGAGAAGGAGGCGTGCGAGGCAGGTGTGCAGGTGGCCGGCCGGTGGCAGGTGGTGCAGGTTCTGCCATGGCATGCTGGGTCGGGGAAGGGGGAGAAGAAAGGGAAAGAGAAGGGCATGCGGGAAAGGGAGAGAGGGACTTGGTCGGGGTCAAAAAGAGAAAGAAAACGACGGAAGAGAGGCAGGGAAGGACGGTCGGCGCTGAGCTGGTGGCTGCCGGCGAGTTTCGGGCTGCAAGTCGAGTTGCAGGTCGGCGTGCAGGTCGGGGAAGAAGACAGGGCGGGGTGGACCGGTCGGTCCAGGGAAAAGAAAGAAAGGAGAGAGGGGGCGGTTCGGCCGGCGTTATAAAGTTTTAAGACAACACGCGACGTTTTGAGGATTGTGGGAGGAAAACATCGCGTCGTGTCGAAGGCTGGCAACGGTCATAAGGTCGTTTAGCGTGACGCGGCGTTTCGACGGTACTGAGGGTAAAACGCAGCGCACGGGCGCACGGAGGTCGGCGTCGCACGGCGCTGGGCCGCGGGCGAGAAGAAGGAAGGAGAGGCGGGGGGCCTGGGCTGCGCAGGCCGGGCACGCGAGACGGGGGGGAGAAAGGAGATTTGGGCTGACGGCTGGCCCAAACCAGGGGAAGGAGAAGAAAGAAAAAAAATAAAGGAGGAAGAAAGAAAAAGAAGAGAAAGGAGAAAAAGGAAAAAAAGGAAAATGGGAAAAATGGAGAAATGATAAAATGGTTGGGTTGGAGGTATTTGGGTATCTATTTATTTATATAATTAATTTATATATATAATTTTAATAATAATTATCTTAATTATAATAATTAAATCCATTTTTAAATTAGTTAGGCTATTTTGGATAAATTTCCTTAACCTCCATGCTAATTAGAGAAATACCCAAATTTTCTTGCAATTAAATTCTTTATTATTTCCTCTTAATATACCTTAATTAACTCTCTACATCTTAATAAATGAGTTTATATAATTAATTTTCCTAATAATCCCTTATTTGACCATAAATTCGGAAATTAGGATTTTTGGATATTACAATATACCCATAAATCATAATTTAAAATAAAATCACATCTAACAACCTTAACTAATCTTATCTAGAATCTTTTACTTTCATAATAATACGATTAGTAATCAACCAAGATTCAGCATTGGAAAATTTAAAGGATTAATTTCAACATATGATTCACACATAAACATGATAGGTATAGATATATCAATAATGTGGATGACAATCTACCACACCTCAATCACATCACAATCCATATTCACTATGGATACCTTCTATTTCTTTCTCTCAAATTCATGGCTACAAATGTATAAAAACACTTAGTTATATGAGACAAGATGACAAAAATAACAAGTAACTCACGTATATAAACAAAGAAGGGTTATATTTTTATTGATAAAACCTCATGAAAGATATCAAATACCTGCTAAGTAGAACAAACCATATGCTTAACTCTTGTGACTAATCTCCATCAGATCAAAGACTACTCGTCTCAAGAATCAAATATGACTTACTTATAGGTTGTAACAATTTAAGGTATAGAAAGCTATAGAGTATTCTAGGATTGTGGTGCTAAAAAGGTCAAGAACTAGTGGAACTCTAATAATAAAATGAAATATAAGCATCAACTCTACATCAATTATTATCAATAATACACATCTCAACCTTAACACTAAACTAGAACAATAAGATCAAATAATAGAACATGAATATAACTTTCCTGAAATTATCTCCATATCTCCCTCTCTTCCTTATATCATACCATTTTATTCTTTATTTCCTTTTTTCTCAATTTTTTATTCATTTTTTTAAATAAAGAAAAAATAATTATAATACAACTAATATATATATATATTCTCTCTCCACTACCAAACATAACTAATTCCTTTTTTATCATAAATATATATATTTCATCCACATACTATCACCTACACAACCAATTTATATCCATAATGAATTGATCCCCTTCCACTAGCTTTACGCAAGGTAAAGATAAGGTTCAATGGTTATTTAATATAGATAATGAATAAAAATATATGTTCAATGTACATGCTCAAAGGGGCTTCTATGGGGTGTACATCCTATGTACACCAGTTAGGATTTAAGCTATTTGGTCATGTGATGGAAAATCCTAGGTATCCTTTATCATATTCTCAACCAGAGCATGTTTTGATTATATGCTTTGATTAACACAAGAGTATTTTCTAGTAATATCTAGGATCTATTACAATAGCTATGGTAAGTAATTTGATCAAAGCAATTAAATATATATGAGGTTTGCAAAGAAAATTTAAAGCCAAGACAAGTAGATAATTTCATGTGAATTCACTTAGAAAAATAAGGTATATATGGCTCAAAAGCTGACTAAGAAATGTGATGAATCTCAACATGTCATGTCAGTGGTTAGAAAATCATACATGTTATTTCTCTATTCACATCTAGACATTTGGATATGTGTTCCATATATAGAAACTAACACAAAAAATCTCAACTAGCTTTATCTCTATTTTATGATCCTCTTTTCATTAGATTTTAAGGATATGCTCATCATTAACTAATTAAGAGATCATAAGACTCTAACACACCAAAAAATCATAAAATAATTACATTTTTTTTTAATTTTTTTAACATACAAACACATAAAAACACTCACACCCCCACACATTGTCCTCAATTTTTAAAGAGCTAAAGGAACATGTACTTTTAATTATGGGGATACAAAATAAATAAATGAATGAATGAATAAAGGGTATAAATCTCCCTTATCACTATGGGTTACCTCCCAAGTAGCACTTTTTTTTTACGTCTTCAGCCTAACATGATCTCGGCTTTACTTGTTTAAGATGGGTATGTTCACTTGGAAATTGCTTCACCAAATCCCTCATCATGTTGATCACCTATATCTTATAAGGTAGAAAAAGACACAGTATTAGTTTTAATAAAATATTTGACCCAACAAGAATGCAACTTACCTATCATAAGATTTAAGCGTGGGTGTAAAGAGAGAAATATTTGTCTAATGTCAATGTATGATGGTCTCTCTATAAAAGGAGGAACACATTGTCCCATCTCAAAGCGTTGTAGCACATCTTTCTAACATAACCTCTCCTTTAAATCATTTTTCTTGTTATTAGATGTGTCCTAGATCATTTGATTACTCTATTCAATCTTATCCCTATATAACCTGCTAAAACAAGGAAAATAAGGAGTAAGGTTAGCATAAATAAAATTAACGTGGTTCAAAGGCTTACCTCATGTTTTATGCTCATCTCCAAGAAAACTTGGGGAATAAATGTCCAAAGATGGTCTATGGTAGATGTAAGTCATAGTCTTACTATCTGTATGCTTCTCTTTATTCACTTCATCCTTATTTTGATGAGATTATTCTTCTACTTTTACATGCTTTTCTTCCACCTTATCATGCTTTTCAATATGCTCCATAGGGCCCTCATCAAGTAGCTCATCCACACATGTGGACATGACAACATCATACTCATAACTCCCACTTGAATTTGGAACTAAAGTACTAGAGGGATTCTTTTATGCTTGTAATTGATTAACCATATTAATCAAAAAACTCATTTACTCCTCTAACACTGCCATCCTTACATTTTGTTTAATCTGACTTTGCATAAGTTAGTTTTTCCCATTTGTAAATGCTTTAAAAATCTTGTCCATTTTTTATGAACTTGAGGGTTCTGAAACTAGAGAAGATTCTTGTTGATGATATTGATAATATTTTGAAGCTTCAAATTTGATTTTATAAGGGTCTTGATATGGCACTTGATAATTATCATTCATCTCCCATCCAAAGTTGGGGTGATGCTTTATTCTTGAATAATATACACTTGTGTAGGGGTTATGTCCTTGGAAACCATTAAAAGCTTGAGCTCTAGGTTATGTCCATTCTCCTCTCATAGCTTATGAATGATGAGCATATAGATTTCCTTGTATGTGACACACTCCACTTGTATTAATGACTACAATACCCTTGGCAATCTTATTAACTCTAGTATAATTTTTTATGCGAAGTTGTCCATATCCCAAATATCCTATCATAGCAACTTAAAGGACACAAACACTTCAAAAATCTTAAGGAAAAAAACTAAAATAAAAATAAAATAAATAAAATAAGATAAAACACTAAAAAATACACTTACCACTAAAAATCCTATTGATTGAGAGACTCGAGTGCCCACAATCACTCTTGCGTCTAAATAAAAATACAACACCCATACAAAGCACACTAAATATAAAGACACAATAAAATTACTATCAAAATAAAGATGAAGTTACCAATCCCAGGCAATGGTATAGTTGTAGTTGACATGTAATTTAAACCCTCTTATAGTCAATTTTAGTATTGGTAAATAAGGATATCATTCTATACCAGGGATTGAGAGGGCTCACCTCTATTTAACTATCTCACAAATAATGAGAATAACTAATTAAATAAATAATAAGACAAACATAATTTTGGGATTTTTGATGAGAAAATAATAAAAGCAATAAATAAAATAATAAAAATAATGGATAACTGCAATTATGATAAATAAGCTAGGAAAATCGAAATCCGCCACTAGATTAGGTTAAAATGTAATAATAATTTCTAAATCATCTTTTGATCATGAGAAGAAGACTAACCAAGTTGTTAGCCAAAAGCAAGTCTATATACCTTATATTGCTTCCCTAAAATAATTAATGCAATAAAGCATCAATATTAAATCCTATTAAATACTAGCAATATAATAGTAACAATAAACTCCTATATTTAACTAGATTTAAAGTATTAATCATAAGTGGAATGATGTCAGTCTGAGTACCCATACTATTAAAATAAGTATGTCTAGTCATATTTCTCTCATTTGACCAACATGTATTTAAACGTTCCACTACTTTGCTTAGAATTACAAAAATATTAGGTGAATTGTTATCTAACCAAGCTATAATATACACAGATAAATTCTAGCATATTTATATGGCCACCCAATAAGCATACAATCCTACATACTATCACTGTGAGGAATCCAGAACACGACATCTACCATATAAACCATGCTTGATGGAATCATATATATAAACGATAGTAATTAAAATATAGTCAACGAAAAATCTCATAAAATAAAGAAAAAAAAATATCATATCTCAAACCACAATCTATGGTTTCAATCTATTTCTTGGCAATAAATAATTAGCCAATCATAATAATCAAACTAATTACATAAAAATATATATTGAAAATATATATTAGAATAACCAATATTAATTATGGATGAAAGTTCAGCAATTTAATCAAATGAAAAATTGCTAAATTTTATCTAAAATAAATTTTTTGATCTTTTTTTTCTCTTTCCTTCTCTCTCCCGGCTGACTTGGCTTTCTATGCTGCCAGTCATCTTTTTTTTTTCCTGGTGCGCGTCACGCCTCCCTTGCACTGCTGCACTGTTGTCCTTCTCCTTTTTATTTTCTTTCTGGCTTCTTTTTTTTGCTCTTCATCTACTACCTGCTTCTCTCTCTCTTTTTTTCTTTATCGGCACTCTGCTACATCAGACTTCTGTAGGTCTTATTTTTTTTTTTGTAATTTTTCATCCAGTAGCTAGCTCTCTCTTTCCCTATTTCTTCTACTATATCCTACTCTTCTCTCTCCTTTACTTGATTGTTGCCACCTCTCTTTTAGTGTCGTCCTTCACTGCTCTGTCACCGGGTCACTTACTGGGTCTCTTGTAGGGTGTTCCCTCCTCTCTTTTTATAAAATTTTAACCACCTCTGCCTTTATCTTTTTTTTGAATTCTTTTGGTGTTGTTGGGCCTTTGCATGGCTAGTCTTCAATCATTGGCCCAAAGGACCCAACATCCTTTTTTTATATTTTATTTTACCTACAAAAGAACCCAACAAAATCTTATACTTTAAATTCATTTATTTTATATCTTTTTTCCCAAATAATAAAATACATAAGATTATTATCACCTAAATACAAAAGTATCATTATTCTCATATATTATTCAAATAAAAGACCAAAAACTAAAATTGAAGGGATATAAATTATGTCAAAATATAAATTCATCAGGTGTGAGGAAAGAAAAGAAGGGGAGAAGAGAGTTGGGCCAACGTGGAAAGAAGAAGAAGAAGAAAAAGAAGAGGGTGTTGGGTTGGTGTAGGAAGAAGGAAAAGAAGGGAAGGAGAAGTGGGTTGGCCCAAGGAGGAAGATAAAAAAAAGGAAAAGGGAAAAAAGAAAAAGAAGGAAAAAAGAAAATAAAATAGATTTAATGTTAGAATTAAAATTAGAATAAATTTAAGGTTTTAGGATAATATTAATTTATTTAAATTTAGGGTATCAAATTAAGAAAAATAAATCAAGTAAAATTATGGGTTTATGGTAGATTTAAATAAAAAGGGTAAAATAGAATAATTATAATAATTTATCTATATTTATGAGACAAGTTTAACAAAAATAATTAAATTAATATTTAAAGATTAATTTTTTTTGGATAAAAGGATAAATGTTCTAAATTAAGGTTATAAAAATTCGCGGTATTATACTGTAACACCCTCAAATTTCACTACTGAAAAATTTCGTTAATAAAAAGGAAATTAGCAGAAGCAAATAAATAAATCGTGAACTTTGGAGTATTACCGCCACACTTAGTACTAGACCGGTTCACTCATACCGTTCCAGTACTAAGTGCTAAGGCTAAAGGAAAATGAAATACAATGTGCAAGAAATTCAACATACTGAAATCAGAGTAGCGCATCAAATCGTTTACCAGAATAAAATCCACCAATAGTGGTTACAGTAATAACATATACATTTAAAACCAAGAATTTAAATGAGAAAGAGAAAACCTCAACGATACCGGATAACTCCTTATTCTCTTTCCCGTAGCCCACTTGAGTAGCACCTGAAAATACCTGCAAGGGTACTGCCCATTGAATAGGCAGGGGCCCCCAAAAGGGAATCCCTTCAGTACTACGGTACTGAGTAACCCATTAATACCACACTTAAAGACAGGCCCGCATACGGCACATTATGCAAGCTACACACATAAATAATGAGAGGTGCATACATAATAATAACATGCATAATAACTTATAAGTCACGATCGATACTTTGGGCCTTAAGCCATGTCATATTGTAAGATCAATACATTCGGGCCTTAAGCCATTATTCCGTCATCATTCAATCAATATCATATTTTATATCCATGTGAGTACGAGAACCCTACTATTATAGCCGGTGGACCGGAAGTAAACACACAGGGAAAAACGCCTCTGACCACTATTATTGCCGGTGGACCGGTCTGGCCCCAACTCACATGGTGTTCCACTATAAGTGATTAGTATTTTTCCATAATCTTATTCACATACATAACTGATTTTATTGAACTCGAGACCCCCACTATTATCGCCGGTGGATCGGAATACATATAAACTCATCATCCAAGGCACAACGCTCCTGGGCACTATTATGACCGGTGGACCGGGGTATATAAAGAATCATCATCCAGGGCACAACGCTCCTGGCCACTATTATAACCGGTGGACCGGTACTCAATATCATAATCATCTAGGCCCGGCTCATTAATATTCCACTTTCAATAATAGTATCTTTCCTTTCTTTAATCCACACATCAATCATATTTATTTGCCTCAAACGAGAGATCAATAACCCGGGACACAAAGGTACACCGGTCGTACCGGTGCATATCAGCTACTCAGTACCCTTCAACCACGAACCCAAGGACGTAAAGGTACCCTAGTCGTACTGGTGCATAAAGCTAACTCAGTACCCTACCGACAAGGACACCTAATCCATAAGTATGCATACCCCCTAACTAGGTCCGTAGAGCTAGAAAGAGTAAGATATAGGGCCTGGTTGGGGCACAAAGGCACACCAGCAAATACCAGGATAATCGTGGACTAAACCACGTCCTTAGGGTAGCGACCCCTAAGGAGTCACCATTCCCGATCTCGAGGTCTTCCACTTTAAGTAATAGTGTCTTAATTAAGGTGATCACAAAAAACACGATAATCCGATACTTATTCACTTTCAGTCGTTCTGATATCATTAATCGTTTCTTATTCAGATGATTATCCAGGATATCAAAGAGAAAACCATTAAGGCCATACTAATTATCAAATACTATTACTTGGCTAATCAGCATTATTTAAATCATCTTATAATAGTCCACAATCACAACGACATGTTAGGTACAATTTACTCGTTTACCCCCTCACTTATATAATTGCTATGTCATCCCTTCCTTACTTGATAAATTACCATATTACCCTTTAGGTTGCATAATTACCAAATTACCCCTTATCCAATTTAGGTTATCAAGTTGTCTCCTACACTTTTTAGATCACCATTCACCCCTCATAATTATTAACCTTAACACATTTCCCTTTTTGGTTGGTTAAATTACCAAATTGCCCCTTTAGTTGGATTAATTACCAAATTGCCCTTCTCCTTTATTAAAATTACCATAATGCCCTTTTATTGATTAATTTACCAAATTACCCTTCTCTGTTATCATAATTGTCCAAGTACCCCTTTTTAATCATACTTTAATTATTAATTTATCCTTTGTCGTTATCATTATTACCAAGTTACCCCTTACTACCGGGTTTACCATAATATCCTTTTATTTATAAAATTACTCTTCTACTCCTTACTTTCAAATTACCACAATACCCTTTTATTTACAAAATTACCATAACACTCCTTTTACTTTACAAATTACTATTTTACCCTTTCACATCCAAAATTACCATCTTTATCTTTCCTTACATAATTACTATTTCGCCCTTCTTTTCCAAAATTACCATATTACCCCTTTACTTATAAATTACCATTTCGCCATTCACTTATACAATTACCATATTACCACTTACTTATGAAATTACTATTTTGGCCATTTAATCATAAAATTACCATATTATTCTTTTATCTCAAAAATTACCGAAATATCCTTTTCACTTATAAAATTTCCATTCAACCCCTCTATTCACCATTTTTATGAATTTACTAACACTACATAAAATAATGATATTAGTACTTCATTCATATCATCTAAGTCCACCAACATGTCATTATTCAACATAATACTCATTAGCAACTACCAACATGTCATTACTAAAATACCCTTAGACAATAATATTACTCATGCATTAGCAACATAATACATCATAAACAAGCATTTAACATCTCCATCAATAATCAAACTCCTCCCTTAATTAACATACCTACATATGGCACAAAAGTTATCATGCTTTGCCTTTTTTATCAAACAATATAAGAAACCATATACATATCATGCTAAGCACACCAAACATGCATAAAATCATACTAAACCCTTAATGTGCTAGCATACATTTTTCCATATATTTAAGGGAGGATTAACGGTTACCTTAATCCCGCAAAATATCAAATCTTACCAAGAATAATTAGCAACTCAACGCCTAAAAATAATATCCATTATATTTATGTTAGAAATAAGAATCCAAGCATAAAAATTTATAAAATTTAATCAATAAATACTTAACATAAAATACCATTATACCTTAAAAATTAGCTAATTAATTTTCAAAATAAAGGGGAGCTCACGCTACATGAGCAGCGTGAGTTTCATGCAAAAATGAGGGGTGGAAGGGTTCGAAGGGGGTTGAAGGAAGCAAGATTTATTATTTTCGGGTTAGGGTCTTTAGGCTAGAAAAGAAGGTGGTTAGGGGAGGTTCTAAGGCAGGGAAATGGTGCAGAAGTGAAGAGGGGGTGTAGGTGGAGGCTAAGGGTGGTTTCACGGCGGCATAGGGCGGAGGAGACGGCGGCAGCAAGGCGGCAAAGTTGGCTGCCGAGAAGGGTCGAGGGGAAGGGGTAGTGAAGGAAGGAAAATGAGAGGGAAAATGGAGGGGTTCAAGGCCTATTTTCGGCCAACTGATGCATGGCGGTTGTAGAGGGGGTTGCAGGGTGTCGAACGGTGGGTTGGGTGGCGGAAGAGGTGGCCGTACGGCGGCGGAAATGGCAGTTGTAGGTGGCTCGATGGTAAGGGGGAAAACTGGGGAGAAAAAGGAAGAGGGGGAGAATGGGGGAAGTGTAGGGCTCGAGGGGCGGCGTGGTGGTGTAGGGTGGTATTAGGCGGTGGAAGAAGGCGGCACAGGGCTGGGTGCGATGGTTCAGGCAGCGGCGGGCGGCGGTAATAAAAAAAAAGGGGAACGAATGGGAGGAAGAGAAAAGAGAGAAGAGTCTCGGGGAATGTGGGTTCGAATTTATAGTGAATGAATGGCTGGGGAGATGAGGAAAAATAAGAGGGAGAAGAAAGGGGGCAACGGCTGGCCGGCGAGAGGGTGCAAGTGGCAGGTGGTGGTCGGGTGGCAGGGGAAAAGAGGGAAGAAGAAGGAAAGGGAGAGGAGCATGCGGAGCTGTGGTCCAGGGCCGGTTTGGCTCAAAAAAAGAAAGAAAATGACGGTGGAGGAGAGAGAGGGAGAGGGAGGTAGGTGGTGGCTAGGTTGCAAGTGGCGACATGCTCGACCATGGCAGAAGAAATGGTCGGGCGTGGGAGAAGAAGAGAGGAGAAGAAGAAAGGGATGGCGGGCGGCTGGACCGGCGCAGAAAAAAGAGTGGAGCCGACTGGTCTAGGGGAGAAAAAAATGAAGGAAGCGTTTGGGCTGGGTGTGCCGCACGGGAGAGCGAGGTGGGAGAAGGAGGAGCCGGGAAGAATGGGCCTGGCCCAAGCGCACGTGGGGGAGGGGAAGGGCTGGTCAGGCCGGGCGGCCCAAGGGAGGGGGAAAAGGGAAAAAAAGAGAAGAAAGGAAAAAAAGGTAAAAAGGGAAATGGAAAAATAGTAAAATAAATTAAATTAATTTATAAAATTATAAAATTTAATATTGTTGGTAAATTATTTAATTTAATAATTTATTTCATTTTAATCTAATATATTAATTTAAAAAGGATAAGGTTAGTAAAATATTAGTTTGAAAATTATTTAAATACAAATAGCATGATAGAATAACGAAATATCTATTTTAATTTACTAAATATTCCCGTCCAAATTTATATACTCAAAAATCCATAAAATAATTAAATTAGATAATTCTAAAAGCTAATTTATTTCAAATAAAAGCTATTTATTAAATTATTAGTTTTCTAAAAATTTGGGGTATTACATACACTAACTCTTAATCTCTAATAGTAGAATATTGAGAATGAGATGCTCCTACAACACTAATTATTTTTCCTTGTTATTGATATAAAGATGGTATGGTAAGCTACACCTATATCAATTATGACATTAACACCTAACTATTTTGGTATTATCTACTAAAAATAAAAAGTTTCAACAATACATTTTTTGGTGTTACAACTAATATTTAAAATAAAAGACCTCGAGATAAAAAATGGTGCCTCTTTAGGGGTAGATACCCTAAAGATGTGTTTTAGTCCATAGTTTAAAATGAATTTTTGTTAGTGTACCTTAGTACCTTAGTACCTTACCCATGCCTTATATCTTACTATGTTTAGCTCTATAGACATAAAAAGGGTATGTATACTTATAGGTTAGTCACTAAAGCTTATATGAAGTAAATAGATCTTACTAAAACCTAAGCTTATAATTATAAAAATAAAGAGAGATTAAAGGAAAAAACAATCAACTCTTTATCAAGCCTCCCAAAACCCCTAGAAAACCATAAAAATATTAGCAAAAATCAAAACATAAAAACTAAATCAATGCATATGGATTTAAAGAGGAAATAGAGGGAACTTGTCCTTAAATTTTGGAAGAAAAACCAAGCTTATCCATGGAGGAAACAATTGAGATGAATTCAAGAAATTGGAGAGGATAAAGAGAAGAAAATTTCCATAAAATAAAGAGAAAAAGGAAGAAAAATGGTGAAGATTGGTGGTGGTTATGTGGTGTTAATGGTAGAAAATGGTCATGGTGCTAGTTTTGTGGCTCTTAAAATCCAAGGAGAGAAGGAGGAAGATAGAATGTGATCATTATAATGGGGTAAGAACAAGTGTTATAATATAATATATTGGGAGGCAATTTAGTAATATAGAAAGTGTATTAATGGTATTATGGTTATATATTATATATATATATATATATATATATATATATATATATATATATATATATATATATATATATATATATATATATATATATATATATTGTGTGTGTGTGTGTTGTTTGAATTATACCTCCATGTGGCTGATCTTTGCCATTTTATTTTTAGCACAAGGAAGGTGGATATTCAATCCCATAAAGTTTAGGATAAGATTAAAGAATAAAAATCAAATTGGATG
This sequence comes from Tamarix chinensis, assembly GCA_030549775.1. Lineage (NCBI taxonomy): Eukaryota > Viridiplantae > Streptophyta > Magnoliopsida > Caryophyllales > Tamaricaceae > Tamarix > Tamarix chinensis. The sequence goes on from CM060181.1 coordinate 69,119,741, forward strand.
ACTTATACATCTCTAACTAAGTCCAAATATTAAATAGTATTTTGAAATCAGCTTAAGCTCCATAAACACTAAAATATAGTGTTCTCTAAAATTTTGGAAGGCTAAAATGGTTATTTTGGGGCTTAAAATGCTAAAATAGAGCTAACTAGAACATGAGTAGTATTTTTCTGCCAACTACTTGGTTTAGAATTTTAAAAAATCCTAAGAGACTCAAAAGAATTTATGAATTCCAAAATTGATAAAATTAGAATGATTCACAATAAGATCAATAGCCAAAAGTGGATTAAAAGATCTCATAAAGATAAATTTATAAGAAAGAATTAAGAAATAGAAATAAAATGTTTCAAAAACGAAACTAGGGTTTCCAATTTAATAAATTATATAATAAAATATTCAAAATAATTTAATTTTACTTGTTAATACAGAATATCATGAACATGCCTGAGTGCTAATAAATGGTGTATCACAATTTATGGCTTTTTTTTCACATTGAAGTAAACCTACAAACATAAATAGCTTAGTTAGGGTACCCTTTTAATAGGTCCTTGAGATGTTAGTTACCAATCCTTGAAGGATATTTTCCTTCGTTACCCACACCTTAGATCTTCAGGCATTTTAACATTTCTACTAAATGCACATGAGGGGGTAACATGTCATTTTCTACTACATATATCACACGTAGTCACATTTTTATGTGTGGAAGTAAATTTTGCATTACTATCATGTCTCCACTTAGAAGAGGCATGCCCATTTTGTTCCACATATATGATACATATTGGGTGAGGGAGAAACATATGATTGATGAACCCTTATAGGGCCTCTAGAGAGAAAAACTTAGAGGTCACACTATTAATTTAAAACAACAAATATTATATTAATTTACATAGAGTACACATATTATAAATTTATAACAAATAGAAAATCAACCTCAGACTCTGAAAATATAATTACATTGGTTACTGATTACCTAATGAAATTGTAATTATAATTGTTACCAACTAAAAATTACTAACTCTTAATACTATCCTGCTATAAATCAAGTCTGTTTAATAACATAGTATACACTCAAATGATTAAAAACTATTAAGAAATTACCCAATTTAACATAATTAGGGTTTTTTATTCCAAATAATCAATCGGGTCAAATCTTATTCAAATATTTAAATGGATAGTTCAAAATTAAAATTAGACATATTCTAAAATATATTGTATACTCAATTAATTTAAAACTATCAAGGAATTACCCAATTTAACATAATTAGGGTTTTTGAGCACGAACAACAAATCGGGTCCAATGTAATATAATTAGGTTTTTGAGCCAAAACTATAAATCCAGTCAAATCTTATTCAAATATTTAAATTGATAGTTCAAAATTAAAATTAGACATATTCTAAAACGTATTGTATATTCAATTGATTAAAAACTATTTGATTTACCCAATTTAACATAATTAGGGTTTTTGAGCCTGAACTGTAAATTCGATCAAATTTTATTTAGATATTTAAATTGAAAATTGAAAATTAAAATTAGATATATTATAAAATATTTTATATACTCAATTGATTAAAAACTATTAATAAATTACCTAATTTAACATAATTAGGGTTTTTGAGCCCAAACCGCTAATCCGGTCAAATCTTATTCAAATATTTAAATTGACGATTCAAAATTAAAATTAGACATATTCTAAAACATATTGTATAATGAATTTAATAAAATAACTCAATTATACAATCTAATTTAAATCCGCAAGAATTATAATCTAACAATCCAATTCTAATATATTTCATACAATTTCCCCTTTTAATAATACCAACATAAAATTAAGTACATTTCAAGGTATACTGTATAATCAATTTATCTAAAATAGTTTAATCGAATGAATTCGATAAATCCAAATGTAACCGAGTAAACAATTCAACCATATATATTGCAATTAACCACTCCATATTAGTAACACAACATATATATACATAATTCAATAGTCAATTTTGATTATCATAAGCTAATTTATAAAAATTTAATCAAAATAAGAGTTAGGGTTTAAGATAAATATACCAAATGAATTGTTATGAAATTGGAGGTGATAAGGGTTTCTAGAGCAACACTGGTGGTAAAGGACCACTCGTTGGTGGTCGAATGTGCCGGACGGTGGCGCAGTTGCTGTGTCTGGTTGCTCCTGGTTGTATAAGCTTTTGTCAACAACAAGTAGAGGGAAAGGGGTGTCGATTATAGTGGCATGACATGACAATGTAGTTGACTGATAGTTGTGGTGTGGTGGTGGTGTTGGGCAATGACAGAGAAATAGCGGCAGTGTAGGTCAGGACTCAGGAGGAGGTTGAGAAACTCGAGACAAGGGAGGGAGCACAGGTTCAAGCCGTAGAAATAAGAATAATTAAAAGAGAAATAGAGAAGAGAAGAAGAAAGAAAAGGCGTTGTGCCGGGGGTGGGTTCCGGTTAGACTAGGCTGGGTTTTTTTAATTAAAAATAATCTAAAATATAATAAATGATGATTATAATTTATACATTATATAGTTATTTTCATGATCACCATTATTTTATAAAATTATATTTTTTTAAGTAATCAAATAAATATAATATATGATAAATATCTCCTATTTTTACTTGTAAAATTTATAAATATTTTAAGTAATCAAATATAATATTGTTAAAACATATAGATATCTTTATTATTTACCTTTGTAAAAATAAAGCACATATAATATTCTTATTTCATTTATCTTTATTAGTAATTTTATAATTGTCTCTAATATTTACAATGTAATAAATGATAATTATATATTGTATAGTTATGCTTATGCTCACCTTTATTTTATAAAATTATATTTTTTTAAGAGTTCAAATATTTTTAATTAATCAAACAAATATAATATATGATAAATATCTAATATTTTTACTTGTAAAATTTATAAATATTTTAAGTAATCAAATATAATTGTTAAAACTTATATATATCTTTATTATTTACCTTTGGAAAAATAAAGCACATATAATATTCTTATTTCATTTATCTTTACTAGTAATCTTATGATTATGTCTAATATTTACAATGTAATAAATTATAATTATACATTGTATAGTCATATTTATGATCACCTTTATTTTATAAAATTATCTTTTCTTAAGTAATCAAATAAATGTAATAAATGATAAATATCTAATATTTTTACTTATAAAATTTATCAATATTTTAAGAAATCAAATATAATATTGTGAAAACTTATAAATATCTTTCTTATTTACTTGTAAAAAAAAGTACATATAATATTCTTATTTTATTTATCTGTACTGATAATATTATGATTGTCTCTAATATTTACAATGTAATAAATGGTAATTATACACTATATAGTCATGTTTATTATCACATTTATTTTATAAATTTATCTTTCCTTAAGTAATCAAATATTTTAAGTACTCAAATAAATATAATATATGATAAATATCTAATATTTTTACTTGTAAAATTTATAAATTTTTTAAGTAATCAAATATAATATTGTTAAAACTTATAAATATCTTTATTATTTATTTGTAAAAATAAAGCACATATAACATTCTTATTTTATTTATTTGTACTAGTAATATTATGATTGTCTCTAATATTTGCAATGTAATAAATGATAATTATACATTGTGTAGTCATGTTTATGATCACCTATATTTTATAAAATTATCTTTTTTAAGTAATCAAATAAATAAAATATATGATAAATATCTAGTATTTTTACTTGTAAAATTTATAAATATTTTAAGTAATCAAATATAATATTGTTAAAACTTATAAATATCTTTATTATTTACTTGTAAAAATAAAGTACATATAATATTCTTATTTTATTTATCTATACTAGTAATCTTATGATTGTCTCTAATATTTATGATGTAATAAATGATAATTATACATTATATAGTCATGCTATGATCACCTTTATTTTAAAAAATTATTATTTTTAAGTAATTAAATATTTTAAGTAATCAAATAAATCAGAAAAAATGATAAACATCTTTATTAGATTCAATCATGCGATGTTTTTTATTATTAAAATTTATAAAAAATCTTTACTATTTACTTATGAAAATAAAGTACATCTAATATTCTTAATTCATTTATCTGCAATAATAATCTTATGATTGTCTTTAATATTTATAATATAATAAATGATGATTACCTAAACCCGATTTGACTCAACTCATCAAAACTAGACTTGACCCGACCTATCAAGTTAATTGGTAACTACTCAAATCCAACCTGTCAAATTGCACGAAATGATCTGACCCATCAAGTTAACTTGAAACAACTTGGATCCAATGAGACCAACCCATTATATTACACTAAATGACCCGAACGGGCCGAAATCACTTAATCATATGAACAAGAAAATGATTCGAAATCAACCTGACCCTATCAGTTAAGTTAACCTAAAATAACCCGAAGTCAAGTTTGCTTAACTAGAACTCGACACAACCCGACAAATTAATATTAAATGACCAGACCTGACCCAAATAAGGCAATGAGCCAAAATAACCCGACCCGATCCACAAAAGTCAAATGACCCGACCCGAACCCGACCTAACAGACCCGATCACCACCTTTACTTTAATGTTTATATCTACCCCGGACTCATGAGATAATAGTTACTGTCTATTTGTTTTCCATAAAGGCCGAAAGACTTGCAGGCTATAAATTTCTTCATGTGGAGTTGAGAAGGATTTCTTATATGTAATGTTGGAGAGTGATGCTGACGCCATAGTTGATTGCATCACTGGTAAGGATAATACTCCATGATGTGTACTCTGTTATTAACAAAAGCAGATCACTTTTACAACAACACACTAGTTATTCCGACGAGCCGTTCCCAAAATTTTCCAGTGGAGCAGCCGATAGCTTGGCTGAATTTGCAACCAGTAACCTGTCTTCCTCGTGCTAGATTGATTTGTCTTCTGTTAACCGATATTGTTGTACGTGACATGAATAATGTATGAATTTATCCCTCTTTGAAATTCTGTTTATCGTGATCTCTTTCCTTTCGACGTCCATCGGTCCATGCAGGTAGGCTGATTAACTAGGACATCATCTACCGTTCAACATAAAATCAACGGCGCATATTTCATGTCCTTCCCGCTAACAACCCGACACGTCGCGCTCTTCCCTCCCTCCCTCCCCCCACACCAGCTCGCTCTCTGGCGAGCGTTTCGTTTCGATTAACCATCCTCATTTTAGCACATTCTTTCGATTTCTCTCTCTGTCCACTCAAATCCCACATCAAAGTTTCTCCTTTCCAAGTGAAAAGCAAAATTAAAACTCGACTACAGATCTGCAATTCGATTAGCCGCTTTCAGACCATACATGGCTTGAACATCTGATTTCGTCATTCATTTGCCTATAATTGCCAATTGCAAGGACGTTCATTTACGTTAAAACTATCTCCACATCCGGTACAACGTCAATAGTATTTTATAGATTTTAGGAACTTTGGTTTCGGTTGTAGTTTCGACGTAGTCCGTAAATTTGTTTAACAATTGACTATTATTAGAATATTAGTCTAAAATCAAGTTGATAAATGCGGTATTGATTTCCTGTTAATGATCAAGCGGATGTTTCATCTGGATATATATCGCTAGCATTTGAATCTCTTGAGGAGATTATTATTCTGTAGTTCCAATTCATTTCTGTTTTCTCGTCAGTTTTATGTCTTTCTTTTCTGCGTATGTGATTCCTTTTTTTGTTGTAATATATATTGATTTTGTTTTTTATGCTAAGGTTTGGACATGACAACTGGTAAGAAAATGGATATGCCATCGGGGATGAAATTGAAGACGTCTCTGGCTAATCATGGAATGATGGAACAAAATAGTAATTCGAAAAATAGTTTGATGAATGAGTTAGAGCTGCTGCTGCAAGAAAAGCACAATGTAGATAATAATGATCGAGAAAGGGATTTGACTATTCATCGGAGTGGTAGTGCTCCACCAACAGTCCAGGGGTCACTTGATGCAATCGGTAGTTTGTGTAGGAAGCCAGAGTCAGGTAAGGCGAAAGATGGGGGTGGCCGTACCAGTGGGATTATGTCTGAAGAGGAAATGCGATCGCACCCAGCTTACCTTGCATACTATTATTCACATGATAACATTAATCCGAGGATGCCCCCACCATTGTTGTCGAAGGAGGAATGGCGTATGCAGCAAAGGATTAGGGGTAATGGTTTGACACTTGGAGCAATAGGGGATTTGAGGAAGAAGGGTTCGATGAATATTGAGGATAATTCTTCTTTTTTCTTATTACAACCTGCTCACTATGTACAAAATGGGGAAAATGGGGTGATTGACTCAAGCTCGCTACTCACGAGCAATCTTTCTCCGCATGCTTCTAATGAATGGAATGATAAAAGTTCTGATGGTCTGGTTGGGTTGAGAGGTTCCAGACTTGGTGGAAGGAGGAGGAGTTTTGCTGATATCCTTCAGGTGAGAAATCTGCTTCTGAATTTGTTTTATGTGTTCTATTCTTCAAGTTCCCTCTTGTTATTTGAATTTCGTTCGTTTTTTTTTTCTGATTGATATAAATAATTTATGTCTATCTGTTTTCTCAGACCGAAAGCTATAGTTTCTCACTTGATTGGGGGACTGATGGATTCATTAACTGAAACATCATGTGCGACCATAAAAGGGTTGAATAAATATTATTGCATAAAATGTAGCTGTTTTTGATCCAATCATTTTTCTTTTATCTTTTCTTAAGTTGGATTGAGGTGTAGTTCGCACTTTTACTTGTATATTTGTGTAGACATGGCATTTTTACTGTTATATTTCTCGGCTGAAACACAATGCCTAATCTTAGTACGCCTTTTTCTTTCACTGAGAAAATTTGATACCTTTATATTTTGCATAGTTTCAACCTTTTGGGTGCTTATGGTGTAAACACCCAAAATGCATACAAACCGGACTAACTTTCCAGTCCTTAATAGATGGTAGTGTGGGTCATATGGCTTCCTTTGACAGCTTATGAAGGGAGCTAGAAATCTGATATACCAGATATTGCACATCACCTTGCCTCGCTGTTGATATTAGCCACATCAGTTCAATACTTTGGTCATTTGGTTTTTATTTAGGGAATTCCTGTAGACGTTCACGTCTTGTCACATCTGTTTTGTCTAAGAGCTACATGTATCACTCTTTCAGTTGATTGTCTTCTTTCTGACCATTGAGGATTATATTGCAGGATGGGCTGGATAGGCCTGCTTCTTTAACAGGACCTTTGTCTAGCCCTGCTAGTCGAACTGCTTTTGGTGATCTTTCAAATTCTGCTGACTTATGTGATCGACTGGACACTGAAGAGTTTGGCTTAGTCAGGGTTAAGAGCCATAGTTCTATGGTTTCTCACCTAGTTCCTACTTCTGCAGGCTACCCTTTGCCAATACATTCTACACCTGAGGTTCCACTTGATGGTAGGTCTACTATTTCCAGCTTTTCCTCAGCAGGTGGAGTTTTTCCAGGCAGGATGAATCAAAACATTAATGGTGGAAGCTGCTCCTCCAGCTGGGAAAAGGTTCCTGACATCGCCACGAGTTTGTCTAGTCTAAGTCTTTCAGAAAGTAGTATTTCCATTGCAGAGAAGTTGCCTGCCCTTTCCGTTTCTGCTGATCATCTTACAAAAGATGGAATTATGAAAAACTCCAGTGTTGCCAAAGCAAGTTTCGATGGCCAATTGAGTTTCCCGAAAAGAACTATTTCTTCTGCCAACCAGAATTCACAACACTGTTCCTTGCCTGCTGGAGGGTTGGATGGAATTCCAAATCATTTTCAGAATGCAAAATTTGCATCTTCTGGCTGCACTTCTCATAAATACTCCGTCAATCAGAATTTCAATTCTGTTGCCAGCTATCATCTTAATGCAGGTATTGTATTTTCCTTCTACTAGGAACATATAATTGGAAGTTTTGGCCTGGCTATGTATCTCTGATGTCTACTTTTCTTTTGACTTCCATCTTCATTGGCAAATATAGATTTGACATGTAATGGTGGAAGTGACAACCATGTGCAGCCCAACAATTGTTTGTTGGGAATAGATTCCTCTCATTTGCAAAGTTCTTCTTATGCAACTTGCACTCCATCTAGTCAAAACTGTGCTTCGAGAGGTAATTTTGTCAGTCCACCACCTGGAGAGTTGGTTGGGTTGCAGAAAGCACATCTTGAGACCTTGCTTGCGCAGCACAAACGGAAGTTTGATCTGTCTCTTCTCAGGAAGTCTCAGGGAAATAATGGATATTATGAACATCCGTCATATGAACTTGGCATGGAGTACGAGGGGGTTAACTTGGGAAATTATTTGTATGCTTTCCAACCTGTAATTCCTATGCTTCAGAATCATCGTCAGTTTACTTCTGTGATGAAAAGTTCAGTTGGAGGATCAATGGGGTTATGGAATACAAATGTTAGAGCTGGCATGGATGGCAGGCTCAGTATGACTTTGTTAGAAGAGTTGAAAAACAATAAAACCAGATGTTTTGAACTTTCGGACATTGTTGGTCATGTGGTGGAATTCAGGTCTGTTTATTCTGATGGCTAGTCATCTCGATATATGTTGCAGCTTCATCATTTTATTTATATTTTATGTATGTGAATGGATATTATATACAATGTAGCATGGATCAATGTGGGAGCCGGTTCATCCAGCAGAAACTAGAAACAGCAGCTGAGGAAGAGAAGGTGAAACTATTCCCTGAGATTGTTCCTCATGCACGCACCTTAATGACTGGTGTCTTTGGGAATTATGTCATACAGAAAGTACGTAGTTCTTGCTGAACTGGTTCTGCTTGCTCTAATCTTGAGTCCTTTTTAACCTCTATGTTCAATGCAGTTATTTGAACATGGTACTGGAAGTCAGAGAAAGGAGTTGACGATTCAGCTTACTGGCCATGTTCTTGCTCTCAGCCTTCAAATGTATGGATGCAGGGTAATTCAGAAGGTGCATTCTCCAATTTAGAGTGTGACTCTAGCCAAATCTATACGCATATTTCTTACATTAGGGATACTTTTGCATGTTCTCCAATCCTCCTCTCTACTCTATCTTGTTCCTAGCCTGGGATCTTTTCAGATTGCATGGCAAATTATTATGACCGGAACGTATTCTACTTTATAAGCTATGGCCTCTTATGGTACCCATAACCTCAGCTATCCATATTGTTCCCGTATTTTGTAATTTATATAAAAAATTGGGTAAAAATTGTTGCAATTTCTATTTCAATTGGAACCGTTTTTGAGTAATCCAACATATACCTGAAGTCTCACTACTCCCTTCTCTATCCTTTATTTTAGTTGCAGTTTCAATTCAGAATTAATATCCCTCCATACCCCATTTCTCACTCCCTTCCTCTGTCCCTTGATTCCCTTAAAACTAGAGGTGGCAATTGGGTTGGTCAGGTTATATTAGATCAACGTCATATTTGGGTTGATTTTAGTATAGGTCATGTTGGATCATTAAGCCCTCTCAAGTCGGGATGGGTTGAGATCAGAGAAGTTTGGGTTATTTAATTATTTGGATCAAATTTGGTTTGTGTTGAGGTTCATATAATTTTAGGCTTAGGTAAACTTATATTATTCTATCTTTTGGATCACGTTTGGTTCGAATTTGGATTATTTTGAGTTCGGATAAGTCTGGGTTATTTTGAGTTTGGATAAGTTTGGGTTATTCTATCTTTTATTTTGTGTTTGATTCATGTTCGGGTCATGCTTGTTTATTTTACTATTTTAGGATGTGAATAGGTTAGGTTATTTTGAATTTAGGTCATTTGAGGTTATTTTATCTTTTATCTTTTATTTTTTTTTTCGCTTTTCTTTATGTAGCTTTTAGTTTGTTTGGATTTAAAGTTAATCATGTTGAATCATTTATTTTTTTCCCATTATTTTATCTTTGCAAATTTTAATGATCAGGCTATATTTACTTTTGTAATATATATATATATATATATATATTTTTTTTTTTTCCATCTCTAGTTTTTTATGGAGAATATGCAAACAATTCTCCATGGAAAACTGAAAAATTGTGTCATTTATTCATATCTTGAAACTGATTTTCAGATCAAAAAATTAGAAAGAATATTTTTCTTCTTTTAGATTGGAAATAATGATGATAATGTTGTGATAAATTAATAATGGTAATGATAGTTGCAATAATAGTAATTACTAATAAACTGATTTTCAAATTAAAAAAATTGATAGCATATTCGTTTTTTAGATTGGAAACAATGATGACCACGACAATGATAATACTAGTGATGATGTCGACGACGATGATGATCATAATAATAATAATAATAATAGTAGTAGTAGTAATGAATAAAAGCAGTATTTTTATTACTACTACTACTACTACTACTACAACCACTACCGGTAATATTAATGATAATGATAGTTATTGTAACAATAATATTAATCATTATAATAGTTGTGGTAGTATTAGTAACAATAACAATAACAATAATGATAATAATGACAACGACAATACTTGTAATAATAATCGCAATAATTATCATAATAATACCTCTAGTATTATTACTACTACTACTAGTAATAATATTGCTAGTAATAGTAGTAATAGTTATTATCATAATATTACTACTACTACCACCAAAGGGAGTATATAATAGTAGTCTACAAGAATTATTATACATTGCGACATAATATTTGTCACTGTAGCTTTAATTTTTGTTACAATAAATAACTATGACAAGCACCAGGTTACTACTAAAACAATTATACTGTTGCAAAAGATATATAATTTATGACATTACTTTGGTTGAAAACTAGATAATTAATGGTAATAGCTTTTGCCACAATAGTTATGTTCGAATTTTTGTCGCCACTATATCTGGGTAATTATGGTAAATTATTATATTAAATCTATTTAAATATTTATTGCTCTAGTTATATATATTAGTAGTACAACCTATAGCAAATTATATGTAATAATTTATTAAACTTAATTGATTCAACTAACATATTCAATTTCAATTTGCCTGAAAACTCATTAAATTTCAATTTACAACCTTATTTCAAATCAAACTTTGCCTCAAACCCAATCATAACATTAAATCAAAATCAAAGGCCCAAAAATTGGCATAATTCTCATTTAACATTTAAAAAAAATATGGGGTATTACAGAAAACAAGGCTGAAAACTTAAAGAAAACCAACCTTCTCCCAAAAATCAGAAAAATCAAGAGGAGAGAGTGCTCAATCTTCAACGTCTCCTAAATACAACTCTCTTTCGTTTAAGAAAACTGATAGAAAACTAGAGGAAGGATTGGAAGAAGGAAAAGAGATAAAAAATGGAGTGCACTAGAAGAGAGGAAGAAGGTATGCAAAGGCAGGGGAGAGCTCACTAGTTAAGAGCGTTAAAGGAGAAAAGGGTTCGAGTAGAAGTCTAAGTGGAAATGGGGTGTGAGGGGTTATATAACTTAAAACCCTATTGCCTAGCTCTAATCTAGACTAGCTGGGGAAGATTTTAGAGGCACATAGGGTTAACTTTGGTTCAAAAGCTGAAAGGGTGAAAGAGGAGGTGTTTTAGAAGATGTCAATCCAAAAAATAATAGCAAACAAGGGGAAAGGAGACAAAAAGTGAGAAAGACAGAAGCTTCAGCTAAATGCAGAAGTGTTGGGAACAAAATCTCCTATTTTGAGGTGCACACATGAGAGAGGAAAGGAGGAATAAGGTGAAAAAGATGCTTTAGGTTATCAAATCTCTTTTTGCACAGAATTGTCCCTTTATCATGATATAATGCTTCCATCATGATTGAAACAATTCAGAAATTTCCCCAAAATGATTTATAAACTTGTTACATAAATATATTAAAGCTAGTCAACCATTAGAAGAAGATTTAAAATCATTTGAGCCCGAAATACAACAGCTTTGAGGAACCAGTTAACTAGTTTGGCACAACTAGTTGACTAGTCTGCTAGTGATTGATTGGTTCTTCAGGTTTAAAAATTTTGCTTAAAATGTTCCCTGAAAACATAAACTAATGGATTGGCATGTCCCCAAACTAGTTGACTGATTCCCAAGGAAACCGAGTCTCTCAAATTTTAAATCCTTTCCCAACCCTTTTGAAAACCAAACTTAAACACACACCCAAACCACAGTTAAATACACTTCAAACATGATCAAGCACATGAATCAACACACATTAAGGGATCTAAAATGTGGGTATTGCAATAATATTGTTAATATGTTTACATGATGGTAAATAATCGAGAACAAATTTAGATATTTTTGCAGTATTTTATTAGATGATGTGAATGTAAATTGTAAGGGAAATATCATAATCATATTTAGTTTCAAAAATAATATCAATGTATTTAATAAGTCGTTTCTTAATATAAGGCCCCAACGGTTTTCAAGGTAAACTTTGGCCATGAATACCTTTCAATATATATGGATAAAAATTATAAAAAAATAATGTTATGAAAATACTTTTAAATATGAATATAAGTTATATACCAATAATATTTTATATTATAATATATGTTATATTTTAATAGAAATTAAGAGCCAATGTTTATCTTGAAACCCATAGGGGGCTTATATTGTGAAATAGAGGAAGTAATATTTTTAAATTACATCTTACCTCATCCACTTTGTAGTATAAAACCAATTATTCGCAAACCCATATAAAGAATAGTAATATACCTTTTTGATTCATTAATAGTATTTTGGTAAATTGGTTGATGAAAAATATTTTGGTTATATGATAATTTAATTAAGTGTGGTAATTATTTTCTGATTATAGTAGTATAATATTTTTCCAACAAGATATTCTATTTGTGTCATAGTAACATGTTGTAACTAAATTTTAATTTGCCACTTTATGAAATTTGTGACTAAATTGAATTTGTCACTATAATTTATTGCAACAAGTAACGTTTCTTACATGTGAATCTCCCAAGGATGTCGAGTCGCAGACAAACATTAGTTTGGGTTAGATCTTTTCTAGTTTATAGTTTTTTGGAAAATATTGGGGGTTAGTCTTCATTTGGTTGGGTCAATTGTTTTTTAGGCTTATATTATCTAAGGTGATATTGAGTCATTGGTAATATCAAATTGAGTTAGATGGTTTTTTGATTATTAATTTTTTGTGTTATATTAGGATTTGGATAAGCATTGGATAGGATTAGTTATGGTAAGAGTTGATATTTTTTTAAAATTAAAGTTAGTTCGGTTTTCTAGACTGGGCTAGTTTTCATTAGTTTTTTCGATTTAGATCAGGTTTGCCAACTCTGTTCAACGCAAGTCCCATCCATCCATTTCTATCTTATCTTTTTATGTGTTCCTCATCTTAGTCACCCAGAGGGTCCTTCAATATTGTAAGAGAATTTGGGTATCATCAACTTGTAGTTTCTTTAATGTTTTCTTAATTTTTTTTATTCAATCCTGCTTTTTATATAAACTGTAGTATCAAAACACCCCACCGCCATTCTTGACACTACAAAGCAACCCCTGTCCTCTTGCCACTACCTGTTGACCTCCAGCAAGGCACCCCTAGCGCCGCCAAATTCCCCTCTTGGGCCTCTCTTTGGTCTCCAACCGTCGGCAACTCTACCAAAAATTCTTGGTGTCGCCTTCTAGTTGTATTGCCGTAGTCTGTTCTCACAGTCCCAGGTGTCTGCTACCCATTTTGAAGTTGCTCTGTTTTAGGGGAGGACACCCTAGAACTCCTCCTGAACAGACCGAGTGTGAGGGTTCACTCTGAGCCCTTTTCCACCTCCACAACAACCCTCAGATATGGATCACTTCCATCCTCCATCCAAAGGAAACTGCATTTAGTTTGAAGATACACCAACAATCCCTTGGGCTTGAGCAATAGGGTAATTGTTCCGGTTAGTTTGGATGAGCATGTTCAGTGGGACTCAATGCTATGAGTATTTTTGGTTGCGCCACTGCTGTCGTTACTAGGAATCCCCTTTTGAGCCATGGTCCTAGTGCTATTTAGGTGACTTATTAGAGAATACCTGAACATTATCCTAACATTTAAGTTGCTGGCTGGAAGTTTTCTAATTTGTAAATCTCTTGTTGGCCTTTTAATTCATGACAATGCTGAGAACAAATAACTGCAACTGTTGAAGAACCCCATATATATAGTTAGGGACAAGTACGTGATAATCTTGTTTTTCTGTCATCACAGTATTGCCATAATTCTACAACTTCACTTATGCTGATGTGTCTAGAATCTTAAAGAAGTTTAGCATAATATGACATTAGTGAGAACATAATCTTCCTCAGCACTTTTCTAATGTCACCTACTTTATATGTTGCATGATGTATAGTCATAATACTTTTAAAGTTCTTGTTTCATGTATAAACTGAAATGGCCTATTCTTGTGGTGCTATTTAGGCCCTAGAAATGGTTGATTTGGATGAGAAAATCCAGATGGTGGGAGAACTGAAAGGCTCAGTCATGAAATGTGTTCGTGATCAAAATGGTAATCATGTTATCCAGAAGTGTATTGAGTGTGTCCCTGAAGATCGAATTCAATTTATCATCTCTACACTTTTTGGTCAAGTGATTCCACTTTCAACTCATCCTTATGGCTGCCGTGTCATCCAGGTTGGGTGTGGGTTTTGTTTGTATCTTCTGGAGTTCTTATCTATATCTGTTTATTATATTTGAAGCCTTTGCACTATGGATTATTTTCCTTACTACTATGAATTATCTAATGGTTACAGAGAGTTCTGGAGCATTGTCATGATCCCAGTACGCAGAAGATCATCATGGATGAAATCATGCAGGCTGTATGTCACCTGGCGCATGATCAGTATGGAAATTATGTCATTCAGGTATCCCTTTTCTAACTTTATTTGGTTTCTGATTATATGATTAGGCAGTTTTTCCGGAAATTTTCTCTTGAGAAAAAAGTTTATTCATCATTCCAGCCTCAGTTTAATCAATTTTAAATTGGAGCTTTTTATGTTGGTTAAATCAATCTGGGGAGCCTTTGATTAGCTGACATATATGTTGATCGCTAGTTGGTTTTACTCCGGAGGTAGTATGATCAATTTGAATACTTGACTATATAATGTGACGGTAATAATAAAGACAAGGAAAATAAGAGGCAAATCCAATACTTTCGGACCTTCTTTGATAAGGAGTGTAACCTATGGAAATGGTAGATTTCCTTTTAAGAAATTTATGCAAAACTAATTTTGTTACATTGTCTGGTATTTAATACTCTCTCCGTTTCATAGGAAAAGTTTTTTTTTTAACAATTTGCACACTATTTTAAAAGGTAATAAATATACCCTAATATTACAATTATACCCTTAATTGAAAAATAATATAACAAATAATGCATGGAAGAAGAAAGAGAAATAGTAAGGTAAAAATGGAAAATAAGCATTAACTAATCTAAAAGAACTTTATTTTTAAACATAATTTTCTTACTAAAAGAACTTTATTTATGAAGAGAAGGTAGTAAAATGGATTGGAAAACGAGAATAAAATGTTAATGCATGTCTTTTTTTAATTTATTCTTCCCAACTCATGCACAACGTACAAATAATGGAAATGTAAGATTTCAGGTAGTTTCATTTCGTTAGTTCCCATCATTACAAAATAATAAACATGTATATTTTTAAGGAATGATTTCTATATTCCCATTTTCTCTTCTTATGCCAGTAGAACAAACAAGGATCTAATCTTCTAAATTGCGTTTATCATGAGGATTTGAGTCATGATCTCATGGTACCTTTTTTGTTGTTTTTAGGGTTCTATGAAACCAAATAGATATTATTAATCCAACCTGCTTTTCTTATTCGCACTTGTTGACACTGCTTCTCTATGAACAAAGTTGTTGAGACTATACTTGGCGAAGAATATTCTCTCAGTGACACATGTAACATCCCAAGCTAACACCCTTGGAGTGTCATATTGCCATGAGTTTCCAGGCAAATGCATGAGTCTAATATTTCAGATTCAGTGTCTCACCAATTAGCATACACGTACAATGGCATCTTTACTGGTACATGCTGTAAGCCAAGGTAAACCACAATGGGGCTATTGTCTGACACTGCAGGGGATTTTAAATCAGCAAAAGAATGACAATAAGAAGATAGCCATGAAACATTAACCATGGCTTGATCAAGCTTACAAGCAATAGCATCAATACCCTCCCTGTTGTTACACCAGGTCAAAAAACAACCATATCCTCTATTATCTGTCAATCCCAGCTCTTGAACACAGTCTGAGATGTCTTGAACATTCTGGATGTCAAACTCCTCACAACTTATCTTCTCCTCCATTCGAAGAACCATGTTGAAATATCCTCCATTTGAGGATTAATTAGTAGTTATTTGTGCACTATTGATAGGAAAGAAAAAATTGAGTTTGCTTTCTAGGAGAGGTTTGTTAACAAGTCCTATTGAATCATTTTTCTTTCATTCTCTTTGCTTTCAATATGAAATTTCTGGAGGCGTTCCCATGCATGACTTCAGTTTTTCTAGCTCCTATCCATTTTTTGTATTGTAGTAACATATCAAGTAGTACTGTCCACTTTGACCATGCTCTGTCAGGAACTTTCTATAGCAATGACAATATGTCAAACGACACAAACACTGCAAAGGACCTCCTCCATCTAATTTGTCAAAATTGGCTTCATCTCCCCATCCATCACCGCCTGCTTTTTTTTTTTTTTTGCTCTAGATTGTGGAACTGCGAGGGAGCAGGCATTTCAATTGATTTACTTTGTCTCATTTTCAAGGAAATATTGTTTTTTTTTCCCTTCCAGATAACAGCTTGAGATTTTCAAATGATCATGCATATGTCATTTTCATTCACTTCCACTTTTTTTCAACCATTGTGATGATGCCAGGAAGAAGTGATTTTTCTTTTGATTATGTTTCTACAATTTTCAGCCTTGTCTACTCTAATTCCTGAAGCTCTTTCATTTGTCTCTAAGCATGTTTTGAGACTCGGCAAAGCACAAGAAAGATCTGTCATTATTAGCAAGCTTGCAGGACAAATAGTGAAGATGAGCCAGCAGAAGTTTGCTTCTAATGTAATTGAAAAATGCTTAGCTTTTGGCAGTCCTCAAGATCGTCAGCTTCTGGTAGATGAAATGCTGGGCTCCACAGATGAAAATGAACCCTTACAGGTGATGTTTGGTTTTCCTTCCAACTTGCATAGTAGATTTGCCATGGTTACCTTTCATAGGTTGCTTCATTGTTTTTGAGGGGATAAAGCAAAGATGATGAATTCTCTTAAAAGCACTTAGTTTATATATATATATATATATACATACACTAATCAAACCTTTTACCCTTTTGGCACACTCAATCAGTCATGTCCTTTGGAAGTTCATTTCCAATCGGTATTCTGCAAAGTTCAAAATAACATTTGACTGCTGCTGTCTGTTAAATACTCCATCCCATTCTTAAAACAAGTCATTTTAGCAATTTACAGACTTTTTTAGTAGCTAATAAATTTATCTATAATATTACAGTCATGTCATCCATTCGAAAACAACATAACAATAAATGGATACAAGATGAAAGAGAAAAAAGTAAAGGTAAACATGAAAATTAGGCTTTGACTTTTCTTGAATGACTCTTTTTGGACGAAAGAAAAGGTTACACCCAAAAGAACTTTTAGAAACCGAGGGAACAAGGTTTTTTTAGTTAATTCAGTTTCCATAATA
Organism: Tamarix chinensis; assembly: GCA_030549775.1. Lineage (NCBI taxonomy): Eukaryota > Viridiplantae > Streptophyta > Magnoliopsida > Caryophyllales > Tamaricaceae > Tamarix > Tamarix chinensis. The sequence continues at coordinate 69,137,447 of CM060181.1, forward strand.
ATCATATGTTTTTATAGAGTTATCTTGTCTGCTTTATCATATCAAGCATTTGTGACATATATTGCATGCTAATTTGAATTTCCATCATGCACTACGTTTTTGTCAGTTAATTCTCATGATTACAAGTTGCTTTTTTAGCGTTGCTATAGAGGAAATCATGTAGACAAGTAGAAATTCAATATCTGGCTTTCTGCTGTTTATTACCTTCATATCTCCCATCATATAGAGATAGTGGGGATTTTTCCATGGAAGGTCTGGTAGTTTACTAAGCTGGTATGAGAGCCTCCTTTTGGTGGCTAGGGTTTCCCGCCATCTCCTTTTTCTATCTAAGCATCTTTACTCTTAATTTTTATGTCCATTCCATTCGTCTCCCTATTCAAATTTAAGGGCTAGACTTGGTTTAGTTTGCTATGCTATGACGAATAAATTAGTTACTGGATGCAATTGCCTTAATTTGATTTAAAAAGTTACCTTTCATGATGTTATTACATGTGACCTTGAGAGTGATGAAGAAGATGACTGAATCAAACAGCCTCTGTTATGGTCTATAGTTGAGGATCCTGCCACAATCTTTAGGAGTAGGATTCAGAGGATTGGTCCTTGGATTAGCGCAATTGCAGTTTCTTCTCTTGTATACCATTAGCTAGGAATTGAGGAAACAAGCAAGTAAAGGGAGCATGTGTGTTTGAGGAATGGCGCTCAACAACACCAAGTATGGTGGTGCCCAATTGCTAGGGCAGAAAGAGAGAAAGAGGGGCTGTTAAGGATCTAGGGAATTGACTGTTTTGTTAATTCTCTCAATTTGTTTATTATTCATGGCTGCCATTTTTATAGTATAATATAATACAAGCCAACAAGCTAGATTAACTGCTTAGAAAAATTCCCACTCACCAAGAATGATATTTACATCGCATGAATGTTGCTTAATGATATACCTAAAGGATAATTATCTAATATCTAGATGAAATCTTGAACAATCAACTAACAAAAGTACCTAAAGATATTAAATGAGACTAAGTAGTTTACAGATATCAAATAATATTGAATAAATCATATGCTAATTGATTAAAAAGGGCTATATCAGACCATTTTGGCCTTTTTAAGAGATGGGTAGGACACGTCTCTTGGTGGCAAGCTTCAACTGACAGGGCTTTCAAAAATAATGCTTTTTGATCAACCTTTTTGATGATATCGAAGGCAAACAATAATATGCTCATCACGGAACTTGAACATAAACTTTTCATATTTGATCTTACAAAATTAAGGGAAGTAGAATGGGTGGTGTTGAGTGGTCTTTTATACTTTGATAAACACCTCTTGCTTTTAGATTTGTTCCACAAGGATGTACAACCCTCGGTGGTTGACTTCATCTCTGCACCATTTTGGATCTGGGTGTATGACATGCCTTTCAATGGAGATAAAAATTGTATGGAATCTTACATTACATCAGATTATGGCCAACTCCCGAATAACAATGTTTTGGTTCATTTTAATGTCTTCTCTTTCCTTCAACCATAATCCTCCAATACCACCCCCACAACAGTTCCCCATTACGTCCCCACCACAATTTCCCACAGCTAGTGCTGGACCTTGATTCTAATAATAAGATGAAGGACAGAGGGAACTTATCCTTATTTTCCTTTTCGCTAATTATGAGGGGTGGGTGCTGTGAGGGGAATAGTTGCGTTTGTGGCCAAGATGGTGTTGATGAAAGTGGTGGGTAAATGTCAATGAGGAAGAGGGGTGAAGATAGAGAGCAAGGTATAGGAGATAGTGAGTAGGTATCTGATCTAGGGGTGAGAGAGAGGTTGTTGGAGATGAAAAGGAAAAAAATCTTGCAAATAGCTTCTTGACCTCTTACCTCATAATGTATTCACATGCACTGAAGGTTCTCATTTAGTTGCTGCATACGAAGCATGCCTAAAGAGCAGCTACACTCTGCCACCTTGCATTGACATCAGCCTTGTCAACAAACACTTGCCTTAATAAAAACTCCTAAAACAGTGCACCAACAGGCTTCTTAAGCAAACCTTCAGACAAATGTTTGCTTTCAAAATGATCTTAATTCTGATTAATGATTTGTGCCACAAGTTGCAGCAGTGGCATAGAAAATAGAGTTTAAGCAATCACGCCTTTCTGCTTTGAGCTCCCGAAGGCTTGAAACTTTTCCACCATCCTTTCCAATATCTCTTGCTAGGAGAGGTTGCTTAAAAGCAGATAAGCTGTATGAATTGGGGAATGATCACCCAGTGTTTGTAAAGGCCTAGGACGAACTTAGGCAATAGAAGATCTAGAGACTAGGTGCAAGCTGAAGGCATGCTCCTAGGCAAAGTAAGGCGCCAAAATTGCCTAGTCTTGTACTGCTTTTGATATTCCTAAAATTATGTGATCTCTTCTTTCTTTCTCTGCAACAAATGTTTTCAGTTTGTTTTCCACAAAAAATTATGTCTATTAGTCTTCTCACGATCTTTTTTTCTCTGTCTTTCTTTCCTTTTGTGCAGTACCTATTTTCTTTTCCTTTTCCACTCCAAATTATGTCTATCGGTTTTTCCACAACTTTTTTTCCTCTCCCTTTCCTTCCCAATGTGAGATTTAGTTACCATACTTATAAAAATAAAGCCTAAAAATAGCTAACTAGAGTTTCCTTCTTAGTTATAAATACTTCTATTTCCTTTTCCATGCAAAATTATATATTTATCCCTCCTCTAATTTCTTCATAACCTAAGATTTAATTACCATATTGATTGTGTAATTTTTTGAAGGAAATTAAAACCTAAAAATATCAAATCTTTAGTAAGGTGTACACCTTAGTTGCTAATGTTGCCTCACCTAGGATAAAAAAAAGCCCGAGGAATGATCTCCTTGCACCTTGCTCTTGATTGCACCTTTTCAAACATTATCTACACCAAAAGTTTTCTACTGCTGCCAAAAGATATGGAAGTGCCGTTTTTTTCCTGAATTTAGAGAAAGGAGAATAAGCAGTCCCATATTCTTGTTATTCAACAATTCTTTGATTTCTGCTACAACAGAAACTCCATGGGACTAACTATTCTCCTGCCTTTCGTCCATGCTGAAAAAAAAGACATTGAGGAGTCTTTTTCTGCCATAATCATTTCTTATGAAACTGGATTGTGCAAAATGCCAATTAGAAACTCTCCAAAATAGTTCTGCTAATTTCATATGGACAAGATGATGGATGAACTCTAATTGCTGCTGTTGTCAATGTCCGGAAACCTAGCGAGTAGTGAGCCACTCGACCCCATAGATATGAGGAAGAAGATATTCCCATTCATAATCCTGGTTTTGTTCTGCATTTGAATTGGAACGAACCATAAACATGCAGCATTTTGTGGGATTGCTGTTTTCATCAGAGTTTGTACGTTGTGCAGAAAGCCAGCCACCACATGTTTGTATGAAATTCTTGGGAACTTTTCAGTGAACTTTGTCCAACTATCATCTGTGTGTTGCCTTTTCTTTTCAGCCGTTTCTTCTTTTTCTTCCTTTGAAGTGTTTGTGTGGATGTGTGCATGTTTTGCTTCATTGGGGGCCTTGCTTGTTTTTAAAACAGCTAACTTCGTTCATACAATTTTAAACTTCTTCAGTTCAGGAAAAATTGTATATGATTTAGCATGAATATGCTTTGTTTTCACTCTGCTATGACGAATATCAGAACTAAAAAAACAGTGGGTAAGATGTCAGTCGCAGTGAGAAAATACTACGCATATAGCTTCTGAACATGTAAGCATACTTAAATTCGATGCTTGCTGTATAGCTGACACTGAAATTTGCAGGCCATGATGAAAGATCAGTTTGGAAACTATGTTGTGCAAAAAGTCCTCGAAACATCTGATGTTGAAACCCGTGAGTTGATTGTGTCACGCATTAAGGTCCATTTGAATGCTTTGAAGAAGTACATGTACGGCAAACACATAGTTGCTCGTGTTGAGAAGCTTCTCACATCTGCAGGTTATGGAATTTGGATTGTTGAGTGTCTAATGTTGTTTTCATCTTCCTTATTTTTTGGTCCTCACTCGCTTTAGCCATTTGCTTGCAGAGAGACGCACAGCACCTCCATAATAATTCCCGATCTGTCACTCCATTATGACTCGTAACACTGTTTTATCGTTTGTTGTCAACCGACTCAGAGTGCTCGTCTTCGTTGCAAATCAACACGGTTTATTAGTGAACAATTGAAAATAGGTTTCGGTTGACCATTTTTCTGCGTACAGGCTTTACCAGATGTGAATATTAAGATTAAAATCACCGGGATATTCAATTTTGGAAGCTCGAGTCAAAGAGAATTCAAGCTCCAGATGCACATAAAATTGTTTCTAACGTACATATGTAAGGTATATCATCTGTAACGAAAGATGCATAGGAGCATACTGTGCTCAATAATTTTGGTATTCTGTGAATCATTTTGCAGTGAGGAGTAACTTTTTTTGATCAAGTAGGCGAAACTACCTGGTAAGCTATTGTAATTTGTTCGACCTGCGGTAATCAAGAAGAGGTATTTGACGTATATGATATTTTTCTGCCTTTTTTTCGTATAGTTGTTTCGGTCCAAATACTCTGCAAGGAAGCCACTTTGAATTGGCCGAGCTTTAGCAATCCCCTTTCACCCCCTGACACACCGCGTTGTATCTCTGCTTCTGATAGGATTGATTTCACATGCGCCCGCTCCTAGAAAAATATACATAATTTTAACGTGGCTTGATCCTCCATCGGCGCTTAAAATCTATGGATAGAAGAGTGCTTTGTTGGTAAATTAAGATTTCAACTGAGTGTCCTCATTCTTAACATGTGTCTACAAATATAAATTAATTTTGGTTCTTTCTTTGGCTTATTCACTTTCACAACCCACTATCCACACGCTAATACGTATATATTAAATTGTTGAGTTTTTGGTTTTGATACTAACAAGTAAATGAATTTATATGTTCTATATACTAACTCATAAGACTGAAGTTGCTTTTGAAAAACAAAATTGAAGATTAGAATACTAGAACTCAAGATACATGAAGATCTTGAAGACGATCTAGACTACAGGTTTTTTTGTAAGGTTATGATGTACTATTGGAGTAACTTAAGCAACATTAGGACAAATGATGTTTTTCTATGTTTTGTATTTTTGGACATTTAGATGAAATTCAATATGAGTTTAATATTGAGTTCTTTCTGAGCCTGCAATAGGTAGTTCGAAAAATTAAGAATTATTTTTTAGCCAAAAAAGAGTTTTTTTGCAAATTATTTTTCTAAATATATTCCCACAGGTTTTTGTAGTAATTAGGATAATCATCTTTAACAAATTTTAACAAAAATCTTTGGATATTTACTAAGTTAATATTTTTAGAGAAAATAGGAAGTAAAATACTTTGTTTTATGTTTTTGTGAACTTATATGTGACACTCAATTTTTCCAAAATATATTCTATAATGTAACAATAAGAAATTTATACGTTTCAAATATTTATTACATCTTTTAAACAAAATCAAAACCCTATTTACAAGTTAAAAGCATTTCATTTCATTATTTGCATCTTTACTCATAATTTTATTCTATGAGACTTTCCGAGTCACTTTTGGCCATCGAAATACCCGTAGATCATTCTAGGCTAGTCATATTTAAATTTCTTAGATTTTTCTAATTCACTTGGTCATTTTTAGAAATGATAAACTAAGGTTTTGAGAAAAAAAAACATTATTTTTGTCTCAACCAGTTTGATTGTGTTTTACACATCAAAACTACCTATTTCGTTATTTAAAATTTATGAAACTTTGAGACTTACATTTTAGTTTTATAAAATTAAACATGAAGTAAACATACTTTACATTTATTTTTATCCTTATAATCGGAGTTGAATTAAACATTTTTCAAGTAAAATAAACCACTAAAACTTAGTTTTTGTGGCTAGATATTATCCTCATCCTCTGAGATTTGATCTCAACCCTCCAAAACCCTTAGCAACTTATCTTAACCTTCTATCCTAGATGAACTCATCACCTTATGCATATGTTGATACAAATCAGCTCAAACCTAGTTTAGGTTGTGTGGGTGGTGCTATCCGAAAGAGAAAGAGAAGGGAGGTTGAAGATGTAAGGAAAATAAGACCCTTGGTGACTCCTTATATCTTACACTTGTAAGTACTATCTAAGGTATGAACTCTGAAAATAAAACATACAAGATTTTATAGTTAACTCTTCAATCTTTGCACTAGAATAAAAGAAAAGGGGATTGAGTGCAGAGAGCATGAAAATAATGGCAACCAAGAGATGAGTTCTATTTCTCATTTTTCTAACATTTATAGAGAGTGTTAGTGATTTCTAGTTACAACTTGATATGCTTCAACTAACTAGGGGTAGAATCGGTTAGGGTATAAACTAGATAGTTATCTAACACAAATAACTTATCTAGTTTAGAATTAACTAACAAAAAAAAAGTTCAACCCCTACTACTCCTTGCTGGCCCAATCGTGCGTAGCCTTCCCCTACACCCCTTTAGATCTAAATTTTGATGAAGTTCAAGCAAGAGTCATAGAATCAAGCTAGATGACACCATTAAAGCTAACAAAATATAGATAAGAGCTTAGCATTTTACATAGGTGGTTAACCAAGTACATAAAAAGTTCAAAAGTTTCATAAAAGTGTTATTACAATCATAAAACCAGGCTTGCCATTTTGGTCATTCCCTTAGTCTTTTGTGCCTTAGTCATTAATGTCTAGGTAGACTAGTGGTCCCCACTAGTTGCTTTAGATGAGGTAGGTGGTTTTGAGGGTTGGGCGTGTCCTTCATAGTTCGAGGCTTGGGTTAGAAGGTGGCACATGAGTAAGGAGCTTGAATGAGCCATGAAAATAACTCAAAAAGGGTGGTTGCTTAGTTTGATATGCATGGCTATTGGATGTGGCCTTTAATGATGACAAAAAAATAATCTTAATTTAGTTATTAATGTTTCCAAATAAGTAGGGCTTTTTTCCCCTCATATTCAATAATATTATTAACCAAATGATGGTTTTGGGATAAGGATGCTCCTACATCACCACTACCACTACACACATACCCAACTCAACATGGCCTATGCTATGTGCATATCTCATGATGAATGTTTTCCTTATCATTACATTCACATCCTAACTACCCATTCGTTCCCATTTTCCCTTATTTGGTTTTTCCTTCCCCACAAATGCCTACCCCCTCTAATCACATTCACTTGTATGCCATAACTTTCCCTATTTTCATTGGTTGTCCATGACACAAAATCCCTTATGTGTCCATCTAATTATTACTAATTAATCATTACCCTTAAGTTCCTTACCCCTCCCATTCTCTCTTCACTTCGAATTTATTTTCATCGTGAACTATTGTAACACCTTCAAATTTTACTACTGAAAAAATTTTATTTTTCAAAGTTACAAGAGAAAGCTAAGATAATAAATTTTAAGATAGTACAGCCATACTGAGTACCAGATCCTCCATTGTTTTGATACCAAGTGCTAAGGCTAAAATGTTACTTTGCTTAAAATTAAGAATACAATTATAAATTAGAGTAGTGTAATAGTTAGGGGGGTTAATTCACCTTCTAAATAAAACTCACTAACTGTGATTACAAAAGTCAACGGAAAGGAAATATAAAAGATTTTAAAGAAAATACAGGCACTTTCAATTCAAGTTACTGACCTGAATCCTAGATAACCCTACGCTCTTAACCTGAGGAATAACCTTAAAGAAAGCTTGTAAGCTAACCTAAAAAGGCCACTGCCCATTGAATAAGTAGGGGCCCAAGAAATGAACCTGTCAGCACAATGGCACTGAGTAACCCATTATACAAGACAAATATGCAAGGCTCGTATGCAACACATTAGATGTGTTATATCAATCACATGAAAATTGAATTATACATAAATTAATTGAAATGTGACACTCATTAATATAGCCATATGCATCAAGATCATATGCTACCAATGCTTAGTCACTTAGAAGTAACAAAAACTTACTAATGGAACATTCAAGTGATGCTCTTTGTAGTATAATTTAAAAACCATGTTATTCTTGGCAGGAGGTGTAATTCACTTAATCAACCCACAACTTTTCAATAAAACCACAACAAGAATGTCATGCACATAAGTAGATCATATTAGCTCATTAATTATTATCTAGACTCATGATATTAGTGCAATAATTAGTCAACTGATAAATTTTATATCCACATTGGTTTAGAGACCTTACTATTCTCACCAATGGAAAGGTAATCAACGAATAATCCTAGGGCATCATGCTCTTGGCCACTATTCTCATGATGGACTAATAAATAAAGTATAATCCTAGGGTAGAACGCTTATTGCCACTATTCTCACTAATGAATCGATAAATAAGGTACAAATTTTCCTAACCCATATGGTGTTCCACCGTAAGTAATTAGTGTCTTTCCAGAAGTTATTATCGTCTAAGGGTTTTATTACTTGGGTTTCGGACCCCACTATTTTCACTAGTGCAAAGGTAAATAAAGTACAACCCCAAGGCAACACACTCTTGACCACTATGCTCATTGGTAGACCGATAAATAAGGTACAATATGTCTTGACTCATGTGATCTTCTACTTTAAGTGATTAGTGTCTTATCAGAGTTATTGTCATTTAATAGTTTTTAATTACTTGAGTGTGGGATCCCACTATTCTCATCGATGGAATGGTTGGGTACAACTTCTCAGACAGAATACTCCCAGTCACTATTCTTGTTTGTGGATCGGCATGTACAACTAGGATCGACTCAAGTGATCTTCTCACTTTAAGTGATTAGTATCTTATTCATATATTATTTTTTCTAGATACAACACACAAATATACACAACTCAAGTATGAATCCTGCCCTATAACCACCCCCGGGACGACCTTGTTCTCTTCGAAACCCTAATTTCATAATCCCCGGTACATCCTTATCCCTTAATGTTCCCTTAAGTTCCTAATTTGCCCAATAGACCCAAACCTATTATTATCATCTCCTCTTATCATGAGTCATGGCCTACTTCCCTTTTTTCTTATATATGATAACCATTGGCCTCTAGGGTTACTCCTCAAAACCGTAGTTTTCCTTATTTGGCCTAGCCCCTTCTCTACTGCTTGTTTAGCCCTGATCTTCCATAACTAGGCATATATTACTATGATTATCCATCCCCTAAATTTTTGTAAACTAATTCCCCCATTTTGCACATATGATAATAATCTCCCAAATTGGACCCCTTTTAAAAACCCTAATTTATTGTTGCGATTATAACTACTCTCACTTTTCCCACATGGCTGTTTAATTTGAAGAAAATCCTTAAATAGCATGATTAACATCATAAGCGAGGGTTAGGGCCTACATCCCCCATCTCTTACATGTGATAATAACCCACCCCTATGATTTCATGCTTTGATCTACCAAAACCCTAGTTTGACCTTTTTGGTAATGTCTCATCCCTTATCACTCTGAGGACTCCCCCAAATGTGTAAGGCTACCTAGCAATGTCATCATTATTCCCCATATTCACTTTTAGTAACCAACTCATACTCTACTAACCCATTGTCATAGCTTCCTTTGGGATTGATTGACCCTATGCATGTTTATTATACTAATTGCTATAGTACATGTAAAATTAGCAAAATGTCCCTAGACCGTGTAATACTAATATTCATGCTCACACATGAGTTATTATTACAACAAACCCCTATTTTCATACTCAACACCAATTATTATGTATCATACATATTTATTAGAATAATCACCATTACTCATTAAAAATTACTAAAATGTCCCTAGGTCATATAATATCAATATTCATATCTAACATGTGTTACTAATACCATAAACCCCTGTTTTCATACTTAGCACCAATTATTACCTATCACACATATTTATTTGGATAACCACCAGTGCACATTTAAAATTACCATAGTGTCCCTAAGATATATAATATCAATATTCATGTCCAAACATATGTTACTAATACCATAAACCCCTATTTTTACGCCTAGCACCAATTATTACTCATCATGCATATTTATTAGGATAACCACCATTGCACATTCAAAATTACCAAATTGCCCCTAGGCCATATATATCAAAGTTCATGCTCAACATGTGTTACTAATACCACAAAATCTTACTTTTATACTTAGCACCGATTATTAATTTTCTGGCATATTTATTAGGATAACCACCATTGCACATTTAAAATTACCAAAGTTCCCCTAGGCTATATAATATCAATATTCATGCCCAAATATATGTTACTAATACCATAAGCCCCTATTTTCATGCTTCAATTATATCTCATTATGTATATTTATTAGGATAACCACCATTGCACATTTAAAATTACCAAAATGTCCCTAGGCTATATAATATCAGAATTCATGCAGAACATGTGTTACTAATACCACAAACCCCTATTTTCATACTTAGCACCGATTATTACTTATCATGCATATTTATTAGGATAACCACCACTACACATTTAAAATTAGTAAAGTGTCCCAGGGTCATATAATGTATATATTTATGCCTAAACATGTGTTGTTTATACCACAAACCCCTATTTTCATACTCAGTACCAATTATTACTCATCATGCATATTTATTAGGATAACCCCCATTGTTCATTAAAATTACCAAAATTCCCCTAGGCCATATAATATTATTGTTTATGATGGAAACTATATTTCTTATGCCACAAACCCCTACTCTCATTCTCAATCTCATATACCACTTAGCTTGCACATTTATTAGAATGATCACCATCATATATTAAAATTACCAAAATACCCCTATACTATAAAATATTGATATTCATGCAAAATCACGTGTTTATAATACACCAAAATCCTATCTCCATTCCTAGAAATATTTATAACACATCAGGCATCCTGGTAAGGTTTAAATATTATACTGTGTCTAATTAACCAAATTGTCTATAGGGCTCATAGTAGTCATTTTTTACTACAAGCGCCCATACATTCTTAACCTAAAATTTTATATACACATAACATACACCATCACTTTCCAACATTAGACCCCTTCTCAATCACCTTTTCACACACATAATATCTTACACATGATAACATGAATTCTTTCTCTATTTTCCAAGATAACACTAATAGTTATGGGATTATTTGTAACACATCATATCTACACAAATTACATGTCAAAAACCCTAATGGGCCAACATAAGATATCCAAATATTTTAGTGGGGTATAAAGGTTACTTGATTTTTACCAAAAATAAACTTTACTAGTAACCAACTAAAAATGGTTAGGATATGTTAATAATATTTTATACCTAAAAATAATATTGCAAATATCGTATTAATATTAGATAAATGAAATAATGATTCTTATTAAAAGTATTTATTAAATATAAAATTACCAAACTACCCTTATACCTTAAATATTATACTAAATACATAACATAACTCACACTATATATGCAGTGTGAGCCATGTAGAATTAGATGAAATGGAAGGGGAAGAGAGTTGGCTCGGGTAAGAGTTTGTAGGTGGTGGTGGAAGGTGTCGATTTTGGCTATTGGGTTGAGGAGGTGGGGGAGACAGTTGGTGGTTGGAGGATGTGGTGTAGATGGCTCAAAGGTGGTATAGGCAATGGTGCAGGTTGTAGGGAGAGTGGTGCAAAGAAGGAAAAGAGGAGGAAGAAAAAGGGAATAAGTGGAAGGAGAGAAGAGCAAGTGATGTTGGGTGGCTGCGGGTGATGGTGCAAGAGGTGGGTGGTAGATGTGGTTGGCGACAGGCAGCTAGGAGGAGCTGTAATGGTGGAGGAAATGGAGGGGAAAGAGGTATTAAAAAAAAGGTACTGACTACATGGGGTGTCAAAGGGGAAAGAAGGAGAGAAGGTAGGGTTGTAGGGGAGGTTGTGGCATTAGTTTCTTGGGGTAATGTAAAGAGTTGCGAGGTGGCGACTTTAGAGGTGGTTGTGGTGGAGGAGGTAGTTGTGCAGCAAGAATGGACGGTGGAAGGAGAATTACCAAGAACTACTACAGGGGAGAAAGGAGAGACAAGGCGGTAGAGGAGGAGGTGGAAGGAGGGAAGGAAGGAGAAAGGGTAATGGTTGAATGTGGAGGCAAGATTGGTGGTAGGGGCACCGGATGTGGCTACAACTGAGGTAATTAGGAAAATAGGGGTTGGGAAAATAAGGTAAGAGGAAGAAGTGAAGGTCATGGGACACACTAAACTATGAGGGAGAAGAGAGGAAGGGAAGAAGAGAAGAAGAAGAAGAGGAGGAGAGCGGTTTGGTGTGCAATATAGGTGGCAGTGTGGGGAGTAACAAGTAGGGTAGGTGTGGTAGAGGACGAAGATAGAATAAAAGGGGCATGTAGGGAACAAGATTAGGGAAGCTATAGGGCTAGAAAAGGAAAAGAAAGGGACGACAAGAGGGTGATGGTGTAGGGTGTCTAGTTGGGAAGTGGGGGGTGGCGTTGCTGGTGAATAGAGTGCAGGCTACTCGTAAGAGAAGGGCAAGGAGTGCTCAAGGTGGGGAAAGTCTAGTGTGCGTTTGGCTGAGCATATGCAGGGAAGAAAAAGGAGGGAGAAAGCTAGGCCGCACGACAAAAGAAGAAATGAGAGGGATGGCTAGGTCACATGGTGAAAGAAGGAAGGAAAGGAAAGTGGGTCGGTCACATAGGAGAGAAGAAGAGAAGAATGGGGTGGGAGGTTGGGCCGACATGAGGGAAAAGAAAAGAAAAGGGGGGAAATGGTTTGGGTTAACCCAAGGGAAGAAGGAAGAAGGAAAGAGAAGAAAGAAAAGGGAAAAGAAAGAAAAGGAACAATGGGAAGGAAAAGGAAAAAGGGAAAAGGAAAAGAAGAAAAAGAAAAGAAAATATATTTAGGATTAGGATTATAAATTAGATTAAAATTAGACTACTAGGAAAATATAATATTAATTTATGTAAAAATTAGGGAATTAATTTAGGAAAATACTTTAGGTAAAGTTATGGGTTTAGAGTTTATTTAAATAAAAAGAATAAGATAAAATAATAACAATAATGTTAATTTATTAAATAATTTTATCTATTTTTTGTAAGTCAAAGGTTCACAAAGATAATTAAATTAAAAAATTTCTAGTTAAAAGGTTAAGAATTTAAATTTTAGGTAATAAAAATTTAGGGTGTTACACTTATCTTCCACTCTCTTCCAACACAACCATGCTGCCTACACCATTTGTTCTTCATCTCCATCATTTATCTTCAACTTTCATTGATGAACATTGAAGATCACCATCATTTATCTTTAATATAATATTTGGTTGAAAAGTTTTCTCTGGTCATCTTATAATTTTTAGTTGAATCTTTTCTTGTTATGATATTTATCTTCTTTTATCATATGATCTTCGTACTTAATATAATATTTTGATATCAAGTTTTAGATAGGTGTGTTCAAGATCATAAAGGGATTGGTTGTAATAACCCATACTTTTGTGTAATGGATGGATAAAAAATTTTGGACCTTTGATTTTAATTCAATTTTATCATTTCATTTGGAATAAAAATTAATTTGAAATCATGTTGGGAAAAATGAGGTTTATTGACTTTGACAAGCAAACTAATCAACTGGTTCTATGAATCAATCGGTTGCTTTGTCATTTTAGCTAAATTTAGTTCCTCGACCAAACCAATAAATTGGTTGGGGGAAACTAATTGATTGGTAGACAAACAGTCGATTAGTGGGCCCAAACTAATCAACTTGTCTGTCGTGCTGGTCATATTTTTTGAATTGGATTTTTTTTATAAAAACCTTACACTAAAATCGAACCTTACCCACTCATACCGATTGTCCCTAAAATATTCTTAACTATTTTCACAATGCGTTTAACCTAAAATATTACCTCAATTTGTTCTGAATGTTGATTGGGACACATGAGGGAGAAAGAGAACCTCAGCTATTGTAACACCCCGAGTCGATACGACCACACGGGGGCTACCTTGGAGTGCTTTTGGATTGATTGGATGGCCCCACAGATCAACATGAGTCCTTTCGGTGCGCTTTGTCCTCACTCATGCAGTTTTCGAGAAATTTTCAGAACTTCCCAGAAGGTCACCCATCCTAAAATTGCTCCACGGCCAGCTTGTGATGCACGGGGACGGTAGATAGGTGTCGTCCCCCCGTCCCAGAAACTTCTCGGAAATGTTTCCAGATTAAAATTTATATTAAAATTATTTAATTAATATTTTTATTAAAAAAATATTATTTAATTAATTTTTTTATTAAAAAATAATTATTAATAATTAAAATTAATTAATATAAGAATTTTCTCTCTTAAATTTAATAAATTTAATCTATTTTTTTTTATAAAATATATATAATATGTATATATATATAATTTTTTTACATTTCCTATCGTCCCCATTTCCTAATTTTTAAAAAAAATGTTGTTTCCACGTTTCGTCCCGTCCCCGTCCCCGTCCCCGTGCAACACAGCGACCAGCACGCTTAACTGTGGAGTTCTTAGGATGGAATCACCAAAAGGATGGTATACCATGTTGATATAAGTAGCTGATTCAATCCTTATAACACTCCACTCAATTTTGGGGTATTACATTCACCCCCACTCAAAGAACGCAATGTCCTCGTTGCGTGTCAAACACTAACTGTCTCAATACAGTTTATCCCAATAATCGTCCCGCTAGGTGGCCGACTGACTCATCCAAGTTCAACTCACGGTCGCGGTTTCACTTTGATACCATTTGTAACACCCCAAGTCGATACGACCACATGGGGGCTACCTTGGAGTGCTTTTGGATTGATCGGCTGGCTCCACAGATCAACACGAGTCCTTTCAGTGCACTTTTCCCTCACTCACGCAGTTTCCGAGAAATTTTCAGAACTTCCTAGAAGGTCACCCATCCTAAAATTACTCTACGGCCACCTAAAATTACTCTACGGCCAGCACGCTTAACTGTGGAGTTCTTAGGATGGAATCACCAAAAGGATGGTATACCATGTTGATATAAGTAGCCGATTCAATCCTTATAACACTCCGCTCAATTTTAAGGTATTACAGCTATTGTCTTTCCTCTTCTCTCCTCTACTCGATTCTTAGATTTGTTGCTTGACCTCATACATAATTCTAATCATCTAGAAGATTCCTTCAATGTCAATCTCCTATTTCTTCATTTATGTATGATAATTTTGGTTTGATTGACATGAGTTCCCTAGAGTCACAAATTGAGCTTGGGAGACTAGGTCGATAAATCCCCAGAAAATGCATTTGTTCTGATTGAATTCAAACAATCAAAAGTATGGTTTCTAGTTATTGTCTGAATCCTCTATGTTTTCCTTCAATTAGTTGGCTATATATAGCCCCAATCCTCCTTGTATTACAATATCTTTTAGCCAACAAAATTCCTCTAAGTTCTGCATTCTCTTCTTTTCCCTCCACACTTTGAGCACTTGCCAATTTATTTACACACTCCTAATACTACCTCTACCTCTATCTTGTTTGAATTTTTAAGTAAGGCAAAGTTAGATTTTTGAAAAACATTAAGTGATCCAGTTGAGCTTTTCCCTGTTTATTGTCTCAACGGTATGTCCTTCTCCCTTTCTATTTTATTGTTCATCATTTTATGAAGCTTTGGTATAATATGCGAGTTAAGATTTTGGTTTTAGGGTTTAAAGAGTTGATGTTTTCACATATTTGGAAATCCTATTTTAAGGGTATTTATCCTACATCAAGTAAGTAATTCTTGCTCTTAAAATGTTAGCAAGTATGTGTATATACGTGAAAAGTGATATCTTAGTTGGTTGATATATGTTGGTATGAGGAAATGTAGATGTATGCATGCATTTCTTGTTGGAATGACATAAAATGGAGAAAGAAAATTAAAATGGATAAAATATGCTATGATGATGTTAGGTAGAGAAATGCATGCTAATCTAGTTAGGAATATGTTTGTTGATGTTGATGCATGTTCTAATGTAGTTAGAAATGATTATCAAACAAGAGTCTTCATGAAATTTGTGAATTTATGCTATGTTAGGGTGAATTGATGTACTGGTTAGATCAAACCAATCGATTGGTTCACCTACAAAACCTTGGTCTTACTTTCTACTTAAACCCATCGAATAGTTCGGCAAAACTGATCGACTGTTTTATGAACAGAAGACTGGTTTTCCCAAACCTATCAACTAGTTTTAAGAAAGCATGGACTGGTTGAATTGAACAAATCAACTAGTCAACCCAAACTGATCGAATTGTTGGTGTAACCGATCAATTGGTTAGGCTAGACCGATTGATTAGTTTGGTTGGTTTGCATGATTTGTTTCCTTGTAGTTTAATTATACTTGGGGGTTGTGTATAGAACAATATCATGATTTTTGATGGGATGAAATGCAGAATGTAACATGGATTATTGGCCTAATTAAAGGATTAAAATGGATCATAACTTATAGCATACATTATGGATAATGTAAAGGCTAAAGGTGTAATTCACTTATAATTAATTATAAAGTGGAAATAAGAGTAATGGAAATAATTAAGGGCATGGATTAAACCATATAATTAATATGAATTTCATTCGCTAAGGATAAATGGTAAACCATAAGGTTGGGAAAAATGGAAATAAAATGATCACTATGGTGTAATATGGGAATTTACCTTGTTTGCTTGTATAGGCCTAGTTTTATCACCCATCCTTATGAATAAAATACTAATCACTTAAAGCGAAAGGAAGTCAAGTTGAGTATGGGTCTAGGTTACCTAATCCTCAATTAGTTATCAGGGATTGGTCTACCTTCAGGCCTTCTTGGTGCCTTCGGGATTTGCCTTCAGGCAGGATCTTGAGAGGTCCCAATGCCTTACTTAATTTAGATACTGATGATTACTAGGGGTATTGATACTAAAGAGTCTGGTTACCTAGGTGTTTAGCTTTGGCCTAGACTTATATCCATATTGGTTGGCTTTGGCCTGATCTTATGTCCATTGTGGTGATTGACTTCAATCTAGATTTATATCCACTTGATGATTGGCTTTAGTCTAGACTTCATATCCATTTTGGATAGGCTTCTATAGTATGTGAGACCATAGGATGGTACATGGTCAATTGCTTGATGGTAATAAAAGATGGTTGTTAAGTAAGTGATTGATCAAATATAAATGATGATTAAGAGAATGGCTAATAATTGGCAAGGATGGAAGTAATGATTGGTCGAAAATGAGTAAAGCTGGTTATTACACTTGCTAATGTTTGACTTGTCTACTTGATTATGAAATGGAATATTGACAAATTGACTCACTTATCTCTTACATGGATGAACTAATGGTATAACCTAAGAATTTGGTTAATTAGGATCAACCCTAGAGGTTTTTTCTTTCTCCTTACCATTAAGTGTGTATATGCTTATGTGGAACAATGGTGAGTCTATGCATGAATTATCCTACTTGTTGGATTTATACATGACAATATGACTCTATGTACTATATACATATATATATATATATATATATATATGGTCTTATCATGATGTATACCATAATCTGTATTTATGTGTGATAAACTAGTATACTTGTGTACATTGAGGGAGCAACTTGGTTTACTCAGTACATAGTGTACTGATGTGCCCGTTTGCCTAGTCACGTGCTTATTCCCACAAGTAGAGGACCTTATGTAAGTTTTTTTGGGGGATGACCAGTAAAGGGCCTACCTTAGATTGGTCGGGACTTGTGAGTGAGGACATCCAAAAGGTTTCGATGAGGTTCGTGGAGGACCATGGTGTTTGTTTTGGGATTCGTGCTTTATCTCATGTTTTGTAATTTCGTACTTTTAATGTGTACTCAATAAGGATTTGATTAGAACCTGTGAGGGGTTTTTTTTGTAAACAATTTTGAATTCAACTAGATCATTATTTTTGGACTATGCTATTTTAGTGTTTGTTGGTTTACCCTTGTATCTGACATAGGATAGGCGATAGACATCTAACTTGTGTCAGGTATGGTGATAACACCCTATTTTTCAAAGTATTTTCTTCTTCCACAACATGTTTTAATAAAAGTTTTCATTTGTGAAAAAATGGGGGTGTTACATTGATCAATCTCTCTCTCTCATTCTTCTATTTAGTTTTTTTTTTATATAAGTAAGATTAATGTTACTCACTTCAAGTAGAATCTTATGAATCATAAGACAGGTTTGCTTGTGTGATTTTATGAATCTTATGACATGCTATGTGATATGGGCTTTTTCCTCAACTAGGACTATTAGACCATTAAATTTCATTTCAAAGTACGAGAGTTGGCTCACAAAGCTTCATAGTGCACTCACCTTAGTCTTATAATAGCCCCAAACTATTAGTGTATACAACTCCCATGCTTGGCTGACTCTTTATATAGGACGAAGCAACCTCTTGTCCTCAACCACATCATATTCTTCCTTTTCCTTCCTCCTTTATTTTACTCCTATATATAAGGGACCTTATAATCATTTTGAGGACATGAAATAATAATGTAGCTTTCTTACTTTTGGTCTATTCTCTCTCTTCTCTATTTTACCCTTAGTATTCTCTCACATTTAACTCTTAGTTCTCAGTTTACAAAACACATACAACAATAGTAGTCATTTATTGAGATCTTTTACAAAAAGCTATGTCTCTTACAAAATGTTTTACATGACTTGATCATAGTACTAGTGATTCTTTTAGAGACATATCTCCAAGATGCTAATACTGATCTTCATGTATCTATTTAAGAAATGGTCTCAAGCATGTTGGTTCCTTTGGTACACACCCTCGGGTAGCTACCTCATATTATATATCAGCATTGTCATGTTACACCTCAATAACATATTCCTCAAGAAATTTTTTTGGAATCTTTGGATATTCTAGGAATTTAGCAAAGAACTAGGCTATGTAGCACAATCTTCCAAGAAGAAGAGGCCTAGTCTATGGAATATTCCCAAAAAATGGACTAGAAGTGATAGATAACATGAGTTCTTTAGGCCTCCAAGGTGGAGTTGGAAGGAAAGGCATTAAAGTTCGAGTAATGAGGCCATAAAACACAGAGATACATTAGATCAAATTTGAAATATAATACATAATGTCCATCAGACTAACAAAGATGAAGAAGAGACCTACATAAGATTTTTGCCAAAATATCAAAGGTGAAGAGGATTTTATTAGTAAAATGATAGATCAATGGGTGTAGGATGCATCAAAGGCTATGAAAGAGAAGAAAGGTAATACTCATGGTTTTAGGTTGTAGACACCTTTTACAAAAAATATATATTTGCAACACCACCACAAAGAATAAAAAAGAAAACTTTTGAATGGTTTGATGGCTCCACCAACCTCAATGACCATTTGAATGTATTTAGATATTCTATGTTGCTAGCCAGGGCATGCGAAGAGATGTTATGTAAAGCATTCTCGAGAACTTTAAGGGGGCATCATTGATATGGTTAGGGAAACTAAAAGTTTAATTAATAAATTCTTTCTCGTAGCTCATGATTGTTTTTGTTGATAAATTTGATGCATGTTAGTAGCTTAAAAAGGATTCTTTTTACTTGATGGGTTTCTCTCAACAATTATCAAAATCTGTTTAGCCAATTTTTAACATATTTGATAAAGGCATCTGCAAGTTGATGAGTTGGATAATGGTTTCTCCTGCTCTTCCCTCCTTAAAGGATAGACTATTAAAGAGTTAGTGGAGAATTTTTACTTGGTCAAACATATACACTTCTCTTACAAAGATGTGTAGGAGAAGATAGATGCTAAGGAGATGAGTAAAGTGATGTGGCTGATGGCTAGAAGAGTGGATACACCTTCAATGTTGAGACAAAAATCAGATAAGGAGATGTATAGGCAAGAAAGAGACCGAGAGGGTCTAAGGTCGACAATACACCTAATTTCCTGACAAGGTTCTCTTTATAGATTTGATAACTACACTCAGTTGGTGGCCAACATCTCAAATATATTCAACATTGAAAATGGTTGCTAGAAATTTCGAAGGCCCTTTTCTGTATGAATTGAGATGAAACATAGAAACCTTAAAACTTGGTGTTCCTATCTAGACGAATTTGGGCACACTACATATGAGTGTTGATCATTAATGGATATTGTATAAGAGTTGGTGTGCAAGGGTCATTTGAAACATTATGCATAAACACCCTTAGCTAGATAAGAAATGGGTGTTTCTTGATAGTTTCCTCTACCTCCTCAATGCCAATAGCCAAAAATTATTTATCATACTATCATAGGGGGAGATTCCTTAGTGGAAGTTAGTAATGAAGCTCTAAAGGCATGAATTAGAAGAGTTGACATCCATGAGATAAATACAAGGACAATAATTGTTTAATGAGAAGTCTATTTCACACCAACAGATGAGGGGCCAAGTACGGTGGAGCACTATAATATTGAAGTACTAATCGGAAATTGCATAATTGAAAGGGTCTTAGTAGACAAAAGCATATCTATTGATGTTATCTTTGATGAAGCTTATAAGAAATTAGAACTACTAAAAGGATGCTTTGTAATTAAAACTTCACCCTTAGTTGAATTAATTTGTAATATAATAAAATCAAAAGGGATGGTGGATTTTACATTGATAGTGGATTTTGTTTTGATGGTTGGTTAGTTGGGGGCTCTAAGGAGCACTAAAATGGACTTTGTTATCCTTGCGTACCTATTAGCATATGTTATTGGGGCTTGTAATAACTTAAGTATTAGAGGTGGTATAGTATTAATTAACCTAAATGACATAAAAATGGAATATTCATTACGATTTGTTTTTGTTGCCATTAATAATGAGGTTAATTATGAAGTTGCTTTAGTTAGTCTCAAAATAACTCACGTATTGAAGGTTGATAAAACCATGCTATAATATAACTTAAATTTGGTCGTTAGGAAATATAATGAACAGTATGAAATTAGGGAGCCTAACATGGAGAAGTATTAATGGAAGATAACTGAAGCAATGAAACATTTTTAATTTATTAAAATAGCACATGTGCCATAACCAACTAATTTGGTCTTTGATGCTTTAGCAAAATGATCCTTGCCTAGTACTTCTTCATCGACTAGAATAGTTAAAGTTGAGTACATAACATAATGGTGTAAAAACACAAGTAAAGATCAAGATGAACTATGTAAGATTATAGAAATATTGACAATCAATGAGTGGATGAAGGAATTAACATATTACGTAGAAGTAGGAACTCAGCCGACAAATAAAAATGAAGCACTTGAACTAAGAAGAAGGGTTGCAAAATATTTTGTGACAGATGGAGAGTTATAGAGATGTTCATATATCATGTTAGTACTAAAGTGTGTTCATTGGGCAGTAGGAGAGAAATACCTAATGAAGTATATACAGGAATATGTTGTTTACATCAAGCTGCCAAATCTCTCTTGATAAATGCTTTCTGCTAGGGATAATATTGGGAAACATTATATCAAGATGCTGAGGTAATCATACACCAATGCCAAGGATACAAAAAATTTCCCATGGCATAAATTGTACCAACTTTAGAACTATAACCAATCATTTGTGGTTGTTTATTATATAGGGGGCTAATATATTTGGACAACGTAACCATGGTAATGATGATAATTCAGATATATACTGCTAATCATTTTAATATTTTATATGATGGATTTCAAACTAAGCCATTAAGTATAGGTATTGGCTTACAAATTTTCATCATAGATGTTATGGATTATTTTACAAAATAGGTAAAGGTAATAAATTATTGAAAAATGAAGAACAGAGTTTTTCTAGAGGAATATTATATTTAGCTAAGATATATAAAGTAGAATTTGATGGGATAGGGTTTACAAATGTCCATTATATGAATGAAACTAACAAAAATTTGCATGTTTGGAATTTGTTAAGTAATTATAACAAATAATGGTTGATAGATGAAAAATAATAAACATATACAATTTTGTTAAAACTAGGGAATTGATTGGTGATTTACTTCAATAGCTCATCCACAACTAAATAGAATCAAATAATATTCTATATAAGACATATGGTATCATGAGAACATGTTATTTATAATTTCAATATTGTTTAATGATTAGGCCAAACACAAAAATAAATAAATTTGTGGAGTGATAAGATACTAATTGAATTGGGCTGAGTGAGGATAGGTGGATGAGCTTTGAGAAATATTATGGGCTATCATGATAATTATATTGAACCCAATGGGTGAAACACCTTTCAATTTAGAATTTAGGGTTAAGGTGAGTGTACCAATGAAAATATAAATAAGTTCATATAGAACAAACTAGTAAGATTCTAACAACAATGAAGAGTCCTTGAAAATTGAGGACTGGCTGGAAGAGCGCAAATGCGACTTGTTAAATACAAACAACAAGTAGTCAAAGACTATAACAAAAAAATAAAACATAAATAATTAAGGGTAGGGGACTACGCATTAAGGAAGGCTAAGTTCCAATGCAATTGTACTTTAAGTAAATTAGCAGTTAAATGGGAAGGTCCATATTAAGCGATGGAGCAATTTAGGCCAATTATGTTCATATTAATTAATGAAGAGAGAACATATCTAAGAATTATTGGAAAACAAAACATTTTTGAAAATATTATGATTAGTATTGATATATTTTGACTTAATAATGATCTTTGTTACATTTGAATATGCATACTTTATTTACTTGTTATATATATGTAACTATTTTCACAAAATTTCTTTTCACTACCTTGGGAAGTGCTTTAATAATGGTTATTTTATAGTTTTAATAATAGTTTTGAACCATTATTGAACCTCCCCTTGTTAAATATTTAATAACAATTCATAACCGTCATAAAAAATATACAAAAACCCGCAAATATGTGCATAAACTACATATTTAATAATGGTTTGCAAATAAAAATTGTTGTTAAAAATAAGGTTTTAATAACAGTTTTCAAGTAAAACTATTGTTAAAAACAAGATTTCAATAATGATTACAAAGTCAAAACCGTTGTGGAAAATGAGGTTTTAATAGAGGTTATTACGAAAACTGTTGTTAAAATATGATCGAATTAGGGTTTCAGTCATTGATTATGCATTTATTAAACCCTAATACGTATTAAATGAGCATAAATTTGAGATTAAATGCATAGTTTTAATAATGGTTCTTAATGAATACTTTTATTAAAACATATGCTTTACTAACAGTTCTTACTCAAAACCATTATTAAAACTCTATCATCCAATTAGGGTTTTGGTGGTTGATTATACATTTATTAAACCCTAATACGTATTAAATGAGCATAAATTTGAGATTAAATACATGGTTTTAGTAACGGTTCTTAATATGAACCATTATTAAAACTATAAGTTTTTTTATAAAGTTTTTTCTGTTTTGTTCCTGCCTACATACACATTTGTATGTTCAAATAATTATCAAATCTGCAATGTAAAACAACATCAATTCATAGAAAATCTACAATCACACCATAATTTCAATCAATATCTAATTAGTATGCATGTATTAATACACCAGACATAATTAGGAATCAAATTAGTAGGTATACCACAACTTGGTAGCTCGACACCCCAAAGTAAAAAGTTCATAGATCTAGTCTAGAAGATCGAAAGATGTAGATGAAATATAAACCTGAACATGCATGTAAAATATATATCCTACCTAATACCAAATTAATGAGTGCATATGCTTGGCCCATTGGTCTCTAACTTCATAAATTTCATCAACATTGTATTGCTGGCCTCGTGCATAGTTATCGATGAAAAACTACAATGCCCAAGTTTCAATTAATATACAGTTAGCACTTAGGTCAAATACCAAATATATATTTCATGATTCATTAATGGAAAAATATGAAAAATAAACATACATGGTTTGGATCTATGTTGACTGATGTGTTCTGGACTATCAGATCCATTGCTCTACGTACATAGTATCCACAATCATCACCATTTTGTTGTTGTGAACACTATCAAATGAATTTAGTTAGCTCTCTAACTATTAGATATTAACTTGAATTAAAATAAAATACAAAATAGTTGTCTTCCTACTTACCATGACATGCTCATATTGAAGATTCTTTAGGTCTGGGACACCATTCCCACCTCTTCTTTGATATGTTATTCGTAATTCCCTAATAAATAGAGTTGGATACAAAATATTGTAAGTATATATACATCAAATAATGAAAGTAGAATATATGTATAAATAAGCTAATGAAGTAAGAAGTGAAAAGTATACTAACATGTTGATAAATTCCTTCCCACCACGACGAGCAACTTCAAAAGGCACTTCATAGGTTCAAAGGGAATCAAACATAGAATTTATTAAGATCAGGTCTGACAGCGTACAAAACCTAATGTTTAGTTGCGAGGTGAGGAATGAGATAGAGCTTGTTGTGTTCCTCAATCAAAATGCGATTCGCTAAATAGTTTATGTTCCTACCCTCTCTACCGTCAGCTATGTAGTATGGGCACACAAATACAATGGTGGAAAACATTCCCTCCATCACATCGCGACGAGCTACCAACCTATGGATGGCAATAAAAATGCATATTTGTTAATAACTAATAACTCATATAAGAGGTCATAAAAATTCGAATTGTACAAGAGTACTAAAATCTCAAATATGAAATAATACTTACGTGACATAGACGTCAGCACTCATGGTTTACATCCATTCTTGGTTATA
The DNA here is from genome assembly GCA_030549775.1 of Tamarix chinensis. Lineage (NCBI taxonomy): Eukaryota > Viridiplantae > Streptophyta > Magnoliopsida > Caryophyllales > Tamaricaceae > Tamarix > Tamarix chinensis. The sequence goes on from CM060181.1 coordinate 69,162,099, forward strand.
AATGTCGCTTATATCAACCGTCGATACCATGTAAGTAGCATTGTCCCTCCTAACATACTCAAGATGACAATAAATGAAAATATAATTGTCCTTGAGGTAGTTTTGGGCATATAAATACAATAAAGTTATTGCTGGTGGAGTTTTTCTTTTTTCTAAAGAAGGAATTTCTTGTTGGGAAACTAATTTTTCAGATTTAGCTCTCTTTCCTTTAGCATCACCTTCTTTTGTGTTGCTCATTATACTAGTACCTCTCTTGGTTTTACTAGTAGGAGCAGTTTTCTTTTTTAATTCCTTTTTTGATTCCTTATTGATAATAATAAACAAAATATGTATTGAGCATATATATATATATAAGGTATAAATAGTGGAACTACTAAACAAGGTTTAATGATATGTCAAATGTCAAACCTCTTCAGTAATGAGACGTATCTGATCTGCAAGCCAAGGCACAAAGCTTCCATGAGCTTTTAGCACTGTGGTAGCCTCATTGCCCTCTTTATAATAAGGCAAGGGTGTACTACCAATGATTTGAGTGTCAATACTCACTGGCCTTGTATTTAGGGCTAAGTTCTACCCGTGGCCTATTTTTGTTTGGGTATTGTGACTAATGCAGACCCTTCCTTTCACCAAAAGAGTTGAAAGATCATTCGATAACAAGTCACATTTATGCAAACCCTAAACGAAAATATTACAAATTATTAATTATTTATTAAACCAAATACATTTAATAACAATTCATAGTTTGTAATGCTTACCTCGGGAAGAGAAGAAAGATGTGCATCAGCTTCACAACTATCTCTGATGCTATTTACATTAGGTATATGAAGCTGATCATTTTCGATTGAATCAGATGGCTTATACCATTGAGATTTAATAAATGACAACTCTTGCTCCATTATTGCCATCCATTCAAATGCCACATTTAATTTTTGGCTGAAGATGGCCACTTGCTCATTAGTGCTACGAGAACCACAAGATCCACCACATACGCTTATTCTCATAACACTTACTCTAAGACCCCTATGTCTTCTAGGGTGTTCCACAATTCCTATAGACTGTGACACAATGTTATATTGGTCCACCCCTTCCTCACCATCTGATGTTTGAAGTTCATCCTATAATGTATATAATATATGTAAATTTAGCTTATATGAATAAGCATAATACAATAGTTTTCTAAAAGAAAACTAAGTAGGGTTCTAGATATCTACAAACTTACAATTTTTTTAGCTGCAACATCTATATCTTCATTAATATGTCCACCTCTTGTTGCTCTAGCCTTCTTCCTTAATGTACCAATATTGATGGACGTGTTACATAGGTCCAAGTCTTGGGCTAGGAGCTATAAATCAAAAAATATTCTTAATTAAGAATATTATTATAAAATTTGACATTTACATGTAAATAGATAAATCATAATTGCATACCCAATCCTCTTCAAGGCTTGCATAGCCTTTGAGAGCCATATTATGCTGGTATTTATTCTACTTTGCAATCTCTTTATTTTCGATAATTTTTTCTTATGTGACAAGCCAAAACATAGTCACATGGTTATTTCAATATTAAGCATAATATTGGGATACAAAAAGTTTAATAGTTATCTAACAAGTACCTTAAAGTTTTTCGTAAGATGATATGCAATAAATTGGTTCCAACTTTCTTGATCGATGAAACCGTATCGATTGGGTGGGTTCTACCATAGAGAACCCTCCATCTTTTTGTAAATTTTCCTATAAACTAAATATGACCTAAAATTTTTTTAGACACTCCCCACAATGTCTAAGAAGCCATTTCTTCCTACTCTCTGGGACATTAAACACTCTCTACAAAATAAGACATATAGATATATATCGATGTTAATGTATTAAAATTAATAAAATTTGACATACAAAAATGATTACATAAAATAGCATATTTATTATGATTTCTTGCCAAATATGCTCCTTATAACTGTAACACCCCAAAATTCACTACTTTTTTTAGCGGAAGAATTTAAATTAAACCTGTGAATTCTGGGGATGTTACCGCCACTCTTAGTACTAAATTGGTTCTCTCTGACCGTTTTAGTACCAAGTGCTAAGGCTAAGAAAAGATTTACATTGAACTCAACCAATAGTTCATATAAGAACTCGAAAGATCATACGTTAAAAATCAGAGTACGCATAAACGTTTATGAACCATATTAAAATAGAAATCAGAGTGCGAAATCAAAGAGGATAAATACTTAATACAAGGTAATAAATCGAAGAGGATAACTCCAATACGAAAGAAATAATAAAAGGAAATAGAATTGTATAAAGATTGAAATATGGCCACAAATCTCTCGAACTTTGAGCCAAAACAAGCTCAACACACATCTCCAACTGATGTCTCACCCACCTGCATAAAGTCAAGGGGCATAGTACTCATGGGAATGAGCAATACCCATGAAAAGGGTGATCAGTACGCTACGTACTGAGTAAGGTAACCGAGCACTAAGGCCAACACATAAGCACATAATCCATGTAGAATAATAATAGGGCATAATCACTAACACAATAACATAAAAGGCAAATGAACGATCAAGTGAAAATGCCAAGGTCCAATATAGTTTAGATTAATTGCTTCATTAATCCTTTATCAGAATATTTTCACACCATGCTCTTTATCAAGTCCATACGAGTATGGGAACCCCAATATTTTTGCCGGTGGATCGGTCTCCAGGGCACTCTGGCTCCTGACCACTATTATAGCCGGTGGATCGATCACTAGGGTAACATACCCTACCACTATTATGCAGGTGGATCGGTTTGGCCCCTTCTTGTAGGGTGTTTTACTGTAAGTAATTAGTGTCTTACCACTTCTTAACAATATATATGGTTTGATTCGTTGAGCTCGGGATCCCCCACTATTTTAGCCGATGGATCGGTCACTAGGGCAACATACCCTACCACTATTATGCTGGTGGATCAGTCTCCAGGCTACCGCAGTACCTGGCCACTATTATGCCGGTGGATCGGTCTGGGCCCGGCTCAACATCTTCCACTTTACGTGATTAATGTCTTAAGTATCTTATTCAAAAGCTTTCATCATGGACATGCACAAATCATTCTCTTTATACATCACACATCACAAATCATAAAATTCCAAACTCATAATTAAACTTTAATCATCAACACACATGATAATACAAAAATTCCAAGCAACCCCAACAAACCCTAATTATCCACATAAATCCTAGTTCGGTCTCCTACGAACCCTTATATAATCTCCACGTATTATTTTTCATCTAAAATGTTCAAACACCCAAATAACACTTCTATTACCTTCCTTACATCCCAAATCAACCCTTCATACGTAAATTTTACTCCCATGCAAAATTTACATATCCCATGTAACCTCTCAACTTTTCATACAAACCCTAAAATCTCATGCAATCATTAACTCCCATGCAAAACCCTAACTCCATCATGCAAACCCTAATACAACCATACAACCATGCAACTATTAATACCACCATGCAAACCCTAATATCACCATGCAATCCCTAATACCACCATACAACCATTAATACCACCATGTAACCCTAATACCACCATACAAACCCAATACCACCATACAAAACCCAAGATTCTGTCATATGAAACCCTAAATTCAATCCACACAACACCAAAGATTCATCCATACCAAACCCTAGAATAGATCATCTCATACAAAACCATCAATTAGATTCTTCCATACAAAACCATAAATAAGATTCTCCCATATAAAATCATAAGTTATATTCTCCCCCACAAAACCATAAATTAGATTCCCCCATATAAAACCATAAATTATATTCTCCCACACAAAACAATAAATTAGATTCTCCTAAATAGAATCATAAATTATATTCTCTCACACAAAACCATAAATTAGATTCTCCCATATAAAACCATAAATTATATTCTCCCACACAAAACCATAAATTAGATTCTTCCAAATAAAACCATAAATTATATTCTCTCACACAAAATCATAAATTAGATTCTCCCATATAAAACCATAAATTATATTCTCCCATATAACACCATAAATTAGACTCTCCCATATAAAACCATAAATTAGAATTTTCCCATATAAAACCATAAATTATATTATCCCACACAAAACCATAAATTAGATTCTTCTAAATAGAACCATAAATTATTTTCTTCCACACGAAACCATAAATTAGATTCTGTCAAATAGAACCATAAATTATACTCTCCTACACAAACCACATCAACACTCTTACATGCATGTCTTACAGGGTCACAACGCATACCATCACAAACACATAGTACACATGCCATACAAAAACATACTTCAACTCCGCGTCATACCATATACGAAATAATTAATAATGATAAACATAGAATACATAGCATATGAAGCACATAATGCATATAAGCACATAAAAGGCCTTAGTAACACCCTTACCTAAAATGACATCGGTCTTGGTGCACACTCCTACGCCTCCTTAAGGTTTTGACTGGTCTCAACTATTACGAGGGAAAAACTAGAAATTAGACTCCCTCTTACTAAAATTACTGTTAATTACTAACTTATTCCAAGACTAGACTTTTGATAAAGTACTCAAATAATAATAGCGAAAACACCAAAAATAATATCAATATTAATATTAACAAGAATAATAAAAATAGTAACAATAATAATAAAAAGGAATTACTCAAAAACATAGTGAAATAAGGGCTTCGACTCCTTTACCAAAATAATACTAATAATATCAATAAAATAAATAACCAAATTTATTAATAATAATAATGATGAAATAATAATAATAATAATAATAATAATAATAATAATAATAATAATAATAATAATAATAATAATAATAATAATGATGATGATGATGATGATGATGATGATGATGATGATGATGATGATGATGATGATGATGATGATGATGATGATGATGATAATGACAATAATGATAATAATAATAATAATAATGGAATAAGAATAAAATAAATTCGAAATAGGAAATAATAATAATAATAATACTTATAACATATTAATATTAATAATAGTAATAATAAGAAGAATAATAATAAAATCGAATTAAAATACAATAGGGCTTCAGCCCTCAACATAATTAATGATAAAAACATTAATACTAATAATAATAGTAATAATACATAATAATAATAATAATAATAATAATAATAGTATTTATATGTAAATATTTGAAATAAAATAATTTAAGGGTTATAAAAATAGTGAAAATGGCTGGGAGGGTCTAGGGTTCAACCTTAGGCTGGTAGGGATAAGTGGCACTAGCGGTGGTGCACAGAGGCTGCGGCGGTGGCCGAAAAAAGGAAAGAAAAGGGTAAAAGTTGCATGTTGGGAAAAAGATAGGAAGAATTAAGGTGGGAGTTAGGGTGTTTAGGGTTTCCCAAAAGGAGGGGGATAGAATAGAGGTGGTGGCGCAACCAAAGGTGGCGGCGCACGGCGGCGGCGGCGGCGGTGGCCGAATGGAGGAGAAGAAGAGAAACAGAGAAGGAGAGGGAGAAAGAGGAAAAGAAAGGTAGGGGAAGGTAGAGGACGGTCTGTAGAACAATTTGGGCAGTGAAAGAAGTGGTGGAAGTGGCGGAAGAGGTGGATATGGGCGGCGGAGCTAGAAAACAGGTTGGTCGACGGGGTTACTTCGCACAGCTGAGACAGCTTGTGCAGGACAAATCGAGGGGGATAGATGATTTGGTTAGCTAGAGGGAGGTGCAAGGAAGATTTTGGTGGCCATAGATGGTGGCGAAGTGGGCCGGAGACGGCGGACTAGGCGTCTTAAGTGGCGGCGGCGGCAAGGACGGGCATTCCTGGGTTAGGGATCAAGAGGTCGATACAGGGCCATTATGGGGGGTATTTATAGGGTTAGAAGGGATGCTAGGGTTTTGTGGATCGGAGTGGGATTAGGATTGTAGGGTTTTGGTTTCGCTGGCGATGAGGTTGGCCGGTGGGAGAAAAATTCGGGCAGGGGAATGCGCAAGAGAGAGAAAGAGCATTGCGCGATAAAAGGGAGAGTTGGATTGGTCTATGCAGTCGCCGAATCAAGGGGAAAAAAAGGGAGGAGATCGACCAGTCAAAACGGGCGAGATCGCCGGCAAAAATCTCGAACGGGCGGCGTTGTCGTAGGTCAACGATGGCTCGGAGAAGAAGAAGGAAGAAGATGGGGGGTGCTGGACCGGGTTGTTGGGAAAGAAAGAAAAGAAAAAGAAAGGCGGAAAACCGGGCCGGGCATGAGGGAGGAATACTTTAAATGAAACGCAGACTTTCAGTGGGAAATAAAGCAAAACACAGTGCATCGAGGGGTAGAAGAAGGAGGCAACGTCACGCGGCTGGGCTAGGCCAAAGGAAAGGAAAAAGGAGAAGTGGACCGTGGGAGAGGCAGCCCATATGGGGAAAAAAGGAGGAAAAAGAAAAAGAAAAAAAAGAAAGAAGAAAAGGAAAAAGAAGAAGGGAAGAAGGAAAAATAATAATATTGGGTATTTAAATTAATTAAAATATTTGATATATTTAAAAATAATAATATTTAAATAAAATAATATTTAAATCCCTTTTAGACTAAATTAAGAATTTTGAAAGGATTTCTATAAATTCCATTTTAATTAGTAAAACACCCAAATTTTCTCCAATTAAATTATTTATAAAATTCACATTAATTTGGAACTATTTTCTCCTTCTTATTTTAAATAAAATAATTTATTTAATTAATTTCTAAAATAAAACCCTTAATTAGCTAAAATACCCAAAAAATTTCTATTAAAAATTTATTTAATATTTTATTCTTAAATAGCTCTAATTAATTTTCTTTTATTTTAATAAAAAATAAATTATTTAATTAATGTTTATAATAAAACCTCATTTAAATACAATATTTAAAATTAGAAATGTTTGGCGCATTTCAATAACCCTTTAGAACCTGTTTCTAATTATCATCAAGGTTGTTCTCGAAAGGATCTAAATTACAGAATGTGTAAACTGATTTTCAACAAGCTAGACAAATCATAAATAAATTTTACCAGATCTTAACCAACTATGTAAAGCTAACAACATCAAACTATTTAAAAGAAGGACACAATCTTTAGTTATATATTTAACAAACTGCCTGAACATCAAACTATCATCAAATCGTTTAAGCTACGCATAGTAAAATCAAGTAGATATTAATAAGATAATATATATATAGTAAAACCTAGCTACCTATAATTAAACCCTAATAAATCCTATATTATTATTATTATTATTGTTATTATTATTATACACAATTATTTTTGTCTTTTTAATTTTTTACTTTTATATTTAGTATAATAAACGCTAAACCCTAACCCTAACCTTAATAAAGTATAATAAAAACTAACCTTAAACCTCATAATATAATGATCCTAAACCTAGCTAACTATAATTAAACTCTAATAAATCCATTATTATTTTTATTATTATTATTATACACAATTATTCCTCTCTATATAATTTTTCACTTTTATATTTTGTATAATAAACAATAAACCCTAACCCTAACCCTAATTAACCCTAATAAATTATAATAAAAACTAACCCTTAACCTCATAAGATAATGATCCCAAACCTAGCTAATTATAATTAAATCCTAATAAATCCTATATTATTATTATTATTATTAGTATTATACATAATTATTTCTTTCTATTTAATTTTTCACTTTTATATTTAGTATAATAAATGATAAACCTTAAACCTAACTAACCCTAATAAATTATAATAAAACCTAACCCTAAACCTCATAAAACTCTAATCCTAAACATAGCTAGCTGTAATTAAACCCTAATATATAAATCCTATATTATTATTATTATTATTATTTTTTTCTCTATTTAATTATTCACTTTTATATATTCCTTATTTTTTATATCTATTTAATCCTCATCAAATAACAATCATTAACATATGCATCTCTAATTGAAATTTTCATTTAATGATGTGCATATGTAAAATATATTTTCATTTCATTATATGATATTTCCTATATCTTGTAGCTAGTATCCTATACTTATTAATGAAAATGTATATATATATATATATAGTTTTTATGAGTGAAATTATTAATAATTTGAAGTATTTTATTTTCTAGCTTCGTATATAATTCTACACTATCATGCATGTTATATATATATATATAAGTAGAGAAAAAGTTATGAGTGGAAGAAAAAAAACATACGTAAAAGAAGTAGTGTCGAGAAAGAAAACCTGTGACGAGCAAGAGGAGAATGGCGACCATTGACAAACACGGCAGATGAAGAAGCTACAAGTGCTGGCTAGGTTTGGAAGAATGACAACATGCACATGCAAAGCCGACAATGGTAGAGGTGTGGTGGAGAGTTGGCGGTGCGAGGGTTTCCCTTACTTGAGAGGAGCCGGAGTGGTGGTGCATAGTGTAGTGGTGCAAGGGTTTGCAAGAGAAGGAGAGTAAGAGAGGGAAGGTGCAGAGAGTCTGAAAATTTTGGCACAAAACAGAACTGAACAAAATAAAAGTTGGATTTGGGGTCTTAGTAACGATTCTTGTAGGAACCGTTATTAAAACTTTGAGACTTGTATGAACTATTATTAAAACATCTTTTAATAATGATTTTACTTGAACAATTATTAAAACATCTGTGCAAATTTTAATTTAAAAACTGTTTTAAACTATAATTGTTATTAAAACTATCCTACTTATTAATTTTCACACATTTGACAATAGTTTCTAAACCACTGTTATTAATGTCCCGTTATTATTTCTCCTTTTCGTAGTAGTATTTGTAGTAATTATTCTTGCTAATGACACAAAGCTAAAGCTTATATACGAGGCTATTAGGAAATATCTATGCATAATTCCTCATACAAATGGGTAATTGAGCTCACATACGTAAGCCTATAGACAACAAGGCCATTGGCAAAGCACTATACATAAGTCCTTAGCTTACCTGACCACTACATGCAAGGCTACTTGGTAATGTTATCACTATTCCCCATATCCACTTTTAGCAACCAATCCCTACTCTACTCACCCATTGTTATAGCTTCCTTTGGGATTGACTCACCCCCATGCATGTTTATTATACTAATTTCAATAGTATATACAAAATTAAAAAAATATACCTAGACTATATAATATTAATAATTATGCTCATACATGGTACTTTTATGACAAACACCTTTTTTCATACTTAGCATTAATCATTACTTATCATGCATATTTATTAGTAGATTTATCATTGCATAATCATAATTACTAAAATATCCTTAGACCATGTTATATCAAAATTAACTCCCAACATAAGTTACTAATACCACCAACCGTTGTTTTCATACTTAGTACCGATTATTATTTATCGCACATATTTATTTGGATAACCACCAATACAAAATTAAAATTTCAAAGTGCCCCTATTCCATATAATGTCAATATTCATGCCCACACATGTGTTACTAATACCCCACAAATCCCTATTTTCATACTTAGCATCAATCATTACTAATCATGCATATTTATTAGGATAACCACCACTACACATTCAAAATTACCAAAGTACCCCTAGGCCATATAATATCAATATTCATGCCCAAATATGTGTTACTAATACCACAAACTCCTATTTACATACTTAGTGCCAATTAGTACTCATCATGCATATTTATTAGGATAACCTCCATTGTTCATTCAAAGTTAGCAAAATCCGTCTATGCCATGTAAGTTTTCTATTCATGATGGAACTTGTATTTTTGATGCCACAACCTCCTATTCTCATTCTCGACCACACATAATAAGCCTGCATATTTATTGGAATGATCACCATCATACATTTAAATTACCAAAATAACCCTAGACTATAAAATATTGATATTTATTCTAAATAATGTGTTTATGATACACCAAACTCCTATTTCCATTCTTAGCAATATTTATATCACATTAGGCATCCTGGTAAGGTTTGAATATCACGGTGTGTCAAATTAACCAAATTATCCTCAGGGCTTATTGTAATAATATTTTTACTACACGTGTCCATACATTCTTAACCTAAAATTTTATATACATATAACTTACATCATCACTTCCCAACATCCAACCCTTTCTTAATCACCCTTTCACACACATAACATCTTACACAAGATAACATGTCCATTTTCCTAGATAACACTAATAGTCATGGAATTATTTAATGCACATCATATCTACACAAATTTCATGTTAGAAATCCTAATGTCCTAGCATATGATATCTAAAAATTTTAGTGGGGTATATAGGTTACATGATTTCCACTAAAAATAAAATTTACCAATAACTAGTTAAAAATAGCTTAGGCTTCATTAATAAAATTTTATACCTAAAAATAATATTGTAAATACCATATTAATATTAGATAAATGAAATAATGATTCTTATTAAAGATATTTATTAAATATAAAGTTACCAAACTACCCTTATACCTTAAATATTATCCGCAAAATATAATAAATACATAGCATGGCTTACGTTACATGTGTAGTGTGAGCCATGCAGAATTAGATGAAATGGAAGGGGGAGAAAGGTAGCTCGGGTAAGATTTTTTAAATGGTGGTGGAAGGTGCTAGTTTTAGGTTTTGGGTGGAAGAGGTGGGGAAGGAGGCGGTTGGTGATTGGAGTATGTTGTGTAATTGGCTCAAAGGCAATAGAGGTGGTGGTGCAAGCTATAGGGAGAGTGGTGGAGAGAAGGGTAAGGGAAGGAAGAAAAAGGGGAAGAAGAGGAAGGAGAGAGGGCAAGTGGTGTTGGGTTGCTACGAGTGATGATGAAGGAGGTGGATGGTAGTTGTGGCTGGGGGCAAGTAGCTAGGAGGAGTTGCAGTGGTGGAGGAAATGGAGGGGAGAAAGATAGTTGAAGGTAGGTATTGTTGTATAGGGGTGTCAAAGGGGAGAGAAGGAGAGAAGGTAGGGCCATAGGGGAGGCTGCTGCATTAGGTACTTGGGGTTGTGTAGGGAGCTGCGAGGTGGAGGCATTGGCCATAGCTATGGTGGAGGAGGGGGTTGTGCAGGGAGAATGGACGCTGGTAGGGGATATCGACAAGAACTATCATAGTGGAAAATGAAGGAGAGATAAGGTGGTATAGGAGGAGGAGGATGAAGGGAAGGGAGGAGAAAGAGTGGTGGCTGAAGGTGGAGGCTAGGTTGGTGGTGGAAGCACTAGAGGTGGCTATAGATGAGGTGATGGGGGAAAATAGCGGCAGGGAGAAGAAGGTAAACGGAAGAAGTGAAAGTCGGGGGGAGACCAAATCACGAGGGATAAGAGAGGGAGGGAAGAAGAGAAGAAGAAGAGGAGGAGGAAGAGATAGTGGTTTGGTGTGCGAGGTAGGTGGCAGTGCAGGGAATAATAGGTATTGTAGGTGTGGAAGGGGAAAAAGATAGAAGAAAAAGGGCATGCGGGGAACAAGATAAGGGTAGCTGCAGGGCTAGAAAAGGAAACAAAAGGGACGATTAAAGGGTGGTGGTGTAGAGTTTTTAGATGGGAAGTGGTAGTAGCGTCGTTGGTGTATAGAGTGCAGGATGGGACTAAGAGAAGGGTGAGGTGTGCGCAATGTGGGGGAAAGTCTAACGCATTTTTGGTTGAGCATAGGTGGGGAAATAAGGGGTGGGGGAAAGCTGGGCCGCATGGGAAAGAAGAAAGGAGAGGGAAGGTTGGGTGGCATAGTGAAAGAAGGAAGGAGAGGGAAGTGAGTTGGTCACACGAGAGAGAAGAGAAGAAGATAAGAAGGAGGAGTGAGGTTGGGTCAGCTTGAGGGAAAAGAAAAGAAGAAGGGGGGAAATGATTCGGGTTAACCCAAGGGAAGAAGGAGGAAGGAAAGAGAAGAAAGAAATGGAAGAAAAGGAAGAGAAAGGAAAAAGAGAAAAGGAAAAGAAGAAAAAGAAAAGGAAAATAGATTTAGGATTAGGACTAGAAATTAGATTAAAATTGGACTAGTGGAAAAATATTATATTAATTTATCAAAATATTAGGGTATTAATTTAAGAAAATAATTTTGGTAAGATAAAATGTTAAACGTAATTATAATAATTTACGAAATAATTTTATCTATTTTTATAAGTTAAAGGTTCACAAAGATAATTAAATTGATATTTTAAAGATTAAAATTTTCCAATGAAAAGCTTAAGCATCCAAATTTTTGTTTATACAAATTTTGGGTGTTACACCTTTCTTCCACTCTCTCCTAGCAAAACTAGGCTGCCTAAACTATTTGTTGAAGAAGCATATAGTGCAGTACCATAAGGTGCCCAAAGATATTATGTCAGACTAAGATTTTAGATTCTTATCACACTTGTAGTAGAAGTTGCAAGTAACTTTCGGGGCACATTTGAAGGTGAGTACTACTTTTCATCTAGGTACAGATGGTCATATTGAGCATACTATTCAAACCTTAGAGGATATACTTCGGGCATGCGTACTAGAGTTTCAGGGTAGTTAGGAGGATTGTCTGGACTTGGTAGAGTTCTCTTACAACAACAATCATCATGCCAGCATAGGGATGTGACCTTTAAAGGCACTTTATGGATGGAAACACCATAATACCTTGTGTTGGAGCAACTCGAGTGAGACAATCGTTTTGAGAATAAAGATGGTAGAGGACACTACCAAGCAGATTCAAGATTGGATGAACATAACCTAGGATGGATAGAAAAGTTATGTAGATCTATAGAGACAGGTAGATAGGTTTGAGGTTGGTAATTGAGTTCTTTTGAAATTTTTTCCCACTAATGGAGTGAAGCATCTCGTTTAGAAGGGAAAAATTAATCTAAGGTATGTTAGGTCATATAAGATTTTAGATTGGGTTGGAGAGGTTCCTTATCATCCTGCCTTGTTGAGATTTTACATGAGCATAACATTTTCCACATCTCTCAATTGAGGAGGTACATAGTAAATTCATCACACATCAATCAACCAGAGTAGATGGAGCTAGAAGAGGCATTACCTTATGAGGAGTGACCACTAAGGATTCTTGATACCAGGACTCAAGAGGCATGTTTAAAGGTCATTCTACTAGTGAAGGTCTTGAGGTCACATCATAGAGTGGAGGAGGCCAGTTGGGAGTCTGAGGATGTGATCAAGAAAAAGTATCCAAAGTTGTTCATATAGGTGTATTGCACAGGTAAGGTTGTCTCTTTTAAGGGGATGGTACCTTTCTCTCGTGTGCTAACCGTCGGTTCTTATTTTTCCTTTTGGTTGATGGATAAGGATTTTTTTTATGTTTTGAGCTTATAACAATGTTTCATTTGTGGAATTTGGGGATGAAGTCTCTTTTAAGGGGTAATCTCTTTTAAATTTAAGTTGATATAAAATAAGTTAGTTTTGGTTTTTGAAAGTGCTTTAAATACTAATAAAGATGTGAATTTTAGGGGTACTGAATGACTGGTTTACAAAAATGATTGACTAACATTCTTAGGAATTGATAATTTTATTCTCAATAAATCCATTAATTGGTTTGCTCAAACTAGTCGATTAGTTATCCTGCCATTTCATATCCTTTTTTTTTAACTTTATTTGAAACTCTTTTAGATGTTTATGAAAGCTTCTAATTAGTATCTATTTGTGCTAATGAGTATATTTTGGTGCTTTGGGATTTTTTTTAATTACTTAGATCCTTCTATGATTGTATTTAACTAAATTTGGCCAAAAAAGACTTTTTGAGACATACCTCACCTTCTCTCATCTCCCTCACCATCCTCTCTCTTCTAGTAGTTGGGTTACATGTTTGACTTCGTGTATCCCTTCCCTAGCTCACCAACTTTCTTCTAAGTCTCTTCTTGACCGCACTCATCCCCCTTTACCTCACCAATTATTTCTCATATACTTGATTTTCCATACTCAACCATACCAGTCTTGTCTTCTCTCTCTCTCTCTCTCTCTTATAGATGTAAACCAACTTTCCCTCCTATACACTCCATTTATTATTCATTTCACTTCTTAAACATGCACATGCTCATTGTCTCCCTTTTCCTTGTGAGAATGTTCCTAAGTGTTGAAATTTTTTACTTTCTCCCCTTTATCTTTTCTATAAGGAAATAGAGGCTTGCCTCTTATTTTATTTCCTTCCCTTATCAAATTATTGTCCCTTATTTTTTCTTCTAATCTTGCCTTTAGTTTTTCCTTGTTTCTCTTAAGTAAGGATTAAAGTTTATGAAAGGTTGAAGATTCTAGCTTTATTTTCCTGGAACTCTATTTCTGAAAAAAGGTTGAGTTACCTTTTTTTATTCTTCATCTTATTCCAATTTTCATTGATTTTAATGGAGTTTTAAAAATGAGTTTTAAGGGTTTTTAATTTTAATTCTCTGAGGAATTGAGGTTCTTCTAGATTTCCATTAAGAAGGAGTTTTATGATGGGTAAATTAATTCACGGTAAGGCATTCTTATCTTCAGTATGAATATGGTTTTATTTTGCTTAATGTGCTTCCATATTATTGGTGTGTTTTGTGTTTAGCATGCACTAATTGTATTCTTGAATTTGAGCATATAGTAGAGTTTCTTTCTAAAATTAAGCATGACTAGTTTCTCTAATTTTATACATGATTTGGTAGTCTGAGTATGATTTCATTTCTATGTGTGTAGCAAATATTTTTATGTTTTATTACATAGAAGCATGATAGGAATAATATGATAAAATTTGGTGAACTTTTTGTGTGTATCGTAGATTTCAATGTTATTTTACCCACCCCAGTCCCTTAGTTTGTTAAACCCATTGACTAATTGTGTGGATAATATAATGATTTAGAAATTTTGATCGATTAGTTGTGATATAAATTGATTAGTTCAATGAACCACTCGACTAGTTTCTATGAATAGTTAATTGGATCATCAAACCCATCAATTGGTGGGCCTCTGACTAAAGTGGTTTGGTCTCCTTTTAGACCTATCGACTAGTTGGACCAACCCCATTGACTAGTTATAGATAAATAGTATATTGGTGATACCAACCAATTGACTTATCCGCTGGTGTTAATTTTTGTTCAGGTTTAGTATGACCATACAAGATGAGTGGCCCCAACTACTGATCGACTAGTCCATCTTTATGCAACCTGTATTTTTATTAATTATTGTTCTTCTTTTTAGCCTTTTATGTTAATAGCTCCATGTAATTAAAAAATTTAAATTATTCTTTCAATCATGTCTACCCTAGATTTAATAAGAATGATAATGGTGATATCTGGGACTTGAATTGGTTATGTTTGGTGTCATATCTAAATACCCAACTGGTGGCTTTTATATCTTCTTATGTGTTTGGTGTTATTACTTTAAAAGACCCAATTTGGTTAATAATGAAATTTAATTTTGTTTGGTGTTATCACTAGGAAACACTCAATTGTACGTTTGTGAAGTTAATTTGTGATTTGTGGTATCACTTGAAAATTAATAATAATGGAATAAGATTTTGTTCCATTCACTCAAACTCTCGGGGTAGATGGTTGGGAGTTATTGGGTAAGTTTCTATATGGTTTATATTTTCACTTAGTACATGTTCCCTTATTTATTGGGTTGCAAACAATAGAGGGTATGCACATATCTTTGACTTATAGGGGTACATTATGGTAAGCTAAGATGGCATCAGTGTTGAGTTTGGGGTGGTAAGGTATCCCAGCACAAGCTACCTAACAATTTGTATTATCCATTACTTAAATGGGTGTGGTATCCTAACTTTTTAGCCCTCATGATGGAGGAATTCAAGGTGTGGAAGGTGATGTTTCCTAGTGCAAGACCCCTTGAAGAAGGGGGATAAGGATGATTCTGGATGAAAAAATTTAAATTTATGAACTACAAATTCAAGCACTTGCATTAATCAGCTAAGGTCACCACCCTTAGTATAACTATTGCAAGATTTTGTAAAAACTCAACTCTTCCTTCACTTAGAAGTAGTTGAATGCAAGAGGATTTTTTTCTCAACCAAAGAGATTTTCCCTTGCCTTGCATACCTTCTACTTTTTCAACTAGGAACATCGACCCATGTTACATGTGCGAGCTCCCTTCATAGTTGAGACTATGAGATTAGCTATTCTCCAAGACACTAATTAGCTAGTTGATTGAGTGTTGAAAATTAGACTCAACCCCTATCATACTTTGATTGATATTATACCCTATTATAAGGTTAAGGAAACACTAAGTACAAAATAGTAAAGTTAAACATCTAGCTTTAACTATGCTAGGATAAATAAAGTAAACCTCTTAACTAATCCAATTGGTAGACATGCTGATTATTGTTATTCATGTAGTTTGTTGCTTGTTCCCGATTTTAAGCTAATATTAAGGGCTTGATTATATCATAATGATCTTCCTAAAGTCCATAAATCCTGCACACATGTTAGAGTTCTAATAGGTGAGAAATGGTTGAGATGATGGTGTGTGGAAATGATGGAGATGTGCAAACATATGGTTCCATTTAGGAGACATGTTGGAGCCATAGTTTGGAATGTCTAGGTGACCCATGTTGGAGATAGAAGTGATCCATGTACATGTAAAAGTGTGTGGTTTGGGTTGGCTTACATGATTATTGATAGTCTAATTAATTATTAACCTAAATGAGTAAAGTTTTGAACTCCTTTACTTTTGAAAAATTAATAATTAGATTATCTTTTTTTTTTGGTTATGTTGGGATAATCTTGCATTAGCTTTATGATATCCTACATTTTTCGTATTTTATCTGCATATGGGGATGATAGCAAGTGGATGCATTCGAGCTTCTACAAGTTAATACTAGAAATACTACGTAACTATTTTGTTCAATGATCAGTTGCTATCCTTATATTAAATATGTCCTCTAATCCTTTTATCCCATTATTGTTATTCAATTATCTTATTAATTGATATTTTGTTCTCTCTATTATTAGTAACTAGTTTTTATTAAATTAACTACTGAGGGAACTTATATGGTAATTGAAATTAGAAATTAGATTATAGTCTTCATGTGATTGATTCCTACTCACTACTTACTATTTGTGTGTTTTTTCATGTTCTAATTTGACATGTCTATAATAGCACACCAAGCATGCATGGGATTTCTGAGGGAGCACTCATGATGATGCAAAGGAGGGTGCAAAACCATGTTAGGGAGGTACATAGACTATGTAAGAGTCAATCAAAAAGCAAGGGCATTCAGGGGAGGGAAAAAGTGATGATTAGGAAAATAAGAAAGGAGGAAGAAGGATTTAGTTGTGGGTGGTAGTTGCTAGTGATGGGGTTGGTTATGATGGAAGTTGATAATGGTGGAGTTAGCAATGGTGAGTGGGGTGCTAGTAGGCAATAAAGAGAAAGAGACCAAGAAGATGTGAGTAAAAGGGAAATGATTGGGGTGTGATGGGATTTTTGAATGAAAATTAATGGAAGGAAAAGTGAGGAGAAGAGGTTTATATATATATGTTTGTGTGTGTGTGTGTAGAGTGAGGTGGGTTCCTAATGGAAAAAGGTTTAAGGTTGTTTAGATATGGATTTGGCACAAGTTTCTTTCTTCAACAAAAAAATGAGGTTTGTATGGCTGTAGGGTAGGTTGGCGTAGGCTCAGTTGCAAAGAATAGATGAGGTGAAGGGATGGTTATGGATAGGAAGGGACGATAAATGGAGGCGATATGAGGAGGGGATGCATGGCTCAAAAAATGAAAGATGGTAAAATGATTGAGATAGGAGGAGAAGGGAAAGAATTTTTTTTTAAAAATAAAGGAAAGGAAAAGAGAAAGAGGAGAAAGAGAAAGGAAAAAAATAATTAAACTTTATGGTTAAGATTAGAATTAGGTGTAAATTTAAGATTAGGGTATTAAGGTAAAATGAATCTATCTAACATTCATGGTTAGGGTTAGGTTAAAGTATTAATAACCCTAAATTAGGATTAAGTTAAAATATTAATTAATTAGGATTAGATAAAATTTAGGATATTAGAAGCAGCCACTATTTAGAAACCATAAGTTTCTTCCTCTCACCTATCTCCACAAAACATTATTAGTTTTTGATTTACCCAAACTAGTTTGGGTCATAAAGGATTAGTAACACTGTATGCCAAGCCTTTTCTAGTCCATATGGTTCCCATGTATTAAAAGCTTCTATTTAGAGCCCTTATTTTATTTAAGTAATAAATTCTAGTATGACCAAAATTACCATAATGAATACAGATCTTTTATTCATTTAATTAAACATATTTTCTTTTCCTAAAATTTAGTCTTGTTGGTTTGTTTTCTTCTATTTAACCTACACCTTGTTTGTGGTAATTATTTCTTTTCATAGTCATATTCTCAACACAATTCTTATATTTCAATAAACATTGGTTGTTAATCCATCTCTTCTCAAGTTTAGCATTTTTGATAGTTATTCTCTTTAGGTTCTTCTTGAGTTCCACAATTTAGTTTCATCATTCAGGCTCTCTTAGAGTTTTTTGTTAAAATATTCTTATTTTCTTATAAACACAATGAAGTTTTGATTGTCTAAGATTAATTTAGATATATTATCTTCTAATTTCCAATTCTCACCTTTCGTTTTCTTTTTATTGCTCATAGTGAGAGTTTGTGTTATCAGCTTATTCATTTTACTTCTTTTAGTCTACATATACTTCATTATAGCTTTCAAGTAAATGATCAAATATCTCTAGAATTTTATGTTTAGGAGAAATACCAAGCTTAGTTCTAAGTTCAATCCATCAACTTCATTTCTCTCTTCATTGGTTTTCTCCAATTGCCAATAGATAAATAGTTATAACTTAACTTTCAAAGTTGGTGCTCCCTTCTTTCTTGCTTTGATTCTTGCTTATAAACACTATCCTATTGGTCCTTTAGTTCTTCATTAGTTTCATCATTGCCCCATGCAACCACCAGCACAATAATTTTCTAATCCCTATTTTTTGGACCCTTTATATTCTGATTTTTTCATCATCATATTAAGGAAAGTATTAATTTGGTGGCCTAGCTTGTTACACTTGAAACACTCGTTAGAAGAAATTTTACCTTAATACTAGAAATGGACTTGCCTTGGTTCCGTCTAATGTTTCCATTTATGAAAAATTATCTAAACATTCTAATTACTAGTCCAAACTCCACTTCACTACAATCTAGTCCTTTATCTTGCTAAACTAATATAAGTGCTAAGTTTTTTTTTTGAGTTTTATGAAATTTGAAGAGTTCCACATAATTAATTAATGATCCATTATGGAGAATCTGATCAGGTTTTCGTCTCCTAGATTACATTTCAATTTTGGCTTTTATTCCAATGGTAAAATTTTAAGTCTCTTCGTAATTTTTTTTAAATAACAGTTAATTTATAACTAAGATAACTCATTTATAATCATAATAAATTTGGTTACCATGTCCTACATTGTCTCCTTATAAAGCATCTTATATGATTTATACTTTTGAATAAGAATATCTATTTTACATTGATTAACCTTATTAGTTCCTTCATGATAAACATTTAGTGTGTCCTAAATTTCCTTTCCCATCTTGCATGCTCATTTTGACCTAAAGAGCACCAAAGGATCTTCATTACACAAGCATTATTTTCCATTTCTTAAAATTATTCTTAAGTATATTCTTAGTTATTCTTCACTTCTATCATTCCATCAATGATAGTCTCAATCTTGAAAGGACCATGTGCTACCATATTACAAACTTGATATTCTCCAAATTACAGGAAAAACTCCATCTTTTTCTTCCACAATTTATAGTGAAGCCCATTGAACATAGGCGATCTAATTATGGATTGGCTTTCATGCATCCCTTCAAGTATGCTCATATTTTTCCCTCTAAGGCGTAAGATCTTGGAGAATACCTCCTCAAATACTAATTCTAAGATTTAGTGCATGATAAATACTCAATTGAGTATTTGGAATATTTTAATTCTCAAACTTTATGAAGATAAAATTTTTAAATACTTTTGAAGATATTGAGTGAAACTCAATATAAACTCGGATATGAAGTAATTTGATTAGTTTACATGTGGAAATCTTCTTTTCTGTACTTAGTTCCATATATAGTTCCATCACACATTGTAGGATTATGAGTGAGAAAATAGAATGTAAATGACACAAGATATTACATGGTTCCTCCAATTAAGAGATAATCCTCTCTTAAGTAACATACATCCACAGTCCTAAATCTACCTCTTTATTTCTCACAATAACTTAGATAAATCAAGTCCAAAATGTTTGAAACTCTTCGAGCATGTACAACCCAACCCTTGGCTATGAAACACACACCCTACTCTACATGACAATCTCTTCCTTAACTCCATGATGAAATGCACTATTTTAAACTTTTAAACTTGCCAAGTGATCTCTACAAAGTGATTAGTAAGAATTATAACTAGATAAATATAAATAGTTGACAAAACTTAAAAGGAAACACATCAACTTAGTATTACAATTAAGAACCATTTTCTTAAACCATATAAAATAATACATAATATTCTAAATCTTTTCTAGTCTCAAAACAAATGTGTTCTTCCATTTTTTTTCCTTTCTCTAGATTGTCTCACTTTTGTTATTCACATACTTAGTTAAATAGATGAACAAAACAAAGTTGTTTAGTTAAAAAATGTCAACAAACTCTAGTTCCATGGTTATTTTTCTTTAAGAGATTTGGTCAACATGTTTACACATAGACTCTTAGATAAACAAAATTCTAATTAGTGAAACATATTAATCAATTTGGAAATAGAATTTAGATATAATTAAAGTAAGTTTTCCACAAAAATATTTAATAAAATTAGTTAAAAAATCCAATGAAAAACTCTTTCTTAGAAATTTCCAACCACTGAGTTCTCTAATTTTTAATAAAGAATTTTTACCTAAAATCTACATCATAAAACCAAAAATAAGATTAGATATATCCTCAAGATATTATCAAAACAAACTTGATAAAACACCATTAAATATAATGTAATTTTATCTTCTATTTTTTCCAATACCAACTGATTTAATATATAGTGAACTTAGCAAGGACCTCAGCTAAGTTTCCTCTTAAAACACTTTTTGTTCAAAAATCAATTGTTTTAAGATCTTCTTGCATTACTCTAGCTCATTCATTAACTCCTCATGTGAGTACATTCAATATATTTTTGAAAAAACTTAAACCTTACAAAAAAATTTACACTAGGAACATAATGAAAATCATCCTTTTTTGTTATCGTCAAAATGCGGCGCTCAATAGCATCCATATTAATCATAAATTAGGTGATCAACCAAACCATATCATTAACACGTTGAGTGTAAGAAGCTAATATTATCAACACTCTCCCCTTTCATCTAAAGGGAGAAAGGTAGCTAACCTCATGGATACTTTCATATCCAGGGTAAAAAGAACCTAGACTATTAATAAATTTCTAATTCTTATGTAGACATACCCCTTATAAGCCAATAGATTAGCCAGATAGAGTATATTAGAAACCTCTAATTCCTTTTTAACAAGGTAATTAATTTCAATACTTTCAAATTACTTTGTCTTAACTCACGTGTTCTTCAAATTTTAGCATTGATATATTACTAACACCTTAATTAACATTTAACACATATCAAAAGCATTACCTAAATTAATCAGGTCATTATACTTCCACTTTCATTATCAGTAGTTTATTATGAGGTAAGTCTCTTAACATGATGCAGGTTTATTATGAATTTATTCTAATAATTTATAATCTACAATCACTTATAGTGTATTAATAATAAAGTATTTAATATGATATAGGAGTAAGGTAAGATATAGGCATATTCATTTAATATATAAACGAATCTTTCATAAGGTAAAAGACCATACTATCCTTATAAACCCTAATTTCACAAATATACCATAACTTCATCAATAAGGCTCTCCAACTCACAAAATTTAACATCTTAACCTAAAGTAACATTAGAAACATCATATCCAAAACTCATAACTTAAATCCAAAATTCACAAATAAAATACTAATTTTATGCTTTTCGTTATTTTTTCCACGTTATGTCATTTAAAATCATACCTTATGCTACTCATAATTTATCAAGGTAATAAAACAATCATCATACTCATATTTTAGCCCATATATTATCTCTACAACACCTAAATTTCTAGGTTGGAAAAAAAGACCAAAATGCCATTAGTTCTCCTAAACATATCAAATTTTATTATTTTCATAACTTAAGTCATCCTTAACAAAGATTAATATTTCATATCTCAAATTTATTTTAAGAATCCCAAGGAACACAATGACATATTTATTTTCTTCAAAATCTTACAAAAGGACCCTATCAACCCTATGGATGAAACACCATATAAAATTTTCCTAATTCTAAAAGTCTCCAAATCTGACTAATTTTACACACATCATTTACATTATTATTAACTTACCAAAATTAAAACATTCTACAACAAAAAAAGGGGCATATGACCAAGACCTCCCCATGTTCTACAAACACTAAATCTTTGTAATTCAACATCACACACTGATTACCATACTAAACATATTTCAATATACTCATCCCAAGATTTAAAAATGTAACATAATCAACCATCATGCTTAGGCTTTTATAACAAAGCCTATCAATGCACAAACTATCACAACATCTCATATAATCACTAAACCATAAAATCATGAATTTAACTAAATAAATCGTAGATGTAAATTTAAGATGAAGCCTTCAATGATTTATATGATGAAATATAAAAAAGCACACAATTGAACATATATATATATATATATAAATCCCTAAACTATAGATATCTATTCCATACTAAAGCTACCCTAATCTCTTAGAACAAAATATTCCTAGAATCTTCTTTCCATCCTTTAATCATCTAAAATAATAATAAAAAAATTAGACAAAGGGAAAGGTATAGTGAGAATATAATAGAAAAGATTAAAAGAGATGATAATAAACCCTTACAATTCAAAAATGGGAGCTTGACAAACATGTACTAATCTTTAACCTTAACTCTCTTTTACCTAAATGAAAAGACTAAAAGGTTAAACTTAAAATTTTAGGAGAAAGAAGATGAAGTAGAAGTAATAAAACAAATAGAAGAGGGGCTTGACACTAAAGTGGTAGCCAAGAATAACCACAACTAAGAAAATATAAGAGGAGAAAAGAGAGTTCGATGAAAGAAAATGAAAAAATATCAAAAGGAATATTATAGGGTGTGAACAATGGGCTATAGAGAGAGAGAGAGTGGGGGAAGAATCATATAAAAGGGTTTCTAAAATAACCCAAAACCCTAATTTAGGAAATTATGGCAAATAAGGATTCATTAGGGAAATTAATTTAATAAATTATTTTTATTAAAATAAGAGGGAATTAATTAAGGCAAATATAGGAGAAATTAATAAATAATTTAAATAGGAATATTTGAGTATTTTTGCTAATTAATATGTAATTTAGGAAAAATCTTTCAAAAACCCTAAATTAACCTAAAAAGAGAAATTACTTATTATTTTAATATTAGTATTTTTTTTATATCTCAAAATACCTAAAATATATTAATTAACCCCAAACCCACCTTTTTCCTCTTTCTTTTTTTCTTTTTCCTCTCTTCTTCATTTTCTTTCCTTTTTTCTTCTCTTCCTTCTTCCTTTCTTTTTCTCCTTTTCCGCTTGACCTAAGCCAGCTTGCTTGTGGCCCAGTCTCCCTTTCCCTCCAACACGGCCCAAGCCCGCGTCGTCTTTTTTCTTTCTTCTTCTCCCGACCAGTCCTACTTTTTCCTTTCTTTCATCTTTTCTCCTAGACCGCTGGTCCAACCCCTTCCCCTTTCTTTTTCGTCATCTTCTTCCTCGTGCCGCCTACAACTCCCTCGATCGGCACCGAGATTTCTGCCACCGATCAAGCTGGTTGACCTACTGGTCTCCCACTCTCTTCCCCATCCTCTTCCTTGTCTTTTCATCATGGCCATCCATCCCCTCTCTTTTGTGTGCCATCCCCTTTTTCCCTATCAAAAATGGCCTATGAAGGTACACCTGCGCTGGCTAACCTTTGCCGGTCGGTGCCCCATAACCCTCTCCCCCTACTTTCCCGCTCCCCTTTGTCATTTTCCCTTCCAATCGATCCATATATAACCTCGAAGGTATCCATAATCGGGTTTTGATTTTGGAAGCCTAGAAATCCGACCTCACACCATCGCCCAAATAGACTGCCGTTTCTCCACCGTCGGTCGTCACTCCGCCCACTCTGGCCACCAAGACGTTCCCTACACCACCATCTACAAAATTGAGCCATCCTTCTTCCTTACCTTGCCCTGCATGAGCCACCCTAGCCATACAAAGTTTACCCCCCGAATAGCCCACTTCGACTCTACGCCGCCTCTCATGCCACCATCTGCCACCGATTTTGCCACCTATAATGCCACCTCTACCCCCCAAAACAACTAGGGGACCATAATCTACCTCCCCACACCTCCATATTCCCCTACTTCCCTCTCCTATAGCCTCTACACCCATCTCTCCACCTCTCTTCCTCCTCCACTACCTCCGCCGGCGGCTCCACCACCAAGCCTAGGTGGTATTCAAATTTCCTACCCCTTAAACCTTTTTTATATAGGTGGTAATGATTTTTAATAATAATAGTTTTATTAATAACTATTATTATTAGTTTTATTATTATTATTATTATTGTTATTATTGTTATTATTATTATTGTTGTTGTTGTTGTTGTTGTTATTATTACTACTACTATTATCATTATTTTGTTACTAATAATATTAATTCTAACTGTGGCCATTATAGTACTATTACCCCCTTTCATGCTTAACATTATTATTATTATTATCTTTATTATTGTTATTATTAACATTATCATTACCATTATTATTATTATTATTATTATTATTATTATTATTATTATTATTATCATTTCTAGCATTATTATTATCATCATCATCATCATCATCATCATTATGCTATTACACTTGACCATATTATCACAAGGATACTACTATTATGATTTCTAGAACCTTATTAGCATTATTATCAAGATTGAAACTATTATCACTATTACTATTATTATTATTATTATTATTATTATTATTATTATTATTATTATTATTATTATTATTATTATTATAATTAGTATCATTGCAAAAACTAACAATAAAATTATTATTATTAGTAATATTGAAACCATTACTTTTAATACTATGAATATTACTGAGACTTGCTTTTCTTAGTAGTGGCATGATTAATTATTTTGAGAATAATAACCCTAATTTTAATTATAAAACTATTATTATCATTATTAGCCTTAATAGTAGGCCATAATAGGGGTAACATAGGAAATTATGGTAATTTTGGTAAGAGGGAGATTAACCCATAGTATTTCCTTCTTATAGGTGAATCAAGTCAAAACCCTAAAGAGGTGTAGGAGCGTGCTCCAAGCTTGACAACGTTTTAGGTAAGGGTGTAGCTAAGGCCACATATGTGTTATGTGTCTTAAATGCCTTGGATGTCTTGTATAATTATATTTCGTGTTCTATGTACTATTATCTTAATTGTTTTATGTGTAGTGCGGCTTGGAATAGAGGTATGTTCATGTGCTCTCTTGTGGTATATGCTAATATGGATATGTTGTAAGTTGTGACGTGATGTGATGTGGCCCTTAGGACATGCATACTAGGGTATTTAATGTGGTGATGTGGGATGGAGGCATGAAAAATAAAAATGGGAAAATAAGATTATAACACCCCCAAATTTACTATTGAAAAATTTCATTTTAATAAAAAGGTTTCACAAAAGCGAAATGACAAAACCGTAACCTTGAGGGCATTACTGCAACACTTAGTACCAAATCGGTTCACTCCTACCATTCCAATACTAAGTGCTAAGGCTAAAAAATGTTAACATCAACCACAAGTCATTAATAAAAACACAAGGCATTAAATAAAAAGTAAGTCATGCAGAAATCAGAGTGCGGTTTAGAATTACAATCCAAAGAGTAAATGACTAGAGTTTTCAAAACATAAAATACCATACAACATCACATAACTAGAATAAAGTGAAACATGGTAAGATGAGAGGGAAAACAGAGTCTGGCCAAGTCGCTCTTGATCCCCAAGTCAGATTTGGGCTCAACTCTCGGCGTCGCCCAATGCCTTGTAGGTGTCTTAGGCATCGAAGATGTCGTCCCCTACCTGCACAAAATTAGAAGGGTCTTCTGCTCGTGGGAATGAGCAGCACCCATGAAATGGGTGATCAATACGCTACGTACTGAGTAAGGTAACAGATGCAACTAAGGCCGACATACAAAACATACAACTTAACATGCATGACGTGGTCATATAGACAACATACAGTAACACAGATAATGAAGGATAACTATAGTCTAGTTAGACTTATTCTTTAGATCTCTAGTAAATATAGTCGATTCACACCATCATCTATGTTAATCCACGCGAGTGCGGGAACCCCACTATTACAGCCAGTGGATCGGGTCACTTACAGGGCAGAACACACCTAATCACTATTTTTGCCGGTGGATCAGTCTCTAGGGCAGAACGCTCTTGGCCACTATTATGCTAGTGGATCGGTTTGGGCCCAGCTCAACAATCTTACTCTTTAAGTGATTAGTATCTTATTCGTGTCTTATTGGATTAAGCTTTTCACCCTTGATATGCATGTCAACAACCTTCTACTCCTATTCTCCCAAGGGGGCTCATCCCATATCTTGAGACTCTTGCGCCCCTTATCACGCCTCATCATCCATTTCCCCGTACTCTTACACATAATGGAAAACATTTCCTAAGGGTGTGGGTTAAGGCCCAACACCTTATGACATCCAACTCCAACTACTATCACCCTATAGGGTTTCCCTCAAAAACCCTAATTGGACCTATGTGGCCCAATCTTTCTCTCACTTACACTACCATTACTCCATTCATCGCCCCACACCTTATCTTATTTAAATCCAATCCCAAATTATATCGCTTTACCACTTAATTCCACATGTGACTGGAAAACCCTAGTTGGCCACTTCAACCCTAGTACCTTTATTCCCCCACAAGTAATCTCTCTTTCTTTCACCCAAAACCTCTTCTTTCCCAAGGAACCCATACTCAACCCTTATAAAATAAATTCCCACTTTTAACTCGTACTCTACTCTCCATTGATTATTTTTACTTCCACATATTTTTCCAGATTAGTGCTTCCTCTCAAAACCCTAATCGAGTCCCTTATGCACCCTTACACCAACCTACGTACTAATTTTCGTCCTAAGTCTCCAATCACTCCACAACTCTCCCCTTAGCTTATTCACACCCTAAAACAACTTTTCTCACGTAAAGATCACTCCCATGCAAACCTTATCCACCCCATGCGAACCCTAGAACTCCCATGCATGGTTCCCATCTCTTTTTCATTTTGGCCATCTCTTCCTCTTTATTTTCCTCTCATGGATCATGAGGTATTTTGGTTAACCTCATACCCCCTTAGTAAACTCACTTCCCACCTTCTTTCTTTTCATCCTTTCATTCCTATATCATATTATCAATCATCCTAGCATGTATTCCTAAAGGGTCATATCACATCACATCATAATCACCATATATACATATCATACTCATACCATAAAGAGCAAATAAACATACCTCAACTCCAAGCTACGCTACACATAAGACAAGTTAACGACAATCATACGATACATGACATAGCATGATATATATAAATAGAATCCAAGGCATACAATTCAGACAACACACAAGGGCCTTAGCTACATCCTTACCTAAAACGACGCCGGGCTTGGAGCACACTCCTACACCTCTTTAGGGTTTTGGCTTGATTCACCTATAAGAGGAAAAAACTAAGGATTAGTTTCCATCCTACCAAAAATACTATTATTTATTATTTTAGTCTAATATTAGGGTTATTGTTATTAAATGCAGCTTTATAAGTAAAAACTAGGGATTTTATCCTCAAGTTAGCCTACTTGATATTACCAGTTAAAATATATTTATGTTAATATTTATAGCTATCTTTATATTATTAACCCTAATAGCTTTTTTTCTTCTAATAATAGTACTAATACTTGTTATAGCAAAATAGTCATAATAATAATAGTAGTAATAATACTAACGCTCCTAGAAATAGAAGCCCTATTATTTTTAAGGCTAAGGCCAATAATAGTGTTAGGGTGAAAATAATAATATAATAATAGTAATAACAACAAAGTACTAATATTGCTAAAGATAATAATGATAATAGTTATATTTGGAATAATAATAATAATCTAAGGGTTCAAATGTTTTTATCACAGTAATATTAACAAAATAATAACAATAATAATAGTAATAACCAATAATGATGCCATAGTAATAATGTTAGTAACAAAGTCATTAGGAATAATATTAGTAATAATAATAATAATAATAATAATAATAATAATAATACTAAGGTTGGGTATTCTTCTTCTATAGTAACAAAATGGTAACATGCCAAATTCGGTTTCAATGACATTAATAATAATAAAAATAATAGTACTAATAATAACAACAACGATGATAATAATAATAATAATAGTAATAATAATAAAAAAATAACGATGATAATAATGTTAAGTATAATAATAATAATAATAATAATAATAATAATAATAATAACAACAACAATAATATAGTAACCGAATGATCATAATAATATAAGGGTCCAAATATTTATATTAATAATAAAAGGTGATAATGGATAAAGTTAGTATTAACAATATTAGCAAGAAAATAATGATAATGATAATGGTAACAACAACAACAACAACAACGACAATAGGGGTTATCATGATAATACTAAAATTGTAGATCTCCCTTAATAGTAGCATTAGTTATAAATATTTCAAAGGTTAGTTTAAGTAATAGTAGTAGTAGTAGTAGTAGTAGTAGTAGTAGTAGTAGTAGTAGTAGTAGTAGTAGTAGTTGTAGTAGTAGTAGTAGTAGTAGTAGTAATAATAATAATAACAAGGGTTATCATGATAATAATAAAACTGTAGATCTCCCTTAATAATAGCATTAGTTATAAATATTTCAAAGGTTAGTTTAAGTAGTAGTAGTAGTAATAATAATAATAATAATAATAATAATAATAATAATAATAATATAATAATAATAATAGTAGTAATGACATTAACAATAATAATAATGATAATAACAATAATAATATTAATAGTAGTATTAATAATGGTAATAATAATAATATTTTAGATAATACCATTAATATTATTAAATAACTAATACTTGTATAAAATGAGTTTAAGGGTTGGGAATGTTAGAGAACCACCTAAGGGTAGTGGTGGCACCGCTAGCGATGGCGGCGGTAGTTGTGGGAATTGGAGGTGGTGGAAGGACGAGAAAGGAGGGAGGAGGAGGGCGAGACAAGGAGAAAGGGAGGTGTGGGGAGGTAGCGGAGGCTCCCTTGGTTGTTTTGGAGGGTAAAGGTGGCATTGGTGGTGGTGGAATCGGTATTGGGCGGCGGTGCAAAGGGCGATAGGGGCTGAAGTTGATTGTTTGGGAGGGAAACTTTGCAAGGCCTGGGTGGCTCGTGTAGGGGAAATCAAGGGATGAGGAGGGTTGGGTTAGGTAGGGGTGATGCAAGGGGTAGTTCCAAGGGTGGTTTGGCTGGCGAGGATGGGCGGCGGCTGTGGTTTGCTCGTCTAAAGGGGCAACGGTGAAAAGGGCAGTTTTTGGGTTTTCAAAATCAAATTCAAATTAAGGCAACCTATGGGGTATTTATAGGTCGATTGGGTGTCAAAGACAAGGGGAAGAAGACAAGGGAGGTGCAGATGCCAGGCATGCCGCCCGGTGGCGGCAGTCGAGGCGGTTCTATCACGGCACGGGCGGTAGGGTCGTGGGAAGAGGGAAAGTGAGGCGATCCCCCAAATGGGGTTTGATAAAAATGAAACAATAATCACAAAAACAACCAAAAAGGGATAGGGATAGGCTGATTGGGACTGATCGATCTAAATCCTCCAAACAGAGAATAATAGGGTCGCCGGAATCTCGACAATTAATGATACAAAATCGTAAGAATTAAGTAGAGAGCTTTATTTCATGACTAAAATATTAGTCGAGCAAGTTGTCCTCTTCTACATCAAGATGGAAGCTTTATATAGGGCAGAAACTAGCCAAGAATTAATGGAAGTTGAATGTTGGGCAACGGTCAAGAAGGAGGAGCGAGCAGAGTGGATTAATGGTGGGTAATCACCATTGATGGTGAGCGATGAAGAAGGCAGAGTTAGAGGGAGGGGACGACCAAGGAAGGGAATGAATTTGGTCAAGATTTGAAGGGGGCATTTAACTTGACGGGATTGAGAATGAAGACAGAGTGTAAGGCTATTGTTGCGTATGTGGTTCGGGCCTCGGTGTCCATTTTATTTGGGCTGAGGTTATGGCATTTTATTTGGCTTGAGGTTATGGCAGGATTAAATGTTGATTTGGGCATTGAAGGTAGTTTAATGGTGGATTAGGCAAGTCCCAATTCGACTAGCTGCTTAATAACCCTTTTACCAGATAATAAAATAAATAAACAAAATAAAGATAATAATAATAAAATTTTTGCTAATTAGGTAATAATGCCTTTATTTTTGCTAATAATCTTAAAACTCAAATATTTCTTCTCAGTAACGGAATCCCGTTTCTTGATAGCAACAGTCTTGGATCCTCTTCCTTGCTTTCTTGGTTAATTTTTCTTGATTATCCTGCAAAATAAAAATATAAAGATAATCAATTATTTTTAAAGGATTATTGATGTTGTGCTCGGTAAGGGTGTTGAGAGTATTTGGGGTTTCATCAGAAAGGGAAAGGGGAAGGGTGCTCAGGAGAGGGGAATAGGTTGGGTGGGGTCAAAAATGTGAAAAAAAGCGATGGCAGAGGGAGGGGAGGATGGTGGCAGCAATGGTGGCCGGGGGAGGGCTAAGTTGCAGCTCCTCGGTCGTTGCCCACGCCTCAGGGACGAAGAAGGGTCGGGACTAGGCAGCCTAGAGGAAAAAGAAGAAAAGAAAAAAAGGAACCGGATCGGCCGAGAAGGAAGAAAAAAAAAAGGAGGAAGCAACGCGGACCTGAGCCGCTCAGGGGAGAAGCAAGGCCGTGTAGCGGGCTGGCCTAGGTTGAGGGAAGAGAAGGGAAAAAGAAAGGAAAGAGAGGAAGAAAAGAAAAAGGAAAATGGGAAGAAAAAGGAAGAAAAGAAAAGGAAAAATATGTGGGTTGGGTATTTTGGTGTTTTTGGGTTATTTAAAATAATAATATTTAGAAAATAATCATTAATTATTTTTAGATTAATTTAGGCTATTTTTGGATATTTTTTCTTTTAATCCCATTTAAACTAGCATTACTCCTTAATTTTTCCTAATTAACTTATTTATCATTTTTCTCTTGATTGTCTCTAAATAACTCCATATATTTTAATAAAATAATTTTTCAATTAATTTTACTAATAAATCCTTATTTAGCTAAAATTTCTAGGATTAAAATTTTGGGGCATTTCAAGGATAACCAAGGGGAAGTAAGTTGACTAACGTAGGTAAGAATGACCTAATTAATTAATGATCCAAGAGTGATGAATAAAAGAGGGGGGATATAAGTAAAATGAAAGAGTGGGAGGAACTAGGGTTTACATGAGGAATTATAGGGTTTTGCAAGTTAAATATTGAGGGTTTTGCATGGGGTGGTTAGAGTCCGTATGGGGGCAAACATTACGTATGGAAAGTTGCATTGGGGCATGAGGAAGGTAATAGAAGTGTTGTTTGGGTGACTAGAGGCTTCAGGTGTAAAATAATATGTAGGATAGTATAAGGGTGCATAGGGGACCGGGCTAGGGTTTGAGAGAAAGTCCTAATTTGAGAAGGTGGAAAAAGAAAAATAAAATAATAAAAATAAATGAGGATGAGTGAGGTATGAGGGGAGAGTTGAATATAAGGGTCGTGAAATGTGGGATGTTAAAAAAGTTTGGGTCATGTGAGGCAGAGAAGGATGGGCCACACAGGCCCAAATTAGGGTTTTTCTAGAGAAACCCCTAGGGAGGACTATGAATGGGCTTAGTGGTATGAGGTAGTGGGCCTTGACCCACCTGCATCTGAATTAGGCTTCTAGTGTGGGTAATGGAATAAGGAAGAGATGTCAGGGCAGTTAGGAGGTTCTAGAGTCTCAAGATATGGGATGGGCCCCTCTTAGGAGGATAGAAATAGAAGATTGGCAGCATGCATGGCACGGGTGAAAAAAATTATCGAATAAGATAAAAATAAGCCACTAATCGTTTAAAGATGAAGATTGTTGAGCTGGGCCCAGACCAGGCCATCGGCGAATAATAGTGGCCAAGAGCGTTTGCCTTGTATGATTTCCGGTCCACCGGCTATAATAGTGGGGAATTCCGTGCTCGACAAACCAAACGTAATGAAGATAAGACGTGGGAAATACACTAAGTACATATAGTGAAACACCATGTGAGTCGGGGCCAGACCGGTCCACCAGCGAATAATAGTGGTTAGGAGCGTTCTGTCCTGTATGTATTTCTGGTCCACCGGCTATAATAGTGGGGTTCTTGCACTCGCATGGATTAATAAAGAGTATGTGTGAAATGAGTATATTGTTCAGAGATCTAAAGAACAATTTTATCTAGAACGTAACCAGCCTTATTATCTGTATTATTATATGTTGCCTATATGATCATACTTGTGTCATGTGCTTTATATGTTTGGCCTTAGTTGCACGATTACCTTGATCAGTACGTAGCGTACTGACCACCTGTTTTATGGTTGTTTCTCACTCCCACGAGCAGAAGGCCTTTTTGACGTGGTGTAGGTCGGTGATTCTATCTTCGATGCCTACGACACTTACGAGGCATCAGGTGGGGCTAAGAGTTTAGCCTGGATCTAGCTTGGGGTGTCGAGAGTGATATAGCCAAAGTTTGTCATCCGTTTTGTCTTTCCTGTATCATTATATTTTGTTTTATTCTGTAGTATGATCTTTTTTGTCGTTTGGTACTTTAAAATTGTACTTTTAGACTGTACCTTTTGATTACTACACTCTGATTTCCTGTATGGTTAACAACTCATTTCTTTTAAGATTGCTCGTTTTAATTATCGATTCTTGTTTGATGTCTATCCCAACTAGCCTTAGCACCTGGTACTGGAACGGTAAAAGTGAACCAGTTTGGTACTAAGTGTGGCAGTAATATCCCCATAATTTACATTTTGGTTATTTTTCTTCGGCTAAACCTTTTCATTAAACGAAATTTTTTAGTTGTATGTTTTGGGGTATTATATGTTAGTATAAGAGCGTTGGTCTTCAAAACCACGCCTGTTTCTTTTCAAAAATAGAATTTAATTTGCAAATTCTTACTTGATTTGAAGTATTTTCACACCTTACCAAAACCCTTCAGTTTTAATGATTATGAGTCTAGGCCACGATGAGGAACGTAAGGGTAGATTAGGGGTTTTCCCAAAAAGGGAGGAACAGTGTGATATGATTACTACAAACCGGTCAGTTTGCTTCTAATCTCATCCTTTCTGTTGTAGTTTCAAATGGAGATGAACGATTGAATAAAGCATATGGAGAAGGCCTTTGAGGCTTTTATGAAATTCGTTCGGCGCCAACCCTTGGTGCTGACCTCGCAGCCTCACCACTTAGAGGGTGCCAATGAAGATTGCCTTCGAAGGGTAACAGGGCACCATCCTCAAACGTACTTAGGCAAGGAGGACCCAGTGATCCTTGAAGGGTGGATCCGAGATATGGATCACACCTTTGAGGCAGTGGACTGCCCTGTAGCTCAACAACCCAGTATAGCTGCCTTCTTCTTGAGAGGCGTAGAGTGTTGTAGCCACGACAGTCCCCCGGTTACTTGGGAGGCACTTCGCTCCCAGTTCTACCTAGAGAGCCTAAAGAGGGACAAGCTTTGAGATTTTTGCGGCTCTCCCAATGGTCGATGACATTATGACAATGTTACGCTCACTTCACCAAGCAACTATGTTTTTCCCCCAAGATCGCTGCCAACGAGTACACAGTGGTGTTTCATTTTGAGCAGGGGCTGAACTTTGGCATCCGTAGGATGATAGGTGCAGTGCCCTTCACCAACTTGGCTACAATTTATGAGCGTGCTTGCCTCGCTACCATCCCGATCTAGGAGCAAATTGCTATCCTCGGGAAGAGGAAACTCGAGGGACATAACTTAGGGAACAAAACTCATCCACGAACAGAGGGACCGAGGAGACCCCCATCGATATACCATAGTAGGGACCAGCGTCCCCTGAGAGGATTCTTATGTAGATGTTGTGGCCACAGTCACCCTGGCCAGGATTTTGGAGGTAAGCTTATCACATGCTTGAGCTGTGGCAAACGGGGCCACAAAACATTCGAGTGTTGAGGACCGCAACGTGCTCCGCATTACCAATCTTGATAGGCACCACAAGGGGGAGCCTTTGTGCCCTAGCAGTAGGCTTATGAGCAGTACCTCGAGATTGCACCCCCGTAGCACTACCAGCGAGCACCTGCCCCAGCTGGTGCCACAGCTATAGAGGTTTAGGGTAGGCCTTAGGGACCCAGACCTTTTCTCCAAAAGGGAGGCTAATCAAGCAGGCTCTTGAATGTGATTAGTCAGGCGAAGGCTGACCGCCAGCTAGACGTCATCACTTGTATGTTCACCATCCACTCTCTGCCGGTGCATGTTTTTTTTATTCGGGAGCCAC
Organism: Tamarix chinensis; assembly: GCA_030549775.1. Taxonomy (NCBI): domain Eukaryota; kingdom Viridiplantae; phylum Streptophyta; class Magnoliopsida; order Caryophyllales; family Tamaricaceae; genus Tamarix; species Tamarix chinensis. The sequence continues at coordinate 69,196,737 of CM060181.1, forward strand.
CTTGTCCTTTATTTCATCTACTTTTATTGCTAAGGCTAGACTGCCACTTGTTGCTAAAATAGAACTATATGTGATGCTTCCCTCTGGTGATAAAGTGGAGTGTAGTTAGTTGTTTTCCGGTGTGGCCTTAGTCATAGGCGGGGTAGATTTCCTAGTAGACCTGGTCGTGATGGAATTGAAGGATTTCGATGTGATTCTAGGTATGGACATGTTAAGGAGAAATAAGACTGTCATTGACTGCACCTAGGAGATTGTGATCTTACAGGGCCCGAAGGGAACTAGGGTTTCATACAGGAGGACCCAGCCTAAGCCCACTACCATGGTGGTATCGGTAGTGAATCTCTATTCCTTGGTCCAAAAGGGGTATCCCCTATACTTATGTAGTGTACAGGAGCTGAACAAGGACCTGGCTAATCTAAATAGCATCCCGGTGGTCAAGGAATTCCCAAATGTGTTTCCAGAAAAGATACCGTGTATGCCCCTAGTTCAAGAAATTGATTTTAAGATCGAGTTGGTGCCAGGAGCTGAGCCAGTCATAAAGGCACCCTACCAGATGGTGCTGATTGAATTAAAGGAGTTAAAGGCCCATCTAGAAGAGATGTTGGAGCATGGGTACATTCGACCGAGTGTGTCACCTTGGGGAGCAACGGTCTTGTTTGTAAAGAAGAATGATGCTAGTCTTTGCCTTTGCATCGACTACCAATGGTTGAACCAACTGACAGTAAAGGACCGGTACCCACTCCTTAAGATAGATGATCTTTTTGATCAGTTGAAGGGTGCTACAGTGTTCTTTAAGTCCAATTTGAGGTCGGGGTACCATCAATGGAGGATTGCTAATGCAGATATTATGAAGACCGCCTTCCGGACCTGGTATGGACACTACGAGTTTACAGTGATGCCATTTGGTCTCACAAATGCACCTACGGTTTTCATGGATCTGATGATAAAGATATTTAGGCCATTCCTAGATTGATTAATTGTGGTGTTCATTCACGACATCCAGGTGTATTCCCAAGTGGACGAGGAGCACAAACAGCACCTCCGCACTATTCTAAATCTGCTGAGAGAGCATCGCCTGTATGTGAAATTATCAAAGTGTGGATTCTAGCTTCAAGAGGTAGCTTTATTAGGATACATTATATCGGCAGAGGGAGTGGCTGTGGACTCAGCCAAGATTGTGGGCATCACAGAGTGGAAGCCTCCTACGAATATAGTAGAGGTTAGGAGTTTTCTAGGGATGGCCGGGTATTACAAAAGGTTTGTGCAGAATTTCTCCAGGATTGCCCGACCATTAACCAAACTCCTAAAGAAGACTACAAAGTTCCATTGGGATGAGGATTACAAAGAAGAATTCCAGGAGCTAAAGGGGTGGTTGACAACTACACCTGTATTGACCCTACTAGAGGGTACAGACGGGTTTGAGGTTTATAGTGATGCATCCAAGCATGGGCTGGGGTGTTTGTTGATGCATAAGGGAAGAGTGGTTGCATATGCATCCCGAAATTTGAAGCACCATGAATAGAATTATCATATGCACTATCTGAAGTTGGCTGCCATGGTATTTGCTGTAAAGATTTGGAGGCACTACCTGTATGAAGAAAAATGCAGATTCTTTACGGACCACAATAGCCTCAAGTACAACTTCACTCAAAAGTAGCTCAACATGAGGTAGAGGAGGTGGTTGGAGCTTGTCAAGGACTACGACATAGAGTTGACCTACCATGAGGGTAAGGCCAGTGTAGTTGTGGACGCCCTGAGCAGGAAGACCTCACATTCTGTACTGTGTCATGTGGTCGCGGACTAAATGATAAGGGAGTTTTTGGGCCTGGAGATTGAGATGATTCAGCAAGGGGACCTCGAGGCCTGCATGAGTGCCCTGACACTCACTCCCAACATATTTGAAGAGATCATAGCAGGTCATATGGGAGATGTCAAGCTTGAGAGGATCTGGCAGAAGATGCAGGAAGACTAAATAGAAGGGTTAAGAATTCGCGAGGATTGCAACCTTTGGTTCAAGGGTCGCTGGTGTGTACCATAAAGTTGTCCGGAATTGAAGCACCGCATTATGGAAGAAGGACATTAGACTCCTTACTCAGTCCACGCGGGAGGGTCTAAATTATATAGAGACCTTAGGGGGATGTATTGGTGGCCCTGCATCAAGCGAAAAGTGGCAGAGTTTGTGTCCCTATGTCTAGTGTGTCAAAAGGTCAAGATTGAGCACCGGAGATCAACAGGGCTACTTCATCCCTAGAAAGTGTTGAGATGGAAATGGGACCCGATCTCCATGGATTTTGTCAACGGTTTACCAAGAACTCGGAGCAACTATGACACCATTTGGGTTATTGTGTACAGATTGACTAAGTCGGCCGTGTTTATTTCGATGAGGTCCACCAAGAGTATGGATCAGCTAGCGGGTGCTTATATGAAGTATGTTTTCAATCGTCACAGGGTTCCAGGGGACATCGTGTCAGATAAAAATTTGAGGGTTCCTCTCTCACTTTTGGGGAAAGCTACAGGAGGCCTTGGGAACAAAGTTGAAGATGAGCACTTCTTTCCACTACGCCACCGATGGGAAGACAAAGCAGACCATACACACCCTATAGGATATGCTGAGAGCCTGCGTGCTAGATATCTAGGGATGTTGGGAAGAGTGCCTACATTTGATAGAGTTCTCGTACAACAACAGCTACCACGCCAACATTAGGATGGCTCCCTTTGAAGGCTTGTACGGGTATAAATGTCGAACTCCCTTGTGCTAGAATGATATTAGTAAGACGGTGGTATTGGGGCTTGAGATGATCAAGAAATGACCAGGTAGGTCCAATAGATTCAAGACTCAATGAGAGCCGCCCAGAGTAGGCAGAAGAGTTACGCTGATCAAAGGTGCCAGGATAGTGACTTAGAGCTTGGAGAAAAAGGTGTTGTTGAGGGTCTCCCCCACAAAGGGCATATAGAGGTTTGACAGAAAGGGTAAGCTAAGCCCGAGGTACATCGGCCCCTTTGACATCCTAGAGCGTATAGGATAGGTTGCTTATCCTTTGGCTCTTCCTCCATAGTTAGCTTGAGTTCACAATGTAATCCACGTTTTGCAGCTACAAAAGTACGTTGCTGATCCTTCCCGCGTAATCCGACCAGATGAGATAGAACTAGATAACTCATTAACTTATGAAGAGAGACTAGTGTGGATCCACGATACCAAGCTGCAAAAGATCCGCTCAAGTGCAGGTTCCCTCATCAAGGTCCTATAGAGTAGGTATGAGATCGAAGAAGTTACCTGGGAAACTAAGAAGGACATGTGGGAAGCGTACTCGGAACTCTTTGTTGTAGGTACAACCATTTCTTAGTAACATTTTTTAAGGGGGTAGTTGAGATGATTATTGATGTAAGAGTGGTGTCCCTATCCGATTAGGATACCTTGGCCTTAAACTTAGGAAATTGCAAGTGACTTTGGGGACAAAGTCTTTTATTAAAGTGTTAGTGATGAAATACCTCAAAACCCTAATTTAGGAAATTATGGCAAATAAGTATTTATTAGGGAAATTAATTAAATAAACTATTTTTATTAAAATAAGAGGGAATTAATTAAGGCTAATCTAGGAGAAATTAATAAATAATTTAAATAGGAAAATGTGAGCATTTTTGCTAATTAAAATGGAATTTAGGAAAAATCTTTCAAAAATCCTAAATTAACCTAAAAAGAGAAACTAATTATTATTTTAATATTAATATTTTTTTTATATCTCAAAATACACAAAATATATTAATTAACCCCAAACCCACATTTTTCCTTTTTCTTTTTGTTTTCCCTTTTTCCTCTCTTCTTCCTTTTCTTTCTTTTTTCTTTTCTTCCTTCTTCCCTTCTTTTTCTCCTTTTCCCCTCAACTTAGGCCAGCCCGCTTGTGGCCCAGTCTCCCCTTCCCTCTAGAGAGGCCCAGACCCACGTCACCTTTTTGCTTTCTTCTTATCCCAGCCAGTCCGGCTTTTTCCTTTCTTTCTTCTTTTCTCCTGGACCGCCGGTCCAGCCCCTCCCCTTTTCTTCTTTGTTATCTTCTTCCTTGTGTCACCTGCTACTCCCTCAATCGGTGCTAAGATTTTTTCCACCGATAACACCGGTTCACCCGTCGTTCTCTCCCTCTCTTCCCTATTGTCTTCCCTATCATTTCATCATGGCCGGCCATCCCCTCTCCTGCGTGTGCCATCTTCTTTTTCCCTATCGAAAATGGCCTACGAAGGTAGACTTACGCTGGCCTACCCTCACTTGCCGGTGCCCTATAACCCTTGCCCCCTTCTTTCCCTATCCCCTTTCTCGCTTTCCCTTCCAATCAATCTATATATAACCCTGAAGGCAGCCATAATCGGGTTTTGACTTTGGCAGCCATGAAATCCGACTACGCGCTACCGCCCAAATAGACCACAGTTTCTCAGCCAATGGCAGTCACCACCGACCACTCTGGCTACCAAGACCTTCCCTGCACCACCCTCTACAAAACTGAGCCACACTCCTTTTTCTTGCCCTGCACGAGCCACTATAGCTGTGCAAATTTCCCCTCCCGAACATCCCACTTTGACTCTGCACCGCCCCTCGTGCCACCGTCTGCCACCGATTCCACCACCTATAAGACCACCTCTACCCCTCAAAACAACTGGTAGACCATACTCTACCTCCCCACACCTCCATCTTCCCCTTCACCACCGCTGCCACTACTACCGCTATGCCACCGCCATGCCGCTACCGGCTCCACAACCAAGCCTAGGAGGTATTCCAATTTCCTGCCCCTTAAACCTTTTTTATATAGGTGTTAATGATTTTTAATATTAATAGTATTATTATTAATTATTATTATTATTATGTTTTAACTCTTTTTCCAGAAAGATTTCTAACTAATGGTATTATTATTTAAAAGAATACAACTTTATTATTATTATTATTATTATTATTATTATTATTATTATTTTTATCCTTATTATTATTATTATTATGTTAAAAAAACAGAAAAATTTTATATCATAATCATAAATTACAAATAAGGTTGTAGAAATAATCTACCCTTCCTATCAACCTAATAAACTTGTTCTTACGACTAGCATGAAGACAAAGAGAAGATATAATCAAGGAAATCCAAAAAGCGACTCCTTTCAAATCCCAAGTTCTATTAGAAAAAATACAGCCATTCCTACCTTTCCAAACTTCCTAAACTACAACAGCATAAAAACTAGAATAAAATTGGGCAACTCCATCCTTTCTATGTCTACTTCTATCCATCGAATTAAACATTCTCTCCAAGGAGCCAAATCTGAGTTTGAATCCACTTGTTCTGCTTATAGCAGTCCAAACCTTCTTTAATTCAGCACATTGACAAAAAAATATGCAGCACTGATTCATTCTGATCACAAAAACAACATTTCTGGGTGATAGAAGGCAAGAAAGAGCTGATATAATCCTTAGTGGGAAGCCTGGATTGTGCTACTAACCATAGAATAAACTTATGTTTGGGGGCTGCAAAACTAGACCAAACAAACCTTCGCCAAGCCACCTTGGGTGCAGAGACTCTTATGGAATTATAAACTTCTACTATAGAATACACATGATCTCAATGCCAACTCTGAAAAGCAGGAAAAATAGTTGTTCTGATAGAAAAAATTCTCTACATAAGGCCTGAAGCAGTGGATGGTAAAGTGCAAGAAAAGAACCCCTTTCTTTTGATATAATATGCATGTATCCATTTAATCCATAGAGCAGCCTTATCCTGACACAAGTGCCAAATCAATTTACCAACAACAGCTATGTTCCAAGTAGATAAATCCAAAAGGCCTAATCCCCGTTCTTTAGGCCTAATCCCCCTTCTTTTTTAGGCAAACAAACCACCCTCCATGCCACCAAAGGTTTTTTAGAAGTTACACTCTTACCAGACTAGAGAAAAGCTCTACACATGACCACCACTCTCTGAATAATTTTCTTGGGAAGGACAAAAATCTGGCTCCAAAAATTAATAATACTAGAAATAACATATTGCAGCAGCTAAAGTCTACCAGCATAAGAAAGAAGTCGATTTGCCTAATGTTGCATATGACTAGAAATTTTATGAACCAAACTCATCATATCAGCTACCTTTAGCCTGGAAGAATCAATAGGAACTCCCAAATATTTGAAAGGGAAAGAACCATCTAGAAAGGGAAAAACAGATTTGATCTCCTGTTTCAAATGCTGAGAAATGCCCCCTAACAAAACAGAACAGAAATGCCCCCTCTTTGCAGGACTGATGTACAGGCCAGAACTAGAAGAAAAATTATCCAAAACCTCTTTAATAGCCATAACAGAACTGACCTCAGCCTTACAGAAAATAAGCAGGTCATCAGCAAAACTCAGATTAAGAATTTTCAACTTCCTGTATTTAGGATGACCATGAAAGCCTCTTTGACCCCATAAAGATTGGAGGGCTCGAGTAAAATATTCCATAATACTAACAAACAGAAAAGAGGATAAAGGATCCCTTTGCCTCAACTCTTTCATACCCTTAAAAGGAGCGTGCAATCGATTATTAATAGATAAAGAATAAGAAGCTGAGGAAACACAGGCCATGATTAATTTAACAAAATGTAGGGGGAAATGAAGGCCCAACAAGACTTTTTCCAAGAAAATCCAATCCACCGAATCATATGCTTTCCTCATATCAATCTTCAGCATACATCTAGGAGAAATGTTCTTTCTATTATACATATGCAATAGTTCATGAGCCAATAACACATTATCTCCAAACCTTCTATCCTTAACAAACCATGACTGTGAAGGATGAATGATAAAAGGCAAAACACTTTGTAGTCTACCTGCTAGGATCTTAGCCAAAATCTTGTAGACCACATTACAACATGCAATTGGTCTAAAATCAGCTAATTTAACAGCATTGACCAACTTAGGAATGAGAACCAATTTAGACATACCCATAAAGGAAGGAATAACAGCTGTCTGAAAACATCTCCTTATAACCTGAAATAAGTCCTCACATACCACATTCCATGCAGCTTTAAAAAATCTTGAAGTAAATCCATCTGGGCCTGGAGCTTTAAGATTTCCTATTGACCATAGAGCTGTTTTGACCTCCTGCATTGTTACAGGACAAAGCAGATCCTGCTGCTGTTGGATAGAAACTAAAGGGCCAATCCTTAGCACCTGCCCTGACATTAAACCTGTAGCATCACCCTTCTGCCCCAGAAGCTTCTTATAAAACTCCATAAATGCTAGGTCAATGCCATCTTTGTCTGAACAGATCTGTCCTGAATCAAGCTTAATCTGTTTAATAAAATTGTGTTGTTGTCTAGCCTTCATAATAGAGAAAAAATAGTGAGAATTTGAATCACCCAGCTACAGCCATTTGACCCCTGACTTCTGCCTAAGAAAACTTTCCTCACAAGAGGCTAAGAATTCATACTGTTTAAGGGAGCATTTCTCTTCATATTTCAGGTCAAGATTAGGAGGATTCAAACATAAATCTTCCTGACACTATTTTAACCTTTCCCTTGCCTTCTGAACTTTAGAAGACAAATCACCAAAATTTTGTTTATCGAATACTATCAACCTTGTCTTAACATGCTGCATATTAAGCTGAAACATCTGAAAAAAGTATACATGAGGAAGGCTCTTCCAACACTCAGCAACCAAAGAAAGAAAATGAGGATGCACAGTCCATATATCAAAGAACTTAAAAGAACTATGAAACTGAGGAGGGGATAAATCCAGATTGACCAATTATCCTTATTATTATTATTGTTATTATTATTACTATTACTACTATCATTATTATTATCATTATTTTGTTGCTAATAATATTAATACTAACTGTGGCCATTATAATACTATTACCCCTTTTCATGCTTAACATTATTATTATTATTATTATTGTTGTTGTTGTTGTTGTTGTTGTTATTATTATTATTAACATTATCATTACCACTATTATTATCATTTGTAGCATTATTATTATTATTATTATTATTTATTATTATTATTATTATTATTATTATTATTATCATCATTATCATTATTATGCTATTACACTTGACCATATTATCACAAGGCTACTAATATTATGATTTCTAGAACCTTATTAGCATTATTATCAAGATTGAAACAATTATCACTATTACTACTGCTATTATTATTATTAGTATCATTAAAAAAACTAACAACAATAATAATATTATTAGTAATATTGAAACCATTACTTTTAATACTATGAATATTACCGAGAATTACTTTGTTTAGTAGTGACATGATTAATTATTTTGAGAATAATAGCCCTACTTTTAATTATAAAACTACTACTATTATTATTAGCCTCAATAGTAGGTCATAATAGGGGTAAGATAGGAAATTATGGTAATTTTGGTAAGAGGAAGATTAACCCATAGTATTTCCCTCTTATAGGTGAATCAAGTTAAAACCCTAAGGAGGCGTAGGAGCGTGATCCAAGCCCAGTGACGTTTTAGGTAAGGGTGTAGCTAAAGCCGCATGTGTGTTATGTATCTTACATGCCTTGGATGTCCTGTATAATTATATGTTGTATTTTATATACTATTATCTTAACTATTTTATATGTAGTGCGGCTTGGAATAGTGGTATGTTCATGTGCTTTCTTTTGGTATGTGCTAATATGGATATGCTGCAAACTGTGACGTGATGTGATGTGGCCCTTAGGACATGCATACAAGGGTATTTAATGTAGAGATGTGGGATGGGGGCATGAAAAAGAAAAATGGAAAAATAAGATAACCAAGGGGAAGTAAGTTGGCTAACGTAGGTAAGAATGACCTAAATAATCCATGATCCATGAGTGGTGAATAAAAGAGGGGGGCATAAGTAAGATGAAAGAGTGGGAGGAACTAGGGTTTGCATAGGGAATTATAGGGTTTTGCAAGATAAATATTGAGGGTTTTGCATGGTGTGGTTAGAGTCCACATGGGGGGAAACTTTACATATGAAAAGTTTCCTTAGGGTGTGAGGAAGGTAATAGAAATGGTGTTTGGGTGACTAGAGGCTTCAGGTGGAAAATAGTACGTGGGATAGTATAAGGGTGTATAGGGGACCGAGCTAGGGTTTGGGAGGAAACCTAATTTGAGAAGGTGAAAAAGGAAAAAAAATAATAAAAATAAATGAGGATGAGTCAGGTATGAGGGGAGAGTTGAATCTAAGGATTATGACATGTGGGGTGTTAAAATAGTTTGGGTCATGTGAGGTAGAGAAGATGGGCCACATAGGCCTAAATTAGGGTTTTTCTAGAGAAAACCGTAGGGAGGACTGTGAATGGGCTTAGTGGTATGAGGTAGTGGGCCTTGACCCACCTGCATTGGAATTGGGCTTCTAGTGTGGGTAATGGAATAAGGAATTGATGTAGGGGCAATTAGGAGGTGTCAGAGTCTCAAGATATGGGACGGGCCCCTCTTGGGAGGATAGAAGTAGAAGATTGGCAGCATGCATGTCAAGGGTGAAAAAAATTAACAAATAAGACACAAATAAGTCATTAATTATTTAAAGAGGAAGATTGTTGAGCCGGGTCCAGACCAATCCACAGGTAAATAATAGTAGCCAGAAGCATTTGCCCTACATGATTTTTGGTCCACCGGCTATAATAGTGGGGGATTCAATTCTCAATAAACCAAACGTAATGAAGCTAAGATGTGGGAAATACACTAAGTACTTATAGTCAAACACCATGTGAGTCGAGGCCAGACCGGTTCACCAGCTAATAATAGTAGTCAGGATCGTTTTTCCTTTGAGGCCGGTCCACCGACAAATAATAGTGGTCATGAGTATTTTACCCTGTATGTATTTTTAGTCCATCGGCTATAATAGTGGGGTTGCCGCACTCGTATGGATTAATAAAGAGTATGTGTGAAATGAGTATATTGTTAAGAGATCTAAAGAACAAGTTTATCTGGAATGTTACCGGCTTTAATATCTATATTATTATATGTTGCCTATATGATCATGCTTGTGTTATGTGCCTTACATGTTTAGCCTTAGTTGCACGGTTTCCTTGCTCAGTACATAGCATACTAGCCACCCGTTTTATGGGTGCTGCTCATTCCCACGAGCAGAAGGCCCTTTTGACGTGGTGCAGTTCGGTGATTCTATCTTCAATGCCTACGACACTTACAAGGCATTGGATGGGGCTGAGAGTTCAGCTTGGATCTAGCTTGGGGGGTCGAGAGTGATATTGCCAGAGTCTATCATCCGTTTTGTCTTTTCTGTATCGTTATATTTTGTTTTATTCTATTGTATGATCGTTTCTGTCGTTTGGTACTTTAAAACTGTACTTTTGGACTATACCTTTTGATTACCACACTCAGATTTTTGGTACGGTTAACGACTCATTTCTTTTATGAATGTTCATCTTAATTATTGACTCGTGTTTGATGTGAAATACCACAAAATTCTAATTCTGGAAAATTATGGCTAAATGAGTGCTTATTAGGGAAACTAATTAAATAAATTATTTTATTAAAATATAGGGGATTTATTTAAGGACAATCAAGAGGAAAATAATAAATAATTTAATTAGAAAAGAAAATAGTAGGGATTATTGCTAATTAAAGTGGGATTTAAAAGATATTATTATTCAAAAATAGCCCAAAATTAATCTAAGAATGAATTAATTATTATTTTCTAAATATTATTATTTTAAATAACCTAAAAATACAAAAATAGCCAACCCACTTATTTTTCTTTCTTTTATTTTCTTTTTCTCCATCTTTTTCCCTTTTCTTTTCTTCCTCTCTTTCCCTCTTCTTTTTTCCTTCTCCCCTTGACTTGGGTCAGCCCGCCTGCGTAGCACAGCTTCGTCCCTCCCTGCAAGGCCCAGGCCTGCGCTGCACCCCTTCCTCTTTTTTTTTCTTTCTTTCCCAATATGTTCATTTTTTTTCTTTTCTTCTTTCTTTCTCCTTGGACCACCTGTCCCGACCCTTCTTCTTCCCCGAGGCACAGGCGGCGAATGAGGAGCTGCAACCCTATCCTCCACTAGCCACTACCGCTGCCTACCGTCCTTCCCTCCCTATCCCATTGCTTTCTTTCATTTTTTTGACCCCAACCGACTCCTTCCCCTATCTCGAGCACCCTGACCCTTTCTCTTTCCCTCTTCCCTCGACCTTGCCGCCCCTGCCATGGCAGAACCACCACGATTGCCACCACCGGGCAGCATGCTTGGCATATGCGCCTCCCTTGTCTTCTTCCCCTTATCATTGCCCACCCAATTGACCTATAAATACCCCATAGGATGCCTTAATCCAGTTTTTGATTTCGAAACCCATAAATTTGCTCCTTCTCGCCGCCACCCTTTCAGACAAGCAGCCCATAGCCACCGCCCATCTTCGCCTACAAAACCACCCCTAGAGCTGCCCCTTGCACTACCCTCTACCTAAATAAACCCTCCTCGTCCCTCAATTTTCCGTGCATGAGCCACCATGATAGTGCAAAGTTTCCCTCCAAATCAACCCCTCCTCAACCCTTGCTGCACTTTGCATCGCCGCCCGCCGCCAATTCCACCGCTACTAACGCCACCTCTACCTTCCAAAACAACCAAGGGAGCCTCCTCTACCTCCCCACACCTCCCTTTCTCCTTGCCTCCCTCTCCTCCTCCCTCCTTTCTCCTCCTTCCACCACCTCCACTTCCTATATTCGCCGCCGCTGTCGATGCCACCACTACCCTTAGGTGGTTCTCTAACCTTCCCAATCCTTAAACCCATTTGACACAAGTATTATTTATTTAATAATATCAATGGTATTATCTATAATAATATTATTATTATTATCATTATTATTATTATTATTAATGCCATTATTATTATTATTACTACTACTTAACCTAACCTTGTAAATATTTATAACTAATGCTACTATTAATGGAGATCTACAATTTTGTTATTATCATGATAACCCTTATTATTATTATTATTATTATTATTATTATTATTATTATTAGTAATGTTATTGAAACCAAAGATGGCATATTATCATTTTGTTATTATAGAAGAAGAATACTTAAGCCTTAATATTATTATTACTTAATATTTAAATATTGCTAATATTACTCCTAATGGCTTTATTACCAACATTATTACTATAATATTATTATTAGTTATTACTGTTATTATTGTTATTATTTTTCTACTATTATTGTGGTAAAAATATTCGAATCCTTATATTATCATTATTTCAAATATGACTATTATCACTATTACCTTTAGTAATATTATTACTTGGTTAGTATTACTAATAGTATATTATTATCTTATCCCTAAAGCCTTTATTAGCCTTAGCCATAAAGATACTAAGGTTTCTACTACTAGGGGCATTAGTATTACTATTATTATTATTATCACTATTTTGCTATAACTAGTATTATTACTATTATTAGAAGAAATAAAGCCATTAGGTTAATAATATAAATATAGCTATAAATATTAACATAAACATATTTTGGCTAGTAAGATCTAGTAGGCTATTTTGAGGATAAAACCCTAGTTCTTACTTGTAAAGCCCCCTTTAATAATAGTAACCCTAATCTTAGACTAAAATAAGAAATAATAGTATTTTTGGTAGGATGGAAACTAATCCTTAGTTTTTCCCTCTTATGGGTGAATCAAGCCAAAACCCTAAGGAGGCGTATGAACATGCTCTAAGCCTGGTGTCGTTTTAGGTAAGGATGTAGCTAAGGTCCATGTGTGTTGTGTGACTTGCATACCTTGGATGTTATGTATCATGCTGTGTTGTGTATGGTATGATTGTCATTAACTTGTCTTATGTGTAGCGCAGCTTCGAGTTGTGGTATGTTTATGTGTTTCTTATGGCATGAGTATGATACGTATATATGGTGATTATGATGTGATATGATATGACCCTCTAGGACATGCATGCTAGGATGATTGATAATGTGATAGGGGAATGAAAGGGTAAAAAGAAAGAAAATGGGAAGTGAGTTAACTAAGGTGGATATGAGATTGACCAAAATTTCTCATGATCCATGAGAGGAAAATAAATAGGAAGAGAATACCAAAATGAAAAAGAGATGGGAACCATACATGGGAATTCTAGGGTTTGCATAGGGACTTTGAGAGTTGCATGGGGTGGATGAAATTTGCATGGGGATGATCTTTACATGAGAAAAGTTTTTTTAGGGTGTAAATAAGCTAAAGGGAGAGTTGTGGAGTGATTGGAGACTTGGGACAAAAAATAATACGTAGGTTAGCATAGGGGTGTATAAGGGACCCGACTAGGGTTTTGAGAGGAAGCACAAATCTGAAAAAAAAAAGAATGTGGAATTAAAAACAAATAAGGGAGAGTGGAGTACAGATTAAGAGTGGAAATTTATTTTATAAAGGGTGAGTATGGGTTCCATGGGAGAGAAGAGACTTTGGGTAAAAAAGAGAGATGTTACTTGTGGGAGAAGAAAGGTACTTGGGTTGAAGTGGCTGACTAGGGTTTTTCGGTCTCATATGGAATCGAGGGGGGTAAAGCGAAATGATTTGGGATTGGATATAAATGAGATATGGTGTGGGGCAAAAAATGAAGTAATGGTAGTGTATGTGAAAGAAAGTTGGGCCACATAGGTCTAATTAGGGTTTTCAAGGGAAAACCCTAGAGGGTGATAGTAGGTGGAGTTTGATGTCATGAGGTTTTGGGCCTTAACCCACACCTTTAGGAGTTGATTTTCATTATATGTAAGTGCAAGGGGGAAAGGATGTCGAGGTGTGATAAGGGGTGCATGAGTCTCAAGATATGAGACGGGCCCCCTCGAGAGGATAGAGGTAGAATGTTGGAGGTATGCATGTCAAGGGTGAAATACTTATCGAATAATATATGAATAAGATATTATCCATTTAAAGAGAAAGATTATTGAGCTGGGCCCAGACTGGTCCACTGTCGAATAATAATGGCCAGGAGCTAGGGTGCCCTGCATGACTGGTCAACTGGTGAATAACAGTGGCCAGGCATATTTTACCCTACATGACCATTCCACCGGCTATAATAGTGGGGGTTTCTGTGCTCAACAAAAAAAACATAATGATGATAAAATATGGGAAAGACACGATTTAATTACAGTAAAACACCATGTGAGTCGGGGCCAGACTAGTTGATCGGCAAATAATAATGGCCAGGAGCATTTTGCCTTGCATGACCAGTCCACCGGCGAATAATAGTGGCCAGGAGCCTTTTGCCTTGTGTGGCCGTTCCACCGGCTATAATAGTGGGGTTCCCGCACTCACATGGATTGATAAAAACTATGATGTGAATCAACTATATTTACTAGAGATCTAAAGAATAAGTCTGTTTAGACCATAGCCAGCCTTCATCATCTGTATTACTACATGTTGCTTATGTGATTATGCTATATATGTTATGTTGTATGTTTTGTATATTTGGCCTTAGCACATGGTTACCTTACTCAGTACATAGCGTAATGATCACCATTTCATGGGTGCTGCTCATTCCCACGAGTAGAAGACGCTTCTGAGTTTGTGCAAGTACGAGACGACGTTTTCAATGCCTACAACACCTATGAGGTATTGGGCAGGGCTAAGTGTTGAGCCTCGACCTGACCTGGGGATCAAGAGCGACTCGGCCGGACATTTTCTTCTTTTGACTTGACCATGTATCGTTTTATTTTAGTTATGTCATGTTGTACGATATTTTATGTTTTTGGAACACTCTAGTTGCTTACTCTTTGGGTTATAATTCTTAAATCGCACTCTGATTTCCATATGACTATAAGGGAGCCCTCTCATGGGCTCTGATGGTTTTTATTAGTGACTTATGTTTCATGTTAACCCTATTTAGCCTTAGCACTTAGTACTGGAATGGTATAAGTGGACCGGTCTGGTACTAAGTGTGGCGGTAATTCCCCTAGAATTTACAGTTTTGTAATTTCACTTCTGTTAAACCTTTTTACTAAAATAAAATTTTTCAGTAGTAAATTTTGGGGGTGTTACATGATTTCTATCCCAATCAGTCTTAGCACATGGTACCGGAATGGCAGAATTCAACCAGTCTGGTGCTAAGTGGGGTAGTAATATCCCCATAATTTAGGTTTAGTGATTTCGCCTCGGCTAAACCTTTTCATTAAAAGAAAATTTGTAGTTTTAAAAATTTTGGGTATTACAGTTTCTTGCAAGTAAGAAGAGTTATGAGCATAGGTTTTGGAGTGTAAGAGAGTTGGTGGATGATGATGGAGGTGATTATAGTTATATTTTTTGTTTGATAGAGCGAGTACCATATGGGATTTGATCATGGGGTATAGGGTGCTCATATTTATGAAGCAATTATGTCCAAGAAAGCCAGCATTACTAGAGAAATGGTTTATGAAAAGTTGAAAGTCTAATAAATGGCTAAAATGGGGAAAATAAGAAAATAATTCCAAAAAGTATGAAAATTTATGGAAATGTGAGGAATTAATTTAGGAATACAAATATATAAAAATATTGTTCATATGAATTGATTTGAGATCCAAATAAAATAATAAAATCCAACATGGTGAAAATTGCCCAATGTCGATTAACTAAACAAGGCTAGCAATCGACTACCTGAGCCATGGATGATAAGGTTTTGGATGTTGGTGGTCGATTAACCAAAGGTGTGGATCAGTTCAACGCTAGCCTATTAAATTGGAAACGAGTGCTTCAAAGGGTGGAAGGTAAAATGAGGGTTTTATAGGTATGGACAAAGTTTGCACCCAATATTTAGAGGTTAGAGAGAAATTAAGAGACTAATCATCATGGAATCAAGGTTAGAAAATATGAGGTATTATTCCTATTCCTTTCCAAAATTTTATTTAATGAAAACCAATGTGTTACAAATTAGCATTTGAGTTTTTGTTTTGAAATCTTAAACGTTTTTAAGTCTCTTTTGTTTTGGTTTTGAAATACCAAAGTACATGTGAAGAGTGTGCTTGGGGTAGCTTAAGTGACCTTTATGTGTTTGATGTGGTGTGTTCTTAGTTATCCCAATATATTTCCTTTTAAAGGGGTAGTTACACATTAGATCTAGTAAGTCTCATTTGGTTTCTCCTATTTGATGGTTTTATGAATGTAATAAGGTTTTTTGTTAGGGAATTACGTACTCTTAGAATTGAGATAAACTATAAAGGGTGGTTTGAGGATGAGTTGAGTTTTTCTACCTTTGTGTAGATGTTAAGAATCTTGTGAGATGTTTCTAGAGTTGGTCTCATTGTGTGTTGTATCCACACTTTTCTCTTATCTTTGAGCTTTTATTTACTCATTTTTCTATTACCCTATCTAGAATCATTCATATTTCTATGCCAAATTCTTCTAATCGAATACTACAAAACTTCTAATCATATTTCTAGCCCTTACTAATGTTCAAGGACAAAGCCTCTTTTAAGAGGGTAGTGATTTAATATTTCATTTTTAAAAAACCCTAACTTAATAAGGATTTATATTATTTATAAATAAAAGTATATTATTTTTAATTATTCATTACATCCTTTTAATAATTAAGAAACCTAGGTTATGTTTTTAAAATGTTTCATTTGCATTTTCTTGCCTTTTCTTATGGATTTATGTCCCATGAGACTTTTGATTAACTTTTTACTATAAAACGTCTTCAAAATTGATCTAATTTTATCATACTTATATTTCATGAAATTTTTTTGTGTCTCCTATTATTTAAAAAAATATTTACTAAAAATTAGTGTGTTACACCAATCATCTTCCCTTTAAACAAGTCTTGCAAAATAAAGAAAAAATAGAAAAAAAAACACACACACACACACACACACATTTAGATAAATAGTAACTTTTTGAGAGACATAAGATTTATGTGGAATGATGGAACCCATAAAATGTTATCTCTGGTGATATTTGAATTAAATATTATAGGGGAGGGTGAATTATTTTGGCTAAAGAACTAGTGGGTAATTGAACATTAAATATTAGGGGGACTATGTTTTAGTAAAAACATAGGAATTTATATTTATTTGATTGGTATCCCCACTATCTAAAATCAAAGGTTTGGTAAAGATGGGATTAATATTACTATGGTTTGAATTCTTTGATTTGGTTGGTTGTATATTGCTTAAGTCTTTGGTCATTTTGACTAGGAATATATTAGAGAAGGAGAATGAAGATGAAGATTTTGATAATGAGTAATAGAAATCGATTCTTGATACCAAATTAAAAGAATATATTAAGAAGGGTTTTGTTATCACATTTGCAAGAAGAGTACAACACACACACACACAATCCTATGAATAACACCCATTAAGAGAGCACTATACGTCTGGCTTATTTTAAGGGAATCTAAATTAGTGGGATCTTCTTATCTTATAATTTTTTGCTTATTGGTGATTGAATTACACTATATTAGATTGAAATATTACAACTTATTGATGAAAAAAGTATAAAGTAATGGTTATTGAAAAATACTATGTGATAACTCAATGCTATAAATAATATTCTTTAATAAAATCTGATCTTAAATTGGCCATGAGTCAAATATCATGTTATAATACCCTAAAATCTTATAAAATTTTAATTTATTTTTATTTTATCAAAAATTTTAACCTAACCTATTTCCTATTATTCAAAATTATTTTATTTTATTTTAAACTAGCCTAATCATAAAAAATTATAGATGAATTTTTTATATTTACATATCTAATAATTAATCCTAAACCTAAACACAAATTCCACACTAAAAAACTTTCCTTTTCTTTTATTCTTTCTTCTATCTCTTATTTCCTTTTATTTTATTTCTTCTCTGTTTTCCTTCCATTTTCTTTTTCTCTTTTCTCTCCTTCTTCTATGCCATAATAGCCTAGGCTAACTTCTTTCTTTTTCTTATCATCCCCTAGGCAGCGTCCATCAAATGCACTATTCTCTTCTTTTTTTCTTTCCTTCTTCTCCCCACCTCCCTTTCTCTTTTACTTTTATGTCCCAAATAGGGACTTACCTATTTCCTTATGTACATCTCCCTTACCCCTCTTGACTATGCAACCCCTTCCATGTGCATGACATTGGTCGTCGCCCTACCACACTACCTTGTGCCCCTACACCCTACTCGCTTGGCCCTTTTCCTTACCTACCATGCAAGCTAAGGCCCCTTACAATCCCCTTTTTTTCTTCCATATCCTAAAACCTCATTGCCTATATATACCCTACATGCCTCCTTCTTTAATTTTCTTCCTCTCTTCTTCCCCTCATCGATAAGCTAGCTGAGCCCCTACCCTTTCTTCATCTATTTTTTCCTCTTTTCTCCTTTTTTCTTCAGTTCATTGGCACCACTTCCTTCTCCATTGGCTAAAGCACCCTCTCAAGTTGCTACCATCCTAGTTGACTTCCCTACTACCACCCTTTCGTTGCCTATATGTCACTGATCCCCTCCCTTCCTTTGTGTATTTTTTCTCCTTCCCCTTTGTCTGTAGCCATGGTCAGCTCCATCTACTACCACCAGCACAACACCACCACCACCACTAACCCTCTCTCTTTCCCCTCATCACCACCACCATTCTGGCTGCACAACCATAGGCACCTCAACCCATGATCACCACTACTCTAAGCCTTCTCTTCTTCCTTCTTCTTTCCCTCTCTCGCACACCCCCTTTATCTACACCACCGCTGGCAACTGCTATCACCTTGGTTGCCACATGTATGCTACCACCACTACCCTACAATTATCCCCTTCCTCGACACCATTCCCTTACCTTTAGGAACCCCTAGCCACCAACATTCCACCCTAAACAACCATCACTACCATTTGCACCACCTTAGCTGCTAGCCACCAACATCACCACCATTATCTACCACCCAGTCTTATGAGTCCCAACACCACCATCACTTTAGCCTTAGATTCCAACCACCACCTTATACCTAAATTGTCATTGCCATCATCGCAGCCACCATTACCACTATTGTGTTCCACATTGCCTAATATTTCCAACCTTAGCTACCTCTATCTCCTTCCCTCTCCTTAGCCTTAGTCTTCTTTTAGGATTAAATCTTTAAAAAGTGTAAAATTTTTATATTCTTATCTCTAGGTTATACTTCGGTGGTAGTGGACAAAGAAGCGTAGGTCTTGCATGCTTAGAGATTGGAGTTGCTTCGATAAGGATATATGTCATAGATAGGGCTTGATGTGTTATAATGTATATCCCTACTTCTGTTGATGCATTAATGACATTGTATGAAATATTATCATGACTTTGGTATTATATATATTATTTTTATTACATGTTAGAAGAAAAGGTAAGAAAGTTGTGCTTACAAGATATGTGTTGATTATCATATATCCATATATACGATCATGACCATGTAATTCATGATGAAGGTATGTGTGGGAGGTTTAAAAGTCAGTCATGTTCGGAATCATGAGATTCGGGGGATGGGAAAAAAGTTGTTTTAGTGCCTAGGGGAATTTTTCTCAACATGGTTTAAATGAGGTATGTTGAGTAACTTGGAGTTTTAGCAATATCACTATAAGATAAGGGTTCTATATGAAATATTTGGAGTGAAAATGAAAGGTTTATGGCTAATAAAGGAGGGGAAAGGCTTTATGTATAAATAATAAAACCTAGGGTGGAATCATGATCATATATGTGAAAGGTTGGAGATTATCCCTAAGAATTTCATATGAGGTTAAAGTTAGCATCTTGGGTACGCATACAAAATTGGGGAGTCAAATGAGCAATAGGGAAATAAGGGTTTTATAAGGGTTACGAATAATAACCCTAGGGATATGTTAGTATTGCATGTGTGAGATGTGGGATTTATACCATAATTTCTTAGTAAGTATTTAATAACAATATTCTAACCTTGGGTATGGAATTTGGGGACTAAATGAGTACCAGAGAAGGGATTATACTAGGATTATGATATTAGGGTTTTTAAGGAAAATATACCATATTCTAGGATATATGTTAGGATGGTGTCTTATATGAGTATATGTATATGACCGTGTGATGGCCTTGAAATAAATAAATTACAAATAATATACTAATCACTTAAAGTGAAAGATTATATGAGTTGGGACCAGTTATACCTGTCCGTTCCACCAGACGAGTATAGTGGCCAAGAGCATCTTTCCCTAGAGTTGTACCCTCACTAGTTGAGAATAGTGGGGGTCCCAGAGCTCATGTTGAATAAACAATTTGAATGATTATAACCATTGATATGATACTAATCACTTAAAGTAAAATACCATGTGAGTCAAGACTAGTTGTACTTGTTCGTTCCACGGGAAAAGAAAAGTGGTCAAGAGCATTTTGCTTTGGGTTCTATATTATTAGAATTGTTCCTCCAGTTGAGAATTAATTCCAAGAGTATCTTGCTCTAGCATTGTACATTATTACCATTCCATTGGTTGAGAATTTTGGGTACCTAAACTCAATTTGAATAAAATCATTAATATTGAATATAATTATGATATTTTATGTTTTGGAAAGAAATATGCGTCCGCATCAATGAGATCAACCTATGTGCACGTTACCTCTTATTGTGATCATATGAAATTGTGGGACCCTTCTTGATTGTATCATTACCTTATTCTGTATGTAGCATTTTGATCATGCTTATTGTGGGTCTTGCTCATCCCCATGAGCAGAGACCCCTTTTGAGCCTATATATGTTAATAAGGACCTAATTGATGATTATGTTGCTTATGATGCTCTAACCGGGGTAGAGTGATTACAACTCATGTATGGGGATTGAGGGTGTTATCCAATTATTATTTTAAACTAATTTTCCCTTTTATTTCTTTTTTATCACAAAATATTTACTTTATGTATTTTGGATTTTCTTTTCTAAGTGAGACTCCAAGAACCTTACTTATGTTATGAAGTACCCTTTTTCTATGTTTATTATGTCTCCCATCCTAATTTACTTTTGCCTTATAATTTATGTGAGAATGGTATGTAAAGAAGACTTATGTCAGCTACGATGGTAATACCCATTCATGTTTGAACTACATCTCTACTTAAATGAAATTTTTTAGTTGTAAATTTTGGGGTGTTATAAGTTAGTATCACAACCTAGGTTTTGACTACCATGTCTCATTTTTAGAAAATTTAGTTTCAAAAAATCACCTATCTAATTTTATTGTCTTTCTTTATATTTTAAAAATATTGATTCGGTGAAAATTGTGATTAACATGTGAGGAATTAAGCATCAGTAGCCTGGGTGGCCTCTAATTGTGATATGTGTAATAAATTCTAGTAGGCTAGAAAGGTTTTATCCTAACATGTCCCTTGTCTTGCTGCTAGCTTGCTATGATAATGAACGATCTGATAGGATGCTCGGAGGAGGCATTTGAGGCCATCTTGGAATTTGTTCAGTGTTAGCCTTAGCCTTTACCTCCACCCCCACCTCTGCATCACCCTTAAGAAGGTATCGAGGACGAATGGCTTTGGAGGGTTGTTGAGAACCACCCTCTACTTTATTCCAATAAGGAAGATCCCATGTTCCTAGAAGGGTGGATCAGGGAGGGATCTTCATTACAATCGATTGTCCACTAGATTGGAAGGTAAGCATAGCAACATTCTTTCTAAGTGGAACCACCGAAGTCTTGTGGGTAGGCTATTATACTCAACGACATCCACCGATGTGTTGGAAGGACTTTAAGGTGATTATTTGTGCCAAATTCTACCAACAGAGCCTCAAGAAGGATAGATTAAAAGCATTTATATAGCTCACTCATGGATGTATGACAATGTAGTAGTACTATGCCTGGTTCATAGAGCTATTGAGGTTCGCACCTAGCATAGTAGCTTATGAGCTGATAGTAGTATACTAGTTCGATCAATGTCTTCATTTTCAACATTTGTAGGATGATGGGAGTGGTGGCCTTCCAAGACTTGGACACCTTATACAAGTAGAAGTGCATCGCTGCCACTATGGTATAGTAGTAAGCTTCTATCTTAGGAAAGAGGAAGCTGGAGATGTAGGGTTTATGAGGTATGACACATCCTCGAGGGGGTACACCTTCTAGATTCTGGTAGAGGGGTTAGCCAGGGGTTATTTCAATTATCAAGGATCGCCAAGGCATTTTATATGCCAATAGTCTGGTAGAGACCATCTAGTATGTGACTATATGGCTAGACCTACTCATTGCCAACTCTATGGAAAGCCAAGCCACCAACCATTCAAGTGCTAGTATAAAAGGAGGTTTAACTAGCTATAGGGAAGTTAATTCAAATAGAGGGGACCATTGGTACAATAGTAGTAGGATTACCAATCGCCACCCCCAACAATTTCAGTAGTGGGCACCTACCCCAATCAATGTGTTTCTTAGGGAAGATAAAGGGAGGGAGACCGCTTGGGTTTCTCCCTTTCCCTCAAAGGGGAGGTCATGCCTAGGTTGCCAGGGTATTAAGGAGGATTCCAAGGAGGAAAATCAAGTGGGTGTTTGAATGTCATCAACTAGGCATAGGCTAATCAAGAGTTAAATGTAGTCATGGGTATATTTACCATCCTTTACCTAGCAGTGCATGTGTTTTTTGATCTGGTTGCTTCCTTATTATTTATATATATTGCCTCTAGAGCTTCATTATCACCATCTACTAGCGTAGCTATAGTTGTGATGTTTCCCTCAAGGGATAGACTGAATTTCACTATACTCTACTCAAAAGTAGGCATAGTTATAAGTAGGGTAGACTTCCTAGTGGACTTGATCAAGATGGAGCTAATGGAATTTAATGTCATACTAGGGATTGATAAACTACACATAGGCATGCATAGTGTTGCGAGGAATATAGGATACTAGGGTCTCCTGTAGGAAATAAAACCCAAGCCCACGATAAAAGTTGTATCTGCCCACATGATGTACTCGTTGGCACAAAAATGGTACACCATATACCTCTGTAGTGTTTAAAATTTTTATAAGGATTTAGAAGCCTAAGAAGATATTATATTTGCCAAGGACTTCATTGATGTGTTTTGGGAAATGATACCTGGTATGCTGCTTGGGTGTGAGTTCAACTTCATCATCGAGCTAGTACCTAGGGTAGAACTTATGTTAAAGAACCCTATTTAATGGCACTAGTAGAGTTGTGGGAAATAAATAATTATTTGGAGGAGTTTTTGACTCATAGGTACATTTGCCCAAATGTGTGTCTATGTTCATGAAGGAGAAAGATTGGAGTCTTTATCTGTGCATTAACTATCGGTGTCCGAATTAGTTGAGAGTGAAAAACCGATATCTTCTTTCAATGATTGACAACCTTTTTGACTAGCTTTATCACACTGCTTTATTTTTTAAGATTGAATTAAGCTCAAGTTATTACCACATGTGCATTTTAGATAAGGGCATCATCAAGACGACCTTTAGGATACGGTATGGGAATTATGAGTTTATGATGATGCCTTTTTAGCCCACAAATGCATCTGTTATGTTTATGTATTTGATGAAGAGGACCTTTTAACCATTCCTGAATCATTTTGTTGTTGTGTTCATAGAAGTTATTTTGGCATACACTCAAGGTAATGAGGAACATGAGAAGCACCTACACACCATCTTGTCACTCCTTAGAGAATAGAGGTTATACGCCAAACTCTTCAAGTGTCAATTTTGGCATCAGAAGGTTGCCTTTTTGGGATTTGTGTTATCAGTAAGAGGGGTCACCGTGGATCCTACAAAGGTTAGGGCTTTTATAGAATGGAAAAAACCTACTAACATTTTATAGGTTTTTAGTTTCCTAGGTGTTGTTAGATACTACAAGCACTTTGTTCAGAACTTTTCAAAGGTCGTGTGCCTCTTGACAAACTTGTTAAAGACGAATACTAAGTTTCAATGGGATTATACCTATAAGAGTGCATTTCAACAATTGAAGAAGCTCCTAACTACAACACTAATTTTGAATTTGCTAGGGGGACCAGATGGTTTTGAGGTCTAGAATGATGCATATAAGCACATGTAAGGTTGTGTGTTCAAGCATCATAGTAAGGTGGTTACATATTCTTTTTTCTAGCTAATGTAGCATGAGAAAACTACTCAACTCATGACTTGGAGTTGGTTTCATTTGTCTTCGCACTAAAAGTCTATAGATATTACATATACAGGGTGCCATGCAAATTTTTCATTAATCATAAGAGCATCAAATATATATTCACTCAGAAGGAGTTAAATATGAGGCAGAGGGGATGGATAGAGCTAGTAAATGACTATGATATAGAGTTGACCTTTAATGAGGGTAAGGCCTATGTTTTTGTAGATGCTTTGGGTAGGAAGACATCATACTCTTTAAATTCTTATATGGTGGCTAATCAGTTGCTTAAGAAACTTAGTGAGATGGGGTTAGACCTGATCTAGTAGGGTAATTTAGAGGTTAAAATGGGTGCCTTAATGATTACACTAATGGCATTTGACAAGATTCAAGCTAGTCATCCTAGAGATGTTAAGCTCGAGATGATTTGATAGAAGATATAGGATGGTGGAGTTGAGGGTTTTTAGATCCATAAGGATGGTAGCATTTTTTACTAGAGGAGTTGGTGTGTACCTTAGGGTTAGTACAACCTTTGGAGGTGTTGCGATGAAAAAGGGACTCCATTGCTATGGAATTTGTGAGTGGAATACTAAGGAATTGTAGCGGGTGTGACATAGTATGGTTCATTGTAGAAAAATTAACTAAATTAGTAGTTTTCGTACCGATGAAATAAACTTAGAGAATGGATTAGTTGAGCTGGTGCTTACATGAGGTTTGTGGTGAGCAAGCATGGTGAACCAACCAACACCATCTCCGATACGGATTCAATAATTTTTTTTGTACATTTGGGCAAAGTTATAGGAGGCTACAGGTATGAAAGTGAAAATGAGTAACGTCTTTCACCCAACTACGGACGAGCAAATTGATAGAATGATCCAGACACATTAGAACATTCTACAAGCTTGCGTTATGGACTTCCAAGGTATTTGGGAGAATCATCTACATTTGGTGGAATTATTATACAAAAAAAGTTATCATGCTAGCATAGGGATGACACCCTTTGAGGCATTGTATGGATGCAAGTGTCGAACACCCTTGTGTTGGAGTGACATCAGCAAGACTATTATACGTGGGGAAAAATGATTGAGAAGATGACTTGGCAAGTTTAGTTGATCTAGGATAAGATGAGAGTAGCTCAGGGTTTCCATAATAGGTACACAAATCAGAGATGCCATATTGAGTTTTAAGCTAAGAGATAGAGTTTTATTGAGGGTTTCACCCACTAAGGGAGTGTAGAGATTTCATAGGAAGGGTAAGCTGAGACCGAGTTATATTGGTCCTCATGGAATTCTCACCAAAGTTGGCGAGGTTGCTTATCGTTTGATTCTTTAGATAGAACAAGCTCAATTTAATAATGTATTCCACATCTCACAACTATAGAAGTACATTACCAATCCCTCCCACATGATCAGACATAATGAGATTGGGCTCGATGACTCCCTGTCCCATGTGGAGAAGCCCTTGCAAATTCATGACACCAAGTTACACTGGACTTGGACCAGTGTGGTCCCACTCAAGAAATCTTTTAGAGCCACCTTGGAGTAGAAGAATAACCTAGGATATAGAAAAGGACATGTGTGAGACTCACCCCGAGCTCTTCATCACAAGTGTGTTAGATTTTCGAATCCCTTTTTTTTAAGGGGCTAGTATCAAGTAGCATGGTATCAACTCCAATAGAGTTAACCACTAATTCCACCCTCCCTTGCACCTTATTCCCTCCTTCTCGAGCCTTGACATTTGACTTTGGGGATGAAGTCCTCTTTTAAGGGGTAGTGATGTAATACCCTAAAATCTTATAAAATTTTATCAAACATGTTAACCTAACCTAATTATCAATGTTTAGATTTATTTTATTTTATATTAACCTAACCCCAACCACAAAACAATTATGGATAAAAATTTTATATTTACATATCCAAAAATTTAACCCCAGACCTAAACGTAAATTCTCCACTTAGAAATTTTTTTCTTTTTCTTCTTTTTTCTTTCTTAATTATTTTCCTTCCTTTTTCTTTTTCTCTTTTCTTTCCTTCTTCTTAGGATGAACCGGCCCAACCAAACTTCCTTCTTCTTCTTTTTTTTTCCTCCCCAGGCAGCGTCTAACCCATGCACCCTTTTTATTTTTCTATTCTCTCTCTCTCTTTCTTTTCCTGCTTGACACACTTTGAGCCTCCATGTTTACATTACTTTTATGTCTCAAATAGGTATAATCCCCCCATCACCCCTCTCGCCCATGCAGCTCCTGCTATGTACACCACACCGCTGATAGCCATGCCACACCATCCTAGACCTCCATGCACTCGTACGCCCCTACACCCTACTCCCCTACCTCTTTTCCATACCATCTATGCATGCCAAAACCCCCTACATTCCCCCTTTGACATCTTCCCTCTCCTAAAATTCCATCGCCTATATATACCCTCCATGCCTCCCTCCTTCCCTTACCTCTTCTTTTTTTTCCCTTCATCGATGAGCTAACCGAGCCCCCTACCCCTTCTTCCTTTATTTTTTCCCCTCTTTACTCCTTCTCTACTTTGGTTTAACAACACCGCTAAGCTCTCCTTTAGCTAAACTATCATTTCCATCTACCCTCACCTTAGTAGAATCCCTTGCCATCTCTCTTCCCCTACCTACACGATACCTATAATTCCCCTAAATTTTACTATTAAAATATTTTATTCTTTAAAGTTACAAGTATATGCTAAGATAGTAGATTTTAGGGTGCTACTATCACATTTATTACCAAACCAGTTTTCTTAATCATTCCAATACCAAATGCTAAGGCTATAATGTTACTTTACATAAATTTCAAGAATACAATTATAAATCAATGTAGCATAATTATTAAGGAGGTTAATTTACCTTCTAATAAAAAGCCACTAACTGTGGTTACAAAATAAAGTCAATGGAAAGGAAAATGTAAAAGATTATAACTAAAAATATAGAAACCTCTGGTGTATGTACTAGATAAAATCCTTGATAACTCTACGTTTTCAATCCTGATGAATAACCTTGAAATTCACTTGCAGGCAAACCTGCTAAAGCCATTACTTGTTGAATGAGTAAAGGCTCAAGAAATAGATCCTTAAGTATAATGGTATTGAGTAACCCATTATACAAGACTAATATCCAAGGTCTGCATGCATCACATTAGATGCATCACCATAGTCACATGAACACTAAATTATGTATATTTTAACTAAAATTCAATAATCATTCATATAGCCACATGCATCATGAGCATATGCTACCAATGCACAGTCACTTATAGGTAACAAGTACTTACTTTTGGAACAATCAAATGATGCTCTTTGTAGTATAATTAGAATACCATGTCATTTTCACCAGGAGGTGCAACTCACATAATCAACCCACAACTTATGAAATGCCTCGAAAATTTCTAATTTTATAAATTATATTTAAATGAGATTTTATTAGAAAAATTATTTAAATAAATTATTTTTATTAAAATAATAGTATAATTAATTAGCGATATTCAAGAAGAAAATAATAAATAATTTTTATTAGAAAATTTTGAATTTTAAATAATTAAGGATTTTATTTTAAAATTTTATTTAGCAAATTAATGTATTTAAAATAAAATATTTAATTAGGGTAAATTAAGAAGATATTTATAATTATTTTTATTAGAAACGTTTTGGGTATTTTAGGTAATTAGGGATTCTATTTTGGAAAATTAATTAAATAAATTATTTTATTTAAAATAAGAAGAAGAAAATATTTTCAAATTAATAGAAATTTTATAAATAATTAAATTGGAGAAATTTAGGGCGTTTTGCTAATTAAAATTTAATTTATGGAAAATCTTTTAAAAATCCTAATTTAGCTTAAAAAGGGATTTAAAGATTATTTTATTTAAATATTATTATTTTTAAATATCCTAAATATTCAAATTAATTTAATTGGCCCTAACCTGATTATTTTTCCCTTTTTTATTCCTTCTTCTTTTTTTTCTTCTTTCTTCTTCTTTTTTTTTTTTTTCTTCTTCTCCCCGAACTAGGCCAACTCATGGCCTAGTTTCCCTTCTTCCATTCCTTCGGCCCAGCCCTCACCGCGCACCCTTCGTGCCCCTTCCAGCACCGCGTTTTGATTATTTTTCCAACAAAATGCAACGTTTCATTTAAACGCTACTTGTCTCGCCGAACCGCCTGGTCTCCCCTCTTTTCTTTTCTTTCTTTTCCTTCGTGAACCGCCCGACCCATCCCCTTTCTCCTCCCCAACCTTTGCACCTCCCAGCCCCGACGCCGCCAACCTGCCATCACCGCCGCCCATCCGAATCTTCCAGCGCCGATCTCGCTCCTTTCACTGGCCTTTTCCTTCCTTTCTCTTCCCATTTGTTTCGACAACCCTTTGACCCAACCAAATCTCTCCTTTCTCATGTGTTTTTCTCTCCCCTGTCTTGCGCAAATCCCTAGCTCGAATTGTTGTCATCAGCCAAACAACGGCGCCGGTGACCATAACCCTACTTGCCCAACTCTCTAGCTGATCCACAGACCCTAACCTATCATTTAAACTCTATAAATACCCCCCATGATAACCTATATCGAGCTTTGATTTCATTACCCAGAATTTGACCCTTTTCGCCGCCAACTCTTTAGACGCCTCGTCTGCCACCTCAGGCCAACTTTGCTGCCATCCATGGCCATTAAAATCTTCCTTGCACCTCCCTCTAAATAACCAAACCATTCATCACCCTCGATTATTTCTGCACAATCCTCCCCGACTGTGCGAACTTCCCTTCTTGACCAACCTATTTTCCATCCCCCGCCACCCTTTGCGCCGCCCTTAGCCACCTCTTTCGCCACTTCCACTGCTTCTTTCACCTTCTAAAATGTTCTGCAGATCACCTTCTACCTTCCCCTACCTCTATTTTCCTCTTTCTCCCTCTCCTCCTCTCTCTTTCTTCTTCTCCTCCATTCGGCCACCACCCACCGCCGCCATGCGCTGCCACCTTTGGCTGCGCCACCACCTCTATTATGTCCCCCTCCTTTTGGGAAACCCTAAACACCCAAACTCCCACCTTAATTCTCCTTAGTTTTTTTCCTAGCATGCAACTTTTCCTCTTTTCTTCTCTTTTTCCGGCTACTACCGCCGCCTCCGTGAACCACCGTCGGTGCTGCCTATCCCCACCATCCTAAGGTTGAACCCTAGACCCTCTCAACCCTTTTCCCTATTTTTATAACCCTTAAATTATTTTATTTCAATTATTTGCATATAAATACTATTATTATTATTATTATTATTTTAATATATATTATTATTATTATTAGTATTAATGTTTTAATTATTATTTCTGTTGAGGACTAAAGCCCTATTGTATTTTATTTTTGATTTTATTATTATTATTCTTATTATTTCCATTATTACTATTATTAATATTAATAAGTTATTATTATTATAATTATAACTAATTTTATTTTTACTATTTAGAATTTCTATTATTACTATTTCATTATTAATATTACAAATACTTTACTATTAGTTTTGTTGTTGTTGTTGTTGTTATTATTATTATTATTATTGCTTTTAATTTTACTATTTCATTATTATTATTTTTACTAGTATTATTATTAGTATTATTTTTGTAAAGGGGGCCAAAGCATTTATTTTACTTTTTTTTAATAATATCCTTATTATTATTATTATTATTATTATTATTATTATTTATATTCTCATTGATATTACTTTTAGTATCATTATTATTATTAGGGTAAAGTATTTAACCCTATATTATCAACTTTTATAATATTTCTATTATTTCTATGTCTTTAGCAAAGTTAGAATTTTGTTAATGTTATTTTATTAGTATGTTATTATTTGGTCAAATCCTAAGGAGGCGTAGGAGTGTGCTCCAAAACCGGTGTCGTGTCAGGTAAGGGGTTCTAAGGCCTTTTGTGTGCTTACATGCATTATGTGCTTCACATGTTATGTATCATATGTTCATTATTGTAATTATTTCGTTTGTGGTATAACGCAGAGTTGGAGTATGTTTTTGTATGGCATGTGTACTATGTGTATGTGATGATATGTGTTGTGACCCTGTAAGAGATGCATGTGAGGATATTGATGTGGTTTATGTGGGAAAAAGGAGGAAAAATGAGGATGGAGAAAAAAGTTGACCAAGGGATGTGAGTTGACCTAATTATTTTAGTGATTCATGAGTGACAGAATAAAATGGAGAATTTTAAGGTTTCATGTGGGAGAATCTGATTTATGATTTTATGGTGTTGTATGGGAGAATATAACTCATGGTTTTGTATGGGAGAATCTAATTTATGGTTTTGTGTGGGAGAATATAATTTATGTTTTCCTTGGGAGAAACTAATTTATGGTTTTATATGGGATAATCTAAGTTATGGTGTTGTATGGGAGAATCTAATTTAGGGTTTGGTAAGGATGAATCTTTGGTTTTGTATGGATTGAATTTAAGGTTTTGTATGGAGGTATCTAGGGTTTTAATTATATGGAAGAATCTAGGGTTGCATGGTTGAATTTAGGGTTTCACATGGAATTTTAGGGTTTGCATGAAAAAGTTAGAAGGTTTGGATGGGGAGGTTAATGTCTGCATGGGTATGAAATTTATGTGTGGAAAGTTAATTTGGAATGTAGGGAAGGTAATGTAAGTGTTATTTGGGTGTTTGAACACTTGGGATGAAAAATAGCACATGGAGAAAATTCAGGGTATGGAGGAGGCTGAATTAGGGTTTGGAATGATTAACTATGGGTTGTTGTGATTAACTAGGGTTGGAGTGGATAATCGTGGTTTGTTGTGATTAACTAAGGTTTGGAACGACTAATTATGGTTTTTATGGTTAAATAGGGTTTGGAGTGGTTAACTATGGGTTGTTGTGGTTAATTAGGGTTTGGTATGGCTGCTTAGGTTTTTATGGTATCATGTGTTTGTGGTGATTAAGTGTAATTATGAGGATGGTATTTATGATTTATGATGTATGAAGTGTAAAGGAGTGATTCATGCATGTCTAGGGTGAAAAGCCTTTGAATAAGATACTTAAGACATTAATCACGTAAAGTGGAAGATGTTGAGCCGGGCCCAGACCGATCCACCGGCATAATAGTGGCCAGGTACTGCGGTAGCCTAGAGACCAATCCACCGGCTTAATAGTGGTAGGGTATGTTTCCCTAGTGATTGATCCACTGGCTAAAATAATGGGGGATCCCAAGTTCAACGAACCAAATTAGACATGTTGTTAATAAGTGGGAAGATACCTACTACTTACAGTGGAACTCCGTGCGAGAAGGGGTCAAACCGATCCACCGGCATATAATAGTGGTAGGGTATGTACCCTAAGTGACCGATCCACCGGCTATAATAGTGGCCACGAGCCAGAGTGCCCTAAAGACCGATCCATCGGCAAAAATAGTGGGGTTCCTGTACTCGTATGGACTTGATAAAGAGCATGGTGTGAAAATATTTCGATAAGGGATTAATGAAGTAATTAATCTAAACTATATTTGATCTTGGCATTTCCACCTGATCGTTCATTTGCCTTTATGTTATTGTGTTGGTGATTATGCCCTGTTATTATTCTGCATGGATTATGTGCTTATGTGTTGGCCTTAGTGCTCAGTTACCTTATTCAGTACGTAGCGTACTGATCACCCTTTTCATGGGTGCTACTCAATCACATGAGTAGTAGGCTCTTTTGATTTGTGCAGGTGGGCAAGACATCAGTCGGGGCTAAGTGTTGAGCATGTTTGACTCAAAGTTCGAGAGAGTTGTGGCCATATTTTAGTCTTTATATAATTCTATTTCTTTTTTTTAATATTTTATTGGTTGTAAGTTTAATTCTCTTTTGGAAATGAATTACAATTCTTGATGCGTACTCTGATTTTGTTTTACAACTGTTTAATGATTATTTGAAGTTTAGTTTGTCTTAATTTTATAACTGATTTTTAATCTTTTTTTAGCCTTAGCACTTGGTACTGAAACGGTCCGAGAGAACCGGGTTTGGTACTAAGTGTGACGGTAACATCCCCAGAATTTACGGGTTTTAAATTAACTATTTTAATTACTTCCGCTTTAAAAAAATAGTGAATTTTAGGGTGTTACAACTTATCAATAACATCATAAAAAGAATGCCATACACATCAATAGCTCATATCGGTTCATTCATTATTATGTGGAGTTATGATATTAGTGTAGTAATTAGTCAACTCATGAATTTTATGTCCACTTAGGTTCAAGTATCCCATTATTCTCACCAATGGACCTGTAACAAGGTACAATTCTAGAATAGAATGCTCCTGGCCACTATTTTCATCGGTGGACCAGTAATAAGGTATTGCCTACCCCAAGCCACAAGGTGTTCCACTATAAGTAATTAGTATATTTTCATAGGTTAATTATTGTATAAGGGTGTTATTACTTGAGTTTTGGACTCCATTATTCTCACCGGTGGACCATTAATATGATACAAACCCATGGCAGCATGCCCCTAGCCACTATTCTCATTGGTGGACCGATAAATACAATACAAACCTAAGGCAGCTTGCTCCTTACTACTATTCACAATCATAGACTAATAAATAAGGAATAGTCGGCCTTGACTAAAGTGATCATCCACTTTAAACGATTAGTATCTTATTCGTCTCTGATACCACATCCAACCATGCGCAACTTAGGTATGACTCCTGCCCTACTATCACCCTCGGCCTACCCTTTCCCCTTATTAACCCTACTTTCCTAACCTATAGTGCCTCCATACCCCCTATTGGTCCTTTCAAATCCCAATTCTACCAACAAACCCAAACATGTCATTAGAATCTCCTCTTATTGTGAGTCATGGCCTACTACCCCTATTTCTCATATATGATAACAATTGGCCTCTAGGGTTACTCCTTAAAAACCTTTTTCCCCTATTTTATCTAACCCCTCCTCCACTACTTCATTAGCTCTATTTTTCCACAACTAGACATATTTTACTATGCTTATTCATCTTATAAAGTTTTGTAGCTTAACTCCTCCATTCCACACATGTGATAATAACCTACACCTAGGGTTTTATGCTTTGACCTACCAACCTTGGTAAAACCTTTCTGGTAACCTCTCATCCTTTAGCACTCTAAAGACTTTCCCAAATGTTCAAAGCTACCCAACCATTTCTTTATTAACCCCCATATCTACTCTTAGCAACCAACCCCTACTCTTGTCACCTATGGTCATAGGTCCTTTTAGGTTTGACTCATCCTACGCATATTTATTAGAATAAACACCTTAGTACATGCAACCTCACAAAAATACCCTTATGTCATGTAATATTGATAACCATGCTAAAATAAATGATACTAAGATAATAAACCCCTATTCTAATATCTAACACTAATTAATACTTATCATGCATGTTTATTACACCACTCCTTAAAATGCTCCTAAGCCATATAATATCAATATTCATGCCCAAACATGTGTTACTATTGTCACAAACCCCTATCTTCATACTCTACATCAATTATTACCTATCATGCATATTTATTAAGATAGCCACCATTGCACCTTCAAAGTTATCAAAATGCCCCTAGGATATATAATAATAACATTCACACCTAAACATAAGTTTCGAATACCACAAACCCCTACTTTCATACTTAGCACAAATTATTAATTATCAAGCATATTTATTAGGATAACCACCATTGCACCTTTAAAATTATCAAAATGCCTCTATGCCATATAATATCAACATTCACGCCCAAACATGTTTTACTAATACTCCAACCCCTATTTTCATACTTAACCTCATAAAAATTATTTTGTCCATTTATTTGATTGATCACCATCATATAGTAAAATTTACCAAAATACCCCTATAAAGTAATGTATTGATATTCATGCTAAATCATGTGTTTATGATAGACCAAATTCCTATCTCCATTATAGCAATATTTATAACACATTAGGCATCTTAATTAAGGTTAACCATCATCATATGTCTAAATGATCAAATTTCTCCTAAGGATTATAGTAGTGATATTTTTACTCCAAGTGTCCATACATACCTCAAATAACATACATCATTACTATCTAATATTAGACCCCTTATGAATCACCCATTCAGACATATAACATCTTAAACAAGATAACATACATTTTTTTCCATTTTCCAAGATAATATTCGTAAGCATGGGATTATTTATAACACATCATAACTACATAAATCACATTTCAAATACCATAATGTGCTAACATATGATAATCCAAACATTTTAATGGGTTATAAAGGTTAATTGATTTCCAACAAAAGAAAACTTTACCAATATCTTATTAAAAATGCTTAGGATCAATTTAATAAAATTGTGTACATAAAAATAATATTAGAATTACTTATTAATATTAGATACATGAAATAATTTTTTAATTAATTTTTTTTATAAAATATAAAATTACCAAACTACCCTTATACCTTAAATATTTTCCAAAAATACATAGAAATATATAACATAACTCATGTTGCATGTATAGCATGAGCCATGCAAGATTGGTCAAATTAAATGGAAGGAGGAAGAGATATGATAACTTGGGTAAGGTTTGGTGGGATGTGTTAGCTTTGGTTGTTGGGTATAGGAGATGAGGGAGGGGATGGTTGGTTGTTGGGAGTGTGGTGTGAGTGGCTCGAAGGTAGTGTAGGCGGTGGTGCTAGCTATAGGAGAGAGGTGTAAAGAACAGAAAGAAGAGGAATTAAAGGAGAAGAATACAAAGAGAAGGGGGATGGGAAAGTGCATGTGGCATGGGGTGGCTATGGGTGATGGCGCAGGAGATGGGTATCTAGTGGTAGGCAACTAGGAGGGCTTGTGGTGGTTTAGGAAAGGGAGGGAAGAAAGGTGGTTGAAGGAGGTTAGTGGCTGCAAGGTGGGGTATTAAAGGTGAGAAAAGGGAAAAGAGGTAAGGTGGAGGCTCCAAGGTGGGGCATTAAACTAACTCAACTACCCTCTAAAGTGGAGTACCGTTCCCTATTGATGTCTTTCTTGGGTATGGAACCTCTTCTCTCCCTAGTGGTGTTGATTGCCATAAAACCTCTGCTTGGCCTCTACATAGGCACTAAGGGCTTGAGTAATCATTGATACCTCCATGGAATAATCATACAAAGCCAGTAGGTCCTATGCATGAGTCCCCTATAACATATCCCAGAGTTTCATACTCAACCTCAACTAGAAACAATGCTCCTCAATCCTCTCGTTTGTGTCAACCTCTAGTGTAAAGTGGACTAAATCTAAATAATGACTCTAGTACTCCTCCATCGAATATATCCCCTGACGCAATGCTATGAACTCTTCGTAATTCACTACCTTTAGGTAAGAATGATAAAAACTAGCCTTGAGCATATCAATAAAGGTTTTCCATTGATCTGTAGTGGCTCCTCTCAACTACTGACCTTTCCACCACTTGTCAGCATGACCTCACAGATGGAATACCTTAATATCCACATGCCAACTCTCTATGTAACACCCCATACTTTTGTATAATGAATGAATAAGAATTTTGTCAAATTTTAGGCCTTTGATTTTTATACAATGTTATGATTTGAATTAGGAGAACACTTGATTTGAAAATCATGTTAGAAAATGAAGTTTATTAACTTTTTCATAAAAACCCAATGATTAGTTTATCATTTTAGCCTAATTGGGTTCCTCCACTAAACCACTAGATTGGTGGATGAACAGTTCACTAGTAGACCCAAAACAATCGACTATTTTGGCAAGGTGGTTATGTTTTTGAGTTTTATTTTTTGGAAAATCCATTACACTAAATTGGAACCTTATTAACCCATGTGAGATTATCTCTAAGAGATTCCTAACCATTTTTATGATGAATTTAACCCAAAATATTACATTGATTTGATCTAAAGGTCAATTGGGACATAAGAGGAGAGAGATGACCTCAAAAATTATCCTCTATAGGAATTTAGCCAAGCAAAACACAACACAACGGAATAAAATCAAAGGCTAAATTTACCAGAAACATATCCTAGATTAAAGACGAACCTGCTAGTCACCCAGACTAGGTTAAGATTGAATCAAAATCGGCTTGAAGTTGTTAATGGTTTGATTGATTTATCAATCCAATTGAGTTTATTTCAATTACTGGATTTCAATCTCCTTTGAGTGAGCGAGTGCAAATTGTATCACACCTCTACCTGTATCCACACACTTTGAATCTGAAACACTATGGAAGCGTGCTAGCGCCAATGGAACACTCTCTCAATTTCGTGAATAACCAGCGTTAGTGGCTAGGTTATTTTTTCACACTTAGAGAGAGAGAAAAAAGGTGTATATATAATAAAACCCTAGCTTGGGTATTTATATTAACACTCTAGCCCACCTAGTGACATTGGACTTGGGCCTTAATCACATTAAAACCACTTGGACTTGATAAGATATTAATCATATTAAGATCTCATCTTATCTTTTTTTTAATCCAGTTCAGTTTGGTGTGCGACCCTGTAGGTTCACGTAATATTGGCAGTGGACCGAAACTCCTTTCGTGTCCACAAATCATAAGAGGTCTCTAGCAAGATGTTATGACTACCCAAATTACACAAATGTCCTATGCTCGACATAACCTATTAATAACCCATATATTTATCCTTTTGTCACATGATATTTAGATTGAACACGAGCCATTGATCGTGTCATCCTTGCTATGTTCAATCACACTCTTTCTCGATCACCAAGACTAATTTTAAACAAACGACACCTCATTTTCATATGGCCATGCTAACATTAGTCATACTTGTCGAGGGGCCTAAAGATATCTCTCTCATATCATGAGAGAGACAAATCCCATATTGATCAACTATGTGCCTCTATATGATTCACAACATGTCTAATCAATACCTTTATGATCGCCCCTAATAAGGGTAATGATTGGTAAAGTTAAAACAGAATGATCATCATACCGGTAAATAAGAAGATATCATGTCAAAGGACGATATACTATTTGGAGAACACTGATGACACTTTGCACAATATTTAATGTAGTGTCCTCCTACTGGGTCGGTCCAATATCATCTTTCATAACATGTATCTGTGTTATTAGTTTGATATCTCATATCAATGATCAGTGGAACATGATCATCAACTAATCAACATACTAGTCTTATAATCACTAATATCCCTTAATTAGATGATATTAGACTAGGGGCAGTTCTTGAATAATAATCTTTCCATATATTAGTAGAGTTCCACAATCCAGTCACATACTTGATTATCTACATAAATAATAATCATTCAAAGGGATAACAACATTTGAATGAATAACATCAATTGATGATTTTATTAATAAGCACAATCACTAAATATGCAAATACAAATCATAACATATGATAGGTTCTAGGGCATATTGACATCGTCCTCTTCCTCCTCTCTCTTCTACATGATTATGAGATTGAATGCTTAAATCTTAGTTATGCTTTTAAGTAACTAGAAGATTCCTTCCATACTGACTTCCTATAACTCCATTTATGAGTGCAAATTCTAGCCAAATTGACCTAAATTCTTAAAATTCACCATTTGACCTTAGGTAAAAAGATTACCAAATCTTAGACAATTCCATTCATTCAGATGACACTCAAACAACTAATTGTAGGGCATTGAGTCAATCTCTAAACAATCAG
Source organism: Tamarix chinensis (assembly GCA_030549775.1). Classification (NCBI taxonomy): domain Eukaryota; kingdom Viridiplantae; phylum Streptophyta; class Magnoliopsida; order Caryophyllales; family Tamaricaceae; genus Tamarix; species Tamarix chinensis. Next base: position 69,234,367 of record CM060181.1, read on the forward strand.
TAATTTCTTTTAATTATTTAGCAATAAATACCCCAATTATCCCTTCATTTTGCCTTTCTTTCAACCATTTAAATTCCTTAAGTCTTATTTTCCCTCTCCTATCTCTACAATTTGATCCTTTTTAATCTATTTCCACACACTCTTCTAATCCTTTCTCTAGATTTTTATTGTTTCAATTCTCAAGAAAGGTAGAGTTAGATTATGGAAAAGATTAAGTTGTTTAGTTAGCTTTTATCTATTTTAAACTTAAGTTGGTAAGTTTTTCTTTGTTCTAATTTTAAGACTTCAAAACTTAATAAGATTTTGATATAAATTTTCAGTTTGGGGCTTTGATTTTAAGGTTTTCAAAGCTAATAATTTCTCACAGTGGAATATCTATTTTTAAGAGGATTTTTGCCTGCATCAAGTAAGTGATTCTTGCTCTTATAATGTTTAGTATATGTTCCTGTATAATAGGTTATATCTTTAGTTGATTGATGTATATTGGCATGAAGTAATGTAGTTGTATATATGATATACATGATTAAATGACATAATTTGAGTAAAAAGCATGGTAATGGATAAAAATATGATATAATGATATTATGGTGAGAAAGGCATGTTAATTTGGTTGGAAAATGTTGTTTGATATTGATACATTTTAACATGACCAAAAATGATTTATATAAAAGAATCTGAATGAAATTTGTGTTATGATACTATGTTGGGGAGACCAATCAACTTGTTAGATCAAACCAATTGACTAGTTCCTACAACAGTCAATAGATTGACCTAACCCATTGATTGGTTTAGAAAAATCGATCAAATTGTTTATGAAAAATTGATTGGTTTTTTCAAACTGATGAAATTGTTTGAGGAAAGTATGGTTTGGTTGAGTCTAACCAATCAACTAGTTGACTCAAATTGATCAACTTGTTGGGATAGACTAATTGACTTGTTCGACTTGTTTGCTTAATTTGCTTCTTTTGAGTTCAATTATGCTTTTAGATTTTTGATTTATATCATATCATGGTTATTAAATGGTTAAAATACAAATTTTATCATGGACTACTGGATTGATTAAAAAATCAAATGGATCATGGGTTATGGTATGCCTTATGGGTAACAGAAGGATTATATGAGCATTTCACTTCTGATAAGTGAGACAAAGTGAGAAAAGAGTAATGAACTTATTTTTTGCTAGATTCGAATGTAATGGTCGACATGAATAACATTGGACCCATATGGTTGGGAAAAATGAAAAGGAAAGGATTAACCTGGATTATCATGAAAGTTGACTTGTTTTCTTTATATAGGTCGTGTATGATCACCCATCTTTATAAATAAAACACTAATCATGTAAAGTAAAGAAAGTTGAGTTAAGTATGGGTTTGTGTTACCTAATCCTCAATTAGCTACTAGGGGTTAGTCTACCTTTGGGTGTTTTTGGTGCCTTCAAGATTTGCCTTCAAGAGTGATCTTGAGAGATCCTAGTGCCTTACCTACTCTAGAAACTAATGATGTACTAAGGGGTATCAATACTAAAGGGGCTAGTTACCTAGGTTATTGGCTTTAGCCTGGACTTTTGTCTATATTAGTTGGACTCTGTCTGGACTTATGTCTATTTTGGTGATTGGCTTCAGCCTAGACTTTATGTCCCTTTTTGGATGGGATTCCATGTTATATGTACCATGGTGTGGTGCAAATTCCATCACTTCATGATAGTGAAATATGGTTAGCAAATACTGGTTGATAATTATGAATGATAACCAAATGAATGGTTAACAATTGGCTATGAAGTGGAAGTAATGATATGGTCAACCAAATGGTTAAGGCTGGTTTATGCACTTGACTAATTGATTATAGTATGGAACATTGGTTGAGGGATTAGCCTATATCTTATATGTATAAATGGATGGAATATCTTACAGGAATTGGAAAGATGGAAATAACCTTAAGGGTTTTTTGGAATACTCTCTGCTATTGCTTATGTAAGTTGTTATGTGAAAGTGTTGTGATTCCTAAGCATATTGTTTTTACTATGTTTAAATTATATATGATAGTATGTGTTGTGCACTCTTACTTATATATATAGTCTTATAATAATGCATATTGTATATTATGATAATGAATGATAAATAAGAATAATTGTGTTAATTAAAGGAGAAACTTGGCTTACTTAGTACATAGCGTATTGATGTGTCCGTTTGCTAGGTCACCTACTCATTCCTATAGCAGAGGATCATGTGCAAGTTTTTGGAGATGGCTAGTAAAGAACCTACCTTAGTTAGGTCAGGGCTTGTAAGTGAGGACATCTAGAAGGTTTTGCTGGGGACTGTGGTGGACCATAGTTTTATTTTGGGCACCATGCCCCAATCAATGTCTTGTAACCTCGTACTTATTAGTATGATTTTGTAATGTTTTGAACAAAAGTTGTCACGATCATGTGATGTGACCACTTTTGGAGTTTTTTTAATTAAATTATTATTTGCACTCTCTATTGATTTAATTATTTCAATGGTTTAACCTTATATCGAATATGGGATAGGTGGCAGACTTCTATCCTATGTTAGGTATAATAGTAACATCCCATTTTTTCTATGTGTTTTATGCTTCTGCAACATGCTTAAATAAAAATTTTCCATAGTAGAAAATGGAGGTGTTATAAGTTGGTATTAGAGATTTTTCTTAAAAGTGTATCACTTTCAATAATAATTGAGTTGATACCATAAGTTACTATCATAACTTTTCTTAAAAGCGTATCACTTTCAACAATAACTGAGCTGATACCTCAAGTTGGTATCATAAATTTTACTTAAAAGCATATTACTTTCAACAATAACTAAGCTAATACCATAGGAAGGTATCATTCTTGATTGAAAATTATTTTCTCAATTCTCCAAAAACTTCCATTATTTCAAAACCCGAATGTCTATGAGTGAGAGTTGGATTGGGAATATATTGTAGTTAGCTTATGCTTGTTTATACGAGTCTTAATACTTGGTGGCTTGAATTTTAGCCCTTATTTCTTCTATTTTTTAGGATGTTATCGCTTCTAACCACCACTATGAATGCATCAAAGCCTTTATGGAGACCCTCAAAGAATACATGGAGGGTTAGATCTGGGTACCTCAACATCCATTAGTGCCTGTAATTGCAGCAACTCTAAGATTGGCCCAGGATGGCTAGGCATCATCACCCACCCGTCTAAAATACCTTTAAAACCTATGGTTTCCCTTGAGACAGAAGGATAGACTTGTTCATTTACTATCTAAGAGAAAGGGTAGACTCATGGTGGTAAAATATTAAGCGTAAGGGTGGAGAACCCACGAGTTAGGGACCATTCTTGGAGGTGTTGCGAGCCAGATTCTATCCAAATCATCTATGAATGAAGAAGTATGGTGAGTTTATGGCACTTCAGTATGGGACATGTCCATAGCTGAATTCTACACCCGCTTCACTGACTTGTTATAGTTTGCCCAAGAAATATAAGCCAATGAGGTGATGCAGATTCACCGCTTCAAGATTGGATTAGGGATTATATTCAAGGAGTTGTTGGTGGGATTCACTTCACCAAATATGGTCGGGATGTATGAGCAAGATTTAGAGGCATTTGAGTTATTTGGGCTCAGAGTGCTCAACGGGGGACAAGAGGAGGTTTGAGGGTCGCCAACATTTCAATTAATAGAAGAAGGATTTTTCGAAGGGTAGCTTGCCACCAATGTTTGGATGGAGCATAGGGTCAGAACCTTGATTAGGAGGATTTTTTTAGGTGTTGTGCTGAGGAAAGGCACTACCACTATAAGAGGTGTGGGTTAGACAACCTAGGATTTAAATGTAGAGGCAATAAGGTGGCATGCCATAGGTGTGGCATGGAGGGACACTATGCATTTGAATGCCAGGTTGGTAGTGGGAGCATTCAAAGGAGACAGACTATAGCTAATAGCATGAGATCTATCCAACAGCCATAGTGAAATGCCCCGAAAATTCTAATCTTAAATATTATATTTAAATGAGGTTTTATCATAAAGATTAATTAAATAAATTATTTTAATTAAAATAAAAGGAAATTAATTAGGGCAAATCAAGAATAAACTTATAAGTATTTTTATTAGGAGAGAATTTGGGTATTTTAACTAATCAAGGATTTTAATTTGGTAATTAATTAAATAAGTTATTTTATTTAAAATAAGAATGAGAAAATAGTTTTAATTTAATAATAATTTTATAAATAATTTAATTGGAGGAATTTGGGTGTTTTGCTAATTAAAATGGAATTTATGGAAAATCTTTTAAAAATCCTAATTTAGCCTAAAAAGGGATTTAAATATTATTTTATTTAAATATTATTATTTTAAATATCCTAAATATTTAGATTAATTTAATTGGGCCTAACCTATTTTATTTCTCCTTTACTTTTTCCCTTTTTCTTTTTCTTTCTTCCTTTTTCCTTTTCTTTTTCTTTCTTTTTCTTCTTTTTCTTTTTCCTCTTCTTCTCGCCGAACTGGGTCCCCTTTTTTCTTTTCTTCTTCTTCTTCGGCACGGCCCAGCCCGCGCCGTCGTCCTGCCTCCGCCCTCCACGCTGCGTTTCACCCATTTTACGCTCGAACCTCGTCGTTCCATTAAACGCACCCTCGACCGCGCCCGAACCGCCCAGTTCTTCCTCCTTTTCTTTCTTTCTTTTTCCTTCGCGAACCGCCCGGCCAGCCGTCTTCTTCTTCCTCCTCCCTCTTCCGTCGCTACGCTGCAACGCTGGCCGCCGTCAATGGCTTCTCCTGCTACGGTGAATAATACCCGCCGTTTCTTGTCTCATTGTCTTCCTCTTAACTCCAGGAATAAATTGGCATAATTTTCCATATGTCAACAAATCAATTACCGCCACCGGCCACCCAAATTATTGCAATTAAAACTTCCATGTCGACCTCCAGCTCCTCATTATCCATTCCAACATCTATATATAGCCTGATTGTAGGAGTTGTGGAAGATTTTTCTTCCCCGAAACCCTCGGCGAGGGCTGCCATCATCGAGACTTTAGACACCTCTTCCGCCGCCTTCAGCCAACCTCAGTGCTACCGAAACATTCCATTCTCTTCCCTGAAATTTTCTCTAGCTAACTAAACCATTTTCACCTCTCGATTCTTCTTTCACGGGCCTCCATAGCCGAGCCAAGTTGGCTGCTCGTTCTCACCGGAATTTTGACCCCGAAGCCTTAAACTGCCTTCCACCGCCGTGCGCCGCCACCTTTGGCTGCACCACCACCATCATTTTGTCCCTCTCCTCTTGGGCAACAATAAACACCTCTTATATCACCTCAATTCTCCCTATCTTTTTTCCAACATCCATCTTTTTTTATGTTCTTCTATTTTCTCGGCCCCCGCCGCCGCCGCCGTGAACCACCGCCGGTGCCACCTATCCCCACCAGCTTAAGGTTGAACCCTAGACTCTCTCAACCATTTTCCATATTATTATAAGCCTTGATTTAATTTATTTTCAATTATTTGCATATAATTACCATTATTATTATTCTTAATATTTATATTCTTAATATGTTTTATTATTATTTGATGAGAAATTTTATTCTGAATTGTACTTGCAGGGTGGAGAGTGGTAATAAAACAATATTATTGTTAGTTTCGAATTTTAAGTTATTAATTGAATTATTATGGGATTATTATAATTCTTCTTCTTCTTATTATTATTATTATTATAATTATTAGAATAATTATTATTATCATTTTATTAATTATTCTGTAAAATCTTAGGCCCTAGTTTTATATTAACATTTGCACTTATTTATTTTAGTATTATTATTTCTACTGTTATTATAACCATTAATAATAATATTATTATTATCTCTATTATATTTTAATGTTATTATATATGTTAGTAATTTTATTATTAATATTAAATAAGTGGTAAGTCATTAGTTATAAGTAGGGTTGAAACCCCACTTTAAATTTTAAAGCTTATTATTATTATTATTACTAATATTATTTATATTCTCATTGATATTAGTTTTATTATCCTTGATATTATTATATTAGTATCATTATTATCATTAGGGTAAAATATTTAACCCTATATTATCAAGGTTTATAATATCTCTATTATTTTTATGTCTTTAGCAAAGTTAGAATTTTGTTAAAGTTATTTTATTAATATGTTATTATTTGGTCAAAGCCCTAAGGAGGCGTAGGAACGTGCTCCAAGACCAGTGTCGTTTCAGGTAAGGGGTGCTAAGGCCTTTTATGTGCTAATGTGCATTGTGTGTCTCGTATTCTATGCATTCTATGTTTATGATTATTAATTATGCCGTATATGATATGACGTGGAGTTGAAGTATGTTTTCGTATGGCATGTGTATTATTTGTGTATGACCCTGTAAGACATGCATGTGAGGATGTTGATATGATTTTATGTGAGAGAATTTAGTATATGGTTTGAACTTAGGGTTTGGTAAGGATGGATACTTAGTTTGGTATGGATGAATCTTTGGGTTTTATATGGTTTGAATCTAGGGTTTGGTATGAATGGATCTTTGGGTTATGTGGAATGAATTTAGGGTTTTGTATGATGAGATTTTGGGTTTTGCATAATGGTTAATGGTTGTATGGTGATATTAGGGTTTGCATGGAAGTTAATAATTGCATGGGATGTGTAAAGTTTGTATGAGAGTGAAGTTTACGTATGGAACGCTGATTTGGGATTTGAGGAAAGTAATGTAAGTGTTGTTTGGGTGATTGAACATTTGAAGGAAAAATAGTGCGTGGAGCATTATATGGGTACGTAGGAAACCGAGCTAGGGTTCGTGTGGATAATTAGGGTTTGGTGCAACTACTTAGGATTTTTGCGGTATCAGGTGTTTTTGGTGATTAAAGTGGAGTCATGAGGATGGAATTTATGAGTTACAATGTGTGAAGTGTTAAAGGAGTGATTCATGCATGTCTAGGGTGAAAGCCGTTGAATAAGATACTTAAGACACTAATTATTTAAAGTGGAAGATCATTGAGACGGGACCAACCGATCCACCGGTTCGGAATAGTGGTTAGGGTTCTTACCCTATGTGTGATCGATCCACCGGCTATAATAGTGGTTAGGGCATGATGTCCTATGAGTAACCGATCCACCGGTTATAGAAGTGGGGGTTCCCGAGCTCAACAACCGCAAACTAGAATTTCGCTAAAATGCCTAAAAGATACTAATTACTTACAGTGGAACACCATGCGAACCGGAGCCAACCGATCCACCGTTAGGAATAGTGGTTAGGACGCGTAGTCCTATGTGTATCCGATCCACCAGCTATAATAGTTGTTAGGGTATGATACCCTATGCGCCTCCTATCCACCGGCTATAATAGTGGGGGCTTCCGTTTTCGCATGGATTTGATAAAAAGACATGATGTGTATCAAATTCCGATAAAAGATTAATTAAGTAATTAATCTGGACTATGATTGGGCCTTTATGTATGTACCCGAATGATTGGTCGATATTATGACATGATGATGGTCTTTATGTCCTCTTATTATTATGCATGATTTTATGTGCTTATGTGTTGGCCTTAGTGCTCGGTTACCTTACTCAGTACGTAGCGTACTGATCACCCTTTTATGGGTGCTGCTCATTCCCACAAGTAGTATGCCCTTCTGGTTTGTGCAGGTGGGCGAGACATCAGTCGGGGCTGAGTGTTGAGCATGTTTGGCTCAAGTTCGAGAGAGTTGTGGCCGTATTTCAGTCTTTATGTAATTTTATTTCCTGCTATTATTTCTTTGTATTGGAGTATTTATTCGCTTTGATTTCGCACTCTGATTTCTATTTTATTACGTTTATAACGTTTATGCGTACTCTGATTTTAAGGTATGATCTTTCGAGTTCTTTTATGAACTGTTGATTTGAATTTAATGTAAATCTTTTCCTTAGCCTCAGCACTTGGTACTGGAACGGTCGGAGAGAACCGGTCTGGTACTAAGTGTGGCGGTAACATTTCCAGAATTCACAAGTTTTAAGTGATTCTATTTTTATTTGCTTCCGCTTTAAGAAAAAAAAATTAGTGAATTTTGGGGTGTTACACACAGCCTCAGGTACAAAGAGTTATCCCATCGCTAGCTAGTGCCACTAGCCAAGTGAGTCGACCTAGAGGTTTGAGGCCTCACCCATTTTAGTAAGGGAAAGGATTAGGTAGTACCTTAGGAGTTTTGTCAATAGGGAACTTGAGTGAGATGAGTCAGGGAGAGGTAGAATGCTAGGCCGATGTGGTTACCGATATGCTCACTTTCACTTCTTTATCTACTTGTGTAATATTTGATTCTAGTGCTTTGCATTCCTTTATATAATCTTCTTTTGTAGTTAGAGTTGCTGTATCTCCTTCGATTAACATCTCTACTTCTATTATTTTACCTTTGGGGGATATATTTGCATGCTCTAGGATATACTAAGGGGTTGTGATGATAGTAAAAGGAATAGTTTCCATTGGATCTCATAGAACTGGAGTTGCGGGATTTCAATGTAATTGTCAAAATGGATATGATGGGAAGGTAGCAAGAAGTCATAGACTGTACGTAAGGACATATTATTTTGTGAGGATGAAGGGGTATGAGGGTTTCATACAAGAAGTGTGAACCCAATCCCTCTATAAAGATTATTTCAGTAATAAGATTGAGTAACCAAGTACATAAGAGTTATACGCTCTACCTATGCAGTGGCAAAGACACTAAAGTGGCTAAGATTATGTTTGAGAGTTCTTGGATGTTTTCCATGAGGATATTTGGGAATCCCATTAGTCCATGAAGTTGAGTTCACCGTGAACGTGTTGCTAGGAATAGAGTTGATGTCTCAAGCTCTATATTATATGGCACTTGTGGAGATGAATGAGCTCCAAGCTTAATTGGAAGAGCTATTTGAAAAATTCTATATCCGTCAAAGCATATCTCCATGGGGAGTGCTAGTGTTGTTCAGGAAGAAGACAGATGGCAGCCTAAGAATGTGTATCGATTACCATGGATTGAACTAGGTGACGGTGAAGAATTGTTATCCATTACCAAGGATCGACGATCTGTTCGATAAACTTAAGGGATCCAAGGTTTTCTTCGAGATTGATCTTCGATCAGGCTATCATCATTTAAGGATAACAAAATAAGATATTCCTAAGACTACTTTTTGGACAAGGTGTGGCAATTATGATTTCACAGTAACACCCTTCGAACTCATTAATTCACCTGTAGTTTTAATGTCCTTGATGAACTAGATCTTTTGTCCCTTTTTTGACTAGTTCATTTTGGTGCTTATTGACGACATCCCCATCTACTCCAGCTATCGAGAGATGCATGAGTAGCATTTGAGAAGAACTTTAGCCTTGCTAAAATCACACCAACTATATGAAAAGATCTTGAAATGTGATTTTTGATTAGAATAGTGGCCTTCTTTGATCATATGATCTATAAGGATGGTGTGGTAGTGCATTATGCTAAGATTCAAGCTATTTTTGAGCGGCCATCACCCACTTCTATGAAGGAGGTGCACAATTTTCTAGGGTTAGCTGGTTACTACCATTGGTTTGTGACAAAATATTGTAAGATTGCTCGACCCCTAACCCAACATTGAAGAAGGCTACATGATTTCAGAGGGATAAGAAGTGTGTTGAATATTTCAATGAGTTGAAGAGGCATCTAACTTTAGCCCAATTGCTCACATTTCCAAGTGGGAATAATGGTTGAAGTGTATAGTGATGCTTCCAAGTATAGGCTAGGTTGTGTGTTGACACAACATGGCAGAGTGGTGGCTTATGCCTTATGATAGCTAAAGGTGTATGAATAGAACTACCCGATGCATGACCTAGAACTTTCTGGGTAGTGTTTTCTCTCAAGATTTGGAGACACTATCTTTATAGAGTTCAATGTAAGTTTTACATTTACCATAGGAGCCTGGAGTTGAACCTGAGATAATCCCGATGGTTGGAATTGGTTAAGCAATATGACCTAGAATGGACTTACCATGAGGGTAAAGCTAATGTTGTGGCAAATGCACTTAGCCAAAAGAAATCACATTCTTTAGGCATGATTTTATTGTTAGATCATCTATGGCAAGAGATCAAGAAGATGGTAATTGAATTGATAACGATTGGAATTCTGGAGGCAAGAATGAGCAAGGTGTGATCATCATTTAACTCATTCTTGATGTAAGGAAAAATGGAACAACAAATAAAAGAATTCATGATCATAACATTAATATGAGAACACAAGATAATAAAGGCTAGAATAATATTTTAGATAGAATGAATTTAATAGTTTTACAAAATAAAATATAGGAATCAAGCCAAGAGTTTAAATAATTAGAATATACAAAAACATCCCAACACATTGGTAAATAACTAGTAACTAGTTAGCCTAACTCTAAATCACAATCATAAACCTCCAACACCAAGAATTGGCCCACTAATGACCCAAGTCATAATCCTCAACATACTCTACCTAATATTCATAACCATACAAATTATCCTTTGCTCAATTGACCAGAAGCCACATCATCATAGTCACAACACAAGTGTAGTATCAATATGGTGAAGTACAGGTAAAACATACTACCTAAAACATGGAAAGCTCATGCAGCACATTAAAGTCACATAACAACATAGCAATATCATAACGAACAACTCAAGTACAACATAGCATGCTTGAATGGAAATTATGGAAGTACGGAAATACAGTAATACATGCAATTCATATAATATAAACTATCTTAGAATTGCTCCTTTGGTGAACACACATTTTTCGATTAGTAAGATAGTTCATTTGACAACACCCAGTTCTCTATTATGAACAAAAGTCATGGCAGAAAAAATAATCATAATGGGATACCACACCCATCACATAAGGTCAAGAAAAATCGAAGGAGCTTTCTTTGGTAATACCACACCCACCACACATCGAGTGCAGCTGCCACAAATTGGGATACCACACCCCTCACAAGTGGTAGGAGTACAAAAAAGGGGCTTATACTAGGATACCTCACCCACCATACCTTGAATGTCTCTATCGTTAGGGCTAAAAGGTTGGGAGACCACACTTGTTTAAAAAATGGACAATAAGAATTTCCAAGGGGCTTGTACTAGGATACATTACCCACCCGTACTGGACACTAATGTCATGCCATATTGCCATAGTATAATTCTATACCACAAATATATATATATATATATATGCATACCCTCTACCAACCGCAACTCGGTAAAGAAGGAAATAGATACTGGGTGAAAAAAAATACAACCAAGTCCCAGCAGTTGCCCCAACAGAGGAAGAAAAAGGCTTGGAAAAAATCTAAAACCATTAATTTATAGTACCAATAATATCAAAAATCACAACAAAGTCCACACATAACCAAATTAGGTGTTTCCAAGTAATAACACTAAATACAAAATAAAACTTATTATTTAAGCAAATTAGGTGTTTCCATGTGATAACACCAAATACATCATAACGAATTAAAGCCACCATTTGGGTGTTTAGAGTTGACGCCAAACTCATCCCCAAGGGACAAAAGCCACTAATTGAATATTTAGAGATAACATAAAACTTAACCAAAAATTAAGTCTCAAATACCAGCATGGTGGTTCATATTAAATCAAGCTAATCATTATAGAAATCATAATTAAAATGTTATAAAAACATGGAAGTATCAACAAAAAAGGCTGAGGAGAAATAAAAAGAATTATAAAAAAAAACAGGTGGCTTCTAGTTGGACTATTCAATCAATTCTTCAAACAAGTTGACTATGCTCGTCATACCAGACCTAGACCAACACAATACCAGAGAACTAGTCAACTTGTTGGCCTCACCAACCGACTTTTTATGAGAACCAGTTAACTAGTTGTTCTAATTGGTCAATGGGTCTAATAAGAGACCAAACCATTATGAACTTTAGGGACACCAATCAATAGGTTTTACCAATCGATCGACTGATCTTGCGATCAACCGATCCAAAAATTGAAACCATTTAATTGCTCACAAAAATTCAAACTAATCGAATGGTCTAGGTAAAGCACCATCTAAACGTTTACCACAATTTACCATATTAATCCCAGCATGCTTCTACATTAAAAAATACACAAAAATACATGTTGCTTACATGGAATCACATAGATATATGGTAATGTATATCTAAACAAATCATGCTCAAACAACCTATTTTATGCTTAAATCAAAGAATTCCAACAATACTAACTTGGGAAGACTATACCATATATGTAACACCCCCAAATTTACTATTGAAAAATTTTGTTTAAATCAAAAGGTTTAGCAGAAGCGAAAGAATTAAAACCATAAACTTGGGGGTATTACCGCCACATTTAGTACCAGACCGGTTCACTCCTACCGTTCTGATACTAAGTGCTAAGGCTAAACTAAACAATCATTAAGTAGGAATCATCAAAACATAGGTACATAGTTAACATAGATCGCCCACGAAAACACGAGTCAACAACAATTAGAATATCGTTTAGGAATGCAACTTAAGAGTATGGTTTCAAAACAAGAAGCGTAGTACAAAATATAGCTAAATAAAATAGATCCCAAGGGACCAATATCCGGACCGCCTACTCACTCAAGTCAAGCCTTCCACCCTAAAATAGTACCCGATCATAGACCTGCACAGGAGGTCTGCTCCCCACCATCGGTGGATCATCACAGGACCCATTAAATCAAGGTAGTATCAGTATGGGTCCAATACTGAGTAAGGGCGCAGGTGTGCTAAGGCCAAGCATATCATCATATAACATAACATGCACAGCACAATCACATAAGCAACATGTAATATTATGGATGATGTAGGTCAGTTATGGTCCAGTCCAACTTCTTCTTTTCATAACTCTGATAATTATAGTCGATTCACATCATAATCGTTATGAATCCATGAGAATACGAGAACCCCACTATTATAGCCGGTGGATCGGTCACTTATAGGGCAGAACGCACCTAACCACTATTTTACCTATGGATCGATCTAGCCCCAACTCTCATGGTGTTTCAATGTGATTATAACGTATCTTTCCATGATTTGTTTATAATTCATTTCACACCATAATCTTTGTTAATCCATGCGAGTACGGGAACCCCACTATTATAGCCGGTGGATCGGTCACTTATAGGGCAGAACACACCTAACCACTATTATATGCCGGTGGATCGGTCTCCAGGGCACAATGCTCCTGACCACTATTATGCCGGTGGATCGGTCTGGCCCCGACTCTCATGGTGTTCCATTGTAAGTATATAGTATCTTTCCCGTGATTTAATTACAACATATTGTTCGGTTTGTTGAGCTCGGGATCCCCCGCTATTATAGCCGGTGGATCGGTCACGTATAGGGCAGAACGCACCTAACCACTATTATATGCTAGTGGATCGGTCTCCAGGGCACCCCGGCACCTGGCCACTATTATGCCGGTGGATCGGTCTGGGCCCGGCTCAACAATCTTACTCTTTAAGTAATTAGTATCTTATTCGTGTCTTATCAAATGAAGCTTTCCACCCTTGACATGCATATCAACTACCCTCTACGTCTATCCTCCCCAGGGGGCCCGTCCCATATCTTGAGACTCATGCGCCCCTTATCACACCCCGACATCCATTCCCTTTACACTTACTTTTAGATGAAAGAGTCATCCCCTACGAGTGTGGGTTAGGCCCTACACTCATGACATCAACTCCACCTCCCATCACCCCCTAAGGTTTTCCCTTGAAAACCCTAATTGGGTCGATGTGACCCAACCTTCTCCCACTTACGCTACCATTACCTCATTCAACGCCCCACACCTTACCTCAATTAAATCCTCTCCCAAAACATATCACTTTACCTTTCGATTCAACACATAATCATGAAAAACCCTAGTTGATCACCTCAACCTTAGTACCTTTCTCCCCCCACAAGTAACCTCTCTCTTTTCATCCCAAAGTCTCTTCTTCCACATGGGAACCCATACTCACCTTTTATATAAACGAAATCTCGCTCTAACCCATACTCCACCCTTCCTTAATCATTCTTACTTTTGTACTTCCCAAATTTCCACTTTCTCCCAAAAACCCTAATCGGATTCCTTATACACCCTTGCACCAACCTACGTACTATTTTTCATCCCAAGTCTCCAATCGCTCCACAACTCTCTCATTCCCTTATTTACACCATGATTCAACTTTTCTCATGTAAGATTCGCCCCCATGCAAGATTTAGCCATCCCATGCAAACACCCCAAGTCACCATGCAAATTTTACGACTCCCATGCATGGTTCCCCCACTCTCATTCATTTTGGTCATTCCTCCCTTATTAAATCTTCTCTCATGGATCATGAGGTACTTAGGTCAACCTCATATCCCCCTTAGTGAACTCACTTCCCATTTATTTCCAGTCATCCTTATATTCCCAACTCATATTACCATTTATCCTAACATGCATGTCCTAGAGGGCCATATCACATCATAAACATCATACATATACATGTCATGCTCATGTCATAGGGAACACATACAAACATACCTCAATTTCCAAGCTGCACCACATAAGACAAGTTTCCCACAATCATATAATACACGACATAGTATGGCATATACAACATTCAAAACATACAGGTCACACATCACACAGAGGCCATAGCTTCGTCCTTACCTAAGGCGACGCCGGGCTTGGAGCACGCTCCTATAACTCTTTAGGGCTTTGGTCGGGGTTACCTATAAAAGGGGGAAATGCTAAGTATAAGTTTCCCTTGTAAGTACCATCAACCCTTATTGTAGTTTAGGATTAGGTTTTTATTACTAAAGAGGGTATTTTACAAAAACTAGGGTTTTTACCTTAGAATTAGTATATTAAATATTAGTAGTCAAAATATATTTATTTTTGATACTTATTGTTACACTTATTTTATTAAACCCATTAGTTCTAATCTTGTAGTAATAGGGTTCATGCTAGCTATAAGAAAATAGTGTTAGTATTAATAAAATAGTGACACTAATGTCTAGTGATAGGAACCCTAGTGTTTTAAGGCCAAGTCTATTAATGGTGTTATATTTGAAATGATAATATTATAAGGTCACAATATTACAAGTAAACTATTCCTAAGGGTGATAATGATAATGGTTGTATATTCTTGAATAATAAAAGGGTTCAAATGCTTTTGATTACAACAATAAGGTAGTGATAGTAGTAATAATAGTAATAGCTAATAATAGTGTCATAGTAATGAGGTTAGGGTTAATGTTAAGTGGTATGGTGATAAGGTTCAAGTACTCTTCTTAGTTGATACCACATGGTATTTACTAGCTTGCGTTAAGTAACACGGATAAGAACAAGTAGTATTATTGTTAACAAAATGATAAGGGTGTTAAGTATAATAATAATAATAGTAATAATAATAATAATAATAACACTAATAATAATGATAATAATAATAATACTCCTAGTAGTAATGGTAATAACAATAATACAACCAAGTAAGGTTTAGCAACCACAATAATAACCGTAGTAAGGATAATAGAAGTAATAATAGTAATATTGTTAATAATGTTCATACTAATAATTATAAAAATTAATATTAAAGTTAAGTATAATAAAAGTTAGGGTTCAAAAGGGGATGTTAGTATTAGTAAGAAAGTAAGAACATTAATAATAGAGACAATAATAATGGTAACAATGATAATAATAATAATAATAATAATAATAATAATAATAATAATAATAAATAATGATAATAATAATAATAATAAGTATATTAGTATTAATATTAGTAGAAAATAGTAGTAGTTATATAAAAGGGTATTAGGGTTTGGATGAGTGGAGAACCACCTAGGGTCGGTGGTGATCCGACGGCGGCGCGTGGCGGCGACGGCGGCGGCGGTGGAGGTAGAGAAGAGAGGAAAAGATGGAGGTGGTGGTTAGATGGGAGGGGAAAAGGAGGAGTTTTAGGTGGGGAAAGAAACAGCAGGTGAAGGGGAGTGGAGTGAGGGTGGTGGCGTGGCAAGGGGTGGCGGCGCACGGTGGTTGGCGCGGCGGCCGAGGGTGGTGGAGAGAGGTGGAAGATGAGGGAGGAAGGAGGAGAGGGAGAAAGGGGAAGATGGAGGTATGGGAAGGTAGAGGGAGGACTGCTGGGCATTTTGGAGGGTGGAGGAGGCTCTGGTGGCGGCTGGGCTGGCGGTGGAAGGCGGCGCAAGGGCGGCGAAGGCTGGAGGTGGTGGTTTTGGGATAGGAATTTTGCACGACTAGGGCGGCACATGCAGGGCAAGGGGAGGGTTTCGGTGGTCTAGTTTCATAAAGGGAAGTGAAGGGATGATGAAGGTGGGCAGCGGTGACGGTGGCGGCAGAGAGGCAGGGTTTCGGGGCAAAAATCGAAAAGGGAGCTGATCGGGGCTACCAATGGGGGGTATTTATAGGCAATTGGAAGGGGAAACGACAAGGGAAGAAGGAGACAAACGGGGCAGGTGTGCAGGTGGTCGGCCAGTGGCAGGCGGTGCAGGTCCTGCCATGGCAGGTTGGGTCGGGGAAGGGGAGAGGAAAAGGGAAAGAGGTGAGCACGCGAGAAGGGGAGAGAGGGACTTGGTCGGGGTCGAAAAGAGAAAGACAATGATGGGGAGAGGGCAGAGAGGGGAGGTCGGATGGCGTGCTGCTTTCGGCGACAGGGTTACAGGGTTTGGCAGTTGTAGATCGGGGTTTGGGAGGGAGGAAGACGACGACTGGACCGGCGGTCCAAGGGGAGAAAGAAAAGAAAGAAGAGGGCGATTCGGCCGGCTGGGGCAATGGGCGACGAAGGAGCTAACGAGCCTAGCACGCGAGACGGGGGGAGAAAGGGATCTAGGCCGGTGGGCTGGCCCAGTCGGGGGAGAAAAATGGGGAAAAAGAAAATGAGTAAAGGAGGAAGAAAGAAGAAAAAGAAAAAGAAAAGAGAAAAAGGGCAAAATGATAAAATGGTTGGGTTGGGGTATTGGTCTTTATTTATTTATATATTTATTTTAGATATTTAATTTTAATAATAATTATTTTAAGTATAATAATTAAATCAATTTTTAAATTAGTTAGGCTATTTTGGATAAATTGTCCTTAACTTCCATTTTAATTAGTAAAATGTCCAAAATTTTCTAAATAATTTATTTATTATTTTCTCCTTATTTTCCTTAATTAATTTCCTCTTTATTTAATGAAGTAATATATTTTCTTAATTTCCTCTAATAAATCATCATTTTGCCATAATTCCTAAATTAGGATTTTTGGGGTATTTCAATATACTCATAAAATGGAATACAATTAGATCATACTCATATAAGCACTAACATATGGAACCCTAACTTACCATATAAACGTAATTATGTTATATATAAGAATGCCTTACCTTGAAGCAATTCTTCTAGAAGAAAGCTTCTACTAGATGGCTTATCTGGCAGAACTTCAATTCCTAAGAGAATAAAAGTAAAAACTATTAGCAATCCTCTTCATAAATTTATTAAAACCAAAGGAAATTTAGAAGAAGAAGAAAGACATAGAATACCTCCTTTGACTAAAAAAAAAGGGTGTCAAAGAAAGAGCTATAATCTCAAAATTTTCTCAACCTTAATTCTTCCTTGGTTATGGAAAAAAAAGAGAGAACTAAAACTAAGATTAGAATAAGGAAAAGAACATAATTCTTGTAAAATTAAAGGAGAAAGACAAAGAGAGCCTCTTTTTGTTTTTTCTTGAGTAGAGAGAAGAAAAGGAAAAAATGGAAAGGTGCTCAACACCTAGGGAAAGTTTCCACAAGGATAAAGGAGAAGAGAGCAAGAAAATAAGAGAGGAATAAGAATGAATTAGAAATGAGAAGTATAGAGGAAAAAATGGTAAACATTTTTTTGGGAAATGGGGTTGAAACTTGTGAGGTTGATTGTGGGTAAGCTAAGAAGTGAGGGTTAACTTGATGGGATGGTGGAGGATAGGTGTAGTTAGAAATGGACATGGAAGTGGGTTGGCAAGTCAGGAAATAGTATAAAAAGTCAATCTCTCATAATCATCTACCAAAAGAGAGAGGAAGAGGTGAGAGAGAAGAAAAGGTGAAGCTTGCCTCCAAAAGTGACTTTTTGGAAAAAATTAGCTAATTAAAATTATGTAATGATCTAAATAATGTAAAAAAAATCTTAGAGCACTAAAATGAGTTAATTGGTTTGTTGAAAATAAGAATGATAATTTTCCAGTGCACCGGCAATTAGTTATGTAAACCGATTGATTGTTATTCCTAAAATTTATATTTTTATTAGAATTTTAAGTCTATTTCAAAAAATAAACTCATTTATTTTATATCAATATAATTCTAAATATAATTTGAAGGATTTGGGAGAGGGTGTTACACCCGTTGCAACTCATAGCCACCAACCATCTGCCTCAAGCAACGATCACCACTATTTATGCTACCTCGGTCACAAGCCACCAGTAACACCACCACTACGTACCACCAACTCTTGTTAGTCCCACCACCACCATCACCTCAAACCAAGCTACAAACCATCGCCCCAACCTTAAATGGCCACCACTACCTCCATCATACACCACCTTATTGATGATTTCCTACTTCAATTACCTTTGCTTCCTTCCCTTTCCTTTTTCCTTACTCTTCTTTTATGTTAAAATCTTTAAAAAGTTTAAACTTTGCATATTCTTTTTTCTAGGTGATACTCCGATGGTAGTGTAGGAGGAAGTGTAGTTCTTAGTTCTTAGAGACTAAATCCACTTCGGTAGGGATAAATGTCATAGATATGGTTTGATATCTTATAATGTATATCCCCACTTCTATTGATATTTTGATAACATTGGATGAAATGTTACCCTAACTTTGGTGTTATATATATATTATATGTTATTGGATGTCAAAAGAAAAGGTAAAAAATTTGTGCAAATATGACATGTGTTGAATAAGAAGTATCTATATATAATCATGACCATGCATTTCATAATGAAGGTATATATGGGAGGTTAAAAAGTAATTCATGTTGGGAATCATACGATTATAGGGATGGGATAATAGGTATTTTAGTGCCTAGGGGAATTTTGGTCAACATAGTTAAAAAGTGGCATGTTGAGTATATTGTGGTATTAGCTAGATCAAAATAGGTTAAAGGCACTATATGAGTTATTTGGAGTGAAAATGAAAGGAGTATGGCTAATAAAGGAGTAGGAAGGCTTGAACTGTGAATAGCAAAACCTAGGGATGGAGTTGTGATCATGTGTGTGAAAGGATGGAGATTGGCCATAAGAATTGAATATGGGGTTAATGTTAGTGTCTTGGGTATGCAAACAAATTTGGGAGTCAGATAAGTTCTGGGGAAAGAGTTATGATTAAAATGTGAAATTAGGATTTTGTAAGGGTTAAGACTAGTAACTCTAGATGTAGGTTATTATTGCATTTTTAAGATAGGGGATTTATATTGTAATTTTGGGATATTATGTCAATAATAACATTTTGGGAAGGTATAATAGAATTGGTAGCCATATGGGGTCTAAGGAGATTATTTTGACAAAAATGCAAAATTAGGTTTTGGTAAGAGACCCGAATAGTAACCCTAGGGGTAGGTTATTATCACATGAGTAAGGTTTATGAAGTAGCCCATGATTTTTAAGTAATTGGTTAATAATAATATTCTCAGATTAGGTACAGAATATGGGGACTAAATGAATACTAGAGAAGGGATTATGCTAGGTTTATGATAATAGGGTTTCTAAGGGAAACATGACATGTTCTACAATTTTTGTTAGGATGGTGCCTTACATGAGTATGTGTATATGATTTTATGATTACCTTGAAATAAATAAAGTAATAATAATATATTAATCACTTAAAGTGAAAGATCATATGAATTGAGATCAAATGTACTTGTTTATTCAATCAAACTAGAAAAGTGGTCAATAACGTTTTGCCCTACGGTTCTTCTTATGTTACCAATTAACCAGTTGAGAATAGTGGGTTTCCATAGTTCATGTTAAATAGGCTATTTGAATGATTGTAACCCTTGATAAGATACTAATCACTTAAACTGAATCACCACGTGAATTATGGCCATTTGTATCTATCTGTTCTATTAGATGAGAATATTAGCCAAGAGAATTTTTTTCTAGGGTTGTATATTATTGAAATTATTCCACTAGTTGAGAATAGTGGCTAGGAGCGTCTTGTCCTAGGGTTTTACTTTGTTACCGTTCTACTAGTTGAAAATAATAGGGTCCCTAAACTCAATATGAATAAAATCAAGAGTATTGATTATAATGCTATTACAGTACCATTTGAAAAGAAATAAATAACTCGCATTGATGAAATTATCTTATGTGCACATTACCTCTTGTTATAATCTTATGAACTTATATAATCTTTCTTAGTTGTTTTGTTACCTTACTCAATATGTAGCATACCGATCATCCTTCTTATAGGTTATACTCATCCCCACGAGCATGGACCCCTTTTTATCCTATGTAGATTAATGAGGACCTGCAAGATGATTATGCTACTTATGATGCTCTGATCGGGGCAAAGTGATTTAGTTCAATGCATGGGGTTTTGGAGTTAGAGAGCTATGTTATCTGGTTATTGTTTTTAACTTATTTTTCCTTCTTTTAGTATTTTTCTCTCCAAATATTTACTTTATGTATTTTGCATTATGTTTTTGAAGTTAGACTCTAGAACCCTTACTTATGTTATGAAGTATTGTTGTTCTATGTTTATTATGTCTTTTATCCTAATTTACTTTTGCCTTATAATTGATGTGAGAATGGTACGCAAGCTTGATTTAAGTCAATTATGGCAATAACATCTGTTCATGTTTGAATCATATTTCTGATTAAATGAAATCTTTCATTTTTAAATGTTAGAATGTTACAAATGTGCCAATTGTATACATTTGATGTTGCTAGTTCTCTTGTCTAAGAAATAAATGCATGATGGGCCTTAGCACGCTTGTCTCCACTCTTAGCATAAGACCATTTTGCTATATGTTGTCGATTAACTTCTGCTAACCTGACTAGATTCAGAAGTTGAGCTTCAAGAGCTTTGATAGGTAAGAGATTATCATGAGCTGGGGGCTTAATTTGGTAATCCAAAATAGAAGATTTTGGATACCGAACCTTATGCTTTACGAATATTATTTAGTTGACCATGCACCTCACAATCTCTGTTCTATTTCTTTTTTAAGTCAACAGAAAGGATTGTAAAAGGGAACTCCAACACACAATTTACCGATTTCCGAATCGTAGCAACGGAAAGAGGAGCTTGAATGACCGCATAGATCGCCACCGGTGGCCACCAAAAGGCAATCACCTTTCATTATTTTATAATTTGATTTGGAGCGACGAAATTAGATTGAGAATCTAGATGTCCTGAAACTCGGATTTTACATTACACCTTACAATACCCACACACAATCAATTACATCATATGCTGATTGCGGCCGGCGAAGGATACGTCATCCAGATGAGATAAAGAGCCAGTAGTAATAGTAATATATATTTACGCGCACCTTGGAATTGGATCGATCAATCAACCCTTCAATAAACTCGCTCTCCGGCCGCACAAGCCCAGCGTTATATACTGTCAGGTCTCCACACAGACCAAACAAGTTAACCATCGATTCTCACCGGTAATAGGATCAACAAATATTCTTTTCCTAAGCCGCTCTCTTTTCGACTTGGAACCCCCGGACCTACTGTTACTACTACTACTACTACTAGTACTATTTTCCCAAGGTGGAAGCGACAATTGAGGAGTTGCCGTGCTCCCATTTTCAGAAGCGTCAACAATCTGTGTCACCATATCCAACACCTGACTCATCTTAGGACGCAATCTCGGCTGCTTTCCCAGACACTTATTTGCTACAGCTCCTAGGCTTTGTGCTGTAATTACAGAGTACCTTCCTTGAAGCCTAGGATCTATTATTTTCTCAAATTTTTTAGGATCTGAAACGTGTGGCTTGATGTAATCCAGCAGTTTCTGTTCGTTTCTCGGACGATTCCGATCAAATGGACGTCTGCCGGTTATGAGTTCGTATAGGAAGACTCCGTAGCTCCAGACGTCGCTCTTGGCTGTCAAGCGACCTGTTTGGATGTATTCTGGCGCAGCATAGCCAACGGTGCCAACTACCTTGAAATGTATATAATAAGTTGAGATTTTGATAAAGAATATCTAGGTACGTAGCTCGTATAATATTCTCGTACGAACATACGATATTTGTATGTGATTATTAGTTAAGCTGGGATGGATGGAAGAAATTGTTCACATGTATATATACAACACATACCTCCGTCGATACATGGCCAGTTCCATCTTCAGGACCCAACCTGGCTAGTCCAAAATCCGACAGTTTCGCCGTCCAGTGATCATCTAGTAGAATGTTTGAGGATTTGAAGTCCCGGAAGATAATCTGAGCGTAAAATGACAATATTAAGCACATCAGATCGGAAAAAAAATCAGTTCAACTGAGATTAACCAGCTATACAGATAGAACTAGAACCTAGAGAGACATATATTTCCGAAATGGAAATTAATGACGTAACCTGAAAGTCCATTCCTTCATGGAGATATGATAAACCGCGGGCAGCATCCTGAGCAATCTTGAGCCTAGTTGACCAAGGAAGTGGAGCTTGAAACCTGCTACATAAATGATCCTGAACGCTCCTGTTATGCATGAATTCATAGACGAGTAGCCTCTCAATCCCTCTGTCATCATCCTCGGCACAGTATCCGATCAGCTTGACAAGATTCGGATGTTCAATCACCCCAAGATAATTGACTTCCGTGGCCCATTCTTTATGACCCTGCTAAAACAAAAATTATATTTCCCATGCTTACGATATCTATCTATATATATATATATACATTTTTTTTCTGGCTCCATATATTTATATAACACAACACAGCCAACAAAGAACTCTGGCTAATATACCTATGAATTAGAAAAATGAACGAGAAAGAAATAGAGACGTTGCCTGCAAGCCTCTTCTACTAAGTTGCTTGACAGCAATATCAATCCTTCTATTCGGCTCTTCAGGAGTCCTAAGCACGCCTCTGTAAACACCACCGAACCCACCTTCTCCTATCATGAGAGACCGACTAAAGTTCCTCGTAGCGGTCCTCAGTTCTTCGAACGTGAACGCTCGAAGGCTACACGGCCTCCTCCTCGACGAACTAGGGAACGAGTTCCTACAAAAGGAGGAGGATGCGCCCGCTCCACCACCGATGGAATCGGCCGAGACGTTAGTCGTCTGGGAAGAATTCGTCAACTCAGAGCTGGGTGCTGCAGATCTTTTGTTGTAGGGCTCATAATCGGTAGAGTAAGATGTCGTCGAGGATCGGATGTCGGAGGAGGTGGGTTTGGTTGTCCTAGTAGGTCCTTCTTGCTCCTGTTTTTCAACATGGGAGAACGAGAAGCACTTCATTTTTGTTGCTTTGTTTTTTGCTAGGTAGGGGGGAAGGGCTGATGCTGGCTCGATAATGGTATGTAGCCTGCGCAGCATCATAAAGTGACGACAAAAGCGTCAAGAACTCGTGATGCACGCCATTGAGAAATTCTAGCTGCCTATATTATTGAATTCTGACAAGAATATATATGTATAAATAAAGGAAATAGACGACTTAAGATATGAACTGAAGATATGTTAGTAGTATAGATAGATATATTATGAAGAGGCACAAGAGATCATAGGTAAAACCAATCACAACTTGACATTAATTAATAAAGAGAAAGAATTCATACTAAGAGCTGGACACAGTTATGGACATAATCAGATTATAAAATAATGATTAACTAATCATTAGTTGGGGAAAAAAACAAAATGAATGAAGAAACCTAAACTGAAGTTTTCTTCCGTTAATTACTTCCCAATAATTTTTATGCTCAATCAAAAAAGGATAAACTTTTGTATGAATCAAATAATTGCTTCATTGGATATGTTTTCAGCGGTAACCAAATGCGGTGAATGAACAGAGAAAGTCGGGAGAGGGAAAGATAAATACTCACCTCGATCGTTTATGTTAGAGAATGAGAAGAAGAGGAATTAATTGAAAGAGCGACCAATATTTGTGTGATCCAATCATTTGGAAACAATCTGGCATACAATGTGCAAATTGCTAGAGCGAGAGACAAAGAAAGATAGAAGCAGTAGTAGGAAATTTCAGAGGGACAAGATTAAGAACGAGCAACCCATGATGTCTGAGAAGTCAACACTTGAAAAAATAGGCAGCTGGATTTAGCTCACCAACCCTGCCTCTCATCATACGTTAATAATAACCAACGTTGCATATTTTATAACAAGAATGAATAATTAAGTAAGAATTTGTACCTATTATTCGTAAAATATAAAGTAACGTGCATTTGAAGGAAAAAAACATAAAAGAAAAGAGCTGATGTGACGTATATTTATTGATGATTTGCCTTTGCGGAATTGTCGTAGCGCACGTAGATTGAGGTACGTTTTTTTGGGGGGGAGGTTGGGCGGCCAAGAGAGGGGTTGATCGGGAGGCTTTCACTTTAAAGGGAAGCACGAGAATGGCAGTTAAAGGAAAGGCGGAGGGCATCGGGTACGAACAATAACATGAACGAAGTTAAATATAAGTAGTACCAAATATAGAATGACAATAACAGATGCTTAATAATACCCTTCACGAGATTGTGGTTAACATTGGAAACTAGATTTGGTTTCATGCTTCTAGTTTGTACTACATCCTACCATTACGATAGGTATATGGTGTCATACGATATACCATATATATGATGTAAATGATGGTATTTTGGTAAATAAAACAACCACTTTTACCAAGACTATTAATTTGTATCCTATTTCTAGCATTAGGAAACACTAGGCTACAGGATTATGTTACAATAATGTCATCATTTTTATAATGTTTTAAAATGAACTATCTTTAATTTGGGTCATTAAAATAACGACACAAAAATTACTAGTAACTTTTATTCTATAAATAAATTTTCATATTAACATATTTCATACATTTAAAGAACTAATTAACACGCGTGTTTGTGAAAGAATACATATTTTTCATAATATAAATACACATCTATTATTTATACAAGTACAAGGAGAAATATACACGTTTGAAAATATAATACACATCTTCTTATACTAATATATGTATCTTTTCAAATAAGAATGAACATATTTTGGTACTATCATACACATTTTTTCAATAAATATTTTTTGTTCCAAAACAAGAATATAAATTTTTAATAACATAAATATACATCTTTTACGGTAAAAATTCACATATTTCAATGCTATAATACTTCCTCCGTTCAAAAAAGAAGAAGGAACCTCATAATTTGAGAACAATATATATTGATAAAAAATAATATTGTAAAAATATTTTTTTAATATAAATATAATAATGATATTTTTATATCATAATATAATATATTGAAAATAAAGAAAAGGTTAGAGTTTGGCTAGTAAAGGTACACATTTTAAATAGTTATGCATTCTTCTAACATAAGAATATACATATTTGAGAACTTAAATACACATCTTTTTAGTACTATATTTGAGAACATATTCCATAACATAGATATATATCTTTTAGGACAAGAATATATATTTGTTATGTATATAAGTATAAAGGAGGAAATAAACATATGTTTTAAAATATATACAAATGTTTCAAAGGAGGAATTCATATCTT
The DNA here is from genome assembly GCA_030549775.1 of Tamarix chinensis. Taxonomy (NCBI): domain Eukaryota; kingdom Viridiplantae; phylum Streptophyta; class Magnoliopsida; order Caryophyllales; family Tamaricaceae; genus Tamarix; species Tamarix chinensis. The sequence goes on from CM060181.1 coordinate 69,260,013, forward strand.
TTTAGAGCACACATTCTCTAATAATTGGAACTATAAATACACATAAACTAAAAGTGAAATACGTGAGATTTGAATACATTTGACTTGTCGCTCTACCAATTGTGCCATTGACACTACAAGAAAACTCTTTTATAGCAACAAAACTTTTGCAACGACAACACTTTGTTGTTGCGAAAAATGTCCTTTGGCAACGACAATTTTATGACGTTACAAAAAGTTGTTGCCAAAAATAATTCATTTATATAATAATTATTAGGAAATTTTTTGCAACGACATTTGTCGTTGCAATATATATGATAGTTTATTTACAACGACATTTATATGTTGCAATATACAAAATATTTTTGCAACGACTTTTTGTTGTTACAAAATGTTGATTGAATTTATCGCAACGACTATACTTGTTGCGAATGTTTAGATTATTTTAACATAATGATATATATATTTTTTGCAACGACAAATGTCGTTGTGATATAAGTGATAGTTTATTCGCAACGACATTTATATGTTGCAATATATAAAATGATTTTGCAACGACTCTTTTTGTTGCATAATGTTGATTGAATTTATTGCAACGACTATACTTATTGCGAATGTTTAGATTATTTTAACGTAATGAAATATATATATATATATATATTTTGCAACGACATTTTTTGTTGCAATATATGTGATAGTTTATTCGCAACGACATTTCTATGTTGCAATATATAAAATATTTTTGCAACGACTTTTTGTTGTTGCAAAATGTTGATTGAATTTATCACAACGACTATACTTATTGCGAATGTTTAGATTATTTTAACGTAATGATATGTATATATATATATTTTGCAACGACATTTTTCGTTGCAATATATGTGATAGTTTATTCGCAACGACATTTCTATGTTGCAATATATAAAATGTTTTTGCAACGACTTTTTGTTGTTGCAAAATGTTGATTAAATTTATCGCAATGACTATACTTGTCGCGAATGTTTAGATTATTTTAACGTAATGATATATATATATATATATATATATATATATTGCAACGACAAATGTCGTTACAATATATGTGATAGTATATTCGCAACGACATTTATATGTTGCAATATACAAAATATTTTTACAACGACTTTTTTGTTGTAAAATATTGATTAAATTTATTGCAACAACTATATTTGTTGCAGATATTTATATTATTTTAATGCAATAACAAGTTATTGCAAAAGAAATTATCGATAATTTTTTGAAATAAATTTATTATTCCAATTATGTATTTTTTGCAATGATAAAGTGGAATGCCCTCAAATTGAGTGGAATGTTATAAGGATTGATATGCTTACTTATATCAATATAGGATACAATCCTTACGGTGATTCTGTCCGAAGAACTCAACAGTTAAGCGTGCTTGCTCTGGAGTAATATTCAGGATGGGTGACCCTCCTGGGAAGTTTCAGAAAAGACTTGTGTTGATCTGTGGGGCTAGTCGATCAATCCAAAAACGTCGACTCGGGATGTCAAAAATTTGTGGGTCTCGGGTGCTATCAGGTGGCGCCTATGTGCTCGTATTGACTCGTGATATTTTGTAATTTTTTGTTTATAAAGTTTATTTAATTTTTGGCAACAACATAAGTCGTGCAATTAATGTGTTTTTGCAACGACAAATATTGTTGCTATAATATGCTATTTTTTTTGCAACAAATTTTGTTGTTGCAAATAACAAGCTTTCACAACGACATAATTTGTTGCCAAAATAAAACCATTTTTTGTCAACAACAAAGGTCGTTGCTAATTATAGGTTTTTGCAACGACATAAATTGTTGCCGAAGTAGGATCCATATTTTGCAACGACAAAAGTCGTTGCAATATATAAACACATGTAGTTAGATAAAGTGATGTATTGCAACGACATTTATTTGACAACGATAATTTATGTTGCAGTTAATTACTTTTTAACAACGACCATTGTCGTTGCTTTATTTTTTTGCAACGCCATGACGCGCAACGACCCTGCAACAAAAAATGTCGTTGCGATATATATTTTTTGCAACGACTTTCTATCTTTTGCAACAAAAACTATCGTTGCTAAAAATGGACTTTTTTGTAGTGTGAAGACCAATTTTACTTATACATTTTACTTTCATATAACACTTATTGGGCCTTATGAGACCACTACATGCATGATGGTACATGTCACTAGTAGCATGATTCATTGATTAGTGTATACTACATTTATATGGTGGCATTTATATAAATATGGTTAACTTTTAAATTTTTTTTTAGATTTTATAAATTAGATCATGTTTTATTTGGACTATAAAAAAAAGTTATATGATTTTATTTTTGAGAATTTTCTCTAGCAATAAAAATCCATATTGGTATACTTATAAAAACTATATGTTTTGCCATATGTTATGTTTCATTATTGTTGTTCTGATATTTTATTGTAGAATTAAATTTACCATGGAATTAATCTTTCACCAATATTAATGATATTTTAACATTATTAGTACTAATATTTCACCATTATTACAACTATTATTTCATCCTTATTACTACTGTTGTTTCACTATCTATCAACATATATTTAGTTATAATTCACTAATGTTAGATTTGATGTTTCACTAGAGTTGTTTTCACCTTTCATAATAATTGTGTTTATATTTCATAATAATTATCTTCAGGTTTCACTATAAATATAGTTAAAGTTATCCAATATTAGTTGTAGGGGTGTTCAATCAAAATTTTTTGTCTAAATTGATTGGTTATTTCTAGTCCTAGTCCCGAAATTAAAAGAAAAATGTCCTTAACCAATTCTAGTCTCATTTGATCCAGTCTTCTTGTTTAACAATGAAACTCTTAAAAATTTTGTCAAAAAAATTTATATTTTTAATAAAAATGTATATAAGTTATGAATGTTGGTCCTAACAAGTTGAAGGCCGATAATTTCGATCTAGTCTCTAGTCTCACCTTGCAAAAATTAAATCTTAGTTGGGTTTTGGTCTGTTCTTCTCTTGTTTTGAAGCGATGCACATTGCTAATTAGTTGTGATGTTTTCTAAGAAAATTAACTTGTAATGTTTTACCACACTTACCATCATATCTGACCATAATTATTATATTTTACCCTTATATCATTATTACTACTAATGATACACCATCATTACTACTAATGCTTCACAATTTATTTATTTTTTAAAAAAAGAAACCAATTTCGGTATTTTTATCGAATGGAATTATGAATCATTACAACCAAGGGAGCAAAATTTATCAATCGAATGCATATTGCTACTATACTTGGTGTTCTTATGACCATACAAGCATCAAGGGAAAATATTAGTAACAATGGTTAATCATTGCATTTAATTTAAAAGGGATTTCATTTAAAACTTTGTTACTCCAAGTCTTCAATATCTCATAAACCCATGTGATGAGCAAACCTCATAAGAACTGCAACCTTAACCTTCATTGGCTATGCATAAAGGTGAATTCAATTAGCAACCTGCTCCAACTAAGACTTAGCTCTCTGAGTCTCATGATGCAACAAATAATGCGAATAACACCCCCATAATGGGGCAATGCAAAAACAAATGGGATATAGTTTCCTACTCTGAACATAATACACAATGTTCATCTACCATGGGGATGTACTTTCTAAGGCAATACTTTGTTGCTAAATGACCTATTGTAGCTAGCCAAGATATGAATTGATGATTGGGGGCTATAGGGCTTTGCCATACCATCTTCCTCTGATCATATTTCGGTCCTTTATGTCTCTAATTTGCATAAACTCTTATATTGTTATAGTGTTCATTTTGGTGTAGTCTTGTCAAAATGGGGTAGAGTGAAGGTATTAAACTTGTAATACTTCTCAAAGGCCATGAAGTAACTGTGGGGGTAACACTATCCTAGATCAAGCCATGTTTAATGAATCTACTATGGATACACTTAATCCATGGTGAAATACCCCAAAACCCTAATTTCAAGAATTATGGCTAATTAAGAATTTATTAGGAAAATTAATTAAATAAATTATTTTATTAAAATAAGAGGGATTAATCAAGATAAAATTTATAAATAATTTAATTGGAAAAAATTAAGGTGTTTTGCTAATTAAAATGGAATTCAGAAAAAATCTCTAAAAAATCCAAAATTAACCTAAAAAGGGAATTTAATTATTATTTTATTAAAATATTATTATTTTTAAATATCCTAAAATACCAAAATACTTTAAATACCCCAACCCACCTAATTTCCTTTTTCCTTTTTTCCTCTCTTTTTCCTTTTCTTTCCTTTTTCTTCTTTTTCTCTTCCATCTTCTTTTCTTTTTTATTTCTCCTTCCCTCCCTCGACTTGGGCCAGCCTAGCCCTGCGACCCAATTCCCTTCCTCTCCTCCTACACGGCTCAGGTTCGTGTTGCACCCTTTCTTTTTTTTATTCTCCCAATTGGTCTTGTTCCCCCTTTCTTTTCTTTCTTTCTTTTCTTCTTAAACCGCCCAGTCCAGCCTTCTTCTTCTTCCCCGAGGCACAACCTGCAACTGAGACCCTATAACTCCTTCTTTCGCCAGCCACCACCACACCGTCCTTTCCCTCCCTCACCCGTCATTTTATTTCCCCATTTTGACCCAACCGACCTCCTCTCCTATCACGCGTGCCCTACTCATTTCTTTTCTCCTCTCCCCTCGACCTAACCGCCCCTACCATGGCAAACCTGCTCCATCTGCCACTGGAAGCCAGCTCTTATCCTTTTTTCCCCCAATCATGTTCCCCTTCAATTGGTCTATAGATACCACGTAAGCAGCGTTGATTGAGCATTTGATTTTGCAACCTAGAAATTCGCCCCTTTGCACCATCTCTCGATAAGAGGACCACCCCGTCACTGCCACCCATAGAACTGCCACCTGCATCACCCTCTACCCTACTACACCACCCTCCTCCCTTGATTTTCCCTACACTAGCCACCCTGACCTTGCAAAGTTCCCCTCCCTATTAGCCCCTCATCAACCCCCATCGCCCTTCACACCACCGTCCACCACCACTCTCGAGGCAACCACCACCCCTTACACCTCCCAAAAGCATATGTAGACCTTCCTCCACCTTTCCCTACCCTCATTTTCCCCTTCCTCCCTCTCCTCCTCCTTTCTCCTCCCTCCACCACCTTCGACCACCACACCCACCGCCGTGCGTTGCCATCTTTGGCTACACCATTCCACCCCTCTCCACCTAAGGCACCCACCACCACCTTAATCACCCCATCATTCCCTCTCATCTAGCATATACCACTATCTCTCTACCTCTCTTCTCCCTCCACCACCACCGTCGCCGCCGCCATGCGCCGTAGTTTGTTCTGCCACCATCCTTAGGTGGTATTGTAACCTTCACAACACCTAAACCCATTTTATACAAGTATTAGCTATTTTTAATAGTATTAATGGTATTATCCATATTATTATTATTATTACTACTACTATTTAACCTTACTTTAGAATTTTCCTAACCCATAATAATGATAATATTATTATTATCCTCATTATTATTCTTACTATTATTATTAATGCTAACTTTGGCCTATTATTATTATTAACTTTATTATTATGGTAAATATTTGAACCCTTATATTACTATTACCATTTCGATTATTATTATTATTATTAGTTTTATTCTTAACCTTATTATTATTATTGTTATTGTTATTATTACTATTATTATTATTATTATTGATACTAGATTTGGCATGTTATCATTTTGTTGCTATAAAAGAAGAATACTCAGACCTTAATATTATCATTATTAATTATTCAAATATTGTTAATATTATTCATAATGCCTTTATTATTAACATTGTTACTATACTATTATTATTATTATTACTATTATTATTATGGTAAAAATATTTGAACCCTCATATTATCATTATTTCAAATATAACTATTATTATTATTATTATTTTTATTATTATTATTATTATTATTATTATTATTATTATTATTATAATAATTATTATCTTTAGCAATATTAGTATTTTGTTAGTATTACTATTATTATATTATTATTTTATTCCTAACCCTATTATTATCCTTAGCCTTAAAAATACTAGGGTTTCTGTTACTAAGAGTATTAGTATTACTATTATTATTAATATCACTATTTTTTCTATAAATAATGTTAGTACTACTATTAGAAAAAATAAAGCTATCAGATTTAATAATATAAATATAGTTATAAATATTAACATAAATCTATTTTGACTAGTAATAATCTAGTAGGCTAACTTGAGGATAAAAACCCTATTTTCACTTATAAAGTTTCCTTTAATAATAGTAAACCTAATCTTAGAATAAAATAGGAAATAATAGTATTTTTGGTAGGAGGGGAACTAATCCTTAGTTATTCCCTCTTATAGGTGAAACCAGTCAAAACCCTAAGGAGGCGTAGGAGCGTGCTCCAAGACCAATGTCATGTTGGATGAGGGTGTAGCTAAGGCCTTATGTGTGTTATGTGTCTTATGCCTTGGATGCCATGTATAATGATATGTTGTGTATCTTGTGATATTGTTATAACTGTTTTATGTAGCTTGGAGTTGAGGTATGCTCTTGTGATCTCTTATGGCATGTGTACAATATATGTGTCCTGTGAATTTTGATGTGATGTGATATAGCCCTTTTAGAACATGCATGCTAGGATAGTTAATGTAGTGATATGGTATGGAAGGATGAAAAAGAAAAATGGGGAAATAAATGGACCAAGGGGAAGTAAGTTGATCAAGGAATGTAGGATTGACCTAAATATCCCATGATCCATAAGAGGAAGAAAAAAAGGGGATTTTAAGAAAAATAAAGTGGATGAACTTTGTATGGGAGAATCTAGGGTTTGCATGGGAGAATTTAGGGTTTTACATGGGATTTTTAGGGTTTGCATGAAAACTTCGAGGTTTTGCATGGGATGGATAAAGTCCGCACGGGGGTGAAATTTACGTATGGAAAGTTGCCTTAGGGTATGAGGAAGGTAATGGAAGAGTTGTTTGGGTCATTGGAGGCTTTGGGTGAAAATAGTATGTGGGACATTATAAGGGTGTATAGGAGACCGAGCTACTGTTTAGGATAAAACCCTAATTTGAGAAGGTGGAAAAAGGAAAATAAATGAGGGTGAGTAGAGTATAAGGTGAGGATGGAGAGTTGTCATATGTGGGGAAAGCATGGGTATGATGGGTAAGCAAGAGTGGAAGGTGAGAAATGGAGGGGTGAAATGTGGAAAGAAGGATGCTAGGGTTTGGTATGGCCAGCTAGGGTTTGGTGTGGCTACCTAGGTTTTTGTGGTCACACATGTATTCAGGGGAGTAACATGAGATGATGAGGGTTGAATCTAAGGGTTGTGATGTAACACCCCAAACTCGCGACTTGAAATTTTCATTTAAATTTTACTTTGCAGAAGCGGAAATTAAAGAATGGTGGGTGTTACCGCCATACTTAACATAAGTCTAGTCTCCTCACCATCCTTACGTCAAGTGCTAAGGCTTAAAACAAATCAAACCAACCAAAGATAAGAGAAGTACAATACGTAATCAAGAGTTTTGTAAAAAAAAGATTATCCATGACAAATGACTGTTTAGGAAATTAAGTAGCCAACCATTTAGAAAATAACAAAAGAATACACAAAAGTCATTAATAGTCTACTTTACACTCTTACAGTCCATCAAAGTTACAAGGAAAAGGGGAAAAAGGGACAGGATCCACTCACTCCCTAAATCTACCTATTTGCCGGGATGACACTCCTCGTAATCCTTTAACCAACACATGCCATGGACGTACTCCTCTGAAAAGTGATAGTATCAGTACGACTTCCTCATACTGAGTAAACCACAACTCCTCCGGAGAGGTAGCATACCCACGTAGCAATCATTATACAAATACGGAATTCAAATAGAACATATGATCACATGCAAGGCCACGATTTCAAAACACGCATCCATATCACAATTAACATTATGAGTTAGGTCAAAATCCCTGTCGAAGGCATTTAAGGCATACTTATTATTTCACAACCAATTTAACTTACCAACGACCATACATTATAGCATAATAGGAAGAATTATTGATATTCCAAGCAATCTAACCAAGGTCGAGTCATTCCTAATCCGATTATTACAGAAGTATTATGGTGGATGTCTAATCCAGTTATAATTTATATAAAAATTTTCAAGTAGAATATAATCCCATATCAATGACAAAGATCGTTAAGGAGGGTGGTACCAAATTAAATCACTCGATTCTAGGGAAAAGCTTGCCAAGGAAGCCACACGACATAACAGTCACCCATACTAAACCTCGGAACTCAAGACCTTAAGTATGCGTACTCCCTATAGGGTGTATGGAATACCTATAGAGCAGAAGTGAGCCCCTGGACCCGAAGGCCCAAACTATGCACTCGGCGGCCAAGTCCGAGGCACGAGATTCCTTTCCAACTCGAGTCTTTCTCTTTAAGTAATTATTTCTTATGAAATTTTGGGTTATAATTTCTTTTAGAATATCGAGATTCATAAAGTACAACTTAGTCAACAATCAACAAACAACGTCACATCCAAAAGATCATGAGGTTGCAACCATTCCAAGCCAACACAGCCTAGGGTTAGGCATTATGCCATAACCTGAATAATTATTCGATTCAGTGTTCAAACCAATTGTCCAATTATTCCCAACATTATTTTAAGGCCAACCCTTAATTCAACTAGTCCAATTATCCACTTTGGAACACCTTTTTGCCTTAATGAACAAAATACCCCTCAACCTATAACTACCACATTTTCCTTCACTTTTATTATCAAGTTTACTAATATAGGATATTTGTCATGAAACACTAGCATAAAATATTTATTGATACTTTACATATGATAATTTATTCGATTCTACAAAAGACCATATTATCCCTAACCATTCACCATACATAGTACACGTAAACACTATTAGCATGCATTTTTAATATTTTATAAATTCATATAATTTCCACAAATAAATCTCAAACACAATCATGGTATATAAAACTACATTTTACCTTAAACATACTCGTCTCATTTTACTAGCATAAACCCAAGTTCGTTACCATTAGCATACACTTCTTCACATTTTAGAATATAACTTAGGCATATAAAAAGATTGCATGATAACACATATTAATTTACACATCATGATATTCATGTAGGAATTAACTACAATATGCTCCCATATAAAACTACATTTTACCTTAAACATATTCATCTCATTTTACTAGCATAATTCTAGTTCGTTACCATTAACATACACTTCTTCAAATTTTAGAATATTACTTAGGCATATGAAAAGATTACATGATAACACATGTCAATTTACACATCATGATATTCATGTAGAAAAGAACTACAACACACTCCCATTTCCCACAAACATACAATAATTTGATATCTTCATCCTATCATGATTCTATCCTAGAAAACTAGCCTATCATTTTCACATAAAAATTCTACTATCTACGGATTAGTTGGATTTACCTTGAGCTAAGAAATATTAACACCACAAGCTTCTTCCACAAATACCCTAGGCAGGGTCGAGATTAACTAAAAGTGAATACACCATCTAAACTACAAGCATTAATATTTATGCAAATTAAAATAACCAAAAGACAATCTATATTAGCTAATACTTGAAAAACGATTAGGAAAATAAACGAGGTGGCCGACACATGAATTTAAGCACTGAACCCACCGAAATATAGAGTAATTACTTAGGGAAGAAAAATGACTGCTTGGGGAGGTGGAACACAAGGAAAAATCTAGATTATTTTTTAGACTAAATTCGGTGAAGGGGAGGGGAAGTTTAGGGCTGCAACTATATTTTTGTTGCTGGAATTTAGGGAAGGGAAGCAGAGGGCTGCAAGGGGAAAAATTATAGGGCTTAAAGGGAGAGGAAAGGAGGGTGTTTTCTGCAGATTGGGGTTAAATAAAAAGGAGGGGAAATTAGGGGAAAAGGGTGCTATGTGGGTTAGAGTTAAGGGGCTGTAGTGGGTTGTTTTTGGGGGGTGATGGGGTCGACAGTTTGCATGGAGATGGAGGCCTGCAAGGGTAGGTATGAGCATGGAGAAGGGCAGGGAATGGAGGGGTAGATGGCTAGAAAGGTGGGGTAGGTGTGCAGGTTGAGAGGAGGTAAAGATAGGAGCTGCAAGTTGAGGGAAGGCTGGGGTTACGTGAGTCTTAGCTGCAAGTTGCTGAATGATGTGATGGAGGATGGCTGGGGTTATGGGCTATGGTTTTGCAGGTGGAGAGGCATGGGAAAGGAGGGACAAAAAGTGGGTAGATGATGAGAAGATAGAGTAGGGGTGTAGGTTGGGGAAAAGGAAAGGTGAGGTTGCAATTTGGGGGAGGAAGGTTGGGTGTCGAAGGCCTTGGCTGCAGGTTGGCCGAGAGATGTGAGGGAGTGTGGCTGGGGTTGGAGCTGAGATTGCAAGGGATGGGGTGTGGCGTGAGAGGGTGGTAATGTAGAGAGGAGATGGGTTGTGTTTGGGGTAGAGGGAAAGATACAAAAAGGAGGATGGTTGCTGGACAAGAAGAGACATATGCATGGGGAGGAGAGGGGAAAGGTGACGGGTTGCATGGGCTGCATGCTTCAACAGGTTGGGGGAATTTTTTTGGCTAGGTTTAAGTGGGGAAAATATGGGGGGTTTGTTTAGGGATTGATTAGCAAAAGCCTCCCCAATATATTATGCTTGCAAGTGAGACTATTAGGAAAAGAATTCCCACCTAAGCAAGGTTTAATTTTCTCAAAAGAAAACATGATACTAGTATTATTATGATCAATATTATTATCATTGTTTTATCACTTCCCCTATTTTATTTTATTTTTGTAATTATTGCTATCATTATTATTATTCTTACAATCCTTGTTATGGGTATTATTATTAAAAGTGTTATTTATAAAAAGATTATTGGTATAGTCATCCCTTCGATTTTAATTACTCTCTTCTTATTATCGGTATTATTATCAACATCAATTTTTACCTTCCTCTACTCTTTCTTACATTTAATCCAGGTTATTTTCATAACTTAATATTTATGGACCTACTCGAGACAACAAGGCAATTGCTAAAAAAAATATTATGGTTTACTTCACCTATTAATCAAACCTTAAGTCTTGCATGTTTAAATTAAGGAGTAATTAATACAGGGTATTACATGTGATGTGTGGGGTGTAAAGTAGTTTGGGTTGTGTGATGCAGAGAAGAATGGGCCACAAAGGCCCAAATTAGGGTTTTCTAAATAAAACGCTATGGAAGACTGTAAATGGTCTTAGTGGTGTTAGGTAGTGGGCCTTAACCCATACACCTAGGTGTTGGGCCTCTAGTGTGAGTAGTGGAATCAGGAATGGGTGTTGGGACAGTTGGAGGTGTAGGAGTCTCAAGATATAGGATGGGCAGTATTGGGAGGATAAGCGTAGATGGAGTTAGTCATGTATGTCTAGGCTGAAACTTGTTATATAAGACACGATAAAACATTAATCATGTAAAGTGGAAGATTATTGAGCCGAGCCTAGACCGATCCACTAACATAATAGTGGCTAGGTGCCGGGGTGCCCTAGAGACCGATCCACTGGCATATAATAGTAGTTAGGTGCATTCTGCCCTATAAGTGACCGATCCACCGGCTATAATAGTGGGGGATCCCGAGCTCAGAAAACCAAAACCTAAGTTTGATACATATAAAATACACTAAGTACTTACAGTGGAACACCATGAGAGTCGGGGCTAAGCTAATCCACCGGCATAATAGTAGCATGCAGCATCTTGCCCTAGAGACCGACCCACCGGCATATAATAGTGGTCAAGTGTATTCTGCCTTGTATGTGACTGATCCACCAGCTATAATAGTGGGGTTTCCATACTCGCATGGATAAATAAAAAGTATGGTGTGAAATGAGTGATGTTCAAAGATTAAATAATCAGTTTATCCGGATTGCAGCTTGGCCTTTATTTATTTGAAAGATTGTATGTTGTCATGTTATCATGCTTGTATTATGTGCCCTTTTTTGTTAGCCTTAGTGCATAGTTACCTCGCTCAATACGTAGCGTACTGACCACCCGTTTCATGGGTGCTGCTTATTCCCACAAACAGAAGGCCCTTCTGACTTTGTGTAGGTCAGTGATACTATTTTTTATGCCTATGACACTTATAAGGCATCGGGCGGGGCTAAAAATTGAACCTGGACCTAGCTTGGGGATCGAGAGTGACTTGGTCAGATTCTATCTTTTGTTTCATTTTTCCTATACCGTTTTAATTTAGTTTGATTCTTTTGTATGGTGTTTTTTGTCATTGGGAACTTTAAATCCATACTTTTTTGGTTGTAACTCTTTTAACCTCTCTCTTTTTGTATGGTGAATGATTCAATTCTTTTATGAATGCTTGTTTTAATTATTTACTTGTGTTTAATGTTAATCCTAATCGGCTTTAGCACTTGGTACTATAATGGTAGGAATGAACAAGTCTAGTACTAAGTGTGGTGGCAATATCCCCCAAATTTACAGTTTTGTTATTTCACTTTTGTTAAACCTTTTCATTAAATAATTTTTTTTAGTAGTAAATATTGGGGGTATTACACATAGTGTATATTTATTTTGAGCCGGATTTTAGAGATGTTATCCATGAGCTGGAACATTCTAGGTATTGATGTCAATAATGCCAATCACTCCTTCTTTCCTTGGTAGATAGCAATACTTCTAAGTAACAAGGGCTTTGCAAGTGAGAGTAGTATTGCTAGTCCATAAGAAATTTTGACAAGCCACAATGAGGTGGGTAAGGAAATTCTTAGGGAGTAAAAATACTTGACTCCACTACATTTGTATACCAAAAATAACTAATTTCAATAGTTGTTGTTTACTTGCATAAGAGAGCATTTAGTTGTCCAATGATTCATTACAGGGAGTACATTATTTGTGAGTGTAGTTAGATGATAAGCATTTATTCGAGAATCCCCAATAATAATCCCTAAGTATTTAAATGGAAATGAACCTTGTGTGAATTTCAAGTAGTGTAAAATGCCTTATTTAACTTGTTATGGGACACCTCCAAACAAAATAGAACTTTTATGGGATTTGATGGTTAACACTGATAGACTAGTAAAATGAGGAGCTTATTCATAAGGAATTGGGTTGAATGAAGGTCATCGTGGAAAAAGAGGAGCATGTAATTAGCAAAGGATAAGTTAATAATTTTCAACTTCTTGCATTATGGATATTTTGTGAAACTTGGTTCTTACCACAGGGTCTTCATCATTCATCTGAAATCTTTGATGATAATGACAAATAGATAGGGAGAGAGGAAATTGCCTTGTCTCAGACCTTTCTTCCCTTTAATGGGTTATGAAAGAGATTCATTAATTGGGATAGAATATTTCACACTAGAGACACAAAGCATAATAACCTTTCAACATGAGGTGGGAAGTGAAGGCAAGCAATACTTTTTCTAGGAACTCCCATCAAACCGATTCATAGCCTTTACATAAATCTACCTTCATCATGCATTGTGGAGAAGTGTGTTTTCTTCCACAGATTTTTAATAACTCATGTGCTAGTAAGATATTCTCATGAATTGATCTACCATTATTGATGGCTGATTGGGAAATGTCAATCAGGGATGGAAAGGATATGTGTAATCTAGAATTTAATATCTTTATGTGTGTTTTGTATATGATAGTAGAACATGTAACTAGCCTAAAATCCCCATCATATTTAGTATTGGGTACCTTAGGGATAATAATAAATAAACTTGAGGTGATGAAGCTAGGGAGGCATGCTGTGAGGAAAGATTCATTCATTAGTTTCCATATGTCATCACCATAATATCATAATCCTTCTTGAAAAAAAATGAAGTAAAACCATCTAGGATGGGTGCTTTTGAGTCACCAATGGAAAAAAAAATCTTCATTAACCTCTATTTTTGTTAAAGGTCTAATCAGTTGGTATTGTTTCTCAATTAAAAGAAAGGGTCCCAATTGTAATGCCTAATGTGCAGTTCCACTTTATGCAACTTTCGATTGCCTAATATATGAGTGTGATAACCCATAAAAGCTTTCAAGATAATAGCTTGATCAGAGATCCATTCCCCCATTTTTTCCTTTAATTTTTGAGAATATACTTTTTTTTGTAGGTTTTATTGTGGCAAAGAAAAATTGAGTGTTAGCATCACCCTCATTAATTTAATGAATGGATTCCTTCTATTTGAGAAAATTTTCCTCACACTAATAAAGGTGTTCAAAGAGTTTTAGAGCTTTTCTCTCAGTATATTGCATCTCTAGGTTTAAAAGATTTGTCTTGAGGGCATGTTGTATTAGGCTAAGCACTTGTTTGTGTGAAGCAACCCTTCTAGAAATTTCTATAACTCAATTTATCCAATTGCTTGAATCTAGATTTAAGAATAAAATTTTTGTTTAATTTTGTGAATTTCATACCTCCATGAGGCTATAACTGAACTTCAGTTATTATTTTCAAGAAAGTAGGGTCTTTGTACCATATATTGAAAAACTTGAATTATTTCTTATGGTTATTGGTAAATTACTTGATAGTGAGATAAGAAGCATAATGATATGACAAGGCACGACATTAAAAGTGACAAACACATGGTGATACATGCAAAGCCATTTCAAGTTAATTAGAACTCTTTATGCTTGCATAGGATTTTTCTTATCCTATTCTTTCATTACATCAAGTGAAAAGTGATCCTGAGAATGGAGGCTTATAAAGCATAAGATGATAGACGAACGTTATGAAATCACTAATATTGTAATGTTGAGCCATGTTAACTTGAAATTTCTCCTCAGAATGAAGGATGTTATTAAAATCACCTATTATAAGCTAAGGATCAATTTTTATGTTCTAAGTCAAAAGCTATTTCCAAAGATTCTGAGGTTCAAAACTAGAATTGAAAGCATAAATGAATGCCACATATAAAATGGTCTTATCCACATCTAAAGCTGATGCAAGAGCATCCAACAAACATAATGATTGTCATGTTCATACTAATCCTCAAGGTAAGGAAGATGATTTAGCTTTCTTAATGTTAGAGCCTATCGTGTTAAATATTCTTGATAATTCTTATATGCTTGACATTGAAAAACATTCAAGTTATTCTTGTAGGTATGTCACATATTTGCAAGAAGATGATGTTCATACAACTTGATGTGTACAAGTATTCCAAAGCATGAAAGACTATGAAATACATGGGATGATACATTACAACAAGAAGATAAAGTGATGATATTCATTATTTGTATTAACTTGTTGTAAACCCTAACCCTAAGTATATTTTATGTAAGTTAGGGTATTGCTATAATTTCATGTATGTATCTTAGTCAATTGTATAGCTTTGTAATATTAATCCTTAGTATCAGTTAACCAATGATATTATGCTTTAGATTAAGGTTAATATGGGCTTAATTAAACCATGATTAATTGGCTGGATTAAGTAGGAATACTCGGCTGGTTAAGCTAGCTCACCACTGACTTTTCCTTCCCTTATATAAACCATCTTGTGCACATGATTGTATGCAGAATAAAATAGAATAGAATGAGAATTTTTTTTTTTATCAAACTTTGAGCAAAGTTAGCTAAAGTCTAATCCTCCCTTTTGGGTCGACATTGAGCAAGGAAAATTTTGGATTTAGCCTTCCTCAAACTATCTTCAACCATGACATATTTGAAGGTCTTAAAAATCTGTCAAAACACTTCAACTTGTATCATCAAGTTCTTCACCTATAATCCATCAATTCACTTTGTTTCTTTTGCATTAGATCATGGGTGAAAGCTTATAATACAAATTTTGATCCAACCTTCCGTTATTTTGATAAAAACCACATCAAAAGATTAAAAAAGTATGGCTTGAGAGTAAGCATCAATGAATGTAACTTTCCAATGAGAAGTATCCCATAGGCACCATATACGGCCAATCTCATGATATGTATAATTACTCAAAAAACTAAACCCTAGTAAATGTTGTTTTTAATGTTATCAACCTTGTTAGGGTTTAATATTGTTTCTAAGAGGCTATAAAAGGATAAATGATTACTTTATACCATTTATTTATTTCCATCTATTTTTGAGGTTTTTAAGCCTCTTACATTAAGGTGGGATATCATTGTCAAAGTTGTGGTTGGAAGGTTCCTCCCCTATCTACTTTATTTCCCTAAGACTATTGAAAGATCTGCAAAATGGTTAATGTGACTCACCATACTAATATTCTCCTATTTTAACTTTTAATTGGGTGTGCTTGTAGCTTCTGGATAATTTGATTTTTCCACTCTCATCTAAGTAGTAACCTTAACATGAATTCTAGCATATAATACTCATTGTAGATGCGAGGTAATGTCATCCATATGGAGATGCCATCCCACAACACTAGCTATACAACTTAGTGAATTAGTGTCCTAAAAATCAAGGGGAAACTTGGTACTTTTATCCACCATGGTAAGAATTGAAATTTCTTCTTCAAAAATTAGAAATTTTGGTGGTTTGAGAATGAATGGTCAATTAGCATATGTTCAATAAGGGAACGATAATATCCAATATCGATCCTCGATTGATATACACTTGAATATGATGAATCCATCATCATACAAAATAATTTTTGGGGGAGTTACCATAGGCCATTGTGATAGCACAAAATACTACATTGGTCCTAATGATAGACAAAAACCAATAATATACCTAAAAACCACTAATTACCAATTAATAAATGGTTTTTAGATATCATAGTTTTGGTAATTCAATTTGGCAAGCGATGCCTATCGTGGAGGGGGGGATGTAAGTCAACAATGAACCTAACTAAAAGGATTGATTTCTAATAACTTGGTCACTCTAGTTTGGACATTTGCTATCATTTTGAGGATTAGGAGTATAATTTAGATTTTGAAGGTGTGGTTTCATGGGATTGCTCTTATCATGATTCCATAATTCAAGAAGCGAAGTTGTGTTATTATCTATAATTAGTGTGATATCATCAACTTACCTGGATGAAACTAGTGTGATTGCCAATTTGGGATTCATATCTTGAGGGAAAAGTATGGGTATTGGTTGATCAAACTCTATAACTAGTGTTGAGAGAGATTTTCTTATTTTACTCGATACTTATGGAGAATAAACTTCCCAAGAAATAGGGTAAAAGATGGCATCAACCCTTCCTGGAACCCTCTTCTTAGCTTATCCTACTCCTCTTATCGTGCGTGCGATGGATGATAGAGGATAGAGCTATAGGATGGGTTGATCTATTCTTCGCTTCACTATTATTGATGCAACACTAATTATATTGTCATTATTGAGGTATTGTTTGTGGTTTTTTGTAGATTTATATAGATATATGGGCTTGGGTTGGATACAATGGGCTTGAGTTCATGATTTTGACCTTGTTGCTACAATCCAAGATTGTATTTGAAATTATATATATATATATATATATATATATATATATATATATTAAAATTTAAAAACTAGAACATACTATGTTTGTATATATGTGTAGCCCATCTACATAAATAATATTCATTGTTTTTTAGAAAAAACACATTAATAGGGGTGAATAGGTCCAAGAAAGATTAATAAGCTAAGATGGCCCATGATTTGATTATTCTAACATAACTATATGACTCTAGGTCATTCATCTAATTATTTATTAGGCTTTAGGTGTGGGAAACCTAGTATTGCCAACCCTTATAGGGCAATACTATTGTCCTCCTAATATGCTAGCTATAATTTACATGAATAGGAAGAGAAAACTTAAGTCATTGCCCATATCTTAGCTTATCCTAAATGGTCTATTAGGTACTAGGGGAATCCAAGCTCCCTTATAAACATATTATAATTGTTGGCTCCAAGTAATCGCACTTTTTTTTCAACTGATATAAGAAGAAAACTTCTTCCTTTGACCTTCTTAGATTCCTCTATTTGGGCATGTTTGATAGTTATCATATGATGAGCTGTGATACCATGTCTACTCTTCCATATAAAGATCACATTTAATTAGATGGCATACAAATCATTACTTTTATTGTGTGATTATGTGCAATGTGAGCATTCTACCTCTTATTAAGAGTTGTGATTTACTCAATACAGGGATGTCATAATGATACTATCATTGATTAGATGAGTACATGTGCAATAGGTATTGGTTGAGAGACTTTGAATAGTGGTATCCTAAGGGTAAAGAAGATGGGGGGAATGAGGGTCCCCATTGTTGTGATCTATTTAGCTTGTACTATGGCATATTATTAGGGTGAGTGCAAGGGTAAACTGACATTACACTATGAGGTGCTCTTTTCTGTTGGTTTTCTTTTGGACTCTTATATCCCACTTATATTTTGATTAGTTTTGTTGAATGGAGGATGTATTATCTATATTACTTTCTCTTTTTTGTGCTACTATTTATTTTGAGTTGAATTGTTTTGGTATTATCACTTAGCATAAGGAAGGTAGAGAGACTATACTTATGCTATGTGTGATGGTAGCAGTCTCTATTTTCATAATTTCACTTTTGCAAACAAAATTTTCATGTGTAAAAATGGAGGTGTTATAAGTTAATATCAGAGAATTTGTTTAAAAAATCCTTCATCTTATTTTCTAAAACTTCTAGTCATAAACATTTTCAAACCTAGTATAGCCTTGAGATGAAGTGAGGTTACACTAGAGTATTAACTTGTGTGTGAGAGTTTTGTTGATTGTATGCCTTTAAATGTTGTTGTGCTTAGCCTTCCTATAGGTGGAATTTGATTGTGTTTGATAGGGTTGTAACCCTATTCCTCATCCATTTAATTTTGTATTTCTATGGAATAGAGCACTAACATTGAGCACATGGAGAAGCTACTTAACATAATCAACGATAGAGTGGCAAAGTTACAGCTACATCTACAACCTCAACCACATCTACTACCTTTATTCACTTGTTCAAGCTAAGAATTAGCTTAATGAGCTTGGTTTTCATGAACCTCCAGTGTTCAAGGGAGATGATGATATAATGTTGATAGAGAAGTGAATTTGAGAGTTGGAGAAGATCTTCAAGGATTTGGATTGCATAGATGGAAAGAAGGTGGATATCCGTATGTTATACTTGAGGGGTAAGGTGGATGATTGGTGGATAGGATTCAATTTTCATGCTACTGAGTAGTTAGAGACTTAGGAAGAGTTTATGAAAATAATGAGGACACACTATTACCCTTTGCATATTCTTCATTTAAGGAAAGTGGAGTTTTTAACCCTAGAGTAAGGTAAGATGATGATTAAGAAGTACTTCGGCAAGTTCTGTAAGCTTCTTAAAATTACATCATAAATAATTTGTGGTGAGGAGATGGTTTCTTATTACTTATAGGAAACTTAGATCTTCATACGCATGAGTTGTTTAGAGGAAATGTGATGATGAATGTGTTGACACTATACGAGAAGGCATGTGCCCTATAATGGATTCAAGAGGGGATGAAGGATCTTTGTGGGAGTAAGAGGGTGGTAGAGAGTGTTTAGAATCATAATGGTGGTAAGAGGATTTTTTATCGGTGCTCTATAGAGCTGATCCTTTAGTGGAAATTCGCCACAATATTTTAGAGGATGTGTGGAAAATGACTAACCTGCGAGGTACTATTTTTATAAAGGACATCATCCAGAAAAGGACTTCCAGGGTTTTAATACCCTATCTTAAAATATTTCAAAATATATTTAAAATAATTTTGACATGAATAAAATGATTAGGATTTTGGAAAAAGGATATGAAATTGAGTAAAAATGTGAATTTCAAGTATACTGATCTAGTGTTTATCTAAACTAATTGACTAGTATGACCAAGGACTTATATCTTTATTTGTGGGAGAACCAATTAACTATTTGCTAAAAGTAATCGACTAGTTATGCTACATTTTTAGAAATTTTTTGGTGTATTCTCTTTCCATTGTTTATGAAAACTTCTAATTATAATCACTTTTTACTAATAAGCATATTTTGGTGCATTGGGATGCTTTCTACATTAATTTGATCATCTTTTTATTTTTTTAGCTAAAACTCCCCATTGGCACTATTGATGTGCCTTCTTACCCACTATCTCTGCCCATCACTTTCCTCCCTCCTTTGGTAGCCATGGTTGGGTCCATATAACACCACTAAAATTATGAAATGAAAAAAAATCATTTTGAATAATTAATTACGGATGCTAAAAGAGAAAAATGTGAAGTATTATTACCATATTTGATACAAGTCTAATTTCCTCTACCATTCTACTACTAAATGCTAAGGCTAAAAATGTTATTCCCCTTAATTTAATAACATGATCATAAGAATCAAAGTGGATAGAATTAAAGAAAATTAATATCATTCCAAAAAAAATAATATTGTTAGTTGTTACAAAATTTAGTGAAAGGAAATTACATAAAAACATAAAAGTATAAGAAACATTAGGACCAACTAATATAGAAACAAACACTGGATAACCCTAACTCTTAGTCTAAGGACTAGCCTTCAGCTGATCTCTTAAGCTAACCTACAAAGACCAATGCCCATTGAATAAGTAGGATCCCATGAAAAGGAACCCTTTAGTACAATGGTGCTAAGTAATCATTATATAATAGTAATATGAAAGGCTTAAATGGAACACGTAGAAGTCATCACAACAATAAATGGTATAAAATATTAAAATATGCAATAATCATATTAGAGAAATAATAATACCAAAGCCACATTATTGCTCACACTCATTCATATAGAACATATAAAAATTACCAACCAAGCATCTAAGAGATGATATTTAATGTAATGATTAGAATTAATCCCAACACAACAACCATAACCTTCACAATATATCTCAAATCTTAATATCAAACTAATAATATCCATAACACCAAATGTAGGGCTTAAAGGCATAATACCAATAAAATCCATAACATCACATGTAGGGTTCAAAGGCACAATAAAAAACATATATAGGCACAAAGGCTGCTACTAAACCACAAGTAGGCATGAAGGCTAGTGCTGGATCACAAGTTGGTATATAGAATTCTAGCAAACAACAGGTAGGCAAGAAGGCTACAAAAAAATCATAGGTAGGCATAAAGGCTACTACATAATAATAGGTAGGCTACTACCAAACCACAAATAAGCACAAAGACTACTACTAAAACACAAGTAGTCACAAAGGCTATAATCAAACAACAAGTTAGCACAAAGGTTACTACTAACCACTACAATAATCTAATAATAATCATTTCCATTTTTTTAACTCGAGGGGAGATCATATCAATCTAGATATATTAAGGTACTCCAATCATATCGATGCACGAAGGCAACACTGTAGCCTACCTACTATCAACCCAAGGACCCTAAGGTACACTAGCTGTATTGGTACATAAAGGTAGTACAATACCTTAAAATATGGACACTTAATTCATAAGAATGTATACCCTCTATAATTCCATATATCTAAATGGAGTAAGATATGGGGCCAGAATAAGGCACTAAGGCATACTAACAATAATCCATAATCAAGTGTGGACTAAATCACATATTTAGTTTAGTAACTCCTAAAGAGACACTAATTTAATATCAAGGTCTTTCACTTTAAGTATTATTATTTTAATTAAGGTAGCAACAAAACCACACAATAATCACATTGATCCAATATTTCTACTTAACCATTTTTTCTTGTTTCTAATTATTCAAGACCATTATAATTAAATAAAAACACTAAGGTTGATATTATAAATCCAATAAGCATCCTAGGCTCGATTACTCACATTTAAACACTTTAAGCTAAAATGATCAAAATTCCCCTAAAGCATAAATATCCACATTATCATTTATTTTAAATACTAATTCTATTTTATTTATTAACTGGTCATGAAAAGGCTAAAATACAATATTTAAATTATTTAGCATGTAAATAAATTACCAAATACTCCAAATAACTATTTTGCTATTATTCATGATTTTGCATGTAAATTCCTAACATGAGTTTCTTGAACATCAAACCACCTCTTTTCCATGCTCAAGAATACATAATACATATTAGGAATTCTTATAAGAATAATTATCATAATACAATAAAAATGACTAAAATACCCTTAGGGAATATAATAATAATAATAATCATATTAAAACATGCATTTTTAAAGCATCAAATCGCATATCTCCACACTTACTATATTTAGGAAATATTAAGCTTTTTATCAAGTTAAATATTTAAATATGCTTATATGACCAAATAGCCCCTAGGACACATGATAATAATAATGTTAAAAATGTGTATAGGCATGATCAACCCATCATATTGGACGTACATGACATATATAATTTATTTCCACCATTTAAAACATTTTAATATATTTTTGTACACATAATAATTTTTAAAAGTTGACATAACATATTTTAACAAATTCCAATCTAAAACGTTTTAGGTAAATAATTACAATGTAATAAACATACTTAATATATAATGCACATGAAAACCTTAATGTGTTGTCATATATATATCTGAACATTTTAGTAGAGTAGAAGACTTATAATGTAACAAATATTTCTAACATGGTTTATACTTAAAAAATCCTAATGTTCTATCATATGATATCTGAATATTTTAGTAAACTATAGGGATTACCTGATTTCCAGCAAAAGTACAAAATATGGGTAATGTACTAAAATTTATACGACTCACTAATTTAAATTTTGTATCTAAAAAAATACCACAATTATCAAATTAATATTTAACAAGTAAAATAATAATAATAATAATAATAATAATAATAATAATAATAACAATAACAATAACAATAACAATAACAATAATAATAATTTTTATTAAAATTATTTATTACGTATAAAATTACTAAATACCCTAGATGCTAAAATGGGTATAATTATTTTAAGGAGGATTGCAATGTGATTCTTAATATTACATGAGGGGCTAAGGGATTGGTCGGTCGGTGGAGGGTCGAGTGGTCGTGAGGGAGTTGTTGGTGGTGGTGTGCTGTCATCAGACAAGGTTGGAAAAATGGGGTAGTAGCGATGGTTGGCCTTAGTGATTGTAAGGTGAGTGCCATGCCTGGTTTCATTCTAGATCCTGCATGACAGCAAAGGGCAGAAAAAAGAGGAAGAGGAAAATAAGGCTCGGCTAGCTGGTTGAAATGGACCATGTGGAGGATGGCTTGACTAGGAGGAGGCACTATAGAGTAGACTAAGGAAGGTGAAGTGGTGGTATCGTGGTGCATTGGATTTGATGGTGGTGAGGAAAAAAGCAACTAGAGGTAAATGAAGGTGGGAGAGGGCATGGCTCAATGGGAGGAGGGAAGGAAGGGGGAGAAGGAAGAAAATAGGGATCAAGCGATGGTGAAGGTTGGGTTTGGTGCAGATAAGATGGTTAGGCAATGGTGGATGGTGAGTTAGGATGTAATGGAGGGAAGCAACACACGAGCATGGTGGTTGGGAACAGGTAGAGATGGTTAGTATGGTTGTTGCTAGTTATGGTGAAGAAAAAAAGGTGGGGAAGGCTTGATGGCCTAGGAATGGAGAAGTATATGGGAGAAGGATGATGAGGGAGGAGTAGAGATCAGGGTCACACAAAAAGAGGAAAGGAAATTGTGTGTTTGTATGTATGTATATTGGTAGGAGAGGTAAGGGAGGTGGATTTCTAGAGGATAGTAATGATTGAGGAGTTGGTGGTTGTAGTTTGGTAGGGAATTAGTGTAGGAAGGGAAGGAAAGGAAAGGTATGCATGAAGGTGATGGTAGGCTTTGTTCGGCTAGGAAAGGACATGAGGGTGCAGGCATGCATGGGGGAGTTATGGTGATGCAGGTTGGTGTTGTTGTGTGTATAGGGGAATTGTGTGAAGGATAATGAGAAGGGAAGGAAGAGATGGGGTAGGATGTGGTTTGGATGGAGGAAAGAAATGAAAAGATAGGGATGGTCTAGGATACTGTGGTTGCACGGGAAAGAGAGAAAAAATAGAGAAGATGATGTAAAAAAAATATAAGATTTTGAAGATTGTCTTATGCATCACGATAGAAGGAGGCAATGGTAAAATTTGAAGATAATTATTTACCCTAAAATATAGATATCATTGGAAATATTATTACATCATGAGTATATAGCATCTTTCGAATCTCAAATCCAAGTTTTCTACACGAAGTTATGATTGTTTGACTATATTTGTGTCAAGCTGAATTTTTACACACTAGTAGATAAAGTGTAATAATTAGCATTTTGGAGACCATTATCTTTTCATATTTATTATCTATGTTGTTATTGACTTATTTAATAATTATTTTAGGATATTAGTTAGTTAATTCATTTCCTTAATCATTAAGAAATTAGATAGTGTTTATCTTTTATCTTATTATGTATCTTATCTTTTTAAGATTTTGTTAGGATTTATTTATTATTACCATAGAATATTACTATTCATGTGAATAATGATTTAATTAGTGTTTAATATATTTAGATTTAATTTATCTTATTATTTAGGAGGTTATATGAGGAGGTGGATACTATTCTATAAATATCGCATGTAAACTCACTTTTTGAGGAGGATAGTTGAATTAAGTTATTAAATTAAGTTTTCTCTCATTGTAACGCTATGTGAGTTTCTTTGTTCTATGTTTACTTTATTTTTTTGATTCATAAAATATATTTATCTTTTAATTATCTTATGTATGTGAGTGATAATTTAGAAACCCTCTATATCTTTCATGTGTGGGTTTGTATAGAGTGATTTAGTAAAGTTTACTGTGTGTTTTTTTATTAGAGATCTTTTGAGAGTAATCTTTGTGAGGCTTTTAAAGCTAGTTTGAAGAATCACTTTGCATTATCCTTCATCCATATCCTCAATTTAGAATTCATCATTTGTTTATCATTATAAAAATACATAAGAGTGTGGAATTTTGAAACCACTCGTTTTGCTAGACATCATAAGAGGTGGGTTAGGAGTAAACAACACAAAGGAGGGGATAAAAGAATAAGAGAAGGAAAAGAAGAAAAATAAAAGGGAAAAAGAAAGAAAAATATAAAGGAGAAAAATAAAAAGGAAAAATAAATTAAACCTAGCTTTAGAATTAGAATTAGATTAAATTAGGATTATGATAAAATTAATTTATTCAGGTTTTGATTACTCGAATAGGAAAAATAAAATAGAGTAAAGCTTATCTTTTTAGGATTGATAAAATGAAAAACTATATAATAATTTAGATAAATTAATTAAATAATTTTTGTGGATTTGAATATCTAGGGTTAATAATAATAGTTAAGTTAATATTTAAAGGTTATATTTTTAGATAAAATGCTAAACACTAAATTTAGGTTATAAATTTGTTGGGTGTGACAGTGCAAGCCTTTTTACATGTACCCTTTCTCACCATATTTCCTCCACAACCTAAATGCACTCTACTTCCCTTATTCTTATAATTTCTCTTCCTACATTTTTGCTCCCTAAACTCTAAAAAATTCAACCATCCCTCTCTCCTTCCCCTTTTATTTGTCAATCCCAAACTCCCTTAGGGTTCTTTTTTTGATTCATTTTCATATTTTCCTTTAGTAATTTTTTCCACTTCTCTCTTTCTCTTAGTTTATTTTGTTAAGTATTAGGAATCTTCACATTTTTCTTCCCTTTTTATTTCAATTGGAAAAACATAAACTTTCCTCTTGATTTCTCTTCCCATGATCAGTTGATTTCTCTCAACTTTTTCCCTAATATTATTTTTAGCACTCCCTTGTTTTCTATTTAAAACAAGAAGGGGTTAAGGTGTAGAGAAACGATTATGGTCCTAGCTTTCTACACCTTGTAATTTGTTTTTAGAGAGAAGTTTTAGTTATGCTTCTTATTTTCCTCATCTTATTCTATTTTGATTCTTAATTGGGTTTTAACAGGAGTTTTGAATTTTTCTTAGTTCTCTTAGGAATTCAAGATTCTTGACTTAAGATATAAATCTAGGAGTATGTTATTGTACTCGAAGATTTTTCTTGGACATAAGAAATTATTATCTTTAGAATGATTAAGAAATTTTGTTGCTAATTGTGGTTTCATGTTCTTAGTGTGTCCTATGATTCATATTCGTTATTTTTAAGTCCTTAAATTCAAGCATTCGGAATTTTTTATTTTTATTTTTTTTACCTTTGGAGTTTGGAGCATGTTGTTGAGTATTTTGGATATCAGGAATGAGTTCGATGAAAGTAGCATGAGTTAATGTGTATCAATGTTATACCATAAATTCATATGATTCTGATTGTGGAATGTGCCTTCTTATGTGTTTTATAGCATAGGAGTATGTTAGGGTTATTTTTAGACTGTGTGTGATTTTATTAAGTATCAAATGTGGGCATGGGTGCTATTTCTTCAAGACTTGTTGATCGGTTGGCTATACCCATTGAATAGTTTTCATGAATGATTGATTGGTTTGATGAATCCATTAGTAGGCTCATATGGACAATCAATCTATTTGATGAACCCATCAATAAGATGGCATGGACAATTGGCTAGCTTGATGAACCAATTGTGTAATTCCTTT
Organism: Tamarix chinensis; assembly: GCA_030549775.1. Classification (NCBI taxonomy): domain Eukaryota; kingdom Viridiplantae; phylum Streptophyta; class Magnoliopsida; order Caryophyllales; family Tamaricaceae; genus Tamarix; species Tamarix chinensis. The sequence continues at coordinate 69,286,528 of CM060181.1, forward strand.
ATATTTTAGGAAAATTAATTTATTTAGCATTGGTATTATCAAAGATTAAATTTTCTTAGTTTAGTCACTTATTCCATTTTTGTAGAATTTTCAAACAGAAGTAGTATTTTTGAAGCGTTTCCTTCAAGACTCATTATCCTTTCTTTGAGTTTTTGGCTTCTAGGAATCATTATAAATGTGTATATTTTAAATCCTCAAAGTTTTCTAAATCTCCTAGGATTTTTCAAAATTCCAACCGTGTTGTTGAAAAATGGTACTAATGATGCCCTCACAAGCTGTGTTTTCGTGTTTTGAGATCCATTAAGCCCTTTTTGTTTATCAAAATTTAATGAAACTATGGGAATTATGTTATTTTATTATTTTGACCTATTAATAACTTAAATATGGTTTAATACCAATTCTATATTTTATTTAGCCAAAATAGATGTTATTGGATGCGTATATGTCATCAAATCTAACTTCTCTTCTTTAATTATTATTCGGACTTTTATGAGAGTGAATATAAGCCTTTCATTTTTTTATAATAAAACATAAGAACCTGTCATCTCCCCCCTCAATTTTAGGGAAACTCCCCTATAACACCTCAAAATTGACAACAATTTTTTTTACTTAAGAAAAAGCATAAAAAAATATAAACAGAGTTACCACCATAATTGACATAAATCTTGATTAAATTCTATTCTCACATCATTTACATGGTAAAATAATTTATAACACCAAAAAATAATAAACATAAAGGAAGGAGAATTTCATAAATATAATTAAGAGTTTTGGAGGAAACTTTGAATATAAGATCTGAATAGATAAAATTAATATCCTAGGAAAATTTTCAAAGAGGGTATCTAGTTTAAAATAAGAACCAAATAACATAACTCTTCAATTCCCAAAAACTAAACTTGACATACAATCATTATACCACAATCAAAGCATCATAAGTAGCATAATTTGGGTCCTCAATAATCTACAAAAATTCAAATGGGTCTTCTGTTGGTGGAAATGTATAACATTGAAGAAAAGGGTGATCAGTATGCTACATACTGAGTAAGGTGGCAATACATCTATAACTAGGTATCACATAAAAAAATATTATGGAAGCATAAGCAAAAAGGTTTACATAATGTAATATAATAATGATTCCAAAAGTCCACAATTAATTATAGTCATAATTCATATTCTTATTTACGTTAAGTTCAAGGATCTCACTATTCTTAACCCAATGAAATGGTTTAAAGAACTTCGCAAGGACAACTCACCTAAATTAATATTATCATATGGTGTAATGTACCAAACACCTATTAGGGGAAAATGCATGTAACCACTACTCTTAAACTGATGGAACGGTCTGGAAGACCTCTTAGGGAAAAGCAAACCCAAGTAATAATATCCTCCGATGGAAAGGACCCACTACTATGGTCCTGACTCACATAATCTTTCACTTTAAGTTATTAGTGTCTTATTATTTTTTGTAATATCAAGTTCATATTCTAGTTTATGTTGAGTATGGGATCGCACTATTATAAAACTAGTGGAACGGTTTAGAACACCTCTAAGGGACAACACACCTAGCCACTATGATTTTCTAGTGGAAGAGACCTAAAAACTCTCGAGGAAAAATGAACTTTAATACTATTCTTAAACTGGTGGAATGGTCTAAAACATATCTTGGGGAAATACCCATCCCAACCACTATTATTACCCGGTGGAAGGGACCAAACATCGTGGCCCTAACTCACGCAATCTTTCACTTTAAATAATTAGTATCTTATTCATGGTTTTATTTCTCAAGTTACTCATACATACATAAATTAAAACATAGATAGGACATAATTTATCTTAACATGACCATTCGAAACCTATAAAGCCCAACTATAGAAATACCGATACACTTTATTAGAGAAAGGTCATACTCCTCCTACAAAACCCTAATTTTATAAGTCAGCCATAAATTCTTCTTTGGTAGTCATTTTATGACCAATTATAATACCCTTTTATATAATGATATTATTAACAAAATACCCAAAAATTATTGTTTATAACTCGAACGTTTTACACATGCGATAATAGCTTACCCTTATGGTTACTATTCATAATTTCTCACAGAACCCTAATCTTACAAATTAAGCATTACCTTTTCCATGAGACTCATATAACAACCAAAGTTAACCAAATTTCATAAAATTGCAATAATAACAACATATCTGAAAATTAAGGTCTAACTTTGATATTTCACAAATGTGATAATGAACCTGCCCTTAGGTACCTATTCCCACATTAGCCATTTTTCTCTTTTATCTACTATAAATCATTTATATTCCCTCAAAGTATTCAATAAAATTTTTTTGGTATATTTTATAATCATTAAACACATTATAATACTATGGATCTCATTTTTACACATATTAACGAAAATACTCATAGACAAGCTAAAACACTCACTTTCACAAGAACAGATGAATACCATTATGAATGGTTCCCAACTTCTATTATATCCTCATAATAATAGTTAACCACATTCTTTGAAAAATTTACATGCCTAGTCAACACATACTAAAATACCATGAGTCACATTATGAGACTTAGGGTTACACGTAAGATTTATCGCGCAATATGATTTAAGGTTATGCTCTACTTATATTCTTAATTTTCATAGATTTGATAACACATACTCATATCATAAAAATATTAAAATAACCAAATAGTTATAATAATATCAACCATGTGATATAATGTAAGACATATATTACACACAAAGGTCCTACTTATGATATTTACCCTTACCAAGTGACTCTAGTTTCTAATCATAAAAGACTTATGCTTCCTCTTGTACTACCACTAGGGTATCACCTAGTAATTATATATGCACAATTTATACTTAAGAATTTAACCTAAAAGAAAACAAAGGAAAGGAGGAGGGAAGAAAAAAGAGATAATCAAAAGTGGGAGGCTTAGATAAGGTGGTGTGCGATGGTGGTCATGGTAGTAGTGTGGTGGTGGTTAAGGATGGAATGATTGTCAGCAACAAGGGTTGAGGTGGTGGCAGTGATACAAGATTTTCTCTAAATCACTGTCTATCTTATTCTTCAAACAATGAAGAACATGAAGAATTAGCATACGTGGAGATGGAACCCATTGTGCTTGAAAATTCTTATGCTTTTGATGTTTTGCCAAGTAATTCTTGTAGGTATTATATATGTTTGCAAGAAGTTCATGGAATTGAAGATCTTTGGTGTATAAGACACTAATAATAGCATTAAAATTATTACAAAGTGTAAGGAAGAAAAAGGCTATAAGACACAAATTTGGATTACATATGTTAAATCTATGTATTATATTGTTAAAGTTTGTGTAGCTTTGTTATTTTGTTAAATACTTTGTAATCCTTGTAAATTGTCATTTTAACACTTTAATATATTCTTGTACCATGCAATAGAAGGTTAATTTCATTATTAAGGGCTTAATGGTAGGCTAATTAATGAAAGGGGCTTGCATGGGTGCATGTATATATAAGGCTTGTACACTTGATTTTGGCAACTATCATTCATTTAGTCATAATGAAAGGCATTTGCTAAACTTAGAAAAAAGAGCAACACCAAGCCGTGTGTGTTCCTTCTCCTTCTTCTTCTCTTCTACTTCTTCTATTGAGAGATTTGGAGATTAGTAGAGAGTATTCTATTGAGAAATAAAATATTTCTCTTTAGAATGCTTAAGATATTAAGATTAGATCTTTGCCACCTTCTAAGTGATATTCGACATCCATATCAACTTCTACATCAAATCGATACTTTGAAGAGCTTTCAATACTTGAGGCTTATAGAAAAAGTTCCTGGAAATGTTGAATATTGTCTAATGATGTTCTTCCACATCAAAATTGGTATCAAGGATTGACTATAAGTGGTGCCAAATTATATGCAAATTTCATTGTAGAAATCGATATCAAGCTATGCTAGCTTGAAAGTTCTTGGAAGATTCTTGATCTTCTTACTTGATTTCTTCGAATCTTGATGCAGTATTTTTAAATTATTTGAAGGTTTGTGTTTTAATTGTTGTTGCATTTAATAAAGACATTCTTGCATGGTTCTTGTTAGGATCTTGTTTGTTCTTGCATGAAGGATTGGAATTAGTTTTTTTTTTTAAATTATATGTGTGTTGTGTGTGCAGAAGTCTGCATACTATATGTGGTTTTTAAAAAAAATTGATTTTATGTTTTGTGACTTTCATTATTTACTTTCTTTTGATTTTTATAATAACATTAGTGATTATGAGTAGATATTAGGTACAAATAAGCATGTATGGATTTGGAGAATGCTTGGTTGCAATGTGTGGCCGAGTATGTGTGCGTGTGTTTTGAGAAATTTCCTCTTATATTTTGTTTCTTTGGTATTTGAATATTGAAGACTTGGTTTTGTAGGGATATTTCAAGTTGATAGAGATCTTATCCTACATGATCTTATCCTAAATAAGCTCAACACTAGCACAATACGTTTGAGAAAGTTTTGAGCTAAAGTTTTGAAAATTACTAAATTCTACATCAAGAATTTAGTAAGATAAGCGTTTTTTTTTAAATTATTTTTGTTGTATGATTTCTAGCTTTCTTTGTTATTTTTTATTGGAATCATTGAACTCAATATTTTTCGTACAATAATTGAACAATACTTATCTTGTAGGAGTAAGTGTCTCGGGTATAATTAGTCTAAACAAAACCTAGTGGAATCTAAGTGTCTAGAATTGTAATTGTTGAATCATGGGAGGGGAACAAAAATTTCAACCCATGTTTGATGATATTCAAAAAATTTCAAACAATTTGGATTCCACTCATTCTAAACTTAGATAAATATCTGCAATACAAAATAAATTTAAAAATTTAGAGTCTAGGTTTACCGAACAAGATTAAGTTCAAAATGTCTAAGAACATAGAGAGTTCTTTGGAGATCGATGCAAAAGTGCTACAATGTCAAATAATATCTATAAGGGAAGGTACTTAAATTCAAGAATAGACAATTGTGAAGAGTCTATATGGAGTGGAAGTAATCAAAAGTTTCATGACCATCAACCAAAGTCTCATAAAAAAGAAGATAAGGGCATTAAGATTGATCTTCTCGATTTTGATGGTGGACTTGATGTAGACTAATTTCTTAAGTGTTTTCATGAAGTGGAGGCTATTTTTGAATTTTAATATTCTAAAGATGAGAAAATTTGTAAACTAGATACTCATAAGTTTAAGAATTTTGCTAGTATATTGTGTGATAATCTAAAGGGGAATAGGGAACGAGAGGGTAAATCAAATATTAAATCTAGGAAGAAACTTAAAAAGCTTATAAGAATAAATTTATTCCTAAAGTGTATGAAAAAGATAAATTTATTAAATTCACTAATCTTTGGTAGGGACTCCTAAGTGTCAAAAAATATATTAGAAAGTTTGAAAGGTTCGCACTTGTATGTGATATCAATGAATGGTAGGAACAAACTTCTTCTAGATTTTTAGATGGCCTTAACATGATGATTTAAGACAATGTACCAACTTGTATATATGATTCTTTAGATGACGTGATTAAACTATCCCTAAGATTTTAAAAACAAGTTAAAACCACAAAGGCTCATGCTAAACATAGTACTCCATTTAAATAATACTACTCAAGTACTCAAGCTACAAAATGTAACACCTCTAAAATTTATGTAGCCTAATCCTACATTATTAACACCCTAATTTGACTTTAATCTCGAGAAATATTACTTGAGCCTTAACCCAAATTTTTAATCCTAAAATCTTAATTTTTGGTCATGAATTTCCGTGTACTTAATTTTTTTTCCTTTTCTTTCCTTCCGGCTGGTGGGTCTTGCTCTACCTCGTTCCGTGCACTGACCTCCGCCTGATAGTTGTTGCCAGTGTTGCACGGAAACGGGGACGGGGACGGGGAAACGAGGACGGGACGAAACGCGGAAACACCATTTTTTAAAAGTATAGGAAACGGGGACGGCAGGAAACGTTAAAAAAATTATATATATATGTATATTTAAAAATAGATTAATTTTATTAAAATTAAGAGAAAAAAATATAAAAAATTCTAAAACTAATTCATATATTAGTTAAATTTAATTATTAATAATTATTTTTTAATAAAAAAATTAATTAAATAATATTTTTTAATAAAAATATTAATTAAATAATTTTAATATAAATTTTAATGTATATTAAAATTATTTAATTAATATCATACACACACACGTTTCTCTGGAGGAGCATTTAGTCATTTACTATTCAGTGAATAGTAAATGCTGTCATGTTGATGTCTATTCACTGACATTAATATCTCACGTCGTCATTGACAATTGAGGGCTGAGGGGCAGTGGCAGTGGGCTGCCAGGCTGGGGCCGTGGGGCGTCGTGCGAGGGCGCCGAGGGGATGGGGCATGGGCGACTGGGCGAGTAGCCTCAAACAATAAAAATCCTCCAAAACGACGTTGTTTTGGAGGTTTTTTTAAAAAAAAAAAAATCAGCGTCCCGCCTCGCGTTTCGTCCCCAGAAACGTCCCGGGGACGCGAAACGGGCGCACTTCAGTGTCCCCGTGCTTCACTGGTTGTTGCATCGTTTGTCCTCCTGTGTCTCTGATGCCTAGAGGCCACCCCTCAGCATCAGAGCCTACGCTCTCCCTCATCCCTCCTCACGGCTCTCCTCTGCTCTTCTCTACCGCACGACATCTCTCCTTTAACCTTTTCCTGTACAGCCCTTTTATTCCCATTTCTTGTCCCACGTCTGAGCCTTCTTTTTTTCTTGTTTGTGCAGCTGATGGCTCCGTTCCTTTTTCTTCCGTGCGTCTCCTTTCCACGTCAGCCCTGCTGACTTCTTCCTTCCATGTGGCCCCTCTATTTTTCGAGATGTGTCGGCTCTCCACATTATCCCTTCTCTTTGTTTTCGTTTGCTTCCTGTTCTAGGCCTTTGGGCCTTCCACTCTTGAGCCATTGGTCCAATGGTCCTATTTTTTATTATTATTTTTATTTAAAAATAAAACCTACAAAATAAAATTAATAAATAATATTATATTCTAATTTTACTTAATTTATATTATTTTAGCTTAAATAATAATATTTATGCAATTATTACCACTTAAATATAAAACCATAATTATTCACCTATATTACTTAATTAAAATACTAAAAACGAAGATTATAAAGGTATAAAATGTGTCAAAATATGAACTTATCACTATTCAATTAAAGTAAAAGACTACGTGATTTAGGATCGGTTGTACCTATCCATTCCACTAGACAAGAATAATGGCCTAGAGTATTCTATGTCGGGGTTTTATATATTAATAACCGTTTTACCAAAAGAGAATTGTGGCCGGGAACGTTATTGCCTAGGGTTGTAAAATTTTGGATAACTATTCCACTACTTGAAAATAGTACAATCCCTAAACTCAACGTAAATAATATAATGGATCGTGTTATATTATAATTGTACGAATCCAAAATCAACCATTACCCTACATCAATTGTTGTATTTTGCATGTTTGTTACTTTTTGTTGTGAATGTATGTAATTATATATTTTTCCTAGTGTTGTTATATTGTTACCTTAGTACGTAGCGTGTTGATCATCATTTTCATGGGTGTTATTCATTCCCACAAACAGATAACCCAAATGTTTATGTGTAGATCAATGAGGACCAAGTAGATGATTTTGCAACATAACATGCCTTGTTTAGGATGGAATGATTTTTTGTATTAGGACTTTTAGACGTATAATCATGTTTATCCGGATAATGGTTTTACTCCGATGCCCTTATGGGACTTTTAGACCCATAGTATCCCTTTTGTCTATATTTTGGATTATTGTACTTAAAGTTTATCTCCAAACTTGTATTTGAATTTATGAAACTCCTCTCAATTTCTTTTTATCTGATTTTGCACCTTAAATTGTTTTGCCTTGTGATTGACTTAAGGATGGGCTAGTAAGCTAGACTTATGTCAATTACATCGGTAACACCTAGTTATTTGATTTTATGCTTCTACCGTAAAATAAAATTTTCAGTAGTAAATTTTGGGATGTTATAAGTTGGTATTAGAGTCTGGTTTTGATTACCGTGTTTTTTTTTTAAATTGGGTCTTCAAATGATCCATCGTCTGATTTTAATGGTCTATTTCACATTTTAGAAATTTTCAATTCTTCAAAAATCCTAATTAACTTATGAGGAATCAAAAATGGATAACCTAGGCGGACTTTGAATGTGATTATGTATATTATGTGTTAGTAAGCTAGGAATATTTTCCCTAACATATTTTCTATCTTGCAGCTAGTTTGCCATGGCTCTTAACGATCGTGTCGGTCGTTTAGAGGAGACATTTGAGGCATTCATCAAGTTTGTTAGACGTCTACTACCACTGACTTAGCCTCAACCACCACCGCCACATTACTTACAGGAGGGTATCAGAGAGGACTAGCTTCAAAGGGTTATGAGACATCACCTGTCGATCTATGCTAGTGGTGAGGACTCGATCATCTTGGAGGGATGTATTCGGAACATGGACAGGATGTACAAGGTCGTGGATTATCCACCTACCCGGGTGGCGAGTATAGCTGCTTTCTTTCTCCAAGGAGGCACCACACATGGTGGGTAGGTCGTTGTGCACACAAAGAACCGCCGACAAGGACTTCAAGATGGTGATTTGAACTAAGTTTTATCTCGAGAGTCTTAAGAAGGACAAGCAAAAAGATTTCATGTAGCTTACTCAAGGAGGCATGACGGTGAAGCAGTATAACGTCTCATTCATAGAACTATTGATGTTCACATTGAGGATAACAACGAGGGAATCTATGGTTATGTGTTAGTTCGAGTAGGGCCTCCATTTTAGCATTTGTAAGATGACAGATCTAGTGGCCTTTCAGGGCCTAGCCACGTTGTACGAGAGAGTGTGTGTCGCCGCTACTATGATAAAAGAGTATGCATCCATTCTGGGTAAGAGGAAGCCAGAGTCACAAGGTTTTAGACACAAAATCTAGTTCTATGAAAGCATACCCTTAGGATTCAAGCTAAGGAGTCAGTCGAGTGGTCCTATTAGACGTCAAGATCCATTGAGACGCGCTTTATATCGACAGTGTGGCCGTGATTATCCAAGCCAACACTATGAGGGAAGACTTTTCTATTGTCGCATTTTTAGTAGGAAATGACACCAACCTTTTGAGTATCAGCAGAAAAGGATCAGTTCAAGTCGTAGAGAGATCAATTTCATCAGAGGGGTTAGTTTCCATTAAGGGAGTAGCTTTTACTGTAGCAACAGACTTACCAAGTACAATAGTTTTCATAGAAGACACATGTCCAAGCAAGTGGACAACCTAGAGAGATTCCAGAGAGACCGTAGGGGTCTCGCCCTTTTCCTTAAAAGGCAGGATAAATTCAAGGTTCTAAAGGATATCATGGAAGATACTAAGAAGGATAGTCAAGTGGGATCCTGAATGTCATTAGCCAGACAAAGGTTTATCGACATTTGAACTTGGTCACTGGTATGTTCTTCATCCTTTCGCTACTAGCATATGTGTTTTTTGATTTAGGGGCATCTTTGTCTTTTGTGTCTACTGCTTATGTTGCTAGAGTTGCCTTGTCTCCATCTTTTACTATATTTATTTATGTGATGTTTCATTCTAGAGATAGATTGGATTGCACAAGGCTCTACTCGAACGTGGCCTTAGAGATAAGTGGGTAGACTTCCTAGTGGATTTTTTTGAGTTGGACCTTTAGGACTTTGATGTTATCCTAAGAATGGATATGTTGTGGAAATATCAATCTATGATAGACTATGCATAATAGCAAGTTGTGTTGCGTGGACCACAAGCTGCTAGGATCTCTTATAGGAGATACAAGCCAAAGCCTACAAGGAACGTTGTATCTGCCCTCGCATTGTGTTCATAGGTGAGAGAGGATACCCTATATATTTGTGTAGAGTTCAAGAGTTGAACAAGGATGTGTCAGCATTGGAAGATATTTTGGTTTCTCGGGAGTTTCCTAACATGTTTTCGAAGCAGATCCTATACATGCTATTGGTACATGAGATAGACTTCACAATTGAATTGGTACTAGGGGCTGAACTAGCTTCGAAGGCACGAGTTGTGGGAGTTAAAGACTTAGTTGGAGGACTAAGTGGCTCACTCGATTATGTCTCCATGGGGAGCGCCACTTTTGTTTGTGAAAAAGGACGAGAGCCCTCGTCTATGCATCAAATATCGGGATTTGAACCAATTGATGGTAAAGAACTGCTATCTATTTTCGAGGATCAACAACTTTATTAACCAAGTTCGGGGTGCTTTGATCTTATCAAAAATCGACTTGAGGTCAAGTTATCATTAGTTATGCATCGCCAAGGCAGACGTCATAAAGAATACCTTTAGGACACAATATGAGAACTACGAGGTTACAGTGATGTCTTTTGGGCTCACCAATATGCTTGTCGTATTTATGGATTTGATGACAAGGATTTTTTGGTCGTTCATTAATCAATTTGTGGTGCGCTTCGTTAACAGGATCTTGATATACTCTCAAAGTAGAGAGAAGCATGAACATCATATTCGTTTGATTTTGTCACTCCTTAGAGAGCATAGATTGCGTGTCAAGCTCTCTGCGTGCGAGTTTTGATTTCAAAATGTTACATTTTTGGGTCATATGGTATAAGTAAGAGGCATCGTCATAGATCTGATGAAGATTTTGGCAATCACTGAGTGGAAGGCATCTACTAGTGTTCCCGAGGTTCATAGTTTCATGGGCTTGGTCAGGTACTACAGGCATTTTGTTCAGGACTTCTTGAAAGTAGCTCGTCCCTTGACGAACCTTTTGAGGAAGACTACCATATTTCAGTGGGATGACGCATATAAGGAGCATTTTAGGATTTCAATCCATGGTTAACTATAGTACCAATTTTGACTCTACCATCAAGATCAGACGGATTTTGAGGTCTACAGCAACGCATCGAAGCATGAACTGGGATGTGTTTGGATGTAGCATGGTAAGGTAGTAGCTTACGCTTCTTGTTAGCTGAAGTAGCATGAGCAGAACTACCCAATGCATGATTTAGAGTTGGCAGTCATCGTTTTTGCGTTGACGATTTGAAGGAATTATCTGTATGGAACTCAGTGCATATTCTACACCAACCATAAGAGCTTCAAGTATATATTCACTGAGGAATATTTGAATCTGAGGTACAGGAGACGACTATAGCTAGTGAAGGACTATGAAATACAATTGACCTACCATAAGGGTAAGGCCAACGTCGTTGCAATTGCCTTGATTTGGAAAACATCACACTCTTTAAGTTATGTTGTTGTGTCTAGTAAATTATTGGAGGAGCTTGGTGAGATGATGATAGAGATAATACAGCATGATGACTTAGAGGTTCGAATGAGTGCATTGATGATTACAATGATGGTTTTTTATGAGATTCGAATAGGACAATCAGGGGATGTTAAGCTTGAGAGGATTCAACATAAGCTACAGGACAGACGAGCTGAGTGTTTTTCAAATTTATGAAGATGGCAGAATTCGCTACAAAGATCATTGGTGTGTACCTTAAAGTTGTGTTGATCTAAAATGTTGGATTTTAGAGAAAGGTCATTGTACTCTATATTCCATCCACCCAAGAGGGGATAAGTTGTACAAAGACTTCAAGAGGATCTACTGGTAGCCTCACGTGAAGTAAAAGGTAGCGAAGTTCATGTCGAGATGTCTGACCTACTAGAAGGTCAAGATTGAGTATTAGATGCTTGTAGGGTTGGTTAAGCCTTTAGATATTCTAAGATGGAAATAATACTTCATCTTGATGGTTTTTGTAAGTGGACTACCTAGGACTTGCAGCGGATATGACACGTTTTGGGTTGTTGTTGACAAGTCAACTAAATCAATAGTTTTTGTGCTGATGAAGTCCGCTTGGAGTATGAATTAGCTTGCTGATGTGTATATATAATTTATGATGAGTAAGCAAAGTACACCTATTGTCATAGTATCTAATCGGGATTCAAGATTCTTTTCACACTTATAGGGGAATTTGCAGAAGGCTATGAGTATGATATTGTGGATAAGTACTGCCTTCTACCCAACTATAGATGGACAGACTAAGAGGATGATTCAAATATTAGAAGATATACTATGGGCTTGTGTGTTAGAATTCCAAGGAAGTAGGAAAGATCGTCTATATTTGGTTGAGTTATCGTGAAGCAATAGTTATTATGCTAGCATAGGAATGACACCCTTTGAAGTACTGTGTTGACATAAGTGTCAAAAACCCTTTAGTTGAAGCGACATCAGCAATCCTATTATACTTATATCAGAGTTGTTTGAGGAGATGACTCAACAGGTATGACTGATTTAGGATAGGATGAGAGCAGCTTAGAATTGCCAAAAAAGCTATTCAGATCATAAGCGTCATAGTGATGGTTTCGAACCAAGGGACAAAATTCTACTGATGGTTTCACCTACTAAGGGGGTGTAGAGATTTGATCGAAAGGGTAAGCTGAGTCCAAGGTACATTAGTCCATATGAGATTTGCAATAGAGCTAGCAAGGTTGCATATCGCCTATCACTTCCACCAGAGTTAGTGATGGTTTCGAACCAAGGGACAAAATTCTACTGATGGTTTCACCTACTAAGGGGGTGTAGAGATTTGATCGAAAGGGTAAGCTGAGTCCAAGGTACATTAGTCCATATGAGATTTGCAATAGAGCTAGCAAGGTTGCATATCGCCTATCACTTCCACCAGAGTTAGCTCAAGTTTAAAACATCCTCCACATTTCTCAGTTGAGGAAGTACATATTATAAATTCATCCCATGTGATCAGACCAGATGAGATCAAGCTCGACTATTCTTTGTCCTACAAGAAGAGGCCATTGAGGATTCTCGACACTAAAATTCGACGTACCTATACGAGCTCAGTACCACACATGAAGATTCTTTGAAGATACCATAGAGCAGAGGAAGTGACCTAGGAGACTGAGAAGGACATGCACAAATCACATCCCGAGCTTTTTAGTTCAGGTATGCTAGGTTTTTTGTTATCTCTCTTTTAAGGGAGTGATAAGTGGTAACGCGGTTTCAACTCTTAAAAATTTACCATCAAGATTGTTTTCCTTACAAATTTTCTCTTCTTCCCTAACCTTTACACTTTAACTTTGGGGACGAAATCTCTTTTAAGAGGGTTTGGATGTAATACCCTAAAATTTTGCTAAATCTAATCCCATATAATTTATACCTTAATCCAATTCAAATCTCCATAAAATTTTATTTTAGCTCTACCCAAATTCCTTAACCCCAAAATGTTAACCTAATCCAAATATTTGACCAATATAAATTATATTTTGTAACCCGACCTTAATAATGGTAGTTTAATATCATTAAGCTTATCTAATTTAGCCAATCAAAATTTAATCTAAATTCTAACTTAAGCCTTTTCCCTTCATCCTTTTTTTTCTTTTCCCCTTTTTCCTTTCCTGTTTCCTTTTTCCTACCTCCTCCTTGTGCCGAATTCCTTCTTCTCCTATCTTGCATGTGTTTCTCTTAACTCCTTCAACACACAACTCTCATCTCAACCATCTCCTCCCATAAGCTCCCTCATGCCCCTACTACTACTGATATGCTCATCATCATCCTCTACATTATTCACCAACGCATGCCACCACCATACACATATATACACTACTCTCTCCTCTCTCCCTCTCTCATTTATTTATAGCATTTAATGCCCCAAATCCTACTCGACCCAACTCTCCCTTTGTTCTTCTTCTTATTCTTCAACTACTGCTGCTTTGTTTCCCTCTCAAGCCACCACCATCACCATCCACACACCACCATAGCCACTAAGTATTGCCCAAGGCTTGGTGGATCAACCACCACGACCACAACATCACTCCTCCTCACCATCATCGACTATCATTATTCATCGCTATCGTGTTCACCTTCTTTTCTAGCTCTTCTGTAGCGTTTTTGTGAGGAACACGGCTCGTGCAAAGTCTTTCGCATGGTCATGCACCACTCTTTTTCCTTATCGCACGCTCGTGCATACTTTCACGGCTCATGCACCGCCTCGGCACGCCTATGCATCCTTGTTATCACCAATGTAAGCATTACATGAGCATAACCATACCTCCTTCACATAGCCTGCCCACGTGTGCACAGCTTGTCGCATGCCCGTGTAATCTTGTTTTATCAGTCGTGCACCCTTTTTACACACTCAAACCTTACCAAAATTTCACCATAGGATCACCATACCTTCCACCATACTTCTACGCAACTCAAGCTTCTATTTGACTCTGATTATATTCATTTTTACCCTCATTTATCTTAACTTTCCTTTGATTTTAATCTTCGAGCCTAATTGTGTATTATCTTATTTTCGTAGGTAATATTTCTGTGATCTCAGAGGAGGCGGTTTAGAATTTATGTGCTTCTAGTTCGTTGTCTTTATCAGTAAGGATACTAGTCGATGTTTAGGGTTTTGTATTAAATACCTAAATGGTTATATGTTTTAGCATGTTATTGTTATTATATTGTTATATGTATGTTGTTAATGTTGTGTTATGATAATATGGATTTTATGATAGAAAGAGAGTAAGAATGTTGAAAGATGTGTTGATATGAGGTTGATATGCTAATTAGTAGTATTTTCTGAGGAGTAATATGGAGTAAATAAATTATAATAAGTGGGAAATAAGTATATCTAAAAGATATGATGATAAATGGAGGATTGAAAAATAATAACTATTGAAGATATAAGATTTTCATAAAATATGGACTCTCCGTTATTTTAAGGACATTTTGGTCGATCTGATTTAATATGGAAATTTTGGTATTTTAAACTTATTAGGTGCATTAAAATGTGATAATAACATCATGAGAAACGCTTGGAGTGATTATTGAATATCTTCGATTTCTCAAAATAAAATAATGGCCTAAATGAGGAATAGTGACTTTAAAGTTGTAATGTTATTATTAAACGTTAGAGTTAGATCAAGAATTTTAGATATGTTGTTAATATCGGTATTTTAAGGATGTATATTAAAGTTGGGTAGTTATGAGTCGTATGGGAAGAACTATAACTTACTTGTGAACTTAGGATTTTGGAACCTCGGTGAATATTAACTTTTGAAGATGGTCTTAATATATGTATGTTGATGTCTTACTTACCTTATTTATATTTTGTTTATGAATAAGATACTAATCATTTAAAGTGAATGATTATCTGAGTTAGGACTAATTGTACCTGTCCGTTCCATCGGACAAGAATAGTAGCCGGAAACTTTCTGCCCTAAGGTCTTATATGCCGATAACTATTTCACCGGTATAGAATAATAGTTAGGAGCATTTTATCCTAGGGTTATAAAAATTTAGATCACTATTCCATTGGTTGAGAATATTGGTATCCCTGAGCTCAACATAAATAAAATAATGAATCATGTTATATTTTAATGGTACGAATTCGAAATCGGTCATTATCCTATATCAATTGTTGCATCCCGCATATTTGTTGCTTTTCGTTGTGAAAGCGTGTAATTATATATTTTTTCTATTTCAGCTATAGTGTTACCTTACTCACTATATAGAGTGTCGATGTTTTTTTTCATGAATGTTCTTCATTTCAACGATCAGATGATACGAATGTTTATATTCAGGTTGATAAGAACCAAGCAGATGATTTTATAGCTTAGGATATATTGTATATGGTGGAGTGATTTTTCGTAGCTTTTGGGCATAGGGCTATGTTTATCCGGATGATGATTTTATCCCGATATCCTTTTGGAACTCTTAGACACATAGTATATTTTTTGTCTGTATTTTGGATTATTATACTTGGAGTTAATCTCTAAACTCATATTTAAGCTTATGAAACCCTTTTCATTTTATTTGTCAGATTTAACATTTTAAAATATTTTGCTTTATAATTAACTTAAAGATGGACCAATAAACTAAACGCATATCAATTACCACGGTAACACCCGATAATTTAATTTTATGCTTCGGTAGTAAATTTTGGAATAAATTAATAAAAGTACATTATTATTTTTCTTCAAATTTAAGGCTTATAATACAAAGTGAGTATCTAACAGCCCTGCATTTTGGCTAACGCGACTTTAATAACAACACGGTCGCATTTTGTCTCTAGTAGCCCTATTGGCAAAATTGAAAAAGATTAGAAAGGTTCGATCAGGGGTGGAGCCAGGGTTTCCGCATAGTATCTCGGGACACCACGGAACCCTGGCGGTAAGGTAGAAAATGTGTTTGGTATTTAGACAATAAATATATGTTATATCCGTAAAACACCATATCAAAATATTGTATTGGATGAACGATTAGGTCCCTTGTATTTCAAACACAACGACTCGGGATCAAATCCTGCAGGCGACCGTTTATTGTATATATATTTTTAGAATCAAAACGACGTCTTTTTTTATTTATTTTTTCCCAAACCCTTGCCTACCTACCCATCTGAAAACCTTCGGTTTCGACCCTTCGTCTCCTTATTGCTTCCATTGTCATTTGCCCAGTCGTGAGTCGCCCTCGAGCCCCTGAGGCCTAACCACCTGATGCCGCAGACCACAACGCACACATGCAGCATAGTTGGTCTCCCTTCATTACCCTCGACGCAACCACTAGAACTCGCCACTATTGTCGGCGACCACCACCGTTGCGGCGTTGCCCGTTGACCCGTTCGTTCTTTGCTTCTTTACCTCATCGGCTCACCCATTTGCCGCCCCGCCCGGTTATCGCCACCTGACCCTGCTCCCTCCCTACCTACTGACTGCACAGGCCAAGGTTGCTGCCTACTGGCTAGTTGCTGCTAATCTTAATCACTCAATTCTCTACAGCTTGCAATCGACAAGGCAGCCACAACCCACAGATAAGATTTTAGTTAATTTTTAGTTAGTTAAATACTTAAATTATTAATTGCGAATTTGATTTTTTATTAATTAAAATTTAGTTTGTTAATTGATTTAACTATTCAATTTTGAAAACCCTAATTTACCAATTTATTTTTTAAAATTGATTTGAGTTTTCTAATTTTTTAATATTGGGGACACCATTAAATAAAACTCCTAGATCAGCCACCGGGTCATTGATTCGTAATTGGAACAACAAACAAAATAATTTCATTAAGATGGCTTGTAATTGCGAAAGTAAACAACATAACACAAAGTTTGTCTTGTCTATCTTCTAACTACACACCTAATAAGAAGAAACAAAAGGTAGCAGGGGCGGTATATGAAGACAATACTCCTAGAGAAGAATATCACCAAATGTAGCCATAATACCATAACTGACAACCCTACAACGCAAAAGTGGGGAAAATCAAGAAAGACGATCCTCATAACAATAAGCACGACGTAAAGAAATTCAAGGAACAAAGCAAGAGACCTCAAGTTCCATTGATTAAGCCTTCGTTGCGACCTTCAAATCCGGCCCTTAAACGTTTATTCTCTCTTTTCTCCAATCTCCTCTCCTTCTTTGCATCAATCTTAGCTTGAATATTAGCTTTCCTCTTTTCCTGTTTCTCCTGCTTACTAGTCTCTATAGTACTCACCCTCTCTTCCCACTTCTCAACACTCTTCTTATGCTTTCTCTTGTCCCTCTGCAAACTTTCTTTCAACTTCTTCGGATTATCGTGTATCTTTATCCCCTTCGCCCTTTCCATCGCTGCCTTCCAACCTATCTCTTTGGCCTTCTCTGGGTCATTCTTCTTCGTTTCCTCCAACTTCAAAGCTATCGCTAACTCTTTCTCTTTAGACAACTTTTTTCTCTTATTATTCTTTCCAGATTCCGCACCAGTCCCTATGTTCACTTTTCCAAATTCAAGACCTTCAGCTGCCTCCAACACTTCCTTCTCGATTCTCTTCTCATCTTCTGCCTCCTGCTTCTTCTTCGTATCCTCATTTCTTTTATCCGATTCCTCATTTCTCTTCCTTTTCTTGCCGTCATTCTTTTCCCTCCCTTTATTCTCCGAGCCGCCTCTACCAGCTCGCAAGTCTTCGATTTTCTTACGCAACCTCCGTCTCAGCTCCTCATAAGTGACAGACCGTTCGTCTTCTACCAAATTCTTTGAATTCGGTCGCTGAACACCTTCCTCTTGATCGGAATCCTGGTCTACAGTTCCATCAATTCGCTTCTTTTCTGCCTTTTCACTATTTATTGATTCTTGGAGCAACAACACGGTAGTTTTCCCGACCTTTTCGGGGTCAAGACGGTCACGGCGAGATTTCTTGATGTTCTCGATGGATTGCCGTTTTGCTTCTTCTTTGGCTGCCTTAGATAGCCCTCCGCGCCATACTTTCTCCTGATTATCGGTAGAAAGGTAGAACTTTGGAGGTATAAGATCGATTAGTTTGTCGAAGAAGAGAGAATGGTCGTGAAGTAACGCCTTCAGGTCGATTTTATCGGTGGGGACACTAGCTGATGTTGTAGCCGGGGATGTGGCGATGGCTGTGGCGCCGGCGGAGTACTTTTGCTTCTTTTTCGTCATTAGTGGAAGAGGGGGAGGTACAAAGGCTTTGGAGTCGTAATAATAGAAATAGGGGAAGCTTGGGGCTTTATTAGGGTTCAAAATAATTCCGGGATCGGCTTCCGTTGGTTTGGAGCGTTCATATGATGTGGTAGTGCTGGTCTGTTGGGCTTTTGATGGACTCGACTTAGAAAAATGCTAAAAAGTTGAAAAGTTAAGAATGCAAAGGAACCCACCGCAAGTCTGTTGAAAAAAAAAAGGCAACAGAACGTGAAACCGTCTGGTCTTCTTTTGGGCCAAAAAAATTTGGGAGTCTTATAAACATCAAGGACCATTACTAAATACAATAAATTAATTACTTGATTTGACTAATTTAACCCCTTTTTTTCAAGGACCAAAATATGGCTTGTCTTTTTGCTTGGGTATATGTGAGGAATATTTTTGACTCTTTTTATTTATATCTAAAAGGAAAATACAAATCCAATTAAATCAAATTATATGGCTCTCATCATAACTTTTGGATAATACTACCTATTTTATCATAGAACAACTAAGGATATATTGTCAAGGGAGGGACATCATAGACATGCAAACCAAAGTGGGCATGACCCAAGTGGACAAGCCTATCCACTATAATATTACTTTCTATAAAGTCAAGCGTAACATAGTGCGTTAAGAACCGATGCATCAATATATAACACTCCTACAAAAGATGTAGTTGCAAATGGTACCTCATGTTACCTTCATTAATCAGCCTTAAAACAATCAAAGAATTACTAGAAATGCAAACACAAGACAAACCTTGTTGTCTAGCTTGGAGAAGCCCATAGTAAATATACCAAATTTCCACCACCAAGATACTACCATAACCAACATTAGTAAAGAAACCCAAACACCAAATTCCCATGATGGCCATAAGCTACAACTCCTCTATAATACCTCGCTTTTAGAAACCCTAATTATAAGCTAGTAATTATGTGTGGCTAATTATAATTATTATTATAGGGTGTTTTATGTTAAATATGTTATCAAAATGTATCTATGACATATTAGATATAAATTTAATTAGATTAAAACTTGATAGAATTTATATTAATAATTGTAACCCTAGTTAGAACCCTAACCAATTTCTATCGTACCAAGTAACCATAATTCAAGTAACCGGGTGTTTTTGTTCCTCTTTAACTTTTCCTAATAGCGTCATTAGCCTACCTTATTGTGAATTGTACCTTCTATAGTAGATCCTACCTTCTACCACCATCTATCCTCAGCATATTCTACTCCTACACGCTCGCTCCCCTCCATGTCCTGTCTCCTATTGTAACACCCCAAAATTTATCGTAGAAATTTTTTTAATTAAGATTTAAGAGAAGCAATTAAATTAAAACTTGTGAATTTCGGGAATGTTACTGCCGTGATCAGTACGATCTCGGCCCACGGCCATTCCCATACTAATCACAACGCTAAAATAATTTTAATATCATCATACGTCAAACTCAAGGCAAGGCTCAAATAAAACATTAAAATATTTAAAAGATAGAGATCAAAGTGCGTGAAAAGGAGTCATAATCTAGAGTACATAGTCAAAGTTCCTTAAAAGGATTAAGGTTTACAAACGGTAAAAATAAAGTCTAGGAAACTCCAAAATAAAATAACAAAGTCATAAAGAGAAATCCGGCCACACCACTCTCGATCTTCGTGCCAAGTCCATACTCAGCACTCAGCCCCACCTGATGCCTTGTGAACATCAAAGGTATCGAAAAAAGTATCACCAACATGCACAAAGTTAGAGGAGTCTTTTATTCATGGGAATGAGCAACACCCATAAAAAGGGTGGTTAGTACGCTACGTACTGAGAAAGGTAACCATACACTAAGGCCAACACATACAAGCACATGCATGTCACACTCCATAGGTTCGTCCCATATTTTGAGACTTTGCCCCTCCTAACACACTCCATCATTCTTTACTTCGTTCCCTAACTTATACTAGAGGCCCAACTCCTAAGAGTGTGGGTCAAAGCCCACTACCTTACACCTCCAAGCCCGATCACTGTCTTACCCTACGATTTTCTCCAAAAACCCTACTTTGGGCCTATGTGGCCCATCCTTCTCTACCTCACACAACCCAAACTATTTTAGCACCCCTACACATTACAACCCTTAGATTCAACCCTCATCATCACACTTTACTCCTCGAGTACACATGTGACCACGAAACCCTGGGTGGCCACACCAAATCCTAGCACCCTCATTTCCATATGGTACCCCTCTATTTCTCACCTTCCACTCTTATTTTTCCATACTACTCATCCTCATCCCTCATATGATAATCTTCCATCCTTATCTCATACTCTACTCACCCTCATTTATTTTTCCTTTTTACCACCTTCTCAGATTAGGGTTTCTCCCCAAATCCTAGCTCGATCTCTTATATGCCCTTATACTATCCCACATACTATTTTTCGTCCAAGGCCTCCAATCACCCAAAAAACTCTTCCATTACCTTCCTCTCACCCAAGTTAACTTTCCATACATAAAGTTCACCCCCATGTAGACTCTATCCATCTCATGCAAACCTTCGAAGTTTTTCATGAAAAACCCTAAAATTGAAATACCCCAAAACCTAATTTTAAGAATTATAACTAATTAAGGATTTATTTAGAAATTTATTAAATAAATTATTTTTATTAAAATAAAAGTAAATTAATTAGGGCTATTCAAGAAGAAAATAATAAATATTTCTATTAGAAAATTTTCGTATTTTAACTAAGGATTTTATTTTGGTAATTAATTAAATAAATTATTTTATTTAAAATAAGAAGGATAAAGTAATTCCAAATTAATAATAATGTTATAAATAATTTAATTTGAGAAAATTATAAGGATTTGCTAATTGAAATGGAATTTATGAAAAATCTTTCCAAAATCTTAAATTATTCTAAAAACGAATTTAAATATTATTTTATTTAAATATTATTATTTTTAAATATCCCAATTAATTTGATTAACCTAACCCATTATTTTTCCTTTTTTCCCCTTTTCCTTTTCCTTTTTGTTTATTTTTCTTTCTTCTTCCTTTCTTTTTCTTACCTTCTCCCTTACATGGGCCAGCCCGCAGCCTAGTCCTCTCACCCTCCTTTATTTCCTTTGGCACAGCCCAACCTGCGTGACCGTCGCCCTCCTTCCTTTCTCTTCTCCTTCTCGCAACCCATTCTTCCTTTTCTTTATTTTTTTTTCCTTCTGCAATCAGTGCGCCGCGTTTTTCATTTTCCCCCCACAAACGTCGCGTTTCATTAATCTGCCCCCATCTTCTGACCAGTTCTCCCCTCCTTTTTCCTTTCTTTCTTTTTCCCCAAATCGTCGATCCACCCCACTCCTTTTTCTTTCTTCTTCTTCCTTCCTCCTTCCCTAACGTCGCTGACCTGCAACTACGACGCCCAACGCCCTAGTTTTTTGCCACCGATCACACTCCCTTGACCAGCCATTGCTTCTCTTTCTCTCCCCTGACATGCAAACTACCTTGACCTGCCTCATCTCCCTTCCTTTTCGCACACGATGTTTTTCTTAGCCAACCAACCTTGCCACGTTCTTCGTAGATTTTGCTTGCAACCTCGCCGCTGGTGAGCTTGAACCAACCTTCCCTATTCCTACGCTGACTCACATAACCCTAATTTCTCATCTAAGATCTATTAATACCCCCTATTAGCTCGATCTCGGGACCTTTTCCCGCAACCCAAAAAAATCCCCCTTACACGCCACTGCTCCTTCAAACGCCATTTCCACCGCCTCTGGCAAACATCGTCGCCCGTTCTGGCCACCCAAGTACTCCCCGCACCGCCCTCTAACTAACCAAACCACCCATCCCCCTTAATTATTCCTTCACAAGTCCCTTTGGTTGTGCAAATTTGCTTCCCGATCAGTCCTTTCTTTCACCTCTACCACCCTTCTCTGTAACACCCCCAAAATTCACTACTGAAAAATTTCGTTTATTTAAAACAAATAGCGGAAGCAAAATATAAAATGGTGAATTTTGAGGATATTACTGCCACACTTAGTACCAGACCGGTTCACTCATACCGTTCCAGTACCAAGTGCTAAGGCTAAAGGAATGAGATACACTTTGCTAGATTTCCAAAACATGTTTAAATCAGAGTAGCGCAATACACTTTACAAATTAGAATCCACCAGTGGTGGTTACAAAAACAAGAAATACTTTTAAATCAGAAAGTAAAAGTAAAGGGAGAACCCTAACAGTCCGGATAATCCTTACTCTCTTTCCCGTTGCCCGCTTAAGTAGCACCTGAAATTGGACCTGCAAGGGGCACTGCCCATTGAATAGGCAGGGGCCCCATGAATGGAACCCTTCAGTACTACGGTATTGAGTAACCCTTTAAAGTCACACTGAAAAGTAGGCCCGTAACGTCACACATAATACAAAACTACATGCATAAAACAGGGTGGAAATGGGAGAGGAAGGAAATGAGAGAGAGAAGGGAGGATTAGGGGTAAGGAGCTCGAAGTGATGGGCAGAAAAGAGATGAAGGGGAGAAGAAAAAGAAGAGGGAGAAGAGAGGGGGCAGGGGCTGATCGGCGGCAGTGTCTAGGGTGGTAGGGCGTCGTAGGGTGGCAGGGGGGAGGTTGGCGAAGAGGGTAAGGGGAAGCCATGCGGGACGGGGTGCATGGCTGCCCTGTTCTAATTTGGTGAAAAATGCAGGGGGAGAGAGAGGAGGAGGATGCAGGTGGTGGCAGTGGTTGCAGGGGTGGTGGCCGGCGTCTCGGTGGTCGGGCATGGCGGCAGGCATGGTGATGGTGATGAGTCAGGGTCTCGGGGTGGTCGAAGGAGAAAGAAAGAAGGGAGAGGGAGCGAGACCGAACCAGTCCGGTGCAGGGAAAAGAAAAAAAAAGCTGGGCCGGTCCAGGGTGAAGGGAAGAGAGAAAAAAAAAAGAGAGGGGGTCGGGCTGTGCGGGGCTGGGGCGAGGGGAGGAATGGGCCGCTGGCCCAGGCGCAAGGAGGGGCGCAAGCCTGGCAGCCCGAGCTAGGAAAAGAAGAAAAAGAAAAAGAAAGGAAGGAGGAAAAGGAGAAAAGGAGAAGGAAAAGAAAAAGAAAAAGAAGGAAAAATAGAAAATAGGGAAAAACAATTTAATTTAATTTAGAAAATAATAAAATATAATATTTTGATAAATTATTTAATTTAATAATTTAATTCAATATAATTAAATATATTGTCTCAAAAAGGATGATTTTAGTAAAATATTAGTTTGAAAAATTATTTAAATAAAAACAATATGATAAAATAACAAAATATTTATTTTTAATTTATTATAAACTCCTATCCACATTTACATACTCCAAATATCCATAAAAAAAATTACACTAAGTAATTTTAAAAGCTAATTTATTTCAAATAAAAGTTATTTATTTAATTATAGGTTTTCTAAAATTTTGGGGGATTACATTCTCGCTGTCGTCCGCCACCACTACCGCTGCTTCCACTGCTTCATTCACCTCTTATTCTGTTCTGCAAACCCTCCTCTATCTCCCCTACCTTTCTTTTCCTCTTCCTCCCTCTTCTCCTCTCCTTTTCTTCTTCTCATCATTTTGGCTGCCACCACCGCCACTGTGCACTGCCACCCTCATTCTGTTCCTCTCCTTCTTGGAAACCATAATCACCCTTACTTCCACCCTCATTCTCCCTATTTTGTTCGTAGCCTTCAACTTTTCCCCTTTTCTTCTCTTTTTCTGGCCACCGCCACTGCCATCGTGCTCCACCGCCGGCACGACCTATCACCACCAGCCTAAGATTGAACCCTAGACCCTCTCAACCCTTTTACCCTATTTTCACTAGCTTTATTTTATTTTGTTTCATTTATTCAAATATATATTACTATTATTACTATTATTATTACTTTTATTATTGTTATTGTTATTATTATTATTATTATTATTATTAATGTGTTTTTATTATTATTTCTATTGAGGTCCAAAGCCCTATTATATTTTTATTTAGATTTGATTATTATTATTATTATTATTATTATTATTAGTATTATTATTGTTGCTATTATCTTTATTATTAATATTAATATGTTATTATTATTATTATAATTATTATGTATTATTATTATTATTATTACTATTAGGTTCAATATTATTAGTATTATTATTTCTTATTAGATCTGACCCTATTTGGCTTAGTAGATTATTAGTATTAGTATTATTAGTATTATTATGAGTTTTTTATTTTATTTATTGTTTTTGTTGTTGTTGTTGTTGTTATTATTATTATTATTATTATTATTATCAATATTAGTATTATTATTCTATATAGGGTTGAAACCTTATTGTGCCTATTTTGAATTGTAGTAGTAGTATTATAAATATCAAGTCTTATTATTATTATTATTATTATTATTGTTATTGTTATTATTATGATCATCATCATCATCATCATCATCATCATCATCATCATCATCATCATCATCATCATCATTAGCATTTATTATTATTATTAGTGTTATTATTATTATTTAATAAGTTATTATTATTCAATGTAGGGTCGAAACCCTACTTCATTTTATCTTCAATTATTATCATTACTATTGTGATTATTATTATTTTTTCAATATTAGTATGGTTTTTATCATTATTATTACTGCTATTCCATTATTATTATTATTATTACTAAATTTTTTTATTAATTTTACTAATGTTATTATTAGTATTATTTTGGTAAAGGGGCCAAAGCGCTTATTTCACTTTATTTTTGAATAATGCCCTTATTATTATTGTTGTTATTGTTGTTGTTGTTGTTGTTTTTGTTGTTGTTGTTGTTATTATTATTATTATTATTATCATTAACATTGATATTATTTTTAGTATCTTTGCTATTATTATTTTAATATCATTATTATTATTATTAGGGTAAAGTCTTCAACCTTATATTATCAACTTTTATAATATTACTGTTATTTCTTATATCTTTAGCAAGATAGTAATTAGTTAATGTCATTTTTATTAATATTTTATTATTTTATCAAAAGCCTAGTCTTAGAATAAGTTAGTAGTTAATAGTATTTTTGGTAGGAGGGAATATAATTTTTAGCTTTTCCCTCATATAGGTGAGACCAGTTAAAGCCCTAAGGAGGCATAAGAGCGTGCTCAAAGACCGGTGTTGTTTTAGGTAAGGGTGTTACTAAGGCCTATGTGTGTTAATGTGCATTATATGCTTTATATATTATTCATCCTATGTTTATCATTATAATCATTTCGTATGTAGTATGACATGGATTTGAAGCGTGTTCTTATGTTGTTATATGGCATGTGTGTTATGTATATATGATGAAATATTGTGGTATGTGATGATTGGTTTGTGACCCTTTAGACATGCATGTGAGGATGTATAAAAGTGGTATTGTGTGGGAAAAAGGTTGAAAATGAAAAGTGGGAAATGTGTTGACTAAAGGGGAAATGAGTTGACCATGGGATATGAGTTGACCTAAGTATTTTAATGATCCATGAGTGGAAGAATAAAATGGGAAAATTTAGGGTTTCGTGTGGGAGAATCTAATCTATGTTTTGTATGGGAGAATCTAATCTATGGTGTATCATGGGATAATCTAATCTATGGTGTTGCATGGGAGAATCTAAACTAAATTTTTGTATGAATAGACTTGGGGTTTTATATGGCAGATTTTATGGTGTTGCATGGGAGAATCTAAACTAGGGGTTGGTACTGATGGACTTAGGGTTTTGCATGGCAAATTCTATAGTGTTGTATGGATTTAATTTAGGGTTTGGTGTGAGTAAATCTAGGGTTTTGTATGGTGGAATCTAGGGTTTTGCATGGATGGATCTAGGGTTTGCATGAAAAAGTTTGAAGGTTTGCATGGGGAGGTTAACATCTGCATGGGAGTAAAGTTTACGTATGAAAAGTTAATTAGGGGTGTGAGGAAGGTAATGTAAGTGTTGTTTGGGTGTTTGAACACTTTGGATGAAAAATACTACGTGGAGCAATATAAGAGTATATAGGAGACCGAGCTAGGGTTTGTGTGGAAAATTAGGGTTTGGTGTGGCTGCTTAGGGTTTTTGTGGTATCATGTGTATTTGGTGATTTAAGTGTAATTATGAGGAGGAAATTTATAAGTTGTGATGTGTGGAGTGTTAAAATGATTTGGGTTGTGTGAGGTGGAGTAGGATGGGCCACGTAGGCCTAAATTAGGGTTTCTGGGGAAAAACACTAGAGTAAGGAATTACGTGGACTTAGAGGTGTGTAGTAGTGGGCCTTGACCCACATATTTTGGTGTTGGAGTTCTAATATGAGTTTGAGTATAGAAGAAGGGTTGTTGGACAAGATAAGAGATGTAGGGATATCATGATGTAGTCCAAGTCGGTTGGAGGATAAGTGTAAAAGGAGTGATTCATGCATGTCTAGGGTAAAGTTTCTGAATAAGATATCGTAATACATAAATCATTTAAAGTGGAAGATTGTTGACCTGGGCCCAGATCGATCTACTGACGAATAATAGTAGTTAGGGCATGATGTCCTATATGTGATTGGTCCACTGGTAATAATAGTGGTCAGGCTTTATACCTATGCATTTATTGTCCATCGGCTATAATAGTGGAGGATTCCGTGCTTAAAAAAACCGAACATATTTGTACTAAGACATAGAAAATATACTAAGAACTTACAGTGGAAAACCATGAGAGTCGGGGCCAGACCAGTCCACCGGTGAATAATAGTGGTCAGGAGCTTTTTGCCCTGTGTTTTCCGGTCCAGCGGCTATAATAATGGTCATGAGCTTTATGCCTTGTGTTTTCCGATCCACCGGTAATAATAGTGGTCAGGAGCTATGTGCCCTGTATGTATCCAGTCCACCAACTATAATAGTGGGATTCCCAAACTCGCATGGATTTGATAAAAAGCATGGTGTTAATTGATTTCTGATTAGAGATTAATTAAGTAATTAATTCAGACTATAATTGGGCCTATTTGTATCTACTTGAATGATTATTACGATATTATGTTGTCATAATGGTCTTTATGTTCTTGTTATTCTTCTTCATGGTTTATGTGATTTTATGTGTTGGCCTTAGTGCACGGTTACCTTATTCAGTACGTAGCATACTGATCACCCTTTTCATGGGTGCTGCTTATTTCCACGAGTAGTAGGCCCTTCTAACTTTGTGTAGGTGGGCGAAACATCAGGCAGAGCTAAGTGTTGAGCATATTAGGCTCCAAGTTCGAGCGTAGTGTGGCATGATTCACTCTTTTTGTTATTTTATCTTCTTTTGCTATTTCTTTTATATTGGATTTATCCTTTTATGATTTATTACTTGTATTACATATTTTAAATAAACCTTTTATCAGTTGTACGTTTATTTCTCTTTTGGAAATGAATTACAATTCTTTACGCGTACTCTAATCTTTAGTGTTATAATCTTTCTAGTTCTTTCATAAACTTTTGGTTTAAATTTAATGTTAATCTTTTCTTAGCCTTAGTACTTGGTACTGAAACCGTCGGAGAGAACCGGTTTGGTACTAACTATGGCGGTAACATCCCTAGTATTCACAAGTTTTTAAATTTTAAATTATTCCGCTTTAAAAAAAGTAGTGAATTTTGGGGTGTTACAAAAACTCCCATGCAAAACCCTTGATTTTCCCATGTAAAACCTAGAGTCTCCCATGGAAAGGTCATCCACTTTATTTTGCTTTAAGTCCCCTTTTATTCTTCCACTCATGGATCATGAAATATTTAGGTCAAACCCACATCCCTTGGTCAACTTATCTCCCTTTGGTCAACTTACTTCCCCATTTTCATATTTCATCCTTTCACCCTATATCATCACATTACATATCCTAGCATGTATGTCCTAAATGGCCATAATATATCACAACATATACATATTATACACATGCCATAAGATAACACATGAGCATACCTCAACTCCAAGCTATATTACATATAAAGTAGTTAAACTAATAGTACAAGATACACAACATATAATTAAACATGGCATCCAAGGCATATAAAACATATAGCACATATAAGGCCATAGCTACATCCTTACCTAGCATGACACTGGTCTTGGAGCACTCTCCTATGCCTTCTTAGGGTTTTGACTGGTTTCACCTATAAAAGGGAAAAACTAATGATTAGTTTCCCTCCTACCAAAAATACCATTATTTCCTATTTTATTCTAAGATTAGGGTTACTATTATTAAAGGAAACATTATAAGTGAAAATAGGGTTTTTAATAATATGTATAGCCATATTCATATTATTAAATTTAATAGCTTTATTTTCCCTACTAATAGTACTAACACTAGTTATAGAAAAAATAGCGATATTAATAATAAAAATAATACTAATTCTCCTAGTAATAGAAACCTTAGTATTTTTAAGCCTAAGACTAATGATAGGATTAGGGATAAAATAATAATATAATAATAGTAACACTCATACAATACTAATACTGCTAAGGATAAGAGTAATAATATTAATATTTAAAATGATGATAATATAAAGTTTAAATATTTCTACCATAATACTACTAGTGATACTACTACTACTACTACTACTAATAATAATAATGATGATGATGATGATGATACTAATCGAATTAATGATAAAATAGGGTCTCGACCCTTAATAGTAATAGTAGTAGTAGTAGTAGTAGTAGTAATACAATTAAAATGGATAAAGCTTGCATAGTTAGGGTTTAAGGGTTGAAAGGGTTTAGGGTAACACCTAGGGTTGGTGGTGACTAGCGGCACCAGCGATGGTGCATGGTGGCGGTGGCAAGAAAAGTGGGAGAAAAGAGAGATAGTTGAGTGCTAGGGATAAGATAGGGAGAGTGAGGGTGGAAGTTGGGATGGTGGTGGATGCCCAAGTTGAGAGGGTCGGAATGAGGGCGGTGGTGCGGCCAAAGGTGGTAGTGCACGATGGTGGGTGTGGTGGCCAAAAGTGGTGGAAAGGAAGAAAGGGAGGAGGAGAGGGAGGAAAGGAAAAAGGAGGGTAGGGGAAGGTAGAGGAAGGTCTACAGGGAATTTTGAAAGGTGTAGGAGGTAGTGGTTGCGGTATGAGTGGTGGAAAATGGTAGTGCAAAGGGCGGTAGAGGTGGAAGTGTGGCTGCTTAGGAAGGAAAATTTGCATGGTCGGGGTGGCTCATGCAAGGCAAATCAAGGGTGGAGGGTGGCATAGTTTGGTAGAGGGTGATGCAGGGAGTGGTGTTGTGTGTGGCTCGAGCGACGACGCGGAGCAACGACGATGGCAAGGGCATCTGAAAGGGAGGTGGTGCACGAGAGGGATTTTTTGGGGTATTTATAGGCTAGTTGGAGGGGGATAAGGTCATAAGAGAATGGGAGAATAAGGGTAGGTAGGTGAGGGCACCCCGGTAAGTGACGGCAGGTCAGCGCATGTTTGTTCGTGGCAGGGTGTGATTGGCTAGGGGGAAAGAAATGGGGTGCGAGAAGGAAGGAGGGTTGGTATGGTTGAAATGGCAGGTGAGTCAGCAGGGAAGAGAGAGGAAAAGTGGCTGGTCAGTGACGTGGTTGGCTGAAAAATTCACGGCATAGGTTGGGGGAGGGAGTTATAGGTCGACGGGGGAGGAAGAAGAAGAAGAAGGTAGAGGTCGACCGGGTGGTCCGGAAAAGAAAAGAAAGGAAAGAAAAAAAGGGAACCAGCCCGGTGATGGGGGAAAAAAAAGAAAACACAGCATACAGGGCCTGGCTGGGCAGAAGGAGAAAAGAAAAAGGAAGTGATTTGGGCCATGGGTGAGTTGGCCCAAATCAGGAAGAAGAGAAAAAGAAAAGGAGAAAGGAGAAAAAGAAAGAAAAAAGGAAAAGAAGGAGAAAAAAGGAAAGAAAAGAAAAAGGAAAAGGAAAAATATGTTGATTGGGGTTTTTAGGACATTTTGGTATTTTAGGATATTTAAAAATAAGAATATTTAAATAAAATAATATTTAATTCCTTTTTTAGGCTAATTTAGGATTTTTGAAAGATTTTTCCTAAATTCCATTTTAGTTAGCAAAACACCCAAATTTTTTCTAATTAAAATATTTATCATTTTCTTCTTTATTTTCCATAATTAATTCCCTTTTATTTTAACAAAATCATTTATTTAATTAATTTCCCTATTAAATACTAGAGGATTTGGCTTCAGAAATGCGGAAGGTATCGGGAGTAGGCATATTCGCTATATCACCTATTTTAGCGAAAAAATTGTTGGCATGGAACCAGGGTAAAATGAATCGGAACCCCTGTGAAGGCAACATAAAAATGTGGGCAAGTTCATGCACTGCTAATTGCCTATCTTCATTAAAAAGGCGAAAAGAAACATACCCTTGATTATTTTTAGTGTCACCAATGTCACCAACTTTAGCATAAAGTTCAAAAGTACTCAAAAATTCTAAAGTCAAGCGCCTATAGGTATGTTTCGTACAATAGACAAAGTTTTGCAAGCCTATAGTTTCAAACATGCGCATGACTTGATCATGAATACCTAATGTATGTAAACAGCCATCATCCAGATATCGAGTGCTAGTGATATGCCTTTGAGACAAGTAATCGTACCTTTGTTGTTGTTCGGGTGTGGTAAAAATTATACCTAAATCGTTGGGCTGATTACGTCGTTGTCTCGCTTGAGTGGGTGATGATCGGGACCTTGAGGATTCGCCTTCATATCGCTGCTTCTTTTTTGGTGCCATCTACACAAAAATTATCAATTGGATGATAAGAAACAATGTCTTAAACTTGAAATTGCAACACACATAATGTTGCTTTGAAGAATATGATTAGGCTACAATGATAACTATAACAATATTCACTGAATGCATACATATGCCCTAACCATATCATTCATCCCAATTAATAAGTGTGCAAGTCATGGAACAAAATTACCCAATGTCCAATCTCATTGTATCAGCATATGTAAATAAAAGCAAGAAAGCCGCATCAAAATTTCTGCATGATGGAAAGAAACACTTACCTTGATTGTGTGAAAACAGGTGATAAAAATGCAGAAATCAGGGGAAGAATATTGGAATGATAGATGCCACAAAAACCCTAATGTAATTTCCAGAAAATGGAAGGGTTAATGCTCGAATTCAAATTAGGGTTTGAGAAGAAGGGTGCTACAGGTTTCTGTAATGGAATGACACGAAAATCTGCAGATAAAAGAAAATTAAGGATGGAGAAGATAATATAAGGTTAATGGAGTAGGATTTGTTAAGATTTGAAGGTTTAGTGAGACAAATGAAGGATTTCGAAGGAGAAGAAGGCAGGGGGCGCTGCGAAAATATGGAGATGAAGAGAACAAAGGGCCGTGTTTTTTCAGATCTGAAAACACGAGGGAGAAAAAGTTCGCTGGAGCGAAACACGGACCGTATTTCAGAAATACGGTACCCCGTGTTAGTTGATAAACATTCTGTTTCTGACAGAGAAGGTAACACGGGCCGTGTTTACAAATACGGTACCCCCGTGTTATTTTTGTAGCTCTCTGGAATTCTGAAATTTTTGTGCAGACAGAAAAACACGGGCCGTGTGTACAAATACGGACCCCCGTGTTAATTCTTGAGCTCTCTGGAATTTTGAAATTTTCCGCTGAGGGAAAAATACGGGTCGTGTTTACAAATACGGACCCCCCGTGTTAATTTTGGAGCTCTCTGGAATTCTGAAGTTTTCCTGCAGAGAGAAAAACATGGGCCGTGTTCACAAATACGACCCCCTCGTGTTTTTTTAATTAAATTAAACTACTAATGTACTTCCACACATATACACATTATGTACATACAAATTTATACCAACTATGTAAAAAGAAAAGTACGAGATACGGAAAACTTATGTACAACACTTGGGTGTTTCCCAAGTGACAAAATGCGAGTCATTCAACCCTCATAATTGGGAGTGGTAAGATCAACCACTTCCAAATTGTGCACTTGATGTCCTTCGTAGTAAGGTTTGAGGCAGTTTCCATTTACCTTCCGCATCTTTCCTGTTTTCTCACTCTTAATTTCTATAGCACCATGAGAAAACACATTAGTAACAACAAACGGGTCGATCCATCTCGACCTCAATTTTCCTGGAAACAACTTCAATCGAGAATGATATAATAAAACTTTTTGACCAATTTCAAAACTCTTTCTAAGAATGAACTTATCATGAACGGCCTTAGTTCTATCTTTATATCTCAATGCAGTTTCAAAAGCATCATTTCTTATTTCTTCCAATTCTTGTATTTGGAGTCGCCTATTTCTTCCAACTTCAGTTTACTCCATGTTACACTTCTTTACGACCCAAAAAGCTTTATGTTCTAACTCAACCGGTAGATGACAAGGCTTACCGTAAACCAGACGATATGGAGACATACCAATTGGAGTTTTGAAGGCTGTACGATAAGCCTAGAGAGCATCATTAAGATGTAAGCTCCAATCCTTTCTTGTTGGTTTCACCAATTTTTCCAAGATTGATTTGATTTCCTGGTTGGATACCTCGGCCTGACCATTGGTTTGTGGATGATATGCTGTAGATATTCGATGTGTCACATGATATTTCTTTAATAGAGCTTCTACGGTTCTATTGCAGAAGTGTGAACCTTTGTCGTTAATGATGGCTCTTGGTACGCCAAACCTTGCAAAAATGTTAGTTCGAAGAAATTCTGCAACAACCTTAGCATCATCAGTATGGGTGGCCTTCGCCTCCACCCATTTTGATACATAATCAATAGCAACAAGAATGTATTTGAATCCAAAAGAAGATGGAAAGGGTCCCATAAAATCCATACCCCAAACATCAAAGATTTCGCATGCTGTGATGGGATTTTGTGGCATATCATTTCTAGGACCTAATCCCCCAGTCTTTTGACAGTTTTCACACATCTTACAAAATTCATGAGCATCCCTAAACAATGTTGGCCAAAAGAATCCACTCTCTAAAATTTTATAAGCTGTTCGTTTGGGACCAAAGTGTCCCCCACAAGCATAACTATGACAAAAGTGTAAAATAGACAAAACCTCACTATCAGGAATACATCTTCTAATGATTTGATCGGCACATTGTTTCCACAATTATGGATCGTCCCATACAAAATATTTTGCCTGACTTTTCATTCTATCTTTCTGTGCTTTTATAAAGTGTGAGGGAAATACCTTAGCTACTAGAAAATTTACCATGTCAGCATACCATGGTATCTCATTCTCAATGACATGAAGTTGCTCATCCGGAAATGCTTCATTGATGGGTACTTCAACTTCAACTTCTTTGATTAACCGACTTAGATGATCTTCTACTCCGTTTTCTGTTCCTTTCTTATCTTTAATGCGTATATTGAATTCTTGGAGTAGAAGAATCCATCTAAGCAGTCGTGGTTTTGCCTCTTTCTTTGCTAACAGATATTTCAACGCTGCATGATTAGAATAAACAATTATTTCAGTTCCTAATAGATAAGAACGAAATTTATCCAAAGCGAAGACAATGGCAAGAAGCTGCTTTTCGGTAGTTATGTAGTTAAGTTGAGCTTCATTCAATGTTCGTGAGGCATAATATATCACGTGTGGCTCTTTCCCAATCCTTTGACCTAACACCGCACCAACAGCAAAGTTAGATACATCACACATCAATTCAAATGGGAAGTTCCAATCAGGTGGTTAACCTATGGAAGGTATAGGTCTATCCACTATCAATGGCAAATCCACAAATTTTCCAATTCTACTAGGACATGTTCCCAAAGCAGCCACTACCTCCTTGATTTCTTCCTCAACGTCATATAATTTGTTCAATTATTCCAATTTTTTAGTTTCTATGCCTTGTGTCAAAGTTATTTCCAAAGGATCAGTTGACGATAATTGGTACACCATTTCAGTTAAATTCTCAATGACATCAATCATAGATACCTCCTCACCATCTGCAGGATATCGCATGGAATCATATATGTTAAACTTAATAACTTCACTGTCAAATTCCATGGTTAACACTCCATCGTGGACATCAATTTTTGTTTTTGAGGTTTTTAGGAATGGTCTCCCCAACAATATAGGAGAAGGGTTAGCTAAACCATTATCTTGCATATCTAACACATAAAAATCTGTAGGAAAAACCAACTCATTTACTTGAACTAAGACATCCTCAATAACCCCTTCAGGATATGTGTTAGATCTATCAGCTAATTGGATAACAACACAGGTTTCCTTTAAGGGACCTAGACTTAGGGTGTTAAAGATAGATAAAGGCATGACATTTATTGAAGCACCTAAGTCAAGCATGCATTTTTCATACCTCGTGTTTCCAATTTTGCAAGGTATAGTGAAAATACCTGGATCTTTGCACTTTGGTGGAAGCTTTCTTTGCAATATTGCTGATACATTTTCTCTCATACTTACCTTCTCATTCTCATTAAGTTTCCTTTTGTTAGTACACAAATTCTTAAGGAATTTTGCATACCTTGGTACTTGTTTGATCGCATCAATGAGAGGAAGATTAACTTTTACCTTCTTGAATATGTCAAATATCTCCTTGTCATGATTTACCTTCTTGTTTTTGGCCAATCTGCTAGGAAAAGGCGCATGAATTTTTATAGGAGAATGTGACTTACTCTTCATCATTTGTTGTGAATCTTCCTTTATTTCTTCTTCAGCCATTGTTTCATCTGGCTCCTTCCTTGGGTCATCTTCTTCACTCACTTTTCTTGGATCTGACAATTGTTTCCCACTGCGAGTCGTGATAGCACTAGCGTTTTCCTTAGGATTTCTTTCAGTCTGGCTAGGAAATTTTGAAGAGCCTTGTGCTTGCATTTTTCCAAGGGAATCTGCTAGTTGACTCACTTGATTTTCCAAATTCTTAATACCATTTCTGGTCTCTTGTTGGAACTGTAATGTAATGGTAGCCAAAGATTTCACCAAGTCTTCCAAAGGCATACCTCCTGATTGTTGTGGAACTTGCGGTGGAGGCATTGGTTGAAACAGTGGTCTTTGATGATTTGGTGGAATTTGGAAAAACCCGGGAGGTGGGTTTGCTCCTTGCTGATTTTGATACACCTGTGGTCGGAAATATGAGTTACCACTTTGTTGAGTGTTTCCATACCTTAGATTCGGGTGATCTTTCCATCCAGGATTATATGTTGGAGCAAATGGATCATTCCTTTTTGGTAATGGTTGTCCTCCAATGGCGTTTACTTGTTGTTCTTCCTGCAAAGTAGGGCACATGTTAGTTGGATGACCAGTAAAAGAACAAATTCCACATACCTTAGCAGGAATCTTTTCTCCTACAACTCTTTCCACAAGAGCTGTCAAATTGGATAATTGCGTTTTTAATTCAGCAATATTGGTTTATTTCACCTGTTGAGAAATAGAAGTATTACCCCTATTACAATATTGAGAGTTAGATGCCATATTAGCAATTAACCTTTTAGCCTCGATGGGCGTTTTATCAACCAAAGCACCACCACTAGCAGAATCTATCATATTGCGATCCATAGGAGATAAACCTTCGTAAAAATATTGTATTAATAATTGTTCACTAATTTGATGATTAGGACAACTACCACACAATTTCTTGAAACGTTCCCAATATTCATGTAAAGATTCTCCTCCATCTTGCCTAATACCACATATTTCCTTTATTATATTAGTTTCTCTTGATGAAGGAAAATATTTTTCAAGGAAAACCTTTTGCATATCAGTCCAAGTATTTAGTTAGCCCGTTGGTAGATCATATAACCATTCCTTAGCAGCATCAGCTAAAGCAAAAGGAAAAGCTTTGAGTTTAAGTTGTTCTACACTTACTCCATTCGGTTTCATATCAGAACAAGCTATATGGAATTCCTTGAGAAATTTATTTAGGTCGGTGAAACAACCTGAACCCACGGAATTGTTGTCTCTAAAACCTGTAAAAATAGGTAAAGCTCGTATTAATCCAGGTTTGATTTCACAAGTATCATTGTCAGCAGGATAATTAATGCATAAAAGATTAGGGTTGAAGACATGAGCAGCTAGCTCCTTGAGAGTTCGATCCGCCATCGGTGGATTAATGTAGCAAGGTGTACTACACAAATCCTCTATACGGTCTTCTCCCAAATTTGTGGAACTTTCTTCAAAAGGAGATGGAATCTGACTAGCTTGTTCCAATTTCCTTCTCGTCCTAGTTGCGATTGGAGAAGATGAGTTTGGATCTATAGCTGGAATAATTTGTCCTTGATGCTCGATTGCAAATGATCTCAATTGTGAGTGCCTGAAGATTTCACACAATCAAAGATTAGATGAGTTCACGTGAAGAATTTATCAAAAACTAAAATAAGACACGACAACAAAAACAAAACTAGAGATTATAATTGCCATTCCCCGGCAACGGCGCCAAAAATTTGATGCACTGTCATATGCACAAAAAATTTAATAAATAAATCCTAAATCCCAAATACATAGTATATGGCAAGAAGGAGTCGAACCCACAAGGAATGACGTTCTAATCACTAATTTGGCTATTGATGTTATAACCCCGTTTATACAATTTCATTGATTCTTATACTAAACTTAATTGTACTAAATCTTAATCACTAATTGACAAATAAGGGAGGAATGACTTGATGATGGAATTAAAATGCCATACATTCAAATAAGAAGAAAGATTCTAAACAATTTAATGTTGACTTAGGAAATTCAGATTAACAAATTCCCATACTTCCTCTCAACCTTAATAAATTGAATATGCTCTCAATTTATTTTATACCTATTTAATAACCTAGGTTACGAACACTAGATTCAATTAATGGTATCATTATGAACGGGAAGCAGCCAACTACAACCATAACCACACAAGCTCGGATTATGCAATTGCACGAATTAATGGATAAGATTAATAATTAATCTTCTTACTACTATAGACAAATTAATTAACAAATATGAGTTAATTTCATTGTCTTAGCAAAGATCAAGTTCTAAACCAAATAGGTGATCAATCTAATCAGTTCAAAAATCTTAATCTATGATATGGAATCATTCAATTCGATCCATTAATTCAATTAAACTTCATCTAGAATCAAACATTTAACATATGAAATGATAATTAGGATACAATTCCATCCTCAAATCATCCCACTGTTCAAATTACTCAAATATCTGCATATTCACAATTCCTACAATTACATATAAATCTTGAAAGTTAATAACAACAACACATTCACAAATTCTACTATTAAAACAATTAGACGATAATATAGTGAACACAAATGAAATTACATAAAATCTATTGAGATTTAACAAAAATGAAGATATTGAAATTTATAGAGGAATAGAGAAGACTTATCAATTGAAGTGCAGAATGTCAAATCATCAATAGAATTCAAGAAGATCAAAAAGTTGGAATTGTGCAGTACATGTATATTCTAGAGAAATAAAGGAAGAAAAATACATTCCAATGGTTTTCGATCTCTTTTTCTCTCTGTCCTGAATACTCTTCTTCAATAAAATTTATCAGAAACAAGTCGCACGGATAGTTACACATTTTTAAATGGAAACACGGTCCGTATTTTGGAAACACAGGACCCCCTTATTTTCTTCCAACTCCTCTGCTGACAAGGATTTAAAGATCGATGCTCGGGATAAATAACACGGTCCGTGTTTATGAAACACGGGACCCCCGTGTTTTTGCTCTTTCCACTCAATTCCTTTGAAAGTTTCAGCTTAGCTTCTCTGGATGTATTTGTTCCCTTTCCAACTTCGCTCTCCTTGATTCAACATTTCTTGATGTGTTCTCTACTTGATTTCTTCTTTTCAATGATTTCTCCTTGAATTTCTTCATTTTTTCCTTTCCTGTAAAATCTATTCAAAGGAGGAAACTCGACGAAAAGATTAAATCTAATAGAATTAATGAGAGATAAATGATGTTTTTAAACATGAAAATAATCGATAAATCTCATCTATCAATGGCTGCCCAGTTTCCAAAACAATGAAAAAGGCAGGGGAGAGAGAGAAAGAGAGAGAGAGAGAGAGAAGAAGAAGAAGAAGAAGGTAGGTGGTGGCAGTGGTTGCGGCAGACGGTGGCGGGCGTGCCCGAGTTGGCAGCACTGGTCGACGGAGACAGGTTAGTGAAGGCGTTGGAGGGGGCGTTGCTGGGTCGAGGCATAAAAAAGAAGAAGAAAGAAATAAGGGAGCAGGCCGGTTGGGCAAGGGAAAAAAAAGAGACTGGGCCCACTGTGCCTGGGGGGGAGAATGGGCCATCAGCCCAGGCACAAGGAGGGGAGGCAGGTTGGCCTGGCGGGCGACCCGAAGGAGAAAAAAATGGAAAAGGAAGGAAAGAAGAAAAAGGGGAAAAAGGGAGAAAGAAAAACAAAGAAAAAGAGAAATGAGAAAATAATCTAACTTAATTTATAAAATAATAAAATATAATATTTTTGATAAATTATTTAATTTAATAATTTAATTCAATATAAATTAATATATTGGTTCAAAAAGGCTAATTTTAGTAAAATATTAGTTTGAAAAATTATTTAAATAAAAATAATATGATAAAATAACACAATATTTATTTTTAATTTATTAAATACTCCTATCCAAATTTACATACTCAAAAATCCATAAAATAATTAAACTAAATAATTTTAAAAGCTAATTTATTTCAAATAAAAGCTATTTATTTAATTATAGGTTTTCTAAAATTTTGAGGGATTACAATTACACCCTTAGATCTACTACGTGAGCCTCCAAGACTTTATGCCTCCTTGTCGTGGCAAGCTTGGATGTTGTCAAGCCCTTTCTTCCTAAATCTTACACGTTTGTTCTACCCTACTTGTTTGAGTTGTGGATGTTGCCCCCTCCCTTTTTGCATGAGAAACTGGTGTGACTGTAGCCGGCACACAATTTAAACCCTCTTGTTGTCAATTGTAGCACTAGTAAATAAGGGTATCGTTTTAAGCCGGGGATTGAGAGGGATCACCTCTATTTAACTAGCTTAAAAATAAATAAAAATAAAAATTCTAAATAACATAGAATAAATATATATAAATAAAATACTAATTGGGGGTTATAAAAAAAATAATAAAATGAATAAACAAAATAAAATAAACTAATAATAAAAATAATGGGAAACCGTAGATATGAAAAATATGTTAGGGAAATAAAAATCCACCACTAGATTAGGTCGTAATATAATATTTATTTCTAAGTCAATATTTAATCATGAGAATGAGATCGACCAAGTTGCACACCAAAAGCAGGTCCATACACCTTATATTACTTCCCTTAATTAATTAATACGACAAAGTGCCAATATTAATCCTATTAAATACTAGCAGTATAGCAGCAACAAGCGGCTCCTATATTTAACTAGATTTAATGCATTAAGTGTAAGTGGAAGGCTGTCAATCTAAGTACTTAGACTAGTATAAAACGTATGTCTAGTTGAATTTCCTTTCCTTGACCCACACGTATTGAAACGTTTTACCACTTTGGTTAGAATCACAAAACAATTAGGTGAATTGTTATCTAACCTAGCTGCAATTTATACATATAAATTCTAGTATATTTAGATGGCCACCTAGCAGGCAAATAATCCTACATACTGTCACTTATGAGGAACCAGAACAAGGCATGCACCAAATAAACTATACTTGACAGAATCATACATATAAACAATAGCAATTAACAAAGAGTCAAGAAACAATCTCACGAAACAAAGAAAATAAAATTACAATTCAAATCATAATCTAGGGTTTTAATTCATTCCCTAATAATAAATAATCAGCCAGCCATAATTAAATAATTAATTACACAGAAATATATATCTAAAATATAAATTAAAAATAAGAGAAAGAAATAACCGGAATTAATTTTGGATAAAAGTTCAAGAATTTATTCAGATAAAAATTAATTTTATCTGAAATAAATTCTACTGGTATAAATTCTTCTCTAATTTTCTCTCTCGGTGCCTTGATTTCTGTGCCAAATTCTTTCTTCTTTTTCTTTTTCCGGTTGGCGGCTAACAGAGGCTGACAGAGGATGTTGTGGACGACCTGTGCTGCCTCGAACTCCATGCGTCGGCTGTCCTTTGCGCGTCGTCCGTGCGTCTGAGACGCGCCCTGCCGAGCCTGTTGAGGCTCTCGACCTCTGCTCAGGCCTGCGGAGCTTGACCGAGCCTTTGAAGGCTCTGTCGCCCACTCCGCGTCGTCTCTCCAGTTTGGGTCGAGCCTCTCCTGCTCCTTTTATTTTTCGTCAGACCGCCTTTCCACGTCAGCCCTTATTGCGGCTGACTTTCCTTTTTTGTTTCGTGCGGCCGTCTTGTTTGGCTTTGTTGTTACAGGCCTTTAGGCCTTCGGCCTTCAACCGTTGGTCCAAAGGTCGAAATACTTTTTTTTTATATTTTTCTTTTACTTAAAAATAAAACCTGCAAAATAAAATTAATAAATATTATTTTATTCTAAATTTACTTAATTTATATCATTTTAGCTCATATAATAAAATTTATACAATTTTTACCACTTAAGCATAAAACAATAATTATTCCCCTATATTAGTTAAATAAACTACCAAAAACTAAGATTATAAGGGTATAAAATGTGTCAAAATATAAACTCATAAGAAACAGATGCTGCTAGGCCCAGAGTGGAAAAAAGTTGACCCAACCCACCCAACCCGACCCAATAAGACCTGAAAATTTTAGCAACCCGACTCGATGTTGACCCGACCCGACATTCACCCGATCTGATCCGACATTGATCCAACTAGATATCAAAATCTATTATAATAATAAATTATACATATTTTATTATTCATTTAAAGCTTTTAAAAATATAGTATTTTATAAATTGTACTTATTTTTCATACTTTTACCCTAGACATTCTATACAATATCATTTAGTATATAAAAAATCTCATAGCTCCAACTTTTGATGCATATTTTTAAAACAATAAATATTATATTAATTACATAGAGTAAACAAATTATAAGTTTATAACAAATAAAAAATTAAATTCAGACTCTGAAAATTTAATTATAGTGGTTACAGGTTATCTAATAAAATTGTAATTACAAGTGTTACCAATTTAAAATTACTAACTCTTAACACCATCGTGCTATAAATCTGGTTTATTTTATAAAATATTATATACTCAATTGATTAAAAACTATTAAGAAATTACCTAATTTAACATAATTAGGGTTTTTGAGCCTGAACAACAAATTCGATCAATTATTATTCAAATATTTAAATTGACGGTTCGAAATTAAAATTAGACATATTCTAAAATATATTGTATATTCAATTGATTAAAAACTATTAAGGAATTGTCCAATTTAACATAATTAGGGTTTTTGAGCCTGAACTGCAAATGCGATCAAATTTTATTCAAATATTTAAATTCATGGTTCAAAATTAAAATTAAAAATATTCTAAAACATATTGTATACTCAATTGATTAAAAAATATTAAGGAATTACCCAATTTAGCATAACTAGGGTTTTTTTAGTCTAAAATGCAAATTCGCCCAAATCTTATTCAAATATTTAAATTGACAATTCAAAATAGAAATTAGACATATTTTAAAACATATCATATAATCAATTGATTAAAAACTATTAATGAATTACCCAATTTAACATAATTAAGGTTTTTAAGTCCGAACTGCAAATTTAATCAAATCTTATTCAAATATTTAAATTGATGGTTTGAAATTGAAATTAGGCATATTCTAAAATATATTGTATACTCAATTGATTAAAAACTATTAAGGAATTACCCAATTTAACAAAATTAGGGTTTGAGCACGAACTGCAAATCCGGTCAAAAATTATTCAAATATTTAAATTGATGGTTTAAAATTAAAATTAGACATATTTTAAAACATATTGTATACTCAATTGATTAAAAACTATTAAGAAATTACTCAATTTAACATAGTTAAGGTTTTTGAGCGCAAACTGCAGATCCGGTCAAATCATATTCAAATATGTAAATTGATGTTTCAAAATTCAAATTAGATATATTCGAAAACATATTGTATACTCAGTTGATTAAAAACTATTAAGAAATTACCCAATTTAACATAATTAAGGTTTTTGAGCCCGAACTGCAAATCCGGTCAAATTTTATTTAAATATTTAAATTGACATTTCAAAATTGAAATTAGACATATTCTAAAACATGTTGTATACTCAATTGATTAAAAACTATTAAGGAATTACCCAATTTAATATAATTAGGGTTTTTGAGCCCGAACTACAAATCTGGTCAAATCTTATTCAAATATTTAAATTAATGGTTTTAACTTGAAATTAGACATATTCTAAAACATATTGTATACTTAATTGTTTAAAAACTATTAAGAAATTACCCAATTTAACATAATTAGGGTTTTTGAGCCTGAACAACAAATTCAATCAAATCTTATTCAATTATTTAAATTAACGGGTCAAAATTGAAATTAGACATATTCTAAAATATATTGTATATTCAATTGATTAGAAACTATTAAGGAATTACCCAATTTAACATAATTAAGGTTTTTGAGCCCGACCTACAAATCCGGTCAAATCTTATTCAAATATTTAAATTGAGGGTTTAAAATTAAAATTAGACATACTCTAAAACACATTATATAATCAATATAATAAAATAACTCAATTATACAATCCAATTTAAATCTGCAAGAGTTTTAACCTAACAATCCAATTCCGATATATTTCAATACTATTTCCCCAATTTAACAATACCAACATGAAATTAAGTACATTTCAAAGTATATTGCATAATCAATTTATCCAAAATAGTTTAATTGGATGAATCCGATAAATCCGAACATAATTGGGTAAACAATCTTTATTATTTACTTGTAAAAATAAAGCACATATAATATTCTTATTTTATTTATCTATACTAGTAATCTTATGATTGTCTCTAATATTTACAATATAATAAATGACAATTATATATTGTATAGGCATGCTTATGCTCACCTGTATTTTATAAACTTATCTTTTTTAAGTAATCAAATAAATATAATATATGATAAATATCTAATATTTTTACTTGTAAAATTTATAAATATTTTAAGTAATGAAATATAATATTGTGAAAACTTATAAATATCTTTATTATTTACT
The DNA here is from genome assembly GCA_030549775.1 of Tamarix chinensis. Taxonomy (NCBI): domain Eukaryota; kingdom Viridiplantae; phylum Streptophyta; class Magnoliopsida; order Caryophyllales; family Tamaricaceae; genus Tamarix; species Tamarix chinensis. The sequence goes on from CM060181.1 coordinate 69,330,079, forward strand.
TGTAAAAATAAAACACATATAATATTCTTATTTCATTTATCTTTACTAGTAATCTTATGATTGTCTCTAATATTTACAATGTAATAAATGATAATTATACATTGTATAGTCATGCTTATGCTCACTTGTATTTTATAAAATTATATTTTTTAAGTAATCAAATAAATATAATATATGATACATATCTAATATGTTTACTTGTAAAATTTGTAAAATTTACTTGTAAAATAAAACACATATAATAGTCTTATTTCATTTATCTTTACTAATAATCTTATGATTGTCTCTAATATTTACAATGTAATAAATGATAATCATAAATTGTATAGTCATGCTTATGCTCACCTGTAGTTTATAAAATTATCTTTTTTTTTAAGTAATCAAGTAAAAATAATAAATGATAAATATCTAATATTTTTACTTGTAAAATTTATAAATATTTTAAGTAATCAAATATAATATTGTGAAAACTTATAAATATCTTTATTATTTACTTGTAAAAATAAAGCACATATAATGTTCTTATTTCATTTATCTGTACTTGTAATCTTATGACTGTTTCTAATATTTACAATGTAATAAATGATAATTATACACTATATAATCATATTTATAATCACATTTATTTTATAAATGTATCTTTTCTCAAGCAATCAAATATTTTAAGTACTCAAAAAAATATAATATATGATAAATATCTAATATTTTTACTTGTAAAATTTATAAATATTTTAAGTATTCAAATATACTATTGTTAAAACTTATAAATATTTTCATTATTTACTTGTAAATATAAAGCACATATAATGTTCTTATTTCATTTATCTGTACTAGTAATCTTATGACTGTATCTATTATTTATATTTTAATAAATGATAACTATACATTGTATAGCCATGTTTATTATCACCTTTATTTTATAAATTATCTTTTTTTAAGAAATCAAATATTTTAAGTAATCAAATAAATATAATATATGATAAATATCTAATATTTTTACTTATAAAATTTATAAATACTTTAAGTAATCAAATATAATATTGTTAAAACTTATAAATATCTTTATTATTTACTTGTAAAAATAAAGCAAATATAATATTCTTATTTCATTTATCTATACTAGTAATCTTATGATTGTCTCTAATATTTACAATGTAATAAATGATAATTATACGTTGTATAGTCATGTTATGATCACCTTTATTTTGTAAAAATATCTTTTTTAAGTAATTAAATATTTTAAGTAATCAAATAAATTAGAATAAATGATAAATATCTTTGTTAGATTCAATCATGTAATGTTTTTCATTATTAAAATTTATAAATATCTTTATATTTAATTATGAAAATAAAGTGTATCTAATATTATTAATTCATTTATTTGTAATAGTAATCTTATGATTATTTCTAATATTTACAATATAATAAATAATAATTACCTGGATTCGAATTTGACTCAACCCATCAAAACTTTACCTGACCCGACCCATCAAGTTAACTCGTAACTACTCAAATCCAACCCATCAAATTATATGAAAAGACCTGACCCATTAAGTTAACAACTTAGACCCAACGGGACCAACCCATTATATTGCACGAAATGACCCGAACGGGCCGAAGCTACCTAGTCATATGAACCAAAAAATGACCTGAAACCAACCCGACCCTACCCGTCAAGTTAACCCGAAATGATCTGAACCCGAGTTTGTTTAATCTGAACCCAACCTGACCCGACAAATTAACCCGAGATGACCCGAACTAAAACTGACCCGACCTAAATAAAGCAATGACTAGAAATGACCAGAACCAAAAATGATCCGACCTGACCCACAACCGACCCTCAAAAGTTAAATGACGCAACTTGCTATGACCCACCCCGAACCCGACCTGCCCTACTCGATTGCCACCTCTAGCTAGGCCCTTGTAATATGAGTTTATCCATTGTTACATCGTGTTGCATTGTTACCTTGCGTAATCCTCCTTTTCCGTGGTTATTTCCTAACCTCTTTTTTCTTGAGTTGTTTTTAGTTCATACTAGCCATTGATTTTTTTATTATTGATGTTAATATATGTCTTATTGGGTATTAATTTCTTAGGTTATCCTTGAGGATCTTAAAGGAGAAGATTTCTCTAATTTTTATTTATGTTTGGATTTAGGTAAATTCAATCAACCATAAGATGGTAGAAATTATACAAAAGCTTATTAGGATTTTTTAGACCTAGAACCATGCTATACTTTTATCTTTTTTTAGTATTATAATATGTATGATAAAATGATATCACATTAAATAAATAGTATGTATGATTGTTGCAAGTTAAGTTATATGTATAGGGTTTGTAATTTTTCAAGTTAGTTTCAAATTCCATGTTTATTGCACCATGATTTTCTTTTGCATGGTAGCAAGGGTTGGAATAAATAGTATAAAAACATACACGTATGATTATGATTAGAATACAATAATTAGTATTTTCATGTTTTAGGATTAGAGATATTTTTCTACATATATCATGATGATAATTACCCTATTAAATGTCATGATATGCTTTGAATGTGTACGTACATGCTTTATGGAATATGTGACATGTAAGAATTGCACGATTAGGGTTTGTGGGTGTAACCCAATAAATGCATAAAAAGTGGAAATTATAGTCAATTGTTAAAATCATAACGATTGCTTACTTAGTAAAATATTATGAACTATTTTCTTTAAGCCTTTTTCATGAAAAATTACTCATAATAAATGAAATTAGATGATAATGATGAAATTAGGGTTTGGAGGCAGTTTGGTCTTTTCCACCTAATGAGAACAATTAGACATATGATGACCTTAGAATTTTGGCAAATTGAACTTAGTATTAACTTGACTTTGACTTTGAAATGCACTGATGACCTTAGGCTTTATCTTAATAATTGAAAATAAGAGAAAAATGGTTAAATTTGTAAATGGGAATGTTGGTGCAGTATATAATTTTTGTGATCACCTCATAGAATATTAATACTTAATGTAGAAGTCCTCGAGTTTGAGAATAGTCACTCTCTAATGTTAGCTACCTTAGAATTGAGGTGTCAGCCCTCATTTGAGTTAGTTTGTGGTTGTGTCACTATACCCTAATATGGCACATATCTAATCTATAAGTAACCTATGGGCTTTATAGGATATATCAATACTTAAGAATTAGGTAACTAAGGTTGGAGAATATTGTGTTACCTATATGTGTTGGTCTAACCAAGTGTACCACAATGTCCCTAGGTTCTATAATAAGATTATTGTGTTTCCTTCATGCACTAGTATGAATAGGTATAACTTAGTGTCTCTATGTTGTTTGTATCCCCTTGAGTTAGATAAACAATGAAGGAGTGTTTGTTGGTGGCCTTGGTATGTTTTAGATTGTTGACTTAGTAGTCGTCTTAATGCCCTATCTTTAGTATTTTGAATTATTAATTTGGTAGTTGCCTCTATTCCCTACTATGTATTTTTGGAAGCACTTGAGATGTTGTGTTTTATTTAAATATGGTTGAGCAATGAATGTGAACCCTAATGGTTATAGATAATTGTAATACCCCAAAATTCTTAATTTAGGAAATTATAATAAAATAGGAATTTATTTGTGAGATTAATTAAATATAATATTTTTAATAGAATAATGGGAGTAACAAAGAAAAAATGTGGGAAATAACATAGGATTTAATTAGGGAAGATTACGCTAAATTGCTAACAAAAATAAAATTTAGCAAAATATACCCCAAAATTTCTAAATTAATATAAAAAGGATATTAATTATTTATTTTACTGATTTTGTTATTTCAAAATATTTCAAAAATACCAAAAAGACCCTAAATACTCCAACTACCCTATTTTCCTTCCTTTTCCTTTTCCTTTCTTTCCTTTTCTTCTTTTTCTTTTTCACTTCCTCTCTCCTTAGTTAGGCCTCGCTCGTGCGGTCCAACCTCCCTCTCTCCTCTCTTCTTTCCCCCACGTAGAGCCTAGCCTGCCTCTCCTTTCTCTTTTCTTCTCCTTCACCCACTCGGTTCTCCCTCTCCTTTCTTTCTTTCCTTTTCCCCTAGTCGGCCATTCTAGCTCCTTCTTCTTCCTCCTCCCTTCTCCCTCCCTTGCGCTACAAGTCGGCCTACAACCTGCCACCATCCTCCTTCTCCCTACCATTATATGCCCCGACCTACTCTCTTCTCTCACCCCATCCCTTTCCTTTCTAGTTTGAGGAAAACCCACCCTGTACCTACCTACCCCACGTGCCCATTCCCTTCCCTTCTCCCCCTTTACAACCCTACACCCCTGTACTTTTGTAGGCTCGTACTAGCTTGCCACCACTGGTCGACGAGCTCCTTCCACTCCTGCCCCTTGTCCTCTTCCCCCTTTATCATCTTCTCCCTCCCTCGACCTAGAGATACCCCCTCACCATCCCCATTTCACTTCCTTTGCTCAACCTAAGAAACTCGACCCTTCTTGCCACCTCATCTTTAGATGTTGCCCTAGCCACCGCCGTGTAATGCCACCACTCAAAACACCACCAAACCCCTTCCTTACATCACCCTCCACCAAACGAAGCCACCTACTGCTCTTAACTTCCCCTACATAACCCACCTCAATGATACAAAGTAGGTAGCTTGAGCTACCCTATTGCACCCCATTACCACCCCTTTCGCATTTGTGCGTCACCTCCTTTTCCATAATCATCACCTCCTTTGACACCCACTTAACCCTACAGAACCTTCTCTACCATCCCCTACCCTACCTTTTCCCTTTCCCCCTCTCCTTCCTCCTCCCTCCTTCTCCACCACTCTCAGCCACCACAGCCGCCACCACCTGTGCTGCCACACTACTACGCCACCACCACTACTACAACCCTCTCAGTCCAAACAGTCCACCACCTCATAACCACCACTTCCCTCTCTCTCTTCCAGCCCTAAAAGACCAACCTTGCCCAAAACCACCACCACTTCCACCACTGCCACCTCCAACTATCACCGCTGTGTGCCACCGCTGTCGCCCCACTAGCTACCCCCTTCACTTAGGTTTTGCCCTAACCCTTGCTATTGCTTTAGTATGAATTATTTTGGTATAATTATTATTTTAGTCTTATAAGTATCATCATCATCATCATTATTATTAAATTTATTATCATTATTATTATTGATATTGTTATTAATATTCTACCATGACTATGATGACTACCTAACCCTATTTTGGATTATGTCACCCCAATAGTATTGTTAACTACTTTAATGATAATACACTTATTAATACTACTAAAAATATTATTATTATTATTATTATTACTACCACTAATACTAGTTCTTACTAAAGGCAAGGTAGGGAATAATGAAAGTAATAAGAGGGAAGTTAACCCTAGTGTTTCCTTCTTATAAGTGAACCAAGTGCAACATCTAAGGTGGCGTAGGAAGTGTTCTCAAAATCCGGTATTGTTTTAGATAAGGATATGGTCAAGGCCTAATAATGTGTATCATGTATTTATGTGTGTACTTTATATGGATATGGATTATGCCCTTGTAGCTCAGCTTACTAAGAATGGAGCCGAGGTAAGTTGTATGTGTTTTTATAGCATGTATAATTTGGTAATGTGACTTATTATTGTGTTGTGATCATGTATGGTTGCCCTAATTGTAACACCCCCAAATTTACTACTGAAAAATTTCGTTTAAATCAAAAGGTTAAGCAGAAGCGAAAGATAAAAACCGTAAACTCGGGGGCGTTACCACCACATTTAGTACCAGACCGACACACTTCTACCGCTCCAGTACTAAGTGCTAAGGCTAAAACCAAACAACATCAAGTGCGAAATATTAAAACATGAGCCGACATTTGACATAAATCATTAACGAAACACAAGTCAATTAGTATTTAGAATACGGTTTAGGAGTACAACTTAAGAGTACGATTTCAAAACATGAAGCGTAGTACAAAATACAGCTAAATAAAACAAGTCCCGAAGGATCAATATCCGGATTGCCTACTCACTCAAGTCAAGCCTTCCACCCCAAAATAGTACCCGATCATAAACCTGCACAAGAGGTCTGTTCCCCACCATCGGTGGATCATCACAGGACCCATTCAATCAAGGTAGTATCAGTACCGGTCCAATACTGAGTAAGGTAGCGAGTGCGCTAAGGCCAAGTATACAATCATACCATCTAACACACATAGCACAATCATATAGGCAACATGCGATAACACACATGGTAAGGCCTGATTACTTTCTCGGTGACATTATTCTTTATTCTCATTAATAATATGTCCATTCCACACATATTCTTTAATAGTCCATGTGAGTGCGGGAACCCCACTATTATAGTCGGTGGACCGGAAGTAAACACACAAGGTAGAACACCTCTGACCACTATTCTTACCGGTGGACCGGACTGGCCCTGACTCACATGGTGTTTCGCTGTAAGTACTTAGTATTTTTCCCATGGATTGACTTATTTACTTTGGTTTGTTGAGCACGAAATTCCCCACTATTATAGCCGATGGACCGGAAGATAAATACACAGGGTAGAACGCCTCTAACCACTATTATTGCCGGTGGACCGGAACGAAATGCACAAGGTAGAACGCCTCTGACCACTATTATTGTCGGTGGACCGAAATGAAAAACACAAGGCAGAACGCCTCTTACCACTATTATTGCCGGTAGACCGGAACGAAACACACAGGGCAGAACGCCTCTGACCACTATTATTTGCCGGTGGACCAGACTGGCCCTAACTCAACAATCTTTCACTTTATGTGATTAATGTCTTATCCGTGTCTTATTAAAACACATTCCACCCTTGACATGCATATCATCGATGTTCTACCGCTTTTCTTTCAAGAGGGCCTGTCCCATATTTTGAGATTCCTGCACCCCTTATCACACCCCGACATTCTCTACCCTATGCTCACACCTAATGAAAGACCAACCCTTGAGAGTGTAGGTTAAGCCCAACGCCCGATGACATCGATCTTGCCCATTCTCGACCTCTAGGGTTTTCCCCCTTAGAAACCCTAGTTGGACCTATGTGGCCCAACTTCTTCTCACTTACCTTACCATCACTTGTTCTTCACCCCACATTTCACCCTTATTAGGTTAAACCCCAAGGCATATCATTTTATTCCTCGACCTTGCATGTGACCGGCAAAACCCTAGTTGACCACATCAAACCCTAGTACCTTACTTCTTCCACAAGTAATCTCTCTCTCTTTCATCCCCAAGTCTCTTCTTTCACATGGAAACCCATACTCATCTTTTATATAATTGAATTCTTACTCTTAACCCATACTCCACCCTTCCTTAATCATTCTTACTTTTACACTTCCCAAATTTCCACTTTCTCCCCAAAAACCCTAATCGGGTCCCTTATACACCCTTGCACCAACCTACGTATTATTTTTCATGCCAAGTCTCCAATCACCCCACAACTCTCCCATTCTCTTATTTACACCCTAATTCAATTTTTCTCACATAAGATTCACCCCCATGCAAAATTTAGCCATCCCATGCAAACACCCCAAGTCACCATGCCAATTTTACGACTCCCATGCATGGTTCCCAACTCTCATTTATTTTGGTCATTCCTCCCTTATTAAATCTTCTCTCATGGATCATGAGGTACTTAGGTCAACCTCATATCCCCCTTAGTGAACTCACTTCCCATTCCTTTCTTGTTATCCTTTTATTCCCAATTCATATTGCCAATTACCCTAACATGCATGTCCTAGAGGGCCGTATCATAACACATCCAAAACATCATACGTATACATGTCATGCTCATGTCATAGAAAGCACATACACCATACCTCAATCTCCAAGCTGCGCTACACATAAGACAAGTTATCCACAAATTATATAATACATGGCATAGCATGGCATACACAACATTCAACACATCCATATCACACATAGCACAAGGCCATAGCTTCGTCCTTACCTAAGGCGACATCGGGCTTGGAGCACGCTCCTCTAACTCCTTAGGGCTTTGGTTAGGATTACCTATAAAAGGGGAAAAATACTAAGTATTAGTTTCCCTTGAAAGTACCATCAACCCTTATTCTAGTTTAGGATTAAGGTTCTTATTACTAGAGAGGGTATTATACAAAAGCTAGGGTTTTTATCTTAAATTTAGTATATTAAATATTACTAGTTAGAATGTATTTATTTTTGATACTTATTACTATCCTTATATTATTAGACCCGTTAGTTCTAATCTTGTAGTAATAGGGTTCATGCTAACTATAGGAAAAATAGTGATAGTAATAATAATAGTAATAACTACAAATGATATCATAGTAGTGATGCTAGTGTTAGGGATAATGTTAAATGGTAAGGTACCAAAATTCAAGTATTCTTCTTATTTAACCAACAACATGATAACACCCCAACTTTGAGTTAAATAACATTGATAGTAGTAAAAGTAGTGTTACTAATAACAATAATGATAAAGGTGTTAAGTATAATAGATATGACAACAATAATAGTAATAATGGCAATAATGACAACCAAATAAGGTTAGGTTAAGTAATAATAATAATAATAATGATAATAGTAATAATAATAATAATAATAATGATAATACTAATACTAATACTAATAATAATAATAATAATAATAATAATAATGTTGAGTAAATTGAAGATAAAATCGAAGGAATGATAGTATTGGTAAGAATAATAACATTAATGATAGAGATAATAGTAGTAATAATAATAATAAAAGTAATAATAATAATAATAATAATAAAAGAAATAATAATAATGATAATAATAAGTATAATAACATTAATATTAGTTAAATTTAATAGCAGTTATATAAAGGAAATATTAGGGTTTGGGTGGGTGGAAAACCACCTAGGGTTGGTGGTGGTCCGGCGGCGGCGCATGGCCGATGGCGGAGGAGGAAAAGAAAGGGAAAGATTAAGGTGGAGGTTGGATGGGAGGATGAAAAGAGAAGTTTGAGGTAGGGGAAGAAGCAGTAGGTGAAGGGGAGTGGAATGAGGGTGGTGGCGTGGCAAGGGGTGGCGCCGCGCGGTGGTTGGCGCGGCGGCCGAGGGTGGTGGAGAGAGGTGGAAGATGGGGGAGGTAGAAGGAGAGGGAGGCAGGGGGAGATGGAGTTGTGGGAATGTAGGGGAGGGTTTGCTAGACGTTTTGGAGGGTGGTGGAGGTGCTGGTAGAGGCGGAATTGGCGGCGGAAGGCGATGCAAGGGGCGACGATGGGCTGAATGTGGTGGTTTTGGGATGGGAACTTTGCATGGCTAAGGCAGCACGTGCGGGGCAAGGCGGAGGGTGGTGGCGGCTTGGTTTTGTCAAGGTAGGTGCAGGGAAGATCCCGGTGGGTAGTGGTGGCGGCGGAAAGCTTGACTTTTTGAGGCGGCGGAGAGGTAGGGTTTCGGGGCAAAATCAAAAAGGGAGCTGATTATGGCTACCAATAGGGGTTATTTATAGGCAATTGGGAGGGGGAAAACGACAAAGAAGGGAGGACACGGGGGCAGGTGTGTAGGTGGCCGGCCGGTGGTGGCAGCCGGCGCATGCCCTGCGGTTTGTAGGGTGCGTTTGGCTGGGAGTGGGAAAAAGGAAAGAAGACAGAACGCATGAGGGGTAGGATGGACATGCTGGGTTGAAATGGGGAAAGAAAGGGACGACAATGGCAGGGAAAGACTGTCGGACGGTAGGAGGTTGTCGGCGGTGGCAGGCTGCGAGTTGCAGGCCTACGCGAGGGAGAAGACAACGGTGGGGGTGGACCGGCGGTCCAGGGAAAAAGGAAAAGAGGGAGAGCCGACCGGTTTGGTAACGGTTATAAATTTCATAAACCAAACGCGGCATTTCAGTGGTTAGAGGGACAAAATGCGGCGTCGCATCACTGGATGGGCAACGGTCATAAGGCTCATTTAACGCGACGCAACGCTTCGACGGATCGAAGGGTAAAACGCTGCGTCGCACCTAAGTGATGGCCAGCGAACGATGCTGGGCCACGGGGAAGGAGAAAAGGAGGGGGAAGAAGCTGGGCCGCGGGAAGGCCTAAGCGACGGGGGAGGAGAGAAAAATTAAATAAGAAAGGAAGAAAGAAAAAGGAAAAAGGGAAAGGAAAAGGAAAAAAGACTATGGAATGATAAAATGGTTGGGTTGGAGTATTTGGTCCTGATTTATTTATATACTTAGTTTAGATATTTAATTTTAATAATAATTACATTAAGTATAATAATTAAATTCATTTTTAAATAAATTAGGCTATTTTGGATAATTTGTCTTTAACTTCCACTTTAATTAGCAAAAGCCCAAAATTTTCTAACTAACTTATTTATTATTTTCTCCTTATTTTCATCAATTAATTTCCTCTTTATCTACTAAAGAAATTTATTTTCTTAACTCTCCCCAACAATTCGTTATTATGCTAAAATTCCTAAATTAGGGTTTTGGGGTATTTCACTTATTGACATGCATACTTGGAGTACCTAATTAATAAGATGGGGTTGTGGGAAAATAAGAAAAGTAAAGGGAGTGGAGTGATAAGAGGGAAGTGAGAAAGGCTTGTGCATCTCATGACTTATGGGTGGATAAATAAAGGGATAATATGAATAAAACAAGAGGATAGAATAAATTTTATATGGGGTGTGTAAGGATTGTATGGGATGGTTAGTCTTTGCATGGGTATGACTTTTAAGTGGAAAATTTTGATTTGACGTTTGAATAAGGTAATGGAAGAGTAGTTGAGGAAATTGGAGTCCATATGTGAAAAATAGTATATGGGTTGTTAGAAGGGTGTATGGGGGACTTGGGTAGGGTTTGGGAGGAAACCCTAACTAGGAGAAGTATGCGAGGAAAGGAAAAATAATGAAAATGGTTAGAGTGTGGAGTAATAATGGAAGGGTGTCATATGGAGGAGAAATAAGCCAAGTGGAAATGTGTTTGAGTGATGAGGGGATGATATAAAAGAAAGGAGAAGTGCTAGGGTTTGGGGAATGAACGAGGGTTTTCATGGTCACGTGTGGAAAATGGTAAGTAAAGTTGTGAAGTTGGGTGTGGTTTAAGCAGAGTGGTAGTTTTGGCAGCAAAGAGGAACATAGGCGGTTTAGAATAGGGAGAAGTGAGGCCACATAGGCAGGATTAGGGTTTCTAAAGGAAACCCTAGAGGGCGATGGTGAGTCAAATAGGAGTTATGGGAAGTGGGACTTGATCCATGCGCAAAAGAGTTTGATTTTCTCATTATGAGTGGGAAAAGGTGAAGAAGAAGTCTTGGAGTCCTAAGGTGCATAAAGGTCCCAAGATATAGGACAAGGCTTTTCAGGAGAACTGGGATAAGAGGTTGAGAATGGGATGTCTAGTGGGTCATGCATGTCTAGTTCGGGTTGAGTGTGGAATAAGATATAGGAAAATGATAAACACTTAAAGTGAAATATTATCAAGTCTGACTAGTGAGGATCATTTTTGATCCACCGGCGATAATAGTAGTTAGGTGCATTTTATCTTGTGAAGTGTTTTTTGGTCAACCGATTATAATAGTGAGGGTCCCAGGCTCAATGAACCAAACCTTATATGAAATTAAATCAAGGAAAGATACTATCTACTTATAACTATTTGGGTCATTATGGATAGATTGACCAAGTCAACCGTATTTATTTCGATGAAGTCCATGTGGATTATGAACTACTTAGCAGGTGCCTACATGAAGTACGTGGTCAGTCGACATGGGGTCCCAGAGGACATTATATCCAATAGGGATTTGAGGTTTCTCTCTTATTTTTGAAGGAATTTGTAGGGAGTCCTAGGGACAAAGTTGAAGATGAGTACAAATTTCCATCCTACTATAGATAGACATACAAAGTGGACTATACAAACCCTAGAAGTGCTGAGGGTCTATGTGTTGGATTTCCATGGTTGTTGGGAAGAGCGCCAACACTTTATAGAATTGTCATACAAAAATAGCTACCATGCTATTATAGGGGTGGCTTCCTTCAAGGAATTACATGGACGAAAGTGTAGGACTCCCTTGAGTTAGAGTGACATTAGTGAGATAGTGGTGTTGGGACCTAAGATGATCAGGGAGATGACTAAGCAGGTCTATCAGATTCAAGATCGGATGAGAGTGGCTTAGAGCAGACAAAAGAGTTATGCTAATTGAAAGTGTCGAAGTAGTGATTTTGTGCCTAGGGAGAAAGTGTTGTTAAGGTTTTCTCCCACAAAGGGCGTGCAGAGATTTAGTAGAAAGGGCAAGTTGAGCACAAGGTACATCAGACACTTTGAGATCTTAGATCAGGTAGGTGAGGTTTCTTATTAGTTGGCCCTTCCTCCAAAGTTGGTTTGAGTCCACAATGTATTCCACATCTCGTAGCTGCAAAAGTACGTTATTGATCCTTACCATGTGATCCAGCCAAATGAGGTCAAGCTTAACGGTTCCCTAACTTATGAGGATTAACTTATGCAGATCTTTGACACCACGCTCTGGAAGACCAACACAAATGCTATTGCCCTTGTGAAGGCTTTGTAGAGCCACCAAGGAACTGAAGGAGCTTCTTGGGAAGTTGAGAAAGACATGACAAGGCGTATCCAAAACTTTTTGCTATAGGTACAATAATCTTTAGTAAACCCCTTTTTCTTTAAAGGGTAGTGATATTGTGATTCATGTTTTTATTATCCCTATTAGCTTAGAATTGTTTCTCCTTATCCCTTGAGTCCAATAAGTGACTTTGCGGACAAAGTCTTTCTTTAAGGAGGCAGTAATGTAATACCCTAAAATCCTAATTTAAAAAATTATAATAAAATAGGGATTTATTTATGAGATTAATTAAATATAATATATTTAATAGAATAATAGGATTAATTAAGATAAAAAAAGGAGGCAATAACATAGGATTTAATTAGTAAAGAATTGGGTAAATTGCTAACAAAAATAACATTTAGGAAGATATACCCAAAAATTTCTAAAATAATATAAAAAGGAGTTTAATTATTTATTTTACTAATTATGTTATTTCTAAATATTTCAAAAATACTAAAAAGGCCCTAAATACCCCGACTACCCTATTTTCCTTTCCCCCCTTCTTTTCCCTTTTTCTTTCTTTCTTTCTTTCCTTCTTTCTTTATCTCCTTTCTCTTTTTTCTTTTCCTCTTCCTCTCCCCCCAATTGGGCCTCGCTTGTGTTGCCCAACCTCTCCTCTCTTTTCTTCTCTCCCCCACACGGAGCCTATCCCACCTCTCTTTTTTGTTTTTTTCTCCTATGCCCTCAGTTCTCTCTCTCTTTTCTTTCTTTTCTTTTCCCCCAATTGGCCGACCCAACTCCTTCTTTCTCCTCTTCTCTCCCTCCCTAGCACTGTAGGTTGTGGTTTTTACCTTCCACCATACTCCCTACCCCTGCCATTGTATGCCCCGACATGTTCTATTCTCTCTCTCTCTCTCTCTCTCCTTCGCATTATAGGTTGTTGTTGTCTTTTATACATTGTCTAAAACAACTTCTATAGTAGTGTCCCATCCCTTTTCTTTCTAATTTGTGCCAAACCTACCTTATACCTACCTCCCCCGTATGCCCTTTCCCTTCCCTTCTCCCCTTCCACTACCCTACACCCCTGCACCTTTGTAGGCTCATGCCGGCAAGTTCCTACCACTTCTACCCCCTTTTCCTCTTCCCCCCTTTTCATCTTCTCCCTCCCTTAACCTATAAATACCTCCTCACTATCCTTATTTCACTTCCTCTGCTCTACTAAGAAAAATCCAACCTTTCTCTCCACTATAGTTTTAGATATTGCCCTAATAGCCGTTGTGCAACCCCACCACCCAAACCCTTCCTTGCATTACCCTCCACCAAACCAAGTCGTTCACTGCCCTTAACTTCCCCTACATAGCCCACACTAATCGCCACCCCTCTCACCCCATGTGCTACCTCCTCTACCACAACCACCGCCTCCTCGGTCACTCACTCAACCTGGTAGAACCTCCTCCACCTTTTCCTATCCTTCATTTCCCCTTTCTCCCTCCCTTTCCTCCTCCAACCTTCTCCACCACTCTTGGCCACCACAACCACTACCACTTGTGTTGCTACCCTGCTGCATCACCACTACCACTACAACCCTCTCGATCCAAAGAGTCTACCACCTCACCACTACCACCTCCCTTTCTCTCTTCTAGCTCCAAAGGACCAACCTTTCCCAAAACCGCTGCCGCCACCTAGTTGCCACCTTCACTTAGGTTGTTCCCTAACCCTTGCTATTACTTAAGTATGAATTATTTTGGTATAATTATTAATTTAGCCTTATTTTTATTATTATTAAAGTCATTGTCATTATTATTACTAATATTGTTATTAATATTTTTCCATGACTATGCTGACTACCTAACCCTATTTTGGCTAATGTTACCCCTAATAGTATTATTAACCAATTAACTGATAATACCCTTATTAATACTACAAAAACTATTATTATTATTACTACCACTAATACTAGTTCTTACTAAAGGTAAAGTAGGGAATAATGAAAGAACTAACAGGGAAGATAATCCTAGTGTTTCCCTTTTATTGGTAAACAAAGTCCGACCTCTTAGGAGGTATAGGAAGCGTGCTCCAAGCTCGGTGTCATATTAGGTAAGGATATTGTTAAGGCCTAATAATTTGTATCATGCGTTTATGTGTGTTGGTTCTATGTGTGTGCTTAATATGGATATGGATTATGCTCTTGTAGTGTAGCTTGCTAAGCATGGAGTTAAGGTAAGTTGTATGTGTTTTTATAGCATATGTAATAAGGTAATGTGACTTGTACTTGTGTTGTGCTTATATATGGTTTCCCTACTTGACATGCATACTTGGAGTCCCTAAGTAATAAGATGGAGTCGTGGGAAAATGAGAAAAGTAAAGGGAGTGGAGTGATAAGAGGGAAGTGATAAAGGCTTGTGTATCTCATGACTTATGGGTGGATAAATAAAGGGTAATATGAATACAATAAGAGGATGGAATAAATCTTGCATGAGGAGTGTAAGGCTTGCATAGGATGATTATTCTTTACTTAGGGATGACCTTTGCATATGAGAAGTTGACTTGAGGGTTTAGTAAGGTAAGTGAAGAGTAGTAGGGGAAATTAGAGTCCATATGTGAAAATTAGTATATGGGTTGGTAGAAGGGTGTATAGGGGATTTGGATAGGGTTTGGGAGGAAACCCTAAGTGGGAGAAGTGTGCGAGGAAGGGAAAACTAATGGAAATGGTTAGAGTGTGGGGTAAGAATGGAAGGGTGTCACATGGAGGAGAAGTGAGCCACGTGGAAAGGTGTTTGGGTGATGAGGTGTTGGTATAAAAGAAAGAAGAAGTGATAGGTTTTGGGGAACAAACTAGGATATTCATAGTCATGTGTGGAAGATGGGTAGTGAAGTTGTGACATTGGTTGTGGTTTGAGTGGAGTGGTAGTTTTGGTAGCAAAGAGGAAAATGAGCGATGTATAAAGAGGAAACCCTAGAGCGCGATGCTGAGTCAAAATGGAGTTATGGTGAGTGGGCCTTGATCCACGTGTAAAAGAGTTTGGGCTTCTCATTGTGAGTGGGAAAGGGTGAGGAAGAAGTTTTGGAGTCCTAGGGTGTGTAAAGGTCCCAAGATATGGGATAGGGCTGTCGAAGAGAACTGGGATAATGGGGTGAGAATGGTATGCCCAATGGGTCATGCGTGTATAGTCGGGGTTGAGTGTGGAATAAGATATGAGAAAAATACTAAACACTTAAAGTGAAAGATTATCGAGTTGAGCATAGTGAGGATAATTTTTGGTGTACCAGCTATAATAGTGGTTAGGTGCATTTTGCTTTGTGGAGTGTTTTTCGGTCCACCAGCTATAATAGTGGGGGTCCCGGACTTGATGAACCAAAACTTATGTGGAATTAAATCAAGGAAAGATATTAACTACTTATAGTGGAACACCACGTGAGTTAGGGCCAATTAGGGTAATTTTTGGTCCACCGACTAGAATAGTGGTCAGGTGCATTCTCTCATGTGGAGTGATATCCCGTCCACCAGCTATAGTAGTGGTCATGTGTATTTTTTCCCGTGGAGTGCTTTCCAGTCCACCGACTATAGTAGTGAGGTCCCTTTACTCAAGTGAAAATAATATGGGAAACGTATAAGACAGAAATAATGGTTTATGTCTGGAATGATGTTATGAACCTAAATTAAACATTGTATGCCTCACTTATCTATTTGTACTTGCATAGCCTTATCCATATGGTTAACATGCTCCATATATAGCGTAGTGATCACTTGTTTCATAGGTGTTGCTCATTCCCACAAGTAGTGGCCCCTTCTGAGTCAGTGCAGGTAGGAGATGCTGTGTTTGATACCTATATTGCATTCTATGTGTTGGGCATGGCTAAGTAAGGCCTATCGAACTTGACATAGGGCCCAAGAGCGAGTGTCATCGTGAATCTTCTTTTTCCAGCTTTTTATCCTATCTTACTATTTATACTATTGTTTACCCTTAGAGGCTTTGACGTTGTAACTATTTTCCATTCTATAATGAATCTTTAATCACACACTATGATTTCCTTTTTAATTAGGAATCTTTTGGGTCATTACGGTTCTATGTCCTAATTGGTTTAATGCCTTGTGAATTTTTATAGCCTTATGGTTGGTGTGAGATTGGCTGGGGGCCAGGCCTATGCTGATGATGGCGGTGGCACCCCTATCTTTGTGTATGGTTTTGATTAAACAAAAATTTTCAACTATGATTTTTATGGGCATTATAATAATATTCCATGGTTTTTTAAAATTATAATGGCATGTGCTTTATGTTTGAGCATGTTTTTAGACTATTATGTGATCATGTGAAAGTTGGATATGCTACCGCTCATGAGGTATTGTGATTTACTCAGTATAAGGAAGTCATAGTGATACTGCATTTACAAATGACTGTGTGAAGGGTATGGAGTGACTCCAGTTGTATTATAGTGACCAAGAGGAGAGTCCTTGAGGAGAGATCCCATTCTTGAAATGAGATTATGGGTCTAAGAGTTAGGGCAAACCGATGGTGTACTTTTGGTTAATAGCTTTTTTGTATTAATTTTCATTTATGCTCTTATGTCCCTGGTTATATTTTGACAAATGATGTTGATATACAAAGAATATTATTCATAACTTATATATATGTACTTTCTCTTATTTTTTCTATTTTATTCTGGTTGTGATTTGTTTTAACCTTAGCACTTAGCATAAAAAAGGTGAAGGAACAAGGCTTATGATAAGTGTGGCAGTAACATACATGACTTTGGTTATATAAAATGAAACTTTTTAGTATTAAATTTTGGTGTTTTACATTCTAAAGCAATCATACTTGGGTTCCTAATCGCACTACAATCAACAATAATGTTCACAAAATTAGTCCATATTGTTTTTTAACAAACCCCTCATAAGACTTTCCCTAAGTGATAGGGATGCGATAGAATTAAGTTGAACCTAATCTTCATTCACCTTTCTAGGAACATGCTACTAAAGGTTAGCTAGTCTACAATGTGTGATCTACTAATTACAAAACACCCTTTTGTTCCTAGTTTACCAATTCTTATAAATGCTCAGCGGAGAGGTGGTTAGTTAGGAAGGCTTACGTAGCTAGAAGATTTTGGTTCTCAAAAAGTTTGTTGCAAGAAAATCTTACACTCGTGTTGAAGAAACCAACTTGCTCATGTAGATAAGCTAAAATCATTACTCAATGAACAATCATAGAGCACATGGATGAGGCTTTCATTGCCCCTACACTAGTCAAAAGCAACATCTTTAGTTAGACGACAACGCCTAGACTAGCATGATATTTCAAGCAACCAAATGTCTATATCCTTTTCCACATATTCAAATGTCATATATTTTTCCCTTTAAGAGGTCCTATAAAATCTATATCTTCCATGAGTTGGTAAGTAGATGTTATAGAGAATTGTTTGTTGTTGGTGAGTCCCTTAACCATAATACTAGCTTCCTCAAGTCAAGTGGAAATGTATACACTAGCAATATTAGCTAGAACCTTCATAAGCAAAATATGATAATATAAATTCCACGTCTATCCACCATGAGGAAGCATGAAACTCATCATAATGTAGTTAGTATCAGTATCGGAAAGAATCAAAGAAATGTAGTGGACAAGAGACTTGTCACTTTCCCACCAATCAATATAAAACCTAGTCATTATATTAATCATTATATCATTTCTAACAACCTGCTTCACACCTTGATTCGTCCCATCCACTCAATTAAAAAGCAATCTTAACAAAAGTAAGCAACATAATATGGGATATGTATGTAAGACTGATGAAACATAACATAGATATTTGTCTATGGGAACTCTTACCCATAGGTTGTCAAAACCTTATAAAATATCCCACTCCAACTTTATGAAAGTGGTCTAATTCATCTTTGAAGTTTCTCTAATACCAATTCCACCAATATCCATTAATGTAGGTGCATTCATGGAGTCTCAAGAAGATAAAGATTTGGCATACTTGGATATAGAGTTAGTCACATAATATGTCTTTGATAATAATATTTCTAACCCTAATGAGTTCACTTTGAGTAATTCTTGTATGTATGTGACAGATTTGAAAGAAGGAGATTAATTGATTTCAAGTTGTTAGTCTACATATGGTTTCATGTGGTATAAGTTATTACAATTTAAAGAAGGCTATTATGCATGGAGTTCAAGCTTATAAGTCAAAGAGACCTAGTTATCATCTTATGTAAATTAGGATTCTTATTAGTTATTTCCATGTAATAATTAGCTACGTTTGTTTTGTTATAATTTTTGTTGGAATTAGGTACATATAGGTCAATTATAGATTGTTACAACTAATTAAAATTATTAAGATAATGAATTGCCAACGTTAATATTATTGTTTTGCTTAAAAAGGGGGTTATAACAATAATATGACTGATGGCTATATTATTTATCCTGAACAGTAGTTTATTATTATTTTAACTAAGTTACTTATTAGTTAAAGTTAGTTGTAACATTTACTAGGGCTACTTATATAAGGCACGTGTCGACACCTTTGTATACTTGTTGAAATGAGTTTTGAAATCTAGATCAAGTGAACTACTTTGTTATCTCTCTTTGTGAGTGATTATAACAAGCTAAGATTACTTTGTGTGTTCATAGATAGGATCATTTAAGTGTGTTATAATGCATTCAATGTTTAGTATTTTGATTGAGTTCTTGATTTATTATTGCTTGAAGATTCATATTATATCCTTATAATTCTAAGTTAATGATCCAAAAGCTAACCCTTTACATTCAAATATTCAAATTTCATAGAAGATTCACATCATTTTGGTATCAAATCTAGGTTAGCCTTTCACTCAATGGAATTGCCCACCTTCATAGGTCCTTCTTTCCTTAACCCATGCAGCCATGCAACCTTTATGAAATATTTGAATATTCAAACCCCCATCATAAGGAATCTTAGTATATCTTCAACCTTCCGTGAATATGTTTTCTTCATTCTTTCTTAATAACACATTTAATCATTTCCTCAAATTTAAATCATATATTTTGAAGCACTTCTATAACTTCAAATGAACTCTTTCCACCTGCAAACTCAACTTTGAAGATACACTACCATTTGAATATAGTTGATTATTCTTTGAATCTTCAAATCCACAATTAAAGATCTCTCATTCTCCTTGAGTTCCTTTGAGTATTCACAATGAATATACAAACTCAAAGCCTTCATATGATCCAACATCAAACACCAAATCCTAACAAATTCAAATTCTCTTCTTTTTCCAACTTTGGTTTGAATATCCTAGCCTATATTTTTAATACCTTATTATTATAATCCTTAATTATAAACCGATAATTATTCATATTTATTTATAATAATTATGTAGGGGTTATTTATGTTAAATATATTATTAATATGTGAATTATTTTGATATATTAGATATAAATTTAATTAGATTAAAATTTGTTAAAGAGTGGATTATTATATTTAATTATAATTTAGACCTTAATTGGTATCTGTTATATAGGGTAACTATAATTTCATTAATCGAATATTTTACCTAAGTTCATTACCAAAATAATTACCTCGAACCTATAGTATATTGATGGTACATATCCCTCATCCCCTCCTGACACAATTTACTCTACGCCACTTTAGCACCTTGCCTCCCTCTCCTCCATGTTTCCCTTCCTTATTTTTCTCAACAACACCCTTCACAACATCCTCCATTTAAACCCCTCCTATTCTAATTATTGTTTCATATATTAACACCAAACAAAGCACACATTCTCCTATCCTTGCCCTAAGCTCCCATAAACAAGTAAAACTTCTTAACTCTTTAACACCATCTATGGGTGCTTCGCTATATTTTTCACCATTTCCCCCTAGAAACTCTTACTTCCACCAATCCTACACCTACACCTTCAACTAATCCTATCAAAACTACCTCAGAAAGAATGTATAAACTTACCAAAATCTCCACCCCACCTTTAGTCAAGTGTAACGAACCTCCCCTCCTTACTACACCCTCCACCACTAAAGCCCTTACCCAAGCTTCACATGAACCCAACAATCACCCACTTTTGGCTTCAACTACTTGTGTCAATCCTCCCCACCTTACTGCACCCTTCTTCATTATAGCTTAACCCTCTGCACTAGTCATCCCTTCCAATTACACCCTCTGGCGATGTCCTAGAGCACCATTTCTTGCCTCCACTCCTTGGCAAGTCCCACCCTTTCCTCCTTATTTTGTTTTGTGGGTTTTGTTGGTTTCCTTGTTGCCTTATTTTGGGAAATTGTTTTTTTTTGAGTTTTTTTAGTTAATTTTAGATTATTTTTGTGTTATATTAAATACTTATATATGTTATTAAGTGTTAATTTATTAGGTAATCCTTAAAGATCATGGAGAAGATGGATTTTTTTAAACTTTTTGTGTAAGCCATAGAATTTATATGTGAGCATATTAGGATTTTTTAAACCTATAATCATGATAGGGTTTTATATTTTTCAAGTATTATGACATGCATCATAAAATGGTAATATGTTAAATAAATGTTATGTATGATTATTATAAGTTAAGTTATATGTATGAGTAATATATTATATGATTTACGTACACATGTCTAGGGTTTTTCTAGGGATGATAATTTTTTTCTAGCTTTGATTTAAATGCCATGATATGTGCTCTATGGTTATCATTTCCATGGTAACTAGGGTTGACATAAATAGCCAAAAAAAACATACAGGGATGATTAAAGTTAGTATGCGATAATTGATATTCATATGTTCTAGGGTTAGAGATATCTACTCACAAGGATCATGATGATAGTTTCCCTATTAAATGTCATATTATGATTTAAATACATATGTACATGCTACATGGAATATGTGACACATGAGAAATGCATGCTTAGGGTTTTTCGGGCTAATTCATAAAATCAATGAAAAGTGAAAAATATAATCAATTGCTAATATTGTATAGATTAATTATATACTTAAATATTATGTATTTTTACCTTTTAATATTTTAATGACAAGCTACTTGTAATAATGATGCTTTGTAAAAAAATAGATAAAATGGTGAAATTAGAGGTTTAAGGGCGTTTTAGTTATTTTCAACCTAAGGGATCTTTTATGAATAAATGGACATAGGATGTCTTTATGGTCTTGATAGGTTGACCTTAATGTTGATTTTAACCTTGACTTAGTGAAATGCCCCAAAAGTTTCTAATTTTAAATATTATATTTAAATGAGGTTTTATTATAAACATTAATTAAATAATTTATTTTTTATTAAAATAAAAGAAAATTAATTAGAGCTATTTAAGAATAAAATATTAAATAAATTTTTAATAGAAAAGTTTTGGGTATTTTAGCTAATTAAGGGTTTTATTTTAGAAATTAATTAAATAAATTATTTTATTTAAAATAAGAAGGAGAAAATAGTTCCAAATTAATGTGAATTTTATAAATAATTTAATTGGAGAAAATTTGGGTGTTTTGCTAATTAAAATGGAATTTATAGAAAACCTTTCAAAAATCTTAATTTAGCCTAAAAAGGGATTTAAATATTATTTTATTCAAATATTATTAATTTTAAATATATCAAATATTTTAATTAATTTAAATACCCAATATTATTATTTTTCCTTTTTCCCTTCTTCTTTTTCCTTTTCTTCTTCCTTTTTCTTTCTTTTATATTTATTTTTCTTTTTCCTCCCCTTTCTCCCATTTGGGCTGCCTCTCCTGTTTTCCTTTCCTTCGGCCCAACCCAGCTGCGCGACGTTGCCTCCTTCTTCCACCTCTCGATGCGCTACGTTTTGCGTTATTTCCCACTGAAACTCTGTGTTTCATTTAAATTATTCCTCCCTTGCGCCTGGCTTGGTTAGCCGCCTTTCTTTTTCTTTTCTTTCTTTACTGGCCACCCGGTCCAGCACCCCCATCTTCTTCCCCGAGCCACCGTCGACCTGCAACAACTCCGCCCGTCCAAGATTTTTGTCGGCGAGCTCGCCCATTTTGACCGGCCGATCTCCTCCCTTTCTCTCCCCCTTGATTCGGCGACTGCATAGACCAATCCAACTCTCCTTGTTATCGCGCAATGCTCTTTCTCTCTCCTGCGTATTCCCCTGCCTGAATTTTGCTCCCACCGGCCAACCTCGCCGTTAGCGAAATCAAAACCCTACTTTCCTAATCCCACGCCGACCCACAGAACCCTAGCCTCCCTTCTAACCCTATAAATACCCCCATAATGGACCTGTATCGAGCTCTTGAACTCCTACCCAGAATTTCCCGTCCTTGCCACCGCTGCCCCTTTAGACGCCTCTTCTACCGCCTCCGGCCAACTTCGCCGGCATATCTGGCCACCAAACTCTCCCTCGAATCTCCCTCTAGCTAACCAAACGTCCCATATCTCTCGTTTCTTCCTGCATGAGCCACCCCGGCTGTGCAAAATAGCCTTCCCTATCAACCTATTTTTCTATCTCCGCCGCCCTTTGAACCACCCTTAGCCACCTCTTCCGTCGTTTCCACCGCTCCTTTCACCTCCAAATTATTCTGCAGACCCTGCTCGACCTTCCCCTACCTTTCTTTTCCTCTTTCTCCCTCTCCTTCTCTCTCTTTCTTCTTCTCTCCCATTTGGCCACCACCTCTATCCTACCCCCCTCCTTTTGGGCAACCCTAAACATCCAAACTCCCACCTTAATTCTCCTTATCTTTTTCCCAACATGCAAATTTTCCTCTTTTCTTCTCTTTTTCCGGCCACCGCTGCTGCCTCCGTGCACCACCGCCGGTGCCGCCTATCCTTGCCAGCCTAAGGTTGAACCCTAGACCCTCTCAGCCATTTTCCCTATTTTTATAACCCTTAAATTATTTTATTTCAATTATTTGCATATTAATACTATTATTATTATTATTATTATTTATTATTATTTTTAATATGTATTATTATTATTATTAGTATTAATGTTTTGATTATTATTTCTATTGAGGGCTGAAGCCCTATTGTATATTTAATTCGATTTTATTTTTATTCTTCTTATTATTTCTATTATTACTATTATTAATATTAATATGTTATTATTATTATAATTATAATTATTTTATTTTTACTATTTCAAATTACTATTATTATTATTATTTAATTATTAATATTACAACTACTTTACTATTACCTTTGCTATTATTATTATTGTTATTGTTATTGTTATTGTTATTATTATTATTATTATTATTATTATTATTTCATTATTATTATTATTACTAAATTTGCTTATTTATTTTACTAATGTTATTATTAGTATTATTTTAGTAAAGGGGCTGAAGCCTTATTTTACTTTGTTTTTGAATAATATCCTTTTTATTATTATTATTGTTATTTAAATTCTCATTAATATTATTTTTAGTATCTTTACTATTATTATTTTAGTATCATTATTATTATTAGGGTAAAGTATTTAACCCTATATTATCAACTTTTATAATATTTCTATATCTTTAGGAAAGTTAGACTTTTATTAATGTTATTTTTATTAGTATGTTATCATTTGGTCAAAGCCCTAAGGAGGCGTAGAAGTGTGCTCCAAGACCGGTGTCGTTTTAGGTAAGGGTGTTATTAAGGCCATTTGTGTGTTTATGTGCATTATGTGCTTCGTATGCTATTTATTCTATGTTTATCATTATTAATTATGTCGTATGTGGTATGATGTAGAGTTGAAGTATGATTTCGTGTATTTGCATGACATATGTATTATGTATATGTGATGATATGTGTTGTGATCTACATGTGAGGGAGTTGATGTGTTTGTGTGGGAGAAAGGAAGAAAAAGGAGGATGGGGAAAGAGGTTGACTAAGGGAGGTGAGTTGACCTAATTATTTTAATGATTCATGAGTGGAAAAATAAAACGGAGAATTTTAGGGTTTCGTGTGGGAGAATCTGATTTATGATTTTTATGGTTTTGTGTGGGAGAATATAGTTTATGGTTTTATATGGAGGAATCTAAATTATGGTTTTGTATGGAGAATCTAATTTATGGTTTTGTGTGGGAGAATAAAATTTATGGTTTTATTTGGGAGAATCTAACTTATGGTTTGTGTAGGAGAATATAATTTATGGTTCTATTTAGGAGAATCTAATTTGTGGTTATGAATAGGAGAATCTAATCAATTGTATTATATGGACAAATCTTTTGGTTTTCCTTGGTTTGGATCTAGGGTTTGGTATGGATAGATCTTTGGTTTTGTTTGGATTGAATTTAAGGTTTTGTATGACGGAATCTAGCACCCCAAAATTCACTACTTTTTTTTAAAGCGGAAGTAATTAAAGTACTTATTTTAAAACTCGTGAATTCTGGGAATGTTACCGCCACGCTTAATACTAGACCGGTTTTCTCCAACCGTTCCAGTACCAAGTGCTAAAGCTAAAGAAAAGAATAATCAATTATAAATCAAGAGAAACTAAACTCCAAATAAGCATTAAACGGTTGTGAAACAAAATTAGAGTACGCATAAAGAATTGTAATTCATTTCCAAAAGAGAAATAAGCTTACAATTGATAAAATGTTCATTTAAAATACTCGATCGAGTAATGAATCGCAAAATGGTAAATACTATACCAAAGAAATAACAAAAGGAGTTAAATTGCATAAAGAATGAATACGACCATGACTCTCTCGAACTTTGAGCCAAAACAAGCTCAACACACAGCCCCAACTGATGTATCGCCCACCTGCATAAAGTCAGAAGGGCATACTATTCGTGGGAATGAGCAGCACCCATGAAAAGGGTGATCAGTACGCTACGTACTGAGTAAGGTAACCGAGCACTAAGGCCAACACATAAGCACATAATCCATGCAGAATAATAACAGGGCATAATCATGAAAACATAACTCATGTGATCATCCAGGTAAAAGTATAAAGGCCCATCTATAGTCCGGATTATTTATTTAATTAATCTTTGATCAAATCTCATTTCACACCATGCCTTTTATCAAATCCATATAAGTACAGGAACACCCCAATATTATTTCCGGTGGGCCGGTCACTTGCGGGACAAAGTCTACACCACTATTATTCGCCGGTGGATCGGTCATTTGCGGGACAAAGTCCACACCACTATTCCTGACCGGTGGATCGGTCTGGTTCCTGCTCACATGGTGTTCCACTATAAGTGATTAGTATCTTTTAAACGTTTGTAACTCTGGTTTGTTTTTATTGTGCTCGAGTCACCCCACTATTATTACCGGTGGGCCGAAAACACACATGTACAAAGCCTGACCACTATTATTACCGGTGGATCGGTTACACATAGGACATCATGTCCTAACAACTATTTCTGACCGGTGGATCGGTCTGGACTCGGCTCAATAATCTTCCACTTTAAATGATTAGTGTCTTAAGTATCTTATTCAAAGGCTTTCACCATGGACATGCACGAATCATAAATCATAAATTCCATATTATCATCATACTTACACTTTAATCACCACATACACATGATAACACAAAAACCCTAATCAGCCACACCAAACCCTAATTAACCACAACAACCCATAGTTAATCATTCCAAACCCTAATTCAGTCTCCTCCGTACCCTTAATTTGCTCCACATGCTATTTTTCATCCCAAGTGCTCAAACACCCAAACAACACTTACATTACCTTCCTTACATCCCAAATTAACTTTCCACACGTAAATTTCATACCCATGCAGACATTAATCTCCCCATGCAAACCTTTGAACCTTTTTCATGCAAACCCTAAAATTCCATGTGAAACCCTAAATTCAACCATGCAAACCCTAATACCGCCATTCAACCATCAATGCCACCATGTAAACCCTAATACCACCATACAACTATAAATACCACCATACAACCCTAATACCACCATACAAACCATGATTCCGTCATACAAAACCCTAAATTCAATCCACAAAAAACCAAAGATTCACCCATACCAAATCTAAATTCAAACCATATAAAACCCAAAGATTCGTCCTTACCTTACAATTTATTAGATTCTCCCATTCATAATCACAAATTATATTTTCCCATACAAGACCATAAGTTAGATTCTCCCACATAAAATCATAAATTAGAATCTCCCAAGCAAAACCATAAATTGGATTCCCCCAAACAAATCATAAATTAGATTCTCCCAATCAAATCATAAATTAGATTCTCCCATATAATATCATAAATTGCATTCTCCCAAATAACATCATAAATTAGATTCTCCCAAATAAACCATAAATTCGATTCTCCCATATAACATCATAAATTAGATTCTCCCAATTAACATCATAAATTAGATTCTCCCAAACACACCATAAATTCGATTCTCCCATATAAAATTATAAATTAGATTCTCCTAATTAACATCATAAATCACATTCTCCAATTTAACATCATAAATTACATTCTCCCAAATAAAACCATATATTATATTCTCCGCATAAAACCATAAATTATATTCTTCCACATAAAACCATACATTAGATTATTCCTTATAAAACCATAAAATTAGGTCAACTCACTTCCCTTAGTCAACTTCTTTCTCCATCCTCCTTTTTCATCCTTTCTCCCACACAAACCACATCTACACCCTCTCATGCATGTCTTACAGGGTCATAATACATATCATCACATACACATGGTACACATGCCATACAAAAATATACTTCAACTCCATGTTATATCACATACAAAATAATTAATAATGATAAACATAGAATACATAGCATACAAAGCACATAATGCATATAAGCACACAAAAGGCCTTAGCACCCCTTACCTAAAACAACACCGGTCTTGGAGCACGCTCCTACGCCTCCTTAGGGTTTTGACTGGTCTCACCTATTATGAGGGAAAAGCTAAAATTAGACTCCCTCCTATCAAAAATACTATTAAAAACTAACTTAATATAAGATTAGGCTTTGATAAAATATTAAAATAATAATATCAAAAATATCAAAAATAATATCGATATTAATAATAATAAGGTTAATAAAAACAGTAACAATAATAATAAGAAGGACATTACTCAAAAACATAGTAAAATAAGGGCTTTATCCCTTTTACTAAAATAATACTACTAATAATAATATTATTAAATTAAATAACCAAATTTAGTAATAATAATAGTGATGAAATAATAATAATAATAATAATAATAATAATAATAATAATAATAATAATAATAATAATAATACATTATTAGCAAAACTAATGTTAAAATATTTGTATTAATAATAATGGAAATTCAAAATAGGAATAATAATAATAATTATACTTATAACATTTTAATATTAATAATAGTAAATATAGAAATAATAAGAAGAATAATAATAAAATTGAATTAAAATATAATAGGCTTCAGCCCTCAACATAAATAATAATAAAAACATTAATAATAATAATAATAATAATGCATATTAAAAATATAAATATTAAGAATAATAATAATAGTATTTATATGCAAACAATTGAAATAAAATAATTTAAGGGTTATAAAAATAGGGAAAATAGCTGAGAGGGTCTAGGGTTCAACCATAGGCTGGTGGGGATAGGCGGTAGTGGTGGCCGGAAAATGAAAAGAAAGAGGGGAAAGATGCATGCTGGGAATAAGATAGGGAGAATTAAGATGGGAGCTGGGGTGTTTTGAGTTTCCCAGAAGGAGGGGGACATAATAGAGGTGGTGGCGCACGACGGCGGTGGGTGGTGGCCGAATGGAGGAGAAGGAGAGAAAGAGAGGAGGAGAGGGAGGAAGAGGAAAATAAAGGTATAGGGAGATAGAGGAGGGTCTGCAGAAGATTTTGGAGGTGAAAGGAGAGGCAGAAATGGCGAAAGAGGTGGCTAAGGGCGGCGCAAAGGGTAGCGGGGGCTAGAAAATAGGTTGGTCGAGAAGGGAAGTTCGCACAGACGGGGAGATTGTGTAGAAAGAATCGAGGCTGATGAATGGTTTGGTTAGCTAGAGGGAGGTGCAAGGAATGTACGGGTAGCTAGAAAAGGCGGCGAAGTTGGCTGGAGGCGGCGGAAGAGACGTCTAAAGGGGCGGTGGCGAAAAGGGAAATATTCTGGGTTGGAGACCAAAGGCTTGACACAAAGCTCAAACCGAGGGTATTTATAGGTTTTATAAGGGAGTTTAGGGTTTTCTGGGTCGGTTGGGGTGTAAGGAAAGTAGGGTTAGGGTCACCGGCGGCATTTTTTGGCTGGCAAAAATCAAAATGGAGGTAAGGGTTGCGTAGGAGAGAGAGAGTATCACACGATAAAAGGGAGATTTGATAGGGTTTATGAGGTTTCCAAGATGAGGGGAAGAGAAAGGGAGGAAAGGCCGGTCAAATCGGGTTAGATCGCCGGGAAAAACCAAGCGCCGGCAGCGTTGTTGCAGGTCGGTGGCGTCGGGCTGGGGGAAGAAAAAGGGGGGATGGACCGGTGGTCCAGGAGAAAAAGAAAGAAAGGAAAAGATAGGAGACCAGGCCAGTCGGCGTGAGGGAGGAGGCATTAAATGAAACGACGGGTTTCGGTGGAAGTGGAATCAAAACGCGGTGCTGGAAGAGGGCAGGAGGCGCCAGCCGCACGGGTTGGGCCGAAGGAATGGAAGAAGAGAAACTGGGCCAGCTCGCGAGCTGGCCCAGTTCGAGTGAAGAAGAAAAGAAAAAGAAAAGAAGAATAAAGAAAAAGAAGGAAAAAGAAAACAGAGAAAAATAATTAGGTTAGGGCCAATTAAATTAATCTGAATATTTAGGATATTTAAAAATAATAATATTTAAATAAAATAATCTTTAAATCCCTTTTTAAGATAAATTAGAATTTTTAAAAGATTTTCCACAAATTTCATTTTAATTAGTAAAACACCCTAATTTTCTCCAATTAATTTATTTATAAAATTTTTATTAATTTAAAATTATTTTCTCATTCTTATTTTAAATAAAATAATTTATTTAATTAATTTCCAAATAAAATCCTTAATTAGTTAAAATACCCAAATTCCTCCTAATTAAAATACTTATAAATCTCTTCTTGATTTTCCCTAATTAAATATCCTTTTATTTTAATAAAAATAATTTATTTAAATAATTTTTTTAATAAAACCTCATTTAAATATAAATTATAAAATTAGAAATTTTTTGGGGCATTTCAGTTTACATGGTGGTATTAATGGTTGTATGGTGGTATTAAGGTTGCATGGTGGTATTAATGGTTGCATGGTGGTATCAATGGTTGTATAGTGGTATTAGGGTTTGCATGGTGATATTAATAGTTGCATGGTGGCATTAATGGTTTTATGGTAGTATTAGGGTTTGCATGGTGGAGTTAGGATTTTGTATGGGAATTAATGTTTGCATGGGATTTAGGGTTTGTATGAAAAGTTCTAGAGGTTGCATGGGATGTGTAAAGTTTTCATGGGAGAGAAATTTACGTATGAAAGGTTGATTTGGGATGTAAGGAAGGTAATGCAAGTATTATTTGGGTGTTTGAACTGTTTTGGACGGAAAATAGCATGCAGAGTATTATAAGGGTATGGAGGATATTGAATTAGGGTTTGGAGTGATTAACTCTAGGTTGTTGTGATTAAATAGGGTTGGAGTAGCTAATTGTGATTTGTTGTGGTTAATTAAGGTTTGGTATGGCTAATTATGGTTGTTATGGTAAAATAGGGTTTGGAGTGGTTAGCTACGGTTTGGTGTGGACAATTAGGGTTGGTTGTGGCTGCTTAGAGTTTTTGTGTTATCATGTGTATTTATTGATTTAAAGTGTAATTATGATTGTGGAATTTTATTATTTGTGATGTATGAAGTATAAAGAGAATAATTCATGCATGTCCATGGTGAAAGCTTTTGAATAAGATACTTAAGAAATTAATCACGTAAAGTGGAAGATGTTGAGCCGGGCCCAGACCGATCCACTGGCATAATAGTGGCAGGGAATATTTCCCTCGCGACCGATCCACCAGCTAAAATAGTGGCGGGGCATGTACCCTCGCGACTGATCCACCGGCTATAATAGTGAGGGATCCCAAGCTCAACAAAATCAAACCCTACAGTTGCTAAGACATGGGACAGACACTAATTACTTACAGTGGAACACCGTACGAGAAAGGGGCCAGACCGAGCCACCGACATAAAACAGTGGCAGGGTATGTTACCCTCGCGACCGATCCACCAGCTAAAATAATGGCAGGGCTTGTACCCTCGCGACCAATCCACCAGCTAAAATAGTGGGGTCCCCGTAATCGTATGGACTTGATAAAGAGTATGGTGTGAAAATATTTTGATAAAGGATTAATGAAGTAATTAATCTAAACTATATTAGACCTTGGCATTTTCACCTGATCGTTCATTTGCCTTTATGTTATTGTGTTGGTGATTATGCCCTGTTATTATTCTGCATAGATTATGTGCTTATGTGTTGGACTTAGTACTCAATTACCTTACTCAGTACGTAGCGTACTGATACCCTTTTCATGGGTGCTGCTCATTCCCACGAGTAGTATGCCCTTCTGACTTTGTGCAGGTAGACGATATATTAGTCGGGGCTGTGTGTTGAGCTTGTTTTGGCTCAGGTTTGAGAGTGTCGTGGTCGTATTCATTCTCTATGCGATTTAATTCCTTTTTCTATTTCTTTGGTATAGTATTTACCATTTTAGTATTTATTACTCGATTGAGTATTTTAATAAATCTTTTATCGGTTGTAAGTTTAATTCTCTTTTGGAAATGAATTACAATTCTTGATGCGTACTCTAATTTTATTTTTACAACCGTTTAATGATTATTTGAAGTTTAGTTTATCTTCATTTGATAATTGATTGTTAATCTTTTCTTTAGCCTTAGCACTTGGTACTGAAACGGTCGGAGAGAACCGGTTTGGTACTAAGTGTGGCGGTAACATCCCAGAATTTATGGATTTTAAATTAAGGATTTCAATTACTTCCTCTCTAAAAAAAATAGTGAATTTCGGGGTGTTACACTTAGACTATTAACTATAGGGTTTACTTGAATAATTGGAAATAAAGGAAAAGTGGTTAGATACAGGAATGGGAATTGTGCAATATGTAATATTTGGGATCACCTCATAAAATATTAATAATTAATGTTAAAAACCTCATGTTTGGGGATAGTTTCTCTCTATGTTTAGCTACCTTAGAGATGAGGTGTATCCCTCATTGAGTTTGTTCTCTAGTGTGTTGTTATGCTCTAATAAGGCCTTATTCTACTCTATAGGTAACCTATAGGTTCTGCAGGGGTATACATACTTAAAGATTAGGTGAACAAGGTTGGAGAATATTGTATTGCCCATATGCATGAGTATGAATAGGCGTCCCACTATGTCCTTGGGTTCTAGAGTAAGGGTATTATATTACCTTTGTGCATAAGTATGATGGGGTGTACATTATTGTCCCTACATTAATTACATCCCCTTGAGTAAGAAAAAATTAAAGAAGAAATTGTCGATGGCCTTCGTTTGATTTAGGTTGTTAGCTTAGTAGTGCCTTAGTGTCCTACCCTATAGTTGGAATTAATATGATGAGTCGGTTATAGTCATGGATCTTATTATGGCTATTAAGTACTTGAGTTGTTATGTTTTGGTTATGCGTAACTGATTGATGAGTATGAGACTTAAAAGTTGTATATATTATTCTATGATTATTAAATATTGCTATGGCATGTTATTGTGTTTGATCATGTTTTCTATTTATCATATGATTATGTAAAATTTGGGTATCTTACATATTTTGAGATATTAAGATTTACTTAGTGTGAGGAATAAGTATTGATTCTACAATTGTAGATGTTTGTATGAAGGGTATGAAGTGGTTCAAGGCGTATAATAGTGGCAAGGATAAGTGGAGCCATTGGGAAGAGTTATCATTCTCAGAATGGTTATATGGGCCTAATAGTTAGGTCAAACCAGTATTGTACCTCTAGGTACTAGTTTTTGTTGTATTGATTTGCCTTTACACTCTTATGCTTCTGGTTTTTTATAATTAATGTTGGCATATGGAGAATATAATCTATAACTTTTATATATGTTTTATATCTTATTTCCATTGTTTGTTTTGGATCTAACTTGTTTTTGAGCCTTAGCACTTTGTATAAGAAAGGTGAGGGAAATAGACTTTTGCTAAGTGTGCCAGTACACCCAATACTTTTTTAATTAATGCTTTTATAAAATAAAATTTTTAAGTAGTAAAAATAGAGGGTTATAATACTCGACCATCATACCACTTTACCATTCTATTATTCTAACTTCAAGCAACAAGAAATTCATATTATTCCAACATCATTCAAATATCACCTTCATATTTAAGTCATTTCTTATCTCTTTTAAATATTCAGTCATGTAAGCTATTACCTTTGAATCATTCTCTAGTTCAAACATTGCCTCCCTAATCCACGATCAACCATTGATTATCTTCAATAAAAAAAACACTCATCTCAACTCCAAATTATATGGTAGTATACTCAATCTCTTCCTTCCTTCCTTATTCTTCTTCTTTAATTAATCATCTAAGAATGTTCCAAGAACCTTGAAAGCTTTATCATGATTCGGTCCTCATATGCCAATTACCCAAGTTTTCTCCATTCATGACAACAAAGATGGGTGTAAAACTATCAATGAAGGAAATGTTTTATGCACTCTAACAAATGGAAGGAATTTGTGAATGTTACTAACACACAACTCCAACAACTTCCCTCCATTCAAAACCAACTTCGTCCATTAGAAGAAAGAGTAGCAAACCAATAGATTCCACAACATCTGCATAACATAATAGAGGCCACTAATGATCAAGATGAGTGCATGGTGATATGCTTGGTGCAAGAAAGGGGTGAACAACTCAACTAAATAATGGATTATGAAGAATAATCAAATACGAATAGCTTAAATGGTTCCAACCACAATATAAGAGGCCATGAAAATTTCTAACCAAGGTATTATAATGATGAAGACAAAAGTATCAAACTTGATCTTATTGATTATTATGGTGAATTACATGAGAAATTACTCTTTGAGTGGTTCATGAAATCGAGGCCATATTTGAGTTTAGTGACTATGATGATGATTGTAAATGCATATTAGATACTATCAAGTTTGAAAGGTTTTTTAAGGTTTGGTATGATAATCTTAAGAGTATTCATGAGAGGTAAGACAAAATAAAAATCAAGTTATGTGTAAAATTAAAAAAGCCATTAAGGATGGAATTGGTCTCAAAATTATATGAACAAGTTATGTATAGTAAATTGACTACTCCTAGGCAAGGACTTCTAAGTGTAAAATAATATACTAGAGAATTTGAAAGGCTAGAACTATTATACGATATATAAGAGTGAAAAGAAAAAAATATTCTAGATACTTAAGCCACCATAATAACTTGATTAAAGATAAGGTAGAAATGTTTTGCTATGATTCTCTTGATCATTTTGACTAATTTAGCTTTGAAATTTGAAAAACACAATAATTCAACCAAAGTCGATGCTAAATTTAATGTTTTAAATTCTATAAAAAAACATATTTAAATGCATTTACATCAAAATTTATAACACAAGCATATTATTCTAATAATAAGAAGCTAAACCCTAACTGAGATGAAAAGGGTAAGAATAAGGTTAATGAAATGTCAAATAAGCGATGTTATAAATGTAGAGGATATGTTCATTTTTCTAGATAAATCCCTAATCAAAGTGTTTTGATCATAAATGAAATAGAGGACATGGAACCATGTGATGATAATGATGACCTAGAAACCAAGTCTAATGATGATACCTAAAGTATGTTTGAATAAGACAATAATCCATGCTTTGTACTTCAAAGGGTATTATAAATACAAACTAGTGATCAACTTACACAAAGGGATAAAAATTTTAAAACTAAGTGTAGAATTGGTGGCAAGGTTTATAGGGTCATTATAGATAGTGATTCATATACTAATGTTGCTAGTGAAAATATGGCAAAACAACTAGGGTTATTGCTACTAATCATCCTAAACTATATTCATTACATTATCTAGGATCAACTAGCTAAGGTAAATAAGAAAACCCTAATTTCTTTTGGTATTGTTGATTACTCTAATGAGATCTTATGTCATCTATTACCTATGGATTCTTGTGGTATATTATTAGGTATACCATGGCAATATGATAAAAATATAATACATCATGGTGTTACTAATGAGTTTGTTGTACTGAAAGATAAAAAGGAACATAAATTAAAACCATCTCGATCTCGATGTGATTATATGTAACTAATCGATGTTAAAAAGAGTTTATTCCTACATGAGAAAGATATGATTAATTTCATTAAGGCATAGGATATTTGGTATGCCTTAGTATTCAAATAATCTCAAATTAGGGAGAACAATTCTAATAACTCAAGCCTTACTAGATTACTTGATGAGTATAATGATGTATTTTCTAATGACATACCTTTTAGACTAACACCTATTATAGGTATAGAAGATGCTATAGACTTAATTTTTTGAATGCCTCTACCAAATAGGTCTATTTATAGATGTAACCAAGAAGAAGCTAAGGAAATTTAAAGACAAATACAATAGCTAGTAAATAAAGGTTATGTGAGAGAAAATATGAGTCTTTTTTGTGTACCTAACTTGCTAGTTCCTAATAAAGATGGTATTTAGCACATGCATATAGATTCTAGAGCTATAAATAATGTAATTATCAAGTATCATTTTCTTATGCCTATGCTTCATGACTGTAATAACCCATATTTTTGTAAAATTTTTAATTAGAATTAAGCTAATTTTTGGGCATTTGATTTTGATTTGGTTTGAGGTAAAGTTTGATTTGGAATAAGGCTGGAAAAAACGTTGAATGAGTTTTTTAGGAGAATAGATTACATAGTTGCATGAACTAATTGAGTGGTTCATCATTTCATCAAAATAATAGGTTTTCTTAACTAAACCAATCAACTGGTTAGGGACCCAATTGATTGGTTTGTCAAGCTAGGCAGATTTTTCAAACTCAATTTTTGGGAAAATTTTCTTATACTAAAATGAAACCTTGCTAACCCTTGATGAATAGTTCCAAAGAGATTATCAACCTTTTTTATGATGCATTTAGCCCAAACTACTACCTTAGATTGATCTAGAGGTCAATTGGGACAATTGAAGTAAAAAGATAGCTTTAGCCTTGTCTTCTTCCTCCTCTTTCCTCTACACAATTCTTAGATCAATGCTTTAATCTTAGATACCATTTTGATTAGCTAGAACATTCCTTCCATGCTGACCATCTAATACATCTCTTGTGAATTAATTAAGCTATATTATCTAGAAGCACCATTTGAGATCTAGAGAATAGGTCAACATATCTTAGATAAAATCTATTTATGTAGCTTGAATTCAAATATTAAGTATTAGAGTTTAGAACTGTTCCTAATCCCTCTAAAAATTATGTTCATTGGATGGATATAAATAGCCCTAATCACCCCCTTTGTGTACCTTTATATTAGCCACCAAAAATCCTTAACACATTGTAATCACCCTCTTCCTTTCTACACTTCATGCCTTGTAGTCAATTCCTTGCAGTCTTCCGATCCTGTTTCTAGATCTCTCTTGTTTTAATTATTAAGTAAGAAAGAGTTAGATTTGGGAAAAGGATTGAATGGTTTAAATGAGCATTCCCTATTTTTTCTTTTAGTGTGGTATGTTCTTTCTTTCCATATTATTTCACGATCAAAATTATTAAGTTTTCGTACAAAATTCATTGTTTAGGATTGTTATTTTTAAGGTTTTAAAAGCCAAGGATTTTGCAAATTGAGATTCTAGGTTAAAGGAGTTTTACGTGCATCAAGTAAGTGATTCGTGCTTCTAATATGGATTATGAGTATTCCTACAAGATATGAGTTTGTTTAAGTTCATCTCATATGATGGCATGAATTTATATAGCTACCAGAATTGATTTGGATGGGTAGATTGTATATTTAGAGTAAAAAGCATAAAACTTGAGAAAAATGGGATGTGATGATTAAGTGTTAAATTATGCAAGTTGATTTGGTTAAAAATGTTTTATATTAAATTAATACATGTTCTAATATGGTTTAATGATGATTAATAAGCATGATCTACATGGAAATGATTTTTTGGTGTAGTTATAGGGTAAATCGATTAACTGATAAGGTTAAACCAATTGACTGGTTATTAGAACAGTTGACTAGTTAACCTAACCTAGTGATTGGTAAGCCGTCAAAGACCATTCTCTTGCTCTATGCTTAAACACATTGAATATTTGGATAGAACCTATTGATTATTTTTCCTAAACCAATTGACTAAATTGAGGAATAGTAGGGTTTAGTCGAGTTAAATGGATCGACTAGTTGGGTAAGACCAATAGCCTAGTTTGACTAGTTTGTGTGAATTATTTCCTTTCAATTTTTTTTGTTTTCTTTGAGGCTATGAATGGTAATATTATATGATTATTAATAGGATAAAATATGTATTTTTATCATTCATTAATGACTCATGAAATGATTAAATAGATCATAATGTATGACCTACCCTATGAGTATTGGAAAAGCTAAAAAGGTATTCCACTTATGATATGTGATGGTTTTGAGAAAAGAGTAATAAAGTACATATTGGGCTTGAATAAACTAAAATTATGGGCTTGGACAAGGATAATGGAAACATCATAAGTTTGAGAAATAGAAATGATTAATATGGAATAAATATGTTAATACCTTACTTGCTCTTTATATGGGCCTCGTTTAATCACTTATGCTCATAAATTTTTATGTAGGAGAAAAAAATCAAGATTTTGGATTCATAATTATGGAACTATTTATTCTTCATTTAAAAAGGATCTCCCACAAAATTGAAGACAAATGGATGGTTACGTTGCTAGTTATAGATGAAACGTACCATACGAGGTACTAGGCATATACATGCATGTTCATGACATGAATGGAGTGCATGGCTATGTGCATGGGGGAAGCATAATAGTTGATTTCGTTAATTAATTAATTATTAGAGTTAGATATCAGCTAGATAATAAAGAAGCATAAATCTACCTTTTTAAAGAATATTCTAAATTCTAGTATCTTTTAGCATATTTTGTATTCTATTATCTTTTAGCTAGGTATCTTTTGAAGAATTATGCTTTTTAGCTTGTATATTGTAATCAGTAGCTTGGCTATGTAAAGCCATAGAACCCATTATTGGAGATAGATCATTGATTGAATTGAAGTTGAATGCAAATTGCAAGTATTAAATTATGTGTGAGTTCATTCCAAGTTTAATCGTAATCGAATCTGTGTGAACGATTAATCTTAAAACCCTTAATTTCTTCATCTATGTGAACTATAGATTAATTACTATCTTTTCTAAACTTCTTAACCCATTCCCTTATAGCCATATTCCTCATCTAAATACATCCCAAAATCAAAGCCCTAATTTGAATAACCCTAACCCTAATTTACCATTTGAAACCCTAACCCTAATCCACAAAACCTTCCATCATCAAACCCTAATCATAAACTCATCCTCATCATTGTAAAATCATATTCATCATTCATCCATTAAATTTGAATCATCATCACCATCGTCGAATCATCATTATCATTATTCTACTCTATTGGAATATAAACATTCTTAATTTAATGCTTTTGAATCTTATTCTTATTAATTGCAACATAATCAAGAATTTTTTTACATAATTGATAGTTCTATATTCCCACACACATCAAATATTGTACTAATTATGTAAAGGAAAAGATAATAGAGTTATGTATCGGCTCGGGTTACTTGATCCTCAATTAGCTACCAGGGGTTAGTCTTCCTTCACCATTT
The DNA here is from genome assembly GCA_030549775.1 of Tamarix chinensis. NCBI lineage: Eukaryota > Viridiplantae > Streptophyta > Magnoliopsida > Caryophyllales > Tamaricaceae > Tamarix > Tamarix chinensis. Next base: position 69,368,337 of record CM060181.1, read on the forward strand.
TGGGCTTTACTTTCGAGGGGGATCTTTAGAGGTCTCACTATCATACATACTCCAGATAAGAATGATGTAATGGGGGGAACCAATACTAAAGGGTCCGGTTACCTAGGTGGTTTGCTTCTACTTGGATAAATGTCCATATTGGTTGGCATCAACTTGGACGTATATCCATTCTAGTGATTAGCTTTAGTCTAGACTTATTTTGGCTTTGGTAAATGGCTTTGAGCTGGACTTTAGACGTTCTTCCATGGTATATAAGACCATGGGGTGGTGCACAATTCATAACTCGATAATAATAAAAAGTAGGATGATAAAATATGAATGATGATTAAGTCAATGATTAATAATTGAATATTGATGGAGAAATGGCATGAATGATGAGTAATGGCTTAAGTGACCAACTGGTTAATAATTGGAATGTTGAATGGATGTTTTCGTATATCAGCTTATGGATAAGGAAATGATGTACTCCAATTAGATGAGTGAGTTGGAAAATGAACCCTAGTGGTTGTCTAAAATAACCTGTTGTATATGTGTGATTACCTATGCAAATATAATAGGAAGATAAGGTTTATATATTCTATATTATCATTGTTATGTATAATAGTATATTCTAGTGTATTCCTACCTTATGTATATGGCATTAACATGATGTGTGTTAAATATGATATCCATGTTATGATAGATTTTTTAATGCATACTTGTGCTCTGTTGAGTATGCAACTTGGCTTATTCAATATGTAAGGTACTAATTTGTCGATTTGCTTGGTTAATTGCTCATTCCCACAAGAAGAAGGCTATATTTAGGTTTTTGGGAATGGCTAATAGTATTCCTACCTCAGTTTGTGTTCAGCGCTTAAGAGAGTGGGTAGCCAAAGATTTTGTAGGGTGTGTGGCTGATTATAGTTTTGGTTAATTATTTGTATTCCTATATTGATTTTGTCAGCACTGATGAGGTCCTTGATGTAAACAATCTCATAAATATTTATTTAATTTATGTTTGTGTACTCTATTCTAAATTGATTGCCTGGTTTTATCTCTGGTATGGGGTAGGAGACAGATATCTATCCTATGTCAGGTACAGTAGTAACATTATGCTTTTTCTAGGTGTATTTCAGCTTGTACACTATTTTAAATGAAATTTTTTGGCAGTGAAGAAAGGGGGTGTTACAGTTTGGTAGCAGATTATTTTTAAAAACTCATCACTTTCAAAAATAAATTAGATGATACCTATGTTTTCTAATAGTGTCTTTGTAACACCCTGATTTTTAAAACTAAATTTATTTTTAAAATCGAAGTAATTAAGTAAAATATTGGAGGTTATCACCGTCATCAAAATAATTATGGCTTATGTAACCATCCTTACATCAATCACAAGGCTAAAACATTTAAATTAACACAAAGAAATTAGAAATGAAATAACATTTATAGTACAATAATGAGTTTGAATTCTAACTCCGAGTTTAAGAATACAAAATACAAAAGAAGGGATACCATGGATCAAGAGTCCAAAAAGGGTATCCAGTTAAATAAATCGACTGGATAACAATTACTCTTTGCCCAATTCCTAACATGGATGAAGTCGCTCATCCAGACATAAGGCGTTATAGGTAGTATAATCATCTGACTAATCTTTTAGAACCTACACAAGATATTCAATGCCTCCTACTCATGGGAATGAGCAACACCCATAAAAGGGTGGTAAGTACTCTATATACCGAGTAAGGGAATAATACTATCGAAAAAAGGATACAAATAGCACATGCTTTCACATTAGATAATAAGGGAATAACTAAATAAATGAAAGGTCTCATAAGATATAATATGATCTATATTTCTCTATTAAGTATAATCCATTTTCATTTTTTTTATATACATTGAGTGTAGGAACCCCACTATTCTTAAACAGGTGGAATAGCCTGAAATACCATCTTAGGGACAATATACCTAAGCCACTATTTTTTCTGGTGGAATAGAGATTAAAAATATCTTCTTGGGATAAAGTGCTCTTGAGCCACTATTCTCCCCCGGTGAAAGGGGAATACACACACACACACACACACACACACACACACATATAGATAGAGAAATATATCACCTTAGCTCTAACTCACTAATTCTTCCACTTTAAATTATTAGTATCTTTTCCATAGGTTATACTGTTACATTTTCATTTCACAATGAGTAGGGGCCCCAATATTCTTTCTACTGCAATGGTGATTAAAAATATCTTCTCTGGGTAAAACGCTCCCAAGCCACTATTCTCCTTGGTGTTCCGGGAATACATACATACATACATATATATATATAGAAAAATAGATCAACTTGGCCCTACTCATGTGCTCTTTCAATTTAATTGATTAGTATCTTATTCAAGATTGATTCTCAGGTATATAACACATTAAAATAGGTATACATAAAACATATTTCCAAGTTCTTAAGTCCTTTTAAACCCCAATTACACACCCTTTAGTATTCATTCTCCCATATTAATTATTCTCACAACATATATTTTATCATCTCCAAAAGGATCGAAGAAAATTATCGAGCGCGGGGTTCGATTCGCCGGAATCAGCCTAAGGAAAAACTTCCAAAGGAAGATCCAAGGATTCAAAGGCATAGTTTCACAATGGCAACTGAATTTGAGAGAAAGAAACGATCAAGAATTGATCGAAGACAGAGAACAGAAGCAGAAGAAGGTGCGAGTGAGAGGTTCGCCGAGAGAGAGAGAGAACGCGAGAGAAGGCTCGAGAGAAATCAAGAAACAAGTCGTATATCAGCCAAAAAACTATATTACAATCGTATATGCCCCTATTTATATAAGGCGTACAGATCGTATAAAATACACAATACAATCATCCCAAATCTCACTCTAAGCCCACATACATAATTAGGGAAATGGGTCGGTAAAAATGGTCCAAGCTGGACACTCGACCAACCCAAAATAATACAACAAATTCACCCCCAATTTACAAGATAAAATTTAGACATCAATTCCCATAAGCTAATATTAATTCTAGCTAATCATGGCTATTAAGGGTCGATTAACCCACAATCCAACTAATCCATTATTATGGACCGGGTGGCGGATTATACAACCAACCTAATTTCCATTAGCCAATTTCTACCGGCGAATGCATCACATGGGATTATATAAAAATAATAAAAATACATTTCTGCAACACTTTAGCAGCTGAATCCATAATCCATGTGCTGCATCAATATTTCCTATTTATTCACAAAAATAAGACAAACAATTATAAGTATAAAATGATTTACAACAATTATCAAAGTTAATTAAATACAAATTTTTAAGATTCATATCATTCCCCTCTTCTTGAAAAGGTTTCGCCTCTGATGCCTGATTAAGTCCCAGAAATGGACTAAGATCAGCCACATTAAAAGAATTACTAGCATTCCCAAATTTAGCAGGTAAATCAATCTTATAAGCATTGTCATTCATTTTCACTAACACAGTAAATGGTCCATCTCCTCTAGAATCTAATTTTGACTTTCTAAGATTTGGAAACCTCTCCTTCCCAAGATGTACCCAAACTAAGTCCCCAGGTTTAAAAACCAATTTTCTCCTCCTTTTATTAGCATTTTTAGCCATTTGCTGCACCTTTTTATTGATTTGTTGACTTAGAGACTCATGTAACTTCTTCATATTAGTAGCTCTAGATTCAGCATCAATATTTTGCAAATCAGCATGAGGTAGAGGACTCAGGTCTAAAGGAGTCAAAGGATTAAAACCATACACAATTTCAAATGGATTTTTATTAGTTGTAGAATGCAAAGTTCTATTATAAGCAAACTCTACCTAAGGTAAAACATATTCCCACTGTCTAAGATTCTTTCTAAGGATAGCCCTTAACATATTACCTAATGTTCTATTTACTACCTCAGTTTGTCCATCAGTTTGAGGGTGACAAGTTGTGGAAAATAAAAGTTTAGTTCCTAATTTTCCCCACAAAACCTTCCAAAAATGACTCAGAAATTTAACATCCCTATCTGATATTATAGTCTTAGGTATGCCATGTAATTTAACTATATTAGAAAAAATAGTTCAGCCACAGCCACAACATCATTTGTTTTATTACAAGGTATAAAATGAGCCATCTTACTAAACCCGTCTACTACAACCATTATTGAATCCTTAGCCCTATTAGTTCTAGGTAAGCCTAAAATAAAATCCAAAGAAACATCAACCCAAGGGTGGTTAGATACAGGCAAGGGAGTATATAAACCAAATGGTTTTGAAGTAGTTTTAGCCTGTCTACAAGCAGCACAATTTACACAATATTTTAACACATATTTATTCATGTGAGGCCAATAAAAATGATCAGTCAATATGTTTAAAGTTTTCTGCAATCCTAAATGTGCCATTAACCCACCATTATGAGCTTCTTGAATTAATAATCCCCTGTAAGAACATTCAGGAATACATAACCTATTTTCCCTAAACAAATAACCTTCAGTGATAAAATATTTTCCCTGTGTAGAGACTTCACACCTTTTATAAATTTCCTTAAAATCAAGATCTTCTAGGTATAACAATTTAATACTAGAAAAACCTAACAAAGTAGTATCTGCAACATTTAATAGAGCATATCTCCTAGATAGAGCATCACCAACTACATTATCAATTCCTTTCTTATACTTTATCATGTAAGGAAAACTTTCAATAAACTCTGTCCATCTACCCTGTCTCCTATTTAACTTTGATTGAATTTTTAAATACTTAATAGCCTCTTGATCAGTATTAATTACAAACTCTCTATGCCACAAGTAATGTTGCCAAACTTCTAAAGCCCTCACTAAAGCAAACAATTCCTTTTCATAAGTAGAATAATTCAGAGTACTACCACTTAATTTCTCACTAAAATAAGCTATGGGTTTGCCCTCTTGAGAAAGTACAACCCCTATTCCTAACCCTGAAGCATCACAATATAATTTAAACATCTTTTCAAAGTCAGGAAGGCTTAACACAGGTGCTTGGGTTAATTTAGTTTTAAGTGTCTCAAAAGATTTTCGTTGTTCTAAACCCCACCTAAATCCATTATGCTTCTTTGTTATGGCAGTTAAGGGAGCAGCTATAGTACTAAAATTCCTAAAAAATCTCCTATAGAAAGAACACAATCCATGAAAACTTCTTACTTCAGTCACACTCTTTGGCACAGGCCATTCTTGAATAGCTTTAATCTTATCTTTATCCACAAATATGCCATCTTTTCCTACCACAAATCCTAAGAAAACCACATTTTCCAGACAAAATCTAGACTTAGTTAAGTTAGCATAAAGCTATTCTGTCTTAAACACATCCAAAATAATCCTTAAGTGTTTCAAGTGTTCCTCTAAAGACTTACTATATATAAGTATATCATCAAAATAAACAACCACAAATTTTCCAATAAAGTCCCTCAAAACATAGTTCATAAGCCTCATAAAAGTACTAGGTGCATTGGATAACCCAAAAGGCATCACTAATCATTCATACAATCCAAAATTAGTTTTAAAAGCTGTCTTCCACTCATCTCCTAGTTTCATCCTAATTTGATGATACCCACTTTTAAAATCTATTTTTGAAAATAAGAAGCACCATGTAATAGATCCAACATCTCATCAAGTCTAGGTATGGGATATCTATACTTTATATTTATCTTATTTACTACTCTGCTATCCACACACATCCTCCAACTACCATCCTTTTTTGGTACTAATAACACTAGAACTACATAAGGACTCATAGATTCCTTAATATATCCCTTACTTAGAAATTTAGAAACCTGCCTTTTTAATTCCTTAACTTCCTCAGGATTAGCCCTATACGCAGGTCTGTTTGGTATAACAGCTCCTGGAACAAATCTATTTGATGCTCTATTCCCCTTAATGGGGGTAATCCACTAGGAATGTCCTCAGGAAACAATTCACTATATTCTTCCAATAGTTGCTTTATTGTACTTGGTACTTCTTCACTTGTTCCTAACTGACACTCATAACACTCCTTATAAATCATTAAATATACATTGGCATGTATCTTCATAGCCTTTCCTACATCTTTAATTTTAGCATAAAACCCAGATGTTCCCTTAATTTCCTTTGAACTAATCTCAGTCTCCAAACTAGGTTTAGATAATTCCTTATAAGCAGACTTAATTTTAATTTGATCCTAAAAATCTCTTTTGGAGTCATTGGTGCTAAAATAATCTTCCTATCATCCTTCTGTAATGTATATCTGTTCTTATAACCATCATGTATTACCTTTCTATCATATTGCCAAGGTCTACCTAATAAAAAGTGAGCAGCATGCATAGGAACTATATCACATAAAACAGAATCTTCATATTTTCCTAATTTTAAGTTTACTAAAACTTGTTGGCTAACTTTGAAATGTCCTAACTCATTAAGCCATTACAATCTATATGGTTTTGGATGTTTAGTAGTTGTTAAACCTACTTAGACACTAACAAGGTACTAGCAGCATTAATACAACTACCACTGTCTATAACCATGTTAAAGCATTTATCATCAATTAAACATCTAGTATGAAATATATTTTCTCTTTATATAGCATTAGAATCAGGTAGTTTGTTACTGTTTAAAGCCCTGCGTACTACAAAAAGATCTCTACTCACTAGCAGATCTATTTCTTCTTCTGAATCACTATCATCTTCTCTAACTAAGCTAGTATCTACATCTTCCTCCTCAAATTTAGATTCTATGTCTCCAGATTCTCTAATTAAAATGTTTCTCAAGTTTGGACACTCAGAAGCTATATTTCCCAATCCTGCACATCTAAAACATTTAATATCCCTAGTTCTGTTTGACCCATTCACAGGGTTTGTTATCACATTCTTACCCTTTTCAAATTTATTCCCTATCTTAGCTTCATTAGTCCTACCTCTAGATTCAACTTTATTAGTATTCTTCCAATTTCCAAAAGTAGTTCCCCCAAAATTTCTCCTTACTGCACTTTTAAACCCAATCCCAGGGGGTTTATATTGTCTAGACTTCCTTAATTGAATCTCTATCTTAGTAGTTATGTTTACCATTTCACCTAAAGTTCCACAAGGATATAATTCTACTTTATCAGCTATCTCAGAGTTTAGTCCACTCAAAAACCTAGCCATGGTAGCATCATCATCCTCAATAATTCCTATTTTAATGATCAAGACCTCTAATTCCTTATAGTAATCATCCACTGTGCTCATTCCTTGACTAATTGTTTGTAATCTCTTATGTAACTCCCTATAATAGTAACTTGGTACAAACCTTTTTCCCATTAAAATTTTAAACTCTTCCCAAGTCTGTATAGGTGGCTCCCCACACCTAGTTAACACAAGATTATGATACCGAGAGGAAGCATACTTAGTAAATTTTACTACAGCTACCTTAATTTTCTTCTCATCTGAATAATTATGACATTCAAACACTAACTCTATCTTCCTTTCCCATTCAAAATAATAATCAGGGTCATTTCTGCCATTGAACCCAAGTATACTAAGCTTAAGATTATTTAGGTTCCTATCAATGAACTCTAACTCCCTTTCTTGTCTATTATTCTGCCTAGGTCTCCTATCACTATTGTTGGATACTTGATCTTCCAACTCTTCTAGGTTAGCTATGGGTGGAATTCTGATCCTAGGGTCCATAGGAGCCCTTCCTAATACCCCTTCTTGGTTAGTTTCAACTCTATTATGTTGTAGTTCATTAATTCTTATTTCTTGTTCTCCTATTCTTTGTTCTAAATTAGCAGATAATATAGCAAATTGAGCAGTCATTTGTTCTTGAAAAGTCCTAAGAGTTTCTAATAGATCATTACTGGAAATAGATTGATTAACAGAGTGTCTGTTGTTAGACATTATGAAATTCCTTTAATCTAATCAACTAACATAGTCACAGCTAATTAAATAGGATCAATTTATTTAATAAATTCAGACAGACAGAAACACACAGACTAATTATAAAAAAAATATTACAGTATCAATGAATATCAGATATGTCAATAACACAGCTTACTCACAATTTTCCAGGTAAATATCAGTTCGAAAATGATAGATAAGTGAGAAGGAACGATATTACCGCAAGCGCTTAAGCAAATAATCCACTTAATTAGGGACCCCTATTCTTGGAGGTCTTACTTCTTTCCCGAAAACAACAGGATTCGCCGGTTATTTAACCTGTATACTTATCAAGAGAAACAAAATAATATTTTGAAAAAAATTGGTAATTAATTATCGCAAATAGTAGTATATAGCAAAAATACGATTCGAGGTTACCAACAAAAAATACGTCTCGAATTTAGTCAAGATTCAAGTTCTTGACCGAACCCTAGGTCGATTAGGGTTTTCTTTCAGGAACTTCGAAACAGCAGACAAAACACTCCAATCGTCGGTTTAAGAATGACGGAAATTGTCAAAGCCTTCGTCGTTTGCAAACCCTAAAATTTCGCACTTCAAAAGTAGGGTTAGCGAAAAACAACAGATAACGAACCAGAAATGAAAAAGAACTTAGCAGTAACAATTAAACCACGAGCACTCGAATAATCGAGGCTCTGATACCAAATGATAGAAACCTGTTAGGGTTTCACAAAAGGATCGAAGAAAATAATCGAGCGCGGGGTTACATAAAAATAATACATTTCCGCAACACTTCAGCAGCTGCATCCATAATCCATTAGCCAATTTCTACCGGCGAATGCATCACATGGGATTACATAAAAATAATAATGGATACATTTCTACAACACTTCAACAGCTGCATCCATAATCCATGTGCTGCATCAATATTTCCTATTTATTCACAAAAATAAGACAAACAATTATAAGTATAAAATGATTTATAGAAATTATCAAAGTTAATTAAATACAAATTTTTAAGATTCATATCAATTAGTATCTTATTCAATATTGATTCTCAGGCATATAACACATTAAAATAGGTATACATACAACATAGGTCCAAGTTCTTAAGTCCTTTTAAACCCCAATTACACACCCTTTAGTATTCATTCTCCCATATTAATTATTCTCACAACATATATTTTATCATCTCCAAATCCCATCATTATTTTCAAACCTAAAATACATGATAAAATCCCATACACATACATTATTAGTCTCATCTTGATATATTACTCACAAAAATATCTAAAACCCAAATTCCACAGATTTGTCATAACACCTCCTATGAAATTTACATGATTACCAATTCTAATAGATAATCTCATAAGGTCAAACATTAACAACGTATTCAGAAATTCATATAACCTCTATATCTTACACATGGAATAATGATATTATAATTATAAGATATTTTGCCCCAACTTATCCATTAAATCATTTAAGGGCCCCAAAAAATGATAATACTTCCAATAATTCCTCATGCCATTAGTATCTTATTTTGATCCACCTAAAACATAAACTACCAAAATTTCCTAAGTATAACATAATGATGAAATTCCCTTAAGCATAAATAAAAATCTTTATTTTATAAAATCTTATACCTTCCGCACATTAGTTTTCAAGTCCACCATTTATCATCATACCTCATGAGAATTATTAAATCCATTTATCAAAACTCATTTAACCCATATTTCATACCATAAGATACATTTACACAAATATAAAATTATCACAACAAAATACTAGTGGCACCTCTTACCCATTCTTACTTTCTTTCAATAGCATAATATCTTTAAGCCCTTATTTCATACCATAAGATATATTTGCACAATATGACTTTATCATAATAAAATCATAACATAATGGTACCTCCCACCCATTCTTACTTTCTTTTAACATAAAATTCATATTATCACAAAATATCATGAAAAACACATATAACCATACAAGCATATAACACAAAAAATCCTAAACATTAAATAGTATCCTTACCAACAAGGACACTAGGCTCTAAGCAGGAAAATCCTAGACTTCCTCCTTTGAAGCTGCTAGAATACCACCAAAGAAAAATAATAAAATTCATGGTCAGGCTTAAAGAGTTAAATCAAAGGAGAAATCAAGGTAAAGAGGGTAAAAGTTAAAATAACCATTATCAAGTAGGAGCTTGAGATGTGTAGATGTGTAGAGGAATGTTTGGTGGGGATATGTTAAAAGTTTGGTGGTTTTTGGACAAGTTTTGGGGGTTAATATAGAGGTGCATGACCAAAAATGTTGGGTAGTTGTGAAGTAGGAAGTGTAGCCCTAGTTGAGAGAAGAGATCACGCAAGACCAAGCGACGCAAAGTTGCACGGCTGTGCAGCAGGGGATTTTAAGTTTTGCATAGATGTGAAGTAGGCCATGGACAAGCCACACACTTTATAAAAGTTCTATGGATAACCGAAAGAAAAAGTGAAAAGAGGCGGTGGTCAGCGGCAATGGTCGGCAATGGTGTTGGGGAAGGTTGGGGTACCCTTGGTAGTGGGTCTATCGGCCATTGGGCGATGAATGGTGGCTAAGGTGGGGCACAATGATGGAATGGGTGATGCGCAAGCTAAGAATAGGGAAAGAAATAATAATAATAATAATAATAATAATAATAATAATAATAATAATAATAATAATAATAATAATAATAATAATAATAATAATAATAATAATAATAATAAAATAAGAAGAAGAAGAAGAAGAAGAAGAAGAAGAAGAAGAAGAAGAAGAAGAAGAAGAAGAAGAAGAAGAAGAAGAAGAAGAAGAAGAAGAAGAAGAAGAAGAAGAAGAAGAAGAAGAAAGGAGAAGGAAGAAGGGAGAAGGAAGAGGGAGCTTGGGTAATGCCTTTCCGACATAAAAGGACAAAGTGGAGGCATAACAAAGAGGGAGAAAGAGAGTATAGTATGTATATATATATATGGTCATGTTTTTGTGTGTGGTGTGAATCGGGGAATGAATGAAAAGGGAAGCATGAGATGATGATGATGGTGATGGTGTAGCTGTAAGGTGATGATGATGATGATGATGGTTGTAGAGGATGGTGAAGAGTAGGGTAGTAGCTGTAGGGTAAGGTTGGTGATGGTTGTATGTATGTTTTGCGTGAGAAGTAAAATGATAAGGGGAGTGTGCAGGGTATGTAGGTTAGGTAGGATAAGGGAGTAGAAGGAGAAGAAAAAAAAGAAGAAAGAAAGTAAGGTGATGGGTGATAGATGTAGAAAGGTGATGGGTGCAAGTGGGTAGATGCAAGTTGCAACATTTTTCAAATGTTGTGGCCTTGACTAATGGGAGAAGGGAGAAGATAGGAAAGAAAAAGAAAACGAGAAGGGTTAGGGGATTATTTTTGAGGTGATTTTGGATTATCCTTATGTAACTAGGATTAGTGATACTTTTAGCAAGTTTTGATTTTGGTTTACAAATTACAATTTATCTAAGTCAAGGTTTCATATTCGGTTAAATTTTTGGGATTAAGGAGTTAGGTTAAGACTAAAATAAGATTTATTGATACTAAAATCAAATTACGATGTTAATGGCATGGGTTAGGTTAAGAAAATTTTTGGGGTATTATAGTTTTTACTAAAAATTCTTGTCTTTTGAAAATAACTTTGCTAATACCCTAGGATTTGTATTAGTGTGTTTTATTAAATATGTGTCATTTTCAATAAAATTTAAGCTGATACCATAGAATGGTGTCAACCTTGATATGAATTCTTTCCCATTTGAATTTTCTAGCATGGTTAAATATTTTCGAACATAGAATTTCTATGAGTGAGAGTTAAGTTGGGAATATGCCGTATGACAACTTGTTGTGTGAGTCTTAGTACTCGGTAGATTGAATTTCACTCCTAATTCCTTCTAGTATTTAGGAATCAATAGCTACTAGCCATCGCTGCGATAATGTTTAAGAATACATGGAAAATTTTGGAGCCTACATAAAGGATGATATTTTATTACAACAAACCACCATCGTTGCCAATAGTTGCACTAATTCTGGAGGATTGGCTCAGGAGGGTTGCATCATCACCCACTAATGCTCAAGGGCTAGAAGTACCCAAAAATTAAGGAGAGATGGGTCTAAGACATGGAGAAGACCTTAACTTCTTATGGATGCTCGATGACGTAGTGATGTACTACTTGAAAAGAAGGGTAGACACATGGTGGAGGAGCATCCAATGTAGGGTTGTAGAACCTATAGGATTAGGACCATTCTTAGAGGCACTTCATCCCTATTTCTTCCTGACTCACCTCCGCATGAAGAAGTATGATGAGTTCATGGGCATATCAATCAAGGAGTACTGCATCCAATTCATGGACTTGGTCTAGTTAGCCCTAGAAGTGGAGGATAATGAGGTGATATAAGTTGAGAACTTCAATATCAGTTTGGGAATCCAATATTAGGAGCTTTTTGTGGGAGCTACTCCTCTAGATATGGTTGGGATGTATGAGTAGGCTTTGAAGGCATCTAGAGTCATCCAAGCCTAATTTGCTTAGTTTGGGAGCAAGAGAAATTTTAAAGCTCACTATCATTCCAATGATAGGAAGAAGGCCTTTTTGGGAGGTAGCCTTTTGCCTAGATATGGTAGGAGCAAGGGATTAGTACCCCGAGTTGGAAGGTTGTTTAGGGGTCATGCAAAGGATAGGCACTACCATTACAAGTGATGTGGGATAGATCATCCGAAGGTATATTATAGAGGTAACAAGGTAAGGTGCCATGGATGTGGCATGGTGGGAATGAGCTTATGAATGCCGAGTTGGTGTGGCAACATCAATAGGAGCCAAACTACAACTTTGAGTACCAAATCTATCAAATAGGTATAGCCATACGCTTAGAAAGTTCCTCCATCACCAGTAGGTTCAGTTAGTTGAGCTAGCCAACCCAAAGGTTTGGGCTTTACCTTTCTAGTAAAGGTAAGGATCAACTAGTTCCATAGGAGTTCTATTAGTAGGACGCATGAATGTGATGATTTTACTAGAGGCCGAACATCAAACAAGTGTGGTGACCAGTATGCTTACTATTTCTACTTTTTCAGCATGCATATTTTTTGACTCTAGTGCATCACTCTCCTCTATGTCATCTACATTCTTAGCTAAAGTTGCCTTACCTCCTTCTAGAAGTATTTCTACTTCTATTGTGTTACCTTCTAAGGACAAGATTAAATGCTCTAGGTTCCATCAAGGAGTGACATTGGTATTAGGAGGAATAGAATTTTTGTTAGACCTCATAGAACTTGAACTACATGATTTTAAAGTGATCGTCGGGATTGATATGTTAGGAAAGTATCGAGCATTGATCAATTATGCATAAGAATGCATGGTTCTGTGAGGACCCAAGGGTATTTAGGGTTTCATATCAAAAGTGTGAACGTAATCCCTCTTTAAGGATCGTGTCGATGATCACGTTAGGCAACCTTGTGCGTAAGGGGTATCTTCTCTTTTTGTGTACTATCAGAGACATTGAAGCTACTGAGGAGATTCTTAGAATGCCACCCGATAATTTGAGTTCACCATAGACGTGTTGCTAAAGGTAGAGCCAATGTCTAAGGCCCCATACCATATGCCACCTATAGAGAAGGGTTACATTTGACTCAGTATATTACTATAGGGAATGCCTTTTTTAGTTGTAAAGATGAAGGATGGGATCTTTAGGTCGTGAATCAACTACCGAGGGTTCAATCAAGAGATGATCAAGAACCATTAACTATTTCCAAGGATTGATGACTTATTTGATCAACTCAAGGGAGCTAAGGTGTTATCTAAGCTTGACCTTTCATTAGGCTACCATCAATTGAGGATAGTGGAATTAGAAATCCCTAAGAATACTTTGTAGATAAGGTATCATAATTATGAGTTCACGGTAATGCCTTTTGGACTCACTAATGCAGCAACAACTTTCATGTACCTTATGAAACTTATCTTTCATCCATTTTTGGACTATTTTATCGTAGTGCTCATTGATGATATCCTCATCTACTCTAGCGACCAAGAGACTAAGTAGCTTTTAAGGAAGATTTAGCCTTGCTAAGATTGCACTAACTGTACACCAAGCTCTGAAAGTGTGAGTTCTCGTTAGATCAAGTGGCTTTCCTTGGACATATAATCTTTAAGGATGGACTAGAAGTGGATCCTGCCAAGGTATAACCATTTCTAAATGTCTAATTCCCACTTCTATCAAGAAGATGCATAGCTTTCTAGGGTTAGCTAATTAATAGCATCGATTTGTGGTTGATTGCTCTAAGATAGAGCTGTAACATCCCAAAATTCACTACTTTTTTTAAAAGATGAAGAATTTAAAATTTAAAAACCTATGAATTATGGGGATGTTACCGCCACACTTAGTACTAAATCGGTTCTCTCTAACGATTTCAGTACCAAGTGCTAAGGCTAAAAAAAGATTAATATTAAACTTAAATCAATAGTTTATGAAAGAACTAGAAAGATCATAGCACCAAAGATCAAAGTATGCATAAAGAATTGTAATTCATTTCCAAAAGTGAGATAAGCGTACAACCGATAAAATGTTCATTCAAAATACTCAATACAAGTAATAAAACATGAGAGGGTAAATCCGATAAAAAAGAAAAAGAAAAAGAAGATAAAATAACAAGAAAAGTGAATCCAGCCACACTACTCTCAAAATTGGAGCCAAAAATTCTCAACACACAACTTTACCTGATGTCTCGTCCACTTGCATAAAGTCAGAAGGGCCTACTACTCGTGGGAATGAGCAGCACCCATGAAAAGGATGATCGGTACGTGACGTACTAAGCAAGGTAACTATGCACTAAGGCCAACACACAAATAATGTAGAAGAAATAAAAGAGCATAATCCATCATGATAACGTAATAACGAACAATCATTCGGGTAGATACATAAAGGCCCATTTATAATCTGAATTAATTATTTAATTAATCTCTAATCAGAACACATTTCACACCATGCTTTTTATCAAATCCATATGAGTACGGGAACCCTACTATTATAGCCGGTGGATTGGAAACACACAGGACATAAAGTTCCTGACTACTATTATTCGCCGGTGGATCGGTCTGGCCCCTTCTCGCACGGTATTCCACTGTAAGTATTTAGTGTCTTTCCCATGTGTTGTCACAAATATGTTCAGTTTTGTTGAGCACAAAATCCCCCACTATTTTAGCTGGTGGACCAGAAACGTATAGGTACAAAGCCTGACCACTGTTATTACCGTTGGACCGGTTACACATAGGACATCATGCCCTAACCACTATTATTCGCCAGTGGACCGGTCTGGTCCTGGCTCAACAATCTTCCATTTTAAGTGATTAACATCTTAAGTATCTTATTCAGAAGCTTTACCCTAGACATGCATGAATCACTCTCTTTACACTTATCCTCCAAGTGACTCGTACCATATCATGATAACCCTGCACCTTCTAACTTGCCCAACAACCTTTCCTCTATACTCAAATTCACACTAGAATTCCAATACCCAAAGTATGTAGGTCAAGGCTCACTACTACTCACCTCCAAGTCCACTTATTTCCTCACTCTAGGGCTTTTCCACATAAACCCTAATTTAGACCTAAATGGCCCTTCTCTCTCCACCTCACACAACCCAAATCATTTTAACACTCCACACACCACAACTCATAAATACCTTCCTCATAATTACACTTTAATCACCAAATACATATGATACCACAAAAACCCTAAGCAGCCACACCAAACCCTAATTGATCACCACAAACCATAATTAGCCACTCCAAACCCAAGTTAATCACAAGAACCCATAGTTAGTCATTCAAAACCCTAATTCAGTCTCTTCCATACCCTTATATGTCATGCATACTATTTTCCATCAAAACTTCTAAACACCCAAATAAATCTTCTATTACCTTCCTTATATCTCAAGTCAACTTTTCATATATAAATTTCATGCCCATGCAGATTTTACACATCCTATGCAACCATTCAAAATTTTCATGTGAAACCCTAAAACTCCCATGTGAAACCCTAGATTCAACCATGCAAACCTTAGATCCATCCATGCAAAACCCTAGATTCCACTATACAAAACCCCAGATTCCTCCATGCAAAAACCTAGATTCAATCCATACAAAACCCAAGATTGGATTTCCCCATACAACACCATAAAATCTGATATGCAAAGCCTTAAGTCCATCCATATCAAACCGTAGTTTAGATTCTCTCATGCAACACCATAAAATTTTTCATACAAAACCCTAAATCCATCCATATCAAACCCTAGTTTAGATTCTCCCATATAAAACCATAAATTTAATTCTCCTATACAAAACTTGAAATTAGATTCTCCCATATAAAATCGTAAATTTAATTCTCCCATATAAAACCTTAAATTAGATTCTCCCCTATAAAACCATATATTAGATTCTCCCATATAAGACCATACATTAGATTCTCCTATATAAAACCATAAATTAGCTTCTCCCATACAAAACCCTAAAATTTTCCATTTTATTCTTCCACTCATGGATCATTAAGATACTTAGGTAAACTCACATCCCTTAGTCAACTTATTTCCCCTTTAGTCAACTTACTCCCCTTTTGTCAACACATCTCCCATTTTCCATTTTCAACCTTTTCCCCACAAAATACCACTTTTATACATCCTCACATGCATGTCTAAAGGGTCATAAACCAATCATCACATATCATAATATTTCATCACATATACATAATACACATGCCATATAACAACACAAGAACATGCGTCAACTCCATGTCATACCACATACGAGATGATCATAATGATAAACATAGGATGGATAACATACAAAGCATATAATGCACATCAACACAAATAAGGCTATAGTAACACCCTATCTAAAACGACACTGGTCTTAGAGCACACTCCTACACCTCCTTAGGGCTTTGACTGGTCTCACCTATATTAGGGGAAAACTAAAATTAGACTCCTTTTTACTAAAAATACTATTAATTACTAATTTATTCTAAGACTAGGTTTTTGATAAAATACTAAAATAATAATTGCAAAAATACTAAAAATAATATAAATGTTAATATTAACAAGAATAATAATAATAATAGTAACAATAATAATAAAAAGGACATTATTCAAAAGTAAAATGAAATAAGGGCTTCGGCCGCTTTACCAAAATAATACTAATAATAAAATTAATAAAGTAATTAACAAAATTTAGTAATAATAATAATAATAATAATGAAATAGTAATAATAATAATTATAAAAACCATAATAATGTTGCAAAAATGATAATAATCATAATGGTAATAATAATAATGATAATAATCGAAGATAAAATGAAGTGGGGTTTTGACCCTACATTGAATAATAATAAACTTATTAAATAATAATAATAATAATAATAATAATAATAATAATAATAACACTAATAATAATAATAATAAATGCTAATGATAAAAATAATGATAATATTAATAATAATAAGACTTGATATTTATAATACCACTACTATAATTCAAAATAAGCACAATAGGGTTTCAATCCTATATAGAATAATAATACCAACAATGAAAAAAAAATAATAATAATAATAATGATGATGATGATGATAACAATACTATTAGTAAAATATTTTTAATAATAATAATAATAATTTCAAAATAGTAAAATAATAATAATAATAAAAATAATAATAACATATTAATATTGATAATAAAGATAATAATAATAATAAAATTAAAATAAAAAATATAATACGTCTTCAACCCTCAATAGAAATAATAATAAAAAATTAATGATAATAATAATAATAATAATAGAAATAATAATAATAAGAATAATAATAATAGAAATATATTTCAAATAAATGAAATAAAATAGATTAAGGCTTGTAAAAATAGGGTAAAAGGGTTGAGAGGGTCTAGGGTTCAACCTTGGACTGGTGGCGATAGGTGGCACAAGTGGTGGTGCATAGAGGCGGCGGCGGTGGCCAAAAAAAGAGAAGAAAAGGGGAAAAGTTGAAGGCTGGGAACAAAATAAGGAGAATGAAGGTGGAAATAAGGGTGATTATGGCTGTCTAGAAGGAGAGGAATATAATAAGGGTGGTGGCGCAGCCAAAGGTGGTGGTTCACGTTGGCGGCGGTGGTGGCCGAATGGGGGGAGAAGAAGAAAAAAAGAGGAGGAGAGGGAGGAAGAGGAAAAGAAAGGTAGGGGAAGGTAGAGGGTGGTTTGTAGTACAATTAGGGAGGTGAACAAGACAGTGGAAGTGGCAGTCGTGGTGGCGGAAAACGGTGCAAAGGGTGGTAGAGGCAGAGAATGGGTTAGTTGAGGGGGGCTACTTCGCACAACCAGGGTGGCTTGTGCAGGAAGAATCGAGGGGGATTGATGGTTTAGTTAGTTACAGGGCGGTGCAGGGAGTACTGAGATGGCCAGAATGGGCGGCGGTGTTGGCCGGAGGCAGTAGAAAGGCCTTCTCAAGGAGCGGCAGCGCACGAGGGGAGAAGGTCTGGGTAAGAAATCAAAGGCTTGATACAAGGCTATTATGGGGGTATTTATAGAGTGTAAATGAGAAGGTAGGGTTTTGTGGGTTGACGAAGGAATAAGGCAGGCTGGTTCGAGTTCACCAGCAGCGAGGTTCCCAGCAAAATTTAAATTGGGGAAGGGGGTTGTGAGTAGAAAAAGAAGGCCCATGCGCAAAATGGAAGGGAGGTGGGTTAGGTAAATTTTGTCGCCGAAATAGGGGGAAGAGAAAGGGAGGAAAACGGCTAGTCAAAGGGCAAGATCGGCGGCAAAAAACCAGGGCATGGCGGCGGTGTAAGTGTAGGTCGACATCGGGGAAGGAGGAAGAAAGAATAAGATGAAAGAAAAAGGCGGCTGGACTAGGCGGCCAGGAAAGAAAAAGAAATAAAAGGAGAGGGAGATGGGCGAATCGGGCAGCAATTAAAAACACAGTGCCAAAACGCTGTGTTTTGGGGGCAAGAGAAGCAAGGTGCGGTGCAAAGTTCTGGGTCGTCGAAGGAAGAAGGAAAAGAAGGATTGGGCCACGGAAAGTAGGCCCAATCTTGGAAAAGGAGAGGAAAAGAAAAGGAAAAAGGAAGAAAAGAAATAAAAGGAAGAAAAAGGAAGAAAAAAGGAACAAAGAAAAGGAAAAAGAAAAATAGATAGGTTACGGCCAATTAAATTAATTTGAATATTTAGGATATTTAAAAATAACAATATTTAAATAAAAAACTATTTATATCCCTTTTTTGGCTAATTTAGGGTTTTTACAAGGTTTTCCATAAATTTCATTTTAATTAGCAAATCACTCTAATTTTATCCAATTAAACTATTTATAAAATAAAATAAATTTGGCCCTATTTTCTCCTTTTTATTTCAAATTAAATAATATAATTTATTTAATTAATTTTTAAAATAAAATCCTTAATCAACTAAAATACCCAATTTTATTCCTAATTAAAATTAAATTTCTTCTAGATTTTCCCTAATTAATTTCCTTTTATTTTAATAAAAAATAATTATTTTAATTGATTTTAATAATAAACCTTATTTAACTATAATTTTTAAAATTAGAACTTTCGGGGCATTTCAAAAGTGACTATTAACTTACCTACTGAAGAAGGCTACACAATTCCAATGGGATAATATGTATAGTGAAGCCTTTGAGGAGTTGAAGAGGAGTTTAACTTCAGCCCTAGTGCTTATATTACAAAGTGGGTCTGATAGTTTTGAGGTGTACAAGGATGCTTCCAAGCATGCTCTAGGTTATGTGTTGATGCAACATGGAATAGTAATGGCTTGTTCCTCTCGACAACTGAAGCATTACAAAAAAAACTACCCAATTCATGACTTAGAGATTGTTGCAATAGTGTTTGCCCTTAAGATCTAGAGACATTATCTCTATGGATTTTAGTGCAAGTTCTGCTCTAACCATAAGAGCCTCAAGTACATTTTCACCTATTAGAAGTTGAACCTGAGACAACACAGATGGTTAGAGTTGGTCAACGATTATGACCTAGAATTAACCTACCATGAAGGTAAGGCCAATGTGGCGATAAAGGTACTTAGCCAAAGACATCACATTTGTTAGACACAATCGTGTTGTTAGATCATTAATGGTGAGAGATCAAGAATTTAGAGATTTAACTAGCCAACATTTGTTGTTTAGTGGTAAGAATGAGTACACTCAGCATTACGTCTTCAATCTTCAAGGAGATTCGAGCTAATTAAGTTGGTGACGTTAAGATCAAGAGAATATGGGCTAGTATTGTGGAAGGTAGAGTTCTAGGATTCTAAATCTATACAGATGGTAGTATCATATATTATGCTAGGTTCTGTGTGCCAAAGGGGTGTGTTGATCTTAAGAGGAGGATCTTTGAGAAAGGACAGTATACTAGTTATTCTTTCCACCTTGGAGGGGACAAGCTATAAAACTATTTGATGAAGGTATATTGGTGACCCTGCATGAAGTACGAAGTGGTAGAATTTGTTGCCCGATGTTTGATCTATCGGAAGATTAAGATCAAGCATAAGAGACCAATAGGGTTAGGAAAAACACTTGAAGTTTCCTAATGAAATTGGGACAACATATATATAGAATTTGTGCTTGTTCTTCTAGGGGCCCATGGTGGATTTCATTCTATCTAAGTTCTTATAGACCATCTAACCAATTTGGTCGTGTTCATACCGATGAAGGCAACATAGAACATGGAGCAACTAGCCAAAGCCCATAGGAATCATTTGGGGAGAATGAATATAATCCTTAAGGACATTATGTCTGATTGAGACTCTAGGTTCTTATCACATTTTTAGGGGGAGTTGCAAGTCGCCTTCGGTACTCAACTAAATATGAGTACAACTTTTTACACAGCTATGTATGGTCAAATATAGACGACTATTTAGACTTTGGAAGATATGCTTTAAGCCTGTGTGCAAGACTTTAGGGGAATTTGAGAATATTATCTAGATTTGATCGACTTTTCCTACAATAATAGTTATCATGCTAGTATCAAGATGAAACCTTTTGACGCCTTGTACAGGAGAAGTTTTGTAGTCCCTCATGTTGGAATGACATCAATGAGATGCCCTTCTTTAGATCTAAAATGATTGAGGACATGACTAGGCACAATCATTTGATTTCAGGTTAGATAAGAGTAGCACATAACAAACAGAAGAGCTAAATAGATCTAAGAAAATGAACTAATGGTTATGAGGTGGGTAATAGATTCCTTCTAAGGGTATCTTCCACCAAAGGAGTCATGAGTTTTGGTAGGAATGGTAAGCTCATTTTGAGGTATATTGGATCGTACAAGATTTTAGACTATGTTGGTAAAGTCACTTATCTCTTATCTCAATTGAGGAAGTATGTCGTGGATCCTTCCCACATTATCCAACTAGAGTTGCTAGAGCTTGATGAATCTTTGACTTATGAAGAGTAACTCGTGAGTATTCTTGATATAAAGACTAAAGAGACGTGTAAAAAGACCATTTTATTGGTAATGGTTCTATGGTCATGACATGGTATAGGGGAGGATACTTGAAAGGTCGAGGAGGAAATTCAAGCCAAGTACCCAGAGTTATTTTCTTAATATATTACCCTAATGTAATCCGGTTTCTTTAAGGAGGTATTAACCCTTGTTCTTGAATGTGTTAATTTTATGCATCTCTTATTGTGTGATAAGTAATATAATTAGATTGTTTATAGGCTTTGGGGATGCAAACTCTTTATGAGGGTAGTGCTATTATACCCTATATTTTTGTAAAATGTGGAATGAGAATTATGCCAATTTTTGGACATTTGATTTTGATTTGGTATTATGATTTATTTTGAGGAAAATTTTGACTTGGAATAAGATTGGACAATGAAGTTTAATGAGTTTTTTAAGCAAACCGATCGTTTGGCTCCATGATCCTTAACTCTCAGTATTCACCCTCTTATTTTTTGCACTTCGAACCGTACTGTCAATTATTAGCAGTCTTCTGTTCCTATCTCTATCTCTCTCTTATTTTAATTATAAAGCAATAAAGAGTTAGATTTGGGAAAAAGGATTGAGTGGTTTAGTAGAGCATTTCTTATTTTTACTTTAAGTGTGTATGTTACTTCTTTCCCTTCTAATTCAAGTTCAAAATTATTACGGTTTCACATGAAATTATAAGTTTAAGATTATTGTTTTTAAGGTTTCAAAATTTGAGGTTTTCCATATTGAGATTCCTAGGTTAAGGGAGTTTTGTTTACTTCAAGTAAGTAATTCTTGCTTCTAATATAGATTATGAGTATTGTTGCACGACATAAGTTTCTTTTAGTTGATCTTGTATGTTGGCATGAATATATATAGCTTGTATAATTGAATTGGATGGTTAGATTGTACATTTTAAGTAAAAACCATGAAACTTGAGATAATTGGGATGTGATGATTAAATGTTAGGTTATGCAAGTTAATTTTGTTGAAAATGTGATATATTATGCAAACATATGTTTTGATGTGCTGTAATGATGATTAATATGCATGATCTATGTGTAAATGATTGTTTGGTGCTATTATAGAGAAAAATGATTGACTATTTCCTTGAAGAGTCTACTAGTTGACCAAATCTATCTACTAATAAGCTTGTATAGACTATGGTCTTGCTTTGTGCTTAAACCCATCAATTAGTTGGGTAGTGATAGGTATGAATTATGTCAATCATATGGACTTTAAGTACAGATTTAATGTGATTATATCATGATTTTTTTTCATAATTTAGTCCACTTGTTCTTGATTACTTCTCTTGATCATATTTTGTAGGTATTTCGAGAATATAGGATAAAAAGGAGCTAAAACGCAATAGCTAGAACAAAAATGTAGCAAACACAAGTGCTGAAAGTATGAAAAGGAAAAACAACTTAAACATCCAAACATGATGAAATATGAATTTGGAAACATATTGAACATGAAAGTTGTATATATTTTTGTTATCTTTCCAATGCATTAAACATCAGCTGAATATAAAGTGAATCAAATAAGTTATAGCTAGAATATGAAACATGCGCAAAGCTAAAGAATTGAAACAGCCGTGTTGATGGGTAGTTACTTCTATATAAACATATTTTTCATTCATTTTGGAGAGAAAACGGATGGAATAAAAAGACGGTGGATTTGAGATTACTAAAAAGAGATCTAGGGTTTTTTGTTTTGCATCATCCAACCCAGTTCCACCTCCAATTCATCCACAATCTTCCATCTCTTAATCTCAATTTCTTGTTCCCAGTGGGACGGATAGAACAGTGAATTTCTAATCTTGAATAAAGAGGTTATTGTATTTTTCCTTTGGATTTTACTTATTGTTTCCAATTGCATCTATGTTTGAGATGTTGAGCTTAATGAAAGCCATGATTGGCTAATTGATCTATGCCAAGGTGAAGGGAAATCCCCTAATCCGGATGTGTTGAGAATCTAAACCCTGTCCAATATAATTTCTTGTCATATGTGTTGTGCTAATGATTTAATTGGAATAATAGAGAAAATAGATCACTTTTCTATTATTATTTAGAGAAACCCAGTGAGATTTGAGAGATAAGTAGGAGTGGCTCAACTAGCATGAATAGAAATTAAACCACAAAGTTGAGAGGCTTTGGTTGGCTTCTACAACTAAAAAAAAAAGGGAATATGATACAAAATAATATGTAGCCTATTTTTGCATTCATACTAGAGATAGATGAGTCTTAATTGACAATAGGATGTAGTGGCTCGAGACAACATTACAATACATACTTTAGTTAGCATTCATGGTAAAGTATTTTGATTTGGGTTTTGGGGTAAATATTCAATCACATAGGGTTTGAGGGGATTGACCAAAACCTTAGCACTTTTTCTAACTGAATTTCACTTGTTCTTATATTGTAGTTGGATTTAGTTTGCACATTTTCTTTTCATTTACGGTTAGACATCATCTGCCCCTTCGTTAGTCTAGAGATAGGAGATCTTTTCACTATCCCATTGCTCACTTCCTAGTCTTTATGGGATCGACCTTGCATGCTACTTCAACACCGTGCACTTGAGGTAAGAAATCATCAAGTTTTTGGTGCCGTTGCCGGGGACTAGTGCATGAAGGCATGACCCACTCTTTTGGGGGTGAGCTAGAACCATTTGATCTAGAGATTGAGAGGACTTTCCATAGGTTGCACAGATTGGATATATGTGCTCAAGGCATGGAAAAAACTGGGAACCAACAACCTCTTAATTCCTAAGACATGCATCCTCCACAAGTGCTGAATCTAAATTTACAATACAATCCGGCTTTTTCACAGTCACCACTTTTGGTATAAGTACGAGCTCCGATGGGTAGATCTCTTAAAGACTATGCTACAAAAAATCTAGAGGGTATAGGTTCCACCATCAGATAGCCAACCATGCAGGCACACAACTTTGAAATTAAACCAACCATTATTTAGATGATTCAAATAGTAGTTCAATTTGGAGGATTGCCAAACGATGACCCAAATGCTCATATTACTAATTTTCTTGAGATTTGTGATACTTTTAGGCAGAATGGGGTTTCTGATGATACCATAAGGCTTAGGCTTTTCCCCCTTATCTTTTAGGGATAAAACTAAGAGTTGGTTACATTTTTTGCCAATAGGATCAATTACTACGTGGGATGATATGGCTCGAAAATTTCTTGCTAAATTTTTTCCACCTTCAAAAACTGCTAAGATGAGAAATGATATTACTAATTTTGTGTAGTATGATCAAGAATCATTATATGAAGCATGGGAACGATTTAAAGAATTGTTGAGAAAATGTTCTCACCATGGTCTACCTTTTTTGGCTATAGGTTTAGAATTTTTATAACGATTTGTTTTCTACTAATCGTTCCATGCTTGATGCAGCTACAGGTGGGACAATAATGAATAAGACCCTAGAAGAAGCCTATAATTTTATTGAGGAGTTGGAAACTAATAGTCATTAGTGGAATGCTGAGAGATTACCTAGTAGGAGTGCGGGCATCCATTCTGCCGATGTCATTGCTACTCTTTTAGCTCAGTTGGATGCTTTGACTAAACAAGTAGCTAACTTGAGTGCTTCTACTGTGTAGGTCCCGATTGTGAGATGTGACTTATGTGGTGGACCTCACACTAGCATTGAGTGCCAAGTGGGTAACACTTTTGTACAATCTTTTGAGCAGGCTAATTTTGTGTCAAATTTTGGCAGGACCAATAACAATCCGTACTCAAACACCTACAATCATGGTTGAAAGAATCACCCAAATTTTTCTTAGAGAAAGCAAAACCCAACTCAGGCTACAAGTCAAGTAATACCACCTCCAAGATACCAAACCATGACCCCTGAACCAAAACCAAGTTCGGAAGAATTGCTTACTAAGTTCATAAACCAAAGCGAGTCTAGATTCTAAAATCAAGAAACTTGAATGCAAAATCAGGAGGCTTCTATGAAGAACTAGGAGGTATAAGTAGGATAGTTGGCAGATATAATCTCCAAAAGAGACCAGGGAACCTTTCCTAGCAATACAGAAAAGAATATGTGAGAGGATGCAAAGTCAATCACTTTGAGGAGTGGTAAAGAGTTGTCTGATATACCATCTCCTAGCTTGGAAGAAAATGGTAAGAAAAAGGTAGTTCATGAGTAATCCATAGAAATTTCTAATTCTCAAAAGGAGGTAAGAGATGACCCCACACCTAGTGAGGGTTTACATCATGAGGTAAAAACTTATCAACCTCGCATCCTATTTCCCCAAAGGTTGAAACAACAGAAGTTGGATACACAATTTTCTAAATTTCTTGAAATTTTTAAGAAATTACGTATAAATATTCCATTTGCTGATGCTTTAACCCATATGCCTAGTTATGCTAAATTTTTTAAGGAAGTTTTAGCTAAAAAAGGAAACTAGAGGATTACAAGATGGTTAAAATTAATGAGGAGTGTTTTGCTATGCTCCAAAACAAACTACCACCTAAGCTAAAATATTCAAGGCATTTTACAATTCCTTACAATATTGGTAGTTTACATTTTGATAAGGTTCTTTGTGATCTTGGTGCAAGCATTAACCTCATTCCCTTTTCCATTTTTAGGAAACTTGGAAAGGGCATGAATATATCTCTCCAACTAGCATATCGATCAATCAAGTATCCGCGTGGTATTTTTAATTATGTGCTGGTAAAAGTTGACAAGTTCATATTTCCTGTGGACTTTGTCATTCTGGGGATGGAAGAGGACCATGAGGTACCTCTAATTTTAGGGAGACCATTTTTAGCGAGAGGTAGAACTCTTATTGATGTTCATGGAGGTAAACTAATTTTGAGAATTAATGATGAATTTTTTTCAATGCATTTGATGGCATGAAACACCCTCATGAAGAAGATACTTGCTTATGCATTGATTGTATTGATGAGTGTATTAGTGAGTATTTTTAGGAGAACAGATTAAATGACCCATTAGAAGCATGTCTCATGAATGGACTTGGTGAGCATGAGGAAGATGAGAGCCTTACAAAAGCAATCCACTATTTGGAGGCATATCCTTTGTATCCTAGATTTTTAAGGCCGCCACTTAGAGGCTTGGAGCGTGATGAGATAAAAAAAATTAAAACCCTCCATCGAAGAGCCTCCTTTGTTTGAGCTCAAACCTCTCCCCTCTCATTTGAAATATGTATTTTTAGATGGTTCTACTTCTCTTCTAGTGATTATTTCATCTTCTTTGAGCAGGCAGATGGAAGAGAAGCTAGTGAGGGTATTAAAGGAGCACAAAAGAGTTTTTTGGTGGATCATTGCAGATTTAAAAGGAACCAGTCCATCTATATGCATGCATAAAATTCTAATGGAGGAGGGTTGTAAGCCAATGGTGCAACCTCAATGATGACTTAATCCCACGATGCAAGAAGTGGTGAAAAAAGAAGTGATAAAATTACTTGATGTAGGCGTAATTTATCCCATATCTGATAGTGCGTGGGTTAGTTCAGTGTAGGTGGTACCTAAAAAAGGGGTTATTACTGTTGTGGCTAATGAAAATAATGAATTGATCCCTACATATACCGTAACAGGCTGGCGTGTTTGTATAGATTTTAGATGAGTAAATGATGCAGCTAGAAAAGACCAGT
Organism: Tamarix chinensis; assembly: GCA_030549775.1. NCBI lineage: Eukaryota > Viridiplantae > Streptophyta > Magnoliopsida > Caryophyllales > Tamaricaceae > Tamarix > Tamarix chinensis. The sequence continues at coordinate 69,395,316 of CM060181.1, forward strand.
ACCCTCTTCCCTTCATTGATCAGATGATAAGGAGACTGGTAGGCCACAGATTCTACTATTTCCTGGATGGGTATTTAGGTTACATACAAATCCCTATTACACCCGAGGATTAAGAAAAAAAACATTCACATATCCTTATGGTACGTTTGCATATAGGAGAATGCCATTCGGAGTGTGCAATGCTCCAACTACTTTTTAGAGATGTATGATGGCAATTTTTCATGATATGGTAGAGGATTTCATGGAATTTTTTATGGTTTATTTTTATGTGTGTGTATGTTCTTTTGATGCATGCATAAATAATTTGGATAAAGTGGTTAAAAGATGTGAAGATACAAATTTAATCCTTAATTGGGAAAAATTTCACTTTATGGTCCAAGAGGGGATTGTTCTGGGTCATAAAATCTCTAACAAGGGGATTGAAGTTGATAAGATAAAAATTGAAGTAATTGAAAAAAATTCCCCCTCTCTCTACTGTTAAAGGTGTTAGGATTCTTTTAGGGCATGTTGGCTTTTATTGAAGTTTCATTAAAGATTTCTCAAAAATAGCTAAGCCCCGATTTGAGTTGCTTGTTAAGGATGCTAGTTTCATTTTTTTTAGATGACTGTTTGCAAGCATTCAATACGTTTAAAGAAAAGTTGATTAGTGCACCTATTATGACATTTCTTGATTGGAATTTTCCCTTTGAACTAATGTGCGATGCAAGTAATTTTTCTGTTCATGTTGTGTTGGGTCAAAGGAAAGATAAAATTTTTCGAACCATTTACTATGCCAGTAGAATTATGAATTTTGCACAACAAAATTATGCTACTATTGAAAAAGAATTTTTGGCCATCATATTTACATTTGATAAGTTTCATTCTTATTTATTGTTGAATAAAGTCATTGTTTACACTGACCACTCTACATTAAAGTACTTGTTTGCTAAGAAGGATGTTAAAGCTAGGATAATAAGATGGATATTACTGCTCTAAGAGTTTGACTTGGTGATTAAAGATAAAAAGGGGAGTGAGAATAGTGTTGCAGATCATCTCTCATGACTTTCTCAATCTGTCATAAAAGAACCAACCAATTCCATCAATGAAGAATTTCCAGATGAGCACCTTTACAAAGTTCAAATCATACCTACTCCATGGTATGCTAATATAGCCAATTTCTTGGTAGGTAACATCTTACCCACTCATCTTTCATATCACCAAAGAAGGAAGTTTCTTTTTGAGGTGAAATATTATTTTTGGGATGATCCATATCTGTTTAAAATTTGTGCTGGTCAAGTAATTCGGAGGTGTGTGAATGATGAAGAGATTTACTCCATCCTAGAACATTGTTATAGTTGGGAGGTTAGAGGTCACTTTGGACCAACTAATACTACGACTAAGATTTTACAATGTGGCTTTTATTGGCCTAATATTTTTAAGGATGCTTACACCTTTGTTTCTACTTTTATTGGTGTCAAAAGACTGGGAATATATCCCAAAAACATGAATTACTCTTAACTAATATCATGGTTTGTGATTTGTTTGACGTTTCGGGTATAGACTTCATGGGACCGTTCCCTTGTTCTTTTGGTAATGAGTATATCCTTGTGGCTGTCAACTATGTGTCCAAGTGGGTAGAAGCTGTGGCACTGATTCATCAAAAAGTAGTCTTAATATTTTTCTTGTGTGTGATGTCCCACAATGGCTTGTGAAACTAGAACTTGCAATGATTTTCTTCGAAATTACATATGAATTATGATACACATTAAGATGATAGAGGCATGATTTCTTTTCTTATAAAAGCTACATTAGCCAAATAGCCTAACATTGACATTTTATCCTTTGCTAACCCTTTTGAGCTTTTAGCTTATTTTTATATCTAACCATACCTATAACCTTTCTTTGTGTATCCCTACCTTAGTCTAGAGCTAGTAGGGTGATGAGTATATTGAGAAAAAAGGTATGAGTATGGTATATCTTAAGCATTGGGGGAGGTATGAAAAGTTGAATGATTATGGTGTAGAAAAAAAAAGAAAAAAAATTTGGGTTTTTTTTCATATTGAAGACATTGAGACTATTAAAAAAAATTGGAAGAAAAAAGGAGAAAAAAATATATTGAAAAAGGTGAAAGAGACTTGTGTAACTACTATTGATCACACCTCATTGGTTCTAGACTTGTAGCCCAAAAAGAAAAAAAAATCTTAACTTTCGTACCTCTGACCCCAGTACAACCTTAATAATACCACTTGATTATTGTGTGTTCTAAGTCTTTATAGTGGTGGAGAATTGAGAAACATTGCAAGCATATGGGTGATCATGTTTATGAGTGCAAGGACTTGAGTGAAACTTAAAAAAAAATCATATAAATAAACACGAGAGAGGAGAGTCCTAATACCTAAAGTGAGATTGCCAGTTTGAAACTTGAGTCTTGTATGAGTTTAGCTCATGGCTACCTGCAACCCACGCAACATGTTATCCATATATGATCCTTTTTGCATGATTTTGACTTGAAAACTCAAAAATATATTTCCACTTCTTCCCTAAGTATGCAACATGCATAATATTTTTGAAAATTATGTTTTTACATTTTGATGAATTTTGGGGTCTTGATGTGTTAATTTGATTTGGTGTGATGTGAGTGAAATGCCCCGAAAATTTCTAATTGTATAAACTAAATTTAAAGGATATTATTATAAGAATTATTTAAATAAATTATTTTTAAATTGAATTAATTAGGGCAAATCAAGAAGAAATTTATAAGTATTTTTATTAGAAAAGAATTTGAGTATTTTAGCTAATTAAGCATTTTATTTTGAAAATAAATTAAATAAATTATTCAAAATAAGGAGAAAATAGTTTTAAATTAATATTAATTTATAAATAATTTAATTAGAGAAAATTAGGATGTTTTGCTAATTAAAAAGGAATTTATAGAAAATCTTTTAAAAATCCTAATGTAGCCTAAAAAAAGGATTTAAATATTATTTTATTTAAATATTATCATTTTTAAATATCCCAAATATTCTAATTAATTTAATTAAGCCAACCCACTATTTTTATTTTTCCCTTTTTCCTTTTTCCTTTTCTTTTTCTTCTTCTTCCTTTTTTCTTTTTCTTTTTCTTCTTCTCCCGAAGTGGGCTAGTCGCGGCCCATTTCCCTTCTTCTTTCCTTTGGCCCAGCCAGCGCCGCGCACCTTTCTTCTGCCATCCCCCTCTATGTCGCGTTTTGACTCTTTTAACACTGAAACCCGCCGTTTCATTAAACCTCCTCCTCCGTCACGCCCTGACCGGCCCGGTCTTCCCTCTATTCTTTTCTCTTCTTTCCTCCGCGAACCGCCCGGTCCATCCCTTTCTTATTCTTCCTCCTTCGCGCCTGCCAGCCCGTCGACCAACACCTGCACCGCCGCTCACCCCTTGGTTTTTCGCCACCGGTTACGGCTGTTTTGACCGGCGATTTTTATTCCTATCTCTTCCCCCTGAATCGCCGAACCTCTTGACCCAACCATATCTCCCTCTTCTCGCGCCATCCTCTCTCTCTCTCTCTCTCTGCGCACACCCATGTCCGTTTTGCTGCCGCTGGCCAACCCTCGCCTCCGATAAGCCCGAACCCTACTTCCTTATCTCCTCACCGACCTAAATAACCCTAACCTCTCCTCTAACTCTATAAATACCCTCACAATATACCCTGGTTCGAGTTTGGATTTCCTAACCCAGAAATCCTTCCTTGTCACCGCCAGTCCTTTAGACGCCTCGTCCTCCGCCTACGGCCAACTTCGCCGCCTGTTTTGGCCACCCATGTCATTCTTACACTCCCTCTAGCTAACCAAATCTACCTCACCCTTCGATTCTTCCTGAAAAATCCATCCGAGCTGTGCGAAGTTCCCTTCCCGATCAACCCTGTTTTCTGCCCCGCCACCCTTCGCGCCGCCCTTAGCCACCTCCTCCTCCGCTAAGGCCGCTTCTTTCACCTCCCAAACTGTGGTTCAGACCCTGCCCTACCTTCCCATACCTTTATTTTCCTTTTTCTCCCTCTCCGCCTCTCTCTTTCTTCTTCTCCTCCATTCGGCCACCACCGCCGCCACCGTGCGCCGCCACCTTTGGCTCCGCCACCACCCTCATTATTTCCCTCTCCTTCTGGGGAACTCAAAACACCCCACCTCCCATTTTAATTCTTCCTATCTTATTCCCAGCATGCAACTTTCCCCTCTTTCTTTCCTCTTTCCGGCCACCGCCGCCACCGCTGTGTGCCACCGCCGGTGCCGCCTATCCCCACCAACATTTGGTTGAACCCTAGACCCTCTCAGCTACTTTCCCTATTTTTATAACCCTTAAATTATTATATTTCAACTATTTACATATAAATACTATTATTATTATTCTTAATATTTATATTTTATTATGCATTATTATTATTATTTTTATTATTATTTATGTAGAGGGCCGAAGCCTAATATATTTTAATTCGATTTTATTATTATTCTTCTTATTAATTCTATATTTACTATTATTAATATTAAAATTTATAAGCATAATAATTATTATTATTTTCTATTTTGAATTTCTGTTATTCTTATTCCATCATTATTAATACAAATATTTTAACATTAGTGTTGCTATTAATTTTACTATTATTATTATTATTATTATTATTATTATTATTATTATTATTATTATTATTATTATTATTATTATTATTATTATTATTATTACTATTATTATTTCTGAATTTGGTTATGTAATTTACAAATAATCTTTTTAGTATTATTTTGGTAAAGGGTCTGAAGCCCTTATTTCACTTTATTTTTGATTAATGCCTTTTTATTATTATTTCTACTATTTTTATTATTCTTATTAATATTAATATTGATATTATTTTGGTATTTTTGTTATTATTATTTTATCAAAAGCTTAGTCTTATATTAAGTTAGTTTTTAATATTATTTTGGTAGGAGAGAGAGTCTAATTTTAGCTTTTCTCTCACAATAGGTAAAACTAATCAAAGCCTTAAGGAGGCGTAGGAGCGTGCTCCAAGACCGGTGTCGTTTTAGGTAAGGGGTGTTACAGTGAGTGTTTGAACAATCTTTATAGAGAAACGGATCTCATTTTTACCTACCACTTATACTATGTTCTTTTTTATGTGTTTGTTGCTTGAGGACAAGCAATAAGTTGAGCATTGGAGAGTTGATAGGCATGAATTATGTCAATCATATGGACTTTAATATGAAGATTTAATGTGATTATATCATGATTTTTTTCATAATTTATTCCACTTGTTCTTTTTTACTTCTCTTGATCATATTTTGTAGGTATTTCAAGAATATGTGATCAAAATGAGCTAAAACGCAATAGCTAGAACAAAAGAAAAGCAAACGCAAGTGCTCAAAGAATGAAAAGGAATACAGACTTAAAAATACAAACATGATTCGATATGAATTTGGAAACATATTTAACATGAAAGTTGTAGATATTTTTCTTATCTTTCTACGCATCAAAAATCAGCTCAATCTAAAGTGAAACGAAGAAGTTATGACTAGAATACAAAACATGCACAAAGCTAAAGAATTGAAACGGCCGTGTTGATGGGTAGTTATGTCTATATAAACATATTTTTTTTTCATTTTGGAGAGGAAACGGATGGAATAAAAAGAAGACGGCTTTGAGAGCACTAAAGAGATCTAAGATTTCTTGTTTTGCATCAATTAATTCAATCCCAGCTCCAATTCATCCATAATCTTCCATCTCTTGATCTCAATTTCTTGTTCCCAGTTGGACGGATAGAACAGTGAATTTCTAATCTTGAATAAAGGGTTTATTGTATTTTTCCTTTGGATTTTATTTATTGTTTTCAATTGCATCTATGTTTGAGATGTTGAGCTTAATGAAAGCCATGATTGGCTAATTGATCTATGCTAAGGTGAAGGGAAATCCCCTAATCCGGATGTGTTGAGAATCTAAACCCTGTCCATTCTAATTTCTTGTCATATGTGTTGTGCTAATGATTTAATTGGAAAATAGAGAAATTAGATCACTTTTCTATTATTATTTATAGAAACCCGGTGAGATTCGAGAGATAGGTCAGAGTAGGCTCAACTAGCATGAATAGAAATCAAACCACAAAGTCGAGAGACTTTGGTTGGATTCTACAACTAAAAAAAGGGGAATATGATAAAAAATAATGTGTTACCTATTTTTGCATTCATACTAGAGATAATACATACTTTGGTTGGCATTCATGGCAAAGTGTTTTGATTTGGGATTTGGGGTAAATATTCAATCACATTGGGGTTGAGGGGATTGACCGAAACGTTAGCATTTTCTCTAACTGAATTTCACTTGTTCTTATATTATAGTTGGATTTAGTTTACACATTTTTTTCATTTATGATTAGACATCATCTACCCCCTTCATCATTCTAGAGATAGGAGATCTTTTCACTATCCCATTGCTCACTTCCTAGGCTTTGTGGGATCAACCTTGCCTGCTACTTTAACACCGTGCACTTGCGGTAAGAAGTCATCAGGTAGAACCCATGAACTAGTAAATGAATATTCGAGTGGTTTTCCTAAACCAATCGACATGTTTGAGGAAAATTAGGGTTTTGTCAAGTCAAACTGATTGAATAGTCGACCTAAATTAATAGACTGGTTGGTGCACCGAATGACTAGTTTTGCAAAATCGATCAACTGGTTGGACTGATTAATATGAATTGTTTCCTTTTAGTTTGATTATGCTTTGAGGCTATGCATGTGACTATTCTATCAGTATTAAGAGGATAAAATATAGATTTTTATCATGGATTAATGACCTAATGAAAGGATTAAAAATATCATAATGTATAACCTACTCTATGAGTATTGTAAAGGCTAAATCATTATTCCATTTATGACATGTGATGATTTTGAAATAAGAGTAATGAATTACATATTGAGCTTGAATAAAATAACATGATGGGCCTAAATAATATTGGACAAGGATAATGGAAATCACACGAGGTTAGGAAATAGAAAAGATGAATATGGAATAAATATGTTAATACCTTACTTACTCTTTGTATGGGCCTTGTGTCATCACTTATCCACATAAATAATGTACTAATCACATAAAATGAAAGACAATCAAGCTATGGATGGGTCTGGATTACCCGATCCTCCATCAGCTATCGTGAGCTAGTCTCTTTTCGGGTGTTTATTGGTGCCTTTAGGCTTTACTTTTGGGCAAAATTCTTAGAGGTTCTAATACCTTACCTATTTTAGAAATTGTTAATGTAATAAGGGGTATCAATACTAAAGGGTCTGGTTACCTAGGTGGATGAATTTATTTCTAGAATTATGCCCCTATTGGATGAACTATGTCTATTCTGGTGATTTGCTTCCGCCTTGACTTATATCTGCTTTGGTAATTAGCTTCGGCCTAAAATTTATGTCCCTTATTTGGATAAGCTTTTATAGTATGTGAGACCATAGGGTAATGCATAGTATATTGCTCGATAATAATAAAAAGTGGGATGATAATTAATTGGATGATAATATATGAATGATAACTAAGTGAATGATTAATAATTCAATATTGATGGGAATAATGTTATGAATGAACAAAAAGGATAAAAGCTATTTTATACACTTGGATAATGGCTTAAGTGACCAACTGGTTAATAATTGGAAATTTGAATGGATGTTGACCTATGTCAATGTATGGATAAGGAAATGGTGTAATCTAGTTAGATGAGTGCATTGGAAACTCAACCCTAGTGGTTATCTAAAATAACTTGTTGTACATGTGTGATTACTTCTGTGAATATAATATGAAGATAAGTATGATATGTTCTATGTTATTTGTGTTACCAATAATTGTATGCTCTGGTACATTCCTACCTTACGTATATGGCATTAGCATGAGGCGTGTTAAATATGATATCCATATTATGATAGATTTTTCATTTCATACTTGTATTCTATTGAGGAAGAAACTTGGGTTCATTAGTATATAGTATACCCATTCCCATGAGAAGAGGGCCATGTGCAGGTCTTTAATGATGACTAATAGTGGGCCAACCTCAGTTTGTGTTTGGGACTTAATAGCATGGAAATCTGGATATTTTGTGGGGTCCATGGCAGACACTGGTTTTTGTTTTAGGGTCACACCCTGATCTCATTTTAATTTTTCCCCTTACTTTTAACTTTTTGTATTTTTGTATTTATTTTATCAGGGATTAATGAAGTCCTTGATGTAAACAATATCTTAAAGATTTATGTAATTTATGCTTTCACACTCTATTCTTGAAACACCCTTAATTTTTGAACCAAAATTTTTTTATTTTTTAGACAATGCTAAAGAGTTTGAAAAATAAAACTAGGAAATATTACGGCCACATCAAACGTGAGAAAAGTGTGAACATAACCTAACTTATACTTGATGTGAGGTAAAACGGAACAAGAAACAAAATAATGCATGATCATATCATTAATGAGACAATACAAGATAATAAGGACTAGAAAAAAAATCATATATAGATAAACTTGATAGTTTTAAAAATAAAATGTAGGAAATAGAGCTAAGAGTTTAAATGACTGGTAATACATAAATATCCTAATCTAGTGGGAAAAATATTCATAACCAATTAGCCTAACTCTTAGGTATAGATATAAAACTCCAACCTCAAGAAATGACCTGCTAGTGGCCCACTTCATCACCCTCATCATGCTCGAACTAAGAGTCATGATCCTATACATTGTCCTCTACTCATCGGATAGGAATCTAGATCTTTACAATGGGTACACAAGTGCATTATTAGTATGGTGAAGTACTGGTAAAGTAAGCATACTACCTAAAACATGGTAAAGCTCATGTAGCATATTGAAGTCATATAACAACATAGTGATATAATATCAGTATAGCTCAAGTACAACAAGGCACGCTTGCATGGAAATAATAGAATTATAAATATATAGTAAATATGTCATATATCATGCAATATAAACCATATGATAATCCTTCATTTAATGAACAAAATTAATAATAAAATCCACACATAACCCAATGGGTATTTTAACAAACACACCATAAGACCAAGTAGGTGTTTAAAGTGCTCACCTCAAACACTCATAAGGCAAAAGCCACAAGTTGGGAGTTTGATAATGCTCACACCAAATTCCTTATATCAATAGGATGTTTTACAATGTTCACATCGAACACTTTATATCAATTGGATTTTTTTAGTTCTCACATCGAATACCTTATAACACTTGGCTCTTTTAAAATGCTCACACCAAAGACCTCATATCACTTGGGTGTTTTATAGTGCTCACACCGAAAGTGCTCACACCGAACACCTCGTAACAATTAGGGGTTTTATAGTGTTCACACCAAACACCTCATATCACTTCGGTGTTTTACAATGCTCACACCAAACACCTCATAACAATTGGGTGTTATATAGTGCTCAAATCGAAGAACTCATAACAATTGGGTGTTTTACAGTACTCACACCGAACATTTCATAACAATTGGCTATTTTACAGTGCTCATACCAAACACCTCATAATCAAATCTCAAATACTAACAATATGAATCTTTTACAAATTAAGGCAATCATAGTGGAAATCATAATTTATATTTTATAAATACATGAAGGTATCAATACAAAAGGACCAAGAGAAACACACAAAATACTCACTAAAAAATCATTATTTATCTGGACCCGTCGACCAGTCCTTAAATAGCTCAACTGATCTGGTCGTGCTAGACCTGACCTAAAACTACACTAGAGGGCTAGTCGACTAGTTGGCCACACCAATTGACTCTTCATGGGAACCAGTAAACTAGCTTGGTCAAATTGGATAAAGGATCTAAGCAAAGACCAACTCATTTTGGTCTGTAGGAAAACCGATAGACTTGTTTGACCAAATGAGCGACTAGTCAGAGTAATCAATAGGCTAGTTTGGTCAAATTGGTCGATGAATCTTAGTAGAGACCAAAACATTTTGGTTTGTATGGACAAAAATCGATGGATTTTACTAGCCAATCAATTTTTCATCAAAACCAATGGACTGTTTTACCAAATCAATCAATTGATCGTGCGACCAACCAATCTAAAACTCCAAACCATTTGGCTGCTCGCAAAACCAATCTATGGGTTTGAGGAATTGATATACTTGTCAGGGTAAAACACTACCCAGACTTGCAAAACACACACCAAAATTTACCACAATTTTCCATATTACTCCTAGCATGCTTTTATGTTAAAAAATATATAAAAATTTATGTTACACGCATAGAATCACATAAATATATAGTAATGCACAATGCACCTACTTACACGAAGTATGATCAAACAATCAATTTTATACTTAAAATAAGAGAATTCCAAGAACACTTACTTGGGAAGTATTATACCACATTCTTATAGCATGGTACACAATTAACTCATACTCATATAAGCATCAAACACATGTAACTCCAATATACCACATACACTAAATTTTGTTAAAGATAAGAATGACTTACCCTGAAGTAATTCTTCTAGCACAAAACTCCTACTGTATAGCTTATCTACATGAACTTTGATTCCTAAGAGAATTAAAGTAAAAACCATTGAAAATCATCTTTCAAAACTCAATTAAATTGAAATAAAGGTTAGAATAAGAAGAAAAACAAAAAACACTACCTATGTCTCAAAAATAGGGTGCTAAGGGAAAAGCTGAAATATTCAACCTTTCTCAACCTTAATTCTTCCTTGATTAACGAAAGTAGGAGATAACTAAAAATAAGATCAGATGAAGATAAAGGAACACAATTCTTACACAATTAAAAGGAGAAATATTAGATAGAGCCTCTATATTCTCATTGGAGGGAAGAAAAGGGAAAATAGAAGGGTGCTTAACACTTGGGGAAAATTTCCATAAAGAGAAGAGAGAAGAGAGTAAGAACAGATGTGAGCAATGATAATGGATCATAAATGAGAATTATAGAGGTTAAATGAGAAGTATAGAGGTAATTCTTTTCAACATTCTTAGGGAAATAGTATTTGTGACCAATGAAATTGAGTGTGGGCAATCCATGAAGTAAGGGTTGACGTGATGGGGTGGTGGGGGTTGAGTGTAATCAGAAATGGGTATGGTAGTGGCTTGGTAAGTTAGGTAATGGTACATAAAGTCTATTTTACTACCCCATTTGCAAGAAGAGAGAGGAAAAGGTGAAGGAGAAGAAAAAGGCGAAGCTTGCCTCAAAAAGTGCCTTTTGGGAAAATTTTGGCTAATTAAAATTATTTAATGAACTATAAATGTGAAAATAATCCCAGAGCATTAAAACATGCATATTAGCATAATTAGACTCTAATTAGAAGTTTTTATAAATATTAGATAGAAATTCAAATCAAAATAAAATATTGATCTAAAATCACAGGACAACTAGTTAATTGGTTTGGGTAAACTAGTCAAATGGTTTGTTGAGAACAAGAATATTAATTTCCCAGCACACCGGTTGATTAGTTGTGTAAACTAGCTGATTGGCACACCTAAAATTCACATCTTTATTAGAATTTTAAGTCCATTTCAAAACCAAAACTTATTTACTTTATATCAACATAGTTCTAAATACAATTTAAAAGATTTTGGGAAGAGGTATTACAATTCTAAATTAGTTGGCAAGTTTGTATTTGATATAAGGTAGGTGGTATAAGTTTATCCTGTGTCACTATGGTGGTAAAAACCTATTTTTCCTACATGTATTTCAGCTTCCACACTGTTTTAAACAAAAAATTTTAGCAGTGAAAAATGGAGGTGTTATAATGACATGCTTGATGAACTTTGCGGTGCTTCCAAAATTAACTTAGGAACTGGTTAACATCGTATGAGAATTAAGGAAGGGGATGAATGGAAAACAACCTTTAAAACTAAATATGGTCTTTATAAGTGGGTTTTCATGCTTCTAGAGTTGCTTAATGTACCTATTTATGAGAATAATGAATGAAATTATTAATCCTTTCCTAAGTAATCTTATTATATTTTATTTGGATGACATACTTGTATATATTAAGAATGAGCATGATCATCTTGTGCCTCTAAGTAAACTATTTAATAAACTAAGGGAAACTAAATTTTATGGGAAATGGGAAAATTATGATTTTATGCTTCCAAGTGTAGTTTTCCTCAGTTATATTATTAGTGGTGAGGGCATTAAAGTTGATATTGTAAAGATACAAGCTATTCAGGAGTGGCCTATTCTTAAGGATATTCACCAAGTAAGACATTTTCATGGGTTAGCTAGTTTCTATATGAAATTTATTGAGAATTTATTTACTATAGGTGCATGTATTACACAACTCATGAAAAAAAAAAGAATTTAAGCGGGGAAATGGAGTCACTAAATCCTTTTACATGATAAAGAATAAATTTTGTAATGCTCCTGTGTTATCTTTACTTAATTTTGACCTACTCTTTGAGGTAACTTCTGATACTAGTCGGGTAGGAATAGGGGGAGTTCTCTCATAAGAAAGAAAGCTTATTGCATACTTTAGTGAAAAGTAAAATGATGCTAAATTGAAGTATTAGACATATGATAAGGAATTCTTTGCTATCATGTGTAGCTTAGAGATATGGATTCATTATTTGAGGCTTAAACCCTTTATATTATATTATGATTATGAGAGCTTGAAATAGAAAATTAGTCATAGAAATTCAAAGTGGGTAAAATTCTTATAATCCTTTGTGTTCTCTCTCAAAAAATTATATGGAATGGAAAATGTAGTAGTCGATGCTCTTTCGAGAAGATTTATATTACTTACCATGTTAGATACTAAATTTCTAGGATTTGATATGTTGAAAGAATGGTATCCTAATGGTGAAGATTATGTTGATGAATATCATGGATGTAATGAAAATAGATACCATGGAAATTATGCATTACAATTTGGATTTTTATTTAGACTTAGTAAAATTTGTGCACATATATCAAGTATTAGAGACTTACTTATAAGAGAGTTAAATGAAGGGGGTATTGTTAGACATTTAGGTAGCCATAAGACTTTAGAAATATTTCATAAAAATTTCTATTGCCCACGTATGATTAAGGGTGTAAAAGTTATATTAAACTAATGTGTTATTTATCAAAAGAGTAAAAGTTTGTATCACAAAGGTTAATATATATCAATATCTATGCCTAGTTAACCATGGGAATGAGTTAATATGGTATTTATCTTAGCGTTTCTTAGAACACGAGGTAAAGGTTCTATTATAGTAATGGTAGATAGATTTTTCAAAAAGACTTATTTTATTCCATGTTATAAAATTAATGATGATACACATGCTTCTGACTTATATTTTAAAGATATTGTGAAATTTCATGGCGTTCCTAAAAGTATTATTTTAGATAGAGATGTAAAATTTCTCACTTACTTTTGGAAGATGTTATGACACATATGTGGCATAAAGTTGTTATTTGGTACTTCAAATCATCCACAAACTAATGGAAAAACTAAATTTATAAATCAGACTCGTAGCACCTTGTTAACAAGTTTGGTAAGTAAAAGTACTACATGTTGGGATATTAAGTTAGCTCATGCAAAGTTTGCTTATAATTGATGTCCTACAAGTACTACTTGCTTAAATCCATTCTTGATTGTGTATGAAGTGAATTCATACATTTTAATTGATATGATACCCTTAAACAAAGGTAAATTCAAGATCTTTGAGGCTAAGGAATGAGTTGAGTTTTTCCAAAAGCTTCATCAACAAATCAGGGGGAACATGGAATGAACCAATGAAAGGTATTAGAGACATGCTAACAAACATCACAGTCCAAGGGTATTTTCTCTTAGTAATTTTGGTTGGTTACATTTGTGAAAATAAATATTTCCTAATATAAGGTAAAATAAACTAATACCAAGAGCAGATAGTCCATTTAAAATACTTAGAGAACTTGGAGATAATACTTATGAACTTAGACTTCCAAAATGTTATGGTAGTGCTTCAAGGATATTTAATATTAGTTATTCGCCTCCTTACTTTTGTGATGTCAATTCAAGGAAATTTTCTTCTCAAGTTGGGGATAATGATGTAGGTGCATGCATGGAGTATCAAGAGGACAAATATTTGACATACGTGGTTATGGAGCCTATCATATTATATGTATTTGATAATAATGTTTCTAACCCTAATGAGTTATCTTTAAGTAATTCTTATAGGTATGTGACATAATTGCAAGATGGATATTAAGTCATTTTAATTTTTCAATCTATTAAATTTTTTGTGTGCTATAATTTATTACAAGTCAAAGGAAGCTATTATGCACATAATTCAAGCTTACATGTCTAAGAGACCTAGTTATCATCTTATGTAAATTAGGATTCTTCTTATTATTTCCATGTAATAATTATCTATGTTTGCTTTGTAGTAATTTTTTTTGGACTTATGAACATTTAGGTTAGTTATGGATTGTTACAACTAATTAAATTTAGTAGGATAATGAATGTCCTACGTTAATATTGTTGTTATGCTAAAAAAAGGGGTTACCACAATAATAGGACCAATGGCTACATTAGTTATTCTAACCAATAGTTTTTTATTTTTGTAACTTAGTGGGTTACTAATTAGTTAGATTTGGTAGTAACAATTCCTAAGGCTACTTAAATAAGGCATGCGTTAGCTCCTTTGTACACATGTTGAAGTCATTTTTGAAATCCATATCAAGTGAATTACTTGGTTATCACTCTTTTTCAGTTATTGTTACTACTTATGATTATATTGTGTTTTCTTAGATATGATCCTTAGAGTGTGTTATAAGTGAGGCATTCAAAGTTTATTCACTTTTTAAGCTCTTGATTTAATCTTTCTTGAATATTCATACTTTATCTTTCCAATTCAAAGTTGATGGCATTTGAATATTCAAATCGCATAGAAGATTCACATCATCCTTTATTATGTAACACCCTTATTTTTCACCATTTAAAAAATTTATTTTTAAAACATTATGAAATAAGAAAGTACAAAAGCAAACCTATAGAAAAATAGGGTGTTATTGCTGTGACTAACATAAGATAAATGCCCACTCTCTATCCCATGTTAGATATAAGGATAAAAAACCAACTAAACTAAAATATAAGAAAAAGAGTGCAAAAGTTACATAACCAAGAGGTTTTAAACATTAGAGTTGATAGCCAAGACTACGTCGGGTCCTAAGACATCTCTACAAAACATGAAAGAAATAAGCAAATAGTACCAAAATGCATCAAGGAAAAAGCAAGTTTTAGGAAAAAAAACTAAAACTCAAGTCTCCCAAGACTAGCAAAAGAAATATCAGGTTATCCACTCTCATATGCCTCGGGACAAAAAACAATGTTGACCAACTACTAGAGACGTTCAAATACCTACACAAGGTCCTTTATTCATGGGATTGAGTAGGTGACCAAATAAACAAACAATTTAACACCTTAAATTTTTATAACGTAAAATTTGAATGTTTAATCTTTTATCTAGAAAATTTTAATCTTTAATTATTGATTTTATTGTTATAGTTAACCTTTGACTTACAAAAATAGATAAATTATTTAATAAATTAGTATACTTATTTTTATCATTTATATTACTCTTTTTTATTTGAATAAACCCTAAAACCATAATTTTACCAAAATTATTTTCTTAAACCCTAATATTTGGATAAATTAAAATAATATCTTTCTAATAGCCCAATTTTAATCTAAATTCTAATTCTAACTCAAAATATATTTTCCTTTTCTTTTTCTTCCATTTTATTCTATTTCTTTCTCCTCACTTTTCCTTCTTTTCATTCCTTCTTCCTTCTTCCTTCGGGATAACCTGAACCATCCTCCCCTCTTCTTCTTTTATTTTCCTTTAGGCCAGCCTAAGCCTTCTTCCCTTCTTTCTTTTCTTTCCCCCCCCCCCAGGTCAATTCAGCCCCTCTTCTTCTCTTCTTTTTTCTCACATAGCCCAACCCCCTCATTTCTTCTTTCACCCACATAACTCAGCTTCCCCTATTCCTTTCTTCCTTGTATGCACCCTCTGCCAAACACATCATAGCATTTCCTCTGCACACACCCCATCCTTCTCCTACACCTTTGCATGCTTGCTACACCACCCCCTCTTCAAAGCAAACACCCTACACCACCACCCTCCTAGCTATCCTTTTCTTTCCTTTTTTCTGGCCCTACAGCCCCTTGTCCCATTTCTTGCATGCCATTTCCTATGATTTCTATCCCCTATAACACACCTGCCCTAACCCTACCTACCACCCCTATACCACCACCTACCTCGCATCCCAACCATCCCTACTCTCCTCCTCGTCTTCTTCTCCTTCTTTCCTTCCTCCCTTCTCCATTGTGGTTTACCTTTTCCCCTAACCTTCTCTTCCCCTTTATTCCTTCTTCTCCCTACCCCCTTTTCTCCCAATTTCCCTATTTACAACCACCTCTAGCGATCCCACCACCAACTTAGCCTCTTCCATTAGCTACCACCCCTTCTCCTTCCTTCCTTCTTTCATTCCTCCTCCTCCTCTACCACCCTATACCTCCTTCTTTGTCCCCTCTTGCATTCACTACCAATTTTCCCCTATAACCATCCATTCTTCTACACAACCACCTTCTTCACCATTGTTGTTGCTAGAGCCTCAACCTCATAGCCCCATATACATCCCCAAAGAGCCAATGCCTAGCCTCCCCTACAGTCATGCCTCCTTTTCCTTCTCTCCTTTTCAACACCCCTATAGTTGTCACCTTTCATTAGGCCACCTCTCCACCTACCTTCCTCTAGCACTACAACTCCTCCCAACTTTCTATTGCCAGCCACCCACCTCATGAGCCATTAACCACAACCACCCAACACCACATTTGCCTAGCCTTTTCTCCTTCCTCTTTTTTATCCTTTTCTTCCTCTTATTTCCCTTCTTTGAACCCTCCTCCCTATAACTTATGCCACTACCTCAACTACCTTCGAGCCACCTACACCACACCCTAAAAACACCAGTGACCTCCTCTACCCAACAGCTAAAACCAACACCTCCTAGCATCTCCTATAACCCTCAATCAAGCCACCTTTACCCCCTTATATTTTTCCCATTTTTTATAGATCACACCACACATGCAGTGTGATTTATGTAGTGTAATGTTTTTGGATAACATTTAAGGTATAAGGGTAGCTTGATAATTCTCTATTTAGGAAATATTTTAAATAAAAATCATTATTTTATTTATATAATATTAATATGGTATTTATGATATTATTTTTAGATAAAAAGTTTTATTAACAAAGCCTAAGCATTTTTATCTAGTTATTGGTAAAGTTTATTTTTGCTGAAAATCAAGTAACGTTTATACCCCACTAAAATATATGGATATTGTATTTTAGTACATTAGAGTCTTTGACATTTGATTTGTGTAGGTATGATTTGTTACAAATAATTTCATGATAATTAATGTTATCTTGTGTATGTGAATGTGTTATTGTGAAGGGGTCTAATGTTGGGAAATGATGATGTATGTTATGTGTATATAAAATATTAGGATAAGCATGTATGGGCAGTTTTAGTAAAGATGTTACTGCTATGAGCCCTAGAAAAAATTTAGTCATTTAGACACATCATTATATTTAACCCTAACCGAAATGCCAATTTTGTTATAAATATTGCTAGGAATGGAGATAGGTGTTTGGTATATCATAAACACATGATTTAGCATGGATATTAATATTTTAGGATCTAGGAGTATTTTGGTATTTTTTTTAATGTATAATGGTGATCATGCTAATAAATGTGCAAGATAAGTGTTAAGTGAGGTTAAGTATGAAAATAGGGGTTTGTGGTATTAGTAACACATGTTTGGGCATAAATTTTTATATTATATGGCCTAGGGGCATTTTGGTAGTTTTAAATGTGCAATAGTGGTTATCCTAATAAATATACATGATAAGCAATAATTGACACTAAGCATGAAAATAGGGGTCTATTGTATTAATAACACGTGTTTGAGCTTGAATGTTGATATTATATGGCCTAGGGGCATTTTGGTCATTTTCAAGGTGCAATGGTGGTTATTCTAATAAAAATACATGATAAGCAATAACTTTTGGTAAGAATTAAAATAGGGATTGTAGTATTAGGAACACATGTTTGGGCATGATTATTAAAATTATTATGGTTTAGGGGCATTTTGGTATTTTTGCATGTATTATGGTGAATAGTATAAATAACATTCATGTTAAGTATTAATTTGTGTTGAATATGAGAATAAGGGTTATTTTATTAGTATCATCTAGTTTATCATGGTTATTAATATTACATGGTATAGGGACATTTTAGTAATTTTACATATACTAGGGTGTTTATTTTAATAAACATGCATAAGGTGAGTCAAACCCAAAGGGACCTATGAACATGGTTGAGAAGAGTAGGGGTTGGTTAATAAGAGTGGATATGGGGGTTAATGATGACATGGTTGGGTAGCTTTGCACATTTATGAAAGTCCTTGGAGTGCTAAGGGATGAGAGGTTACTAACAAGGTGGAGCTAGGGTTTGGTAGGTCAAAGCACGAAACCCTAGGGGTAGGTTATTGTCACATATAAGATATGGAGGATTTGGGCTTTAACCCTATATTATGATGTTAATCACACTATTTAGGGATTGTGTACCAAATTAAATAGCCATATGGGATAAGAGGGAGCAGTTATAACCACAATGAGGAATTAGGGTTTCAAAAAGGGTCTGATTTGGGAGGTTATTATCA
This sequence comes from Tamarix chinensis, assembly GCA_030549775.1. Classification (NCBI taxonomy): domain Eukaryota; kingdom Viridiplantae; phylum Streptophyta; class Magnoliopsida; order Caryophyllales; family Tamaricaceae; genus Tamarix; species Tamarix chinensis. The sequence goes on from CM060181.1 coordinate 69,414,022, forward strand.
TATGTGCATAATGGATGAGTTAGCATAAGAAAATTTAGGTGATGGATAATCATAGTAATATATGCCTAATTATGGAAAATTAGGGCTAAATAAGTAGTAGAAATGGAGCTAGGATAAAAAAGGGAAAATTAAGGTTTTGATGAGAAACCCTAGAGGGCAATTGTTATCATATATGAGAAATAGGGGAAATAGGCTATGAATCATGATAAGAGAGATTTCTAATGATAGGTTTGGGTTTTTAAGATAAATTAGGGATTCAAAGGATCATTAGGGGAGGTAAAGGTGTACCCGAACTTATGAAATTAGGGCTTCTAAGGGAACAAGGTTGTCCCATAGTGGTAAGAAGGTAGCAGCCATGCGTGAGTTGTGCATATTTGTGTGTTATATTAAGAAAAAAAACATGAGTAAGGAACTAATCATTTAAAAAGGAAGATCTCTTAAGTCGGGCCCAATTATACCTTTTTGATTGGTTCACTAGTGAGAATAGTGGCGAAGAGCATTCTATCCTGGGTTATATTATATTTACCGATCCACCAAAATAGTGGGGTCCCGCACTCAAGTAACTAAATCCATTAAATGATAATAACTCTGGAAAGACATTAATTACTTAAAGTGGAAGATCACTTGAGTTGGAACTAGTTATACCTAGTTGGGTGAAATACCCCAAAACCTATTTTTAAGACTTTTAGTTAAATAAGGATTTATGATAGAAATTAATTGAATAAATTATTTTTATTAAAATAAAAAGGAAATTAAGTAGGGCAAACAAGAAAAAATAAGAAATATTTTTATTATAAAATTTTGGTATTTTAGCTAATTAAGGATTTTGTTTTGGAAATTAATTAAATAAATTATTTATTTAAAATAAAAAGGATAAAGTTTCAAACCTTATATTATCAATTTTATAATAATAATAATAATAATAGTATTATTATTGTTATTATTATTATTTCTTATTAGGGCTAACCCTATTTGACTCAGTAGATTATTAGTATTAGTATTATTAATATTATTAGTATTATTATGAGTTTTTATTATATATATATATATATATATATATTTATTATTATTATTATTAATATTTTGAAATTATTATTATTATTATTAAAATTGTTTTAATATTTTTTTTCTATTATTATTATTAGTGTTGTGTGATTATTTTTATTACCATTATTATTATTATTTTGTAATTTTGATTATTATTTCATTACTATTATTATTACTATTTTTATTAATAATGTCCTAATGATATTATTAGCTATTTTGGTGAAGGGTTGAAGCCCTTATATCACTATCCATTTTGAATCATATTAATATTAATATTAGTATTTTTAGTATTAGTATTACCGTTACGATTATTATTATTTTTCAATATTATTATGGTTTTTATCATTAATTTTATTTCTATTTCTATTATTATTTTTCGTATTATTATTATTATTATTATTATTATTATCATCATCATCATCATCATCATTATTATTATTTTTGTAAAGGGGCCAAAGCCCTTATTCCACTTTGTTTTTGAGCAATTCCCTTATTATTATTATTATTAATGTTATTATAATGGTTATAATTATTGTTATTATTTTCATTATTGTTATTATTTGTATTATTTCTATTTCCATTATTATTATTATTAGAATTAAGTCTTCAAACCCTTATATTATCAACTTTTGCAATATTACTATTAATTCTTATATCTTTAACAAAGTTAGTAATTAGTTAATGTCATTATTATTAATATGTTATTATTATATTTAAAACCTAGTCTTAGAATAAGTTAGTAAGTAATAGTATTTTTGGTAGGAGGGAATCTAATTCTAGTTTTTTTCCTCATATAGGTGAGACTAGTCAAAGCCCTAAGGAGGCGTAGGAGCGTCTCCAAAACTGTTGTCATTTTAGGTAATGGTGTTACTAAGGACTATGTGTGTTGATGTGCATTATATGCTTTGTATGCTATGGATTCTATGTTTATCATTATAATTATTTCATGTGTGGTATGGTGTGGAGTTGAAGTGTGTTTATGTGTTGTTATATGGCATGTGTATTATGTATATGTGATGAAATATTGTGGTATGTGATGATTGGTTTGTGACCCTTTAGACATGCATGTGAGGATGTATAGAAGTGGTATTGTGCAAGAAAAAGGTTGAAAACGAAAAATGGGAAATGTATTGAATAAAGGGCAGTAAGTTAACTAAAGGGGAAATGACACTACCCCAAAAAGTAGTTTTAATAACGGTTATTCTACAGTTTTAATAACGGTTTTCAACCATTATTAAATCTTTAATAACGGTTCATAATCGTTATCAAAAATATAAAAAAACCCGCCAATATGAGCATAAAATGCATGTTTAATAACGGTTTTTGAGAAAAACTGTTGTTAAACAAGAGGGTTTTAATAATGGTTTTGATGAAAACCGTTATTAAAAGGTAGGTTTTAATAACGGTTCTTATGAAAACCATTATTAAAAACTACCTTTTAATAACGGTTTTCATCAGAACCGTAATTAAAACTCCAGTTTTTTTTATTAGTTTTTGCAGTTTTGTTCCTACCCACATACACAGTTGTATGTTCAAATAATTACCAAATCTGCATTGTAAAACAACATCAATTGATAACAAATCTGCAATCACACCATATTTTCAATCAATCCCTTGTTAATACACCGGACATATATACTCAAGAATCAAAATTAGTAGGCATACCACAACTTGGTAGCTCTACACGCCAAAGCAAAATGTTTATAAATCTAGCTTAGAAGACTTAAAGACATAGACAAAATACAAACCTGAACATGCATGTAGAATATATAGATCTCTACCTAATACCGAATGAATGAGTGCACATGCTTGGCCCATTGCTCTCTCACTTCATCAATTTCTTCAACATTGTATTGCTAGCCTTGTACATAATCATCGGTAAAAAACTACAAATCCCAAGTTTTGATTAATATACAGTTAGCACTTACGTCAAGTATCAAACATATATATCATGATTCATTAATGGAAAAATATCGAAAAGAAAACATACATGGCTTGGATCTATGTTGACCGATCTATTTTGGACTATTAGATCCATTGCTCTACATACATAGTATCCACAATCTTTGTCGTTTTGCTGTTGTGGACACTATCAAATAAATTCAATTAGCTATCTAACTATTAGATATTAATTTTAATTAAAATAAAATACGAAATAGTTTCCTTCCTACTTACTATGACAGGCTCGTATTGAACATTCTTTGGGTCTGGGACACCATTCCCACCTCTCCTTTGATACGTTGTCAGTAGTGCCCTAATAAATAGAGTTGGATACACAATATTGTACCTCAAATAATGAAAGCTAGCTAGGCGAATATATGTATAAATAAGCTAATGAAGTAAGAAGTGAAAAGTATACTAACATGTCGATAAATTCCTTCCCACCACAACGAGCGACTTCAAAAGGCACGTCATAGGTTCGAAGGGAATCAAACACATAGACTTTATTAAGATCAGGCCGGATGGCGTACAAAACCCAATGTTCAGTTGCGAGGTGAGGAATGAGATAGAGCTTGTTGTGTCCCTCAATCAAAATGCGATTCGCTAAATAGTTTATGTGCCTACCCTCTCTTATTGTACTACCGTCAGCTATGTAGTATGGGCACACAAACACAATAGAGGACAGCATTCCCTCCATCGCAGCTCGAGTAGCTACCAACCTATGGACAACAAAAACAATGCATATTTGTTAATAAATAATAACTCATATAAGAGGTCATAAAAATTCCAATTGTATAAGTTAAGAGTACTAAAATCTCAAAATGAAATAATACTTACGTGACATAGATGGCGACACTTATGGTTGACATCCATTCTTGATTATAAATGTCGCTTATGTCAACCGTCGATACCATGTAAGTAGCATCGTCCCTCCCGACATACTCAGGACGACAATAAATGAAAATATAATTATCCTTAAGGTAGTTTTGGGCATAAAAATATAATATAGCTAATGCTGGTGGAGGTTGGCTTTGCTGATCTGAAGAAGGAATCTTTTGTGGGGCAACTAATTTTTCAGATTTAGCTCTCTTTCCTTTAGGAGCTCCCTATTTTGTGTTGCTCGTTCTGCTAGTACCTTTCTTGGTTTGACTAGCAGAAGAAGTCTTCTTTTTTTATTCCTTTTTTGATTCTTTAATTGATAATATTAAACAAAATATATATTGAGCATATAAATATATATATATGAAAAAGGTATATATAGTGTAACTACTAAACAAGGTCTAATGAAGATGTCAAATGTCAATACCTCTTCAGTAGTGAGACGTATTTGATCCGCAGGCCAAGCCACGAAGCTTCCATGAGCATCTAGTACTATGGTTGCCTCATCGCCCTCTTTATAACAAGGTAAGTGTGCATTGCCAATGATTGGAGTGTCAATACTCACTGGCCTTGTATTTAGGGCTAAATTGTACCCGTGGATTATCTGCGTTTCAGTACTGTGACTGATGCGGACCCTTCCTTTCGCTAAAATTTTTGAAAGGTCATTCACTAATAAGTCACATTTATGCAAACCCTAAAAAAAAATATTACACATTATTAATAATTTATTACACCGAATACATTTAATAACAACTCATAGTTTGTAATGCTTACCTCGGGAAGAGTAGAAAGAAATGCATCAGCTTCACAACTATCTCTGACGCTATTTACATTAGGTATGTGAAGCTGATCATGGTCTACTGAATCGGATGGCTTATACCCTTGAGATTTAATAAATGACAACTCTTGCTCCATTGTTGCCATCCGTTCAAATGCCATGTTCAATTTTTGGGTGAGGATGTCAACTTGCTCATTAGTGCTACGAGAACCACGAGATCGACCACATATGCTCGTTCTCGTAACACCCAATCCAATGCCCCTGTGTCTTCCAGGGTGTTCTACAATTCCTGTAGCCTGGGCCACAATGCTATATTGGTCCACCTCCTCACCTTCTGACGTTTCAAGTTTGTCCTGTAAATTTAACTTATAAGAATAAGCATAATATAATAGTTTTCTAAAAGAAAAGTAAGTAGGGTTCTAGATATCTACAAACTTGCAATTTTTTTAGCTGCAACATCAACATAATCATTAATATATCCATCTCTTGTTGCTCTAACCTTCTTCCATAATGTACCAATATTGATGGACGAGGTACATGGGTCCAAGTCTTGGGCTAGGAGCTACAAATCAAAAAATATTCTTAATTAAGAATATTATTATAAAATTAAACATTTACATGCAAATAGATAATCACAAAATGCATACCAACTCCTCTTCAAGGCCCGCATAGCCTTTGCGAGCCATATTATGCCGGTATTTATTTTGCTTGGCAATCTTTTTATTTTGGGTACTTTTTTCCTATGTGACAAGCCAAAACATAATGACATGGTTATTTCAATATTAAGCATAATACTAGGATTGATACAAAAAGTTTAATTGTTATCTAACAAGTACCTTAAAATCCACCGTAAGACGATAAGCAATGAATTGGTTCCAACTTTCTTGATCGATGAAACCGTATCATTTGGGTGGGTTCTGTCGTACAGAACCATCCTTCTTTCTATACATTTTTCTATGAGCTAAATATGACCTAAAGGTTCTTAGATGCTCCCCACAATGTCTAAGAAGCCATTTCTTCCTACTCTCTGGGACATTGAACACTCTCTGCAAAATAAGACATGTAGATGTATACCGATGTTAATGTAATAAAATTAATAACATTTGACATACAAAAATGATTACATAAAATAGCATATTTATTGTGATTTCCTGCCAAATATGCTCCTTATGACCCAGTGGAACCTGCTTCAAATTATTATAGGAGATAGGAACACGGTTACGGGTCACAAGTGAAATGTAGGTCAAGAACATATCTGCGTAAGGGCCGATGGGAAGATTGTAAGTATTCCATCCCAACTCGACTACTTCTCCTCTATTCCTCATGTCTATGATAATTCTCATAATTGTAGGTCCTCTCTTCACTTCTTCATCACTGCTATCCATATCAATGTTTTTGTTGGCCATATCTCTACAATAAATAAATAAATAAATTATGTTAGAATGTTATGTATTGAGCACAATAATGTACCATTATATTATCGATACGAATCATGCTTAAAAAGAATTAATCTCAAATGTATCATGCTATTCTATATATATATATATATATATACGAATCATGATAACACGTTTCCAAAAAGATATTAATACTAACCCTAACCCTAACCCTAACCCTAATTAACCATAATTAACCATAATAAACGATAAACCCTAACCCTAACCCTAGCTAATTAACCATAATTTATTATAATAAAACCTAACCCTAAACCACAAAAAAAAAACCTAATCCCTAAACCTAGCTAAATGTAATTAAAGCATTATATATAAATCATATTATTATTATTATTATTATTATTATTATTATTATCATACACAATTATTTCTCTCTATTTAATTATTCAATTTTATATATTCCTTATTCTATATATCTATTTAATCCTCATCAAATAGCAATCATTAACATATTCATATGTAAAATATATTTGCATTTCATTATATGACATTTCCTATATCTTATTGCTAGTCTCCTATACTTATTAATGAAAATGTGTGTGTGTGTGTGTGTGTGTGTGTGTGTATATATATAGTTTTATGAGTGAAAATGTATATAATTCTACACTCACATTCATATTATATATATATATGTAAAGGTCTCGGCCAACACATGCATTTGTTAATATATAACAATAACGCAACAAATTCAACAACAAACAGCAAAATTTTCAGCCAATACATTCAACAACACATTTTCGAACGACAAACCACAATCTTTCAATAACACACAAACGAAACCCTGTAGCAACATGCATGCATTTATATATATATACATATATAAGTAGATAAAAAGTTACGAGAGGAAGAAAAAACACATACATAAAGTGAGCTAGCTACAAACACGACGGTGAGAATGTTGAGAGAGGCAAGGGCTTCAAATACGACGGAGGATGAAGGTGCAAGTGCTAGCTAGCTTCAGAACAATGATAACACGCACATGTAGAGCCGACAATGGCAGAGGCGTGGTGGAGAGTTGGCGGTGCGAGGGTTTCCTTTACTTGAGAGGAGCCGGTGTGGTGGTGCGAGGGTTTGCAAGGATAAGGAGAGCAAGAGAACGAAGGTGTAGAGAGTCTGAAAATTTTGGCACGAAACAGAACTGAGCGAAATATAAGTTTGATTTTGGGGTTTTAATAACGGTTCCTGAGAGAACCGTTATTAAAACATCTTTTAATAACGGTTCTTCCAGGAACCGTTATTAAAAGCTTCTGACTTTTGACAACGGTTCTAATATGAACCGTTATTAAATCTTCTTTTAATAACGGTTTACCTGAAACCGTTATTAAAACATCCGTCCAAATTATAATGTTGCCCTTTTAATAACGGTTTTTAACTAGAACCATTATCAAAACTCTCCCGCCCATTAATTTTCACGCGTTTGACAACGGTTGTCGAACTACCGTTATTAATGTCCCGTTATTATTTCCCATTTTCCTAGTAGTGTGAGTCGACCATGGGATCTGAGTTGACCAAAGTATTTTAATGATCTATGAGTGGAAAATAAAATGGAAAATTTTAGGGTTTTGTGTGGGAGAATCTAATCTATGGTATTATATGGGAGAATCTAATCTAGGGTTTTGCATAGCAGATTTTATGGTGTTGTATGGGAGAATCTAAATTAGGGTTTGGTATGGATGGACTTAGGGTTTTGCATGGCTAATTCTATGGTGTTGTATGGTTTAAATCTAGGTATTGGTGTGAATAAATCTAGGTTTTGCATGGAGGAATCTAGAGTTTTGTATGGTGGAATCTAGGGTTTTGCATGGATGGATGTATGGTTTGCATGGTTGAATCTAGAGTTTCATGTGGGAGTTTTAGTGTTTTGCATGAAAAGTATGAAAGGTTGTAGAGGATGTATAAAGTCTGCATGGGAGTGAAATTTATGTATGGAACATTGTTTTTGGATTTGAGGAAGGTAATGTAAGTGTTTTTTGGGTGTTTGAACACTTTGGATGAAAAATAGTACGTGGAACAATATAAGGGTACATAGGAGTCCGAGCTAGGGTTTTGTGTCGACAATTAGGGTTTGGTGTAGCTACTTAGGATTTTTTGTGGTAGTGCGTGTACTTGGTGATTAAAGTGTAATGATGAGGGTGGAATCTATGAGTTGTGATGTATGGAGTATTTATAATAATTTAGATTGTGTGAGGTGGAGTAGCATAGGCCACCTAGGCCTAAATTAGGGTTTATGTTGAAAAACCCTAGAGTAAGAAAATAAGGGGACTTAAAGGTGTGTAGCAGTGGACCTTGACCCACATATTTCAGTGTTGGAGTTCTAGTGTGAGTTGAGTATAGACGAAAGGTTGTTGAGCGAGATAGGGGGTGCAGGGTTCTCATGATATGATACAGGTTAGTTGGAGGATAAGTGTAGGGGGAGTGAATCATGCATTTCTAGGGTAATGTTTCTGAATAAGACACCATAATATATTAATCATTTAAAGTGGAAGATTGTTGAGCTGGGCCGAGACCGATCCACCGGCAAATAATAGTGGTTAGGGCATGATGTCCTATATGTGACTGGTGCACCGACGACTAATAGTGGTCAGGATTTGTACCTATGCGTTTCCGGTCCACCGACTATAATAGTGGGGGATTCTGTGCTCAACAAAACTGAACATATTTGTGCTAAGACATGTGAAAGAAACTAAGTACTTACAGTGGAAGACCATGAAAGTGGGGGCTAGACTGGTCCACCGTCGAGTAATAGTGGTTAGGAGCTTTATGCCCTATGTGTTTCCGGTCCACTGGCAATAATAGTGGCCAGGAGCTATGTGCCCTGTATGTATCCAATCCATCGGCTATAATAGTGGGGTTCCCATACTCGCATGGATTTGATAAAAAAACATGGTGTGAATTGATTTACAATTAGAGATTAATTAAGTAATTAATCTCGATTATAAATGGGCCTTTATGTATCTACCCGAATGATTGTATGATATTATGCTATCATGATGGACTATGTGCTTTTTTTTTTCATTTTCTTGCATGGTTTATGTGATTTTATGTGTTGGCCTTAGTGCATGGTTACCTTGCACAGTACATAGCGTATTGATCACCCTTTTCATGTGTGCTGCTCATTCCCACAAGTAGTAGGACCATTTGACTTTGTGCAGGTGGGAGAGACATCAGGCGGGGCTGAGTGTTGAGCTTGTGGTTGGCTTGAATTTCAAGAGTGTCGTGGTCTTTTTCACTCTTCTCGTTATTTTATTTCCCTTATGTTATTCTCTTTGTATCAGATTTACCCTTTTTGATTTATTACTTTGGGTTCAGTATTTCAGATGAACCTTTTAACAGTTGTACGATTATTTCTCTTTTTGGTTATGAATTATAATTCTTTTATGCGTACTCTGATTTTTAAATGTTATACACTCTTTATTTAACTATTAATTAAAGTTTAACAAAAAAATTCTTTTAGCCTTAGCAATTGGTACTGGAACGGTCGGTGTGAACCGTTTTGGTACCAAGTGTGGTGGTAACATCCCTAGAGTTCACTAGTTTTAATTTAATTACTTCCATTTTTTTTAAAAAAATCAGTGACTTTTGGGGTGTTACAAGTAGCTAGTCCACCATTTAGAATAGTGGACAAGATTGTGTTGCCTGAGAACTGTACCTTATTTATTGGTCCACCAGTGATAATAGCAGGCTCCTAAACTCAAGTAATAAAACCCTTGGATAATAATAACCTATGGAAATATACTAATTACTTAGAGTAATAGACCATGTGGGTTAGGATAGGTTGTACCTTGTTACCAATCCATTGGTGAAAATAGTAACTAGGAGCATTCTGCTCGGATGTTGTGCCTTGTTACCGGTCCACCAGTGAGAATAGTGTCTAAGAGTGTTCTTCCCTAGGATTGTACCTTGTTTACTAGTCCATTGATGAGAATAGTGGGGTCCCTGAATGGATGTGGATATAAAATTCATGAGTTAACTAAGTACCACACTAATATCATGAGTCTAAATAATAATAAATGAATTGATATGATCTATTTATGTGTATGGAATTCTTGGTGTGGTGTTATTAAGAAGTTGTGGGTTGATTAAGTGAGTTTTGCATCTTGCTAAGAATGATATGGTTTTCTAATTTTACTATAAAGAGCATCACTTGGATGTTCGAATAGTAAGTTTTGATTATTTCTAAGTGAATGAGTGTTGGTGACATATGATCTTAATACATGTGGCTAGGGCTATAAATGAGTTGAGCTAGCTCGATTTGGCTCATTCATTTACTTAAATGAGTCAAGCCTAAGCCTCACTTTTGGGCTCATTTAAATGAGTTGAGCTCGAGCTTGAAAAGTGAGTCTTAGTTCATTTTTTAGCTTTAGATCATGAGCTCTGCTCGGCTCTACTCATTAAAATCTTGGCTCAGTTCATTCATTTAGTTAAATGAACCAAGTTCGAGCTTTATTTTAGTCTTGTTTAGTTAAACGAGTCGAGTATGAGCCTAGGGGTGTTCGGCTAGGATCGACTCGTTTATAGCCCTACATGTGGCTATATGAATGATTATCACATTTCATTTAATATATCCAGAATTTAATGTTCATGGGATTGTTGTGATGCATCTGATTCATTGCATGTGGGCCCTACATATTAGTGTTGCATAATGGGTTACTAAGTACCATTATACTTAAGGGTTCATTTCTTCGGCCCTTACTTATTTAATGAGTACTAGCTTTTACAAGTTAGCTAGCAAGCTCATTTCATTATTATTCCTTTGGTTCAAAGCATAGAGTTATCTGAGATTCTGATTTGTGATTTGTGATTTGAATAAGGAGTTTTCCATTCTTTTCCCCTTATAATATTTATATTTCCCTTCCACTGACATTCTTTTTGTAACCACATTTAGTGGGTTTTATTTGGAAGGTTAGTTAACCTTCCTAACTATTATGCTACTTTGATTTATAATTATATTCTTAAAATCTAAGTAAAGTTGGCCTTAGCACTTGGTATCGATATGGTAGAGGAAAATAGTCTGGTACTAAGTGTGGTGGTAGCACCACAAAATTTATCATCTTAGCTTCCGCTGAAAACTTCTAAAAATGAAATTTTTTAGTAGTAAATTTTGGGGGTGTTGCCAACAAATTAGTATGTTATGTACTAAGTAAGCTAAGTTACCTCCATAAGGAGAGTTATGATGTATGCAATCCTAAGGTAAGATAAAGATATCATAAAAAACACCGAATCATGATCAAATAATGCAGATAAGTTTACATGCTCTACCATGATCATAGAATACACTAGGATTTCATAACATGCCAAACTTAGACAATTCATAGTTTTTCAAGCTTACTTTTTATCATGCTGTCATAGGCACTCCAAATTAAACCCCAAACACTTAAACAAGTAGTAATTAGTGAGTAGGAGTAGATCCCATGAAGACTGTACTTCAATTTCTAAATTTCTATTACCATATAAATTCCCCCAGTTGTTAATTAATAAAAAATTATTACTAATAATGAAAAGAAGAAAGTAAAAATTAATAAAATAAATGAATAACAATAATGGGATAACAGGGGTCAAAGGACATATTCAACATAAGGATAACAACTGATCATTGACTAAAATGGTTATTTATTATTTCTAATGTTAGCATATAGAAGCCCACACACATCTGCTTCTTAGTATCCCATTGTCCAAATAAACTAAGGTTTTCTTATTATTTATTGTCTATCAAGTAATAACCAAGGATAAAGTCTCTAGATTTAATAAATGGAAACATTAGTGATTAGGAAGTATCTAAACAGAACCATAATTATAGTCTGCTTGAATTATGTAATTCTAAAGATTAGTAAACATAAATTAAATCAATAATATATTTGCCACTTATGTACACATATGCTAACAATTATGAATTAGCAATACTATCTGAGGATCCAATTAATACTAAAATTAATTGGGTGGCCAATATAGATAATAAAGTCCTAATCTTAGATTTATGATCACTAAACTTGATTTATTAATCTAGCAAAAAATACACATAGCTATTAAGTCCAATTCACATCTCAGGACTAATTATCCCATAACCTTCAATTATCCACCTATCCCATAATAAACTATCCTAGAATATTAATGAAACCAGAAAATGTAGAATCTAAACACAAAAAAAATAATAATAACTTTAATAAGCATAGAGAAACAAAATAACAAATGTTAAATTAAACTACACAAAATCACAAACTCAATTGAATAAACAAAGAATGAGAATATCGTTAAACATAATAATTAGTATGACATGAATAAATGAAACAAATGAATGAAAGAACTTAGGAGATTGTAGAACTACAAACAAAGTATGATCTTTAATCCTTCAATTACATCAATTAACTAAATAGATCTAAGAAAAGAATCCTAATAGTTTAGAAATAATGAAAAATGAAGTTTATGTTCTAATGGTAGTGCTCTTCAATCCTCTATTAGACTGAATACATGTTGCATATACAGACAAAAGGATAAAAAATTAGATCCAAAATATGTTCAAAATATGATCAGTATTCATAAATGTGGGGAACCCGTATTTTTTCTCTAATACAATATATGTGGCTTAAATAAGTGGAGCATATGGGAGGAGAAGCATGGAAATATGACTCGTATTTTAGAAAATTTAGGGGGCTATGTATTTCCTCTCTATTGATTGTTTTGACTTGATTATTCTTCACATGACTTATCTTATAGGATCTTATATGATTGTACGTCCAAATTTCCATAACTCTTAGCTTGATTCTTATATTGTGCTTTTTTTCCTTATTTGTTAACCCAAATAATAATAATTTCATCTTTTCCTACAAAACTAGACCAATAAAGAAAACTTGAAGAAAAGGGTAAAATTATCATAATGACTAGGTCAAGATACATCAAATAACTCCATAAAATATGAGCCAATCAAATACCCCCATGCTTAAACCATTTCTTACACTTAGGAAATGTAGCTATAAAAAGTATGAGGTGTTTAAAATATCAAGTGATGTATGAACCGCCTTCCATTAGTCAAAAAGAGACATCAATAATTGACATACAAAATGCACATGTTTCATTATGATTTAAAATAATGTAAAGTAAACATATAGAAAATAATTTTTAACTCAATTGAGGTTACATACATCACAACCAAGTTACCATTCGAATCTAATTTTTAAGTTATGAATTTGAACAAATATGAAGAATTAGGTCAATATATTCTCACTTTAAGAATGTGGAAACACTCTACTCTCATTTGTCTTGGATCTGTATTTACTTTAAAAAAATTCTACCTATGGTAATGATTGACCATAGGCTTGTCACTCTTCTCTATTCACCAGTGCTAATAAATCAATGCATGCAAAAATTAATAGGTCTTTTATTTGGTTGTAACAAAGCTTGGGTCAAAGGTAGGACAAAGTATAGGATTATGGTACAGTGTCTATCACTAGTGAAGCATCCAACTTCCATAATACAACTCTGTAAGATTCTCAACTTCATATATTTTTCAATGAACTTTATACCTCCAATAATCACCTCATATACTAAAACATCTATTCAAATGCTAATTATTACTATTTTAGCCATGTTTTACCGAGTAGGTATTTTTTATATTTCATCCTACCCACCACAAGGGTTCAATGATTGATAACTCACCCTTTGTTATCCACTTTGGTACCTCAAGTATTTTTAGTTTATTTTTTAAATTTTTAAAAATTAATTCACTACTCACCAAACAACACTAACACACCCCCATGCTTAGAGTATCAACCACATCAATAGCTCATTACCAAATTGTGCTCCACTAGCCATAGACTAAGGAATGAGATATAATGCAGATAATTAGCTATATATGTAAGTTAAATATGAAGAAAACAAGCTTAAACGCTCAAAAGGGTTATGCAAAGTAAATTTGTGATAGGTAGGATATTTGGCTAGGTAGTTAACTAGAAGAAAATCGTGCCTCTATCATCTTATTATATGCAACAATTTCATGTAGCCTTGAAGACAATAATGACAAGTTCTATTTCCATAGACCACGATAAAATAACACGTAGGAATGAAAAGTATATTAGATAAAAATTATATCCATCAATAAGCCTCAAAGGCTCACTTTTTTTTTATTAGGCATAATCTCCTATTCATTCCATGGTGACTATAAAATTTTCATGTTCAAGTTCTTTGGTAATGAGATGAAACCAAAAACTTAATTTTTTTTTCTTCTTCTTTTCTAGAAGCATGTTGTGAAAGGAAATTTATTCCCAATGACTTATGCACATGAAGGCTATCGATTAGAGATATCTCTATTATCTATTCTCAAGTTGTCATCTATAATTTTTTTTATTCCTTTATTTTTTTATATATATAAAAGAATGTCAGTAAATGAATAAAAAATAAAATTCAAAGCACACTCAAAAGGAATAAAATGAAAATAACATAATTAATAGAATAAAATGATAAAAATTGATAAAAATAAATAAAATAAAGAAAGTAGCCCCCTAATTATAATAGGCATTGTCCTTAATGACTTAACCATAGAAATATATAGTTGGGGAAAAAAGGTAGGGCTCACTCGGTGGTTGGAGTGAAATTACTACTAGAGCTAAACTACAGGTCATACATGGCTTGTAGCATTTGGTGCATTTAGCTTTGGGTTGCTTCCATTCCATCCAAGTGCTCATTTACTGAGTGAAATTCCTCATCTACATAATCTCGATATCAATGCCACAAAGGATCAGAATGTGAAGAGCTATCTTCTAATGGGGTTACTCCCATAGTGGACTATATTCTAAGAAAGGTGGGTATGGAGGTGATGGAAAAGCCACCCTTATCACCATCTTCCATCATCCCTCACCCCTTTCTCCCCCTCATTCTGCCTAACTTGCATACACAAGGACACCTCCCCTACCATTTCTCATTCTCACGAAACATAAATATACAACCATCACCATCCCTTGCTACACCCACTGTAATTTTATCACAACATACAACCATCACCTCCTTGCCACCCCTCATGACCTACACCATTCCCCTACATTGATTGCTCGTAGACCTCCTCTACCATTTTCTTCCCCATTCACATGCCCTATATACACACTCTACTTCCTTCTACTTGTGTTTGTGCCATTTCTTACCCACACTTTATCTAAAAATCAACTACACAAGCCCCTCTCTTCCTTCATCCTTCTTCCTTATTCTTTTAATCCTCATCTCTACCATGTTTTTCCTGCTTCATCATAATTTCCAACACCAGGCATCACCACACACCACTTAATGCTAGTGGACTGACCACCTAAGGCCATCCCATCCTTCCCCATTACCGTATACCACCACCCCTTTTACCCTCTTATTCCTCGCATCTATCATATTTTTATAAAACACACGGCCTATGCATGGCCCCAAGAAAGGCAATGCAACACTAAAATTTCTTATCACACCCCCATGTAACCCTTCACACAGTCTCCACATGATCCTATCACACATTCTTGTACATCTATTCAACTTAATCCATTCTACCAAATGATCAAACATGTCCATGCCACTTTGTACTACCTAGATATGCATGATCATTACTCTCATTTTGGTTGTACGCTCCATGCAGCATGCTTGTGCAACTACCCATTTTAACTATGCGCCCCTATTTTCACCCCCAAACTTTATCTAAACACCACTAAAATTTTAGCACAACTCCACCACGCATTCCACCACACATCCACACATATCAAGCTTCCATTTGATTAAGGTTATTTCCATTATACCCTCTTTACCTAAATTTCTCTTTTAATTATACTCTTCCATCCTGATCATGTACTTTATTATTTTTCGTAGGTGGTATTCCGATGATCTCAAAAGAGGAGGTCTAGGATTTACATCCTTAGAGCCTACTATCCTAGTTAGTAATGATACTAATAGATGTTTAAGGATTTTTGTGTTAATAACTTGCATAGATATGTATATTTTTCATGATATTATTGCTATATTATATGATGTATGTTGGTGATGATATGTTGTGATAATATGGAGTATATATTTTAAAAAAAATGAGAATGGGTAAGAGGTATGTATATGATTTTGGTATGCCAATGACATATTTGTGGGAAATATATTGTATGGCATGAATTATAGGGAAAATAAGCCATGATAAGTGGAATATTTATATTTAAGAAGTATGATCATAAATGTTGGATTTGGGAAAAATAATTATTATGGAAGATACAAGATTTAATAAAATAAAGACTATTGGTTATCCTTAAGGGTATTTTGTTCATTATGGGTTAATACAGATATTTTGGTATTGTAATGTGTTAGGTGGATTAGAATATAGTAATGATCCCTTAGAAGTGTTTAGAAGTATCATTGTTTATCTTGGGTTCTTCAAAATGAAATAAGGGTCTAATTAGGGCCTAGTAACCTTAAATGATAATATTGTTATTCCATGTATAAAAATTTAGAGGTTATACTAATTCTGGATATACGCTAATAAGGCCTAATAAGGATGTATATGTTACTTGATAATCATATGAGTCTTATGGGAAGAATTATGAGTACTTATGAAATTAGGGTTTCAGTAATTCTAGAAATAGTACTTTAGATAAGATTATCAATGTATGTCGAAAACACTAAGAATTGTGGGTATAATAACAATGATGATATTCGAGAATGATATATTATAATTTCTAGATGAGTAATTAATATTGGGAGAATGAATGCAAGGAGTGTGTAATTAGGGTTGAAGAGATTAAGGACCTTAACCTACATGACATGTTTATCTACTTCAATGAGTTTGATGCTAGTGAATCAATCATGAATAAGATACTAATCAAGTAAAGTGAAAGTGCACGTGAGTAGGGCTAAGGTGATATTTTAATACATCAGTTCCATCAGAAATAATATTGGCTTAGGAGCTTTTTGCACTATAAAGATGTTGTTTTTAATATCCATTCCATCGGAGATAATAGTGGGTCAAGAGCATTTTGCCATGAGAAGGCATTTCAATCCATTCCATTGGATTAAGAATCACGGGGCCCCTATTCATCATAAAATGAACATATAATAGTATAACTTATGGAAAAGACACTAATGATTTAAAGTGAAAGAGTATGTGAGTCGGGACCAAGGTGTTGTTTTTATATCGATTTCATTAGAGATAATAGTGGCTTAGGAACGTTTTGCCTCGAGAAGGTGATGTTTTCAGGTCCATTCTACAAGATGATAATAGTAGCTCAGGTATATTATCCCTAAGAAGGTGCTTCAGATTGTTCCACTAGTTTAGGAGTAGTAGGGTTCCTATACTCAATGCATATAAAAGAACGAAAATGGTTATATCTAATAAAGGGGCTTGGATCATTATTTATCTTATGAGATGTTTCATTTACTTAAATGTGTACTTATCACCTATTATGAATGCATGTGTTATTTGTAACCTTGTTTTGTTAGTATTATTCCCTTACTCAATATATAGCGTACTAACCACTCTTTTTATTGGTGCTGCTCATTTCCACAAGTAGGAGACCCTAATTCTTACATGTAAGTAGATCCCCTAGATGACTATGTTGATTATGATGCACTATGTAAGGATGAGTGATCTTATGTGAACTTGGTGTTTTAGGAAAGAGTAATGTTATCCAGTAGAGGTGTTTATTCGGATACCATTTTCGACTCTTTACTACCATAGAAAGGGGTTTTAATAATAGTTACTTTCTAATTTTAATAACGGTTATGAACCATTATTGAATCACTCATTATTAAATTTTTAATAACTGTTCATAACCGTCATAAAAAATATATAAAAATTTACAAATATTGGGGTAAATTTGGTATTTAATAACGGTTTTAATAAAAAAACTATTATTAAAACTAGATTTTAATAATGGCTTGTAAGTCACAACCATTGTTAAAAATAATGTTTTAATAACGATTAATCAAAAACTATTATTAAAATGTCAACCAATTAGGGTTTAAATCATTGATTATGCATTTATTAAACCCTCATATACCATTTAAATAAGCATAAAATGCACCTTTTAATAACAATTTTGAGTTAAAATTATTGTTAAAACTCTATCAATTTAGGGCTTTTATTATTTATTACAGATTTATTAAACCCTAATCGAGATTAAATGACTACTTTTGATAACAATTTGTAAGTATAACTGTTATTAAAAGTGGGTTGTAATAACGGTTCTTACTTAAAACCTTTATTAAAAATTTTATAATATTAGTTAAGGAAGAATCGTTATTGAAACTTGTCTATTTTTTATTTTATATTCTTGCTATTTTGTTCCAACCTATATACACAGTTGTATGTTTAAATATTTATCAAATCTGCAATGTAAAACAATATCAATTGATATATATATATATATATATATATATATATGCATGTCTTCCTCCCAAATGATACTATATATTTTCAACCAATCTATAATTAGTATACCTCTGTACTGGGAAAACCTAAGAATCATAATTAGTAGGCATACCACAGTTTGGTAGCTATACACTTTAATGTTAAAAGTTCAAAGATCATAACCTAGATGAGCAAAACACATAGATGAAATACAAACCTGAACATGCTTGTAGAATGTAGATCCCTAATACCAAATATATGAGCGCACATGCTTGGCCTATTGGTATCTAACTTCATTAATTTCATCGTGATTGTGTTTCTAGAATCGTGTATAACTATCGATGAAAAACTACAAATTCACAAGTTTCCATTATTCAGTTAGTACTTAGGTCAAGTACAAAATATATATGTCATGATTCATTTATGAAAAAACAAACATACATGGCTTAGATCTATGTTGACCAATCTATTTTGGACTATCAAATCCATTACTCTACATATATAGTATCCATAATCATTGCCGTTCTACTATTGTGGACACTCTCAAATGAATTCAGTTTGCTCTCTTACTATTAGATATTAATTCAAATTAAAATAAAATGCAAAATAGTTGACTTATTGCTTACCATTTAAGGATTATATTCAAGAATCTTTGGGTTTGGGACACCATTCCCACCTCTCCTCTAATATGACGTCTGTAGTGTCCTAATAAATAGAGTTGGATACACAATACTATAAATATATATACCTAAAATAATTAAAGTAGAATATATGCATAAATAAGCTAATGAAGTAAGAAGAAAAATGTATACGATTATGTCAACACATTCTTTCTCACAATGACGAGCAACTTTAAAAGGCATTTCATATGTTCAAAGCGAATCAAATACA
The DNA here is from genome assembly GCA_030549775.1 of Tamarix chinensis. Taxonomy (NCBI): domain Eukaryota; kingdom Viridiplantae; phylum Streptophyta; class Magnoliopsida; order Caryophyllales; family Tamaricaceae; genus Tamarix; species Tamarix chinensis. The sequence continues at coordinate 69,433,352 of CM060181.1, forward strand.
TAAACTTTATTAAGATTAGGTCGGATGGCATACAAAACCCAATGTTTATTTTCCATGTGAGGAATGAGATAATTATTTATGACACCAAATACATTTAATAATAATTCTTAGTAAATGATAGCTCTTGATACATTTTTGTCATCCATTCAAATGCCATGTTTAATTTCTCGGTGAGGATAACCACTTGTTCATGAGTGCTATGAGAACCATGAGACTGGCCACAGATGCACATTCTTGTAACACCTAATCCAAGACCCCTATGTATTTTGGGGTGTTCTACAATTCTTGTAGTCTGGGACACAATGTTATATTGGTACACCCCCTTTGTGGAATCTAACATTTCAAGTTTTTCCTATAATATATGTAATATATTTAAATTTAACTTATAGGAATATGAATAATATAATAGTTTTCTAAATAAAAACTAAGTAGGGCTCAGGATATCTACAAACTTACAATTTTTTTGGCAGAAACATCTACATCTTCATTATGATATCCATCTTTTGTTGCTCTAGCACTATAATGTACCAATATTGATGGACGAAGTTCATAGATCCATATCCTAGGCTATGAGCTGTAAATCAAAAATTCATCTTACATTAAAAATATTATTATAACATTAGACTTTTATATGTAAATAGATAAATTAAGATCTCATACCAACTCCTCTTCGAGGCCTCCATAGCCTTTGTGAGCCATATTATGTGGGTACTTATTCTTAGCAATCTCTTTATTTTTGGCACATTTTCCGTATATTACAAGCCAAAATATAAGAACATGGTTATTTAAATAAAAATAAAATGTTCTTAATAAAAAAATTTAATTGTTATCTAACGAATACCTTAAAATCCTCCAAAAGATGATATGTAATAAATTAGTTCTAAATTTCTTAATCAATGAAACCATATCGTTTAGGTAGGTTCTACCATAGAGAGCCATCCCTGTTTCTATAAATTTTATACTAGCTAAGTATACCCTAAAAGTTCTTAGATGCTCACCACAATGTCTAAGAAGCCATTTCTTCCTAGTCTCTAGAGCATTGAAGACTCTTTGCAAAATATGATATATAGATGTATACTGAAGTTAATGTATTAAAATTAATAACATTTAACATACAAAAGTGATTAAGTAAACAACATATTTACCATGACTTCCTGCCAAATATGCTCCTTGTGATCCTTTGGAACCTATTTCCAATTGTTATAAGAGATAAGAATACAGTTACGTGAGACGAGTGAAATGTACATTAGAAATATGTCTCCATAAGGGCTAATGGGAAGATTGTGAGTCCTTCATCGCACATCAACTTGTTCTCCTCTATTCCACATGTGCATGATGATTCTTATAATACTAGATCCTCTCTTTCCTTCTTCATCACTATTGTCCTTATCAAATTTTTTATTGGTCATATCTCTACAAAAAATAATAAATAAATTATGTTAGAATGTTAAGTACTAACTATAATGTGCCAGTAAATTTTTTTTGATACAATAAATATCTAATGAGGAAGGTTGAAATATGCATTAAAAAAAACACACATCATCTATTACAATATTATTAACCTCAATGCCTTATTTTCCTTCTATTTTTTTCCTTTTTTTTTATTTGGACAATCCCAAACACTTTCGTCAACCTTTTGAGTCATCTCCTCTAATGAATGTCCCTTATAGTTCTCAAATGATGATCCACTACTTTCCCTCCTAACTTTCTCATTATCATATTTAGACTCTGTCTCACCATACCATATCCAACAAGTGTGACTTGTATCAATTCCATACACCGACAAATGATCACTCAAATCATCAGTGTTACCATGATGAATATAAGCATAGTTCAAACAAAGACATACTATTCTACTAGATTCCTGAGCATTTTCAACTGCAAACTTGATAAAAAACTCCAGTCCTTCATTATATTCTCTAGACAAATGATTTACATAAAACCATTTTTGAGAAATATTTTTTCAATCTAGATGTGTATTAAGCATAATATGACTTTCAATAAGGTAATTATGGCACATATAGGGAAAAATCTCTAACCCTAGAACATTCGAATAATAATTATTGTATTCTAACCCTAATTGTGCATATATGTTTTTATGCTTTTTGTATCAACCCTAACTTCCATGCAATGATAATCATGGAGTACTTAGCATGGCATTTATATCCTCACTTGACAAGCATAAAACCCTTGAAGTACCCTATACATGCATGCGTAAGCCATACAACACATTACTCATGCATATACATCGCTTTCGATAATCATGTGTACCATTTATGTAACATGTTATAATTTTATTATGTGTGTCATAATACTTGAAGAATATAAAAAATTAGCATGATTATGGGTCTAAATAATCATAGCATGCTCGCATATAAATTCTATTGCCTTATGAGTTATTAGATTTACCGAAACCCAAGCTTACACAAAAAAAACGTCTTCTTTGAGATCCTCAAATATTACCTAATAAATTGATATCCAATAACACATATTATTATTTAATAAAAAATAAAATTAACTCAAAATTATCAAGAAAAACTAATCGGCTAAAATAAGGCAGCAAGAAACTAACCAAAACTCATGAAACAAGGAAGGAGTAACCGGTAGAAGTTACTGAAAAGGAGAGGAGGGGAAACGGTGGTGTTGTGTGTTGCTAGGGGGTAGGAACGGTAGGAAATTCTAAATCAAGGGTAGGGGATGCAGCAAAGAAAGGTGTAGCAAGGGGGAAGGATTGGCAAGTTTGGCCGAAGCCAAGGGAAAAAGATCGGCAAAAATGATCGAAAAGGGGGTGAGGGTTATGGTGATTTTGTATGCAACTTGGGGGGTTTTTTTGCTAATTTTGCTGCAGCTTGGGGGTGGGGAATGGCAGCTCTTGCTGCAGAAAAGGGAAGGTAGCAATGAAGGAAGTTGGTGGTGGTGTAGAGGGGGTTTGGGTGGGGAGTTTTCAATGGGGTAAAAATGGTGGAAAACAACAACGACGATGGGGTTTTCTTCTTGCTTGTGGGAGCTTAGGTAAAGAGAGAAAGTGTGGGCTGTTTTGGGGGAAATTTACAACACAAGGAGGGTGGGGAAAAAAGCTCTTTCTGTTTTGGGAGAAAGTGAAGGGGTGCAGGGGTTAAGAAGAGCGTGGTGTTTAGGGAAAGGAGGAGCAAAACAAGGGGGAGGGAATTATGCATGGTAGGATATTGGTGTGATAAATGGTTTTACCGGAGAGGAAGGGAAGGGTGATTTTAGTAAATTTAGTATAGGGTATGGGTAAATTATTTAGGTAAAGATTTAGGGTAAAATACCTAGCTAAAAATTATCCGATTACCATAATAGGTTTATTTGATGAAATAGATACCGATTACGTTTCCAACCTAGGTTTAAATTTTAATATGCACCCTCTAGCCTAATTAAATTTTATAACTAATAAGTCGTAATAATATTACCTATATTAACAATATATTTAATATCAAATATCCTTAACTAATTATTAGAACTAATACATATAATTACCAATTATAATTAAGGTTTCTAAAAATGGAGTATTATATGGATGGTCCTTTCAAAGTATTTTGAAAGTTTGGGGAAAGTACTTATGAGCTAGATTTGCTAGATTCATAGAGTGGGGTATCAAGGACATTTAATATTGGAGACATTAACCCTTACCATAGCTATGCAATTTTGAGGGGAAATTCAAATCAATAAGGGAAGAATGATGTAGGAGCAAACACTCAAGACTTGGCATTCATCATTATGGAGCAAATTATTCTTCATTTAGAAAGGATATCCCACAAAGTTGAAGATAAATGGATGGTTACATTGCTAATTATAGATGAAACTTACCATGCAAGCTACTAGGCGTATATGGCGTATGCATGGAATACATGGGCATAGTTAGGTGCATGAGGGAAATAAAAGGCAACTTGGTAGTGCATATTAGTTGGTTTAATTAATTAATTAGTCAAGTTAAAGCTTTTCTAGAGAATAATTAAAGTAGCATAAATATATCTTTTTAAAAATTATATCTTTTAGCTAGTAGAAGCCAATATCTTGTATAAAGTAATCAGTGGCCTTAGCTATATAAGTCATAGAATACAAGTTAAAGAGGACATTGAATGGAATTAGAATGAAAATTGTAATTATTGCTTATTGAATTCCGTGTGAGTTCTTTGCAATTTTAATAGAATCCATGTGAATGATTAATCTTAAAACCCTTAATATATTCGTCTATGTGAATTAGAGATTAAGTACTATCTTTCTAACCTCCATAATCCACGCCATACCCAGCCATAATCATCGTCCCTAATTCACCAAATTAATTAGTGCCCCAAACCCTAACCCTAATTAGCAAAACCCTAACCCTAATTTGTGAAAACATACCCCTAATTTACGACACCAAACCCTAACCCTAATCCGAACCCAATAAACCTTCTATTTTCAAACCCTAATTGCCGAATCATCATCACCTTTACTTCATCATTGTCGAATCACCTTCGTCATTCATCCTATCATCATCGAATCATCCTCATAACTATCTCTCTACAACTGAATATCTTCATCTATAATTCACCACCTTCGAGTCTTCATCTTCTTAATTCCAACATAATCGAGCCTTAGGTTTACATATTTAATAATTCCATAACCACACACGCATCATAAACTCTCACCAAATCTAAGAGAACCATCAACAGACATAAAGTCTAGCCAAAGCCAAATAAACCACCAATACATAGAGTCTAGTTGGAGCCAAATAAAGAACCTATGTGATCATACCGTTGAGTATTGATACCCCATAGTACATCATCAGTGTTTAGAGTAGGTAAGACATTGGAATTAACTAGGATATTGCCCAATGGTAAGTTTAAAAGTATCGTAAATGCTCGAAGGCAGACTAACCCCTGGTAACTAATCAAGGATCGGACAATCTAGACCCATATACTCCTCGATTATCTTTTACTTTAGTGATTAGTTCTTTATTTACCAATTCATGTACCATACAAGGCCCACATAGCATACCAAAGCAACCATATACACATAATTATTCCAACTTAACCATCGTCACCATTAAAATTGATAAGTATTATTCCCTATGATATACTTAAGTATTTTTTGTTATTTTTGAATTTTTATGATCTCTTATTGGAGTTATCAATTGTTAATAATTATGCATTTTTAATGTCATCCATAGGTTGGTAGCTAGTCATGTTGTAGCAGAGGGAACGTCAATACAATTCTTGGCCTCTTAAGTCTCTCTATCTTTTCTGTTCACAACTAGTTTTATCATTATATAATAGTGAATGTGCATTTTTATTTCTCTCCATGTATATTTCTATTTTTCTAAGATGTCTATTTAGTATAAACATGAATGTGTAGTTTATTTTGTCCAACATGCATATTTCTTTTTATCTTTCAAGCAATGATCATATACAGATAAACGGTACAATAGTGCACAAATTTTATCTTTTCACCTTAAAAGATAGATGAGGTTAGTTTGTGCCCGACCTTTTTGTCTCTCTGAATCTAAATATATATATATATATATATATATATATATATATATAACGGTTGTTTGACTTGGAACGATGCTTGCTTCTCGGGTCAATTGTGCAATCCTGAATGAACAGATACAACCGCAGCATCCATGCTGTTCCCGGATCAAATTTAAGAGAATCTCCATTTACTGTGACATATATATCACCATGCGCATGTTTCATGCTGTAACTGAAATTCATTTTTTAATATTACACCCAGAAAACAGACAGAAAGCCAAGCCGTTAATAATTAAACAATAAGATAGAGATCTTAAACATTGAAGGCCTGCGCTTGCTACATATACATCAGAAAAGTCGACAAAAATCGATGTGCACGCATTTATTGGCATGTATCATGTGTGTGTGTGTGTGTGTGTATGGCCATTAAATATCAAACGGGTCGAAAATCAAATCAGATAAGCGGCCATCAATGAGACTAGTCACTAGTGTGCTCGATCACTATAATTAATAGCTCGAACATGCATATATAAGTGAAATTTTTTTATGGGTACAGCTAAATCAATGAAGCAACTTGCTAGCTGATGCGCACAAACATAGATATATGTTATCATCTATCACACTGGATAATCATACCTATAGCTAAGCTAGCATAAACAGTCAAATCATAATTCATGCATCTGCAGGATGAACTAATCAAACAGGCTGCTGCACATGCTTTCAGTTCAGTATTCGCAGTTAATCGCGCAGCGAAATTATGTAGGCTTGGTTGCCTGCGGCTGGGCTAACGTGTTAGGAACCATTGGTGTATGACCAAGAAACAAAGCAACATGACCCATGAGCTTATCTTTCCTAGAAAAGGTTGTCCCACAGGAACACTGCCACCGCCGGTCACCACAATGCTTCTCATGAGTTTTGAGATCGGACAAAACAGAAAACTGCTTCCTGTTACACCTCTTGCAGACATACATCTTGGGACAATGGCTTCTCTTGTAGTGATTCTTGACGCAAATCATGGATTTTAGGGGCTGAAACTTTGCGTGCTTCTTGTTCCATCTGCAACCTTCTTGCGGACACGAGTATACTTTCCTTGGTACCGACGGAAGTTGATCAATACTAGGACTGCTGTAGACCATATTCGAAGAGCTGCCGTGGTCCTTGTAATAGTAATTATAATTACTACTATTAATATTATGGTTGGCATCCCCCTCAGGTGTTGCTGCAGTAGTAGCAGCACTGTCACTGATAAGACTCTTCATCTTCTTGAGAGGGTTAATTAACGCAGCATTGGACTTATACTCATCTCCGTGTGCTCTCATGTGCATTCTCAAATTAGCATCCCGTTTAAATCCTTTCCCACAAACTCGACAGAAATGAGTATATTTGGCTAATAAATCCTCCGCATCCACCTCAACGATATCGTAGCCATTGTCTCGAAGCATTGATGATGATGATGGTGGCAATCGATGATTTTGAGGCAACAATGAATCTGAACTCCTTGGTGGGCATAGCTTTTCGGCCGGTTGAGTATGTTGTTTCGCGGCACCAGAAGTAGTATCGATAATTAATTTAGAATCATCATCAAACATACTAGCAGACATGCAGTTAGGATAATTATCGTCGTCATTGCCACTACCACCATTACAGTTATGATAGGATGAGGAGGGGATATGATTATGACTATCCGTGTGCCAATAAATGTTTTCATGACCAGTAGTACCTTGATTGAAACTGCTGAGATAAGGCGCTCCTCTATCTCCAGGTGCCGCGACAGCAGCAGTAGCTATGGCTATCATAGTGGCTGCAGTGCAGCCGCTGCTGCTGATCAACTGATGAGACTGACGGGCAGCGTTGTTTTCGGTGGGGGTGGTGATGGTAGCTGCAGTAGGTCCAGTACTTAGGGACATCTGTTGGCAGCTGAACAACATGGAGGAAGCGGTGACAACGATCTCTTGAATCAACATGCCCATATTGCTTGCTAATCCTATTGAGGGGGATGTCAAGAAGCTTGATGATACCGGCTGATTGGGCAGCTGCTGCTGATCACCGTGATTTTCTTGCTGTTGATGATGCTGATGATGATCTGTGTGTGGATGTGAAGTGGTTGGAGACATTAAAAAGTTCAACAAAGACTGAATCTGATGCACCTTGTCCTTGATAACAGACAGGCTGTCGAAAAGGGAGCTCAAGTGGTATTCATGTTGACGACCATGATCAACATCTGTGTGCCCATAATTAACAGATGATAATGATCTGGTTCCCTGCAGCAGGCTGGATATGGTCGGATCTATTTCAGGTGAATCAGTACTAATACCAGTATTACCACCACCACCACCATTCATTTGTAGGCCCAACTGCCACCCAATATTAGGGAAACAAGGATTCGCTCCAGAAATCATTGCCTCAAGTCTTGGAGTATGTTTGGTGTTGTTTATCCGGTTTCGAAAATCGACAGGTTTCATCTGTATATCTTATGTATCATGCTATTTAATCAAGGACATACATTGAAACATACGCTAGTATATATGCCGATAGCTATAATCAGGCCTGCAGGCATTTTCATTAGAAGTCAACCATGAAGCTCGCTATCTTTGTATTTTATCATCCCTCCCCACTTAAGACCTTCCTCAAATGTTACCCAAATCTCATAATATGACAAGATTATTATTCAAATCATAGTTAATTACATTTTTATACTTTCGGAGCACCAAGGCCGGGAAGGATAGCAAGCAAAGACATTTATCATATAAATATAAAAATCTCTAATAAAATGGAAACACGTGACACCTGCCGTCGACTTATCCGACTAGAATAATTGGTGGCCCGGGTTTTCTTTTCCTAGTCTAGTTTTTTCTATATTTACTAGACAGAGAGAGAGAGAGAGAGAGAGACCAAACCCGGAAGAGCATCTTAGAAAACGCAAAAATATTGCTGCTTGTAGTCTGTGCGTAGCGTCATTGCCTACGAATGCGATGAAAGTTTTTGAAAATTTGATTCTTTAATTTAGTAGTATGTTTCCGTAAAGGACCACACATTCTTTTAAGATCACATCACGATACTTCTCTATCCATACTACTAGAATACAAAGAATAATTGAGTCAAGTTTGGACCAAGGAAGGGTTAGGTTAGACTTGCCTCATCTGCCGAAAAAGATTGAAAAAAACGAAGGGGGCTGGCGGGGGGCTTTAGTGACGGGGAAAATTATAGCAATTATAGGACTAGTTGACATTCCCTATGGATTACATCCTGTCGGAGGAATGAACAAGTAAAAGCACAAGCCATACATTATCACTTCAAACTCAAATGATCTATCATATAACTAAGGTTCCACTTTTCATAGCGGAGAGTAAGTCATGTATGAGATCAAATCTGTTGAGTTGTTGCCTTGAATTAGTGTTGCTATGGATTTATCTTTTTATGAAAATAAAGCATAGGAGGATCATGTACCATTGAAGGAGTCTTTTTGCATTGTTTGGTGGTGATACGTGCTTCAAGCAGAAAATACCTGCCGGGTAGGGTTGTTTTGAACAAGCCTCGTGTAGTTTTGTTTTAGAGATGGCAACGGGGTAGATCGGGGACGGGGACCCCATCCCCATCTCCGAAGCCGATAGGGAAAATAATTTCCAAATCCGACCCGATCCCAAATTTTTTTTTATCAGAGATTTCCTAACCCGGTCCCCGCAGGGATCAAATCCTCATATCCGACCTAATCCCCGATCTATTTTCCTTCTCCAATTTATTCTCCGACCTTAAAACTCGACCCGAACCCCAAAACCCTACTCTATACCCGATCCCCGAACTTATCCCTGATCCTCAAACCTTGTTTTTGTATTATACTTTTAATTTATATTTTATAAAAAAATTATTTATATTATATTATATATATATATATAAAAAAATTATTCGGGGCGGGTTCGGGGATGGGGACCCCAACCCGTCTCTGACAAAATCCCCATTAAGAATACCCGAACCCGAACCCAATCCCCGAATTCTTTTTCCGATCCAGAACCCGAACAGGGAATCCCTGACGGGCCCCCGAACCTATGGAGAAAATTGTCATCCATATTTTGTTTACTTGCATACTTTATGGAATACAAAAGTAGAGGAAATAAATATAGGGTGTAACACCCCATTTTTCTCAACTCAAAAATTTTGTTTTCAAAGTATAATGTAGAAGCAAAAATCAAAGACAAAAGATGTTATAGTCAAATCTATTATAAGGAGAGGTGCGAACATTTACCTAGCATATGACAGATACAAAGATGTGTGTGAAAAAATATTAAAAAACAAGAACAATATTGTAAGGTGAAATCGTTCATTACAAATCTTTTCTCTATATTTTTCTCCTATCTAATGTATTTTTAGTACTATCACTTTACTCCCTATCTTGTGATTCAAATGTTGGGACCCAACACAGTCTCAATTGTAAACCTTTTTTGTGGTATCCCTACTATATAGTCTGTGCACTCTATTTCTTGTATTTTGTTTGGTTGGTTGTTCTTATCCCTAGATGTAACACTACCAGAAATAAGGTTTTTAACGACCAACAAATTTCGTCGTTAATGGCCAAATTTTGGTCGCTAAAGCTATTAACGTCCAAAAAATTTGTTGGTCGTCAGTGGTCGTTATTGCTCCCTCGTTAAAGGCTTTAACGACCAACTAAAATTTTGTGGTCGCTAAAGCAATAACGACTACATATTATGTTGGTCGCTAATGTAATAACAACGGAGTATAATTTTGGTCGCTAAAGGTAATAACGACGACGCAAAGTGTTGGTCGCTAAAAGTAATAACGACAACTTATGACGTTGATCGCTAAAAGTAATAGCGACAACGTATGATGTTGGTCGCTAAAAATAATAACGACGAATAAAATACACTGTCGTAAATAATATTAACGACCAATTTTTTTATCGTAATTAAAAAGGTATCACACCAATAACGACTAATTTTTCCGTCAATACTAAAATTCATTCATTATTTGCGACATAATTTATTGGTCGCAAATGGCATAATTATATATTCAATAATATATATAATCAACATTTCAATATTCATCTATAACCCTGCACCTATATGGATATACATATATCCATTTCAATCTTTTGAAGACCTGTATATATATACGTACATATATCCATTTCAATCTTCTCAAGACCTGTACCTGTATGCATGTATTTATATATATATCCATTTTGATCTTCTCAAATCTTGTACCTGCATACATATATATTCATTCTAACATATAGATATAATTTTCTAAATATCTGTTTATAATTAAACATTCAACTAAATATTCATACAAATAATTTGTATCAAATGTCCGGTACAATTTTCGGCTATGATCAAATATAAATATATTACAAAAGAGCTACAATATGTCGTTGCATTACAAAAATATCATGATTAGCAGCTGCTTATGAATTAATCATTCTATCCATCGGATACAATAGACTTGGTAAGTTTATCAAAATAAACTGGATCTGCAACAATAGAAATATACAAATAATAATTAATATAAGTATCAAATAAACAATGAGTAATTTCCTTAACATGCAATTCATGAAATCAGATATAAAAAATGAAATCTCCAAATACAAGGAAAATAATGAAAATGGAAATAAATATGATTCAATAACATCCGAACTTATTAAATGTGTTATACTACGACAACCTAGATCATGCATCATCATGGTGTGTTTCCTTAAGTCTGTTATCAATGATTCAATACCTAATTAATATGGTGTGTTTTGGTCACAAAGTGTATCAGACAATATTTTTTCTATGATTCATGCATTAATTACACCTATACTTCTACAATATATACAAAACTATATTTACTAAAAGTATTTAACGAGGATGCAGGTTATCAATTGTCACACAGTTTTCAAATATATCAGAAGAGTACACTAATTTACTTTAAATTTTTAATTTTTTTCAACAGTTATGGGCATGCATACTAAGCTTTTATTTATTCATCTATTGTTTTCTCTTGAGACCTCAATCTTGTCTGTGCGGCGTTTTTGCTAATTTAATCTATTTAGTACACGAACATCAAAATTTCATACACTAACAGCCTAGCAGCCCTATACCCCCTTACATTCTGAAAATTGTTGCTTGTGCTTAAAGGGCTAATCTAGCTAACTTAGGCTATCATTTAAATCATCTAAACTAAGTTTATGGGGTAGCTTGCTTGTTATAATCGAGTTTTGAACATTATTTTTCCCGCTAGCGAGTTTTCACAATTTTCTGTTCTAGGTAATCGAGACAGCGTTCAATTTTGTGAAATGATCTTTTGAGGGCTGATGCAATGCAGTTAGAGTTCATTTAAGCCTCCTCGCATTCCTGATTTAATGGCGTGGGAGTTGAGGCCGAAATACCTTGCTTGTTATAATTTTCTTCATTCAGTTTCATTTATGATTAAGTGGCAGTTGCAAAGCATATAGGGTTGTTCTCAACCTCTTTGCATGTTTTTATTTTGTTTATGATTGCCAGCATTGAAGCCGAAGCATTCTGTACCTAGATGATTTTTATATTCCGTTAGATGATTTTCCTATCGGGGTTATTTTGTGCGTAGATTGAATGATTGTTGTTTCAAAGAGATAGTCTCCAGGGGGAAAGCGGAAGTAACAAAGCAGGAGAAATACATAATGTTTTTCTGATAATATGTTCTATTGACCTTATCTCTGATAATGTTTAAATATGGGGAAGTAGCATATTATGCTAGCATGCTTTTCAGTCTCGCTTGTCTAATTATTATTTGGATTCTAATTATAATTTTGATAATAGTCTCCAAGGTTTGTTATCTATCATTAGGTAAGAAATTGCATAGGTAAATTGCATGCTGTTAAGACATTGCTATGCTTGGTTGTACAGTTCTGCAGCTACTAGAGTGGTATTTGATAATGTTACTGATTAATGACCATGAAACAAAATTTCACTTTAAGCTGCTGTCTTGCTTCCCTGGATTGTGCAGAAGTTATGTGGGCATGTAGTTCTGTTGAAATGCTGATTCTTAATTATTAGATTTGCTTATTACAATTGGGATCAATATTTATGAACATCTGTAGCATTATGCATTTTTCACAGCATGTGTTTTAATGGAAAAATATAAATATAGAGAAAGCAGGAGAAAACCAACCTATACAAAAATGTCCAGAGAGCTGCAATGTAATCTGTTGAAGCACATCCACATCGTCTGTAGCAACAGTAACCTAGAGCAAAATCATACTTGTTAATTTTAAAAAGTCATCCATAGGAACCATATGTAGCTTATTTGAATTTATTTAGATCTAAACTAGTTACTTAAGCTTATTAGACAACTAGTTAGAATAATACTCATAATAATTACTTTCCTTTAACAATTTTAACTAACCTCATTTTCAAGGGCACCCCGTATCCTCTGATGTAGATGGAGAAGTAAGCATGTATTCTATATCATCATGTATATTCTCTTCATTTTCCATCAAGCATCGAAATCGTGCACTTTTCAAAATCTTCTCCATGACAGGTTCCCATTTGTCCATTCTTTCTTTTAGCACTCGATTTTCTTGATTCTTTTTCTCAATCTCTTCTTCTTTTCTTTTAATAGCAGCATCCTTTGCCTTGAGATCTGCATAAAGCTTGTTCTTACCTTTGTAAGGGCCTCTAATATCTCTAGGCTTCACTCCACCACCATAGCCAGGAACATAGCCCCTGGTTCGAGTCACTCCATGCACGCGTTCAGCCACCTCAACATGAGTAAGGGAGGGTTTAGCAGCTTGGACCTCAATAATTTGAGACTTCAAGACAAAGAATGTTAGTTAGACAACAAAATATATATAGAACTAATAAAATAAATAAGAGTCAGGAAAGAGGTGTACATGGATGTCTGCAGCTTCGGCTGTAGCTATTTCTTCACCCTTTTTATGGCTTTCAAAATAAACGGTGCCATAATTTGGATGTTTTCCATCTTTTCCCCCCTAGATAATATAACATTTATTTATAAGGATTAAAAACAAGGCAAAATTAGTGTGTTGGAAAACGCCATATCTTGCGTTTCATAGGCAAATACATATAATATATACCATATCATAGGCGATCGCTCGATAAGGCTTGCTGCCACTACGATGAAGACATTTATTGTCCATCATCAAGCGGTTGTTTGTATTTCGTTGGCTCATTTCCTGTGTAGATATATTGTATTATATGATAAATAAGAGAAGAATAATTAGCAAGGTAATCAAATATATAAATATTTCTAAATTTTTCCTTATTCATTAGTGATTTACCACAAACTTTGGACTATGATAGTAACATTTCACCAGCCACTCCCAATCGGATTGCTCTTCAATTGTAGTTGGTTTAAGCTTCAATTGTTCATGAATATCCAAGCCTTTAATAGTTCTATGATTATCTCCCCTCCAATTGTTCCACAGGTCTTTCATGTGACGAAGAGTAGAATTTTTGTAACTCTCCATGTCATCATTGGAGAACTTCTCCTACAACACAAAAGTATATATATACATTGAGGAACTAAAAATTAACAAGTCAAAAGAAACTATTATACGGAAAAATATAAACGGTTTGCAGTAGCACAGGTAAAAGTAAATGCCAATATCAAAATGAATACTTCAAATTCATTACCGTCATTGCAGCCCAGAGGTGGTCCTTATGTCTTTGTTCAACTGCGTCCCAAGATTGGATTCGAATAGGCATTATGTTGCGATCACGAACTAATTTACCTATGTGCCTACTCCACTCATGGCTATTATCTCCAGCAACACGACCATTAAAAAAAGTCACAGGTAGCTTGTTTCCACTGCTAAGTCTTGCCACTTTTTGACACCTATTTCTACCTCGAGGCTTCCAAATCTTTTGAGTAGAATTATCTATTACATAAAACGGTTAAAAAAATTGACCAAGAATTAAGTAAAATAAGAATAATCAAAAGCTTATTATGTCATACCTCCACTTGTAAGATTCACATGAGAAGAATGGAAGACATTTTCAGCAATGGCATGATTGTTTCCACCTTGGGAAACAGTTGTTTCGGCTTGCGGAGCAGTATCCTCATTCAGTAAGGGAGGAGGGGGGTCCCTTTGCCCTACAAAGACATTAGAAGTGCTGGACATGCGTTTAGCGCCACCTCTTGTAGTTAATGATAATGGGGGAATGTCATTTGTCTTATCAGTGGCTTGAATGTTACCACCGCTTGTAGCGGATAGTAGAAACGTCTTCAACCCTAATCCGCGGCCGCGCCCCTTGCCAATAGCATTTAATTGCCCCGGTGATATATACTTAGGTCGATCATTCTTTAATTTAACTGGGGACACCATTTCTTTGAAACCTACAACCACACTATTAATATAAACAATTACATTCTATAAAATAACATTTAGTAGAAGATATTATCCCCTATCTTCATGAGCATTATAACACATTACCAAAATAGAGTACATAATACACTCCATTAAACACTTGTATTACGAGTTCAAAAAATACATCTCATCTTGAGAAAATCAAGCTGTATGGAATAGCAAGTATACAAAAGTACATAAATAAGTACCATTACAAATCTCAAGGATGGTTAAAGTTTATATGCATAAGTCTTCATTCGATTGTAATGTCTTCACAAGGAACTGCTGCTTGACTTTTTAACACAACATGCCAACCCTTGTTAATGTTATCTTCAACATAAAATGCTTGTGATGCTTGAGTTGCTAGAACAAAAGGTTCAGTAGTTTTCCAAATACGTCTGCAATCAACACTTGTGAACCCATACTTATCTTCCTTCACTCCCTTAACTTTATCAGTAACATCAAACCAATCACATCGAAATAAGACTAAGCGTTTATTGCCCAAATACTGCAATTCAATAATCTCGGTCAATTGGCCATAGTAATCGATGGATCCACTACCATCATCACCAACCACAACCACTCCACTACATTGTGACCTTGTTCTTTCCTCATGAGATGTAGTGTGGAATCGATATCCATTTACTACATAACCATAAAAACACGTAACATATTTTGACGGACCACGTGACAATGAGAGTAAGGCTTCTATCTTCTCGCTTTTATCTGTTTCATATAAATCTGCAACCTAATAAATATAATGTCTATTATAACCTATTTTTACAAACCCAATGATCTAAATAAACTTGCATTTCTATATATATTGAATATTGAATAGCATAGAAAACTTACTGTTTTGTTAAACCACTCAATAAACATTCTATTCTGTTCATTGGATGACACTTGTGGTGGATTGTGTTCTTGGTTTTGATAATACATTCTACAATAAAAAAGATATATCAAATGTCTAATACTTGCCTTTGAAAAAAAAAATAGATAGAAACGAATGAGTTTTTAGGAATGACTTACTCAAGAAATGGCTGAACTTCTTCAAAATTGTTAAGAACGTACATATGGGCTTGCTCTAATTCATTTGCATCTAAATCTCTGGTTTGACCACTTCCTAGCCCTCTTCCCTTGTAATAAAAGGAAGACAATTCCGCAGACACATTCACATCATCATCATAATTTCGATCAAGGCGGTTAAACTTAGTCTCTGTTTTATGCAAATATCTTGAACAAAAATTCATGCATTCTTCTGCTATATACCCTTCCGCAATAGAACCCTCTGGACGAGCCATGTTACGTATATAAGACTTCAAAGTATACAAATTCCTTTCCACTGGATACATCCAATGAGAATGTACAGGTCCACATAACATAGCCTCATGTGCCAAATGAACTGGCAAATGTAACATCACATCAAAGAAAGATGGTGGAAAAATCTTCTCTAACTTACAAAGGGTTATTGGAATTTGGGCTTCAAGACACCTCAACTTTTCCATATTCAAATGTTTCGAACCTAAATCCTTGAAAAATATAGACAACTCAAGAAGTGGTTCATAGACATCCTCTGGAAGAAGGCCACGCAATGCAAGTGGAAGAATATGATGCAAGAGAATATGATGGTCATGACTCTTTAATCCAGAAATCTTACTCTCTTTCAAGTTTACACATTGTGAAATGTTAGAAGCAAAACCATCTGGAACCTTCAAATGCTTCAAAAACTTGCAGAATTTACGTTTTCCCTCTCGAGATAGGGTGAAATGAGCATCAGGTAGCAATATATTATGACCATTTGTGATAGGATGTAACTCTGGCCTAATACCCATTTCTTGCAAATCAAGACGAGATTTATAGTTATCCTTCGTCTTATTTGGTACACTAAGTAGTGTTCCAAGTATGCTATCACATATATTTTTTTCAATGTGCATTACATCTAGGGTATGCCGTATCAAGTGGTGCTTCCAATATGGAAGCCTAAAAAATATACTCTTCTTGTTCCAGTTATCTTGTCTATTCTTGTGCGAGATCTTTCCTTTGAAAGCAGGATCTTTGCTTAATATGATGTCTTCAAGATCTTGCACTTGGTGAAGAATCTCTTCACCTGTTACAGGCTTCGGAGGTGTACCCTTTTCTATAGTACCATCAAATAACATTTTATCCCTTCTCCATCTATGATTACTTTCCAAGTAGCGTCGGTGACCCATGAAGCATTCTTTTCCCCCATTAACTAGTCTCAAAGAGTGAGTATCCTTATTACAAACAGGGCAAGCGAGTTTTCCCTTTGTACTCCATCCAGACAATATTCCATATGCAGGAAAATCATTGATAGTCCACATAAGAGATGCATGGAGATTGAAATTTTGACGCTTTGATGCATCATATGTTTCGACACCATTGTTCCACAAGTCCTCTAATTCATTAATTAGAGGCTTTAAATATACATCAATAGCATCTCCAGGACCATCAGGGCCTAAAATCAGCATAAAAGAAACAAATTTGGATGATATGGATATCAAAGAGAAGCAAACACAAAACGTGATTTTGTTGATATCATAATTTGGAATAGTTGGTGAAAGTTTAAAGTAAATCACAAACCTGGAATGAGCATGGATAGCAACATACTTGGTTCCTTCATGTACAACGAAGGAGGCAAGTTGTATGGAATAAGAGTCACAGGCCACATACCATATGATGGTCTCGCATTATTGAACGGCTGAAAACCATCACTAGCTAGCCCAAGTCTAACATTCCGAGGTTCAGAAGCAAAATTCGGATTGAGCTCATCATGTTTTTTCCATGCCAACCCATCAGCTGGATGCCTCAGATCTCCATCATTATTTTTATCATGATGCCATCTCATTAGAGAGGCCGTCTTAATGGACATAAAAAGCATCTGAAGTCGAGGTTTTAGTGGAAAATATCGCAATATCTTAATAGGTATTTTTTTCCCATTTGCTTTTACCTTATCTTCCCCACTATGCTTGCTTTGTTGCCATCTTGAAGCTTTGCAAGTTTTACATTTCTGCAGATGACTATCTTCTTTCCAAAATAGCATACAATCGTTCACACATGCATCAATCTTCTCATATGAAAAGCCAAGATCTTTAATTGTCTTTTTTGCCTCGTAATAAGAGTCGGGCAAGGTCGAATCATTGGGCAATAACTCTTCTTTCAACAATTTGAGTAACATTGTGAAAGAACGATTACTCCATTTTCCAGTACTCTTCACATGAAGCAATTGAATTAAGGCAGACAATTTAGATCCCTTAGAACCCTCGTAAAGAGGTTGTTGGAAGTCATTTAACAACCTTTGTTTTTTTGATGCTTCAAAGTTGGGTTCTTCTTCATGGTTTAGGGATCCCATATTTTCCAAATTAGGCTCAACATTTCGATAATGAGGATACCTATCTTCTAAAAGTTCCGCTATCTCGTTATCACTATCATCATAGTCATCTTCATTCTCATTATTTTGAGGATCCATATTTATTTCAGAATGTTCCTCGTGTCCTTCTTCACCATGATGAAACCATAAAGTATAACCTCTCATAATCCCAAAGGTCATCAAGTGTGCTTTCACAGTATCACGAGTTCTAGAATCGGTGTTAACACAATTGATACACGGACATCTAATTAAATTTGTATTAATTTTTTGAAATGCATAGTTCAAGAATTCTTCAACCCCAGTCAAATATGCTGGATCATGAAAACGATCATCAACCAGGCGAATCCATTCCTTATTGGGTGCCATTTTCTAAAGGGAAAAAAAAGGCATAAATATAACAATTAGAAAATAATTGCCAATTACATAAAATATGCACACTATCATTTTGAATAATACCCGAGAAGGATTATAAAATATAATACCAAACATCATTAATAAAGTATCTAACATGAACTTAGATACATTTTAAAGGATATTGTAAATTCAATTTATATAAAACGGATAAAGCGACAAATTCGGATATAGCCGAGTCACAAATCCAATTTTCACAAATCAACTATAACCAATACAATTAACCATTCTAAATCATTCATACAACACATATATATACAATTAAACAACTAAATTATCTTATCATAAGCTAATTCATTTAAAATTAATCAAAACAATATTTTATACCAATTATATCATATTTTATTTCTTGTTAAAAAAAATGTCAATGTTGATCATCATCATATTTTATTCAATTGATTATAGAATTCTTAAATGAATTAACATAGAAAATATTCTAAGGACATAACAAAGAGATTATATAACAATATAAAGTAATGAAGAAAAACTTCAGCACCACCATCTATCAAAACCCTTCCTAATATTTTACTTTCAAGATAGCATCTATCATGTACTCAATTGATTAAAACAATAAACGAAACATCAAATTTAACATAATTAGGGTTTTTTAGCTTGGACTGTAAATCCGGTCAAATCTTGCTAAAATATTTAAATTGACATGTCGAAAATGAAATTAAACATAATATAATGCAAATTATATAATCAATTGAATAAAATAACTCGATTACACAATCCAATTTAATTTCGCAAGAATTTTGACCTAATAATCCAATTCCGATTAATTTCGTACAAAAATTTCAAATTGATAGTTCTAACATGAAATTAGATACATTTTAAAGGATATTGTAAATTCAATTTATCTAAAATAGCTAAATCGGATAAAACCGACAAATCCGGATATAGCCGGGTCACAAATCCAATTTTCACAAATCAACCATAACCAATACAATTAACTACTCTAAATCATTCATACAACACATATATATACAATTAAACAACTAAATTACCTTATCATAAGCTAATTCATCTAAAATTAATCAAAACATAAGCTAGGGTTTGAGTATTTATACCAAACGTATTGCAGCGAAATTGGAGGGAGTGAGGGGTGCTGGACCTTCGTCGGTGGTCAAGCACCACTCGCCGGTGACGAGCGGAGGTGGAGGAGGTCGGACGGTGGCGCGCCGCGGCTGTCGTCGTGCGTTGCTGGTGGCTGCTGCTGCTACTCCGTTGCTGCTGTATTGGACGACGACGAGGAGGTGCGGCTGTCTGCTCGACCGGCGGTTGATGGCGTGGTGGTGCAGTCCGGGAAGAGCACGCTCAAACGGCGGTTGATGGCGTGGTGCTGCTCGTTGCTGGTGTGGTCGTCGAGCAAGGTCGGGGAGGGAAGACGAAGGCTGTGCTCAAATTTGATATAATTTGGCACAGGCCCGCGGTTATGTGATGTTTTTTTTTTTTTTTTAAGGGCTGAAACGGGCTGAAACGAGCATCAAAGGGCGCGGGATTTTTTTTTTTTTTTTTTTTGCTGAAACGAGCAGCAAAGGGTGCGCGGGATTTTTTTTTTTTTTTTGGAGTAAGGGTAATTAAGTGTTTTATATTTTTATTTTTTTGGATTTTAGAGATTTGAAAAAAAAAATATTATAAAACATATATATAACTTAAATTTTTTTAACGACCAATAAATTAATGATTAACGACCAAAAATTATATTAGTCGCAATAGATATACCATTAACGATAACTTTTGACAATGGTCGTTAATAATATATCAATAACGATAAAAAAAAAAATTGGTCGCTAAATTGGTCGTTAATGGTCCAGTTTGTTGTAGTGTAACTTGGAATGGGAGATAAGCATTTATCTTCTATTAGTTACGACAGTAGCACCCCATTTTTCCACTTTTGCAATGTTCTAAAATGAAATTTTTTTATAATGAAAAATAGGGGTGTTACAATATAGGGACACCTACTCTACCACAATTAGAAAGTCAAGGGTACAAATAACAAGGGAATAAAAGCCAAATTGACATATGAACTCCAAATTCCACCAAAATTGGACAAAAGCCAAAGGAAACTAAAATAAATGAGCATCCCGCTTAGCTACAAAAGAGCATAGTAATTTCAAGGGACTAGTAGGAGAACTTCAACATCCACCTAGCTCTGAAAAGTAAATGCTACCACAAGTTGGACATCTTCTCTACTACTAATGGACTCTATCCAAGGTAGTCTCACCAAAGGTATCATAATCCTTAAGTATTCATATCCCCAAAAGAATTCAAAAAATCATATAAAGTTGAAAAGGAACCAAGTGGATATATGAATGGTAGCCCTATTTCTTTTACAAAAACTTAAAATAAAAGTCCAGAGGACATAACCTCTACCAATTTTAAAAGATTATTGTAACCTCTCTCATCATATAAATACTTAATCATACACACAAGCGTTTATGATTAACACTAAACCTCTAAGAATGATCATAAATAAGTTGATGTGGAATTTTATGCACCCATTAGAGTGGAAAATGAAAATGGATTTGGATTAAGGTAAAATATAAAGTAAAACCTCCAAACTATCTACCATAGATTCAAAAAGATATCCTTGAGAGAAATTCATAGAGAAAAAAACATAAATTTGACTCCAATAGGGAACTTTCAACAATAACACAAAGTAAATATTCAAAGTAACAAATTTAACCTCACATAGATAGAAGAATATGCACTCACAAAGGGATATATTCTTTAGCATTCAACACAACCACAATCTATATTTTACATGGACAATTCGACCAATATATGTAATGTAACACCCCAAAATTTACTACTGAAAAATTTCGTTTACAAAATTAAGCATGGAAGCTAAAATAATAAAAAGATGGGTATTGCCGCCACACTTGGTACAAGTCTGGTTTCCTCTACCATTCTCATACCAAGTGCTAAGGCTAAAATCATTATTCCACTTAAATTAATATCATGATCATAGAAATCAAAATAGAGAGAATGTTAGATAAATACTGATAATTAAAAATGACTTTAGCAGTTTACAAAAATCAAGAGAGAAAATACAGGAGGTCATGAGGGTCCAAATACAACCGGAAATAAGATAGCAAAAGAAACACCGGATAGTCCTACACTTCCGAATCCGAACTATTAGCATATGACTAAGCTCAGAGGTTGCCCTGCAAAGTCCACTGCCCATTGAATAGGGAGGGGCCCACGAAATGAACCCTTCAGTACTATGGTACTGAGCAACCCTTTATACCAAACTAATATGATAAATTAACATGGAACACATGTAAGGCATACAATTAACATGGTATAAGACATATACATATGCATACAATGATTGAGATACACTAATCATTTAGATAATTAAATTCCATCAAGGTCACGTACTGATCATATTCATTCATCTAAAATAACTAAACTTATTAATGAACATATCAAAGATCCTCTCTGAAGCAATAATTAAAACCCAACTTCAGCATAATTCATGTCTCAACATAAATCCCAACCAATGACGTACATCACAGGTATCTTCATAAGTATAATTTACTAAGATTCATATCATCCCAGGTATAATTATAGGTACAGCATAATAAATCCATAACATTATAGGTAAACTTACAAATACAGCATAAGAAGATCCATAATGTCACAAGTATGCTCACAGATATAAAACCAACACAGGTAGGCAAGAAGGCTGCTACCAAATCCATAGGTAGGCACAAAGGCTGCTACCAAATTCATAGGTAGGCACAAAGGCTACTACCGAAACCACAAAAAACCTCAGGTAGGCACGGAGGCTACTACCGAAACCATAGGTAGGCACGAAGGCTACTATCAAAACCTTAAGTAGGCACGAAAGCTGCTACCAAAACCACAGGTAGGCACAAAGGCTGCTACCAAAACCACAAAAAAACTTAGGTAGGCACGAAGGCTACTACCGAAACAATAGGTAGGCACAAAGGCTGCTACCAAACAATCCAATAATCTAATAATCATTATTTCCATCAAATCATATCATTTCCATTTTATTTACTTTCTCGAGGGGAGATGAATCAACCTGAAGACACAAAAGTACTCCAGTCATAGCGGCACAACAAGGCAAAACAATATCCTACTGACTATCAACCCAAGGACACAAAGGTACCTTGGTCGTACTGGTACGCGAAGGCAACACAATACCCTATTGATAAGGACACCTAATCCATAAGTATGCATACCTCCTATTAGTCCACATAACATAATAGAGTAAGATATAAGGCTTGACTGGGGCACTAAGGCACACAAGCAAAAATCTAATATCAACTGTAGGCTAAACCACATCCTTAGGTAGCAAACCCTAGGAGCCACCATTCCTGATCTCAAGGTCTTTTACTTTAAATATTAGTATTTTATTAAGGTGATCACGAAATCGCATATAATACAGATAAATCCAGTTTCCATACTTAACCGTTTTTGTTTATTTCTAATCATTTGAGACAACCACAATCAAGGTCAATATCAAAGTCAACAATAATATATATTAAGGCCATCTTAGGCTCAATTATTCACATCAGGACACTTTAGGTCAAAAAAGACCAAAATACCCCTAAGACTAAAGATTCCCAAATTATCATCTATTTAAATACTAATTCCATTTTATTTATTCATTTGCTATGAAAAGGTTAAAACACCATAATTAAATTATTCATTGCACAATTTAAATTATCAGATATGTCAAATGACTTTTTTGCCCTTATACATAACTTTGCACATAAAATTCTTTTCCACACCTTTAATCCATCCAAAACACATACTCAGATACTCAACAACAACTAATACATATTAGACATGATTTTGAGGATAAATATCATAATACACAAAAATGACTAACTTGCCCTAGGGCACACATCCACAATAATTATTCCATAATTATATCTAAGCATGCTCAACCTATTATTTTATACATAATTATCATACAAATTATTTTTCCATTAATAGAATCATTTTAATCATACTTGTATACCTGACATAATTTATATCATATAACATGCTCGTTTTATATGTTTTCATAATAACAATAATTAACACATAATTATATCGCAATAAATTATACTTAACATATTTTATCCACCAAAAACTCTAATGTGTTATCATGCAATATTTATAATTTTAGTAAGGTATAATGGTTACCTGAATTCAAGTAAAAATGCAAAAGTAGTGATATCCTACTAAATTTATCAAATCCCGCTAATCAACCTTTCGTACCTAAAAATAATACCGAAATTAACAAATTAATATGTATCAGGTAAAATATTAATTATAATAATAAAATATCTATTTTTAAAAAATTACTAAAATACCCTTAAATTTAATATATATTCAAACACACACACACACTCACGCTGCATGCGCGCAGCGTGAGCAGTGCACAAACTGGGGGAAAGGGCTGCAAGCTACAAGCTGGGTTAAGGTTAGTCGGGCAAGGCGGTGAAAGAAAAGGGTGGCAGCCGATGGGGTGGAGACCGATGGCTGGCCAATAGTGGTGGAGGTTGTTGGGTGGCTGGTTGGCTGTAGGAAGGCAAGGCTGCGACAGGGGAAAGAGGATGCATGGCTAGGGGCTATTGGTTAGCTGCAGGCTGAGGTCTGGGGCGATGGTTCGAATGGTAGAGAGAAGGAGATGGTTGGGGCTGGCATTCAGTTGCTCGGGAGGCTACGCTGGACGATAGGGCTAGAAGAATGGACGTTGTGGCTGGGGCTACGAGCGGCTAGTGGTGGTTGGTTCTGTGCCGGACGGGAGGGAGATGCAAAGGGTAGGAGGAGCTAGAGCGATGGTGGGTGGCTGGTGGACTATGTTGCGGGCGAGGGTAGGAAAGTAAGGGATCAAAGGGGAGGAGAAAGGAAGGGATAAGGGCTGCATGCGATGGCTGTTTGGTTGGGGGTGACAGGTGTCATGCGTGGTGTTGCGTTGGGTGCTGCGGCTATTAGTGGTCATAGGAGGAAGAGAGTGGTAGAGGGCTGGAGCTGCGAGGGTGGTAGGCGGTTGCTATAGGGAGATGGGTGCAGGGTGCAGGGGCTAGGCGATGGGCTCTACTGGGTCGAGGGTGATGGGATGCATGGCGTTGGGTTCGGTGGGAGAAAAACAAGGGCTGTAGGGGGCTGGGGTTGCACGAAATGGTGGTGGCTGGGCTAGGAAAATTTTGAACAAAATAGAGAGAGGGAAGGGGTTGGGACGTTGGTGATGCTGAAGGCTGGAGGTTGGTGGCTGCTACGACTGTTGGCAGGGGTGCGGTGATCAAAAGGCGCAGGAGGAGAGGGAAGGGTTACGTGTGAGCATGTAGAGAGGGGGTGAGGTGAGTGGAGAACTACTGTTGGGATAGGTAGAGGGTAGAGTAGGGGATAAATTAATAGGGTAGAAATTTATTTACCTAGTTTTAGGTTTAATTTAGATAGATTAAAGTATCGGATATAAAAATGGTTCGGGAAAAATTATCCGAATTTGGGTAAGTTTTAAAAGGGTCGAAAAGAGTAAAATAATCAAGAATAATTTTTAGGAAATTATTTTTAGATTACGGATTAAAATATTATTAATAAAATAATTTAAAATAATATTTATAGGTAAAAACTAGAATTCATTTAAATAACCTAATTTCTATCAAAATTTTAACCTAATTAAATTTATACTTAAACCATTGAAATGAAACAAAAAAATAATAACACTTTGAAAATTAAACCTCCTAAAATAATAATTATAATTAATCATAAGATTATTAATATATAAATAATATTTTTTAAAATGGGGTATTACATGTAAACAAATACACACCCCCAATAGGGAATAAATCCTAACAAATGGAAGCCATGCCATAAACTAACTAACACTACTACGGAAAGGGAAAATAATAATGACACATTTATAACGGTGATTTTGAAATCATTGCCAAATGTGTGAAAATTAATGCACGGGATGGTTGAGGAAATTTTTTATAATGTTTATAGTTTAAAAAGAGTTATCAAAACCTCCATTGTAAAATTACACCCGGTAGTTTAAATAAAATTACATGTAAAAACCATTATTAAAAGATGTTTTTATAATGGTTTTTATAAGAACTGTTATTAAAAACACAATCTTCCGCCTCTTATTTTGTTCAGTTCTTGTTTCATGCCAAAACGTTCATATTCTCTTATTCTATACCTTCCCTCTCTTACTCTCATTCACTTTCCAACCCTGGCACCACCACAGCAAAGTCAGGCTAAGGACCGAGTGTCCTCTTAGCAGCAAACAAACCGCTTTTCCACTCGGCTTGCATATGATTTCTTTCGGCCGAAGGCTAGTAACTGGGAGAATTTTGATATTCTCTAGAGATATTGCAAAACGAGAAGATACACTTTCATCTTGTGGCTCTCCCTTCTGAGACGGTTGAAGACTCGAGATCGATTATCCTTCCTTAATGACTCCCAGACTTGTTATCTCTGCAATACAGGCATTGAAAACCATGATCATTTATTTTTTCAATGTCCTATTCTTGTGGGTGTTTGGAAGGACTTAAGATCTTTTCTTGGCATCACCAGGGGTTCTACATCTCTACTTAGTGCGGCTAGAGCAATTCAAAGACAAAAGAAAGGTAACAAATTGATAACTAAAGCTCGAGCTCTGACTCTTGCAGCCTCTACCTACTTTATCTGGAGAACTCGTAATGCCATTGCTTTTGACAAATGTGATTCGGATACTAGAGGTTTAGTTACTCAAATTAAACGTTATGTTTTTGGTGCTCTGTACTTCGATATGTCCCTATAAACCTCTTGTTGGACCTTTTATGGTTCGTTTATATACTAATTTTCTCTATCCATGATAGAGCTACCAGGGTTGTGGTACGCCTATCCTTTTTGATCTTGGGTATGCCTAGTGTATTTGTACAGCATTAGGTATAATATTTACCCTTATTTACCTGACCACTCCTCCTCTCAACTCTAGACAACCACCACTCTTTCTCTTTTGTACCACCAACACCAAGCAACCACTTGTTCTCTTGCACCACCACACCATTACCATTCTTGGCATTGCATGTCCTACCATTCTTGCGTACCTTGCCTGCATTTTCTCCTCCTTGCTCTGCCATGTTTGTAAGTGGTCATCATTGTCCTTTTGCTCCTCATTGGTTCTCTTGCTTGCCACCACTTCTCTTGCTTCCTACGCTCCTCTTACATATGGTTTTGTTCTTCCATAGCTAATTCTTTGCACTTATCATATATATATATATCATATATATATATATATATATATATATATAATATATATATATATATATATATATATATATATATATATCACTAAAAAATAAATGATTTGTGCCAACAGGGCCTTATTTGTTGGTAAAAGCTATTTTTCTGTTGGCAAAAGCTTTTACCAACAGATATTTTTTTTGTGACAAAACTGTGGGTAAAAACTCTGTGCTTTAAAGTTTTACCCACAGATATGTATCATCTGTTGGGAATAATTGATAATGCCCACAGATATTTATCTGTTAGTAAAACTTATGCCCACACTTATATCTGTAAGTAAAAGTATTAACCACAAAATAATATATGTGACTAAAAGTATTACCCACAAAACAATATCTGTAACTAAAACTATTACCCACAAAATAATATCTATGACTAGCAGTATTAGGCACAAAATTATATCTATGATAAAAAGAAATAACCACACAATCATATCTG
This sequence comes from Tamarix chinensis, assembly GCA_030549775.1. NCBI lineage: Eukaryota > Viridiplantae > Streptophyta > Magnoliopsida > Caryophyllales > Tamaricaceae > Tamarix > Tamarix chinensis. The sequence continues at coordinate 69,460,659 of CM060181.1, forward strand.
TGTGTAAAAGTATTAAACACAATATTATATCTGTTACTAAAACTTATTACCAACATATATATATTGTTGGATATACATATTAAACTTGTATGTGTGTGTGTGTGTGTGTGTGTATTGGTAAAACCTGTACCGGCCAAATGTACAAAATATCAAATATCCAATATCCACCTATAGTAACAATTTATGCTTATATATATATATATATATATATATATATATATATATATATAATTAACTACTCCATATATAATTATCATTGTGTAGTACAAAATAATTAGTTGCTTAGCTCCCAAAGGCATAACAGTCCTTTAAGTACAATACTATATAAACGACTTATAGCATAAGCTATTATACAAAAACATCTTCATACATTGATATACAAAATCGTCGGCTATTATACAAAAATATCTTCATATGCTGATATACAAAATCATCGACCATCTTCGTAAGCTTACGAGCTAAAGCACCGAGCATCTTCGTTAGCTAACATATATACAAAAACATCAGGCATCTTCATAATTTGATATACAAAAATATCGATCATATTCATGAGCTAACAAACAAAAGCATCAACCGTTTTCATAAGCCGAATCACAAAAGCGTTTTTCTAAAAACGCATCAAACATCATCTTCTTCATTCTCCTCTTCAGTGTCATCCTTTTCATTCTTGTCATCCTCCATTCGATAATAATCGTCAACATGTTTTCCCTAAAAATATATATACAATTAACTTAATCATATTAATCTAAATTCATATCAAAAAGCTAGATGATGAGATTTTGTACTCTTTAATTGAGTATATACATATCCAAAGTTTTTTTGTTTGGGTTTTTGCATAAGATTGGTATAGAAACTATCTTCTAGGTTTGGATTGCATAATTTATTTAATATTTAACTATTTATAATAATTTACTAGGATTCCTCGTCTAATAAATATTTTGAGAACCTATAATGAGACATAAACTTAGAACTTTTCAATAGGTCGGCTAAGATAAGTTAACAAGAGTAAGGACAGTGATTAGATAAAGACATTAATCGGAGAAAGAGCGTTGACTAGACAACTAATATAGGTAATAGTTTTATAATTTTTATTTTATTTTTCTCTCTTTATTTTAGTAGATTTGGTCTATTTTTATTAAAATATATATAATATATATGTGCGAGTGTGCGCGCGCGTATAAATATTTTTATCATTTTCTTTCGTACCTACTTTCTAAATTTTTTAAAAATATCGTAGGAAATCAATTAGCATAAAAAACTTCTTCCAATCGGAGTTGAAGTGGCACATTAGCTGAGATTGAAAGAGAAGAGACGTACATACCATACTTACCCAATCTAATCACTATATGACCCCTAATATTGTCATATATTCATCTATGCACTATTTTAGAGGTAAAAAAAAATATACCCAAAATAAATGTGTTGCGTGAGAAATGTAAAAAAAATTATCAACATTTAGTGAGGAACTTACTTGATTCTCTAATAATGTCTTTAGTCTCAAGGAGATCCTTTTCTAACTTCTCAACTCTAGACTCGGATTTGATCCTTTTAGCTCGCTCCTCCTCAAAAGCACATCTTCTTTTGTGGGATTGTGGAACTTTTACACCAAGACCAAAGGTTTTTGCATAACCATTCCTATCTTCTCCTACTACCTTTTTGAATATTTCACGTCGAGCATTAGCATCACATCCTTCTGGAAGTGCAGTCATCTCATCCAGAATCGCTTTCTGTAAAGTATAAGTCAATGCTATTAATGGGAAGTAGATGAGGTAGATTCGCATATATATATATATATATATATATATATATATATATATATATATATATATATATATATATATATATATATATATATATATCTATACATATATACATATATATATATACATATACATATATATATATATATATATATATATGTAACCCTAAAATTAAAATAGATTGAAAACATACTCTTGTTGCAGCAGAAGCATCATTAAGCTTAGAACCCTTTTTCGGTTCATGAGTTTTCAACCACATTTCCAATTCATCGGGTTCTTTCCCCATTTTTTCCTAATCAAAACACATATGAAATTGTATATCAGGTATACAAAGTAAATTAAATTTGGTATTACGTAGATGAATTAATTATATACCTACCTTTTCTTCCGCTCAGATGCGTGCAAAGCTATTTGAACCAACATATGAATACATTTTTGACTTTGCACGATTGAGAATCCCTCTTTGACTTCTTTCCTAAGCAATATGAGAAAAAAAATATTAGTATAAAAAATAAACTAATCAAACTATCATAGTCATAGCCAATTTTTTTTTTAAATAATTAAATGAGAAATCACTACCTTGCCTTTTGGAGATTCCCAAAATTTTACCATCTCTAACCACATAGTCTCGGGTATTTCCTTTGGCCTAGAATGTATTGCTTGATTATGTGTTTTTCCATCAAAATGAACCACCTTCAACTCAAACTTATGAGCTCTCCAAGCTTCATGGATTTTACCCAATGCCCACTTATATGGCTCTCAATTTTCAGGAAAGTAATAAGAGATCGATAAAGGAAGAAAATGAAATAGAAAACAAAAACTATAAATTACATATAGCAAAAATAAGAAAGTTGATAAAGTAAATGTTATGGTAATGTACCTTTGCTTCCTCCCAAATTGAATCTAGATATGTCTTATCCATCTTTCTCCAATCCCAACAATCAAGTGGCAACCGCCTAGGATCCCGTGCCAAGTAGCCTATAAGTGTTGACAATTACCTAGCTAAACCACTAATTGGTTGAAGATGCTCATTGACATCCACATACTCAGCCTTCTTTAACACTTTAGTCTTGTTACATCCACGACCCTTTTCATTTCTGGGCATTGTACCTCGAAATCTTCTTCTATTCGTGGTAAAATAGCCATCTGAAATTGCATGCTCGGTTTGTGAACCATCATTTACTTCTATTATAGATGACACATTGATGGATTGTATACGGCTAGGACTATGTCGTTAGCCTAACAACAACAATAAAAGGGTAACTGAGTTATTCATTTTCAACATGGAGAAGGTGGTAATAAATGCTAAAGTAAATTTATAACATATAGATTTACATGACTTACAAATGTCAGTATTGGGAATTATCGAAGGATCTTGCTCTATCACTTCATTTAGACTATTAATCTTTGAGCAAGAAGAATCTTGTCCATGACGTTTGCCTTAAAAAAAGAGAAACAAATAACAATAAATGCAAGTAATAAAGAAGTTAAAAGACATACAAATAATTAATTTCTACCATTGGATATTTTTTCTTTAGTAATTTTCATATATTACAAGATTATCTATTACCATACAAACAAGGTTTTAAACTTACCCATGCGACTAAGTAACATGGATCACCTATTAATGGTTGTTTCCTTAGTAGTTTTCATATATTCTATCATTTCCTGCCCTCCTAATTGAAAAAAATTGAATGTAATAAAAACTTTGAATAAACTCATGTCTTAGATTATTAAATGTAGTAATGAAATATAATATAAGTAAATATATACCAAATTCAGCTCTTTGAGATCCTTCCTCTACTGACATAGGCGTGAATAGTTTCTGCTTAATTGATTAATATGTGGATGGATCGATTGCAATCACTTTCTTTAGCCCACGAGCATGTCCTATTGCTTCAATTGATTGTTCTTCATTTGGACATTTTGAAATTCTTGATGTTGTAGCAATAACTTCCTACATAAATAATACAATAATAATGATGAATTAATAGTGGCTAAGAGGTTAGATACAATTGTTTGACATAAAAGTATTTCCTAGACTTATACAAAAAATGACAACAAAATTATGAAGAAAGAGAATTAGGACAACCATATTTAGTACTACTAAAACAAAATAATTTCTAACTAGCACACGAAAGCAATAATAGTAAAAAATTTGCCTCCAATTGTCCTTGACTTTTTTGAGTTACTTTCTTCTTGCTCAATGCCTTTTGCAAAGACGACATAGAAACCTAGTAACATAAAAAATGAGAATTAGTATTTAATTAGTTATGTTTCCGTATGCAACTTAGAAATCAAAAACTAACATATTAAAAATAAACTTTCACCGACAATTACCATTTACGTTGCTAAGAAAAAGAAAGTACATAAAAGAAGAAAAAATATATATAAAAGATAGATTTACCTGTAATTATTCCCGACTTATTGTAGTTATTTTCTTCTTACTTGATGCTTTTTCCAAACCCGACATGATAACCTAACAACATACAAAGTAGAATTAGTATATATTTTCATTCAACATACCATACAAAGTATAATTAGTATATATATTCATTCAACATACCATATTGATGGTAATAATTAAAAATATTGAAAGGCATACAATACAAAATATATTTAAGGATAAGAAAAATAAATACTTTTAAAAACCTTAAAGTACACAATCTTCATAACCGGAACACACAAACATAAAATTACATTTCTAACATTATAACCAAAATCAGAAAAAGATACATATTTCTAACACTACTGGGTATCATAATCATATAAAGTTTTATCTTCTTCATCACTTTGGGTACTATATTCTCCAATTTCTTCATCATCATTATTTCTTTCTGTCATAACAAAGAAAGGTTCTTCTTGTTCTTCTCCAGTAACAGTAAAATCATCTACACCTAAATCTGTAGGCATGCTAGTTTGTCTACGATCCACTTCAGGTATGAGATCGTCTTCCATTTCAAACAAATCTCTTGGCTTAGTGACATTGAAAACGAGCCAATTTCTTTCTTTAGAATCTGGGGTATAGAACACCTGCAATGCTTGAGATGCCAAGACAAATGGTTCACTTGTTTTCAAAATAGCCTTTAGATTAACAAGAGTAAATCCAAGTTCGTCCTCTTTAACTCTTCTACTAGGATCAACCCAATGGCATCGAAATAAAATAACACTCCTTCCACGAGGATAAGTCAGCTCAATAAAATCTGCTAAAACACCATAGTATGACATGCTTCCAATATCTGTATTTGCATTAACTAGAATGCTAGAGTTTTGAGTTACACTCCTCTTATCAATGCCTTTCACACGCCACCTATATCCATTGCAAGTTAATTTAGTCATTGTCTTTATCCACATGCTTGGAGCAAGACTAAGAATTATCAGATCTTCTGCAACACATGCTTCATTTGGTAGATTCTTGGAGACCTAATAATTAATAACACTCATTGAATAAAAAGATGTATAACTAATGATATAAACATAATGAGTATAAGTATCAACATACATTCATTGCAAACCATTTAGGGAACTTTCTTCTATGGGTGTCATCAATCATATTTGACATTTGTTGGTATTCAGTTCTTATGATATCATAATGCTCTCTGGGAACAAATAATGAAGTTAGAAATATATATGAAATGATTAAAAAAATTATTCAAAGAGAATTAGGACTTACTGTGCAAATACGTCAACTTCATCATAATTTGTAAGCACATACCTATGTGCTTCTTCAATCAACATATATTCCGGTTGCACATATTTTTTCTTAGACATTGCACGAGATTTTAAGGAAAATATAGGCAACCCATTATGCAATTCATTACCATCATCATCATCATTTCGTGTGAACCTATTTTCCTTTGTTAGAACATCAGGCAAATATCTAGAACAAAATGTCAGACATTCTTCTGCAATATATCCTTCTGCAATTGATCCTTTAGGACGACTTTTATTACGAACATACATTTTTAACCTCCTCAAATACCTATAACATTAGTATCATATTACTAATGTAAAGGGAGCATAAGCTTGATCTTCCATTAAAAATAATAAATAAAATACTAGAATGTACATACCTTTCCACAGGACACATCCAACAGTAAAATACTGGACCTACGATGATTGCCTCCTTAGCAAATGAACAACTAGGTGTACCATGATGTCAAAGAAAGAAGGTAAAAAAATGCATTCCATATGACATAGTGTGAGAGCGATGCGATCCTCTAATATCTCCAAGTCTTGGGTTGTTTCCTCTTTCGAGCAAAGTTCCTTAAAACAATTACTTAGCTCAATCAACACCTTACTCACATCCTTGTTCCGCATTTTTCTTAAAGCCAATGGTAATAGTTGTTGCATTATAATGTGATGATCATGACTTTTTAACCTAGAGATTTTTCCATCAACAATTCGCCTTCTGATGTTTGCAGCATACCCATCTGGTACTTTCACATAACCTAATATGCTTAGTATTTCCTCCTTTTCTTTTTGGGTTAATGTGAAGTATGCTGGAGGTAGGTATATTTTATCTTCTATTTCAATTGGATGCAGATCATGCCTTATATCCTTTACCTGCAAGTCAAGTCTTGACTGTAAGGTATCCTTAGTTCTTCCTTCAATGCCTAAACGCGTGCCAAGTAAATTTTCAGAAACATTCTTCTCCACATGCATCATATCTAAGTTGTGGCGTATTAGAAGATGCTTCCAATATGGAAGTTGTAAGAATATGCTTCTCTTCTTCCAAGGCCTTTTTTTATCCTCCCTTCTCCTTTCATTATGAGTATAAGGGGCTTTTCCAAATATGACATCAATTCCATCCATTTGGTATAACAATTCTGTCCCAGAAAATGATGTAGGAGGAGGTATGAGTTCTATTTTCCCATCAAAGGCCCTTCTGCTACGACGAAATATGTGATTAAAATCCAAGAAGCGGCGATGGCCCATATAACACATTTTTTTGCTTCCCCTCAAATATTCAGAGCAAGTATCTATATTACAATGTGGGCATGCAATTTTTCCTTTAGTTTTCCATCCTGACAAATTGCCATATGCTGGAAAGTCATTGATGGTATTAATCAAGGCACCATGAAGAGAGAACGTTTCATTTTTGGAGGCATCATAAGTCTCTAATCCTACATCCCACAACTCCTTTAACTCATCAACTAATGGTTCAAGAAAAACATCAATATCATTTCCAGGAGCCTTTGGACCAGGTATAAGTAGTGAAAGAATAAAGTATGATTGTTTCATACATAACCAAGGAGGTAAGTTATAAACCATTAATACAACTGGCCAGATGCTATATTAAGTACCCATCATGCCAAATGGGTTGAACCCATCACTTGTCAAGCCAAGCCTGACATTTCTTGAATCACTAGCAAACTCTGGGTACTTAGCATCAAAATCTTTCCAAAGATAACAGTTTGCTAGATGCCTGAGCTTACCATCTTTTTTTTCGCTCCTCTTCATGCCATCTCATTAAGGGAGCTGTTTTTTTATGACATAAACAACCTTTTAAGCCTTGGGATCAAAGGAAAGCGTTGTAATACCTTTAAAGGAACCTTTTTGCTACTAGCTAATTTCACCACAGTTCCATCATCGGCAAATATCCATCTTAAAGCATTACAAATAGGACAATTATCTAAGTCAATCTTTTCCTTCCTAAAAAGTGCACAATCATTTGGACATGCATCAATTTCCTCATAACCAAGTACACGTTTTTTTTATAATCCCCTGCATTTTCCTATGAGAGTTAGGCAATGTTGATTCTTTAGGAAGAGCTCCTTTAAACAATTTCACTAATGCATCAAAGGCAACATCGGTCACTCCATATAAAAATTTTAGATGATACATTTCAACAATGAAGGAGAGTTTACTAAAAGCTTCACAACCGGGATATAAGGGTTGCCCTGCATCTTCAATCAACTTAAAAAATGCATCAGCTTCTTCATTAGAACCTGGACAACTACTACTTGCCCTATGAAGTTCAAAAATATCTCCTACCATCTCAAGAACATCATCACATGAACCATCATGCACATCATCAAACCCCATATCATCATCGAGCCCCAAATCAAAATTTTCATTATCTTCATTGCCCCTTTGCTCCCCATGAAAAATCCAAAAACACCTTTGATAGTCTATATCCATTTCTCTCATTATAAGATGACCTCTAACCACATTTCTTTCATGATAAAATTGATTTGCACAAGTCGAGCACGAACAAGAAATCTTATTCCCATGAATGACCGAGGTTGCAAATGCATAGTCAAGGAATGTATCTAAGGCTCTTTTGTAAGTATTTTCTACTCTCCTTAGTTTCACCCAACTCTTGTCCTTAAATACATCCATGACATCAAGTTCCTACATAATTTTCAACAAGTAGAGACATCAAAATAATGAGAAAAATAAGGACAAAGGATAATAATAAAGACTAGTTTGTTGTAGCACACGATTTGTGTACCATTTTAGTGATCAATTACCAAAAGAAATAAAACACTTAAAAATATTTGTAATGTCACTTATAAAAACTATCTATCTATATATATATATATGTACATTTTCATTAATAAGTATAGGACACTAGGATGTTAAGAAATGTCACCTAATTAAATTAAAATATATTTTACATATGTACATCATTAAATAAAAATTTCAATTGGAGTTGCATGTTAATAATCTTTATTTGAGAGGATTAAAAAGGCATAGAAAATAAAGAAGATATAAAAGTGAATAATTAAATAGAGAGGAATAACTATGTATAATAATAATAATAATAATAATAATAATAATAATAATAATAATAATAATAATAATAGTCATGATGATAATAACATATAGGATTTATTAGGGTTCAATTATAGTTTGCTAGGTTTAGGATTAAGGTTTATTAGGTTTAGTGTTAGTTTTTATTATAATTTATTAGGGTTAGGGTTAGGGTTATAGTTTAGCATTTATTATACAAAATATGATAATTAATATGTTCTCTTATAACAAACTATTATATACATTATTCTCAACTCTACTTTTAATAATATCATATTATTATACTTAACCTATATATATTATCTTATTAATATCTACTTGATTTTACTATACGTAGCTTGAACAATTAGATGAAAGTTTTATGTTTAGCTAGTTTGTTAAATATATAAGTCAAGATTATACCCTTATTTTTAACATGTCATGTATAATAAGAGGAGGTTTGATTCAACGTAATTCATTGACAAATCTAGTGGGAATAAATGAAAGGACATTTTTCGTAATTTATCTTTCTTGATATTTAATGAAACATTTATATTAATAGAGAAATAAATAAAAATTAATTTAAGATTATTAGCTTTATAATGAGTATCTTATGTGGATATGTTGTTAGCTTTACATAGTTGGTTAAGATATAGTAGAATATATTTATGATTTGTCTAGCTAGTTGAAGAGTTTACATATTCTATAATTTAGATCCTTTTGAGAATAATTTTAATGATAAGATTTAGTGGTTGTTCTCATTTATAGGTAGTGAGATGTTGCTCATTACTATGACATACCCTCCACCATATCTATGCATGACACCAGATGCTGATGTATAGACTCATATTATATGGTTATACAACAAGCTCGGTTTGTTGTTTATGAGTGGTGCATTATATGATCCATTTCATTTCAAATCATATCACCTAATCTTGACCCTACCTCAGATGGAGCCATTTTTGTTGGCTACATCTACTTTTTTACATTGGTTTGTCCACCACACTAATGCACCACACTCAAGATTTATTGGGGGTGAGGTGTTTTCCAAAGAGTATGATATGTTGAGGTTTCATCATGGTTTGCCTCCGAGTATCCACCCCGGTTACCCTAGAGTATCGATGACTAGACTTTTTATTGATGATGTGAGGAAATATATAACATATAAAGATGAGTGGACTTTCAGAGTGATAGTAATTATTTGGGCTCAACAAGGCTACCGAGGGATTTAGTTTACGGTTATGAGTTTTTCTTAGTTAGGTTTTTAGGCTGTGGGAACATTTTGATGTATATAATGTTGTTATTGCTTTAATCCCATAGTATGTATATCTTTTGTAATTTGAACCATTGTATAATGTTTTACTATATATGTATGTATGTATGTATGTATGTATAAATATATGAACACTTTCTAAGTATGAGCGGCTTGAGTATTGATATATTTTTGGAAACAAGTTCTCATGATTTGTATATATATATATACATCATCACATGATACATTTGAGTTAGATTCTTTCTAAGCATGAGCGGTTTGTAAATTACTAAACTTATAATTGAACTGATTTGTAATAATTATTTTTTATGGGATACATCTAGATTGAAAAAATATAGAATGAAAATGATTCTATGTAAATTGTTTATCTAGAGAATATAATGAAGTAGTGAAGTTTTTCATTAATTTTGCATTTAAACATGCTCAGGACTCTAGTATAATAATCTATCCTTGTTTGAACTATGCTTATATTTAGCATATCAACGTTGATGATTTGATAGATCATTTGTTTGTTTATAGAATTTATACAAGTTACACTTGTTGGATATGGCATGGTGAGACAGAGTCTAAAGATGATAATGAGGATGTTAAGAGGGAATATAGTGGATACTCATTTGAGAACTATGAGGGACATTCATTAGAGGAGATGACTCAAAAGGCTAACAAAAGTGTTCTAGATTATCCAAAAATGTTTGAGAAGTTATTGAATGACTCAGAGAAACCTTTGCACGGTAATTGTTAGACGTTTGCTCGATTATCTACAACTTTAAAGTTGTAGAACTTAAAAGCATACAACAAATGGAGTGATAAGAGCTTCACGGAATTATTAACACTTTTAAAAGATATTCTTTCTAATGATAATATTCCACCCGATCGTACCTATGAAGTGAAGAAGATTCTTTCCTCTATGGGTGTGAGTTATGAGAAGATACATGCATGCCCTAATGATTGTATTTTATTTTACAATGAGAATGCGTCTTTGAATAGTTATCTTAATGTTGAATGCAAAACACCACAATACAAGAAGAACAAGGTGCCAACTAAAGTGTTATGGTATTTTCTTACAATACCAAGATTTAGGCAAATGTTTAATGATATTGAAGATGCCAAGATTTTGAGATGGCATGTTGATGAGAAGATAGATGATAGGCTTCTTACACATCCATCTAACTCTCCAGAATGGATGAAGATGTATGGCTTATTCCCTAAATTCAGTGAAGAAGCAAGAAACATGTGCTCTATACTTTCTGTGTGCGGAATGAATTTGCACAATCAAGGCACCTATAGTATATGGCTAGTGATATTGGTTATATACAATTTACCTCTATGGAGTTGTATGAAATGCAAGTATATGATGCTCTATTTACTCATATCGGGGCCAAACCAATCGGAGAATAATATTGATGTTTATTTGGCACCTTTGATTGATGATTTGAAGTTCTTATAGGACATAAGCATTGAAGTATTTGATGCATACAGTGAAGAAAACTTTACTTTGAGAGCAATGTTATTCTGTACTCTAAATGATTTTACGGCATATGGAAACTTGTTAGGTTATAGTGTAAAAGGCTATTATGCATGCCTAATATGTGAGGAGAATACTTCTTTTTTTTTCAGCTAACACATGTTAGGAAGGCTATCTTCCTTGATCATCATAGATTTTTACCAAAGAATCATTATTTTTGTAGGTAAAGGAAAGCATTCGATGGCTTTTAGGAAGACAGGCAAGCACCAATATAGATGACGAGTCGAGAAGTGTGGTTGATGATGAATCATTTGAGTGTCAAGTTTAGGAAGAAGGATAAAGGTAAGCCTCCATCAATTGGGTAAAAGAATATGTCTATATTCTTTGACCTTCTTTATTGGGAATCCCTATACGTGAGACATGCCCTTGATGTGATACATATCAAGAAAAATATATGTGAAGGTCCTGTTGGTACATTACTTAATGTTCCACGAAAGACTAAAGATGGCATCAATAATCAAATGGATATAGAAGAAATGGGTATTAGATAGGAACCGGCAATGCAAGTCAATGGTTGAAGAAAATATTTACCATCGATATGTTATACTCTCTCTAGAAAAGAGAAAATTTCATTTTAGAATTCTTTACTAGTGTTAAGGTTCCGAAGTGTATTCTTCAAATATCAAATTCTAAAGCTCTTGGCATTCCTAAGTATCGACATGCAATAAAAATCGAAGGATAGGGTAATGTTAGGGACAAACAGTTTAGGCATGTAGACCTTGATATGTTCTATAAAGCTCATCTATATGTATTACACAACAATGATAATGTTCAGCCATAAATTGAAGAACATATGGTTTCTTCGAGGATTGAAAATCCATCAAAGTCTAAGAAATGGATAATCGATAAACATAATCTTTCTTTTATTGATTGGATAAGAGATTCCATCATTTAACTCATTGAAAATTTCCTAACTTCAATTTTTGAAACCCTGCATTAGTTGTCTCAAAAACATCATTATGAAGTTTCTTCATATGCGAGTTATGTGATCAACGGTTACACTTTTTATATAAAATAACAAGATGAGAAGAGAATAATGTAGATCAGTGGGGTAACTTTAGAGGCTAAAGCAATGCATGTTACTAGTGTGAAGGATAAGAATCCAACCAATGTAGATATGAATAATTATGGTGTGATTGAATAGATATAGGTGTCAGATTACACTATATTTATAGTATTTGTATTCGGCTGCAGATGGGTTGATAATAGTTATGGGGTTATATATGAAGATGGATTCACATCAGTAGATCTCCATAGGGTAGGGTATAAACAAGACCCATTCATCTTAGTATTACAAGCAAAATAATTATTCTTTATCACTAATCCTAATGATAATAGATGGTATGTGGTACTATCTATGAAAAGAAGAAATGCCAATGAATGTGATGATGAAAATGATGCCAATCGGAATAAAGAGTGTGTCTCAGATGTGCAAGCAACTCAATTATTGAACGATGATAATTATAACATTAATGAGGAGGAAATATATATCAGGGGTGATCATCATAAAGTAATACCTGTATCGAATCCTAAAACCAATTCAAAAACATGGGAAAAAAAGAAGGAAAATAAGGCCATGGTATATTGTAACATATGATATATGCTTGTTTACTTTGACCCTCCTCATTGGATATTTATTGTAATACCCCGTATTTTTAAAATCCAGATTTATTAAGTTTAATGATTTTATTAGCGTAATTTAATGTAAGCAATTAATTATTTTAATTTTAATTTGTTTTATGGATTTATCGACGATTTGAATTCATATTTGAATTTAATTAATCGTTGTCGTTGCGAACAATTCTAGATAAATTCGTTCATGACAATGATTTTATTATATTCTTATGAATTCGATTTTCGGTTAAAAATATGTATTCCCTTTCTTTCTCGTATTTTGATTGTTATATTTTAGATTCGTTTTCGATTATAACATTGTCGTATGATTACGACTTTATTTTGGAGTTATATTTCGTTAACGAAATATATTATTTAAATTATAGAATTTCTGTTTAAATAGTTTAATTTATTTTAATGACTTTATCTATAGAAAATATTTCTGACTCTAAATTTATCCGTTTTTGAAAATAGTTAATATTTTTGGGAAGTTATAAATTTAAAAGATTTATTCAAGAAGTTCTTTCCGAAATTAATTTTTCTCTGTTTTTCACTTTTTGATTTGCGGAAAACTAATTTCAAAAATTATTTAAATTAGCCTCGGTTTATTCGAATTTGAATTAAATATTTCATTATATACTTTTAAATAATTTTTCGAGGTCTTACAATATATTTCTGTAAATAATATAAATTTTTATGTTCGTTAGTAAATTCTCCCGAAAATATTTGTGAAATCCTTTATATAGCTTTTTATTAATTTTAAGCGTTTGGATCGTTTCAAAATAATTTTTGTTTAATAAATTTTAGCTTAATCTTTCAATAATAATTTTTAAACATTTAGTATTTTATTTTATATATGTATTTAAAAAGAAAAAGAAAAAAAAAAGAGAAGCCCAAACCCGTCGGGACCCCCGACCCCCCCTCTTCTCTCCTTTCACTTTTCTTTCCCTTTCTCCCTGTTCCCTGCGCCCTGAAACCCTAGCCTCTCTCACCTCCTCCTCCTTGCTAGCTAACCTCCAGCCACCGCCGGTCGACCTCCAACCTACGACCGACGCCGCGTGACAGCCGCAGCAGCAACTAAAACAGAGCCACCCGCAGCAGCCGCGCAGAAGCAGCAGCGACCATAGCAGGGACAAGTCGCGCAGCTCGCGCCACCGCCTGGTCACCGGCGAGCCTCGCTGACCACCGGCGAGCCACCCCCGGCCTCCGACGAAGCTTCCCTAGCCTTCCTTTGCCCCGATTTTGTTGATTTTTGTTGGTATAAATTTTTGAAAACCCTAATATAGATTTGATTAATTGAGTATGATTTAGCTGGTGATAAGCTAAATTAACTGTTTGGTTATGTATATATGTACCGTGAGATTGATTTAGATATGTTAATTGTATGATTTATGTTGGAAATTTGGAAAATTGGATTTTTGGCCGGGTTATGCTCGAAATATTCTGATTCGTCCGATTTAGCTATTTTGGGTAAATTGATTATACAATATATTTTAAAATGTATCTAATTTCATGTTGGAATCGTCAATTTGAGAAATTTATGCAGAATTTATTGGAATTTGATTTCTAGGTCAAAATTCGTGTGTGATAAAATTAGGTCGCATAATTGAGTCATTCCGCTCAATTGATTTTATAATATCGTTTAAAATGTATTTAATTTTATGTTGGAAGTGTTGATTTGGGAAAATTGTGCGGAATTGATCGGAATTGGATTTTTAGGTCAAAACTCTTACGGGTCCAAATTGGATTCTGTAATCGGGTCTTTTTATTCAATTGACTCTATAATTTACATTAGAATATATTTAGATACATTTCCAAACCGTTAATTTATATGTTTTGGCAAGAATTGATCGGATTTGCCTTTCGGGCTCAAAAACCCTAATTGTGCTAAATTGTGTATTTCTTTTATTGGTTTTGAGTAGTTGATTATTTGATATGTTTTAAAATGATTTTAATTACATTTCTAAACATTAAATTTTATTGAATTAATAGAATTCAACCGAATTGTATTTTTGGGCCTAAAACCCTAGATTTGAAGTGAGATGATGAAATTGGTTAATTGTGTAGTTGTTTTTCTAAAATGAAATTTATAGAAGAAGTTGAAATGATCCTAATTGTATTCCAATACCTTTAATTGGAATTAATTAATTTGAATTACCTGAGTTTGTGTCGTTGGCTTTAAAACCCTAATTTTGAAAATGGATTGTCTGGAATTGGTTAATCGGAAGATTGTTTTGTTGAATTGATTATCTGGATTCATCTAAAACTTGTTTAATCATATTTTAAAACTATCAATTTGAGGTAATCGAAGTGATTTGGTTGATTTGTAGTTTAGGCATTAAAAACCCAAATCTTCGGGGATGATTTTATAAAATTGATTTTTGCTATGCATCTTTTATCTAATCGATTTCTATCTTTGGGTTTTAAATCATTTAAATTATGTTTTAATCTAATCGGTTTGGATTTGGTTCTATGAAAATGGTCGAGTTACCTATTTTGTTGTAAAACTTAATAAATAAGTTGTTTTCGATAAATTAACTTATAATCGATTATCTTTCTTGGGCTTTCCAAATTAATTTGAAATGTCCTAAGTGTATTTTTATTAATCCATTTTGATGTATATTTAATCTTAAATCTTAATAGAGCTCTGTTTTTAAGTCCTAAGTTTTGGACACATTTTCCAAGAAAAATAGATTGTGTCTCTTTGTATCGATTAAATTATAATAGTTGAAATTATTGATCGATAGGATAGTTTCTAACTTAGTTTTCGATGTCTATCGGCGATCTAGGAAAGCCTTATTGTGGATCCTCAAACTAGTGATCTCTCTCTCCCTCTTATCTCGCTTAGCTAGCTTCGGATCCAGGTAAGTCTCTACTTACCTCTACTTATGGGTGTTTCGTAAGGATGTGACTAAGGTCCCTACGTGTCATGTGACTTGCATGCCTTGGATGCTTTGTATATATACCATGTCCTGTTGTGTATCACATGATTATCCTTAATGTGTTTTATGTGTTGCGCGGCTTGGATTTAAGGTATGTGGTATGTGTTTTTCTTATGACATGAATGTGATATCCATATGTGGTGATTATGATGTGCTGTGACATGATGTAACCCTCTAGGACATGCATGCTAGGGTGATTATTATTATGACATGGAGATGAAAAGAAAAAAAGAAGAAATAAATGGGAAGTGAGTTGCAAAAGGGGAGTGTAAAGGACCCGATTAGGGTTTTGGGAAGAATTAGTGATCTAAAAAAAAGGCGAAAGTAAAAATGATTAAGGGTGAGTGAGGTGCAGGTCAAGAGTGAGAGTTTATGTTATAAGGAATGATTATGGGTTTTAGGTGAAAAGGAGAGGTTACTTGTGGGAGAAGAAAGGTACTAGGGTTGAAGTGGCCAACTAGGGTGTTAGGGTCATAGGTGGAATCGATGGGTAAAGCCATATGAGTTGGGATTGAACCTAAATGAGATGAGTTGTTTGAGGATAAATGAATTAATGGTAGTGAAGTAAGAAGAAGTTGGGCCACATAGGTCCAATTACGGTTTCAAGGGAAACCCTAGAGGCTAATAGCGGGTGGAGTCTGATGTCACGAGGTGTTGGGCCTTAACCCACACCCTTAAGAGTTGGTTTTCATTA
The DNA here is from genome assembly GCA_030549775.1 of Tamarix chinensis. Taxonomy (NCBI): domain Eukaryota; kingdom Viridiplantae; phylum Streptophyta; class Magnoliopsida; order Caryophyllales; family Tamaricaceae; genus Tamarix; species Tamarix chinensis. The sequence continues at coordinate 69,477,205 of CM060181.1, forward strand.
TGTGTAAGTGTAAAAGGGAATGGATATCAAGGTGTGATAAGGGGCGCTAGAGTCCCAAGATATGAGACGGGCCCTCCTGGGAGGATAAGTGTGGATATAGTTAGCCATGCATGTCAAGGGTAAAATACTTTCAAAAAAGATATGTTAAGACACTAATCACTTAAAGAGGAAGATGTTGAGCCGGACCCAGACCGGTCCACAGCCGAATAATAGTGGCTAGGGCCGGGGTGCCCTACATGACCGGTCCACCGGCTATAATAGTGGCTAGGGCCGGGGTGTTCTACATGACCGGTCCACCGGCTATAATAGTGGCTAGGGCCGGGGTGCCCTACATGACCGGTCCACCGGCTATAATAAAGGGGGATTCCGTGCTCAACAAACCAAACGTATTAATGATAATACATGGGAGAGACACAAAGTAGTTATAGTGAAACATCATGTGAGTCGGGGCCAGACCGGTCCACCGACGAATAATAGTGGCCAGGAGCGTTTTGCCCTGCATGACCGGTCCACCGACTATAAAAGTGGGGTTCCCGCACTCACATGAATTGATAAAGACTATGCTGTGAATCGACTCTATATTTACCGGAGATCTAAAGAATGAATCTACCCGAACCATAGCTGGCTTTTATTATCTATATTACTACATGCTGCTCATTTCCACGAGCAAAGGACTCGATTCGGCTTGGTTTGGTTTGGCATTGTCCACAAATGCCCGATTGGTTGGTTTAATATTGTCCATGAATGCTCGGTTAGTTTATCTAAATCTCTTATTGGATCAAGATGTTTGCTGCCACACTTACATGTTTAAATAGGATGTTACATATGTTTCGCATGTTACTTTATGTGTATGGTAGGATTTATGATGTGGGCACTGAGTATGCATAATATTGTATCAACATAATGTACCATAAGATAGGGTAGTGGATCTTACTCAGTATTGGACCCGTACTGATACTACCTTGGTTGAATGGGTCTTGTGATGATCCACTGATGGTGGGGAGCAGACCTCTTGTGCAGGCTTGAGATTGGATATTGTATTTGGGTGGAAGGCTTAACTTGAGAGAGTAGCTAATCCGAAATTTTATCCATCGGGAATTGTCTTGTTTGATTGTATTTATTTTTGGAAGTTGCAAGTATTGTATTGAAAATGTAAGGGTGTTGTAATTGTCTTTTAATTCTCTTGTACTCGGGTAAGCTTTTAAAATTCGGATTTATTTCACAGGTTCCGCTGATTCATTCAGCGATGATTTTATTCAGTGAAAATATTCACTTGTCATCTTCCTGTGGGTATCTCCTTGTGGGAGTTTATCCTCACGGCATAGATATTTGAAATTTTGTTTGACAGGTTTAGCCTTACATCTAGCACGCGATAGATGGTAGACATTTTTCTTGTGCTAGATGTGGTGGTAACATTCCCCAAATTCTATTTTAGCTTCCGCTTTATTCTTTCAAATAAAAAATTCAGGAGTGAATTTTGGGGGTGTTACATTTATTGTATTGGAAAATAAATTAGTGGTACATTATGGTCAATACATAACATTTTAACATAATTTATTTATTGATTTTTTATAGAGATATAGCCAAAAAAAAAGTTGATCGGGATAGTAGTGATGAAGAAGGAAAGAGATGACCTATTATTATAAGAATAATCATGAACATGTAGAATAGAGGAGAACAAGTCAATTTGGGATGGAATACTTACAATCTTTCCATTGTCCCTTACGCGGACATGTTTCTGATGTACATTTCACTCATCATGCCTAACCATCTTTTTATCTCTTATAATAATTGGAAGCAAGTTCCAAAGGGTCACAAGGAGAAAGTCACGGTAAATATGCTATTTTACTTAAACACTTTTGTATGTCAAATGTTATTAATTTTAATACATTAACATCGGTATACATCTATATATCTTATTTTATAGAGAGTCTTTAATGCCCCCGAGACTAGGAAGAAATGACTTCTTAGACATTGTGGTGAGTGTCTAAGAAGTTTTAGGGCATACTTAGCTAGTAGAAAAATGTACAGAAGGAGGGATGACTTTCTACGATAGAATCTACCAAAACAATATGGTTTCATTAATCAAGAAAGTTGGAACCAATTTATTGCATATCGTCTTTTGGAGGAGTTTAAGGTATTTGTTAGATAACAATTAAAATTTTTGATTAATATTATTTCATTGATATTTAAATAACCATGTGCTTATATTTTGGCTTGTAACATAGGGAGAAAGTACCAAAAATAAAGAGATTGCTAAACATAATAAGTATTAGCATAACATGGCTCACAAAGGCTTTGCAGGCCTTGAAGAAGAGTTGCTATGAGATTTTGATTTATCTATTTACATGTAAAAGTCTAATGTTATAATAATATTTTTAATGTAAGTTTAATTTTTGATTTACAGCTCATAGCCCAAGACTTGGATCCATGTACCTCTTCTATCAACATTGATACATTATGGGAGAAGGCTAGAGCAATAAAAGATGGATATCTTAATGAAGATGTAAATGTTGCTGCCAAAAAATATATAAGTTTGTAGATATCCCGAACCCTACTTAGTTTTATTTTTGAAAACTATTATATTATGATTATTCCTATAAGCTAAATTTAAATATATTTCATATATTATAGGACAAACTTGAAATGTCAGATTTTGTGGAGGGGGTGGACGAATATATTGCGACAATGGAGCAAGAGTTATCATTTATCAAACCTCAAGGGTATAAACCATTTGATTCAGTTGACCATGATCGGCTTCATATACCTAATATAAATAGAGTTAAAGATAGTTGTGAAGGTGATGCACATTTTTCTTCTCTTTCCGAAGTAAGCTTACTAACTATGAATTCTTATTAAATTTATTTGGTGTCATAATTAATTAATAATATGTAATATTTTAGTTTAGGGTTTGCATAAATGCAACTTTTTAGCGAATGACCTTTTAATTCTTTTGGAGAAAGGAAAGGTACACTTCAGTCATAGTACCCCAACGTAAACAGCCTATGGGTATAACTTGGCCCTAAATAAAAGGTTGGTGAGTATTGACACTCTAATCATTGTCAGTGCACCCTTTCCTTATTATAAAGAAGGTGATGAGGCAGCCACAATGCTGGAAGCTCATGGAAGCTTTGTGTCTTGGCTTGCGGATCAAATACATCTCACTAATGAAGAGGTAATGATATTCGACATCATTATTAGACCTTATTTTTTATTACTTTTTAACATATATTTTCTCAATAAATATTTCATTTATTATTATTAATTAAGGAATCGGAAAAGAAGAATGCTCTTAGGAGTAAAACAAAGAGAGGTACTAGAAAAATGAGCAACACAGAAGTGGGCATTGCTAAAGGAAAGAGAGATAGATCAACGAATTCTATTACCCCACAAAAGATTCCATCTTTAGAGAAGAGAAAACATCCACCAACACTTGCTTTATTATATTTCTATGCTCAAAACTACCTCAACGACAATTATATTTTCATTGATTGTCGTCCTAAGTATGTTGGGAGAGATGATGCTATATATATGGTATCGACGGTTAACATAAGTAACATTTATAATCAATAATGGATGTCAACCACTAGTATTACCGTCTATTTCATGAAAGTATCATTTCATATTTCATATTTTACTACTTCTTGTTGTATTGGAATTTTTATGTCCTCTTATATGAGTTATCAATTATTAACAAATATGCATTGTTATTGTTATCCATAGATTGGTTACTAGTCATGCTACATTGAAGGGAATGTTTTCCTCTATTGTGTTTGTGTGCCCATACTACATAACTGATAGTAATACAATAAGATATGGTAGGCACATAAACTATTTAGTCAATCGCATTTTGATTGAGGGATACAACAAGCTTTATCTCATTCCCCACCTGGCAAATAAACATTGGGTTTTTTACGCCATCCGACCTGATCTTAATAAAGACTATGTGTTTGATTCCTTTGAACATATGACGTGCCTTTTAACGTCGGTCTTCATTGTGGGAAAGAATTTATTGACATGTTAGTATACTACAACACTTCTTACTTTAATAGCTTTTTTATGTATATGTTCTACCTTAATTATTTTAGGTATATATACTTATAATATTATGTATCTAACTCTATTTTTTAGGGCACTATGGATGGCGTATTATAGGAACGATGGGAATGGTGTCCTAGACCCAATGAGTATTTAGTATAAGCCTATAATGGTAAGTAATAAGATAATTATTTTACACTTTATTTTAATTTAAATTAATATCTAATAGTAAGAGAGCTAACTAAATTCATTTGACAGTGTCCACTACTGCAGTACGGAAATGATTGTGGATACTATGTATGTAGAGCAATGGATATGATAGTCCAAAACTAATTGGTCAACATAACACACATGTTCAGGTTTATATTTTCTCAATGTATTTTACTCATCTAGATTATGATTTAGGAACTTTTATTTATGGAGTATAGAGCTACCAAGTTTGTGGTATGCCTACTAAATTTGATTCCTAGGTTTGCCTAGTGTATTGAGACATATCAATTAGAGATTGATTGAAAATAGGTAGTATCATTTGGGAGAAAGACATGCATCTATGTATGGATTGATGTTGATTTACATTACAAATTTGTTAAATACTTGAACATACAACTATGTATGTGGGCTGAAAAAAAACAACAAGACTATAAAAAAATGTACAAGTTTTAATAATGGTTCTTCCTTAACCATTATTATAGATGTTTTAATAATGATTTTATGTAAGAATCGCTATTAAAACCCTTTTTTAATAATGTTTATACTTAAAAACTATTATTAAAAGTAGGCATTTAATCTCAATTAGAGTTTAAAAAATGCGTAATAAATGATTAAAATCCTAAATTGACAATCTTTTAACAATGGTTTTAACTCAAAACCATTATTAAAAGGTCTATTTTATGCTTATTTAATACGTATTAGGGTTTACTAAAAGCATAATAAATAATTAAAACCCTAACTGGATGAAATTTTAACAATGATTTTTGATTAACCATTATTAAGATATTATTTTTAACAACAGTTGTGACTTACAACCTTTTATTAAAACCTAGTTTTAAAAACGAGTTTTTATGAAAACCGTTATTAAATGCTAAGTTTACACCAATATTCCTAGTTTTTTGTATATTTTTTTATGATAATTATTAACTATTATTGAAGATTTAATAACGTGCTATTCAATAACAGTTCAGAACTATTATTAAAATCAGAAAATAATAGTTATTAAAACTCCTTTCTAGGGTAGTGTAACAACCTTCATTTAGGCTGGTTAATGCATGTGATTTAGTTCATTAGTGTCGTTATAATTTGTTTCAAGCAACAATAAAAAAAAACCTAATACAACATAACTCCTAATCTATTAACATCCACCTATAACAAACAACTAGGTTGCTAGAATTCTATGGAGCCTTAAAACTATTGACTTGGACTCTTTATATCTACCACATAATTTTCTTGACACATCATCCAAGTGTTATTACATGTGACATATCAAAAGCTTGAGATAATAACCTAATATTTATTTTTAATAACATAAAGTGATTAAATCATATATAACACTTTCAAGAACATCAAGATTGAGTATATCATCTTCCGAGAAACCATTATTGCAAGGAAGCCTATATTCTTTCATATCACTCTGCCCTTATTGAAATAATTTCACCTCAAATTCTAACTCTTAAACTTGAAAAATAATAGGTATTTAATGTAATCTTCAATATGCATCACATATTTCAATATGTGGGTATTTTCCTTATTTGAAATACTTTCAAGATCTTCAAGCATTTTACAACTCATTCTTTTAAGTCTACACCTTATCTTGAATATGGATATGATGTGATCTTCTTATAACCTTTATAAAAACATTTGTAATTTCATGTGACAAGGGTTTTTCCTATACCATTATTTTTAGACATAATGGGTATCGACCTAAATAGCTAAGAATGACCCAATAGGCTTTCTCTATGTTATCCCACCTGGTTTCACACAAGGCTGCTAATCATGAGGCATATGATTAGACATATGGTGGTCATCACATTTTTTATTTCCCTTTTCTCTTTCCCCCTCATTCCACTCCTATATATATAGAGTCTTGTACTTCTTTTAGGGGATCCCAAAATCATTAATACAATTCAATTACTTTTTCTCACTCATCTCTCCTTTGAAATTCCTTCTGGACATTTAATTTTTACTTATTCTTTCCTCAATTATTTAAGAATTTCTCAGGTCACAAAGCATCTATAATAATAGGCACCATCTATGGGGATCTAAGATAAAAATTTATGTCTTCCATTCCACCTTTAGACATACTTGATCCTAGTACTAGTATACTGTATGAGAGGATAATATATTCATAATTTCTCAACTTGAATATATAAACATGGAACTCTAAACATCCCTTAAAGAAATGGTCTCAACATGTTAGCTCTGTTGCTACATGCACCCAAGTAATTTCCAAATCTCTTAGTTTCACACCAACATCATCATGAAATGCCTCATCAGCCACCTCACATGAAATCTTGGTGGAGGGTCTCAACCTCCCATGTATGGATTAGAGAACTAAGTTGCTTATAGCCATCATCCAAAGTGGTGAATTTAAAGACATGGAAGTTTCATAGCAAAAGATTGCTAGAAGAAATAAAGTAGTGGTTATAATTAAGCCCCTAAAGGTAAGAAAGAAGTGAAAGGCATTCATGTCATGAAAATGTCATGATGGTTGTTGGAATAATAGAAATGATGGAATTACCACTATAGAATCATTATTGTAGCCTACTCATCATCATATAACATGATATTAGGGAGGCCACCCTTAAATATGCTGTAGGTTGGTATTTGTATAGCCAGATTATTAAAGACAAGCATACATAGTGATGTGAAAGTACCCTAAAATGCTTTCACTCAATAATTATGAGCCTAAATATATAATCCCTCCTAGACACCATCAAGTAATGAAAGTCGGCACACTCGGTGAACTACATTAAGTTAAAGGATCATTATATAAGCCCTCAAAGAGGCCAGAATAGAATATAGACACACATGGTGAGTAGAAAGATAGACTTGCTTTCACTTACTAAGCCTAAGGGGTTTAATTGGTGAGTATGAAAGTGTAAAGATTTCTTTTACTCACTAAACCTAAACTCTTAAGGTGTTTTCTTGGTCAAGGTACCAAGGCCACTAAGTGATTAGGTACACCTAGATGCTTTTCACCATAGATAATTTAAAGTTTTTATAGCGTGTTCCTCAATTGATGTATTTAGGCCATTGATTCCATAATTGAGGGGTTTGGTAGGTCTATTTGGTCTAATCAACCAATGATGACTGGATCAAACCTTCATTTGGTTCACTACCACTAAAGTAAAATAAAAATTCAAAGTCTTTTTCATATGGATCTCCATACCTATTATCACAAACAATTCCATAAGAAGGTATTCTTGTCTTAAGTATTCTTACTTTAATATTATTACATTATGGTTTTTGGTCTTCTTACATTAGCTAAGTTAAGGCTCCTATGGTTCATTCTACATCTATTATCGCAAATAATTCTAGAATAATGTCTTCTTATCTTATGTATTCTTGCTTCTATATTCTTACATTATGGTTTGCAAGCTTAGTTAATTCCATAACTCTAGCTTTATATCTATGTATCATATGTTTTTTAAGTTTAGTAGTACGTGGTCTCCAAGACCTCTTTAATGATATTTTGATTTATGTGTATGATTGATGCTAGATGTGATATCATTAAGCTTGATTTTTAATGTTGATATGGCTCTCGTTGATTTCCTCCTGAATGTTGACTATGTGAGCATGCTTAGGTTATTTTGACTTGAAGTTTGAATTTGATGAGTTAAGCTTGAAAGTTTTGCGTAATTAAATAAAACGCATGTTTAGGATACATTTATGTTATTAACAACAATACCATGATTAAGAGGTTACACATCGGGTGTTAGGTATTATTTAGTAGTTTTGGCCTTGGTGTGAAGGTTATGAATAAAGTATAATGTTAAGTGTTTATTTCAGCATTTGAGAATGATTTAGATATGTAGTGTCTTTAGCAAGTTTTCATATGAGTTGGTAGTATATAACTTATTTGACCTACTTACTTGGGCATGGGATTGATGACATCATGAATTCTATATTATTTTACCCATGTTGATGAATTGAGTCATAAATTATAACTTTTTATTCAATTTAAGCATGAACTTGTTGAGTATTGATTCCCACTATGATATATGTAAGTTATTCTCTTGAGTATGTCTCTATATTTTTTTATGTTATAGACATATTCCAAGATTAATTTGGAAAATATTAGTAGTGTTGTTATGTATGTTCATAAGTGTAGGTTTTGTTTCACCTAGACCAATTAATCAATTTCTCTAATAGATCAACTATTTATGTAAACAATCCCTCGATTTGGAATCTTTGATAAATTGGTTATGAGAATAGTCAATTAATTTGATGAACCAATCAACAGGTTCATATGATAAGTCAATCAATCTCCAAATCCATCAAGTAGTTTTCCTATTACAAGAGTGGTCTAGTCTCTACTTAAACCATCACCTCATTTAGGCAACCCATAGATTGGTTCCCATGAACAGCCGATCGGTTTGCCAAACCCATAGATTGGTTTTTTCGATGATAAGAGTGGTTTGGCCTTGGGTTAGACTAATATAATGGTTTGGCCAAACTCATCTACTAACTCCTATGAACAATCAATTTGTTACACCAATCAATTAATAGGTTTCCCTATGCGTTTTTTTCATTATTCTAGTGTGACTAGATGAGTCAAGTGGACTCAAGGATAGATTGCCTAGTTTATCTATATTTCTCCATATTTGCTTGATAATTAATGTCCTTTTTTTAGGACTCCCATATTAATGCTTCTCTATAATTATATAAATTTTAATCATAATTTCAACCCAACTTATTCTTAGATTTAATATAGATCAAAATAATAATATTATGATGCTTTGAGTGGTTAAACTTGATGTTGCCCCTAGGCACCCAAAGTAGTGGCTTATATGTCTTGTGTTGTGTTAGCGTTATTGCTTCGTAATACCTATTTGGTTATTAAAAAATGTGTAATTGTGCCTTGTTATATCATTTGGTAATTATATTTAATAATAATGAAATTGTGTATATTATTTTGTGTTTGGCATTACTGCTTAGTAACACCCATTTAGTTATTAATGAAATTATACTTGTGATTGTTGATATCACTTAGTAGTTAATAGTAAAGAAATTAGTAATGAAAAATAGTTATTTATTTTGCTTATGGCCTTAGCTATGTCAAGTGTCATTATTTGGAAACATTCAATTAGATTGTTATGAAATTTTGTTACAAATTGTGAAATCACCTATTAGTTATGCAAAGGAAATAAGATTTCATTTAAGTCTTCTTCTCCAACTCTCGGGTTGGTCACCGAGAGTTAGTAGTCTTGTCGCCTTGTGATATTTGCTTTCTTTTCACTTAGTACCTTTCTCATAGCATGAGGTTGTGGCCTATATGTAGGATTAGTTATAATACAATAGCACACAGTTATATACTCTCGCTTAGTACCTTTTTCATCCTATTAGGTTATGGCTAGTTTGCGGTAGTAGAAATAATACTATGGTCAACCATTATGACATTGGTGCCCATGTAGATGGTATGCCATTTAGGATGGATTTATCCTTTACGTTTGGTGTCATCTTCTAAAAACTCAATTGGGTGGGTTGGATTGCCTCATTTTCATTTGTTATCATCATTTAAACACCCATATTGGAGTCGATGCTACTTTTAGGAGGTTATGCCCATGTTTGAATTTTGTGTCATCGATTGAACATCTATATTGGAATCAATGTTCATCTTTTGATGGTATGGCAATGTTATATTTCATGTCGTTGTCTAACTAGCCACATTAGGATCATAGTTCCACTTTGGAGGGTATTTCCATGTTAGGGACTTATGTACCCTTATGTTACTACCATAAACTACATTCACGGTGGAGGTCTAGGTGAGTCATTCAAATATCTTAACAATTGGATTACATGGTCATATAAATAAATAATTATAATATGGTTTATCTATACTTATGACATGTAATCATCATGTTCTTATTACTATCATTCCATAACAATGTGTTCTAGTAAGTCCATCATACCATGATTAATATGACTTATAGGTGTAGAATGAGCCCTCTCTATGTTATAGAATAAACTTATTTTACCATTATTTTACCATACTAATATTACCTTCTATGGTTACTATGTTGATATAGATTTTATTTTCCGGAGTAGATGACATTCTACAAGTTTGATCAACTTATTTGGACCTCTATATGGCCTTTGCTTGGGGAAGATTTATTGTATCAAAGAGTTAGTCTAATTTGTTCTAGTAGGTTTCCCATTGTGTTGGGTTGTTTTTATTTTCAGTACTTAAACTCTTGGCTCCATTTGTATATTTTCTTAGTAAACTATTCATGTCATATTGTATTTCTTTTTGTTCCCCCTATCTCTCTTTTTATCTCTCTAGGTAATTTTTTATTCTCGTTCATGGTTTTGGTTCAAAATTTTTGCCTTACATCAATCATGATTTAGGTGGATGTCCACACCTCTCTTATATTCGGTGAGGTGATAATAATCCCTAGTTTTTTTTCTTCTACATTATCTTATAATGAAAAAAAATTTGGTTGTAAAAATTGGGGTTGTTACACACTTGTTTGAAATACATGATAGAGATGACTATAGATTTTGTGTAATTCCTCTATGCTTATTGAATCCTTAGTGGTTCTATATCGTACATTGCTTGCTTTAAGCAACCTTATGTAGTTAAGTGTAAACAAGTATTATGAATGTTTCATTCTCATCATGATTATTATTAATAGGAATGGATTTTCAATAGTTTTATTATGGCTATGTTCTCTTTGCTTATGTATGATCAATTCCATTATTTGTATGATGTTGTATGATGCAATGATGTGTTTTTTGTGAAGTAAGGTTTTTGTGAGATAATAAGTTCTTACTCAATAAGCTAGTCATACTTGTAAAAAAAACATTCCACCTTGTTTAGGTTTCTCAAGTCTTGCTTTCAAAGGTGTTGCTGGTCACTTTTTTACTCAACAGTTCCTTTGTTTTGCATCCTAGAGATTCCATATTCTATTTTATGTCAACTTTTTTTGAATTTTTCATATCTTTTATATTATTTTGATGCTTTTTATTCCTATATATCTTTTTTAAATCTTATATCAGACTCTAGTGAGGTGACAACCACATTTGACTCGTGGTCTATGAGTTTACTTGTTAGCCTTACACCTGACATATGTTAGGTATTGCTCGTAGATCTCATATGTTAGATGTGGCGGCGGTAGCACTCTGACTTTCTTATTTAGCTACCGCAAAATGTCTTATTTAATAAAAAAAATTGTTATAAAAATAAGGTTATTACAAGTTAGTATTAAAACTATTCAATTGATAAGAATTGTGTTTCACTTAGAGATATGATTTTCATGATCCAAATATTTTAAAGTCTCCTCTTTGATTTGAAAAATTCAAGTCTTATCTCCTTTGCGAGTGAGTGTTAATATGGTTAAAAATTTGGTGTTTTATTTCTATGTGTTGTTCTTGTGCAAACCATTATGTAATACATACTTTTATTGTTAATTTGGCATGTGTTTTATGTTACCTTGTGTTGTGATGTCTGATTCTATCTAGTTTTTTTGTCCTTTTCATCATACATAAGGGTTAGGTTCAGATTTCTTATAGTGAATAGATCCTTAGATAAGTATGGATTAGTGGTTTTACCTTGGGCTTGAAAACTGGAGGCTCCCTTTGCTAATACATTTAAAAGATTTAATAGTTGGAATATTATGATAAATCGATAATTGTTGGGAAATTGTGGTATAATAATAGTTTTGTGACCAGGACAGACATAGTTTTGAAATGAATGTTAATGATTTTTAAGATGCGTAGTTACCATATTAGATTGTCCTTGACCTCGTATGCTATGTTTGGTAATTTCTTGAGGGTTTCATTGCTAGTTAGAGTTTGAGTATAATGATGATAAGCTTGGATCGAACAATGATATACTTTTGGAATTAAAAAACTAAGAAGATGACTTTGGATGATATGTAGGAGTTATAATTGTATAATGGGATAGACTTATTATGGAAGAATTTGTAAGTTTGGGATTGAATATGCATATGTAAAATGCTTATTGTGGATTTAATTATATTAATTTTTAATGATATTTGAGGAGACATAAGTACTAAAGATTTTTTTTAATGTTGATTTTGTATTAATGAAAATAAAAGAGAAGTTGGAGGATGGTTAATTGATGAAGTGACATTTATCGCAATGAGCTTGCTTTTTAGAGAAGTACTTGTTATGATCTTATGTTATCTTGAATATTCTTCCTATTGTTGATTGTTGGATTGTGTCTATCTCTTAAGGTGTATAGTGCTAACCTTTACTTGTTGGCATTAGTAAGGAATTAATTCTTTTGTATAAGGGGCAATGATTTCAAGGGTTTGGTACTGATATAGTTCTTTAGAAGACTTATGGTAGTTAGATTGATGATAAGTTGGAATCATTAGTTACTTTATGGTGTCACTAAGAGTTGACCACATTGAGACATTTTGGATGATAGAAGTTTCTATTTTGTAGATATTTATCATAGATTATATTGAACTTTTAATGTATTGTGTTGCATTGTTTTGCTAGGAGTTTCCTTCCCATCTTTCTGTCCTTATGTTCTTTAGAAACCCTAGTCATTTGTTTCTATTCTTTCCTTAAGCTTTTAGTTATGTGCTTATTTCTGTCCATCTTGTGTAATCATAATATTCATTAAAGCTTCATTTTGAAAGAATCTAGATTTATTGTTTTGGATTAAACTTTGGTTTTTATCCCTACTTTACCCAACTTTGGGACAAAGTTCCTTTTTAAAAGGATAGTGATGAAATATTCAATTTCTTAAAACCAAAACTTGTATAAGATCTTTTGTATTTAAAGATAAAATATTATTATTTTGAATATTTTATTATATATTTTATCAAAATTAAAATCCTTTCTTAAAAGTTTGTTTATAGGAGATCTTCTGGGCCACTTTTAACTATCAAGCTTATTCTAAATCATTCTATGTTTTCATTTTTGGAATCCTTGGCTTTTTTTTTTAGTCTTCTAAGCCATTGGAAAATTTTATTTGGAGATCTCTAGATAAAAGTTCTATTTATGACCCGATTAGTTATATTTCTATATTTGAAGCAATGACACAAACTTTTAACTATCCAAAATTTACAGAACTTTCGTCATCACTATACTAAAGTGTTACTGAACTTAAAATCATTTTCAAATATTCTTTAATTAATTTTATAAATATTCATACTTAATTAAATATTTTTGGGTGTGTATATGTTGTCAAATTTGATTTTTATTCATCAATCCCATCTTAAAATTTATGAAACGTCAACTCAACCTTCCATATGTCACATCTTCCCGGACCAATATCTGACATTGCCTCGTGGGTGTTCAAATTCTTAGCTAGATGTGCTAAAAATATCAAAGCTTCTAAGTTACCAAAATACCCATAATACATTATCTATTATGCCAAAATATCCTCCAAACTTATCCTAACCTCTAACACTTGTTTTTATCCATCCACCACTTCATCATATTTAATTTCATCTTCTCACCTTAGCTACCAATAGCCAGAAAACTAGCAATTGCCATTACCATATTCACGACCTTTCATCTAATGAATCTCCTTTAATCTAAATCATTTTTCTTCCTTTTTCTCATCTTCTTTTCTCTCCATTTCCTAGGATTTTTCTTCTCTTTCTCCTCTCCATTCCATGGTTTCATATCCTATTTTACTCCTTGGATGATGTTGGTTTTTGTTAAAAAAAACTCAATTTATGTTTCTACTCTTTCCCCTCATTAATTCCATGTGTTTTAATTAAGTTTTTACAAGGTGATTTTTCTAATATTTTCATAAGATTTTCTAAGCTTCTGGGGCTATTTCCAAGAATTTATTTGGTCTTTTAATCATACTTTATTTTGCTAATTAAGCGTTTAAGCTTTGGTAAGATCTCGTTACTTTCTTATAAGAATGTTTTATTTGGTTGATTTTGATTATGTTAAGTTTTATTGAATATCTTGAGATTATTGAATTTTGGCCTGTTTTTAACACCCCCAAAAGATCACCATTGAAACATTTCATTTTAAACATAAAATCATACACCATAAGAGGGGGGGTGTTACAACCGTAATTGGTATAAGTCTGGCCCTAGGTCATCCTCATACCAACTACAAGATATAGTAAAGAGACCAATGTAACCATGATAAACACACCAAGGAAAGTGTTTCATAACATAATATGGGTTACATATTTGTTATCAAGAAAATACCAAAATATAGAACATTGTTTATATAACACCCCCAAAAATCACAGTTGAAAATTTTCATTTAAATAACAAATATAAGCACGGGGGTGCTACATCCATGATCACTAAAGGCCCAGCCCTTGGCTAATCTCGTACTAACAACAGGGCTAAAGAAAAGTTTTATGAGGCATTAGACAAACTTAAACAAGATTCATAGAAATTGAAATGTTCATAACACAAAAATCAGACTGCATGATAAAAGTTATTATAACCAAAAATATGTTACATAGTTAAGTTCCCAAAAGAGATAATAGGTACAATATGATAAAACAAAATAGAAATACCATGAAAATATAAGTACAAAGCGATAAAAGAGAGTCTGATCCACATCACTCTTAGGCCCCATACCAGGTCCAATAATCAACACACGTCACCTGATGCATCTAATAAGTCATAGGAATCGAACAAAGTATCTCCTACCTGTACAAATTTAGAAGGCCCCTCTACACATGGGAATAAGCAGCACCTATAAAACAGGTGGTTCCTATGCTACATACTAAGAAAGGTAACCATATGGATAAAGCCAACAAGAAAATAAACGCATAAGGTATACAAAGAATGATTCAAGTTCATAACATCATGCCAGACTTAGACTAATATTTTGTCCTACACATTTCTTATAATAATTCCATATGAATAGTGGAATCCCACTATTATAGCTGGTGGATTGTAAACACTCCATAGGACAAAATTCACCTGACCACTATTATAGCCAATGGATTGGAATCACTCAGTAGGGAAAAATGCACTTGACCACTATTATAGCCGGTGGACTTGAAAATCAACCTCACTATTATTTCCACATGGTGTTCCACTAGAATTAATTAGTATTTTTCCATACCTTATATTTCTAGTTCAAATATTTCTCATATTAAAATTTTGTGAGTATGGAAACTCCACTATTATAGTCGGTGGACTGGAAACACTCCATAGGATAGAACGGACCTGACCACTATTATAGCCACTAGACTCAAAGAATATATCCTCACTAGCCCCAACTCACGAGGTATTCCACTGTAAGTAATTAGTATCCTTTCATGATTTATTACCATGCAAAGTTTGGTTTATTGAGCTCAGAATCTCCCACTATTATAGCCGATGAACCAAGAACACTTAACAGGGCAGCACACACCTGACTACTATTATAGCTAGTGGACCAAAATTACTCAATAAGGTAAAATGCACCTGACCACTATCATAGCCGGTGGATCAAAAAAATATATAACCTCACTAGGCCCTGCCTTGATAATATTTCACTTTAAGTGTTTAGTGTTTTATTGTATCTTGTTCCACAACCTCGACTAGACATGTATAACCCACTAGACTTTCCATGCTCACCCTTTTATTCTCAACTTCCCAAAACCCATATATTGGGCCTTCTACACCCTCTAGTACATTGAGACATTCTTTCCCACTCTCTCCTCATTACCATGAATACTCAACTCCGAGGCCCACTTTCCATCTATCTAAGTCAACTCAGTATCACTCTCTAGGGTTTTCCTCCGAAAAATCATAATTTGGCCTATGTGGCCTAACCTTCGTCTATCCCACACAACTCATGCTCCTTTACTTTATCAACTCACTCAATTCATTCCCAAGCACTCATTTTTACTTCTCATATAAAATATGTGCCCACTAAACCCTAGTTGGCCATCCTAAAACCCTAACACCTCTCTTTCCTCATATAATGTTATTCATTCATCACTCTTACTTACCATTACCTCTTCTACATGACACATATCCAACACAACCTATGACCTCGAGACTTTCTCCCCATCTTCCCTCTCACCATGAGAACCCAAAAATATTCTTTGTTACCAAAACCATCACTTACCTCGAATCACACCCAACATCACAACCTCACTATCCAACTCCCACACATGATCACCAAAACCCTAGTTCCCTCCCCGAAACCCTAGTTCTTCTCCTTTCTTTTATGTTACCTCCTCAACACCCAAATACCTTTTCTCACTTGGCTCACTTTTCCTCCATGTGACATCTCTCTCATCTTTTATTCTCTATTTTAACCATTTTTATTAGTTTTTCCCTCCTTGCACACTTCTCTCACTTAAGGTTTCTTCCTAAAACCCTAGTCAAGTCTCCCACGCATCCTTACATCAATCAACGTATTATTTTTCACATATGAACTCTAATGACTCTAACAAGTCTTCTCTTACCTTAATTAATCCTCAAGTAAACTATTCCCATATAAAAGTCATCCCCATACAAAGGTTAATCATCCCATGCAAACCTCTGACTCTCTATGCATGTTTTGGTCCATTCCTTTAATTTATTCCCATTATTCTTTCTTTCATCTACCCATAGGTCATAAGATATTTAGGTCATCATTACCATTCTCTAGTTAACTCACTTTCCTCGATCTTTTCCATCCTCTCACAACAACATCATACTAATTAGAATCTCCTATCATGCATGTCGTGAGGGGCAATACTACACAGGCACAATTCAAGTATAAGTAATAATATTACATTACACATATAATAAACACATGCAGTTTACCTAAGCTTCATGCTTAGTAAGCTGTACTATAAGAAAGTGATAATAAAATATATAAAGCACACACATCAAATCAAGAGATATAGCACATTCTCACACACAAAAGGCCTTAACCATATCTTTACCTAATATGGCACCGGGATTGGAGCACACTTCTACACCTCCTTAGGGTTTTGACTTGGTTCACCTATAAAAGGGAAATATTAAGGGTTAACTTCCCTCTAACAAAAATTATTTTTATTTCCTACCTACCTTTATCATAGCCTACTAGTAGGGTTAATAATAATAGTAGTAGTTTTATAAGTAAAAGTAGGGTATTATTCTCAAAGTAGTTAATCATACTATTACTAAACAAAATAGGTCTTGGTAGTTATATTGGTCCATGTTAAAGTATTATTAGTACTATTTATATTACTAAAGATAATAGTGATAATACTAATAATAACCCAAATCATAATAATAATAACAGTAGTATTAGTAATACTAAAATAGTGTCAATAATGATACTAATAATAATGCTACTAGTAATAGCAACATTAGTGATATAGGTAATAACAACAATAATAATGATGATGATGATGATGATGATGATGATAAGGGTTCTAATAATTATAGTAATAACATTAGTAATAATAGGGCCAAAGTTAATAATAATAATAATAATAATACTTCAAATATTAGTAATAATAATGATAGGGTTTTGAATAATCATATTAATAATAGCATTAGTAATAATAGTTCCCAAGTTAATAATAATAATAATAATAATAATAATAATAATGGTTTGAATCTTAATAACAATAATAAAGTCATAATAATACTAACAAAATAACAACAAAAATAATAATAATGTTAATAATAATGATATTAATACTAGTAAAATAATTAACAATTACATTAATAATATTTAAGGGTTCGAGAGGCTAGGGCACAACCTAAAGATGGTGGCAACTAGGTGATACACGACAGCGGTTGTGGAGGAGGAAGGGAAGTGAGAGAAGTTGTTTTCTAGGCTAGATGAGGGGGAGTGAGATGGTGGTGGATGATTTTGGTTGATGGGGTTGGAATGGTGGCGGTGGAGTAGCAGAAGTGGTGGGGCGGGTGGCGATTGGTGTGGTGGCCGAAGGTGGTGGAGGGGAAGGAAGGGTGAAGGAGAGGAAGGTAGGGAGGCAAAGGAGGCTTAGGTGGGTGTTTTGGAAGGTAGGGAGAGTGGTGGTTATGGTGGGAATGGTGGTACACGGCGGTGAGAAGGGCGGTGAGGGGTCCAAAGTGGCAGATTGGGGGGCCAACTTTGTATGGTTATGGTGGCTTGTGTAGGGATAATTAAAGGTGGTGGCAGGTGTGGTTTAGTGGAGGGTGATGCAAGGAATAGTTTGGTAGGTGGTTTGGGTGGCGGCACTAAACAATGGTGGTGGAGGAAACGTCTGAACAGGTGATGGTGCAAGGGAGGTAGATTTATGGGCAGGAAAAAGGGAGGTTAATTAAGAGTTAGGTATGGGGTATTTATAGGCAAATGGGGGTGAAAACGATAGAGGGAAAAGAGGACAAGAGGGGGTAGGTGTGGTAGGGTCACTAACCGGTAGTGGAAGGCTAGTACAAGCCTAAAACATTTTAGGGGTTGTTTTGTCAGGGGAGAATAAAAGGAACAAAGGGAGGCCACACGTGAGGAGGTACGGGGGTAGTTAGGATTGGAAAAAGAGAGGAAAAGGATGAGGAGAGAGGAAGGTGGTGTAGGAAAGAGTTATGGTGGTGGTTGGTTGGTGTACTGAGTGGTGCAGGTCTGCGATCTGTAGGCGTGGGAGGAGGAGGGAGGAAAAGGAAGAAGAAGAAGGGTTGGTCGGCCAACCGGTCTAGGGGATGAAGAAAGATAGAAAAAAAGAGGGACCTGGTAGCTAGCGAGGAAAAAAAGGTTGTGGGCTAGGCCATGCAGAAGGAGGAATAGTGGGGTCTAGGCCGCAAGGGGCTGGCCTAATTTGGGGGAAGAAGGCGAAAAAGAAAAAGGAGAAAGGAGACAAAAAAAGAAAAGGGAAAAAGGAAAAAGAAAGGGGGAAAAAGAAAAAAAGGAAAAGGAAAAAAGAAAATATAGGCGGGTTAGGGTATTTAAAATATTTTGGTATATTTAGAATATTTAAAATAATAATATTTAGTAAAAATAATAATTAAATTCCCTTTTTATATTAAATTAGGATATTTTAGATAGTTTCTCCTCAATTCCATTTTAATTTGCAAAACACCCTAATTTCCCTAATTAAATTATTTATTATTTTCCTCTTAATTTTGCCTTAAATATTCCCCCTTATTTTAATAAAATAATTTATATAATTAATTTTTCCTAATAAATTCCTATATATACATAATTTTCTAAGGGTTTCGAGATCTTTCATTTTAACTAGAATAAAATTTCAAACTATAGAGGTGAAATGGCAAACATCTAAATGTCACTCTCACCAGGCCCCAAACCTAGATTACAATAGCATCACTCTACCCTGATCATATCATCATAAGCAACATAGTCATCTATGGCATCCTTAGT
This sequence comes from Tamarix chinensis, assembly GCA_030549775.1. Lineage (NCBI taxonomy): Eukaryota > Viridiplantae > Streptophyta > Magnoliopsida > Caryophyllales > Tamaricaceae > Tamarix > Tamarix chinensis. The sequence continues at coordinate 69,496,696 of CM060181.1, forward strand.
GACCTACACAAACTCAAGAGGGGGAATTGCTTGCGAGAAAGAGTAGCACCCATAAAAAGGGTAATTAGTATGCTACATACTGAGTAAGGTAATAAGACAATCACATAGGAATATGATAGTTAATATTAGTACATCAAGATATAAAGGCATGTATGCAAGTTATAGTAGTTCATTCATTATGATTAAGACTCAAGCCATTAGTGTCAAAATTGGCTATTTCTCAAATTATATCCATGTGGGTTCAGGGATCCTACCATTCTTAGTGATCGATCGGTAAATTCAAACAACCCAAGGCAGCACACTCCTGGCCATTATTCTTACCGATGGACCGAAAAATATAATACAACCCGAGCCAACATGCTCCTAGACACTATTCTCACTAGTGGACCGGTATATAAATATAATGTACAACGGATCCCGACCCATATGGTGTTCTGCTATAAATAATTAGTTTCTTTCCATGGGTTATCATTATCTAAGGCTTTCATTATTTGAGCTCGGGACTTCAACTATTCTCACCGGTGAAATGGTAAATACAATATAAACTAAGGTCAATACACTCCTAGCTATATTCTCACCGGTGGACTGGTAAATATAATATAACCTAAGGCAACATGCTCCTAGCCTCTATTCTACAAGTGTACTGGTATATATATAAGGTATAACCAGTTGTGACTCAAATGATCTTCCACTTTAAGTAATAGTGTGCCTTATTTATTCAAATTTCACACACAACCATGTATGACTCCTAACTTTCTACCACCTTAAGCTAACCATAGCTCCTTGGAAACCCTAATTTCCTATATCTAGGATATCATCACCCCCTAATGATCCTTTGAGTCCCCACATTATCAAATAACCCAACACTATTATTAGGAAACCCGTTCATGCATGGGTTGGCCCATTTTCTCCATTCCTGACATATGATACATCTGGCCCCCTAAGGTTATGCCTAGAACCCATAGTTTGGCCCAAATGGGCCTAAACCCTTCTCCACCACTTATTTAGCCTTAAACTTCCACAAAAAAGTATATGTTAATATGATTATCCATCCCCTAAAGTTTTTTAGCCTATCTCCTTTATTTTACAAATGTGATAACAACATCCCTAAGAGAATTATCTCAAGACTCTAATTTTTATTTTATAGTTATATCCACTCCTACTTATCCCACTTAACCATCAAACTTAACACACAATCCCCACAAAGCATATTCAACATCGTAGGTTAGAGGAACAACCCATCTCCCCTAGTTCCTATATGTGATAATGACCTAACATTAGCGTTTTATACCTCCAAAACCCTAGTTTTACCCACTTAGTACTCTTCTATTCCCTAGCATCCAAGGAATCCCCCATGTTTTTCCAAACTAAAGAAAAATGTCATCATCTTCCCCTATAACCATCCTTAAAAACTATCCCTCACTTAGTCACACCCAGACATAAACTATATTAAGTTTGACTCACCCCATTCATGGTCAACCCCTCTCCATGCAATATCTTTTGTAACCCACATTTATAATCAAAATTATTATTTATAATACCCCACACTTTTGTATAATGGATGAATGAGAAATTTTATCATATTTTGGGCCTTTGACTTTAATTCAATGTTATGATTTGATTTTGGATTAAATTTGATTTGAAATTATGTTGAAAAATGAAGTTCATTAAGTTTTATAAGAGAACACATCGATAGATTCCAATAACAAATTGACTAGTTTGTTACTTTTGGGAAATTAGGCTCCTCCACTAAACTAATCAACTAGTGGATGAATAGTTGACTAATATACCCAAATCAATTGGCTGGTTTGTTGAGCTAGTGACATTTCTAAGTTTGATTTTACTAAAACAAATCCCTTACACTAAATTAGAACCTTATCAACCTATGAAAGATTGTTTCCAAGACATTCCTGAACATTTTAATGATGCATTTAACCTGAAATATTGCATTCATTTAATCTAGAGGTAGAGTGGCACACAAAAGAGGAGATATGACCTCATCAATTATCTTCTTCATCCTCTCTCTTCTATATGATTTAGAGCTCAAATGCTTTATTCTCAAGCATTATTCTGAGCATCTAGAATATTCCTTCCATGCCAACTTCTCATTACTCCATTCAAGAATGTGAAATCTATCCTAATTGATCTAAATTCTATAGAAATACTATTTGAACTCTAAAGGATAGGTTAGCAAATCCTAGAAAAATTCCTCCATTTTGATTGAATTCTAATAATTAATGGTATTTTTTTAGTCGATCACTGAACCCTTTGTAATTCCTTTTGACTGATTGGCTATAAATAACCCCAATCACTCCTTCATTTCACCTTTCTTTCAGCCACTGAATATTATTAATTCTTAGTTCCCTCCCTTCTATCCACATTTTGATCCTTATTATTCTACTTCAACATAGTCTTTCAATCTTTTCTATAGCTCTTTATTGTTTGACTCTCAAGCAAGGTATAGTTAGATTTTGGGGAAAGATTGAGTAGTTTAGTTAGCCTTTTCTCTTTTTCGACCTTAACTTGGTACATTTTTAATCTCCATTGATTTGAAGATTTTGGAGGTTGATAAGAGTTTAATATAAATTATGAGTTTGAGGCTTTGATTTTATGTTTTTCAAAGCTAAGAATTTTTCCTAATGGAATCCCTATTTTAAGAGGATTTTTGCCTACATCAAGTAAGTGATTCTTTCTCTTGAAATGTTTAGTATGTGTTCCTACATGTTAGGAGCTATCTTTATTTGATAGATTCATGTTGGCATAAAGAAATGTAGTTTATGTATGATTTGCATACTTAAATGACATGATTTGAGTAAAAAGCATGAAAATGGATAAAAGTTGGTTATGATGATATTATCATGAGAAATGTATCTTAACATGTGGAAATTTATATGACTTGTGAGGGATGATATTAGCATGAGACTTTGATTTTGTGTTAGTTGATGTTGATACAAGCTTTAAAATGTCAAAAGAGGATTTATATGGAAAAATCTACATGAAATTGGTTGTTTGGTGTTGTATTTGGGATGACTGATCAACTGGATAGGTCAAAACAATTGACTAGTTAACCTAACTCATTGACTAGTACTCTTTTAGACACCTTAGTCTTACACTTTGCTTAAACCCATTAATTACTTTGGCAAAACCAATTGACCGATCTATGAACAATCAACTAGTTTGCCCAAACCGATCAATTAGTTTGAGGAAATCATGGTCTAGTTGAGTCAATTTGATCAATTTATCATCTTAAACTAATTGACTGGTTGCGCTAGACTAATTAATTAGTTTGGAAGACCGATCAATTAATTTTTCTAAGTTGCTTCTTTTGAGTTTGGTTATCCTTTGAGACTATGATTGTTACTTTTCCAAGGTTCATTGATGGATAAATTATAGATTCTATCATATACTATTGGCCTAATTAAAAGATCAAAATGGATCATGGGTTATGGTTCGCCTTATGAGTAAAGGAAGGATTAAATAGGCATTTCACTTCTGATAAGTGAGACTAATTGAGAAAAGAGTGTGAACTAAGCTTGGAATAGAGTTGAATATAATAGTAGATATAGAAAACATTGGCCATGAATAAATGATAAACCCACATGGTTTAGAAAAGTGGAAAGAAAATCATTAACATAGGAAAATAACTTACTTGCTTTGTATGGGTCTTGTATGATCACCCATCTTTTCGAATAAAACACTAATCATGTAAAGAGAAAGAAAGTCGAGTTGAGTATGGGTCTGGGTTACCCCATCCTTGATTAGCTACTAGGGGTTACTCTACCTTTAGGTGTTTTCGGTGGATTTGGGCTTTGCCTTTGAGCAGGATCTTGAGAGTTTCCTATGCCTTACCTTCTCTATAAATTGAAGAAGTACTAGGGGGTATCAATAATAAAGGGTATTGTTATCTTAGTGGTTGGCTTCATCCTTGACTTATATCCATTTTGTTCATTGGACTCGGCTTGGACTTATGTCCACTTAGTGATTAGCTTCGGTCTAGACTTTATATTCATTATTAGATAGGCTTCTATAGTATGCGAGACCATGTAGTGGTACACAGTCAATCGCTTGATGATAATAAATATTGGTTTGTAAACACTAGTTAATAATAATAAATAGTAACCAAATAAATGGTTGACGATTTATTAAGGAATGGAAGTAATGGTACAAATGTAATCCCTTGAAATTTTTGAAAATTTATAATTTAATAAATAGCTTTTATTTGAAATAAAGTAGCTTTTAAAATTATATAGTTAATTATTTATGGGTTTTCAAGTATATAAATTTGTATGGGAATATTTAATAAATTAAAGATAAATATTTTGTTATTTTATCATACTCTCTTTATTTAAATAATTTTCTAAAACTAATATTTTACTAAATTTATCCTTTTTTAACCAATATATATAAATATATATTATAATGAATTAAATTATTAAATTAAATGATTATCAAGAATATTACATTTTATTATTTTATAAATTAAATTAATTTATTTCCCATTTTATTTTTTTCCTTTTTCCTTTTTTTCTTTTTTCTTCTTTCTTTTCTTTTCTCTCTCTTTTTTTTCTTTTCTTTTCTTTTGGGCAGCCCGACTATGGCCAGCCCTTTTCCCGGCGTACTACTAGGCCTCAACCCATCTCTCCCTCCCCCTTCCTTCCTTCCTCTCCCATGCAATCCGTGCGTCGTAGCCCATCCCCCCAGGTTTTCTTCTTTCTTTCCTTCGCCCCTGGACCGGCCGGCCTGGCCTCTTCTTTTACCCGCGCAGGTCCTCTCACACCCCTCCCCTTCCTTTCTCCCTTCTCCGCCTGACTAACACCCCGTCAGCCATGCCGCATGCTAGCCGCCACCATCTGCCACCACTGCATGCTCTCTCTCCCCCCTCTCTCTCGCTCGTCCCTTTCTTCCCTTTTTGGACCCAAACCCACACTGCCTAGCCACTTGCTCCCTTCTTTTTTTACCTCTTCTTCCCATGCCTCCCCCTGCCACCCTACCACCTTCCGCCGCCCTACCTGCCACCACCGGTTAGTGACCGCCACCCTCCCCTTCCTCTCCTTTTTCTTCTCCTCAAGAGCTCTCTCTCTGCCCCTTTTTTTGAGCCTCTCACCTTCCCCAACCTCCCTCTTCTCTCATTTCTTCTCCTTCCATTTTCCCCCTATTTTTGCATCATCACCGCCCTCCGCTACTTCATCCACTTCACCAACCCCCTATACTACTCCCTGCACCCTCCACCTCAGCCTTGCACCACCACTATACCCCCTCGATCCCTGCTGCCCCTTATTCCTTCCCTCTTCATTTCCCCCCTTGTTCTCCCTTACCGGCAGCCTCCCTGCAACCCCTTCATCCGCCACCTTTCCGCCGCCTATGCTGCCACCAAACCACCAATCTCCTCCCTACAACCTCCACTACCACCCCCACACCTCTTTTTCTGAAAACAGCCCCCACCTTCATTTTCCTCCTCTATTTTCCTTCCTTCTCAATCACGTCCACCTCTCCGCCGCCACCTCCACTGCCATTGGTCGCCGACAACCCATCCCCAATGGCCACCTACACCCCCTCTTCACTCCTGCACCTTTCCCTTGCATCCAATCCTCCCCCACCTGCCCTCTTTCCTAGCCCCAAATCCCCAACCTCAAAATAGCTCATTTTTCCATTCCTTTCATCTAACTTCAAACCTCTCCCTTTTTTTTTGCATGCAGCTCATACTGCATGAGCAAGATGAGCTACTGCATACCTTGGTCATTTTTGTTAATAATTTTAAGGTATAATAATATCTAAGTTAATTATTTCATTAAGTAAATTTTATAAAGTCTCATGTTTTGGTTTTCTTATTTCTAATATAATAATTATTGATATTATGTTTAGGTATTGGTTTTGCTAATCAAAGCTTGAATCTTTAACTAGAATACCAGTAAGGTTCATTTTTGCGGAAAATAAGGTAATCATTAAACTCTACTTAAATGCATGGATAAACATATGTTGGCACATTAGGATTTTTAATATGTTATTATGCTTGATATTTGTGGTTTAATATAATATATATATATTTGCTTGTATTGATTGATAAAAAGGAAAGTATACTAGTTTATATGCCATGTGTGGAAATGCTGCTTAAGGGAAGAGCTTGATTATTAATGAAAGTGTTAAGTAATTATCCATGTCATATTATGTTATTGTGACCATTTATGCTTGAATAATATTATGGTGAGCCCTAGGGGCATTTTAGTAATATTTCTTGTGTGAGAATGTGGCCTAGTATGTGTGGGTGCTAATAAGTATTATATTAAAATATAATAGTTGGTGGAGTTGGATATTGTTAAGGGAGTATTAATATTATTATTCCATGTAGTAATGTTAATCTACTAAAAGTGGTGTAATAAGGGGACAAGATGGTAATTTTTGAAGAAGAGGGTAAAATGATAATTTTATAAGTAAAAGGATAAATTTGTAATCTATAAGAAAAAAGGGGTATTATGGTAATTTTGGAGGTAAAGGGCAAAAAGTAATTTTATAAGTAAATGGGAAAATGCTAATTTTATAAGGTAAGGGCAATATGGTAATTTTGTAAGTAAATGGCAAATGGTAATTTTATAAGTAAAGGGCAATATGGTAATTTTATAAGTAAATGACAAAATGGTAATTTTATAAGTAAAGGGAAATATGATAATTTTGGAGGTAATGGCAATATGGTAATTTTACAAGTAAATGGCAATATGGTAATTTTATAAGTAAAGGGAAAGATGGTAATTTTATAAGTAAAGGGCGAAATGGTAACTTTGGAACTAAGGGGTAAGATAGTAATTTTGTAAATAAAAGGTTAAATTGGTATTTATAATAAGGGAAAAGGGTGATTTGGTAATTATAATTGTGGAGAAGGGTAAATTAATAATTATAATTATAGAAAAAGGTAAATTGGTATTTATAAAAATGGAGGATGGTATTTATAATAATGGAGAAGGTTAATTTGGTATTTATAATCATGGAAAAGGGTAATTTGGTAATTATAATTGTGGAGAAGGGTAAATTAATAATTATAATTATGGAGAAAGGTAAATTGGTATTTATAATAATGGAGGATGGTATTTATAATAATGGAGAAGGTTAAACTAGTATTTATAATTATAGAGAAGGGTAAATTGGTAATTAGAATAATTGAGAAGGGTAAAATGGTAATTGTGATAATAGAGAAGGGTCATTTGGTAAATTAACCAACAAAGGGTATTTTGGTAATTATGATAATGGATAAGGGTAATTTGGTAATTATAATAATGGATAAGGGCGATCTGGCAATTATGAGATTGTAAAATGGTAATTTGGTGATTTAACCAATTAAATGGCAAATTGATAGTCATGATAATGTTGAAGGGTAATTTGGTAAATTATCCAAGTAAAGGGCAATTTAGTAATTATAACAAAGGAGAAGGTCAATTCGGTAATCTAACCAACCAAATAGAAATTTTGATAAGTACAACAATTATGAAGGGTGACCTAATAAGTGTCGAAGATAACTTGATAACCTAAACCGAGTAGGGATGTGGCTAGGAATAATTATGTGTGTGTTATTTTCCTTGTGTGCCATGTGTTGTGCCATATTGTGTACTTTATGCTTAATGATTTATCATGTGTAGCGCAACTATGAGTGATGTATGCTTATGTAACTTCCTTATGGCATGTGGATGATGATTATATATGTTGAGTGTACGATGTTATGTGATGTGACCCTCTAGGACCTGCACGCTAGGATGTTTAATAATAAGATATGGGGTGAAAGTATAAAAAGGAACAAATGGGAAGTGAGTTGACTAAGGGGACACAATATTGACCTTAATATCTCATGATCCATGAGGGAAAAAATAGAAGGATATCATGATCAAAATGAATGAGTGATGCAACTCTTGCATGGGAGATTTCTAGGGTTTGTATGGGATAATCCTTACGTAAGAAAGGTGTTAGGGTTTGAGCAGCCAACTAGGGTTTTATGGCCACATGTATGATTGGTGAGTAGAGTGATGGGATTTGGGTTGAACCTAAATGAGATGAGGTGTTGGACAATGAAAGAAAGGTTGGGCCACATAGGTTCGATTAAGGTTTCAAGGGGAAACCCAAGAGAGTGGTAGTGAGAGAATTTGAATGTCGTAAGGTGATGGGCCTCAACCCACACCCTTAGGAGTTGGGTTTTCGTTATGAGTAAATGTAAGGGGGAATGGATTTCGGGGTGTGACAAGAGGCGTAAAGGTCTCAAGATATGGGACGGGCCCTCTCAGGAGGATAGCAGTAGAGGTCGGTGGCATGCATGTTAAGGGTGAGATACTTTTGAATAAGTTACGAATAAGTCACTATTCACTTAAAGTGGAAGATTATTGAGCCGAGCCTAGACCGATCCACCGACATAATAGTGGCGAGGTGCTGAGGTGCCCTAGAGACCGATCCACTGACATATAATAGTGGTTAGGTGCGTTCTGCCCTATAAGTGATCGATCCACCAGCTATAATAGGGGGGATCCCGAGTTCAATAAACCGAACGTAATAACGATAAGATATGGGGAAGACATAAAGTAATTACCGTAGAACACCATGAGAGTCAAGGCTAGACTGATCCACTAGCATAATAGTGGCCAGGAGCGTTTTGCCCTAGAGACCAATCCACCGGCATATAATTGTGGTTAGGTGCGTTCTGCCCTATAAGTGACCGATCCACCGGCTATAATAGTGGGGTTCCCGCACTCATATGGATATAAAATATGAGAGATGATTGAATAATGACTAACTAATGGCTTAAGGCCCAAAATTATTGATTTTGCACTATGACATGGCTTAAGGCCCGAAAGTATCGATTGTACATTACAACCTATTAATATCTAATTAAATGTTAAGTATGTGAATGTTATGTATGCACATCTTGGTATATATGAATATAGTGTTGTATCATGTGTTACATTGCAGACCTACTTTTAAGTGTGTTTCTAAAGGGTTACTCAATACCATAGTATTGAAGGGTTCCATTTGTGGGGCCCATGCTTATTCAATGGACAGTGTCCCTTGTAGGTCTCTTTTTAGGTACTATTCAAGTGGGCAATGGGAAAGAGAGTAAGGAATTATCCAGAACTATTAGGTTTTTCTCTTTCTCTTTTAAATTCCTAGTTTTAATGTAATTGTTGTTTTTGTAACCACCACTGGTGGATTTTATCCTTGTAAATGTTTTGTTACACTACTCTAATTTAAACATGTTTTAGAAATCTGGAAAAGTGTATCTCATTCCTTTAGCCTTAGCACTTGGTACTGGGATGGTAGGAGTGAACCAGTATCATACTAAGTGTGGCGGTAACCTCCCCGAAATTCACCGTTTTATATTTTACTTCCGCTATTTCTTTTAATAAAATGAAATTTTTCAGTAGTGAATTTTGGGGGTGTTACAATAAATGAAAAAATGAATAAAGCTAGCATATACCTTGACTAATCAATTTATGGAATGAAATATTGATTGAGTTTATTAACTTAACTCTTACTTTTATAAATGGAGATAACTCTAAGGGTTGTTTGGATATTCTCTAGTATTACATATTCAAGTATTATATGAAAGTTTTATGATTCCTAAGCAGGATGTTTTCTACTATATTGAAATATTATACGATGGGATGTTTTATACACGTTTACTTATATATATGATCTTACCTTAACACATGTTTTACATTATGTTCATGGATGATAAATTAGTATACTTGTGTACATTGAGGAAGAAACTTGGCTTACTCAATATGTGACATATTGATGTGCCCATTTTCTAGGTCACCTACTCATTCCCATAAGTAAACAACCATGTGCTTGTTTTTGGGTATGGCCAGTAAAGGGCCTACCTCAATTGGGTTAGGGCTTTGTAGAAAGAACAATTAGAAGGTTTTATAGGGGTTCATGATAGACTATGGTTTTGATTTTGGTATCATGCCCTAACCTATGTTTATAATCTTGTACTTATTACTATGTATTTTGTAATGATTTAATCATACACTATTAGGGTTGTCTGATGTAAACAATTTTAGAGTTATTTAATTAAATTAATATTTTATGCACTCTATTATTTTTTGGTTTTTGGTTGGGTTAGCCTTGTGTCAGATATGATATAGGTGGTAGACATCTATCCTATTTAAGGTGTGGTGGTAGCACCCAATTTCTCCTAGATTTTTTCTACTTCCACAACTTGTTTTAATGAAATTTTTTGGTAGTGAAAAATTGAGGTGTTGCATTATTATTTAACACCTCCCAAATGATATTTAACTAACTTTTTCCTGGGGTTTCTGCATATGCCACTTTCTATAATGTTGACCAAACCACCCCTGGGTCTCCAAGACCCTACCTAAGCCTCATGGCTTAAAATACAAAAACTTTACAATAATCTCTTAAACATGTAGTACCACATAATAGAATTACACATAAACATATTCTTACCTTAGATCCTTACAAGCCAAGCTGCACAAGTTACCCTAGAACATGTAACATTTCATGCAAGCATTCAATTAACACATGAAAAAAATCACATAAACACAAGGCCTTAGCTATGATTGTATCCTTATCGAAATGGCACCAATATTGAAGCAAGAAAACCCTAAAACTCTTCTCTGTAGTCATCAAAATAGTTTTTAAAATGGGACTACCCAAACTTATGCTATCATATCTATTTTTCTTCCTTTTTCCTTTTTTTTTCTTTCCTAGAACAAAATAATAATAGTAGTAGTAGTATTATTAGTAGTAATGATGATGATGGTGATGGTGATGATGATGATGATAAATTTCATTAAATGAATCTCAAAATGGATGAAAGGAAAGTGGTGTGATGAGAATAGGTAAGAAAAGTGGCCGATGGCGATATAAGGTGGAAGGTAGTGTTTGGCTGGGAAAAGATTTGGAGTTAGTCTTATGGGGGTTGAGGGTAGTTTTTACACTATGTAGGCTAATGGGAGGGGAGGTGGGTCACAACAGATGTCACGGTAGTCAGTGGTGGAGAGACAATGGGAGGAGAAAAAGGGGTAAAAGGAGGGGAATTGTGGTGTAGAGGGTTGGATGCACATGTTAGGCACCTATGTCGGAGGTGGGGGTGTGACGGCGGTGTAGAGAAGGGGGGAATGGGTTGGTGGTGGTTGTCATGCGAAGTGGTCCATGGTGGTGCCTACCTACTCTACTTTTGAAAGTAGGTGCAGGAGAAAGGAGGAAAGGAGAAAGTAGGAAGAGGGAGTGAGGGACTTAGAGGGTGATGTGTGCAAGAGAGAGTGAGCAAGGAAGGCGAGAGGGGTGAAGTTTGGGCAGTAGCGAAGCCTAGTTGTGATGTGGTGGTAAGCAACGAAAGGAGGAGGAATGCAGGGTGAGGTTGATGAGGGAGGAGAGAGGAGAGGCAGTGCTAGCAACGAAAGGAGGTTTTGATAGGTTGGAGAGAGGAGAGAGTAAGGGGTTGTAGAGGGATGATAAGGGCAAGTGAATAAGGGGATAAGGGTGTCTGGTCACTAGGCAGAATGACGATGGCTTGTAAGGATGACATGAAAGGGGTTTAGGGTGTGCAAAGGTAGTGTAAGGGGTGTAGGGAGGACCGTGTAGAGGCATGCTAGCATGCATGCCCTAGAAGGCCAAAAAAGGAAAGGGGTGAAGTTTGTTGGGGTAAGGTTGTGGGTGTGCGAAAATGGTAGGGGGTCATGCAGGTATATAGAGAGAGAGGTAGGGGATGAGGAGAGAAAAGGAAAAAGAGAGAATGAAAGGATGGAGAAAGAAGGAACAGGAGAAAAGAGAGGAGGGCTTGAGCTATCACCCAAGGGAAAAGAAAAAGGGGAGGGAGGAGATAGAGTTGGGTAATTGGTGGAGAAAGGAATAGAAGATAAGGATGGGTGTGTGGCTGCTATAGCACAACCCAGGTAGGAAAAGAAGAAGAAAAAAAGGAGAATAAGGAAGAAAAGGAAATAAAAGGGAAAAGGAAGGAGAAAGGAAAAGAAAAAATAAAGAGGTTATGGGATTTTTAGGTTTTTATGGAATTAATAAAAAATAATTAAAAATTATTATATTTACCTATAATTTATTTTAGGCAAAATAATTAAAATAAGGCCTTGGAGTAAGACTATATTATAAATTTTAAATCTCATATTATTATTATTATTGTTGTTGTTGTTGTTGTTATTGTTATATGTACTTATATTTTATTCCATTTATTATTTTATTATTTTTTAAGAAAAAATTTTAGATATTACATTACTACCCCCTTAAAAGATGAACTTGTCCCCAAAATCACTAACTAAGGTCTAGTAACAAGAGTAAAGGAATGGGGAGTAAGATGGTCCAAGTGGTCAGCCTTATATGCAAGAACACACACTACTAGCTGCTATCCCATTAGAGTAAAGGGGGTTTTCTAGGAATTGTTTTACCTAAAATGAAGAGTTCAGGATTTGCCTCACAAAATGGCCTTTTTGCTATTTAGGTGGCTTCCTCCTTCCCATGGCGGCTCTAGAAAATCATTATGAGCAGAACTATACTTGCCTAGATTTTCTAGAGCTTGATATCAAGGATTCACATTGGCCTCTCCTCGTAGGTCAAAGAGTCATTGAGCTCAACTTCATTGTGTTAGATCATGTGGGAAGGATCCGCAACATCCTTCCACAATTGTAATATATGGAAGATGTTGTGGACACATGGTAACTCTCGCAAGAGCACCAACTAGTAATAAACCTCACTAATCTTGTCAAGAATCTCGTAAAGTCTGGTATACCTCAGCCTCAGCTTGTCTCTCTTGCTAAACCTTGAAAATTCCTTAGTGGGAAAAACTCTTAGCAATATCTTGTCTCCACGCTCAAGTCTCTACCATGACATTTCCAATTAGCATAACTCTTCTACAGACTCTGGGCTACTTTCGTCTTGTCCTAGATCAGACAGACCTACTGAGTTATCTCCGTAATCAACTCAGGCCCCAACATCACTCTAGCAGAAGGGTGTACGATATTTCCATCCATATAACACCTTAAAGGGTGTCATTGCTATGTTGGCATGGTATTTTTTGTTGTATGAGAACTCTATCAGATGTAGACTATCCTCCCAAAAACCCTGAAAGTCCATAACACAAGCCCGTGGCATGTCCTTGAGTGTCTGAATGGTCTTTTTAGTTTACCCATTTGGAGCTGGATGGAAAGCAATACTCATTTTTAGCTATATTTTCCCAGAATCTCATGTAATTTCCCCAGAAAGTGAGAGAAAAACCTTGAGTCCCTATCAGAGATAATATGTGTAGGTATACCATGCCAACTAACCATGAATTTCATATAAGCATTCGCTAAATGGTCCATACTCCAGGTTGACCTCCTTGGTACAAATATTGCAGACTCGGTATGTCTGTCCACAATAATCCAGATGGTTTCACATCTGCTACAAGTCCTAGGCAACCTTCTTAGAAAATCCATAGAGATGGAGTCTCATTTCCATCCTGAAAATTCTAGTGGTGTTTGCGATGTTCAATATTAACTTTTTGATAGGTCGGGCACCGAGACATAAATTCAGCTACCCTCCTACTTCATGTGGGGTAACTGGTAGACTGTCTTAAGCTCCTTATAAAACTTGTCTCCTCCTTGGTGAAAAGAGTAGGTCATGTGATGTTCTTCTTCTAAAATTTGAAGCTTTTGGCCCGAGCAACCCTACGATAGACACTAACGACCCTTATAGCATATGCTACCATCCTCGTGTATCTACAACATTTCGGCTTGACCATGCTATAGCTTTTTCCTTATCCTTTATAGTTTAACATCTCTTGGTTTCTTGTTATATATATCCTCAAACATTGTAAGGGTAATCATTAATGTGCTAATTTAAACCTCAAGATCGCTCTACTTCCATCTCACCAAAATCCTCCAGAAACTACTTAACTACAACGTAGGAGTTCACAAAGTGCGAGGTCTTCTAGCTTGGGCCATTAGCAAGCATGTTGGCTTGTCATAATCCTTTACTAGCTGTAGCCACATCCTATGCTTCATGTATTTAAGACTCATATGTCCAAAGAATAATTTACATCTAGTCCCATATAGTTAGTGCCTCTAGATTTATAGTGAAAGAACCACTGTCGCTAATTCCAAATCATGAGTCAGGTATTTTTGTTCATGTCGCTTCAACTAATGGGAGGTGTAAGCAACCATCCTACTTTTCTACATCAATACACACCCTAACCCTTGCTTAGATGCATCACTCTGGACTTCAAATCCCTCGAATCCTACTTGAAGAGATAGAACGGGTGCTATAGTTAGACGTTTCATCAGATCATGGAATTCCCCTTCACAAGTCTCATTCTAGTGAAATCAGGTAATTTTCTTCAACAAATTCATTAGAGGATATGTTATCCTTGAAAAATTCTACATCAAGTGTTTTTAATACCCAACCACACAAATAAAGCTATGATCCTCCAACACATTTGTGGAGGCATTCCATTTTGTAAGCACAAATATCTTTGCAAGATCCACTGTGGGTCCCCCAACTGATACTATATACCCCATAAAAGTCACTTCAGGAAGCCAAAACCTACACTTGGATAACTTACCATTAAGGTGGTGCTCCTGAAGGAGTGAGATAATAATGCAAAGTTTTTGGCCATGATCCTCCTTTCCTAGAGAGTACATGAGAATATCATCAACAAACACTACTACAAAATGGTGAAGGAATGGCCTAAAGATCCTAGTAATCAAATTGATAAATATAGGATGTGTATTAGTGTGCCCAAAAGGCATCACCATATCCTCATAATGCCCATACTATGTCTAAAATGTTGTCTTCATGATGTCAGCATCCATAATTCATAACTTGTGTATCTTAATCTCATGTTCACCTTAGAGAAGACAATAACACCCTATAGCTGATCAAACAAGTTGTTAATTCTCAGAAGTGCATACTAGTTCTTGAATGTCAACTAATTCAGCCCTTAGTAATCAATACAAAGACAGAGACTCCCTTCGTTCTTTTTCACAAACAGGATTGGTACTCCTCACATAGACACACTTAGCTGAATATATCTGTGGTCTAGGAACTCCTCTAGCTGGGTCTTTGGCACTTTCAACTCTAGCGCTATCATTCTATAAGGGGCTCTTGACACCATTTCGGCCCCTAGAACTAGGTCAATGGTAAATTTGATCTTGTGCACCAACGACATACTTGAGCTATCCTTTAAAAACACATCAGGGAAGTCCTAAACAACTAGAATGTTACTTGGGCTTAGATTTATTATACAAAACCCTAATATAATTCGGCCTTGCAACACTACACATTCTAATGCATAGTCTATCACTATACGTTATCTCCCAAGCATACCCATCCCTATTATGATATCAAAGTCTCATAGATCCATTTCAACCAAGTCCACTAGGAATTTTACCTCACTTATCACGAAGGTCGCCTTTGAGTAGATCCTAGTGCAATCCATCTTATCTCTTGAGGGTAACATCACAAATAGAGCTACTCTCGTAGATGGTGATAGGTTAGCCCTAGCAACCAATATAGTAGGCATGAATGAAAAAAAAAGGTGACTAAATCAAATAGTATATGTACTAGAAGTCATAGGATGGTAAATATACCTATAACCACATCCAATTGTCTATCACCCTTTTCCTAGCTAGTGACGTTTAGGCATCTAGATGACTTCCTTGATAGCTCCTTGTATGCCCTCTAATAGTTTATTCTTGGCCACCCCTCTAAGTAAAAGGACGAGATCCTAGTGGTCTTCCATTAATCTCTTGGCTCTATGCACTAGATGGGGTAGGTGACCTCTACTAGAATTGTAGAGGTGGTTCCTAGTAGGTATACTACTAGTAGGCCTACTATTGTGGCAATAGTGGTCCCCTCTATTAGAACTGATATCCCTAAGGCTGATGCAAGCTTCTTTAGTTCTAGCATTAGAAGGATCAGTGACTTGGTTTGCCATAAATCTTGTAGCATCACGTCCCAAGTGGTTCCTACGAAAACGTTTGTAGGAAAAACCCCTTGGTGGCCTATAGTTCCCAACATGACCCCTCTACTGATGTGCTAAGAGTCAGCCTCCTCGGGGCTAGGTATTACTTTTAGAACCCTGAGTCTTTGGCCTTATCTTCCTTAGGATTGATTCTTCCTCCTAAACCATGGTAGCTACGATGCATACACACATATACAGAGTGGCTAAGGCTGGGAAAGCCACTACCCCATCATCTAGCAGATATTGAAATGGAACCCCTACTCAAAATAGTAGACCATGATCAACTTGCTATATGCAATGCTAGGGGAAAACCTTAGAAGCTCTATGAATTAGGTATAATACTATCACACTATCATGCATCTCAAGGTGAGCTACATATATTCCTTAATCCTATTAGTTTTACCACACTCTCAGTAGAATTGGGTGCATATGGTGATCATGAATGCCTCCCATGATATATGTGAACCATCCTTTGTATGACACCCAACCAACCAAGTTTTTGAAAAACCTTTGATTAAGAATGCCATGATGCTATACTAACTATCTGGGGGATAATTGACTACCTCAAAGGTGCATTCCATGTCTCAAATTTATCCCTCCAAAATCACTAGGTCATCCTTAGTAGTATATAGTGGAGGGTAGTGTGTAATGAACTCTAGAGGTCGTCCTCCACAGCTCCCTCCTAGTGATGAAGTGGAGGTGCGGGTGGCTGTTGATGGCACTGTACGAACTCCATGAAGGCTTTAAAGGCCTCCTCGATCCACCCAGCCTATCCTTTCATCTTAATTCAACTAGTTGCAAAATAAGATATGGGTTAGGTTGGAACCTTCTACTTCACTAAATACCATTCACACATTACCCCTTTGGGGGTTTTCTAAGCTATCCATTACATTCCTCACTAGTGGAATAGGATTTGTTGGAAAAATTAAAATTTTCTACGGTACAAAAATCATTTTAAAACTCAAGAAAAAAATTATTTTAACAAAGTTTTTAAAAAAATAAAAGGCACTTATTAGAACCAAGGCTCTAATAACAACATGTAACACTCCTAAAAATCACCATTGAAAATTTTTATTTTAAATGTAAAATCATACACAATAAGATGGGGTGTGTAACAACCTGAAAATTTACTTATCCTAATCCCATATCATTAGCACCTTAATTTGATTCTAATTCCTATACAATCTTGTTTTTATCCTTAACCTAATTTCTTAATCCTAAAACCTTAAGCGAATCTAAAATCGTAAACCCGAACAAACCCGCTAAAAATACCACTAATCCTAACTATTTTGGCTAATGTAAAGTCACTTAAAGTAATCCCCTAACCTTTTCTCTTTTTCCTTTTATCTTTCTCCTTTTCTTTTCTCCCTTTCTCCTTTCTCCTATCGACTTAGCTGTAATAGTTGAATATTTTGTTATAGCTTGCAACTACAACTTTCATTTCCCCTCTACTTGAACCATCTCCCATCATCTTCTCTATATCCACTCTCATCCATCATCTATCACTAATCTTCCCACCTTCTTCTCTGTTGCCTATCCTACACACACACACACACCATCCTATACCCTTGGCTTCTTACTTTTTCTTTCTCATCCTCACACAACATACACACTCACCATCACCATCACTTGTAATTTCACCACAACACACAACCATCATCTTCATTGCCACCCCTCGTGACCTAAACAATTTCCCCCTACATTGTCCATTCGTATGTCTGCTCCTATTCTCTCCCACTATGCATTCATGTGCTTATATGTGTGTGTGTGTGTGTGTGTGTGTGTGTGTGTGTGTGTGTGTACTACACACGCTCCTTCCTTCCTCTTTGTTTAGCCTCCATTTTTCCATTTTTGTTTCAAAGAGTCACTACCCAAGCCCCTCTCTTTTTTCCTCTTCTTCTTCCTCCTCCATTTTTTCCTATATTGCCAACCGCATGACCAATTCCACCACCAACACCACCGTGCGCCACCATATGCCTCCAAAAGTTGGTTGGCTGACCAACCATGGTTGCCTCAACGTTCCCTAGCACTAGCGCTACTAATCATCTCTTCTTTGTTCCTTATTCTTCCTCTCACCCATTTTTACCCCCAAACTTTAACCAAAAACCACCAAAAATTTACCATAGCTCCATCATACATTCTATTGCACATCCACACAACTCAAGCTTCCATTTGACTACAATTATTTCCATTTTTACCCTATTTACCTAGATTTATTCTTTGGTTAACCTCTTCAAGCCTAGCCTATTTTTTTTATGGAGGTGGTATTTCGATAACCTCAAAGGAGGAGGTCTAGGATTTATGTGCTTAGAGCCTAATATCCTAGTTGGTGAGGATACTAATCGATGTTTAGGGTTTGTGTGTTATTTGCTTGTATGGTTTTGAATGTTTATCATGATATTGTGCTACATGATTTAATATATATTAGTTATGATGTTTTTTTGATGATATAGATATTGCGTTTAAAATAAAGTAAGAATAGGTAAGAGGATTGGATATGACTTAGTTATATTAGTGACATATTTGTTTGAAATATATTTTAATGCATAAAATATGGGTTTAATAAGCTATGATAAATGGACATTATCATATTTATGAGGTATGATGATGATTGGTGGATTTTAAAAATAATTTGTGTAGAAGGTACAAGAATTTAAAAAGTAAATGCTATTGTTTGTCCTTAAGGGTATTTTGGTTATTATTGGATAAGAAGGAAATTGTGGTATTTTATGTGTTACGTAGATCAAAATATGATAATGATATATTGAGAAATGTTTGCAAGCATTATGGTCTATTTTGGGGTCCTTCAAAATGAAATAATGGTCTAATTATGGCTTAACAATTTAAAGTTGTAATATAATTATTCCATGTGTAAAACCTAAAGGTTATCTGAATTCTAGATATATTGCTAATGATGAGCCTTATGAGGATGTTTATTGAACTTGGTAACCATACAAATCTTATGGGAAGAATTGTGACTACTTATGAAATTAGGGTTTCAATAATCCAGTGGGTAGTACATTAGGATAAGATTTTAACTATATATGTTTGACATGAGAGTTAGGTCGTGAATACCAAGTATGATAATAATGATGATATTTGAGTAGGATATATTATAATTTGTGGTTGAATAATCAATATGGGGGATTGAATGCTAGGAATGTGTAATTAGGATTGGATGATATTAAGGACCTTGACCTACTAATCATTTAGAGTGAGAGCAAGTGAGTAAAGCCAAGGTGACATTTTTATATTTCATTCCACCAAAGAGAATAGTGGATTGAGTGCATGTTGTCCAAAGAATATGATGTTTTTAATATCCTTTCCACTGGAAAGAGTAGTAGCTCAGGAGCGTTTTGCCTAGAAAAGGTGTTTCAATATATTCCACAGAATTAAGAATAGTGGGTCCCCTACTCATCATGTATTAAAAATATAACAATATAATGTATGAAAAAGACACTAATGATTTAAAGTGGAAGAGTACATGAGTCAAAAACAAGGTGATTTATATATATATATATATATATATTACGTTCCATCGAAGAGAATAGTGGCTCTGAAGCATTCTGCCCCTAGAAGGTGATGTTTTCACATCTATTTTATTAGATAATAATAGCATCTCAAGTGTGTTGTCCTTGAGAACGTATTTTAGACCGTTCCACCAGTTTAAGAATAGTGGGGTTCCTTCACTCAACATATATAAAAGAATGAAAATAGATTATACCTAATAAAGAGATCTAAATCATTATCTCTCCTATGAGATGTTTGCTTTATTTACTATATACTATCACCTATTATGAATGTATATGTTATTTGTATCCCTCTTTTAATATTATAGTTCCCTTTCTCGGTATATTTCACATTATGAATGTATATGTTATTTGTATCCCTCTTTTAATGATCCCTCATCTGATTTTTAATGGTCTATTTCACATTATAGAAAAACCTATTTTCTTTTTGAAAACTCGGATTAACTTGTGAAGAATCGAGGATGGTTCATCTAACTGGCCTTGAAATGTGATTATGTGCATTTTGTATTGGTAAGCTAGGAAGGCCTAGTTATAACACATCTTTTATCTTCCAGTTAGTTAGTCATGATGGAACTTAAAGGTTATGTTGTTTGTTTGATGGAGAAATTTGAAGCATTCATTCAGTTTGCCTGACATCCACCTCAGCCGCCGCCACCAACTCAGTATCACCCACTTGAGTTTATTGGAGAATATTTTCTTTGGAGGGTTATGAGACATCACCTGCCAATCTGTGCCAAAGATGATGACCTAGTAATCCTAGGGGGATGAACTTTAGATTCAGATAGGATGGTTGAGATAGTTTATCACCCTCCTAATCGGAAGGTAGGTATAGTAGCCTTCTTCTTACGTGTAGTTGCTGACACTTTGTGGGTACGTCTTCATGCATAGGATACATTGCAGATGTCCTGAAGAACTTCAAGGCAGCGATTCATGCTAAGTTTCACCCTAAGAGTCATAAGAGAGATAAGCTGAAGGATTTCATGTAGCTGGCGTAAGGTACTATGATGGTGAGACAATACCACACCTGGTTTATGGAGTTTTTGATGTTTGTAGTGAGGATCATAACTAGTGAGTCGATTATGGTCTATCTATTTGAGAAAAGGCTCCACTTCAGCATCCAATGGATGATGGGTACCTTAGCTTTTCAAGATTCAGCCATAGTGTATGGGAGGACATGTATCATCTTATAAGCATGCTTCCATTTTGGGGAAGAGGAAGTCGGATTCATAGGTTTCTAGAGGCAAGATTGGTGTGACCGTAGCTGGCACGCAATTTAAACCCTCTTGCTATCAATTGTAGCACTGGTAAATGAGGGTATCGTTCTAGCCGGGGATTGAGAGGGCTCACCTCTATCTAACTAGCTTAAAAATAAATAAAACTAAAAATCCTAAATAAAACAAAATAAATAAATAAATAAAATACTAATGGGGGATTATAAAAATAAAAATAATAAAATAATAAAAGGAATAAAAAAATAAAATAAAATAAACTAATACAAATAATGGGAAACCGTAGATATGATAAAGATGCTAGGGAAATCAAAATCCACCACTAGATTAGGTTGAAATATAATATTAATTTCTAAGTCAATATTTAATCGTGAGAAAGAGATCGACCAAGTTGTACACCAAACGCAGGTACATACACCTTATATTACTTCCCTTAATTAATTAATACAACCACGTGCCTATATTAACCCTATTAAATACTAGCTGTATAGCAGCAACAAGCGGCTCCTATATTTAACTAGATTTAATGCATTAAGTGTAAGTGGAAGGATTTCAATCTAAGTACCTTGACTAGTACAAAACGCATGTCTAGCTGTATTTCCTTTCCTTGACCCACACGTATCGAAACATTTTACTACTTCGGTTAGAAGCACAAAACTATTAGGTGAATTATTATCTAACCTAGCTGTAATTTATATATATAGATTCTAGTATATTTAGATGGCCACCTCGCAGGCAAATAATCCTACATACTGTCACTTATGAGGAACCAGAACAAGGCGTGCACCAAATAAACTATACTTGACAGAATTATACATATAAACGATAGCAATTAATATAGAGTCAAGAAACAATCTCACGAAACAAAGAAAATAAAATTATAATTTAAATCCTAATCCAGGGTTTCAATTTATTCCCTAACAATAAATAATTAGCCACTCATAATTATAGAATTAATTACAATTAAAAATAAGAGAAAGAAATAACCAGAATTAATTTTGAATAAAAGATCAAGAATTTATTTAGATAAATATTAATTTTATCTAAAATAAGTTCTACCGGTATTAAACTCTTCCTCTAATTTTTCTTCCTTCTCGGCCTTTATTTCCGTGCGGCAATTCTTTTTCTTTTTTTCTTTATTCTCACTGATAGGGCTGACGGAGGCTGCTGCCTCGGACTCCGTGCGGCGGTTGTTCCCTGTGCGTCGTCCGTGTGTCAACTGCGTTGCCCGAGCCTGTAAAGGCTCTATCCTCTACTGCGTTCCACCGAGCCTCTGAAGGCTCTACCTTCCACCGCACGCCTTTCTCAATCTCTCTGCTGCTCTTTTTATTTTCGCTCCTGCCCCACGCCACGTCAACCCTGTTGACTTTTCTTTGATTCTGTGCGCCGAGACCTATTTGGTTTCGTTGCCTTACTCATCGTTCCCTGGCCATTGGGCCTTCGGCCTTTGGCCGTTGGTCCAAAGGTCCTAATCTTTTTTTTTCTTTTTTTATTTTTATTTTTTTATAAAAAAAAAACAAAACCTACAAAATAAAATTAAATAAATATTAATAAACAATATCATTCTAAATTTACTTAATTATTATTATTTTAGCTCAAATAATAATATTTATGAAATTTTTACCACTTAAGCATAAAACAATAATTATTCACCTATATTAGTTAAATAAAATACGAAAAACTAAGATTATAAGGGTATAAAATGTGTCAAAATATGAACTCATCAAAGATCCAGTACCTAGGAGGAGGACCTCTAGGGTTTCAGTAGAGAGCTTAAAATTAGCCTCAGGGAGATCAATATCAACACCAGGGTTAGGGAAAATCTTAGGGTTAATCGAGGAGCTTCATGTGTCATTTCTATGGTCAAGATCATCCGTAGAGGAGCTGCTGGAGCGCTCCAATATCGTGTAGGATGTGCGGTTAGTTAGGGCACTGATCTTTTGAGTTTTAGCATCCGTAGGGTCAATATCAGTAGTTGTACCCATTGATTCTACAATAGCAACCTTTTCAGCAGCTGACCTACTAGCAGCCTCAGTAGTAGTTTTAATAGAGACAACCTACCCCAACTAGTGGATAGCCAAGAAAGAGTCAAGGAAGACTACAAGAGCCTCCCATATCCCTCATATGGGAGGAGGTCAGACTTAGGATTCTAGATGGTAATGTAGAGGATCCTAAAGATTACAGTTAGACGGATGATTAGATTTAATCAACCAAGTAGAGGCTAATAGGTAGTTATATGTGGTTATTGGTATGTTCTCAATCCTATTGCTACAAGGTTATGTGTCTTTGATTGGGTAGCAGCTCTATCATTTGTGTCTTCTTTATTTGTTGCTGAAGTTGCGTTGACTTCATCTTCTATTATATCTATATCTATGTTGATGCCTTCTGGGGATAGATTGGAGTATACTAGGCTATACTCTTATATGGCCTTAGAGATAGGTGAGGTAGACTTTCTAATATTTTTGGTTGAGATAGACCTTAAAGATTTTGATATTATCCTTGGGATGGATATGTTAAGGAGATAAAAGGTAGTGATAGATTGTTCGTATGAGTGAGTGTTGTTGAAGGGACCTTAGGGTGCTAGGGTCTCTTACCTAAGATGTAAGCCTAGGCTTATGACAAAGGTTATATCTTCCCACACATTATATTCTTTTGTGTAGGGAGGTAACCCTTTTTCTTTATGGAGTTAGGAGCTCAACAAGGACATCTTAGTATTGGAGGGAATTTCTATTGCACAAGAGTTTCTAGAAGTGATTCATGAGGGGATTCCAAGTATGATGCTAGTATGGGAGATAGATTTCACCATTAAGTTCATATCAGAAGATGAACCTATTTCTAAGGCCCCATACTGGATGGAAACATTAGATTTAAGCAAGTTGAAGACTCAATTAGTGGATTTATTGGCTCACAGGTATATATGGTTAAGTGCGTCTCCATGGGGAGCACTAGTGTTGCTTGTGAAGAAGAAGGATAGGAGCCTCTGCTTGTATATAGATAATCGTGGGTTGAACAAGTTGACAGTGAAGAACCGCTATCCACTTTTGAGGATTGATGACTATTTTGATTAGCTTCGGGGTGCTTTGACCTTCTCAATGATTGACTTGAGGTCAAGTTATCATCATCTACGAATCACCGAGACAGACATTATGAAGATGGCCTTTAGGAAATGGTATGGGTACTACGAGTTTCTAGTGATACCGTTGGGGCTCACTAATGCGCCCGTGATCTTTATGGACTTGATGATAAGGATTTTTCAACCATTTCTTGATCGGTTTGTTGTGGTTTTCATTTATGACATTTTGGTTTATTCTCATAGTAGATAGGAGCATCTACTAATGATTTTGTCACTCCTTAGAGAGCATAAGTTGTATGCTAAACTCTCTAAGTGCGAGTTCTGGATTTAAGAGGTTGCATTTTTTAGGACACATAGTGTGAGCAAGAGGAGTCGTCATGGATCTAGTAAATATTCTAGCAGTGACTAAATGAAAGGCACCCACTAGCATCCCCAAGGTATGTAGTTTCTTAGTTTGGCTAGTTAATATAGATGCTTTGTCCAGGTATTCTCAATGTTAGCTTGTCCTTTGACAAACTTTTTGAAGATGATGACAAGATTTAAATGGGATGATGCATTTGAGATAGCATTTTAAGATTTGAAGCACCATTTGACTAAAACATCAATTTTAACTATACCTTTTGGTATTAATGGATTTGAAGTCTATAGTGACACATCAAATCATGGGATGGGTTGTTTTTGATTCACCTTGGTAAGGTATTGTCTTAATCTTCTCATCAATTGAAGCAGCATGCATAGAACTATCTAATGCATGATCAAGAGCTAGAAACCATTAATTTTGCATCAAAGATTTGAAGAATTATCTGTATGAGACAAAGTGTTACTTTTACATTGATTATAAGAGCCTCAAGTATATATTTCCTTAAAAGGAGTTGAATATGAGGTAGTGCATGTGGCTAGAGTTAGTGAAGGACTGTGATATTGAGTTAACCTACCACAAAGGTAAGGATAAAGTCATTGCAGATGCCTTGAGTAGGAAGTCATCATATTCTTTTAGTTTTGTTGTGGTGTCTAGCTAGCTATTGGAAGAGTTTGGTGAGATGGTGATAGAGATAATCCTATAGGGTGAATTGGAGATTCAAATGTGTGCTTTGAAGATTTCGTGAACAATTTTTAATAGGATTCGAGTAGAACAGCCTGTGGATGTTAAACTCAAGGTGATTTAGTAGAAGATTTAAGAAGGTAAAGGTTAGGGTTTTAGATTCATGAGGATGATAGAATTTCCTAAAGAGGTTGTTTGTGTGTACTATAGAGTTATGCTGATCTAAAGCACTAAATTATTTAAGGTCGTTGTACTCCGTATTCCATCCACCTAGGAGGGGATAAGTTGTATTGGTATGAGGAATTTTGGAAGATCTATTGGTTGCCTTGCATTAAGGGAGAGGTAGTAGAGTTTGTGACAATATGCCTAACTTATCACAAGGTTAAGGTTGAGCATCAGTTACTTGCAAGTTTAGTTGATCCTTTAGATGTTCTGAGGTAGAAGTGAGACTCCATCTCAATTGATTTTGTGAAGGGGCTACCGAGGACTCATAGCGGTTGTGATATGATTTGGGTTATTTTCAACAAGTTATATAAGTCTACTTTTTATGCTAATGAAGTCAACTTAAAGTATGAATTACTTATTGGTGCATATTTAAGGTTTGTGGTGAGTAGGCATCACACCCATACAGACATAGTCTCCAATCAAGATTCAATATTTCTTTCATACTTCTAGGGGAAGTTTTAGGAGGCTAAGGACACGAGATTGAGAATGAGTACCACCTTTCACCCATATATGGATGAATAGACTGGGAGAATGAGTTGAACTCAAGAGGATTCTTTGTGCTTGTGTTTTAGATTTTTGAGGTAGTTAAAAAGATCATCTTCATTTGGATGAGTTCTCTTCCAACAATAGTTATCATACTAGTTTAGCAATGGCACCCTTTAAGGCATTTTATGGTTGTAAATGTCGAACAACTTTATGCTGGAATGATAATAGTAAGACTGTTGTACTTGGATATCAGAGATGATTGTAGAGATGACTCAAATAGGTTGGTTGATTATGGATAGAATGAGAGAAACTCAAAGTAATCAGAATAGCTACGAGGATAAGAGATGTTGTAGTGATGGTTTTGAGTCAGGGGATAAAGTTCTCTTGAGGGTTTCACCTATTAAGGAAGTGTAGAGATTTGGTCAAAAGGGTAAGTAGAGCCTAAGTTATATTGATCAGTATGAGATTTTTTATAAGGTTGGTGAGATTGTATACCGCCTAGCTCTTCCACGAGAGTTGGCTCGAGTTCACAACATCTTCCACATTTCGTAGGTGAGGAAGTACGTCACATATTAATTGTCTTATAAGGAGAGACCTTCGAGGGTTCTCAACACTAAGATTCAACGGATCAGAATGAGCTCGGTTCCGCTCGTAAAGATTATTTGGAGCTATCATGGAGTAGAA
Source organism: Tamarix chinensis (assembly GCA_030549775.1). Taxonomy (NCBI): domain Eukaryota; kingdom Viridiplantae; phylum Streptophyta; class Magnoliopsida; order Caryophyllales; family Tamaricaceae; genus Tamarix; species Tamarix chinensis. The sequence goes on from CM060181.1 coordinate 69,522,911, forward strand.
GAAGCGACTTGAGAGATTGAGAAGGATATGCATAAGGCGCATCCTAAGATTTTTAGGTGAAGTGTGTTAGGGTTTGGGGATTTCTTTCTTTTAATGGGGAAGTGCTCAGCAGTATATTAGTAACTTTGATAAATCTAACCACCGAGATTGATTTTTTTACATACTTTTTCACTTCTTTTCTAGCCTAGACTTGTTGACTTCAAGGATGAAGTCTCTTTTAAGGGGGTAGTGATGTAATACCTCAAAATTTTTCTTATCCTAACTCTGTATCATTAGCACCCTAATTTGATTCTAATATTGTGAAAATCTTATTTTTAGCCTTAACGCAATTTTTTAATCTCAAAACCTTAACCAAATCTGAAATCTTTGTCTCGGATAAACCATATTTTGTAACCCTATCTCAAGCCCGCTAAAATTGTCACTATTCCCAACTATTTTGGCTAATCTAAAATTACCTAAACTAATCAGCCATCCTTTTCTCTTTTTCCTTTTTCTTTCTCCTTTCTCCTGTTGACTTAACAATAATAGTTTAATTTTGAAGCATGTTGCATTTGGAACTTTCATTTCCCCTCCACTTCCACCATCTCCCATCATCAATCATCCATCACCAATCTTCCCATCTTCTTCTTTGTTGCCTAACTTGTGCACACATGCACACCACCTTATCCTCTACCTTCCTTATTTTCCTTTCTCATCGTTGTTCAACATACATACTCACCATCACCATCACCTTAAATTTCACCATAACACACAACTGTCATCTCCACTCCCATCCCTTGTGACCTACACCATTTCCCAACGCATCATCTACTCGCACATCTCCCCCCTATTTTCTCCCGTCGTTCACACCAATGCCTATATATGTATGTATGTATGTATGTATACACACACACACACACACACACAAACAACATTATCCTTCCTTCCTTTTTGTTTGGCCTCCACTCTACCATTTTTGTGTCAAAGAGCCACTACTTGAGCCCCTCTTAGCTTCCCTCTTCTTCTTCTTCCTTTATTACCTACCACACTACTAATTCCACCACCAACACCATCATGCACCACCAAACACCTCCTAAAGCAGCTAGGCTGACCACCCAAGGTCACCTAGCCTTCCCCAGCATCATCATTTTCCATCGCCGCCAACCACCACTTCTTGTTCCTTCTTCTTCCTTTTGCCCATTGTGTTTTAGTGACAACCGGATAAAATATTAGCTCAGGAGAATTCTACCCTAAAAAGGTGATATTTTTAGATCCGTTCCACTAGATAACAATTACAGCTCAAGTGAGTTGTACCCGAGAAGGTGTTTTAGACCGTTCCACCCATTTAAGAATAGTGGGGTTCCTGCACTCAATATATATAAAAGAATGAAAATATATTATACTTAATAAAGAGATCTAGATCATTATCTATCATGAGAGATGTTTCATTTAATGAATGTATGCTATCACTTGTTGGGAATTCATGTGTTATTTGTATCCTTATTTTGATAGTATTGTTCTCATGCCCAGTACTTAGCATATTGACCACCCGTTTTATAAGTACTACTCATTTATATGAGCAAAGACCCTAATTCTTATGTGCATGTCTAAGAAGGTTCCCTAGATGATTATCTTGCATATGATACAATCTATGGGGATGAGTGACCTTATATGTACTGGGTGTTTGGGTGAAGAGTAATGTTATCCAATAGATGTATTCACCCAGATACCTTTTCAGACTCTTGATCCATGTTCTCCCTTATGTTGTATTTTTTTATTATAACTTGAAGCTAAGCTCCAAACTCATGTTGTACTATAAATTTTTCTTTTATTTCTAATTTTCTTATGTTACTAGAAATGATTTTAGCCTTTTTTATTGATGTAAGGATGGTTGAATGAACAAGACTTATGTCAACTACGACCATAACCCCCAATAATTTACCTATATACTTTCTCTATAAAATACAAATTTTCAAAAGTAAAAAATTTAGGTGTTACAGAGTGTTACTACCGTAACTAGTATAAGTCTGGCCCTAAACCATCTTCATACAACTACAATTCATAGTAAATAAATAAGCGTAAACATGATAAATATAGCACAGAAAGCATTTCATAACATGATAAGGTACAATTGGTCGTGACTCAAGTAATCTTCCACTTTAAGTGATTAGTTTTTTATTCATGTCTTATTTATTAAGATATCACACATAACCATACATAACCCATGTATGACTCCTTAACAACTACCACCTTGGCCTAACCCAAGCCTCTTGGAAACCATAATTTCCCAACTCTAGGAAATTCTCACCCCCTAATGATCCTTTGAGTCCCCACATTGTGGAACGACAAAACCCTATAATTAGGAACCCCATTCATGCATGGGTCATGGCCTATTTCCCCCATTCCTCACATATAATACATCTAGCCCATAGTGTTACCCCTAGAAACTTTAGTCTAGCCCAAATGACCTTAACCCCTTATCCACTACTTACTTAGCCCTAAACTTTCACAACCAAGAAAATGATAAGATGATTATCCATACCCTAAAGTTTAGTAGCCTAACTTCTTTATTTCACATATGGAATAATAGCCACCCTAATGGACTCCTCTCGAAACCCTAATTTCCCTTTAGTAGTTATATCGACTCGTTATCCCACCTAACCATAACACTTAACAAACAATCCTCACAAAGAATATTTAACATCATAGTTTAAAGGCACAACCCAAATCCCACCTCCAAAACCTTAGTTTCAAACAATTAGTACTCTCCCATCCCCTAGCATCCAAGGAATCCCCCCTTTTTTCGCAAAACTAACGAAGAATACCATGATCTCCTACCATAACCATCCTTAACAACCATCCCTCACTTAGCGACCCCCAAACATTAACCGAATTAGGTTTGACTCACCCTATGCATATTCAGTCCTCTCCATGCAATGTCTGCCCTAACCCACTTTTATAATTACCATTATTATTATTGAACATTTCCTAAATGATATTATACTAAATTTTTCCCTAGATTTTCCCCATATGCCACTTTCCCAAATATTAACCAAAATGCCTCTGGGTCTCTAATACCCTACCTAATCCTCTTGGCTTAAAAGATAAAAACTTCTCAACAATCCTCAAAACATGTAGTACGAGATAATAGAATTACACATCAACATATGAACCAACACACACATATTCTTATCTTAGATCCTTGCAAGCCAAGCTGCACAAGTAACCTTAGAACATGTAACATTTCATGTAGGTATTTAGTTAACGCCTAATAAAATCACATAAGTACAAGTCCCTAACTATGGCCATATCTTAGCTCCAATGATTCCTATCTTAAAACAAGAAAACCCTACACCTCCTCTCTTGCAATCACGAAAATAGTCCCTAAAATGGGAATACACACACTTAGGCTATCTTATCCTTTTTCCTTCCTTTTTCCCTTTTTTCTTTCTTAAAATAAAAAAAATAATGATGATGATGATGATGATGATAAATTTAATTAGATGAAGATCAAAATAGATAAAAGAAAAGTGGGGTGACCAAAATAGGCAAGTGGAGTGGAGGGAGGTGCGGTGGCAGTCACGGTGGCAGTGGCTACATAAGGTGGAAGGTGGTTTATGTTGGAAAAAGAGTGGGGGTTAGTCTTTTGGTGGTTAATGATTGTGTTACACTTGGTATGCTTGTGGAAGGGGTTGTAGATCACGGCGGAAGCCACAACGGTTTGTGGTGGCACAACTAGGGGTAAGGGAGGAGAAAGAGGGGAAATATAGGGGGAAGGTGGTGGAGAGGGTTGGCTACATAGGTTGTGCACCTGTGCAAGAGGTAGAGGTGTGGCAGCAATATAGAGATAAGAGAATGGGCTTGTGGTGGTGGTGCGGTGAGGTGGTGCAACCCACCCATTCTAGAAGCTCAGGGAGAGGAGATGAAGGGGAGAAAGAGGGAGGTGAGAGGCTTAGTAGGTGTAGGGAGATGCAAGGAAGGGATAGTGATGGAGTTTGGGCGGCGGTGTGGCTTTGCTACGGTGGAAACAATGGTAAAAGGCACGAGAAAGGGAAGGGAATGGTACAAGGCGAGGTCGATGAGGGAGACGAGAGGAGAGATAGTGTTAGGAGGGGGTATTGATCAGTTATAGGGCAAGGATAAGGATAAGAGAGGAAGTGGACAATGGTGGTCGATCGTTAGGTGAAACGAGGGTAATAGGGAAGGAAGACATGCAGATAGTGTGGTACAAGGGGTGAAAGGTGTGCATGGGTAATGTTGGGTGTATAGGGGGATTGTGTAGGGATACGCTAGCATGTATGCCCTATATGGTAGGAATAGGAAAAGTAGGGGAAGAAGTTGGATGGTGAACGGTTGTGGGGGTTATGCAAGTCAGTAGATCAATACGTAGGGACGGGGAGAGAAAGGGAAAAGGAGAAAGAAGGAAGGGATAAAAAAGGAAAAGGAGAAAAGAAAGTAGGGCTTGGGTTGTCGTCTGGGGTAAATGAAAAAGGGGAAGGGAAGGGAAAGTTAGGATGGCTGGAGGGTAAATCAAACCAAGAGTTCATAAAAGAACTAGAAAGAATCATACATCAAAAATAAGAGTACACATAAAGAATTATAATTCATATCCAAAATAAAATGAGCTTATAACCGATAAAAGGTTCATTTAAAATACCCAATATAGGTAATGAATCAAAAAGGGTAAATCTGATACAAAAGAAATAACCAAAGGAGATAAAATAACAAGAAGAGAGAATACGACCAATACACTCTCGAACTTGGAGCCAACCACAAGCTCAATACTCAACCCTGACTGATGTCTCACCACCTGCACAAGGTCAGAAGGGCCTACTACTTGTGGGAATGAGCAGCACCCATGAAAAGGGTGATCAATACGCTACATACTGAGTAAGGTTATCGAGCACTAAGGCCAACACATAAGCACATAAAATCATGTAGGATAATAAAAAGAGCATAATCCAACATAATAACATAAAGGAATATGAACATTCAGGTGAATACACCAAGATCCAATATAGTCCAGATTAATTACTTAATTAATCCTTTATCAAATTATTTTCACACCATGCTCTTTATCAAGTCCATACGAGTACGGGAATCCCATTATTTTAGTCGGTGGATCGATCTCTAGGGCACTTCGGCTCCTGGCCACTATTTTAGCCGGTGGATCGGTCACTTAGGATACATGTCCTACCACTATTATATGTCGGTGGATCGGTCTAGCCCCTTTTCTCATACGATGTTCCGCTGTAAGTAATTAGTGTATTTCCATATCTTAGCAAAATGTAGGGTTTGGTATATTGAGCTCGAGATCCCCCACTATTTTAGCCTATGGATCGGTCACAAGGGTAACATACCCTACCACTATTATATGCTGGTGGATCGGTCTCCAGGATACTATAGTATCTGGCCACTATTATGCCGGTGGATCAGTTTAGGCCTTGCTCAATACTCTTTCACTTTACATGATTAATGTCTTAAGTATTTTATTCAAAAGCTTTCACCCTGGACATGCATGGCTCACTCCCTTACACTTAACTTCCAACTAATTCGTATCATGTCATAAGAACCCTACACCTTCTAACTTGTCCATCAACCTTTCCTCTCTACTCAAAATCATAATAGAACTCCAACACCAAAATATGTGGGCCAAGGTCCACTACTACACACCTCCAAGTCTACTCCACATCTCACTTTAGGGTTTTACCTCGAAACCCTAATTTTAACTTTTGTGGTTCATCCCACTCCATTTCACACGACCCAAATCATTTTAACATTCCACACATCACAACTCATAAATTCCACCATCATAATTACACTTTAATCACCAAATACATATGATACCACAAAAACCCTAAGCAACCACACCAAACCCTAATTGTCCACACAAACCCTAGCTCGGTCTCCTACGTACCCTTATATCACTCCACGTACTATTTTTCATCCAAAGTATTCAAACACCCAAACAACACTTACGTTACCTTCCTCACATCCCAAATTATCTTTCCATACATAAATTACCTTCCCATGCAGACGTTACACATCCCATGCAACCATTCAAATTTTTCATGTAAATCCTAAGCTCCCACGTAAAACCCTAGGTTCAACCATGTAAACCCTAGATCCATCCATATAAAACCCTAGATTCCTCCATGAAAAAACCCAAGATTCTTTCATATAAAACCATAAATTCAATCCACACAAAACCCAAGGTTTCTCCATACAAAACCCTAAATTTAATCCATACAAGCCATAGATTAGATCCTCCTATGTTACACCATAGATTAGATTCTTCCATGTTACATCATAGATTAAATTCTCCCATACAAATTCATAGATTAGATTCTCCAATATAAAACCATAAATTATATTCTCTCATACGAAACCCTAAATTTCCCATTTTATTCTTCCAATCATGGATCATTAAAATACTTAGGTCAGCTCATTTTCCCTTTAGTCAACTTACTCCCCATTGGTCAACACATTTTCCATTTCCCATTTTCAACCTTTTTTTCCCACACAATACCACTTTTATACATCCTCACATGCATGTCTAAAGGGTCACAAACCAATCATCACATATCACAATATTTCATCACATATACATAATACACAGGCCATATAACAACACAAGAACATGCTTCAACTCCATGCCATACCACACACGAGATGATCACGATAATAAACAAAGGATGCATAACATACAAAGCATATAATGCACATTAACACATAATAGGCCTTAGTAACACCCTTACTTAAAACGATACCAGTCTTGGAGCACGCTCCTATGCCTCATTAGGGTTTTGATAAAATAATAACATATTAATAAAAATAAAATTAACTAATTTCTAACTTTGCTAAAGGTATAAGAAATAATAGTAATATTATAAAAATTGATAATATAAGGGTTTAAAGATTTAATTCCAATAATAATGCAAAGATAAATAACACTAATAATATCAATAATGATAATAATATAGTAGTAACAATAACCATAATAATAAAAATAACAATAATAATAAAAAGGGCATAATTCGAAAACAATGTGAAATAAGGGCTTTGGCCCCTTTACTAAAATAATATCAATAATAATATTAGTAAAATAAATAACAAAATTTAGTAATAATAATAATAATGAAATAGTAATAATAATAATGACAAAACCATAATAATATTTGAAAAAATGATAATAATCATAATGGTAATAATAGTAAGGATAATATTTGAAGATAACATAAAGTAGGGTTTCTACCCTACATTGAAAAATAATAAAATTATTAAATAATAATAATAATAATAATAACACTAATAAGAATAATAAATGATAGTAATAAAATATTAGTAATAATAATAATAATAATAATAATAATAATAAGACTTGATATCTATAATGCTACTACTATAATTCAAAATAGGCACAATAGGGTTTCAGCCCTATATAGAATAATAATATTAACAATGAAAATAATAATAATAATAATAATAATAATAATAATAATAATAATAATAATAATAAATAATAATAATAATAATAATCATCATCATAATCGCATAACAATAATAATAATAGCAACACTATTAGTAAAATATTTGTAATAATAATAATGAAATAATAATAATAAAAATAATAATAATAATTTTATAATAGTAAAAAAAATTATAATAATAACATATTAATATTAATAATAAAGATAACAACAACAACAACAACAATAATAATAATAATAATAAAATCGAATTAAAAATATAATAGGGCTTCGACCCTCAATAGAAATAATAATAAAATCAATAATAATAATAATAATAATAATAATAATAATAATAATAATAACAACAACAACAACAGTAATAATAGAAATAATAACAATAACATATTTTGAATAAATAAAATAAAATAGATTAAGGCTTGTAAAAATAGGGTAAAAGGGTTGAGAGGGTCTAGGGTTCAACCTTAGGCTAGTAGTGAGGGGCGCCACCGGCGGTGGTGCACGGCGGCTGCGGTGGTGGCCGAAAAAAGAGAAGAAAAAGGAAAAAGTTGAAGGCTGGGAACAAAATAGGGAGAATGAAGGTAGAAGTTGCAGTGTTTAGAGTTGCCCAGAAGGAGAGGAACATAATAAGGGTGGTGGCACAGTGAAAGGTGGCGGCGCACGGCGGCGGCGGTGGTGGTCGAGTGGGGAAGAAGAAGAGAAAGGGAGGAGGAGAGGGAGGAAGGGGGGAAAAAAGGTAAGGGAGATAGAAGAGGATCTACAGAAGAATGGTAGTTGAAAGGAGTGGCGGCAGCGGCGGAAGTGGTGGCTAATGGTGGTTCGAAGGGCTACTTCGCACAACTAGGGTGGCTTGTGCAGGAAAAATCAAAGAATTAGAGAGGTTTAGGTAGTTATAGGGCGGTGCAAGGAGTACTTGGGTGGTCAGAACGGGTGGTGGTGTTGGCCGGAGGAGGCAGAAATGGCGTCTAAAGGGGTGGTGGTGGCAAGGTCGGGGATTTCTGGGTAGGGATCAAACGTTCAATGTAGGGCTCATTATGGGGTTATTTATAGATTTTAGAAGGGAGGTTAGGGTTCTGTGGGTCGGTTGCGGGGTAAGGCAGGTAAGGTTAGGTCATCGGCGGCGATGGTTGGCCGGTGGCAGCAAATTTTGGGGCAGGGATTATGCATAGAAAAGAGAGGGAAATGATGCGAGAAATGGGAGGTGGATTGGTCTATGTGGTCACTGAATTAGGTGGAAGAGAAAGGGAGGAAAACGGCTAGTTAAAGGGACATAACCGGTGGCAAAAAACTAGGGACGGGCGGTGCAGGTGTAGGTCGGCGGCATTGGGGAAGGAGGAAGGAAGAAGAAGGAAGAAGGGGGGTTGGACCGGGCAGTTCGGGGCAGAAAAGAAGAGGAGACCGGTCGGGCAATGATCATTAAAACAAGGGGTAAAACACAGTGACTAGAAAAGAAGCAGGAAGGAGGCGCCAATCGCGCGGGCTGGGCCATGCCGAAGGAGAGGAAGGAGGGAAGAGGAACTGGGTCGCGAGAGAGGGCAGGCCCAAACTAGGAAAAGGATAGGAAAAGAAAAGATAAAAGGAAGAAAAAATAGGAAAAAGGGAAAAAGAAAAAGAAAAATAGGAAGGTCAGGTTAATTAAATTAATTAGAATATGTGGGATATTTAAAAATAATAATATTTAAATCCCTTTTGAAGCTAATTTAGGATTTATAAAAGGTTTTTCATAAATTCCATTTTAATTAGAAAAACATCCTAATTTTCTTCAATTAAATAATTTAGAAAATTCATATTAATTTGGAACTAATTTCTCCTTTTTATTATAAATAAATTAATTTATTTAATTAATTTTCAAAAAAAAAATACTTAATTAGTTAAAATACTCCAATTTCTCATAAATAAAATACTTATAAATTTATTCTTGATTTTTCCTAATTAATTCCTTTTTATTTTAATAAAAAAGTAATTTATTTATTATATTTTCGTAATAAAACCTTATTTAATAATAATTAACAAAATTAGAATTTTCGAGGCATTTCAAGAGTAGGCACTAAGAACTAAGGAACTAGCCAAGAAAAGAAATTATTTGCATGGAAATTCAAGGCCACCAAGAGAAAAAGGAATAGGGAAGAATTTACCTAGTAGAATTTATTTCAGATAAAAAAAATTTATCTGAATAAATTTTTTATCTTTCATCCATAATTAATTTCGATTATTTCTTTCTCTATTTTAAATTTATATTTTGGGTATATATGTTTGTGTAATTAAATTAATAATTATGGATGACTGAATATTTGTTGCTAGGGAATAAATTGAAACCCTATATTAGGGTTTGAGAATTAATTTTATTTTCATTATTTTGTGAGATTGTTCCTTGACTCTATTTTAATTGCTATTGTTTATATGCATAATTCTGTCAAGTATAATTTATTTGGTGCATGCTTTGTTCTAGTTTCCTCCTAAGTGACAGTGTGTAGGATTATTTACCTACTAGGTGGCCATATAAATATACTAGAATTTATATGTATAAATTGCAGTTAGGTTAGATGACAATTCACCTAATAGTTTTGTGACTCTAACCGAAGTAGTAAAATCTTTAGATACGTGTGGGTCAAGGAAAAGAAATACAACTAGACATGCTTATTGTACTAGTATAGGTACTTAGATTGACACCCTTCCAATTATACTTAATGCATTAAATCTAGTTAAATATAAGAGCCACTTATTGCTACTATACAGCTAGTATTTAATAGGATTAACATTGGCACTTTGTCATATTAATTAATTAAGGGAAGTAATATAAGGTGTATGGAACTGCTTTTGAAGTACAACTTGGTCGATCTCTTTCTCATGATTAAAAAATGACATAGAAATTAATATTATATTTTGACCTAATCTAGTAGTGGATTTCGATTTCCCTAACATGTTTATCATATCTTGGGTTTTCCATTATTTTTATTATTATTTTGTTTTATTTTACTTATTCCTTTTATTATTTTATTATTTTAATTTTTATAACCCCCATTAGTATTTTTCTTATTTATTTATTTTTTGTTATTTAGGGTTTTATTTTTATTTTTATTTTTATTTTATTTTTAAGCTAGTTAAATAAAGTTGAGCCCTCTCAATCCCTGATTTAGAACGATACCCCTATTTGCCAGTACTAAAAGTCATAACAAGAGGGTTTAAATTACGTGATAGCTATGGCCACGTCAATTTTTGGTGTTGTTGCTGAAGATTATTAACTTCATCTTTATTTTTCTAGTATTTTTAGTGTGTTGTGTTTTTCGTGTCTTCCTTTTATTTAGAGGTCAGAGTGCTTGTGGGCACTCACGTCTCTAAATTAAAAGGACTGTTAGTAGTTAGTGTGTTTTATTTTTTTTAAGTGTTTTCTTTTTTATTTTAGTTTTTTTAAGATTTTTGGTGTGTTTTGTTTTCCTTTTGAAGTGTTAGTGTTCTTTTAGGTGGCTATGAGAGGGTCCTTGGGCTATGGACAACTTTGCATGAATCTTAATGCAAGAGTTAATGAGGTAAGTTCAAGTAATCTTAATAATAGACTTAACCAACTCACTACTCTTATTTCACAGGTAGCTACGACTACTAGAGTTATTAATACAAACGGAGTGTGTCATACACAAGGAAATCCATATGCCTTCTATTCACAAGCTATAAGAGGAGGAGGATGGACACAACCTACTACTTAGTCTTTTGATATTTTCTAAGGGCATGATCCCTACACAAACGCATACTATTCGAGAATGAGGCATCACCCCAACTTCAGATAGAGGATGAATGATCATTACCAAGTGCCATATCAAGACCCTTACACATGCAAATATGAAGCTTCAAAGTATTATCAATTTCCTCAACAAGAATCTTCTCAAGTTTCAGAACCCTCAAGTTCAAAAAAAATGGAGAATTTTTTTGAGCATTGACAAATGGGAAAAATCAACTGATGCAAAGCCAAATTATACAAAATGAAAGGATGTTAGTGCTGGAGGATCAAATTGGTTATGTGGTCAACATGATCAATCAATTACAAGCACAAAAAGAGCTCTCTAGTACTTCATTTTCAAATTCAAGTGAGAGTTATGAGTATGATGATGCCATATCTAAATGTAAGGATGAGCTAGTTGAGAAGGTTCCCATAGAGAACATTGAAAATCAAGATCATGTGGAAGAAGAGCTTGTAAAAGTAGAAGAAGAATCCCATCAAAATAAGGATCAAGTGAATAAAAAGAAGTATACGGATGGGAAGATTATCACTTTCATCTACCATAGACCATCTTTAAACATTTGTTCCCCACTTTTTCTTGGAGATGAGCATGAAACATGAGGTAAGCCTTTGACCCACTTTGATTTTATTGATTCTAACCACACTCCTTGTTTTCCCTATTTTAGCAGGTTGTATGGATCCAATATTGAAGAGAGTAATCAAATCATCTTGGATACATCTAATAAGAAGCGTAATATGTAACACCCCCAAAATTCACTACTGAAAAATTTCATTTTATTTAAAAGATAATTGCGGAAGCAGATAAACAAAATGTGACCTTTGGGAGTATTACCGCCACACCTAGTACCAGATCGGTTCACTCATACCGTTCCAGTACCAAGTGCTAAGGCTAAGAAAATAAAATACAATTCGAAAGACATTCAACATGCATAAATCAGAGTAAATTGCAAGAACTTCAACATATTTAAATCAGAGTAGCGCATCAAATCATTTTCAGGAATAAAATCCACCAATGGTGGTTACTTGAGCAACATTAACATTTAAAACCGAGAAATTAAATGAGAAAGAGAAAAAGCCATGATACCGGAAAATTCCTTACTCTCCTTCCCGTAACCCACTTGAGTAGCACTTGAAAATACCTGCAAGGGCACTGCCCATTGAATAAGCAGGGGCCCCATAAAGGGAATCCCTTCAGTACTACGGTACTGAGTAACCCTTTAATACCACACTTAAAGATAGGCCCGCATACGACACATAATGCAAACCACACACATATAAATAATGAGAGATGCATACATAACAATGACAAACATAATACTTTATAAGTCACGATCGATACTCTGGGCCTTAAGCCATTATTCTGTCATTAATCCATCAATATCATATTTTATATCCATGTGAGTACGAGAACCCCACTATTATAGCCGGTGGACCGGAAGTCAACACACAGGGCAGAACGCCTCTGACCACTATTATTGCCGGTGGACCGGAAGATAAACACACAGGGCAGAACACACCTGACCACTATTATTTGCCGGTGGACCGGTCTGGCCCCGACTCACATGGTGTTCCACTATAAGTGATTAGTATTTTTCCATAACCTTATTCACATATATAACTGATTTTATGGAGCTCGGGACCCCCACTATTATTGCCGGTGGACCGGAATACAAATAACTCATCATCCAGGGCACAACGCTCCTAGCCACTATTATAACCGGTGGACCGGTACTCATAATCACACACCAAGGCAACACGCTCCTGGACCACTATTATAACCGGTGGACCGGTACTCATTATCACATACCAGGGCAACACGCTCCTGGACCACTATTATAACCGGTGGACCGGTACGCAATATCATAAATCACTGGGCCCGGCTCATTAATATTCCACTTTCAATTATAGTATCTTTCCTTTCTTTAATCAGCACATCAATCATATTTATCTGCCTCGATTGGGAGATCGATAACCCGGGACACAAAGGTACACCGGTCGTACCGATGCATATCAGCTACTCAGTACCCTTCAACCATGAACCCAAGGACGCAAAGGTACCCTGGTCGTACTGGTGCATAAAGCTAACTCAGTACCCTACCGACAAGGACACTTAATCCATAAGTATGCATACCCCCTAACTAGGTCCATAGAGCTAGGAAGAGTAAGATATAGGGCCTGGCTGGGGCACAAAGGCACACCAGCAAATACCAGAATAATCGTGGACTAAACCACGTCCTTAGGGTAGCAACCCCTAAGGAGTCACCATTCCCGATCTCGAGGTCTTTCACTTCAAGTAATAGTGTCTTAATTAAGGTGATCACGAAAAGCACGATAATCCGATACTTATTCACTTTCAATCGTTTTGATATCATTAATCGTTTCTTATTCAGAGGATTATCCAGGATGTCATAGAGAAACCATCAAGGCCATACTAATCATTAGATACTCTTACTTGGCTAATCAGCATTATTTAATCATATTAATATTCCACAATGTCAAAGGCATGTTAGGTACAAACTACTCATTTTCCCTTTTCTTATATAATTATTAAGTATCCATTCCTTACTCGCCAAATTACCGTATTAACCTTTAGGTTGCATAATTACCAAATTACCCCTTGTCCACTTTAGATTACCAAATTGTCTCCTACACTTTTTAGACCACCATTCACCCCTCATAATTACTACACTTATCATATTTCCCTTTTGGTTGGTTATATTACCAAATCGCCCTTCTCCTTTGTTATAATTACAAAACTGCCCTTGAGTTGGATAAATTACTAAATTACCCTCCTTCATTATCATGATTACTATTTTGCCCCTTTAGTTGGTTAAACAATTATCACTTTACCCTTTTATCGGCTAAATTACCAAATTGCCCCTTTAGTTGAACAAATTACCAAATTGCCCTTCTCCTTTATCATAATTACCAATTTACCCCTCTCAATTATTTTAATTGCCATTTACCCTTTTTAATTATCACAAATCCCAAATTACTCTTCTTCATAATTACCAATATTAATTTACCCTTTTTCATAATCAAAATTACTATATTACCCTTCTCCATTATTAAAATTACCATAATGCCCTTTAATTGGTTAATTTACCAAATTACCCTTATATAGTATCATACTTATCCAATTGCCCTTCTACAATCATAATTTAATTGCTAAATTATCTTTTGTCGTTATCATAATTACCAAGTTACCCCTTACTCCCAAGTTTACCATAATATCCTTTTATTTACAAAATTACCATTTTACCCCTTACATCCAAATTTACCACTATATCCTTTTATTTATGAAAACTACCACCATACATCTTTTACTTTACAAATTACTATTTTACCCTTTCACATCTAAGATTACCATCTTTATCTTTCCATACATAATTACCATTTTGCCCTTCTTTTCCAAATTACCATATTACCCCTTTACTTATAAATTACCACTTCACCATTCACTTATAAAAGTTATCATATTACCCTTTACTTGTGAAATTACGATTTTGCCCCTTTACCTCCAAAATTACCATAGTGCCCTCCTTCATCCAAAATTACTATTTTACCCCCTACTTCCAAAATTACCATTTTACCCTTCTTTCTCACAACTTACAATCTTATCCTTTACTTGTAAATTATCATTTAACCATTTAATCATAAAATTTCCATATTAATCTTTTATCTCAAAATTTACTGAAATACCCTTTCCACTTATAAAATTTCCACTCAACCCCTTTATTTACCATTTTTATGAATTTACTAACACTACATAAAATAATGATATTAATACTTCATTTTTATCATCTAAGTCCACCAACTTGTCATTTTTCAACATAATACTCATTAGAAACTACACGCATTGATTTATTTACCTCATAAGCATAATTACTAAAATACCCTTAAACAATAACATCATTCATGCATTAACAACATGGTACATCATAAACAAGTGTTTAACATTTCTACCCATATTCCAACTCCTTCTTTATTTAACATACCTACATATGGCACAAAAGTTATCATGCTTTTTTTTTCTTTTTAACAAGCAATATAAGAAACCATAAACATATCATGCTAAGCATACAAAACATGCATAAAATCATACTAAACCCTAAATGTGCTAGCATGCGTTTTTCCATATATTTAAGGGAGGATTAATGGTTACCTTAATCCCGAAAAATATCAAATCTTACCAAGCATATTTAGCAACTCAACACCTAAAAATAATGTCCATCATACTTATGTTAGAAATAAGAACCAAAGCATAAAACTTTATAAATTTTAATTAATAAAACACTTAACATAAAATACCATTTTACCTTAAAATTTACCCAAGAAATTTTCAAAATAAATGGAAGAGCTCACGCTGCATGAGCAGCGTGAGTTTCATGCAGGAAAGAGAGGGGCAAAGGCTGGAAGAGGGGTGAAGGAAACAAGATTCATCATTTTCGGGTTAGGGTCTTTAGGCTAGAAAAGAGGTTGGTTAGGGGAGGTTCTAAGGCAGGGGAATGGTGCAGGAGTGTAGAGGGGGTGTAGGTGGAGGCAAAGGGCGGTTTCAAGACGGCATAGGGCGGCGGGGACGGTGGAGGCAAGGCGGCGAAGGTGGCTGCCGAAGTGGGTCGAGGTGGAAGGGTTGAGAACGAAGGAAAAGTGGAGGGGTGCAAGGGTTGGTTTCGGCCAACTAATGGATGGCGGTTGTAGAGGGGGTTGCAGGGTGTCGAACGGTGGGTTGGGTGGCGGCAGAGGTGGCCGGACGGCGGCGGTAGAGGCGGTTGCAGGTGGCTCGGCGGTAAGGGGAAAAATCTGGGGAGAAAAAGGAAGAGGAGGAGAAGGGAGGAAGTGCGGGGCTCGAAGGGGCTGTGTGGTGGTGCAGGGTGGTAGTAGGCGGTGGCAGAAGGCGGCGCAGGGGCTGGGAGAGGTGGTTCGAGCGGCGGCGGGCGGCTGTGATCAACAAAAATGGGGAACGAATGGGAGGAGGAGAAAAGGGAGAAGAGGCTCGGGGGAAGGGGTGTGGGTTCGAATTTATAGGGAATGAATGGCTGGGGAGATGAGGAAAAATAAGAGGGAGAAGAAAGGGGGCAGCGGCTGGCCGATCGAGAGGACAAGGGTGGCAGGTGGTGGTCGGTTGGCAGGGGAAAGAGAAGGGGAGAAGAGGGAAAGGAAAGGGGGTACACGGCTATGGTAGAGGGGCGGTTTGGTTCAAATTGGGGAAGAAAATGACGGGGGAGAGAGGAAGAAAGAGAGGGCAGGGAGGTAGGTGGTGGCCGGTGGCAGTTGCAGGTGGCGGCGTGCTCGACCGTGGCAGATATGGTGGTCGGGCGTGGGAGAAGAAGAAAGGGACGGGGCGGCTTGGACCGGCGTAGGAAAGGAGGGAGCCGGCTGGTCCAGGGAAAAATAAGGAGGCGTGCTGGGCGATGTGCGCGAGGGAGAAGAGGGAGGCGGCGGGAGAGACGGGCCGAAGGCCTAATGCGCGGGGAGAGGGCTGGCCTGGCGAGGCAGCCCGAGGGAGGAAGGAAAAAGAAAAAAGAAAAGAAGAAAGAGGGAAAAAGGGAAAAAGGGCAAAAAGGGGAATAGAAAAATAGGAAAAATAATTTAATTGAATTTATAAAATCATAAAATATGATATTTTGGGTAATTTATTTAATTTAATAATTTAATTTATTATAATCTAATATTTTAGTTTAAAAAGGATAAAGTTGGTAAAATATTAGTTTGGAAAATTATTTAAATAAAACCATATGATAAATAGCAAAATATTTATTTTTAATTTATTAAATACTTTTATCCAAATTTACATACTCTAAAATCTATAAAATAATTAAAATAAATAATTTTACAGGCTAATTTTATTTCAAATAAAGGTAATTTATTAAAATATAGGTTTTCGAAATTTTTGGGGTATTACATAATACTCCAAAGGAGAGGTGATGTTGGAAGGATGTGTTTAAAGATTTTAAGATGGGAAAATATGTTCTTCTGTTGATAGAGAGATCACCATACATTGACATTAGGTAGAACATTCTCTCTTTACATACCAGCTTAAATCTCATGATAGTTAATTTACATTCTTGCTGGATCAAATCTTTCATTAAATCTAATCTTTTCTTCCTTATAGGATAAAGATGATCATCATGAGGAAGGATTTGGTGAAGCAGCTCTCAAGTGGACGTACCCACCTTGAACGAGTAAAACCAAGATCATGTCAAGTTGAAGACATAAAAACAAGCGCTACTTGGGTGGCAACCCAATGTCATAAGGGAGTTATCTACCCTCTAGTTATTTATTTATTTATTTAGTTTGTTTTCTCCATACTTAAAATTACATCTTCCTTTATTTATTTACACATTGAGGACAATGTGTGATTCAAGTGTGGGTGTGTGTGTGTTTTATGTGTTTGTCAAATAAAAAAAAAAGATAAAAAATAGAAGAAAAAAATGTTTAGAGTTTCTACAGTGTTTAGTCTTTTAAGAGTCATAGGAGCCCTTAACTAGTTATAAGGATTATATCTTTGAAATCTAATGAAAAGATGATCATAAAATTGAGATAAAGCAAGTGGAGATTTTTTTTTTGTTAATTTTGGTATAGGAAACACATATCTATGTGTATAGATGTGAATGGAGAAAGAACATGTATGATTTTCTAACTACTGACATGGCATGTTGAGATTCATCACATTCCTCAGCAAGCTTTTGAACCATATATACCTTCTTTTTCTGAACAAATTTACCTGAAATGATATATTTTACTTGGCTTCAAAGTTTCTTTGTAAACCTCATATATGTTTAATTGCTTTGATCAAATTATTTGTCATAGATCTTGTAATGGACTCTAGAGACTACTAGAACTTACTCTTGTGCTTGTCGAAGCTTATACTCAAAACACGCTTTGATTGAGAAAATGATAAAGGTAACTTAGAATTTTATACCACATGACGAAATAGCTTAAACCTAATTTGTGTATACATGATATGCACCCCATAGAACCCTTTGAGCCTATAAATTAAATATATATTTTCCTTCATTACCTTCTTTAAATAACCTTTGGACCTTAATATCCTTACCCTTGCTTAAAGCTAGTGGAAGGAAATCAAATCATTATGGATAAAGAGTGGTTATATATGTGAGTGTATGTGAAAGAAATATATGTATTTATGCTAAGAAGGGGATTGGTTATGTTTAATGGAGGAAAAAAATGAAAAAAAAATAACAATAATAATAATAGAAAAAATGAAAAGAAAATAAGAAAAAATAATACAATTAAGGAAGAGAGGGAGTTATGGAGATGATGTTGAGAAAGTTCTATTCATGTTCTATTTTGGTGTGAAGGTGAAGAAATGTATCATTGATCTGGAGTTAAGCCTATATTTCATCTAGTTATTAGAATTCCACCAGCTCTTAATCTTTTTAACACCACACTCTTAAAAGACTCCGTACCCTAATTTACCTTAAACCCAGCTGTAACCAATAAGTAAGTTCGATTTGATTCTTAATATGAGCAACTTTTGATCTGATGGAGATTAGTCACAAGAGTTAAGCATATGGTTTGGTCCATTTGGCAAATATTTGATATCTTTTATGAGGTTTTATCCACAAGAACATGAGTCTTCTTTTTTTATATATGTGATTCATATGTTATCTTTATCATCTTATCTCACATACATGAGTGTTTCTATACATTTGTAGCCATGAATCTAAGAGGGAAAAAATTAGAGAGAATCCATAGTGAGGATGAATCTTAATGTGACTAAGGCATGGTAGATCTTCATCCATAATATTGATCTATTCATACATGTTATGTTTATGTGTGAACCATATATTGAAATTGATTCTTTAAATCTCCCAATGTTGAATATTGGTTGATTGTTAATCTTGATGTTTGAAAGTAAAAGATTCTAAGACAAAAGAAAAAAAATGGTTAAGGGTGTTAGGTGTGATTTTATTTTTATATTTTTTTATGTGATTTTGTGGGTATATCATCTACGAAAACCTCATGAGACCTTACTCGTCCTCAATGGGTGATATAGGGGTTTAAAGGGCTTGTTGTACATGCTAAGTTTAATCGTGAGACCAACGAAAGTAGCTACTTAATTTAATTTTATTTAGTTAGAGTAATAACTTGCTTGGGGACATGTAAAAAGCTAAGTGTGGGGGTGTAATAAGTTCATATTTTTACATATTTTATACTCGTATAATTTTATTTTTTTAGTATTTTATTTAAGTAATATAGGTGAATAATTATGATTTTATGCTTAAGTAGTAATAATATCATAAATATTATTATTTAAGATAAAATGATATAAATTAAATAAATTTAGGGTATAATTTTATATATTAATTTTTGTTAATTTTATTTTGCAAGTATTAGTTTTAAATAAAAGAAAATAAAAAAAGAATTGGACCTTTAGACCAACAGCCCAAGGATTGAAAGTCCAAAATCCCGAAAAGCAAAGAAACAAATTGGGTGTAGCAACATCATAAAAGGTCACGAGAGAGCCAACCGTGAGACGTGGGCCACAAGAAAAAAATCAAAGCAGAACGAGAGATAAAGAAAGAAAAGAAAAGGTCAGCAGGGTTGACGTGGGAGGGCAGAGAAAAATGAGCCGCAAGTAAATTAAAAAGAGAAGAGGAGGGTGCAGCATAAACTCTACACGGCACGGAGAACAAGGAATCAAGGAGGAAGCCATAAAATGGTGGTAATACGATGCATGGAAATTGAGGTAGAGCAGGTAGGGAGAACTAAGGAACCAGTGCCAAGAAAAGGGAAAAAAAAGAAAAGAAATTATTTACACAAAAATTCAAGGCCACTGAGAGAAGAAGGAATAGAAAAAAATGTACCTGGTAGAATTTATTTCAAACAAAATTATTTTTTTATCTGAATAAATTTTTAATCTTTCGTCCATAAGTAATTCCGATTATTTATTTCTCTATTTGTAATTTATATTTTTATTAATTTAATAATTATGGCTGGCTAAATATTTGTTGCTAGGGAATAAATTGTAACCCTATATTAGGATTTGAGATATACTTTTATTTTGTTTGTTTCGTCAGATTGTTCCTTGACTCTATTTTAATTGCTATCGTTTATATACATAATTCTGTCAAGTATAATTTATTTGGTGCATGCCTTGTTCTAGTTTCCTCATAAGTAATAATGTGTAGGGTTATTTACCTACTAGGTATTCATATAAATATACTAGAATTTATATGTATAAATTGCAGCTAGGTTAGATAACAACTCACGTAATAGTTTTGTGACTCTAACCGAAGTAGTAAAATCTTTAGATACGTATGGGTCAAGGAAAAGAAATACAACTAGACTTGGTTATTATACTAGTATGGGTACTTAGATTGACATCCTTCCAATTATACGCAATGCATTAAATCTAGTTAAATATAAGAGCCGCTTGTTGCCACTATACTGCTAGTATTTAATAGGTTTAATATTGGCACTTTGTCGTATTAATTAATTAAGGGAAGTAATATAAGGTGTATAGAATTACTTTAGGTGTACAACTTGATTGATCTCTTTCTTACAATTAAAAAATGACTTAGAAATTAATATTATATTTGTACATAATCTAGTGGTGGATTTCGATTTTCCTAGCATATTTATCATATCTGCGATTTTCCATTCTTTTTATTATTATTTTATTTTATTTTACTTATTCCTTTAATTATTTTATTATTTTTATTTTTATAACCCCCATTAGTATTTTTCTTATTTATTTATTTTGTGTTATTTAGGGCTTTTATTTTTATTTTTATTTTTAAGCTAGTTAAATAGAAGTGAGCCCTCTCAATCCCCGGTTTAGAATGATACCCTTATTTTCTAGTACTACAAGTGATAAAAAAAAGGGTTTAAATTGCGTGCCACCTACGGACACACCAGCCCTCTACTGGCCATCCCTAAAAACCTACACATTATCCTCTACTTGTGGGAATGAGCAGGTAACTGAGCAAACGAGCATATTAGTATGCTACATACTGAGTAAGCAAAGATGCTCCCATAATGTAACTAGAAGTATGCAAATTCTACCATACATGGATATAATATATAAAATGCATCATGATAAAGCTATATATATAAAGATAGGAGTACAACAAGACAAGCTATCTTTCATAACTCAAACAACGCAGAATATATCTTACTTTATTTCACATGATCATCACATAGGTATTCACATATGTAATAACAAATGAAATCCAAGCAACACTGGGGTTTATTTCCAATTACTCAATACGTTAGGTTATACCATTTCCTTATCAATCACTGAGATAAGTTAATTATCCAACCAGTTTTTCAACCAATATTCAATAGTCATTTAAGTTGTTAACCAAGTGTATAACCCATCTTTTATGATTTTTTAACATTCATACCATTTCTTCCATCCTTATCCAATTATTAACCATTCACTTGGTCATCATTCATATTTTATCAACTAATTACTTGTCATCCCTATTTTATTATCATGAAATGATGGATTGTTAGCCTCATATACCATAAATGTCTATCCAGATAAGGGACACAAATTCTAGGCTAAAGCCAATCACCAAGCGGAAATAAGTCAAGGCTAAAGCTAATGACTAGAATGGACATAAGTCTAGGATGAAGCCAACTAATATAGACATAAACCAAAGCCAGATCCAACCACCTAGGTAACCAAACCATTTAGTATTGGTATCCCTTAATATATCATTAGTGTCTAAAGTAGGTAACGCAGTAAGAGCTCTCAAGATCCCATCCGAAGGCAAAGCTCGAAGACCCATACTCAACTCGATTGTCTTTTTCTTTACGTGATTAGTATATTATTCATAATGATAAGAGATCACACAAGGACCATACATAAGGAAAGCAAATATTTTTCCATGTTTATTTCATATCAATCCTTTTCCTTTCCATTTTTCCAACCATGTGGCTATCCATTTATCCTTAAACCATACTACTTATATCCATCTTATTAATTTTTGAAGCCCATGATGAGTTTCATTACTCTTTTCTCAATGCCATAACTTATCATGGGTGTAATATCTATTTACCATTTATGTAACTAGTAGAAGATACCATTGAATCCTTTTATTAGACCATTAATCATTGACAAAATCTATATTTTATCCCATTAATAGTCACAGGATAGTCATAAACATAGCCTCAAAGCATAAACAAATAGAAAGAAGGCAAACCATCCAAACGAGTAGAACCAGTCGATCGGTGTTACCCAACTAGTTGATTGGTTGTGCCAACTATTATATCAATTTAAGTCAACCAGTCAATCACTTTGACTCAACTAGACCATGCTTTTCCTAAAATGGATCAATTGGTCTAGGTAAACCTATCATCTATTCAAAGACCAGTCAATCGGTTCTACCCAACTAGTTGATGGGTTTAAGTAGAGAGCAAAGCCAAGGTCTTTGTAGGCTCACCAATCGATTGGTTAGGTCAATAAGTCAATTTTTGTAGGAAATAGTTGATAGGTTTGACTTAACCGGTTGATGAATTTACTAAATCACAACACCAAAAAATTAAATTGTATGTGGATTCTTACATGTGAGTCATCGTTAAACACATTCAAACAAACATCAGAAGAGTAAAGCACATTTTAAACAGAATTAACTTGCATATCACAACATGGAATTATCATATCCTAATTTTAGCCCTTTTCAAGATTATACTCAAAGTATACCATCCATCCATCCAAACCACTTATGCAAGCTATATTTATTCATACCAACTTGTAGGATACTCATTAATCATTTTAGACGAAAGAATCACTTGATGCAAGTAAAATCTCCTTTTAACCAAAAATTCCAACTATGGAAATTCATAGCTTTCAGACCTTAAAAGCATTAATCTTAAACTTAGAAATTTGCACCAAAACATTGTTAAATTTTGAAATTAAATAGAAGGAAAGAAAAACATACCAACTTGAGGCAAAAAAGGGAAATGCTAAACTAAACTACTCAACCTTTTTCCCAAATTCTAACTCTTTCTTGCTTAACAATTGAAGAAAGAGAGAGAGAGAGAGAGAGAGAGAGAGAGAGAGAGAGAGAGAGAGAGAATAATAAGAGTGAAAAAAAGTTTATTGCAAGGCTTGAAGTGTAGAAAGAGAGAAGATATATATAGAGACTTAGAGATTTCGGTTAGTGAAAGAAAAGGTGCATAAAAAGGATGATTGGGGTTATTTATTGCCAACCAATCGAAAGGAGTAATAGGGGGTTTAGGAACAACTCGAAAACCCTATAATTTACTATTTGAATGATAAGGATGGATTTCATCCAAGATATGATGACGTATTCTCTAGATCTCAAATGATGTTTTCAAAGAATGTAGGTCAATTAGGCCATATTTAACATACACAAGAGAAACAATGGAATTTTGACATAGAAGGAATCTTTTACTTGCTCAGAATCATGCCCAAGATTGAAGCATTGATATCAAAAACTTACAAAGGAGAGAGGTGGAAGAAAATAAGGCTGAGGTCATCTCTCCCCCTCAATTATCCCAATCAACCTCCATAAGGATCTGGGGAAATATTTTGGCCTAAATGTATCATGAAAATTATTAGGAATCTCTTGCGGACAATTTAGCTTGGGTTAGTAAGGTTCAATTTCCATATAAGAGATTTTCTAGAAAATTATGTCTAAAAATATGCCTAGTAAGACATACTAGTTGGTCGGTTTAAGTATACCAGTCCATTGTTCTACAAACAAGTCAATCTGTTCACCTAACTAGTTGATCGGATTCGTTGAGAAAATCTATTTTACTGAAATGAGAAATCAGTCGATTAGTTCATGAAGCTAGTCAAACGGTTTTCCTAAAAAAAAACTCAATAAACTCGATTTTTCAACATTATTTCAAATCAACTTTGCCTCAAAACAAATCATAACATTAAATCAAAATCAAAGGTCCATAAATTAGATTAATTCTCATTCAACCATTTTATAAAATTATGGGGCATTACAACATTACTCCTTTAAAGAGGCTCCATCCCCATATCATATCAAAATCCCGTCACATCACTTATCACATAGTAATACATGCACCAAGTTAACACACTCTAATATAAGGGTTACTACCCCATTAATGAAAAAATTCTACACTTAAGGTAACACTATGAAAATAACTATAAATACTTGGCTCAAATTTCCTCCGTGACACCCTAAATAGACTCATCTATACGAAGCCATGACCAAAAAACTTTCACTAATGGAATGGTCATTGTTCGCATCTCTCTCATATTTATGCCTAGGATACTCACCTATCGCTTTTCATATGTCATAGATTCATCAAGCTCTAGCAACTCCATTCTGATAACCTATGAAGTATTTGCTAAGTACTTCCTTAGAAGACATTGTGACAATGTGATAATTCCATTGGTAGATCTAAGTGATAAGAGTATTCACCAACATGGTCTAGAATCTTTTATAGTCCAACGTATCTTGAACAAAGCTTACCCTTCTTACCAAACCTCATGACTCCTTTGGTGGGAGAGACTCTCAAAAGGACTCTATCATCCACCTCATAACTATCAATCTGTCTTCTTAGATCTGTGTAGCTCTTTTATCAGTCCTAGATGTCTCCCATCCATTCTTCAATCAAACAGATGTGCATAATTATCTCTGCAAACATCTTAGATACTAACATAAGCATCTCGCTGTTGTTATTCCAACAAGAGGGACTACGACACATCCACCTATACACAGCTTCAAATAGTATTATCTTGATACTAGCATTATAATTATTGTTATAAGAGAACTCGATCAAGTCTAGGCAATCTTCCTAATTTCTTTTAAAGTCTAACACACATGCTTGGAGCATGTCTTCTAGAGTCTTAATGGTCCTCTATATGTAACCATACGTAACTAGGTGAAGAGTTGTACTCATCTTCAATTGAGTACCAAATGTAGCTTGAAAATTCTGTAAAAAAAATGTGATAAGAACTAGGAGTATTTATAGGACACAATATTCTTATGAGCTCCATGTAGTACCACCATGTGCTTTTTATAGGCATTAGCTAGTTGCTTCATGCTTCATATCGCCTTCATTAGTATAAACATGGCTAACATATTCAAATAGCCCACAATGACCCAGATGGAATCAAAACCAATGTGGGTCCATAGAAGATCAACCGCAAAGTCCATTGATATGATTTCCCACTTCCAATCGGGAACTTCAAATGTTGCACTAACTCTACAAGTCCCTTATTCTATATCTTAACCTTCTGAAAAGTCAAATGTCAGGTAATGAAATCTACCACTTCTTACTTCAAGTGGGGCCACTAATATATCTTCTTCTAGTCCTTGTACAACTAGTCTCATCTAGGATGGATAGAATAGGGAGACTATATCTTTCCTCACAAATCTTCCTCTTAATCTCCACACATTCCTTTAGTATGTACCACCTACTATAATATTTGATACTACAATCCTCATGGATTCAAAATACTTTAGCATTGTCATTTACCATACTAGTTTAGATTCTATCAAGTTTGAGATCAAAGATTGAAGGTTGAATGGTGAGTGCACTCATTCTCACATCTAGACTTCTAAAAGTGATTAGTTTGATATCTATCTTCTTGATCTCTCAACATAGATGGTTTAACAACACGATTGTGCCCAAAGAAGGTGATTTCTTTTGGTTAAGTGCATATTCCACCACATTGGCCTTACCCTTATGGTAGGTTAATTCCATATCATAATTCTTGACCAATTCCAACTATCGGCATTGTCTTAGGTTTATCTTTTATTAGGTGAAGAAGTACTTAAGGCTCTTAAGGTCAGTGTAGAGCTTGCACTAAACTTCGTAGAGATAATGCCTCAAAATCTTAAGTGCGAACACCACTATAGCAAGCTCTAATTCATATGTTTGGTAGTTCTATTCATATAGCTTTAGTTGTCGAGAAGCATAAGCTACTACACTTCTATGTTGCTACATCATGTAACCCAACCCATGCTTGGAAAGATCATTGTATAACTCAAAACAATCAGACTTAGTCGGCAATGTGAGCATTAGGTCTGAAGTCAAACTCTTCTTCAACTAGTTAAAGGCTTTATTGCACTTCTCATCTAATTAGAAACACGTAGCCTTATTCAATAGTTGAGTCAACAGTCTCGCAATCTTGGAAAAGGCTGCCATAAATCGGTAATAGAAACTAACTTCAGAAAATTGTGTGCATCCTTGAGAGAAGTGGACTCTGGCCATTCAAAAACAGTTTGAATCTTAGCAAGAGCTACCTCCACTCCATCCTCATATATCACATGACCAAGGAAAGCCGCTTGATCTAACTAGAACTAGCACTTCAAAAGTTTACACTATACCAAAAAGGGGTTTTGATAAAAGTTATTTTATGATTTTAATAACAATTTTGAACCGTTATTGCATCACCCATTATTAAAGCTTTAATAACTGTTGATAACCATCATAAAAAAAATATACCAAAAACCATAAATATTGGGGTAAACTTGGGTTTTAAAAATAGTTTTTATGTAAAACCGTTATTAAAAAAAAGTTTTAAAAACTGTTTGCACATAACAACTGTTAATAACAGCTTATCCCAAAATCATTGATAAAAGTCAATTTATTAGGGTTTTAATCATTGACTACACACTTGTTAAACCCTAATTTAGATTAGATGAGAATTATATGGAACTTTTAATAATGGTTTTTAGCGATAACAATTATTAAAAATGGTTATAATAATAGTTATTACGCAAAACTGTTATTAAAAGATCTTATAAAAAGGGTTTAATAATGGTTTTAAGTAAGAACTGTTATTAAAACTTATCTATTTGTTTATATATTTTTCTATTTTTTCAATACCACATACACAGTTGCATATTCTAATATTTACCATCTACAATGTAAAATTGCATCAATTCATATATACATGCATGTCTTCCCCCTAAATGTTGCTACATATTTTCAATCAATCTATAATTGGTATATCTCAATATACTGTGCATACCCAAGAATAAAAATTAGTAGGTGCACTAAACTTAGTAGTTCTACACTCCAAAGTCAAAAGTTCATAGATCATAACCTAGATGACCAACAAACATAAATGAAATACAAACCTGAACATGCATGTATAATGTAGATCCCTAATACCGGATGTATGAGTGTACGTGGTTCACCCATTGGTCTCTAACTTCATCAATGTCATCATCATAGTATTTCTGGCCTCATACATCACTAAAAAACTATAATTTCATAAGTTTGAGTTATTTAGTTAGTACTTAAGTACTAAATATATATGTCATGATTTATTAATGGAAAAATATGGAAAAAAAACATATATAACTTGGATCTATGTTGATCGATATATTTTGGAGTATCAAATCTATTACTCTACAAACATAATATCCATAATCATCGTCGTTCTTCTGCTTTAGATACTGTTAAATGAATTCGGTTAGCTCTATAAATATTAAATATTAATTCGATTTAAAACAAAATGCAAAATATTTATCTTCTTACTCACCATTACAAGCTCATATTCAATACTCTTTAGGTTTCGGACACAATTCCCACCTCTCCTCTAATGTGTTGTCTGTAGTGCCCTAATAAATAGAGTTGGATACACAATATTGTAACTATATATATCTAAAATAATTAAAGTAGAATATATGCTTAAATAAGCTAATGAAGTAAGAAGTATAAAAGTATACTAACATGTCAATAAATTCTTTCCCACCATGATGAGGTATGTTAAAAAGCACATCATATGTTTGAAGGGAATCAAACACATAGACTTTATTTCAATTAGGTAAGACGGTGTACAAAACTCAATGTTCATTTGACAGATGAGGACTACATTCCTTCTATCTCTAAATGCAATCTACTAAATAGGTTATGTACTAACCCTTTCTTATTGTAGTATTGTCAGCTATGTAATATGGAAACACAACTACAATAGAGGACAACATTCTCGCTACTACCGCATGAATGGCTACTAACTTATGGATGATAATAACAATGCATATTTATTAATAACTGATAACTCATATAAGAAGTCATAAAAATTCCAATGCAATAAGAAGTACTAAAATCTAAAATATAAAATAATACTTACGTAACATATACAGCAACACTCGTGGTTGGAATCCATTCATGATTATAAATGTCACTTATGTCCATCGCCGATACCATATAAGTAGGGTTGTGCCTCCCAACATACTCAGAACAACTATCAATTAAAATATAATTATCATAGATGTAGTTTTAAGCATAGAAATATAGCAAAGCCAATGTTGGTGGCGGCTAGTTCTTATTTAAAGATGGAATCTTTTGTAGAACAACCAATTTTTCTGATTTAGCTCACTTTCCTTTAGTGGAACCCGCTTTTGTTTCGCTTGTTCGACTAGTACCTCTCTTTTCCTTACTCCTAAGAGTATTCTTCTTTTTTGATTCCTTAATTCATAATAATAAACAAAATATGTAATGAGCATATGTATATTAAAAAGGTATATATAATGCTTGTAACAAATAAGGTCTAATAATGATGTTAAATGTCAGTACCTCTTCAAATGTGAGATGTATATGATTTGTGAGCCAAGACATGAAGCTATCATGAGATTCTATCACTTTGGCAGCCTCATCACCTTCTTTATAACAAGGTAAGGATGCACTACTAATGATTGGAGTATCGATACTAACTAGCCTTGTATTTAGGGCCAACTTATACCCATGGACTATTTGCGTTTGGGTATTATGATTGATGCATACCCTTCCTTTTTCCAAAAGAGTTGAAAGATCATTAGCTAACAAGTCACATTTATGCAAAAACTGAAATAAAATATTACACATTCTTAATTATTTCTGACACCAAATATATTTAATAAAATTCTTAGTTTGTAATGCTTACCTTAGGAAGGGAAGAAATACATGCATCATCTTTGCAACTTTCTCTAACACTATTTACATTAGATATGTGAAGTTGATCATGGTTAATTTAATTAGATGGCTTATACACTTGAGATTTGGTAAATGACAGCTCTTTCTACATCATTTCCATCCGTTCAAATGCCATGTTTAATTTTTGGATGAGGATATCCCCTTACTCATTGGTGCTACGAGAATCACAAGATTGACCACACATGCTCATTCTTCTAACCCCTAGTCCAAGACCCCTATGTATTCTGGGGTTTCAATAATTCCTGTTGTCTACAACATAATGTTATATTTGTCCACATCGTCCATATAATCTGATGTTTCAAGTTCTTCCTGTAATGTATGCAATATATTTGAATTTAGCTTATAGGAATAAATATAATATAATATTTTTCTTTAAAAAAACTAATTAGGGTTTATGATATCTATAAACTTACAATTTTTCTTGGTAACACCTTCCACATCTTCATTAAGATATCAATCTTTTATTCCTTTATCCTTCTTCCATAATGTACTAATATTGATGGAAGAAATACATGGATCCAAGCCTTAGGCTATGAGCTGTAAATTGAAAATTAATCTTACAATAAAATATTATTATATCATTAGAATTTTACATATAAATAGATAAATCAAAATCTCATACCAACTCATCTTCAAGGTCTGTGTAGCCTTTGTGATCCATATTATGCCGATAGTTCTCTTTATTTTTGGCACTTTTTTCCTTTATTACATGCTAAAATATAAGCACATGTTTATTTAAATATCAATGAAATATTCTTAATAGAAAAGTTTAATTCTTATCTAAATAATACCTTAAGATCCTTCTAAAGATGATATGTAATAAATTGGTTCCAACTTTCTTAATCATTGAAACCATAACGCTTGGGTGGGTTCTAACGTAGATAGTCATCCCTCTTTTTATACATTTTCCTACTTGCCAAGTACATCTTAAACGGTCATACACGCTCAACACAATGTCTACAAAGACATTTCTTCTTCGTCTCTGGGATATTAAAGACTCTCTTTAAATTTAAAATAATACATATATATATGTATATTAATGTTAATGTATTAAAATAAATTACATTTTACATACAAAAATAATATATTTACCATGACTTCCTAACAAATATGCTTCCTGTGACCCATCGAAACCTACATCCAATTATTATAGGAAATAGGAACATGTGAAATATATGTCAAAAACTTGTCTTCATAAGGGCCAATATGAAGATTGTAAGTATTCAATCCCAACTTAACTTATTCTCCTCTATTCTGCATGACGGTGATGATTCTTATAATAATAGGTTCTCTCTTCCCTTCTTCATCACTAATACCCCTATTAACTTTTTTATCAGCCATATCTCTACAAAATATGAATAAATAAACTATGTTAGAATGTTATGTAATAACCATAATGTACCACTAAATTATTTTTTGATACAATACATATTCAATTATGAAGATCAAAATATGCATTTTAAAAAACAACCACACACATCATATGTTAAAATACTATTACCCTCATCGCCTTATTTTACTTCTTTTTTTCCCCTATTTTTGGATTGGTTTCAAGATCTAAATGATACATTACTTCATGATTATCATCCCTTACATATATTTACTCCTCATTAATTTTATTTTTATCATTATTCAATGATTAAGTTGCTTGCACGGCTGAGCATACTCTTTATCCCATTTGGCATTATTTTCATCATCACATTCATTGGTATTTCTTTTCATCATAGATAGTACTACAAATCAACTATTATCAGTAGAATCAGTGAAAAAGAATACTTTTTTTACTTGTGATTCCAAGATGAATGAGTCTTATTTATGCCCTGCCCTATTAAGATCTACTAATATCAATATATCTTCATATCTAACCCAATAGCTCTTAACAACCCATGTGTAGCCGAATACAAAGACTTTAAATATAGTGTAATATAACTCCCATATCTATTCAATCATGCCATAATAATTCATATATGCATAGGTTGGATTTTTATCCTTCACATTTCCTCAGCCACTAAAGTCACCCCACTATTCTACACTATTCTCTTCTCATCTTGTTATTTTTTATAAAAATTTTAACTGTTGATCGTATAACTCCTATATGAGAAAAATTCATAATGGGGTTTTAAGATAACCAATGTTGGGTTTCAAAATTGAAGTTAGGGAATTTCCGATGAGTAGAATGATTATGTTTATGGATTATCCATTTCTTAGTATTTGATGGATTTTTAATCCTTAAAGAAAGCATATGTTCTTTGATATACGGTTGAAAATCATCACTATTATGTAATACATATAGATGTGTTTTATGGAACATGTCAGGGTTTACAAGCCTAAACTATTTTCCCCTAATACCCTATCCTTAAATTTTCCCTACATGTCAAGACTTAGGAATACCAAGAGCATCAACATTTGACAAGTACTTCATGCAAAATTCAATTGCCTCTTCTACAAGGTAACTCTCAACAATGTATCCTTCTGGCCGATATCGATTCATCACATAAACTTTTATCAACTTCATAAACCATTGAAAGGGGTACATCCAGTGCTCATGAACAGGTGCTAGCATTTTGATATCATAAACTAAATGAATAGTTACATGTACCATAATATCAAAGAATGAGGGTGGAATTTTCAATTCAAGTTGGCACAAAGTAATCACAATCCCTCTTTGCAAGGCATCCAAACTATCAAAATGTACAATTTTTGAGCATATGGTATTAAAGAACCAACAAAGCCTTGTGATAATAATTTAAACATGCTTGGGTAAAATTCCACGTATCGTTATCGACAACAAGTGCTTCAAAAAAAGATAACAATCATGAGACTTCATGTTAATTAGTTTTAAATATACCATCGACCCAAGCATTCTAACAGTTGAAGAATACCCTTCTAGGACCTTAACTCTGTTAAAGAATTCACAAAATAAAATTTTCTCTTTTTTGGATAGTGTATGAAACACCGATGGTAAATATGTTCTTCTTCCATTGTCTTGAGGTGCCAATTTCAGTCTAATACATATTTCTTCTATATCCATTTAAGCATTAATGCCATATTTACTTTTTAGTAGAACATTAAGTAATGTAACAACAAGACTGTCACATATATTTATCCTGATATACATCCCATCAAGGGCATGTCACATGTATAGAAATTCCCAATAAGGAAGGTCGAAAATTATAGACATCTTCTTCCACCCAACTAATGGAGTCTTATCATTATTCTTCTTCACAAACTTGATACTCAAATGTTTCATCTTTGAATACACTTGTCAACCTATCAACCAGACTAGCGCTTTCCCTTCTTCCCTAAAGCTATTAAAAGCATTCCTTTCCTACGATAAGGATGATTCTTCAGTAAAAATTTATGATACCCAAGAAAAATAATATTCCGACTATGTGTTAGCTTCACATATAGGGCATGCATAATGGCCTTTCACACTATAGCCCAACAACTTGCCATACATAGGAAATTAATTTATTGTACAAAATAATTTTTCTCTCAAAGTGAAATTTTCTTAACATTATACATCAAATACTTTAACAACCATGTCCCAATAGAACTTTAAATCATCAATAAAAGGTGCCAAATAAACATCAATATCATTTCTTTGTTTGTTTGGCCTCAAAATGAGTACAGACGACATAATATACTTGCATTTTATGTAGATCCAAGGAGGTAGATTGTATATAAACAAAATTACTGGCAATATGCTATTTGTGCCTTGATTGTGTAGATTTATTCCATTCATAGATAGCATAAGATGCATGTTTCTTACTTCTTTACCAAATTTAGGAAACAAGCCATCAATCGTCATCCATTGTAGAGAGTCAAATGGATGTCTAAAAATCCCATCATTTATCTCATCAGCATGCCATCTCCAAGTTCTTGGCATCTTTGGCATCATTAAATAACCGACAGAATCTCAGTATTATAGGAAATTACCATAACACCTTTGTTGGCTTCTTAATCTTCTTATATAGTAGTGATATGCTTTCAGGATAAGGATAACTATCCAAAGATGCATTCTCATTGTGAAATAGTATACAATCATTAGAGCATGCAATCATTTTCGATGCATAGTTTTTCAACCTAGATGTATCATATGTAAAAGTAATTATTACAAACCAATTTAATTATGAAAAATATTTCATAAAATGCTCACGTTTAGAAAGAATTAATGTATAATATATCATGCTATTTAGCACGCGCACGCGCGCACACACACACACACACACACACACACATATATCAATCCAACACGTTTCCAAAAATATATCAAAACATAAGCCGCTCATACTTAGAAAGAGTTCATATACATACACACACATACATACAAAGCAAAATATTATACAATGATTCAAATTATAATAAAAAAAAAGATATACATATTGTGGTGTTAAAGAAATAGCAGCACTATATACAACAAAAGGTTTCTAAAGCCCAAACACATAACAAGTATAAAATCATAAACATCATACTAAATCCATATGTAGTCTTGTTGAGCCTAACCAATAACTATTACTCTCAGAGTCCACTCATCTTGATATGTTATCTCTTCCCTCACATCATTAATAGATAGTCCAGTAATAGATAATCTAGGGTGACTGGGGTGGATACTTGAAGGGAAGCTATGATGAAATCACCACTCATCATCAATCACCAACACATTGAACAAAAAACAACAAACAAAAACATTTTTCAACAACAAACAACAATTTTTCAATAACAAACACTATAACCCACATCAACATGCATGCATTTATATATATATATATATATAATAAAAGAAAGCTAAGGAAGACCAAAACCATACATAAAAGAAGGAGTGATGGCTAGCAAGAGGAGTGGCATCAATTAATTGGAAAAATGATGAACACCTATTAAAACTATGAAGTAAGAAGGACAAATGCTTGAGAGGTGTGTAAGAATGGTGCGAGAGTGGCAGCAATGTGATGGTGTAAAAGAATTAGTGGTGGCTACTCGGAGTTGAGAGGGGTGCAAGAGAACGAGTGGTGGTTTCTGAGAGTTGAGAGGAGGAGGAGTGGTGGTGCACATTGTGGTGGTGCAAGGGTTCAAAAGAGAACGAGTAAGAGAGGGAAGGTGCTGAATGAACAAGAGGGTATGAAATTTTTGGTATGAAAACAAGAACTGAACAAAAAAAGAGGTGGAAGATTGGAGTTTTAATAATGGTTCTTACGAGAACCATTATTAAAACTACCATGTGAAAGTTTACTATGAAGGTCCTTTTAATGACGATGCTCACAAGAACCATTATTAAAACAACTTTTAATAACTGTTCTTACAAGTACTATTATTAAAACTACCATGTGTAATTTTAGGATGGAGGTTTTAATAATCATTTTAACTTATAAAAATTTTCAAAACTTCCACAATGATCCTGGTCGTTAATTTTCATACCTTTAGCAACAGTTTCAAAAACACAGTTATTAATGTGTCGTTTTTATTTTTTGTTTTTATATTAGTGTTGGCATACAACTAATTTGACCTTAGCAATGCTAAATTTTACCTCAGATGCTTCTTATGCATCTCTTAGTCCCTTGGGTAGATGAGGATGTCATCAAATAACAACACAAAGAATTGGTTTAAGAAAGGATGGAAGATTTGGTTCATAAGAGACACAAAAACTGCTATCATATTAGTGAGTCTAAAGGGCATTACCGTGAACTCATAATGGCCATACCTTATCATATTAGTGGTCTTGTTCTGATATCCTCAATTGTTGCTAACCTTATCGAAGATAAATCTTGGATTACACCTTGGCTCTCTCGAGTTGATAAAATAAGTCATCGATCCTTGGCAACGGATAATTGTTCTTCAATGTCACCTAGTTCAACCAACAATAGTCGATGCACACCTCAAGCTCCCATCCTTCTTCCCTACAAATAGAACTAATACTCCCCATAACATATGCTTGGTTATATAGATCCATTCACCAAAATCTCCTCCAATTGAGCCTTATGTCCTTTCATCTCTACAAGTACCATTCGGTTTGGAGCCTTATGTTCTGGCTTTATCCCTAGCAATAAATCCATGATGAATTTGACTTTCTAAAGAATGTACCATTTTTATTTTTCATTTCATCATGGAAAACATTGGGAAACTCACAAACCATGGTTATCTTCTCGAAGGTTATGTTGGTTGCTTTGGTTTGTCTAACACAACATAGGTAGAGCAGATATCCCTTATGTATGAGGTTGTTTAACGTGATTGTTGACATGATCCTTGTAGAGAGATTAGATTCACACTTTTGGTATGAAACCCTAATACCCTTTGGTTCTTGTAGAACCACACGTTCTTGCACTCAATCAATCACTACTGAATATATTCCTAACATATCCATCCCGATAATCACATAAAAATCATGTAACTCTTGTTATGTGAGGTCCCACAATGATTCTATTCCTCCCAATACCTAAATAACTCATTGAAAAAACATAGAGCTTGCAATCCTATCCACTAATGTCAACACAACAAAAGTAGGATTAGTACTGTAAGGAGATAAGTTGGCTCTAGCTACAAATGCAAATGCCATGAAAGAGTATGCAAGAAAAATAAGTAGAGATTTTAAGCTTATAGATCACCACACTAGCTTAGTGTTCTGGCACTAGCTGATCCTTACCTTTGATGGAAAGGTTAAGGACTCAGACTTTTGGGGGTGACTAGCTTGGCTAGCAACACAAGCTAGAGATGAAGGAACTCTCTGAATCTGCGATTAAGGCTGCTAGATGTATCCTATGCTTGGAGATCTTATCTTGCTCCTCTAGATGCTAACACTTCCCACTCGGCACTCATATTCCTTGTGCCCCATCATGCCACATCTATGGCACCTCACCTTTGTGACTTTGCTACTGACCCCTGGGTGATCCATCCCTCATCACTTGTAGTGGTAGTGCCTTTCCTCAGCATGACCCCTAGAAAATCCTCCTCCTTGAGGTACTAACCACATGCTCTTACCATATCTAGGTGGTAAGATACCTCTAAAAAAGCCTTATTTCTTTCACCAGGATGTTGGAAACCTTCAAATTTCCTCGTACTCCCTGACCAAGCACTCTTAACCTAAATGACTTGGGATGCCTCTAGGGCTTACTCATATATCTCTACCATATCTAGCAGAGTAACTTCCATTAAAATCTCCTAGTACCTAATCCTTAGTCCTATCTTGACATGGTGAACTTGTATTACCTCATTGGCCTCCACTTCTGGGGTAAACTAGATACAATTCATGAATTAAGTGCAGAAGTCCTCAATAGACTTACCCCCTACCAAAGCACCATGAATTCATCATAATACTTCATGCAGAGGTGAGATGGGTTGAAATGTACTCACAATACCTCTAAGAACATTTCCCATCTTGTAGGTTCTCCACTGCTACGTTGGACACTCCTCCACCATGCA
Organism: Tamarix chinensis; assembly: GCA_030549775.1. Taxonomy (NCBI): domain Eukaryota; kingdom Viridiplantae; phylum Streptophyta; class Magnoliopsida; order Caryophyllales; family Tamaricaceae; genus Tamarix; species Tamarix chinensis. Next base: position 69,559,436 of record CM060181.1, read on the forward strand.
TTTGCTGTTCTTCTCAGGTAGTAGACAGCCTCATCAACCCTTTTATCTCTAGTTCAACAACAGGAAATAAAGGTCTTCTCCATGTCCCAAAACTATCATTCCATGATGTTAGGATCCTTGTAGACCTCAAAGATTGTAGGTGATGAGGTTTCCCCTCTTGTGCCAATACTTTAGAGCTAGTACAACTACTTGAATTGGTGGTGGTTGAGGTGCTCTGATCTAGCACTCCATATAGGCTCTGACGGTCTCTATGAATGCTTTGATGCATTCGTAGCTGTGGTTAGTAGCCATCATATCCTAAAGACTAGAATGGTTTAAACCCAAAATTCAATCTACTGAGTATTGAGACGCACACTACAATTATCACAAAGGTATTTATATCACATTCCCAACCTCACTCTCTCTCTCATAATTAAACTTATTGAGAAAATCAAGGAAGGGATTTCAAATCAAGTCTGGTACCATTCGATGGTATCAAACCAAATTTATTATCGAAGGTAATGCTCTTTCCGTATAATGCTTTAATAAAACCCTGTGTTACCAACTTAACAATAAAAGTGGAAAGTTATTAAGAACAAGCTTTGATATAAAACTATAGCACCCCAATTTTTTACAACAGAAAATTTTCATTTAAAATATTATGGAAGCTTAAAAACACACCAAGAAAAATTAGGGTATTACTGACGTCCCTGACAAAGGATATACCTCTGCCTCCTACCCTATATTAGATATAATACTAAAACCGACAAAGACATTTAAAATAATAGAATATGTGAATAAAGTCTACATAAACAACTTGAAATATTGTTTATATCGAAGGACATGAACGGTCTCCAACCAAATCATTGCAAAACACATGTAGATAAAAAATATTTTCCATAATAACATGAGATTAGAGTATGAACACAAAATATAAACATCAGCCACGAACTGCACAAAATCTCCAGTTTTCCTTACTCTAAAGCCCTAACTCAAATGAGGTAGGCCCTCTACTAGCCATCCTCTACTCTTAGGAATGAGTAGGTAACTAATAAAAAGGCACATTGCTACACTACGTACTGAGTAAAGAAGTTTCTCCCACAATGTAACCACAACTATACAAATTTTACTATACAAGGATATAATATATAACATGCATCATGATAAAGCTATATATATAAGGGTAGGAGTATATTAGGACATGGTATCATGCATAACTCAGATGATGTATAACATATCACACTAGGCTTCACATTATCGTCATATAAGTACTCACATATGTAATAACAGATTTAATAATGTGTAGGAATACTTGTTAATCATTTTAGAAGCAAGAATGAATTAATTGGTCCGAGTAAAATTTCCATTTGACCAAAAATTCCAACTGTGGAAATTTTTATCTTTTAAAATCTGAAAACCATAAATCTTAAACTCAAAAATTTGAACTAAAACTTGGTTAATTTTTGAACTTAAAAAAGAAAAAATGAAGAACATATCACCGTGAGGCAAAATAAGGAAATGATTAGCTCACTAAACCTTTCTCCCAAAATCTAACATTTCCCTGTTTTATGGTTAAAACTAGAGAGAGAGTTAGGGATAGGATTAGAAGAGTGTAAAAGAATTGATTGCATTGCTTGAAGTGTAGAAAGAGGGAAGGTAAATACAGAGATTTATAGATTTCTTTGGTTGAAATAAATGGTGCATAAAAGAGATAGTTGGCCACATTTATAGCCAACCAATTGAAAGGAGTAATAAGGGGATCAGGAACAACTCAAAAATCCTACAATTTTTTGTTTGAATTAAGCTAAATGAATAGATTTCATCTATGATATAAAGACATATTCTCTAGGAAATGTAGGTTAATTATGATAGAATTAGCATAAATAAGAGATGTAATTGATGTTCAGCATGGAAAGAATCTTTCAGCTACTCAAAATCATACATAAGATCAAAGCATTAACCTTAGAAATGTGTAGAGGAGAGAGGTGGAAGAAGATAATGCTGAGGTCATCTCTCCCCCTCAGTTATCCCAATCGACCTCTAGATCAATTAGGCACAATATTTTGAGCTAAATGTATCATGAAATTTATTAGAAATCTCTTAGGGGCAATTTGGCATGGGTTAGTATGGTTCCGTTTTAGTATAAGAGATGTTTCAAAATTTTGAGTTCTAAAAATGAGCCTAGATAAACAAACATATTGATTGGTTTGGGTCTTCTAGTAGACTATTCTACAAACCAGTCGATTGGTTCCCTCAACTAGTTGATTGCTTTAGTTAAGAAAATCCAATTTGATGAAACAACAAACCAATCAGTCAGTTTGCCTAAAACTTTGATAAACTCCATTTTTTAACATGATTTCAAATCAACTTTTCCTCAAAATAAATTATAACATTAAATCAAAATCAAAGATCAAAAAATTGGGATAATTCTCATTCAACCCTTGTACAAAAGTGTGGGATCTTATACTACCTAATCCTTAATGATTCCAAATTTTACATTATTTATATTCTAGGTTGCTAGATTAAAGTTTCCCTTTGTGGTTAAGCATGAGCATGTATTATAAATTCTTTAATATCAGCTTGATTAATACAAATAGGAAGGCATGTTCTAGAGTTTCCTTAGGGGTATGTTCCATTTGCTTATGCATGATCAATTCGAACTTTAGCATAATGTTGTATGATATGATAGCATGTTTTGTGTGACTCATACATATGTATGAAAAATAATTCTTAGTACACTAGTTGTTTTGATATGGCACCATTTATATTTGTGTAGGTTTCTATATATTGTTAGGTGGGGTCAAGAGTGTTGGGTCACTTTTTAACTCAATAGGCACTTCATGTTTTATCCAAGGGATCCTGATATCTTTTTTTTTTTGGCTTGTGTTGTGCTTTGTTATGTCTTATGGATCTTGTATTTATTTCTATATTAGTTTTTAAAATCTTGTATCAAACTCTTGTTAGGTGATGATGACACTTGGCTCTTAGGATATGAGTTTACTTTTTAGCCTTACACCAACCATAGGTTAGGTATTAGTCATTCCTCTTTTATATTAGATCAATGGTAGCACCCTCCACTTCCTATTTTGTTTCACAAAAAAAATCCTTGTTGCAAAACTGGTGGTGTTACATCTTGCCACATGCACATATAATAACCTAATTACTTGTAATTCTTTTTCTATTGTACCAAAATACAAACCATCCACCGCCATTCACTAGCACAACAGCCATCCAAATCCACTATTTTATCTTCCTTTCCTCTTCTTATCAACTTTAGATTAATTTATTATTGTTTTAATTAAACAAAATTAAATTTATTTTTATATGATTCAGAGGATCTTCATATATTCTTTTCTTCAAGATTTTCTATGGTAAACACTTCTTTTCAATAAGTAGATAAAATTTGTGATGTTTAAAATGTTTAAATATGTTTGATTTTGATTATGGCTTACTTGTTTAGATGTTGAGGGTTTTGAAATTTTAGAGCTTTTTGATCCCATTTTTCTTTTTTTAAATTGATGATACCATGTTATTATTAGTAAATTATAGAGTAACTTCTTACGCATGTTATGATTTAATGGTCTTAAGCATGTTTTATTTTTTATTGAAAATTTGTATGATTTAGGGATTGACTCTTTGGGTGCTTTGTGAAATTTATCATACCATGTTATAGGCTACAATTTGGAGATGATTTTTCTTATATAGAATGCTTTGATTTGAGTATGTTTCGGGGCTTTAATTTTTATTTGAAAATCTTGAGAGCTTAGACATATCATTTGTGTTTTTCGCAGTATATGTTACAATCAAAGTGTTTTTGGCATGATGATATCTAATCGCTACACTAGGTCCAAATCAACTATTGTTGTTAAAAAGTATTTCTTATGGTCACTAGACTTTAATTTTTGATTTATCTTAATTGTTCTTATGAGACTTCTAATTGTGGCAATATTCTAGGAAATCAAATATTCATCTTTGTTTTGATCTTTTGAATCATATTTTTTCATTATTTGAATGATATTTGATCATGTATAGGTTTTTGTGTTAACCATAAACACATATATGATATATGAATCAAATGCTCTATAAGTTTTATTTTGCAAAATATATTATGTATTGACATTTAAAAATGTGGTCCCTTGGACCCTCATTTTGTATTTTTTTCTAAATTGTTATAGGCTACTAGTCATATAATAGATTTATGTCTTTTTAATTCTCAATAAACTTCAAACTCTAAGAGTACGCATATTTAAGGATTTGAATACTTTGGTGATACTACCTTGGCCATAGTCTATACCACCAACATTTTCAATCCTAATTTTATTTTCAAAAGAATAATGTGGAAACAAAAACTAAAAATAGGGATTGATATTGTCACACCTAACATAAGATAGATATTCCTCATCTATGTCATGATAGGAGTCCAAAAACGCAAGAAACATAACTAAAACATAGTTGATATCAATGGAGATTGTGTAAAGTAAATCTAGACTTTAAAAATCTCAACTAAGCATGAAAAATATAACTTTCCATTCACAACACCATATAATGAAAATTATAGCAAAATTTCTTGATAACACAAAATACCTAAAAATTAAAGTATAAAATTTCCTAAAGGACATAAACTCTGAATTAGATACCTCTTAGCCTCAAACAAATGATAACTATTGAATCAAACTAGAGTACCCACAAAAACCTAAACAAGCCTATAGCATGAAAAACTAAGTAAAAACCCAACACATACCAATAGCATTAACATTTTATATTTTATCCTAAAAAAAGAAAAATGAATTCATAATTCAATTGCATTTAGGTAATTAACATCAATGACATGCTCACATATTACCATATTATCATGGTTAACAAAAGGATTCTCAAACCATAGATGATAACCATAAATACTAGCATGGTATAATAGAATAAATATGATAAGTCATTATCATGTAAGCACCTTGAATAACATGATATAATATAAGGAAATAGGGGAACATGAACAAATAGAAGAACAAGGGCAATTTTACTTGCACACAACCATTCATTCTTTTCAATATCATTCACACCATTGACTTATTTTCATGCAATCCTTCCACTTAAGCTTATAGAACCCATTTATAATCATATCCACTAAAGCATATTTTATCACACATTCCATTTCACATTATTACTTATATATATATATATATATATGATATCATAAGTCACCTATTCCACTTATCTATTTCCTAAACATAGCAATACTCACATCCATGGTACAATAACCTTGAAATAAACACAATCATCCATAGCTTAGCACCTTAAGACATCACATGACAAATTAGGCATAATGGATAAAGGAAACCACATGAACTCGTCAATTATAGCGCTGCTGATATGAAAAACACTACTACCTATAATTCTATGATAATGGATAATAGCCTTATATAACACCATAACCATTAAATATCATACCCACTCTAAGGCCTTTAGGTTACCTTTAGAGTAAAGATAAAGTTCATGTAACACCCAAATTTGACAACTTCAAAATTTTAGGTGGAGGCATTAATTACCAAATTATTAGGTGTTCTAGCCACATTTAGCCTATATTCCGCTCCCTTTTCTTTCCTATGTCAAGTCCTAAAACTAAAACATATCATAAAAAAGTTAAATCTATAGAAATAGAATACCATACATAGGTGGAAGTCATGAATAAGTATTATCATTTTAACAAGATAACAAAAATATATTCAACCGACATAATAAAAAATCGATCATAACAATAAACTAGCACCTGTAAATGCGACAAGAATTTTTCTTATCTCTTAGAATCAAATGATCACTCTAAAAATGAGACATTTTCCTAAGGTCTCAACTTATCTTTCTTGTTGTTATACGCCTCATGCCACTCTATGGCCTTCACAAAGTCATCTCTAAAATTAGTATCAATATGACTTCCTCATAACAAGTAAATCCAATACTTCATAAGATGCAGCAAGCTCAAAGTTCACATAGTCACACAAAGTCTAAAAAGCATACTTGAGCACAAATCATGTATCATAACCTCATAAAATAATATATACGCAACTAATCTCAATCCCAATAGTAATACATCCTAGTTCACTTCTCATCATTACAAGGTATAATAGACGTATCTGATTCGTTAAAGAGATTCCAAACATTATGGTATGCACTGAGAAACTAGCAAACCAACAATCTAAAATAAAACCAAGGTAAGGCACTAAGGCAAATACTAAACCAAAAAATCCAAAACAATACTAATGTAAAGCATTGAGGTGACTACCAAAGCAATAAATCCAATTAATACCAAGGAAAAACGTTGAGGCATCTACTGAACCAACAAAACGTTGAGGCAACTACTGAGCTCCAAAACATAAGCTCATTTTTTGGTTAGCTACTCACTCAAAGCTTCCTACAAAGGATAACTTAATCAAATTTGTTCCATCCATCAATCTTCAATGCAGTTTCTGTTCTCAAGAGGAAAATACTACTCATTTATTCTGCCATTGTCCTGTGGTGAATAAGTTATGGTTTGCTATAAGTAAGGCTTGCAGGGAAAGAAAGAGACATAGATCATGGCAGGATTTGCTGAGATATATCTCCAAAGTAAGGGGTAGAGGTGCAACAAAGGCTCAATTTTATTCCTATTTTTATGTTGTAGCTTTCTATGAAGTATGGAAAGCTATGAATATTGTTATCTTCTCAAATATTACTTAGGACTTAAAAAGGGTAGCTGATGAAACCTGGACAGGTTTCACGAGTTTTCACCGGATCGAAAAATTGAGCGTGGGGTTCGATTCGCCAAGATAATCAGCCTAAGGGTTTTAATCCAAAGGAAGATTAGAAAACTCATAGCACAGTTGAATCAACGGCTGCTGAAGTTGTAGAACAGAAAAGATCAAGAAGCAGATCAAGAAAGAAGATCAGGAAGAAGAAGAAAATGCGAACGAGGAGGTCACGAGAGAGAGAGAAGTTGAGAGAGAATTCTAGAAAAATCAATTAGCAATGTATTTCGACAGAAAAGTGAGTGTACAACCAGCATATACGCCTTTTATATGGCGTATATAATACAAATGATACAATGTACACGGACGATGGGCTCACACTTATTTTACAATAGATCATCCCAAACACAGCCTAAAATCAGTCGACAAATATACACATCAGGGATCGAAGAGTTGGGGCAAAGAAACAGCCCAACTTTAACAAAATAATTACAATGGATAATAATCCAAATTAATGGATTTACAATTAATTCCCATCAGCTAAAATCTGCTAGCTAATCATGGTTACCAAGGGTTGAGTAATCCACATTCCAACTAACGCAATAAATATGGGTCGGGTGGCAAATTACACAGCCAGCTTAATTCCCATTAGCCAAGTATGCCGGCGAATGTATCACATGGGATATTCACAAATTAATACAACCCATTTTCTATAACAGCACCCAGCAGCAGCTACAGCAATCACCTTGATCCACTCCCATGTTCTGAGTTAATTTCCTAAATAATCACACAATAAGAAAAGTAATTATATGTGCAACAAAATTTATAACAATTAATAGAATTATTTAAGTATAAATTTTGGAGATATATATCACTAGCTCATCGTATTTCTTTGATCATGTCTTCTATATGTACTCATCCTAATAGGAGTGATAAGTTTAGTGGTTTGTTAGGGATGGAAGATCAATTCTACAACCTGATTTGTAATTATTCTTGATGATATACAAATAAACTATATTTTTATTTAAATAATAATAAATAATATGAATTACCAAGATAGAAAATTTAAGCGATTAATGAACCAATAAATATATTCTTTTCATTTTCATACACAAAAAATACTTCCATTTTTACTTACTCAAAGGGGATACAATCTATCTAGGGACATTGAGCTACACCTAGTCATATTAACACCCGAATATGACATAATACCCTTACTATAGAACCTAGGGACATAATAGTATATCTATTCTTACTGGCACACAAACCCTACACAGTATCCTCCAACCTTGGTCACCTACTCCTTTAGTATTGATACCCCCTACAAGGCTCTTAGGTCACTTATAAAGTCGAATAAGACCTTATTGAGCATCGCAACAAGCTAATAAACCAATAAAAATGAGGGCTAACACCTAATTTTTAAGGTAGCTAATCCTAGAGAGAAATCATTCCTAACTCAAGGTCATTCACTTTAAGTATTAATATTTTATGAGGTAATCACAGATGTCACATAATGCACAACAACTGCTAATTCCACAATTAACTAGTTTCCCTTTTATTTCCAATTATAATGGTAACCCTAAGGTCATTAGCCTATGTCAAGCCCAGTTAACATTAAGGTTCGGCTTTTATTAGTCTAAGGTAATTATAACATCAGATTATTCAAAAAAGATACATGAGTTTAAAATTACTAAAATTACCTTTAAATTCTTAGTTTCATTATTTTAATCATTTCCATACAAAAATTATTTTTATTTTTTATTTTTGGTAAGTAATGAAGTATTATTTACTACCAAAAGGAAGTTACAACCACCAAAGAGGTACAAAAATGATATAAATAGTAAGAAAACTAGCCTCATACCTTTAGTAGGTTATCAATACAAATTTTTCATGAGGCAAACTTATACTCATTACTAAGTGAAAAGAACCTAATCGCAATAGTAAAACTAATTTCCTTTTGTATTGAAAAGTTTCATGTCAAGTAGTACTTGAAGTGCATATCATTTTGTTCATAGAAAACATTTACAGTGCAAGTAACATAACAAGCACTCAGTAAACTCTTCTTCACCTCAGGCATTCTAGTCTCCTTTGTAAGTATCTTCCCTTCTCTAGTCTAGGTTGTAACCAAATCCCTTCTATCAAATGTTCTCCTAATCTTGCTCTAGATTTCCCTACTGTAAGGACATTTAAAAAAATATGTGTGCATGGTTTTCATCTCCATTTGAGAAAAGTATACATCTATATCCATGTTGTTCCCCATACATTCCATTCCCTCTTTTGTGAGTAATCTACCCTAGATAGAAATCCACATAAGAAATTTATATTTAGGTGCAGCAATGTTGCACCACACTAGAGAGAACCACAAAATTTTATTTGTTTTGTGCCTTAATTCCTCATAACTCTTGTGAATACTAAACTTATTTTCTGAGGTGTCAAGGTGCTGAATTAAGGTGTTCTAGAAAATGTTTACAAATAAAGGCCTAACTTATAGAATTTGATTCAGGTGCCATGCATATCTCTTCTGCCTACTGTATGTCCACAAATTATTCCCTTTTAAGTAGTTGGTTTGCACCCATTCTATCAACAAAGTGTCCTTCTTTTTCAATATATCCCAAAGAAGCTTCCCCATTGCCACTTTGTTTTAGTTCTGCATATCTATCAGGCCTAATCCACCTTCCTATTTTGGTAGACACATAATGATCCAAGCTACCATTATTTTCTTGAGCTATCTGCCTTCATCATCCATAGGAACCTCCTAAATAAGCTATCAATTTGGTGAACTAATTTCTAAGGGAGCATAAGATTTTGACTCTAATATATTTTCATGCTAGAGATTACTGATTTGATTAACTATGCACGTCCAGCATATGATAGGAGCTAAGTATGCTAAGATTAGATTCTCTTGGTTATTTTTGCTAGTAAATCTTGTATTTGAGCATAGATCAAATATGCGGTCAAAGGGGAACCCCCAGGTAAGTGAAAGGAAAGGCCCCTTCCTAAAAATTAAGCACCTGAAGTATATGAGACACGAGCTATCTTTTAACACCTCCAAAATATATAGAACATTGTTGGGATTTTATGTCTAAACAAAACCCATTAGCAAAATCGTTGATAAATATCAAAATCTGTTGAATAGATCATAAATCACTATGACATAACGAGATCATATCATAAGCAAAAGAGAAGATGATGATCTTTAATTTTTTGCATCTAGGATGACCTTTGAAAGTAGGATCTCCCAAGAGGTATCTAAGTTGCCGAGTTAAGTATTAGGATGTCATAATAAATATTATTATTATAATGGAATTTCATGAAAAGGATAAAAGCTTATATTTTACTTTATTTTAGCACCTAGGTAATCATTGCATTTTGGCAATTAACTATATTTTTTTTACTTTTCCTATATTTAGTGGGTTGCGCCCACAAAACCCTAATCTTGCAACTCTCATGTATCCCATGCAGCATTTACATACATATTTAAAGAATAATACATCATTTATATAGGGAAATTATCATCACGATATATGTAGGGAAATATCTCTAATCACAGGTCATGCGAATATAAATTATTATAAGCTAACCCTAATTATATGTATATTTTTCCATGCAAATCAAAGTAACCCTCACTACCATGCCTTTTCAATAATGAGGCATTTACATTGGAACTTATATCATAACTTGGAAAGAATGGATGTCCTAAAAATCTCTAGAGATGCTTGCGTCAATCATATAACATATTACTCCTGCATATAGCTTAACTTACAACACTTGTATGCATTATTCATTTAAGATGTATCATGTTATCATGCATGCAATAATTCTTAAAAAGCATAAAACCCTAGAAGTATTCTAAGCGTGTACAATACAAGCATGCTCACATGTAAATTCTACAACCTTTTGAGTGATTAGATTTACCTAATCCAACCTCACAAAAAAAGTCTTCTCCAAGACCCTTAATAATTTCCTAAGAATTTAGCACCCAAACACATACGTACTATAATTTAATATCACGCAAAATTAAACTAAAATTACGTAGACAACTCGAGGATCACTAACAAGTTGAAACAAAGAAAAAGTAAGCAAAAAAAAATTCAAGTAAAAAAAGAGGTGGACTTGGAGAAATTGCCTAAAAGGAGAGGAGGTGTAACGACATATTTAGCCATAGCTTGGGGAGTGTCTTTAGCAAGAATGTCTGGTTCAAGGAAGGGGTGAATAGAAAGGAAATTTGTAGGAAGAAGAGGAAAAAAAGGTGGCATCAAAGATCAAAGATGGAGGGAGAATCTTTAGTGGATAATGGTGTAGCAAAGGGGGTGTCATTTATCATAATTATCTTAAGGAGGAGGTGGTGCTTTGGTGATTTTAGCTAGTGGTAGAGGGTGGTGTGTAGTGATTTTAGCCAAAGTACAAGAGGGTGGAATGATAGGGATGGATGATGGTATGGTGATGGGTTTGGTGGAAACAGCTAAAGCCAAGGCCAAGGAAGAAGTTTCATGTGGTTATATAAGGGAGGTGGGTTAATGTTGGTGAGGTTGTGTTTTGGTGTTATGGTAGTTTTGGTTAGAGGTTCTAGTGCATGGGGTGAGGGATAGATGGTAGTGGCCAGTGTTGGGGGAAAAGGAGCATTGGTGGAGTGTGTTGGAGATAGAAATGATTAGGATGAAGGAACAAGGGTTTTTGCATTGAGGAGCTTAGGAGGAGGAGGGGATGACAAAAACTTATAGGGGGATGAGGCAAAACACAAAAAGGGAGAGGATAAGGGATCAAGAAGAACATGGTGAGTAGGGATATGTGGAGAAAAATAAGGAATCGAAACATGGGGAGAGGGAGGTAAGGTGTAGATATGGTGTAGGGATAAAAATTATCTAGGAAGAAGAGGAGGATATGATACATACATATAGCATAGGGGAGGGGTAAGGTTAGGTAATTTATCAAGGTGAATAGCTAGGTAGAAATATCTAGATAAAATTATCAGGTTACCAAAATTAGGCATTACTCAATGCAATAGGTACTAGTTAAGATCTATGTAATGATTAAAATTTAATAACGTACTCTAGAAAATTTTGACCAAATTAAATTTTTTATCTAATATGTCATAATAATAATACATGTATTAAAAAAACCTAAAATAGTTATTATATTTAATTCACATAGTTGCTGATTTATAATTAGAATTTTAGAAAATATGACATTCTCTTCTACCTCCTTAAAAGAGACTTTGTACCCTAAGTCAACAAAATAAAACTAACTTGTTACAACCTTGGGTGCTCCCGAAGCAAAGGTTCTATAAGCTGGGGCCACTAGTCCATTAAAAGATCTAGACTCTAATCAAGGCACATAGATAGCATACAATATTGGAGAAAACAATAATCAATAAATCACACCCATGTATACACAAATAAGGATGAAGTATAAACATTCAAAATCACAAATAGCAGTGGTGTCTACAAATCCACAAGCTTGTGCACCATTGATCATATTTAGACTATTAACCATCATACCTTCTTAGATATATCCAATATCTGACTTACACTTGTAACACCCCCAAAATTCAATACTAAAAAATTTCATTTTATTAAAATTAAGAGGAATCGAATACAATAAATTTTGAGGATACTACCACCACACTTAGTACCAGATAGGTTTCCTTCCACCATTCCAGTACCAAGTGCTAATGCTTAAAAAGAAAGAGAACAGTTGTAAAAGTAAATCAAAGTAGCGTGTTAAATTACATTACAAGAATAACTTCCACTATTAGTGGTTATAGAAATAAAATCATTACACAAGGAAATATGAATGTTTAAAGGATAAACCCATATGCTTTCTAGATAGTCTTTAGGTTCTTAACCCAAAAGAACTTAGCTTATAAGTGGAAAGGGTTGGTGAATAAATTAATAAGGTTATATAGTAACCTCAATAATTGGTATACTATCAAGGATGAATCCTATGATGGGGAAATTAGGAGCTCACTCTTAATATTACAAAATGTTTATAACTCCTTATCTTTTCTCAGAGCTTTTACAACCTTATATGTATTTGAATTATGTTATAAGCATAAAGTCAAGGTAATAATTGTCATATTGTCTCATAACAATGAACGACCCTTAAGTGACTTCATAACTTATGTTATATGCATTTTTTCTATCATTCTAGGTTCATGATGATATATGTTATCCATGTGAAACAACTAGCTTTTCTAAATGTCATTCCTAGAAATTAAAATCATAGTCACAAAGTTTTGTGCATATGTAAATATATCATATCATAAGAAAATTATGCATATAGTATTCATCTATAACATGTTAATACATAAGGTTGAATTTATGTATGACCAGTATGATTGGTTTGCTCTCTATGACCTTTTGTGTTTGATGAGTTTTGTATTGGGTAACATGTCTTACATAGTATGCGAGTACTAACATACCATTTCATCAATCATCTTCTCATTCCCACAATAAAAGGACTTTGTGTTGGCATTGATGGACGTGTAATAGAAGGTCATGTGCTTGTCTGTGTTGAGAACACCAAGGGATAAGTCATTCTGGCGTGCTTTTATATTTCCAGGGTCTAGTGTGACGGAGAACTTATTTGAAATTTCTTCTTTTGGATTTCATTTCTCTCTTTTATTTCCTACTAGTTTTTTCTTTATGGCCTTGGTTATACAATTAAACATTTTATCTCTTATATGGTTTTTTTTTTCTTTTTCTTTCAATATTGTATTGGTTTTGATAGTCAATCTTGTGTCTTGTATGTTGCAAACAATGGGTTGTTTGTCCTATACTAGGTATGGTGCCAACAATCTCATTTCAATAAAATTCTATTCATTTTTCTACTTCAACAATGTGTTAAAATGAACTTAGTTTATAGTGAAGAAAGAGGGCGTTACAATAGAAATCAAACTCTAAATATAATTCTTATCTAAATTATAATTAACATGCTAGGAAATAAAATTTTAATTAATAAAGCATGTAAAAATAAAACGTAGCCTTAAACTCAAAAAAAAACTTAAGAATACAAAACTCATAGCATATAACAATCTAGCTCCAAAAAATTTTCACGCTATTCATTGAACACATTAAGAACACGACAAACAAGAACGACAAATATTTATGCCTACATTTTTAATGACAAAAATACCCGAAACATTATCAAAATCTCCCACACTTTACACATGATCAAATTTTATATGGGAATTCTACAAAAAAAATTGTCCCAAGGGCCAACTACCTAAATAATGAAGGATACTTCACTCGCATTTGATATGCTTTTCTACCTTGGTTGCCCTCCTGATTTCTTACGAGACTACTCCACCTTGATACAGTGGGCAATTGTTACTCCTAACCTCATAGTATTTTGCCCCTTTCTCCTCCTCCCTATCACTACCCCTATATAAATTAGGTATTGTAGTTTGGGAGATCAAAAGTAATTAACACACAATATCGGTTGTGTTCTTTCCTCTCTCATTAGAATTTTCCCCTCAGTAACCTTTAAATAGTCAAAACTTCCTTTGAATTCCCTAAGAACCACTCAATTTGCAAAGTACTTAAAGCAACAAGAACCATTTGTGGGGACCTAAATAAAATCTATATATTTAATTCATCTTAACATAGAATCGATTCTAGTACTAGTGACCCCTCAAGGGAGGAAGATCTAAGCATTGTTCTTAGCTCCATGCTATAAATGTTGAACACCATTCATCCTTTTACGAAATGGTCTCAGGTATTCTTTCTCCACTAGCCCATACCCTAATTCAGCAGCAACGCCATCTTGATAAGAATGGTCATGACATGCCTGAACAACCCATTCCCAAAGAGAATTTAGTAGAGGCTCTTGACATTCTCAAAGGAGAATAAAGGACAAGATTGCATAGTATCATTGTGTAAGAAGAACAAGCTGAGTTAATGGAAAATGCACAACCCAAGAGGACTAGAAGTAGTAGACAATGACTAACTTTAAGCCTTTATAGGAAAGGTGGGAGAGAGAAAGGTGTAAGGCTAACAAAAAAGGTATGATATCCATATAAAAATAGAGACAATATCAGGCACGTCAAGGTTGCTAGCATAATAAAAATGAGGAGGATTCTGTCAACATAATGATAGAACACAAAGTATAAGAAGCTTTATAGGCATAAGGGAATAAAAGAGGTGGCATGAATGGAACCACCGGAAAAATCCTTTCACAAAAACTATGTCTAAAACAATAGCACAAAGAAAAATAATTCCAATGTTCAAATCGTTTGATAGTCCTACTAACCCAAATGACCCCTTGAATGCAAATAAGAAAACAATTTTTTAGGTGGAGAATAGGAAGAAACCTTATGTAAGGCCTTTTTTTGGAACTTTGAAGGGTTCACAATTGAGATTGTTTGGAAAACATAAATCTATCTCGATTAGCTCATTCAAAAATATTGTCGTAACTTTTATGGAATATTTTGATTTGTGTTGATGCCTAGAATAAGATTCTTCCTCCATGGTAATGGTAGAATTTCTTCAATTTTTTATAAACAAATTTGATAAGGAGATCTAACAGATTGACAATTTTGATGTTGGTATTGCCAAATCTTCCCTTCTTAAAAGTGTAGCTGACAAAGATATGGTTGCATTTCATATGTTACCAAGCACAAGTCCTAAATGTCTCTTAAAAAGGAATTATAGGAAATGATAAAAAGCGAAAGAAATAAATAAAGAAATCTAGCTGACGGTAAAGAAAATACACATATCCTCTATGCCAAAGAGAAGCATGATAGAGTTTTTCATATGCTAGAACAAAACCCTTACAATACGAGGCAAGTAAGGTAGTTAGAATTTTGAAAGACTCAGATGGACAGATTTGATAAATATAAACTAGTACTAGCTTGCCTCTTATATATATAGCATGTGCAAAATGGGAGACAAAAATTTCCAAGGATTTTTCCTATCAAATCCATTACTAAAAGTAAAAATAATTATCAATGTTGTGTTTATCATGAAGAACCAAGTAGAAAATAGAGGAGTGACGGTCGTTGAAAAATGTTGTAAAAGATTTGGTCTACAAAGGATATTTTTGGAAATACGCAAAGAAAAGATTAGCTTGACAAGGAACATCCTTAGCTAAACAGCACTTTACTCATGTGTAAAGCACAATACCTTAAAATATTATACACATTATTCCAAGGGGAAATGAATTGGAAAAATCTAGTAATGGTGCCAGTAAATCATATATTATAAGAGATGATTCCCACAACCCTAATAAATGAGCAAAAGCAAAAGAATGGGAGGTTTATTTTCCAATAAAGGATGAAGAAACAAGTACCATGGAAAGTCTGGATGTCCCTTCGATTATTCATGTGTAAATATCAAAGTATGGAATGAAAAGCATTCTCGTAGACACATATAGCTCCAATGACATCATTTTTTAAGAATCTTACAAGGAATTGGAGAAACTACAAGGATGTTTGGAAAATAAGACTTTGTCATTAGTTGGATTAACCAAGGATGTAAGAAAGTGAAAGGAGATTGTGGTGATCTAATGACATTGAATATTATTAATGGAGATTTTTTTATTTTGGCCTATTTCTCAGCATAAAATATGATATTTGGATGACTATCCCTAAACAAACTCTAATCAAGAATTTTCTTAGTAGGATTATTAATGAGATTACTCATTAATTGAGGATGTCGAGAAGCCCTGGGGAATAGGATATTGGCACAACAATGTTATTTAATAGTAAAAAATGGGAGTTTTTGATTGATTTGGTGGCAAAAAATGAATGATTTCATGTGTATCAACTTTTGACTCGTAGGACTTTTGAATGCTTAATATTTGATTTCTTTTATTAATTTTATAGGAATGTATATGTTAATTTTTTAGCTAAGAATATTATGAAAGTGATCATTGATAAAATAAAAGCAATAATCCCTCTAAGAAAGTGGCTAGTGAAAAAAAAAAATATATATATATATATATATATATATATATATATATATATATATCTATGCTCTCTCACAGAGAGGCAATAGTTAAAGTTGTGAGAGTAATAAGCCATCTGACAAAGAGGTACTTCATGAGAGGAAAGTACCACAAAAAAGACTTCATTCATTAATCTCAAAGCTTAGCACCCATGCCCTTAAGAGGTTGTCAAGAAATGAAGGCAAGTATACCAAGTGAATTGTATTAAACCCAATGCTCCATATGTAAGCTTTTACATACTCATTTTCAGGACATCAAAATTTTTGTTAAAGAGTTTATTACAGAAGCCAAGTAATAAATACACATGATGTTACCGCCGCACTTGGTACAAGTTTAGTTTCCTACACCATTCTTATACAAAGTGCTTGAGATAAAATTATTACTCTACTTAAATTAATAACACAACTATGAGAACTAGGGAAGAGAGAACAAAGAAGATTAATATTATTCTAATAAAACCAATGGTCAGTGACTACAAAATCCACCTAAAAAGAAATAAATGACATAATATTCCAACTAAATCATAGATATTAAAAGGATAATGCATATACATAACTCTCGACCTAAAATACTAGTCTTCAATAAATCTCACAAACTAATATACAAAGACCATTGTCTATTGAATAAATAGGAACCAATGAAATAGAATCCATCAATATAATGGTACATAGTAACTCATTAAAAAAACTAAAATAAAAAAACTCACTTAAAACACATACAATTAATCATAACAGAACGTGATATAAAATGTCAAAGTATATAGGCAATTACCAAAACATGATAATCATAATAGATGGACAAATATCACTAAATCCACATACTTCTAACGCCCATTCATTTAGAATATGCTAAATTTTACCAACCAATAATCCAAATGATTCTCTCTAAATTAATGTTTAGAACCAATCTCAACAAAATAATGTAAATAATTACCTTCTATCACATATCTCAACATCAATATAAATAAATCCATATCACAGCAAATAGGGATCAATGTCAACTATCAACCACAAGTAGGCTCAAACACTACTAAAAAACGATAGGTAGGAACAAAGGCTACTACCGAACCATGGGTAGGAACAAATATTATTAGCAAACCATAGGTAAATATGAAGGATCCTACTAGACCACAGGTAGGCATAATGGTTACTACTAAACCAATTCAATAGTCTTTCTATTTTTATTTACTCGAGGGGAGATTTGCTAACATAAAGATACTAAGGTATTCCAGTCATACCATTGCAAAAAGGCAACATAATATCCTACCAACTATCAATCCAAGAACACTATGGTACCCATGTCACACTGGCACAAAAAGGTAGCATAGTACCCTACTAATAAAGACACCTAATCTAAAAGTTCCATACACTCTATATGTTTTTTAACCCAAATAGAGTAAGATATATGGTCTAGCATGAGCATTAAAGCATACCAATAAAAATCTATAACCAACCATAAGCTAAATTACACCTTTAAGGTAGCAACCCCAAAAGAGTTGACTTTCATGATCTCAATGTCTTTCACATTAAATATAAGTATTGTATTAAGGTTACCACGAAATAACACAATGCACAATTAGATCCAATTTCCATACTTAACCATTTTTACTCATTTTCAATTATTCAAGACAATCATATTCAAAGTCAATAATAACGTCAATATGGTAATCTACCAAGGTCATCACAAGTTCAATTATTCATAATAGATTAAAAATTACCAAAATACACTTGAGATAATGATTACCACACTATCATCCATTTAAAATACTAATTCTATTTTATTTAATAATTTTTATGATAAAGCTAAAATAAAATATTTAAACTACTTAGCATGAAATTAAGTTATTAGGTACGCAAAGTGGTCATTTTACCTTTACATATGATATAACATGCAAAACCTTAACATGCATATCTGGTTCATCCAAAAATCATATATTCCCATGATCAACAATAAATATAATATATTAGGCATTCATATTGGAATAAATATCATGATATGTTTAAAAATGCATAATTTCCTATAGGCCACATAATAATAATAATAATAATAATAATAATAATAATAATAATAATAATAATAATAATAATAATAATAATAAGCCTAGCTAGGCTCAAACTATTAGAGCAGACATATATGGCATACATAATATATTTCAATCATTAGACCCATTTTAACAAGATTTCTTACATACTATACTTTACACAAATCAACATCCATCATTTTACTTAATTTTATGCTGACATTACTAGACAGCTAATTATAATGTCAAAAACATGCTTAACGCAATTTATACATGAAAACACTAATGAGATATCATTTGATGTCACGCATTTTAGTGATATATAAGGATTATAATGTAATAAACATACTTAACATAGTTTATATATCAAAACCTTAATGTGCTATAATGTGATGTTTAACCTCTTTGTAGAGTGTAAAAATTCCCTGATTTTTACCGATGCATAAAACATAATAAATTTACTAAAATTTATTCACCTCCACTAATGAGCCTCGTGTACATAAAAAAAATACCAAAAAACATACAAGTAAAATTACCCAAAACACATATCTTAAATAAAAATAAAATCAACATAAAGGGATAATAGAGTCTCACAACTAAGGGATGCCAACATTAGCCAATCATATTGTAAAAGGGGGCACTAGAGAAGTGGCTACATATTACAAGTAAGGGAGAGGGGAAAGGCTATGGCTGTGGGTAAGAGAGGAAGGGAGATGAACAATAGGCATAAGGTGTTCGGCTATGTGGAGGTTTGTAGGGAAGTGTTTGATGATGCTACAATGAGAAGAAGTAGGACAAGGTCGTGGTTGCTCACTTGGATAATTAGGTGGAGAAGACGAGGGTAATGAGTATAGTGGATAATGGGAGTACTCGTTGGGGTGAAGCTTTTGAGGTAGTGAAAATGGTAAATTTAGGAAAAATTGGGTCATTGTTGGTGCATGCTAGAAATGTATGGGTTTTTTAGTGCTTACATGGTTGTCCATGGGTGGCACACCATTATGTGACATATGCTAAATTAGAATAAGGCTAGGAGGTAGTGGAAGAAGGAAGAAAAAGGTGGGCCATACAATGGTAGAGGAAAAAGACAAAGTAAAAGGGAGTCGGGTGGTGATGGTGAATTATGGTTGTGTGGTGTGTGAGGGGGAATTGCTTTGTTGAGAGACTAGTGTAGGGTAGAGGGAAAAGGAAAAAATAAGGGAAGGAGGTCATGGTTTTGCTTGGGGAAATTGAAGAAAATTAATGGATAGGAAATAGAAGTATTATATAATGGGTTGGGGTGGTGTGATGGTTTGAACACAGACAAGATATGAGGTTGTGTATGAGAAGTGTAGGGACACAAAGGGTGTGTCTAGTGGAGGGAGAAACAACATAATAGAGGAAGATTGTGTGAGAGAAGGAGATGACATAAGAGGGTAGGCTAAAAGTAGGATAGTAGTTTAGGCTTATTTATTTATTTTCTTATTAGGTTTAGTTTGATTAAATTAGGGTATTTCATTTAAAAGACAAATAAGGGAAAAATGAACTAGTTTAAGGTAGGTTGAATAGAAAGGAAGGTGATAGAAATAATTTGGGAAATTATTAAAGAATTTATTTGGGTTATGGGTTAAAGTTAAATAATAAAATAATTAAACTAAAGTTTAGGGGTTAGGTTTTAATAAAGGCTAAACACTCAAAAGCAAAGGTTATAATATTTGAAGGTGTTACATAAGCCCTCAAAGAGGCTATAACTAAAGATGTGCATATCAAGTGAGTTGAAAGACATATTTAATTTCACTAACTAAGCTTAAGGTGTATGCCACATGAAGTTGAAAGAGAAAATCTACTTCACTCACTAAGCCCAAACTCTTAAGTTGTGTCCTTCGTCAAGGTACTAAGGACACTAAGTTTCTAATGCACACCTAGATATTTTTTAGCTTAGCAAATCCTCTAGCTCTTATAGTGTGTTCCTCAATTGATATGTTCTAGCCACTAAGCAAGTACTACGGAGTATGGTTGGTCCATTCAGTCTAATCAACCATTGGTGAAAAGATTAGACCCTACTTTTATTCACCACTGCTAATATATATTTAATATTCAAAGTGTATGCGTATTGGGGTATTCTGGTTTTTTGTTCTTCAAGTATCCTAGTTTTCTTATTAAGAAATTATTCTAATGTTCTCATTATCAACAATATTTTCATGTTGAAATCAGCAAAGGGTAAAAAGTAAAGAAATATATATTTTTTTTCAAATTTGTTAAGTTTTAGCAATGAATCATGCTTAGCCAATATTTTTAAATCATCTTACACTATATATGCTCCATAACCATACCACTGCAACTGAAATTATTTGTCAAAATTAGAAAACTCTTTGATTGCTTAATAGTCATCTATAACTTCTATGGAATGTTTCAGTTCATCATGTGCAATGGCTTTCTCAACTTATTAATCCATATGTTTCTGATATATTTTACCATGGTGCTCAGCTTTAGATAGTTATTTCCTGACATTTTCAAGTTATTTGTTGTCAGTAAAATCCTTGTCAACAACATCTTTGTGTACTTACTCAACATTCATGTGTTTCTTCCAAAGTTCTTGTTACATCAACATGCTTATTCAATGGATTTTATTTTCCAATTGTTTAACTTTAAGCACATGTAAAAACTTCCTAACCTTCCTGGCATCCACATTCCAATTTTTTTCCTTAGGGAAAATAGTTGATCAGATAGTATCTTATCGATGTGAAGGTACCGCTAAAATCAAGTGTTTTAACTCTCAACAACTCAATATCAGCTCTCAATGCTTGTTTTTCCCACTCTAGGTGTTCTTCCATGCAAGAAACTTGATCTTGAAGGAAATTAGCATTAGATGCACCAAACTTCATTACACTTTTTAAGTTTCTAGCTCAACCACTTTATCATGGAGAGAAATTTCTCGGCTTTTAGGGTCGAGCAAGATTCTTGAAGTCTTAATAACGTCCCTTATATCGGCCAAAAAAAATGACTTCTTTGAGGGATATGAGTAAATATCTTCTTTCACATGCTATGTTGTTTCACATAATATATAGATCTATAGAAGTTATAACAACATCAACATTAACATATAGAATCTAAAAAGTTTTACCAGAAAGGTATGATTTAGATACACCCTCATAAGTGTCATAGTAAGTATATCGGCAATATTTCTTCAATGTAATTGCCTAGGTCAACCAAAGGTAGGTAAAACCATTGAGGTGGCATTTGATGAGGTAATAGTTATCAAGTATGAATAGAGTGGCTTTATCATTTTGACTGAGACTTAAGAGTCAGTGTGCTAAATTATTTTTATTTTTGTTAAATTATCAAGTTATTGTGCTTCAAGACCTAGTATTAAGCTCACTATGTGGCTAGAGTTGATGGAACTAGATGGTATAGGGGGTTTGTCTAAGGGATCCCTTATACTAGTGCTATGCTTTGTTAATGGGTAATAGGCATTTCCACTAATACACCCCTTGCCACTAGCTCTTCCTCCCTATCTGATTCTTTATCAATAGTAAAAGGTTTTTTTATTGACACCCTTATATTTTCTTTCAATACGTTCAAATTCCTATTTAGAAAATTTAACTATAGAACCAAAGTATAAAGAATGGTTAAAGGTTGACATGTAAAAGTTGATGACCCTATAACCTTCATAGGCATTGGCTTCTTTGGGAACATGTTTGGTTTAGCACCCTATTTTGTTTTTGGGATGGTGGATAATGTTTTGGGCTGCACCCACTCTTTGAAAGATGGAAATTTTGAAATTTCCTTAAGAGGGCCTTCTCTCTCAAGAGTTTCAAACATATTATGAAGTAACTATTGTGCAAAAAAGCTTGATAGGCACAAAATATGTTATGTACATGTAACCATTAGACATCACAATATTTTTGGTCTTACTAAACTTTTTTTAGCTTTAGCATCTTTTTTTGGTTTATTTTAACCTAGGTTAGAAGCCTTTTCACTCTTGGAATTATATAAAAAATGTGGGTTATTAGGAAAATGCTTTAATAAAAGTGGTAGTAAAGTGTTATAGAAACACATACTTTCAACTTAGCAGCCTCAGTAATAAAGGCCCCACTAGGGGCACACACAATAATTCTCTATAAATGCTTAGACATGCTAGAAGAAAATAATTTCTAACGAGCACTCCATGAATTGTGTTCTACAAGGTATTAAGAATGATATTATAAGCATGAGAAATGGTGATGATATTGAATCGATTAAAGTAAGGACATAAAAATATAATACTTAACGACATCAAATATAAACCATTTTTTTATGAGGATGATCGAATTGCTAGTGACTTTATTATTATTTACAACACACTAATCTCATATGAAGCTACCAAAATTGTTCACACAAGCTTCTAATTTTAGAGATAAAGGTTGACAGTATCTGACCTCTAGATTAATCTCACACCATTTGGAAAACTTCCACATTGAGTCACATAGAATGAAGTAATTTAACTTCCATTTCTTCACAGAACACTAAGGTTCTTTTATGAATTTGTTTTCCTCACTTCCCTAGATAGAGTAGAAGCATGGGGTTGAGTGGTGGCTCAAGAATTTAAAGAAATGCCTATAAATATCCATGGTTTCCATGAACTCTAGCAATTCATATACTTAGAGAAAGCCTATTACCATCCCCTAGGGGTTGTAAATGAACTGTATGGGGTTAAGCCAACAGAACTGAAGGAATTCCCTTACAAATGGATGTAAGGAAAAATGGATACTAGGTATAAATAATTAGTATATAAGTATATATACATGTCCTCTGTGTTGTTAACTCTGTGAAAAGCAAAGGTGAGATTACAATAAGAGAAGACGGGATGTAGTATTTTATATGAAAATGCTCAATTTTAACACTAGTAATATTACTGGGAAGGAAAGCATCTACGTGAAACGAGCAAGATTCATCTATCTTACAAGTGAGGAGAGACGAGAAGGAGGTGAAAGGTTTAAATTTTTGTGTGACATGATTATCAAAGATGAAGAATGTGTAAAAGATAAATGGGAGGTCTTGTAATGTATGTGAAGATTCAAAAATAGAGGGAGATTTAGGGACTACTAAGATTTCTAAGGAAAAGATTTCTCAAGAGAGTAGGGGATTTAGTCGAGCAATCATAGAGATATGTGGTTTGTCCAATGGCGACACAAACTAAACATATATGATTTTATTCAAGTGTTATAGGTATAAAGGAAAAGAGAGAAAAAAAAAAAGGATACTAAAGTACAATAATCACAAAGGGAAAAGGAGAAGAAAGTAAATGATGAAAGGGGCATTTATACATACAGTGATATGGATCATGGATTTACCTCATTTTTTTATTGGAAAGATGAAGAATCAACATTCATTATTGACACGATCTCATAGGTAATTGGAGAAGACGGAATGTTCATTCAATCATCCATTCATGGTTGATCATTTCCATTTATTACACAGAATAAAGGCATGAAAATGAGTGTTCTTCAATGACCTAGGAAGTTTTTCTCTTTTTAATATATGTTGGATGTATTGTGTGGCCTTCATTAAAAAGAGATTTTCTACTATCTAAGCCCATGAGGGGGGAAGAGAATGAAGCATGTTTGATAATTTTCATTTTGATACCATTTTATATATTGCTAAATTTTGAATTTTTAATTTTTCAATAATGGATGAAATAGGTGCAGTTTTGACTTTCTATCAATAGGACTCGCCAATGGACTTAGACAACACAATTAGAATCCATTGTACTTACTAATATATGTATATGTATATGTATATGTATTGTCTGATTGTATTCTTAATATTTTGCTTTTAAGTGACCAATGGTATTCTTATATGAACCCATTTTAAGTTGTTGAAAACCTTCTATTTTTTGTAGTCTACCGATAGTTTTTCTAATAATTTTTCATTAGAAGTTAATCTCTTCACCTATAAATCCTTGATTTGCTTTTATGTATTATGTTTTTTACATAATGATGGATGTCTTATTTTTTGAAAAATCATGATATGGAATGTTGGTAAGTCACTGATGTTCAGCTTGTCTATTCAAAGGGAGCAACTAACTCGTGCACAAGGCCATCATCAAATCAGCAAAGTATAGACTATTTACCTAAAGGGATGTTATCGACACAATGCATGAAGTTTTAAAGGGAGTGATGATATGGGTCCTTCTCAAGCCAATATTATTGGGCCTAAGGGGCGGCATGCCAAAAGGCAAAGGATAAATTAAAGGCCTCTTGATACACTTGTCTTCCATGGTGGCCCTCTTAGTTCCACACTGGACCTATCGACCTTATAGCTAAGGGATGGTCGGCTTCTAACAACCAAACAAGATTTTCCCCCTTTCTTCTCTTCCCCATTTCTGACCCAATATATTTATAGGGTTGTGTAATCATTTTGGTAGATCAAAAATCATTAATATGCAATCTCACTTCTTTTATTTCCTTTCTCCTTTGAATTTTCACTAGGTATCCTTTTATCAATCAACACCTCATTTAAATTCACCATGAACCAATTTAATAAATTCTAACAAAAACAATCAAAACTTGATCTAAATAAATAAATAAAAAAGGGCTCAAGAACAAGCTATAAAAATCATAAAACAATTAAATAAAAAAACATCAAATATGCCAATTTCTTTCAAGAAAAGAACTAATTAAGAAAAATAAACACATCAAAAACTATCTGCTCTTAATTTGAAGTAATTTACCTATATTTTACCACCAATGATGCAAAAAATCAACTACTTAATCAACATTTTTCTACTCTTGAAAAACTTCCACTAAATATCAACAAAAATAGCCAATACTACTTCAAAATGAAAATTAAAGCATGCATTAAGAGTATAATTTCTTACTTTTCCTTGTGATGGATTATGGAATAAATTGTTACATTAGAAATATTTTTGTTATTTTTTTTAATTTTTATCACTTAATTATTTAAAAGATACAATAAATAGATAAAAATATAAAAATAATGATTTGAAGAGCAAAAATAGAGAAAGAAGGATAGGTTGACGAATGATGGTTATTGGGGCTAAGAGGGGTTGAAAATTAATATGCAGACAAAAGGTTAGAAGATAATTTTTAGTTAGATATTTAAGGTAGTAAAGGTCATAAAAATATTAAAATAATAACAAATATCTATAAAAAAAAATGGGGGTTGTAGATGGGGAATTTGAAAGGAATATGGTTAAGTAACAATGTCCAAACTTTATTTTAGATATTTTTGGAATATAGGATCAAAACTCGGTTATCACAGATTGGTTCGGTGTAAATAAAGTTGAGGTTCCAAAGTTATCATACCTAAAAATGGGGGACTATTTTTGAAAATTTTCAAAAATACTTACAACCAATTTTTAATTCATTTAAGCATACATTTATAAGAATATTTGTACATGTGATGTTTTGTAAATTTTTGCTTGTTAAAACAATCGTGTGTAGGCATAAAATATGATTAACGGTAAAATTGGAGGTGGATAGTTTTGTTTTTTCTTTCATCAAATTCTCCATTTAAAATTTTACAAAGGTCAAGGATTCCCATAAAACCCATCAATTTAGACTGATTAGGAAGAAAATTGATAACGTATTTATTATTTGCCACCTAGGCTAATAATTATCGTATTTATTATTTTGATGATAAAAAAATATATTTAATGTTGTTACGTGTTTGATTGAGTGTGAATGTACATTAATGATGATACGGATGATAAACCATGCTTACTCAAACTATCCCTCAAGTGTAAAGCTTAATAATGTAATTAATTTTATAAGGTAACTTATTTAATTATTCTCTCAACTGAAATAGTTAAGAGAAAAGTCAAGTTTCAAGAAAGATAAGTTTAGAACAAGATGCCTAAAGACATGAGCCATGAGGTTTCATATTTAGGCCATAGGATTTTCCTTGTAAGGTTGTGATGAAATATTACTCCAATTGTTTTCACTCTAGGTATGTTTTAAAATCTTCATAAGAATTTATTTTATGTGAATTCTTAATTGATTTGTAATTGTAAATATTTTTCTTTTATTCATTTGAAAAACATTATCTTGAGCAATACCTAGTCATTTAGTTTAAAAACTAATCAACATGCTTCTGTTTGAAAAAATGATTAAATGATTTCTTATGGGATTTTGTCTACAAAAAGTTGTTTAGGTTCAACTTTAACACATTGACAAGTTACTTGTAAGCTAATCAAATGGTTTTCAAAACCCACCAGTTAGCTTATACAACTAGGATAATTAGTACACCTTGTAAAAAAGCAAGTATTTTTTTTAACATAAACACATTGACCAGTTTGAATATCAAGACCATAAGTTGAATTCTTTGTAAAATTATGTTTGATTCAACTAAAGCACATTGTTTATTTATCTCAATTTATTCAATTTATTTCCAAACAAGGGCAATATTTTTCTCAAATGTTTAATTGGTTTTCATTATGTTCAAGAACAAAAAATGTGTAGCATGAATAGATCAATGAATTTTAATAACTAATCGACTAATTACTACAACCATAACAAAATGCCCCAAAACCTAATTTTAATAATTTTAGTTAAATAAGATTTTATTAGAAAAATTAATTAAATAAATTATTTTTATTAAAATAAAAGGGAATTAATTAGGGAAAATCAAGAAAAAATAATAAATATTTTTATTAGAAAAATTTGGGTATTTTGCTAATTAAAATATAATTTAAGAAAAATCTTTTTAAAATACTAAATTAGCCTAAAAATAGAATTAAATATGATTTTATTTAAATATTATTATTTTTAAATATCCCAAATATCCAAATTAATTTAATTAACCGAACCCACCTATTTTTTTTTCTTTTTCCCTTTTCCCTTTTTCCTTTTATTTCTTTCTTTTCTTTTCTTTTTCTTCCTTTTTCTTTCTTCTTCTTTTCTTTTTTTTCCTCCTTACCCCCTGACCTAGTCCTATCTTCCCATGGCCAAAATGTGCCTCTTCTTTTCTCCTTTGACGTGGCACAAGCCAAAACGCCACATTTTATTTAAGTCCCCCCCCCCCGGTCACCTGTCCAGTTCTCTTCCTTTTCTTTTCTTTCTTTTCCCCCAACCAGCCAATCCACATGCATGTTTCCCTCCTTCTTCTTCCTTACTCCATTCCACGTCAATTTACAACTCCTCCCCTAATCCCAAGTTTTTTGCCACCGGCCACGCCCCATTGACCGGTCGTTTCCTCTCCTCTCTCCTCCCCTGACTCTCCAATCAAATTGTCCCAACCCACTCTGTAGCACTCCCAAAATTCACTACTAAAACATTTCATTTTATTAAAAAGAATTAGTGGAAACAAAATAATAAAACTGTGAATTCTGGGGATATTACCGCCACACTTAGTACTAGACCGGTTCACTCATACCATTTCAGTACCTAGTGCTAAGGCTAAAAGAGTAAAATATAATTTATGATAAATTCAAACATATTTAAATTAGAGTAGTGCAAGTAAAAATTTCATAAGAATATAATCCACCAATGGTGGTTACAAGAACAAAGGTTACATTTACACCAGACATTAGAAGAGGAAGGATGAAATCTTAAAAGCCCGAATAATCCTTATGCTCTTTTCCGTTGCCCACCTGAATAGCACCTGAAAACAACCTGCACGGGACACTGCCAATTAAATAAGCAGGGCCCCCACGAATGGAACCCTTCAGTACTACGCACTGAATAACCCTTTAAAATACACTTAAAAACAAGACCGCAACGTAACACGCAATACACCACTATATTCATACATAACGGCAGGTGTAAAAATAATATTCAGATCCATAAATTCACATATTGGACAAGTTCATCAGATATTAATGGTGCATATATAACATTTACCTTCGTACATTCATATACTTAATAAGTCAATCAAATATTAATAGGTCATAATGAACCATTGATACTTTTAGGGCCTTAAGGCCATTAGTCCATCATTAATCAATCATCTCGGATTATAAAGATCCATGTGAGTGCGGGAGCCCCACTATTATTCGCTGGTGGACCAACCATGCAGGGCAAAATGCTCCTAGCCACTATTATTTGCCGGTGGACTGGTCATGCAGGGCAAAACACTCCTGGCCACTATTATTCGTCGGTGGACCGGTCTGGTCTCGACTCATATGGTGTTTCACTATAAGTAATTAGTATATTTCACATGTCTTAACTTCATTACGTTTGATTTTTTGAGCATGAATTCCCCCACTATTATAGCCGGTGAATTGGTCATGCAGGGCAAAATGTTCATGGCCAATATTATTCGCCGATGAACCGGTCATGCAGGGCACCCCGGCTCATGGCCACTATTATTCTCCAGTGGACCAGTCTGGGTACGGCTCAACAATCTTCCTCTTTAAGTTATTAGTATCTTATTCGAAAGTATTTCACCCTAGACATGCATGGCTAACTACATCTACACTTATCCTTCCAAGAGGGCTCGTCCCATATCTTGAGACTTCTGCACCTCCTAAGTCGCCTTGACATCCTTCCCTTATTCCACTCACTCACACCCGGAGCCCAACTCCTAAGTGTGTGGGTCAAGCCCACTCACCACCATACCCTAGGATTTTCTCCAAAAACCCTAATCTGGGCCTATGTGGCCCATCCTTCTCTACCTTATGCATCCCAAACTATTTCAACACCCCACACATCACGACCCTTAGATCTAACCCTCACTTTCTACCCCACTCATTCTCGTTTATTTTTATTATTTTCTTTTTCTTTTTCCACCTTCT
Organism: Tamarix chinensis; assembly: GCA_030549775.1. Classification (NCBI taxonomy): domain Eukaryota; kingdom Viridiplantae; phylum Streptophyta; class Magnoliopsida; order Caryophyllales; family Tamaricaceae; genus Tamarix; species Tamarix chinensis. The sequence goes on from CM060181.1 coordinate 69,588,807, forward strand.
CAAATTAGGGTTTCCTTCCAAACCCTAGTTCCTCTTATGAAACCCTAGTTTCTCCCACTATTTCATTTTACTTATGCCCCCCCCCTTTTATTCACCACTCATGGATCATGGATTATTTAGGTCATTCTTACCTACGTTAGCTAACTTACTTCCCCTTGGTTATCTTATTTTCCCATTTTTCTTTTTCATGCCTTTCACCCTATATCATGTTATTAAACATCCTAGCATGTATGTCCTAAAGAGTCACATCATATAACATCATACACACAACATATATAATCATCATCCGCATGCCATAAGGAAGTTGCATAAGCAAACATCCACTCTTGTTGCGCTACAAATGATTAATCATTTAGCATAAAGTACACAATATGACATAATACATGGAACACAAGACACGTAACACACACATAGTTGTTCTTCGCCGCACCCTTACTCGGTTTAGGTTACCAAGCTATCTCTCACACTTATTAGGCCACTAATCACCCTTTGTAATTGTTACACTTAATATATTTTCCATTTAGTTGGTTATATTACCGAATTACCCCTTTTTCTCTATTAAAATTACTAAATTTCCCCTTTAGTTGGATAAATTACCAAACTATCCTTCTACAGTATCATAATTACCAAATTACCCTATAGTCGGTTAAATTACCAAATTGCCTTCTCCATTTTCAAAATTACCAAGTTACTTCTTTCCAATTTCCACTTTCCCCTTTTATTTACAAAAATACCATTTTACCATTTACTCACAAAATTATCATTATATCCTTTTACATACAAAGTTACCATTTTTCCCTTTCCATACGAAATTACCATTTTACCCTTTTCACTTATAAATTACCATCTTACCCTTTAATTACAAGATTACCATTTTTCCCTTTAATTATAAAATTACCATTTTACCCTTTAATTACAAAATTACCATTTTACCCCTTCACCTCCAAAATTACCATTTTACCCTTTTCTCTTGCAATTTACCATTTTGCCCTTGCCTCCAAAATTACCATTTTACCCCTTACTTCCAAAATTACCAACTTACCCTTTTTACTTACAAATTACCATTTTACCCTTTATTACACCACTTATATTAAATTATTATCACTACATGAAATATTAATATTAGCATTTCATTCTCATTAACCAACTCCACAACTATTACATTTAACATAATACTCATTAGCACCCACACATAATAGACCACATGCTTACATAAGACATATTACTAAAATCCCCTAGGCTCACAATAATATTAACCATGCATTAAAGATCAGAATAGCATAATACAACATGGATAGATACTTAACATCTTCATTAATAACCAAACTCTCACCTTAAACAATATTTCTATAAATAGCATATAATCTAGCATGCTCCTTTTATCAATCCACACATGAAACCACATATCTCATATTAAACAACATATATCAAGCATAATAACATATTAAAAAGCCTAATGTGCTAACATACATTATCCATGCATTTAAGTGGGGTTTAACGGTTACCATAATTTTTGAAAAAACGAACCTTACCGATATGTCGGTTAAATGGTCCAGCTTTGATTAGTAAAACCAATACCTAAAAATAATATCCATGTTTATTATATTAGAAATAAGAAAAATTAAAGCATAAGACTTTATAACGCTTAATTAATCAAATACTTAAATTAAAATATTATTATACCTTAAAATCATTAACCAAATAAACCAAGAAATGCAACAACCCATACTACTCATGCAGCATGAGTTACATGCAAAGAAATAAGGGGGAGGGGCTCGAATGTGGGTGAAAAGAGGAAAAATAGACTAATTTCGAGTTAGGGTTTTTAGGCTAAGAAAAAGGGTAGATGGGGGAGGATTTGGGGCAAGGGAAGGGTGTAGAAGTGGAGAGGGGGTGTAGGTGGTGTAGGTGGTGGTTGAAGATGGGTTGAAGCTAGACAAGGGCGGTGGAGGTGGCGGCAGCGAGGCTGCGAAGGGGGTTGCCGAGGTGAGTCAAGAGGGAGGGGCTGAGAAGGAAGGAAAAGGGAGGGAGAAAATGAAGGGCTATGGGTGGTGGTTTCGGCCAAAGGAGGTTTGGGGGTCGTAAAGGGGTTGCAATGATTAGTTTGGTGGCTCGGGTAGTGGCAGAGGTGGCGGAACGGCAGCAGAAAGGGGAGGTGTAGAGTGGCTACCGAGAAGGGAGAAAAAGAAGAGAAAAGAAGAAGGGAAGAAGGAGGAGGTTGCGGGGTGGCTCAAGGGGTGTTGTGATGGTTTAGAGGTGAGGTAGAGGGTGGCACAGGTGGCTAGTGCGGCGGTGGCAGCAGCAGAGTGGGGCAGCAAAGCAAAAACAGGGTGAGAGATGAGGGAGAAGAAGGGAAGAAAAAGAGGTTCAGGGAGGCATTTGAGGCTTGAGAAAATACATAATGAGGCAGGGAAGGAAGAAGAAGAGAAAGGAGGGGATAGCGTGGCTTGGTAGGGCGGTGGTCGGGTGGTAGGGGCATGGGAGTTGCAGGGAGAGGGAACAGAAAGGAAGGGAGTGGCAAGGCATGAGTGAAGGGAGAGAGAGAGATGGTGGGGCTGAGGTGAGGTAGGAAAAATGATGAGAGAGAGAGAGATAGGGAGAGTAGTAGGGGAGGAGGGCTGTAGGTGGCGGCCGGAGATGGTGGGGTTGGTCGGGCGGTCATCGAAGAAAGGAAGAAGAAGAAAGAAAGGAGAAAGGGGAGGGAGCAGCGTGCATGCCAGGTTGGGCAAATGGAGGAGGAGAGTGGGTCGGCCCGATTGAGGGAGAAAGGAAAGAAAAGAAAGGAGGGAGGTGAGCCAGGCTCGCACGGGGGAGGAAGGAAGAAAAAAGAGGGGTGGTGAGCTGACCGCATGGGAGAAGGAGAGGGAGTACAAGAGTGGGCCTACGGCCTAGGGGCAAACGGGAAGGCAGGTCGGGGTGTCGGCGGCCCAAGGGAGGAAAAGAGGAAAAAGAAGGAAAGGAGAAAAAGGAGAAGGAAAAAGGAAAAAAAGGGAAAAGGAAAGGGAAAATGGGAAAGAATAAAATAATTTAATTTATAAAATAATAAAATGCAATATTTTGGGGTAATAAATTTATTTAATTATTTAATTTAATATAATTAAATATATGGGTTTAAAAAGGATAATTTTAGTAAAATAATGGTTTGAAAATTTTATTTAAATAAAAAGAGTATGATAAAATAACAAAATATTTATTTTAATTTATTAAATATTTATATCCAATTTTATATACTTAAAAATCCATAAAATAATTATATTAAATAAATTTAAAAGCTAATTTATCCCAAATAAAAGTTATTTATTTAATTATAGGCTTTTTAAAATTTTGGGGGATTACATACTCCCCTCTCATCTCGTACAATTCCCCTCTTTTCCCCTAGTCAATCGCAGGCCACGTTTGAATTCCGCCAGCCAACCGTCGTCGCCAATAAGGCCTAACCAACCTACCTCGATTCCCCTCTTTCTTCGAAACCCAAAATTTTCTTTCTTGTGCACTGCGGCCACTTCAGATGCCTCTTTCGCCACCTTCGTCCAATGCCGACGTTTGAACCACCCTCAGAACCACTCCCTACACCGCCCTCTAACTAACTACACCACCCTTCTCCCTCAATTTGTCCTGCACAAGCCACCGCGGCTATGCAAAGTCTCCTTCTCAATCAACCCTTCCTTCCACCTCCGCCGCCTTTCGCACCACCATTAACCACCACTTCCATCACAACCACTACACCTTTCACCTCCCAAAAATATCTGCAGACCTCCCTCTACCTTTCCCTACCCTTATTTTCCTCTTCCTCTCTCTCCTCCTTTCTTTTTCTCTTTCCTCCACTTTTGGCCACCATTGTCACCGCCATGCGCTGCCACAATTGGTTGTGCTGCCACCCTCATTCTACTCCTCTCCATCTAGGCAAACATAAACACCCCTACTCCCACCCTCATTCTTCCTATCCTTTTCCTAGCATTCAACTTTTTTCTTTTTTCTTCTCTTTTTCGGCCACCGTCACCGCCGTCGTGCACCACCACCAATGCTGCCTGTTACCACCAACCCAAGGTGGAACCCTAGACCCTCTCAACCCTTAAACACTATTTATACCAACTTTATTTATTTTATTTTATTATTTTTCCATTAATCCGAATATATTATTATTATTATTATTATTATTATTATTATTATTATTATTAGTACTACTAATACTACTAATGTTTTATTATTATTACTATTGAGGGCCGAAGTCCTACTATATTTTTATTTTCGTTAAATTATTATTATTATTATTATTATTATTATTATTATTATTATTATTATTATTATTATTATTATTATTATTGCTATTATTATTATTAATATGTGATGATGATGATGATTATTATTATTATTATTATTATTATTATTATTCAACATAGGGCTAAGACCTTATTAGGTCTATTTCAAAATTTTAGTATTAGTATTATTAATACCAGGTCTTATTATTATTATCATTATTAATATTTTTATTATCATTAGTATTTATTATTAGTAGTATTATTTTTTTTTATTAGTTTTATTATTATTCAATGTAGGGTTGAAACCCTACTTCATTTTATCTTCGATTATTATCATTACTATTATTACCATTATGATTATTATTATTTTGCAATATTGTTATGGTTTTTATCATTATCATTATTACTATTTTATTATTATTATTTATATTATAGTTATTATTATTATTATTATTTTGGTGAAGGGTCGAAGCTCGTATTTCACTTTCTTTTTGAATTATGTCCTTTTCATTATTATTATTATTATTAGAATTAAATATTCAAACCTTATATTATTAACTTTTACAATACTACTATTATTATTTTTATCTTTAGCAAAATTAGTAATTAGTTAATGTTATTATAATCATTATATTATTATTTTATCTAAAACCCTAATCTTAGAATAAATAAGGAATTAATGGTATTTTTAGTAGAAGGGAACCTAATCTTTAGTTTTTCCTCTTATAGGTGAGACTAGTAAAAGCCTTAAGGAGGCGTAGGAACATACTCCAGGACTGGTGTCGTATTAGGTAAGGGTATAACTAAGGCCTTATGTGTGTTATGTGTATTATATGCCTTTGATGCCTTGTATAATGTTGTGTTATGTATCATGTGCTATTAGTTGACTATTTTATATATGGAGTGGCTTAGAGTTAATGTATGATTATGTGCCTTCTTATTATATATGTTGATATGTATCTGTGGTGAAATGTTGTGGAATGTGATGTAATGTGTTATGACTCTTTAAGACATGCATGTGAGGATGTTTAATGTGGTTTGGTGAGGTGGAAAGGATGAAAAAGGAAAATGGGGAAGTAAGTTTACCAAAGGAAAATAATTTGACCAAAGGATGTGAGTTGACCTAAATATTTTAATGATACATGAATGGATGAATAAAAGGGGATTTTAAATAAAATAAAAGAGTGGAAGAATCTAATCTATGGTGTTGCATAGGAGAATTTGATCTATGGTTTTGTATGGGAGAATCTAGGGTTTGTGTAACACCCCCATTTTTACTGCTAAAAATTTTCGTTTTTGCGGAAGCGATAATTACAAAACCAATGGGTGTTACCGCCACACTCAGTATAAGTCTGGCATCCTCTACCGTTCTTATACTAAGTGTTAAGGCTAAAATATTACTTTACTTAAATAACAATAAAGCAAAGGCAGGATAGTATTTCATTACAAATTACATTGTCCTGAATAGATACAAAAAGATCAGGCAAGAGTTGTAATGTAACAAAAGAGAAATAGCAGGGGACTTAAGAGTCCAAGAAATATCCAGACCAAAAGAAGTCGAGGCGAACACCGGATAGTCCTAACTCTCAACCCTCTATTTGAAGTCGTCAGACCCTACCCTCAAAGTAATCCTGCAAGGTAGCGACTGCCCGTGGAATAGGCAGGGGACCATGAAACGGAACCCGTCAGTACTACGGTACTGAATAACCCTTTATACCAAACTAATATGAAAAACTAGCATGGAACACATACAAGGCATACGACTAACAGGTACAAGACATTTAAGTATTCATACAAGGATTGATAAACAATAATCATTTAGACAATCAATTTCTATTAAAGCTACATGCTACTCATTTTCGTTTGTCTAAAACAACCGACAACTTACCAGACTAATATGTCAAAGGTATTCTCAGAAGTAATGATTAGAACCTAAACTTCCAGCATAACAATTATAACATCAGCAGCATGACTCATATCTCAGCATAACTCCCAACCAAATTTATAACATCACAAGTGTATTAACAGGTAAGCTATCACATAATCCACAACATCAAAAGTATACTTACAGGTAGAATATGATAAAATACATAACATCACTTGGGTACTTACAGACACAGAATAATAATATCCGTAATCCCACAGGTACACTTACAGGTACAGTAATTTAAAATACAAAACATCAACAGTATATTTACAGATATAGTATAATAATATACATAACGTCACAGACATACTTATAGATATAATACCCACACACGTAGGCCCGCAGGCTACTACTTAAACCACAGGTAGGCACAGCGGCCACTACCAAACCAATCCAATATCCAATAATAATCCTTCAAATCAAATCACATTATTTCCATTTTTTATTTATTTACTCGAGGGGGATACAAGAATAACCTGGAGACATAACAGTACACCGGTCATACCGGCGCACAAGGCAACACGATACCCTCCAACCATCCAACCCAGAGGCATAACAGCACTCTGGTCATACTGACGCACAAGGCACACAGTACCCTCCTCACCTCGGACACCTAATCCTTAAGTATCGATACCCCCTATAGGGCCCGTAGGTCACCTATAGAGTAGACTAGGGCCTTACTGGGGCACAACCGGCACACCAGAAACCCAACAAATCGAGGACTCCTGCCTCGTCTCTAGGATAGCTACCCCTAGAGAGAAACCATTCCCAAACTCGAGGTCTTTCACTTTACGTATTAGTGTTTTTATAAAGTAATCACAGATAACACACATTATACATTTATTCTTATTTCCATACTTATTCATTTTCCCTTTATTTCCAATTATCCAAGTCAACCTTACGGTCAACGGTAAAAAGAAAAGTCAAAATCAATACTAAGGTCAACCTACCAAAATTCTAAGGCCATCCTATATCCAATTATTCACATTTGGGCGTTAGGCCGAAAATGACCAAAATGCCCTTGAAGCTAATAATTATCAGATTAGTATCCATTTAAATACTAAGTCTATCTTATTTATTAATTTATCATGAAAAGGCTAAAATGAATAATCTAATTATTTATTATATAATTTAAATCATCAATCATGTTAAAAGACCATTTTGCCCCTACATAGATTTCGGCACATGAATTTCTATCATAAACTTTTGAAATGTACAAAACACATGATCATAAAATCAACAACAGATAATACATGTTAGACATGATTTTCAGAATAAATATCATAATACACAAAAATGACTAAATTGCCCCTAGGGCACACATTCCTAATAATTATTTCACAATTATATCTAAACATGCTAAACTAATGATTATATACATAATTATTATACCAAACATTCTCCCGTCATTAGAATTATTTTTAAGTCATACTTTAATACCCGAAATATTTTATATCAGATAGCATGCTCGTTTTTATCCGTTTTCATAATAATAATAATTAACACATAATTATATTAAAATAAATCATGCTAAACATATTTCATACACCAAAAACCCTAATGTATTATCATGCAATTTTTATCATTTTAGTAGAGTATAACGGTTACCTGAATTCCAGCAAAAACGTAAAATTAGCGGTATCCACTAAAATGTATTAGGTCCTGCAAATTAAACTTTCGTACCTAAAAAATAATACCACAAATACAGAATTAATATCTATCAAATAAAATAATAATTATAGTATAAAAATATTTATTTTTCTAAAATTACCAAAATACCCTTACAGTTAATATTGGTACCAAAATTTTTATTTAACCACTACGCAACTCACGCTGCATGCAGCGTGAGTCACGCTCGAGGGGAAATGGGGCACGGCAGAATGGCGAGAGGGTCGGCTGGGCAAGGCAGGGGAAGGGAGAGGGTGGCAGTGGCGGTGGCTGGCCGGCGGTGGCCGGTGGAGACTGGCGGCTGGGCGACGGGGAAAAAGGGTGCAGGCTAGTTGGGTGGTGTTGCGGCTGCTGGTGGCTGGCAGGGCTGGGTCGAGGGTGACGGGCTGCTGGGAGGCTGCTGCGAGAGGTTGTGGCTGGGCTGGAAAAATTTCGAACAAACAGGGAGGGAGGAAAGGGGTAGATGGTTCGAAGGTGGCTGGTGCTGCGGGGGAAGGCTGGGCGAAGAAAAACCGAGGGAGGAAGCTGGTCGAGATTTGGCTCGGGGATGGAGTTTCGGGCTGCCAGGTTAAGGGAGACGGTGGATGGCTGCTGCTGCTGGGGCTGCTGGACGACGGTGGTGGACGCTGGTGGACTGGCGGGAGAGTGGTGTTGCTGGGCTACTGGCTGCGACGGGGGAGGGCGACGGAAATGGAGGGGAGCTGCGATGGCTGTGGGTGCTGGTGGGCTGGCGGGCTGCGTTGGAAACAAACGGGGCAGGGAGGGGAGTGGACGATGGGCTTCGATGGCTGTGGGTGCTGGTGGACGCTGGGGCTGCTGGTTTGGTTGTGCTGGACGGGAGGGAGATGCAGGGGGAGAAGGGAAGGAAGAAGGTGGCAGGCTGTGTTCTGCGACGGGGAGGGGATGCAGGGGGAGAAGGGAAGGGAGAAGGCGGCAGGGCTGCGAGATGGTTGATCGAACAAGACAGGGGGAAGGCTGGGAAAGGTTAAAGAGTGTATGTGTGTGTTATACGTAGAGAGGGAGTCTGGGAGGAATAGTGTTCTGTGTGCGTCGTGTGTGTGCGTTGTGCATGTGCAGTGTTTTGGGCCGAAAGTGTGTGCGGGAATTGGGGAACTGTTTGGGCAGAGTGTGCGATATGGTGTGGCGTGTATATATGTATATAAATGCAGAAGGTTCAGGACACAGGGGAGATATGACGGAGAAGGGACGGAAAAAGGCAGAAGGAGAGAGACAAGATAAGTAATATATTTTATCTATATACATATATATTTTATATTAAATTTAGTCCGGATAAATTAAAATATCGAATAGAAAAATAATTCGATCTAAGGTAGATTTAAATAAGACGAAAAAGATAAATATAATCAGGAATAATTTTTAGGAAATTATTTTTGGTTACGGATAAAAAGATTATTAATAAAATAATTTAAAATAAGATTTACGGGTAAAACTAGGATTAAAATGAAGAATCGGTTTCTGTTAACTTTTTAGCCTAATTAATTTCATATCTAAGTCATTGAAATAATAATAATAATAATACGTTTAATACTAAACCTCCTAAATTAATAATTATAACTAATCATACGTAATTATTAATTTTACTTAGGATTTCCTAAAAACGGGTTATTACAGTTTGCATGGGAGTTTAGGGTTTACATAATAAAGTGAGAATGTTTGCATGGGGAGGTTAGCATCTGCATGGGAGTAAAGTTTACATACGAAAATTTGACTTGGGATGTAAGGAAGGTAATGGATGAGTTGTTTGGGTGTTTGGAGGCTTTGGGTGAAAAATAGTACGTAGGATAGTATAAGGACACATAGGAGACTGAGCTAGGGTTTGGGTGAAAACCCTAATTTGAGGAGGTGGGGAAAAAAGGGAGAAATAAATGAGGGTGAGTGGAGTAAGAGAGGATGATGAAAATGATCAAGTAAGGATGAGCATGATTGGCATGGAAAAATAAGATGTGTAATGTGAGAAATGGAAGGATGACATGTGGACACGAGGAAGCTAGGGTTTGTTTTGGCCAGTTAAGGTTTGGTGTGGTTACCCAGGGTTCTATGACCACACGTGTACTTGAGGAGTAAGGCGTCATGCTAAGGGTTGAATCTAAGAATTATGAAGTCTAGGGTGTTAAAATAGTTTGGGTCATGTGAAGTGGAGTAGGATGGACCACTTAGGTCTAAATTAGGGTTTTCAGGATAAAACCCTAGAGTGAGGCGTTGAGTGGACTTGGAAGAATAAGGTAGTGGGCCTTGACCCATATACTTGAGAGTTGGACTTCTAGTGTGATATAGGATATGGAGGAAAGGAGTAAGGTAGTGGGCCCTAACCCATATACTTAAGAGTTGGACTTCTAGTGTGATATAGGATATGGAGGAAAGAATGTTGGGGCAAGTTCGGAGGTGTATGAGTATGATGATATGCATCGTGTCTGTTGGAGGATAGACGTAAAGAGAGTGAATCATACATGTCTAGGGTGAAAGCTTCTGAATAAGATACTATAAAACAATAATTATGTAAAGTGAAAGATTATTGAGCCAGGTACCACCGATCCACCGGTAAGAAATAATGGTTAGGGTGCTTCGTCCTATGCGTGACCGATCCATCGTCTATAATAGTGGTCAGAGTATGTTACCGTATGTGTGACCGATCCACCGGCTATAATAGTGGAGGATCCCGAGCTCAATAAACCAAACCTTGAGTTTGCTAAGACACATAAAAAATACCAAGTACTTATAGTAGAACACTACCCAAGTATCGATAAGTAATTAATTGATTAATTAATCCGGACTATAAATGGGCATTTATGTTTTACTTGAATGCCCGTATGCTATTATGTTATCATGTTGGACTATATATTGTTTTTATAATTCCGCTTGGTTTTATATGCTTCTATGTGTTGGCCTTAGTGCACGGTTACCTTACTCAGTACGTAGCGTACTAATCAACCTTTTCAAGGGTGCTGCTCATTACCACGAGCAGTAGGTTCTTCTGACTTTGTGCATGTGGGCGATGCATATTTTGATGCCTTTGATGTCCATGAGGCATCAGGTGGGGCTAAGTGTTAATATTAGGATTGGTTTAATGATTAGGAGTGACGTGGCTGGATTCTCTCTCCATGTTATTTTATTTCCTTCTCTTATTACATTTATGTATTGGGTTTCCCAAGTTTAACTTTTAAACGTTTGTTGACTTATTTTCTCTTAAGGAACTCCGACTCTGTATTCTAGATTATTACTCGTTATCATGCACTCTGATTTCTATTTTTATAGTCGTTTAATGCTTATTTGGATTCTTGATTTGATTTGATCTGAATTGATTATTAAATTCCTTTTAGCCTTAACACTTGATACCGGAATGGTCGGAGTGAACCGGTCTGGTACTAAGTGTGGCAATAACATCCCCAAAATTCACAGGTTTTTAATTTAATTGCTTCCATTTTTTTTTAAAGAGTGAATTTTGGGGCGCTACACATAACATCATTCTATCATGTTTGAACATTCCCTTTCCCCTAGCTACCAATTGGGTTGTCAAGGTTATCAATATATATGCTCATTGAATCAATAAACTATACAACATTAAATTTTCTAAATTTTTCCCATCATTCACAGAATTTTTTTCTTAAAAACTTTAATTAAATTGAGAGTTATGTTATTTGTTAATAAAGGTATCTTATTTTGAATGAATTATTACATCCTTCACAATATTGAATCATTTGTTACATTTTTGAAATATTTCATTCACACATTTTAAGCTAGGAGCATCTAACTCTTCTTCTAATAAACTTCTTTAAAATTCAAGAGCTGGCATACATTAAGATGGAAACCATCATTCTTAAAACTTTTCAAATCCCTTATTCTACTAGTTGTTTCCTAAAAAAAACCTTTCAGGTATTTCACACGATTGAAAGAAGGATAGGTCATGTAAAACACCTAGTCTAAAAGATAAGGATAAGGCAAGGATGTACAAAAATGACATTGAAGACAAAGCTTGTTTGCATGGCTCATACGTTTGCATGGCTTGGGTTTTGTTTAGCCTTGTTATTTTATATGCACCTTATAAATTTTTTCTTATTTCATAGATGGTACTACATACATTTTGGGCGTTATAGGGGTTTCTTATATTGGTTACAACTTTTACTAATTAGTATAAACCTAGCTAGCATTAGATGATTAACAATTGTTAATGTTCCAAAGTTAATATAATTGTTAGTGTCAAATAATATTTATTGGTAGTGGCTAGTTTAGTTAGATGTTGACAACTATATTAGTCAGTAATATTTTTAGTTAGTTAAAGTCTTAGCACAACTAAACCATGTATATATACATATATGTCATCCATTATACACGATAACTAAGAATTGAATAAGAATCATAGAATTTCAAAACAATTGTCCTATTCTGTAGGTGAGTGATTGCTTGAGAGTAAGTGTATTTGAAGAAGAAAACTAATTATTTATTCTTATAAATATTTTATGCTCATTGAAGATAAATATCAACATCAAAGTGTCGAGAAATCTAACTTTACCAAATTAAGACATACCCAAACATTGCTTTGAAGAAGATAAAAGATTCTACGAGTATTTTACTTTATCATCAACATCCACATCATTTGTGATATTAAGGCCAAGTTAGATTTTCACCTTTGAATCACCAACCATCAAATTCCTCAACAACAAATACATTGCACAATTTTAACCAGGCTCCACAACAAAGTTATTGACTGTGTGTAATCGCTTATTAATTGAATAAGATGTGAGCTTTTGTGTTCTATTTGTGTCTAAATTTGATGAATCATTTTAGAATAAGAGTATAGTAATATTAGATATTAAATCCATTAGATGGTTTGCATAACATTGATCAAAACTTACATAGACATATGTTTGGTACATGAAGATGATCAGTTGATTTTAAACCTATAGGGTCGTGTTTGTTTTGTAAATGTTTGGCATGTGTGTCTAGGCAATGATCTGTGTGCATTTTTGTGTCCTAATTATGTGATTATTTATATACCAATTGTAATGTTTCATGATATGTGAACATGTATATACATCACAGAAACATTATAAAATCATCTTTGTCATAGCATGATCCATGAATGTTGGTTTATGTCTTCGACTTTGTTACATCTTTAGAAATGATTTTCTATAATAATTTGTGTGGCAAATTTTATACATAATTACATATTAATGCATCCATAAAACGTTACTAGCATTTTTTTGAGCTATTGTATGAAATAGTTTAGAAAATGTTCATGGTTAATGAATTATTGAACTAAGTAGGTTTATTTTTGTTTTGTTGGCTTCTATTAAAGAACCCAGAAAGAAAAGTATATTTAGTGTCATATAAATTTTTTTTGGAGATATATTTGCTCACTTATATATTTCTAAACTCATTTATATAAAAAAAAGTCACAAATAACATATTTAGGCCTATGGATATAAAGTTTTTTATTCAATACTACCAAAACCCTAAGTTCACTAGCTGATCGTTTGATTTTTGTCTTGTGTTTGTTCAATTCCAATTAGAGGAAGATCAAAAATTTCAAGTGATTTTTTATTACTTCAAGAAAATTTGAAAAAATAAAGTTTCTAAAAATGCTCAACTACAAAAACTTCCTTCAAAGCAAACCCATATACAACAAATGGAGTCCTAGTTTGCCGAATAAGATTCATTCCAAAATGTGTAAGAACAAGGATATAATCCAAATATATAATGGAAAGTGTGGTGAGGTGAACTACTCGGACAAAACTAAGACATTTAAACTCAAACTTGGTATATAAACATTGGTCTTCATAGTTTTGATAATTAACTTGATGTTAAATTATTCCCTTGACTGATTACATAAAGTAGTCATATTGAAACATGTTAAATCTATTGCCAAGATGAAAAACCGATTCATCTCCATAATTAACCACCACAAGGCCCTTAAATAGGACTTTAAAAAGGAAGAACTACCGAGGATGATCATTCAATGCCTAAAAAGAGAACTCTAAACACCGCTACCATTGAGGAAGCTAGAGATCTCATCGAGATGACAATTGATGAACTCTTTTGAAATATCATGATCTTTTAATATAATATGGGATATGTGGGTGAAGAAATTAAGAAGTTCCTAGATTTGAAGAATTCCTCTTTCTCAAGATTGAATTAGATCATCATTGATGATAAAATTGAAGAATATAAAGCAGGAGAAGAAGAATCTTGGATGAATGTATAGGAAGTTGTCCTCATTTCTATTTAGTTCAAGGGATTATTCCTAAATATGGGAAGATTGAGAATGTCATTAGTGACTAGTTTAAGGTTTGAAATGAAAATGCAATGCAAATGGCAAGAGATTAATCGAGTATAAACAAGACCTAAATAAAACAAGCACCAAGAAAATTGTGGTGTAAATTAGTGAAAATATGGGGGAGTTGAATCACTATTGTATAGCTCTAGTAGAAGAATTTTCTATCTCAAAAAAAAAGATTTGATAAATATAATGTGGTACATTATGACTTTCCCTATTCCAGTGGTGAGACATGTGCTTTAATTCACCGATCCAAAAGAAACTTTTCAATGTTGTTAAAAAGATATTCGACAAACATTTCTATTTATTGGCATTAGCATTGATGTAAAAACATAAATTGAAATCGATTTAAAGGTAGAAAAATATGTTAAAAGGAAAAAAAAATCACCTTTAAAGGTAAATATTCAATGGTATTATTGGATTAAACTATCGTTATAACTAGAAACTCTATGGTAGATAATTATATTGCCTTCTAGTTAGGAAAAAGATAATGGCAACATTTTATTCTAATAAAATATTGACAAGATATTTTATAGTGGTAACATGAAATAACATATTATAGAGCAACAATTATTAAATAAAATAATAATAGTCATCATATACCTCTTCTTTTCTTTGAAAAGGTAATCATTTTTTCATTTCGATCATACAAAAATTTCAATTAGAATTTTTTTTGTACTAATGCATAATATTTGATCTGATCTCATTCCTATGAAGCACTAATGAAGCTTCATTAGTTCTTGATGATATACATCTTATGCATGATAATTATATGAAAACTATCAAAATAACTATCACCACTCTTGATACAATATGCACACAATCATAATTTTTTAAATGAATATATATATATATATATATATATATATATTTCTCTTATGTCATTTTTTACCACTAAACACACACACACACACACACACACACACACACACACATACTCACAACAAAAGCCACGATTTGTCCTCCTATGTTAATCATTATTTTAACTATATGAGGTTTGGAATGATATAGTCTAACAATTTCCATAGAACCACATACAAAAATACCATACTTTGGGCAAAACCATACTCATCAATTGAATAAAGCTATAATATAATAGAAAAGTTGTTTGATCACTTATTTGTTATATATTAAAAATATTTTAATCATAGGGGAAACAAAAATGATGATGGTGGGTAATCGGCAAACTTGGTTTTTTTCCTTATCTTGTATTCATAATGTCCCTTAGTCATTAGCAAGAAAAATAGTTGCAATCAATTATATTTTTATAACATGAATATTTCTGTGAAAAATAGAACTTAGAAAAACATGATTATTTAATATGTATGATGATTCTAAGGATTCTATCTCTCTCTCTCTCTCCCTATTCTCTCTCTCTCTCTCTCTATATATATATATATATATATATATATATATATATATATATATAGGTATGAATGGTGAGATCCACTTATTATTGTGAGAATTATGAACCACCTTAGATTTGTATACTTCTACTAGTTTCTAAAACCTATTGTATGTAGTTTCATGTTGTAGAACATAAATATCAAATATTTATAATATAAAAAAATCATTTTTATTCATCACACAATTGCTATAGTTTTTAAAGAGACTTAGAGTAGATTTCTCCACCCACTAGAAGTAGTTTTCATTACTTTATATCAGTAGTTTCTTCAACCTAAAAATATAAATACCTAATATTTACAAAAATACCACTATTTTTTAATTACTTAAATACTATAGTTTTATGTGATACTTTTCACATATAGAAAGTAGTTTCCACCACATACTATAGATAGTTTTCAAGCCTGAAATACAAATAAATATTATTTAAAAAACTACTATCTCCATTTTTTTTCTAATAATCAAATATCGTAGTCTCTTCAGCTAGTTTCCCATACCTACATTGAGTAGTTTGCCCCACTTTTGTGGGTAGTTTCTTCAATTTTGATTTCTAGTTCTCAATTCTCATTGAGAGATATAGTTCTTATTAGAATTTTCACTCTCTCTATATATATACACACATATACACGGGTTAGAACTAGTCAACTAGTTGTGTGAACAGTCACTTATGTTGGTACTTATGATCAACTGGTTGTTTGAACAATTGATTAGTTTGATAAAATGGTTGATTAGTCCCCATAAATAGTTTATCAATTTTTCTAACCTATCAATTAGTTTATATGAAAAGTCAATCTGTTGGACCAACCTATTGATTGGTTTTGCTATGTGATGTCTTTCCAAAGTGTGGTGTGATGAGACGAATCGATGAGTCCTAGTGATCAATTGATCGGTTCACCAAAAGTTCCTATGTGTTTCTTCTTACATGATGTTCTTTATTTGGGACTTCTAGATTAATTTTTTCATGTATTTATGATATCTTGATCATAATTTGAGCCATGATTAAACTATTTTTTATATGGATCAAAATGATACTCTGTTGGGCTTTGTGTGGTTACATTTTGAGTCACCTTTAAATACTTAATTGATAGCTTATATTCCTTATGTTATGTTTTGTGTGATCATGTGGAAACACCTAATTTGTTATTTTTTCAATATATTGATAGTTGTGTCATCACTCAATAAATAATAATAATGGAATAAGACTTCTTTCTATCCTTTTTCTCCAAATCTCAAGCTAGCTAGTTATAAGTTAGTGAGCAAGACACCATGTGTTATTTTTTTTCACTATGTACCTACTTCCTTCTCTACTAATTTGTGGTTAATAAAGGGCATGCACATATCTTTGATGATAGGGTATAACTATCGAGGGTTGGCAAGCTATCATTTTCCATCTCAGATAGGTGATGTTATCCTAGGACAAGCCTATTGGCACTTTTTATCGTCCATTGTTTAAGTTGGTGGGTATTCCAACACACATAATAATGAGCATCATTAGTGGGGTTCAACCTAAACTATGAGGTCTTGGAATGCTAGATAAAAGAATAAGATTTAACCAAAAATGCTCCTAGGCATGCTCTCCTTACTCTCAAACTAGTCCTAGACTAGGAGCTACATAACAAAAGGTTAGGATACAACCCTAGTCTAGGTAATGGAGAATACAAAGTGCCGATGTGCTTTTCCTAGGATACCTCACCCACTCGAGATGGATAATGGTTCAATGTTGGCTCACCATAGTATTATCCCTCCCAAGAAAGAGATGTGCTTACCCTCTACTGGCTACAACCTTATAGAAAAGGAAGTGGAAGCTTTGTGAAAATATTAAATACATGATAGCTCGCTCACTAACTCCTAACTAGATGCCCTGAGATTTGAAGAAAAATGCTAGAATGAAAGTTAACCCATTATTATTAATTACCGATTTGTAACACAAATAACAATGAATTGAATGAATAACCAATTGGTTGTTTCCACGTGAAAACACCAAACATAGTGAAAGGAGTATGAGCCACCAATTAGGTGATTGAACGTTACACCAAGCTTAACCCCATAAATCCTAAAATATAATCAATTTGATCCATATAAAAACAAGGTTAAGCATAACTAAAATTTTGATTAAGATTTAGTAAACACATGAAAGCATTAATCCACAAGTTCCAGAGAAACAACAATAAATAACAAGAAAACTTGGCAAATTTAGGTGAAATAGTCAATTGATCTCTTAAACTCATTGATTAGTCTCATCACACCACACTTTTGAAAAATAATACACAACAAAATGAATCTATAGATTTGTCCAACCGACTAACCATTCGTAGAAATAAGTTGATGGGTTAGGAATATCCATCAGCTATTTATAGGGATCAATAATTTGGTTTATCAAACCAATCAATTGTTTAAAAACAAACCAATCATAGCCCCATCCCATATGACTATTCATAGAACTAGTTGACTGGTTATAGCCAACTAGTTGATTGATCTTAGCTAAACAGTGCTAAGGTGTGTGAATGATACATGAACAAAATTGCTAGTCTTTTCTAAATTAATCCTATCATGCTTTTATGTTGTATAATATATAAAAATACATAATCCACATATGAATTCAAATAATTCATGTTAAGAATCAATACACACCAAGATCATTTGTGAACTTCCCCAAACTCATGCATAATACAAAAAAATAATACTCAAACATGCTCCAAAACGTTATAAACATAACTATGGAAAATGCTCAAATTCAAGAACTAAAAATAATATATACACATCACAAAATGTAAAAAATTTCAAAACCACAATAAGTAACATAACTCCATGGCCACATTAGAGATAAGGACGCCTTACCTCTAAGGATTTAATCTAGATAAAAAAAATGCTCCAAACTTGATGGTCTCAACTAAGATCTTGATTTCCTAAGAGAATTAAGAATCAAAGCCATTAAAACATTAATAAGATGAAAATAGAAGAAGATTGAGAAGAAAAAAGGAAAAACACAATTTCTTCTCAAAACTAAAATCAAAGGCTAAAAGTAAAGATCTTAAACCTTTATCAGAACTTTAATCCTTCTGCGCTTAAGAAACAAGGGACAGCTAATGATATGATTAGAATTAGTATGGAGAGATGAGAATTCAACCAATGGATGAGAAAATAAGAGGAAATCTATGCTTCTCCTAAGAGAGAAGATAAGGCTGAAAAGTGAAGAATGCCAATACTAAAAAAATTTTACCAAGGAAAGAGGGAGAATGAGAAAGTACTAAAGGTAAGGTTTAAAATGATTCAGGAATGGAGTGTAAGGGAGAAATTTGGTCGACATCCACAAGGAGGAGAGAGATAAGACAGACTTTATTGAGTGTAGGCATTCAAGTTTAAGTGAAATTTGTGATGTTGTGATAGAGGGGGAGTATAATCAAGATACATGGAATCGGGTCACTAAGCTAAGAAAAAAGGTGTAAGAAGTCCAGCACACAATTATGGCTACCAAAAGAGATAAGAATGTGAGGGAGAAGAGAGAAAGTGAGAAATACCTCAAAAAGTGATCTTGGAAAAAACTTAGCTAAATTAAATGATCTAAATGACGTAAAAATAATCCAAAAGCACAAAACAAGCTTATAAGAACAAAAAGATTATGATTATAAGTTTACATAACAATTAGGAGTTTGTAAGCTAAAATTTGAAAAGAATATGAAATTCTAGGACAACAAGTTGATTGATTTGAACAAAGTTATTGAACGGCTCATTGGGAAATCAAATTGCTAATCTCTGAGCATACTAGGTGATTAATTAGGGCATAGGTTAATCAATATGTCTGAAAATCAATTTTATATTAGTATTTCAAGTAGTTTCCAAAATGAAAACTAATATATCTTATAACAAAATAATTTTGAAACATTTTTTGAAATATTTCAAGATGGGATATTATAATACTACCCCCTTAAAAGAATCTTTGTTCCTAAGGTTCATAAAAGAAAACGTTGTTGTAAGATCAAAAGCATGACAAAATCACTAAGTGTTCAAGCTAGAAATAAAATAACCATCATAAGATAATACATGAGAGAAGAGTACTACCCCTTATAAGAGGTGATGTTACCTGCATAATGCACTTATACAAATAAATTTAGGTACTTTGTCTTAATCTACTCCTTTGACTCCCAAGCAACCACCGAAGCTCCATTGCGTGACAACAAGATCATCACTTGCGGGATGACCTCTAAATGAATCCTTTGAGTCTTGGTATCCAAGATGCTCAAAGGTCTCTCTTTATATGTCAATGCATCATCAAGCTTGATCATCTCTGGCTAAGTGATGTGCTATGGATCAGACAAGTACTTTCTCAACTGAGAGATATGGAAGAAATTATGTACACATGAAAGTTCAATAGGCAAGGTTGATTAATGTGACCCAATTAACTTTAAGCTAAGCTTGCACTTCTAATATAAATGCAATACTGCATTGGTGGGTGAGACCGTCAAAAGGACATTATCACTCACTTTGTATGCATTAGTCATCTTCATGGGTCTGCATAACTCTTTTTCCTATCTTGGGAAGCCTTTTCTAATCTTGAACCAGCTTCATAACTCTTATAGAGTCCTCTATCATATCCAATTCCAACATAGCTTTGTCACTGGAGCCTCTCCTATATACTGAACTATGATGATTTTATCCATAGATGTAACACTCCCAATTTTTACTACTAAAAAATTTTGTTTGCAACGGATATAACTAAGTAAAAAAATTCAAATACAAAGTTTGGAGTATTACTCCGAGTTTACAATACAAAATACAAAAAAAAGGAGACATTGTGGATCAAGAGTCCCAAAGGGGTATCTAGTTTAATACATAACCCGGATAACAAATACTCTTCACTCGACCCCAACATAAATGGAGTCACTCATCCCCACATAAGGCACCATAGGCCGCAAAATCATCTACCTAATCCTCTAAAACCTGCACAAAAGATCCAGGGCCTTATGCTTATCAGAATGAGCAGTACCCATAAAACGAGTAGTCAGTACATTACGTACTGAGTAAGGGAACAATACTATCAAAAATATAAATACAAGTAGCATATGCTTACACATCAAATGATAAAGGAAAAACAAACAAGAAAATGATCATATTATAAGGCATAATACGGTCCAGATCCTTTTATTAAGTATAGTTCATTTTCATTCTTTTATTTGCGAGAAGTGTAGGACTCCACTATTCTCCAACTGGTGGAATGGTCTGAAACTTTTTGGGGATAACACACCCGAGCCACTATTCTCTCCAGTTGATAAAATCTTCTAGGGGCAAAATTCTCCCCAGCCACTATTCTACCCAATGGAACGGGAATAAATCACCATGGTCCTGACTCACGCATTCTTCCACTTTAAATCATTAGTATATTTTCCCATAGGTTGTAAGGTATGTTTCATTTCACGATGTATAGGCGCCCCACTATTCTTAACCGGTGGAATGGTTTGAAACTTCTCGAGGACAAAACACCACAGCCATTATTCTTTTCTGTGGAATAGAGATTAAAAACATCATATTGGGGTAGAACGCTCCTAAGCCACTATTTTACCCGGTGGAACGAGAATACATACATACATATATATATATATATATATATATATATATAAGAAAAATAACCCCATGGCCCTACTCATGTTCTCTTTCACTTTAAATGATTAGTATCTTATTTTAAATTGATTCTCAGGCATAGAACATAATCAAACAGATATGCATATAACATAGATCCAAAACCTTGAGTCTTGTCAAATCCTAATTACACTTCCTTTAATATTCATTCTCCCATGTTGGTTGTTCCACGCACCTTATATTATTAATTTATTACATCTCCCAAATCCCTTCATTAGTGTCATGCCCAAAAATCACAACCTAATTCCCATGAGTTTGACTTAGCAATATCATCCCAATATATATATTAAACACTAAAGCATCCAAGTCTAAATCCCATAAAATTGTCATACCACTTCATATAAAATATTCATCATTTCTAACTCCCAATAGTTATACTCCAATTCATGAAGATGGAATAATAATAATATTAACATCTCAAGATGACCTATCCCAAATTTACTATTAAGCATTTATGAACCCTAAATTAACAATAATATCCCCATGAATTACTCAAGTTATGATTATCATAATTTTAAGCCTCCTAACACATAAGTTACCAAAACCTCATTAATATCCCATAAGGACCAAGTTACCCTTTTAGCACAATTAACACCTTTATTTTATAAAATATTATACCATCCATACATATTATTTTTTTGAGTCCTCATTCATCATCATACCTCATGAAAGACCTTAAGCCCATTTATCACAACTCATTAAATCCATATTTTATATCATAAGACACAATTTCACAGTTATGACATTCTCATTATTCAACCCATATTCTATACCATGGATATATTTCCACAAGTGTGATATCATCATCATTCAACCATAGATATGTTTCTTCAAGTGTGATATCATCATTATTCAACCATAGATATATTTCCACAAGTGTGATATTACTAATACTCAACCCATATTTCATGCTATAAGATGCATTCTCACAAATATGATATCATTGTCACAATCATAGCATAAAGGAATCTCTCACAACTCTTATACTCTTTCAACATAACATTCATGACATCATAAATCATCAATATCCACATGTGTTACATATTATAGAAACAATATCAAGTAAAACACATTTATTCAAACAAGAAAATATCATCAAAAGTCCTAAGCATCGAATAGTATCCTTACCAACTAGGATAATGGGCTATAAGCACACAAAATCCTAGACTTCCTCCTCTAAAGCTACTGGAAAATCACCTAAAAACATAGTAAAATTATGGTTAGACTTGAAGAGTTAACCGAAGGGAAAAATTGAGGTAAAGAGGGTAGAAGTAGGTATAACCATAGTCAAATGAGATCATGAAATGTGTGGTGGAGCTATGGTAGAAGTTTGGTGGTGTCTGGTTGAGGTTTGGAGGTGAAAATAGGGATACACAGCTAAGATGGGAGGTTTTACGGCCAAGCGGTGCAAAAGTTGCACTACTGTGTAGCATTGGGTCAAGAGAAAATAAAACATATGACCAGGTAGTACCAAGGTTGCACGGCCATGCAATATCAAGCCAAGAGCAAAAATTATGCATGGTCAGACGGTTGTGCAGCAAGTGTTTTAAGAGTTGCATGGCCATGCAGCAAGCCGTGCACACTGCGATGCTACAAAAAACGTGAGGGAGAAGGAGGGAAAAGAGGCGGTGGTTGGCGGCGATGGTCAGTGACAGAGAAGGGGAAAGGTTAGGGTGACCTTGGTGGTTGGTCCACTGGCCAAATGGCGATAAGTGGTGGCCGAGGTGGTACACGATGGTGGGAGATGGTGGTGCGGAAGCTAAAATAGGGTAAGGAAGGGGGAAAAAGAAGAAGAAAGGGAGAAGAAGAGAAGGAGAAGGGTGAGGGAGCTTCGGTAATGGCTCTTTAGCATAAAATATCATCAGAGTGAGGCAAAACCAAAGAGAAGTAGGGAGAGTGTGAGGGGTGTGTGTGTGTGTATACATGTGTGTGTGTGTGTGTGTGTGCATGTGTGTTATGTGTGTGGTGTTTAGGGGGAAAGAAAAGAAATAGGGGTGGCGTATGATGGGGGACTGGTGATGGTGTAGATGCAAGTGGATGGTGGTGGTGATGGTTGTAGAGGATGGCTAGGGTAGGGTGGTAGCTGTAGGGTGAGGGTGATGGTGGTTGATGGAATTCTTGCATAAGGGTGGAAAGGATAAAAAGGTTGTAGGGAGATGGGGGTGTGTGATGAGAAAAGATGCAGCGATAAGGGTGTAGAAGGAGAAGAAAAAAAGAAGAAAAGGAGAGGTGAGGTGAGGTTGATGGACGATGGAAGTCTGTAGGGGACAAGATGGGAGATGGTGCAAGTGGTGTGCAACTTGCAAGTGCAACTTGCAGAAACGCAGCAAAGGGGCTGGCGGCAGAAGGAGGAGAAGGAAAGAAAAGTAAAGTAAAAACAAAAAGAAAAGGAAAAGGGAAAAGGTTTATGGCATTAGTTTAGGGTGATTTAGATTAGTTAAGGATGATTAGGATTAGCGGAAATTTTAGTGGATTTTATTTCAATTTACAAATTTTGGTTTATCAAAGTTAAGGCTCTTTGAAATTGATTAATGTTTCGGGATTAAGGATAGGTTAAGGATAATATAGGATTTATTAGGATTATAATCAAATTAGGTGCTAATGACGTGGATTAGCTTAAGCAAATTTTTGGGGTATTACAGTAGATTTCCTTGAAAGGTGTCATCTCTATGCTTGCATAATGACTATAGTCGTAGGAGAATTCTATCTAGTCTAGACGATCCTCTCTACCACCTAGAAACTCGAGTACACAAGAACGATATATATCCTCCTGCAATATAATTGTTTGTATTTGGATAGAAAATAGTGTTAGAATTTAGCTATGACCTAAAATCTACTTACTTTTTCTTCTAGAAGTATGATAAGAATATAGAATCTAGATTTGACATGATATCCTTGTGATCCCTATGGTACTGTACCACATGCTTCTTATAAGCATTAGCCATCTCTTCCATAATTTAGATTGAATTTATCAATATAAATACTTCATTGGTAAATTATAGCCTAAATTGAATATGAAATACCAAGTGTCGTTTATAACCCAACAATAAAGTCTATCGACATGCTATCCCAATTCCACTCAGGAACCTATAATCGCTGAACCAATCCTGTTGAGCTCTTGTGCTTAATTTTCACCTTCTAATAAGCCAAGAGCTAAGCTATAAAGTCTACAAGCTACCACTTTATACAGGGCCATCAGCCGATCCACTTTAGTTCTTTATACAACTTATCCCCTTGAAGAAGGATAAATAAGGTGTATAATGACTCTCCTGAAGAATCATCCTCTTAAGCTCCCCGCAACTCTACAAAATGTACCATCTACTTGAGAAATAGATACTACCATCCTATTAAATCTAAAACCCACAACTTTGCCCTATGATATAGCTGGTATAGTCTTCTAGAGCTTATCATCTCCTAAATGACTTTTGAGATCTTATTAAAGATTTTTAGAGGCATTATGAGAGCACTCATCATCATCTCATGATCCTCAAAACTAGTGATCCCCATGCCCATATTCTATTGATCATACCAAATCCAATCTTAAACAACTAATGAATCAAGTGAGTGTGAAGTCTTCCTATCAAGAGCCTCTAGTATGAAATTCTCCTTACCCACTTGGAAGGTCAACTCTAAATCATTATCCTAAACTAAATCAAGCCATCTATGTTGTCTCATGTCCAGCTCTTGCTAAGTGACTATGGTCTTAAGGCTCTTACAGTTTATGAATAACCTAAATTATTATCCATATAGGAAATATCTCCAAATTTTAAAGGAAAAAACCACTTCAAAGTACTGAAGGTCGTGAGTTGGTTAGTTCTACTCATAATCCTTCAACTAGCGTGAAACATAAGCCATTATCCTCCTATGCTACATAACCACACACCTAAACCATGCTTGTATACATCACTATACACCTCCAATCCATATATACTCAATAGCAAAGTATGAGCTAGAGCTGAAGTGAACATCCTTTTTAACTTTGCAAAAGCTATAGTGTACTAATAATCCAAATGAATTTGCTTCATCTTCATCAATAAATAATTCAAGGGATGAGAAATCATAGAAAAATCTTAGACTAAACATCTATAGCAACCTACTAATCCCAGAAAAGGGTGTATCTCCCCAACATTTGTCATTTTTGACCACTCTAATACTCCCCACCCGTCAAAGGATCCAATAAGACACAATCTTTGAAGATTACATGTCCAAGAAAATTAAACTCTTCTAGCGAAAACTCACACTTTGAGACCTTAGCGTACAACTTATGTGTCCTTAATAGTGCTAATGTCTATTGTAGACATTACTCTTCCTCTTCATGAGTCCTACTTTAAATCAAGATATCATTAATGAATGCCCTCATAAATTGATGAAGGTGCTACTCAAAAATATGATTCATGAGATCCATGAACACCATTAGCACTTTTGTCTATCCAAAGGATATCATAGTGAACATGTAATTGCCATATCTCCTCTTAAAATTTGTAGCGGACAAAATAAACCATGTAGTGAAACAAAAAGGTCATCTATCCAAGGCAAAAGGATAACAATTTTTCACTGTTACCTAGTTCAATAGTTAGTAATCGATGTAGTATCTCAACTCAACATGTTTCTTCCAAAAGAAATTAATTGGTGGTCCAAAAGGTGAATCACATGGTTTAATGTATCTTTTCACAGATGACTTCTCCCATTTAGTGCCCAAATCTACCATCGTCGTCAACCCCAAGTAGTACAGTGCCTTTAACAAAAGCTTTTTTTAATGGTAGAAGGTATACCATTAAACCCAACTCTCATACTAGCCACATACCAAGGAACTCACTGGGAAAATATTTAGAAACTCTGGTATTTCTAAGACATCCTTAATTAATGGTTTGCTAACATCCAGATCTAGAACAATGCATATTTCAAGTGGGTATGCTTATGTACCAACATACCTAGCACAACCATGGTCACCATTATCACCAAGGGTCTAGGCTTGCATATATAGTAAGAGACCCTAGCACCCATTAGTCCCTTTAGAATCACATGTTCCTTTGTGTAATTGATCTTATCTTGATATCTTGAGAGCATATCCATCTTAAGGAGTAATTGAAATAGATAATTTTTTTGCTCTATGAGTTCAACCAAAAGTCCAACATCTTTAAAATCTATGGCCACATCTCTATACAACCTAGGAAACAGAAGTCCATCTCCAAACAAGTGAACAATATAAGTCTTTATCTTACCAAAAGGAATCATAGACACCCTAGCTACAAAAGAACTAGAGACCAAAGAATGCAAAGTAATAGAGTAAAATAATACGCATGTAGGAAAAGAAGAAGCCATAAATGTAACCATGATGACATCATTTTGCTTATCAGGCTTTAACTAACTCATCAAATTCAGGATACATCATAGAGATGGTCCTATAGCACTGCTTGAACTTTAAGTTAGGTGAAAAGCACAAGGCCTTTAGATACGACCAATGGAGAAGTGCTACTATCTCCACTATCTATCAGTTGAGCCCTTAGAACTTATTGCATCTGACCCATAATACCCTAGGAACGTGCCTATCCTTACAAGTGACTAGGGCCAATGAGATGACACTCTAATTAATGGTATCCCATACAAGTACAACCATGGTACTAAACTAGCTATCCAACACAATCCATTCTTTAGTGATTATTACCACATCAATAACATATAAAGCGCCTCCCTGCAACTTGATTCAACTACCCCCTAGCAAGATACAAATCCCACCTAGTGATTACTTGTGGTAATGAAACCACATCTCTTGAACTTAGCATTGACCACCCTCAAATTAGCATTTGGCCCCAAACTAGGCATTTTGGGCTATCGCAATAGATGATGCCTCCATGGAATAGTCATACATGGCCTGCAAATTATGAGCACAAGTCCCCATAAACATCTTTTGAAGTTATATACTCAATTCCAACTAAAAATTTTGAGCCTTCATTATCTCATCAACATCGACCTCTAAAGAAAAATGGTCTAGGTCTAAGTAGTATTTGTAGTACTCCTCAACCATAAGCATACCCTAGCATAAAGCCATGAATTCAACATTATTTGCCCTTCGAAGGTGATTAGGGTAGAAATGTAATGGAATGATCTCCATAGCAACCTCCCACTAATCTGTAGCTTCTACCCTTACCTACTTACCTCTCCTCGCTAGTTACATCACCCCACAAATGGAACAATCTAATGTCCACTCTTTTACCCACTGGACAACCACAAGCCACAAAAACCATCTCGGTGTCCCTGAGCAGGCATTCTAAAACATTTCTGTCTTCCTAACCCTCATATATTAGTGGGGTGATGACCAACCCTATGAAGCTAATATTTTGTTAGGGGCATTGGAAAAAGATGTAGCAATAGTCATTCTACATGCTTCTCACATTAACTCTATCACTCTATAAATGCCCCAACATTCTCCAAGAAGCAATCAAGTTGCCAATTTGCTACCATTGAAAAATAAAAATGCTAAACCAAGTTTCAAAAGGTTCATTTAATAGTTATAAAGTTAAATCACATAGAGGTAGCGCATTCCACATAAGGATAGAAATTAGTTCAATTTAGAAAATTAAAGGCCAACTTCTAGGGAAAACCAATGCTCAAACAAAGGCTAATCTAAATTATACAAGCTTAGATAAGGCTAAAGAAATTCATTTTTGAAATAGAACATCAGGCTTCGATACCACATTATCACAACCCCAAATTTTGAACAATAAATTTTCATTTTGAAGATGGTATAGAAGAAAATGGAATATAGAATTGGAGAATGTTATCACAACATCAATAATGAGAGAGGTATGATCATCAACTAGCTAATTCCTGAAGCAAGGCAAAAAGGAACAAAAAACAAAAGAAGGCATGATCCATTAATAATACAATAATAATAATGTTAGCAAAGATGAAACTAATAATATATATTGAAAAGATTAAAAAAATCCAAATACATGAACAAAAGTTAAGAGTTTAAATAATCAAAATGAACCAAAACCATCCCAATGCAGTGGGTGAAACACATTAGGGTAGGTTAGCCTAATGCTTAACTAGATGTGAATGTAACTCTTGATCCTAAGGTAATTGCCAACCAATGGTCCCCATTATCATCCTCAATATATTTTAGATGAGAATCATAGGCCTAGAAATCAACTTATGCTCACCAGACAAGAAGCTAGATCATTACAATGACCACACAAATGTAGTATCAGTAAAAAAAACAAACTTCCTAAATCATGGTAAGGGCTCATGCTGCACATTCAGATCACATAGTAGCTTAGTGATAACCATAAAAAAAATTGAATAACATGCAGAAAAGCATCCATAGAAATTATGGAAAAATAATAATAAGTGTGAAATTTATTATAGAAATTATGGAATGAGAGCTAATATAGTTAGTATCTCACCATGCAAATTTAGATCAAGATTAATGAAATTTATATTGGTAGATTCTTACTTTCGGTATGTGAAAACGCTCACTCTTAAGTGTATAGGGTATGATGTGTTTACTCTCAAATCTTCTCCAAATGATAATGATCGCCCATATGCTTGTCATTATTCTCAATTCGCCACCACTGAAAAGAACTAAAGTATATAAGAATCAAAAGGTCTTGAAATTTGGCTATCATGGGGCTAGGGTTCTAAGGTGGGATAGAATTTTGGTATTGTAGCTAGACTCTACCAACTAAAGAAGCAATTTCTTTATTTCAATTAAATCACAATCCCTCCTCTTCTCCTTTACTTCACTTCCCCTTTTTTTCTTTTTTTCTTTTTATAATTTCAAACCCTTCCATTCAACCAAATAACATCAAAAGACATGAAATTTTATTCTCTTCTTCTTTTCGTTTTTTTTTCTTTCATTTTTTTTTTGAGAAGAAAAATGCTTAGCTACTTCCTCCATTTTTTTATGATATCCACACCCCCATACTTAGATTTCACCTTTAAAAAAATTCTCCTTGAAAATATTTTTGCTCCACTAGTCGTAGAGTAAGGAAGGAAAATACATATGGAGATTAGTTGTTAATAAAGATTATATCAATAGAATAGGTCTTTTGGCTCAAAGGGGTTATGCAATGGATAACAATTTTCAAGGTGGGCTATTTGGTCTTGTAGTTAACAAAGAAAGAAGAGTGCCTTTATCATTTTCAAATATCCTAAAGTTCTATGCAATTTTGAAGAGAACTAATGGCAAATTCTAGTTTCACATATCATTGGAAAACACACACAAAAGAGAAATATATTTTGGATAATCAATGTATCTTAAGGTTAGGCTCAAGCGCTCACAATGTTATATCTACCAATTTTGAATTTCATTTCATCTCATTCATAATTAATGCATGGATTGATTCCTAACCATTCTAACTTTCCTTCCTTCATCACTATCACAATCTTAATTTCTGTTTATAAGGTTTAGGAAGATGGTGATCAAATCAGTTATTATGATTTAAAAATAGCCTTTGTAAAACGATTTAGTCCCATTACTTTGATTACCCAATGAATTAATAAATCAAATCTAACACTTCTTGTCTAGACACGAACAAAACAAACAACCACAAGATCATATAATTAGAAAACAAGATACATGTATGCAAACACATTACTATATATATTAAAACAACATCAAAAATAGAAATAAAGATTATAATTGCCATTCCCCGACAACGGCGCCAAAATTTGATGCATTGTCGTATGCACAACAAATTTAATAAATAAATCCTAATTCCCAAATATGTAGTATATGGCAAGAAGGAGTCGAACCCACAAGGAATGGTATATAATCAATAATTCCATAATCGATGTTAAAACCCCGATTATGCAATAACATACAATTCTATCATCAATATCTAAACTATGGATAAATAATAAAACATTGTACTCACTAATTAATGAATAAGGATAGCCAGGTATTGATTATGGAATTAGGATATCAAATAAGGATAGCCAGGTTCTTTCTCTCAATTCTAATAAATTGAATAAGCTCTCAATTTATCCCTAACCAATTAATAACCTAGGTTAAGAACGCTAGATTCAATTAATGGTAGCATTATGAATGGAAATCAGTCAACTATGGCCATAATCACATAAGCTCGGATCATGCAATCATACGAATTAATGGATAAGATTAATAATTAATCTTTTGCTACTCTGGAAACGTTAATTAACAATTACGTATTAATTCTGTTATCCTAGCGTAGATTAAGATCTAAACTAGATAGGTGATCAGTCTAATTAGTTTAAATTCTTAATCTATGATGCGAGATCATTCAATTCCATCCATCAATTCAATTAAATTTCATTTAGAGTCATGAATTCAAATTATGTTATCATATCCAAAACCCTAATTCCGTCATCAAATCCTCCTACCTTATACTATCTACATAATTGCAATAACGCACAATTAAATGCAAAAATATATAATTAACAACAATGCTTACAAATAAATTAACAATGAAACACCAAACATAAGAAAAATAATAATGCAACAAAGAGAATTTATTTGCATTCAATCAAAAATCAAAACTTGCAATTAAAAGAGGAATGGAGAAGAACTTATCAAATTGAATTGCAGAGTGTTGATTGTTCAATTGAATACAATGGAGAGAAAGAGAATTGGAATTACAAATTACATGTAGTATCTAGAGAGTATAGAGAGAAAGAGAAAATCCTATTCTCGAACTCCCCCGAACCACCCTTTCGAATGTTCAAACTTTAGAAATATATCGGGGAAACGTTGCACGAACACTTACAGAATTTGAGAAAAACACGGTCTATATTAGAAAACACGGGACCCCCGTGTTTTTCCTTGAACTCTCGGCCAAATGCTGAATTTTAAATGCTCAAATTTTGTGTGCTGATAGAAAAACGCGGGCCGTGTTTCATAAACACGGGGGGGCGTGTTTCTTGTTCCTTCATTATTTCTTCATAAAATTTCAACAAAATCTTCCCTTTGATATATATTCTTCATTTCTAGTATTTTCTTCCATTGATTCCATATCTATTGATGTGTTCTTTGTTGCCTTTTCTCTTTCCATCGATTTCTCCTTTGAATTTCTTCATTTTTATCTTTTCCTGCAAAATCTATCCAAAAGAGAAAAACTCAAGAAAAGATTAAATGTTATAAAAATAATGAGGAATAAATGACATTTTTACTTAGCAAAATAGCATATAAATCTCATATATCAGCCATGCATTAGATTCATAATTAGGAAACCATATTATGAATATTTATTTGGCAACTACATACTTTCAAGTTTTCAAGATAATCCGTTAGACTACAAAAATTTCTCTACCATAAACATAACTCATCGTGGCATACTTGCATAATGAGATACCATACACACCACTTAGGAATATCATGCATTGAAGGGAATTTTCTCCATGGATCACACTCAACATACATCAATTACACATGTCCTAAGGCCTAAACAAAGTTTAGATACTACACATGTGTAAGCAATGGATAAAAGCAAGTCTCGACAGCTTGTATTAGGATACTTTACCCACTCGAGTTACATATTGACATTATGTTAGCCTACCACCATATTATCTTACCCCTCAAAGATATACACATACCCCCTACCAGCCACAATCTAGTATAGAAGAATGTAGGTAATAAGTGAAGAGATAAAACACATTGTGACACACCCACTAACTCTAGGTTAGCTTCCCCAAGAGTTAGAGAAAAAGTCTCCAATGAAATATTAATTCATTTTTATTAATTACTATGTGATATCACAAATCATAATAAATTCTATAAACAACCAATTTGGTGTTTCCATGTGATAACTCACAAAATAATGCAACACAAGGCATATAAGCCACTACTTGGGTGTTTATAAGTCATACCAAACATATCCTTAGAAAGCCCACAATAGTATTCATTTTGAACCATATAAAAAATAGGTTAAGCATGGATGAAGTCATAATTAATATATTATAAATACATGGAAAAGTTTATATAGAAGTATAAGGGAACGAACATCAAATAACAAGAAAACATGGTAAATTTAGGCAAATTAGTCGATTGGTCCTAACAACCAACACACTAGTACAGTTGCATTAGACTTGAGAAAAAAAACACATACAAAAATAAGTTGGCAAGTCGGTCTAACTAATCCCCTATTCATAGAAACCATTTGAAGGATTTAGCTAAATTGGTTGGTAGGCTTAATCAGACGGCAAACCACTTAGGTCACAAATCTACAAGTTAATAGGTTAGGAAAAGTGATTAACTATTCATAAGCACTAGCTAATTGGTTTATCAAAGCAATCGAATATTCATGCCATAAACCAATCATAGCTACCAACAAGTGAAACTATTCACCTAATAAGTTGATAAGTTATAGGAAACCCATCAACCATTTTGAACTAAACATTGTCCACATGCACAAACTATAAATGAATAAAAATGCCAATACTTTATAAATTATCCTATCGTGTTTCTATTCTGTAGAAAATATAAAAAGACATAGTCCACTTACAAACTCACATAAATTAATATAGGAATTAAAATTCAACATGATCATGATATAATATATCCAAACTCATGTATAATATGAAAATTACTCAAATATGTTGTAAAACATCATAAATAAAAATATGGTGACATGCTCCAATAAAAGAAATTAGTAGAATACATAAAAATCATAGAATATACAAATATTGAAAACAATAATGATCAAAATAACTCCTTAGGAACATAAGAGATAAGGATTTATTACCTCAAACCAAATCAAGTAGTACAAAAATACTCCTAACATGATGATCTAGTGATGTAGCAGCATCTGCATCTCAGTATTCTCTTGTTGGAGGGAAAGTGTTAGCAATTTCAGAGGTAGTACCAATTGCTCTTGGTGAACAGCTTGATGATAACTCTAATAACATTTCATTAAGTGATACTTGCAGGTATTTAATATTTCTACATGAAGAGGAGTTCACTGTTGACATATAATGTGTATGATAATGAAAATGCAAGGAATACAAAGTTTAATGAAAGATAATTCTACAAGACATGAAACCATGTTATTTTATTATTTTATATGTTATGAGCACTAATTTTATGTAGCTTTGATATTTTATATAAACTTTATAATATCATGCCATTGTAATTGTAACTCATTATATATACTATATGGATATGTGTTGATTTAACTCTTAGATGATTAGGCCAGTTGATTTAGGCTTAATTAGGGAGTGATAGGCTGGGCCTAATTATCATTTGTGTAAATATATATGGCTTGTACATTCAATGGGGGAGAAGAACCCATTTAATCAAACACTTAATGAATACGAGAGAACAAGAGCTAAAACTATTATTCTATCTTTCTTCCTATTTTTCTACTTAAGTAAGGAGTGAAATTTAAGAGCCATTATCTAGAGAAGATAAATGTTTCTATTTATAAATTAATTTTATCTTGGGTTACTTCAAAATTTATAACTAAAGAGAACATTTGAATCATATAACATCAAGTTTTATTTCTTCTTTAATCAACTTTGCTCTTCACCAAACCACACTTAAAAGCCCTGTATTTGTGAAAGATAATCATATATTATATTTCACATAAAATTTTGCTGCTAAAGCATAGGTTTGGTTTAAAAAAAGAGAAGAAGATGACTTGGAGAAGAAAAACCAACAGATTTAACTTGAAAAAAGAGGTTATTGATGGTCCTTGTTTTGATTCTTTGAATCTTGATTGCTTTTTTCAATCTACTTTTAACACAATCCAAACTCTGTCAATAAATTTGGTAGTAACAAATACCCAACTTCAACAACATCCTACAATGTATAATCAATAGCAAATGATGGAGTCTTCCTTTTTTAGCAAGATTCCATGCAAAATTTGCAAGGACAAAAAGAGTTCTTTAGAGATCGAATGGATAGTGCAGCCGAGTCCATCAATACAACAAGAGAATGGTATTCAAACTCACAAGTAGAATATGAAGAAGAGTCACAACGTAGTGGAAGTAGTAAAAGGAATAATGATCATAAACCAAGGCACTATCATAAATAAGATAAAATTATCATAAATAAGAATTAATGGATTATCATGATGAGAAAAGGTGTAAATTAGTTATTCTGATGTTTAAGAAGATTGCTTGGATATGGTATGGTAACATGAAAAGAACTAGAGAAAGATAAGGCAAATCTAAAATCAAATTTTTGGATAAACTTAACAAACATTTGTGGAAGAAATATATAACTAAAAGGTATGAGCATAATAATTTCATTAGATTGACTACACTTAGACAAGGACTTTTATGTGTTGAAAAATATGATTTGGAATATGAGAGGCTAGCACTTATATATGGTATCCATGAACAGGAAAAAAAACATGTGAAGATTTCTAGTTGGCCTTTATATAATGATTCAAGAATAAGTTGAAAATTGTCTATGTGATTATCATGATGATATGATTAATCTCTCTTTAAATTTTGAAAATCAAATCATATCTACTCAGCCTCATGCCAAAAAAAATTAATTCTTTTACAAAGTACTACTTAAGTACTCAAGCTACAATGTATGGGGGAGTACCTTAAGCTCTACAAATGTTGAGACAATACAAGGGATTAATTGAGAGGATAAGGGTAAGGAAAAAGCTTATAAAATCTCTAAAAATAATGTTTTAAGTGCTAAGGATTTAGACACAAGGCTAGATAATGTCCCCATAAAAAAATTATTATCTATATAAGAGATTGATGCTATGGAGACTTATGATGAAGATCTTGAGCTTCAGTTAAAGAAATAAATTTTAATTGAGTCTAAGGATTAAAGAAATTGTTTTAGTTTGCTCCAAAGAGTACTTCAAGTGAAAGAGAATAAGAAACATAATCAACAAGTGAAGATATTAAAGACTAAAGGAAAATGGGAGATATAGTTTATTGGGTTATCATCGTTAATGGATTGTGTACGATTGTGGCTAATGGGAGGATGCGGAAGTAATTCGGTTTAGAGACAATATCACACCAAAATTCTTATTCTTTTCAATAGCTTAAAAAGTATAAAAGAGTGAAGCTAACTAAACAAACCCTAATATCATTTAGAATTGGTAATTTTCATGATGATGTGTTATATGATGTTTTACCTTCTATGTGTGATAATGATAATATAGTAGAAAAAAGAAAAATATTATTTTTGCATAAAGAGGTTATGATAGAATGTATTGAGGAATAAGGTATTTGCAATGCTATGATTATCAAGAAATCCCAACAAGGGGAGAAAAATGAGAATAATCCTCAATTACATTAGATTTTTTATGAATATAAAGATGTTTTTCCTAATGACTTACCAAATGGATAAATGCATAGAAGAGGGATAGAACATGCTATAGATTTAAATCTTGGTATTTATTTTCCTAATTATATTGATTATTGATGTAATTTGGATGAATCTAAGGAGTAAGAGAGATAAATACAATATCTCATAGAAAAAAGGGTCATTGAATGTTTTAGTGAAAAAATTCATCTTGTTAAAATGAATTATTCAACATATAACTAGGAATTCTATGAAATCATATGAAACTTGGAGACATGGAGTCAATATTTGAGACCTAAACCATTTGTTTTGCATTTGAATCATGGGAGTCTAAAATATTTTTATGAAAAGAAATAAAATTAGTCATAGGCTTGTAAAATGGGGTAGTTTCATATAATACTTCATCTTTTCTGTCAAACATTTAGATAGTAGAGAAAATGACATCACATATGCATTATCTTAAACATCTATGATACTTAGTATATTGGTTACTAAATTATTAGGTTTTGAAATGTTTAAATAATCATATATGAAAGATGAAGATTTCTCTAAATATTATAACCAATATAAGAAAAATCATAGTTATGGTAATTAGGTGGTTTAGGATGACTTTCTTTTCAAGCTTAATAAGTTGTGTGTACATTGTTCTAATATATTTGATTTAATTACTAAGGAAGTACATAAGGGAGATATAGCTATTCATTTTGTGTTCATAAAACCATGGAATTATTACAAAAAAAAAATTCTACTAACCAAGAATGATAAAACTTCTACTGGCCACAAATAAAAATTTATACATGTCAAAAGAGTGAGGGTTTCTTCTTTAAGGATTTGTATACTTCTTTACCTATTCCTATTCAACCATAGGATAGTGTTAATATGTAATTTATCTTTGTTTACTAAGGAAACAAAGAGGAAATAATTCTATTATGGTGTTGGAAGATAGATTTTCGCAAATGAAATATTTCATTCCTATTAATAAAATATACAATGCAACTTATATGGTGTATTTATATTTCAAGAAAACAGTAAGCTTACATGGTATTCCTAATAACATAGTGTCGGATACAAATGTGAAATTTTTAAGTTACTTTTGGAAGTCACTTTGATATATGTTTTGTACTAAGTTGTTGTTTAGTATATCTTATCATCCACAAATAGATGGTCAAACTGAAGTGACTAATAGAACCATGGGAACTTTACTACAAGGATTAGTTAATAAAACTACAAAGGTTGGTATGTAAAACACTCACATGTTGAATTTACATATAATAGGAGTCCTTTTAGTACAACTCAATCAAGTCCATTTGAGGTTGTCTATGGAGTTATTCTTTATTTACCTACTGATATATTTTCTTTAATCAAATATGATATTAAAAATTATAATGCTAAAGAAAAAGTTGAATTCTTTAAAAAACTTCATGAACAAATAAAGAACAATATTTACAAATCTAATACAAGGGCAGAATGATGCACTAGAATCTCCATCTTATTCTTCTTATGTCTAAGGGAAAGAGTTAGAATATGTTATGATAGTACCAACTTTTCTTGAATATTTTTAACTCCTTAATGATAACCCTAATAAAGTTTCATTAAATGATTCTTGTAGGTACTATAAGTTTGAAAGAAGAGGAGCTAACCAATGATAAAAATTGTTCAAGATAAAGGGTTCCAGCATTGCATGGAAGATAAAGCTATAAAACATGAAGCTTAATTATATGATTACTTCATGTATTATCATGATTAGGTTTTATGTAGCTTTGATATTTTATATGAACTTTGTAATATATTATCATTATAAATGTAACTCATTATATTTATCATATAGACATGTGTTAGTTTAACATGTATATAATTAGGCTATTTGATTTTGGATTAATTAAGGAGAGATGGGATCGGTTTCATTATCATATGTTAATATGGATATGTCTTATACATTTGGGGGTGGAGAAGAACCCATTTAGCTAAACACTTAATGAATAAAAAAGGACATGAGTCAAAAGTCTTAGTCCATAATGCTTCCTATTTTTCTATTTTAGTGAGGAGTGAACTTTAGTATCAATTCAAAAGAGAAATTACATTTTTATCTTTATATATTATTTTGATCTTGGAGTATATCAAAATTTACCATTAAAGAGAACATTTGAATCATCCACTTCAAGAATTCTTTCTTCTTTCGTCAACTTTGTTTTTCATAAAACCCAACTCAATGGTCCTATATTTGTGAAAGATAATCATCTATTATCTCATATATTGAATTTTGGTATCAAAATAGTTACACTTTATCACTTCTATTCCTTTTGCCTCATACATATTCCAGAGACTCTATCTCTTCTTCTTGGAAGATGGTGCTAAAAATCCTAGTTATTGACCCTCTTTTGGGAAGATCAAGAGCCTTCACTAAAGTTTCTTAAGGAGAAGGTTGGTAAACTTAAATGTAATAAGGGTGGCCCATAAGATGGGGTAATTTTCCGAGGGTGTGAGTAAGAGGAGACAGCATGTCCAAGACCATTTCTTGAGTAGATGTCTAGAGATCAGCATTAGCAACTTAAAGTT
Source organism: Tamarix chinensis (assembly GCA_030549775.1). Taxonomy (NCBI): domain Eukaryota; kingdom Viridiplantae; phylum Streptophyta; class Magnoliopsida; order Caryophyllales; family Tamaricaceae; genus Tamarix; species Tamarix chinensis. Next base: position 69,626,798 of record CM060181.1, read on the forward strand.
CAGTGATAGTTACTCGATGTTCATCCCTAGGAAGGTCACTAGTGCTAGGATCAAGTTTATTGGAAGATTAAGTGAGAGATATAATGTTTTGCTAAAGATCCCCACAAATGATACATGTTTTTGTATGTGTTATGTGAAATGAGGGGTTCTTAGGAAATGGGAATAATAGTTAGCAATATATGAGAATGCATAGGGGGGAATGGAGATGAGAGATGAGATAGGAAGAATAAGAAAGATGTGTTATGATTTGTCATATTTAAAATACATATAATACCCCTTATATATATGAGTAAATTGACAGAGGAGGAGAAGGGAAAAATATTGTATAGTCAGGGGCGGTAAGTTAACATGTTCTATATAAATAGTCAACCTAATGAGGGGGTTGTATGGATTAATAGTCTGGGGCTAGTCTTAGACTAAGGCAAGCATACTTAGAAGTTTTTTGGGTCAATTATCATCCTTTGGGCTAACATTCAATTGTATGATAGATTGTTGAAGAAAAAACCGATATCAAGATGGTTTATTGATATTTATGTAACAATTTATATGAGGCAAAATGTTTCTAAATTTGGATCAAGTTTGGAATTATATATAGGTATCGGTTAAGTTCAAGTCATGTCATTTTGTGCTGGGTAAGTTCAAGATGGGTTTTTATGGCTGTTTTCTCCAAATATGGGTTGGGTTTATGTCAAATTATTTTTGGATATGGTTACTTTAATTTAGGTTATTCTGATAAGGGGTTATCATCGAGTTAGCTAAATTAAGGTAAATTTTGACATTGTGAATGTTGTTTTAGGTTTTCGTATTGAGATTGAATTTAAATTTTTGGATATAAATTAACTTATGGATTTGATTAGTTTTGTTTGTTCTAACATTATATACTCACTAGATATTAAATAAATTTTTAGATAACTAAATAAATTGATATTATATTATGTAATCCCCACAAAGTATATATAATATAATATTGACATATACATATAGATAATAAAATATCCCAACAAATTTTACTAGTAAATAGGTACGTTCATGTCTAACCCCAAGAGGATCCAAGTGGAATCAAACCACCATCTTTCCAAACCCATACAAATTAGGTGCTCTGCCTATTCGAGCTTTTAAATCCAACTATACATAATACTATCTAACTCTAAAATGCATCGATTTACATATATATATTCGGTTAAGAGGAGGGAATTTAAACAAAATTATCAACCATTCATCTCATATTTGATAAAATTTAATACTAATCTGACCCTTGTACTAACAAATTTCAAAACAAATATACCAATGTAGTACACACATAATTTATCTACCCTTCTTATTTCAATCAAAATTGAAGTAACTAAAATTAGATAACTGAAATGCCCCGAAAATTCTAATTTTAAAAAGTTATAATTAATTAAGATTTTATTAGGAAAATAAATTAAATTAATTATTTTTATTAAAATAGAAAGTAAATTAATTAGGACAAATCAAGAAGAAATTTATAAGTATTTTAATTAGGAGAAATTTGGGTATTTTAGCTAATTAAAGATTTTATTTTGAAAAATAATTAAATAATTTTATTTTGGAAATTAATTAAAAAAATTATTTGATTTAAAATAAGAAGGATAAAGTAAGTCCCAATTAATAGGAATTTTATAAATAATGTAATTGAAGAAAATTAGGTTATTTTGCTAATTAAAATGGAATTTATAAAAAAAAAACTTTTAAAAACCCTAAATTAGCCTAAAAAGAGATTTAAATATTATTATTTTACAATATCCCAAATATCCTAATTAATTTAATTGGCCCTAACCCACCTATTTTATTTTTCCTTTTTTCCTTTTTCCTTTTCTTTCTTCCTTTGTTCTTTCTTTTTGTTTCTTTTTCTTTCTTTTCTTTTCTTTTCTTCCTTACCCTCCCCCGACCTAGGCCAGCCCAACGGCCTAGACCCCTCTCCCTTTTCTTTCCTTCTCCCGCAGCCCAAGACCCATTCCGCTTCTTTTCTTTCTTCCTTCTATGGCCTAAAATGACGCGCTGCATTTTTCTTCTTTTTCTATCAAAACGTAGCGTTTTGTTTTAAAAAAATTTAACCCGTTTCGTCGGCCAATTCTCCCCTCCTTTTTCCTTTCCTACTTTTTTCCCCCCGACCACCAGTCTATCCCTTTCTTTCTTCTTCTTCCTTCCTCCTCCACTGTCGACATCGACCTGCAACCCCCTATAAAAGCCCCTGGTTTTTCGCCGCCAGCCATGCCCTTTAATCGGCCGTTACTCCTCTTTCTCTTCCCTCTGACTCACAGACTACCTTGACTCACCCCATATCCCTTTCTTTTCACCCGCGATTCTTGTTTTTAGCCAATCACCCTTACCCCGAAATTTACTTCCACTGGCCAACCATCACCGCGGGCAATCGGAACCCTACCTGCATTACCCCCTAGCCGACCCACAGAACCCTACCCTCTCTTCTAAACTCTATAAATACCCCCACATTTATCCCTGTTCTAGTTTTTGATTTCAACCCAGAAAATTTTACACCTTGTGCCACCTCCCCTTCATACACCATTTCCACCACCTCCGGCTAACTACGTCGCCTGCTCTGCCTACCTAAGTCTTCCCTACACCACCCTCAAAATAACTATGCCTCCCTTTTCCCTCGATTCTTCCTGCACATGCCAACACGACTAGACAAAGTCCCTGATGTGGTTTTATCAAAGTAAACAGAAGGTTGGATGGAAGATTGTGTGAGAAACTATCACCCACGAATTAATGCAAAAGAAACAAAGTAATTTGGTGGAGTATAGGTGAAGAAATTGAGTAATCAAGTAGGAGAGGTTCGAAAATTTTGGATAGCCTTCAAATATGTCGAGTTTGAAGATTGATTGAGGAAGGTTGAATCCCAGATTTTTCTTTCTCAATGTGGACCCAAAAGGGAGGATAGAATTTAGTTGAATTTGCTCAAAGTTTGATCAAAAATTCTTATTCATTATGTATACATTTCATGCGCACAGAGGCTTTATATAGGGGAGGAGATAGTCAGTGGTTAGCTAGCCTAAACCAGCCGATTACTCCCTCTTAATCCAGCCCATTTATCATGGTTGAATTAAGCCCATATTAACCTTAATCCAAAGCATAATATCATTGGTTAAATGATACTAAGGATTAATATTACAAAGCTATACAATTGACTAAGATACACACATGAAATTATATCAATACCCTAACTTACATAAAATACACTTAGGGTTAGGGTTTAAAACAAGTTAATACAAATAATGAATATCATTACTATATCTTCTTGTTGTAATGTAACATCCCATATATGCCATAGTCTTTGTAATCCCCCAAAAATTTTGAAAACCTATATTTTAATAAATAACTTTTATTTAAAATAATAGTTACTTTTAAAATTATTTATTTTAATTATTTATGGATTTTAGAGTACGTAAATTCGGGTAAGAGTATTTAATAAATTTAAAATAAATATTTTGCTATTTACCATATTATTTTATTTAAATAATTTTTCAAACTAATATTTTACTAACCTTATCCGTTTTTAAATTAATATATTAGATTATAACAAATTAAATTATTAAATTAAATAATTTATCAAGAATATTACATTTATGATTTTATAAATTAAAATATTTTATTTTCCTATTTTCTCATTTCCCTTTTTTCCCCTTTTCCATTTTTCCTCTTTCTTTCCTTCTTTTCCCTTTTTCTTCCTCGGGCCGCCGCACCCGGCCCTTTCCCCCCCCTCGCACAGTGGGCCTCGGCCCACCGCCCCCTCTCTTCATTCCTCCCTCTCTCGCGCACACTCAACCCGACTGGCTCCCTTTCTTTTTCCCTTGGACCGGTCGACTTGCCTTCCTTCCTCTCCCCCGACCGGCCGCCACAGCCTCCCTTTCTCCTTTCTTCTTCTCCCCAGGCATCGACAGCAGCCCGACCACCTGCAGCCGCCGCCCGACCACCTGCGACTGCCGCCGCCTGCCGCCGCACCTGCCCCCTGCTACTCCCTCTCCCCAACCTGTCCTCTTCTCCCCTATTTCGAGCCAAGCTACCCCTTCACCCTATCCACGTCTGCAACTCCCTCCTCCCTTTCGCCACCCTCTCCCTGTCGCCCTACCACCTCCCTGCCACCCTATGCACTGCCATCTGCCCCCTTATCCTTCCTCTTCTTTTTCTTCTCCCATTCATCAATTTTCCTGCCCCATTTTCGAGCCATCTTCGTTCCCTCGAGCTCCCTCCTCTCTCCTTCCTTCTTTTCATTTTTTCTGTTTTCTCTCCGCCCCACCGCCGTCCGCCGCTCCGACCGCCACACCCAACCCTTGCACTGACTCCTGCCACCACCCCTACTGCCCTGCACCCCCACGCCGCCCCCTTGAGCCCTACACTTCCTCTCTTCTCCAACCCTTCTTTCTTTTCTCCCCATTGTTCCCCTTATCGCCAGCCATCTTCGCCGCCTTGCCGCCGCCGTCTCCGCCGCCTTCTGCCACCGAGAAACCATCCTTAGCCACCACCAACACCCCCTCTTCACTCCTGCACCATTCCCTTGCCTTGAAACCTCCCCCAACTACCCTCTTTTCTAGCCCAAAGACCTCAACCCGAAAATGGCTCATTTTTCTTCCTTCACCCCTCTTCGAGCCTTTTCCCCTCTCATTTATGCATGACACTCACGCTGCTCATGCAACATGAGCTTTCCCCTTGTGTTGGAATTTGTTTGGAAAATTTTTGAGGTATATTGATAATTAATTAAAGTGTTTTATTAAATAAATTTCTTTTATAAAGTCTTATCCTTTTTATTTCCTTATTTCTAACATAATTATGATGGATATTATTTTTAGGTGTTGAGTTGCTAATTGTACTTGGTAAGATTTGATATTTTGCGGGATTAAGGTAATCGTTAAACCTCCCTTAAATACATGGAAACGTATGCTAGCACATTAGGAATTTTATTATGATTTTATGTATGTAATTTTGTGAGCCAAGCATGATATATAAATGGTTGTTATAGTTATTGAAAGAAAAAGGGAAATGCATGATAGCTTGTGCCATGTGTAGGTATGATAATTAAGGAAGGAGTTGATTATTGATGGAAATACTAAATGCTTGCCTATGATGTATTATGTTGCTAATGTATGTGTAATATTATTGTCTAAGGATATTTTAGTGATATAAAGTATGTGATCTAATATATGTAGTTGAGTATCGTGTTGAACGATGACAAGTTTGGGGAGTTAAATGATAAGAATGGAGTGCAAATAGTGGTATTTTATGTAGTGGTGGTAAATTTGTAAAAATGGTGCAACAAAGGGTTAAGTGGAAATTTTATAAGTGAAAAGGGTATTTCGGTAATTTTATAAGTAAAAGGGTATTTTGGTAATTTAAAAATAAAGGAGCTAAATGATAATTTATAAGTAAAGGATAAAATTGTAATTTGTGAGAAAGAAGGGTATTATGGTAATTTTTGAGATAAAAGAATAATATGAAAATTTTATGATTAAATGGCCAAATGATAATTTTATAAGTAAAGGGGTATTATGGTAAATTTTGGAGAAAAGGGTAAAGCGGTAATTTTGGAGTCAAAGGGCAATATAGTAATTTTATAAGTAAGTGGTAAGAATGGTAATTTTGGAAGTAGGGGTAAAATAGTAATTTTGGATGAAGGAGGGCATTATGGTAATTTTTCAAGTAAAAGGGCAATATGGCAATGTTGAAAGTAAAGGGGGCAAAATAGTAATTTCATAAGTGGTAATATGGTAATTTTATAAGTGAATGGCGAAATGGTAATTTATAAGTAAGGGGTAATATGGTAATTTTGGAAAATAAGGGCAAAATGGTAATTTTGTTAAGGAAAGATAAAACTGATAATTTTGGGATGTAAAAGGGTAAGATAGTAATTCGAAAAGAAAAAGGGGTGTTATGGTAATTCTACCAGAAAAAGGGGTATGGTGGTAATTTGTATGAATAAAAGGATATTATGGTAATTTGAAAGTAAGGGGTAGAAGAGTAATCTTGTGAATTAAAGGATATTATGGTAAACCCGGTAATATGGGGTAACTTGGTAATTATGATAACGACAAAAGATAATTTAGTAATTAAATTATGATTGTAGAAGGGCAATTGGATAAGTATGATACTAGAGAAAGGTAATTTGGTAAATTAACTAATTAAAGGGCATTATGGTAATTTTAATAAAGGAGAAGGGTAATATAGTAATTATAAATATGAAGAAGGGTAAATTAATATTGGTAATTATGAAGAAGGGTGATTTGGAATTCATGATAGTTAAAAAGGGTAAATGGGAATTAAAATAATTGAGAGGGCAATTTCGTAATTATAACAAAGGAGAAGGGCGATTTGGTAATATAACCAACCAAATGGGTAATTTGCACCTAACATGTCCTTGAGATTGTGGAACATTATAATATGATTCAAGTAATGCTGATTAGCCAAGTAGGAGTATTAGTATGGCCTTAATGGTTTCTCTGTAATATCCTCGATAATCTTCTTAATAAGAAACTATTAATGATATCAGAACGATTGAAAGTAAATAAGTATCGGATTGTTGTGCCTTTCGTGATCACTTTAATTAAGACACTACTACTTAAAGTGAAAGACCGGAATGGTGATTCCTTAGGGGTTGCTACCCTAAGGACGTGGTTTAGTCCACGATTATTCTGGTATTTGCTGGTGTGCCTTTGTGCCCCAGCCAGGCCCTATATCTTACTCTTTCTAGCTCTACGGACCTAGTTAGGGGGTATGCATACTTATGGATTAGGTGTCCTTGTCGATAGGGTACTGAGTTAGCTTTATGCACCAGTACGACCAGGGTACATTTGCGTCCTTGGGTTCGTGGTTGAAGGGTACTGAGTAGCTGATATGCACCGGTACGACCGGTGTACCTTTGTGTCCCGGGTTATTGATCTCCCATTCGAGGCAAATAAATATGATTGATGTACTGATTAAAGAAAGGAAAGATACTATTATTGAAAGTGGAATATTAATTAGCCGGGCCCAGATGATTATGATATTGAGTACTGGTCCACCGGTTATAATAGTGGCCAGGAGCGTTGTGCCCTGGATGATGATTCTTTATATATCCCGGTCCACCGGTTATAATAGTGGCCAGGAGCGTTCTGCCCTGGATGATGACTCTTTATATATCTCGGTCCACCGGTTATAATAGTGGCCAGGAGCGTTGTGCCCTGGATGATGATTTTATGTATATTCCGGTCCACCGGCAATAATAGTGGGGTTCCCGAGCTCAATAAAACCAGTATTGTATGGGAATAAAATTATGGGCAAGTACTAATCACTTATAGTGGAACAATGGCTTAAGGCCTGATTGTTTTGAGTTTGCATTATGACATGGCTTAAGACCGTAAGTACCGATTGTTCATAATGATATATTGATATGCTATGTGAATGTTAATCGTGTGAACGTTATATATGTATGTAGCTTGTTTCATGTGTTGCATTGCGGGCTTGCTTTTAAGTGGGACTTTAAAGGGTTACTCAGTACCGTAGTACTGAAGGGTTCCATTCGTGGGGCCCCTGCCTATTCAATGGGCAGTGTCCCTTGTAGGTCTTTTCAGGTGCTACTCAAGTGGGCAACGGGAAAGAGAGTAAGGTCTCATCTGGAACTACTAGGGTTTTTCTCTCTCTCTTTGAAATTTCTAGTTTTAAATGTATATGTTGATACTGTAACCACCATGGGTAGATTTCATTCTTGTAAACGTTTGGTACGCTACTCTGATTTAAGTTTGTTGAAATTCTTGCAAATTGTATTTCATTTTCCTTTAGCCTTAGCACTTAGTACTGGAACGGTATGAGTGAACCGGTCTGGTACTAAGTGTGGCGGTAATACTCCCAAAATTCACGGTTTATTAATTTGCTTCCGCTAGTTTCCTTTTAATTAACGAAATTTTTCAGTAGTGAATTTTTGGGGTATTACAAGTTGGTATCAGAGCTGGTTTCGACCACACTCTCGGTTTTAAATCTTTTTAAGCTGATACCACAATATGGTATCAGAGCGGTTGGTCCTTTGGCCACGCTCGTTTTTGAAAATAAATTTGGTTTTTGAAATTTGTATTCAATTCTTAAACATGTTTTGACTGCGCCTCCATTTTTCTTATATCTTTTTGAATTGGTACCGCAAGTTGGTATCAGGTATTTTCTGAAAACCTTCTTCGGGTTTTAAATATTCTGATTTGATTATATAAGTAAGTATCACAGTATTTCATAGAAATTTTGAAGTTTAAACGATTCTTATAAAGTTTTTCCTAATTCTCTCTTTTGTTGCAAAAAAACCGGATTAGTCCTGAGAGTTGGGTATGGGTAGATTAAGTGACCTTGGTTAGATCTCTTAGCTTGAGGAAATAGCACCTTCCCTAACAGACTTTTGCTTTACAGTTAACTCGACATGGACCTAGAGGGACGGATCGATAACCTAGAGAGGGCGTTCGAGGTGCTCATGGGATTAGCTCAATGCTCCTCGTTGCCTCAACCTCAAGCTAACTTCCCTTCAACAAGTATCGGAGAAGATTGGCTAGATAGAGTTTCACGTCATCGACCTCCGACATACGATGGAAAGGAAGATCCCGTGGTCTTAGAAAGTTGGGTATGAGATTTCGATAGGACTTTCGAGGCACTTAACTGTCCTCAGGTTTTCCTCGGAGGTTTTCCTAAGGTCAAATGATTTATTAATAACAACTCAATATTTTTCTTGAATTAATAGTGAATTTCAGATAAAATAAATCATAACATTTCTCCTATTTAATCATGTGTTCAAATGGCAACACTTATTATCATGGAAATAATACTGATTGATAACTACATCTAATATTAAAACATTAGGATTGACTTATCCAAAATGTCAAATATATTAATATTAACCACCTCAAAATAAGGCCAGACACCAATTTCAGAAAATAAGCATTATTCACTAAAGTACTATTTATGTATAGGAAAATCTATAGAAATATTTAAATTCTAAAAATTACCTATTACTAGGATTTTACTGATTCAATTCACTATTTTGACGGTCAAATCAATGATTAGGGTAAACCATTGACCCTTAATATCTAGTTAAGGTCTTTAGCTGCAAAATTATCATATGAACCCTAATATGTCATTATTTCACAAATTAAGAATCAAAGACTAAATACAAACCTAAAATAATAAAATTAAATATTGATCATCCCTAATCATGAATTAACTTGTTAGAACTTGTGAATTTGATTAATGAAATCATATTACATGTTAATGGACTAAGTTATCCCTAAACCCTAAAGACACCAAAAATGGTACATAATAATCGAACCCCTCAAACTTTACTCACTATTCATTGAATGCTATATGAACACATTAAAATTATAGAAGTTTAGGAAATTCATAACTTGCAAGTAGATGACCAAAATTCTCTTTTTCATGCTAAAACTTTATTAAGTCATAAATTTAATCATACAAACCCAAATAAAGATATTATATAGATAGATAGATAGATAGATAGATAGATAGATAGATAGATATGAAATCATACCTTATAAACTTAAAAAAAAAATACATTAGAATCATCAAAATTTTAAATATATATATCTTGTGGTTTTGGCCAGAGCCCAAAAATACCATAAAAGGCACCAAAACTTCATCAAAATTATGTAAATCCTAAACATCATCAAATCTAAATACGACCTAAAGCAAAAATGGCCTAAATAACCTTAAGATAATGCTCCCAATCTGGAAAAAAAAAAAAACAACTCCCAAATAAACCATAAAGCCAAAAACCCTAAAATAGACAATTAAAATAGACATAATTGGCAATTTCAACACCATAGCAAATTAAAGCATGCTAACACACCAATTTATACCCCACTTTTAGTATAATTTATTTTAACTATATCCTAGCTCCTAGCAAAATTTTGAATATTATTGGTATATTTTGTATAAAGTGTCCAAGAAAGAGAAAAATGGTTGATCTGGGGGAAGACTTTGTGCAAGCTTGGATCTAGGATATAGTTAAAAATAAATTTTACTAATAGTTGGTAGAAATTGGTCTGTTATCAAGCTTTCATTTTCTATGTTGTTGAAATTGCCAATTATAGCTAGTTTAGGGTTTTTCAGTTTTATGGTTGATTTGTGAATCTATTATTTTCAAATTTTGGGAGCGTGAACTTGAGGTTATTTAGGTAATTTTTCGTATCATGTTTAGGATGGTATAAAGTTGATGATTTTTTGGTACCTTTTATGGTATTTTCAACCTCTAACCAAAACCGCAAGATATTGTTGTTTTTCTTATGATTTGTATGATTCCAATGGAGTTTTTGGAGTTTTAGGTTTTTTTAGGTATGATTTCATATATTTAAAGTTTTGATTTGGGTTTGTATGATTAAAGTTATGATTTAATAAATTTTTAGAATGAAAAGGGGCATTTTGGTTCATTGACTTGCAATTTGTGAATTTCTTAAACTTTTACATGTTATAACGTGTCCATATCTTATTCAATGAATAGTTTAACTTGTATCGATATATATTAGTATTAACCACATTAAAATAAGGCCAAACAAAAATTTTAGAAAAATAAGGCTAAACCCCAAACTTTACTAATAAACTAATGTATAATATTTATCAATAACCTTGGTAGGAGGCTGAGGCAAGTATCTAAGGTAGGTTACTCCCCTACCACTAGGGTGGCGAAGAGGACAATCACTGCTACTGCTAAAGCACAAGTCGTGATGGTATGCAAGAAGGCTCCTCATACTACACACATAGATCATGTGTCATTTGATGAGGAGTATGGAGATCTCAGTAAATGATATTTCATTAACTAGTACATCTAGCCACAAAAAAAATCTATTTCATCATTGGCGTTGAACGACAATTGGATATTAACTTAACCTATTGGTTGGGGTCCACTCATTCTAGATCTTTGGACTAGTTTTAAGAGTCATATGACATAAATCATATGGAATTATGTTGAGGCAATTTATATTTTTATACATATTGGTTTCTATTTTTTTATCCTATAATTCATTACTCTAATATTTTTTTTGTTGTGAGAACCACATCCTATGCTAATGGTTCAGACAAGGATGAAAAGTTTGATGATGTTGATATGGATATTGCCTATAACTACATTGATAGCATGAGCTTGAAGCACCTACATACCACATACTTCCACCCTCGCAATGCTCTACTTATCTCCACTTTTTTTTGAGAGGTGGCACCCAAAGGCCAACAACTTTCACCTTTCATTCGGAGAGATGATGATTACCTTACATGGCATGATTTACATTATGGATCTTAATTGTCATAGGTATGAGTGTATGAGCGAGCATTTTCCTAATGATGGCGATGTGGTGGAGCTTTTGGCCGATATGTGGGATGAACCTAAGGTGTTGGTAATGTCATCTTTTGTGAAGGAAAACATGGTTACATTAGATGATATTTATTATAGTCTTACAATTGATTGTATTGAGGATAATGAGTCTTATGCTCAGCTTTATATGTGGTACTTACTATCTTGCATGCTTTTTGTAGATAAGTCTAGCAACTGTGCTCCATTATCAGTGCTCAAATTAGTAACTAATATGAGTAAGTTAGGTAATCAAGCCCTTTGAAGGCCTGACTTTAGCACATTTACATAGGCAACATGGGATAAAATCCATGAATGGGTGCAAGCAGATATGTGGTTCCATGATACATTTAGAGGTAATTATATATCGAGAATTATTAGTTTTATTATTTATATATATGCTATAATTGTGCACATGTATGGATTTATGAGTATTTATTGTGCTTTTGGCAAAGTTATTCTCGTATGCATAATCCATCATGCAATGCCGTAGTGATGAGGTGGGATACCTCTTATCAGACGCTTTCCCCCACGTCCATGGATGACCTAATTTAGTACACAAGACAACTAGATTATGTAAGGACTTAACAAGTGGGGGACATACTTTGTTAAAGGGTTTTCAATTGTAGTTATTTGTTACAATTAATATTAATAATGTTTTACATGCATTTGTAGGTTGACTTCTTTATCATTCTAATAATGAAATACCCCAAAAATCCTAATTTAGGAATTATGGTAGAATAATGATTTATTAGAGAAATTAAGAAAATAAATTATTTTATTAAATAAAGAGGAAATTAATTGAGTAAAATAAAGAGAAAATAATAAATAAATTATTTAGAAAGTTTTGGACAGTTTATTAATTAAAATGGAAGTCAAGGAAAATTTATCCAAAATATCCCAATTAATCTAAAAATGAATTTAATTATTATACTTAAAATAATTATTATTAAAATTAAATATCTAAATTAATTATATAAATAACTAAAGACCAAATACCCCAACCCAACCATTTTATCATTTTTCTTTTTTCCTTTTTCTCCTTTCTTTTCCTTTTTCTTTCTTCCTCCTTTACTTATTTTTCCTTCTTCCCCCCCCCCCCCCGGTTTGGGCCAGCCCGCGGCCCAAACTCTCCTCCTTGGCCTGTCTCGCTCAGCCTAAGCCGCGTCAGCCTCCTCCTTCGCCTGAACCGCTCGGTCGAACCACCTCCCCCTCTTTTTCTTTCTCCCCCTAGACCGACCGGTCCTCCCTCTTTTCCTTTCCCTTCTTCCCTACGCCCCGCTATAACTCGCAGCCCCCCTTCTGCACCGACCAACCACCTACGCCGCCTGCCCACCTTCTCCTTCTCTCCCTAGTCGTTCGTTTGTCCCTCCTTGACCGACCGACCTCCCTCTCACCTCGTGTGTGCCTGCTCCCGCCCCCTTTCTTCTCCCTAACCGAACGTAGACTTGCCATGGCAGAACTGTGTCGGCTTGCCACCGCCGGCCGACGTGCCTTCTACACCCGCCCTTATCTTCCTCTGTCTCCTCTCTTGGTTCTCCCCCATTTTCAGCCTATAAATACCACTAAGGAATCCAGCGTCGGACCCTTTTGGAATTGCAGCCCAGAAAACCTGCCTTACGCCACCCCTAGTTTAGACAACCGCCCTATAGCCGCCACCCATCGCCACTGCCAGATCCACCCACGGAACCCTTCCCTACATCACCCTCTACCAACCTAATCCTCCCTCCTCCCTCAGTTTACTCTTCACGAGCCACCCCGGCCGTGTAAAGTCCCTTCCCAGATCAGCTCTTCATCGAGCCTTACCGCCCTTCACACCACCGCCCTCCGCTAGTTCCGCCGCTTCCAACACCCGTTCTGCCCTCCAAAACGACTAGGGGAGCTCCCTCTACCTCCCATACCTTCATTTTCCCTTTCCACCCTCTCCTCTTCCTTTCTCCTCCCTTCACCACCATTCTCCACCTCTCTTCTCCCCCATTGCCGCCGCCACCACCTGTGCCACCACCATCCCTAGGTGGTCCTCTAAACTCCCCAACCCCTAAACCCTTTTTATACAAATATTAGTTATTTTTAGTAGTATTATTAGTATTATTCTTAATGTTATTATTATTATTATTATTATTATTATTATTATTATTACCTTTATCATTATTATTATTTAACCTAAATCCGGAATATTTATAACTATTATTATTATTATTATTATTATTATTATTATTATTATTGCTATTATTATTAATGATAACTTTGGCACCTTAGCACTTTTAGTATTATTGTAAATATTTGAATCCTTATATTACTACTACCATTTCTATTACTATTATTATTAGTATAATTTTAACATCATCATCATCATCATTATTTTTTTTATCACCTTATCACTATGGTTAATATTTCATATATCACTAATCTTACTATCACTACTATTATCATTATTAGTTACATTAAAACTATTACCGTTAATAATATAAATGTTATTATAATTACTTTAAATTGTTGTAGCTATTAAGACCTATTTTTGATTAGTAGTAGCATAATTAGCTACCTTAGGAATAATAACCCTACTTTTACTTATAAAGATAATATTATTATGTTTAGCCCTAATAGTAAGTTGTGATAAGGGTAAGGTAGGAAGAATAGTAATTTTGGTTAGAGGGAAGTTAATTCATAGTTTTCCCTCTTATAGGCGAATCAAGTCAAAACCCTGAGGAGGCGAAGGAACGTGCTCCAAGACCGGTGTTGTATTAGATAAGGATGTGGCTAAGAACAATTATGTGCCTTGTGTGCCATGTGTTATGCGCCTTGTGTGCCATGTGTTATGCCATGTCGTATACTTTATGTTTTTAATGACTAATTACTTGTAGCGCAGCTTGGAGTTAAGGTATGCTTATATGAATTTCTTATGACATGTGTATAATGATTGTTCTGTTGTATTTATGATATTTTATGACATGACTGTAACACCCCCAAATTTACTACTGAAAAATTTCATTTAATTAAAAGGGTTTAGCGGAAGCGAAAAGATAAAACCATAAACCCGAGGGCATTACCGCCACACTTAGTACCAGATCGGTTCACTCCTACCGTTCCAGTACTAAGTGCTAAGGTTAAATAAAGTTAACATTAAGCACGAATCATTAATAAAATATAAGTTATACAGAAATCAGAGTGCGATTTAGGATTACAAACCAAAGAGTATGTGACTAGAGTTTTTCAAAACATAAAGCATAGTACAAAAACACAACTAAAATATGATAATACAAGGTCCAATAAAGGAAAAAGAGTCCAGCCGAGTCACTCTCGATCCCCAAGTCAGGTTTAGGCTCAACGCTTTGCCCCACCCGATGCCTCGTAGGTGTCATAGGCATCGAAGACATCATCCCCTACCTGCACAAGCCCAGATGGGTCTTCTGCTCATGGGAATGAACAGCACCCATAAAACGGGTGATCAGTACGCTACGTATTGAGTAAAGTAACAGATGCGCTAAGGACAAACATAAAAACATACAACATAACATACATGGCACATTCACATAAGCCGCATGTAGTAATCCAGATAATGAAGGCTGGTTATGGTCCAATTAGACTTATTTTCTTTTGAATCTCTGTTAAATGTAGTCGTTTCACACCATAATCTTTATTGATCCATGCGAGCATGGGAACCCCACTATTATAGCCGGTGGATCGGTCACTTATAGGGCATAATGCACCTAACCACTATTATATGTCCGCGGATCGGTCTCCAGGGCAGAACGCTCCTAGCCACTATTATGCCGGTGGATCGGTCTGACCCCGACTCTCATGGTGTTTCACTGTAAGTATATAGTAGCTTTCCCATGATTCATTGGCAACATAATGTTTGGTTTGTTGAGCTCGGGATCCCCCACTATTATAGCAAGTGGATCGGTCACTTATAGGGCAGAACACACCTAACCACTATTATATGTCGGTGGATCAGTCTCTAGGGCACCCCCGCATCTGGCCACTATTATGCCGGTGGATCGGTTTGGGCCCGGTTCAACAATCTTACTCTTTAAGTGATTAGTATCTTATTCGTGTCTTATTAGATAAAGCTTTTCACCCTTGACATGCATATCAACTACCTTATACTTCTATCCTCCCAAAGGGGCCCGTCCCATATCTTGAGACTCCTACACCCCTTTATCACACCCTGACATCCATTTCCCTTTACACTTACCCTTTAATGAAAAACCCAACTCCTATGGGTGTGGGTTAGGCCCAACACCTTATGACATCACCTCAACCTACTATCATCCCCTAGGGTTTTCCCTTGAAAACCCTAATTGGACCGATGTGGCCCAACCCCCTCTCTCACTTACACTGCCATTACCTCGTTTATCACCCCATACCTTAACTCATTAGATCCAATCCCAAATCATATCGCTTTACCACTTGATTCCACATGTGACCAGAAAAACCCTGGTTGGTCACCTCAAACCCTAGTACCTTTCTTCTCCCACAAGTAACTTCTCTAGTTCTCACTCAATATTCCTTCTCTCCCATGGCACCTATACTCACCACCTTACATAATAAATTCTCATTCTTAACCCGTAGTCCACTCTCCCTTAATCATTTTTACTTCCACAATTTCCAGATTAGTACTTCCTCCCAAAACCCTAATCGGGTCCCTTATACATCCTTACACCAACCTAGGTACTATTTTTCATCCCAAGTCTCCAATCACTCCACAACTCTCCCCTTAGCTTATTTACACCCTAAATCAATTTTTCTCACGTGAAGATCACCCCCATGCAAGTTTTATCCATCCCATGCAAACACCCAAAGTCCCCATGCAAATTTTAAGATTCTCATGCATGGTTCCCATCTCTTATTCATTTTGGTCATTCCTCCCTTTTTAATTTCCTCTTATGGATCATGAGGTATTTTGGTCAACATCATATCCCCCTTAATGAGCTCACTTCCCATTTCTTTCTTTTTGTCCTTTCATTCCCATATCATATTATCGATTGTCCTATTATGCATGTCCTAGAGGGCCATATCATCATATCACAACATAAACACCGTATATACATATCATACTCATGTCATAAGAAGCACATACCAACATACCTCAACTCTAAGCTGCGCTACACATAAGACAAGTTAAGGAAAATCATACGATACACAATATAACATGATATATATAGCATCCAAGGCATACAAGTCATATAACACACATGGGCCTTAGCTACATCCTTACCTAAAGCGACGCTAGGCTTGGAGCACACTCCTACGACTCCTTAGGGTTTTGGCTCGATTTACCTATAAGAGGGAAAATACTAAGGATTAGTTTCCTTCCTACCAAAAGTACCATTACTCCTTATTTTAGTCTAAGATTAGGATTATTATTATTATTAAAGGGAGTATTATACTTGAAAACTAGAGTATTAATCTTCAAGTTAGCCTACTAGATATTACTAGTCAAAATATGTTTATTGTTAATATTTATTACTATACTTACATTATTAAACCTAATAGCTTCTTTCTTCTAATAATAGCACTAATATTAGTTATAGCAAAATAGTGACAATAATAATAATAATAGTAATACTAATGCTTATAGTTATATAAACCCTAGCATTTTTAAGGCTAAGTCTAATAATAGTATTAGGGGTAAAATAATAGTATAACAATTGCAATACCAACAAAGTACAAATATTCCTAAAAATAATAATGATTGGAAACTTTGGATAAAAAATAGTACGTGGGTTGGTGTAAGGGTGTATAGGGGGCTTGATTAGGGTTTGGGAGGAAACCCAAATATGGGGGAAAATATGGAAGTAAGAATAATTAAGGAAGAGTGGAGTAATGGGTTAAGAGTGGAAATTTAATATATGAGGAATGAGTATAGGTGCCATGGGAAGTAAGTAATGTTAGGTGAAAAGTAGAGAGATTACTTATAGGGGAAGAAATGTGCTAGGGTTTGGAGTGGCCATCTAGGGTTTTTCGATAACTTGCGAAATCAATGAGTAAAGTGATATGATTTGGGGTTGAATTTAAATGAGATGAGGTGTTGGACGATAAATGAATTAATGGTGGTAAGGTAAGAGGAAGTTGGGCCACATAGGTCCAATTAGGATTTCAAGGGAAACCCTAGAGGGTGATAGTGGGTGGAGTTTGATGTCATAAGGTGTTGGGCCTTAACCCACACCCTTAGGAGTTGGTTTTCATTATGTATAAGTGTAAAGGGAAATGAATATCGGGGTGTGATAAAGGGAGCAAGAGTCCCAAGATATGGGACAAGCCCTCTCGGGAGGATAGAAGTAGAGGTTTGGTGACATGCATGTCAAGGGTCAATTGCTTACCGAATAAGACACGAATAAAATACTAATCATTTAAAGAGAAATATCGTTGAGCCGAGCCCAGACCGGTCTACCGACGAATAATAGTGGCCAAGAGCCGGGGTGCCCTGCATGACCGGTCCACCGGCTATAATAGTGGCCAGGTGCATTTTGCCCTACATGACCGTTCCACCGGCTATAGTAGTGGGGATTTCTATGCTCAACAAACCAAACATAATGATGATAAGACATGGGAAAGATACGAAGTAATTACAGTGAAACATCATGTGAGTCGGGGCCAGACCGGTCTACCGGCAAATAATAGTGGTCAGGAGCGTTTTGCCCTGCATGACCGGTCCACCAGCTATAATAGTGGCCAGGCGCGTTTTACCCTGCATGACCTGTCCATTGGCTATAATAGTGGGGTTCCCGCACTCACATGAATTTATTAAGACTATGATGTGAATCGACTCTCTTCGGACTATAGCTAACCTTTATCATCTGTTTTACTACATGTTGCTCATGTGATTATGCCATGTATACTATTTTGTGTGTTTTATATGCCGGCCTTAGCGCATCTGTTACCTTACTCAGTACATAGTGTACTGATCACCCGTTTCATGGGTGGTGCTCATTCCCATGAGTAGAAGACCCGTTTGAGCTTGTGCAGGTAGGGGATGATGTCTTCGATGCCTACGACACTTACTAGGCATCAAGTGAGGCTAAGAGTTGAGCCTAGACTTGGCCTAGGGACCGAGAGTGAAATGCCCCAAAAATTTCTAATTTTAAAGATTATATTTAAATAAGGTTTTATCAAAAAATTTAATTTAATAAATTATTTTTTACTAAATAAAAGAAAATTTATTATTGTAAATTAATAAGGAATTTTATAAAAATATTAATTAGAGGAAATTTGGATATTTTAACTAATCAAAGATTTTAATTTGGGAATGTATTTAAATAAATTATTTTATTTAAATTAAGAAAGAGAAAATAGTTTCAAATTAATGTTAATTTTATAAATAATTTAATTGAATAAAATTAGAGTGATTTATTAATTTAAAATGGAATTTTTGGAAAATCTTTTAAAAATCCTAATTTAGCCTAAAAAGGGATTTAAATATTATTTTATTTAAATATCCCAAATATATTAAATTATTTATTTAACCCAACCTTCCTATTTTTCTCTTCTCCTTTTTCCTTTTCCCTTTCTTTCTTCCTTTTTCTTTCTTTTCCTTCTTCTTCTTTTCTTTTTTCTTTTCCTTCCCCGAATTGGGCATGTCGCACCGGCCCAAACCTTTCCTCCCTTCCTTCGGCGCGGGCCTTTTCCCATGGCCCAGAACCCCTCATTTAACCCCACGCCGCGTTTCACTCTCTTACCCATCGAAACTCTGTGTTTTGCCCCATGAATTTAATTATCATCGCTCGGTCCAACCTTTCCCCTATCGTCTTCTTCCTCTTATTCCCCGACACCATAACTGCCACATTCCACCTCCCTCAAAAATGGCGTCGCCGGCCACACGTGTCATGACTGGCCTTTCTCCCGCCCATTCTCTTCCTCTCGACGCACACTTCAGTTTGAATTTCCCAACTCTCATTTTCTTCCCCCACGTTTGCCCCCATTTCCCTCACAAAGGTCGGGCAAAATTTTGAAACTGTGCTGCCCGATCAACGGCATAACCACCCCCATTTTCCCACCGGCTTTGACCTTCTAGTAACCTCCAGCACTCGAGCCTACCCTCCACCACTATAAGTACCCCTCATTTGGCCTGGTTTCGAGATTTCTTTCCTCGAAACCCTAGGCACCAGTCTGTGCGCCACCACCCCTTTAGACACGCTTTCCTTCGTCGTTAGCCAACCTTGACACCATCTCTGCCTCCCAAAATATTCCCTGCAATGCCCTCTAGCTAACTAAACCATCTACATCCTTCGATTCTCCTTGCACGGGCCTCCATAACCGTGTAAAGTTTGCTGCTCATCTCGCCAGAATTTTCACCCCGAAACCTTAAACCACCGTCCACCACCACATCCGCCACTTCTACCACCCTCTAAACCACCCAATATCTCCTGCTAAGTCTCCTCCACCGACCCATAAACTTATTTTATTTTTCTCCTTTCCCCTTCCCTCTTTTTCTTCATTTTCACCCCTCTTAGATCACTTTTCCGACCACCTCCGGGAACCACCACCGGTGCCACCCATCCCCTCCAACTCAAGGTGAACCCAGTCAAATCCCTCAAGTGGAATAGGAGCGTGCACCAAGACCGGTGACAATTTAGGTAAGGGTTTACTAAGGCCATTTGTGTGTTTATATGCATTATGTGCTTCATATGCCATGTATTCTATGTTTATTATTATTAATTATTTCGTATGTGGCATGATTATAGAGTTGAAGTATGTTGGTATGAATAAATCATGGCATGAAGAGTATATGTGTGTTTATGTTATTCTTATTGTATGATGCGGTCTTAAGACATGCATATTAGGGTTGTAAAATAATGATGGGGAGTGTAACAATGTGGTGTTAGGGTTTTTCATGAAATGGCATGGTGTTAGGGTTTACATGAAATGGCATGATGTTAGGGTTTTACATGAAATGGTGTGGTGTTAAGGTTTTACATGAAATGGCATGGTGTTAGGGTTTGCATGGAATGGCATGATGTTAGGGTTTTACATGAAATGGCATGGTGTTAGGTTTTGCATGAAATGGCATGGTGTTAGGGTTTGCATGAAATGGCCTGGTGTTAGGGTTTGCATGAAATGGCATGATGTTAGAGTTTTGTATGAAATGGTATGATGTTAGGGTTTGCATGGAAGGATGTCTACGTGGAGTTAGGGTTGCCTATGAATTAGGGTTTGCATGGAAGTGTGGTATACGTGGAGCTAGGGTTTGTATACGAATTAGGATTGCATGGAAGTGTGGTTTACGTGAAGCTAGGGTTTGCATGTGGGTTAGGGTTTGCATGGAAGTGTGGTATGTAGAGTTAAGGTTTGCATGGGAGCTAGGGTTGCATGGAAGTGTGGTTTACGATGAGTTAAGGTTTGCATGGGAACTAGGGTTGCATGGAGTTAGTCACGCATCTCTGGACAAATGTTTGTGAATGACAAATGTTGCGATTAAAATACTTAAGACGTTAATCTTTTAAAGTGGAAGATTATTGAGCTGGGTCCAGACCGATCCACCGGTCAGGAATAGTGATTAAGGTTTTACCCTATGTGCGACCGATCCACCGATTATAATAGTGGTTAGGACATGAGGTCTTATATGTGACTGGCCCACTAGCAATTGTAGTGGGGTGACTCGAGCTCAATAAACACAAACAAGAATTGTTAAAGCTCTTAAAAGACATTAATTACTTACAGTGAAACACCATGCGAGCAGGAACCAGGTTAATCCACCGGTTAGGAATAGAGGTTAGAGTTTTACCCTATATGTGACCGATCCACCGGTAATAATAGTGGTTAGGACATGAGGTCCTATGTGTGACCGGCCCACCGGTTATAATAGTGGGGTGTTCCTGCTTCCGCATGGATTTGATAAAAGGCATGGTGTGTATTGACTTCTGATAAAAGGATGATTAAATAATTAATCTGGATCTTTTGGGCCTCATGTGTGGACTTGTTGATTATAAGTTATGCATTTCACTTTATGCTTCTATGTATCATATGTATGGGTTGTAATTGTATGTGATCATTATCTTGCATGATTTAATGTGTTATGTGTCGGCCTTAGTACGCGGTTACCTTACTCAGTACGTAGCGTACTGATTACCTGTTTCATGGGTGCTACTCATTCCCACAAGCAGAAGGCTCGTCTAATCTATTGCAAGTAGGAGACACCTACTTTGATGCTATCGATGTCTACGGGACATCAGGAAGGGCGGAGTGATAGCTGGGCTAGATCAATCCCTAGAGTGACGTGGCCATTTTTCTTTTTAAAGCATGGTGTGAATTGACTTCTGATAAGAGATTAATTAAATAATTGAATCGGATTATATATGGGCCTTTTGTACTTTCACCTGATTGTTCATATGCCTTTATGTTAACATGATAGATTATGTTATTTTATTTCTTTTGCATTATTTATGTGATGTTATGTGTTGGCCTTAGTGCTCGGTTACCTTACTCAGTACGTAGTGTATTGATCACCCTTTTTATGGGTGCTGCTCATTCCCACAAGTAGTTGGCCCTTTTGACTTTGTGCAGGTGGACAAGACATCAGTTGGGGTTGTGTGTTGAACTTGTGGTTGGCTCAAGTTTGAGAGTGTCGTGGCTATATTCTCTCTTCTTGTTATTTTATCTCCTTTGGTTATTTCTTTTGTATCAGATTTACCCCACTTGATTTATTACTCGATTGAGTATTTTAAATGAACCTTTTATCGGTTGTAAGTTTATTTCTCCTTTGGAAATGAATTACAACTCCTTATGCGTACTCTGATTTTGATTTACAACCGTTTAATGCTTATTTGGAGTTTAGCTTGTCTTGATTTATAATTGATTGTTAATCCTTTCTTAGCCTTAGCACTTGGTACTAGAACGGTCGGAGTGAACCGGTCTGGTACTAAGTGTGGCGATAACATCCCTAGAATTCACAGGTTTTAATTTAAATATTTCTATTGTAATTTATTCCACTTAAAAAAAAGTAGTGAATTTTGGGGTGTTACAGTTAGGCACCAAGACCTCTTAGGATCCTACCCGAAGGTACCAAAACACCTGATAGCTAATCAAGGATTAGGTAACTCGGGCCCATACTCAACTCAACTTTCTTTTGCTTTAAGTGATTAGTATTTTATTCACAAGGATGTGTGATCATACAAGACCCATAAAAGCAAACAAAGGGAAATTCCCATATTAAACCATATTAATCCTTTTATTTCCATTTTCCCCCAACCATGTGGGTTATCTAATTGCCCTTGGTCAAATTTAGTTACATCCACCATATGGTTCAATTCATAGCCTTGATGATTCCAATTACTCTTAACTCCATATTATCACATATCATAAGTGAAGTACACCTTTAGCCTTTACAATACTCATAATGTATGCCATAAGATATGATCCATATAATCCCTTAATTAGGCTAATAATCCATGTTAAAGTCTGTAGATCTCAAAGCATAGTCAAACTTAAGAGGATCAAGTTAAGGAAATCAGTTGAACTAGTCGATCGGTTTGGCCCAACCAATCGATCCATTACACCAACCGGTCGATCTCTTTGGGTCTCCTTGTCAATTGGTTTAACTTAACCAGACCATACTTTCTTTAAATCGATTGATTGGGTAAACCAGTCAACTGTTTATAGACCAGTTGATTAATTTTGTTCAACTAGTCAATGGGTTTAAGCATAGAGCAAGACCAAGGTCTCTACAAACATACTAGTCGATGGGTTAGGTCAACTAGTCAACTATTTTAGGATCTAGTCGATTGGTTTGACTTAACTAGTTGATTGGTTTGACTTAACTAGTTGATTGGTTTTCCCTACCTCAACACCAATTCACAAATTTCATGCATATTCTTACATAAAAAACATTTCCAACCACATTAGAACATACATCAACATTAACTAACATATTTCTAACCAAATTATCATGCATTTCTTACCATAACATCATCATATCCTATTTTATCTATTTTCATGCTCTTTACTCAATTTATGTCATTTAAGCATGTAATTTATGCATACAACTACATTTCTTCATACCAACACGTATCAAACAACTAAATATATCACCTTTCATGCATAAAAATGTGCTAACATTTTAAGAGTAAGAATTACTTAATTAATGTAGGATAAATCCCATAAAATACAGAATTTCTAAATATATGAAAACTTTAATTCTTAAAACCTAAAAGCCAAAATCTTAACTCAGATGTTATACCAAAAACCTTATCAAAATTTATAAAATAAAACAAAAAGGGAGAAGGACATACCACTAAGATAAAAATAGAGAAAAACTCAACTGAACCACTTAATATTTTCTTAAAAACTAACTCTGCCTTACTTAACAATTAAAACAAGATAGAGCTAGAGATAGGATCAGGAGAGTGTGCAAAATAAATTAGCAAGTGCTCGAAGTATGGAAAGAAGAGAGGAGAATGAAAAACTTATGGTAGTTTGATGGCTAAAATTGTAATCCCCCAAAATTTTTAAAAGCCTATAATTTAATAAATTACTTTTATTAGGGATAATTTAACTCTTAGACTTATTTAATTTAATTACGTTGAGGATTTTGCCTTTTAAATTTATTTAACTTAATTATTTTGTGGGTTTTAAGTATACCAAATTAGATGTGAGTGTTTAATAAATTAAAATAAATAAATTGCTATTTTATCATTCTCATTTTATTTAAATAAGGTTCAAACCAATATTTTTCTAAAAGCTACCTTTTTAAACTAATATAATAAGACATATTAAGATAAATTACTAAAATTTTAATTATCTACCAAAAATACTATAACTCACCCCATAAGTCATTTTAATTTTCTTCCCTAATTATTTTCCTTAATCCCCTTTTCTCCCTTATTTTCCTTTTCTCTTTTTTTTTCTCTCCCCCTCTCTCCTTTCTCCCTTCTCTCCCCCATTTCCCTAGATTGGGCCAGCCCACCGGCCTAGATCAGTTTTCCCCCGTCTCGCACGCGCAGGCCCGCCCTGCTTCTCCTTTGCCCAAACCGCCCGGCCGGTTCTCTTTCTTTTTCTCCCCTGGACCGACCGGTCCAGCCCCTTTCTCCTTTCTTCTTCCCCGCGCCCCGCTGCAAATCGCCGTCTAGCCCCCTCTGCGCCGACCGACTGCCTGCGCCGCCTGCACGCCGCCTCTCTCCCTCCCTGACTTTCCAGCCATCCTCCCCTGACAGGTCGACACCCCCAACGCCACTACCAGGCCTGCTCCTGCCCCTTTCTCTTTTCCCGACCAACCAGCAGGTCTGCCATGGCAGACCCGCGTCGGCCTGCCACCGCTGACCGACGTGCCACCTGACCTGCCTCCCTCTGTCCCCTCTCTCGATACTACCCCATTTTCAAGCCTATAAATACCCCCCAAGGACCCAGCATCGAGTTTTTTTCGAAACCATAGCCCAGAAAACCGCCCTGCGCCACCCCTATTTCAGACAGCCACCCCGTCGCCGCTGCTCGATCCACCCCCTAAACTCTTCCTTGCATCACCCTCCACCAACCTAGACCTCCCTCACCCCTTGGTTTGCTCTGCACGCGCCACCCTAGTCGTGCAAAGTAACCCTCCTGATCAACCCAGCTTCGAACCTCGCCGCCCTTCTCACCGCCACCCACCGCCGTGCTGCCACTTCCAGTACCCCCTCTGCCTTCTAAAACCACCAAGGGAGCTTCCCCAACCTCTTTAGACCCTTTTTTTTCCCTGCCAACCTCTCCTTTTCCTTCCTCCCCCCTCCACCACTTCTCCACCTTCCTTCTCCCCCATCACCGCCGCCGCCGCCGCCGTGTGCCGTGCACCGCCACCTGTGCCACCAGCACCCTAGGTGGTCCTCTAAACTCCCCCAACCCTTAAATCCTTGCTGTTCAAGTGTTAATTATTTTTTTAGTATCCTTAGTATTATTATACTTATTATCATTATTATTATTATTATCATTATTAATTAGTACCATTTTTATTATTATCCTTCATTATCCTTAATGTTATCATACTATCACCCCTTCCAACCCTAACCCCTATTATACTTAACTTAGAGTTAATGTCATTATCTTTATTATTAACATTATTATTATTTTTGTTATTAGTATTATTACTATTATTGTCATTACTATTATTATTGTCATTATTAATTTCTCTATCATAAATGTGTTATTTTCTTACAAGGCCATCATCCCTCCAAAACCCTAGCTTTCATTATGGTTATTACCACTATTAGTGTTATTACTACTTAATCCAACCTTATGTGGGTTTTGTACTTATATTAATATTGTTTTGCTAGACCTAACACCATTTTAACTTATCGATAACCTCTTTTGGTTTGACATTTATTTGGGTTAGCTCGTGCACCATTCTCCTAGAGATAATTGACAATCAAATGAATGCCCTTGCAAATACTTAATTTATGATTATGCATTCTAAATTCTATTACTAGTCTCCAACCATTGCAAGAATCTTTTTTTTTCTTCATGAATCCTGAATTTACAATCACACTTTTTTGTCTTGGTAGATCGGATGTTTTTCAGATTCACTAAATGTTGTTTTCTATACACACCACATCTCTCACAACGTATCCAAACTCTACATTTTTTGACCTTTCAATACCTAAAAACATATCATATGGCCTTTTGATTTTTTTAACCCACCCAATTAATGATTCATAATTATTAAAAATATCTTTTGTAGTAAATAATATGCTCTAATAAGTATTAACTATATTTTAATTTTATAATTAATATTCAAAATATGAAATTATAAGGAATATATAAATATAAGAATAAATAAAAAAAATTTAAGGAAGGATGGTTTTCGGATAATTCGTTTGTTAGAGTTTAAAAGTGATTGACAAATGTCTTGATAGATGTTACACGTTGTCGAGTAAATTACCTGCCAATAACAAGATTTGATGGGCGAACTATCTATAAATGTCACCTTAAGACGAGTGATGTATCCGTCGGTCTTTCCTTTTGAAGGGTAACACACCCATTAGATTTGTTTTATAATAGGTGAATCATATGTCAACTTTGAGATCTTACGATAACTTATGTGTCATGTTTAATTTTTTTTAAGAAAAAAAGGTCTTACCATTATTTTATTGAGTTTTTGGCTAAAATAATGTCTTGATTCATTATCTTTTTTCATATTTACTGTGTTTAGTGTTTAAAATAATTAAATACTGTGTGAATAATTGAAAAGAAAGAAAAAAAGAAAAAAAATGAATGCCGAGAATAACTTTACATAAATGAAGAATTTAAATTGGTCAAAGTAAAAAAATTATTAAATTTCGAGGAGCGTGAACCCTCGCATGGATATAATAACCTCCTTTCGCAGTGGGCTTAATCTGATGCCCGAAATGGTGAGTCTTCCTGCATTTCGCTCGGTTCTTTGCACTCTAAACTATGTCCCCAGATTCCTGCAGCCACCTGCAGTTGTTTCACGTTTTCCTCAATCATTCATGATTCGCCTTCATAGATTCTCCTCGCTCCTCTTTTCCGTCTCACCTAAACCCAACACAATCTCCAAAACCCTTAAACCGCTGGCCACTCAAAAAGGTTTATCTTTCTCTCATTTTCATTTCTCCATTCTTAATTTATAATTTTGTCTATTAGTTCCCTATGATATCTCATACTTTGAACCCCTCTTCGTTTCAATTGCAGATAATACACTAATTTTGAAAAAAGATGAGCGTCTGTTGGGGTCGACTGACACAGCAACGGTTGCGAACAGTACCAGTACAATTGCTGCCATAGTGACGTCTTTGGCCGGCCCACCAGGGGCAGTGGGTATAGTCAGATTATCTGGCCCGGGTGCAGTGGATATTGTTGGCCGGGTATTTTGCCCGGAGAAAAAAAGAAGGAAGAAGAAGAAAGAGGTCGGTGATTCTTATCTGTGGCGGCCCAGAAGCCATATTATTGAGTATGGTGTGGTTTTGGACCGTTATGGGGATGTTATTGATGAGGTATTCTGAAAGTTTTTCTTCTTAGATTCGTCCTCGCTTTTTTTTTGAATGCCCATTAATATTCACAAGAGATAATGATAAATTAAGTCCAGTCATTATTTAATTACTTATGTGTATAATCGTGCACAATGACTTTAGCAAGTATTAATTGCTTAAGTGAAGAAGTCAATTGTGTGGAATTCAGTCAAGGCTGTGCATGGTGACACTTATGTTTAATATCGTGCACAATGACTCTTGCAAGCATTAATTGCTTAATGAAAAAGTCAATACTGTGGAAATCAGTTCAGGCTGTGCAGCAGACTTGAATAGTTTCAAATAATAGTAGCAGTATGATGGATAGAGGGCTAATGAAAAAGGGTGGAGTAATCGGGGGAAAGGATAAGGGTGGTATTTTTTTCCCATTCCTTATGATTGGTACTGAAGGGTATTGGATACAGGGGCATCTTTTCTTTATATTTAGTATGAGATGAATAATTTACTAGAGTAAATGCTTTGATATAATTTGTATTGTTTATTTTAGTCACCTTTTTAGTTTCATTATTCATTTGTAATTGCATTTAATAACATATACTTAATATATTTAATTGATAAACTTAATATATTTAATAAAATAATTATACTCTATACGTGATAAATTTTCTTACAAAATAATCTATATTAATTTGTTAAATACAAGTAATTATTAATTAATTATTGCATACATCAATTATTGAATACAATCAATTAATTAACATAACTCATACTTTACTAGGGTGATAGGCGATATACTTTTATTGATTGTTATAATAACCTTTTGATTTGCAAGATGGATTCTCTAGTTAGAACAGACTTCTCCAGTAAAGTGAACAAATATTTTGTCCTGAAACCATGACATGACTAGTAGCAACAAATTGAAGTTGAAGAAGGGAATGTTCGTTAGGACTAAATTTGCTTGGAGATATCTCTGATTATCACAACTGTAATTGCAGCTAAAAGTAAAACTAAGTCATTTTTGTGGTAAATTGAGCAAATTATTAATTGGAGCTCATTACAGTACAAAGAGAATCACACTCTTTATCAACTTTTAAGGTTTGTGATCCTTAATAAACAAATTGATCAGATCACAGTTCAATAACAATTGTATTGTACTGATCTCAAAAAAATTAACAATTGTATTGTACCATGCCAGTTCCCATTCATCTTTGCTGCAAGAATGAATGAAAACACGAGTTACCAAACTAACACAAGATGAAAGAGGAGACTCCAATTGGATCAAAGAATTGTTCTTTTCTCATTTATTATCATATCAAATAAATGATAGATGAACAAAGTTTCTAACTTGTTGTTAAGCAGTACAACAAGACATTAATTCTCAACCATTCAAGCCTACCTCTATGACTATAAGCAAACAGGATTTTTTTTTCAGATAAAAAAAGCAGCTATAAATCAAACATCATATTTGTGTGCTTACATGGAACTCTACATTCATGTCATGAATACAGAAAAAGAAACAAATTTGAAGGAGCTGATGGCATTAAATGCTCAGGGGTCATTGTTAGATAACTGGAAGTTTTGTGTGTTATACATTTTACTAAACTAAGCAGATAGCCATAAGCACCATGCCAACACTAAAGGATTGCACTTTTCCTTAGCCCTTCTACATCACTTGAGTATGCAGATTCGGTGAAGATCCTTTGCAATTAAACAAGAACCCCTGCAGTCAAACAATCTATAATAAACATACTAGTATTTCATTCTGATACAAACATCCCTAATCAATTAACACTAACTAAACCAAATAACACTGTACTAGTAATAACTAGTACAAAATCAAATAGCACCAACAAACTATCTATCCACCAAATCCCCTCAATCTCAGGATGAGACATCATCAACTTCTAATCAGATGCAATTTTGTCCAATACTGAGCCATCTTTCTCTAAATCACACAGACCACCGTCAACATAGACTAGCAACAGAGACCACATAGCACAAACAAGGAAAATAAAAAACAAAATATATTTTTTATTAACAATATGAATCAAGATATGCCTAGAAAATCATGCACGACAAATCAATAGTAATATGTAAGATAAATAACCAGAAAATTGGACAAATTAATAATAATATAAGAAAATCAGGCATGGGAGAAAAAAATGCTCACACATGGAGCAAATTGGGACATGTCTAGATAAATTCTAATTGTGCTTAAACCCCCAAGCCCAGGTCTAGAGTTATGTGATCTTCAAACTTGGTTGACCTTGAGCAAGATGTTACGGGCCGCATCGAAAAGTTCGTACTGAGGTTCTATCGGTCCCGGAATAGTCTAGAATATTCTTGTATAATCTATATAAGTATGGAGAGATGTAGAGGGTTCTACACTCTCCTAGATGGTTCTAGAGGGGGATGTCTCTAGATCCTTCTTTATTTGTGTAGATAAGTGTGGATAATTCTAGAAACCCTAAAGAAGACTTTGGAAATCCTAATGGACTATTTTAGAACCCCTAATGGGCTTATTGAGCCATTCTAGAGAAATCCATTAGGCCCGTATCTAGAATCTTCCTGGGGGTGGTGAAGGGGTGGATCCTCTCCTATAAATAAAGGGGGGTAGAAGCATTTGAGATCATCCAACTAGAGTTGTATTTTCAGAGCTTCTTTCTCTATAATACAATCTCCCTTTCTCTCTCTAAAAGTTCTCTCTTGAGTTTTTGTGTGAAGGTTCGGTGTGGTGGTCTAAGAGGCGTCTCTAGCCTAAGTGTTGAATACACTTGAAGGAGGAAGGTTGACTTAGTCTCCCAAGAAGTAAGAAAAGACTAAGACCGCACGTAGCTAGACTTGGTGAAGAGTTGGTGCGTGACAAAGAGCTCTTGATGTGTGCTTAGGACAACAACCAATTCTTTTTTGATAATAAAAATTGAAATGAAGGTGGATGCTCCCGCATTAGGCTTTAGGCACAAGACAAAGGCGGTGCTAGGCCAACCGAGGCGCCAAAATTGCTCTACTCTCCTTTTCCAGCCAAAATTATGTATCTTGGTCTTCCCGTGACCTTTTTCTTGCTCGTCCCTTTCTTTCTCCATTCTAGAGTTAGTTACTATATTGATTCTTTTCCCGCATTAGGCTTTAGGCACAAGACAAAGGCGCTGCTAGGCCAATTGAGGCGCCAAAATTGCTCTACTCTCCTTTTCCAGCCAAAATTATGTATCTTGGTCTTCCCATGACCTTTTTTTGCTCGTCCCTTTCTTTCTCAATTTGAGAGTTAGTTACTATATCGATTGCTATGTTTTTTTGAATGAAAATAAATTCCAGAAGGTCCATTCTCTGCGGGAAATATATTTCTTTCCTTTCCCATTCAAAATTATGTCTATTCATCTTTCCATTACCTTTTTTCTCTATTCCCTTTCCTTCTCAACGTGAGATTTATTTATCTTATTGATTGCAGAATTTTTTGAATGAAAATAAAGCCTAAAAATAGCTAATAGGCGTGTGCTTAGCAACATTCATCAATCTCGCCTCGTAGAAGTCCCTGTGCTTAGGCACACCTTTTGAAACACTGGTTGCAATTCCACCCTTTGGAGGGAACACCTGCTCATGATATCTGAATAATTGAGAACCAGACTTAAATAGTCTTGCCTAAAGGAAGGAAATGGGAACTTTGAAATCTGTGCATAATAACTCTTGAGCCATTTTGAAAAATGAATCTTTATGTTTGATGAGGTGGACTTGTCTTTTCTACAGGTTCTTGTGGTGCCCATGCTAGCCCCAAAATCTTATACTCGTGAAGATGTGGTTGAACTCCAGTGTCATGGCAATCAAGTATGCTTGCACCGTGTGCTGCGAGCTTGTTTAGAGTCTGGCGCAAGACTTGCTGAACCAGGTGGCATTTTAATTTTCTATCATTAGTTGAACAAAAATGTGCTTTGTGATGTGTTACGAGTTTGGAGGCCAGGGCCTTAAGTTTAAGATGCTACATTTAAGGGTTTAGCTACTGCATTCATATTTATTATGATTGTATGTATCCAGGAGTTATGTTACTAAAGAAGAATATTAGGAAATAATATTACTAGGAAATATTAGACATTATTTGGTAGATCTTTTAAGATATGTGTTGATTTTCATCAATCTTTTAAGGTAAGATATTATTATTTGTTTTAGCATTTATTTGCATCAATTTTTAAGATGTAATACTATTCTTTTTAGGCGGCGTAGGTTATTTATATTTTTTTATGACTTTAAATACTGAACATTGAATGCCTTTGCTTTCTCCTTGCCTTTTTTTTTTTTGATCCTTTCTCCTTCCTCCATTCCTAATTTCCTGTCCTCCTACATTTCCCTTTTCTCCTACATCAATTTGGTATTAGAGCTGAACCTGTTTCTGAATGCTGTAGCCACAAACTTCCACAATAAGTTTCCTCAAATCCCTTCATTTGATGTTTACACCAGATTTGACATTAATATTAGACATTTAGTTTTTTTTTTCTCATTTTTTTCTTCTTTTAGTTTAGTTTTGGTATTACAGTTTCATAGTTGAAAACTATCTTAGCCACCAAAAAAAAAAAAAAGAGGAAAAAAGGAAAAAAAAAGTGCTGCAAGTCTTATCATAGTCATTAATTTACATTTCTAACAATTAATATCTTGTCAACTCTAAACCAAGTACTTTCTCCCAATGGTCATTTGGAGATAATTACAAGCTTTAAGATAATTAATTGTATGTATCCTTATATGGATAATGTTATCATGACTTTGTATTCACTTTAGGGTAGATGTATTTATGATCGATGTTTTGGATTGAACATTTGAAGTTCAGTATTATTTTTCCAATTTAGTTTTGGTATTTCACTGCCATTGTTGAAAAATTATAGAAAAAAGTGTTGCAAGCAGTATCAAATTTGATAGTTTACGTTTCTAATAAGTACTATCTTGTTAACTGTAAACCAAGTACCCTATTTTTATGGTTATTTGGTGATAATTACAACCTTTAAGAAAATTAATTATATACGAGCTCATTGCTAGTTTTATTCTTAGGATGTTGTTGGCATTGCTTTGTATTTGCTCTAAGGTGCATATTTTTGATGGATGTTGTGGAATGAACATTTGGTTGGCTAGTGAGCAAACTCATAGGTGAGTCATAAATCAGAATATGCCACAACTAGTGTTTAATGAAAAAGAAAGAATGTTTGAATTTTGGTAAGCAACCATGTGTTGAAATGAAAGTTCTAGTTAGATAGTTTGAAGATGAGGTAGCGACTGCACGTCAAGAACTTGGGTAGCAAACAGATTTTACTTGATCCAAAACCTTTGTTTGATGTAAACCACCACAAAACATGTTTTCATCTTGGTTTTTGATTTGGATGTTGAGAGTTGAAGAGAGGACGTGTGCAATGAAGCTGATAATTTGGGATTACAACTCAAGGGTCTTAGATAGGGTTGTCTAAAAGAGAATGTTATCAAGATCAAAGTCAATAGGTGCTTCAAGTTGTATTTGAGGAATAAAATGTTCAAGAGGACACACCATTGTGAAGAATTATGCTAATTTGTATCACAGTCTTGATCAAGATAGTTTCCTAGCATTAAAGTTTTAGTTCACCCTTTTTTCTTACCATTCTTTGTGCTAGGACTTGATGGTGCTCCCTTAACTTTATGATCTTGTGATTTTTAAAAACTTAAAGACGAGTTTTCGCCATGTGGTATGAGTTAGGAGGCCATAGGTATAAGCGTAGGAAGCTAACTTAAATATGAGGATTTACGTCATTTATTCATGCTTATTATGATTCTAGGTAATTTAGGAATTAAATTAGTAATATTTAAGATTACTTATTAGGAACTAATATTATTTAGGAATATCATCATTATTTGGTAACATTTGCATCAATATTTAAGATATCATTATAGGATTGGATTTGGATTGACTTTTTAGAATAAAAGATTATTGTTTTAGGATTGGTATTATGTCGGCCTATACGTACGACCTACTTATCTTATTTTTGATAACTTTTGTGACCAAATATGAATGAAGTGATATGCTTTCTCCCTCTAAATTCTATGTCTCCTCTTAGGTTTTATTTTTTCTGTTTCTAATTCCTCTTTCCTAATTTCTTTCCTCTCTTCCTACTTCTCTCTCCTATATTGCATTCCTCTTACTAGCCTTACATACCACTTAGGTTTTATTTAGAGAATATTTTGCTGAAATCTAATCAAATGATGTATATTGACATTGTTAGACATTTGCTTTAACCTTTTGTATTCCTTTGCTGCTAGTATCGAAGTTTTCAAACAAGATATTTGTCACATGAGAAGTGTAATATGCAAGTAATGTAGTTATTAAATGGAGCCTTAGTCATACGTTTCTTGTTTCTGTTGGGGAAATTCATGATGAATAGTTTTGGGCTTATCCTGCAACCTTCAGAATTGACTAGGTATTGTAATTTTGTGTTTGTAGGACCTATATATATAAGAATCAAGAACCCAAAAAACTATGCAAAGTATAAACTAATCAAGAAACAATTACAATTTACTGAACTTGAATATTTAGTCTTTATTACTATCCTTAAAAATAGTACAAAGATTTCAAGAACACTCAATCCTATCATTTTTCTCGGAAAGATTTATCAAGAGCAATCCCACTCAATTAAAAACCTCCTTGATTAAGATATTACTGGACCAAACCTTTATCCAATTCTTATTTCTCACAGTGGTATGTGATTCCTATGATAACTATTATACAATAGGAGCCTTTATATAGGCTAAGAGAAACTTGTGAGCTAACAAAAGAGACGGAATCGACATAGGTAAAATCTCACAAAGAAAATGAGCTAAAAAATTGTGTCAGGCGAAAGTTTGGACCTCAAAACAAGTGTGCCCTCTCACCATGAGCTTGCCTATTGACACATGTCACCCATGTTGACCAACACATCTCGTGTTGGCCAACACTCCCCCCTCGTGATGTATTACTTAGTGGTACATGAAGTATTCCAGTAATGTGTAAACATTTTTCTAGATTAGGGGTTGTTAAAGTGACACAATGAATTGATTGTGGGAGCATCCGCCCTTTTTTAATTTTTTTATCGAAAATTATAATGAATTGATTGTTGTACTAAACACAAATCAAGAGCACTTGTCCAATTCTTTCAAGGAAGGCCCTATCGGAAAGAATTCAACATCCCTGAATCAAGAAGGGTCCTTAGGCATACAATCAACACAAGAAGCAGCCACTTTTCAGCAATTTTGTGCCGACTTTTGGGCATGAATGAAGGAAAACAGCAACTGCAACTAAAAGGGATTTGTGGCAGAATTTTGAGGACTTCAAGGACATTTTTTTTAGCACAAAAAGTACAACAATCAACAGCAGAATTTGCTGGTTGGCAGCAGTACTTTTTCGTATTTTTGGGAGTTGTTTGGGCACAGAAATTTAAGACCAAAAGGATTGCATTAGCTAGTACAAGTAGCAGCTGTTTATGGCAGAAAGATGGGCCAAAACAGGCCATGATTGCACTTTATGCCCGCACACTGAAAAGTACTTTTTCACTTTTTTCTATTCATGATGTATTTAGCTTGTAGGATTTATAGCCCTTTTTAACTTATGGGATTAATCAAATCAGGTGCAGAGTATGGGAGGGCTGTCTTGGTCCATTGTTTGGCCATGAAAGCCATCATACCTGATTTGAGAATTGATTAGAAGCAAACTTGCTTAGTTAAGTCTTATTTGGTAACTATTAGTTTGTTCTGTAACCAAACCAGTCCTTGTCCTTTTTGTTTAAGTTGGATTGTAACTAAATGAGACTTAACACTCTTCTATAAAGTGTTAGGCTCATGCACCTTAATGGGGATCTGATTTAGTGATGCATATTGCTCCTTTTTGGCTGAGAGCTGAGTTTTATCCTTAAAAATCTTGCATACTTTATCCTAAGAGTTTAAAACTTAGGTGGTGTTAGTGACTGTTTGATCATGGGAGGTACCGAAAGATTAAATTATCTTCCTTTTCTCATCTCCATTCTCTGTTTTTTCATTTTGGTGGAAATGATCCTAAACCACCTTAATCTAGCATAACCCAATTTGTTTCCCATATGCATAAGATAGTTTGGGAAAATATTTGATATTTTATGCTCCTGGAGTAGAATGAGTAATTGGCGAAGTTGTTACTTCCAATGGCCTTATTTCTCTGGCTCTTTTAACTAAGAGAAATTGTGCAGAATCCAGGTTATGAGGACCTGGTGACCTCCTGTCCTTGCACTTAGCTATTTCCTGCTCTCCTCTAACCCCAGCCTCCCTTTTAATTGAGAGAGACAATATCAATCAGCTAATGCAACTCATCTGTAATTATCACAAAAATCTAATATACTCAAAATTTATCTATAAAATGCTCAGTAGTTTAGCAGGTTGTCTGGTAAAATATTTTGATGTATTAACAGGACCAGATGATACTATTCTCTCCAGCCAAGGCTTCAAGGACCTTGGATTCTCTCACCACATGCTTCTTCTCTGTCTTCAAATGATTTCCTAATTCCTGTATGTAACTGTATGACTTAGCTAAAACACTTATAACAAACACTATATGATGACATCACCATATTCTAAGACTCTATGACTCAGCAAGAATGAAATAACTGAATGAAAAAAATAGAGTCATCCACAATCAGTCCCATCCCTTACTAAATCACCTGCACTCTCACAGCAGCCTATGATTCCTCATCACAAGTATATTTCAACAATGACTTTTCATTACTCCCTCCCAAAAGTTTCACCTTGTCCTTGGGGTGAAAGTCTGGAAATGGAGCGTTGATAGCCCTCAAAACCTTCCCGTGAAGCTTTGAAATCGGAAGTCCTTGCCAATGGACGAGCACTTCTAGCTGCCCCTTAGAATTGTACCTTAAGTCCTGAAATGATTCTGGATTAATCTGTGACTCTAATTCAGTGACAGCTGCTGGAGACGGCTGACGCTATTGGAAGCCCAAGGGTTGGTTGCAGCGTAGAGATATGGAATACAGGATGATTAGAGTGGACCCAAGCAACCGACGTCAGTAAGCCACCTGCCCTACGTTAGCAATAGCCTTATATGGCCCAAAAAACCAGTGTGCCAACTTCTTGTTGAGGCATTTTGCTAGTGACTTATGGCGTTAAGATCTCAACTTAACATAAACCTAATCCAGATCTCCAGGACCACTTCCTTGCACTTCTTGTCAGCAGAACCCTTCACACATCGCTGAGCGTGCGTCTATATTCCTTAAGCTCCTCCAGCATCAAGTCTCACATTTGAAGTTACTCATCCACAACAACCAAGTTGGCATAACTCACTAGTGGAGGTGGATCTCTCTTGTACAGTGTAGTGAAAGGGGTTGTATGTATGGAGTGATATGAGGTGTATACTAATATGAGGTGAATCTTAAGTCTAGGTATATAAAGAAATTGAATTTTTTTGATCTGTAAACAAAAACTTGGGTTCTTGATTTAATCACTAAATTAGTTGTTTAAATTTTCTAATCTCTAGAAAGAGTTGGGTTCCTACCTCAATTATTGAGAACAAGAGAGAGAAGTCAAGAAGAGAACTTAAATTCTACCCTCCTTGGGAAATTTATAATTATTTATAGCCTTTATCCTTTCAGCTTGACTTGGGAAAAAAGAAACCGGAAGGTCTCTAAATGATAGCATGTCACAATTTAATAGCTTATCTTCTAAAATAAAGAAATATATATATCTAATCATATTCTTCTCAAATCTAAATCAAATATTAACCTAATAAAATATTTTAGCAATCTTCTAACAAAATAAATAACAAACTAGGAAACAAGGAATTAATTAAACTACTCTATGCCAACCGTCCACCTCCACATGTGGGCCTTCATGTTGGATCATCTCCATTTCTCCCTAGTTGAATCAGATTAAGGAGTTTAAGCCCAATATTTTTGCGTCCAAAATGATAGGATCCAATTATAAATTGGATTTGCTGCACCATTCTCCCCTTTGTTTGTTGAGTAGAAATTGCCCTCAAATTTGCTTGAAGTTGATAGATCTCCCATGTTGAATGTAGTATTCACTCAATGGAAGATGAATCTTATAAGCTCCTTTATACCTTTTCACATACTTTGAATGATCCATCCAACCTTGACATGAGCTTGTTCTTACATCTACCATGGAAACATTCCTTCCTCAAGTGTAGCCATACAATATCTTTGGGTTTGAACCCATGTCTTTTATTCTTGTTGCCCTTATCTATGTTTCTTGTGTTTGATTTCTCTAGGCATATTTCAACCGTCTCTTTCTCATTAGAACTTATCATAATTTTCTTTAGATATTCACTAAATCCATGGGCAAGTAAAGATTGATCCCATAAACCACTTTGGAAGGGTAGACTTCAGTTTTCGAACCAGGAATATGATTGTATGTAAACTTTGCATCAACATGTTTTATATGCCAATCCCTTGTACTCTTATTGACCAATCCGTGCAACAATGTACCCCAAGTCCTATTAGTAACGTTTGTTTGACCATAATTTGAGGGTGGTGAGAAGTACTAAATATCCAACTTTGTATCATGATCGGAAAACATGCTTCTTGGAGTTGCATGCAAACAGATAACTTCCTTGAAGTATAGATTCGCAACATGAGTATCATCGTTTGTTTTGTGGCAAGGAATAAATTGAGCCATCATAAAAAATCTATCTAAAACAACCATAATACATCTTTATCCCGTTGGGTCCTAGGTAAACCCAACTCATAGTCCTTATTAGCACCCTCCCTATTAGGGTAGCATACAAGCCCATATGGAAGAAACTTTTGACCTTTTGACGTGTTGCACAATTCCAATAGTGACTTGCACACTTCTAAGCATCCTTAGCTAGTATAATTGTTCTTGAAGTAGATCTAGGGTTTTATTAACTTCAAAATGCTTACTTATGCCTCCATGAAATTCTATGACAAGTAAGTCTTGAATGGATCTGATCACACATAGTTTGTTTTTCTTGAAAAGAAATTCATTCTATAATGAATACACTCCCAAGTTGCCACCTTCTTTGCAATTCTTGAAAACTTCTAAAAGGTCCTCATCTTCTTTGTAAAGATCATTGAGCATCTCAAATCCCATTATCCGCACATCTTGACGGTTTGCATCAAAACTATTATTGATAATGCATCGGACTTGCCATCAATATGCTTAGTGGAAAAGGTGAAAGGTGGAAGAAAACTCTACCCACTTAGCATGCCTTGCATTCACTTGAATGCTTCGTGACCCTGCTACAACATAAACGGCTTAGGCCTAAAATAGTGATTCCAATTCCAAGGCATTAATTATTCCATAAAATTCTTTATCACATATTAAATGGTTGAGCTTGAATCAACCTAGCTTTTCACTAAAGAAAGCTAAAGGCTTCTTGTGCATACCACGTCCAATAAAGATTCCATTAGCATTGCAAATTATTTTGAATAGCTTGTCAAAGTCTAAAACAAATAATATGGGTGCATTGCATAAATTGTCTTTCAACTTTTCAAAAGTTTGTTGAGATGCTCCATTCCATGCTAAATTTCCTTTATTCATGAGAGTAGCAGTGGGAGTAGCATAAATCCTTGTTGGATCTCTTATAGAAAGGCCATGTAACTTCTTACTTCATGAACATTAGTAGGTGTGGGCCTTGATGAAATCACTTGTATCTTTGAAGGGTACACACTAATGTCATTGCCACTATCAATCTATCCAAAAACAATACGCCATCATGAACGAACACTCTCCATCTTACCATAGTGTTGTGGAACAATTGCCTCAAATGTTATACATTATCTTTGTTAGTCTTGCTGTACACAAGTATATCATCATTATAAATTTTCCAAGGAAAGGTTGTAATACCACATCTATAAGCCGCATAAAAGAATTTGGAGTGTTGCAAAGCTTAAATGGCAAAACTAGCCATTCATGAAGCCCATATTTGATCTTAAATGCATTCTGCTATTTATCCCCTTCTCTAATTCTCATTTGATGATATTCACTTCTTATATCAATTACAGAGAACACACGGGCTCCATAAAGCTCATCTAGCATAACATCAATCTGTGAAACAAATACAATGTTGATAGTAATGTTGCTCACTGCCATGTCAATATCACTTCGCCATATACCATCCTTATTTGGCACCAACATAGCTGGGACCACACAAAGGCCCTTATGTATCCTTTTTTCCATTAGTTTATTGCCTTTGTAACTTCGTGAACTCTTCCAAGTTGCATTTATAAGCTGATTTGTTTGGTAATGAAACACCTAGAGTAAGATCAATCCAGTGCTCAAGAAAATGGTCGTGAAACTCTTCTCGTAGCGACTTCAACTGGGGGTCATCCACTACACACTCACTTTGCTGAATTTCTTTCACTACCCAGACAAGCACACTTGATGCAGATTGGAAATATTTATATAGGAAGAAATATTTTCTTAGGAATAAAAAATAAATTCTTCCTATCTTATTATACGTTTTATATGATATGTTTCATCTTATTTAGTTATTGCTTATGTATTTAGACCCTTAGGCTATATAAAAAGGTCTTAGGCTTATCATTATTTTCCATGCCGTTGAATGAAGTAATTATTAGAGTGGTCTAATTCTCTTCCCGATCCCTTTCGTAAATTCTTTATCCTCTTCTCAATTCTCTCAACCTTACATCAATTTTGTATCAGAGCCCCAATTCAATCCCCATCCTTCGCTGCAAACATAATCCATAACCAATTAATCCTCGAATGTTGAATTGAAGAAGAATTCCAATTCAAAACCCTAGCTTAAATCCTCAAATCCTTTAATTCGACAAAAATGAATCAACTTGAGGGCATACATCATCGATTCGAGCTTCCTCACATGCAATTAATCTCAGAATCAGACCAATCTAACCCAAATCGTTCGATTTTAACCTCAATTGACTCAAAAGCCTAACCCTAGATTTGCCAATCATAAAATTGAGGGGGGGGGGATTGGGGGGGAAATTGAGTGCATAAAACCTCAATTGAAGTTAAAACCAGGTGGGAGGGAGATCTGAGTGTGTGAGAGGGAGAGACACATTATATTAAGGAAAATTGTCTGATTTTGTTTGAAATTCTCCTAGAATTTGGGAACTGCTTTTGTGCTTCTGGTTACAGCACTAGTCGGCCTTCCAGCACTTCCCCGTGTCCACCGTCGCTGTTGCATTCTGCCCTTTGCTGGCTTTATGCCTTGTTTTCTGCCTTGTGTGTTTGTGCATGGACAAACAAAGCTTGACGAGATCTGAATGTGTTTTTGTTTTGGTTTTCCACTGTTCATGTGTGGGAGGCCAGCATCAGAATCAGAGGTGAGTCCTTTACCCTTATGCCTAATCTAGATCTGGAAGAGATGGCTGTTGAGTTTCTGTAACAATATCAACCGAAGCCATGGGCTGACTGGAATTCTGCAGATTTTCCCCTGTACTGTACCCAGTTACATTGGTCTTCTCCTTGCCTTGAGCAATCTGTTCTTCAATGGAACCAGATGAAACAGAATTTCCAGAAATAAGACCCTCTGGATTAGGGCAAGCAGGTTCATTAGGGCCCTGTGACTTTTTCACAGTTTTGCTCTTGTTAGCTAGAGGAAGTTTATTGACAGAGATGTGGTTAATTAACAGATTCTGCACAGGTTTCTGCTGTTGCGTCTCACAAGCTGAATTAGAGTGACCCGCCAAACCACATTTTACATAGAACATAGGCAAGTCTTCATGCTTTAAACATTGGACATACATCCCTCAAGCACTTTTGATTTCCACTGAACTAGGAAGTTTTTTTGCCACATCAACTTCAACTAATACCCTGCCAAATTTTATTTTTAACTTCTGGGAGGTGAATAATCTATCTGCAGGGGTTTACCCATAATATGTACTATGACCAATAGAATTGGAATTCCAGAGTTACAAGGGGTGGTTTTTAATATGGACCCAAATAGGAATTTTCGAGAAATTCTCAACACCAAGTGAGAAGAACTGAGGAATTTCACTCAACATCAAAGCTTTGTTTCTCACTGTATAGCCCCCCCCCCCCCAGAAAAAAACAATGTGGAACTCTTATTATGATCATCTTTAAATTTGAAAACTAACTAGCCAGAATTGTGAAGAATATATTTAAATGGAACCCTAATCACATTTCCTAGAGCATTAATAAGAGATTTATCCACAACCATACCCTCAAATCTAGCCAACAAGTAAGGACCCCAAAAGGTATCGATTGAATCAATTTCATTTCAGGAATAAAAATAGAAAATTTATTAGGTGGGATATACTCACAGCTGATGGGCTTGAATTGAACAAAGAGGTCTGCAAAAGGTTGAGGAGCATCTGGTTTTCAACACCCTTGTTTCCCTGCAAATCTTCATTATTGTCATCCACATCCTAACCTGAAATTAACTTTGGCATTGAGGAAGGATAAGATTTTGATCTCTGTCCTAAGTGAAACTCCTCCAGTGGAGAATCAATATGGACAGCCTCTTTCAAGCCATATCTCAACCACTAAAGAAAGCAACTAGATCCTTGTTCAAGTTCGATTTTAAAGCAAAATCCAAATCCAACACCTCTTTGCAAATCGAGGGTTGCTTCTCTAAGTTGGGAACATGAATTAGAGCTAGAATAGAATTATCAACTCGCAAACGAATCTGCATTCAGATTTAGAGATTTTGAGTGCCGTCGATCTAGGGTTTAATCATGGGAAGAATCTTTTGGATTTGAGAAATGGGAACCACCAAGTGATAATTCTGCCGAATCTTCACTCAGAGCAGCCACTTTATTCGGCGTAGGAAGAGCATAGGTTGGAACCTTCCTAGAAACTTAACCTATAGTCATTTTTTTAATCACCATAATTCCATAAATTGAATGACAGACAAGAGAGCAAAGTGGAAAAGCAAAGAGAGAGTGAGGGAAAACAAAAGAAATGAGCAGTGTAGGCTTGAAAGTCTCGATGAAGCAGAGAGTTTCCCTATCATAACATAGTCGCCATAGGGGTGCAAAAAGTTGAGACAATGAAACATATGGAGACCTTAAGGCTTCCTTCAATTCTTTGTTTAAGGTTGGTGGATATTTTTTCAAATATGTCCATCAATGGTTTAATTGCTTCATCATTGGATATACATAATCAAATCTTGAAAGAAAGACTCTTTCTTGATTAATTTTTGAAGAAAATTGAGTATCTTGAGTGAATCTTGAAAGAAGGAACAAACCTTTATTGATTTTGATCAAATCTTGAACTAAAGATTGAGTCTTGATGGATTTTTGAATAAAATTGAGTCTTGATTGAATCTTGAATCAAGATTGTTTCTTGATTGAACCTTGATTATTTTGAGGTTGAAAGTTGGATAAAAGTTGAATCTTGAATCAATTTGCCTTCTTACATTGTTGAAGTTCTTGAAAGATCTTCAAACCGCGCTCTAATACCAATTTGATTATTTTTCGGTTGGTTAGAATGGTTCTATTTATGGAGTTCTTATTGATTGGTGATGAATTGGAACAATTTTGATGGATTTGGTGTTTTGGAACAATTTCTAGATGAACTAGCATAAACGAATCAGATAAAATATGAGTTTGAATTTTTAGCTTTAAGTTATGTATAATCATGATAAACTATTTAAGTTACGTCCTAGCTGGCCAATCCAGCCCTGATATACTCTTTAAAGA
Organism: Tamarix chinensis; assembly: GCA_030549775.1. Taxonomy (NCBI): domain Eukaryota; kingdom Viridiplantae; phylum Streptophyta; class Magnoliopsida; order Caryophyllales; family Tamaricaceae; genus Tamarix; species Tamarix chinensis. Next base: position 69,669,661 of record CM060181.1, read on the forward strand.
GTCTTTCACATTGGCCAGAACAAGGAAGTACTTGTGCTCGGGTGAGTATGGGTGCTTGCATCTGAGCTAGTGCTGCTCCTAGCATTGTTTGCTATGCCTCAAGGAAGATTAAAGACCACAAAAGATGTATGAGGCAGATCTTAAGTGTAGGCATATAAAGGATATGAATGTGTTTGATTTGAATCACACTGATAATATGGATAGGGGTTCTTGATTTACCCCAAATCAAGGGGTTTTGATTCTTCTAATCACTAGAAAGATTCGGGTTCTTACCTCAAATCACTGAAAATATGAGAGAGAACTCATAGAGAAAGTTTTAATTGATGACTCAATCTTTGGGGAATACACATCTGAGCTCGACTTGGGGCAAAAGAAACTAGAAGTTCTATAAAGATAGCACATCACAAGCTGATAGCTTATCTTCTAAAATAAAGTAAGTTACTTTTACCAAACTATATAAAATCATCACCTTTTCAAGTCTAAATCAATTCTTGACCAAATAAAATATTATAGCAATTTGCTAGTAAAATAAATAGCAAACTAGAAACCAAGGAATTAATTAAACTACTCCATGCCAACCATCCACCTCCACTTGTTGGCCTTCCTGGTGGATCAACTCCAACTTCTCCCAATTATATCAGATTAAGGAGTTTAAGCCTAATGTTTGAAGATTTAATTATGGAATCCAAAATAATATTGTCCAATAATAAAGTTGATCCTGATGTTCCTGCAACATTTCTATTTATAAGACCTTAAATATCCCCCCCAATGCCCTTATTTAGTAAGGGTTTTCCCACTTTTCATTCAAGTTCCAATGGAGAAAACTCATTAGTAATGAAGGCAAACAAGGAACACAATTATAAAATTAAATGATGTGACGTTATCGTTAATGTCAATTTGATTATTTCTAAATCTTAATGTTTTCAAACCCTTACAAACTTGTGAGATGGATAGAGTTACTTATCTATTTAGCTAAATCTCATAATTCCATGGTTTTGTCCCTTATAAGGTGAGTTCACACTACGTGCTTTCCTAAATGGTCGCTTAGACCTCTCTCAAGCTGAAAATGTTGGGAAGCTTATTACAGCCAAATCCATTGCTGCTGCAGATGCAGCTTTGGAAGGAATTCAGGTACTTCCATGCATCTACAATGAACTATTTTGTTCCAAACATCTCCTTTTTCATGATTTTTTATTTTTTCAATATACAAATGATTTTTTTCTTTTGTTAGGGTGGGCTTTCAACTGTTGTCAAATCATTTAGGAACCAATGCATGGAGTTACTGGCTGAGATTGATGCTCGACTTGACTTTGATGATGAAATGCCACCGTTGGACTTTGATTTAATTAGGAGTAAAACAAATGCCATGTTAGAAGCTGTAGACAAGGCATTGGAAACTGCTAACTATGACAAGCTTCTGCAGTCTGGATTGCAGGTATAATTATTAGCTTGTGCATTTGTAGGTCTATTTCGATTGCTCTTCATCTTCCACAGTTCTAATCCCATATGTCAAAGGTAACTCATTTTTACCTTTTTGGATGCTTGAACTCAGAATTATAATTCCAAAGTTATTAGCATTATTAATATTATTAAAGTTAATAATATTAATAATGCTTTATAATTATTAATATAATTAGTATAATTAATATAATTATTATAGTTATATAATTAATAATATAATTATAATAATTAATAATAATAATAATTATTAATATATTAATAATTATTATTCCTATCAGCACTAATTAGATCCAATCATATCAAATCAGTACTAATAACATATCCGAAAAATCAAACGAGGAAAATAGGGCCTTATTCATTTGTTGACTCTTGTATTTATGATTTCTTGATATGGACTTCTAAGTTGTCATCTTCTTGTTGTTCATGACCTTAGACCCTTCATATATATGGTGTTTTCTTGAGGTTATTGATTCTGTCCTCTCATAATCTAGCTAATTAATCACTAGGTTGGGGAGAGTGCAGTATGAGATAGGAGATATGTTTATGTTTTTGGGTTTATATATTATATATTCTATTTGATAAGATTTGATATGATTAGTCTTGACATACTTTGATAAAGATTTAGTGTTATCTCTAATAATATCATAACATTTTCGGTTCTGATTACAGGATCTTTCCGTGACAATATTAGCTAAACTTGACCCTTGATTTGATAGCTAGTCCCGAGTTTTTTAATTCTTTTAGAGCGTTGTGGTTGATGCCCCATGATCTAGGGCGTATTACTGAGGGTGGTGGTGATTGACATTGGGAGTGGTGGTGGTGGCTTTCGGTAGATTGCAGGGAAAGAGGAAGGAGGGAGGTTGACGAGGGACTGGAAGAAGAGTGGGCAGAAAAATAATCGTTCTAATTAATTCCTAGCTAATTTTTTAGTGAGGTTTTATCCTCTTATTATACTTGATTACAAGCTATGGGTTGAGCCCTGATTAAGAATATCTAATAATCTCTAATCTCCTGTTACTTAATCATATATTTAGCTAGATCCTTTTTCCTAATATCCAAAATATGACTAAGTAATGCCTAGCTAAATATATTTTAATATCTAAACATGCTGAATACTAAATATCCAATATCCCCTAAATCAATAATTCCCAAATAACTAAAATTGCAGGAAAAAGAAATAAAATAATTAAATAGTATTATTCCTTAAAGGCTCTTAAAATCACCCCCTAACATCTCTCCCCTCTTGGTCATGAAGTTATCCACAAGCTTGAACTTCGGATATCTGGTGTAGAGTCCTGGTCTTGGAGAACACTATCCGAACATGAGAAAACAATATGACAATTCAGATCTTTAATCAATTTATGAATGGAACTTAGATTAGTAGATAAATCAGGTACATATAGAACACCCTCAAGGCAAAGGTTAGAAGAAATGACAATGGTGCCTTGACTGAGAACTGTTAAAATTTGTTGGGTTTTAGCACATGGCTGGTAAGTTTGGAAAAGAGAAATGAAGCTAGTCATGTGGTCACTAGCACCTAAATCGATGATCCAATGAGTAAGATTCTGTTTTAGAGCACAAGTTTTTGAGAAAAAAGGAAATAGAAGAGTAACCTGAGTAGGTAAGAGTGCCGTGTCCAAAGTTCTCTTTAGTCGGTTTTTCAAGGGATTTGAAGAATTCCTGAATCTTTAGCACTGATTTCTCCTGTAGGGAAGGATTGGGTACTGTTTGTGCCCCTTGAGTTGGTTGACCAGTTTGGTTGGGCTTCAAGGGAGCTGGTGACCATATTAGAGTGAGTATCACTGAGAACTTTGGAGGAATTGCATTACTTAGTGGTTTTCCATGAAGTTTCCAACATTTTTCCTTATATGGGCCGATTTATTACAGTAAGTGCACCATCAGTCCTGAACTAGGACAATAGAGGTGATCTTTTCTAGGAAAGTTAATTACTTCCGACGAAGAATTTTGGTCAAATTAAGAATTTAGGCTAGCAAGAAACTGATAGCTTCTTTGTTTCTGAATAAATTTGGTGAGCAGCTCAACATCTTATGAGCATTTCACAGGTAAGACTTTATATTGAGCAATTTCTTGCTATAAATTTTGAAGTGCGGGGAATAATGTTTCCTCCGTGTTTGCAAGTAATTTCCTTCTTCATTTGGATTTCATAGATCAATACTTCATCTTTTGCTTTTGAGTCCTGTTTGAAGAAGTCTCATATTTCCATAGCAATTTTGAGGAATATACATGTCCTACTAACTTTGGGTTCCATGGACTCCTAAAGCCACGACATTACAATAGAGTCAGTTTCATCCCAAGTTTTGAAGTTGGGATTCGATTCATCAGGGCTTAAAGTCAGTCAAGACTCAAGTGACAACTTTCATTTGCCTTTGAGATAGGTCTTCATGGCTTGGGACCAAACCATTTCCATTAAGTCTAAATGAGGAACTGGCACTCTGGAGCTCAACCTTTTGAGAAATGGATGGGGAAGAAGAAGAAATCTCAGAATTAGTGATCTGAGAGAAATAAGCTCCAAAGAAGGAAGGGGAGAAAAAAATAAGTATTAGTGGTAAAGCCTCAACAATGAAGATTGAAGTCAAAGAAGAATGGACACAAGCAGAGAGAGACAAAGAGATCATGAACAAGCTCTGATACCATGTGGCAATAAATAAAAGGAGGGAAGCGTCTTTATCTTATTCATAGAGGGGATGGTGTTTTTACAAGTGAGGAAGAAGGAAAAAAACAACTAATTACATGTAATCTATAGTCTATAGGACCTACTAATGATAAAATTTATTACCTAGGAACTTACAACTTAGGAACTATACGGTAATTTCTAATAATAGTAGTAATTAATTACAGATTTAACCCTAATGGTGATTGAACATCATCCAAGGAGGACAACAACAATCCAGTGACACTTATAATTAAATTTACAAAAGAAAAAACCTAATTATAGGGTCAGCTCCAACTGAAGTAAAAATTATTTGGTGACTTGTATGAATGAATGTATAATGACAATTTTAGACACGTGGGTAGAGTTAGTGGGTTAATTAATAAAATATATTTTTTGGTGACAAAAGTAATTAGTATAATTTTTTGTTTTGTTTTGTATTTTGTTGAAATTGGTGTGGCCTACTTATGAAGTAATGATAAGATGTAGATAATAAGATTACTGGAAATAATGAGGTAAACAAATGACCTGAAGTATATGTTATTAGATAACGAGGTAATAATAAGGTTTGCCAACACTACCTAATTCCCAATTTGTTTCTTAATGAGGTTGTAACCTCCTATTTATACGTGATTAGAAACTATGAGCTTAGCCCTTATTAAGAATATCTAGTAGGTAAATCATATATTTACCTAGATCCCTTCTCCTAATATCCAAGATATGACTAAAATATGTAGTTAAATTTACATCATATCTAAAGCTGCTAAATACTGAATATCCAATCTCCTAAAATGATAATTCCCAGATAACTAAAATTGCAGAAAAAGAGAGACTAATTAAATAATATTAGCATTAGAGGCTCTTAAAATCGCCCCCCTAACATAGTAATAATATGAAGTATATGCTTCTAGCTAGATCTTGTAAGATGTTCATTTACATCGTTAAAGATCTCTTAGAGTTTGTTTTTATCATTTTGATAGACCTTTCATCAAAGATACTTATGTGAGGAAGAGTAAGACTAGGGCTTCTAGTGAAGGAGTGCATGAGGGATTGAAATTACCGGCAAGGTGAATCTGGTATGCTGTGAGGACAGTTGGAGTCATTTGCATTGTTACATCCCTTTTATTATTTTGTTTATGTCTTTTTTCATTTTTAGCTGTGTAAAGTCTGTTACTGCACCTGCTGAGTCAGCAAGTATGTTAGGCTAGGGAAAGGGTATCACCTGCTTCTATGCACATGGGAAGAGAGGAAAATATGGGGGAGGTCATTTTCCAGATTGTCTTTGAGGTTGGGATGTCTCTAGGTCCTCAAATTCCTGGAAGGTGTAATCCTCATTTATTAATTACCAGCTTACTGCCTTTTACCCCTCACATCTTGTCTTGTTATCCTTAAATTCTTGCCGTTTTCTCTTTTTCTGTGCTCTATGGTAGTGACAGGTAGCCTGGTACATATCAATTGGTATCAGAGTGATACAATCCTTAGCAGTCATGGCTATAGCAGATTCATGTGAAAAAGAGGAACTATATTGAGTGCAAGTCTGGATTGTTGTAGTGCCAAACTAGATAGATGGATAAAGATATTAAGATCTGAATGAGAGGGTGTTATCAAGGTAGGCAAACCTGTGGGAATCGGAGGACATAAATTTAAAGAGGGTATTGGGGCAAACTCACAGCCACTGGAGGAAGAAAATTTACTAGTGCTGAAGGAGAAAAATCACTATGCAGGAAAAAATTACTGGCAGTGATGAACTCAGTATGTATCCTCAAGAATACGGAAACAGAATGAAGAGGAGGTAATGAATTCAGCAATTGTTCGTTACGTTATTCCCACACCACAAAATACCTTTTTCATTACTCTCGAACTGGCTGAACCTAAAGAAGGATTAGAGGTAATGAATATGATGCATTTTTGTCCCACTATTTTGATGTTTTTCTGCTGAATTTGGAAGAGCAAGACAGGGTTGATGAACATGCTCTGGTCAAACTTTTTAATGCTCATGAACTGTTTGAGAATATGCCTAAAGGATATATGGTTGAATGGGATGTTGGAACTAGCAAGACAAATGACTGTAGGGATATCCTGCTTGATCTAGGAGAGGAGAAAGGGCTTAATGATTTTGGGATAATTTTTGTTTGGAATGATAACATTTATGGGAAGACTGCCGGTTGGTCTCTTCTGATATCTCTTAATTTGGAAATGGAGTATGAAACTAACACGGTAATATTGTTGTTATTAAAAGATGTTAATGATGTCCCTACGTATTGCTCCTTAATCATTTTTGTGTTGATGAAAACAAGCATGTGGCTGATTGAAGCAGAGCACAGCCTTGGTAATTATGAATTATCTCTGTCCTCTGGAAAATTGTTATTGGGTGTAGAAAGATGACCGTTTCTCTTTTGATGTATATTATTAGGAGACATTTTGTGCCTTGGAATATGATTGTTGGTCTTATTGAACTAAGAAAGTATAGATTAATTGAGTTGATTTTCAGCCAAACGAAAGGGATGTTTGAACCTGAGAAGTATAATATGCGGAGTATTGTTAGTGCTTGTCTCTCACTGGATTTTGATTGGTCTGTGCTGAACACCTTGGACTTGAAAGCTATGTATGAGGCCTTTACTGCTTCACTCTTGCAGCTATGGATCATTTACTCACAAAGGAATGCTACAACTTTTAGTGACAAATATAGGTATGCTGTATTATCAAGTGAGGATTTTGGAGCTGGTATCATCGAGCAGAAATGTGTGTTGCTTTTCTATCCCAGTGGAGGAGCTGAATTTGGCTTGGGACAATTTCTTGTAGCTCATTCATATACTGATTTTGTAAAGAAGCCCAAGCCTTTTGATATCGAGGTTAAAATTGGGTACCTCAATTATCTGTTTTTAACACGAATACAAGTACCATTGCAAATATACATGTGATTGTTTTTGACTCTGATGGCGCAAGTAAATCGAAGTTGTCATTATTGTTTGTGGCGTACGAAAGCAACACTCTGCCGAGTTTCATAATTTCTGCTGCAACATCAATGGAAAGGCAGTCAAACATTCAATTGCTCCTATGGGATTTCTCATTTGATCAAGTTGCTATGGAATTTTACAGAGGGACTATTATAAGAATCCTACTAGGTTGGCAATGGAGTCCATAGATCCTGATGCAACAAGCCGATATATCCATTTCAGTCAAGTTTTCTCATCTTCCCCTTGAGGACAAGGTGAAACTTTGAGGGGGCGGTAATGATAGACCTTTCATTAAATATACATATGTGTGGAAGAGTTAGGCTGGGGCTTCTGATGAAGGAGTGCATGAGTGATTGAAATTACTGGCATGGTGAATCGGATATGAGGGCTATGGCCTATGAGGACAATTGGAGTCATTTCCCCTTTATTATTTCCTTTATATCTTTTGTCATTTTTATCTGTGTAAAGTCGATTACTGCACCTTCTGAGTAGTGTTTGAAAAGGCCTAAGGCGTATCTAGGTGATAGGTGCAAGGCGAAGGCGTGCGCCTAGGCAATGTAAGGCACCACAATTACTCAAAGCTAAAAAAAATGATTAAATGACTAAATTTTTAGAAAAAAGTATACTATAACAAGAAAATACTTAGAAAAATAACAACCTATGAGTTTAATACTACCAATACTAGAAGATAGTGTGGATTGTGGACCACTTCTTCTTGCTATCTCTGGTTCTCAGCTCTCTACAGTCTGTCTCTTTGTCTTTGACTCTGTTTTTTTAATTATTTTATTTTTATTTTTATGAGTGTAATACTACCTATGTGTTTACAAAATGAATTTTACTCTCTTTTTTATATTTCCCTGATGCCTCTTACTCTTCTTGTAGATTTGCAGCTTGTGTTGATTGCAGAATGTGCATCTTTTCCAAAACAACTATTGCTCTCCCCCAATCAAAACTCTAATAGGCTTCCCCTTTTTCAAAAAATGTCTACTCCTCTCCCTTAAGTCTCTGGCTCCATACATGATTTTTTTTTGTGTGTGTGCTGAAAGTCATGTGCATGTCTACTCCTCTCCCCTAAGTCCCTACTTGATATTTCCAAAACAACTATTGCTCTCTCCAATCAAAACTATAAATAGGCTTTCCTTTTTCTAAAAAATTTCTATTCCTCTCACCTAAGTCCTTGGCTCCCTGTGTAATTTTTTCTGCTGAAAGGATATTTTGCTCAAAGGCGCGCGCCTCAACCGCCTTACATTCGCCTCACTCACATCGCCTCGCCTAGCAGCAAAAAAGTCCCCACCCTCCTTCGCTTTGTGCCTTAGGTGTGCTTTTTCAAACACTGCTTCTGAGTCAGCAAATCTGTTCATGCTGGGGAAAGGCTATCACCTACTTATATGAGCATGGGAAGAGAGGAAAGTAGGGGGAGGTCATTTTCCAGATTTTCTTTGAGGTTGGGAGGTCTCCCTGCTCTCAAATACATGGAAGATGTGATCCTCATCTACCAACTACCAGCTTACTCTCTTTTTCCCCTCACATCTTTTCTCGTTATCCTTCAATTCTCCTTGTTTTGTTGTTTTCTTGCTCTATGGTAGTGACAGGTAGCCAGAAACTCATCATGTTATGATCTTTCGTTTTATTTTTTGGCTCATAAATGAATATTGAATTGATTAACAAAAATTGATTTGAGTGGAATAAGTTAGTCTTATATCCTATTTCCTCTTTAATTTTTCCAAGCCTACATACATGCATGCATGTACATTTCTTCCTGCTAAATTCTGACGTTGAAAGTTATTAAGTGTTACCAATGCAGATACAACTAAATGATTATCCTCATTTCGTGATGAAATTGCAGCTGGCGATTGTTGGTCGGCCGAATGTTGGGAAGTCAAGCCTTCTTAATGCATGGAGTAAGGTATTGCTTGTCATTTTAGTATTAGCCTGATCTTTCTTTTCATGTTTTCCCGTGGATGGTAAAAACAATCCTTTTCAGAATGCATCGGTCTGCTCTTATCATAATTCAATCATCATTGCCAACTATAGCACAATTATTAAGTACACAATATTATACCCTTATTCCCATATTCCCGTGTCACAACTCATTTTTCCCACCTTCTCCATTCTTGGTGTGCTTATCGTAATTGTATCTTTTCTGAACTGTACGTAGCATCTAGGTGACTCTGTTGTGTTTTAGGAATCCAGCTTAGACATGCATGAAAATGACACGAGCCAAAAAGGATTATGAATTATGGCACAACTGTCTGAGTGTCTGACAAGAGGAAAATATTGACTGATATGCCAATTTGTTGGCAATAGATATTGGAGTTTTAGTCTGTTGACATGTGAAATTGCGGATACACAATGAGAAATGCGGAGCAGCCAATATGCATCGATACACAAATATATTTGATAATATTTACCAATATGCATCCATTATGGACATGACTATAAAAAATATGTTATGATAGTGCAACACTTTGATATTGTGGCTGCAATCTTAACTTTGATTGTGATTTTACTGCATGATGTCTGGTCCTCAAAGTGACTCTTTCTGTAGCTTCTTCCAAATTTTCTATCTTGGTTTTTATTGTCTCGTCACCATCTTCCATCTTATGCAATACTCTTGCCCTATATATTAAAATGTTGAACCTTTATTATAGTGGTGCATTGTTTTATATGATTACAAAATTAGAAGTCCATCCAACAATTCCCTTTTTTCTTTTTTGAGCCCATGCTTCGCATGGTTGGAACAGGGGTGTAAGAAAATCTGGGTCAATTATTTCCTTTGTAAACTGTGTTTGGGAAATACAACTCTATCATATGCGGGAGATACATCTCCCTTCCAACCCCCTGGGTAATAAAATTTGAGGAAAAACAAATTCTCAGCTGGACTTTCCTTCGCGCACACCAACATATCTCCGGCTCATGCCATTCGGTCGTTCACCAACAAAGTGCTACCTGCAACAGTTGAACAAAAGACAAAATTTAACAATTAATTTTATAATGTCATAATTCTTAATGCAGAGAACAACTCTGATTATTTTCTTTCATGTTTGTGTTTTTTAGTTATTCTCTTTGATGGACTGTTTTTAGAATTGAAATTTGTTGTCTTAGTAAATATTTTGGTCTATGTTAACTTACTTATTATAATAACTAGCTGAAGTATTTAAAATTTGATGTATGTAATAATAAATTATTGACGACATATATCTAATTAATAAAATAAATGCTGATTACTTTTCTAGAAAAATGTATTATGTATATAATATTTTTATTTTATTTGGTATATTAACTTTATCAATTAAATATATTGAGTATATATTATTAAACACACTAACGAAAAATGAAAATAATAAGTTTATAAATGTTATCAATAGTATGATTCTCTTATTTGAAGTATGTATTTATCCATATGTAATAAATAAAATAATAGCATTACTATTGATTATTTTATGTGATTAAAATAAATATTAGTATAATGTGATTTGTAAATAATTATTTTTTTGATGAAAAATGAAAGATCAAAAAAATAAAAGGGTTATTAACATACTGTCATAGTAAATTATGTTCCTCGATACAAACATAGGAAAAGATATTCTAGTATTTCATTTCCCTACGTACCAAACACAAGGGAGGAAAAAACCTTCCCCTTATTTAACCTCTCTATCTATGACCCCCTTTTTAATTTCTCCTATTTATCTCCCTCATACTAAGCGTGGCCCTAATAATATATTTTGAAAGAGTATTGTTTTCATCACTAAAACCGACACCTCTAGTACTATAATTTACATCTGTACTACTTGTACTAGAAGTCCATGATTCAAGTAGCACTTAAAATAAGTAAAAAATCAAACAAAAGGTCCAAAACAAAAGTAACAACACCACTAAGCAAAAACCAAAGTGACACTACCCAATAGCAAAACAGAGAAAACCTCACAAAACATAGAGAACCTTGCATGATCACAACATAGATGCTGAAACAAAATTCATAACACAAAGATCATTTACGGTGAACTAACAATTCTGTGCATGGAAATGAAATGTGCAACCCACGTTAAGTAAATGACAAATGGTATAAATTTAACATCAGCTATTAATTTCAAACAATCTGTGCAACGCTAACTCACATAATACATGATGAATCATATGCTTCAAGTTCGAAAGTGACACCTTTTGCTCCACTTGAAGGCGACGAGCGAATCATGGGTACCAACAATGATGGGTGATGGTATAGACGTGCTGTAAGAGTGGGAGGTGCCTGCGAGATAGAAGATGATGCATGAGAGGGTAGACAGTTGGCTTTGGGGTTATGCGAGTGTGTGTTGTGCTACTTTAGGCAGTAGGAGAAAGGGGGTCCAAGAAGTTTGACACCTTTCAAGTAGGATTTTAGGGCTTTTACTAGGTAATTCTTATTAGTAACAAGCAGGTAACATATCATTGGGTAATCATTTTTATAATAGAAATGGTTGGAAGCGATCTTTGCAATTTCAGCCTGCATTTTCGTTTGGAAATGCAAAATGGCAGTCACTTCATGTTTCCATGCAACATAGGTTGCGAAGATGGGTGTACTGGTTCTTGGTGGCCAGTCTGCTGGTTTCATAACATACATAATCAGCTCCTAACTTCATTTGTGAAGAGGTTAAGTCCGAGCTATTAGGTTGTAAGCCCAAGTTTAGCGATTCATTTCATATTATGGGTCTTAGATATTATTTATTATTATTTGGGAATTATACTGTTATTATGATATCATGTTATACTACCACAGTATTATATTATATAATATCTTACTAGAACATTTTGTATGGTTTGCATTAAAGAAATTTTCATCTTGTTGGTTTTTTCCTTTTACAGAACGTGGGTAGGCATATATATCCTACTACACGATATTATATTGTACTAGCAATTGTTATTTCTCAAACTTTGATGAAATAATTAGAGTGATTTGGTATTTTAGGTGATTATATATCTTCTCTAGGATTGAGTTGATTATGTATCTTCTGTAGAATTGAGTTTGTCTCTCTTCGATGCACCTGAATCTTCTTCTTACACATCCTAATCATATTTTGATGCGGAACATCCAACACATATGAGCATAATTTAGTTATTTATTTTTCCAAAAAAAAAAGACCTGAAAACCCTTCTAATTTTGACAAAATTAATGAATTAAATTGTGAGTCATTTAACCATGCAAAAAACCATATTCCAGCCATCATCTTTTGTCAAAACTCAGGTGGCTTAGAAATGACTCATTTTTGGCCATCATGGCTCAGTTTTGGCACCACCAGCAGCAACAGGGGGCCTGGCCAGCTTTGTGTAATTTTTGGGCATAGAAATGGAGGATCAGGGGACAGAAAAGGGGATGGTTCAGCTGCAGCTGATTATGGCTGAAAAGGTCAAACAAAAAAGGCTATAATTGTACTTTAAGCCTGTAGCCAAAAAAAGTTATTTTTGCTTTTCACTTTTAATGATATTTTTTATCCCCTAGCATTAAGGTTATTTTTTACAATTAATGATGCTTTTAGTCCTAGCCTAATCTTTAGCTTATTTACTTGTAAAACACCCCAAAATGAGAGGGGGCAGGAGAGTGGTCGGCAATCAGGTCAGAATTGCCTATATACCTGATATAATTTCTTTGGTTAAAATTAAACTAGTTAGAGTTAGTCCTTTTGACAAGTAAGCTAGTTCAGTTAAGTTAACCGAATCAGTCCTTTATTTCGATACGTTTTTGTGTAATTAAATGAGACGTAACACTCTCTTATAAAGTTTCAAGTTCACAATTGAATGAAGGCTGATCTGATTTTGCCCATTTTCTCTTTGAACACCTGGAAACCCCCACAAAATGTGTAGAGTTTTGCTTATGTACTAAAAAATTATGCTCTTCTTTACCAAGTGTTTAAACCTTGGATGGTGATAGTAAGCATTTAATATTGAGAGGTGTTCATAGATCGAAGCAACTCCTTTTTCCTCAACTCTCTCTGTTTTTTCTTTTGGTGAGAATCCCCTAACTCCACCACAATTCCTTAGTTTGATCCAATTGTTTCTCATATGCATAAATTGGTATAAAAAATCAGTGTTGTTGAAATTGGGTTTTATCTTTCTTTCCATAATTTTGTCTAATACCAAACACTCACATTTTTTTTTCTAGCGTATCTCCTTATCTACTACCACCCCATTTTTGTTCCTTCGCCCATCGCTTCTTAATTTTTATCAATCTTAAACTTTCATGGGTGATGCACCAAACCCAAGAGGAGGCTTATGTTTTGAAGAAAATTTCTATGTTAGAAGAGATTGAGCTATTGAAACCGTGTAACAAGACACAAGGAGGTTAGAGCAATCAATGGAGAATGTTCAAGGAGAAATAAGGGAAATTCGGGCACTATTGGAAGGACTATTGCCATCGTGAAGGAAAACAACCTACCCTTGGAGGAAATGAATGCTGTGCACAAAGAGAGTGGGTTAGTGAGTCTTCCCAATAATCAAGAAGAAGGCATGCAAAAAGAGATGATTTCGGAGATGTAACTGGGATTTGAGGTGTGCTGGGCTTTTTGAAGCTAGGGGTGCAAAGATGAAAAGGCTTTTAAGTTGGCTTTAAAACTTAAAGGCTATGCCTCCCTTTGGTGGGAGAACCTCAGGCATCAGAGAAGAAAAAAGGGGAAATCTAAGGTGAAGTTATAGGCAAAAATGAGAAATTGCATGAATGAGAGAGTTTTACCCTCTTCATACACTCAAGACCTTTACACTTAATGATGCAAATTAATTCAAACTAAAGGATTGTGGTGGATTTAGGGGATTGCGACTGAAGGAAAAAATCAGAGAAAAAGGTGTGGAAAAGGGAATTTATTTGATCTGTGAGTACCTCTAAAGATTAAATACTTGCTATCACCATATAAGGTTTAAACAGTTGGAATAAAAAAGAGTAAGATTTTTTTAGAAGATAAGCAAAACTTTGCACCTGATTTTTGTGGGGGTTTCTCAGCTTTTTCAGAGAAAAAAATGGACAATCAGATCTGCCTCCCATTCAAATGTGAGCCTAACACTTATAAGAGGATGTTAGGTCTCATTTAGTTACATTACGTTTCATCAAAATAAAAAAAAGGACTGATTTGGTTAACCAATCAAACTAGTTTAGTTTTCAGAGACTAACTAGTTTAATTCTAACCAAAGTCAACCAGGTCCGTTGCTGCTTTTATTTTTTAATTTTTTTTTTAATTTTTTCAAACCTGAATGTCACCCCATGACTCTTGCCCCGCTGATTTTGAGGTGTTTTTCAAGTAAAAAGCTAAAGCTAAGCTAGAACTAAATGCTAGAGGCTAAAACATCATTAAAACGTGAAAAGCAAAAGTAACTTTTCTGCATGCATAACTTTTCTGCCATAATCAATAGTGGCTGATTTACCTCCTTTTCTGTTCCTTCAGTCCTCCATTTTTGTGCCCTAAAATTACAACAAGCTAGCCAGCCCACTACTGTTGCTGGAGCCAGAAGCTGAGCCATGTTGACCCAAAAGAGCCATTTTTAAGCCACCTGAAATATGTCAAAAGGTGATGGCTTAAATATGGCTTTTGCATGGCTAAATGGCTCATAATTTAATTTATTAATCTTTTCTAAATTATAAGGATTTTGGGTCATCTTTTTTGGGAAAATTAATTAGTAAATAATGGCCATTTATGCTGGATGCTCTTGCATTATCCTCTCCTTCTTGAAGGGATTCTTCCCATATCTTTATAAGGCTCATCATGTAGATAAGGAAGTAAATCTTCTGCATTAAATGTGTTTGATATATTTTTCATTTCTTGTGGTAATTCAAGCTTTTATGCATTTTCTTCTATCTTCTCAAGGACCTTGAAAGGACCATCACTCCTTGCCTTCAGTTTGTTATTCCTCCTAGTAGGAAATATCTTCTTCCTCAGGTGAAGCCAAACTAGGCCTCTTGGCTCAAATAAGTGTTGCTTTCGGTTCTTATTTGCCCTTTTTTGGTTCATCTCATTTTCTTTCTCAATATTGGTTGTGACTTATTCATGCAGTTTCTTCATTGTTTTGGCTCTGTCTTTTGCTTCAAAACTATCTTGATACTTAGTGGGGAGTGGTAAGAAATCAATAGGGATAGTGGGATTCACTCCATACACTATTTCAAATGGAGAGTGACTGGTTGCATACATGGGAGACTTGTTGTATGCGAACATTGCATGAAAAAGTTTGGTGTCCCAATCTTTCAAGGGCTTATGCACCGACCTTATTAGGAGCATTGTGATGGCGCAGTTAGTGACTTCTGTTTGATAATCTGTTTGTGAATGATAGGCCGTACTAAAAAGAAGCTTAGTACCAACTAATTTCCACAAAGTCTTCCAGAAGTAGCTAAGAAACTTGGTATCCTTATTGGAGACAATTGTTTTAGGGATTCCTTGTAATTTAACTATCTCCTTGAAGTAAAGATTGACTACATAAGATGTATCATCTGTCTTATGACAAGGGACAAAATGAACTATCTTAGAAAACCAATCTACAACCACCATTATGACATCGTTTTGCCTCTGTGTTCTAGGTAATGGCACAATGAAATCCATGCTAACATGGTCCCATGGTTGGTGGGAGATGGGTAAAAGGGTATAGAGCCCTCGATGGAAATAACTCTTTATCATAAGTGCTATATTTAGACCTAGAGCCATTGAGATTTTCACTAAAAAAGGCTATATGCTTTCCTTCTTGTAGTAAAACAACCCTAATGTCCACTCCACTTGCATCACTTTCTACTTCAAATAACTTGTTGAAGTTAGGCATTGCAAGATTAGTGCCTCACTAAGCTTTCCTTTGATGGTCTCAAATGCTTCTTGGGCCACCTTAGTCCACTTGAACTCTCCCATTTTCATGTATTCAGTAATAGGAGCTGGAAGAGTATTAAAACCCTTGATAAATCTCCTATAAAATGATGTTAGTCCATGAAAGGACCTCACAACCGTGATGCTTGATGGGGTTGATTGCTTCCACCTTTGACTCATCCATAGATATTCCATCTTGAAAAACAACAAAGCCTAAAAATCTGATTCTAGGTACAAAGAATTTACATTTTTCTAGCTTAGCATACAACTTACTACTTCTAAAGGCTAGAAATGCATGGTGTAAATGCTTTACATGTTTCTCTTCACTTGAGGAGTACACAATAATATCATCAAAATATACTACTACAAATATGGAAATAAAAGGCCTAAGCACTTCATCCATGAGCCTCATGAGTCATGAATATGCTTGGTGCATTAGACAAGCCAAATGGCATGACCATCCATTCATATAATCCTCCCTTTGTCTTGAATGCAGTCTTCCACTCATCTCTTTCCTTCATTCGGATTTGATAGTAGCCACTCCTCAAATCTATTTTTGAAAACACACAAGCACCATGTAAGCAATCTAATAAGCCTAAGAATGGGGTACCTATACTTGATGGTGATGCTATTGATAGCTCCACTATCAACACACATCCTCACTGAGCTGTCTTTCTTTGGCACAAGAAGAGCTGGAACTACACAAGGGCTCAAGGACTCTTTGATTAATCCTTTTTGCAGTAACTTCTCAACCTAATTTTGCATCTCCATAACTTCCTTAGGGTTGCACCTGTAGGATGGTTTGTTTGGCAGGGTGGCAATGGGACCGGGTGCTCGATTCCTCTTACTAGAGGTAAACTAGGGGCAGTTTTGCAGGAAAAAAACATCTTGGAGCTTACCCAAAAGGGTTTGAACCCGAGGGTCAATCTCCATTCCTTCGTCACCAAGCAATAACAAGTAATAAACAATTTCCCCCCGTTGCTATGGCTTTTTCTACATATTTTCTGTCAAAGAACAAAACCTTTTTACACTGCATAGTGGCCCTTTTTAATTCAGGCAGATAACAAATAGGTGTTAGAATGATGTTTTTGTTGGTAAATTTTAGGTAGTAAGTATTTCTTCTACCATCATGTTTCACATGGCTATCAAATTGCCATGCCTTACCTAAGAGTGAATGCTAAGTATCCATAGGTTTAGCATCACACAAAACTTGATCGTGGTAAGTCTTGCTAAAGGAACAAGAACTTGCTTGTTTACCTCTATCATATTACCATCATTGAGCCATTGCAACTTGGATAGCCTGTTATGTGTGGAGGTTGGAAGATTGAGCTTTTGAACCCAAGTGGAAGAAGCCACATTAGCACAACTTCCTCCATCAACAATGAGAGAACAAACTTTTACCTAGTATTGTACACTTGGTTTGGAAAATGCTCTCCCTTTGTGATCCATCCTCTACGGCTTCCTTTGCATGCAACACCTTCCTAACCCTCAATATCTCTCTAACATTAGGTGGAACCTCTTCCTCCTCTTCACTGGCTAAAGGTAGTGGCTCATCTTCTTCCTCTTGAGTAGCACCATTAACCTCAGCAAGTGTTATAACTCTTTTGTTTGGACACTCATTTTACTAGTGCCCAAATCTTTGGCACTTGAAGCATATGATATTGTTCTAGCAGGTTCGGATGTGCCCTCTTTACCCTTTCCCTTCACATCAAACTTGAGGGTGTAGGTTGAGGTTTAGAAGGTGTAGGAGCGTCTTTAGAAGCACTAGAAATGGTTTTGTTGAAGGTTTACCAAGGTGCTTTCTTTTCCTTCTTATGCTTCTCTACCTTGATGGTTAGGTGAATTAGCTCATCCAAAGTGTAGTATCTTTGCATCTCCACCTTCTTAGCTATATCTTGTTTAAGGCCTCCTACAACCTTAGACATAGCATGCTTTTCACTCTCTTCAAGTCCTAGACTCCCTAATGTATTCTTCCACACTCATTTGACCTTGTATTAAGAAAGACATTTTATTGTAAAGGTCTTGAGTGTATGAAGAAGGTAAAAACCTTTCCCGTATAAGCTTTTTCC
The DNA here is from genome assembly GCA_030549775.1 of Tamarix chinensis. Classification (NCBI taxonomy): domain Eukaryota; kingdom Viridiplantae; phylum Streptophyta; class Magnoliopsida; order Caryophyllales; family Tamaricaceae; genus Tamarix; species Tamarix chinensis. The sequence goes on from CM060181.1 coordinate 69,687,623, forward strand.
TTTTAGCCCAAAACTTGACCTTTGGTTTCCCCTTTCTTCTTCTTTGGCCGGTAAAGTTTTCCTACTAAAGAGAGGCATGGCCTTTTAGTTTTAAAACAACCACTTGAAAGGCTTTTTCGTCTTTGTATTCCTTAGCTTCAAAAAGCCTAGTACACCTCAATTCCCATTCAAGGAACTCTTACAGATTATGATTACCTTCAAACTCAGGGATTTCAGCCCTTACGTCTCTGAAATTATCTTTTTTGCATGCCTTCTTCTTCTAGGTTCTTGAGAAGACTCAAATAGAAAAGTAGTCAAACTCACTGGACCCATTCTCTGCATGCACAATATTCATTTCTCCCAGGGGTAGGTTGTTTCTTCATCCGTGGGTTTGGGGGATTTGTAATTGGTAGCAACCTTTCCAAATAGTGCTCTAATTTCCCCTATTTCTCCTTAAACATTCTCCATGGATTGCTCTAATCTCCTTGTTGAAAAAACTGACTTGGTTGGCTTTGGTTAGAATTAAACTAGTAAAGGTTAGTATTTTTGACGACGAAAATAGTTTGATTGGTTAACCAAATCAGTCTTTTTTTTTATTATTTTTATTTTGATGAGATGTAATGTAACTAAATGATGCCTAATATCCTCTTATAGGTGTTAAGCTCCCATTTGAATGGGAGGTAGATTTGATTATCCATATTTTTCTCTAAAAAAGCTCAGAAACCTCCACAAAACTCAGGTTGAGAGTTTTGCTTATCTTCCAATGAAATCTTACTCTTCTTTATTCTAAATTTTTAAACTTTAGATGGTGATAGTAAGTATTTGATCTTGAAAGTTGCTTATATATCAAATAAATTTCCTTTCCTCATCTCTTTCTTTGATTTTCTTTAGGAGGTAATCCCCTAAATCCACCACAATCCTTGAGTTTGACCTAATTGTTTCTCATATGCATCAAATTGGTATCAAAGCTCAAGGTTGTTGAAATTAGGTCTTAACTCTCATATGCATCAAATTGGTATTAGAGCTCAAGGTTGTTTAAATTGGGTCTTAACTTTCCTTTTCTTGTACCTCATCTAAAACCAAACACACACAAAATTTCTAGCCCACCCCCATTTTTACCAAACACTACCCTTTCCTTCCCAATTAAAGTTCTGATTTCCTTCGATCTTAAACCACTATGGATGATCCACCAAACCCAAGGGGCTTAAGTTTTGAAGAAAATGTCTATGTGAGGAGGGATCGAGCTATTGAAGCTTTCCAGCAAAAAACGAGGAGGTTAGAGTAGTCCATGGAGAATGTTCAAGGAGAATTAAGGGAATTAGAGCAATGCTGGAAAAGCTGCTACCTACTGCAAATCCCCCAAAACCAACTAAGGGAAACAACTTGCCCCCGGAAGAAATTAATGTTGTGCATGCAGACTTCTGGAAGAAATAAGGGAAATGAATGTATTCTTAGCTACTTTTGGAAGACTTTGTGGAGGTTGGTTGATACTAAGCTTCTTTTGAGTATGGTCTATCATCCACAAATAGAAGGTTAAATAGAAGTCACCAACCACACCATCAATGCTCCTAAAAAATTTGGTACATAAGTTCTTGAAGGATTGGGATACCAATCTTTGTCATTTAGAGTTTTCATACAACAAATCTTCTACGTATGTAACTGATCGATCCTCATTTGAGGTAGTGTATGGAGTAAATCCCATCTCTTACCTCTCCCTACCAAATCTCAAGTTAGTTTTGAAGCAAAAAGATGGAGCTGAAACAATGAAGAAATTGCACAAGCAACTTAGGGCCAAAATTGAGAAGCTGAATGAGATGAACCCATAAAGGGCCAATAAAAATTGAAAGCAACACTTATTTGATCCATGAGTCCTAGTTTGGCTTCATTTTAGGAAGAAAATGTTTCCTTATTAGGAAGAAGAACAAACTCATGGCAAGGAGTGATGGTCCTCTTCCAAGGTCCTTGAGAAGATAGGAGTCAATGCGTATGAGCTTGAACTGCCACAAGAGATGGGAAATATATCAAAGACATTTAATGTGGGAGATTTGCTTCCTTATACATGATGAGCTTTGTGAAAATATGAGAGGATCTTTTCAAGAGAGGAAGATGTGGGAGCATTCTACACAAATGGGCATAATTTACTTATTATTTTTCTCAAAAAATAAGATCCAAAAGCCCTTCTAATTTGGAAAAAATTAATGAACTAAGTTGTGGGCCATTTAGCCATGCAAAAGCCATATTTCAGCCATCATTTTTTAACAAAGTTAGGCAGCTTAGAAATGGCTCATTTTTTTTCCATCATGGCAGAAGGGGTCTTGGCCAGCTTTGTGTAGTTTTTGGGCACAAAAATGGAGGATTAGGGGATAGAAAGGGAAATGGTTCAGCTGTAGCTGATTGTGGTTGAAAGGTTTAAACAAAAAAAATGCTATAATTGTACTTTAGGCCTGTAGCAGAAAAAGTTACTTTTGCTTTTCACTTTTAATGATGTTTTTAAGCCCATAGCATTAAGTTTACTTTTTTACTTTAATGATGCTTTTAATCCTAACCGAAGGTTTAGCTTATTTACTTGTAAAGCATCCTAAAATCAGATGGGGCAGGAGAGTGGTCGACAATTAGGTTAGAATTGCTAATATACCTAATCAAATTTCTTTGGTTAAAAGTAAATTAGTTAGAGTTGGTCCTTTTGACATCTAAAATAATTCGATTAAGTTAACCAGATAAGCCCTTTATTTTGATGAGTTGTAATGTATATATAAGACCTAATCCTCTCTTATAAAGTGTTAGGCTCACACTTGAATGAAGGTAGTTTGATTTTACCTACACTTGAATGAAGGGACATATTATTTTATCCATTCTCTTTGAAAATCAAGAAACCCCCGCAAAACACACCCAGATGTAGAGTTTTACTAGTCTACTTAAAAATTTACTCCCAAGTGTCTAAACCTTGGGGTAGTGATAGTAAGTATTTAATCTTGAGAGGTGTGCTTGTAGATCAAATAAACTCCATTTTCCTCATCTTTTTGTCCTTTCTTCTTTTTTACCCCCTATTTTGGTTGTAGTCCCCTAACTCTACCACAATTCCTTAGTTTGACCCAATTGTTTATCATATATACATCATGTTTTTATTATGATCAGAATGTAACATAAATCCCCACACTTCGTTGCCTTCGGTAACATAAGTTACAAAAGTCATCAAAAATTGCACTACAACTAATGCTAAATCCTCACCTAAACACTTCACAAAATCAACCCTATCTCCATGATCAAACCTCAGCCACTAGTTGCACTCTACATTGAACAATCAATAATAAATAATTTGACCTCCCGCATGCCATACCCAATTGCCTACTAATAACCAATCACAAATTCACTGATATTGTTGAAACTTGTCTACAACCATTTGATGTCATCACAAGTATGTAGCAACATTTACAACTAAGTTGATCAATGACCCTAATGGTCCTCAAGTTGTCCTTCACAGCTAAGGTGGTCCCTACTTTGTGAGCTTTGCCATTCACGAGGATCACAAAGCATGTTTGGTTATTGTTCATCGTCCTCACCTTTGCCATCACCACCCTACCTTTGTTTTTGTTATGCTCTGCTGTTGTAGCCTTTCTCTCTCCCTCTTTGTTTCGCAAACTTTGCTCTAACATCCAAGGTGTAGCCGACCCTAGGGTTACTCATGGTTGAAGACACTGTTATGAATCATCCTAAGCCACCGGTAATATTTACATATAATAGGAGGAAGTCTCGAACAGCTGAGCAGAAAGTCTCGAACAACTGAGCAGAAAAGTCACTAAGGGTAGTAAAGTCTTTTTATTAAGTCTTCAGTCTTTTTATTAAGTCTTCGAAAGTAGCTTTATTATTAGTAAAAGTTTATTTATTAGTTTTTAGTGAAAAATAAGAGATTTAAGGAATGGATATGTCAAATATCTCTCTAAAAGATATTCAGGAGAGATTTAAGGAGGTGGTTATGGGGAATATCTTCCTTAAAGCTATAGGATAAATAGAGGGGGTGGGGGCTGGAAAGGGGCATCGAAAAATCAGAGAAAAGAAATTGGGAGAGCCTTCCTACCTCTCGAAAGTAGGAAAACTTTGTAATTGCTCATTTTCTATTTGATTCAGCTATAATAATATTGAAATTAATTCCAGTCCTAGTCGGTTGTGCTAGCTTAATTTCAATTCACAGCAAATTTGGTATCAGAGCAGCAAGATCCAAGAGAGAGAGGAAAAAAAAAAAAAAAAAAAAATCAATGGCTCCAAACCAAAACCAGAGGATCGAGCAATTGGAGCAGGAGTTAGAGTCTCTAAGGGTTTCCATATCAGAGCAAGTGATGACCGCAATGAACGGTGCAGCACGTGAATTGCAACAAACTCTGGCAGTCCAGATTGCAACAAGCCTGGAAAAAGCCACTGCAAGGCTAGGGGAGGATCTTAACACCCTGGCATCGAAGGTGGAAGGCAGAATTTCCAGCACCAAAGAAAACCAGGAGATGATGATCACCCAGATTCGTGATGAGGTGAGGGATACCCTCTCCACCTTAAAAACCACTGATCACACACTGGGAAAAAACTCAAGCTATGTTGGAGCAAGCTGCTGAGGGCAGGAGGAGAGAAGAAACATGCTGGTGGATGGCGCAGTGGGGTAACCAGTGGCACGCTGCAGAATGGCGCTGAGCTTGATTTACCCTTATTCAGTGGGACCAACCCAGATGGATGGATATTAAGGGCTGAGCGGTATTTTGATTTTTATCGCTTGGGTGAAGAAGAAAAGCTTGAAGCTGCTGTGATAGCATTAGAAGGGGATGCTCTGTTATGGTATCAGTATGAGCATAAAAGGAGACCCTTGCGGAGGTGGGAGGAGATGAGAATGATGATCCTCCGGCAGTTTCGATCAACATCCACTGGTACTCTTTATGAGCAATGGCTGGATCACCAACAGGTAGGGTCGGTTGCTGATTACAGAAGGAAATTTATTGAGCTAATGGCCCCACTGGACAGGGTACCTGAGGAAATTGCTAAGGGTCAGTTTATTAACGGGCTCAAAGGGGAGGTCAGAGCAGAAGTGCGACTATTGGGACCTACTACTTTAGATCAGGCCATGGATCTAGCTATGAAGGTAGATGAGAAGATCAAGGCTGGGTCAACGCACAAAAAAGGAAGTGGGTATGGACTAATTGCTGGAAAAGTTAGCCATATTACTCCAACGAATTCCCACTTAAGCCCTCAAGGGAAAGCGGTCAATCCAACCAACCCCTACCCAGTTAGGCGGTTGAGTGAGAAGGAACTACAGCAAAAACGAGAGCAGGGACTTTGTTTTCGCTGTGATGAGAAGTGGTCCATTAATCACAGGTGTAGAAGAAAGGAGCTGAGTGTGCTGTTGACCCAAGATGATGAGGCAATATGGCAGACTGAGGAAGGTCTGGATTTTTCAGTTCCTGGGGAAATTGAGGAAACTGACTCAGACCTGGTGCAGACAGAAGTTTCTCTGAATTCAGTGATGGGGATCACCAGTCCAAAGACAATGAAGTTAATCGGTAAGGTGCAGGGAAAGGAGGTAGTAGTGATGATAGACCAGGAGCAACCCATAATTTTATTTCTTCTAAGGTTGTGGAGAAATTTGGAATTCCAGTGAACAGGACTCAGGCCTTTGGAGTATCATTAGGTACTGGGGAAAGCAGTGGAAGGGGAAGGTGTGTAGAGGGGTGGCCTTGGAGTTACAGGATGTTAATATAATTGAGGATTTCCTTCCACTCCCCCTGGAAATTCTGACTTGATTTGGGGATACAATGGCTGGAGAAGTTAGGAACCATGACAGCAAATTGGAAGACACAAACACTGAAGTTTCAGGTGGGGGGAAAAGCCATAACCCTGCGAGGAGATCCTGCTTTGGGCAGAACCAAGGTATCCTTAAAAGCTATGATACGAATTTTGAGGAAGGAAGGACAAGGGTACCTAGTTGAGTTCAACCAAATGTGTGGTAATAAAGATCTTGATAATGCTGAGGAAATTATAGAAGACGTTCCCACCTTCTTACAGCACACCCTACAGCAATACCAGTCAGTGTTTCAAATGCCCTGTGGACTTCCCCCGCCTAGGGGGCATGAGCATGCAATCGTACTAAAGGAAGGCACCAATCCAGTCAGTGTACGACCATACAGGTACCCTCAAACTCAAAAAGATGAGATAGAAAAATTGATTTCTGATATGTTAAAGGCAGGCATCATACAGGTCTCCACCAGCCCTTTTTCTAGTCCAGTATTGTTGGTTAAAAAAAAGGATGGATCATGGAGGTTTTGTGTAGATTATAGGGCCCTGAACAAGGTTACTGTTCCAGATAAATATCCCATCCCTGTTATTGATGAATTACTGGATGAATTATATGGGGCTACAGTGTTCTCTAAGCTGGATCTTAAATCTGGCTATCATCAGATCAGAGTAAAAGAGTTGGATGTTCCTAAAACAGCTTTTAGAACTCATGAGGGACATTATGAGTTTATGGTGATGCCTTTTGGACTCACCAACGCTCCAGCCACCTTCCAAGCCTTAATGAATACTGTTTTTAGGCCATATTTGAGGAAGTTTGTGTTGGTTTTCTTTGATGACATATTGGTGTATAGTAGGGATCAGGAGCAGCATGTGCATCATTTGGCCACGGTGTTAGAAACCCTATCACGACACCAGTTGTATGCCAATAGGAAGAAATGTGAGTTTGGAAAGGCGCAGGTGGCCTACTTGGGTCATATTATATCTAAGTCTGGGGTGGCAGTCGACCAGGAGAAAATCCAAGCTATGGTGAATTGGCCTATACCCAGAACCCTTAAGGAGTTGAGAGGATTCCTGGGTCTAACCGGTTATTACCGAAAATTCATAGCAGGATATGCCACCATAGCTGCACCCCTCACTGACCAACTCAAGAAGGACAGTTATGGATGGTCCTCGGAAGCAACAAGGGCTTTTGAAGCATTGAAGAGGGCCATGACAGCAGCCCCTATCTTAGCTATGCCAAATTTTGAACTGCCTTTTACAGTAGAAACTGATGCCAGTGGTTTTGGGGTGGGAGCAGTCCTGTTACAATCAGGACATCCATTGCATTTTTCAGTAAGATTTTGGGACCTCGAGCAAGGGCCAAGTCCATTTATGAGAAAGAGCTAATGGCAATAGTCTTGGCAGTACAGAGGTGGAGGCACTACTTGCTAGGAAGAAAATTCTTTATTCACACCGATCAGCAGAGTCTTAGGTTTTTAATGCAGCAAAGGGAGATAGGTTCAGAATATCAGAAGTGGGTAAGCAAGTTGTTAGGGTATGAATTTGATATCATTTACAAGCCGGGGCCTCGAATAAGGTGGCTGATGCCTTATCAAGGGAGTTTGCTGGTAAGGTTGAATGTGGGACTTTGGTGAGCTCAGGAGGCGTGCAATGGAGGGATCTACAAGCTCAGATTCAGCAGGACCCTTTTATACAGCACATCAAAGCAGAATTGGTAGCTGGGAATGTGGTTCCCAAGGGTTACACTTTGGAGCATGATGTTCTAAGGTATAAGGGGCGGCTAGTCATCCCTAGCTGTTCTACCTTAGTTAAGTCCCTGTTGCATGAGTACCATGACACCCCTGTAGGAGGTCATTCTGGAGATTTAAAAACATACCAAAGATTAGCATCGGAGTGGTATTGGCCAGGAATGAGGAAGACAGTAACCAAATATGTGCAGTCTTGTGCGGTTTGTCAACAGCAAAAGAGTTCTTCTCTTTCACCCGCAGGACTACTTCAGCCCACTGCCCGTGCCAAACCGGATATGGGAAGATATTTCCATGGATTTTATAGAAGGACTGCCAAAATCTCAGGGGTTAGACACCATTCTGGTTGTAGTAGATAGGTTATCGAAATATGCTCACTTTGTGGGTCTGAAACATCCCTTTCTGCTCAGACGATCGCTGGTCTTTTCACCAGAGAAATAGTCCGACTACACGGATATCCTAACACTATTGTGTCAGATAGGGATAAGGTGTTTATGAGCATATTTTGGAAGGAGCTTTTCAGACTCCAACAAGCTGCACTTCACAGAAGTACTGCCTATCATCCTCAATCAGATGGACAGACTGAGGTGGTGAACAAGGGGCTGGAAACTTATTTGAGGTGTTTCATAAATGGTCAACCAAAACTTGGGCCAAGTGGCTTCCGTGGGCAGAGTTTTGGTACAATACAACCATTCATTCAGCTACTGGATGTTCACCTTTTAAGGCTATCTATGGTCGGGATCCTCCACAGTTGGTAAGATATGAACGAGGGAGTACAACAGTACAATCATTAGAAGACCAGCTAATAGAAAGGGATGCTATATTGGATGATTTAAAGGCCAGTTGATCCGAGCACAACAGAAAATGAAAGTTCAGGAAGATGCCCATCGAAAGGGAGGTGACTTTCCAAGTGGGGGATTGTGGTGTACTTAAAGTTGCAACCTTATAGGCAGCAGACTTTGGCTAGGAGGCCATTTGACAAATTGGCACCAAGATATTATGGGCCATTTAAGGTGATTCAGAAAATTGGGACAGTAGCATATAAATTGGAGCTCCCTACTACAGCAAGAATCCATCCAGTATTCCATGTCTCTCAATTGAAGGGGGCCATTGGGCAGTCTGCCTTCATCACCCCAGCTTCCACCTCAACTCACCCCAAGTTTGACTCTTGAAGCAGAACCAGAAGAAGTGGTAGGGGTCAGAAATGGAAGCAGGGGAAACGCAACAAGGGTTGAGGTTTTGATCAAGTGGAAGAATTTACCAGCATTTGAAGCAACTTGGGAGGAATTCGAGGCCTTAGATCAACGGTTTCCTTCTTTCCACCTTGAGGACAAGGTGAATCTTTGGGCCGGGGGTAATGTTATGAATCATCCTAAGCCACCGGTAATATTTACATATAATAGGAGGAAGTCTCGAACAGCTGAGCAGAAAGTCTCGAACAACTGAGCAGAAAAGTCACTAAGGGTAGTAAAGTCTTTTTATTAAGTCTTCAGTCTTTTTATTAAGTCTTCGAAAGTAGCTTTATTATTAGTAAAAGTTTATTTATTAGTTTTTAGTGAAAAATAAGAGATTTAAGGAATGGATATGTCAAATATCTCTCTAAAAGATATTCAGGAGAGATTTAAGGAGGTGGTTATGGGGAATATCTTCCTTAAAGCTATAGGATAAATAGAGGGGGTGGGGGCTGGAAAGGGGCATCGAAAAATCAGAGAAAAGAAATTGGGAGAGCCTTCCTACCTCTCGAAAGTAGGAAAACTTTGTAATTGCTCATTTTCTATTTGATTCAGCTATAATAATATTGAAATTAATTCCAGTCCTAGTCGGTTGTGCTAGCTTAATTTCAATTCACAGCAGACACGTCCATTTAAAGTAGCTCCTTGTTTATTTCTTTTGTTTTTGTAAAGATCTTGCGTGATTGCTTTCTAGGTTTTCTAATCTTATCTAAACTGTTTAATGAGCATACATGGTGTTTTTATTTTTTATTTTTTTTTATAAGTAATTATTTGAAAGATAAGTGTTGCACTACTCCTTTGAGCGATTATGAAAGCTTATGTGGGAACCATTTGGAAGCAAAATTGTGGGTAATGTTTCATTTTTGTTTTTGAAGGCTCTTTTTTGCTCTCTCAATGTGAAAAGATTTGTCCCCCCCCCCTCAATATTAATTTTCCTATTTTTCCTCTCAACCAATGATATTACATGCACTCCAACCACTCTTTCGATAAATTTTCCGTCGCATAGAATTAGTAGCCACAATCTTTTTAGCCATCTACATCTTCTTTTTTAAGATTCAAATGACTTGTCTCTTCCATCTCCCCAAATCCCTCCCTCTTGCTTTCTCATGGTAATCTCCATTCACAATCACTAACTTTTGTCATCAATTGGTCATTATAAATTGCAAATGTAAGCATCACTAGAAGGATTCGAGAAAATGGTTGTTGAACGTGTGTGCATTATGATGGAATACAATGGTGTTGTGTGTATGTTTTGATAACTTCTACATTCGCTTTTCATTTACTGATGTTTCAATTTCTCAATTCTTGAAACATATAATTTAGGAAAAATAGATATAAATTTAATCAAATTTATTCATATAATTACCAACGTCATACCAATAGGTCAATGCATATTCAGGCTGCCAAAACCATTATCGGAGGTTTTTTGATGATCAACTAGAATCTTACGTGTATAACTAATTATCATAGCAAATTAAGTGACGCTAATACAGGACACAATGCTTGCAGCTGAAATGATATTGTCCAAAAGAAATCACCCAAAAAATGCTTGAAACAAAAAAAGTATTGAGAAAAGTTTAGAGCATTCATTTTTTTAACACATTTCATTCATGCAGGTTCATAGCTTTTGGAAAAAAAGTGTTGTAATTAGGACCATAGGCCTTAGTTAACACTCATTATAAATATTTAGTCATGTCTAAAGTCTTGAACCTAGCAATTTCTCTTCATGACTATGAGGAGAAAAAATAGAAGGTTAGATGAGAACTATGTTTGCATTGAATTCCACCAAGATGATGCTATTAATGCTTCGCCTATACTCTAAAGTAAGAAATTTATTTCGGATGTTGTCAACTAGAAATCTAGTTTGCTAGCAAGGAAATTTGTCAATATGCCCTTTGTCAATCTTTTTATAATTCTCAACTAGTTACAAAAGCACAGTTCAAAAAGGTCTACACCCAATTCTAAAAAGTGGTTGATATAGGATGAGATTTCACACTTGACATGTATTAAGTGAAAAGCTGAGCTCCAAGTCAACCAAAAGTTGAAGAGGAATTGGATAGTGATGTTGTAGTTGATATTGAAGAGGAATTGGAAAGTGCTTCAGTTGTGCCCCACTAAGATTACCAATCAAAAAGATGTGAGGTGACATGGGAGTTAGAGGAATGGCAACGCATTTGGTGACTCATCAATTTCCCATGAAGATCCCTTGTAGTCACCTCACCTTATAGATGTAAAATGTCTCTTCTAGAATCTTTGGAAATCCGTCTTTGAAAGTGAATGTGGATATTGATTAAGGCCATATTCTTTGATGAAATTTGATGTTAATGTGGCCACATTTTTTACCCTAAAATTAAGCAAATGAGCTCCTCCATAAGTGATCCTAGCTTCTCGTCTTTATTATCCTTTACTTATTGTTGATGTAGAAAACTAGGGTTGACCGTGCTTCTTTAGCCCTTATTGGATGCTTATGCATAATTAGGAGACAGAAACAAAAGAGATTAGGAGGACGGGATAATGAGAGGACAGAGAAAGTTTGCTTTTGAGATCTCAAAAAAAAAAAAAAAATGGCAAGGGCTGTTTTTGCGAAGGGAGAACAATATTTTGTACCCAGTAATTATATTGCTTTTTGTAGCATATCCCTAATCCAATCTGACATTACATCTATGTTTATGGGGCATTTTTATCTGTTTTTAGTGTACTTGGTGTTGATCTTTTATTTCCAGAAATCACCATAGTAAGGCCTTGTCTTGCTTTAGTAAACGTAACTATGCCTTTCTAGCTGTAATGAAAATGAATTTGCTGCGTGGCCAAAAAGGTTGCTGATGATGCCATAATTTCAAATTCTAATGCATTGGCTAACCTTCATAATTGCCTTCATTATTTTTTCACATTAGATGGGGTCTGTTGATGGTTTCACTATCTGTGTAAACCTGTTGATGTTTATGCTTGTCGCTTGCTTCTATTTCTATGTTTCCTTGCTTGGTTCTTTGGTTTCCTTCTACTCTAACGAGGAACAAATTGGAATCTGATGCCTTGAATTCCTATTAGCTTGCAGAGTGATAAGGCAATAGTTACAGAGATTGCTGGAACCACAAGGGATGTTGTTGAAGCTGGCATCACTGTACAAGGCATACCTGTTACCCTGCTTGATACGGCAGGAATCCGGGATACAGATGACATTGTGGAAAAGATTGGTAAGATGCATATTATGCTAAGTTATATGAAATGACCCTGTGATGCCAGTTTCATGATCTAGTCTCAGGTTTCATTACCTTGTGACTTGATTGCAGAATGGTTTGTACTCTTTTGGAAATATATAATTAAGTTTGAGTCTGTTGATATCAAGATAAAACACTTACTACGCCCTTTTGGCAAGTCTGTTGATATGTAGATGGAACGCTTGCTATATCCCTGTGGCTCTTAATCCATTTTCTCGGGCAGTTTTATTCCATACTTTCTTGCTTCTTTTTGGATGTTTATTGGCGTGTGATTCCCCCCTAACCATATCTAACATGGATTGCAGGTGTTGATAGATCGGAAATGGTTGCTTTGGGGGCAGATGTTATTATTGTGACTGTGAGTGCTGTTGATGGTTGGACTCCAGATGACAGCTTACTTTTGAGTAGGCTTCAACTTGATAAGGTGCAGGATCCGTTTTGTACTTCAAAATTTGCTGCTACACTATGTGCCATATTATTATTACACTAAAAAGGGCAAAGTGTAAACATATTATTTCATGGCAAATCATGGTTAAAAAAAATTAAAAATAAAAAGAGAAAGGTTGATTTATCTCTAGGCTTGGTTTGAGACTGCTGTTTCCGTTCACTTTATTTATTATAAAAGTAACTACCAATAACATAAAATTTTGAAATCCTGCAGTTGTAAAGTTGCATTTAGGAGCCAAATAGTTTTTTCTAAACCATGCCGTGGTCGATCCATTCCTCTGTCACTGATATTTGCAATGTTTTGAATCCATGTTAACAAAGAAACCTCTTACATGCATTGTTTTCCTGCCTGCTTGCAGCCATCTTAAGTTGCAACTTACGTGAACTTGAAACAAACTTAATTTCCCCAATGCCATCATCTAATGATAAAAAAAAGGAATAAAATTCTTTCCTAAATTGAAATATTGCATGGTTTACATGGGCATTCTCATTAGTTTTCACAAATCCTCTTTCAGCTTGTATCATGTGCATAACAAGTTTTCTAGCACGAGAAATTAGTATCCTTTTATAACTTTATTTCATTTTTTCACATGCACAGAAACCAAATGGATCTTCAGCACCAGTGATCCTTGTCATCAACAAAGTAGACTGTGCCCCATCGTCGATTACCAAATTTTTTCCTCCTGATTTATACTCCTTTGACAGAGTTGTTCGCACATGTGCTATCACTGGTGAAGGTTTATCAGATCTTGAGAAGGCAGTGGTAGATCTTATGGGCCTTAACATGATTAGTGCAGCAGGGCGAAGATGGGCGGTCAATCAGGTCAGCTTCTATATGCTTTTTCTTGAATTTGGTCAAAAAAGGTACTACAAGGCTCCTACTACATCTTTAATAAAACACTATTCAACTTTGACTTCCTGTGCTAAAGCTTTCATATATATCTTGCAGTTGTGAATTTTTATGTATGCATAAGGGTTCACTTAATTTAAATTAGTGTCATCTATGACATTGGCTGCTGCCTTCATTGAATGACTGATTTTTTGGGAACAATTAGGATTATCTTAATCAAGTTTCTTTACCCTAATGTAAATTTTGAGGGTATCTTTTGGTAAATAACCTTTCTTGAACATGCATGAGGGGACGGGAATGTGGGGAAACGAAGAAACAACAATTCCTAAGGGTGATTCAGTTAATTTATGGTTTTTAGTTTTCTGAAATCTGTCTCTTAAATCACCACCACCAACTTAACAACCATAATGATGATGATCATAATAATAATTTAAGAGCGATCTTGATCCATCTACTAATCATAAATTAGTCGCAAAAGATCCTGACAAATTGGTGTTAGAGCCTAGTGTCATGCTCACTAACACACTCAAGACCCCAAATGCTATAGTGCAAGTATTGGTTGTGCAACTTAATAGCATATTTGGAGCAACTGCCACTAGTGACACAACCTAGGCGGTCGACGACTGTGCCTAGCCCTCGTTGGCATATTGCTAAACTTCCTCTGTTATCTTATAGTCGCTGAAACACCGATTGCTTCTCCCTTACTCTCTTTTGATTTGTTTGCTCCACTAGCGCAAGGTGTCGACCACGATGAGGCCCCAAGCATCTTCACCAATGCTTGGTTAGTGATCACTAGTTCTTTGACAACCTCCATTGCCACTTCTCAGCCCCCATCCACCTCAATTTCTCAAAACCCTAACCCTTAAACTCTAATTTCATTAAAATTTAACCCTAAATCGTACACCATCGGTCCAAACATCATAGCATTACCCCACAACCCCTCGCTTATGCTCATCACCCTCCCTGGCCACCAATGATCCACCTCTTAAGTTGCTGGAGCCTCTAGTTGCCCGACATCGATTCTTGTTCCTTCACCATCCATTGGCTTGGTTCACTCCTAAATACCTTTGATACCACTCCTAAAATTGTTTTGGATGAAATTGAGGGGCTACTATCCCAATGAGATTCCCAAGCATTGCTAGGTTGGTTGCTAGTAGATTTCAAGGTGCTTGGTGCTTGCCTAGAAGTTGCTCAAGTTCAGAGACAAGAGTCCCTGGCCACCTAAGTACACTATAGGACCGACCAAAGAGGGGGTGGGGTGGGGTGGGGTTACTTCGAGTCCTTCGTCCTCACACTAGGCTTTTAGCTACTTGCCCTCTACAACATGTTGGAGATTAGACATTTCCTTTTGCCAAGGCACCTTTCATTGCTTTCATTTTATAGATTAGGCAATGGTTTTGAGAGTTTGAATATGAGGGTAGCCTTTGGAGCCACTTGTAAGTGTCGACAACCATATTAGATATGATATCTGCCATGAACACTTGTGGTTGGGTCACAATTGTCTAGTTTATCTAAATTAGCAGTCTTCGTTTGAGCCACCGATGCATGGTTGTGGGCATTACTATTAGCTCATCGGAGGTGACGAAGTTGATTGATATTGAGGCTATTTCAAAGGCAGAAGCCCAACAACTCTTTCCCCCATTGGAGTTAGAAATTAATTCCCCGTCCATGGAGCCTACCAAATCCTATTATAGTTTAAAAACTTTCATCGACTCCGATTCTGAGGATGATGCAACCCTTGTAGTGGGGAGTGGGCTAGAGTTGGATTCGTCAGAGAATTCAAAGGAGGGTGAGTCCGAGGTAAACCCATTAGAGCACTTGGAGGCTCCTGCTACTGAGATCCTTTTGTCAGCTCCCATTCCATAGACTGAGTTTGAGGGCCACTAGTTATCTCTTTTCTAGCTTCAGTGGTAGGCCAAGCTATTCTAGTTTATATACAAACCGTTAGTTATTCAGCTGCATCAATCCTTAGACTACTACTGCATTTGAGTTACCATGGCCCAATCCTACGATTTTAGTCAGGAGTGGAAGCCATCACTAGGTGGGGATTGACATAGATGGACCAAGATCAATTATTCTCTATGTGGTCCATGGTATAAGATCACGGTGTTCTTAGGATGCGACCGACTAAATTTTTTAAGGGCTCCGTAAGGGGAAATAGTGATTGGTGCATGATGTCAGAACTGGCTGTGATATATATGGAGTGGAACAAGCTTCCTCACACCTAGGAGTGGGAGTAGGCATTGTGAGGCAAGTTTCCTCTCTTGCTGGGGAGGGAAGTATGCTAGGTGTCCATCTTCTGAGCCCTTTGGGCTTAATTTTTGGTGGTTATTATTCTTGCTTAAGCCATGAGTATTATTTAGCTAAATAATATCTAAATAATATTAGTAAGTTAGTAGTTTGATTTTGTTAGGAGACTATTTAGGAGAGATTTAGTAGATTCTAAAAAGATATTAGTTGATTATCTAATTTAATTAAAAGGGCTTCGCCTGTGAGGGTGTGACACTTATGAATAAGGTCTTAGTACCTCACTAATGAATCAAGTTGGGAATTAATAAAAGAAATTAATTCTTCGACTCTCTCTCCTCAAATCAAGTTGGGGATTAATCTAGGGTAAACAATCCTAGGTTGCGGGTCATCATAAGTTACCTAAAGATTCTCTTTACCGCTTAAGTGATATTCCTTGGAATCACAATTTAAAAGAGTACACAAGCATACGCTAAATATGATATGTTGTCTAGATATGGTAATTTAAAGCGATGATCTAACCATAACTAGATAGCAAATTTGTCAACATGCTTACCATCCTCATCCATGTCACATTTTGTGATAGTAGCCACGGGTTTAATATTTGTTCTCATTCATTCTAAATTTCTTGAGCAAATCCTTAGTTTACTTCTCTTGGTTAACAAAAATTCCTCCCTTTGATTGTTCCATTGAAGTCCAAGGAAATATATCAACTTTTCCATCATGCTTAACTCAAATTCACTACACACCAAAGTAAAAAAGTAAACTCATTTGTAACACCAAATATAATGCTATTAACATAGTTAGTTCTTGAATTTATTAAATTCATCTTGCATTGCTATTATCCAATTTGCATCATTCATATACGCTAGGTGAGACTTAGGTTCAACTTGGTGGTGGGTTAAAAAGTAAACTCATATCCCAAAATTAAAGTGTGATTGTCACCAAACCAAGTTCGATACAAGACTTACAAAACTTTTGTCACGTAATCCGAGTCTAATACAAGACTAACAAAACTTATGCGGAAAATAAATACAAGATTAATAAGACCTAATAGAGCTTTACAAGAGCCAGAACAATATAAAGTACAAGATCCCAAGGATTGAAAATGAAACGCTTAACGAGTCGGCTTAGGATTCGACTCTCTCAACCCTACGCTACAAAACATAAGAAACCTACACGACTAAAATAATATAGTATTATTACGACGAGCGTACTGAGTATGACATAATTATCACATATAAGCATGCTTCATGCAAAACATGTTGTCACATGATAATAAGTCATGCATATATTGAAATTTGATCATGCATAAGTAAAGAGAACAAAATCCTATGGTAACACTAGGAAATCAATCCCGATTAATATTAAATCATGCTGACGATTAACCATGTAGGGCAGCTTTAAGTTAACCACCTAAGGTAGAAAACAATGTGTGATTTGTTATATTACATGTATATTTTAGACAAAATATGGAATCATAAAGGATTCGATAAGCATAGAGAAATTGAGAAAAACCTATATCATCTGTAGTATGCATTTGAACATGTGTCACATAAATACATATAGGCCAAGAGTGTAATAAAAGAAAATCATATAGAACATAGGTGTATGGATCCGAACTCTCAGGCACAAGCCTAGACATCTAGTCATACCACCAATGGACATAATCCATAGGGTACAATCAATAGCAACAAGGCGTATAGGGACACCTGTCTTACTATAGTGAACAAAGTCAAGGGCGCAAATAATAATCAATTGAGCAACTCGCTCCACTATAAGTGAGCATACTAATGCCGAAGGTTTGTAAAAGGCTCCAACATCCATCTAGTTTGGAAACATAAATGCTAGCGCAGGTTAAATATCCCTTCCATTACCAATGGACTTCGGCCAAGGTGTTCTCATGAATGGTATCCTAATTCTTGCGATGCATACTCCTATAAATTTCAAAGGAACATATAGAGTAGAAAATGCTCCTACTATTTTACGAAAATAGAAAATTAAGGTCCAAAGAACCGTATTTTAATAATGCCAACACAAAGTATATTCCACGAAAGGAAGTTTAGAAAGCACATATATCACATAACGAATAAGTGTTTAAGGTTAACACAACCCTAGAGATAAATAGAGATCATTCAAATATTGAAAACTGATGATAATAATCACTACCGATCAAAAGATTGCTCAAAATTTTTATAAAAAATTCAAAGTCAAAGACAAAGGCCCTAAAACAAAATTCAAAATTAGAGGCCAAAGGCCATGAGAACTTTTTAGCAAGCAAAAACAATACACTTCTTACAAAGTAAGAGTTTCATAAAACCACATGAGAATCAAAGTTTGGTCAAGAAGACTATAAAGTCCAATATATCATATTCATATATTTAGTCATTCAATGATTTAAAGACACTTTAAATTTAAAGCCCCAAAACCCATTCCACAGGTTTTAGATACCAAAAAAATCAGTACAAAAACATCAAAAACCTGTTTTTGTCATTAGGACTAAAATCAGCAAAATCCACAGCTATAAATAGATTTACTAAGTCAAAACAAAGTCCCATGCTAAATTTGTAAAATTTAGTATTTATGAAAAATCACTATTCATCAGTTGGCGGAAAATGTCGTTTTATATTGAGAAGGTTAAAACAAAAATTGAAATTATTCTATTACTGGAATTTACGATTTATCAATATTTACTATTTATGCTTGGTTACTATATATGAAGGACAAAGTTCATGGACACAGTCAACCTATGATCTTAAATTATGCTAAAAGCCCTTTAGCATAAATATATCATTTTTATGATTAATTATCTCATAAACAAGATTAAACAAAGATTAAATTCTACTTAGGTTAATTATAACACATTGAAGATTATCAAGAACATGAAGAACATGCTAGAACATTTAAACTTTTAATTAAAGTTAAAGATCCCTAATCATGTTTTTTAGCTAACATGTTTTATATCAAAGTTTGTTTACTAATTACAAGGATTATCATGCTATCATTTGATTGATCAAAAATCCACAAATTTATTATGAACTCTCAAGAACATTAAGAACATCATTGAACTTGCAAATATTTCAATCATAAATTTGAATATCAAAACATGGTTGAATCAAGACATGCTAAACATCGAAGTTCATCTACAATATGATATTATCAATTTTATCAAAACAACAAGATCCACAAAACCCCTAATTGGCTGGAATCAACAACCAATAAATTGTGGCACAATTTCATCAACAAACATCATTAATCATGGTTATATGTAGTGATAAGATCTCTTACCTACCATCTAAGCTCTAAATCAGCAAAAGACATGAAGAGTAAAGAACAAACCGGACCCTTTCTCAAGCCTTTTGAAACCTAGAAAAACCAAGGAAAAATTAGAGAAAATAAGGTCACAAAATCATAATAAGAGGATATAGAATCAAAGAGTAAAGGAAGGTAAACTTATCTTCAAAATTTGGAAGTAAAACCAAGCTCAACCATGGTGGATAAATGGGAGACTAGGCCAGGAAAATAGTAGAGAAGAAGAGAAGAAAAGGAAGGAAAAGTGAAGGAAGAAAAAATGGTGTTTGTGTTAGTTAATGGTGGCACAAGGCGGTGGCCATAGAGGGGGAGGTTGCGTTGGCCAAGGGAGGAAGAAGAGAGAGTTTGAGATTGAGGATGATGAAATGTAAATGGAGAAGAAAGAATGAATGGAGGATTAATGTTGAAGATTTAATCATTAAGTATTCGTAAGGTGAAATATGAAATCCAAAAAAATGAGTTGACCAGGGCATTTGGTGGTGTGGAGGATTGTGAGCCCTTGATCAAGCTTTACAAAAGTAGATCTAAAGGATGGAGGTGAAAAGAAATTAGTAAACTTTAGATATTTTTGTAAAATATCTAAAAAGAGGACAACAAAATTTTTTACCACCAAGGGGAAAGGGTCACGAAATTCTTGGACTAAATGAGTGATTCTTATCCATACTAATCAATAATGAAAGGTTAGGATTGATCCTCACAAGATTGGATAAATATTAGAGGAAGAAAAGTCACATTTGATGACATAAAGCTAGCTAGGGCATGAAGAATACTTTTCTTAGATATTTTCAATTAGAATCGGAAACAAGCTAGGAGGCTTAGAAAAAGCCAATGTTTCCGAAATTGATTGAATTTGAATGATCTAGAATATAGAAATAATCTTTAATAGTCTAAAGTGACTCGAAAGATCTTGTAGAAATGAAGTTGCGAGAAAGTGTTATGAAATGGAAATAACATGTTTTGAAAACGAAACTAGGGTTTCTAATTTGATAAAGGATGTAATAAAATATTTAAAATAATATAATTTTATTTTTAAATACAAAAGATCCAATACATACCATATTTTTAAAAAATAGGGTACTACAACCTACATATTCCTAATGGGTACGTTGCCCACTCGGAATTGACTTATCAAAAGCAACATGAATGGATTCTTCTATAGCCATAGTTCTTTTGTTAAAGGTTTATGCAGGGAATAACACATGAAGATACCTTCATATGCTTTTGAATCAAATTTGTCTATGTTGCCCTTTTTTTTTTTTGCAATTGCATGAATAATCACTGTCACATAACATTGTTCTTACAATTTCCTCTAAGTTTTGATTCTTCCTTTTCATCCATCCAATTTGCAGTGATGTCCTTATTGTTACTCTGAAAGATTCCATTTTGTTCACAAAAACCCATCAAAATGACATTCTCAAACTCCATACCATGATCGCTCTTTATAAAATTGATGCTTATTCTTTCTCAATGTGTATTCTTTTAGAAAGAACAAGAAAGTGTTAAAATCATCATTAAAAAAAGAAAAAGAAAAAGAAATAATGTCCTTATAAACCTAGAGAAATCATCAAGAAGTACTAGTGCATATTTACAACTACCCAATCCTAGTACGACTAATTAAATTTGTATGCAATAGTTCAAGGAGTTTAGAGAAACAACAATCCCCCCCCGAATGACTCATTGTGTTGCTTTTCTTATTGACATGCATCACACAAATGATGTTTTGGAATGTTAAACTTAAGAAGACCATGCAGAAGGCCTGGTTTGACTTATTTGTGTTCCATGCGTAATGCGTCTATGCCATAACCTTACATCATCATATTGTGCACCCCAAGCTTGCATTATTTACTTTCAAAGATTACAAGTTAAGCATGAAAAATATTTTTAACACGTGGGCATACAAATAAGATAAATTATCTCTTGCATTGTTAATTATGCATATAGAGGTGGGATATTAACGACAAATTTTTTTTTCACGTAATTAGCTAGTGTTGATCAAATAATACTTCAAGCTATCAATAAGATATAGATTATGGATGAAAGGTTTAAAGTTACTACAACAAATACTTCTAACACCAATGATCTTACCTTTTGAATTATCTCCAAATGTAAAATTGCCACCATCATATGGATTTAACTTTGAGAATATAGATTGATCATTGGTCATGTGCACCAAGCACTTCCTATGTAGGAACCATTTTTGGTCTTTTTTTTTGTCCCCTTGGGCTTTAGAGCAAAATTACAAACATAGATGTCCTAGATTTTAGGTGCCCATTCAATGGGTCCTTGGGGGTTAATAACCAACCCTCTTTGAAGGATGATTTCTCTAGGCGCCTACATCTTCTTGGACTTTGGAACAAATTTTCCATTTTTGCAACTAGTAGCAACATGTTTAAATTTTACATTAGTGCCACACGAGGGGTGTGGGAGATGGGTGGTAAGTTGAAGTGTCTTTAACAAAGAAATGGTTGGTTAGGGTCAAGACTTAAGAATTGGATTCATATCTAAGATTGATAAAAGAAAATGGTTGGGCAAGGATGGGGGTTGAATTTGTGGATGATACATTAGGGACAAGGTGCTAGGGTTAAACAAATGATAATTTTAACCTTCGCATTACACTATGTTTATTTTAAAGTTAAGGGTAAAAGGCTACTTTTATATCTGATAAATGGGTATGGAAATGGATATAAGTATGTATACGGGTATGGATATAGATATTGCTTACCTGAATCCAAAAAGTATTTTTCTTCTTCCTCCGTATCTGTATCCATTTCTGATTAAATATCCATTGTGTTTGGGTAAAATCTATTCCATTTACAAGGTTTTTTTTTATTGACATTAAGGTTCTGTTCAAATAAGATAAGATCATAATCATAATAGTAATTAATATAATATTAATTTAATACTTCAAACAATAGTAGTTAGATAATAATATGAAAATAATAATAATAATTAACTATCATTATAATAATATTATTAAATATTTTAATCATAATTAGTATTATCTTAATAGTAATAATAAAATAATATTAACTAACTATGTTTAATTATTCTTAATAATGATTAATTTTATTCTTATTAATATAATTTTTTATCATTGATCATTATTATTAGAAATAATAGTTTGAATATATTATTATTATAAATAATAGTTTACATATATTATTATTAATCAATTATTTTATTTTAAATTTTTTATAGTTATTATTGTTAGCCATAAAATTCTCTTAATATTAATAATGTAATAATTTTTTTAACTACTACCAATTATTATTTAGTTAATTTATTATTTACTATTGGCACTTATTATTCAAATTAATATTATCTTAATAATAATAAATATTTTCTATAATTGTTCATACTATTAATAAGATATA
The DNA here is from genome assembly GCA_030549775.1 of Tamarix chinensis. NCBI lineage: Eukaryota > Viridiplantae > Streptophyta > Magnoliopsida > Caryophyllales > Tamaricaceae > Tamarix > Tamarix chinensis. The sequence continues at coordinate 69,709,796 of CM060181.1, forward strand.
AATAATTATTAGATATTATTATTTATTTATAATTGTGATTGATATTATTCTTATTAATATAAAATTTTATGATTATCAATCATTATTAAGAATACTTATTTAGGTATCTTATTAATGTTATCTCTTAAATGAAAATTATAATTAATTATGATTAATATTTTTCATGCTTATCTTTTATTTTTCATTATTATATATTTCTAATAATTATTCAAATTTATTTTATTACTTAGTTTTTTTATGATTAATTATTACTAATGACTATTGTCAGTTATTTAATATTAATTATAAATATTTTCTTAATAATACATTATAAAATATAAATTTTCTTATTATTAAATATTTTTAACTAATACTAATTATTATTTGAATTTATTGCTAATTATTACCAAAATCTATTGCTTGTTTATAAGGTGAACAACAAACGAAATAAAAATAATTTGATAAGAACGGGCCTAAATTGATCTTGCACTGGACCAGGGCAAAATAATTTACTATATATAGGGTTAGAAAAAGGTTTTCTATGATGGAGATGGAGTTAAGGTTATTTCTCACATTATAGGCCCAAAAATTGAGCTTCTGGTTATAACTTTGTGAGTTTGATTCGCATATTAGATCATGAATTTCAAGCTCATTTGCTATAATATAGAGTTAGAAAAGATTTTCTATGACGGAAATGGAGTTAGGGTTGTATCTCACATTATAGCCCCTAATATTTAGCATCTGACTATGACTATGGGAATTTGATTCACATAATAGATCATGAAGTTCGAGCTCACTGAGATCCCATTGTCTCTTCTATTTCATGTTCCTACCGCTTCTTCCTTCTGTCTCTGAACAACTTATTGAATTTGTAGTACACATTCTGACCTTCCTGAATTTTGATTGGATGTATTTTGGCTAAAACCAAATGCATTAAAATATCAACAGAGACAAGGTGAACAACTTCTCCGCACAAAGGAAGCCTTAGAGAGAGTGAAATCATCAATGGATGAAGAATTGCCTCTCGACTTTTGGGCAATTGATATAAGGGAAGCAGTATTAGCACTTGGACAAATTAGTGGGGAGGATGTATCTGAAGAAGTTTTGACTAACATTTTCAGCAACTTTTGCATTGGCAAATGACATTTATGGACCAAGCACTTGTAAAAGGCTTAAAGATCATGGAGTACCGTGTCGGTAACGTCCATCAGTTATAATTAATTCTCAATCAGCAGGTCTTGTACTAATTCATATTTAACAACTTTTCCCAGAATTTAATGCTACACGATGCCATTATTTATTTATTTATTTTTGTCAAATGTTAGATGACATTTAAGGCGGTAATTCGATGTGTCGAATCATACCAGCACTGTTGTTCACCGAGTGATTGTATTATTTTGCATTGTCATATAGTTTCTCGTAGAATTTTGCAGTTTTTCACGGTGCCAAAAAACGTTGGTAAGGTAAATTAAATTTGAAGCGATGACTAATGAAATAAATCATACCAGCATTCAGGCTTTAGAGCATTTTTTTTTGGTAAAGTAATAAGAATTTTATTAATTACCAAAGGAGAGGAAGTACATCAAAAAGATGAAGAAAATATTTACAAAGGAAGTTAGATAAATCTATTTAGAGAATCCAACAAAACAATCCATTTAGCCTTATTCTCTGTGGAGGATATCTTGATAAAGATTTAAAGGATAATCTTATGAGCCACGTTTTTAACTAAGGGGACTTTGGCTTGAAAGATGGCTAGGTTTCTAGCTTGTCAAATTTTATAAACAATAGCAACAATCATTATATGCATAATACTTTTCTCACCTCTTCTATATTTTTTCCTTTGGGTAATCCAATGTTAGAACTGATTCCAATGAGTAAAAGGAGGAACAATGCCAAGCTAGTTCCACATAATTCTCCACAACTCCTTAGCAAAAGGATACAGAATAAAAAGATGATTAAGATCTTTCAGTTCCTATCGCATATACCACAAGTAGTCTCATTTGTGACTCTTTACTTTTCAAGTCTGTCTTTAGTAAGTAAAGCTTTTCTACACAACAACCAAGAGATAAATTTCTGTCTAGAAAGTTAAGGATGATTCCAGACCAGCTTGTGCCATGATTTACTATTATCTTGCAGCCTAATAATATCGTACACTGTAGGTTTTATATAAATCATCAGGAAGAATACACCTCTACTGGAAAATATGAAGAAGAATATCTCTAAGAAGCATGATTCTTCTAAAAATCCAAGATTGTTGAGGATGGCACTGCAGATCACTCAAATTAGCCCATTTGAGGTAATAATCATGCACCCATTTGATCCAAATAATCTCCTTGTTAAACACCATCTACCACAACCTTTTTCCCATAGCTGCAATGTTCCAATATAAAATATTTTTCAGCCCTAAGCCTCCTTCCTTGATTGGGAGGCATACATGCTGTTAAGAGACCAAGGACGTCTGGGAACCTAAATTAAGTCTTGACCATAGGAAGTGTAATACCACGTATTAATTAACCCTTATTTTAGACATGCAAGACTTAAAACGTGATTAGTAGGCAAAGTGAACCATAAGATTATTATTATTGTTATTATTATTATTTTTATTAATATTGTTTTTATCGATCGCTTTGTTTTTTCAAGTGGTTCCATAAATAATTTGAGTTATAAAAATAACCCAGGCTAAGTGCAAGAAAGAGTAGAGGAAGAAAAAAAAATTGATGTCGTAATAATACCGATCATAAGAGGTGAGTAATTAAAGTAGAAGGGGATTGTAAGAATAATAACAATGTTGGCAATAATGGCAAACATAATAAAATGGGAGAAGTGATAAAATAATAATAATAATAATAATAATATTGGTCATAATAATAATAGTATCATTATTTCTTTTTGGAGGAGATTAAGTATTGTTTAGGTGGTAATTCTTTTTCCTAATAACCTTCTTGTTAGCTACTACCTTAGGAGTTTTTTTTTCTTTTCTTCCTAATCTTTTCTCTAATCAACCTGCACCTTTTTCCCACCTTCTTTCCCACCTAAACCCAGCCCAAACCACCCCCAGCAGGTCGCACGACCTACAGCCCCCAAACCATGCACCCGTCACCTTCCTCCCTTCCCATGCATAAGTCTTTTCCACCCAGCCCTATCCCCCTCCTTTGCAGCCTTTCCTCTTCCCCAAACGCAGCCCCCTCCTCCCTAAAACCTCACCCTCTCTCACGCCACCCAAGCCTGCAAATTTTGGCAGCCATCACTCAACCATCATCCCTCACATCACCCAACCTGCAGCCTACCTTCAACACTCAACCTTCCACCTTCTAAACTTGCAACCTCATCCTCCCCTTCTCAACCTGCAGCCCTACCCTATCCTTCCTCCATCTACCCACCTGTTTTTCCTCTTTTCCCATGCCCTCCTTCCCTGCAAAAAAATCCTAGCAAATCAGGCCACCCCTAGCCTTCACGTCACCTAGCCTTGTGCAGCCCCAAAACCCCATGTCACCCAGCCCTTCCTGCGAGATATAGCTTGTATCTCCCTCCCCTCTCAACCTGCACCCCTATCCCTTTATTCCAGCCACCTATCCCTTCTTTTCCTCTTTTCCCATGCTTGAAACCAGCCCTTCCCCGCCTCCCTGGTTCGAAACTCTCCCCCCTAAAAAAAACCAACCTGTAGCACCATTCCCCACTCACCCTTGTAGCAGCCCCTTTTCTCCCCATTTTTCTCCCCCTTTTATTTGTGTCCCAACCTGCAGATATCACCCCTTTTCCCCCTCCCTTTAAGCCCTCTAAGTTGCTCCTTGCAGCCCCTCTTCCCTTCCCTTAATTCTAGTAAGAAAACAAAGGTAAGTGCAGCCCCAAAACTCCCTTCTCCCCTCCACCGAATTTAGTTTCAAAATTCTTCCAGTTTTTACCTTGTGTTCTACCTTCTCCAAGCAACCATTTTCCTTCCCCAAGTAAGCACTCTATCCTTGGTAAGTTCGGTGCTTAAATTCATGCACCGGCTGCCTCGTTTATTCTTCATAATAATTTTCAAGTATTAGTTTGCGTAGGTTGCATTTCGATTATTTTATTTTGCATAAATATTAATGCTTGTAGTTTGGATGGTGTTTTTACTTCTAGGTAACCTCGACCTTGCTTAGAGTATTTTTTTTTGGAGGAAGCTCAAGGTAAACCCAACTAACCCGAAGACGGTAGAATTTTTATGTGAAAATGATAAGCTAGTTGCTAGGACTAAATCATGATAGAATGTATATATCAAATTATCATATGTTTGTGGGAAATGGGAGCATGATGTATTTCTTTTCTACATGAATACCATGATGTATAAATTAACATGTGTTATCATGCAATCTTTTCATGTGCCTAAGTGACATTCTAAATATTTGACGAAGTATATGATAATGATAACGAACTTGAATTATGCTAGTAAAATGAGATGAATATGTCTAAGGTAAAATGTAGTTTATATGGGAGCATGTTGTAGTTTATTCATACATGAATATAATGAAGTGTAAATTAACATGTGTTATCATATAACCTTTTATATGCTGGAGTGATATTCTTAAATGTGAAAAAGTGTACGCTAATGGTAACGAACTTGGTTTTATGCTAGTATAATGAGACGGATATGTTTAAGGTAAAATGTAATTTTATATACCATGATTGTGTTGAGATTTGTTTATGAAAAGTGTATGAGCCTATGAAATATTAGAAATGCATGCTAATAGTGTTTACATGTACTATGTATGATAAATGGCTAGGGATAATATGCTCCTTTGTAGTACCGAAGAGATTGTCGGATTTAAAGTATCAATAATTATTTTATGCTAACGCTTCATGATAAATGGTTTGTGTAAGTAAACTCGGTAATAAAAGTGAAGGAAAATGTGGTAGTTATAGGTTGAGGGATATTTTGGTTATTAAGACAAAAAGGTGTTCCAAAGTGGATAAATGGATTAATTAAATTAAGTGTTGGCCTTAAAATAAATGTTGGGAATAATTGGATAATTGGTTTGAACTTTGAATCGAATAATTAATCGGGCTATGGCATAATGCCTAACCTTAGGCCGTGTTGGCTTGGAATGGTTGTGACCTAGTGGTCTTGGATGTGATGTTGTTTGTTGGTGGTTGACTAAGTTGAATGATGTGAATCTCGACATTCTAAAGGAAATAATAACCCGAAATTTCATAAGACAATAATTACTTAAAGAGAAAGACTCGAGTTGGAAAGGAATCTTGTGCCTCGGACTTGGCCGCCGAGTGCATAGTTTTGGGCCTTTGGGTCAAGGGGCTCACTTCTGCTCTATAGGTATTCCATACACCCTATAGGGAGTACGCGTACTTAAGGTCTTGAGTTCTGAGGTTTAGTATGGGCGACTGTTATGTCATGTGGCTTCCTTGGCGAGCTTTGCCCTGGAATCGAGTGATTTATTTTGGCACCACCCTCCTTGACGATCTTTGTCATGGATATGGGATTGTATTCCACTTGAGAATTGCTATGAATTTTATAACCGGATTAGATACCCACCATAATACTTCTATAATAATCAGAATAGGAATGACTTGACCTTGGTGAGATTGCTTGGAATATCACTAACTCTTCTTCTTAGGTCATAATGTATGGTCGTTGGTTAGTTAAATTGATTATGAAATTATAATCATGCCTTAAATGCCTTTGATGGAGATTTTCATCTAGCTCGTACTATTAAATGTGATGTGGTTGTGTGCTTCAAAATCGTGGCCTTGCATGTGAGCATATATTCTCTTTGAATTCCGTATTTGCATGATGTTTGCTACGTGGGTATGCTACCTCCCCGGAGGCGTTGTGGTTTACTCAGTACGAGGAAGTCGTACTGATACTATCACTTTTCAGAGGAGTACGTCCAGGGCATGCGTTGGCTAAAAGACTACGAGGAGCGCCACCCCGACGAGTAGGTAGATTTAGGGAGCGAGTGGACCCCGCTCCTTTTTCCCCTTTTTCCTTGTAATTTGTTGGACCGTAAGAGTGTAAGGCAAACCATATATGACTTTTGCGTACTCTGTTGTTATTTTCTAAATGGTTAGTTATTTAATTCCTAAACAATCATTTATCTTGGATAATATGTCTTTTGTAAAACTCTTGATTTCGTGTTATATTTCTCTTAACTTTGGATGGTTTGATTTGTTTAAGCCTTAGCACTTGATGTAAGGATGGTGAGGTGACCAGACTTATGTCAAGTGTGGCGGTAACACCCACCATTCTTTAATTTTCGCTTCCGCAAAGCATAATTTAAACGAAATTTTCAAGTCGTGATTTTGGGGTGTTACAGGAAGGCCCTGCAGATGCTATCAACATACGCAATAAGCTTTTGGGGAGGATGAAAACTTGAGTCCAGAAATTCTGAATGCCAAACAGAATAGATTTGATTAATTGGATTCTTCCAGCATAACTGAGATGTTTGTTAGTCCAAAGGAGAATCTTAGTAGAGAGAGAATCAATCAAAGGCTGAAAATGTGAAATATCCAACCTAGCATAATCAAGAGGAACACCTAGGTATCTGAATAGGAATAAACCTTCATCACACTTGAGAATCTCCAAATTCCAAGTCTTCATAGAATTAGTTACCCCTACCAGATGAACTAAGTTCTTAGAGGGGTTAGCTTCCAAACCAGAACATTGAGCAAAGTCATCCAACTTCTGTTTAATAAGAGAAGCTGAGTAAACATCTCCCTTGGTAAACAACAGTAGGTCATCAGCAAAACACATGTTAATTATCTTGAATTTATTGCAACCATGATGACCCAAAAACTTTCTATCATTCCACAACTATTGCAAATTCCTGTAAAAGTATTCCATAGCAATAACAAAAAGATAGGGAGATAAAGGATCCCCTTACCTGAGACCTCTCTTGTAGTTAAATGGATAGGTCAAAGTGCCATTCACATTAAAAGAGATTCTAATAGAAGTGACACATGTTATAATCATTTTTGTGAAATGATAGGAAAAACCAAAAGCCATGAGAGTATGTTGCAAAAAAGATCATTCCAGAGAATCATAAGCTTTTTGAATATCTACTTTAATCATCATCCTAGGAGAAACAAACTTACGCCGATAGTGTTTAACTAATTTAGTAGCCATAAGAACATTATCTCCTAAATTACGACCCTTAACAAAGGTATCTTGGGAGTCACCAACAATAAAATGTAGCACTTTTTACAATCTGTTAGCTAGGACTTTGGATAAAATTTTATAGAAAACATTACAGTAGGCAATAGGCCTAAAATCCTTAACTTTTAAAGCTCCTCTTATCTTAAGAATGAGAGTGATGGCAGTATTATTAACCTAAATTCTCTTTATCTCTGTCTCTATTCTCCCATTCCAGTTTGGCCACTCTTTCATTATTGATACAATCTTGATCAAGAGGATGATGAGACAAGTCATTAACTTTGTCCTGCCAAAATTGATAAGCAAGGGTAAGCTTCTGAGTAACATTCCCACATTGAGTGGCATTAAACTTTTTTAGTTCATCCTTTAATAATCTGAGTTTACTCATACATTGATAAGCCTTTTATCCCTCCAACTTAGTCTTCCAAACACTTCTAACCAAGTTAAAGAAACCCTCATTCTCAACCCATAAGTTCAAAAATTTAAAAGGTTTAGGTCCCACTAACTGGTCCACCTTCAAATAGATAATCAGAGCATGGTGCTCAGAAATAGGATGATGGATAGTGTGAATTATAGTAGCAGGGAACACATCTAGCCATTTACTATTTCCAACACCTCTGTCCAGACGACAGTAAATCCTAGAACCTACCTTTTGTCTGTTCTTCCATATAAACCAAGACCCAAAAGAAGGCAAATCCCCAAGCCCACAATTTTGCAGACAATGCGAAAAAATCTAAGACATCTTGGGAATCAATACTACCACCAATCTTTTCCTAGGAAGAGGTCACCACATTAAAATCACCAATGGCTATCTAGGGAAAAGACTGATTTATCAACAAGCCATAGTAATACCAAATTGCTTTTGAGACTTCACATAGGTAGCCAAACAATGACTACCTTGGGCAGATTTATCAACAATTTGGATATTATAAACATATTCATCCCATAATATCCAAACTTTACCATTGTGATGATGATCATAATTATTCTCCCATTTCCAGTTTAAACCAAGTTTATGAATAATGCAATCAACTTTATCCTTCTTCACTCTCATTTCTAAAAGGCCCAACAAACTAATTCTATGATGAGACACAAGGTTTCTCACAACCTTGTGTTTGAAGGTTTTATTTAACCTTCTAATATTTCAAATGACAATGGTCATAAGGAATGGCTATATGAGAAAACTTGTCATCCAATAAGAATATCTCCTTACCCTTCATTGAAACCAACTATCTATTTTGAGGAATGTGAACAATTTCAAAATCATGCAGATCATAATGAACTAAAAAGGGATTCTGGACTGTAACAGGTCCTGAGGAAGACTTAGGAGGGTCGGAGTTCACTCCATAAATATTCCCCTCTGGAGGCTTGAGTTCCTGACAAGATACAGATCTAGGTCACCAGAATTGAGTTTTAGGGAGCTTTTATCCACCCCTACCTCAACATTGGGCAGAATCATGCCCTATAACATCACACAGGGAGCAAATTTTGGGTCTCCATTCATAGGCCACACTCTACTGCAATTCCTTCCCTCCAGGCAACAAAGCAATAATCTTGTCAAGTAATGCTAATATCTATTTCAATCAAAACTTGTGGGAAAGAAACTCTCCCTCTTTGTGTTGTGATAGTGTTAGCATATATAGGTTGCCCCAATAGACTACCCATTGTGCTTAGACTATCATCTGACCATAGATGCAAAGGCAAGCCAGGAAATAACACCCACAATGGCACAATTCTCCAATCCTTGGCTGATATAGAAACTTCAGGAGACCATTTCCTTAGTGGCATAGGTTTGACTCCAAAAATCCAATATGGTTTATTAAGAATTTGGTATAGATCTTCCTATGAGGCAAATTTGTATACAAAGAAGCCTTGATCATGATAATAGATCTTAGGCAATACAGAAAGGAAATTCCACCTTTTCTTAACAAATTGAGTCATTTGAAAATGACTCAGTTGAATCCCAACCACCATTCTTACCAAAGCATTCTCCCAATGTTTAGCCTCCTTCGAGATCTCATCTTCTTGAATCATAGCTTTGTGAGATCCATCAACAATAAGAGGAGGAATGAATTTTCAGATCATTCCCCGTTTAGGCCTCCTATTGTTGATCAAAATATCCTTCCAAGTTCAACCATCAAGAATATCACTAAAGGTAACATTATTATGATTCAAAACAGTATGTTCCTCCATACTAGGTCCATAATGGTTCAATGAATGGTTATCAATTGGGGACTCCGTATGAGGTTTAGTCGACACAGGCGTTGAAGTCATAGATTGAACATCACAAGGCAAGGATTCCCTAATCTTATATTATCGTCAACAAAATCATCTCCTACACAATCCATTGAAGCCCTTCGATTTGCCTCATCCGAAGTAAGGGTTGCCTTATGCTTGGCAGGTTTCTTCTTCGCCATGGAATTTGAACAGGAAAACCGATCAAGAATTTGCGAGCGGGTGAGGCGCATTCTTCATCTTGTTCTCGATGCACTTTTTTAGTTTCAATGGTTTTGATTCTTGATTCTCTTAGGAAATTGAGCTTAGAGCATTTTTAGTGGTGGAAAACGTCAAAGGATTATTTGATATTATATTCTCTAACAGTCCGTTTGGTAAATGGGAATGGGAGTTTAGGAATTAAAGAGTGAGAATAGAAATGAGAATTAAGAAGTCAGAATTGGTTTATTTAGTCCTGTTTTTATGTTTGGTATTTGATGGGATTAACTTGGGAATAAAAGTTTGCTGTGTTTGGTACGTAGGAATGAGATTGAAAATATAATTATAAATTTACAAAAATATCCTTCTTATATTTATAATATTTATAGTTTTGTATATATATAACCAATTATTATTATGTTTTTTCATCATTTGACCATGTTTTTCTCATAATAGATCATTTCACATCAGATCAGATCAGATCAAGTCAAATTCGATCCAATCCGATCAAATCAAATAATAGTAATTATTATTATTATTATTATTATTATTATTATTATTATTATTATTATTATTCAAATAATATTTACAATAATTATGACTATCTTTATTGTAATTATAATTATTTTAATTATTACTATATTAATTATTCTATTTTTAATTATAATTAATTATTATAATAATTAGAATTATAATAAAGATAATTATTATAATACAGGTATAATTATTATAAAGATAATCATCATCACCATCGTTATCATCATCATTATTATTATAATTAATATTATTAATATAATTTTATACACAATAATACAAGGTTATTTTGGTATTTTTATCTTCTACTCTAATTCCTACCCTTTTAATACCAGCCCTCCTAGGAATAAATTGTTGGGAATTGTCACCCTTAAATTTCATTCCCAATCCCATTTTAATTCCCACTCCTTCAAAACAAATAATAGAATACATAAATCTCTTCCCAAATTTCCATTCCCACAATTCTAGTCCCTCAAAATAGATGACCCATAATAAAAAATTCCCTCATTGAAGGATTGTGCATAGGAGCTTTAGTCGGCATTTAGGCGGGTTTAACCATAGTTTTAAAAACTAGACTGGTCAATGAACCGGTTAGACTACTGGTTTATAGGCTCACTAGTTGGACCAGTAGTTTGAACTAGTGAAGCCAGTAGCTTAAATTATTCCCTCAATTGAGATTAAATTTACTCATTTGTTTAAAAATATGTTTTAATACTTAATATTAGATAATATATATCACAAAAAATACATATCTTCATAAAGATATCATTACACACTTATATAAGATCATAAAATAATATAATTCCATATCAAAAGTCTCATACATATCAAATTCTATCAACTTTCTTACATATTCCTAAACAACTTAAAATTAAACTTATTAGTTTAGAAGCTACAATTTAATTTAACTAGATAAAGCAAATAGTTTGATCAAATAACTACTCAACCAATCCTATAGATTATTTATATAATCTCTAAAGTTAGAAAATATACGGATGCCATTTTCATGCATGCGATTATCTTCATCGTCATCTCCACTCTCTCCATCAACATCATCATCTCCATTTCCATCAAGTTTCTCAAATACATCTACAAAAATAGAATAAGAATAATTAATTAAATTATTATATCAAGTTATATAAACAATAAAAATTTATGAGCTTTCTACCCTCATTAGAGTTGTCTTGAATAGTAACAAAAGCTAATTTATTTCTTAGCAACTCTAGCTCTTCATTATTCAAGCCAGGTGGCTAATCCATAAGAATCCAAGAGCTAATTGCATCAAACTATTTAAAATTAATTGGGTTGTAACTTGTCTTAAATTGATTCCTACAAAAAAGAAAATAAAATTAGACAAGTTTGGTAATATTTTCATAGAAAAGTGATAATTTTAGACATGTTTACAATTAGTAAGACAACAAAAAATAAAATGCATACCTTTGTTGCAATCTCAATTTAGAGTGCACAAAGACTAAATCATTGAGCCTTTAGTGTTCAAGTATATTCCTTTTCTTCGAATTGATATGCTCAAATATGCTCCAATTTCTTTCACAACATGAAGCACTACATGTTTGGCTTAAAACACGAATTGCAAGCTTTGGTAGTTTTGGAGTACCACATCCATACGAATACAATGCTCACCATTTATCTACAAAATCAATATAATAGTTTTCCAAACAAATATAAAAAATTATAATTAGATATAAAATGTTGATAATACTTTGAAATAAGTAACAAAGTCATACCTAGAGGAAAAATGCAATGATCTTGTACAATATACCATCTTCCAAAATCACCTTCTGCTTTTTTAAAAGAGCTCATCTTCCTTGTTAATTTTGACGTCATTGTGAAATTCTCATTTGCATATCTCTCAATGACATCAATGACAGAAGATATTATACTTTGATTTTGAGAAATTTTAGATGAGTATTGAAAATGAGGATTAAACTAATAACGGGCTGCATGTAAGTTCCTTGAGAGCTGATTATCCCAATGAGAAGAAATAATTTGAGGATAAGGTTCCACCCTTTTCTTTCTCCTATGAAATCTAGCAACCATATCATCTCTAGCCTTATGAAATGCTTGATACAAATAACCCATACATGGTTCCTCTCCACTATCCATTAATCACAAAACACATACAAAAGGTTTGGTAAGTTGCATAATTATAGCAAACTCTTTCCAAAATGTGATATCTAACACATTCTCTATACATTTCTTACCCTCCCTATCTTTAGTATAAGCAAAAATGTCCACTCCTTATACACAATCATCGCCCTGAGAGCATTCTTATTTGTCAAAATACTTTGCAAAGAAATAAAATTAGTAGGAAACCGAGTAGGAGCTAGACTAATGATCTCTCTTCCTTCTGTGAACTTTCTCATTAGATGCAATGCATAACAATGATTATAGATGTACTTTGTTATTTTTGACACATGCTTAACAATGTATTCCACCTCATCTAACTTACCCATATCTTTAAGCATCAAATTAACCCAATGTACATCACAAGGAAACCAATAAAGTTACTTAAACTCATACTCTAGCAATCTTCACACAACAACATAATTTGCAGCATTGTCAGTCACCATATGAACAACATTTTCAGCACCAACATAGAGAACAATATCTCTAAATAACTTATGCAATAGTTTAGTAGTTTTTAAAGCATTAGGAGCATCAATAGACTTTAAAAATACAATACCCTTTGGAGAATATACTAAGAAGTTAATCAAAGTACGATTATGTTGATTCGTCCATCAATCTGCCATAATAGTACAAATAGTTTCCTTCTAATGAGAATAAAAAGTCTCAACATAATTCTTCACCTCTTCAACACATTTTTCATTAATAAGTAACCACGAAGAGCATGAACAGTTGGCCTCTTATAACCAGGACCAATATGAGCTATACCATCAATAATAGGCTAATAATAATTAGAATTTGTAGCATTAAATGGGATATATGAATCAATCATCCACTTAGAAATTAGAATGTCAACTTTCTCAATACCATCTTTGCTTTGTAACACGCTTTCGAGTGTTGATTGTGCACCTGTAGTTGTTCTTGGAATGAAATGATGTCCTATAGTATTTTTTCCTTATCTTAAACACTTGACTTATCTCTTGATTGAGAACTACTAGTTATCCTTAGAGGAGGTATCAAATATATTTCTTGGTGCAAAGGAAAGTTCATCGAACACTATGGGTTATTTTCAGCTAAAAGCTCTTGTGTCTTTCTTTTCTTTCTTTTTTTGCCAGCAAACTCTTCAATTCTTTAATTCATCTAAAAAACAACTTTAGGAGGAAATTTTTTACACCTCTCTACTTAACCTTTAACACCAGCTAAATGTTGTTTGATACGCTAGATTCTACCTCCAAAAAGAAGTTTAGAACAATGTAAACATTGTATTTTTTTTCTCTATTTAGAATCCTCAACCTACTTACAATGGCTTATGCCGGATTCTTCTTTCCTCTAGAATTATTTTGAGAAGAATTCGGCATAGAGCCACCATTACTAGCATCTGCAGACATCTCTAAGGTAATAAGAATTAATTATAAGTTACAAACTTAAAAAGACACATTAATAACAAGAAGTGCAAAATTAGGCGAGCATATTATCATAAGTTACAAACTAAATATCAAAAACCCAACTTAATAGGCACATTAATAGTAGTAAATATAAAATAAGTACCCCTGTAATTAACCTTAAACATGGCTCTAATCCCCTAAATTCGGATATACTCATCAAAGATTTAAATCCTAAACATTAACAAGGAATTAAAATATACTCATCAAATTTTCATACACAACATGAAGTATAAATTACACAATATCTATTCTTAGCAGCCTAAATATCTATTCTTATCATGACTTTTTCTTACACAACATCAAGTATAAATATCACAACATCAAATGACCAAGCTGGTGATCAAATTCAAATATGTTGGATGATCAAGATAGATGATCAAATCAAATACTAAAACAAACTCTCTAGCTTACAGCGTAACTGGAATATGTTGAGAATTATACAGATCAAAATACAACCATAATTTCAGCAGAAAGACAATAACAGATATTTTAGATTAATAACAGAAATTCAATATGTTGAGAATTAATATCAGAGTCGATAATAAAAATTATATAGAACAAACTTAAAAAATTTCAAATTTTTTTACTCAACTACTAGAATTATACTCATCTACTAGAGTTTTAGATCAATAAAAGAAATTCAATATGAACAGAATTAATGACAGAATTATACTTAAGAAATTTTAGAAATTTTTTACATAGTTACTAGAATTTCAGAAATTTCAAATCAACTTCATAAATTCAATATGTTGAGACTTGAGAATCAATAACAGAATCATAACAACTACAATTTTAGAACAATAGCTAAAATTTCATATTGGTCAAAGACTCATAATTTTAAGTTATTGATTCAAGTGGTTGAAAGTTTCATAATGGACGATTCAAGGTAATAGAAATTGACATAATACACAGTAAATAATCTACATAAGAAATTATCAAAACTATTGCAAAAAAAAAATTCTATTAGCAAATTAGCAGATATACATATTAGCAGAAAAGAATCATAAGTTACTTGATATTGAAGGAAAATCGAGGCAAGGGATTAGCAACAAACTATAGTAGGATTGTTGTTCTTGACAAACATCTAATTTATAAAAATACATAACTAAAATTGACATAAGAAATAATCAAAAAACTATAGCAGATTATCACCAAACTAATTCTTGAGACTAAAGGAAAACCAAGGCAAGGGATTAGTGCGGGATGACCTCCTCCGCATTGTACTCTTTGCACCTAGGTTGAAGACAATGATGGGATGAAGATGGTAGGAAATCTCCTCAGTATTGGGCAGTAGGGTGGAGAATTGTCGATGAAGACTAGCTTGGTTGCTCTATCCTCTGGCTTGACAGAAGAGAGTAGCAGAGTAGAAGATGGTAGACCAGCGTGAAGAAGAAGACCGATGAGTGATGACGGGTTGTTTGGTTTGTTTAAGGTTGGGGAGAAAAATAGTTAAAAAGACAGAATAACCCCTCAACATATAGGAATCAAAAAATTAATTTGAGGGTAAAAAAATAATTTTGAAGTATATTAACAAAACCAGACTGGTTTACTAAAAAACTGACGGTTCGGTTTTCTAATAAACTGTTTGGTTTTTACCAAACATTTTGTTTTTGTTTTTGTTTTGTTAAAACTGGTTTTACTTGACATTTAGCCCGACTTTGTCACCGGTTCGCTGGTTTATCGATTCAATTGGCCAATCTGGTCCAGTTTTTAATACTATGGCATAAATAACTAAATTTGTAAAAATAAACAATAATATATATTTTTTAAAAGTACCCAAAAAATGTCCTATGAAGTTTAAAACCACGGGAAAAAGGATTAAAATTTTCTAAAATATTACAGAAAAAATTGAGCAATCACTAATATTTTTTATTTATTTATAAAGTTACTAACATCTAAAATTTAGATAGCGATATAATCAAAGTTTATGTTATGCAATGAACATTCTTACATTTATTAAAAAAGCATCATAAAAACAAATAGCTCAATCATGAGTATGGTAAATATCATCTACAATTCGCACCATACTATTGGCATTTCTTTAACAGCTTTACCTTTTATATATTGTCCAGCATCTCTATTCCTAGGCCAACAGGGATGAGGGTCTAATGATCGGATGAAGCATACAATGCAGGGTTACATCACATTTGGTAAGAGGCTACAAGCATGTCCATATTATATACTTAAAATTCTACCTAATTATTATTCATCACCAATTATCATCATCATCATCATCCTTTCTTTGAATTTTAAATACATTAGCCAAAATTATTAACACAATTTCATGATAATAATAATAATACTCACAAAATGGGACATCTAACCCTAAAATAATTCTATAATTAATTACACATAATAGTCTAATTTTAAATTAGGATATCTAAATTTGGGTTTATATAAATGAGGTATTATACCATATGTCTCTGTCATTAGGATCCTTAAATGCATAAGTTGATGGGATAGTTAACTTATTAGAAGTTTCACCAGCTATGACATTTAAAATAGCTAAGCACTCTCTTCTGGTGGGGATTGTTAAGGATTGATGTGTTGGCAAAGGAAGATCATTGTTAATCTTAAATATTGATTCACACAATTGTAGTGACTAATTATCAAGTTTTTCACTAGCGAACTCCTCTCTCTTATGAAAACTAGATTGTTGACTCTTAAAATTCTTATTTCTTGACTTTTCTTTTTGATTTGTATCACTAGAATCGCGATCCTCAATCTCAATGACATTTTGGACTTTAGAAGGTCCCACACTACTTGAGATGAAGCCCATAAATATTCTATGGTTGCATGAGTACTACCAAAGATGAACTAAAGCTTATCTAAATTTGTAATTAGCTTGTTGCAAAAGTGTTTACAACTTGGATTTTTCTAGAATAAAAAATTTAAAATTATTACACACTATATATCATAATTAAAAAAAATATCTTTAATTTACTTGAGCAAATGTCTTTCATCTATCCTCCTCATAAGTGATAACATCTATTATTGGGTCTCTCCCAAGTCTAGTTTCACTTTTATATTTCACCCTTATTCATTAATATATATTTTTTGGTTGAGGTAAAATAAATTTTCACTTGAACTTTTTGGTATTACAAGTTCTCAAGCCTATTAAGACTATCAACAATATTAGACCGTCTAATATTGTTGAAACTTGAACTAGGTCTATTACCTTTATTAACTTCCTCAAGATATAATTAAATAAGCGTTTGATGTCTTGATTTAGTCCAACGTGCAATATCTAATGAAGATGTCATAAATCTTACAAACACACACACACACACACACACACAATTTAAAAATAGTGTTATCTAAAAAAAAACTCAACCAACACCAACTTATTAATTCGATACTCCAATAATATAATTAATATATTATTAATATTACCTAAATACAATGCTAATATAAAAAAATATATATCTTTTTCATACTATTCACTCACTACTTAAGTTTCAATGAATAATAGTTATCTTGTTTATGATTAGTTATACCAAAGTGCAATATATTAAGTATTATTTAATCTCATCCTTCTAGAAGGGAAAATATTTATTTTTTTATTTAAATTAAAAGGGTTGCCTATATTACACTAATTGTACTTATTGACATACATAACTAAAACAACAATAATTTTAAGTGTGACCATTTTTTATTTTAAGTGTTAGCTTAGATAATTTTTGTTATTCTAGCTTTATGAAACGAGAGTGATGAACCAAGTGGCTAGGTTTTCTATTTAATTTGGGTACAAAATGTGGATAAAGTGGAGTTAATGAGGGTGATATTGTGACTACACTTAAGTATGATACCATAACTTAAAGTGGAATATACAGTGGGAATTACGTTTTTCAAGTTTTGCCTCTTGAAGCTAAGGATCAACAATGACGTTTTCTTTTATTTTGTGGATATTATTTATTTATTTGACAACTATGTCTGGTTAAAGCTCATTGTATATTCTATAGGTTTCTTCGGATCCTATCAAGGGCTATGCACACTTAAGGATAGGATGACTGAGGTAATAGATTTTCATACTTTTGTTATGCCCTTTGGATTATGTTTTTTGAGATGAACCATGTGTGATTTCAAATCCTCCTGTGGTTGATGGTAGTTTTTTTTAGAATTTGATTTTCTAGGTGGACCATTGATTAGTTTATCCACTTAAATAATTTGATTTTGTGATCATCTAAAGTAAATATTAGTAATTTGATTTAATTTTCATGTGGTTTCCTATATGATCATATGTGTATATACATTGACACACACACACACACACACACACACACACACATATATATAGATATACACCATTCATTTGTACCTAAGTGCAACTTTTTTGTTCTCCTAGCTAATTTGTTACATGTTTAAAATGGAGATAAGATGATCTGTGATGTACATGGTGATTGGAGGACCTAATGCAAATTAAATATGAACATGCTCAAGGTGTGGATGACATGTATGGCGGGAAAGATTGAGAGTGGTGGTAATTTTCAATGTCCTAATTATTACTAATGACTACTTTCATAAATTCCAGTTGCAATACCCCATTTCTAAATATCCTAATTATAAACCAGTAATTATATGTATTAGTTGTAATAATTATTTTATAATATTTTGTATTAAATTTAATGTTATCATGCGTATTATTATTATTATTATTATTATTATTATTATTATTATAATATATTAGATACAACAATTAATTAGGTTAAAATTTGCTAGAGAATGTGTATTAAATTTTAAACTTAAGTTAGATGTTAACCAGTATTCATTGCATCAAGTAAACCCTATCTGGTAACCTAATAATTTTATCCAGATATTTTACCCTATTTTTTCACATAAATAATTACCCCTACCCTATGCTATATTTTTCTTACCTCACCCTACTCCCTATACCCTGGCACACTTTACCCCCGTACGCAATGCCCTACACCTTACCTCATTCTTCCTATGCTTTTCTCTCCCTATTTTGCACCACATTTTCCCTCACACCATTCTCTTCTGAACCCCTTCTCCTATCCCTTCTATGTCGTGCCTTAACTCCGAGCAAGCTTGTGTCATCCCTTCTTCCTCCCAAGCTCCTTCACACAGAATCCTCTTCGCCATCGTTGCACCTTCATCCTCACCATTTTATCTATAATGCACTCCACCGCTAGCCTTTTTTCCTTACCACCTACCATAACCATTGATCCCTCACCCCCTACATTGGCAACTTCTGCTGAAACCACCCTAACACCAATGCACAACCTCATCAAAATCAACCCACCTTCCTCATCCAACCACACTAAAACTTCTCATTCCCCTTAGCTTTGGCCATTTCCACCGAAACCACTACCACACCATTGGTCATCCCATTCATTCCACCATCTTCTCCTTCATCCAAAACCACCACACCTCACCCTTTCACTACTAGCCAAAATTATCGGATTCCCCTATCCTCCTTTGGTTAAATTTATCGAAGCTCACTACCTTGCTACACTATTATCCATTGAGGCTTCTCCCTCCACCTTAAGTATTTTGTGCCACTTTTCCTCCTCACCATGTTGCACCCTTGCTTCCAATTCTCTCTTCCCTTACACCAGCCATTCCACCAAAGACACCCCTAGCAAGAGCCTAAGTTACCATTGCTCCTCCTCTCTATTTTAGTAACTTTTGCTGATTCCTCCTCTTTTGTTGCTTATTTTTATTTTTCTTGCTTTTCCTTGCTTCAACTATTTAGTAATCCATGATTAATTTTATTAATTTTGGTTTATTATTGTGTAATACTAAATTCTAATGCATATGTGTTTGGGTGTTAAATTCCTAGGTAATTCTTGATAATCTTGGAGAAGACTTTTTAAGTGAGCTTAGATTAGGTAAATCCAATCACTCATAAAATGGTAGAATTAATGTGTGAGCATGATAGGATTTTTTAGACCTAGAATCATGCTAGGGTTTTATTCTTTTCAAGTATTATGACATACATGATAAAATGATAACATGTTGAATGGATAATATAAACAATTGTTGAAAGTTATGTTATATGCATGGTAACATATTGAATGATTTACATTTGTATGTCAAGGGTTTTGCTAGGATCTTCATTCTTGTTAAATTATGATTTAAATTATATGGTAAATGCCTCTTGATTTCTAATGCATGGTAGTTAGGATTACGATGATTCACATGGAAGTATATATGCATAATTAGGGTTAGCTTATAATTATTTATATTTTCATGACCTAGGGTTAGACTTATTTCCCTACATGTGATTTGATGATAATTTTTCTATTTAAATGATGGATTACACTTCAAATACGTACCTACATGTTGTATGGGATATGGGATATGGGATATGTGAGAGTTGCATAGTTAGGGTTTTTGTGGGCGCAACCCACTAAGTGCATGAAAATTAAAAAATATAGCTAATTGTCATATTGTAAAGATAAGCTACATGCTAAAATAATGTGAAATGATTCCTTTTATCCATTTCCTATAAAGTTCCTTATTATAATAATGTTTGGTATATAAATGAATATAATGATGAAGCTAGGGTTTTGAAGGGCATTTTGGTAATTTTGATCTAATATATCTTTTATGAATAATTTAATAGCATTAGCCTTTTGATAGGTTAATCTTAGTGTTGACATTGTCTTTGACATATATCGTGGACATTAGGGTTTACCTTAATAATTAAAAACAAAAGAAAAATGGTTAAGTAGGGAAATTGAAATTGTTGTGTGATAAACATATATTTTTATATATTTTACACCCTTTTATTCTATACTTCTGGTCACTTATTTTAGTAATATGTGAGGTTATTTACATTTTTTATAATTGTATGCTTAAAATATAATAATCTCATATATTCAATTTATTTTGAGCAAAAAGATAAAAATTTGTATGTAATTTGATAGCATGTAGTATTTTGGCTATAACTTTCATGTATGAACTCAGATTTAGATGATTCAAATTACTATGTAAAGCTAAAATCACGATATGCAATTCTTTTTTCTAGAAATTTTATCTAAATCTAGACATAGAATTGGAAAAATTGAACTTAAAGTTACAGCTGAAGTATTTTACATAATAAAAGTTTGGTAGGCATGATTTAATTAGTTACTATTCTTATTCTTTCTTTGCAGGTGCCTCATTAGCAACAATGCATGTGGGCCAGGAGCTGAAAAGACACACACCAAGAAATTAAGTTTGTAACTAATAAAACGTAACAGTTTCAAGTGAATATTAAATGATAAAGAGAAGATCAAGGAAATAAAGGAAATGAAGCAAAACGTAATAGTTTTACGTAACAGCTTTCCTTAAATATTGTAAGAGTTACAGCCAAAGAAAAGAGAGAGAGAGAAAATGGCCCATGCACTATATATATATATATATACATCTTAATACACACACAGGAGAAGAGGAACAGGGCCGCCCACCGAAGCACAAAAAGAAATTCGAAGCCTCATCGAAGATATAAGAAGTCAAGAGCCCTTTTCTTTTTAGTTTCCTATTCCCTGCTCCTCCCCACAAGTAAATTAGGGAGCATTAAATTTAAGTCTATAATTTATATAAATAGAGGGGTTAGCCATAGTAAACGAGCGGATTCGTGATCCTATGGAGAGTAACTGATCTGTTGGTGGAATCCTCACAAGTGCACTTCGACCGAAAAGTTCCTGTACCTATTCTAAAATTTCCTTCTTTTATATAATTCTTTTCTTAAATTTTAATGTATTCCTAATGAAACTTGTGTTCTATATTACATTTAATTAGCCATGTTTTATTAATCTTGAATTTTTATTGTGCGTTATTATTTCAGATGTTGAATAATTGAGTTTTTGACATATAAATTATATTTACGATTCGAGTATAAATTCTTGCCCGATATGTGAAATCTGATCAATTTCTACGATAAGGGTTGTAGCTATCCGATTAATTCTAGAAGGGTAGTATTTAATCGGAACAAGTAGCAATTAATTTAATTCGGGGTCTTCGCAAGTAACTGAATTGAATTAAAATATAATTTATTCTAGTCAATTTGAGAATGTGGGGTTTTTAATTTGGCTAGGGATAATGAGTTTCCTTAGAGCTTAATGCAATTAATTTGTCTATAGGTTAATTGAATGACAAATATTAATTTAGAGAGATTAATTAGTATTAGGAAGAACACAGGAGTTAGCCTAATTAGACAATATCTGGAGCCGAGAGAGTTAGCGGGTTAATTCTTTACGGTTAGCCTATCAACCTTAATTATTTAAATATTTAATGCTTAATAGAAATTGGCTATGCAAATTTAATATAGAAGTTGGGATGGAGAAGGGTAGATATGTATATATTATATTTATTTAATTCTTAGGTTAGTTTAGTTTAGTTTAGTTAATAGTTCAGCTATTAGCTAATTTATTTACTATTTTCCCTTTATATGAGAACCCCCCCCAAAATCTTTGTAAATATGTGAATAATATATATATATATATACCATGTTCTTTTTATTAATTCTTTAGAGTTTAAAATCGCATCCTCCTCGTGGGAACGATCCTTCCTTACCCTATGCTACATATTGTTAATTATTATTATTTGGGTTAGGAATATGTTTAATTTGATAGCAGCAACGACTCGCTACCATTGTGCAGTATGTGATATCTCCAATCACCTCATAAAATATTCATACCTAAAGTGAAAGTCAAGTTGGAAATGAGTGCTCTCTAGGATTATCTAGCCTAGCGACGATGTGCTATCCCTAAATTTTTAGGGTTTGCTAGTGTTGTTGTGCTCCAATAAGTCCCTTTTCTACTTTACAGGTGACCTACGTGTCTTCTTGCTTGCAACTATCGCCTGCCACCGCCTGCCTTCCTCTACATCCCTTCTCTTTCTCCCCTGTCCATTTCCTTCCATTTTCGGGCCATACAAGCCCTTACATCTTAGCTCTCACACGCCCTTCCATTTTTTTACCCTTTCTTCTTCTTGCAACCCGCCACCTTATTACCTGCAACCATAGCCACTTAGCAACGCCCTACCTCCCCTCCTCTCCTTTTCATTTTCTTCTTCTCTTCTACTTTATTTCTGCCTTTCTTGAGCCACACTTCTTCTTTTACCGATCCCCTATTCTCCCTTCTTCCCCTCTTCTCCCTTTCCCCTATTTTTACTTCACCGCCTCCAATCGTTGCTTCTACTGCCCAATCAAACCACCTCCTTGACATCCCTTCAACCTTCTTGCACCACCCATCACCCCTCATGCCCTTATAGCCTCCTTTCCACCCTCTCTTTTCTTTCCTCTCCTTCTCTGCCTCCACCCTGCACTACCATCGTCTGCCACCGTTTTGCCTTTTCTTCCACCTCCACAACCACCAATCCTCTCCCTGGAAGCTCCCATACCACCACCTTGCCTCCCTTGTCCAAAACACCCCTACAACTCCTCCTTTCCCCTCTTCTTTTCCCTTCCTTCGTATCCTCCTCCACCCTTGCATCCTCTTTTCCCAGCCTTGCAGCTGCCGCCTCTGCCCTTGATTACCAACCCCAACCACCACCTATACCCCTACTCCCTCCCTACACCCATCCACTATCCTAACTCCCCTCCACAAACTCTCCACCCTACTTCCAAAACCCTTACCCAAACTAGCCACCCCTTCCTTCTTCCATCCCTTTGACCCCCTCCTTCCTTGCTATTTTGCATGCAGCTCACGCTACATGAGCAGCGTGAGCCCTACCTTTCATTTTGAGCATTTTGGATTAATTTTGAGGTATAATAATGGTTGACATTAGTATGTATCTAATTAATTTTTCATAAAGGTTTATTCTTTTGATTTTTCTACTCCGAATATGATAAATATTGATATTATTAATAGGTATTGATTTTACTAATCAAAGCTCAAACCTTTAATGGGGTTACTGGTAATGTTTAATTTTTGTAGGAAGTAATGTAACTAATATACCCTACTACAATGCATGGATACATGTATGCTATCACATTAGGATTTTTAATATGTTTATATGCATGATATATGTTGTTAAGTATAATGTAGTTAGTGGCATATGTTGGTTGATGAAAAGAAAAGCATGATATATGCATGATATAATGCTTTAGGGAAGGAGCCTTGTTATTAAGGATAATATTAAATGCATGTGTATGGTATGATATACTAATGTGGCCTTTTATTGCATAAATATTGTTATTATAGGCCCTAAGGGCATTTTAGTAATATGTCTTATGTAAGGATATGGCCTAAATAAGTGTAGGTGCTAATGTGTATTAATAATAAATAATAATAGTTGGTGGTGTTGGATGATGTGTATGGAGCATGTATATCAATATTTTATACAGTAAGGATATTTTGGTAAAATTAGTATAATAAGGGTAAAATGGTAATTTATAAGAGTAAAGAGGGTAAAATGGTAAATGGATAAGTAAGGAGGGAATTTTAGTAATTTTACATGGAAAAGGGGATAACTTAAAAATTTTTGGGAGTAAGAAGGTATGTTGATAAATTAATAAAAAGGAAGGGCATTTTGGTAATTTTGTAAGGGTATTTTAGTAATTTGATAAAATGGAAAGGGTATGTTGGTAATTTTGTAAATACAGGGGTAAAATGGTAATTTAATAAAGGAGAAGGGTATTTTGGTAATTTGGCATAATGGAAAAGGGTATATTGGCATAATAGTAATTTTCATAAAGGAGAAGGGTATTTTGGTAATTTGGTATAAAGGAAAGGGTAATATGGTAATTTTATAAAGTAAAGGGGTAAAATGGTAATTTAATAAAGGAGAAGGCTATTTCGGTAATTTGGTATAAAGGAAAGGGCATAATGGTAAATTTGTAAGTAAAAGGGGCAACATGGTAATTGTAATAAATAAGAAAGGTAATCTGGTAAATTAACTAACCCAAAGGAACAATTTAGTAATTTTAATAATTCAGAAGGGTAATTTGGTAATATTTATAAATAAGAAGGGCAATTTGGTAATTTAACCGACCAAAAGGGAAATTTGGTATTTTTAATAAATAAGAAGGGTAATTTGGTAATTTAGCTAACTAGAAGGTTACTTTGGTAAATTAATAAATAAGAAGGGAAATTTGGTAATGTGATCAATCGAAAAGGCAAATTGGTAAATTTAATAAGTATGAAGGATAATTTTGTAACTTAACAAACCAAATGGACAATCTGGTAAATATAACAAGTATGAGGGGGTAAAGTTGGTAATTATGCAAATCCAAAGGGTAATATGGTAATTTGACAAATAAAAAGGGATGACTTGGTAATTTTACAAACAAGGGGTATTTCAGTAATTTTGTAAAGATGATAGGGGTAAATCAGTAACTTATGTTTAATATGTCAATGGATTAAATGTCTTTTATAATAAGATATAAGTAATAGTAAATAATAAGATAATAGTATTAGGTTATCATAAGAGTAGGGCATAACCTAGGATTTGATGGATAATTAAGGGTTTGATGTAGTGTTTATGTCATAATCATGTAAGAGGTGTGTGGTTGATAAGTATGTATAGAAATGTATGTTAGATATGTTTGAAGTATGTGTTAGTAAAACGAACCCGACTAGCCGGATCGTACTCGATCCATTAAACGGGGGTCGGGAACGTACTGGTTTCCCCTGAACCGAAGTAATCTCCGAGCCAGACGTTGATACTTCAACGGATTTGTGCGTGAGTTAACAAGAAAACCTAAGAAATTTCATTCCAAAAACCTTCAACCCTTACAAGAAAACCCCACCCGTTATATATGACGGGAATCGAACACCGACAAAAAGGGACAGAGGGCAAGGGTGAGAAAACGGTTGACCTAGGGCCTCAGATTTGGTGTCAGGGATAAGATCCAGGGCAGCCAAAGGTGGACGTGCGTCGATGGTGACCAGCAACAGTCGACGACAGGGCTGAACAGAGAAAAGGGGTCGAGCCACCAGGAGAGGAACAAAAGGAAAAAGGTGATCGGTGCTCCCCCGAGGAGGAAGAGAGCTTAAATAGGTGGGTAACTAGGGCACGAGGAGTCACCCCGCCGACTGGGCCAAAACTTAGGCCTGGGCTCAAGTTTTGGTTCAGTCCAACTTAGCTTAAAAGGAGGTTAATGCAATTCTCCTATTTTCATTAGATTCAAGAGGCGATTATAACGGGATAATACCGATCCTGAATCCAATGCAAATAAGGAAATAAGGACTAAGTTACCCATAGTCATTTAGGCTCGGGGGCGGCCATTGATAACCAACTCCGCCTAACCCGAGACTATCAATGGGATTTCCAAAAATTAGGTTAAAATCATCATCGACCACTAAACACACACACCCTACAAAAATATTAATGTTCCAACCATGATTACACATGTTACACATTCAAGCTTAATTAATTACAAAAACACAGTTCAAAAGTGCTTCCGCCCACGCTTGTTGCCTCCACTCCTCAATCTGGCTTCGGATCCCAACTTACCTCAAGATGGAAAATGTGGAATTATATGAGTGAGGAGACAACAGGATACGATTACCAAAAAGTAAAAGGAGAGGAGTAGTTGATGAAGTGCGGTCCGTATCAGTTAAGGTTTTGTATATGCCATGAACCTTGATATGGAATGCTTGATTCTGTGGCCAATATATCTTTGTGTATCTGGATTTGTGACCTTTTTTTCCTCCTCTTGACTTGATTAAATGGACCTATTGAATAAGACACGAATAAATCACTAATTACGTAAAGTGGAAGAGCATTGAGCCGGTCCTAGATCGGTGCACCGGCTAATAATAGTGGCCAGGTGCAAGATGCCCTCAAGACTGGTCCATCGATGAATAATAGTGGTCAGGTGCGTTATACTTTGAATGTTTTTGGTCCACTAGCTTAATAGGGGGATCCTGAGCTCAATAAACCAAACATTAGATATTAATAAATTATGGAAAGATATTAATCACTTATAGTGGAACACCATATAAGTTGGGGCCAAACCAGTCCACCGGCAAATAATAGTGGCCAGCTGCAGGGAGCCCTAGAGACCGATCCACTAGTGAATAATAGTGGTTAGGTGTGTGTTGCCTTGTATATTTCTGATCCAATGGCTAATAGTGGGGTTCTCGCACTCACATGGATATAATTCAAAGACGATGATTGAATAATGATTAATTAATGGCTTAAGACCAAAAGTATTGATTTCACATTGTGATCTATTGATATGACATGAGTTTGGCTTTAGTACTTGTTCCTACTTGGGTATATGATGGAATTACTAACTATACCGATTTTGTGTTATGTATCTTTTATTGTATGTAGTGTTGCCTTGTGTATTGGTTCTGGTATTGATTGTAATTTTCCTAAGCCTATGTATGATATTGTGCTATGTCGTTATGTATTACATCTTACATGCGAGCCTTGCCTTTAGGTTTGGTATAAAGGGTTACTCAATACCATAGTACTAAAGGGTCCTATTTGTGGGCCCCTGCCTATTCAATGAGCAGTGTCCTTTACAGGTCTATTGTAGGTGTTATTCAAGTGGGCATCGAGTAAGAGCGTAAGGATTATCTGGGAAACTTTTAGGGTTTCTGTTTTCACCTTTTATTTCCTTGTTCACATTATTTTACTCTGGTAACCACTAATGGTGGGTTTTATTCTTGTAAAGTGTTTATTACGCTACTCTGATTAAAAAAAGTATGATTTTGAGCAAATTGTATTTTATTCTTTTTAGCTTTAACACTTGGTACTGGAATGACAGGAGGAAACCGATCTGGTATTAAGTGTGGCAGTAATATCCCTGAAATTCATGGTTTTTACATTTTGCTTCCACTATTTTTTTTATAAAAAAAATTTTTAGTAGTAAATTTTTTAGGAGGGGTGTTATAGTTGCGATGCCTTTGGATGCCAATAGCGTTGGGTGTACCTCAGTGTCCCTAGATTGATTGTATCCCATCGAGTAATGTAAAATGGAAGTACCTATTGTGCAAGAAAATAAGAAATGAATTATTTGGACTTGTTGATTTGATAGTTGTCTTAGTACCCTATCTTGGTATTGTTTTGGATTTGTTAGTTCAGTAGAAGCCTCAGTATACTACCTTAGTATTTGGTATTATTTTGGACTTTTTGATTTGATAGTTTCTTTAGTGTCCTACTTTGTTATTGTTTTGTATTTGTTGCTCTGGTAGATGCCTCAGCGCCCTACTGTGGTATATGGTATTATTTTGGATATGTTGGTTTGGTAGTTACCTTTGTGTCGTACCTTGTTGTTTAGAATCTATTTAAATAATCAGATATGTCTATTGCATCTTGAAATGATGAGAAGTGAACTAGTGTGTTTTATTATTGAGCTTATGATTGGATTTTTATATATTATTATATGTGGTTATGGTACATACTTTATGCTCAAGTATGCTTTTCGGATTTTGTTGAACTATGTGAAATGTGAGTATGTTACCTCATATGAGGTATTGCAATTTACTCTGTATGAGGAATTCGTACTGATACTACTTTTTGTAGATGACTGTGAAGGCCATGGAGTGTCATAAAGTGTATAAGAGTGGGAAGGATAAATGGAGCCCTGGGGAAGAGCTCCTATTTTTATATTATTATATGTGGTTATGGTACAAACCGATGTCATACCCTCAGGTACCTATTTTTGATGTAATTGGTTTTCCTTTTGGACTCTTGTTTCCTAATGTTTTGATTTTCATTATTGTGCAGAGTATATTATCTACAAATTTTAATTATGTATTACCTCTCATTTTTGTTTCTGTATTTTGGTTACTCTTTGTTTTTGGTTTCGCACTTGACATAAGAAAGGTAGGGAAAACAGACATATTTTAAGTGTATTGGTAACACCCAATAATTTGGTAATTAATACTTTCATAAAATAAAATTTTTAAGTGGTAAAAATAGGGGCATCAAACTAGTTTTACTAATTGTTTCTTTATCATATCACATTCAATTGGTTTTGTTGAGTTTATTAAACATTATTATTTTATTTTATTTTATAATAATTTTTTTTAATTTTCACTATCCTTAGCAGCTAGTGTAAGATTCATAATGGTATCTACTTACACTAGTTGTGGCGATACTATCATCATTTTATTTGACTTTCGCATATATTTTTCTTTATTTATCTAGTTTATTTGTTTTTAAGAATGGGGGGTTGTCACAATAACCTTGCAACTAAAATTAGATCTAACTTGTTGACTAATGTAAGAGGTGAGTTTACAAACCTCCTTTTTGAAGGGAATATGATAAACTGAAGTTCCATATGTTCGAAGAAATAATTTTAGTGCCATTTTTAAACCTCTCAAAACAAATACAACCGTTCCTCTTTAAACAACTTTAGTGATATATGGCGAACACATATTTTTAGCTCTTTTGCACCCTTTTACTCTAAATTTGTGATCATTTATTTTCTTAATATGTGAGGTTACATATATTTTTTTTATTTACTTAATTTATAATAACCTCATGTATTTAATTAATTATGAATTATAGTTTATTTTTGTATGATTTTGAGAACTCATCATATTTTGACCACAATTTTTTCTTACAAACTTAGATTTAGGTTATTCAAATTTTGGTGTAAAGATAAAAAAAGAAATCTATAATTTTTATTTCTAGTGTTGTATCCTAAATCTAATTACATATAGGTCAAAATTTAACCTAGAATTTTAGCTAAAAATATATCATAAATAAAGAGCTATTTAGAATAATTTTAGAAATGTAATTAATATCTACTTAATCTTATTTTGTAGATACTAATTGACAGCAGTATGTGCATGGTTTAATAGATTAATAAAAAGAAAGAAAGATAAGCATGTGCATGAGAATAGGAACAAATATAAAGTGTTGAACGCCAAAAAGAATAGAAAGTACCAAAAACTTAGAAGAAAAAAGGAAAAAGACGGTATAAGGGTGCTCAACTCTAAAAAAAATTGGAGAACAAAATTGTTGTCCATCTACACAGTACTATTTTTTGGTTCAATTTTAGATCTAGAGTGATGTAATTTTATATTCATATATTCTTTGAACTAACCTTGCTGGTCCATCCATACAAAATCCATTGAGATGGGAGTCCTACTTCCATCCTAAATGTATAAGGACCGAACTAACCTCGTATGTCTCCGGTGCTCGATCTTGACCTTCTGATAGATCATACATTTTAACACAAACTTCCTAACATCTAACATCAAGTGAAGCCAATACTAGATCCTCTTAAGGTTATTATATAACTTATCATCTCCTGAGTGAATGGAGTATAGAGTGCAGTAGCCCTCCTCTAATATTTGGCACTACATATTAGTGCAAATCTGCTCTACACACCAACAACCTATGAATCAAATGCTACCATCTTCATGTATCTGAATCCACTCAAGCTTAACATCTCCAAATTGTCTTACTCAGATATCATAAAAACTATCATCACAATATCCAAAGTACACATTTTGACCTCGAGGTCACCATGATAGATCGTCTCTATTACCATTTCACCAAACTGCACCACCAAAAAAACACTTAAAGAGTTTGACGTCTTCAACTCAAGGCATTTACAATGACATTGGCTTTGCCCTCATAGTAGGCCAACTTGATATCATAGTATTTCATCAACTCTAACCATCTCCTCTACATCATATTTAACTCCTTCTAAGTGAATATATACTTGAGGCTTCTATGGTCATTGAAGAATCTACACCGAGTCCTATATAGATAATGCTTCCAAATCTTCAATACAAACATGACGACTGCCAACTCCAAATCATTCGTTGGATAATTCTACTCATGCAATTTCATCTGATGAGAAGCATATGTCACTACCTTACCATGGTGCATCAATACACAACTCAGATTATGCTTTGACACTTTATTATAGACCTCAAACACATTTGATCCCAATGGCAGAGTCAAGAATGGTGTTGTTGTCAACTGCCACTTCAACTCCTGAAATGCTCCCTCATATGCATTGTCCCACTAGAATTTAGTTGTCATATTTATAAGGTTTTTCAAAGGATGAGCCACCTTTTAGAATTCCTTAACAAATCATTTGTAGTATCTTGCCAAAACTAGGAAACTATATACCTCAGGGACGCTAGTGGGTGCCCTCCACTCAGTCACTACCAAAATATTCATCGGATCCACGGTAAATTCTTTTGTTGACACCACATATCCCAAAAATGCAACCTCTCACATCCATAAATCACACTTTGAGAGTTTGACATACAATTTATGAACTATAAGAAGGGATAATATCGTACAAAGGTAATGCTCATGCTCCTCTCCACTCCAATAGTATACCAAAATATCATTTATGAAAACCACGACAAACTGATTGAGGAATGGCTAAAAGATCCTTATCATCAAATCCATAAAGACAGTAGGAGCATTAGTGAGCCTAAAATATATCACCGTGAACTCCTAATGCCTATACTGTGTCCTAAAGGTCACGTTCATGATGTATGCCTTGGCAATGCGTTGGTGATGATATCCCAACCTCAAGTTAATCTTTGAGAGTATTAAAGCACCACTAATCTAATCAAATATGTCATCAATACTAGGAAGTGGATAATAGTTCTTTACCTATAACTGGTTCAGTCCTCAATATTCTATGCACAAACGAAGGCTCCCATCGTTCTTCTTAATGAACAAAACTAGTGCTCCTCATAGAGATATACTAGGGCGAATGTATCTGTTAGCTAATAAGTCCTCCAAATAAGCCTTAAGCTCTTGTAACTATACTAATGTCATCTAATAAGGGGCCTTTGAAATAGGCTCGACCCCTGATACCAATACAATAGTGAAGTTTATCTCACATCCTAGCATTGTACATGGGATCTTCTCTAGAAACACCTTAGAAAACTCCCAAGAAACCTCAATATCCTCCACTGTTGACACATCCTTGGTTAGCTGCTGAACTCCACACAAATACATAGGGTAACCCCTTTACACCAACAAATATAGTGTATGGACAGATACGACCTTCGTCATAAGACTAGGGTTGCATATCCTATAGGAAACCCTAACACCTTAAGGTCCTTGCAACACGACCTATTCTTGGGAATAATCTATTAATACCTTGTACCTCCCTAATATATCCATCCCTAGGATGAAATAAAAGTTCTAAAGTTCCATCTCAACCAAGTTTACTAGGAATTTAACCTTCCCTATCTCTAATGCCACATCCAAGTAAAGCCTATTAGAATCTAATATATCCCCAGAAGACAACATTAAAAAATAGATATAGTAGAAGATGGAGATAAAATAGCTCTAGCAATAAAAGTGGAAGATAAAAACAATAGAGATGCTCCCAAATCAAACAATACATACACTAGTAATGAAATGATGGAGAACATACTAACTACCACATCCATCTATCGATCAACCTCTACCTAGTTGATGACATTCATGCCTCCATCTAATTATCCTCCATGGTATCCTTCACGATCAACATAGATTTTTAGCTAAAAATATATTATAAACTAAAGAGTTTTTTGTAATAATTTTAGAAATGGAGTAAAAAATAAGAAAAAGATAAAACACAGGAAAAAATATATAAAAAAGTAAAGAAGTAAGTTATGCCACTTGGGAGGGTGGGGTGTGTGTGAGTTAGGATAGTAATAAGGGGATGGAAGGATTTGAGGATATGAGCAGGGGTCCATTCATTCCTAATCTTCTGACTAGTTTTAAGGGTTATGTGGCATACACCATATGGAATGATAGTGAGGTAATTTGTATTTGTATACATATTAGTTTCTATAATTTTATTATGTAATTTATTATTCTAATATGGATTTTATTGTAGGAACCATGTCTTGTGCTAAGGGTTCAGTCTAGGACAAAAATATTGAGAAGACTACCCTGTAATGATGAGAGCATGGGTATTGCCTACAACTACATCGATATCACATGCCTATAATATCTATGTTCCATATACTTCCACCATCAAAATGGATCGCTCATATCCACTTTTAATGAAAGGTGGCACCGAGAGACCAAAAACTTCCACCTTTCATTTGGTTAGATGGCGATCACTCTACATAACATTATTTACATTATGGATTTTAATTCTCATGGCTATGATTGTACTAGGGAGCATTTTTCTACTAATGGTGATGTGATAGAGCTTCTTGCCAAGATGTGGGGTGAACTCAAGATGTTGGTTAGGTCTGATTTTGTGAAGGGAAGTATGGACACACTAGATGATATTTTTTTTATAAGCTTATGATTGACTGTTTTGAGGATTATAAGTCTTATACCTGATTTTATATGTGGTATCTGCTATCATGTACACTTTTTATTAACAAATTCAACAACCACACTCCATTATCAATGCTTGGATTAGTAGCTAATCATAATGCAATATGTGATAGAGCCCTTAGAGTTGGGACTTTAGCCTATTTGTATAAACAACTTAGGATAGCATCTAGAACCTCGTAAGAAAATAGGTGGTTGCATGACATTGTTAGAGGTAATTATTTATTGTGTTTTTGGTTTGACAAAAGTTTATTGATTGTGTTATATATGTGTTATATTTGTGCACAAGCATGGATTTACAAGTATTTCTTGTGCTTTCGGTAGAGTTATTCTCATATGTATAATCCTTTATGTGATACTAAAGCTATGAGGTGGGGTACATCTCATCAGACAATTCCCTTTTATCCATGGATGATGTAATTCAATGTAGGAGAGACTTGGATTCTCTAAGGGCCCAATAGGTTGGTGACATATTATTTTGTACGTAGTTTTCAATTATTAAATTCTTAAAATAATTTATGTCCCAATTTATTTTATATTTATTTGTAGGTTGACTTATTACCATTTAATTAAGATCTGAGTATACAAAATCTTGACTCGACGTTCCAAGGCAGTCTGCGCTTTTTGGTTTTGGTAGAGCCTTATATGCTAGATCGAGTTACTTGATAGTTTGGCTACCCCAACGTATCCTGAATCTTCATATTTTTTCAACATATGGATTCTGTTGGAGTATAAACATTAAAAAGTAAAAGGCAAATTACCTAGTTGTGTATCATTTTGGAATGTTTGACCACACCAATAAATGGACTTTCGCTCCCATTTTCATTGTTCAATATATAATCATGATGCCTTGGCTGAATACCTTCCTTGTTATCATCCTCAGACCCATCTAGTAGTCCATCCTATACTAGTACATGAAGGGATAAGTGATACCCCATATATTAGGACAGATGAGGAGATAAATAATGAATTGATGGGTAGATTCTACTACTAGTTCAAAGAAGAAAAGAAGGGTATAGCTGATAAGGATTAAGGTTTTAATATACTAAAGGAGGTGTACCTGCCCATAAGCAGGCTTACACTATCCTCTAATGAAGAGGAGGAGGCTAACCAAAGCTCTAATGATGATATGTAGTAGATTTTTTTCTTTACACTTTAATTTTATTTGTTAGGGCTATGTTACTAGAGAAGTTTTAATGTTAAAATTTAATTTTACCTTCCCATGAATTGAAGTATGCTAATTTTAATTTTATGTTACACCATGTTATAAAATACTTAAGATAATGCAATAAACCAATATATAACAAGTTCAATGCTAAATTTGTTACTTTTAGCACAAATCATTAACCTAAGTCTCCCTCTTAGTTAACACCCATACCCATTGAATGCTAACATAGCTAAATACAATCATGATATGGCTCATCCCATCCAATTATGCTTGAACTAGCATGTCTATATCATTGATTAGATATAGGTGGTAATATTACATTTTCCATCAAGGTTAACTACAAATATAAAAAGTATCATAATATAAGTGTCATACATATATAAAGTATACAGAATATGGAGTGAGTAAAAGAGATATTGATATATAATGTGACAAATTATTCACACTTAAGATGGTGATGATCTCATTAGGTTGTTTGTCATTGGGTGGAGTTCTGTGAGGTAAACAGGTAATTGACCTATGAATATTCATGAAAATAAATATGACATTGTATGTTGTTGTAAAAAAGAAGCCAAAGTCAAGTTGATGCCACCATTTCTCTATTAGAGCTGATCCCTTCCAATGCACCAAGCATTGTATATTTTTCGCAATAGGATCTATTATGACTCTAACATTTGACCATTTTGATTCTCTACCAAAGAGTTATAGTGAGACCATTCTAAACCTATAATTTCCATTTCCTAAAACATACACCAACATTCCACCCATGAGAGCATAACTAGATCAATATCAAAAGACCATAGGAAATCATGGATGAGTCTATTAGTCCTCCCAATACTATAACTCCCACTACTATTTCTTCCTAAATCCGATTGACTAGGGGAAGAACGACCTCTACCATGAGATCCACATTTTGATTGACTAGGGAATGAGCAATCTCTACCACATCCTTAACCCGATCAACATTAACCCATGGGTGATTCTAAATAAGTATTCCTTTTGTGCTCCCACTCTAATAGTTCCCTTCATATGCTATTACTGGGGCATCCTTTCCTTTGTTGAACATTCGGTTCTATCATAATTGTCTAGGAAATATCGATAATCTCATCAATAAGATTAGAATAATAGTGTAGATGTGATGGTGATTGGTCAAGCATCATTTGCACTATAGATATAATATTAGAAGAAAATGGACGTATGGATCAATCAACAATTGAATCATCAAATACAAACCTTTCTTCTTGTGGTTTGAAAAAATTTAAAGTCATTTAGGATTTATGCATTGTCGATACAGAAATAGGTTGATGATCTTATTTGTAATGAAATATCTCATGTGCACATGGTAGACCATGTGTCAACTTCAAGTAACACCCACATCCCAAGGATTCAGGACAAACCATATTGGACCTTTTACTCTCCTCTTCTATCAAGTCCAATGCTCTACAACATAAAACAAACGTGAGCTCCCTAAGCAATATGTCATGTATAGATTAATGTGGAATAATTACCCATGATTGCTCTATATATTTTTTCACCTCATTAATTTGGAGTCTTCTTAGCATGTCAATCTTTGGACATAATGTGTCAAAACTCATATATAATGATGCTATATATTTCTTCATCTTGCCATGTTCACTTTCAACCTTATAATTATAATTTTAAAAAATAAGTAATGGCTAATTGTTACGCACCTAATTAGTTTAAAGACATTGAATATTTATAGCAAATATGTTATAACTGTTGGTCACATGAGTGGCAAAGTGAACGATTTTGTCAATCCACATTGAAAAAAACCTCTCCTTATATGGATTCAACTAGTTCTCATATACATATTGTAAAAGATGTGGAAATATATCCCTTTTGTCACCCATCAGTAGAAGCTTATTGAAACACCTCAATTTATACTACTAAAAGATTTTGTTTTGCAGTTGAAGTAATTAAGTAAAATATTGGAGGTTATCGCTATGATCGACATAATTATGGCTTATACAACTATCTTTACATCAATCACAAGGCTAAAACATTTAAAGTAACACAAGAAAATTAGAAAAAAAAAAGAATAACTATAGTACAATAATGAGTTTGGATCCAAACTCAAAGTTTAACAATACAAAATACAAAAGAAGAGATCCCATGTATCAAGAGTCCAAAAAGTGTATCTAGTTAAATACATCGACTGGATAATAATTACTCTTCACCCAACCCCTAACATAGGTGAATTCAATCATCCCCACATAAAACATCATAGGGATTAAGAAAAATAAATCACCTTGGTCATAACTCATGTATCCTTCCACTTTAAATTTATTAATATCTTTTCCATAGGTTATAACAATATATTTTTATTTCATATGAGTAGGGGGCTATTATCCTCAATCCGGTAGAACTATCTCAAGCACCTTCTTGAGGAAAAATGCTCCAATCTACTATTCTTTCCAATAGAATATAGATTAAAAACATCTTCTTGGAGAAAAACAATCCCAAGCCATTATGCTCCCCAATGGAATAAGAACACATACACACACACACACACACACATAGAAAAAACTTTCACTTTAAGTGATTAGTATCTTATTCAAGATTGATTTTCAGGATAGAACACATTAAAACAAATATACATATAGCATAGGTCGAAGAGCTTATGTCCTTTCAAACCTTAATTACACATCCTTTATTATTCATTCTCCCATATTGATTATTCCACATAAATTATATTATATCATCTCCAAATCCCATCATTATTATCATAACCAAAATGCACGATCTAAGTCTCATACACATACATTAATGATCTCATCCTGATATATTACTCACAAAAATATCTAAGACCCAAATTCTATAGATTTGTCATAACACCTCCCATGAAATTTACATGATTACCAATTTTTATAGATAACATCATAAGGTAACGCATTAACAATATATTCAAAAATCCATAATACCTCCAAATCTTATACATGGAATAATGATATTATCATTATAAGATAGTTGCCCCAAATTATGCATTAAATCATTTAAGAATCCCAAACAATAATAATACTTACAAGAATTCCTCAAGATATTATTAACATATTTTTAATCCTCCTAACACATAAAATACCAAAATTTTCTTATTATCCCATAATAACCAAATTATCCTTAAGCATAAGTAATAATCTTTATTTATATAAAATCTTCTACCTTCTACACATATTATTTTTCAAGTCCATAATTTATCATCATACCTTATGAGAATTCTTTAGTCCATTTATCAAAACTCATCTAACCCATATTTTATACCATGAGATATATTTCCACAAATATGACATTATCTCAACAAAATAATAATGATACCTCTTACTCATTCTTACTTTCTTTCAATAACATAACATCCTTAAGCCTATATTTCATACCATAAGATATACTTCCATAATTATGACATTATCACAATAAAATCATAACATAATGGTACCTCTCACCCATTATTACTTTCTTTAAAAATAATATTCATATCATCACAAAAATATCATGATCAACACATGTTACATCATATATCAATAATATCATAAAAAACACATATAAACATACAAGCAAACAACACAACAAATTCTAAACATCAAATAATATCCTTACCAACTAGGATACCGGTCTCTAAGCATGCAAATCCTAGACTTCCTCCTCTGAAGCTACTATAATACCACCTACAAAAAATAATAAAATTCATGGTTAGCCTCAAAGAGTTAAATTAAAGGAGAAATTAAGGTAAAGAGGGTAAAAATAGAAATAGTTGTAGTCAAATGAGAGCTTGAGGTATGTGGATGCATAGAGGAATATGTGGTGGAGCTATGGTAAAATTTTTTGTGGTATTTGGATAAGGCTCGGGGTGAAAATGGGGGTGCACGACAAAAAATGGAAAGTTACTTGACTGTGCTGCAAGCGGTGCAACCTCTAGTTAAGAGAAAAGATCACATACGGCCAGGTAGTGTTGAGTTGCATGGCTATGCTCTAATTGTGCACACCAAACCAAGAGAAAAAATCACATATGACCAGAAGGTGCAAAGGTTGAATGCAATAGATGAGAGAAAGAAGAAGAAGAAGAAGAAGGAATAATGGAAAAAAGGTAGGGGAGGGGGAGACGTGCGATCTATGTTGTACGATGGTGCAAAAGAAAATATGGTGGAGTGTTGGGTACAATGGTAGGTGATGGGGATGGTTGTGTGTGTGAGTATTGTGTAAGGATAAAATGAATAGGAAGAAGAAGAGTGTAAGGGTTTGTAGGTTTGCAAAGATGGAAGAAGGAGAAGAAGAAGGAGAAAGGTGATGGATGATGGATGAGGATGTAGAAATATGATGTGTGATGGGAAAGTGGGGAGGGTGCAAGTTGTAGGTGCAAGTTGCAATAATTTTAAATTTGTGCAGCTTAAGGTTGACAGAAGGAGGAGGAGAAAGAAAAGAAAAGAAAATAAAATAAAAGAAAAATAGAAAGGTTGAGGGATTAGTTTAGGGTGATTTTAGATTATCCATAAGTAATTGTGATTAGTGGAAATTTTAGCAGATTTTAATTTTGGTTTATGAATTACAATTTATCCTAGTCAAGGTTTTGGTTTCAGTTAAAGTTTCGGGATTAAGAAATTAGGTTAAGTCTAAAATAAGATTTCTTGAGATTAGGTTAAGCCACTAACCTACATTCTTCTAGAGAAAATTGATAAGCAAATGAATGCCCCTACAAATACTTACCTAATCTATGATTATACATTTCAAATTCTACCACTAGTCTCTAACCACCGCAAACATCTTTCCTTCTATGAATCTTGAATTCACGAACACATTTTTCGGTCCCAATAGATCGAACACTTTTTGGATTCACCAAAGGTTATCTTCTATAAGTACCTCCTCTTTCACAATGAATACATACCCTACCTTTCTTTGAACTCTCGATATAGAAAATCATATTATGTGGCCTTTCAATTTCTTTAACCCAACCAATTAATGACTCCTTATCGTTAAAAGTATCATCCGTTGCAAATAATTTGCTCCAATTAGTATTAATTGAATCTGAATTCCATAAATAATATTAGAAAATATGACATTCTTAGGAACACATAAATATAAAAATGAATAATAAAAATTTATGAAAAAAATGTAAGTTGATGGTTGAGTTTCTGTCAAATACGACCTTAGATGGGTGAGTTGCTCGTCTAAGGACATTTTCGATAGGTAAATTGCCTATTTAAATTAACTTGTGATGGGAAATTTCCCCATTAGAGAAATTATTTGGCAAGTGTTTTTCTCAATATATGTGAAATTTGACGGGTCATTTACCTGTCAGAAGTAAAAATTGTTAAAAAAAATGCATCTTACCATTATTCCATCAAGTTCATTTTTGCTAAAAAAAATTTTGGAACCATAATCTTCATCCACACTCATTGTATTAAATGTTGTACAAATTAAATTTTTTTGTAACTATTTGAGGAGGAGACAAAAAAAAGAGAGAATCTAATTTTACACTTTGGTGAAGTGCACAAATAAAAGGGGTAAAAATGGTAAAAAATGAAATTAAGTCCCTTTTGAGAGGTGTCAACTTAGCATTTTGGGTGTGTGGATAACATCACCTTTTAGTAAAGTATAAGGATTACCTGATTTTTAGCAAAAACACAATTTCTCATTAACTTAATAAAATTATTAAGCTCCGCTAATCAAATGTTGTACCTAAAAATAATACCACATTAAGCATACTAATATTTAAAAAATAAAAGAATAATATTTATTAAATAATTTTTTTACTAAAATTCCTTTAAGGTTAAAAAGGGTAACAAAATTTATAATTTTTTCCTCAAATTACATGGGCAACATAAGTTGGATGCACGGATGGGTGCATTGGGTGGTGACGATTGTCGTTGTGGAGGTGAGATGAGGGTGGTTGGTGCAACATAGGGAGAAGAGGAGGGAAGGCAAGGTGAAAGGGAGGTGTTGGGTGGCTCAGTTGGCATAGTAAACAAATGAGGGGGAGGTTTAAATTGGCAAAGACATGTGGGAGAGGTGCTTGGTGGTGAGATGACGGCTGTAAAGGAAGGTGGTGTTGGGGGTTGTGGCTATGGTATAGGGCAGTGTAGGAGGGTTGGAGGCTACGAGGAAAGGTGGTGATGGTGGGATGGAGTTACTACTGGGGGTGTTAAAGAAAATGATGGGGCTACTACACAGGTTACTACAATGAATGGGTGAACAATGACAACTTTTGCCATTGCCCAGGGGTGCAATGGGAGAAATTTAATCATGGGAGGAGAGGATAGCGGTGGCATTTGGTGATGGGATGCAAGGATAAGAGGAAGGATGAGGCGGTTGGGGCTAGTGAGGCTATGTTGGTAAGTGGTGAAGGTGTTGGTTGGAGGTGTTGTATGCATGGTGGTTGGGAGATGGGTGGCTGCGAGCTTGGGAGAGAAAATGGATGGTGGTGATGACATGCTAGAGTGTGGGGGTAGGTGCATGGAAGGGGAATAGGTTGTGCAGGTAAGAGGGATCACAAACATAGCATGCATCAAGGGTAAGGTTATGTAGGTAAAATGGTGAACATTTGTGAGGGCAGTTTTTGTGAAACTAAACAAGGCTAAGAAAGGGAGAAAGGATTGTATGGTTATGGATGTTTGGACAAAAATGGAAGGGAGTAGGAGATGGGAAGGTAGAGCTCATAATGTCTTGTTGGGAAGGACCGCATAAATGAAAAGGTGGGGGGAAGGAATATATAGGTGATGACAGAGTGAATTCAACAAAGGGGTTTTGGGTAAGTAGCGTAAAAGAAGAGAGGGAAATAGGGGATATGGGTGAGAGAGAGGGGATGGAAAAGGTAGGATTGGATAGGAGTAGGATAGTGTTAATTTCTTGTTTTTATTCTAGTTTTAGTTTGGTTGGAATAGGGTTCTAGTTAGGAAAAAAAAAACTAAGGAAAAATAAACCAATTTAGAATAGGTTTAATGAGAATAAAAAAGATAAAATAATTAGAAAAATTATTTAAGAAATTATTTGGGTTATAGGTCAAAGGTTACTAATAAAATAAATAGACCATGGTATAAGGGTTATTTTTTGAAAAAAAGGCTAAAAATCCATATGTAAAGGTTACAAATTTTTGGGGTGTTAAAAATTGGGCTACTTAGCCTAGAGGTTTTACATGTTCAAACATTGTCACATCACCTTACACAAGCATTATAATGAATATGATTTGATGATTTCTTTAGGATGTTTTTAGGGTCATCCAAAGGGAAATGATAAAGCACTAAGTAGATGTGGGCCATATAAAATGAAAGAAAGAAAAAAAAATGGCCAAGAGATCAATCATTTGTTAAAGAAACTAAATAAGCCTAGAAAAAAAATTCTATTTTAAGACCAATTTAGGAAAGGAATCCAAAGCAACAACAATCAAAAAGTGCAATTTGCAACAAAACAAAGCTAATAAAACATAAGACAAAAAAAAACATAGCACGAAAATCACATGGAAGACAAGTCACCAATCATTCATTGAAGCACCACAAATGAGAAAATAAATGAAAAAAATTGAAAGAGAAAAAAAAAAGCATCTACAAGACTAGGTAAAATGAAAACCAAACACCACAAATGAGAACTGTAAAGACAAGGTCAATCAAGAAAACCTAAGAAAGCATGCAAAAAAATAAACATCCTACATTTTATTCATCACCATATTCCATAATCCCTAATGACCTTTGTAAGCTATCACATCAAGCTGATAATTGTGAGGTTCACTTCATAACCAAATCCCA
Source organism: Tamarix chinensis (assembly GCA_030549775.1). Lineage (NCBI taxonomy): Eukaryota > Viridiplantae > Streptophyta > Magnoliopsida > Caryophyllales > Tamaricaceae > Tamarix > Tamarix chinensis. The sequence goes on from CM060181.1 coordinate 69,751,556, forward strand.
TAACCCTTAATGACTTGTTCCAACAATATAAATGTGCCAACAACAATCACACTTTTAATCCATTATCATTACTTGTAACAAGGTATCAAATGATGACCTACTAGTTCATTTAGGTTTTAATATCATAATATCATGGAAGAAATTCATCTTAAGAAAGAGATAGTTGTAGAATATGTAAAACCCAAAGTTGCAGATAATACATGTAGGGATAAGCCAAGCTTATAACATGGAAATGATGATAACAATAATCATTGGTTGTCTACTCCTTACATTTGCAGCGTAGGTGAAATAGTCTACAAATGTAGCACTATAATGCTTCTATACAAGACCAACCAAAACAAATTTTGTAGACAAAACACAAAGAAGCTCACAACAGCAAGGATAACAACCTTTAATTTAAAGTATGTAATAACATCATAAGGGAAGATGCAAAGATGATTAATATGGGACCTAACAACCAAAACAGGACACTCCAAAATGAAAAATGTGCTAGAAATATATCGAACTAATTCAAACTAACCCATAATCGTTAAGAAGCTAAACTTGTGAAAATAAACCTTAAATATTGGGAACTGATATATATTATCGAACACCAAACATTGAGAATGTAAAATAAAAAAGGTATCAACAAAAAGAGAGATTGCTTTGTGGTGATAGGAGTGATTGCAATCAATTGATGGAGAAGTGCAAAAGAGGTGGTGAAAGTAGATAAAAAAAATATAGAGGAAGAGCTTTGTACAATGGAGTTGAAATGTGTTGAATCTATAAACATTGTTCTTGTGTTTGTTTTCACATTTTGGGACAATAAGTGTTTGTAAACATTTTTCTTTTGTATTTAATTTCGTTCTTTATTTCTCTCTTTTTAGGTTTCTATTGGTCTTGTCTCATCCTTATATTGGGTGTTGAACACTCCTAATATTCTTTTCTATGTTTTTTTGCCTTACATTATACATGTGTTAAGTTTAGGGCTTACTTCTCATTATGTTGAATGTAGCGATAACACTCAGTATTTTGTATAATTGTTTATGCTAAAACGAAATCTTAAATAGCAAATTTTGGAATGCCACAATACTGTCTACGAACATTCACATTTTGAGTAAATGTTGTAAAACACTCACTATCTATGGACTTTCACACCACGTGCAATTTTTATAGTAACATCGACATTGCACATCTTTTTTATTACGGGTTGAGGACCCTATGCACTTGGTACCTTCACTACTCTATAGGCTATCTACAAAATATATAGAGGGTATGAACACCTAATAACTAAGGATACATAAATATTAATTTAAAAGAATGATAATAAAAATATTAAGCAAAAAAGATTGTAAGAAGAAAAGATTATTGTTAAAAAAACAGAAGTTTAGCATTATTTGATAATGATAATTTTGTTGTGACACTAAGAAGTTCAAATAGAAAATAAATCAAAGATAATAGCGAAGAAAGGAGAGAGGAGAGAGAGCCTCTTATTAATTTATACATATGAGTTATCTTATATATATAATTCAACATATCCGATATATATAGTACCTATATTTATTACATCTATTATGAGTGGGAGTTAAGGAATATGGAAGGTGGTGGAGGAGATGGAGAGTTGGGAGGTTACAAACATAACGGGGAAAGTTGTCATAACAAATGGAAAGAATAAGATTATTAAACCTAGGATTTACTACAATACCCAATCATGAATTATACATCCATAATATGTAAATAAGATATTTACAACAATCCCTTTAGATGTATATCTTTTGAATTACAATAGTTATTCAATATGCAGATTTGGGAATATTTTTATCACTCCTCATAATTAATAAATATACAAGAAGGTGTGGGTTAACCTCAACAGTATATCCCTATATACAAGGTGTCTCATTCACTAATATTTGGTACTCCCCCTTAAGAGTAAGGTTATTCATGAATTGGATATCTAATGTTTCATATATCCAATAATCGAATATCAGGTAAAAAAATTTAGATATTTAAAAGATCAGATAGACACTTTAGAAATTTGAAGTTTTGGATCGGATAATAAATACTCTATCAGATATTCGAAACTTTCGAGTGGGCAACAATTGAGAAATATTAGATAAAAAATTATTCAATTAAAAAAATACAAAATTGATTCAATTTGATTAAATATGATCTAATAATTTGGTTTGAGTATTAAATTACCTTATATTCAATTAGTACTTTCAAATTTTAGATAATAATGAAATATTTAATTAAAACGTATACAATTTATTTACAATAAACACTCATTTCAAATTATACACACATATATGATTATATGAAATAAAATTTTACGAAAAATAAATGTTGTTTAGAGTGCATATATATATATATATATATATATATATATATATATAATTTATTGGATCAAATATTGTTTGTATTTGTTGGATAGAATATATGATGTATTTGATCTTTTATTTATCGGATCGAATATTTGATTTGAAAAACATAGTTCGGATAGGTTATTTGATATTTCGGATCAGATCAGATCATTGGATATCGGATAAAATAAATAGCCTACTTAAAATTATATCATTAAAATATTGTCTTGTTAAAAACCTTGCTAGAAAGATTTAATGGGACAACCATGGAGAAGGAAAATGTATAGTTTAATCCTCCTCGACCTAATATATCTTCTTCATACTTTATATTATATATGATTTTATTGAGATGCATGGGTGTATATTTCTCATATTCTCTTTTGAGATTATACCACTAAAAGCCTTATAGGATAAAAACATGGTCTTTGTATGTCACCATATTGACTTTTAGACTATTTGTTTTTGCGAGCACCCACTACTACTCAATTGATATAATATATTCAAAATTTGGACTTCTTATTCATATATCTATTCCAACTCATTCATTCATTATCAAATAATATTCTATAGTGAACCAAGAATAATTATCACTTTTATCCATTATCACTTTTAGCTATTTAAGTAAATACATCACTAATGTCTACCCCATACTATATTTACACCTATTTAAGGATAATCCATGGGAATTTCATTCGCTAATAGAATCTATTATTGTATTCTATCCACATGCATATGTTGACTCATTATGTTAACTTTTGTATCATTTTAAGGATTATAACTCCTCTTTTGAGGGTTCAACTCTTTGAAACCCATATCATATTTTTCTAGTGTATGTGTATCATACCTTCCAGTAACTTATTTGAAGTTAAAATAAGGGATTCTATTTGAGTTGGAACTTTATTAAGGATACATATGACTTTCATAATTTTTTAGCATTAATAAACATATTTAATAGTTATGCAACATTTATAAAACATAAGTATCAAGTGCACTTTCATTTTCTTTGTCGGTTCATGTCTCATGAAATATGTCTTCTAAGTATTTTCTTGGTTTATAATAATCTCAATCTCCTATTCCTCCCCCTAAGGTTGGCAATTCCATCATTTACATCATTCTTTGTGGAATAAATTCATATCTATGGAGAAGGTTTATAGGCACATATAAGAAACATCCAAAATTTTGAGATAAGCATCAATTTCATTTCAATGACCTAGTTTAAGGGATAATTTGATATATGATTGGTACATGCCAAAATTTTGTTCATATATATTGACATATCACTTCTATGCTTCACTAACAAAGGGTTTATGAATCAAATACATAATGAATGACTATGCCAAGTTATTATGCATCCAACTTAAAGCAACAATATTGCATTATCCCAATTAGATAGTTATTAACTTTTTCTTTATTAATGCAACAATATCAATTGCAAAATATACACATGTGATCACTAGTTAAAAGAATATTTACTTGACAGCTTAAATGTAAATTTACTAAGAATAATATGTTATTCATATGAGATCACTAGTTAAAAGAATATTTATGATTCTAAGTGGGTGCTCGTGAAAGTTTCAATGATATAGCCTATCACTGTTGCACTAACGTGATATTATTTTTCATGCCAAAAGACAATATTTTATGATCTACTAACATCTAGTTAGTGACACATTTTGGCTTTTTCATATATACTGAATGCACACATTATACATTTATCTCGGGCTTACTTTGATCCAATCTTGGTGGCAGGAATACTATCAAATACTCATATATTAGAGTAAGAATTCCAAGAATTTATCACAATATCATGCACAATTTTGATATATGATTGTTTTTTCAAGAAATCATTTAATAGGTTTGTCATGTCACATGTACATTGATTATTGCCAATTGTAATATCATGAATAGCTCATCCTTAAAATAGAATATACAATGGCATTTCAATTGGATATATCATTCTTCTAGAAAATATTTAGGTTTATAAGATGAAAAATCTTCACCCTCTACTGTTAAATTACTTATATCAAATAGAAACCTTCATGTTTCAACTATTAAACTAATAACCAAATGGAAAGCTTCACACTTCAACCACCAAGTAACTTATTAGATAGGAAGTTTTAGGATTTAACCATCAAATATCTTTATCCACCAAAACTATGATATAACATGGATGCTATTGTAAATATTCCAACTACTACAATGGTGGAGGATACTTGATATGGTGGATTCTAACCACTATCAATGATAAAGTAAGTACATAGTCTTATGTATAAGTGGTTGAAAAATTATACACAAAGTCATCAACATTACTTTTTAAATATTAAAAAAATTAAAATTGCAAAAAACTAAATTATAAGAATTAGAATTGCATAAATATAAAGTGAAAAAAATAAAATTAGCGGTTATGTTTATAGACTGCTAAATAGTTTGATATTTTGGATCAACATGCACTTAAGATATTTAATACCATATGATTTTCTTGATTGGTATTAGATAAGTCTTATAAGATTTTCAACTATTTAATCTCCTTAATTAAATTCAACATAAGATATTTATCACCTTTTAATCATTCAATCTTCAAGATCAAATTGTACATAACATTTTCACGACCATTAAATCATTGGACGAAGCTTTCAACTTCCACCTTAATTGGTATATGAGGTTATATCGTTAGGTTATACACATCATCTTTGACTAATGAATTACGACTGACCATTCGTTATGCATATTACTATATATCTCTTTTAGTTGGCCGTAGGTAAGACAAGATGTGTATTCGACAATGCCCATTATGTTTAACGATGAATTTAGTAGTTTGTTATGATGAAGTTGGACATGAAGTTGGATGTAATTATTGATTCTCATGTCTAACTTCTTAACTATTATTTGCTCTTCTAATAGTTGTCTAGGTACTTAAGTTTTTTTATTTTTTGAAATTATCAATATACATTTTTCTTTGATTTCATTTTCTAAATTTCAGGTGAGGTTAACTTGATTACAATAATCCTCGGCCGAGTTTGTGTATCAATTAAACAGGGGCCCATAATTTGATAGTAGCCTAGTTTGCATTATATTTCATTGGTCCTTAGCATTTAACATAACAGATTTATGCCTTCTATAATCGAAAATGAAAGAGCCCAAAGTAAATACTCATCTTAGATTATTTGTACAAATAATCTAAGATCGTTTTTAAATAATCAATTTTGAACATTGAGATGCTTATTAATATAAAGAAAAAGTCATCTTAGAGTCTCCATGCAAGTATAATAGAAATATAAAAAAAATGTATACCTTTTTCTCAATTATAATGTCTATATGCTTTTAGCTCGAATAGAAAAACTGATGAGTCACTAGTACTGTTAATAGCAGGGGTTCAAAATGAGAGTTCACCGTCATAAATTTTTTATCATACAACTTTCAAGACATGCATTGCTAAATCACAAGTCTTTTACAGCATGGTTGAACTCAGTAAACAAAAATTCTGTTTCCTCACATGATGCATTTATTGAACAAATAATCGAAATATCTGACTATTTCAAATATATCTGCTAGAAATTGATGCATATGCCAATACAAAGGTGGTCAAGTTAGAAAGGTTGTTATCAATGGGGGATAACTGAATAAGAAAACAGAGATGAGGTTGAAGAAAATGGGTTGAATATGATCTTTGGTACCTCCTTAGATTATATACTAACAAGAACCACCTAAGGTTTCAACACTTAGGATAAATTATGTGAGATTTTAGGATTCAAACTTTAAACTCATACACTAGAGTTGAAGGTGACTGATTTCTGCTGAGAGAAATAAGATAGCTAAATTATGAGTTGTTTCATTCAAGTGTGAGCCCAGCACTTATAGGAAAGTGTTGGGTCTCATTTAGTTGTAATACAACTCAACAAAAAAAGGACTGGTTTGGTTAACTAATCAAACTAGTTAGTTGTCAAAGATACTAACTTTAACTAGTTTAGTCCTAACCAAAACTAAAGTTGACTTTGTACTAGCTAAAATAGAGAAATCAGAATTGTTTGGGACCTTCTTAATGTCTTACATCTGACTTGGGAGGCTCCTTACAAGTTGATAAGCTAGGCTAAGCTAAAAATATCATTAAAAGTAAAAAGTAAAAGTAGCTTTTATGCTAAAGATAAAAAATATTATTAAAAGCATAAAGCAGAAAGTAACTTTTCTGCTACAAGCCTAAAGTACCATCATAGCCTGAGCATAGGTTTCTTTTCTTCCAAAAAATGTCTCCCCCCTATGATGCTTATAGCTGTTGCTGCTGCTAGTGCCTACATCTGCCAAGAAAAGTGCTGTTGGGGCTGCTATTATGGGACTTGAACTGTAGCCTATCCTTGGCTGGATAGTGAGCCATTTAAGCCAAAAGAATGAGTCACTAAGATGCAAAAGGTAGTGGCTAGATTGAAGTTTTGCATGGCTTTCATGGCTTGGGATTTAGTTAAACTAATTAGTCCAAGTGAGGAGGTTTTTATGTCCCCCTAACTTAGAGAAATTAACAACTAAATTAATATCTTGGATAATGGATGCTCCTGCATCAGAAATCTAGGGAAATTCAATATTTCATAGCCAATGGAGTATGACAGTAATCAGAACGTCCAAATACGGTTATGAACAGAAGCAAGCAGAAGTCATGCAAGTCCATTTATGCCTGTTAAATAGAAATCATGTAATTTACCATCACATCGCCCTACTTAGTGGTGTTGGCCAGATTAATTCATAAAAGTATCTTATAGAAAAAACATGGCGCGAGTGCAGTGAATTTTGTGGTGCTTGCGATCAAGGAAGAGCTGGAAGGTGGAGGCCGTCTTTTGTGTTCTTGACATTCACACGGTATTGAAGCAAAATTTCTGCTGGGGATGAGCCTGGTATTTCCTCTTTGAAGGGCACTTCAAAAGCAAGTGACTCGTACAAACAAACTTCATCTTCTTTGCAATAGTATACCTGAAAGTAGATGCATGTAGGTTAGTCATTGCTCCCCATATAAATAGTTACGAAAATTTAACATGCTAAAACCAAAGCAGCAAAACAGACAGAGGGGTACCGTTTAATACTCAACCGGAAGGAGATAACTAGAAGAGTAACTCGAAGAGTTACGGGGATGGGTTAAGGATAAATAGATACTTATTGCATGGCTGCATCATCACTTCTCAAGCATGAAAAACATGAATCCTTTCACAGCGAGAATAGTAATCATCAATCATCAAAGGTTCTATGAAGCAATCATTTAATTCAAGAGTTTATTTGCTTCAGAATAACAGGAGGTATTTTCAAGAAAACTTTGACTAATTTTCTCGAAATTAGAAAATATGTTCATTATTTTTCTCTTTACTAAATCAGAAAACTAGACAAAATGGTTTCCCATTTTGCAATGAAAATTCCATAACATTTGGTTGCTTTTTAAGATTTCATAACTACCGACTGTCTTGTTATTTCTAATTTTCTTAAGAGAAAAACATAGGATTTCTGTCACTTTCGTAAAAGTGGCTTGCCACAATCATTATGAGTTTACGACTCGTTTCGCCGATCAAACCATTTTGATATTTTGAATAGCGACTCTCCATGCAAGCCCTCGTCGCCAATAATAGCGGCTTCTAAAACCAACAGAGGATTCGGCATGAGCTAAAGAAATACTTCCTCTATTTTACAATATAAGTCTCATTAGCTTTCTAATTTTCTTTCAAAATATAAGTCATCAAAAAAACTCATAGTTATTAAATGTTTCATTTCCACCCTTCTACTACCTCTTATATTAATAGTAGTCAAATCTACGATGTATATTTATGTGATGTTATATTAATAGTAGTCATTCCAGGCATTCTATTCCCTCAATTTTATCGTTTTGCCAAATGTGACTTATAATGTGAAATGGAGGGAGTATAAGCTTTAGATAGCCTTTTTTTTTTCCTTTCTTTTTATTAAACTCATTTCATTTCATTACATTTTATTTATTCATTTATTGGAAAAAATATAACATAAAGCAAAAAATAAACAATTAAAATTAGAAATAAGAATAGATTAGACAACTAGAATATTAAAGAAAATTAAGCAAACTAATCATTAAGAAAATAGAAACAATAAAAACAATAAAAACACTTCATCAGCCTAATCATTTACTAAGCAAGAATAAGAGTACAACACGGAAAAAATCTTCATAAGTGCTAATCAAAGCATAGCACTCCAGCTCCTCCATCCACCCACAAGAAGCAGCAACAACCCAATGAGCACATTAGGACACCGGTGGTGAATCCAGTAACAGCACCAGAACAACAATCATCTACCAAGCAACCACCAGCTAGCCTAATTGGTTGGCAGACAAACACCCCCTGTTGCCTAAAAGCAAATCATCAACCCACCTAAACAACACCTCACTATTGTAGACAGGACACCAACAACCATGACAGTGCTGCTAAGATCATTACCGCTAGCACTCAGCCTCTGTTTTCACACTAAGCCTCTCCAGACTGTCAACAACCAAAAGTCCCTGAGAAGCACCAAGGTTGGGAACCATAGCATCTCAGAAGAAACTAAAACAACAAACACAACAAATCCCAAATCCAAGATTTCAATCACTAAAACAATAATTGGAGATTCAATCTGTGAGAAGCACAAAGAACACCACCAATCCCAGATCCAAACCCACAACCAACTTTCAACTAAAATTGGGGCTTCGACCTATTCTGATAAGGGATGAACATTCTAGAATCAAAAATTCAACTTAACTCAGATTTGAAGGCAGTGATTGAACTGGTGATGGGTGGGTGGTGGCATTAGTGAACCGCTGACCAGAAGAAGAAATATGAGCTATGGTGGCATTAGGCAGAGTGTCGAATTGGGCTGGGAACAAGGCTGGCAATAGGTGGCGTTGAAACGGAGTCTAAGAAAACAAAGGGGGAGGGAGGAGGAAAATAAAGGATTGATTTTTCAAAATCTTAACATTTTTTGTTCAAAAACTAAATAAATTCGATGAAAAGAAAATGAATGAAGGTAGAAAAAAGATCTAAAATTCTAATTGATATTTAAAAAAATTAGAAAAAAAAGAAGAAAAAAATAGAAGAAGACAGAAAGTGGTAAGAAATATGATAAAGGAGCATCTCAATCATACTCTTCTAATAATGAAGAACAAGAATTAGCATACTTAGAGATGGTACAGATTGTTCTTGAAGATCCTAATACTTTTAATGTTTTATAAAGTAACTATTGCAATTATTATATACATTTGCAAGAAGATCAATCCATCAAAGCTATCTAATGTACAAGACAATGGCATTATAATAATTACAAAGTTTCATGCAAGACAAGGCTACAAGACACAAAGCTTGATTATATGTGATTATTTAATGTATTACATACTTATAATTTTGTGTAGCTTTATTATTTTATTGTATACTTTATCATATTTGTAATTTGTCACTATAATCACTATATATATATATATATAATATAAACGCGCATATAGTTAATCTTTGTTAATTAGGCCGGTTATATGGGTTTGATTAATAACGAATGAACTAAGCCTTGTGTATGTGTGTGTGTGTATATATATATATATATATATAGGGTGTTGTACATTGAGGAGAATAACTAATGAAGGAAATCGACAATTTGAGAGCAATTCGAGCCTCTTCTTCTTCTCTTCTTCTTCAAGTGTGAGTTTCTTGAGGAATTGCAGATTATTCTATAGAGAAATAAGTGATTTCTCTATTGAATTAATTTGATCTTGGATTAGATCAATATCAAGTTACCAAAGTCACTGAAATCAACCTACACAAGTCGAAACATCTACTTCTTTTTGGAATTGTTTTGCAACTTATAATATCCAAATAAAGGTCCTGCATTGTAGAAGATTATTCATCCATGATCATCTATATAAAAAAATGGAGAGAATGCTCAATAAAATAGGTGATGGTAAAATTGTCTTCATAGGCTCAAATTTGATTTTTTCTAAATTCTGACCGCAAGTTAATGGTCACCGGTTATGGAAGGTTATTTGGTGTATAGCCCCCTAAAGTAAAGTTTATATCGTTTGTTTGTGAAAATTCAAGGTATATTGTATATTTCGCTTAAATCTAGGGTCATATTGTGCATTTTTTCTAATTATTATTGATTATTAATAAACTTAATAAATTAATCATTGTTATTATTATTAATTATTAATATTGTTATGAAATTAATATTAATATCAATTGTCATCATTACGAATTATTGTTATTTTTATATTATTAAATCAACTGTTATTATTACTATTAATATTAATAATCTTCTAAAGAGAATTTTTATAGTACTTAAATCAATAGTAATATTAATATTTATTACATTAGTCATATCTGATTATCTAATTGATACTAAGATGTAAAAATAAGCCAAGAACAAAAGGGCCAAAATCAATTTTCTTTCAACTATGACATCTGGATACCCTTATCTCTCTAAAGACCCTTCAAAATCCTATGTAATAATTCATGCCGATAACAAGTAGGTCGGGTGAGAGGAGGCCATCTTGTCTCAACCCTTAGTAACATCGCATAGGTTGTGAAAGTGAGCCATTTATATTGAACGATACTCATACAGTGGAAATATACTGCTTAATCATCTCCACGATATTCACAGGAATGCCAAAGTTCCTTAGCACTTAGATAATGAAGCCCCAATTTATTGAATCATATGCCTTTTGTTTGTCCAAAAGGCCATCTCTGCTGTCACTATATCTCCTCCTACCTATGATATTCCATGATTTTACAAAGAAACATGGACTATAACCATCTGATCCCAGAGCCTTTGAATCCCACATTGAGAGTACTACTTCCTTTCAACTGCAATTGGTATTACTAGGAGTTGTAGCCTACTCTCATGAGAAAGTACTACCCCTTGGTGACACATTTCAACAGCTGTAGTGAGGCTACTGCTTGTACCAAGGGCTTCTCATAAAACTTCGAAACTTCATTCGCTATATTCTGGTCCCAGCGAGGCATTGCCCCTGCTCATCATACAATCCGTGCATTGTATATTCTGAATCGCTTCAGGAGCATATGCAGGCATTTTGGGCCCAGCACAAACCAACCATTGCAGTCTTCCAACATTGTGTTTCCTTGCACACCTCCATCTCCTATACTTGTGCTTTTAAGACTCCATCCACAACCACAAGTCCTAAATACCATAAATTCATTCCTTTTCCAGCCTGTGATTTGCCAGAAGCATCTCCTTCCAAGTAATAATTTGATCCTCCATCGGCATTTATAGTGATTCTTCAATTGTGGCAACATGCTGGTCCCATTGAAACAGCAGGTTCTGGAGTAGTAGTCATTTGCACCCCTCATACTTACCCTGTCTCACTTTTCTCCTGATTCAGTTCCCAAGAAGTACTCGCGTCACAATTCAAAGGCTCCTTCCTCTTTGAATTTGTAGCAGTTGCAGAATTTTTTCCCAACTTGCTGTGAGAGTACAATCTTTTGTTGAGATTTCACCTCGCTATGAGCATGCTTGGGCTAGCAGACATTTGAGCTCATAAGACCATGTGCATTATGGGTTCTTAAAAAAATGTTGAAGCCCAAATAATCCCTAGAATTCCACCATTTGGATGTTAATTACCCCAAAAAATTAGAATCCAAGAGTTTGGACTCCTAAAAAAGCATCGATGCCCCAACTTGATCTTGTCCATCAACATTTTATAATCTTAACCATTTATCTTCTGTATAAAATTAAAACTTTAAGGACTCTTTAGGCCAAAAAATCTTTCTGGTTTTTTTATTAATTTAGTGAATAGGAAAAACACAATCGTACAAATAGAGCACTACTTTACCTGTAGTTTGCATGAATATAATTGTTGGTAGATTTGATAGTAAAAATAATATTTATTTACATTAAGCTATGAGTAAACATACTTTTCAACATAAAAACTATTCTTAATAATATTTATTATCTTGTAATAATTTTTTTATAACTAAATGAATTAATTATTATTTTATTTTAAATACGAAACAATGATCAATAATAATTTTTAACCATTAGCAATTAACGATGATTACATGAAGTAAAGATATTATTGATAAAATTTCTATTATTATTATTATTAATTATTAACCATTAACTATCATAAATATAAAGAATAATAATGATTTTTATTAAAGGCCATATTAATAAGAATAAAATTATTTTATTATATTTTCAGTACCATGATTGAAGGCTGAAATATAATGTAATTATGAATAATAGTAAATAATAATATTAATCAAAATATTCAGTAATAATTATAATTATCAATATTATTTATTAATAATTAATAACCTTTAGTAATTACAATTGGAAAACAAAAAATAATATTTTGTGGCTAATAATATTAATTGATATTACTGATAATAATTATTCTGTAATATTGTTATTTTCCAGGTTGTGGTATAACATTTATTAGCACTATAACTAATAATTTCACAAAAGTATTTGAATTGTAGTAGATGAATAAGATGGCATTTAGATTGAAGAGTCACAAGTGAAAAGGTATAAATGGATGGGTTCCTTGATAGATTTTTATTTACCTTTTTGCAGCAAAAAGTAACGTGGAACCCAATTTTGAGCATCATCAATACAATTAATATATAACAATTCATGGATCGCCTAAACAGGAAGGCACACCTTCATTTTTACCTATCTGTTTTTTTCTATTAGGGCCTTCTTTGTTACTACTAGAAATACTCCATGAACAATATATAACATAATATACATTTTATTAAAGCAAACTATTTTCAAATGTTCTCGTGGGTCTTTAAAAAACAAGCTGCTCTAGCTTTCAATCTAGTAGAGCTTAGACCCATGAGAACTTTTGAATAAATATTGTATACACAGGTCTTTTTGGTCCTGCTGACAGTGAGCTTCTTACTTCTTATTGGGTGGTGGTCGGTTAATATGAGTTTCTTGCTCATAAAGAATACAATTGGATCAATTATTGATTGGATAGGATGAAACGACGGTTTGAGGCTTTTTTCGGCGCATCAAATGTCAATCCTATTGGCTTTCTTGTATAAGGTTAGGAATTGCTTATTAGATATAGATTGATAAAATTAAAAATGGAAAGCGATTTCAGTTTTTCGGTTTTCACTTTGCTATCTAAAACCAAATGGATTTAATCTGAACACATTTTTCAAATTTCATTCATGAAAAATGGTTTCATAATGCCATACAAATGAAAGCAAATTCTCAATTTGTACGGGATTAGGAATTGCTTATTAGATATAAATTAATAAAAATATAGAATGTAGTGGAAAGCAATTCCAGTTTTCCAGTTTCCTATCTAAAATCAAATTGACAACATTTTCCAAATTTTCATCATGGAAAATTGTTTCTCTAGAAATGAAAGCAATTTCTCAATTTTCTATTTTCTTGTTTTATTAGAAGTTAGAGATAGAAACGGAAAATTTTCTACTTGCTAAAAGTATAAATATGAAGTAACTGGCTCCTTTAGAACTTCTACATGTTACAGGATGATAGTTCGATGAAGACTTTCAAGGAGGTTTTAAGAGGACATGCCTTGCAATTAATTCTTCCCAAGGAAGACGAAAGAGAATTTCTCTTAAAATGAAGTAGAGCAGATCCATCCTTGCTGAGATTGCCCTCTGAGGGATCAATAACAACTGCATTTTCAGGCTCAGCACCTACTGAGAATTTACTGCGTGCTTCCTGCATAGTTATGTCTGTAAGAAGTCTCGAAGCATGCAAAATAGTTGACAAACAATTAAACAGGCATTTATGTTTGTACTAGAAATTTCCATATTGCTGTGTGTTTGCATTACGAAAAGAATGAAATGCCATGCTTGTGTAGGTGAGAACGAGAAGCAAATAGATACCTTTGAGAAATGATAACCTTCAGGTACAGATACTTTAAGAAGTATGCTTCCATCATTTGATGAACTACCATCAACAGTTATGATACGAGTGTCAGCAGGCAATCTCCTTCTTAGGCGTTTTAAGGTTTGTGCCTTTGGTGCAGGAGGTTGCACCCCCTTCAGATCTAGTGTAAGAAGTTTTCTATCTCTTTGACTCAAATCAATGTATCTGATCACACTGTTGTTTGTATCAGCTATTAAGAGTTTTCCTGCAATACAGGTCAGCCAAAAGCCTGTTTTAAAACCCATCCATATCGTAGGTACAAGCTAAACAAAAGCCAAGAAGACAATGAACATTCTCCCGGTAGGATGTCCAATTGAACTGATGTTTGAATGAAACAAAGATTTTTATCAAAGACTTGATAATCATGGAACAATCATAGATCAGCACCATGAATAAAAGTGTGCCAATAACAGGGAAGAAAATCACCATTCCCAACTTCAGCAATTCCTGATGGTTCTGAGAGCTGCAACAAATAAAATATATCACTAAAAGACAAATTATATGCCAACTCAGTCCTCGTGCTAGAACACAAAGAGTAACATTTCTATCAATTGGCAAAGGATAGGAAAAAGAGAAGAATAACATATTCAAAATCAATGAGCTTCCTACTCATTGAAATATTTTACAAGCAGCAGCATCCAAGGATACAAGGTGATCATAACTTCTTATAAAAATAAAATATATCAATGAATAAAAAAAATGGACGGGCTGTTATTATTCATGTAAATAAATCAAAAGGTACCATCAACAAAATTAAAGTGGAGAACGAATATCAAACCTAAGAATACAAAAAACCCAAGGGCTTTCAATATACATGGGCAGTATCGAAAGAACCCAAATGGCACTATAAAGAAAACTAAATTACAGAGATTGTTATGTCAATGAATACTGAAAATTCAAGGGCATTTAACATCAATGAAAATAATCTAGTACCATCATAAAATTAAACTTACAGAAGGCTTGTGGACATGTAAGATTGAACTTACAGAAGGCTTGTGGGCATGTAAGAGCATGCATGAGAGGGGGTGGGGGTGTGAGAAAACGGGACACGTTCTTCCCCTTGTGTATCCTGTTTAGGATGGGGGGTCATTATTAGGGAAATAAACTATGAGATAGAAACATATTTGTAGAAAAGGTCAATAAATCTAGTCGTTAATTTACTAGATATCAGGAGAATAAAGTTTCAGTTAGTTAAACTAAATAAGGGGCAGAATATTAGAAGTTGGTGCTGCCTATTTTGTAGGATCTGTTATTTTCTATTTGTTAGGAGTGCGTTACGGTTGAGTATATCGTTTTCTTATCTTTTGCCTATATAAAGGTGTATCCGTGTATAATATCAGAATAAGAGAGAAAAAGTATCTGTTCTGACTCTTCATAACTTTTATGGTATCAAAGCTATAGAAAAAAAAAATAATTAAGCAGGGAAAAATGGCATCATCCGAAGAGACCCCAACCAACTCCATGGCAACCAACAGCAATGACAGTATTGCTGCTCCCTCATCCTTCCAGATCACAGTTTATAGATTGAATGGAAGAAACTATTCAGAATGGGCACAACCTGTCAAATTAGCCATTGATGGACGTGGTAAGCTTTGTTATCTCACTGGTGAGGAGAAAAAACCAGAGGAGCATGACACCAAATTTAAAACCTGGAGGTCTGAAAATTCCTTAGTAGGTACGTGGCTACTCAATTCAATGGAAGGGTCTATTGCAAAACCACACATGTTTATGCAGACCACAAAGGAAATCTGGGACTCCATTCATGTCACATACTCAGATCTAGAGAACTCATCTCAAATATTTGAGTTAAAGTCTAGACTGTGGCATTCAAAACAAGGAGACAGAGATATAACCACCTACTATAATGAGATGGTAACTTGGTGGTAGGAATTAGATCAATATTATGATGACAAGTGAGAGAATTCGAAGGACTGTGCTCGATTTATGAAGCGTGAAGAGAATGATCGGGTTTATATGTTCCTGGCTGGAGTCAGCCATAATTTAGATGAAGTAAGAGGAAGAATCTTAGGAAGAAAGCCGCTGCTAGGCATACGAGAAGTTTTTTTAAAGCTAAGGCAAGAGGAGGCTCGGAAGAAGGTTATGCTGCACCCTCAACAATTAACTAGTGGTCCAGAATTGGAGAGCCCTGCTCTGATTACACGTGGGTCTAGTACAGATGGTGAGAGGAGGAAGAAGCCATGGTGTGATCACTGCAAAAATCCATGGCATACTAGGGAAAAGTTCTGGAAACTACACCCTCACTTGAAACCACCTAACTCAAGGAGAAATTCTGACAGTAAAGCAATGCAAACAACCACAGATAAAACTCAAGAACAACAAGTTAATTCAGGGGAGTCTCCATTCACTCAAGAAAAAGTAGAGCATCTCCTGAAAAATTCTTCAATCCTTACGGTTCCCTGTTAGTTCTTCCTATTCTCTAGCTCATCAAGGTAATATAAGCTATCCCATCTCCTATAATGTCATGTCTACATCTATATGGATAATTGATTTTGGTGCAACAGATCATATGACAATTGCTCCTAATTATTCCTTATCATTCTTGTGCTGGAAATAACAAAATCAGGGTTGCAGATGGATCATTCTTTGTTGTTGCTGGCATAGAATCTATCCAACTCACTTCTTTACTATCTCTTGATAATGTCCTTCATGTTCCTAAATTGTCCTGCAATCTCTCTCTACTAGTAAGTTGACTAGTGACCTTAAATGTCGAGTTAATTTTTATTCCTCACATTGTGAATTTCAGGATCTAGTTTCGGGGAGGATGATTACCAATACTATGAAGGTTGATGGACTTTATCAGTTTGAGGGTGATTCAAAATCTGGGCCCTCTGCTCATAATTCATGTTTTAAGTTTACTTCTGGTTCTTATGATCATGAAATAATCTTGTGGCATTTTCGATTAGGACAACCTAGTTTTCAATATCTAAAACAATTGTTTCCACAACTATTTGTTAATAAAGATCCTCCAATTTTTCAGTGTGAAATATGCACTTTGGCTAAACATCATCGATCTATCAATCCTACCCAACCCTATAAATCCACCGCACTGTTCACTTTCATACATAGTGATGTTTGGGGACCCTCATGGATGCAAACCACTTTAGAAAAAAGATGGTTTGTTACTTTCACTGATGATCATACTAGAATGGGCTGGGTATTTTTAATGAAAGAAAAATCAGAAGTAACAGATATATTTAGGAATTTTTATAATATGCTTCAAACACAATTTAACACAACCATTAAAATCTTTAGAAGTGACAATGAAAGAGAATTCTTCAATGCAACACTAGGAAATTTCTTCTTAAACAAGGGAACAGTCCATCAAAGCTCATGTAATGATACACCAAAACAAAATAGGGTAGCTGAGCGTAAAAACAAATATATATCTAGAGGTCTCTAGTGCCATTAGATTCGCCACTCATATCCCAAAATATTTATGGGGGGATTCCATTCTTATGGCTTTTTACTTGATTAACCGTATGCCATCTAAGGTCCTAAATTTTAAAATGTCCTTGGATACTTTCAATCATTTCTGTCCTAATAATCGATTGTCTAGTACTTTACCTGTAAGAATTTTTGGTTATACAGCCTATATCCTTGAAAACAAGGGTGATAAATATGATGTTAGGGCCAAACGATCTGTCTTCCTAGGATATTCTCCTACTAAAAAGGGTTATAAATGCTATGATCCCATCTCCTAGAAAACCTTTATCACTATGGATGTCAAATTCTTTAAAACACAACCATATTTTAAACCTCATCCTTAGGGGGAGACTGTAGGAGAGGACTTGTTTTCAAGGGGAGTTTTGCATGATTTGGATCTTGAATTCACCACCAATAGCACCAATGACAAACTTTTTTGAAACACAGCCACATGCTATTTTTGATCAGCAGGAACATAGGGAGTGGGGTGGAGCTAGTGAATGAATTAAGTAATAGAAACAACCCATGTTTACATTCTAATTCTAAAAAGAATCTCCGTTCAAATCAGAAGCATGAAAACCAACCTTCTAGCCCTCATAATCAACAAGGAAGCGATGAGTCCATTGTTCCTTCATCTGATTAGTCCACCGAAACAGAAGTAAGGCCCTAAGACTAACAGACACTTTGGGTAGATATACTCTAGGAAAACTCCTCATATATAGAAGGATTTCACACGCTCTTTGCATTGCCATGAATCTACATCAGGGCTAGTTCCTACCTCTGTAAGTATCTCCCCTTCTCCTTTAAATCAATTATCTCAAGATAGCACCTTTGTTTCAGATTTGAACCTTCCTATTGCCACTAGAAAAAGAACAAGATCCTGTACTAGTCAACCTTTATATCCACTATCAAAATTTGTTTGTTTTAAACATCTCTCACCCTCCTTCTCCGCTTTCTCCACTCATGTGTCCTCTGTAGTGATTCCTAAAGAATGTTCAGGATGCTCTAGCTATTCTAGAGTGGAAGAAGACAATTCTTGAAGAAACGAGTGCTCTTGAGAAAAATAAGACGTGGGAAGTTGTCAATTTACCAAGAGGAGAGTCTCTTGTTGAATGTAAGTGGGTATTCACTTTGAAATACAAGGTTGATGGCACTCTTGAGAGATACAAGGCACGGTTGGTGGCAAAAGGCTTTACACAAACCTATGGAATTAACTACACTGAAACATTTGCTCTTGTGGCAAAACTAAATACCATTCGAATTCTTCTATCTGTTGCTACGAACCTTGATTGGCCCTTGTACTAGTTAGATGTAAAAAATGCGTTTCTGAATGGCAACCTAAGAGAAGAGGTATTCATGACACCACCACCAGGCTTTCAGGAGAAGTTTGGCTTGAAGGTGTGCAAGTTGAAAAAGGCACTTTATGGTTTAAAGCAGTCTCCTCAAGCCTGGTTTGAAAAATTTACCAGATCTGTGAAGAGACAAGGATATGCTCAAGCCTAAGGTGACCATACAATGTTTACAAGACACTCAAGAGATGGAAAAATATTAGTATTGATTGTGTATGTGGATGATATCATTGTTATAGGGAATGATTTGAGAGAGATGGATTGCTTAAAGGCTGGATTAACAAGAGAATTTGAGATCAAAGACTTAGGAGCTCTAAAATATTTTCTGGGAATGGAAGCAGCTAAATCAAGAAAAGGTATTATGGTGACTCAACGGAAGTATGTGGTAGATCTTCACGAAATTGGTTTGAGTGGTTGTAAACCAGTGGATACACCAGTAGATGCTAATACAAAATTAAGGACGTATGAAGAAAGTCTGCCTGTTGACGCAGCCAAGTATCAAAGGCTAGTTGGAAGGTTAATTTATCTTTCCCATACTCATCCTGACATTGCCTTTGCTATTAGTCCGGTTAGTTAGTTCATACATTCCCCATGCACAGAACACCTAAATGCTGCATACAGGATTGTCAAGTACTTGAAAGGGTCACCTAGGCGAGGTTTGTTCTTTAGGAAAAATGAGCAGAGGGGAATTGAAGCTTTCACTGATGCAGACTGGGCAGGATCAATTGAAGATAGGAATTCTATTTCTGGTTATTGTACATATATATAGGAGAACTTAGTCACCTGGAGGAGCTAGAAGCAAAGTGTGGTGGCAAGAAGCAGTGCTAAAGCTGAATTTTGAGCTATGGCTCAGGGGATTTGTGAGCTAATATGAGAGAGTTACATCTACCTGTAAGCAAGCCTATAAAGTTGTACTGTGCAGCCATAAGCATTGCACAAAATCCAGTTCAACACGATCAAACGAAACATATTGAGATTGATAAACATTATATAAAGGAGAAGCTTGAGGAGGGAGTGATCTGTTTACCATTTGTACCCACTACTCAACAGACAATAGATATTCTTACAAAGGGTTTATTTAAGTCTAATTTTCAGTTTTTTGTTGGCAAGTTGGGCATGATTGGTATTTATGCACCAACTTGAGGGGGAGTGTAGAAAAGGTCAATAAATCTAGTTGTTAATTTACTAGATATTAGGAGAACAAAGTTTCAGTTAGTTAAACTAAATAAGGGGCAAAATATTATAAGTTGTTGCTGCCTATTTCCTAGGATCTGTTATTTTCTGTTTGTTAGGATTTTTAGGAATACGTTACGGTTGAGTATATCTTTTTCTTATCTTCTGCCTATATAAAGGTGTATCTGTGTATAATATTAGAATAAGAGAGAAAAATTATTTGTTCTTACACTTCATAACTTTCAATATTGATGCATAAAAAATACAAAAATACAAATTGGGTCAAACTAAATTAATGGTGGACTTGGTTTGAGTACCACCAAAAGAGAACAAAATTGGGGAGATAAAAGAGAGGAAAAAAATGATCAATAGGCACTTCTTATGATTATTTACTTACAATCACCAACCAAGGTTTACAACTATTGGTATAAAACCATAAGATTTGTGAGGAAATTCAATCAAAATGTTCACTTGACTTTGAAGATATCAATCTTGAAAATGAGAGAAATTGAGCAGCCAATAAGTTCTGTTTCCATTCAGAAAAAGTCTCAACACCTATAGAAAGTTGTTAAGCTTTCTCGGTTACAACTCAACAAAATAAAAGCTGACTTCTTTAGGACCAAACTAATGGTTGTCTTAAGAGAACTAACCTTCCTAGTTTAGATCTAACCGGGAGGCAATCAACCATTGACCTTCCTTGGCCTGATAAACACGAGTTTCTGCCCCTCCCATGCTTACTATCTGGCTTTTATTAATCCTAAAAGTTAACAAGCTAAATAATAGGTAGTCATGATTAACTGTACAAAAAGTAAAAGAGTAAAAAGCTACTTTAATAGCCTTTTAACAGGTCCGACTTTTACAGTAAAGTAACACTGCTAAAAATCATAAGAAGCATGGTTGTACTTTCCCCAAAAACTGACTGCTGCCGATCTTCCTGCCCCCTTCGTTTTCTGCACCCAATCAGCCCCAAAAAGTGCTCCCTCCTGCAGCTTTTGGCCAGAGCATAGCTAACTTGGAGAGCCATTTTTCAGCCATCTAAGGTGTCAAAAAGGTGATGGTTTGATGTCTTGTTATGTATGGTTTCATGGCTTATACTAATTTAATTCATTAAACTAGTCTAATGTAAAGGGGTTTGGGGGCCTTCTATTTCAGAAAAATTAATGATTAAATTACTATTATTTGACTGGGATGCTCTTGTATAATCCTTTCTCTCTTGAGAAGGATCCTCAGTTTTATCAAGAGGCTAATTATAATCATATGGAAATTTAATCTCCCACATTAAATATGGTTAATATATTCCCCATGTCTTGTGGTAGTTCAAACCTAAATGGGTTGTTGCCTATTTTTACAAGGATTCCGAATGGCCCATCACTCCTTGGCTGAAGCATAATTTTTCCTCATGTAGTAAATGATGCATATGCCAATACAAATTGGGTCAAGTTAGGAAGGTTGTTATCAATGGGGGATAACTAAATAAGAAAACAGAGAAGAGGGTGAAGAAAATGGGTTGAATATGATCTTTGGTACCTCCTTAGATCATATACTAACAAGAACCACCTAAGGTTTCAACACTTAGGATAAATCTTGTGAGATTTTAGGATTCAAACTTCAAACTCATGCACTAGAGTTGAAGGTGATTGATTTCTGCTGAGAGAAATAAGATAGCCAAATTCTGAGTTGTTTTTTCATTCAAGTGTGAGCCCAACACTTATAGGAGAGTGTTGGGTCTCATTTAGTTGTAATACAACTCAACAAAAAAAAATACTGGTTTGGTTAACTAATCAAACTAGTTAGCTGTCAAAGAGACTGACTTTAACTAGTTTAATCTTAACCAAAACTAAAGTTGACTTTGTACTAGCTGAAACAAAGAAATCATAATTGTTTGGGACCTTCCCAATGTCTTACATCTGACTTGGGAGGCTCCTTACAAGTTGATAAGCTAAGCTAAGCTAAAAACATCATTAAAAGTAAAAAGTAAAAGTAGCTTTTATGCTAAAGACTAAAAACATCATTGAATAAATTTTAATTTAGTAATTAGGATGATGTTGAATGAGAATAAATTAAGATCATGGTGGATGCCCAAGCATAAGATGATATAACTATTATTACTTTTGTTTGTTGATTGCTTCATGTCCATGCTATATTTGTGTTTTTTTTTAGAGCTTTCTCCTTGGATGATTGATTTACATACTAGTTAATCTGATTTTCGTATCGGGTTTTGAAGAAGTTAAAGGTTCCTAAAATGTATAAAAAATTGAGGATTATGAATGTAGATTCATTGTCTTACAAAGGAATGCTATGATAAATAGTTATTTTCATTGTTATTATATCACAAGTCAAAGATATTTGAAGCTCCAAAGATGTTTTGGTGATATTTTAGGCACATTTGAACTATTTTGCTAATTCATCTTAACTTTTGGGGAAGAATATGGAATGGCCCAAATTCTGTGGTTCCTAAATACCTTTTGCAACTTAAGTAATAATCAAAATAGGAGTATTTCTCATGAAATTAAATGAATTCAAGGGGAAGAGATCAGGGCAAAAGTAGGATTAGGGTTTATAAGAACAATAGAGAAGAGAAAGTAGATCACAAAAGGGAGGTCGAAGACTTCAAATCTCTTTCACTTTCCAACTTGTCTATTACTAAGGTTATAGTCTCTTATTAATAGTTGATTACAGCCTAGGGAGCAAGCTAGGGTTTGGTAGGCTTAGAGTTTAACAAACCCTATTAACAATAAAACAAAATTCAACTAATAAACTAAAACCCATTAAAAATTATTAAAAACTAATTCCTACTACTTATTAATAAACTTAAGTCTAATATGATAGAACTAAGGGACTAATCGGTGATGGAGAGACTCTGACTTAATCCAAGAGTAGCTCCAAATCATGTCTAGCAAGACTTGGGTTTTGTGAGTTACTTCTAGTATAATTTGAATAGATTTTCAAGGGTAATGGACTCTTAATAGGATAATCATAAACATACCAGTGTTTTCTGAGGCAACCTAAAAGTCGTAGATGGGTTTGTGACTATCCTCATGATGACGAATCAGACACAAACCACTTGGAGGGGCCTAAGGTGGGAAAGCATGCCCTAACTTAAATGGCTAGATTATCATATGGAACTTAGGTGATTTCTGAGCCAGAAAAGGATGGTGTCGCCTAACTCATGGAGACAATGCTGGCTAGGCTAGGGTTTAAGATAGGGGCAATGGGTTTTGTGGCTTAAGGAAGGGCAACAAGCAAGGTGGGGGAGTTTTCCAAGGTTGGTAGGGCTCAGTAATGGGGTAGGGAGGCTTAAATGGTGGTTTTAAGGGTTGTTAGTGAAGGTGACAGTGTGTTGTTATAGCATGAGGAGGGCTTACCTATGATGGGTTGATGAGGGGAGTCAAGGTGGTAATAGTATGGTCTGGGGCAGCGGCGAGGATGGGTTAAGGTTGGCTTGTGATTTTTGGGTTGATAAAGAGTTGAGGGCGACTAGGAGATATGGATGTGGCGAAGATGGAAGAGTCTTTCGGGGTGGTCAGGGCTAGGTATAGTTGGGAGAAAGGATGGTTTAAGATAGTAAGGGTTATGGTAGTGACTAACGAGGCTAGGTGAAGCAGCCGGGGTCTTCACAGTGGTTTGGAGATGGATCTGCAGAGTGATTGAGGTGGCGGGTGTAAGTGAGAGAGTGGTGGTAGTGGCAAGAGTGACTAAGTGTGCGACCCTACAGTGGTTTAAACAAGGTGATCGGAGGGGCGACAATGATGAGGTGGTAGTAGGAGGCGTGGTCATGAAAATTTTCCACACTTGAGCACATACCTCTAAACGTTTCCTCATCCCACTCTCTTCGTTCTCACCAACTCACACATATACTAAAGAAGTAATAGAATCCTTAGCTCAGTTGCGGAATTTGGCATGGCCAAAATCAATTCCACAATACCTTTCAGGGCTTGAATAATAGTTAGATTAGGAGAATTTTCCATAGGTTCAAGTGGGAGCGATAAGGGTTGATACATGGCAGAATTGCACAATGTGAAATTATGAATTATGAAATTTTAGGATAAAGTTATGGATTATGAAATTATGGTACATGTGTATAGTAAAAGGTGATGAATGGTGGTAATATACAGTGGTGGCAAGTATGGGATATGAATGTAGGCGTTTAAAACACTCACAAACTACTTTAGATTAAGCTCACACCGAAAATAATCAAGAAATTTCTAAACTATCACTTACATATATGATAATTTACGAAATATATAACTGATGACTCACGTAGATAACCTAAACAAAAAACAACAATACTCACAAAAGATTTCAACGAGAAAATCTCAATTCACTAATTCTACTCAACTATGATTAACAATGTTAATTACACGTGATTTATATATCTATATTGCACCACCTCAAACTGAATATTCTAAAACACAAGATAAATCATATTCTTAACTCTATCTAATCTCAACTAATTTCCTAATAAGCTACCTAATCATTAAGTAAACAAATAAGATAATGAATGACCCTCAACTTCCTAATAACTAAGTACTATTTATGGTACCGATCATATTTATAGTAGCTTATGAATACGAACCAAATAAAATCCTTATGAGCTTTATCTTATCTAACAATTTACGATAAGATAATTCACACTATAAGATAAATTAAATTAATAACTAAATAAATAACAATTAACTAACTAAATCTTCCTTGATAAAGCCTAACCTCCCATGCTTCACAAGCCCAACTAGCTCAATGCAGTCAATTCCCACTTGCACAACCCAATTCTAAGGCGTAGTCACTGTAGCATCCTCCTGTATGGCATACTATCCCTTTCCCTAAGTTATACCATCCCTTCACTTATAGGGCACAACACTCCTCCTATAGGGTCACCTATACCTTCTATAGTGCACTGCATAAGACCTTTTGTAGGATATCCTCACATCAAGGATAATTGAAGAGAACTAATTGTTCATGAATTTGGGAATTAGTGTTAAGGTTCATAAGAATTAGAGAAAAGAGAAAGTAGAGAGAAAAAGAGAGATTGGAGATTCTCCAACTTGTTTAATTAGTGACGCTACAACCTCTTATTTATAGTTAGTTATTGTTTGGGGAGAAAGTTAAGGGTTCACTAGGCCTTTTATTAGTAAGACCTATTAATTATAATACACCAATTAACTAATAAATTAAAGCCCATTAATAACCAATAAAACTTAATGTTTGTTGCTTATCAATAAACTTAGGTCTAACGCAATAGGATTTAACATTAGATTGATGTGCCCACAGGGCTCAAAGATTGGTCTAGCCCATAATCAAGATCCATGATAGATTATACGTATTTCTACTAAGATTTTGGGTACATTTTTATCTTTCTTGAACGATATGTTAAACTTGCTCATTTGAACTCGAGCTTATAAAAAACCTAAACAAGCTAAGCTAGAGTTTCATCTCTAATTATATCAACATAGGAAATGATAGAAAATTTATGAGCTAAGCTAACTTATTTGTTTGTTTTTTTTTTTTGCACTATCCACCGTTGTCATAGGATAATTTATTCTATAGTATATTGGATTCTAGTCCTTAATGCTTTATTATTGTGGTAATACCTAAATAGAAATAAAAAAAAAAACATAAAAATATAAACATAGAGGCATGTAATAATTACTAAAAAAGTTATTCATATTTAATTAACGTAATAATAAAGTTACAATGGATTCTTTTATGGGATTATAATAAATGTTAGTGTAATGTAACTTGTAGATAATTATATCATGAATAGAAATTAAAACACCGAAACATAAAAAAAAGGTTATTAAAATAATCAATGAACGTACATAATAAATATCACCCTAGTAGATTATATAACTCGTTAGTAGACAAAAAGATAATCTTATACCTAATGACCCTGCATATAAAACATGAGGGAATAGGAAAACTATCCTCCTTATTTATCACCTCACCATTTTTTGATTCTCTTCTATTCATCTCCCTCGTATCAAGCATGACCAAAGAGTCATCTTATGTAAGTTAATACAAACTTGGTTGAAAAGGAAGCTTAAGAAAAACTGCAGGCTCAAAATGCTTTACATGTACAAAGTTATAAAACATCCGGACAATAAAGAGGAAGGAAAATTCGTCCTCTTTTTTATTTAAAGTAGGCCAAAAGTTTCTTCTATGCTTTTTACCTGGAAAATTATCTTATTGAAACAACATGGACGCATTGTTAGAGAGCTCAACATATGGAAAATACAAGCAGTATGAAATAAAGAACTCACTATGCATGAAAATTTTAATAAGTGTATGCATCAGAATATGAGAACACACGAACTCTTTATTTGAGAATGTTCCTACCATGAATTTTGAAACAACTTAGTAGTAGAGTTTAAAATATCTTTATTTCAATTAGTCCGGACAAAAGTGCTCATAAACTAGCAATTTATAGAAACCTGATGCATACTTTTTTAGCGAAATTTTTTGTGCAGGAAAAAGGCAGTTTTTTCTTGTATCATTAAAAATATGGAGGTTATTTTTACTACAAGGTTACTGCATTTCTAGTGACCGAAGAGTAATTTATTTTATTCTATTAGAAAAAAAAATAAAAATAAAAATCAAGACCGTATTCGACCTGAGCTGACATAGATGCTCCATCGTTAAAACCAGCTTTTCCTGTACCAGCTAAAGTTGAAACCTTTTTGCTTGATGGATCCAGCACCTTAATCTGAAAACGACAGAAATAAAAGCAAGAATATTAAATATTGTGCTTCACCAATCAAAATAAATTAATCCAAGCTAGTCCTGTCAGTTTGGGGAAAAAAATAAAGTTTTTAATCGCTCTCTTATTTTACGTTATTATGCACGGGTACACATATATAGGCAAGGAGTAGTCTCCTCTCATGTATCCTAACAATTTCCTAATAAATAGGAGATAACATATCTCAGAAAAATTCAATCAATAGCTCCTAATATCAAGCATCAAATCTGGACTTTTTATTCTCCCAAGCTATGAATAATATCTAGCAAACTCACCGCTTGATATTACCCAATATTCTCTACAGTCCCCCTCAAGTTGGTGCATAGATATCAACTATGCCCAACTTGCTAACAATAAACTCAAAATTAGGATTGAATAACCCCTTTGCAAGAATGTATGTTGTCTGTTGAGTAGTGGGTACAAATGGTACATAGATTGCGCCTTCCTCAAGTTTTTCCTTTATGGAATGTCTGTCAATCTCAACATGTGTTGTTCGATCGTGTTGGACTATGTTCTATGCATTGCCTATAGCTACCTTGTTGTCACAGTACAATTTCATGAGCTTGCTAACTGGTAGACGTAACTCACTAATAATCCTCCTGAGCCAGATTAGCTAACAGATCCCCTGAGCCATGGTTAGAAATTCAACTTCTCTGCTACTCCTTGCTACCATATTATGCTTCTTGCTTCTCCAATTGGCAAGATTCCCCCATACATATGCACAATAACAAGAAGTAGACTTTTTATCTTCAATGGATCCTGCCCAGTCTACATTAGTGAAGGCTTCAATCTCCCTCTACTTATTCTTCTTGAATAATAAACCTCGCCAAGTTGACCCTTTCAAGTACCTCACAATTCTGTATGCTACATTCAAATGTTCAATGTGTGGGGAATGCATGAATCAGATAACCAAGCTAATAGCAAAGGCAATATTAGGACAAGTGTGAGAAAGATAAATTAGCTTCCTAACTAGTCATTGGTACCTAGTTGTATCACCTTGCTGACTTTCTTTATAAGATCCCAATTTTATATTAGCATCTATTGGTGTATCAACTGATTTGCAGCCACTCAAACCAGTTTCTTAAAGAAGACCCATCACATACTTACGTTGAGTCATCATGATGCCTTTTCCTGATCTGGAAACTTCCATTCCCAGAAAATATTTTAGAGCTCCTAAGTCCTTGATCTCGAATTCTCTGGCATATCCAACTTTTAGTCGATCCATTTCTTTCAAATCATTTCCTATCACAATGATATCATCCACATGTACAATTAACACCAACACTTTCCCATCTCTTGAGTATCTGGTAAACATTGTATGATCACCTTGAACTTGAGTATATCCTTGTCTCTTCATAGATTTAGCAAACTTTTGAAACCATGCCTGAAGAGACTGCTTTAAACCATAAAGTGCTTTCTTCAACCTGCACACTTTCAAGCCAAACTTATCCTCAAAGTGCGGTGGTCGTGTCATAAAAACATCTTCTCCTAGATTTCCATTCAAGAACACATTTTTAATGTCTAACTGATAAACGGGCCAATTAAGGTTGGCAGAAACAAATAATAGAACTCAAATTGTATTTAGTTTTCCAAAAGGGACTAAGGTTTCGGTGTAGTCAATCCCACAGGTTTGTGTAAAGCCCTTTTCCACCAACCATGCCTTATACCTTTCCAGAGTACCATCACCCTTGTATTTCGAAGTGAATACCCACTTACACCCAACTAGAGACTTTCCTCTTGGTAGAGTAACAACTTCCCATGTCTCATTTTTCTCAAGAGCACTCATTTCTTCAAAGATTGCCTTCTTCCACTTTGGGACCTTTAGAGCATCTTGAACATTCTTTGGAATCTCCACAGAAGATACATGACTAGAGAAGGCAGAAAAAGAGGGTGAGAGGTGTTTAAAACAGACAAATTTTGATAGTGGATACAAAGGACTACTAGGGCAAGATCTAGTCTCTTTTCTAGTAGCAATAGGAAGATTCAAATCTAGAATTGACGTGCTATCTTGATGTGATTGATTTGAATGAGAAGGAGAACTACTTATAGTAATAGGAAGTGGCCTCGGTGAAGTTTCGTGGCAATGCAAGGGGCGCGCAGAATCTTTACCTTTGTAAGGAGTTTTCCATGAGTATATCTACCCAGAGTATCTATTAGTCTTAGGACCTACTTCTGTTACAGTCAACTGACCAAGAGGAAGAACAATGGGAGTCTTGTTTCCTTGCTGGTTATGTGAGTTAGGATATAGATTTTCATTCTCTTGATTTGAAGGAAGATTTATTTCTGAATTAGGATTTAAGCTCTCTCCAAAACTTGGGTTACTCCTATTGTTTAGTTCATCCACCACACTCTCCCTATTTTCCTACTAGTCATGCATTATAGAGATGGAATTTTCAACCCATTCTTCTTCACTAGTACTAATGGAAGTAAATTCCAGATTCAGATTATACAGCATTCCCTTTGAGGACGAATCTTCCCCTAAACTCTCCCCGTAAAGATGAGGTTTAAAATATGGCCGAGTTTCCAAGAATTTAACATTCATAGTAACAAAGGGTTTCTTAGATATGGGGTCATAGCATTTGTAACCTTTTATAGTAGGTGAGTATTGTACAAAGACACATCGCTTGGCTCTAGCATCAAGTTTATCACCCTTGTTCTCAAATACGAAAACTATGCAGCCAAAAATACTAACTGTAAGGAACTAGATGAACGATTATTATAGATGTGATGGTTAAAAGTGTCAAGGGTTGTTTTAAATTCAGGACCTTAGATGGCATACAGTTGATCAAGTAAATAGTTGTTAGGATGGAATCCCCCTATAGATATTTTGAGATATGAGTTGTAAATCTAATGGTTAGAGATGCCTATAAGAGGCGTCTATTTTTACGCTAAGTTGCCCCATTCTGTTTTGGGTTATCATTGCATGAGCTGTGGTGGACTATCCCCATTTTTAATAAAAAAAAATCTCCTGAAACTACATTAAAGAATTCTCGTCCATTGTTACTTCTAAATAAGTTAATGTTTGTATTAAACTGGTTTTGAACCATGTTGTAAAAGTTCCAAAATATGTCTGTCACTTCTCATTTTTCTTTCCTAAAAAATACCCAGCTTATCCTAGTGTGATCATCAGTGAATGTTACAAATCATCTTTTTCTTAATGTGGTTGGAATTTGTGAGGGTTCCCAAACATCATTATGTATAAGAGTGAAAGGCGCAGTGGGTTTATAGGGTTGGATGGGATAGATGGATCGATGATGATTAGCCCAAGTGCATATTTCACAATGAAGAACAGTGGGATCTTTAGTAATAAATAATTTTGGAAACAATTGTTTTACATATCTAAAACTAGGATGACCTAAACGGAAGTGCCATAACATTATTTCATAATTATGAGAAACAGAAGTAGACCTAAAACATAAACTGCGGGCAAATTGCCCAGATTTCGAATTCCCCAAGAATTGATAAAGCCCATCAACCTCCTTAGCATTGCTAATCATCTTCACAAGACTTGATATTGAAATTCACAATGTGAGGTATAGAAATTAATTTGACATTTAATATCACTAGTCAACTTGCTGATAGAGAGTAAGTTGCATGATGATTTAGGGACATGGATAACATTGTCAAGTGATAGAAAGGGAGTGAGCTGGATAGATCCTATGCTGGCAATAGCAGAGAGTGATCCATCGGCAATCTTTATTTTTTGATTTCCAGCGCAAGGTCAATAAGATCTAAATAATTGGGAGCAGTTTGTCATGTGATTTGTTGCTCCGGAGTCAATAATCCAGACAGGTGTGGACATGACATTATAGGAGACAAGATAGCCTATATTACCTTGATAAGCTAGAAAGAAAGAACAAACAAAGGATTGTGAGGATTGAAGGAGTTTTAGGAGATGCTCAACTTGTTCTTGGGTGAATGGAGACCCTCCTGAATCATTTTGTTACTCTTGAGTTTTATCCATGGTTGTTTGCATTGCTCTACCATTAGAATTTCTCTTTGATTTAGGGGGTTTCAAGTGGGGGTAAAGTTTCTAGCATTTTTCCTTAGTATGCCATGGTTTTCTGTAGTGATCACACCATGGTTTCTCCTCTCACCATCTATATTGGGTCTGTGTGTAACTAAGACAGAGCTCTCCAGTTCTGGATCCATAGCTGATTGTTGAGTGCGCAACATAACTCTCTTTCAAGCCTCTTCCTGCTGTAATCTTGAAAAAACTTCCCTTATGCCTGGCAATGACTTTCTTTCTAAGATTCTTCCTTTTACTTCATCTAAAATATGGTTGACCCCAGCCAAGAACATATAGACACAATCATTCTCTTCACACTTCATAAACCTAGCACACTCATTCGAATTCTCCCATATATCATCATAACATTGATCTAACTCCTACTACCAAGCACCATCTCATTATATTAGGTGCTTATATCTCTGTCTCCTAGCTTTGAGTGCCATAGTCTAGACTTCAACTCAAATATTTGGGATGAGTTTTCCAAGTCTGAGTATGTTGCACGAATGGAATCCCAAATTTCCTTTGCAGTCTTCATAAACATGTGTGGTTTAGCAATAGATCCTTCCATAGAGTTGAGAAGCCATGCAGTAGTAACTAGGGAATTCTCAGACTTCCAGGTCTTACATTTGGGATTATTCTCCTCTGGTTTGGTCTCTTCACTGGTAAGATATCCCAACCTTCCATATCCATCAATGGCTAATTTTACCTATTGTGCCCAATCTAAACAGTTTCTTCCATTCAGTCTATGAATGGTAAATTGGAAGGATCAAGGGGCAGCAATACAATCATTATCGTTGCTTGGCATTGAGGAGGTGGCTGAGGTTTCTTCAGAAGCCATATTTTCGATCTAGGATTTTGGGTTTGAACCAGGCTTTGATACCATGTTAGTTTGGGAAAAAAACAGAGTTTTTAATCACTTTCTTATTTTACGCTATTATGCATGGGTACATATATATAGGCAAGGAGTAGTCTCCTGACGTGTATCCTAACAATTTCCTAATAAATAGGTGATAACATATCTCAGAAAGTCAGTAAATAGCTCCTAATATCCAGCATCAAATCTGGACCTTTTATTCTGCCAACCTATGGATAATATCCATCAAACTCACTGCTGAATATTACCCAATATTCTCTACAAGTCCAATAGGTAATTACTTCATGTGATGTCAGGAATGAATAGGTGATTCAAAATATTGCAAGCGTCAACCCATGAACCTGATTTGAGACTTCTCATTGAGAATCCAATTGCAAAATCAACGGGAAGCTTCAAACAATCAACCCAGACCAGATCCAAATAGGAAACCTTTATCTCTTTTTATCGCCATGGAAATTTATGAGCATATCAAACATTGAATATCAAGTATTTGATAACGGAAAAATATGTTACTTTCTCTGTTTCATAATATAAGAGGTACAAGGTTTCTGCACATATATTAACAAGTATTAAAATCTAGAGAAAATGTCATCTACTTTAAATGATATACCTTCCTTTTTAATACCCTATCTTGTTAGAATAAGAAAGAGAGTAGCATAAGGTTGGAATTGGAAATGTAGCATGCTTTGATAGTTTTTGTACAACACTATATATTGTGAAACAAATTAAAAACCTTATAACTCTTATGCTATAATACAGAGGGAGTATCATATAGATTTGTGCTCACCCTTGATAACATGCACTAAAAAACAAAATTATATGGCCATGGAAAATCACTGTAATCAAAAGGCATCAGGCCTCAAGAGCTTCAGTCAGTGTTCAAAGAACTACACTAAAGGTTGCTAGTGATTCAGTAATTGCTAAGGAAAGGATCAATGTGGTATTAGACTAGGTGGTGCAGGTTGAGATAATTTCAAATGCACAGGGAAAGAAACTAATGGAGAGTTTGAATGCCTTGTCTTTATGTATGTCATCTGATAATAGGTCTACCCCAGTCCATTACGAGATGAATTTAGCTCCAGAAAATATCAAAGAACTTCAAGGTGTACAATTGTCCAAGAAGCCAATCGCAATCAGCAAGCAGTACATGAGGGCCCTTTAGGGTAGAGAAGGCCATGAAATGAGGTGGTTTTCAGGTGACTGACTGATAACTGCTTATCATTTAACTTTTGATGGAGCGAATGAGCAGAACCTTCTTTCTCTTGCAATGATGCAAAGAAAGAGATTTATTATTGGTTCTCTTTTGCTGGGGCATTTTGCTTGCTTACCCGATGGAAGACAATAAGCACAATGATTTGAATCGTATCCTTAGCAGCATTATCCTTTAGACCGTCAATAGGTTTGAGAAGTAACAGTTTAAGTGGTTAAACAAGGTCAAGAATGATGCACTTGCCCTTGAAAGGGAGTAAAGAATATTAGGCCTGCAATCAGTCTTAACCAAGTGATCATATAACCATGTTCTACAAAATAAAAAATGAGCAACAATCATAAGAAGATCTTCTACCTTGCAAGATATATAGTCCATTATTCACTTCCACTTCATAACTATCAATTGCTTCTCTAGAAACTCTCAAGAATTCACCTTCATAATGATATGTACAACTAACAAAAGTCTAGAATGCTCAATGAAATCATGTTCTACCAAAGTTCTAGCACACACCTCACATAGGTTAATGTTTTTACAATATTGGCATGCATCTTGATTTGCACTGTACCATTAGAAGCCATGCTACAAGCTTTATCATTTTCCATTAGAGCATTTCCAACATTAGTAGATTCGAATGCAACAAACAAATCACTGCTGGGATCATATGGAAGATACATGTTCAATAGAGAATCCAATCACAAACATTGCAATCAAATGAGACAAGATCATTAGAATGAGAACTAGCCATTTAACACCAACATGTTTTGTGCTCATTTAGTGCTCATAACAACCATTTGATGCCCTTAACAACAATTATTGCTAGAAGATATGCATCTCTGTATAGTTATTAACAACTTATGTTTTCTAATTGTGAAGCCACATACTTATAAGAGCAACGGTGCCAAAAGATCTTTGGATAATATTTTCCTCATGTTTAATCCATTCAAGTTTAATGTCTTTTAACTATTTCCTATATTCTTGGTTGATCTCTTCATAATAATTCTTCTTCCAATGCCATCTCACGTAGTTAATGCGTGAGGAAAGCAAGAAGCTTCACCCACCACAAAATGAAATTATATTCGCTTATATTTCTTAATATTGAACTTTGTTGACATTATTTCCCTTATGTTAGTTCCTTTGAAAAATGGCTAATACAAAGAATATAAATGTGAGAAGTAAAACAAACTCCATTATTGAGAAAAAAAATTAAAATACTTATAAAAAAAATCCTATGAATTTTTAACTCTCAAACTTTACTTAGAAAGGATTGTAAATTCATTACATTTCAGAATTCTGAATTGAATCAATTAAATACCAAATGATCCACATACCTATAAGAGCAACATTGCGCCCCCGGGAATAAAAAAAAATTTATGCTTGACGTCTTTCAACTATTCCCTACTGTTAGGATTTATTTAGATCTAATAAAATTCCAAGTAAAGATTATTTCAAACTTCCCTAAAAAAAAATATTTAATCTATAATAATTTTATGTCTTACTCTTTTTCTAGCTCATTCTCTCAAGTAAACCAAATACAAAATAGTATTTTCATCTCCATTTTCTTTTGAACTATACAAGAGCTAAATGGAACCTTAGTCAATGGTTCATTTTTCAAGACAAATACTACTGAAAGGTTGCCCATCGTAGCATATTAGGAAAAAGCAAAAAGATTCATCGTGGTCAGGCTTAGCCCAAGGCCTAGGTAATTAAGTTTTAGGGCCTAACATTATTGCTTACTATATATTTATATGGTGATATAAAGCTACAAATTTAATTCCTTGGACTTGCAATGTAGGAGCATTTTGAATTTCTATGCAACACAAAATGAGATTTACAATCCTTCTGATGAATGTTTTATAGTTTCAAAACTCAGGGCCCACAAAGCAATTATATTATTTGCATAGATACATTTGGCGTAAGTAATTTGTTCGATTAGTGGTTATCATGCCTTGGTTTTTGGGATTTGGCATGGTTCAAATCCAGCATTTGGAATCATATTTATTTTTAAACACATTTACTTTTGACTAACATAAGGCCGATAAAGGTGGGACTAGTATATTTTCCTAAGGCCTCAAAATCTATAAGACGGGCTCTGAAAATGGTGGGTAAGGTAACTAAACATAATAAATAAATCACCAACAAAATCACAAGAGGATAGAATTTTGAAGCTTTTAGAAATGCAATAGGAGCCTAATAACAGTGTCATTTATGAATTGTTCAAACCAATTAGAACTAAGGTGTTAGGGTTCTTGATCAGGGATTGGGCCTAGCACTGGACCCACCCGGGTCGAGTGACCCAATTTTATTCCTAGTGCATTAGAATCAAGTTTATCAATAAATAGGAGATATTAGTTTTTTATTAATTCTTAGTGGACCTTACTTAGCTGATTGATATATTATGGTTAGGAGGTCTTATTGATAAAGGACCTACCAAACCCTAGCTTGTAATAACCTATAAGAAGTTGTGTCCCCATTAAATTTTTTGAGAATTAGCAAATTGTTGATTCCCTTTCTCTATCCTCTCTCTCTCCTCTTGTTCACTACTCTCTCTGGTTCCCGCAAACCATAACCCTAATTTTCTCACATGCATATCAATTGATTTAATTAACCTAATACTCTTTTGAACTCATCTAATTGCATGAGTTCCGGAATCTTCCCGTGAACCTACCACAGCTAGATCCTCGGGCAAAGATCCTAAAATAAAGTAGGGTGGAAATGATCTAGACCAGTTGCATCTTCCTAGATGTTCCTCGATCTCTATGTCAGTTGGCAAACCAAGATAGGATGCATACCAAGAAGAGGTTACTGAAAAATAAAATTTAGCACTAATGATACATGGAGATTTCGTCATGCTGCAATGGAGGATAGGGATCATCTATTATTTCAATAGATTAATCTTCACTTGGCAGTCTGCCCTAATAATTTACTACATGAATCAGGCTGATGATGATGAAAAAGAAGCATGGGTAATTTTCAAGCTCGAGACAGCTTAGTTGGGAGCTTGTGTCCACTATATCTGGAAGTTAAAAACTGACATTGGATTTAGGGATATGAAGTTACAAAACTGATGGTATGCTTTGTTGTGATAGAATAATGCATCAGATTAATCTTATATAAAGACAATTTCATTCCATAGATGATAGATGAATAGATCTCTAGCAGAGAAATGCCAATAGCCTCAAGAAACTTTTTGAGTGGTACAGGTACGTAGTTTTTGACTTGCATATAGTTTTTTGAGCAAATATCAGTTTTATATATTTGCAAAGAAATTAGATTTTTTTTCGTTTTTTAAATGAGCAGAATGTATAAGAAAACCTTTAGATTAAACATCACCAATTTTAGACTTCATCATACGAGTTTCTAAGCCATTCAGTACCAGGCCTGTTTATCAAACATTAGAATGTGTTTCATCAAACTATGTGGAGTGAACGTTTCCATACATTAATTCATCATAAATGCGTGCTGCCAAAGTATAGATCAGAAGCTAAATGATAAGAGAAAGTTGAAATGATCCTGAAGCAACCGGCAGCATATGCATTAGAAGAACTAAATTGGGATATCTGTAGCTATCATAGTTATAGATTAAATGCCACCACAAATACTACATATGGTCTGCGACTTTAAAGTTTTAGCTGCATGGCATGGACAAGAATGGTAAAGAGGCAACATAAGAACATTAAACTCAGAAAAATAAACAATGAACTGCTAAGAACAAGCTATATTACCAAGAATTATTTCAACAATAGACAGGTACCTTGTGATTGTAGGAATCTGTGATAAAAATTTGGCCATCCTTTCCACAGCATATACCCAATGGGTGCTGAAGAAGTACGTCAGAGCCAATTCCATCATGGTCCCCAAACTGTTTAGTGGGGCAAGGAAAACAGAATAGTGGCATCAAGCTTCGAGTTGACAAATGTCATGACGCAAATAACACACCTTATCATCTGTATCACATTACTTATGCCAGTATCAAATAGAAGACTGATAGCAGTGTTGAGTGTCTACCTTAAACAGATTGTCAGGGAAGATAGGATCCCCCCCAACTAATAATCTTGATCCTCCTGTTTTGGAATCAAGTACTCGAACCGAACTGCTCTCACTATCAGCAACATAGATCTCCTTCAAATCTAGAGCAGAATTTTTATTAACCATGATGATTGCAACTGATGTATAATAGTTGAATAGAATATCACAGAAAAACTGATATGTGAGAGTATTACCAGGTGATAGAGATACTCCAGAAGGTTGAGCAAATGATGTGGTCAAAGAACTATTCATACATTAAGCAAAATCAGCAAAACAATATTTAGCCAGCGATGCATCATATCAAGATGTAATAGCAACCAGTGTTTGAAAAAGCATGCCTGAGGCGCAAGGCACAGGGCGATATGGGGTGGGGCTTTTCTAGTGCTAGGCGAGGCTAGGCAAGTGAAGCGCATATAAGGCGCGCCTAAGGCGTTGGGCGCAGAGGCTATGAGGTGCACGCCTTGGCATAAAATCAAGCAGAAATTTAAGAGCACAATAGACACATAGGGAAGAGGGATAAAAAACCTTTTCAGCAGAAAAAAAAATTACATGCAGACTGCAGGGACTTAGGGGAGTTAAATAGTCATTTGTTGGAAAAAGGTAAGTCTATTTATAGTCTTGATTGCAGTAAAAATATTCTGCAATTAATATGGGAATTGGGGAGACCAAGAGTTATTTTATAAAAGGTAAAACAGGCTGCAGAGACTGTAGAGTCTGCTATCACCAATTTAAAGCAAGAAATAGTTATTTTGGTATATCTGCAAAATATATGCAGATATAGGGGAAAACAAAAGATATAGGGAAAAAGAAAGGTCCCCCCTTGTGCTATATATTTTTTGCAGAAACTTTTTCTTCCTAATATAAATAAATAAATAAATAAAAACAACAACAACAAAGAAGGGAAAAACAATGTACCACTACATCTGAAAAAAAAAATAGAGAGAGCATCAAGGAAAACTGGAAAAAAAAAGGGGAACCTGCCAAAAAAGAAAAAACCTAGGTGCCTCACATCACCCAGGCGTGCGCCTCGGTGCGCCTTAAGCCTTTTCAAACACTGATAGCAACCAACATAGAAGTAACATCATAAATCAAAATCAAATCATGTAGTGTAGTGCAAACAAGAGAATACCCCTACGCATAGTGTGCATGTATGTGTGAGCGTTCAAATGAGTGAAAAGGACAGATGGAGAGTGATATATTCTTGCAACATGAAAGGTGCAGCAAGGAAACAATGACATGGCTACTAGGCCCATTCCCTATTCACAGTGGTGACTGGAGGAAGATGTGAAAGTTATGAAGAGTAAGAACAGATACTTTTTCTCTCTTATTCTGATATTATGCACGGATACACCTTTATATAGACAGAAGATAAGAAAAAAAAAATACTCAACCGTAACATACTCCTAAAAATCCTAAAAAATAGAAAACAATAGATCCTAGGAAATAGGCACCAATAACTTCTAATATTTTGCACTTTATTTAGTTTAACTACCTAAAAATTTATTCTCCTAATATCTAGTAAATTAACGACTAGATCAATTGATCTTTTCTACACTCCCCCTCAAGTTGGTGCATAGATATCAATCATGCTCAATCATGCCCAACTTGCCAACAAAAAACTCAAAATTAGACTTGTTACATAAAACTATAATACACATCAACCTCCTTCACGTATATTTCTACTAATAAAAAATACTCCCTCTGTAGTAAAAATAGTATCATTCTGTCAATTTGCACACTTTTTAAAAAAAGTTAATAAAAGTAGTATTAAAATTACACTTACACCCGTCATTTAAAAATGACAAAGCATTTAATGCATATATCATTAAAAAAAAGTAAGGGCAAAAACGAAAAGCAGACTTTAACTTTTCTAAAAATAGCTTTCTTTTCTATACAAAAATGTAATGATAGAATGAATTTATGTTTGATATGGAGGGAGTATTTTGTATCATTTAATAATAGTTATACCCTAAAACATTCTTAAGTTTCTTCAACAAGTATTCTCTTAACCAACAATTGTAGTCCATAATTCATATGAAACAGTTGGTGCCCTAATAACCACCACCCTACATGATTACATTAGAGTTATCTTACCTAGGAGCAATAATCTTTTTCATAAGGACTTGTTGAAAATATTCAAATGGTAGTATGATAAGGATATTTTTTTCATAAACAAAATTAGAATAAAATGTCAAATATGGGATAACACCCAAACAATTAGAGATCTGCGTTGCTTAGAGGTGGGAAGCAATGACAAATTACTGCTGCAATGTTTAGAGATGGTGTGTATAGTTCTTAGTGCCTTGGTGGGCCACTATCAATGGTCAAAGAAGACCATGGAAAGCTCACTGAGACTTAAAACTTGCCAGTAAGGACCTATGCTTGGTCAACAACCCTTCACCAAGCCCACAAAAATGTTGTGGGTGGTGGTGGTTGTAGAGAGTGAGACAACCCCTTCACTAGACCCAAGTGATGGCGTTTGAACTTTAGTCTAAACTTAAGCACATATTACCTGATTCCGAGTATGATTAAACCTTTACATTTGTTCATAGTCTTGCTGACCAACTTTTCCATGGCCATAGGACCAATGGTCAGAACTAATACAAATCTTTTTGCAATAGAATTATGTTTTGAAGTCAAATTCGTATCTCCACAAACAAATTCGTGCATTAATGCTTAGAATCAAGGACCAACTATTACAGATTCCCTATAAGCTTTACTTCTAGCAAATGGAACAAACAAGTCTATTATGGAAATAGGATTTGATTCAAACTTGTAATGATCCACTAAATTAGACCATGGCATAATCATCTCTTTCTAACCCATAAGAGATTTGAACCTTCGAATGGTACCCTTTAGACCTTTACAATGGAGACCCCATGATGCTTTGAGGGCTTAGTGATGCAAGATAGAGAGAATTGAGAAAGACGGTTGAAAATTTAGAAAGGAGACTGGGAAGAGAAACTGGAGAAACTAAGGAAAGTCTAAAGATAGAAAAAAAAAAAAAAAAAAAAAAAACTCTATAGTGGTAACTAGTTAATGCTAGCCACCGTAGTAAGACAATTGACATCATTGATTTTTAACTTTTTATCTTAACCGTTTAATATAAAGTAATTTTACAGTTAGTGCCATTATTAAAAAAAATTAATTAAAATCATTTTTTAGTACAAATAAAAATATTTTTAAGTTACAAAATTAAAAATATATTTTTTTTACTGAATCTTATTATTATCATCAATAATAGCCATAATTACAATTAATTTATAAAATTAACATGTTCTTCCCTAACTCCTTCTCAGGATGCAACGAACAAGATTGGTAGACTCATTCACAAAATGAAGAACCAAAATCATAATGCATGTATATTATTCTAAATGGATTTGAATCCAAAAAAAATTCCGAACTAAAAGATTAATCAAGGAAGAGATAAGAACCAAGCATACAATAAAACCGCGGTCGCGGTCGCGATTGCGGTCGCGGTCGCGGTGTCGCGGTATCGGAGTGTCGCGGTCTATAAATTATATGTCGCGGCCGTCGCGGCGTGATTTCTGATTTTTTTTTCACAATATGGATTAAATTTTATTTATTCATCATTTAATTACTTATACAACTATGCATAAAGGTTATATGTTATATTAGAAGTCTTTAAATGACTTATTATATGTTAAATTATTCTAACAACACTACTTTTGCTAATTAATAAATAATAAGTTATTATATGTTAAATTATATGTTATAAATTTATTATATGAAAATTTATAAATAACTTATTATAGAACTTTCATGTAGCATATGAAAATTAGCAACATATTAATATATTATTCAACTAATAAATAATAGCTAATTAATAAAAACTAGATAGCATAAGTTAAGTAGATTAGTTAGCTAATTAATAAAACATAGATAATATTATCACATATTAGTAGCATAATTTAACATAAATCATTTAAATATTTCATATCTACTAAATAAGGAATACTAAATACTAAATTACCCTATAAAATTATAGCGTACCTATAATTAGTAAGTGAACTATAAAAGTCATTATTTATAAAATTATATAGGTGATAATGAGTTTTTAATATAACACAAACACACTTAAATTATTATGTATATACAATATGTTAAATAAAGAAAATAATATCTATACACTAAATATAAGTATTTAAGTGTCTAACTCTTCTTGGTATTAAATAAATACTACTTCTCCTCTTACCCAATTTCAAATTATTATTAATTGATTTTTTAGATGCCTAATCTATAATATTAAATTTATTATTAATAAATTATCGTTATATTATATTTATATAAATTTACAATAAATTAACACTATAACAATTATTTATTATCTATCTATTAATTTTAATCATGTACTAATTTAATTAATGTTAAAATTACTTAACTAATTAGTATTCAATAATCATACAAAATTATTAATAATAAACTGTTATTAATTTATTATAGTATATAACTGCATATATTAACAATATATTTAAATTATAATAATTATAAGTATTAATTTATCTATATATTAATTTAATTAATTATTAATATCACATCATTACTAGGCTAAGTATTAATATTTTATTTAAAAAATTCATATATGTAGCATATGAAAATTAGTAACATATTAATATATTATTTAACTAATAAATAATAGTTAATTAATAAAAATTAGATAGCATAAGTTAAATGAATTAGTTAGTTAATTAATAAAAAAGAAATAATATTATAATATATTAGTAGCATAATTTAATATAAATTATTTAAATATTTTATATTTACTAAATAAAAAATGTTTATACTAAATTACTAAATCAGAAATGTTTGCTGCGAGCCTACGACGTATCTTATAAGCCAGTAACAGTTACTGTGCTGGAGTCTCAAAGTCAAACTCTCACTCAGTCCCAGCCTTCGACGGTTCCAGACTCCAGAGTGCTAGACTTCGAGACCTCGAGTGCTCGAGCAGCTCGACTCTTCCGGAGTGCTCGAGCAGCTCGATTCTTCCGGTCTTCCTGTTCCCAGACTTCCGCCGCTCGTCGTCTGCTGCTCGCTAGTCGCCGCTCGCCATCCGCAGCTCGTCGTCTGCCGCTCGCCAGTCGCCACTCGCCCTCCGCTGCTCGCCCCCGATTCTACGGTTCTGGGTTGCAGGTTTTTGTGAATTAGGGTTAGTTTTTTTCCATTCTTCCATCAATAATTGCTGGTTACTGTAGGGTCACCGATATTTCGGACAAGATCGGCGATATTTTCCGACATCCGATATTGCGCCGAAATATCGGCGACATCGCCGTGAATTTCTCCCTCCATTGCGTTTCGGGTGTTTCGCGTCGCGGCAGGCACTGTTTCCGCGAAATTGCGGCCGATACGCAATATCGGATCCGCGATTTCATTCCATGGAACCAAGTGCTCAATCTCTTCAAACCAATGAACAAACTGTTTAGAGAATTCTAGATTTAAAATCGATACTCCACTACCAAGCAATTTCCAATTAACTTCTTTAAAAATGGACCGAAAGCATCTTAGTTCTATCAAGTAATAAAATTGTCAAGACTAAATCAAGAAGGAAAAGAAGGGAATGATCAAATCAAATCCATATGTTCTGAAGGATAATAATTGACCCATTTAAATAGGATGTAATCGCAATTCAATCTTTTCAAGCACTGCACGAGTTCAAAACTAATTAAAGTGTCAAGCTATATCAATAGGCTTATAGACGAAATTCAATGAATTAAATCAACTTCATTTGGCAGGTTTTGATTCAACATAATTGATTGGACCTTCTATATACAGAAAGAATAGTCCTTGATTTCAGCACCAGCATTTTCAGCAATTGTCATTTTCGTCCCTAGCATGTTGAAGCCTAAGAAGCATTGAAGAAAGATGAAAAGCTTATTTCCGATTGAGGAAAGGGGAAAATTTTGTGGTTATACTGGATTGGATCTTCTATCCAAGAGAAGAAGGCGAAGATGACAATGATGACAAATAACAGAAGATGAATGAATTTATTTATTTTTAATTAAAAAAAATTTAGTAATTATTTTATATCATTTTTAGTAATAAATCTAATTTTTGAATATATTAAGCATCTACAACTAAGATATAAAGTTGAAAAGTAATGGCTAGCATTATTCAATTACAGTGGTCAGAGTTGGCTGCTGACCACTGCAGACTCTTCCCTAAAAATAATTATTATCACATGCCGAAAGATTATTATCATACGTCTTGGAATAACAATTCCCTAAAGACAATCTTAATAACACAACCTAAAGTACATCATACCATTATCTTGAGCTCACAAGTGCTTATAAACTAAAAGATGATTATCAATAACCCTTGATATCTAAAAAGGATTAGATTGGACCATCTTAGCAAAAGGGTGCGTAACATATGGATATGGGTTGTCTCATGTTTTAAGTCTGTTCAAGTTCAAAAGGTAGGTCAATTTTAATTTCAGATAATAATAATAATAATAATAATATGATATATTTCAGGATGTCAGGCATGAATGTGTGGATCAGGCCAATAAATCTTGTCAGTTTAACATGTAAGTTCTGAGAGGAGAAATGTCCACCTATTGGATAATTTGTAAGAGATTATAAGCATAAAATCCACAGATTAAAAGTTCTCGGTGCTCTTAATTGTTAAAATGCAATATTTACAATAATCAATAATACACTTCAGGATATAGGTGGAATTTTCAAGGTTATATTAATTAGGGTGATAGATGATATTTCTGAGAAGTAAGAAACCTTCCAACTTTTGATTTATGATATACATGTGTATAGATATGACATAGATAACTTCTTTGACTCACCTAGAACCATTCAGGTTTCTCTCATGACCATCTCCACTGAAAAGACTGGTATTTTCATCTACTACATTGTGCACCCAGATTTGATGCTGGCCAGCCATTGCGATATAAACTTTCTCATTAACAGGGTCAAAGCAGACATCCCATGGAGAATTGAGAAGCTGCACTACAATGCTTAAATAATTAAAAAGTAGTAACACTAAAGGGTTTGAGAACAGGAATAGCCACTGTGACAACACTAATGCTAATATAGTATCTTCAAACTTAAAGGGTGTGCAATCTAACGTATAAAAAGTAAGAGTGATTTCTGATTCTGTCTTGCCTGCGTAACTCCTCTCCCTCCACCTTTGTAATCAGAGCCTTTGGTACCATTTCCAGCCAAAGTTCGTACCTTCTCACTAACAAAATCAATCTCCCTATAAGACAAAGAATTACTTAATCAAAAACTGACATTTTATTTAAAGGGAGGAAAAAAATAATTTTTGACGGTCAGCTGGGTCAAAGTTCAAATATCCTTTTCAGTCAATCCACTGAAATTCACAATAATGTGGAATTCTTTTCATACCTCAATGCATGATTTTCTGTATCAGCAACATAAAGTATATTCTTCTTTGAATTATAAGCCAGACCCTGTGAGCAATAAGTTCATTCAGAATCAGCAAACTTGTAACCCAAA
This sequence comes from Tamarix chinensis, assembly GCA_030549775.1. Classification (NCBI taxonomy): domain Eukaryota; kingdom Viridiplantae; phylum Streptophyta; class Magnoliopsida; order Caryophyllales; family Tamaricaceae; genus Tamarix; species Tamarix chinensis. The sequence continues at coordinate 69,796,092 of CM060181.1, forward strand.
TAAAGACAAATAAACAATAGAGTATGTAGTTTCCACAGGCTCCCCCGCGGCGGGAAAAAGAGAAGAAAAAAAAAAAAAAAAAAAAAAGGGAGAAGGAACACACCCTACAATGACACTGCCTCAAGGTTGTTAATGTTTATTAAACAAATTTGATAGCCATTATTCACTAGTGTTGGCTTTAGTGTAATGTCCAAGTTATTATTTCCATTTAACATCATTGTTTCCATTTATCAACTCTCATTTCAAAAAATTGACATAAATCCTTATATTTTGGACAACATACCAAACAATAATATCATATCATAATAAGATGACACTTAATAAACTACTACTACTATTATTATTATTATTTTCATTGTTATTATTATTATCTCAAACCAAAATCTTACAGTCCTAGACCTCAACAAAACATATTAAAAGATTTATATCTACATGAACATAGAGCTTCTTCCCAAGATTACACTAAGATACCACATCATATAGGAGAAAAAGGAATGGTCCAACTTTAAACACACAAAAGTACCGTTAAAATAAATGTCACGTACAAAATTATTTTTAATATCAATAACAGTAGAGTTCTCACAGAAAATGCAAAAGCATAATAGTTAATAGGCCGAAAATAATCTGAGTATGGGCACATTCCAGAACATGATGAAGAATTGAAGAAGCAATTTCAGAACATTTATACATTTGCCACAATGATGGTGAAACATATAGATACATATTACATAAGCAAGTGATTCAGGCAGAAAACGATTAAGGATGTACAGCTAACCTGTGGCTTATTAAAGGTGGCATCATCGAAATTGCCATCACGCAAGCCCTCTTCTCCTGTACTTCCTACTTGAAGAATAAAATTTCCATCTAGATCAGTGACCACCTGCAATTCCAGATGTAGAAAACAAAGTTCATTGCCAAATAGGCATGTGTAACGAATCCAACATCATGTACGAAAATCTAGTAAAAGGAATGTTTCAACCACCAGCTTATATGGAAATCTGGTATGGAAATCTGGTTGCAAATGGTTCATCTGAACAACTTGAAGCCAATATAAGATATTTAGAGAATGCAGGATGGTATAATTTTACTGCATGGCAATTACTGCGGAGCAACACTTGCCTACTTGCAGTGATTAAGCCCAAGGAAAGTTAAAGTACAACATTATCATACTAAAATATTCATGACTTTTTGCCTTTTAAAAATGTACAAAGATTTAGATTTATTACTGGCAACAGAATTTCAACATTTTATCAGAAATGAGTCAGCTCATACTTTGTCAAAATCCATTCATATTTGGGCGGAAAGGGGAAAGACTATATTTTACATGTTGGCGGAGAAAAGACATGGATGGAGGTGGGCAGATAGGGAAGAGAACAGGAACGAAAGTAAAAGTGAAATATTCAGGCTCTCCAGTCTAAAACAACACCTCCAAAGATCTTCCTTTGTCTAAACTTTTGTTCTTTTATTATTTATTTCATGTCATTTAGGCTCTTCCTGATACATGCATGAGAGGTTAACTCCTATCGCAAGGCATGGTGTTTAATAAACACTGACTTTGATCCTTAAATGTTTTGGCATTCCCCTTCACCAAAACACACAAGAGAGTGGCAAATAATGCAAGCCTTCAGAGTTCTGCAAGCTATAATGTCTGTCAACTAAATCATGAACAGACCATCAAAATTGGATCCAAATATCTGATATCACTCCATTGCTTAAAGCATCCCATGCAATGCAGTGAAATCTAAAAGCATTCAAACCACAGATGAGCTAGAGAAGAAAGGTCCTATCATAATACACAGACCACATAAGAACTTTTCAATTACAATAATAAATAGCATTGGAAAAGGAAATTAGCTCATAATGGAAACCAAACTAAGCCAAGAAAGACTTGCGTCTACATGTCCACAAAGAATGTTTCCTGGAGGAAGATACATAGTGATGCATATGAGATACAACTGGGGACTAAAGGATTGTGGTGGAGTTAGGGGATTACCACCAAAAGAAAAAACAGAGAAAGAGATGAAAGGAATTTATTTGATCTATGAGCACCTCTCAAGATCAAATACTTACTATCACCATCCAACATTTAAACACTTGGAATAAAGAAGAATAAGATGTTTTTTTTTAGAAGATAAGCAAAACTCTGCATGTGAGTTTTGTGGAGGTTTCGCAGCATTTTCAGAGAGAGAAATGGATAATCAGATCTGCTACTCATTCAAATGTGAGCCTACACTTATAAGAGGATGTTAGGTCTCATTTAGTTACATTACAACTCATCAAAAATAAAAAGGATTGATTTGGTTAACCAATCAAACTAGTTTAATTCTAATCTAAGTCAACTAGGTCTGTTGGCTTTTTACAGACCTGAATGTCAGCCCATGTTTTCTACCCTCTGATATCGGAGTGTTTTACAAGTAAAAAGCTAAAGCTAAGCTAGAACTAAAAGCTAGGGGCTAAAACATCATTGAGAAGTAAAAAGCAAAAGTAACCTTCCTGCCTTCAGGTACAATTATGGCCATTTGCTTAACTTTTCTGCCATAATCAACAGTAGCTAATTTCCCTCCATTTTTGTACTCAAAAATTACAAGCTAGCCAGCCCCCCTACTATTGCTGGAGCCAGAAACTGAGCCATGCTGACTCAAAAGAGCCATTTTTAAGCCACCTGAAATCTGTCAAAAGGTGATGGCTTTGTAGAGAATATCGGGTAATATCCAACAGTGAATTCACTGGATATTATCCAGATATTAGGAGAATAAAATGTCCCAGATTTGATGCTGGATATTAGGAATTGTTGCTTGACATTTTCTAGGTTAAGTTATTTCCTGTTTAATAGGAAATTGTTAGGATACACGGCAGGAGACTCTCCTCCTAGCCTATATATGTACCCATGCAAAATAATAAAATTAATAATGAATAATTGAACTCTAATGTCTCCCAAACTAACATGGTATTAGAGCCTAGTTCGAACCCAAAACCCTACGCCGAAAAATATATGGTTTCTAAAGAAACCTCAGCCATCTCCTCAATGACAAGCAACAACAATGACAGTATTGCTGCTGCTCCATCCTTCCACATCACCGTTCATAGACTGAATGGAAAAAACTATCTAGAACAGGCACAATCTATAAATTTACCCATTGATGGACGTGGGACGCTTGGATATCTCACTAGTGAGGAGACCAAACCAGAGGAGAATGATCCCAAATTTTTCGGCGCCTCACAAGTCTTAAATTTAGGATTATTCTCCTTTGGTTTGGCCGCCTCACAAGTAAGATATCCAAACTTCCCATGTCCATCAATGGCTAATTTTATAGATTGTGTCCATTCTAGATAGTTTCTTCAATTCAATCTATGAATGGTAATTTAGAAGGATGAATGGGCAACAGTACTGTCACTGTTGTTGATTAGCATTGAGGAGATTGCTAAGATTTCTTTGGAAGCCATATTTTTTTGTCCTAGGGTTTTAAGCTTGAACCAGGCTCTGATACCATGTTAGTTTAGAAGAAATTAGAGTTTAATCACTCATACTTTTTATTATTCTTCGCATGTACATAAATAGGCAAGGAGGAGAGTTTCTAGTTGTGTATCCAAATCAGTTTCCTATTAAATAGGAATAACATATCACAGAAAAATTCAATCAACAGCTTCTAATATCCAACATAAAATCTGAACTTTTTATTTTCCTAATCTCTGGATAATATCTCACAAACTCAATGATGGATATTACCTGATATTCTCTACAATTTGGTAATAATCAGCGTGGGCTAGAAAAATTTTCTCTGTGTTTGGTTTTAGATAAGATAAAGGATAAGGAAAGTTAAAACCCAATTTCAACAACCTTGAGCTTTGATACCAATTTGATGCATATGAGAAACTATTGAGTCAAACTAAAAGATTGTGGTGGAGTAAGGGGATTACCACCAAAAGAAAAAACAAAGAAAGAGATGAAGAAAGGGGAACTTATTTGATCTATGAACACCTCTCAAGATTAATTACTTACTATCAGCATCTAAAGTTTAGACACTTGGAATAAAGAAGGGTAAGATTTTTTTTAAAAGATAAACAAAACTCTAGCACCTGAGTTTTGTGGAGGTTTCTCAGCTTTTCTAAAGAGAGAAATGGATAATCAGATCTGCCTCTCATTCAAATGTGATCCTAACAATTATAAGAGGATGTTAAGTCTCATTTAGTTACATTACAACTCATCATAATAAAAAGGACTGATTTGGTTAAACAATCAAACTAGTTTAGTTGTCAAAGAGACTGATCTTTACTAGTTTCATTCTAATCAAAGCCAACTAGGTCCGTTGGTTTTTTTATTTATTTAAGAGCTAAATGTCAACCCATGTTTTCTTCCCCTCTGATTTTAGGGTGTGTTACAAGTAAAAAGCTAAAGTTAAGCAAGGACTAAAAGCTAGGGGCTACAACATCATTAAAAAGTAAAAAAGCAAAAGTAACTTTTCTGTCTGCAGAACTTTAGGTACAATTATGGCCATTTGCTTAGCTTTTCTTCCATAATCAACTACTGTTGATTAACCACCTTGTTTGTTCTTTCAATCCTCTATTTTTGTGCCCAAAAATCACAAGCAGCTAGCCAACCCCCCTACTGTTGCTAAAGCCAAAAAGTAAGTCATGCTGACCCAAAAGAGCCAATTTTAAGCCACCTGAAATCTGTCAAAAGGCCAAAAAGTAAGTCTATCAAAAGGCTTAAATATGGCTTTTACATGGCTAAGTGACTCTGATGCAAGAGCATCCATTATCCATAATATTAATTTAGTTGTTAATTTCTAAGTTAGGAGGACATAAAAACCTCCTCACTTGGACGAATTAGTTTAACTAAACCCCAAGCTATGAAAGCCATGCAAAACTCCAATCCAACCACCACCTTTTTGCACCTTAGTGGCTCATTTTTTTTAGCAGCCACAACTGCACTTTCATGGGCAGATCTAGGCACTAGCAGCAGCAACAGCTACAAGCATCAGAGGGGCATACCTTTTTTGGAAGAAAAGAAACCTATACTCAGGCTATGATGGAACTTTAGGCTTGCAGCAAAAAAGTTATTTTTCTCCTCTATGCTTTTAATAGTGTTTTTAGTCTTTAGCCTAAAAGCTAATTTTACTTTTTATTTTTAATGATATTTTTAGCTTACCTTACCTTATTAACTTGTAAGGAGCCTCCCAAGTCCAATGTAAGACATTGGAAAGGTCCCAAAAAATTCTAATTTCTCTATTTCAGCTAACACAAAGTCAACTTTAGTTTTGGTTAGGATTAAACTAGTTAAAATTAGTCTATTTGACAACTATCTAGTTTGATTAGTTAACCAAACCAATCCACTTTCTTTTTTTTTCTTTTTTTTTCTTTTGAGTTGTATTACAACTAAGTGAGACCTAACATTCTCCTATAAGTGTCGGGCTCACACTTGAATGAAGGGAACTCAGAATTTGGCTATCTTATTTTTCTCAGTAGAAATCAATCACCTTCAACTCCAGTGCATGAGTTTAAAGTTTGAATCCTAAAATCTTACGAGATTTATCCTAAGTGTTGAAACCTTAGGTGGTTCTTGTTAGTATATGATCCAAGGAGGTACCAAGGATCATATTCAACCCATTTTCCTCACCCTCTTCTATGTTTTCTTATTCAGTTATCCCCTATTGATAACCACCCTCTTATCTTGACCTAATTTGTATTAGCATATGCATCAGACTCATAATTTAATTCATTAATTTTTTCCAAATAAGAAAGGTTTTCATGTCTTTTTTTTAAAAAAAAATTAATAAGTAAATTATGCCCATTTATGTTGGATGCTCCTGCATCACATATCCACCCCTTCTCCATGATTGTAACTAGATATAATACCAAACTAGCACAAACACCACAAAACCATGACCCCAAACTTAAATATAAAAATAAAATACCATAAAATGTAAATAAATATAGAAAACAATACAAAACAAAACGCACAAATATGATGCAAGGCACATGATGACTAATGCTCCATGGTCCAGAATGCCGAATGCTGGAGCCCCCCCCCCCCCCCGTCATTTTCTGCATGTTTCCAATTCCTTTATAGGTAATTCTGTGACATGACTTCAAAGCTTTATGAGAAGATGATCAAACTAAATATTATTTCCCTCAGAGCTTCCTCAACTTGTGGAGCAAGAGAAGCTTACAATACGGTTATGATTGCTGTCTGAGATGAACAGCCTATTGTTTAAGATATCAACCGCTAGCTTTCCTGGAAATTTCAATGGTGATGTCATCAACCTTGGATCCTTGTCTTTCTCCAAACGTAGTGGTAACACTGAATTGTCTAACATCATCTTTTCACCATAAAAGAGAAGAGCTGCCTCAATGAAATCATCCAAATCCTGAAAGAGGGGAACGAGGAACAAATAAGACAATTTTCTTGCCAATTTTCCTTCATTATCTATGAAATAACATCAAAATGATTATAAATACACCATTAAATTATACATATGCCCGCTACTTCTAAACTCCAAAGCAAGAACTTCATTATTTGGGCAAATCATCCCCAGTAAGCACCACTTAAAGAATGAACCACACCAAATAATTGCTCTTTGTTCACTATATCTTCAAATGTACACCGGAAGAAGGGGAAAACAGATAGGAAATTACCAACTGCCAGTAGACTAAATCAATCTTTTTGAGATATCCACTCCACTTCAAACCACCCACACCACTTGCTCATAAAATCTATATGATCATACAAAACTAGTTCATTTTGTAGCATATTATTTTTATATCATTTAATATTTCTGGACAGGGAGACAACTGTACCTTCTTGTGACCTTCACCTGACAATTGTGCAAGAAGCCTGCCATTAGGTCCAACAAGAGCAAATGTTGGCCATGAATTAACACCTAGCTCTCGCCATAAATACATGTCTCCGTCATTTACAACCTACATTTTAGAGTCAAGGTAAGAACCACTTGCATTTACATGATTTCCAACAATTGTTACAAAAAGAAAAAATGAAAGATAAATTCACAGTAAGTTATAATATTAAACTACCACATGCATGGAAGAATTACTCAAGATAGAACAGAATACTTGCAGCATTTCTAATATACAAAAGGAATCATATAAATTGGCAGTCAGCAGGATCTGTGTGAAAAAATGTCCAGCCCAATACATAGTCATCATGCAACTGTAAATGTAAACTGTGCACTACAGTCATTAGTCTACAATCACAGTACAAGGAAATGATGTTGATGAATGACAGCAGGCAGGAGACAAAGAAGCACTACAAGAACAGCTAAAGATTTGCGGCAAGAAATAAAAATGAGGGAAAAAGACTTATCTTAGTGATAGAGAGGGATGGTATTTATATAGGAGGGGAAAAAGAAAAGAAAAAAATAATTACAATGGAATCCACAGTCTAGGGATTATACAGCAATCTCTAATAATGACATAATCAATTAAGTGGAACCTACAACTTAGGAACAATACAGTAGTCCCTAATTATAGTAGATAAAAACAGACTTTTAATCCCAATGGTTCACCCAAGGAGGACAGTAATCCAGGAGTAATTACAATTAAATGTGCAAAATAATAATCCCAATTATAAGATAAATTTCAACACTCCCCCTCAAGCTGAATAGTAAAGATCAACCATTCCAAGCTTGGAAGATAACTGTAGGAACCTTGAGTTGTTCCCTAAGTAAAAAGTGAAGCCTTAGGTCTTCAGATTTGACAAAGGCCAATTTGACAACTCCATCTTCATTCTTCTACTTAATGAAATGTCGGTCAATTTCAACATGTTTAGTCATGTCATGTTGGGCAGGATTATGAGCAATGTTGATGGCTAAATTATTATCACACTTAACCAAGATAGGACCCTTCCATTTTACTCAAAGATTAGTTAAAATCCTCATCCATAGAAGTTCCCATACCCGGGAGCAAGGTATTACGTGTTCAAAGGTTTCAGTCCTATCGCCTCTGGTGAGGCAAGCATCTGGCACACTATCCTACTGAGCGCCATATCGAATATGCGCAGCGTCCCAAAATAATAGCACATAGAAATATATAGAAGGGACACCGAGTCGTACCTGCAACATAATATTGACATTAACAACCATCAACCATCAAGAGAACACTCATATTCACATGGCCCATTTGCAAGTTGCTTGGGACAAGTCACGGACCGCAATAAATTCCCCCACCTATAAATCACAAACACTCTCATTTGCACCAGAGGGGTCCCAACATCACTTTTCTACATCTTAGTCGGTGTCCCCTTAACAGTTCTTCAATGCTAGCCCAATGTTAAACGCAAAAAAAAAAAAAAAAAAAAAAAACAAACACAAACACCATATGTTGCCCCACAAGGCTCGAATCCCAACCAACATCTCATATCCAACACAACTAGTTGCAACATATCTGACCCCCTCACAGTGATTTATCTATGCACACCCGAGATCATCTCATCACGCGGCCCCCATCAACTCATTTCAATGGCCTAGATACCACACCTAACCACGTCCACTAACACTCCTTGTCAACGGACCCATGCGGCACACATGACCTCTCGGCTTAACTTTTTCGAAGCTGGTCGTCCCTAGTGTGCCTCAAACCAACAGATTACCCATACTCCCACAAGGTACACCCAACAACACAGCAAAATATTTGCTACTTCTCAAAGGTTTCAGCCCTAGTGGCTCTGGTGATGCAAGCATCCAATGCACAATTCTGCTAAGAACTATGCCGAATATGCATAGTATCCCGAAATAATAGTACGTAACGATGTATGGAAGGGACACCAAGTTATACTTGCAACATAATATCAACATTAGCAACCATTAGGTAATAAGGGAGCACCCATATTTGCATGACTCATTCGCAAAATGATTGAGACAAGTCACAAATCGTGACAAAGGGCTATGAATTCTACTTTAGCTGAAGATCTAACAATCACATTTTGTTCCTTGCTTCTCTAAATCACAAGATTATCACCAAAAAGTATATGGTACCCAAATGCAGATCTCCTATCTATAATAGAACCAGCATAGTCTGCATCTATATATACTTCCAATGTCAAATGATTTCCTCTCATGAAGAGAATTCCTTTCCCAAAACTTCCTTTCAAGTAATGGAGCATAGCATAGGCAACATTGAGATGAGTTTGGGTTGGACAACGCATAGACTGACAATAGATACAAAGTAGGCTATGTCAGTTCAAATATGGGAAATCCCCAAGTCTTTGTATTCACCTTCCCGCTTTTCGACACTTCGAATCTTACAATCGATTTTCTTACACTCTTCTGATCCTATCTCTAGCTCTCTCTTGTTTTAATTGCAAAGTAAGGAAGAGTTAGATTTCAGAAAAAGATAGTGGTTTAGTTGAGCACTATCCTATTTTGCCTTAAGTTGGTATGTTCCTTTTTTCCTTCTATTTTAAGTTTGAAAATTTATAAGATTTTATACAAATGTCTGAGTCTAAGATTTATTGTTTTAAGGTTTTAAAAGCTTATAATTTCACGGTTGGGATTTCTGGATTAAGGGGAATTTTTGTCTGCATCAAATGATTCTTGCTTCTAAAATGATTTATGAGTATTCCTGCATGATATGAGTTTCCTTAAATTGATCTTATATGTTGGCATAAATGTTGATAGCCTGTAGAATTGATTTGGATGAGCAGGTGTGTATTTTAAGTAAAAAATATGAAATTTGATAGAAATAGGATACGGTGACTAAACGTTGAGATATGGGAGTAAATTTGGTTAAAACTACGTTATACTGTGTTAATGCATGCCCCAATGTGGTTAATGATGATTCAGAAGTATGAATATGCATGAACTTATTGTTTGATGCTATTTTAGGGCAAATCGATTGACTGGTTCAATCAAACCGATCGATTGGTTCGTAGAACAACTGACTGGTTGACCTAACCCATCGACTAGTAAGCCCACAAAAACCTTGATCTTGCTCTCTACTTAAACCCATCAATTGGTTTAGCATAACTGATCAAATAGTCTATGAACATCCAACTGATTTGCCCTAACCGATCAACTAGTTCGAGAAAAAGCATGGTCAAATTGATTCAAAACCGATCGACTGGTTAGTGCAATCGATCGACTAGTTCGATTGGTTTATGTGGTTTGTACTCTTTGGTTTGTTTATTTGAGGCTATGTTTGGGACTATCCTAAGATTATTAATGAGATAAAATACAAAATTTGTCACAAATTAATGGCCTAATGAAAGGATTAAATAAATCATAATTTATGACCTACTCTATGAGTATTGTAAAGGCTAAATGGGTATTCTACTTATAATAAGTGATGGTATTGAGAAAAGAGTAATGATACATAGCTTGGGCTTGAATAAAATAATGTGGATATGAATAATATTAGACAAAGATTGATATGGAATAAACATGGAAAATGCTTTGCTTGCTTTTCTATAAGCCTTGTATGATCACTTATCCTCACTAATAATATATTCATCATGTAAAGCAAAAGACAATCGAGTTGAGTATGGGTCTGGGTTACCTGATCCTCGATTAGCTATCGGGGGTTAGTCTACCTTCGGGTATTTTTGGTGCCTTCGGGCTTTGCCTTCGAGTGGGATCATAAGTAGTCCCAATGCCTTATCTATTCTAGATACTGATGATGTACTAGAAGATATCAATACTAAAGGGTTTGGTTACGAAGGTGGTTGGTTTTGGCTTGGACTTATGTACATATTAGTTGGCTTTGGTCTGGACTTATGTCCGCTTTAGTGATTGGCTTCGGCCTGAACTTTATGTCCTTTATTTGGATAGGCTACCATGGTATGTGAGACCATAGGGTGATATACAGTCCATCACTCGGTAATAATAAAGTATGGATGATAAAGACCTCGATAATGAATAAGCGAATATGAATAGTTAGATAAGGATGGAAATGGTTGGATGAGAAAAAGGATAAAAGTTGGCCGGTACACTTGGTAAATGGCTTAAGTGACTAATTAGTTATTAAATGAAATACTAGCTAGTTGATTGACCTGTGTCACATATGAAAAAGGAAACGGTACAATCTAAAGGAGTGAGTAATTGAAAATAAACCCTAGTGGTTGCTTAGATTTAATCTACTATTACACGTGTGTATGAGTACTTACATGATTTTAATGTAAAACTACGCATGATATATTCTGCATTGTTTAAGTTATGCATGATAGCATGTCTAGATATACTCTTATCTTTATGTATATGGCATTAGCATGACGCATGTTATATATTATATCCATATACAATAGAATTTGCATACTTGTGTTCCATTGAGAGAGCAACTTATCTAACTCGGTACATATCATACTAATATGCCCGTTTGCTAGGTCCTCTGTTCATTCAGGTTTTTAGGGATGGTCAGCAATAGGCTTACCTCAGTTTGGGTTTAGGGCTTGAGAATATGGACATCCAGAGATCTTGTGGGATCCGTGACGGACCATAGCTTTGATTCTGTTGTCATAACCTAACTTTATTTTAATATAGCCCCATACTTTTATCTACTTGTATTTTGTAATGATTTAGTCAGGAACCGTTAAGGTCCTTCAATGTAAACAATCTTTCAAATTGTTTATGTAATCTTTTATCCACACACTCTCTGTTTTTGAATGTATTAATTGGTTTTAGCCTTATATCTGATATGGAGTAGGCAGCGGACGTTTATCTTATGTTAGGTATGGCGATAACACCCCGTTTTTCCTAGGTGTGTTTTTAGCTTCCACATTATTTTAAATGAATTTTTTTTGTAGTGAAAAATGGGGGTGTTTTAAGGTGTCTTGGTTTAACTACAACAAGATAAATCCTAGCACTTCCAAGGAGGTTCCCACACATTCTAAACCTCCTTCACCCCTCAAAACTGATGTTAAAGGAATGGAAACAGCTGGCGTATTTAAACCTAACAAAACCAGGCAACTTAGGTGTTTTAAATACCAAGAACCCGACCATTATCAAAGTGTGTCCTAGCAAAAGGGTGATGACACTTAACGAGAGTTGGGAAGTTGTTCTAGAACCACAAGTGGAAGAGCCTACCACAGCTAGTGACGAAAAAGAAGCAAAGATAGGCCCAATTGATGTTGGAGACACAGTAATGATCCGGAGGGTGTTGCACAATATGGAGGCCATGGATGATGGGTCACAAAGAGAGAATATCTTTCAAACCAAGAGTATTTTACTTGGTAAGATTTGCCCACTCATTGTCAATGGAGAAAGTTGTGCCAATGTAACCTCTTACACCTTGGTGGGAAAAAATAGATCTTCACTCCACAAAGCATGCAAGACACTACAAATTTTGGTGGCTCAACAATGGAAGTATGGTAAAGGTAACTAATCAAGTGTTTGTTCCATTTTCAACTGGTAAGACTTACCATGACCAAGTACTATGTGATGTTGTGTCTATGGATACTAGCGATTTATTGCTAGGTAGGCCATGGAAATTTGATAGGAGTGTAAGTTATGATGGAAGGAAGAAGACCTATTGTTTGAAATTTTCTAACAAGAAGTCTTTGTTTGTTGATAATAATAATAATAATAAATAAAAACCATATTATCAAGGCTGTTATGAAAGGAAAATCTATGCATTTAGTATTATTATTAGAAGAAGACAAGAGAAGTGTTCGTAGTGACCCTCAATTTTAGGGCTTGTTGAGTGAATTTTGCGAAAATTTTCCTATAAAATTACCCCCTATGGTTTACCTCCCATTAGACGAATTGAATAATATATCAACCTCTTACCCAACGCTACCCTACCTAACAAATGAGCCTACAGATGAAACCTTAAGAAGGTTTTGGAGATGCAAAAATAGATTGAAGAACTACTACAGAAGGGACTAATCAGGAAGTCCTTGAGCCTTTGTGCAGTACCAACCTTTCTTATGCCCAAAGGATGGTTCCATGAGGATGTGGGTTGATAGTAAAGCTATCAACAATATCACCATCAAGTATAGGTATCCCATCCCTAAGCTTGATGATTTATTGGATTACTTACATGGTGCTATAGGTTTTCAAAAATAGATTTGAGGAGCGGCTAGTATCAAATCAGAATGAGGGAAGGAGACGAATGGAAGACCGCATTCAAAACAAAGGGTGGTACATACGTATGGATGGTTATGCCCTTTGGGTTGTCAAACGCACTAAGCACATCATACACCCTTTCATTTCTAAGTTTGTAGTACTGTACTTTGATGATATACTTGTGTATTCCTCTAGCGATGAAGATCACGTAAAAGCACTTAAGGCTTGTATTCCTAGCTCTTAGGGAGAACAAGTTGTATCACTTGTATAGTAAGCTAGAGAAGTGTGAATTCCTAGTTTCCAAGGTCACTTTCCCAGGCTTTGTTGTAAGTGAGAATGGTATAGCCAAAGGTGGAGGAAATAAAGACGTGGCCTACACCCACATCCATTTCAGTTGTAAGGTCTTTTCATGGGTTAGCCTCCTTTTATAGGAGACTCATTAACTCTTTTGGCCCTTATAGCAGATTGCTTGAAGAAGAGAGAATTTATGTGGACAAAGGGAGCTCAAGGAGCTTTTGAGATCATTAAAGAGAAATTAAGTGAAGCACCTATCTTAACCTAACTTTGAGAAAGTACTTGAAGTAGAATGTGATGCTAGTGGAGTGAGCATTGGAGCAACTCTACTATAAGAGGGAAGGTCAATGGCCTTCTTTAGTGAGAAACTCAATGGTTCAAGATCCAACTATAGCACTTACGACAAGGAGCATGCCATTGTTAGAGCTTTAGATCATTAGTCTCATTATCTTCGATCATCTCAATTTGCAATGCATAGAGATCATGAGTCCTTAAAGTATAACAATGGGCAATATAAACTAAGTCATAAGCATGCTAGGTGGGTAGAGTTCTTACAATCATTTTCTTTTGTAGCTAAACATAAGAGTGGCAAGACTAATGTTGTAGCAAATGCCCTCTCTTGGAGACACTGTATGCTTTCATTGTTACAAGTAAGAGTCCAACTCTTTAGTTGCATTAAAGAACTCTACAAGGAAGATGAAGATTTTAGATGCTACTTCGAAAACTAAGGCAAGATCAAGGGCTCCTTCACAATTCAAGATGTGTTCCTTTGCAAGAATAGCAAGCTATGCATCCCCAAGTGCTTCATTCGAGAAGGACTTCTGAGAGAAGTACATGAAGGAAGATTGGACAGGAATCTTGGGATCAATAAGAGGGTAGATGTACTTCAAGAACATTTTTTTTAGCCTAAGATGTTACGGGATATACATGGTATAGTGGCCAGATGTAGCACTAAAAAATTCTTAAATCTATTTCTAGCAAGGGCTTTACACCCCTTTACCCGTTCCACACCTACATTGGGACCATGTTAGCATGGATTTCATTGTAGCATTGCCTAAAATATAAAGGCAAAAGGATGTTATAATAGTGGTTGTGGATTGGTTCACTAAGATGCCTCATTTCATCACTTGTTATAAAACAGATAATGCCTCTTACATAGTCAATATCTTCTTCAAAGAAATAGTAAGGTTACATGGTATTCCCAAATTCATTGTTTTGGATAAGGATGTGAAGTTCCTTAGCCATTTTTGAAAGACTTTGTGGAGGCAAGTCGGAATAAAACTTCTTTATAGTGCTACTTATCACCCAAAAACTAATGGTCAAACAAAAGTAACAAACCGGGAACCTCACTATGTTCCTTAGAAGTTTGGTTCACATATCCTTGAAGGATTGGGACACCAAACTTAGCTATGATGAGTTTGCCTACAACTGATTATACACTTACGCCACAAGTCACTCACCATTTGAGGTAGTTTATGCAATAAACCACATAACTCCCATTGATCTCTTACCTTTTTCCCATCGAAGCACATGTAAATTTTGAGGCAAAAGAAAGAGCCAAGGCAATGAAAAGGCTTCATGAATATTTGAGATCAAGAATAGAAAGGATAAATGAGATGATCAAAGCTAGAGCAAACAAGCATAAGAAGCAGTGCTTGTGTGAAATTTGGGATTTGGTATGGATTTACCTTAGAAAAGAAAGATGACCAACGCTAGAGCAAACAAGCATCAGAAGCAGTGCTGGTATGACATTTGGGATTTCGTATGGATTGACCTCAGAAAAGAAAGGTTTTCTACACGAAGAAAGGACAAACTTATGTCAAGAAGTGATGGCCCATTCAAGATACTTGAAAGGATTGGTGCTAACACGTATAGGCTTGAACTACAGCCAAATATGGAAAATATATCAAACACATTTAATGTGGGAGATCTACTTTTCTATTTACATGATGAGCCTTTTGAAGATATGGAAGAATCCTCTCAAGAAGGACAGGATGATGCAGAAGTATCCCAAGCACTTAAACACTAATTTAATCATTAATTTCTCTAAATTAGAAAACCCCCAAAAAAATCTAATTTGGACTAGTTTAGTGAACTAATTTAGTACAGCCATGAAAGCCATGCAAAATCTAGTATCAAACCACCACCTATAGACAGATTAGGTGGCTTGTAATCAGCTAAAATTTGGCTTCCCTGGTCTGTTATTTTTCAGACATACATGCAACAAGCAGCTGACAGGGCCCGCAGGGCAGATAAGCAAGTGGGTCATCTTTTTTTGGGTTACCGAACACAAAAAGAGAGGAGACTGCAATAACAGTGCAGCGGTCAGATCTGTGTTTAATAGACCTTTTATGACCTTTTTCAGCTTTATTGCTTTCTCCAGAATCAGCCCTGTTAAAGCTACTAAAGTAGCATTTTACTTTTGCAAATAGTCATGATTACCTACTAGATAGCTTATTAACTTGTAGGATTAATTAAGTCAATTTGTAAAGCATGGGAGGGGCAGAATTACTCAAGTTTGACAGTGCCCCATCAACACTCTTGGTTAGACTTAAATTAGGAAAGTTAATCCTCTTAAACAACCCTTAGTTTGACACTAACCAATCAATTTTATTTCTTTTTGTTGGAATGTAACTGAAGGGTCTAACACTTTCTATAAGTGTTAGAAATTGCCTGAATAGAAAGGCAACTTGGCTTCCATATTTTCTCTCATTTTCTGAGATTGATACCTTAAAAGTCAAGTGAAGCCTTTGATTGATTTTTCCTCAAAAACCTTATTTTCTTTATATCAAGAGTTGTATGCCTTGATTAGTGATTGTAAGTATATGATCATATGAGGTGCCTATTGATCATATTACCCCCTATTTACCGTGTTTTGAAAGCAAGCATGAACATGGCTGTGGACTGATTGTGCAGCTGCATCTCCTTGTTCTGCCTCACCTTGAGGACAAGGTGATTCTTCAAGTGGCCAGTAATGTTAGGAGAAGCAAATTTGAATTAGTAGCTAACGGGAAAAATTCGGTTAGGGATTTGGGAAGGGTCTTTTGGTCGTTTATGGTCTGTTGGTGGAATACTTTAGACTTTCATTGTGAGCCTATATATAGAAGTGTAGCTAACAGAGGGGATGGGAAGGAAGTGGGAAAATCAATAGGGAGGTTTCAGGTCCTCAAAACCTGGTTGATCCATTTTGTTGCTGATTCTCAATCAACTACACCCTTCTAATCATCTTTTCTGCTATTAATTTTCTGAGAATCTGACTAGCACAGCTTGGTACCTAACACTGAATAAGTAGTGTTTTGATTTCAACCCACTGTTTATTCATACTTGAGAAAATCACACAGCCATGTGTTAAATCAACCAGAAAAATAAAATTTAAATAGCACAACAATTTCAATTAATATTTCAAAACCATCGGGACTCCAACAACTAATTAATATTGAGCAAACTATTCTCTTAAGATCAAAACCACAATAAGAAATGATAATAATACCCAAAGCTGCGTGATTGCAGTTCAACTAATGCAGAATGCACAGCCTTGAATATCAATCAGGAGCAACAAAACCTTCTTGTCTAATTATTTTCATTTTCTCATTCTGTTTCTGCAAGGCGCTGTGGTTATAGGAGCCCTATTTGTTGATTTGTGAATAATTTTCCAGAAAAATTATGCTGATGATACAGTTTGTGTGCTTTTTTGGCCAGGGAACATATTTGTACATATGTTGTCCATGGCCGAGGAAGGACTGAGATATTAGGAAATAAGAAGAGAGAAACGGGTAAAAAACAAAAAACTACAAACTGGCCCTTTTCATTTGCATACGAATGGTTTTATACATAGTTCTGGTTCACTCCACTCTCCCTCTATCAAATTATTCCTCCTTCAAATTTCAACAGTAGAAGCTTCAATGCTCAGACATCTTCAATTGAAATTTTATAGTTTCCAACTAAAATGGTCTACGCCTAAAAAAATAGTCCCCCCTTTCCCCAAAAATAGCCCCAAAATAAATAAATACATAAAAGAAAAGATTAAATTCATCATTGGTTGCTTAAAGATAAGCCAACTTGAAGAAAACGAGAACCTGGGAGATTAATATGGTTGTCAATCTCACATTATGCTCGAGGAAAAGCAAAGTTTTGACTTACCGGATGAGTTATGCCATATCTTAGTACTGCACTGCGAATTGCGTCCAAGTCTTTCTCATTGTCAAATTTGGCAGAGTGTACTCCCAAGACAACAAACTGCAGCAAATTAAGACTTAAGTACTAATACATAGGAACTGTAAAAACAAGCACATAATGTTTCCCAGCAAATCAGTATCCTTTTAATAAATGTCTCACTCAATTTTGCCTTTTTTTTTTCATCTCCTCTTTTCATGGCAAGTCTTCGATTGAATGTTATAAGCCTACAAAGCATTCATTAATCCCCGACTTTATAATGGTATATAGGGTTGCATATGTGAGAGTGGGTTTACCGGCATGTCTTTGTACTTTTTCTCTAAGAAATCCAGATCGGGCAGCACATGCATACAGTTTATGCAGCAGTAAGTCCAGAAATCTATTAGTATGACCTTTCCTTTCAGATCCTGCAGAAATGCAGAACTTCATCAGAGATAATAAAACATGAATAAGACTCACAAGTAGTCCACTGCTTTTAATACACTATTGCCACAGCACCACCCATATTATATATATGAGTGGGTTTCAAGTTTCAACAATAAATAGGATATTCTTATCAGTTAAATATACTATACTTATGATAAAAATGACATCTTTAAAGGCACATGAAGACTTGAAATATACAATTCCTCCTTCACTCAATAATAATTGCATAAATAATAGTCACTAAGATGAAAGCGAAAATGACAAATTCAATAATTGAAGAGAACTTTTGGTTGTTACACTTCGGATAAACAATTTACCAAATCATAAATTATTCACGAGTAAAATAAAGAGAATATGCCAAAAGGCAAGTTTGGAAAAAACATAAGATATTACTTCTGGTTTTAAAGTATCACTTTAGGAATTTGATTTTGGTTATAAATAAGTGTTGTATTACATTTACAAGGAAAATTTTGAATTATTTTTTCAACTTTATCCTTTAGTATTAATTACTCTATAATCTTTTATGTATCTATCTCTTTCTCTTTCCAATAATAATTATCTAGGGATAATTTAGTCATTTGGATCAATAGCTAAAACAACACTTACATAAAACCAGAGGTAGTATATTCTAGTGAAGGAAAGTAGGATGTGAAAATAATTAGTATGATAAAATATGTAACATGTCAATCAAGTTTTCTGGTAAACTAACCAGCAATGAAGCTCATGAATGCATAAGAGCCACCATGTATTAAAAATCTAATGACACATATTTCAATTGCAGCCAATAGGACTGCCTTCCTCACCATAAAAAAGAAATTGAACATTGACGCGTGTAACCTGCTGGAAGGAACAACTGAAAATTGCAGAACCAGAGAAAATAAAATTGGAATTCAGAATGATGAAGGGTAAATAAGACCAGGAATTCGTAGACCTGATGTCCCAGTTTCTCCTTGAGCCTTCTCATTCTCTTTTTTCTTATTCTTGCCCTTTAGATACCCTCTTTCCTTTCAATAAGTTCTCCTCATAACGAAAGTCTTTAACAGATTGAATAAGGACCGATAATCATCTTTTCCTCACCAACAATAATTGACACCTCACTCAACAGATTATGAAACCTCAATCCTTGCTAAGCAATTTCCCCCTGGGACATCTCATATAGGTGTATTTAGCTAATGGCCAATCAACACCAACCTCTTAAACTTTCACCTTGTCCTCAAGGTGGAAGCAGGAAACCTTTTATTCAGCACCTCAAATTCCTCCTAAGACAAACATCCAATAGAAAAATCAGATCCCTATTAATCAGATTAGATCTAATGCCTTCAAAATCTCCGCTTTAGCTTCATTAAAAGTTGGTCCTGTTTGCTAGTCTCCTACACACTTTGCCCAGGAAGAAGTCTTCCAAGAGATACTATAGTATACAGTATACACAATATCGGTGTACTCTGAGTCTCTGTCCAATTTAGGAATAGAGCTCTTAAATAGGCATGTTTCCTTGAATGAGGAGGCCTAGCTAAAGTTCCAACTGAAAATGTCGAGCTTTGTTGTTCTAGCAACAAACTTTCTTCAAGAAACCCCACAATCCTTTGGAGGTTTTGTAAGGTATCAGGTTGAAAACATCCATGAATCTAAGACATAATCTGAGCATCCTTCACCTCCCATTTTGGATGTTTTTCAGACTCCCTTGCTCTGTCAAGTGCAGGAGTTGCTCCAATACATGAAAATTATTCCAATCTCCAAACAAACTGTTGGAATCGAAATTCCCAAGAAGAATAGTTCTTTCTACGAAATCGAACACAAACGAATTTAGATGCTTCTAGAGACAATATAAAACTTCGTAGAAATGGCCAGGGATAATGAAGAACTAAGGAAGGAGGAGCTCAAGGCAAAGCCACCAGTAGCAAACCAGAAAAAATTGGGACAACCAAGTTTTATCTATTTATTTATTTATTTTTTTGCTCCAATACCGTGAAAAATTAAAATTTTAAAAAACCAAAAAAATTATATTTGCTTAGGAAATTACCTGTTTTTTTTTTAGCCCCTTTTTTGACTGGTTCACAAGTTCTTGACCAGCTTTAACCAGTTCTGGAATTCTAAGGGTATAGGTGACTGGACCAGTGGTCTGGCCTGTTCACTGGTAGTACCATCCAGTCCGGCCCATTTTAAATACTACAGTATAAACTTATATATGGATTTAGATGTGCAATTCATAAACTGTTGGTCAAAGCAGTTGATTATTCACATCACCAATGATAAAAACAGATTTGTTACATAAAAGCAATTTACCTTGCGCAACTTGAGGGGAGATGTATTCAACCAGTCAAGCCTTGATGGTATTTCTGGCAAAGTAGGAGCATTTCCCCTGGAAATATCAGAGTTCTTTCAGGCAAATCTTGCATTACAATAGTGACCAATCTTTCAGAACAATAACCGTGATAAAACAAGATGCATTTTTCAACCTTCTAGTATAATAGATTACTCACTTGGTTTCCAGATCAGATATATATTTCACAAACTGTTGGACCCTTCCATACCGAGTTTTGCCTATGAAATAGAGGCAGGAAATTAATTGATTCTCGTACCTACTTCCAATAAAGCTCCAGAGATAGCCCCAAATGTAAGGGAAACAACAAAACATAGAAGATATGCATAACAAAACTTCTATGAGCAGGTCCTGCACGGAATGTGGTCTCTGAAGCTTTCAGACCTGTTTGTCCTGTTTCCATGGAGCTCGTGATTATGGATATTAAAAAATAATCAAAAACTCTCCTCCAGTCCCAGGTGATTAAGTGATAACAAATTCCTATTAAAACACAATCAAATTCCTATTCCACCATGTTTTCAGGGGGTAGTGGCCAAACTTCCATTATGTCATTTCCTGACGATAAGATTAACTATAAATGTAGACAGCATAATAAAACCCCGACTAACTGGAAGGAAACCAGGTGCAAATCATTGATCAAGCAACATAACTTAGGAGCTAATTGAAAAGGCAAAATAAACATAACATTACATAGAAACACAATTTTGGATGGAAACACAAGACAGAGGCTGAAAAATCCAAAATTGAAATAATATTTAGCAATAAATTTCATATTCTCTACCATTTAACCTTCCAACCCACATCCCCATACACCTTTACTACACAGCAGGACCCTCATCCCCGCACTCTCAAGCTAGTTATTTGTGTCGCATGATACACACAAAAGTGGGTTGGGCTGTGAATGGAACAGCGTACAGAGGTAGATCGAGCAATGACCACCCCTCTTTGACCTATGAGATTAATTTTAAATTATGAGCCATAATTTAACATATTCATAAGTACAAGATGCAAATTGCATGATAAGTGGTACCTGCATCTTGTTCAAAACCTGGACTGCTTACACCAAAAATAAGATTCCAAATAGCTTTTGGTGATGCATATTGCATGGCCTGCAGAAGAAAAACAACATCCCTGGACAGGTGAAATTAGAATGTTGCAGTTCAATGAAAATGTCCTTAAATATACATTATCAGCTACAGAGTGGTAATATGCAAAATTACATGTGTTCTTGCATTATTTTACATTGATAGCTGTACCTTCCAGTTTGAGATTGTGAAGATGAAGCAAGAAATAGCAATAGCCAAACTTCCATATCTCAGAATATCTCGTTTGGAAGACAGCAATCTGTCCATGAGTTAGTTCAGCTACCCACTAGAAACCATATTCAAATAAATGTTTGGATAAATTTCACATGGGTACCATGACATTTCACCTAATCTACAAGGGGAAGTACCATGTGTTTGAATATTTCTTAAAGTTGCAATGACATTTCTAATTCATATTATTTTGATATCACATGTCTAATTCTTTTAGAAAATTTATTAAAGTATCAGAATATCAATTAAACTAATACCAAAAAATTACAAGGAAACCAGAAATATATCAAAAATAGCCCAAGATTAAAAAAAAAAAAAAAAACAAACAAACAAGTATTTAACTTCAACCCTTAATTTTTTTTATAAACATCCATAAAATCCTGCAATTTTTTTTTTTAAATTGTAAAAACTCCCAAAAAATGATTACAATACATTCAAGTTATTAAAACAATTCCAAGCATGCTATGCAGCATAACAAATATAAAATTTAAGGCTCAATTTTAACACGATGATACTAAAGTATAAACAACTAAATTTGTGATAACTTTATGGAATATTCGAAACACATGGTGCCCCTTAAAGATTAGGACAAATGGCATGGTACACAAATAAAATTTATCCAAAATGTCAACTCAACCACATTAAAGGGTTCACAATCATATACATCCTGCATAAGCCAGAAACCAACAAGAGTTTATATTAACCTTCCGGCAACAGTTTGTTCACAAGTAGAAAGTGAATATCATTGCATGACTATTAAAATCAATGGTATATATCTTGTTTCAACTGTATTTTGTGGATGATATATTGTTTAGTTGAGAAAAGCATAAATGTTCAAAATTTCAATGTCATATATCTTGCTTCAACGGTCTTTTGTGGATGATATCCTTTCTGGTTAAGGGAAGCATAAACATTCTAATACTGCTTCTGTCATAGCACAGCACTAGATATGAGTATGAGTACCAATACTTTTTTTAGTCATCCGATAATGATTCAAACAGCTTCCATCAAAATAAATGGATATGATCCCGCCTTACCCTCTAAACGATGTAACGTTATCAGCTTTTCCCTTGGATACTGCTTGTGAAGATGGCTCAGGAGTGTTAGCAGAATGAAGTCCCTGCACCTTCTTATCTGCAATAGTTTCAACTTTGTCAGACAGTTTTTTAAAAGACAATCAGAATAATCTTCACTCAGAAAACCATTAAGTGAACTTATGGTTGCTGACAAACATACGTTTGCCAGAACAGTTATTTTATTAACCAAGTCCTCAAAATAAAATAAATAATTTGGCATGAAATAATAATACAGATGACAAATGATTCCATTAGAAAGCCATAAAAGCCATAAATTACAACAAAATTTCCCATAACAGGGTTCCATCCAGATAACAGAAGAGAAATTACATTAACTGTTACAATTTTGGCTAGCAAAAGACATCCACGGCACTCAAAAAACTACATACTATGGGATCCATATCCACCACTGATTATATCATCAACTGAAATGCTTCCAATGTCCTTCCTGATTAATGATGGACCAGCTTCGGCTAAAGTATCTTCTGATAATGTAGTTGTCACAACTATACATCTGCTAGCAAAACAAACCTGGATTAGATGAAACTGAAAAATTAACCAGTGTAGAAAGGAGAAGAACAAAAACCATTATCAGCAAACAAACCTCATTTCTGCAGCTTTAGCAGCCTGCAATCCAGCTATAGCGTCTTCAATCACAATGCACTGCAAAAAGCACATGATCTTCACCAAAAACTCAAAAATAAAAATAAAAAATTTCTTATATAAACAACAGAGCTAACAACAAACTTCACACATTCTCCTGCTTAATAAAACATAAATGGAAAACCAAAATGAAAATGTTCATAGAAATTCAACATCCGTCAGGTCAGACATCCCATATGCAATGAACAATGAGAATTCTGGGTCACACTATAAAGCAAAATAAGCACATAGACTGGCCTCATAAAAAAAGGTAGACTATAACGAGAACAGACAGCTACCGTACTACTTCTCAGCCCATGAAAGCATGATAAGATTGAAGCAATACCTCACTTGTTGGTACATCTAATGTTTGTGAAGCAGCTAAGAATATATCAGGAGCAGGTTTTAAATTCTCAAATGCATCCGCTGAAACAATGGCATCAAACCTGTCAGAAAACAGCAAAGGCATCTCAAGGAAATTGATAAGAACAGTGTAAGATCTGCAATCAAGCAAGTAAACACTGTCATACAAGATGAGATGGGAAGAAGATAAACAAAAGGAACTTGACAGAGAATACAGAGGTGCTGAAGGACCTGGTCCTTCCGAAAACCTCAAAGTCCTCCCTTCCTCTCTCTGCTTTCATCCTTCTATTTATTCCATAATAGTTCCCTAATGGACTCCCCCCCCCCCCCCAAAAAACGCTCCCTAAACTACCAGCACAGCAAGGTCCTAATAGACCCATAACAATCTCCAACAGACTAAGTTGACCTCCCTCTCCCTTGCATGAATAAAATTCCTCCAGTAGCTACTAATGACCCTGCAGCAGATCCTAGGGAATTTTGGTATTTTCAAGTATTAGATGGATTAAAATATGCTAATAATATCATGTGAAGTGTTTGGGAATAATTATGAGTGTCATAAGTTCTTCAGATGAGAAAATAGCCTAATTTGAGAATAGTAGCCTTAAAACAATAATGTTATTATCACATGTGTAAAACTTTAGAATTAGGCCACGAATTTTGGATATGTTATTAATATAGGTATTTCGGGGTTGTATATTAAATTTGGTAAATATATGAGTTTTTAGGGAAAAATTATGACTTACCTATGAAATTAGGATTTTAGGAGCCATATAAATAGTAACTTTTGAGATAGGGGCTATTATCTCATGTGTAATACGTGGGAGTTAGACCTCAAATTTCGGGTATGTTAATGATACTATTATTGATGAACATATACTAAATTTGATGGATAAATGATCGATATGGGGGAAGGTATGCTTAAATTGTGAATTTAGGATTTTTAGGGAAAATGAGCATCTTAATCTTTGATAACAGTCTTGTTATATGTATATTGATGTCTTGCTTGCATTAATTATGTTTCTTACCCATAAAACAATCATGAATAAGACACTAATCATTTAAAGTGAAAGATAACGTGAGTCGGGCCGACATTTCTGTTCCACCGACTTAATAATAGTAGTCAGGTGCATTTTGCCATAGGAGGTGCATCAAACTATTCTACCGGTTTAAGAATAGTGGGGCTTAATCTCAACGTGAAAGATAATATGAGTTTGAGATAAGTAACCAATGATTAAGACACTAATTACTTACAATGAAAGATTACATGAGTCAAGACTGAGGTGAAATAGTCTGTTCCACCGACTTAATAATAGTGATCAGGGGCGTTATGCCTTAGGAGGTGCTTTAGACCGTTCTACCGATTTAACAATAGTAGCCAGGAGCGTTTTGTCCTAGGAGGTGTTTCAGACCATGTCACCAATTTAAGAATAGTGGGGTCCCTGAACTCGACATGAATGAAAGAATGGATCCTAATATAATCTAATAATAAGAATCCGAACTAGTAATTACCATGTATCAATTTTTGAATCTCACATGTATACTACTTTCTGCTGTGAATATATGTTTTTCCGATTTTGGCTGTATTGTTACCTTACTCGGTACATAGCATACTGATCATCATTTTCATGTGTGTTGCTCATTCCTACGAGCAAATGACCCTGATAGTTTTATGCAGGTCTTTGAGGACCCAGTTGATGATTTTGCTGCCCTTAATGCATTGTATGGGGAAGAGTGACTTTTATCTGTACTAGGTGTTTGGACAAAGAGTCACATTATCCGGATGATGTTTTTACCCAAATACCTTTTTGGACCTTTTGATCTATGGTATCCCTTTTGTTGTATTTTCTTATTGTAATCGAAGTTAATCTCCAAACTCGTATTTGTATTATGAAACTCATCTCATTTTATGTTTATTCTAGCAGTTTAAATTGTTTTGCCTTGTGATTGACGTAAGGTGAGGATGGTAAGCCCGACTTATGTCAATTACAACGGTAACACCCGATTACTTTGATTATGCTTCCGCTATAAAACGAAATTTTTCAATAGTAAATTTTGGGGTAGTACAGGACGAGAATTTGTCGGTGCAGTATAATTTATTTCCCTTAAACAAGGAGATAGTCTATCAAAGCTCATGTAATAATATACCAAAACAAGATGGGGTAGGTGTGAATGTAATAATTGTTCTAGCCTTACACTTCACATAAGGTGGATGAATGCACACATGTTTTCTATGTTAGATGTGGCGATTTCATCCCCATTTTTGTGTTAGCTTCCGCATTTTTGGGGGGAAAAATGGGGATGTTACAATATGAAGTGTGTAAGATTAGAAATGTCATTGTATTTTCTATTGATGTCGCACACTTGAACAAAAATAATTTCTATTGATGCCATTACTCTATCCTCTAGTCTCTACATGGTTATATTCTCCCACAAAAAACGAAGTTGGTAATTTTGTACATATAAAAATTAATTTTTGCTCCTGGATCATAATGGTCCTTAAGGGAATTCTGAATTTCGAATAAAGCTTCATTGATTATATTAAAGAAAAGAGTCAAATTCCTGCATGCACTAACGAACATGCTCCATGTAATATGTTAATCACGTAAGCAAAACAAGAGAATACACAAAATTTAGAGATTTCTTCATCCCATTTCAAATTAAACTGTTTTTTGAGTTCGAACAAGAGTTTACCATCACAAAAGTCAAAGGAACTGGGAAGAAATTGGAGACATTGAGTGTAAAAACACACAAATTTAAGTGCATGAGTAAATGATTTACAAAAGATGAACGCAGCCCCATGAATTCCACTCTAATTTCATTTGAATTGGCTTTCGCATTTCACACACCCCTTGCAATCATCGTAGGTTCTCGGTGGCAGTTGGTAACTTGTGGCGGAGTTTGTTGTATCACCACCAACCTTCTGTCGCACTAGAGTCAATTTATTTTGTAGTTAGGGAAATGATGTAGGAGTCAGTGATAGAAAAGATTTTTTTTTTTTAGGAAGAAATATGAACGCAGAAATAAGTAGTAGATTATTTTCTATCTTATCTAGTACTAGAGTCAAGACTACTGCTTTACTTAGATTATGTTTATCTTTTACTATTTGCTTGTTATTCAATTACTGCTATTAGGTCATTATTTGGTTACTATGCCTACCATTTTAGAGTCTTGCTTTTCAGTTGCCCATTTCAGATATAGGTTCCTAAATCAAATACTTAAAACGGTCTCTTCACCATTTGAACTACATTCTACAACATTTGATCTAATAGTTGAGCAACGTAAGAATAGGAAACTTCAACTAGGGATCACCAAACAATGCAGTGCGTGTTGTCGTATCTCCATGCTGGAGTTTTCCTCTGCAGTTTATGTATAAACTGAAAGAAACTCCCCTAAAAGAGTTGCTAAATCATTCTCCAACATCATCAGCTTATTTAGGTCAGGCACAGAGTGATCATGATTACTTCAGATAGACAAATCATCATCATCATCACCATCACCATCACCCTTACATTCATCCATCATCTATCAATCTTCATCGAAAGCACTAATCTTCTACTTCTACTCAGAGGACAAATGCAGAAAGGGAAAGGGGACATAACTTTAACAAGAACAGGAGAGTGCCTTAACTTGAACAAGGTTCCCCCAAGTTCGGAGTCTAGGTCAGTGAAAGGGTATGAATCCCGAGCCCACAATAATTTTAGTCTAGTTTCTCTCCAAACTCATGCAGAATCAGCATATACAATATTATTACATAAGACAACTCAAATATCGGTAAAGTATGCAAGATAACTTATCAAAAGATTATCTAAAGTGCTTGGCACCAGGAGCCTTCTTCCTCTTTGGAAGATAATTCTGTACCAATGTGATGAACAAAATGACACTTAACAATGCACTGTCTCCAGCATTAAAGTCCAAGAAATCATCTCTCATCTCTTTCTTACATCAGCACCCTTTGCTTCCACATGCACCCAGGATCGCAAAACATTGTTATGATAACGTATTTCTCAGGGTAGGCCAAAAAATATGAATGGGGAGAGAAATGTAATCAACCAGATCATGCAATCCACAAAACATGTAATCATTCTCAGGTGCAGAAGTTGAAACACAGAATAGCTAAATACAAGTCACATTTGTTTTGCAGATGTCATGTTCACTTACAATGTGAAAGGCAGACCAGCAGCAGCAAGATTAGCATCCACCTTGACACGGTCAGCACTAGATGCAACAGCAACTTTAAGGCCATTGGATTTGCACTGTTCAGCACAAGATTCAGTGAACAAACCAGCAAAGAGTTTACAGATACCAATGCTAATGTAATTCAGTGACTGGCATCAGCATACCTGAGTAATGAGTTCAAGGGCACCAGGGAATCCAATTCCACTGTCTGGCTTTGCATACTTCAGACAAGGATACAAGTAAAATTAAGGTCTGATTTCTCTGATGAAGGGGGGTGGGGGGACCAGACAAACATGGCAGATGCAGTAACAGAATAAATGTCAAAAGAAAGACTAAAAGGCAACAGTTAAATCACCTTTTCCAGATAGATTTCAAAGAACCGACTTTTTGCAGCAGCAGGGTTGTATCCCTGAACTCCCTTCACTGCTGCGACACCTCCCAAGAAGTTTGCCTCGCCTATTGAGGAGAAAAAAAGAAAAGGAAGAACGCTTAATTTAAATCCAGGCTCTGCAATTCTGAATCATCTGTATAAACAAACAAAACGTAAGTTCTTGATGCCATAAGCCTATACCTATAATTTAGGCAATCTTATTGTCAAATGTTACTTATATCTAATAACAAATGTTTGGGACCTAGTGATATATGAGATTTATATGTTATTTTGCTAAGTAAAAATGTCATTTATTCCTCATTATTTTTATAACATTTAATCTTTTCTCGAGCTTTTCTCTTTTGGATAGATTTTGCAGGAAAAGATAAAAATGAAGAAATTCAAAGGAGAAATCAATGAAAAGAGAAAAGGAAGCAAAGAACACATCAAGAGATATGGAATCAATGGAAGAAAAGACTAGAAATGAAGAATATATATCAAAGGGAAGATTGTGTTGAAATTTCATGAAGAAATAATGAAGAAACAAGAAACACGGCCCCCCCGTGTTTATGAAACACGGCCCGTGTTTTTCTATCAGTACACAAATTTCAGCACTTAAAAATCAGCATTTGGCAGATTTCAGCACTTAAAAATACGGGGTCCCGTGTTTTCTAACACGGACCGTGTTTCTCTCAACTTCTGTAACCGTTCGCACAGCAACGTTTCCCCGATATATTCTAAAGTTTGAACATTCGAAAAAGTGGTTCGGGAGTTCGAGAATGGGATTTTCTCTTTTCTCTATACTCTCTAGATACCACATGTAATTTGTAATTCCAACTCTCTTTCTCTCCATTGTATTCAATTGAACAATCAACAATCTGCAATTCAATTCGATAAGTTCTTCTCTATTCCTCTTTTAATTGCAAGTTTTGATTTTTGATTGAATGCAATTCAATTCCCTTTGTTGCATTATTATTTTTCTTGTGTTTGGTGTTTCATTGTTAATGTATTTATAAGCATTGATGTTAATTATAGATTATTGCATTTAATTGTGTGTTATTGCGATTATGTAGATAGTATAAGGTAGGAGGATTTGATGACGGAATTAGGTTTTGAGTATGATAATGCAATTCGAATTCATGATTCTAGATGGAATTTAATTGAATTGATGGACGGAATTGAATGATCTCGCATCATAGATTAAGAATTTAAACTAATTAGACTGATCACCTATCTAGTTTAGATCTTAATCTACGCTAGGATGACGGAATTAATACGTAATTGTTAATTAACGTTTCCAAAGTAGCAAAAGATTAATTATTAATCTTGTCCATTAATTCGTTCGATTGCATGATCCGAGCTTATGTGATTATGGTCGTAGTTGACTGCTTTCCATTTGTAATGCTGCCATTAATTGAATCTAGTGTTCTTAACCTAGGTTATTAATTGGTTAGGTGATAAATGAGAGCTTATTCAATTTATTAGAATTGAGAGAAAGCAAAGAGATGAATTAATATGAGTTTCTACAAGTCAACATTAAATCATTTGGAATCCTTCTTCTCCATGATTATTTGATATCCTAATTCCATAATCAATACCTTCCTGTCCTTATTCAATTAATTAGTGAGTACGGTGTTTATTTTTTATCCATAGTTTAGATTTTGATGATATAATTACATGTTATTGCAAACTGGGGTTTGACATCAATTACAGAATTATTGATTATATACCATTCCTTGTGGGTTCGACTCCTTCTTGCCATATACTACGTATTTGGAAATTAGGATTTATTTATTAAATTTGTTGTGCAAACGACAGTGCATCAAATTTTTGGCGCCGTTGCCGGGGACTGGCAATTATAATCTTTATTTCTGTTTTTGATGTTGTTTATATAGATATATATATAGTAATGTGTTTGCATACATGTGCCTTGTTTTCTAATTTTGTGATCTTGTGTTGTTTGTTTTGTTCGTGTCTAGAAAGAAGTGTTAGATTTGATTTATTCATTCACCGGGTATGAAAAGTAAGGGACTAAATCTTTTACAAAGGCTATTTTAAATCATAATAATTGATTTGATCACCATCTTCCTAAACCTTAAAAATAGAAATTGAGATTGTGATAGTGATGAGGGAAGGAAAGTTAGAATGGTTAGGAATCAATCCATGCATTGATTATGAATGAGATGAAATGAAATTCAAAGATTGGTGGATATAACATTGTGAGCGCTTGAGCCTATTCTTTGGATACATTGCTTATCCAAAATATATTTTTCTTTGTGTGTGTTCTCCAACGATATGTGAAACTAGAATTTGCCATTTGTTCTCTAAGACTGCATAGAACTTTAGGATATTTGAAAATGATAAAGGCACTCTTCTTTCTTTGTTAGCTACAAGACCAAATAGCTCACCTTGAAAATTGTTATCCATTGCATAAACCCTTTGAGTCTAAAGCCTTATTCTATTGATCTAACCTTTATTAACAACTAATCTCCATATGTATTTTCTTTCCTTACTCTATGACTAGTGGAGCAATATTTTTAAGGAGAACTTTTGTTTGTTAATAAGGTGAAATCTAAGTATGGGGGTGTGGATATCATAAAAAAAAAATGGAGGAAGTAGCTAAGCATTTTTTTCTCTTAAAAAAAATGAAAAGAAGAAGAAGGAAAAAGAAGAAGAAGAAGAAGAAGAGAATAAAATTTTCATGTCTTTTGATGTTATTTGGTTGAATGGAAGGGTTGAAATTATTTAAAAAAAATTAAAAAAAAAAAGAAAAAGAAAAAGGGGGAAGTGAAGTAAAGGAGAAGAGGAGGAATTGTGATTTATTTGAAATAAAGAAATTGCTTCTCTAGTTGGTAGAGTCTAGCTACAATCCCAAAATTCCTTCCCACCTTAGAACCCTAGCCCCATGACAACCAAATTTGAAGACCTTTTGATTCTTATATACTTTAGTTATTTTCAGTGGTGGCGAATTGAGAATAATGGCAAACATATGGGCGATCATTATCATTTGGAGAAGATTTGAGAGTAAACACATCATACCCTATACACATAAGAGTGAGCATTTTCACCTATCGAAAGTAAGCATCTACCAATATAAATTTCATTAATCTGATCTAAATTTGCATGGTGAGATACTAACTATATTAGCTCTCATTCCCTAACCACTTGAGCATTTGATAAGACTATTCATAAGGTGTGTTAGATATGTGATCCAAAATATTTTCAACATTGTGATTTTATGATTCTTAAGTGTTTTAAGTCCCAATGCATTGCTAAACTCTATGAATGAATAAATCCAATCTTATATTTCTTGTAGTTTAGGACTTATCTCATTTGTAATCCTTGATGTTTCTTTTGTGCATGACATGATGTTGCTTGAGGACAAGCAACGATTTAAGCATGGGGGTATTTGATATATGAGATTTATATGTTTTATTTTGCTAAGTAAAATGTCATTTATTCCTCATTATTTTTATAACATTTAATCTTTTCTCGCTTTTCTCTTTGGATAGATTTTGCAGGAAAAGATAAAAATGAAGAAATTCAAAGGAGAAATCAATGAAAAGAGAAAAGGAAGCAAAGAACACATCAAGAGATATGGAATCAATGGAAAAAAGACTAAAATGAAGAATATATATCAAAGGGAAGATTGTGTTGAAATTTCATGAAGAAATAATGAAGAAACAAGAAACACGGCCCCCCGTGTTTATGAAACACGGCCCGTTTTTCTATCAGTACACAAAATTTCAGCACTTAAAAATCAGCATTTGGCAGATTTCAGCACTTAAAAATACGGGGGTCCCGTGTTTTCTAACACGGACCGTGTTTCTCTCAACTTCTGTAACCGTTCGCGCAACGTTTCCCCGATATATTTCTAAAGTTTGAACATTCGAAAAAGTGGTTCGGGGGAGTTCGAGAATGGGATTTTCTCTTTCTCTCTATACTCTCTAGATACCACATGTAATTTGTAATTCCAACTCTCTTTCTCTCCATTGTATTCAATTGAACAATCAACAATCTGCAATTCAATTCGATAAGTTCTTCTCTATTCCTCTTTTAATTGCAAGTTTTGATTTTTGATTGAATGCAATTCAATTCCCTTTGTTGCATTATTATTTTTCTTGTGTTTGGTGTTTCATTGTTAATGTATTTATAAGCATTGATGTTAATTATAGATTATTGCATTTAATTGTGTGTTATTGCGATTATGTAGATAGTATAAGGTAGGAGGATTTGATGACGGAATTAGGGTTTTGAGTATGATATGCAATTCGAATTCATGATTCTAGATGGAATTTAATTGAATTGATGGACGGAATTGAATGATCTCGCATCATAGATTAAGAATTTAAACTAATTAGACTGATCACCTATCTAGTTAGATCTTAATCTACGCTAGGATGACGGAATTAATACGTAATTGTAATTAACGTTTCAAAGTAGCAAAAGATTAATTATTAATCTTGTCCATTAATTCGTTCGATTGCATGATCCGAGCTTATGTGATTATGGTCGTAGTTGACTGCTTTCCATTTGTAATGCTGCCATTAATTGAATCTAGTGTTCTTAACCTAGGTTATTAATTGGTTAGGTGATAAATTGAGAGCTTATTCATTTAATATAGAATTGAGAGAAAGCAAAGAGATGAATTAATATGAGTTTCTACAAGTCAACATTAAATCATTTGGAATCCTTCTTTTCTCCATGATTATTTGATATCCTAATTCCATAATCAATACCTTCCTGTCCTTATTCAATTAATTAGTGAGTACGGTGTTTTATTTTTTATCCATAGTTTAGATTTTGATGATATAATTACATGTTATTGCATAACTGGGTTTGACATCAATTACAGAATTATTGATTATATACCATTCCTTGTGGGTTCGACTCCTTCTTGCCATATACTACGTATTTGGAAATTAGGATTTATTTATTAAATTTGTTGTGCAAACGACAGTGCATCACCTAGCTCGCAGGCCAGATTATCCATCGCCCATCAGTGTCAGGCCCAATTTCAGTCTTAGAATGTTGGATTTGTCTCCATTAATAAGTAGCAGGGTATTAGTTTTTGTAAATTCTTATGGGCTTAGTCTATTAGTTGATTTATGTATTAGCATTTAATGGGTCTTATTAACAAAAGGCCCATTAGACCCCAAGACGCTAGAAACCCTGTTTGCTCCCCAAGTTGTAATCAGATATAAATAAAAGGCTAGAGCATCATAGATCAAATAAAAAAGTTGGTGGCTTATGTTAGATTATTAGGATAAATAATTTTACTGTAGTTAAGTAATATTACTGTAGTTAGTTGTGGGTTAGCTTGTTAAGAGTCTGTTAGGGATTTTCTGTCTTTTCATTCCCCAATTTGCCTACCTGAATGTCTTGTGTCAATTACTTCAGTTCATAGATATTCAGCAGCAGCATTAATGCTATCCAGCAGCGGGATTAATGCATTCCAGCATATTAAGAACGCGGTCTGTGCTTGTAGGATTAATGCATTCAAGAGCCTCAACTCTCCCAACACTGCTCTGGTTTTTCCTCCTTTGATAATCCCTCAAGCCTCTATTTATAATATTAATTAGAAGATAATAGTCTAAGAAAGTCTCTAATAGACTCTTAACTTACCCATAACTAGCTACAATAATATTACTTAAATACAGTAAAATTATTTATCCTCATAACCTAACATATTAGCATATTAGCAAATATCTAATTCCTTGGCTCTCTCTTCTCTCTGCCATTACCTGCTCTCTCTCTCTCTCCCTCCCCCTTCTATAGCTTTCACAAACCCTAACCTTAATCCTCAAAAATGCAAAATCAATCAATCTTCCCCAATCTCTTCCGCTGAATGCATCTAATTCCACAAGAATAACCCTATTGTGGCTAGACCCTTAAATGAGGATCCTAACAAATTAGTATCAAAGTCAGATGTCGCAATGCAAGAATCCCTCAATGCACTCCGCAGCACCATACTGAGTCTTACAGAGACAGTAGACAGAACAAACCAGGAACTTGAGAAGGCGAGATTTGAATGCACAACACAGCCTTTCCCACCGATCAGCGGGCAAATGCCGCACCAACAATTGATGTAGCTGGCAACCCCTCCCGGCCAATCTACAAGCACTCCCAATCACTACCCCAACAAGCCCAACCACCACCAACTCCATTGTAATCACAACCCACCCATTCACCCTCTATCGTTTTCATGCAAGCCCCCAATCCTGACGAGGGCCCTAGCCACTTCGCCAACCCTCAGTCACTGTTCCTCAATCTCTTGCCACCTTCCTCAGACTTTGTCAGTTCCCCACCAACTCCAAATTCCCTCCAGCAACCCTAATTCCACAAAACCCTAGTGCTAACCCCTCCACTGCCATCCCTTTACCACTCATCGGCCTTCGATCACCTTACACCACTCACTGCCCTCTGGCAAACCAATCCCAATGACATCGAAGCCTCAAACCACCAGTACCACCCCAAACCCCACCTCCTACCACCACAAACATCACTAGTAGCAACCCTAGTCCTATAGCCACCGCTTACACCACTACAGAGAAGGCCTCCAACCCTTCTGCCACCAACAAAAACTACAACCCCTTTGCTACCACTAATGCCCCTTATGACCATTTGGCTACCACTACATAGCACCAACCAACCCCAAAAACCATTCACAACCCCTTTGCACCCCTACGTAGCACTTACAAACCCTAACACCACCTCAAGATTATCACATATCGATAAGTGTGTTTTGTGCCCTATTTTTATAGTATTAGTCCTCATACTTTTCATTAGTTTTCCTTTAAAAAGACTAACTTAACCTCTCTTTAACCATAGGTACTCATCTGGGATCAATTCAGTGTTTGAAAAGGCTTAAGGCGCACCTAGGCCCTAGGAATCCTGGAGCCTAAGTGCTAGGCGCAAGGCGAAGGCACACGCCTAAGCGACGTGAGGCGGCAAAATTGCTCAAAAAAGCTAAAAAATAATTAAATGACTAAGTTTTTTGAAAAAAGTATACTAACAAGAAAATACTTATAAGAATAGCAACCTATGAGTTTAATACTACTAATACTAGCAAGCTACTCAAAAAACATCGTCCTCTATAAGTAAATCTTCATCCTCTAATGCATCTTATTCTGATTCTGACCCATTACCAATACTAACAAGCCTATTTGTTTTTCCCTATATCTGCAAAAAATATATGCAGGTATACCTTTGTTTTTCCCTAATGCCTTATCTATTTTTATTTTTTATTTTGCAGATATACTTTTTTTTTTCTGGTTTTCCCTGATTCTCTCTCTATTTTTTTGCAAATATAGTGATATGATACATTGTTTTTTCCCTTTTTTCCTTTTTTCTTTTTTTTTGCATTAGGAAGAAAAAATATCTGCAAAAAATATATAGGACAAGGGGGGACCAGGGGAGAATAAATGAATATAGATAAAAAAAAATATAGGACGAAAAAATGCATATATGTGCAAAAAATATGGGGGGACCAGGGGCAACCGAGCAAGGGAGAAAGAAAAATACGTGTCTTTGATAGCAGATAGTGTGGTGTGGTGGACCGTGGACGTGGACCACTTGCTTTCTCTGGTTCTCAAGTCTCAGCTTGTTAGGACCAAAATAACTATTTCTTACTTTAAATTGGTGATAGGCTGATAGCACAGTCTCTGCAGCCTGTTTTTACCTTTTCCAAAATAACTCTTACTCTCCCCAATTCCCATATTAATTGTAGAATATTTTCAATGCAATCAAGACTATAAATAGGCTTACCTTTTTCCAAAATATGACTATTTAACTCCCCTAAGTCCCTGCAGTTCTGCATGTAATTTTTTTTTTCTGCTGAAAAGTTTTTTTTTACCCCTCTTCCCTGAGTCCATACTCCCTATGTGTCTATTGAGCTCTCAAAGTCCTTGCTTGATTTCACGCTAAGGCGCGTCTTATACGCGCTTCACTTGCCTAGCCTCGCCTAGCACCAGAAAAGCCCCACCCCCCATCGCCCTGCGCCTTGCGCCTTAGGCCTTAGGCACGCTTTTTCAAACACTGGATCAATTATGAAGAAAAGAAACAAAAACGAGGTGTTTTGAAAAGTTTTGCAAGTAAAAAGGTCAACCAAAACTTTCACATTATTTTATACCCTATTTTTATAGTATTAATCATCATGATTTGCATTATTTTTCCTTTGAAAAGGCTAATTTAACATCTTTTAACCATAGGTACTCATTTGGGATCAATTATGAAGAAAAGAAGAAAAAATGATGCGTTTTAACTAGTTTTACAAGTGAAAAGGTGATGCAGGAGCATCCATTATCCAAGATATTAATTTAGTTGTTAATTTCTCTAAGTTAGGGGGACATAAAAACCTCCATACTTGGACTAATTAGTTTAACTAAACCCCAAGCCATGAAAGCCATGCAAAACTTCAATCCAGCCACCACCTTTTGCACCGTAGTGACTCATTTTTTTGGCTTAAATGGCTCACTACCCAGCCAAGGATAGGCTACAGTTCAAGTCCCACAATAGCAGCCACAACAGCACTTTTCTGGGCAGATGTGGGCACTAGCAGCAGCAACAGCTATAAATATCATAGGGGGCAGACATTTTTTGGAAGAAAAGAAACCTATGCTCAGGCTATAATGGCACTTTAGGCTTGTAGCAGAAAAGTTACTTTCTGCTTTATGCTTTTAATAATGTTTTTTAGTCTTTAGCATAAAAGCTACTTTTACTTTTTACTTTTTACTTTTAATGATGTTTTTAGCTTAGCTTAGCTTAGCTTATCAACTTGTAAGGAGCCTCCCAAGTCAGATATAAGACATTGGGAAGGTCCCAAACAATTCTACTTTCTTTGTTTCAGCTAGTACAAAGTCAACTTTAGTTTTGGTTAAGATTAAATTAGTTAAAATTAGTCTCTTTGACAACTAACTAGTTTGATTAGTTAACCAAACCAGTCCTTTTTTTGTTGAGTTGTATTACAACTAAATGAGACCCAACACTCTCCGATAAGTGTTGGGCTCACACTTGAATGAGAAAAAAGCTCAGAATTTGGCTATCTTATTTCTCTCGGCAGAAATCAGTCACCTTCAACTCTAGTGCATGAGTTTGAAGTTTGAATCCTAAAATCTCACAAGATTTATCTTAAGTGTTGAAACCTTAGGTGGTTCTTGTTAGTATATGATCTAAGGAGGTACCAAAGATCATATTCAACCCATTTTCTTCACCCTCTTCTCTGTTTTCTTATTTAGTTATCCCCCATTGATAACCACCTTCCTAACTTTACCTAATTTGTATTGGCATATGCATCAAAAGGTCAACTAGAACATTCACAGGAAATTTTAAAAATTGAAAAAATAATAATAAATAAATAAATTTATTAAAAATAAAAAAATAAAAAATAAAATAAAATAAAAAACTTTGATATTCCAAGCATAACTTTTGCATTGGAAAATTGAGATCAAGAGCAATAACTTTCATGTATATAAATTTTTTTTCTAAATTGGACAGGATCATAGTCAAACTTGCATTGGAAGTTAAAGTTGTCAATCAAAAATTGCTGAAAGTTACCCAGGGATGAGCAGTCGACCGCCCATCGTTCAAAGATCATCTAAAGCCACGAGAACAGCCATGGCGGTCTCAATCTCGACAAGGGAAATTTCCAAATTTTCCCAACTTCTATCTTATTTTCCCACAAACCTAATACACAAATTTTCAACCTTTGTACACCTATATATACGTCTCTAACTCAAATTATACAAAAGGAACGAATTGAGAGCTTCTAATGTTGAGATTAATAATTAGGGTTTCATCTTCAACAACCTCCACCCCCATTGTTCTTCATTAATTTGATCAAATCGTGCTTCTATTCACTTAATTCATCATCAATTCAATCATCATCTAACCCTAATTCATAACTCTCTTCCATCAATTTAAGCTTCATCATAGGATTTGCAATCTAAGGTTCTTCATCCATCAGAATTCATTCATCTCTATAATTCTTCCAATTTGTGGTTCAATTCATTCAATTGATCCATGAAATCATCAGGTTCATCTTCATAACCCTTGATTTGTTAACCTCGTGCGTCAATCTACACAAAGGAGCGTCCCATTCAAGCTAACATTCAAGTGGAGGAGAAGGGCTATTCACACAAGGAAGATAATGAAGTGGTCGACTAGCAATCGACTAGGGGTCATCCAACCACCTTACTTTTGGTTTTCACTTCAGTTTTTTGTCTTTTTTTCCCTACTTTATTATATGCCTTGTGTAATTAATTTATACATGATAAGTGTCTTAATTCTTGTTGTTAGGGATGAGATTGAAACCTTAGACAATGGTTTGAGATTTTAATAATATGTTCTATGGTATCCTAATTGTCACGAGATTGCCCTTTAACTCTACCTTTATTGTTATCGTTTATGAGTGATTCTATCCAAGTATGATTTATATGATGCATGTCTCACTCTGACTTCCTTATAAGAGTAGTAGATAAGATTATATACTTCCTGGGCAAGCAATAAAATCGCAGTCGCGGTGTCGCGGTATCAAAGCATTGCAAAAGATAAATTATACATCGCGGTTGTCTCAACGAGAATTTTTATCTTTATTTCACCATATACTCTAATTATTCATTTATGAATCA
Organism: Tamarix chinensis; assembly: GCA_030549775.1. NCBI lineage: Eukaryota > Viridiplantae > Streptophyta > Magnoliopsida > Caryophyllales > Tamaricaceae > Tamarix > Tamarix chinensis. The sequence goes on from CM060181.1 coordinate 69,834,889, forward strand.
TTTGAATATAAGTATTTAAGTGGGTCATTCTATGCTATATTATCTTAATAACCCTAAATTTGTCTTAGAATGAAAAAAAAAAAAGTTATTTAGTAGCACATGTAAAGGTAATAAATAATAACACTTTATTATAATTTAACAATAACTTGATCCAATATATATATATATATATATATATATATATATATATATAGTAAATGAATAAGAAAAAATTATTATACATGCTTTTTTTAGCAGATTTCAGAATTCTCAATAAATTGCCTATTTATTGGCAATTTATCCTAATTTATCATATATATATATATATATTGATTTATCGATGATTTACCAGCTATTTATCAGCCAATAAATGTAAACTTTTAAAACCATAGCATATCGGTAATTTTACGTCACAACTAACCCAAAAACTGCTAAATAGCGGCCTCTAGGCTATAGAGGCACCACTATTTAATTGTTTGCTCCTAGGTGGCTACATAAACATGCTAGAATTCACTTGTATAAATTATAGGAGTTGTTAATGCATTGAAAATTAGTTTGGATACAAAGATTGACATCCTTTCGCTTGTTCTTAATGCATTGGATCTAGTTAAATATAGGAGTTGCTCGTTGCGACTATACTGTTAGAATTCAACAAGATTTAATATTGGTGTTTTGTCATATTAAATTGAATTAGAGAAGTAATATAAGGTGTATAGACTTGCTTCTAGCTTTTAACTTCGTCGGTCTCTTTCTTGTGACTAATAGGTGACATAGGAATTATTTGTTTTATCTCAACCTAATCTAGTGGTAGAAATCAATTCCCTAACACAGTCATTATATTTATATTTATCCACATTTTCTTATTTAATCTTATTTGGTTTTTATTATTTTCTATTTTAAACCCGTATAATTTTATTTTTCTTATTATTTATTTTTGTGTCATTTAGAATCTTTTATTTTATTATTTGTGTGCTAGATTTAGGTGAGTCATCTTAATTCCCATCTTAGAACGATACCCTTATTTACCAATACTACAATTGATAACAAAAAGATTTAAATTGCACGTCGACTATGGCCATACCAATTTTTTGCATCGTTATGACTACTTGGCTACAAGAGTATACCCTTTGTTGGCACTAATGCCCCTTATGAACACTTGGCTACCGCTACATAGCACCTAACAACCCCAAAACCCTTCACAACCCCTTTGCGCCCCTACATAGCACTTGCAAACCCTAACACCACCCCAAGAGCATCACTTATCCCTCTTGCATCAACTGAATCACCTGCCATCACAATCATGGTCTACACTATTGTAGCCATGCTTCCTATGGAAGGCCTATACCGCTACCCTACTACCCCTCGCGTTCTTACCCCAGACAAACTTCCACCAACTCGTTCACTCCCTAGACACGATTATTGCCTCACTTCACCATGTATCAATTCAATCCTTGTGACATTGATACATAAGTATTATACCTTCTTTGCCTACTTTTTGTTTTTGTATTTATTTTCATTTTACCTTTGGTACAGGATTGTTGAACAATAGCAAAATATATTGTGTTTTGTTGTGGTGTGTGTTTTTCCTTGTCCCACATTGATGGAAAGAAGAAATTTTCACGACTTTAATACCCTTCTACTCATTTTGGTATTTGAGTTAATTGATATATGTTGTTTTTTAATAGAGATGGGTTGGACTTAATACCACATGCACTTGCCTGCCCTGCCACCACCATCCGACTGATCCTAGCTGACATATTCTTGTTTCTGAAATTTTATTACATTTTTCTTTACTCAGTTTTGATGGTTCCTTTTTCCTCTCTAATTTTTTAACGGCAATTTCTACTCACGACACACCAAGTTCTGATAAGTATTTTCACAGCTTCAATTAATTTAATATTTTGATCTCGTCATTTCTATTGCTATCTATATTACCAATAGCAATTAAATTCAACTATTGCTACGTATATTATTCCAACGGCCGCCAATAGCAATTAAATTCAACCCCACGTTTATTGCACTCCACCGGACACTTGTGTCATTGTAGACAGCTGAACTTAAAGGTTCATAGTCACATCAATAAGAAAAACACCTTCGCAATCGACGAGAAAAATCTACAAGCAAATTGGACAACATAAAAAATAATCATATTCATTTCCTTCATCTCAATCAACCCCGTCAAAAAAAACTACGGCACGTTCCTTCTAGCACTAAACAATCAAAACTCATGACTGATGTTTCATTAGGCCGAACCTGTTCCCATGAAAGGTACAAAATCCTCCACCGTGACTTCTACCCCCATTTCGGCGAAAACATCGACAGCAGCTCTTCTAGAAAGGTCTTCGCTGTTACATAAAACACCGTCCATGTCGAACAGCACTGCAGAAACTTTCCCCCACTCGGCCTTTGATTCAATAGCACTAGCTGCATCGTAATCAACTTTCACGCATGCAGTTGTGGTCGATCTACTGCACCGGCGAGAGAACGCGCGGCTTCTTGATGGCACTTGTATGAAGGAATTAGTTGAACAGGGTAACGACAAGCACCAGCATAAGACTTTTGGCGGAGAGAAGACAGAAGTTGCAGGTGAGATCAGCCACAGAGCCATCTTGGGCAGGCACAATGGCACAGATATGATATGGTTTCAGTAGGCGAGTGGCGGGCGGAGACTACTATTCCAACTAGAATTCCTGTGAGGATTAGAATCCCTTCGTTTCCGACCTCTATTTCCTCTTTAATAGTCTTAACGTAAAACGGTCTTGCACTCTGTCGGGGCCCGTAATAATTAACGGTAGCTTTTATTTGAAAAATAATTAATTATTATGTGAAAAACAATTATTTGGTCAAAATTAAAAATATTCTCATTTTACCATACTACCTAACACAACAAGAACGGATCTATTTTTTCTTTTTGAAATTCGCACTCACTAGCTCATATTAAAAATATCATCACTTTACCACTCACCTAATACAAAAAGAAGAACAGATCTGTTATTTTCAAAATCTCTCTTACCGGCTCTCCTTCTCTCATCTCGCTACTTTTGTTATTTAATTCTTCAAGTCTCTTTAACTCTCTTTTTTTGGGACAATAAATTCAAGAAGGAACATCAACAACACATTTAAAAATATTTATTTAATATATATACACACGAGGGTTGTACGATAGTGGAGGTACAAGCTTGGTATTATGTGTCATCCCATGCTCTCCTCCAGTGTTATCATCTATAACTTCCTCCCGTAAAACAACCAATGGTATTTTTACCTGGTATAAGGATCGTCAAAAAATGATATTACATCTGCCCATAGGTGGCAATTACCGCGAATTCCTCCCATAGAACAATCATTATCACCATTACCCCATCTAGATAGTGGCAATCAATGGTATTGCTCATGTTGTCTATATATTTCTTGTATTGTATTGTTGCTAAGAACCATTTATAATTCTCAATTTTTTCTACTAAGAGGAAATAGTTTATAATTTTAAGTTTCTTCTACTAATAGTTTATTGACTATAATCTTAATTAGCAATTAGTACGTGTTAGAAATAATGTTCAGGACTGCTGAGCTGGAATTTTATTCTTTCTTTAATTTTTGATTTAGTCAATTTTGTTCTTATTCTCTTATTCTTGCTGCTATTTCGCCGCTCTATTATTTCCATTATCAATTGATCATGGCTTGAATGTAGGACCATGATCGTAGGAGTTTGTTATGTATCAGCTCTATAAATTGAGCTGCAGTTATGAATAAATTATTCAAGCTTTTCATTCATCAATCTCTTCTTAAACACAAGCATTATCCTTTGTTATTTTTGTTGTTCAGAATCACTGCAACAACGACAATTGGTATCAGAGCCTCTTGATTTAAAGGGATATGTGTTGTAACCCATGGAGACAGAAGTAAGCTTCTCATCAATTGCTCTGCCAGTGTTCAATGGTGACAATTACTAGTTTTGGGCAATATGGATGGAGACATACTTAGAGGCTCTGGATTTGTGGGAGGCAATGGAAGAAGATTATGAAATCCCTGCACTTCCAAACAATCCCACCATGACGCAGGTCAAATCACAGAAGGAGAAGAAGACAAAAAAATCAAAGGCAAAGGCGTGCTTGTTTGCTGCAGTAGCATCCACCATTTTCACTCGAATCATGTCTCTGAAAATAGCAAAGGAGATATGGGAGTTTCTCAAGACCAAGTATGAAAGGGATGAAAGAATTCAAGGTATGCAAGTGTTGAACTTGATGCGTGATTTCGAGTTGCAAAAGATGAAGAAGACTGAATCCATCAAAGAGTACTCTAACAGGCTGCTTAATATTGCAAGCCGAATCAGTTTACTTGGCTCGTCCCTGCCTGAGTCAAGAATTGTTCAAAAAATTCTTGTAACAATTCCTGAAATCTTTGAGGCTACAATTACATCCTTGGAAAATACCAAGGATATGTCAAAAATTACTTTGACAGAAATGCTAAATGCATTACAAGCTCAGGAGCAAAGGAGGATCATGAGACAGGAAGATGAGATTGAAGGAGCTCTATTCGTCAAGCATAGAGAAAAAGGAAAGAATTACATGAAGAATGGAAGCAGTCAAGCATCATCAGGTGATTCCAGGAATTTCAACAGGAGTAACACTGAAAATAAAAAAGGACGTTTTCCTCCATGCCAGCATTGTAAAAGGAGATCACATCCACATTTTAAGTGTTGGAGAAGACCAGAAGCTAAGTGCAACAAATGCAATCAAATGGGGCACGAGGCTGTCATTTGCAAAAACAAAATTCAACAGCATGGTGAAGAAGCTCAAATTGCTGATCAAGAAGAAGAAGATCAATTGTTTGTGGCCACTTGCATTTCCAGAAATGACTCAAGTGAAAGCTGGCTCATTGATAGTGGTTGCACCAACCACATGACACATGACAGAAACATATTCAAGGAGCTGAAACAAACAACTTCAAAGGTTCGAATTGGAAATGGAGAATACCTTGCTGTTGAAGGAAAGGGAACCGTGGCAATATTGACTTGCTCAGGTACTAAGTTCATCTCTGATGTATTGTATGTCCCTGGTATAAATCAAAATTTATTTAGTGTTGGTCACCTTATTGAGAAGGGTTATAAAGTAGTGTTTGAAAACAATTGTTGCTTGATCAAAGATGTGAATGGTCATGATATTTTCAAAATAATCATGAAAGGGAAGAGTTTGGCTCTAAATCCAATGGAGGAGGAGCATACTGATTTCCCAATTAAAGAAAATATCATAGATATTTGGCACAAGAGGCTCGGGCACTATCATCATAGAGAGCTAATGCTTATATAATCCAAGATGATGGCCAAGGATTTCCCAACACTTGATGATCACATATCCAGCTGCAAACTTGTCACACTGGCAAGCTAAACAGAAAGCCCTTTCTAGAAGCCACATGGAGAGCAACAAGGAAGCTGCAATTGATTCATACTGACATTGCAGGACCACAAAGGACACCTTCTCTAAATGGGAGTCTGTATTATGCTGTCTTCATTGACAATTACAGCCGAATGTGCTGGATTTTATTCTTGAAGCACAAGTCAGAGGTAGCACAGGTGTTCTGGAATTTCAAGGCCAAAGTTGAAAATGAAAGTGGCTGCAAAATTCAAGCCCTCAGGTCAAACAATGGCAAGGAATACACTTCCAATGCCTTCAACGTTTTTTGTGAGGAGGCAGGCATTCATCATCAGCTAACAACTCCGTATACTCCTCAGCAAAACGGAGTTAGTGAGAGGCGAAACAAGTTCATATTGGAAATGACAAGATGCTTGCTACATGAGAAGAATTTACCAAAGAAATTCTGGGCAAAGGCTGCAAACACTGCTGTGTTCCTGCAAAACCGACTGCCTACAAGAGCCTTGAAGGATCAAACACCCTTTGAGGCATGTTATGGTTACAAACCATCTCTGAGTTTTCTTAAGGTATTTGGATGTTTGTGATTCACCCTTGTTCCACAGTTCAAGAGGGATAAACTTGACAAGAAAGCACTTCCAGGCATTTTTGTTGGCTACAGCTTAGTTTCGAAGGCTTATAAGATTTTCTAGCCACAAACTGGAAAAATCGTTATAAGCAGAGATGTCCAATTCCTTGAAGATGAAGAATGGGACTGGAACGATGAAATCAAAGAAGATTCAGTCTCTCCAAAAGGCAATTATCTTGTTTCAAACACAGATGATCAAAGCATGGAAGATTGGGACATCAACATGACAGACGACATTCCTGTTAGAGGCACACGGTCACTCCTTGATGTGTATCAAAGGTGCAACATTGCTATGTGTGAACCAGCAGACTTTGAAGAAGCCAAGCTAGATCAAAATTGGCTTACTGCGATGAAGGAGGAGCTTCTCATGATCACGAGAAACAACACGTGGGAGTTGGTTGACAGACCTCAAAACAGAAATGTAATCGGTGTAAAATGGGTGTATCGAACAAAACTCAACGCTGATGGCTCAATCAATAAGCTCAAAGCCAGGCTAGTGGTGAAGGGTTATGCACAAATCTTTGGCGTGGACTACTCAGACACGTTTGCACCGGTAGCAAGACTTGACACTATCAGGCTGCTACTTGCCATTGTAGCACAACTGAATTGGAAGGTGTATCAAATGGACGTCAAGTCAGCGTTTTTAAATGGTGTTTTGCAGGAGGAGATCTATACTGAGCAACCAGAAGGCTTTGCAAATGAAGGAGAGGAGGACAAAGTCTGTCTTCTTAAGAAGGCACTATATGGATTGAAGCAAGCTCCAAGAGCTTGGTACAGCTGAATCGATGAACATTTGCAGCACTTGGGATTCACTAAAAGCCTCTCTGAATCGACTCTTTACATCAAGCAAAATGGTGATAACATCCTTATCATCTCACTTTACATTGATGATTTGCTTGTAACAGGAAATAACAACAATAATGTGGAGACGTTTAAGCAAGAGATGATGAGTGTATTTGAGATGACAGATTTGGGTTTGATGTCCTTTTTTCTTGGAATGGAAGTTAAGCAAGCTGAACATGAAGTGTTCATATGTCAGAAGAAGTATGCCAAAGAAATCCTCAAAAAGTTCAAACTTGAAGATTGCAAAGCAATAAGCACTCCTATGAATCAAAAGGAGAAGCTATGTAAAGAAGATGAAGCCGAGAAGGTTGATCAAGCACAATTCAGAAAAATTGTTGGATGCTTGATGTATCTCACTGCAACTAGGCCTGATATTTTGAATGTTGTGAGTATCTTGTCTAGATTCATGCATTGTGCTAGTGAATTGCATTTCAAGGCTGCTTAAAGAGTGATAAGATATGTCAAAGGAACCTGCAATTTTGGCATAAGATACACAAGAAGTAGAGAGTTCAAACTAGTCGGGTACTCTGACAGTGATTGGGGAGGCTCAATTGATGACTTGAAGAGCACATCAGGCTACTATTTCTCTTTAGGTTCTGGTGTGTTTTCATGGAATTCAAAAAATCAAGAAACCGTAGCCCAATCCACTACTGAAGCTAAGTTTGTGGCTGCAACAGCTGCTGTCAATCAAGCTTTGTGGCTGAGGAAAATTTTATCTGATCTTAACCTGGAGCAAAAGGAAAGCACAGAAATTCTAGTTGACAATCAAGCTGCCATTTCCATCTCTAATAATCCTGTGTTTCACGGGAAAACCAAGCACTTCAACATCAAATTATTCTTTTTGAGAGAAGTGCAGAAAGATGGGAGTATCATTCTTATTTACTGCAAAACTGAAGAACAAGTAGCTCATATTTTCACCAAACCACTACCAGTCAACAAATTCGAATTTCTGAGAACAAAGTTGGGAGTTTGCAGCTCCTAAACAAGGAGGAGTATTAGAAATAATGTTCAGGATTGTTGAGTTGGAATTTTATTCTTTCTTTAATTTTTGATTTAGTCAATTCTGTTCCTATTCTCTTGTTCTTGCTGCTATTTCGCTGCTCTGTTATTTCCATTATCAATTGATCATGGCTTGAATGTAGGACCATGATCGTAGGAGTTTGTTATGTATCAGCTCTATAAATTGAGCTACAGTTATGAATAAATTATTCAAGCTTTTCATTCTTTAATCTCTTCTTAAACACAAGCATTATCTTTTGTTATTTTTTTTGAAAAGTGGAAGCAATTAAGATAGAAACACTTAAAGCCTGTGAAATCTGGGAATGTTACCGCCACACTTAGTATCAGACCAGTTCTCTTCCGTACCCTCATAATGCTCCACATACTATTTTCCGTCCAAAATAGTTTAACACCCAAATAACACTTACATTACCTTCCTTACATCCCAAATTAACTTTCCATACGTAAATTTCATACCCATGCAGACATTAATCTCCCCATGCAAACCTTCGCATCTTTTTCATGCAAACCCTAAAATTCCATATGAAACCCTAAATTCAACCATGCAAACCCTAATACCACCATTCAACCATCAATGCCACCATGTAAACCCTAATACCACCATACAACCATAAATACCACTATACAAACATTAATACCACCATACAAACCCTAATACCACCATATAACCATAAATACCACCATACAAACCTTAGTAACATCATACAAACCCTAATATTGTCATGTAAACCCTAATACCACCATATAACCATTAGTACCACCATCCAACCCACGATTCTGCCATGTAAAACCCTAAATTCAATCCATAACAAAACCCAAGATTTGTCCACATAATACAATTGATTAGATTCTCCCCTTTCATAACCACAATTTAGATTCCCCCATACAAGACTATAAGTTAGATTCTCCCACATAAAATCATAATTTAGAATCTCCCAAGCAAAACCATAAATTGGATTCCCCCAAACAAATCATAAATTAGATTCTCCCAATTAAATCATAAATTAGATTCTCCCATTTAATATCATAAATTACATTCTCCCAAATAACATCATAAATTAGATTCTCCCTAACAAATCACAAATTCAATTCTCCCATATAACATCATAAATTATACTATCTCCCATGAAACCCTACATTTCCCATATAACATCCTCACATGCATGTATTTTAGTCACATGCAAAAACATATTATTCCATAACATATACACATGCCATATAGCAACACAAAAGCATCACATGCATACCAAATATGCAATAATAATATTAACATAGCATAACATACATGCATTAGCACACATTATCACTACCATACACATATCATACCATATACTATACAACACAATCAATAATAATATATATAATATACATATAAGATAACATAATATATAACAATATAATAATTGCATAACAAAAGCCTATATACACTTACTTAAATCGTTATAAAACGACATCGGTCTTGGAGCACGCTCCTACGCCTCCTTAGGGCTTTGACCAAATAATAACATATTAAAAAAAATAACCTTAACAAAATTCTAACTTTGCTAAAGACATAAAAATAATAGAGATATTATAAACCTTGATAGTATAGGGTTAAAGACTTTACCCTAATAATAATAATGATACTAATATAATAATATCAAAGATAATAAAACTAATATCAATGAGAATATAAATAATAATAATAATAATATTATTATTATTAATATATAAGCTTTAAAATTTAAAGTGGGGTTTCGACCCTACTTATAACTAATGACTTACCATTTATTTAATATTAATAATAAAATTAATAACATATATAATAATATTGAAATAATAAAGATAATGATAAAAATATTATTAATGGTTATAAGAACAGTAGAAATAATAATACTAAAATAAATAAGTGCGAATGTTAATACAAAATTAGGGCCTAAGATTTTCCAGAATAAATAATAAAATGTTAATAATAATTATTCTAATAATAAAATAGAATTAAAATACAATAAGGCTTCAGCCTTCAACATAAATAATAATAAAACAATAATACTACTGCTACTAATAATAAAACATATTAAGAATATAAATATTAAGAATAATAATAATTGTATTTATATGCAAATAATTGAAATAAATTAAATCAAGGCTTATAATAATATGGAAAATGGTTGAGAGGGTCTAGGGTTCAACCTTAGGCTGGTGGGGATAGGCGGCACCGACGGTGGTTCACGGCGGCGGCGGCGGCGGTCGGAAAAATAGAAGAAAAGAGGGAAAGATGGATGTTGGGAAAAAGATAGGGAGAATTGAGGTGAGATAAGAGGTGTTTATTGTTGCCCAGGAGGAGAGGGACAAAATGATGGTGGTGGTGTAGCTAAAGGTGGCGGCGCACGGCGGCAGACAGTGGTTTAAGGTTTCGGGGTAAATAATTCCGGCGAAACGAGCAACCAACTTTGAATGGTTATTGAGGCTCGTACAAGAAGAATCGAAGGTTGAAAATAGTTTGGTTAACTAGAGGGTGTTGTAGGGAAGAACTTAGAATGCGGAGGTGGCGTTGAAGTTGGCTAACGGCGGTGGACGACGCATCTGAGGTCGAGGTGGCGGCAGCTTTGGCTTAGGGTTTTCGGGGAAGAAAAAATTCCAAAACTCCTATAACTAGGCTATTTATAGATGGTGGATGGGATAATAAGGTTTTGGGGGTCGGCAATAAGTCATTAGATGCGAGAATTTGGGTGGCCGGTGGCAGAAAACGGTCGGGCATCGTTTGGTTGGATTCAAAGTTTCACGGGGCTGGGGAGAGGAAACGGGCGAGACATAACATCCAATAATTATGCCAATTCATTTCTGGAGTTAAGAGGAAGACAATGAGCCAAGAAACGACCGGTATTAATCATCGTAGCCGAAGATGCCATTGATGGCGGCCAGCGTTGCAGCGTCGTCAACGACGGGGAAATGAGGAAGAAGAAGACGGCTGGCCGGGCGGTTCGCGAAGGAAAAAGAAAGAAATAAAAGATGGAAGAACCGGATGGTTCGGGCGCGGGCGGTAAGGTTTTTTTTTTACTGAAACGCAAAGTTTTGGTGCGGAAAGAAGACAAACGCGGCGTAAAGAGGGACGGAAGAAAGGTACGAATTTGCTTAAATGAAACGACGAGCTTCGGCGTAATATGCAACGAAACGCAGCGTTCAACTGGCAGAGAAAGGATACGCGGCGCGGGCTGGGCGGCGCCGAAGGAAAGGAAAGAAAAGGGAAGTGGGCCGCGGCTGGCCCATTCGGGGAAAAGAAGAGGAAAAAGAAAAAGAAAGAAAAAGAAAGGAAAAAGGAAGAAAGAACAAGAAAAAGGGAAAAAAGAAAAGAGAAAATAGGGGGTTGGCATAATTAAATTAATTATGATATTTAGGTTATTTTCAAATAATAATATTTAAATAAAATAATAATTAAAAATTCCTTTTTAGGCTAAATTAGGATTTTTAAAAGGTTTTCCATAAATTCTATTTTAATTAGGAAAACACCCTAATTTTCTTCCATTAAATTATTTATAAAATTATTATTAAATTAAAACTATTTTCTCATTCTGATTTTAAATAAAATAATTTATTTAATTAATTTCCAAATTAAAATCCTTGATTAGTTAAAATATCCTAATTCCTCCTAATTAAAATACTTATAAATTTATTCTTGATTTGCCCTAATTAATTTCCTTTTATTTTTAATAAAGTAATATACTTAATTAACTTTTATAATAAAACATCATTTAAATATACTATTTAAAATTAGGAATTTTCGGAGCATTTCAAAGAACATGTACAAAGGTCCCTCCCTAAAGAAACACAAAGTTAATTATGCACACATGCTTAGCCAATGGTTATTGATATGTGAATACATACTAGGACTAGATCTTTTAAGACCATGGACTCAATACCCATGGGATATGGCTCCTGACTATATAGATTAGTATGTTTCCAGAACTCATAGGAATGTGTTGGCAATGACAAAGGAATATTTGGGTAGACATCCAAATGATGAACATGAAATTATAGCTAAAGATGCCTCAATGAAGCACATAAATTTCTTCATTGTTTCTATTGGAGGGTTGATCCAACTCAAAATTACCAATAACTAGTTACATGCATTGAAAATCTTCTAAATGATTTAGGAGTTAATGTAGTTGACAATGGACATGGGCGTGGGCATTTGCATAATGCTCAGTTTATTATTTGTTGTTGTGTACTTTGATTTCAAATATGTATGTTATAATTATATTATGTAATTTTTATTTTATTTCATGATTAGGAAAATATCATGCAACCCACATAAAAAACTGACATACTTAACCTTACCAACATACAAACGAATCCAATGACTATAGGTCAGATAATTGTGCTATCATGGCAAGGTAACAAGAAAATAAATACAAATCAATATAAAATTATCATATACATGCTTCAAAATATCATATACAAATAAACTAAGAAAAAATTACAACAATTTTACAAAAAAGTTGAATTTGAAGTTAGCGGATAAATACAAATCAACAAAAATTCATTATGTAGATATTTCAAGGGTCTTATACAAATAAACTAAGAAAAAATTACAATAATTATAGGTAAAAGTTGAGTTTGAAGATAGAGGATGTGGTTGATGCATTCCACCATGTATTAGAGCGTCATTATTAAATCTTGATGAATATAATGTATTCCATGTAGAAACACTACTATCACGGTATCCATTTCAGTTTGTATACAATGGTAGGAGTGAAAATTTGTCCAAGAAATATACCTATAAAAAATATTATAAGAATTGGTATTGATATGGAAAAAAGATAGAAAACATCACATACCGATATGTAATGACTCGTGTCTTGTATAAACCATATAGTTACTTAATTTCATGACCTTAAATCCCATGTTGTGTCACTTAAAGGTAGGAATGAATGATGTAATTCTCAAAACACCCTCTTAGATCATCTTGTATAAACCATATAGAAAACTCCATGAATGCCCCGATGGCATCCTCCAAACGTGCGACTCGACATTTCCCCGTCATTGGTAACTACAAGGGGAGGAGGTAATGTTAGAAAGGGGACCGTTGGTTTCGCAATAATCAGGGTATGCTACTACCCCTTTGGATAAGTACTAAGAATTCAACTTTCCTATAACTAAGGTCACGACCGGGAGATAACCAAATACACCACGGTTACGCTACTCATTTTGGGAATATCACTAACCTACCCCTCGATTCCTCATTGGAGCCAGACTCGGGAAGTTTTAAAACAGAGGAGTTTTATCTTGGTGTGGAAAACACTTTGAAATCGGTTGAAAACATTGTAATATGATATGTTCTGAAAACAAAAGAGCGTATCCGAATGGATCAACCGCTTTGATACCAACTTGTAACACCCCCAAATTCACTACTAAAAAATTTCGTTTAAATTGAAAGGTTTAGCGGAAGCATAAAAATCAAAACCGTGAACTAGGGGGGTATTACCGCCACACTTGGCACCGGACCGGTTCACTCCTACCGTTCCGATGCTAAGTGCTAATGCTAAACCAGGAAATTGTAAATAAGAATCATCAAAACATGAGCGCATCGTCATCATAAAGCATCCATGAAAACAAGATACCAACCATTGTCAGAATGTCGTTACGATTACAATTTAAAAGTTCCACTTCCAAAATACGAACATAATATAAATATGAAAACTAAGATAGATGAAAGCGAGGATCATAAAAGAATCCGACCAACTCGCTCTCGGCCCCAACCAGGATAGACTCAATACTCGGCCCCACCTGACGCCTCGTAGGTGTCGTAGGCATCGAAAACAAGATCTCCTACCTGCAGAAGGTCAGAAGGGCTCTCTGCTCGTGGGAATGAGCAGCACCCATGAAACGGGGTGATCAGTGCGCTACGTACTGAGTAAGGTAACAGACGAGCTAAAGCCAACACATAGCACACAAGGTCCACATTCATCACATAAATAGCATACGATGTCATGCAAGAATAGGTCTGATCACTTTCCTGATGCCTTATCCTTTGTTCTCATTAATGATAATAAGTCCATTTCGCACATCCTTCAATAATCCATGTGAGCACGGGAGCCCCACTATTATAGCCGGTGGACCGGAAAATAAAAACACAGGACAGAACGCCTTTGACCACTATTCTTACCGGTGGACCAGACTGGCCCCGCCTCACATGGTGTTTCACTGTAAGTACTTAGTATTTTTCCCGTGGTTTAACTTATTTAATTTGGGTCTATCGAGCCGAGGCCCCCACTATTATAGCCGGTGGACCGAAAATAACACATAGGACAGAACGCCTCTGACCATTATTATAGCCGGTGGACCGAAACGAAACGCACAAGGCATAATGCCTCTGACCACTATTATAGCCGGTGGACCGGAACGAAACACATAGGACAGAACGCCTCTGACCACTATTATAACCGGTGGATCGGAATGAAACGCACAGGGCAGAACGCCTCTGATCACTATTCTAGCCGGTGGACCAGAACGAAACGCACAGGGCAGAATGCCTCTGACCACTATTATAGCCGGTGGACCGGAACGAAACTCACAGGGCAGAACGCCTCTGACCACTATTCTAACTAGTGGACCGGACTGGGCTTGGCTCAACAGTCTTTCACTTTACGTTATTAGTGTCTTATCCGTGTCTTATTGAATCACACAACACCCCTGACATGCATGCGGTTAATACCCTACTACTTTCCCCTCTAGAGGGTCGTCCCATATTTTGAGACTCGTACCTCTTCTCACACCCGACTTCCATCCCCCTGTAGACTTAAGCATAGTGGCATATAGTAAGACACAATATCCAAGAATATAGGCCACCCCAACATATATGATATCGACTCCGTATGTCCTCATCCCTCTAGGGCTCCTCCTCGGAGACCCTAATCGGACCTATGTGGCCCCACTCTTTCTTACTTACCCAAACGTTACTTTATTCTCTATCTCACACCTCATTCTTTTATTAGGAAATTCCCCAAATGTATTACTTTATCTCCCAAGTTCACGTGTGACCGAAAAAACCCTAGTTGGCCACTCAAAACCCTATTTGACCACGCCAACCCTAGTTGGCCGCGCCAAACTCTAGCACTTTACTTCTTCAACAAGTAACATCCCTCTTACACCCCAAAATCTCTCCTCTTATTTAGAAACCCCCGCTCATCCTTTATATAAGTGAGTGATGCATTGTCGTATGCACAACAAATTTAATAAATTAATCCTAATTTCCAAACACGTAGTATATGGCATGAAGGAGTCGAACCCACAAGGAATGGAATATAATCAATAATTCTGTAATCGATGTTAAAACCCCGGTTATGCAATAACATATAATTCTATCATCAATAACTACACTATGGATAAATAATAAAACATTGTACTCACTAATTAACTAATAAGGACAGGAAGGTATTGATTATGGAATTAGGATATCAAATAATCATGGAGAAACGAAAGATTCTAAATGATTTAACGTTGACCTGTAGAAACTCATAATAATTCATCTCTTTGCCTTCTCTTAATTCTAATAAATTGAATAAGCTCTCAATTTATCATCTAACCAATTAATAACCTAGGTTAAGAACACTAGATTCAATTAATGGCAGCATTACGAATGGAAAGCAGTCAACTACGACCATAATCACACAAGCTCGGATCATGCAATCGAACGAATTAATGGACAAGATTAATAATTAATCTTTTGCTACTTTGGAAATGTTAATTAACAATTACGTGTTAATTCCGTTATCCTAGCTTAGATTAAGATCTAAACTAGATAGGTGATCAGTCTAATTAGTTTAAATTCTTAATCTCTGATGCGAGATCATTCAATTCTGTCCATCAATTCAATTAAATTTAATTTAGAATCATGAATTCAAAATACGTTATCATATCCGAAACCCTAATTCCGTCATCAAATCCTCCTACCTTATACTATCTACATAATTGCAATAACACACAATTAAATGCAATAATCTATAATTAACATCAATGCTTATAAATAAATTAACAATGAAACACCAAACATAAGAAAAATAATAATGCAACAAAGAGAATTGAATTGCATTCAATCAAAAATCAAAACTTGCAATTAAAAGAGGAATGGAGAAGAACTTATCGAATTGAATTGCAGATTGTTGATTGTTCAATTAAATACAATGGAGAGAAAGAGAATTGGAATTACAAATTACATGTGGTATCTAGAGAGTATAGAGAGAAAGAGATAATCCCATTCTCGAACTCCCCCGAACCACCTTTTCGAATGTTCAAACTTTAGAAATATATCGGGAAACGTTGCGCGAACGGTTACAGAATTTGAGAAAAACACGGTCCGTGTTTAGGAAACACGGGACCCCCGTGTTTTTCCTTGAACTCTCGGCCAAATGCTGAATTTTAAGTGCTGAAATTTGTGTGCTGATAGAAAAACACGGGCCGTGTTTAGGAAACACCGGGGGGGGCGTGTTTCTTGTTCCTTCATTATTTCTTCATGAAATTTCAACACAATCTTGCCTTTGATATATATTCTTCATTTCCAGTCTTTTCTTCCATTGATTCCATATCTATTGATGTGTTCTTTGTTGCCTTTTCTCTTTCCATCAATTTCTCCTTTGAATTTCTTCATTTTTATCTTTTCTTGCAAAATCTATCCAAAAGAGAAAAACTCGAGAAAAGATTACATGTTATAAAAGTAATGAGGAATAAATGACATTTTTACTTAGCAAAATAACATATAAATCTCATCTATCAGTGAGTTCTCACTCTCAACCCCATACTCCATCCCTCCTTGATCATTTTTACCCTTGTACCCTTCATATTGCTCATTTCCTCCCAAAAACCCTAATTGGGTCCCTTAGACACCCTTACATCGACCCACGTGAAATTTTGCACCCAAGTCTCCAATGGACTCGTAACTTTGACATTATCTTATTTACTTCTTAAATCAACATTCCTCACGTAAGATTCATTCCCATGCATAATTTAAACACTCCATGCAGACTCCCCAACACCCTCTTACACACAAAACCCTAATAAGGTCTCCAATCATTCCAAGACTCTCCCAAGCTCTTACTTACAACCCAAATCAACTTTTCACACGTAAGGATCATGCCCATGCAAGGTCTAGTCCCCCCATGCAAACTTCCCAAACGTCCACTTTTCCGTAGTTCTTTTATTATCATTTCATGCTACCCAAACCCTAGCATGCATGTCCTAGAAGGTCATATCATGTCACATCATCAACATCAAATATCAACATAGAACATGTCATACTCGTATAATATAAGGCACACACATCATACCTCGTTATCCACGCTGTGCTACACAAAACAGATTATTCTTAACACATGCATAATACACATTAACACGGCATACTCATCATTCATCAACACATTACATCACACATAGCACAAGGCCATAGCTTCGTCCTTACCTAGGTAGGCACCGTGCTTGGAGCACGCTCCTCTAGCTCCTTAGGGCTCGGATCGGGGTCACCTATGAAAAGGGGAAAAGCTAAGTATTAGTTTCCCTCAAAGTACCGTCATCCCTTATTCTAGTTTAGGATTAGGGTTTATATTACTAAAGTGGGTATTATACAAGAACTAGGGTTTTTATCTAAAAGTTGGTGTATTAGCCATTACTAGTCAAAATATATTTATTTTTGCTACTAATTATTACCCTTATATTGTTAAACCCATTAGTTCTAATCTTGTAGTAATAGGGTTTATGCTAACTATAGGAAAATAGTGATAGTAGTAGTAATAGTAGGGGCTAATAATAGTAATAATACTAATAAGGATGGTAATATTAGTTAATAATAACAATAATAACCCTAGCAGTAATAATAACAATAACAACAACCCAATATGGTTAGGTATTAATAATAATAACCTTAGTAAGATTATAGAGATAATAATAATAGTAATAGGGTTGTTAATATTAATACTTATAAAAATAAAACTAAAGTTGAGTATAATAGAAGTTAGGGTTCCAAGGGATGTTAGTATGGTAAAAATGGTAACTTTAATATCAGAAGTCACAATATTAGAAATGATGATAATAATAAGAGTAATAATAATAATAATAATAATAATAAAAGAATAATAATAAAAGAATAATAATAATAATAAGCATAATGGTATTAATATTAGTTAACTTAATAGTAACTGTATGGAAATAATGTTTAAGGCTTGGGATGAGTGGAAGACCACCTAGGGTCGGTGGTGGTCTGGTGGCGGCGTGTGGCGGCGACGGCGGCGGTGATGGGGGAGGAGAAGAGAGGAAAAGATGGAGGTGGTGGTTAGATGGGAGGAGAATAGGGGGAGTTTGATGTGGGGGAGGAGACAGTAGGGAGAGGGGAGTGGAATGAGGGTGGTGGCGTGAGAAAGGTGGCGGCGCGCGGTGGTAGACGCGGCGGTTGAGAGTGGAGGAGGGTGGTGGAAGATGGTGGAGGTTAGTGGAGAAGGAGGCAGGGAGTAAGGATGGTATGCGCAGGTAGGGGAGGACCTACTGGTCACTTTGGGAGGTGGAACGGGGGTTAATTACGACGGAGGTGGCGGCAGAGGGTGGCGCAAGGCGGCGGTGGCGTTTTTTGGGGTGGCACCTTCGCACGATTGTGGTGGCTCGTGCGGGGCAGGAAGGGCAGTGGAGGTTGTTTGATTGCGTGGGAGGTGGTGCAAGGAGGAGTTTGGCGGGTAGCAGTGGTTTCGGCGGTGGCTGGAGGCGGCGGAAATAGCGTCTGTTCTGGCGGCGGCGGAACAGGGTTTCAACAAGGTCCAAAGGGAGGGACTTGCTGTGGCCGTTCGGGAGGGGGTATTTATAGGCCATGTGTAACACCCCAAAATTCAATAATTTTTTTTTCTTAAAGCGGAAGCAAATAAAAATAGAATCACTTAAAACTTGTGAATTCTGGAAATGTTACCGCCATACTTAGTACCAGATCGGTTCTCTCCGACCGTTCTAGTACCAAGTGCTAAGGCTAAAGAAAAGATTTACATTAAATTCAAATCAAAAGTTCATAAAAGAACTCGAAAGATCATACCTTAAAATCAGAGTACGCATAATCATTTATAAACGTAATAAAATAGAAATCAGAGTGCGAAATCAAAGAGGATAAATAATCCAATACAAAGAAATAATAGTAGGAAATAAAATTACATAAAGGCTGAAATACGGCCACGACACTCTCGAACTTGAGCCAAACACAACTCAACACATAGTCCCACCGGATATCTCACCCACCTGCACAAATCAGAAGGGCATACTACTCATGGGAATGAGCAGCACCCATGAAAAGGGTGATCAGTACGCTACGTACTGAGTAAGGTAACCGAGCACTAAGGCCAACACACAAGCGCATAATCCATGCAGATTAATAACAAGGCATAATCCAACATAGCAATATAAAAGGTATATGAACAATTCAGGTAAACGTACAAAGGCCCAATCATAGTCTAGATTAATTAATTAATTAATCTCTTATTAGAATCCAATTCACACCATGCCTTTTATCAATCCATGCGAGCAGAGGAACACCCCACTATTATAACCGGTGGGCCGGTCACAATAGAGCATCACGCCCTAACCACTATTATTACCGATGGATCGGTCACAATAGAGCATCATGCCCTAACCACTATTATTACCGGTGGATCGGTCACACATAGAGTAGCAACCCTAACCACTATTCCTAACCGGTGGATCGGTTTGGTTCCTCCTCGCATGGTGTTCCACTGTAAGTAATTAGTATCTTTTAAGAGCTTTAATGATACTAGTTTGTGTTTATTGAGCTCGAGTCACCCCACTATTATTACCGGTGGGCCGGTCACATATAGGACCTCATGTCCTAACCACTATTATAACCGGTGGATCGGTCGCACATAGGACTACGCATCCTAACCACTATTCCTAACCGGTGGATCGGTTTGGACTCGGCTCAATAATCTTCCACTTCATATGATTAGTGTCTTAAGTATCTTATTCAAAAGCTTTCACCATGCACATGCATGAATCATAAAACATAATTTCCATATTCATTATCATAGTTTATTCACCAATTACACACATGCTACCACCAAACCCTAGACATGCATGGGTCGCTCCCTTCACACTTATCCTCCAATTCTACTTCACATCTCACTCTAGGGTTTTATCCCAAAACCCTAATTTAGTCTCCTTCGTACCCTTAATTTGCTCCACGTGCTATTTTTCATCCCAAGTGCTTAAACACCCAAACAATACTTACATTACCTTCCTCAAATCCCAAAGCAGTGTTCCATACATAAACTTCACTCTCATAAAAACTTTACACATCCCATGCAATCATTAACTTCCATGCAAACCCTAATACCACCATACAACCATTAACCATTATACAAACCCAGAGTCTCATCATACAAAACCCTAAATTCATTCCACATAACCCAAAGATTCATTCATACCAAACCCTAGATTCAAACCATATAAAACCCAAAGATTCATCCATACCAAACTAAGTATCCATCCTTACCAAACCCTAAGTTCAAACCATATACAACCCAAAGATTCATTCACACAAAACCCTAAATTCAATCCATACCAACACAAAGGTTCAAATCATATAAAACCCAAAGATTTTTCCACATAATACAATTGATTAGATTCTCCCCTTTCATAACCACAAATTAGATTCTCCCATACAAGACCATAAGTTAGATTCTTCCCCATAAAATCATAAATTAGAATCTCCCAAGCAAAACCATAAATTAGATTCTCCCAAACAAATCATAAATTATATTCTCCCAATCAAATCATAAACTAGATTCTCCCATATAACATCATAAATTACATTCTTCCAAACAAAACCATGCATTAGATTATTCCTTATAAATTCATAAAATTAGGTCAACTCACTTCCCTTAGTTAACTTCTTTCCCCATCCTCCTTTTTCATCATTTCTCCTACATAAAATCATATCAACGTCCTCACATGCATGTCTTATAGGGTCATACACAAATAATACACATGCCATACGAAAACATACTTCAACTCCATGTCATAGCATATACGGCATAATTAATAATCATAAACATAGAATGCATAGCATACGAGGCACACAATGCACATTAGCACATAAAAGGACTTAGCACCCCTTACCTGAAACGACACCGGTCTTGGAGCACGCTCCTATGCCTCCTTAGGGATTTGACCAAATAATAACATACTAATAAAATAACCTTAACAAAATTCTAACTTTGCTAAAGACATAAAAATAATAGAGATATTATAAACCTTGTTAATATAGGGTTAAAGACTTTACCCTAATAATAATAATGATACTAATATAATAATATCAAAATTAATAAAACTACTATCAATGAGAATATAAATAATAATAATAATAATAATAATAATAATAATAATAATAATAATAACAATAACAATAACATATAAGTTTTCAAATAAATAATGAATTACCATTTATTTAATATTAATAATAAAATTAATAACATATATAATAATATTAAAATAATAAAGATAATGATAATATTATTATTAATAGTTATAAGAACAATAGAAACAATAATACTAAAATAAATAAGTGAGAATTTTAATACAAAATTAGGGCCTAAGATTTTCCAGAATAAAAAATAAAACATTAATAATAATTATTCTAATAATTATAATATTAATAATAATAATAAGAAGAAGAATGATAATAATCCTATAATAATTCAGTTAATAACTTAAACTTCGAAACTAACAATAAAATTATTTTATTACCACTCTCCACCCTGCAAGTACAATTCAGCATAAATTTTACATCAAATAATAATAAAACATATTAAGAATAATAATAATGGTACTTATATGCAAATAATTGAAATAAATTAAATCAAGGCTTATAATAAAATGGAAAGTGGTTGAGAGGGTCTAGGGTTCAACCTTAAGCTGGTGGGGATAGGCGGCACCGGCGGTGGTTCACGGCGGCGGCGGCGGTGGCCGGAAAAATAGAAGAACAAAGAGAAAGATGGATGTTGGGAAAAAGATAGGGAGAATTGAGGTGGTATAAGAGGTTTTTATTGTTGCCCAGGAGGAGAGGGACAAAATGATGGTGGTGGTGCAACAAAAAGTGGCGGCGCACGGTGGTGGAAGGCGGTTTAAGGCTTCAGGGTAAAAAAATTCCGGCGAAACGAGCAACCAACTTTGCATGATTATTTAGGCTCGTACAAGAAGAATCGAGAGATGAAAATAGTTTAGTTAATTAGAGTAAATTTCAGGGAAGAGAATGAAGTGTTTCGATGGCGCTGAGGTTGGCTGACGGTGGCGGAAGAGGCGTCTGAAGTTGGGATGGCGGCAGCTCGGGCCGAGGGTTTCGAGGAAGAAAAGTATTCCAAAAATCCTACAACAAGGCTATTTATAGATGTTGGAATGGATAATGAGGAGCTGGAGGTCGACATGAAAGTTTTAAATGCAATAATTTGGGCAGCCGGCGGCGGAAAACGATCGGGTATCGTTTGGGTTGGTTCGACGGTTCGCGACGTTGGGGAGAAGAAACGGGCGAGATTTAACGCACGAAAATTATGCCAATTTATTCCTGGAGTTAAGAGGAAGACAATGAGACAAGAAACGACCGGTATTAATCACCGTAGCCAGAGATGCCATTAATGGCGGCCAGCGTTGCAGCGTCGTCGACGACGGGGAAAGGAGGAAGAAGAAGACGGCTGGCCAGGCGGTTCGCGAAGGAAAAAGAAAGAAAGAAAAGGAGGAAGAACCGGGTGGTTCGGGCGCGGTCGAGGGTGCGACTAAATGGAACGCTGCGTTCCCATGAAATAACGAACGGAACGCCGCGCAGAGAGGGGCAGAAGAAGGGCGACGGCGCGAGGGGTAACGGATTAGATGAAATGGTGAGTTTTGGTTTAAACGGAAGCAAAACGCGGTGTGGCGATGTCAGACGAAGGACACCGTGCGGGCTGGGCCGAAGAAGGAAGAAGAGAAGAAAAGAAGAACTAGGCTGCGCCAGGCCCAGTCGGGGAAAAGAAGAGGAAAAAGAAAAAGAAGAAAAAGAAAGAAAAAGGGAGAAGAAAAAGGAGAAAGGGAAAAGGGAAAAAGGGGAAAAATAATGGTTTGGCTTAATTAAATTAAACTGGATATTTGGGTTATTTAAAAATACTAATATTTAAATAAAATAATATTTAAATCCCTTTTTAGGCTAAAATAAGATTTTTGCAAGATTTTCCATAAATACCATTTTAATTAGTAAAACACCCTAATTTTCTTCCATTAAATTATTTATAAAATTAATATTAATTTGGGACTATTTTATCCTCCTTATTTTAAATAAAATAATTTATTTAATTAATTTTAAAAATAAAATCCTTAATTATTTAAAATACCAAAATTGCACCTAATTAAAACACTTATAAATTTATTCTTGATTTTCCCAAATTAATTTCCTTTTATTTTAAATAAAATAATTTACTTAATTAAATTTTATAATCAAACCTCATTTAAATATACTATTTACAATTAGGAATTTTCGGGGCATTTCACCATGGGGGGAGGAAAACGACGAAGGGAAGGGAGGTGTCACGTGGGGCAGGCGCGGTAGGTGGCCGGTCGGCGGTAGCAGCGTCTCGTGCCCTACTATTTATAGGGTACGTTTGGCTGTTTTCTGGAAAAAGGAAGGGGTGGCAGGATGCGTGAGGGAGTGCTGGGTCAAATTGGGGAAGAAAGGGACGAAAATGGCAGGGGGAGGACGCCGAACGGCAGACGTCAAGTGGCAGGCGACAGGCACAGACTTGCGTGGGAGGGGAGGAAGAAGACGACTCCTGGACCGGCGGTCCAGGAGGAAAAGAAAATAGGGGGAAAAACCGGCCGGTTAGGCAACAGATATAAAATTCGTAAGTCAAACGCGGCGTATTGGGGGTTGTGGGAGGAAAACGCAGCGTCGCGTCGTAGGTTGGCAACATTTATAAGGTCGTTTAGCGTGACGTGGCGTTTCGACGGCTCTGAGGGCAAAACACGGCGTATTGGGCGTACGGCGGCCAGCAGACGACGCTGGGCCGCGGAAAGGGAGAAAGGAAGGAAGAAAGGTTGGGTCGCAGGAAGAAAGGCCCAATCGATGGGGAAAAGAGAAAAAAAAAGGAAAAGAAAAAGAAAAAGGTTTATTTAGGGTTTTGGATATTGTATAAATTATTTAGAAAATTCTTGGGCTGTTTAAAATATTAATATTTATAAAATATTAAATAAATTCCCTTATTGCTTAGTTTAGACTATTTTAGATAAATTTCCTTAACCTCCAAACTAATTAGGAAAAACCCAAATTTTCTTTCAATTAAACTCTTTATTATTTTCCTCTTAATTTACCTTAATTAATTCTCTACATTTTAAGTAAATAAATTTATATGCTTAATTTCCCTACTAATTCCTTATTTGGCCAAAATTTCAGAATTTAGGATTTTGGGGTATTTCAATGATCATCACCTAACCCATGTTTGATACAAGGTAAAATGGAATAAGAAACAAAAGAATGCATGATCATAAGAATAATGTGACAATATAAGATAATAAAGACTAGAACAATATCATAGATAGAATGAACTTGACAGTTTTATAAAATCAAATATGGGAATCTAAGTCAAGAGTTTAAATAATTGAAAATATAAAGCGTTACAACATAGTGGGAAAATACTAATAATCGGTTAACCTAAGTCTTAGGCACAATTATAAACCTCCAACCTCAAGCAATGACCTGCTAATGGCCTGAGTCGTAACCCTACAATTTGTCATCTACTTTCCGGACCAAAAGTAGGATCATCATAGAGACCACAAAAATACATTATCAATATGATGAAGTACTAGTAAAATATACTACCTAAATAAATGGTAAGGCTCATGCAACACATTGAAGTCATATATCAGCATAGAGATATCATAACGGCCAACTCAGGTACAACATAATATGCTTGCATGGAAATCATGGAACTATAGAAATACAGTAACACTTGCAATTCGTAAAATATAAGCCGTATTAGAATTCCTCCTTTACTGACCACACAATTTCTGGTTAGTTAAAATTATAATTAAAATGTTGTAAATACATGGAATTATCAACACAAAAAGGTCCAATAGAAACACCACAAATTACAACAAACTAGTCGATTAGTCCTTTAGACCCATCAATTGGTCTGGTCATACGAGACTTGGACTAAAAGAATACTAGATAGCTAGTCGAATGGTTAGCCTCAATGATTAACTGTTCATGAGTGTAATACAGATACCCCATATTTTTGAAATCTAATATAATTAAGCCTAATGATTTTATTAGCGCAATTTGATGTAAATATTTAATTATTTTAATTTCGATTCATTTTATGGATTTATTGACGATTTCAACTTCATATTTGAATTTAATTAATCGTTGTCGTTGTGGACCATTCTAGATAAATTCATTCACGACTATGATTTTATTATATTCATATGATTTCAATTTTTGGTTAAAAATATGTATTCCCGTTATTTCTCTTATTTTGATTTTTAATATTTTAGATTCGCTTCTGATTATAACTTCGTCGTATGATTATAACTTTATTTTGGAGTTATATTTCGTTAATGAAATATATTATTTAAATTATAGAATTTCTATTTAAATAGTTAAATTTATTTTAATAATTTTATCCATAGAAAATATTTCCGAACTTAAATTTATTCATTTTTAGAAATCGTTAATATTTTCGGAAAGTTTTAATTTAAAAATATTTTCAGAGCTTATTTATGAATTTCTTTTCGAAATTAATTTTCTCCGTTTTACGCGTTTTAGTTTGCGAAAAACTGGTTTCGAAAATTATTTAAATTAGTCTCGGTTTATAAAAATTTGATTTAAATATTTCCTTATATAATTTTAAATATTATTTTGGGGTCTTATAATGTATTTCCGTAAGCAAAACAATTTTTTACGTTTGTTGGTAAATTTTCCGAAAACATTCCCGAAATTCTTTATATAGCTCTGATATCAATTTTAAGCCTCCGGATCCTTTCAAAATAAATTTTCGTTAAAAATTTAGATAAAATCTTCCAATAATATTTTTAAATATTTAGTATTTTATTTTATGTGTATTTGTATTAAAAAAAAACACCCCGCAAACCCCGACTGGCCCCTTTCCCCCCCTCTTCTTTTCCTTTTCTCTCTTTTATCCTTTCTCTTCTCTTTCCCTACTTCCCGACTCCCCTGCGCTTTGCTCTCGCAACCCCTGCTCCTGTCCCAGCCGCCTCTCTAGCCACACCCAGCCACCACGGGCGATGCGACCTCTGACCGACCGCCACCAACCGTGAGCAGCCGAAGAAGCTCAGAAGACGCGCGCAGTAGCAGCTGCATGTAATGGTGGGGAGCGCAGCTCGCGCTGCCGCCCGGTCACCGGCGAGCGTCGCTGACTGCCGGCGAGCAACCCCCGGCCTCCGACGAAGCTTCTCCGGCCTTCCCTTACTCTGATTTATTGATTTTCGTTTAGTATAAATTTCTGAAAAACCCTAATATTAATTTGATTAATTGAGTATGAATTAGCTTATGAAAAGTTAAATTGATTGTTTGATTATGTATATATATGTTGTATGATTGATTCAAAGTGGTTGATTGTAGTGTATTTGAATGATTTGTGAAAATCGAATTTTTGGCCGGGTTATGCCCGAATTTTTCGATTTCGCCCGATTTGGCGATTTTTGATAAATTGATTACACAATACGTTTTAAAATGTATCTAATTTCATGTCGGAAATGTCAATTTGAGAAATTTATGCAGAATTAATCGGAATTCGATTCCTAGGTCAAAATTCGTGTGTAATGAAATTGGGTCGCATAATTGAGTCATTCCGCTCAATTGATTTTATAATATCGTTTGAAATATATTTAATTTCACATCAGAAGTGTTGATTTAGGAAAATTGTACGTAGTTTATTGGAATTGGATTTTTAGGTCAAAACTCTTGTAGGACTAAATTGGATTGTGTAATCGGGTTGTTTTATTCAAGTGACTATATAATTTACATTAGAATACATTTAATTACATTTCCGAACTATTAATTTATATATTTTAGTAAGAATTGATCGGATTTGTATTCCGGGCTCAAAAACCCTAATTGTGCTAAATTGGGTATTTCTTTTATTGGTTTTGGGCAATTGATTATACGATATGTTATAAAATATGTCTAATTATATTTCTAAACATTTAATTTAAATAAATTAATAGAATTCAACAAAATTGTATTTTTGGACTTAAAACCCTAGATTTCAAGTGAAATTATGGAATTGATTATATGTATAATTGTTTTTCTAAAATTAAATTTATAGAAATAGTTGAAATAATCCTAATTGCATTCTAATACCTTTAATTGGAATTAATTGATTTGAATTACGTGAGTTTGTGTCGTGGGTTTTAAAACCCTTATTTTGAAAACGGATCGTCTTGAATTGGCTAATCGGAAGATTATTTTGTTGAAATTGATTATCTAGATTTATTTAAAATGAGTTTAATTGTACTCTTATGCTATCAATTTGAGATAATAAAAGTTAATTAGTCAGTTCATAGTTTAGGCATTAAAAACCCTAATCTTTGGGGATGGTTTTATAAAATTGATTATGCTATGTGTCTTTTATCTAAATGATTTTTGTCTTTGGGTTTTGAATCATTTGAATTATGTTTTAATCTAATCGGTTTGGATTTGGTTCTATGCAAATAGTTGGTTTACCTATTTAGTTGTAAAACCTAATGAATAAGTCATTTTCGATAAATTAACTTATAATCGATTATTCTTTCTCGAGCTTTTCGAATTAATTTGAAATGTCCCAAGTGATATGTGTTTTAATCTGATTTGACTTATATTTAATCTTAAATATTAATAGAGCTATGCTCTTGAGTTCTAGGTTATGGACACGTTTTCCAATAAAGATCGTTTGTGTCCGTTTGCGTTTATTTAATTAGAATATGTGAATTATTAATTGATAAGATAGTTTCTAACCTAGTTCTGATTTCTATCGGCGATCTAGGAAAACTTTCTCGTGGAATGTCGAGCTTTCGATAGCTCTCCCTCTTTCTCAATTTTCTTAGCTAACTTCGGATTTAGGTAAGTCACTACTTACCTTTACTTATGATGGAATCTAGATGTATTTCTATTCCGAGTGGAAGGTAATGACTATGCTTATTGATAATTTAATCCTGTCCAGCATATGCTGTATTCTGTGTGGTAATTTTATGTATGTATGAAATCATAGCCTCAGTGCCAATGCATATTAGTATGACGTTGAATATGGTATGTATTGGAGTATGTGAATGGTTGAGTATGGATTTGAAACTATTTGATACCTTATGCTATATCTTTATGTCATGGAATTATTCATGTGGGCCTGATTTATGGTCGGTTAAAATCCTTAAATAAGACACTAATAATTTAAAGTGGAAGATTACGTGAGTTAGGACTTGGTGTAGGGTCCATTCCACTGGACGATAATAGTGGCTCAGGTGTCCTGTCCCTAAGAGGTGATTCAAGCCGTTCCAGCAGTTAAGAATAATGACTTAGGAGCATTTTTCCCTGAGAGGTGTAGGATCCGTTCAACCGGATGATAATAGTGGCTCAGGTGTGTTGTCCCCAAGAGGTGCTTCAGACCGTTCCACCGGTTTAAGAATAGTGGGGTCCCTGAACTCATCGTAAATAAATAAAATCGAATGTAGTAATGATTATTATTGGATCGTTGGATTGGTATTGCTTAACATGCAATCGTGATTTCTTGTATGCTTGTATCTTATGTGTCGTCATGTCTAGTAATATACCTGTAAGTATGAATTCGCGAGTCCCTATGTATTATTGTATATAATAAATGTATAATTGAGCATGAGAATTGTAAGCTAGAGTCTTTCATATCTTATGTGTTTCATGTTTCTTTCCATGAGTTGGGTAGTCTTGATTTACTCAGTACCGGACCCGTACTGATGCTACCTCGATTGAATGGGTCCTATGATGATCCACTGATGGTGGGGAGCAGAACTCTTGTGCAGGTTTAAGATCGCATACTATTTTGGGGTGGAAGACTTGACTTGAGAGAGTAGGCAATCCGGAATTTTATTCTTCTGGTTTTATCTTGTTTAACTGTATTCATCTTTGGAAGTTATAAGTGTTGTATTTAAAATTTCAAGGGTATTGTAATTAACTTTCAATTTCTCTTCCTCTGACAAGTTTTTAAAATTCGGATTTATTTTACAGGTTTCGCTAATTAATTCAGCGATAATTTTATTTAGTGAATTTATTCACTTGCCATCTACCTGTGGATATCTCATTGTGGGAGTTTATCCTTACGACATAGATGTTTGAAATTTTGTTTGATAGGTTTTAGCCTTACATCTAGCATGAGATATATGGTGGACATTTATCTTGTGTTAGATGTGGCGGTAACATTCCCCATATTCTATTCTAGCTTCCGCTTTATTCTTTCAATTTTTTTTTCAGGAGTGAATTTTGGGGGTGTTACAATGAGTGCCAATTTATTAGTTCTGTCTAACCAGTTGATGGGTCTAAGTAGAGACCATACTTGTAACACCCCGAGTCGACACGACCACACGGGGGCTACCTTGAAGTACTTTTTGGGATTGATCGGCTGACCCCACAGATCAACACGAGTCCTTTCAGTACGCTTTGTCCTCACTCACGCACTTCCCGAGAAAATTTCAGAAAATTTCTGAAACTTCCCAGGAGGTCACCCATCCTAAAATTGCTCCACGGCCAGCACGCTTAACTGTGGAGTTCTTAGGATGGAATCACCAAAAGAATGGTATACCATGTTGATATAAGTAGCCAAATCAATCCTTATTACACTCTCCTCAATATGGGGTATTACAATACTATTTTGGTATGTGGAGAAACAAATCAATGGGTTTGACCAACCAATCGACCGGTTATATTAACCAATCGACCAATTTGGTCCAATTGGTCAATGGGTTTATGCAAAGACCAAACTACATTGGTCTGCAGGAACACCAGTCAATAGGTTTAACCCATCGATAGACTACTCATCGGAACCAACTGACTAGTTTACCAAACCAATCGACTACTCTTGTGACTAGTTGATCTAAAAATCCAAACCATTAGACTGCTCGCAAAACCAGTTGACAAGTTTAAGGAATTGATTGTGGGTTGGAAAGTCAAAGAAGGTAGGATAAATTCAAGCTCACAACCCTATCTACCAGAAGAGAGAGGGAGAAGAAAAAGGGGAAGCTTGCCTCAAAAAGTGACATCTTGGGAAAATTTTGCTAATTAAATCTATGTAATGAACTAATTAATGTGAAAATAATCCCAGGGCACTAAAACATCCTTCTTAGCATAATTAAACACAAACTTGATGTTTTCATAATCATTAGAGAGGAATTCAAATCAAAATCAGAAATAGATCTAAAATCGTAGGCAAACCAACCGATTGGTTTAGGTAAGCTAGTCGATTGGTTTATCGAGAACAAGAATGTTAATTTCCATAATACACCAGTCGAACGATTATTTAATCTAGTTTATTGGTACCTCTAAAATTCAAAATTTTATTAGAATTTCAAGTCCATTTCAACATAATTCTAAATATAATTTGTAGGATTTTGGGATGAGGTATTACAACTTCACTTGGTGGTGAAGTATACTCTTAGGTTATCTCTGTCATGATGCATGAGCCATGGCAATGTCACATAATGAGATTTGAAGTATTAATGGCAAGGTCACATCACTTTTTAGTTCTAACCTTGTCACCATTTGCCATCGTTAATTCTATTTACTCTGACAAATTCATATAATTGCTTAATGCAGCCAACATTCAACACTGTAACATATGAATGTTTAATGAAATAAAATATCAAATAAACCTAATGTAAATACAATGTCATGAATTAGAGTAAAAGGATCAATTGATCGACCCACAACAAAGAGACTTAGCTCACGCTAAATTTCTTACTCCAATATAAAAGCAAATAGCGAAAATGAAGAAGGGAAGAGAATGGGTAAATCATGGTATTCCAACTCCTATCCAGCCTAAACTCTCCTTCTTCTTCTTTCTCACTCAATATAGCTCTATGGCACTCTTCTCCTTTAGAATTTCTTCTCTTCTGCTCTCGATTCTCAATTTTTCTCCTTTTTTTTTTTTGTTTCCCTACGTTACTTTGAACCACTGGGTTTTTATAGGCTACTAACCTTGCAAATCAATATAGGTGTCAACCAATGCTACTTTTGGCGACTGCACCCTCTAGTGATCCCTTAGTGAATATAGAAAAAACTAGACATTTGGGTATTCTCTTTAGCTGGTTGAGTGTGCAATTGATTATGACGTGGCCAAAAAAATCTATTGGAAGTACTATAGCAATCTCGGTAGGGTTTAATTATTGCTTGACTCTACTGAGCATTGGCTTTTCCTTATTCTACATCTTTACATGCTTTGTTACTGATTTAAACAATGGCACCCAAGTTTGTGAGTTGACATAAGAGTACAAGTAACACTCTCATTTCATATGGTATTCATACCATTTACAAATTAAGTTCATTTGAGTTATGAGAAAGTTTAAAGAGTGGAAAAATTGTTAGGAACATACCCTATGACTTCTAAATGCAGCGAGAGTCATACACAAAATTACACTCATAGGGTCCTTTAATCCGCACAAGTCAACTCATATCAAGGTGCAACCTTTGTTGGTTCTTATAGTGCCAATGAATTAATGGGTACATTTATATAGAGTTTCTTCCAGGGTCGATGAATAGCTGATAATGGGATCGACATGAAGTTATGAATGTTGATATTAATCTCATGCAAATATGGTATCCTATGCATACACTGCATATAACATCCATATAATTCATCATTAGTACCTACATTATTACTTTTTTAACACTCTTTTTTGAACAAATTCATTACGTATAAAGTGACATGACCTCTTATATTGGAGTAAGGTGCACCTATAGTAAAATGAAGAATTGAACTAAGACTTCTCCAACGATGCTTTGATCTTGTCATATAGCAATTCTAGTAATGTGTGTATTTGTTTTAATACAGTGTTGACGTTGTCTTGTGATGTCTCTAGAAACCTCTTCAAAGATCTATGAGCACCTTTGTAACACCCCCAAAATTCACGACTGAAAAATTTCATTTTGTTAAAAGATTTAGCGGAAGCGAAGAAACAAGACTTGTGAATTGTGGAGATATTATTGCCAAACTTAGTACTAGACCGGTTCACTCTTACCGTTCCAGTACCAAGTGCTAAGGTTAAAGAATAAAATACTAATTACTAGAAATTCAAACCATATTAAAAATCAAAGTAGCACAATAAACTATTTACAAGAATAAAATCTACCAATGGTGGTTACAAGAACAAAGATCATATTTAAACCAAGAGTTAAAAAAGGAAATAATAAAACCCTATCATATTCTGGACAATCCTTATGCTCTTTCTCGTTGCCCACTTAAATAGTACTTGAAAAGGACTTGCAAAGGACACTGCCTATTGAATAGGAAGGGCCCCCACGAATGGAACCCTTAGGTATTATGGTACTGAGTAATTCATTAAAACACACTTAAAGGCAGGCCCGCAATGCAACATATGATATAAAGCTTTATACATATATAATAAGAAATGCATACACCATAATCACATGCTTAACAAGTCCATCAAATATTAATATGTCATAATATATAATCAATACTTTTGGGCCTTAAGCCATTAGTCCATTATTATTCAATCATCTCTCAGATTTTATATCCATGTAAGTGCAAGAACCCCACTATTATAGCTGGTAGATCATAATACACACAGGGCAGAATGCTCCTGGCCACTATTATTCGTCGATGGACCGGTCTCTAGGGCATAATGCTCCTAGCCACTATAATTTACCGGTGGATCGGTTTGGGCCTGACTCACATGGTGTTTCACTATAATTACTTTGTGTCTTTCACATGTCTTATCATTATTACGTGTGGTTTGTTGAGCACGGAATCCCCCACTATTATAGCCAGTGGACTGAAAATCATGTAGGGAAAAATGCTCCTGACCACTATTATTTGCTGGTGGACCAGTCTGCATGGCACCTTGGCTCCTAGCCACTATTATTCATCGGTGGACCGGTCTGGGTCCAGCTCAACAATCTTCCTCTTTAAGTAATTAGTGTCTTATTCATATCTATTTATATTATTAGTAAAACAAAAGGAAATGAACATAAAATATTAACAAATACAAGATGTACAAATAGATGCTCACTTATTATATTTGATTCCAACTCACTTTGATGCCACTAAAAATAATGATTTTCAACAAACGTACTCATAACATGTTGTAACATTATCTACCTATCTATTTATTTGGACCTAAGCTTATTAAGTGTTATAAATATGCATTCTCATACTTAAATTCCCTTTATACTATTCTAAAGAAGTGGTATGATTTATCATGATTTTATGTTGCCTTTGATAATTTTATAATCAAATTTGACTTCATTTTCGATTAACTTACCTAAAACGACATGTACTTATTCATAATTTACCAATTTATAATTGTGTGTTCTATTCCTAACTACCACTTACCATCCTCCATTATTGTTTTCTACTACAATAATAAAAATGGAACAATCAATCTTATTAGAATGTGTATTATGTGCACCTTCACTATTTATAGATCTAGTATGCACGTATATTCTACCTTATTCACATCTTATAGAGACTCTAAATGCTCTTATACTATTTTATGTTCTTGAGCCTTTTATTATCAAAATTATCCTATAACTTATACCTATTTCTTTAACCCATGCTGCAAGTTTTTCATGATCGAAGAATATTTGATCCATCATAAAAAAAATCTTTGATAATTTTGGGTCCTGAAATGTATTCATATGTTCCATATCCTACAAAAAGAGTTGAGCATAATAATATGATAAGGAAAAGTATTAATTTCATCTAATCAAATCTATTGACATAATTTACAATAATAAAAACTTATTTAACCTCTTCATCCTAGTTGTAGTTAATATTTGAGGAATCTATTTGTATTTTCTCTATGTATCCATAGCTTATCCGAATTCAAAAATCTGTCATCGTAGTTTATTGGGTTTCCAAACTTTTTGTAGCTTTTTAGGGTTACAAACTCATCATAGCTTGAAGGGTTTCCAAATTCATTACTCATTGTGAATTTTCTTCTTTGATATATATTGTTTTTTAGAAAATTTAAATAAGAACCTATTCTATTGTTGGATGACTAAGGAGTGAAGTTGTTTTTTTTCTAAAGTTTAAATTGCAAGCTATTCATTGATGTCTAGGGGAGGGGTAACGACTTTGGATATCAGTGAGGGTGGGGGAAACACTTAACAAATTAGTGGAGGGTGGGGGAAAAATTGTATAGGTCGGTGGGGGTGGAGGGAGTAGCTCTACACGCTGATGTTGGTGAGGGTAACAACTCTGGATGCTAGTAGGGGTGGGGTAATGACTCTGTACATTGGTTGGGGGATGGAGGCAATAGCTTTAGATGCTTGTAACAAACCCATATTTCGGACAATAAAATTTCATTTGAAGGAAATGTGGAAGTGTTTATAAAATCAAAATCATGGACATTAATGGCACATCAACAATGAGAGAAGTGTGATCATCACCTAACCCATGCTCAATGCAAGGCAAAATGGAACTAAAATAAACAAACAAATGCATGATTTATTAGTAATACAACAATAATAATGATAACACGAATAAGAGTAATAATATAGATAGAAGAGCGATTATAAAATCTAAATATGGGAACCAAAGAAAAGAGTTTAAATAACCAAAAAGAACCAAAAGTATCCCAACATAATGGGCAAAATACATTTAATCGATTAGACTAATTATTAACTAAAAAAATGTAACTCTCAAACTCCCAGCAATGACCAACTACTGACCCTCAACATTATTCTCCGTGTACTCTAACTGATAATCATAACCCTACAAGTCATCATCTGCTCACCGAACCAAAAGCCGAATAATCACAGTCACCACACAAATGTAGTATCAGTACATTGAAGTACTAGTAATACAAACTACCTAAAGCAAGGTAAGGGTTCATGCTACACATTGCGGTCATGGAGTAACATGGTGTAAACCAAACTCCATTAAAATAACTTTTAGGTTCATGAATGTAATATGATAAAGTATGCTCATAGAAGAATCATGGAAGAAGTAATAATACAGATCATGCATCAGATGCACACAACAGGGATCATATAACAATCTTCCTTTAGTAACCATATACTTTCCAAATATTAAGATTCGACAACCCTTAGTTCTCCACCATGAACTAAATTTATAGTAGCATACGCACATAATGAGATACCACACCTACCAGACATGGTCAGATATATAGAAGGGGCTTTTCTCCAGGATACCACACCCACCACATATCAAATGCACCTACGATGAGGGCTAACACAAATTGGGATATCATACCCAACATACTTGGTTCG
This sequence comes from Tamarix chinensis, assembly GCA_030549775.1. Classification (NCBI taxonomy): domain Eukaryota; kingdom Viridiplantae; phylum Streptophyta; class Magnoliopsida; order Caryophyllales; family Tamaricaceae; genus Tamarix; species Tamarix chinensis. The sequence goes on from CM060181.1 coordinate 69,870,188, forward strand.
AGTACATCAAGGAGGCCTGTACTGCGATAATTCATCCACCATACCTTGAATGTATCCACCACAAGGGCTAAACAAGTTAGGGTAGCATGCCTTCCTAAGAAATAGACAATATAAAGTGTCAAGGCTTGTACTAGGATACCTTACCAACCCGAGCTAGACACCGATGCCATGCTAAACTATCATAGTATTATTCTACCTTCAAAGACATTTGCATACCCCCTATTGACCAAAATTTGATAGAGATAGAAATAGGTATTGAGGGAAAAGATAAAAATATATAGTGACCTTCCTACTAACTCCCGATTAGCTACCTTGAGAATTAGAGAAAAAAGCTTGATTGAAATCTTAATTCCATTATTATTAATTTCAAGTGATAACACACATCAAAACTTTTACTTTTTAGCCAATTAGGTGTTTCCAAATATAACAACAAAATAAATACCAAGTATATAAGCCACCAATTGAGTGTTTAGAGATGATACCAAAGACAACCACACAAGGCCCATAATATTATCATTGGGGTGTAAATGAGCTTTGTCAGCTCATGAGCTTTTTAGGCTCGATTCATTAAGGGCTTGGCTCAAATCTTTTATTTAGCTAAATGAGCTGCCTTGATTCTTATTTTTAGACTTGCTTATTAAAAGAGTTGAGCTTGAGTATGAAAATTTTGGGCTCGAGCCTATTTACTATGCAAAATCTCATCAGCTCGCTTGTGTTATCTTAAAGCTTGTTAGCTAACTCCGCTCGTTTATAAATATCCAAGCATGATCCTTATTTTTAGGCTTATTTATTAAATGGATTGAGCTTGAGCCTATGCTGGATTGGCTCAACTTGACTCCTTTACATCCCAAATTATTATTTTGTTCCACATAAGAAAATGGGTTAAGTATGGTTGAAATCATGACTAAAATGTTGTAATTACATGGAAACATTAATATAGAAGTTCCAAAGAAGGAACATCAAATAACAAGAATAACATAGCAAAATTAGGGGGACTAATTGATCAATTGTATGACCAGTTGGTTGGTCTGGTCGCATTAGACCTGAGGAAAAACATCCTACACCAAAACTAGTTGAATGGTCAGTCGAACCAATAAACTATTTATAGGAACTAGTTAATGGATTTGGCAAAACCTATCAATGGCTCTAAATAGAGGCCAAGCCACTCTAGGTACAAATCAACTAGTCGATAGGTAAGGAAAATCAATAGATTATTCATAGTTGGTCGACTGGCTAATCAAACCAATCAACTGCTCAAGCAACTAGCCAATTGTGGTGATTAACCTAGGCAATTGTTCACACAACTAGTAGATCAGTTATAGAAACTAGTTGAAAATCACTGATCTTTTCCAAATTAGTCCATCATGCTTCTATGTTGTGAAACATATAAAAAGACATAATCCACATATGACTTCACATAAATCATTATAAGAATCAATACTCAATAAGATCATGCTTGAAGTTTACTAAACTCATGCATAATCTAAAAATACTTGAACTTACTTCAAAACTTTAGAAATTAAAACATGTAGACTTGCTCGAATCTAAGCACTCAACATAATACACACACACCACTATACATACGAAGCTCTTAAAACCACAACAAACAATATAATGCCTTACCTCCAAGTAAATCTTCTCACATAGGAATACTTCAACTTGATGAATTCTATCAAAGCCTTGATTCCCCAAGAGAACCAATACCAAAAATGATTAAAGCTCCTTTTCAAAACTTAATAAAATGAATTCAAAAGAAGGAGAAGAAAATGGTATAGCACAACCACTTCTTAGAATTGAAATGAAGGACAGAATCTAAGCTCTCAAAACTTTCTCAAAACCTTAATTCTTCCTTACTTATGAGAAATGACACTAAACTAAGATAATATTAAGAGAAGAGAGAAGTGATAAAAATTTGATTCAACCAAAGAAGGAAGAAAACATGTGGCAATCCTCTATTTTATATTGGAAAAGAGAAGTGAGAAAAGTGAAGAATGCCCAACAAAAATTTTCACAATGGAAAAGGGAGAGAAAGAGCATGTGCATATGGTGAGGCGTGAAATGAATTAGGAATGGAGCGTAAGGAAGAGAGATTTGGTTGACATCCACAAGAGGGAGAGAAGAAAGATTGACTTGGTTGAGTGTGGCAACCAAGTGTAAGAGGAAATTCATGATGAGGTGAGGAAGGTAGAGTCTAGTTAGGAGGGAGCATGATAAAGGATTGGTAAGTTAGGGAAGAGGGTATAGGAAGTCAAATACACAACCATGTCTTCCAGAGGAGGGAGGAAAGTGAGGGGGAGAGAAAATGTGAGAAATACCATGAAGTGCATTTGGGAGAAATTTTAGCTAAATAAAATCATGGAATGATCTAAATAATGTAAAAATTATCTTAGATCATAAAAATATGCTTATTAGTTTAAATATATTATAATTAGATTTTTTTATTTATAAATATTGGAAAGAGATTCGAATTAAAATTTGAAAATGATTTGAAATTGCAGAACATCCACTGAATAGGTTTTGGGCAAACCAATCGACTGGTTTATTATGGAATAGAAATATCTTGAGTGTACTGATCTATTTATTAGGAAATCCAGTTAATCTATGTGCCTAAAATTTACATCTTTATTACAATTTCAAGCCATTTCCAAAATAAAAACCAATGTATTTTATATTAACATAATTTTAAACAGAATTTTGAAGGATTTTAGCATGGGGTATTACAACACTATCCCTTGAAAATTAAATTTGTCCCCAAAGTCTATAGAAGAAAACATTCCTTTAACTTAAAAAAAAAACATAACGCAAATCCTAAGCCATCAAGTAAAATAAAATAACACTCAAGAGTTTGTACATGGGAAAAAGTTACTACCCCCTTAAAAGAGCCAACGATACTCACACAATGCACTTAATTGAATGACTCTGGATACTTCATCTTGATATTATTTTTAGATTCCTAGGTGGCCTCCACAGCTCCATTTCATGACCACAATATCTACACTAGTGGATGACCTTCAAATGGGTCTCCTTAGTCTTAGTATAAAAAATCCTTAGAGGTCGCTCCTCGTATGATAATACATCATTAAGTTGAATCATGTCTAGATGGATGATGTGATATGGATCTGCCATATACTTCCTCAACTAAGAGATATGAAAGATGTTATGCACACATGAAAACTCAATAGGCAAGGTGAGTTAGTAAGGAACCTCTCCAAATTAGTTTAAAATCTCATACAACCTAATATATCTCAAGCTAAGCTTTCCTTTCAGACCAAAATGGATCACCCCCTTGGTGGCGTGAGACCTACAAAAAGACTTGGTCACCGACCTTATACCCATTCATCCTACTTTGTATATCTCCATAACTCTTTTATCTATCTTGAGAAGCATTCATCTGATCTCAAATAAACCTAATATGCTTGTTAGTGTCATCTATCATCTCCGGCACCAACACAACTATATCACTTGAGTCACTCCAATAGAAGGGACTACAACACTTCCATCCATAGGGTGTCTCAGAAGGTGCCATCCCTATGCTCACATGATGATTGTTGTTGTAAGAAAATTCTATCAAGTCTAGGTCATCCTACCAACTTCTATGAAACTCCAGTACTCATGCCCAAAGCATATCTTCTAAATTCTATATAGTGCACTATGTTTGACTATCTGTAGCCAGATGGAAAGTGGTGTTTACTTTAGTTGTGTCCTAAACGTTGCTTGCAAATTTCTACCATAATTGTGATAAGAATCTAAAATCTCGATCTGGCACAATGTCCTTTGGCACCCCATGGTTCCATACCACATGATTCCTATAAGCATTGGTCATTTACTCTACGCTCTAGGTAATGAAATAAAACTAACTAGCCACTTTTGTAGGTTTCAAGATTGCGCCTAAGATGTGCAATAGCCCTTTTAAACCCTTTTGTTACCCTTAGAGGATGAGTTAGGTCTCGTGAGGGTTTAACGGATAATATACCCACAAAATTACACACAACTAAAATAGAAAAATAAAAGCACACCTCTATCACCCTTAAATAGTTGTCTCAAAATATCTTACTGTCATAACATCAAGATTAACACTCAATCAAGATTCAACATTAGGAAATTTAAAGGGTTAATTTCAATGTATGGTTCACACATAAATATTTCGTATATGGATATAGAAATAATGTGTATGTAAATCTATCAGGCCTTAATGACATTAAAACCCATCCTCACAATAGATATCATCTATTTTTCTCTCTCCTTCTCATTCATGGCTAAAAAATATTAATAATAATAGGCTCATATATATGAGATATCAGATGATAAAAATAACAAGAAACTCACATATATAAACAAGGAAATTCACATTTTTGTGGATAAAACCTTATAAAGGATATCAAATACTCACTGAATGGACCAAACCATATACTTATTTCTTGTGAATAATCTCCATCAAATTGAAGGCCAACCATTATATGATTCAAACATAACTTTATTATAGGTTGTATTGAGGCTAAGGTGTAAAGGGGTCAGATTATTTTGTGTTGTCGTGCTATAAGGCTAAAAACTAGTGGAACTATACTAATCAGATGAAATATAAGAATCAACTCCACATTGTTAATGATCAATAATATACACCTCAACCTCAACATTGAACTAAAGAAATGAGATAATATAAATTTAAATCATGGAAAAATTTTTCTCTAAGTCATGTCCATTTCTCCCTCTCTCCCTTTTGTCAATTTTGTTTCTTCAATTTGTTTTTTTCATTTTCATTTATCATTTAATTTTTTCTTTTAAAATAAATAAAATAATAATAAAATAATTCATAGATATATATATATTCATCTTCACCACCAAACATAAAAAAATTCATTTCTCAATATAAATACATATATTTCTTCCATATACTATCACATAACAACCACTCTATTTCTAGAGTATAATGAAATGATCCCCTTCCACTATCTTTAGGCAAGGGTAAGGATAATGCCCAAGGGTTATTTAATGTGGGTATTGAGGAAGAATATATGGTTAATGTATCTGTTCAAAATGGTTTCTATTGGGTGTAAATCTTATGTACACATATTGTGACACAAGTTATTTGTTCATGCGGTGGAATATCCTAATTTTCCTTTATCATTTTCTCAACTAGACTATAAGCTTCAATTAGTAAAAGAGTAAGTTCTATTAACCTCTAGAGTCCATTATAAGAGCTATGGCAAGTAATTTGATAAAAGTAATTAAATACAAATGAGGGTTGTAAATAAATTTTGAAGCCATGATAAATAGATTATTTCATATGAATTCACTCAGAAAAGAAGGCATATAAGTCTCAAAAGCTCACCATAGAATGTGATGAATCTCTATATGCCATGTTAGTGGTTAGAATTCCTGATCTATTTACATCTAAGCATGAAGATATGTGTTCCCTAGATCAAAATTATCACAAAAAATTTCCACTCATGTTATCTTAGTCGTATGATCCTCTTTTAGTTATATTTCAAGGATATAAGTATCATTAACTATTTAAGGGATCCCAAGACTCTAAAAATACCAAAAATACATAAGAATTATCCATGAATTTTTATTTATTTATTATTTTTTAAATATATGCAAAGACACACTAAATCATGTAGGCACACAAAAACATGCACAACACCCTCTCACTTAAATCACACATTGTCCTCAGTATGTAGATAAGTAAATCAACATATAATTTAAATCTGCATGTAATTTAATTATGGAGTAATAAATAAATAAAAACAAATTATATAAATCAAAACAAGTAAAGGTTAAGAAACTCCCCTATCACATTAGGCTACCTCCCAAGTATCACTTGTTTTTACTTCTTCACAATCAACGTGGGTACTTCCTATAGTTGCACCTCTTCAACATTATACTCTATGAATGCCTTATATTAGGGTTTGATTCTATGATCGTTTACCTTGAGCTTTTTTCCGTTCTTCTTCATTTTAATATGTATGACACCAAGAGGAAAAGCTTGAGTAACAATAAAAAGGACCAACCCATCTAGAATGTAACTTACCTGGGAATAAGCAATGTCAAGAATGTTAGATTAACACTTTTTGACCTACAACAAATAACTTTTCACAAATCATCTTTTCATGAAAAGCTTTTATCTTCTCTTTATACACTATATCACTCTCAAATGCATCATCATTTACCTCTTCAATGTTATGAAGCTGTAGCTTCTTATGTATTTTAGTAGAGGCTATACTCATGTTCAAGTTCTTCACAACCCGTCATGCTTTATACTCAAGCTCCATAGGTAGATGTCATGCTTTTCCATAAAAAATCCGAAAGGGAGACATGCCTATGGGCATTTTATAGGTAGTCTTATAAGCCTAGAAAGCATCATCCAACCTTTAGCTCCAATCCTTTTGATTTGGGCTCATGCTCCTCTTTACTATCTTCTTGATTTCTCTGTTAGAGACTTTTACTTTTCTACCAGTTTGAATGTGATAAGGTGTCGAAACTTTATGTGTAACCTCATACTTGCATAGAAAAGCTTTGATCATACTATTGTAAAAGTGTGATCCTCTATCAATAATGATCACTCTAGGCATACCAAACCTAAAAAAAGATGTGAGATCAGATGAAATATACAGAGAATCATTAGTATGGCCAATAATTGCTTCCACCCATTTTGACATATAATCCACAGTAAGAAGAATATAGAGATAGCCCTTAGAAGATGGAAATGGGCCTATAAAATCAATTTCCCACATAGAAAAAATATCTACCACTATAATAAAGGTTAAGGGCATTTGATCTTTAAAGACTAATGTTATCTGATCCTTAACACCTATCACATCTCATGTAATAAGTGTTAGCATCTCTAAATAGTGTAGGCCAATAAAAACCAGCTTTAAGAACCTTGTTGATAGCCTTTTTGCATAAAAGTGTACTCCACAATCCAAAGTATGAAAGTGTAATAAAATATGCTCAAATTTGGAATCAGTAACACATCTCCTTAATATACTATTAGTATAAAATTTTCACAAATAGGACATATTTATATGCCTAATTCCTAATCTTAGTTCTCACAGATTGTGACATATTAATAGGTAGCTTATAAGTAACAAGATAGTTCATAATCTCAACAACCAAGGTGTCCTTATCTTTATCCCAAAGAGCTGCTCAACTGAGAAATTCTCAATTAGCGGTATGGGCTCACCATCGTGAATTATGTTGCTCAAATGATCAGCTATTATGTTCTTGCTCCCTCTCGTCCTTAATCTCCACATCAATCTCTTATATCAAGAGAACTAATCTTATGAACCGAAGTATTGATTCCTTCTTAGATAATGAATACTTTAAGGATGCATGGTTATTGAAAATGATAGCTTTAGTTTGAACTAAATATGAAATAAAATTTTTAAGAGCAAATACCACCTCTAATAGTTCTTTCTTGGTAGTGGTGTAAACCAACTAAGCATCATTAATAGTCCTTGAAGAGTAGTAGATGATGTATGGATTTTTATCCTTTCTTTATCTCAAGACTGCACTAATCGCATGTTAGAGGCATCACACATGATCTCAAATGGTAGGACCAATCTAGACTGCTAACAGTTTTTTCTTATTAGTGGGGTAAATCAACTAAGCATCATTAAGACTCCTTGAAGAGTAGTAGATGATGTATAACATTTTATCCTTTCTTTGTCTCAAGACCACACCAATTGCATAGTCAGAGGCATCACACATGATCTCAAATGGTAGGACTAATCTAGAGGTAGCATCATTAGGGTTATCATTAAGATCATTTTGAGTTCATTAAATGATTGTGGAAACTCCTTACTCCAATCAAAATACATATACTTCTACAAAATGTGTGCTAATTGTCTAGTAGTGCTAGATAATTTCTTTATGAACCGTTGATAGAAGCTTTTATGTCCAAGAAATGAATAGTCCTCTTACACACAAGTAAGAGAGGGTAAGTAGTGCAAATCATCTATCTTAGCTTTATCATTCTCTAGCCCCCTAAATGAGATAATATGACTAAGTATAATTTCTTGTGTTACCATAAAATCACACTTTTCCCACTTAAGTATGAGGTTAGTTTATTCACATCATTTCTAAATTAAAGTCAAATTATTAAGATACGATTCAAAAGTATCATCAAACATACTAAAATGATCCATAAAAACTTCACTAATCTTCTCATTATAATCAAAGAAAATACTAACCATACAACTTTTGAATTTATTAGGGGTGTTGCATAGCTCAAAGGGCATGCAACAATCTGTAAATGTTCCAAATGGGCTTGTAAATGTCATCGTCTATTGATCTTCTTCTGTTATGTGAATTTAGTTGTAGTTGGAGTACCCATCAAGGAAGTAATAATATGAATGACCAGCCAATATCTTGAGCATTTGATCAATGAATGGTAATGGGAAATGGTATTTCCTTGCTATGGCATTCAACTTCCTATAGCTAATGCATACTTGGTGTCCAATCAATATCTTTTATGGGACAAGCTCATGATCCTCATTTTCACTACATTAATGTAATACCCCGTTGTAATGAATCCTTAATTTAAATATCCAAAACTTAAAATTTGATTAGCATGTGTAATTAATCATAGGATTATTTTTAGGATGAATGTCTCGTTATTATGAGTAAGTCTATAGTTATTAAATTATGATAATAACCCATACTAGTGTATATATAAGTAGAGGAAGATAATAATTAATAACGGTAATAACAACGATAATAAAAATAGGGTAGATAGTGATCAAAATGGAAAGGATGGTAATAACAATAGCCTTATGATAAATAACACTCTTCAAATAATGCCGATGACAATAATTGTGAGAATAACAATGTTAGAAATAATAATGATAATAAAGAGTGGTAGTAATAACATTAATAATAATAATAATAATGATCATGATAATAATACTGAGAATAATGGTGATAATAAAACATTGAATAGATAGGATTTTCCTTAGTATCTAATATACTCTTAAAAGCCTAATACTATGGGGTATTCTTGCTAACTAACTTTTAACCCAATCCCCATCATTATTCCACCCTAATCTTATCCTAATCTCACCTCAAACCTTTCGAACACCCCTCTTCCCCCATGCCGCCTGCTTTCATCCTTCTTCCATGCATGTGCACCACCTCTCTACCCTACACTCCCTACTTATCCTAGCCACTAGCCAACAATGCAGCCTTTCTTCCTCCCCAAACACATCCCATCACCCTCCCTGCTACACTCCTCCCTTGTAATCCCCCGAAAATTTCGAAAACCTATATTTTAATAAATCAACTTATTTGAAATAAAATTAGCTTGTAAAATTATTATTTTAATTATTTTATGGATTTTAGAGTATGTAAATTTGGATAAGAGTATTTAATAAATTAAAAATAAATATTTTGCTATTTATCATATTGTTTTATTTAAATAATTTTCCAAACTAATATTTTACCAACTTTATCCTTTTTAAACTAAAATATTAGGTTATAATAAATTAAATTGTTAAATTAAATAATTTGCCAGGAATATTATATTTTATGATTCTATAAATTTAATTAAACTACTTTTCCTATTTTTTTTCCATTCCCCTTTTTCTTTTTCCCCCCTTTCTTCCTTTCCTTTTTCTTTTTCTTCTTCCTTTTCCCTCGGGCTGCCTCGCTAGGCCAGCCTTCCCCGTGTGTTGGGCCTCAGCCCACCTTTCCCTCTCCCCCCTCAGCCCTCTCTCCCGCGTGCCCAGCCCGGCCGGCTCCCTTTCTTTTTCCCCTTGGACCGGCCATCCTTTTCTTTCCCTTTCCCTGGCCGGCTAGCCTTTTTCCCTCCTTTCCCCGACCGGCCGCCCACAGCTCCTTTCTTTCTTCTTCTTCCCAGGCGGCGACAGCCGCCGGCCTGCAGCTGCTGCCCGACCACCTGCAACTGTCGCCCTGCCACCCTGCCTCTCCCTCTCTCATCTCCCTCTTCTTTTTTCATCTATCCTGCCCCATTTCGAGCCCCATCCTTCTCCCCCGAGCTCCCTCCTCTCTCCTTCCTTCTTTCCATTTCCTTTATGTTTTCTCTCTGCGCCGCCGCCGTCCGCCGCTCCGACCGCCGCACCCAACCCCTGCGCCGACTCCAGCCACCACCCCCTACCGCCCTGCACTGCCCCAACACCATCCAACCCATCCCGCAGCCCTCTTTCTCCCTTTTTCTTTTTTTTCCCTCTCCCTGTTTCACCTTCTCGACAGCCGCCTGTAACGCCGCCGTTCTCCGCCGTCCGGCCGTCTCTACCGCCTCCCAGACCACCAATCTCCTCCCTGCAACCTCCTCTACCACCCCCATACTTTACCTTCCCGAAACCAGCCCCTTCACCCCTTCGTTTTTCCCCTTTCTTTTCCTTCCTCGCCAGCCTGCACCCCGCACCCCACTTCGACCGCCACCTTCGCAACCTTGCTGCCGCCGCCTCCGCCACCATTAGCCACCATCAACACGTCCCTGACCACCTCTTACACCCCCTCTCCACCTCTGCATCCTTCCCTTGCCTTGAATCCACCCCCACATGCCTCTTTTCCTAGCCCAAAAATCCTAACCCGAAATTGTATTTATTTCTTTCTATTACCCTCCTTCGAGCCCTCCTCCCCATAAATTTTCATGCAGCTCATGCTGCATTAGCAGCATGAGTTTCTAGACTTCTTAATCTATTTCACTACCAGAAATGAGGCTTTTAACGACCAACAAATTTCGTCGCTAATGGCCAAATTTTGGTTGCTAAAGCTAATAACGACCAAAAAATTTATTGGTCGTCAGTGGTCGTTATTGCTCCCTCGTTAAAGGCTTTAACGACCAACTGAAATTTTTTGGTCGTTAAAGTAATAACGACTACATATTATGTTGGTCGTTAACGCAATAACAACGGCGTATAATTTTGGTCGCTAAAGGTAATAACGACGACACAAAGTGTTGGTCGCTGAAAGTAATAGCGACAACTTATAATATTGGTTGCTAAAAGTAATAGCGATAACGTATAATGTTGGTCGCAAAAAATAATAACGACGAATAAAATACACTGTCATAAATAATATTAACGACCAATTTTTCAGTCAATACTAAAATTCATTCATCATTTGTGACATAATTTATTGGTTGCAAATGGCATAATTATATATTCAATAATATATACAATCAACATTTCAATATTCATCTATAACCCTACACCTATATGGATATACATATATCCATTTCAATCTTTTCAAAACCTGTACATGTATGCATACATATATCCATTTCAATATTCTCAAGACCTGTACCTGTATGCATGCATATATATACATTTTGATCTTCTCAAATCCTATACTTGCATACATATATATCCATTCTAACATATGGATATAATTTTCTAAATATCTGTTTATAATTAAATATTCATACAAATAATTTGTATCAAATGTACGGTACAATTTTCGGCTATGATCAAATATAAATATATTACAAAAGAGCTACAATATGTCGTTGCATTACAAAAATATCATGATTAACAGCCGCATAAGAATTAATCATTCTATCCATCGAACACAATAGACTTGATAAGTTTATCAAAATAAACTGAATCTGTAACAGTAGAAATATAAAAATAATAATTAATATAAGTATCAAATAAACAATGACATATGATATCAAAATAATAATAAAAAACATTACGCCGAATAATAAAAACAAGAGTATATCATTACTCTTCAACCCAAGATATATATAGCCACCACAATTTGAGCTGGAAGAAGGTTGTGCATTGGTGGAGGAAGTGGTGGTTGCAGCAAAAATGGTTGAAATTAGGAGCATAAAGTCTTACCCTCTAAAACATGATAAATAGAGAAAAAATGAATTTACTTTCTTCCCTTCAAAGGTCATCGGTATGCAATAAAAAGAAACATATCCACTGATGCATCCTATCAAAATTATTAAAATATTATTATACTATTTATTATGATTAAATAAGAGAATTTTTATTCATTGCCCTATTAGATTGGATCTAATAGGGGATATTTTATATTACACTATTTGTTAGAATCAATTAAGAAATTTTCAATTGCTCTATTAGATCATCTATAATAGGGCAATTTTATTATTACCCTATTTAAGGCCAGTGAATACTACTTTCTATTAATGGTTTTATTCATTGCCCTTGAATTATTGCTCTATTTCAACCTTCTTCCTAACTAAGTAAATAAAAAAAAGATTATATAAACCTGAATAATATAATAAACATAGTAGCAACCATCATGTTTTGTCTGCCGACATACATGCCTCCAGATAGCAATAAGCTTACAGCTTCAAAGACTATGATGTTTACGTGGGCCCTGCTCAACACTTGAAAATACAGGAATTTGGAAGCAGATAATATGAATAGGTCTACTAAGCTTCCTCCACCCCATACTTCCTAATATTAGATTACTGTTGTATTACCTGGGAGGTGTTTGCTCTTATTTATCAATAGAGAAGCAAACCAAATATCCCATTATATCATAAAATCCAAGACCTCAGTGCCAGAAAAATAATAACCCGGATAAAATTGTCTGAATGTATGCCAGATGAATAACTTTTAGTAAAAGACATTATATGCCATACGGAACCCACTTCAAATTACCTAAAAGGTACATAAAGTGAAAAAACCAATATCAGACCACTGATATCACCAACTGAAGTCATATAAAACTTATCATCTTAAAACAAGATCTATTGACAAACAAGAATAGTACAAAAAAGTCTAGACAATGCTTCTAGTCTTTAAAACTAATAATATTACAGTTCTATTATCATTTTTATAATGTGGAAATCATCTAAATTTCAAGTCTGAAATCAGATCTGTATATTTTCAGCAAAATAGTACAAAAACGTCTAGACAATGCTTCTACGGTGCATAAAAACCTATAAAAACTTAGCTAACTTTATTCTTCATTGGCTATACTAGAATTTCCCTTATATTTCAAGTCTTTGAACATGTAATTCGCTAGCATAATGGCCAAATATTAGATATAAAATCTGAACTGAAATGGAACTAAAAAAATATTCATACTAACACAAGCTCATAACTTACCTTAATAAAATGACAACTCATTAAAAAATAGATCTGAAATTTGAACTGAAATCAAATAAAAAAAAATAGGTTCATGCCATTAGAAGTTTATAAAAAAATAGCTTGCTTGATACACATGCGAAAATAGAGATTTTAATGTCCAAATGATCTTAAATTCAAACCAAACTTAATCATATATGTCCGGTAATTTTTTCCACCACTTATGCCATGTTTCAGCCTTCATATCATGCAAAAAAAGTGATGTAAAAAAAAAAACCCAGACCTGAAAGTTTGACTGCAGAAATCAACTCAAAACTTGAAATTGCTATCTCCAAAAATGCTTAAACCCCTCCTCTAAACTTATGCCACTTGATTATACTTTTAATATACTGAATTCTTAATCATATGATAGGTCTCTAAACATGTTTATAAGGTGAAAACAAGCTGATTTTATATCAGAAATCAGATTTGTAAAATTGTTGTAGAAATCAGTCTCAAAGATGAAGGAATCATATCCGAAAGTGCTTATGAACTTAACCAAACTACTCTAACTTGATTCGGCACTTTTTATGCACTTTGTGTACTATATCCCCAATTATATTACAGGTGTATTGTCATTTTTATAATGTAAAAATCATCAAAAATTTAGGTCTGAAATCAGATCTATACATTTTCAGCAAAATTAGTACGAAAATGTCAAGACAACACTTCTATAGTACATAAAACCTATAGAAACTTAGCTAAATTTATTTTTCATTATCTATACTAAAATATCCATTATATTTTAGGTCTGTGAACATGTAATTAGCTAGCATAATGGCTAAACATTAGATCTAAAATCTGAACTAAAATTAAATTAAAAAATAGATTCATACCAACAGAAGCTCATAAAAATAATTTTAGCTCAACTCAATTTTACCTACACATTTCTAACCTTTTTTTACTTATTATAAAGATTCATAATTTTTAAAAGAAGGTATTCTAAGTCTACAGAGAAAAAAAATCAGGTCTAACAAGCAGGAAAAAAAAACAGATTATATGTGCACTGTCCATAGCTATATAGTTAACTATAAAATGATTCAACTTTTAGCTTCATATCCTAACTCAAGGATGATTAAACATGATTTTGATACCCAATTGTCATCCTAACTTCTCTATTCGTGATTCAAATTGCAGTAGGTCATACGTAATTACCAATTTATCAAAATGAGATTGAAAAACATAAAAACGTTATCTAAGATATCAAGAATAGAATTTTCCTATATCCTAACCCTAAACCAAACCTCAAATCCTAGAAGATATATTAGACAATGAATTTGCAATCATTATGATTATTTATGAACATAGAAGATATATGAACGACATAACCTTACATCCTAATGAACTTCCTACAAACGATAAGCATGAAATGACGGTAGCATAGAATATCTACATAACTTCATTTAGCCTATTGAGAGTAATAAGTTGGTAAGAATGAAATGAAACTAGTCATATAATTTGATAGGTCAGCTTGGATCCCTTTTTTCTTTTTCTTTTGATCAAAAGGTAAAAGTATATAAATATATAATTTTTAATAATTACTACTTCACTAGGTATCCCTAGGAAAGGAAACATACTTTAACTAACATTACAAAAGGTAGTGGATGCTTTTTCACCAACCACCAAGTGAGGTTTTGCACTAACTTCTGCCTAGTTCTAGACTTGAATTTCAGCATAAAATGACAGGAAAAGCAGAAAAATTAGAACCGAATTTTTACAGTAGAAAATATTAAATAACATGAAGAATTTACCTTCAAAACTACTTAAAAACTTGTCCAAACTTATCTCACTTGGTTGCATTCTTTGTATACTGAATTCCCTTGTGTAATCAAGGACTGTGCTCATTTTTAAAAGTAAAAATAAGCCCATTTCAGATATGAAAATTTAGACCTGCACATTGTAAAACTAGTGTAGAAATAGAACAAATGGTGCATAAAAACCTATGAAACCTTAGCTTACTTCATTCTCATTTTATGCATTAAATTTCCATTATATTTTAAATCAAAGCATCAATTTTGACGTCTGAAATGCCTTCAAATCAACCCTAACCTAGCAATATATAATCAAATCATTTTGCACTAACTTTTGCTAGTTCTAGACTTTAATTTCAGCATAAAATGACAGGAAAAGTAGAAACATTAGATCTGAATGTTTATAGCAGAAAACCATAAATAACATGAAGAACTTACCTTTGAAAGTGCTTAAAAACTTCTCTAAACTTATCTCAGTTGATTGTGTTCTTTATATAATGGATTCCTTGGTCTACTCAATGTCTACTCATTTTTAAAATTAAAAATAAGTTCATTTCACATTTGAAAATTCAGACATGTACATTTATTGCAAAACTAGTGCAGAAACATGAAGAAAGTGCTTTTACGGTGCATATAAACCTATGAAAACTTAGATAACTTCATTCTCATTTTATGTATTGAATTTCCATTATATTCTGGAGCAAAGCATCAATTTTGATATCCAAAAGTCCTTAAATTCAACCCTTACTTGGCAATATATATCCCAAATCTTTTGCACTAACTTCTACCTAGTTCTAGCCTTTTATTTTAGCATGAAATGATAGGAAAAGTAGAAAAATCAGATTTGAATGTTTACACTAGAAGACAATACATAACATGAAGAATTTACCTTGGAAAGTGCTTTAAAACTTATCTCTCTTGATTATGTTCTTTGTATACTAGCTTTAGATTCCCTGGTGCTTTGACAAGAAGACTAGATGACCATGGTGATGTCTTTTTGGATATTTTGATTAATACCTTGCTTTTTGACAATTGTATTAGACAAATGATTGTACAATTGATGAATTATGTATCTTACAATGATGATCAAATTCAATTTGCTATTGGTGTTTGTATTTAATTAGTATAAGTAGAATTAAAGTTTATTATGGATATAATAGGTTGTAAGGTGATGTTTTATATATTATTATTGTAATAATGTCTTATCATTAGCAATGATGTCATTGCCAAAAATAACATATAATTATAATAAATTATTATCAACAAAATAGTTATTGTAGAAATTAGTAGATTATTGGCAACAAAATAGACGTTGGAAAATACAGTATTGACAAACAAAAAGGTTGTTGCAGAAAATAGTATATCAATGGAAATGAATAGATTGTTACAAAAAATAAAATATTTGTTCAATAAAATGGTTATTGCAAAATATAAGAGATTTTTTTTGCAACAAAAATGTTGTTGTGAAAAATAGTAAAGCTTCAAAATTCATGATGATCATTTATGACAAGAAAATCCTCTTTAGCCACAAAGTTATTGTTGCTAAAAACATCTTTTTTTTAGCAACGACAACAAAGTGTTGCTAAAAATAGCTTTTTTTTTTTAGCAAGGATAGCAAATCGTTGCTAAAAACATCTTTTTTTAGCAACGGCAACAAATCGTTGCTAAAAACATCTTTTTTTAGCAACGGCAACAAATCGTTGCTAAAAAACATCTTTTTTTAGTAACGATAATAAATCATAGCTAAAAACATCTTTTTTAGCAACGGCACAAATCGTTGCTGAAACCTTTAGTTACGCTATGATATACTACGAAGGCTTGCCGTTGCTGAAAATATAATATTGTTGCTAAAAATATTTTTAGCAACGACTTTTTTTGTTGCTAAAAATCAAATTTCTTGTAGTAAGGACATAAAAAAGAGATTATATAACAATATAAAGTAATGAAGAAAAACTTCAACACCACCACCCATCAAAACCCTTCCTAATATTTTACTTTCAAGATAGCATCTATCATATACTCAATTAATTAAAACAATAAACGAAACATCCAATTTAACATAAATATGGTTTTTTAGCCTGGACTGTAAATCTGGTCAAATCTTGTTAAAATATTTAAATTGACATGTCGAAAATGAAATTAAACATAATCTAATGCAAATTATATAATCAATTGAATAAAATAACTCGATTACACAATCCAATTTAAATCCGCAAGAATTTTGACCTAAGAATCCAATTCCGATTAATTTCGCACAAAAATTTCAAATTGATAGTTCTAACATGAAATTAGATACATTTTACAGGATATTGTAAATTCAATTTATCTAAAATAGCTAAATCGGATAAAACCGACAAATCCGGATATAGCCGGGTCACAAATCCAATTTTCACAAATCAACCATAACCAATACAATTAACTACTCTAAATCATTCATACAACACATATATATACAATTAAACAGCTAAAATACCTTATCATAAGCTAATTCATCTAAAATTAATCAAAACATAAGTTAGGGTTTGAGTATTTATACCAAACGTATTGCAGCGAAATTGGAGGGAGTGAGGGGTGCTGGACCTTCGCCGGTGGTCAAGGACCACTCGCCGGTGACGAGCGGCGGTGGAGGAGGACGGACGGTGGCGCGCCGCGGCTGTCGTCGTGCGTTGCTGGTGGCTGCTGCTGCTGCTCCGTTGCTGCTGTATCGACGACGAGGAGGAGGTGCGGCTGTCTGCTCGACCGGCGGTTGATGGCGTGGTGGTGCAGTATGGGAAGAAGGAGCAAAAACGGAGACGGTCGTGTGTGGCCTTGATGGTGAGGTCGTCGAGCTCGAGCAGGGTCGGGGAGGGAAGACGCCTGTGCTCAAATTTGATATAATTTGGCACAGGCGCGCGTTTATGTGCGGGATTTTTTTTTTTTTTTTTTTTTTTTTTGGTTTCAAGGGCCGAAACTAGCAATGATGCGGGAATTTTTTTTTTTTTTTTTTTTTTTTGTTTTGATCGGCCGAAACTAGCAATGATGCGGGAATTTTTTTTTTTTTTTTTGGTTTCAAGGGCCGAAACTAGCAATGATGCGGGAATTTTTTTTTTTTTGTTGGGGCAATTAAGTGTTTTATATTTTTATTTTTTTGGATTTTAGAAATTTGAAAAAAATTTATTATAAAACATATATATAACTTAAATTTTTTTAACGACCAATAAATTAATAATTAACGACCAAAAATTATATTAGTCGCAATAGATATACCATCAACGATGACTTTTGACGATGGTCGTTAATAATATATCAATAACGATCAAAAAAAAAATTGGTCGCTAAATTGGTCGTTAATGGTCCTGTTTGTTGTAGTGTTTGTTTATTAATTTTAAGGTATAATTATATTTTAAGTTAATTATTCTATTAATTGTTATAAAGCCTTATGTCTTGATATTTTTATGAGTTCTAACATAATAAACCTTGATATTATTTTTAGGTGTTGGTTTTGATAATTGAATCTTAAACCTTAAACTGGAATACCGGTGAGGTCTGTTTTGGCGGGAATCGAGGTAATCGTTAAACCTCCTTTAAATGCATGGAAACGTATGCTAGCACATTAGGAATTTGATTATGATTTTATGTATGTTTTGTGAGCTAAGCATGATATATAAATGGTTGTTTACATTTATTGAAAGAAAAAGGGAAATGCATGATAGCTTTGTGCCATGTGTAGGTATGATAATTAAGGAAAAGGTTGATTATTGATGGAAATGTTAAATGCTTGTTTATGATGTATTATGTTGCTAAGGCTTGAATGATATTATTGTCTAAGGGTATTCTAGTAATTATGGTTATGAAGTATGTGATCTAATGTATGTAGTTGCTAATGGGTATTATGTTGATTAATAACAAGTTGGTGGACTTAGATGATAAGAATAATATCAGTGGTGGTAAATTCGTAAAAATGGTGCAACAAAGGGTTAAATGGAAATTTTATAAGTGAAAGGGGCATTTTGGTAATTTTATAAGTAAAAGGGGTATGGTGGTAATTTTCATAAATAAAATGATATTATGGTAATTTGAAAGTAAGGGGTAGAAGGGTAATTTTGTAAATAAAAGGATATTATGGTAAACTTGGGAGTAAGGGGGTAACTTGGTAATTATGATAACGACAAAAGATAATTTAGTAATTAAATTATGATTGTAGAAGGGTAATGGGATAAGTATGATGTTAGCGAAGGGTAATTTGGTAAATTAATCAATTAAAGGTTATTATGGTAATTTTAATAAAGGAGAAGGGCAATTCGGTAAATTATCCAACTAAAGGGACAACTTGGTGACTTAGCCAATTAAAGGATAAAGTGATAATTACTTAACCAACTAAAGGGGCAAATTAGTAATCATGATAAGGAAGAGGGGTAAGTGAGTAATTTATCCAACTCAAGGGCAATATAGTAATTATAACAAAGGAGAAGGGCGATTTGGTAATTTAACCAACCAAATGAGAAATATGATAAGTGTAGCAATTATGAGGAATGAATGGTGATCTAAAGAGCGTAGGAGGTAATTTGATAACCTAAACCGGATAAGGGGTAATTCGGGAATTATGTAACCTAAAGGGTAACAGGGTAATTTGTTAATGAGGAATGGATGACTTGGCGATTACATAAGTAAGGGGGTAAATAAGTGATTTGTACCTAACTTGTTGTTGTGATTGTGGAACTTGATAATGTGATTTAAATAAGGCTGATTAGCCGAGTAAGAGTACCTGATGATTAGTATGGCCTTGATGGTTTCTCTGTGATAGCTTGGATAACCGTCTGAATAAGAAACGACTAATGATATCAGAACGGTTGAGAGTAAATAAATATCTGAATGTCGTGCCTTTGTGATCACCTTTAATTAAGACACTATTACTTAAAGTGAAAGACCTCGAGATCGGGAATGGTGACTCCTTAGGGGTCGCTACCCTAAGGACGTGGTTTAGTCCACGATTATTCTGGTATTTGCTGGTGTGCCTTTGTGCCCCAGCCAGGCCCTATATATTACTCTTCTAGCTCTACGGACCTAGTTAGGGGGTATGCATACTTATGGATTAGGTGTCCTTGTCGGTAGGGTACTGAGTTAGCTTTATGCACCAGTACGACTAGTGTACCTTTGCGTCCTTGGGTTCGTGGTTGAAGGGTACTGGGTAGCTGATATGCACCGGTACGACCGATGTACCTTTGTGTCCCAGGTTATTGATCTCCCGTTCGAGGCAAATAAATATGATTGATGTGATGATTAAAGAAAGGAAGGATACTATAATTGAAAGTGGAATATTAATGAGCCGGGCCCAGTGATTTATGATATTGAGTACCGGTCCACCGGTTATAATAGTGGCCAGGAGCGTTGTGCCCTGGGTGATGATTCTCTATAAATCCCGGTCCACCGGTTATAATAGTGGCCAGGAGCGTTGTGCCCTGGATGATGATTTTATATATAATCCGGTCCACCGGCAATAATAGTGGGGGGTCCCGAGCTCAATAAAACCAGTTATGTGTGTGAATAAAATTATGGGAAAGTACTAATTACTTATAGTGGAGCAATGGCTTAAGGCCTGATTGTTTGAGTTTGCATTATGACATGGCTTAAGACCGTAAGTACCGATTGTTCGTAACGATATATTGATATGCTATGTGAATGTTGATGGCGTGAATTTTATATATATGTATGTAGCTTGTTTCATGTGTTACATTGTGGGCCTGCTTTTAAGTGGGACTTTAAAGGGTTACTCAGTACCGTAGTACTGAAGGGTTTCATTCGTGGGGCCCCTGCCTATTCAATGGGCAGTGTCCCTTGCAGGTCTTTTCAGGTGCCACTCAAGTGGGCAACGGGAAAGAGAGTAAGGTCTCATCCGGAACTACTAGGGTTTCTCTCTCTCTCTGAAATATCTGGTTTTAAATGTATATGTTGATACTGTAACCACCATGGGTGGATTTCAATCTTATAAACGTTTGGTACGCTACTCTGATTTAAGTACGCTGAAATTCTTACAAATTGTATTTCATTTTCCTTTAGCCTTAGCACTTAGTACTGGAACGGTATGAGTGAACCGGTCTGGTACTAAGTGTGGCGGTAATACTCCCAAATTCACGGTTTATTGATTTGCTTCCGCTAGTTTTCTTTTAATTAACGAAATTTTTCCGTAGTGAATTTTGGGGGTGTTACATCCCTCACGCCATCAATGCGCCAGCAGCTGCAATTTCCCCAACCCAACTGACCTCCCTACCCAACCCAAGAATATGCAGTAGCTTCCACACAAGTAACCCAGCCCCCAACCAATCGATAACCTCCATCTTCTTCTCCTCTCAGCCTCCGCACCTACTTGAAACATCCATTTCCTTCCTTTCCCACACAACAGTCTGCCCTTCTACGAACCTCTCCCCTTCTCCCATGCATTCGACATCCACCTACACCATCTACCAACCTGCATCATCCAACCCATCCAACTCTTGTAGCCGCCCCATCTTTTTCCTATTTTCCCTTCCCTTCTTCAGCCCCTACTTACAGCAAGATCCCTCCTTCCCTCTCCCTTTCGGTTCTCCCTTTTTCTCCCTACAATTCCCCTCCTTCTCCCCTACTTCCAACACAGGGTGCCTTTGTTTTCAGCCCCCAACCTGCTCCCTTTTACCACCAAGCCCACTGCCAATAATCACCCAACTTGTAGCCTTACCAAACTTCCCTCTCCCCTCATGATTTGCCTCATCGAGCAATAGCTCCTTCAGCATAAGTATTCTACCCTCCGGTGTGTGTGGTACATGGTAGTTCCATGCACCGGTATCCTTAGTTAATTCCCTAATCTTATTTTGGGCATTAGTTATCATAGGTTGTTATCTTATTATTTTATCTAGTATAGATACTAATGAATGCATAGTTGTGTGGATGGTGTTATTAATTTTTAGGTAATCTTGACCTCACTTAAGGTATCCTTGGAAGAAGCTTTCCATGGTATTATTTTCTTAGCTCAAAGGTAAATCCAACTAATCCGTAGACGGAAGAATCTTGTGTGAAAATGATAGGTTAATTTTCTAGGATAAAAATCATGCTAGGTTGAGGTTATCAAATAACTTATATTTTGTTGGGAAATGGAAGCATGTTGTAGTTCGTTTCTATGTGAATATTATGATGTGTATACTAATATATGTTACCATGCTAATATTTATATGCCTAGGTAGTATTCTAAAAATTGAGAGTGTATGCTTATGACGATATATATGGTTTATGATAAAGAGAAATGTGCATGTTTAGGGTTAGAGTCCAACCAAAAATTTGTCATGTTTCATGGTAGACCTACAAATTAGTTAAATGTGTTCCTTGGATATTTTAGATAATTTTGGACGTATAGCATGTTAACTTAGAGTATAAATGTGCTTAAATGGTGATTATTATGTGTTGCATATTCTAGGGGTAAATATGTGAATTTTATATACCATGATTCGTATTTGAAAGTTATTTGTAGAAATTGAATGAATTTTATGAGATAATAGAAATGCATGCTAGGAGTGTATACGTGTACTATGTATGGTGAATGCTTAGGGGTAATACAGTCTTTTGTCGTACCGATGAAATTATTGTATGATAAATTATCGTTAGCTATTTTATATTAGCATTTTCATGACAAATATCCTATAGAGATAAACCTGGTAATAAAGTAAAGGAAAATGTGGTAGTTATAGGTTGAAGGGTATTTTGGTCATTAAGGAAAAATGTGAGTTAAATTTGAATAATTGGACTAGTTGACTCAAGTGTTAGCCTCAGAATAACTTTGGAAATAATTAAACTGATGGATTAAATAATTTGATTAGATAATTATTCGGGCTATGGCATGATGCCTAACCCTAGGTCGTGTTGGCTTGGAATTATTGTGATCCTTTAGATTTGGCATTGGTTAATTGATTGATGGCTAAGTTGTAATATTACGGACCTTGGTATTCTCAAATTAATAACATGGAATTTCATAAGACATTAACCAATTAAAGAGAAAGAATTGAGTTTGGAAAGGAATCTCATGCCTCGGATTTGGCCCTCGAGTGCATAGTTTGAGCCTTCGGGTCAAGGGGCTCACCTTTTCTCTATAGGTATTCCATACACCCTATAGGGGGTACGTATACTTAAGGACTTGAGTTCTGAGGTTTAGTATGGACGACTGGTATGTCATATGGCTTCTTTGGCAAGCTTTGCCCTATAATTGAGTGAATTGATTTGGTATTACCTCCTTGATGATCATTGTCTTGGATATAGGATTGTATTCCACTCAAGAATTGACATATGAATGATATAATGGATTAGACACCCACCATAATACATCTATAATAATTGGATTAGGCATGGCTTGAACTTGGTTAGATTGCTTGGAATATCAATAATTCTCCCTATTATGCTATAAAGTATGATTGTTGATGTTTTAAAATGGTTGTAAAATTTATAAGCATGTTTTTCAATGCCTTTGCTAGGAATTTTGATATAACTAGTATTTTCAACGGTAATGTGGAATTGTGTCATGAAATTGTGGCTTTACATTCAATCATATGTTTTATTTAAGTCCTGTATTTATATGTTAATTCTAAATGTGGGTATGCTACCTCTCTGGAGGTGTTGTGATTTACTCAGTACAAGGAAGTCGTACTGATACTATCACTTTTTAGAGGAGTACGTTCGTAGCATGCAGTGGTTGAAGGATTTTGAGGAGCATAATCTAGAAGACTAGTTTGGCGAAAGGAGTGAGTGGACCCTATCCCTATTCTCCCTTTCCTTGTAATATTTGATTGACCAGATGAGTTTAAGGGCAAACCATCGTTGCACCTTCGTGTGCCCCTTTAATTGTTTTCTGAAACTTGTTTATCACTTAATTACCTAAATGGTCTTATTGTAAGGATAATCTTTATTTTACAAAACCCTTGCTTATGTATTATCTTTCTCTTTCTTTTGTTTTATCTACTTGTTTTAAGCCTTAGCACTTGACATAAGGAAGGTGAGAAGACCGAACTTATGTTTAGTGTGGCAGTAACACCCACTATTTATAATTATCGCTTTCACAAAACAAAATTTAAATGAAATTTTCAAGTCATGATTTTAGGGTATTACAATTAACACCCAAATTTTTAGGTACCACATGAATAGTTGACACTAATTTGGAATATGAGATAGGGTAGATTACTCCACAATCTAAGATTTTGATGATATCCTTCCTTATTACTTCCATCATAGGAGCATTAAGTCTACGTTGAGTTTCTTTAGTAAGCTTAGGTTATTCTTCAAGAAGTACATGGTGAACACACATGGCATGACTTATCCCTTTGATGTCTACTAACATCCATCCAATAACTATTTTGTTATCTCTAAGGACTTACAAAAGCTTAATTTCTTGGTCCTTTATCAACTTTGAAGATATGATCATCGGAAGGGTCTCATTATCTCCTAAGTAGGCATACTTCAATTGATATAGTAATGGCATAAGCTCTAGTGTAGGGGCTTCGATAATAGAAGGTATATGCTTGTTAGTAACCAAAGGCAACAAAATAGGAGGGAATATATACAGATATGGAGGATTTTTTTTCCATGTGAACCATGACATGCATAATATGTGGGGAAAATATCATCACTATTTCTTCTAAAGAACTCTCTTCCCCTTTCTCATCTAGTCCTAAGATTTTCATGATAGTGGTTTCCAATGGATCATCCTCATCCACATCAAATTAATCCTATGCCAAAAGGTCTATGGTGACAATAGTATAATAAGAATGGTAATCCATAGGGTACCTGATGGCCTCCAATATGTTGAAGCCTATGACTTCTCCATCATACTCTATGGTCAGAGAACCAGTATGAATGTCTATCTTTGTGTGAGAAGTTTTCATGAAGGGTATTCCTAAGAGAAATAAGATTTTACTTCAGCTACTTTTATCCATATCCAAAACATAGAAGTCCATTGGAAATCTAAGTGTACCAACCTGCATAAGAACATCTTCTATAAGCCCCTTTAGGAATGCATTGGAATGATTGACAAGTTGAATTATACAAATATATTTCTTAAGCTCTCTAACACCTAAATATGCATTAACATGGCATAACATTAGTAGATGCACCCATGTAGATTATGGTATTTTCAAACATATTGTTAACAATTACATATGGAATAATGAAAGTTCTAGGATCTACACTTTGGGGGTAGCTTCCTTTGTTTGACAGTAAAGATTTGCTCTCTCATCCTTGCCACTTCTTTCTCCTACAGTCTCTTCTTCGTGATAGATAATTGATGTATAATGCTAAACATATTTGATTAAGCTAAGTGTTAGTGATGGAATTAGGTAAAGTTCCAACAAAATAGAAAATTTAGAAAGAGGATTAGAAGAGAATGAGTAGAAATTAATCTTTAGATGACTTTAATAATAAGTAATTACACTAACAAACTAAGGTTACAACTCTTAGCATAAATGGTGTTAGACTTTTGGAGGATAACACAAGGCTAAATTCTAAGCCTTAAGAATGTGTTGGTTTCCATAGTAGCTAGGAATAACCAAAAATAAGTGTCCTATTCCTTCAACCCTTTACCTCTATATATAGTGTATTAGGCTTTAGCAACTTACAAACTTTACTTTTAACTCATAGTGAGAATATTTGGTTACATCCCAACCATAGGTTACGCTAATACATGTTAACTAAGGTTGATAAGCTACTACATTAAGTTGTGGTTGAATGTCGACTAGCTTAGCCCCTATCATAATATGGATAATGATTAAAACCTATGACAAACACTTAGATAACATAAATTACACTGTAGGAAAATCTAACAATAATATTTAACCATGTCTAACAAAGAAAGGTAGAAACTAAGTTAAGTGCAAGTTGATGGATGGGCTCTTTAGTAGGCTAGATTTGAGGTCCAAAAATAGGTTGCTTCTTCTATAATTTAAGCTTGATTTGAGGCCTTAAACTTAACACAATTCTATTCCTAATTCTCCTAAAAAAAACTTCTCACAAAATGGGTTCTTTGAGTCAATCAACAAATGTGAAAATTTGACCAATAATATTACATGTAGCGGAGATAAAACTTGGATTTATTGATCCATATTGAAGCTATGAAAGTGTGGAGTTGATGGATTTTATCTTGGTATTTCATGTATTTTCATGGATTCCAATAATCTTATTCACTCATTAATCTAAGTAAAAAGAGTTTTGAATTCTTCTACCTTAGTAAAATTAATAAGTAGATTATCATTGTTATTATCATCTAAGGGAGATGCTCCTACATCATCCTCCCCCTCTTGAAAGGACTATTCCTCATATTAATAAGGTTTATCATGTAAATAAGGAATTAAGTCTCCCACATTAAATGTATTTGACATAATCCCTATTCCTTGTTGAAGTTCAAGCCTATATTCATTATTACAAATTCTTTCCAGAATCTTGAAAGGTCAGTCACTTTTCGACATTAGTTTGTTCTTCCTCCAATAAGGAAACCTTTCTTTTCAATGATGAAGCCAAACTAAATCTTGTAGTTTAAAATTTTGATATTTTTTTTACTTGTTTTCTTTCATCTTATTCATGTTGTTAACCTTTTCAGTCATGGCCCTTACTTGTTCATGTAATTTTTTTTTTTAATTTGGCGGTCCTTGGCTTCAAAATAGTTTTGTGACTTGATGGTTAGGGGAATGATATCAATGGGAGTGGTGGGATTCACTGCATATACCACTTCGAAAGGTGAATTTGGGTGGTATAAGTGGGAGATTGATTGTATGTGAATTTGATGTAGCTTAGCTTGATGTCTCAATCTCTTAAGGATTTGTGAACCAAATTTCTTAGGATCATAGTGATGGTGTGATTGATGACTTCGGTATGCTCATCAGTTTGTGGGTGACATGCAATGCTAAAGAGAAGTTTAGTACCTAGCAACCTCTAAATGTTTTTTTAGAAATAGTTAAGAAACTTGGTATTTCAATTGGAGACAATTGTTTTTAGGATACCATGAAACTAAACTGTCTCTTTATAGTAAATATCAACATTGTAAGAGGCATCACCTGTCTTATGACAGGGGATGAAATAAGCTATCTTAGAAAACTAATCTTCTACGACCATAATGATGCCATTTTGTATTTGTGTTTTAGGTAATGCTACTATGAAATCCATACTCTCATGGTCCCAAGGATAGAGTGGGATAGGTAAAGGGGTATAAAGTCCTTATTAGAAGTGAGTTTTGGACATTTGGCAAATAGAGCACTTTGCCAATTCAGATTGTATATCTCCTACCGTACTAGGCCAACAAAATCCTAGAGCACATAAAAAAATTTTTTACTACCCAAATTCCATGATAAATCTCCCCCATGCAATTCACGAACTAGTAGTTCTCTGATGTAGCACTTTGGGATGTACACCTTGTTGCCATTTAAAAGGAATCCTTCTTGAACTAGGTATGGACCTTGAGCCTTATCTTGATCTTATAAGTAGCTTGTAAAGTCTTTATCCTTCCTATTTAGTTTCTTCAAACACCTACATCTTAGGATGCTTGCTTCTAGTAATGATAACAAGCAAGATCTCCTAGAGAGGGCCTCTGATATAATATTTGTCTTACCACTGTTATGCTTAGCTACAAATGAGAAAGATTGCAAAAAATTTACCCACCTATAATCCTTAGGGTTAAGTTTATGCTGCCCATTTATATACTTTAGGGACTCATGATGGACGTGCAATATGAATTGTGATGGTCTAAGATAATGGGACCATTAATATAATGCCCCAATAATAGCATAAAATTATTTGTTATAGGTGATATAGTTGGACCTTGAGCCATTGAGCTTCTCACTAAATCAGTGTGCCAGTTTTCCTTTTTGTAGTTGAACTACTATAATGCCCAACTCACTTACATCACACTCAATTTCAAAAACCTTGTCAAAGTTGGGTAATCTTAACACTTGGGCCTCACTCAACTTGTGCTTGATTACCTCAAAAGATTCTTGTGCGGACTTGGTCCATTGGAAATCCCCTTTTTTGCGACATGTTGTGATGGGTTCTAGAGGTGTGCTAAACCCTTTTATGAACCTCGTATAAAAAGCGGCAGGTCCATAAAAGGATCTAATGCCAGTAATAGATGTGGGTATAAGACATGTTCTTATTTCCTTCACCTTTGACTTATTTATGGAAATTCCATCTCCGGATACAATAAACCCTAGAAATGTGACTCTAGGCATAAAGAAATCACATTTTTCTAGTTTACCATAAAAATTGTTGTTTCGAAGAGCTAAAAATATATGTCTCAAGGCCTTATATGATCATCAAGATTAGAGGTGTATACAAGAACATATATATATGATAATCACAAATAGAGGAGTATATAAGAATATCATCAAAATGCACAACCACAAACTTAGAGATGAAGGGTTGAAGTACTTCATCCATGAGCCTCATGAAAGTGCTTGGTGCATTGGATAATCTAAAAGGCATGGCCATCCATTTGTATAATCCTCCGTTGGTTTTGAAAGTAGTGTTCCATTCATCTCCCTCCTTCATTCTAATATGTTAGTACCCGCTCCTTAATTTAATATTGGAGAACACATTCACCCCATGCAAATAATCTAACATGTCATCAAGTCTAGGTATGAGATACCTGTACTTGATGGTATTGTCGTCAAAAGATCTACTATCAACACATATTTGCATCATCCCATCCTTTTTTGGTACCAATAGGGCCAGTACCACACATGGCCAAAGGGACTCCCTAATGTAACCCTTTTGTAACGACTCCTCAATTTACCTTTGCAATTCTATGGCTTCCTTAGTTTTAATCCTATAAGCTGGTTTATATAGGAGGGTAGCAATGAGAACAAAATTAATTCATTTCTCTATACCTCTTATGGGAGGTAATTCACTATGTAGCTCATTTGGAAAAACATCCCCAAACTCTCCTAGTAAGGTCTTAACCCATGGGTCAAGTGGACTGCCATTCTAATAATGTTCAAGAATTAAAAAGAAATACATGATTTTCGCTTTCTTATGGCAATTTCCAACCCTTTCCCATTAATGAATAGAGCTTTTTTACAATTTTTGTCCTCCTTAACAAGTGAGGACAGAATGCTGAGGTGTGTGAGTAAAATATTTATGTTAGCATACTTCAAGCTATAAGTATTCTATCATCATATTTGACACATCTATCAAATTACTAAAATACCCCAAAACCCTAATTTAGGAAATTATGGAAAAATAAGAATTTATTAGGAAAATTAATTAAATAAACTATTTTTATTAAAATAAGAGGGAATTAATTAAGTTAAATCTTGGAGAAATTAATAAATAATTTAAATAGGAAAATTTTGATTATTTTGCTAATTAAAATGAAATTTAGGAAAAATCTTTTAAAATCCCTAAATTAACCTAAAAAGAGAATTTAATTATTATTTTAATATTAATATTTTATTAAATATCCCAAAATACCCAAAATATATTAATTAACCCCAAACCCACATTTTTCCTTTTTCTTTTCTTTTTCCTTCTTTTTTTCCTTTTTCTTTTTTTTATCTTCTCTTCCTTCTTCTTTTCTTTTTCTCCTTCCCCCCAACCTGGGCAGGCCTGCCTTCGGCCCAAATCCTCCCCTTCCCCTATGTGGCTCAAGCCTGCGTCATTTTTTTTCCTCCTCTCCCGACTGGTCAAACCTTTCCCCATTTCTTTCTTCTTTTCTCTTAGAACACTAGTCCAGCCCCTCCCCTACGTCGTCTTCTCACTACAAAATAAATGATTTGTGCCAACAGGGCCTTATCTGTGGGTAAAAGCTATTTTTCTGTTGGTAAAAGTTTTTACCAACAGATATTTTTTTGTGACAAAACTGTGGGTAAAAACTCTGTGCTTAAAAGTTTTACCCACAGATATGTGTCATCTGTTGGGAATAATTGATAATGCCCACAGATATTTATCTGTTAGTAAAACTTATGCCCACACTTAAATCTGTGAGTAAAAGTATTAACCACAAAATAATATCTGTGACTAAAAGTATTACCCACAAAACAATATCTGTAACTAAAACTATTACCCACAAAATAATATCTGTGACTAACAGTATTAGGCACAAAATTATATCTGTGATAAAAAGAAATAACCACACAATTATATCTGTGTGTAAAAGTATTAAACACAATATTATATCTGTTACTAAAACTTATTACCAACATATATATATTGTTGGATATACATATTAACCCTGTATGTGTGTGTTTGTGTGTGTGTGTGTATATATATATATGTATAGTTAAAACCTGTATCGGCCAAAACGTACAAAATATCAAATATCCAATATCCACCTGTAGTAACAATTTATGCTTATATATATATATAATTAACTACACCATATATAATTATCATTGTGTAGTACAAAATAATTAGTTGCTTAGCTCCCAAAGGCATAACAGTCCTTTAAGTACAATACTATATAAACGACTTATAGCATAAGCTATTATACAAAAACATCTTCATACATTGATATACAAAATCATCGGCTATTATACAAAAACATCTTCATATGCTGATATACAAAATCATCGACCATCTTCGTAAGCTTACGAGCAAAAGCACCGATATACAAAATCATCAACCATCTTCGTAAGCTTACGAGCAAAAGCACCGGGCATCTTCATTAGCTAACATATATACAAAAACATCGGGCATCTTCATAATTTGATATACAAAAATATCGATCATATTCGTAAGCTAACGAACAAAAGCATCAACTGTCTTCATAAGCCGACTCACAAAAGCGTTTTTATAAAAACGCATCAAACATCATCTTCTTCATTTTCCTCTTTAGTGTCATCCGTTTCATTCTCATCATCCTCCATTTGATAATAATTGTCAACATGTTTTCCCTAAAAATATATATACAATTAACTTAATCATATTAATCTAAATTCATATCAAAAAGCTAGATGATGAGAGTTTGTACTCTTTAATTGAGTATATACATATCCAAAGTTTTTTTTTTGTTTGGGTTTTTGCAGAAGATTGGTACGGAAACTATCTTCTAGGTTTGGATTGTATAATTTATTTAATATTTAACTATTTATAATAATTTACTAGGATTCCTCGTCTAATAAATATTTTGAAAACCTATAACGAGACATAAACTTAGAACTTTTCAATAGGTCGGCTAAGATAGGTTAACAAGAGTAAGGACAGTGATTAAATAAAGACATTAATCGGAGAAAGAGCGTTGACTAGACAACTAATATAGGTAATAGTTTTATAATTTTTATTTTATTTTTCTCTCTTTATTTTAGTAGATTTGGTCTATTTTTATTAAAATATATATAATATATACGTGCGAGTGTGCGTGTGCGTATAAATATTTTTATCATTTTCTTTTGCACCTACTTTCTAAATTTTTTAAAAATATCATAGGAAATCAATTAGCATACAAAACTTTTTCAATCGGAGTCGAAGTGGCACATTAGCTGAGATTGAAAAAGAAGAGACGCACATACCATAGTTACCCAATCTAATCACTATATGACCCCTAATATTCTCATATATTCATCTATGCACTATTTTAGAGGTAAAAAAAAATACCCAAAATAAATGTGTTGCATGAGAAATGTAAAAAAAAAAACTATCAACATTTAGTGAGGAACTTACTTGATTCTCTAATAATGTATGCATTATACCAGTCAGATATCCTACTTGCTCTTTAGTCTCAAGGAGATCCTTTTCTAACTTCTCAACTCTAGACTCGGATTTGATCCTTTTAGCTCGCTCCTCCTCAAAAGCACATCTTCTTTTGTGGGATCGTGGAACTTTTACACCAAGACCAAAGGTTTTTGCATATCCATTCCTATCTTCTCCCACTACCTTTTTGAATATTTCACGTCGAGCATTAGCATCACATCCTTCTGGAAGTGCAGTCATCTCATCCAGAATCGCTTTCTGTAAAGTATAAATCAATGCTATTAATGGGCAATAGATGAGGTAGATTCGCATATATATATATATATATATATATATATATATATGTAACCCTAAAATTAAAATAGATTAAAAACATACTCTTGTTGCAGCAGAAGCATCATTAAGCTTAGAATAACCCTTTTTCGGTTCATGAGTTTTCAACCACATTTCCAATTCATCGGGTTCTTTCCCCATTTTTTCCTAATCAAAACACATATGAAATTGTATATCAAGCATACAAAGTAAATTAAATTTGGTATTGCGTAGATGAATTAATTATATACCTACCTTTTCTTCCGCTCGGATGCGTGCAAAGCTCTTTGAACCAGCATATGAACACATTTTTGACTTTGCACGATTGAGAATCCCTCTTTGACTTCTTTCCTAAGCAATATGAGAAAAACAAAGATTAGTATAAAAAATAAACTAATCAAACTATCATAGCCATAGCCTATTTTTTTTAAATAATTAAATGAGAAATCACTACCTTGCCTTTTGGAGATTCCCAAAATTTTACCATCTCTAACCACATACTCTCGGGTATTTCCTTTGGCCTAGACTGTATTGTTTGATTGTGTGTTTTTCCATCAAAATGAACCACCTTCAACTCAGACTTATGAGCTCTCCAAGCTTCATGGATTTTACCCAATGCCCACTTATATGGCTCTCGATTTTCAGGAAAGTAATAAGAGATCTATAAAGGAAGAAAATGAAATAGAAAAAAAAAACTATAAATTACATATAGCAAAAATAAGAAAGTTAACAAAGTAAATGTTATGGTAATGTACCTTTGCTTCCTCCCAAATCGAATCTAGATATGCCCTATCCATCTTTCTCCAATCCCAACAATCAAGTGGCAACCGCCTAGGATCCCGTGCCAAGCAACCTATAAGTGTTGACAATTGCCTAGCTGAATCACTAATTGGTTGAAGATGCTCATTGACATCCACATACTCAGCCTTCTTTAACACTTTAGTCTTGTTACATCCACGACCCTTTTCATTTCTGGGCATTGTACCTCGAAATCTTCTTCTATTCGTGGTAAAATAGCCATCTGAAATTGCATGCTCGGTTTGTGAACCATCATTTACTTCTATTATAGATGACACATTGATGGATTGTATACGGCTAGGACTATGTCGTTTGCCTAATAACAACAAAAAAGGGTAGCTGAGTTATTCAATTTCAACATGGAGAAGGTGGTAATAAATGCTAAAGTAAAGTTATAACATATAGATTTACATGACTTACAAATGTCAGCATTGGAAATTATCGAAGGATCTTGCTCTATCACTTCATTTAGACTATTAATCTTTGAGCAAGAAAATTCTTGTCCATGACGTTTGCCTTAAAAAATGAGAAATAACAATAAATGCAAGCAATAACGAAGTTAAAAGACATACAAATAATTAATTTCTACCATTAGATATTTTTTCTTTAGTCATTTTCATATATTACAAGATTATCTATTACCATACAAACAAGGTTTTAAACTTACCCATGCGACTAAGTAACATGGACCACCTATTAATGGCTGTTTCCTTAGTAGTTTTCATATATTCTATCCTTTCCTGCCCTCCTAATTGAAAAAAATTGAATGTAATAAAAACTTTGAATAAACTCATGTCTTACATTATTAAATGTAGTAATGAAATATAATATAAGTAAATATATACCTAATTCAACTCTTTGAGATCCTTCCTCTAGTGACATAGGCGTGAATAGTTTCTGCTTAATTGATGAATATGTGGATGGATCGATTGCAATCACTTTCTTTAGCCCATGAGCATGTCCTATTGCTTCAATTGATTGTTCTTCATTTGGAAATTTTGAACTTCTTGATGTTGTAGCAATAACTTCCTGCATAAATAATACAATAATAATGATGAATTAATGGTGGCTAAGAGGTTAGATACAATTGTTCGAGATAAAAGTATTTCCTGGACTTATACAAAAAATTGACAACAAAATTATGAAGAAAGAGAATTAGGACAACCATATTTAGTACTACTAAAACAAAATAATTTCTAACTAGCACACGAAAGCAATAATAGTAAAAAATTTGCCTCCAATTGTCCTTGACTTTTTTGAGTTACTTTCTTCTTGCTCAATGCCTTTTGCAAAGATGACATAGAAACCTAGTAACATAAAAAATGAGAATTAGTATTTAATTAGTTATGTTTCCGTATGCAACTTAGAAATCAAAAAGTAACATATTAAAAATAAACTTTCACCGACAATTACCATTTACGTTACTAAGAAAAAGAAAGTACATAAAAGAAGAAAAAAAAATATAGGAAAGATAGATTTACCTGTAATTGTTCCCGACTTATTGTAGTTTTTTTCTTTTTACTTGATGCTTTTTCTAAACCCGACATGATAACCTAACAACATACAAAGTAGAATTAGTATATATATTCATTCAACATACCATATTGATAGTAATAATTAAAAATATTAAAAGGCATACAATACAAAATATATTTAAGCATAAGAAAAACAAATACTATTAAAAACCTTAAAGTACACAATCTTCATAACCGGAACACACAAACATCAAATTACATTTCTAACATTATAACCAAAATCAGAAAAAGATACATATTTCTAACACTACTCAGTATCATAATCATATAAAGTTTTATCTTCTTCATCACTTTGGGAACTATATTCTTCAATTTCTTCATCATCATTATTGCTTTCTGTCATAGCAACAAAAGGTTCTTGTTCTTCTCCAGTAACAGTAAAATCATCTACACCTAAATCTGTAGGCATGCTAGTTTGTCTACGATCCACTTCAGGTATGAGATCGTCTTCCATTTCAAACAAGTCTCTTGGCTTAGTGACATTGACAACATGCCAATTTCTTTCTTTAGAATCTGGGGTATAGAACACCTGCAATGCTTGAGATGCCAAGACAAATGGTTCACTTGTTTTCAGAATAGCCTTTAGATTAACAAGAGTAAATCCAAGTTCGTCCTCTTTAACTCCTCTACTAGGATCAACCCAATGGCATCAAAATAAAATAACACTCCTTCCACGAGGATAAGTCAGCTCAATAATTTCTACTAAAACACCATAGTATGACATGCTTCCAATATCTGTATTTGCATTGACTAGAACGCCAGAGTTTTGAGTTACACTCCTCTTATCAATGCCTTTCACACGCCACCTGTATCCATTGCAAGTTAATTTAGTCATTGTCTTTATCCACATGCTTGGAGCAAGACTAAGAATTATCAGATCTTCTGCAACACATGCTTCATTTGGTAGATGCTTGGAGACCTAATAATTAATAACACTCATTGAATAAAAAGATGTATAACTAATGATATAAACATAATGAGTATAAGTATCAACATACATTCATTGCAAACCATTTAGGGAACTTTCTTCTATGGATGTCATCAATCATATTTGACATCTGTTGGTATTCAGTTCTTATGATATCATAATGCTCTCTGGGAACAAATAATAAAGTTAGAAATATATATAAAATGATTAAAAAAATTATTCAAAGAGAATTAGGACTTACTGTGCAAATACGTCAACTTCATCACAATTTGCAAGCACATAACTATGTGCTTCTTCAATAAACATATATTCAGGTTGTACATCTTTTTTCTTAGACATTGCACGAGATTTTAAGGAAAATATAGGCAACCCATTATGCAATTCATTACCATCATCATCATCATTTCGTGTAGACCTATTTTCCTTTGTTGGAACATCAGGCAAATATCTAGAACAAAATGTCAGACATTCTTCCGCAATATATCCTTCTGCAATTGATCCTTCAGGACGACTTTTATTACGAACATACATTTTTAACCTCCTCAAATACCTATAACATTAGTATCATATTACTAACATAAAGGGAGCATAAGCTTGATATTCCATTAAAAATAATAAATAAAATACTAGAATGTACATACCTTTCCACAGGATACATCCAACGGTAAAATACTGGACCTGCGATGATTGCCTCCTTAGGCAAATGAACAACTAGGTGTACCATGATGTCGAAGAAAGAAGGTAAAAAAATGCGTTCCATATGACATAGTGTGAGAGCGATGCGATCCTCTAATATCTCCAAGTCTTGGGTTGTTGCATCTTTCGAGCAAAGTTCCTTAAAACAATTACTTAGCTCAATCAACACCTTACTCACATCCTTGTTCCGCATTTTTCTTAAAGCCAATGGTAATAGTTGTTGCATTATAATGTGATGATCATGACTTTTTAACCCAGAGATTTTTCCATCAACAATTCGCCTTCTGATGTTTGCAGCATACCCATCCGGTACTTTCACAGAACCTAATATGCTTAGTATTTCCTCCTTTTCTTTTTGGGTTAATGTGAAGCATGCTGGAGGTAGATATATTTTATCTTCTATTTCAATTGGATGCAGATCATGCCTTATATCCTTTACCTGCAAGTCAAGTCTTGACTGTAAGGTATCCTTAGTTCTCCCTTCGATGCCTAAAAGCGTGCCAAGTAAATTTTCGGAAACATTCTTCTCCACATGCATCATATCTAAGCTGTGGCGTAGTAGAAGATGCTCCCAATATGGAAGTTGGAAGAATATGCTTCTCTTCTTCCAAGGCCTTTTTTTATCCTCCCTTCTCCTTTTATTATAAGGGGCTTTTCCAAATATGACATCAATTCCATCCATTTGGTATAACAAGTCTGTCCCAGAAAATGATGTAGGAGGAGGTCTGAGTTCTGTTTTCCCATCAAAGGCCCTTCTACTACGACGAAATCTGTGATTAGAATCCAAGAAGCGGCGATGACCCATATAACACATTTTTTTGCTTCCCCTCAAATATTCAGAGCAAGTATCTATATTACAATGTGGGCATGCAATTTTTCCTTTAGTTTTCCATCCCGACAAATTACCATACGCTGGAAAGTCATTGATGGTATTAATCAAGGCACCATGAAGAGAGAACGTTTCATTTTTTGAGGCATCATAAGTCTCTAATCCTACATCCCACAGCTCCTTTAACTCATCAACTAATGGTTCAAGAAAAACATCAATATCATTTCCAGGAGCCTTTGGGCCAGGTATAAGTAGTGAAAGAATAAAGTATGATTGTTTCATACATAACCAAGGAGGTAAGTTATAAACCATTAATACAACTGGCCAAATGCTATATTGAGTACTCATCATGCCAAATGGGTTGAACCCATCACTTGTCAAGCCAAGCCTGTCATTTCTTGAATCACTAGCAAACTCTGGGTACTTAGAATCAAAATCTTTCCAAAGATAAGAGTCTGCTAGATGCCTGAGCTTACCATCTTTTTTTTGCTCCTCTTCATGCCATCTCATTAATGGAGCTGTTTTTGATGACATAAACAACCTTTTAAGCCTCGGGATCAAAGGAAAGTGTCGTAATACCTTTAAAGGAACCTTTTTGCCACTAGCTAATTTCACCACAGTTCCATCATCGGCAACTTTCCATCTTAAAGCATTACAAATAGGACAATTATCTAAATCAATCTTTTCCTTCATAAAAAGTGCGCAATCATTTGGACATGCATCAATTTTCTCATAACCAAGTCCAAGTTTTTTTATAATCCCCTGCATTTGCCTATGAGAATTCGGCAATGTTGATTCTTTTGGAAGAGCTCTTTTAAACAATTTCACTAAGGCATCAAAGGCAACATCGGTCACTCCATATAAACATTTTAGATGATACATTTCAACAATGAAGGAGAGTTTACTAAAAGCTTCACAACCAGGATATAAGGGTTGCCCTGCATCTTCAATCAACTTAAAAAATGCATCAGCTTCTTCATTAGAACCTGGATAACTACTACTTGCCCTATGAAATTCAAAAATATCTCCTACCATCTCAAGAACATCATCACATGAACCATCATGCACATCATCAAACCCCATATCATCATCGAGCCCCAAATCAAAATTTTCATTATCTTCATTGCCCCTTTGCTCCCCATGAAAAATCCAAACACACCTTTGATAGTCTATATCCATTTCTCTCATTATAAGATGACCTCTAACCACATTTCTTTCATGATAAAATCGATTTGCACAAGTCGAACATGGACAAGCAATCTTATTCCCATCAGTGACCGAGGTTGCAAATGCATAGTCAAGGAATGTATCTAAGGTTCTTTTGTAAGTATTGTCTACTCTCCTTAGTTTCACCCAACTCTTGTCCTTAAATACATCCATGACATCAAGTTCCTACATAATTTTCAACAAGTAGAGACATCAAAATAATGAGAAAAATAAGGACAAAGGATAATAATAAAGACTAGTTTTTTGTAGCACATGATTTGTGTAGCTTTATATATTATAATTATAATTATAATATATCTACAATTTAATTGTAGGCGATGCTACCAATCCACCAATATAACATACAAGCATTAGCTTTGAACACTTGTAGCTCAAAAGCCCTAGAAAAGACCCATAAACCCACAAATCATACAAGCAACCTATCACCAAATCAAATCTTCATCCATATTTGTGCTTATATCTATTTAACAAATTATATCTATATCAACCAAATAAAATTTGTCAAATTTCAGATAGATCTAGTCTACTAGCCGGATAACAACATTTGGGGTGGTGTAGTTGATCTTCCATAGCAATAGGTTAATGGTGTAGGCGACTACAAGGTGCACATTATTTTTTCTCTTTTTGTTTGAGTTAATTTATCTTAAATTAAGATAATTAAAAATATGTATCTTTATATTTCTTTAAATTTTCTCTATGACTAGAGACTCTTATTGATGTGCTTCTAATTTAAAAAATTATTATATGTTTCATGATATTTATAATTATGTTGTTCCATTGTTTTTTATGGTATTTTATTGTATAATTAATTATACCATTAAACTAATAATTTCCCATTTTTAGCATTGATGTTTGACCATTATTACCATTAAAGTTTCACTACTATTACTATTAATATTTTTCCATTATTAATATTGATGTTTTACATTATTACAATTGTTTCACCATCATTACTATAGTTGTTTCCCATTTGCTAATAATTATATAGTTATATTTAACCAAAGTTAGTTGTAATATTTTACCATGATTATCCTTATATTTTAATATAGTTGTCTTTATATTTCACCAAAATTACCTTCTTGTTTTAGTTTAGTTGTTATTATATTTGACCAAATTTAGTTGTGGTGTTTTCTGGAAAAAAAAAAAAAAACTAGTTTGTGATATTTTTCCATAGTTGCATACAACGGTCATCTTCATCTATCACTTGCATTCTATTCATGTTTTACAACAGTCATCTCCATTTATCACTTGTATTGTATTCATGTTTTACAACTCAATTTAATTGATTTCAGAATCTATTCCCAAAAATTAGGGTTTTAAAGTCCAAAATACAAATCCGAATCATTCAAACCAATTAATCCAAATTGAACGTGTTAAAATACAATTAAGGTCATTTTAAATAATTCTATAAAATCAATTTTAGAATAAACTATACAAATGATAATTTACATAATATTATTTGAAAGTTAGGGTTTTAGGACAAAAAATACAACTCAGACAAATTTTATTAACTTATTTAAATTAAATGTTTTGAAATGTAATATGGCCTATTTTATAACATATTATATACTCAATAGATTAAAAAAAATAGAAAGAATACCCAATTTAACATAATAAGCGTTTTTGAGCTCGTACTATAAATTCGGTCAAATCTTGCCAAAATATTTAAATTGACGGTTCCGAAATAAAATTAAACATATTCTATTACAAAATGTATAATCAATTTAATAAAATAACTCAATTATACAATTCAATTTAAATCCGCAAGGATTTGACCTAAAAATCAAATTCTGAATAATTTCACACATTTTTCTTAAATTGACAATTCCAATACGAAATTAAGTATATTTTAAAGTATAATGTATAATTAAATTATCCCAAATAGCTTAATCGACCGAATACAACATATCCGGACATAACCGGGTCAATAATCACAAATTCCAGAAATCAACATATATCACATAATTAGCATATCCAATTCAATCATACAATACATATATACAACTAATTTAGCTTAATTAAAGCACATTGTTTCATAATTAATCAAAACAAAAAATTAGGGTTTCGGGAAATTATACCAAACGAAATAAGCCAAATCAATGCAGGTAAAGGGCGGCGGAGCTTCGTTGGTGGGAGAGGAGCAGTCGCCGGTGGCCTACAGACGGTGGAGATGTCCGGCCGGTGGCGCGCCGTTGCAGCCTTCTTGCCCTGCTGCTGCGCCGCTGCTGCCCTTCCACTGCTGCTGTTCCGCTGCTGCTGCTCCCCTGATGCAGCCGTGTGCGACGACCGGGAGATGTGGCGGCACGGTCGAGCGGCGGCGAGTTGGTGTGGACGGTCGCTCGGCAACGAACCACAGGAAGGCAGAGGCGTCGAGACTGAGACAGAAGAATGGGTAATGTTGTCGAGAAACAAACGGGAAAGGGAATAAGGGGCGGGGTTTTTTGGGGCATTTCACGGGGAGCAGCGGGAAAGGGAATAAGGGGCGGGAGCAGAGATTTTGTTTTGTTTTTTTTTTTCAATTATTTAAAAGAATTTATGCCAAAACTATAATTTTAAATATATTAAATTTAATCGAAATTAATATTTTATAATGTATTATTAAGATAATATTAATCATAATTTATAATAAAATAATAATTATTATTAAAAAATAATTAATAATGGGAAATAAATACAAATATGAATAATATAAATATTAATCATAATTTCCAACAATTAGTAATAATATTTTTTTTTAAAAATAATAATAATAATAATAATAATGTCCTAAAATAATTATTCTTAGTAATTATTAATAAAGAATTATATTAATAAGAATAATATGAATCATAATTAAATAAATTAATAATAGTATCTAATATGAATAATTATTAATAATGTGAATGATTATTGATAATATTTATTATTTTTAAGATAATATATATTTGAATGATAATTGGTAGTATTTAATAATAAATTAATTTAATAGTAAATGGTAGTAGATATAATATATATTATTTCATTATAATTGTTAAAAGACACCATTATCAACAATATTAATATTAAAAATTAGAAATAAAATAATATTTAATAATAGTATATGTAAACTATTATTTCTAATAATGACTAATGACTTATTTATTATTATTATTATTATTATTATTATTATTAAAAAGACTAGAATTAATCATTATTAAAATTATATAAAAATAAATATTATTGTTGAATTTCATAAATACTAATACCAACAGATGTAAAAGTGGGTATTAGTTCTGTTGGTATAATACTACTAATAACCACAGATATAAGTGATGGTAAAAGATCTGTTGGCATAACATATTAATACCAACAGATAAAAAAATTCTGTGGGAAAAACTACATTATTGCCTACAGAAAATTATCTGTTGGTATTAGTTACTTTTACCAACAGAAAAAGTATCTGTGCCTAAGTTTCTGTTGGCAAAAGTCAATTATTTTGTAGTGTCTTCCTCTCGCGCCTGCAAGTCCCTCAATCGACACCGGATTTTCTGCCACCGATCACACCTTTTGACCCGTCGTTCTCCTCCTCTATTCCTTGTCGTCTTCCCTATCACTTCATCACGGTCGGCTATCCCCTCTCTTATGCATGCCATCCTGTTTTCCCTGTCAAAAATGGCATACGAAGGTAGACCTGCGCCGGCCTACCCTCGCCAGCCGGAGCCCCATAACCCTTGCCCCTACTCTCTCTCTCCCCTTTGTCATTTTCCCTTCCAATCGATCTATATATAGCCCTGAAGGCTGCCATAATCGGGTTTTGATTTTGGCAGCCCAGAATTTCAACCCGTGTGCCACCACTTGATCAGACCATCATTTCCCCACTGTGGGCCGTCGCCACCGCCCACTACGGCCACCAAAACCTTCCCTGCACCACCCTTTACGCAACTAAATCACCCTCCTTCCTTGCCTTGCCTTGCACGAGCCACACCGGCTGTGCAAAGTCCCCCTCCCAAATAGCCCTTTTCGACCCTGTGCCGCCCTTTGTGCCACTGCTTGCCACCGATTCCACCACCTGTAGCGCCACCTCTACCCCCCAAAACAACTAGGGGACCTTACTCTACCTCCCCACACCTCCATTTTCCCCTACTTACCTCTCCCCTAGCCTCCACATCCATTTCTACACCTCCCTTCCTCCTCCACCACCGCCGCCGCCGTCGGCTCCACCACCAAGCCTAGGTGGTATCCCAATTTCTTAACCCTTAAACCTTTTTATAGAAGTTTTAATGATTTTAATATTATTATTATTATTATTATTATTATTATTATTATTATTATTATTATTATTATTATTATTATTATTATTATTATTATTATGTTCTAACTCTTATTCCGGAGAGATTTCTAATTAATGGTATTATTATGTACAAGACTACAACTTTGTTATTATTACCACCATTACTATCCTTATTATTATTATTGTTGTTGTTGTTATTATTAATACTACTATCATCATCATTATTATTATCATTACTATTCTAATAAAGACATTAATACTAACTTTGGCTATTATAATACTATTACCACTTTTCATGCTCGACATTATTATTATCATTGTTAGTATTGTTACTACTACTACTACTACTACTACTACTACTACTACTACGTCTACTACTACTACTACTACTATTATGTTATTATGAATATTATCATTACCACTATTATTATTATTATTATTATTATTATTATTATTATCATTTACAACATTATTATCACTATTATTATTATTATTATTATTATTATTATTACTACTACTACTAGTGTTATTAATATAAGTATCATTATGGCCATTACTTTTATATTATTTTCATCAATATTATTACTATTATTATTACTAGAATTTGGGGTCGATATTAGTATCATTATAAAAACTAAAAATAATAATATTATTAGTAATATTGAAACCATTAATTTAATATTAGGAATATTA
Source organism: Tamarix chinensis (assembly GCA_030549775.1). Taxonomy (NCBI): domain Eukaryota; kingdom Viridiplantae; phylum Streptophyta; class Magnoliopsida; order Caryophyllales; family Tamaricaceae; genus Tamarix; species Tamarix chinensis. The sequence goes on from CM060181.1 coordinate 69,912,935, forward strand.
CTAAGACTTACTTTGGTTAGTAGCGGCATGATTAATTATTTTAAGAATAATAACCCTACTTTTAATTATAAAACTACTATTATCATTATTAGCCTTGGTATTAGGCCATGACAGGGGTAAGATAGGAAATTATGGTAATTCTGGTAGAGGGAGATTAACCCATAGTATTTTCCTCTTATAGGTGAATCAAGTCAAAACCCTCAGGAGGCATTGGAGCGTGCTCCAAGCCCAGCGACGTTTAGGTAAGGTTGTAGCTAAGGTTGAATGTCTTCTATGTGTCCTACATGCCTTGGATGTCCTATATAATTATATGTCATGTTTTATATGCTATTATCTTAACTGTTTTATGTGTAGCGCGACTTGGAACAGAGGTATGTTCATGTGCTCTCTTCTATTATGTGCTAATATGGATATGCTGCAAGTTGTGATGTGATATGATGTGGCCTTTAGGACATGCATGCTAGGGTATTTGATGTGGCAATGTGGGTTCGAGGCATGAAAAAGAAAAATGGGAAATTAAGATAACCAAGGAGAAGTAAGTTGGCTAACGTAGGTAAGAGCAACCTAAATAACCCATGCTCCATGAGTGGTGAATAAAAGGTGAGAATTAAATAAAATGAAAGAGTGGGAGGAACTAGGGTTTTCTTGGGAGGAACTAGGGTTTGCATGAAAATTTTAGGGTTTGGCATGATAAATATCGAGGGTTTTGCATGGGATGGTTAGGGTCTACATGGGGGTGAACTTTACGTATGGGAAGTTTCTTTGGGACGTGAGGAAGGTAATGGAAGAGTTGTTTGGGTGACTGGGGACTTGGGTGAAAAATAGTACGTGGGATAGTATAAGGGTGCATAGGAGACTAGGCTAGGGTTTGGGAGGAAACCCTAATTCAAAAAGGTAGAAAAAGAAAAAAAAAATGAGGATGAGTGAGGTATGAGGGGAGAGTGGAATCTAAAGGTCATGACATGTGGGGTGTTAAAATAGTGTGGGTTGTGGGAGGTAGGGAAGGATGGGCCACATAGGCCCAAATTAGGGTTTCTGGAGGAAACCTTAGGGTAAGGAGGTGAGTGGAAGTTGGGGTATAAGGTGGTGGGCCTTGACCCACACACTTAGGGGTTAGGATCCCAGTATAAAAAAGTGGATTAAGGAAAGGATGACAGGATGAGTTAGGAGGTACAGAAGTCTCAAGATATGGGACGGGCCCTCTTAGGAGGATAAGTATAGCTGGAGTTAGCCATGCATTTCTAGGGAAAAATCTTTCAAATAAGATATGATTAAGACACTAATCACTTAAAGAGGAAGAATGTTGAGCTGGGCCCAAACCGGTCCACCGATGAATAATAGTGGCCAGGAGCCGGGGTGCCCTGCATAACCAGTCCACCGGCGAATAATAGTGGCCAGGTTCATTTTGCCCTGTATAACTATTCCATAGGCTATAATAGTGGGGGTATCCATGCTCAACAAACCAAACATAATGATGATAAGACATGGGAAAGATAAGAAGTATTTACAGTGGAACACCATGAGATTTGGGGCCAGACCGATCCACTAGCTAATAATAGTGGCCAGGGCATTTTGCCCTGCATGACCGGTCCACCGACGAATAATAGTGTCTAGGAGCGTTTTTGAAATGCCCCGAAAATTTCTAATTTTAAATATTATATTTAAATGAGGTTTTATTATAAAAAGTAATTAAATAAATTATTTTATTAAAATAAAATAATAGTGGGGTTCCCCCACTCGCGTGGATTGATAAAGATTATGATGTGAATCGACTATATTTATCAGAGATCCAAAGAATAAGTTATCCGGACCATAGCCGGTCTTCTTTATCTGTGTTACTGTATGCTGTCTGCGTGATTATGCCATGCATACTATGTTGTATGTTTTTGTATCTTGTCCTTAGTGCATCAGTTACCTTACTCAGTACGTAGCGTACTGACCACCCGTTTCATGGGTGCTGCTCATTCTCACGAGCAGAAGGCCCTTCTGACTTAGTGTAGGTTGGTGGTTCTATCTTCGATGGCTACGACGCTTACGAGGCATCGAGCGGGGCTGAGAGTTGAGCCTGGACCTAGCTTGGGGTTCAAGAGTGACATGGCCGGAGTCTATCATCCCCCTTTTTTTCCTGTATCATTATATTTTGTTTTATTTTGTTATATGTTGGTACTTTAAAACTATACTTTTGGGCTGTACCCTTTGATTACCATGCTCTGATTTCTTGTACGGTTGATGACTCCTTTCTTTTATGAATGCTCATTTTAATTATCGACTCGTGTTTGATGTCTATCCCTATTAGCCTTAGCATTTGGTATTATAACGGTAGAAGTAAACTGGTCTAGTACCAAGTGTGGCGGTAATATCCCTATAATTTATGTTTTTGTGATTTTGCTTATGCTAAACCTTTTTATTGAACAAAATTTTTCAGTTGTAAATTTTGGGGTATTACAATTACCATGGCCTTCCTAACAACAAATGATAAGCATCCATGGTAACCACATCACATACAATAGTATCTTGGTAAGTCTTCCCTATGGAAAATGGCCCAACCACTTTCTTTGTGACTTCAACTATAGAGCCATTATTAATCCATTGAAGCTTATAAAGCCTAACATGTGTCATGGTTGGCATATTAAGCTTCTCTAAAAGCATGCAGGAAGCTATATTTCCACAACTACCTCCATCAATGATGAGGGAACATATTTTACCAAGTATGGTACACTTATTATGAAATATTTTTCCCTTTGATACTTCTCTTCAATGGCCTTTCTCATTTGCAAAATCCTCCTCACCATCAATGACTCTCTTATATTTGGTAGAGCCTCCCCAACCTTGGCTCCCCTTCCATGGCCAAATACTCCTCATTATGTGTCTCCTTCCAATGCTGTCTCTTCTAAGTCAAACAAGGTCATCACTCTTTTATTTGGAAATTACTTTTTATAATGTCCAATTCCTTGGCACTTAAAGCACCGAACAACTTTTTTCCAACTAGACCCATCCACTTATTACCTTCTTTTACCCTTAAAACCCATGCTACATCAATATGCACCCTAAACCATGCTTGGATGTGACACTATACCTCTCAAATCCATTCATACCTAATGCAAGGTAAATAATATAGTTGAAGTTAATCTCTTCTTTACTTCCTTAAAAGCCTTGGTGCATTTATAATCCTAAAGAAAGTGTGCCACCTTCTTTAATAAGATAGTTAAAGGATGAGTGATTCTAGAAATGTCCAGGAAGAAATTCCTATAGTAGCCCATTAATCCTAGAAAATTACGTATCTCCATGATATTCATTGTCACTGGCCACTCTAATATTAATCAAACATATGAAGGATGCACCAAAACACCTTTCTTCGAGATGACATGTCCAAGGAAGGCTACTTCATCTAGCTAAAACTTATACTTCAAGAGCTTGGCATATAGATGACGTGTCCTCAATAATGCCAACATTTACCTCAAATGTTGCTTGTGCCCCTCATGAGTCCTAGAATAAATCAAGATGTTGGCGATGAAGACCATAAGAAACTACTCGAGATGCTACTAGAAAATGAGAGCCATAAACATAGTTGGCACATTTGTGAGTCTAAAGGATGTCACAGTGAACATGTAATGGCCATACCTTATCCTAGAGATTGTCTTTATTATGTACCTTTCAAAAGTCTTCAATTGATGGTCCGTGGACTTGAGTTTTTATCTTTAAGAACTATATAGCCCTACATGTTTGATAAAAGGTCATTAGTCTGTGGTAATGGGTAATGATTATTCACTATGACCTAGTTCAATACTCTACAATGAATATAAAGTCTCAACCCACCATCATTCTTCCTAAAAAAAGGATTGTTACTCTCCAAGGCAATACACTCAGTTGAATATACCCCTTCTCTAATTGATCATGCAACTCAACCATTTTAGTTTGCACCATATAATGAGGTGCCTTCGACAAAGGCTTTATCCCTAATAGAAGATCTATTGAAAAGTATATTTCATGCACTGGTGGCATACCTATGATCTCATTAGAAAACACATATGGAAATTCTCTTATCATTAGAATATCCTCAAGTGATGGTTTATTAACCAACAAGTCCTTAATGTTTCACAAGAAGTGTGGATACCTTTTCTGTACCATTGTACCGAGCACAATTATGAGCTCCTATGCACAATAAATCATATCCCAATATCACATGAGAACCAGAATCATGTCAAAGTCATGAATCTCAATCTCTATGAAGTTTACCAGAATTCCAACTCCACTAATAACTAAGGCTGCATCACTATATAACCTAGGATGTGGAAGTCTATCCCTATATAAGAGCACAAAAGAAGTCTCTATCCTATTAGAAGGAATCATAGCTTCCCTATCCACGAAAGAAGTAGACACAAAATAATATGAAGCACTAGAGTCAAATAACTGATGACTTCTAACCGCAAGTGCACGGTACTGAAGTAGCATGCAAGGTTGATCCCACAGAGACTAGGAAGTGAGCAATGGGATAGTGAAAAGAACTCCTATGTCTAGACTAACGATAGGAGAAGATGATGTCTAACTCTAAATAAAAATAAAATGTGCAAACTAAATACAACTATAATATAAGAACAAGTGAAATTCAGTTAGAGAAAATGCTAAGGTTTTGGTCAATCCCCTCAACCCCAATGTGATAGAATATTTACCCCAAATCCCAAATTAAAATACTTTATCATGAATGCCAACCAAAGTATGTATTTTAATACTCTCTTGAGCCACTACACCCTATTATCTATTAAGACTCATCTATCTCTAGCATGAATGCAAAAATAAGCAACGCAATATTATGTAATATATTCCCTTTTTTTAGTTGTAGAAGACAACCAACGTCTCTCGACTTTATGGTTTGATTTCTAGTTATGCTAAATGGAGCCCACTTTGACTCATCTCTCGAATCTTGCCAGGTTTTTCTAAATAATAATAGAAAAGTGATCAATTTTCTCTATTATTCTAATTAAATTATTAGCACAATACATATGACAAGGAATTAGGTTGGGCAGGGTTTAGATTCTCAACACATTCGGATTAGGGGATTTCCCTTCACCTTAGCATAGATCAATTAGCCAATCATGGCTTTCATTAAGATCAACATCTTAAACATAGAGAATTGCATCAATTGACAACAATGAATAAAATCTAAATAAAAAAAATACAATAGCCTTTTATTCAAGATGAGAAATTCACTGTTCTATCTGTCTGACTAGGAACAAGAAATTGAGATCAAAAGATGAATGATTGTGGATAAATTAGAGGTGGGATTGGATTAGGTGATGCCAAATAAGAAACCCTAAATCTCTCTTTAGTGCTCTCAAAGCCGCTGTCTTTAGATTCCATCGGTTTCTCCTCCAAAGTGAATGAAAAATATGATTATATAGACGTAACCACTTATCAACATGGCCGTTTCAATTCTTCAGCTTTGCACATGGTTCGTATTCTAGCCATAACATCTAAGTTTCACTTTTGATTGAGCTTATTTTTGATGTGTTGGAAAGCTAACAAAAATATCTACAACTTTAATATTCAATATTTTTCCAAATTCATATCACATTATGTTTGTATTTTTAAGTCTTTTTTCCTTTTCATCCTTTGAGCACTTGCGTTTTCTTCTATTTTGTTCCAGCTATTGTGTTTTAGCTCCTTTTGATCCCATATTCTTGAAATACCTACAAAATATGATCAAGAGAAGTAAACAAGAACAAGTGGACTAAATTATGAAAAAAAATCATGATACAATCACATTAAATCTTCATGTTAAAGTCCATATAATTAACATAATTCATGCCTATCAATAACACATATATAGGACAGGTAGAAACCATAAACGTACCTATGATGAAATCTACTTACTTGTCAGTCTCTGATTAACTCATCACATTCAAGCGATAACTTGGAGGTGGTCTAGCAAGACTACTTGAACCTTGCCTTTGTTGTAAAGCATAGGAACTCTAAATCCTCTACTATTGAGCAATCCTAATAACCCCACTCTCTATCAACAAATCCCTCTAAGATGGCAATGTCTTAACCACGATACCCTACAAAAATGCCTCCCATTACAAGACACTACCCCTGATGGTACAACACTCAAACTGACAGTTTTCATGCTACCACAACCATGTCATTGAACCATATTCCCAACCTAATAAACTCCTAGATGATTCTTGCCATGCCAATAACATATGAAATACTTTCCTATTGGTTGGCTCAACTACCCTCCATAGTGAGGTATGAACCTCTATAGGTAACTATAGATAGTTTTTAATTGCTTCTCTCCACCTTAGTACCAACTTTCCTCAAACCCTTGCTTGGCCCCTAAATAGGCACCACGGGCCTATGCAATCAGTGGTGCCTCCAAGGTGTAGCCATACATGGCCTACAAGTCCTATGCATATGTCTAAACTAACATCTCTTTAGTTTCAAAACTAACTAAAATTGGTGAAGCATCATCCTCTCGTTAGCATCCACTTTTTGGGTAATATATATTTGATCAAGGTAGTAGTTGTAGTACTCCTCTACTGAAGAAATACATTGGCTTAAGCCATCATTTGTAATACTTCATCATCCTCAGGTGTGTAGGGGAAAAATGAGCCCTAAGAGTTTTGACAAAGGGCTTCCATAGATCTATAATGGCTCTTCTCACCATTCTTAACCACAATCTTGTAAGTTGAATACTCCAGTGTCTATTTACTTATCCTATAGATAATCACTAACAACGAATATCTTCTCAAATTCATTTAGCTAATGCTCACAAACATCCAAGTCCTCTTAGACCTCAATGGTATTTGGGTTATGGTGAGTAACCTTATAAAGCCAATCCTTTGGGCTGGCACCTGAAGAAGAGGTGGCAAAAATTGTTGTACAACCTCTTCACATTAAATTTCACTCTCTATGTAAGCCCCAACCATCTACATCAAATGCGTGAGTCATCGAATCATGGATAAAAAAATCCTAAAACACTAATCCATGTTAGAAAGGTTGAACTACTTGTTATAAAGTTATTACACACGAATTAGCACACTACACATGGATTAGCAAATTACACACAAGGCTAGAACTTATTTCAACAGGGAAATTTCATCCCAACTCTAAAATTAAACCAATGCTCATTCATAGATTATATTTTATTCTACAAGATTAGATGAGGTTGAAGAAATTTTTTTTCATAAAGAAGAATCAGGATTTAAAATCATAGGCTTTGATATCAACTTTTAACACCTTCAAATTTTGAACATTTTTTTTGTTTTGAAGATAATATGACAACATATTGAAAATAAAACTGGAGACTGTTATTGCCACATCAATCATGGGAGATATATGATTATCACCTAACACATGTTTGATGCAAGGAAAAATAGGTAAAGATCAAAGGAATGCATACTCACACACAAAATAGTAATAAAGATGAGAATATTATAAATAAGAATGAGGTTACAATATCAAAATACCAAAACAAAGGCTAATATTTTAACTAAATAGAAATAACAAAAACATCCCAACATAGTTGACAAAATACACCTAATCAAGTTAGTCTAACTATTAACTAAATGGAAATATAAAATCTCAATCCCTAAGCATTGGCTTGCTACTAGCACATGATGCCATCCTTAACATACTCTAGCTGAGAATTATAGCCTTGTAAATCATTCTATGCTTACTCAAGCAAAAGCAGGATCATAAAAGTGACCACACAACTATAGTATTAATATGGTGAAGTATTGGTAAAATAAACTATTTAAAATATGGTAAAGGCTCATGCTACGCATTAAGGTTACATAGTAACGTGGTATAAAACATACATAGAAGATCACTTCAATACTCATGATTATCTCATAATTAAGCATGCTTGCATAAGGACCGTGGAAGGCATTATAATACAGATCATGCATTAAATTCATATAGAAGATAGCATATCACTAATCATAAATTTGGTGACCAAAAACTTTCTAATTATAAGATTTTTACATTTGACCACACCCAATTCTCCTCCATGAACAAAAGTTATGGTAGAAAAAAAATACATAATGGGATATAGTAACACCTCCCATTTTTACCACTTAAAAATTTTGCTTTGTAGAAGTGTTAATTGCGAAAGATATGGGTGTTACTACCACACTTAGCATAAGTTCGGTTCCCTCAGCTTTTTGATACCAAGTGCTTGGGCTAAAATAAATAATGATGAGAATAAAAGAATCAGAATAAAATACGATACATATGTAAAAGTTACTGATAAATATTATTAGTACAATAAGATAACCAAAATATAGCAAAGGACATAATATTTCAAATGAAAACCAATCGTAAACAAAAACTAGCACCCAAAGGTACAACACCAATTTCTCCTATACCTTATTCTTGTAGTCTCATTTTGAAAATAAATCCTCTTCCTAAGGGCTCCACTTATCCTTTTCACTTTAATATGCTTTATGCCACTCCATAGTCTTCATATAGTAGTCTACAAAAGTAGTATCAATATTACTTCCTTGTACCGAGTAAATCATAATACCTCATAAGAGATACCATACCCACATCGACATTGTCACACAAAATCCTAAAGGCGTACTTGGGCAAAAGGCATATACCATAGCTACATGTAATACTTATGGAATAGTATAAATAACGTCAAGTCTTAAGCTTAATAAAAAATCATACTAGTTCACTTCACATCATCTCTAGGTCAAATACACACATCTGATTAGTTAAATAGATTAAAAATACCAAGATAGAGCACTAAGGCAACTACCAAGCCAATAAATCTATAATAATTACAATTACTACGGTAGGGCATTGAGGCAATTATTGAACCAAAATATCCAAAATAATACCAATGTAGGGCACTGAGGTAAATACTGAACCAATAGATCAAAATAATAATTTTTTTTATTTTCTCACACAATTACTTCCATTTTACATTACTCTAGGGGGATAAAATCAACTCTGGGATAGTAAGCTATGCTTGATTATATTGGCACCTGAAGGTGGCATAATACCATTACTCTCAAACCTATGGACACAATGGTATGCTTGGTTATGCCTGTGAACAAAGGTAACATAGTATCCTCCAACCTCAGTCCCCTAATTATTTAGTATTGATACCCTATATAGGGCCTATAGATCACCTATAGAGTAAAATAAGGCCTTACTAGGGTATATCGGTACACCAGCAAACCAAAAAAATATGAAGGATAACACTTCATCTCTAGGGTAGCTAATCCTAGAGAGAAACCATTCCCAACTCAAGGTCTTTTATTTTAAGTATTAATATTTTGTGAGGTGATCTCATATGTCACATACTGTATAAAAATTTTAATTTCCATACTTAACCATTTTCCCTTTTATTTCTAATTATTAAGGCAAACCTTAAGGTAATCGATCTATGTCAAGCCTAGTCAACATTGAGATTAACCAATCAAAAGTCTAAGCTCATTTTAACATTTGATTATTCATAAAAAGATACATTAGTTCAACATTACCAACATGCCATTCAAAACCCTAGTTTTATAATTTTATTTACACCAAACATTATTATTATGATAGATTTTTCATGATAAGCCTAAAAGGCAATATGTAACATTATTTTAGTAGGTAAGTAATCTTCGTATTTTGGAAATTAACTATATTTTCCATTTTTTATGTATTTAGTGGGTTACTCCTACAAAATCCTAATCATGTAACATTCGCTTATCACATATCCTATGCAACATGTATGTACATATTTAACGATCATACATAATTTAAATAGAGAAATTATCATCATAGTACATGTAGGAGGATATCTTTAACCCTAGGTCAGGAGAATAGAAATCATCATAAGCTAACCCTAATCATGTTTACATATTTTATGTGAATGGTCGTAACCCTAAAAACCATGCATTAGAAATCATGAGGTATTTAACAAATCAGTTAAATCATACCTTGATAAGAATGAAAATCCTAGAAATGATTATGTAATTCATATAACATATTACCCATGCATATACCTTAAATTACAATAATAATATGTATCATTCATTTAACAAGTTGTCACTTTATCATGCATATCATAAAACTTAACGAATGTAAAAATATCGAATAATTATAAATCTAAAAAAATCCTATAATGTTCTCATATAAATTATACCATTTTATTAGTGATTGGATTTATCTAATACAAGCTCGCAAAAAAAGTACAAAAATAATAACCTAAAATCCTAAGAAATCAAGGATATAACAAATATATTAGAATTTAATATAAATAAAAAATTACCCAAAATTACTAAACCAACTCAAGGATTACTAACTGGTAGAAACAATGTAAAGGAAGCCAAAAAAAAAAACACTGAATCAGCAAAAGTTGAAGACTTCTTATGTGTAGGAATATATACTTATGGTTATAAAAGGAATATGATGATTTAAAAGTGATGAAGATAACTTGAAAAAGTATAATTATTGATTATGATTCTCCAATGATGAAGGGTTTAGAATAGTTTGGCTTATCGGCTAGGGTTAGGATTTACGATTAAGGTTTAATAATGATGGGAATATTATGATGATGAAGAAATGGAATAATGGTGATTTGATGATTATATTATGTTGAGGATAATATTATGATAATAATAATATTATTATTATTATCTTAAGTTTGGAAATAGATAAAATCCAGTAAGAAAAATAGGTTTAAGAAGAATGTTGAAGATGATGGTTATACCAATGAATATGGTGATTAGGGTTTAATATAGCATGGGTTTGTGGATGGTTTTAAGGATAGAACTTAATCTATAATTAACATAGAAAAAGATATTAAGGTTTTCATTAATTATCACTCACACAAAATTGAATAAAATTGATAAGAATTCACACATAATTCAACTAAGAAAAAACTTGCAAATTTCATTCAATTTCATATCCCTTTGTGCTGTGTACTTATGTGGTTTTTATAGCCATTGGACCTCCCTAATATTACATGATAATTCTCCTGAAAATATGATAAGAATCAACACAAAAACTATTAGCTCACTCTCTACTCTGAACACTACTCAAAAGATAGAATAAGATAACCTTAAAAGATAGAATTAAGATACTTTCTAATAAATTCAACTTTCTTATCTTTTTAACCAGTATCAACGTGATAATAATCAATATTACATGTCGAAATTTTTGAATAAATTCTCCTCATGTAGATATCACATTCATTCCTTTAATGCAACACATTTTTCCTTCCATGCATGCCATGCACAAGCCTCTATTGCTAGTGACTTATTTTGTAAGTTTGGTCCATAAGTAGCATTGTAGTCATCTGCTTGTCTTCAAATTTGTATGGGATCCTATCTAATAGTGTATAATGGGTTCCATAATAATAAATGCTAATCTTGAACATTTTATCCTACATCATTATCCCATTGTTGATTTGAATTTGCCCTCAAATTTACATCTCCGTAATAAGGATTGATATCACCAACATTGAATGTTTTAGACACCCCACCATATGAATTAGTCAAATCTAGCTCATAAGCATTCTCTATAAATTTTCTAAGTATTTTGAAAGGAACATTTTCCCTTGGAATAAGCTTATTTTTCCTTAGATTAGTAAATCTCTCCTTCATTATTTGTAACCATACCAAATCCCCCTGTTGAAATACATGTTGACTCCTATGCTTGTTTGCTCTTGTCTTATATAATTCATTTGCCTTCTTAATGTTGTCCTATTTTTTGTATCATAATTCTTTATTTCCCCCTTCTTCAATGGTACCATATCAATTAGTATATGCAGATTAATACCATATAGTATCTCGAACGGACTATCATTTGTTATAGTTGAAGGACTTAGATTATAAGCAAACTCCTCATGTGCTAACTTTACATCCCAATATTTGGTCATCTTACTCACCAATTCGTCTGGCAAAGTACCTAAAGTTCTGTTAGTAACCTCAGTTTGACCATATGTTTGAAGATGATGTGATGTACTAAATAGAAGCTTCATTCCTAGCATATGCCATAATATCTTTTAAAAATAACCTAGGAACTTCCCATCTCTATCTGAACCTACACTTCTTGGAATCCCATACAATCTCACAATCTCCTTGAAATATAAATAAAGAATATGAGTAGGATCATCGGTCTTTTTACATAGAATAAAATAATCCATCTTAAAAAATTGATCCACCACCACCATGATAGAATCTTTGCCTCTTTGTATCCCAGGAAATACCAAAATAAAATTCATATTAACTCCTTCCCATGGTTGATTAGGAATGGGTAAAGAAACATATAACTCTTTGTGGAATAAACTCTTGTTTCTTTGACATGTAGCACATCTAGCAACCATGGCTTGCACTCCCCTTTGCATTCTTAGCCAATAAAAATGTTCTTATAACAACTCTAAAGTTTTGTGTACTCCAAAGTGTCCTATAATACCTCCTTCATACACCTCTTTGATTAGCAGTTGCTGAATTGAGATATTTAGCTCCAAAGTGTTCTTATAACAATTTGTTTTGCTTGAATAAGAATCCATATTGAAGAAAACAAGCTCCATGGATTCCTTATTTTTTTTGCAATCTTTGAAAAATCAAAGAGAAATAATTATCAATGGCATATTGACTTTTAAACATCTCAAACCCCAAAATATTTTCTTCCATCATTGTAAGAATCATAGCCATTCTAGACAATGCATCTGAAACCACATCTCCTTGCTATCTAAGTGTCTTGTAGAGAAAACAAATGTTTGCAAAAAACTAATCCACTTAGCATGTCTTGGAATCACTTTCCTCTTAATATATAGATACTTCAAACTCTCATCATCCGAGTGAAGTTCAAAAAGGCTTAGGCCTCAAGTAATGACTCCATGTTTCTAAACAATGAGCAATAGCATAGAACTGCTTATCATAAGTTGAATAATTAAGTCATGCACGATTCAACTTTTCACTGAAAAATGCAATTGGTCTCTTCTCTTGTGCAAGTCGCCCTCTAATACCTAAACTATTAGCATCACAAGTTACTTCAAATAATTTATCAAATCAAGGTAAATATAATATCAGTGCATTTGAAATCTTTGTCTTCAATTCTTCAAAAGATTTTGTTGCATGTTCATTCCACTAGATCTATCCCTTCTTCATCAATTTTGTAATAGGTGTTGCAATTGTGGAGAAATATTTGATAAACCTCCTATAAAATGAATCCAAGCCATGGAAACTCTAAATCTCATGGACATTAGTACGAATATGCCATGTTTGGATAGCTTCCAACTTTGATGGATCAACTCTAATACCATCTCCACTCATGATGTAGCCGATAAAAATCACAGTCTTCATCATAAAATCACACTTCTCCATTTTATCGTAGAGATTCACCTCCATAATTTTATCAAATAATCTATTCAAATGTCTCATGTGTTCAAATTCACTTTGTTCATCAAGATAGAAAACAACAAAGACTCCAAGGAAAGGTCTAAGTACTTTGGTAATCAACCTCATGAATGAACTTGGTGCATTGCATAATCGAAATGGCATTACAAACCACTGATACAACCCATAATTAGTCTTGAAAGCTATCTTCTGTTTGTCTCCTTCCCTTATTCTCATTTGATGGTATACACTTATAAGGTCAAGCTTTGAAAACACCTTTGCTCCATGAAAATCATCTAACATATCATCCAATCTTAGCATGAAAGATCTATATTTGATTGTGAAATTTTTGACTACTCTAGAATCAATGTACAACCTCTACATACCATCCTTCTTAGGTACCAATAAAGATGGTACACTACATGGACTCATGCTTTGTTGAATAAATCCTTAATCCAATAATTCTTGAACTTGTATTTGTAGCTCTTTGGACTCTTTTAGATTACATCTATAAGTTGGCTTATTTAGTAATGTAACTGATGGCATAAAATCGATAGCATGCTTGATACCTCTCAAAGGAGGTAATCCAAATTGCTACTCAATCCAAAAAACATATGCATACTCTCTCAACACTTGTTATAATTTTGGATTCGTGTTGACACACTCCCCTTGTTGAAATTATTTCACCACCAAGGTATAACATACTCTCTCACTCTTGATAGCTTCAATCATCTCTAACTCCTTAAGAATCAACAACCCCATGCTACTCTTCTTTATTTCTCATTTACCTTCAACATATTCCTTCTTCTTTTCTTCCTCACATTTACCTCTAACTCTCTTTTTCTCCTTTTTTTTTTACTTCCTAACCTCAGTCTCTTCCTACCTTTCACTTCTTAGAGTCGAACACTCCCTATCTATATTAGGCTTGAGTTTCAACTTATTTTTTCCTATTCTCACCACATATTCATTAAGGATCCCACCATGTGTAACCTACCTATCAAATTTCCTAGGTCTCCCCAACAAAATATGAAAAGAATCCATAGGTAGAATATCGCATAAAACATCATAAAAATAGTTCCCAATTTTCAAAGAGATAAGAGCTTGTTTGATTACTCTTATACCTTTATCTTGTTGAGCTATTGAAGTGAATATGGCCTCAGATGAACCATGGTATTCAATCCGATCTTGCTCACCATTCTTTCACTAGAAACATTGGTACAAGAGATAATGACTTTTCACACTTTATGTTCAACTCTACATTTAGTTTTAAAGATCTTCTCTCTTTAAGTAGGTTGAGGTTGTTGTTACACTTGAAGCACTCGTTGCAACACATAGCAATCTACTTGACCACCTTCTAAAACATCTTCTGGATCTTCACTACCTTCCTCAAGGTATTCATTAAGATCTTCATCTTCATCTTCATCATCACAAGGTTTTATACTCGCTATCTCCTTCAAATCCATTGCCTTTTGATTTGGATAATCCCGAGCAAAATGACCATAGCCTCTACACTTGAAGCATTGCTTGTTCACCTTATCAACGATCTTATCCCTTCCCTTTTCTTCATGATCGAACCTTCTAGTGTTTTCTTCAATTGTGGATTGAGAGGATGATGTATTTAACACCGCCTTGAAGTTCAAACCATATATCGCATTGGTTGATTTGTTTTGTGGATTGGTTCTCTTTAATTGCTTCTCAAATTTGATTTCTAATTTTGCCAATTATATAAATAACTCATAAGGATACACCTCCACCTTCTCTCTAATATTTATATTCATACCCCCAATAAATCTAGCATATCTTCCCTCTTCCCTTTCTTTCACATTACTCCTCCACTCTAAGAAACCCTTGCCTCAAAGTAGTCATTTTTATGAACTTCTCTTGCTTATATTCTCTAGCCATGGATTTTCTTTCTAGGCACTTTTTAATTTTTCCCAGGATTTTATTTTTTCTTTTCCCTCTTTTTCCCTTCCCCTCATCAAAACTTCATACTATACTCTAGAAAACTTCTTAAATTTTAATATGGTAATGAGATACCTTTTCTCATCATCAAGATCTTTATATTCAAAAATAGATTCAATACTTTGCAACTATTCATGGAAAGATTCTGGATCGATATTACCCTAAAAATTAGGTAGGTCAAATTGAATCCCCATCTCCAAATCATCATATGATTTCCTTCAAGTGTTATAAGCTTGTACATAGTTCCCTATATTTTCTTCTCCTCCTTCCTCCTTTCGGTCATGTGCTTCCCCTCTATGATATTCTTCTACTTGATGTCTTCGAATTTGATGGTAGACATGTAATCCTTGGTCTTATCCATATGCAGCTTAACTTCCTTGATCTCCTCCACCATTTCCTTGAGAACATTCCTCAAATATTCTTCTTAGCTTGCCATGCCTTCTTTACCCCCACAAATGGCGTGCTTCCAAAACCGCCCTCTAATGTCAACTAAAATTCAAATTTTCACACCTCCTTGACGAGTTCTTACAAGAATATTGAAGTAGGAACTCTATTATGAAATAAAATTGGAGGAAAAATTGGACCTTGATCATGTATATTAAATTAGATCAAAAAACAATGCTTTGATACCAAAATTAATGTGGTTAGGAATATGTACGTATGGTTTGGGTGATATTATGGTTCAATTAGGGCTATAAATGGAATATGATGATTTGAAAGTGATTAATAGATGATTATGATGACTCAATAAAGTATAATTAATGATGATGATGCTTGAATAATGAAGGGTTTACATTGGTTTAGTTTGTGGGCTAGGGTTAGGGTTTACGATTAGGGTTTAGTAGTGATGGGAATATTATGATGATGAAAAAATGGAATAATGATGATTTGATGATAAGATTATAAAATTAAAATTTTAAGGATTATATTATGATAATAATAATAGTATAATTATCTTAAGTTTGGAAATAGACAAAATCCAGTAAGAAAAATAGGTTTAAGAAGAATGTTGAAGATGATGATGATGGTGATGCCATTGAATATGGTAATTAATGTTTAGAATGGCATGGGTTTGTGTAACAACCCCAAATTTACTACTGAAAAATTTCGTTTAATTAAAAGGGTTTAGCAGAAGTGAAAAGATAAAACCGTAAACTTGGGGGCATTACCGCCACACTTAGTACCAGATCGGTTCACTCCTACCATTCCAGTACTGAGTGCTAAGGATAAATAAAGATAACATATTAAACACGAATCATTAATAAAACACAAGTCATACAGAAATCAGAGTGCGATTTAGGGTTACAAACCACAGAGTACATGACTAGAGTTTTTCAAAACATAAAGCATAGTACAATAACCCAACTAAAATATGATAATATAAGGTCCAATAAAAGAAACAGAGTTCGACCGAGTCGCTCTCGATCCCCAAGTCAGATTTAGGCTCAACGCTCAGCCCCATCTGATGCCTCATAGGTGTCGTAGGCATCGAAGACATCATCCCCTACCTGCACAAGCTCAGAGGGGTCTTCTGCTCGTGGGAATGAGCAGCACCCATGAAATGGGTGATTAGTACGCTACGTACTGAGTAAGGTAACAGATGCGCTAAGGCCAACATACAAAACACGCTCTAGACATGTATAACTAACTCCAGCTATAATTATCCCCTAAAGAGGGCCTGTCCCATATCTTGAGACTCGGCGCCCACTAACTCACACCCCGGCATCCATTTCCCTTTACACTTACCCTTTAATGAAAATTCAACTCCTAAGGGTGCGGGTTAGGGCCCAACACCTCATGACATCAACTCCACCTACCATCACCCTCGAGGGTTTTTCCTTGAAAATCCTAATTAGACCTATGTGGCCTAACTTCCTCTCACTTACACTACCATTGCTCCATTCATCTCCCCATGTCTCACCTTAATTAGATCTAATCCCCAAACATATCACTTTACCTCTCGACTTCGCATGTGACTGGAAAAACTCTAGTTGGCCACTTTAAACCTTGGTACCTTTCTTCTCCCACAAGTAACCTCTTTCTTTTCACCCAAAATCTCTTCTCTCCCATGGAACCCATACATACCCCTTATAAAATAAATTCCCATTCTTAACCCATACTCCACTCTCCCTTAATCATTTTTACTTCCACAATTTCTAGATTATTACTTCCTCCCAAAACCCTAATTAGGTCCCTTATACACCCTTACACCGACCTACGTACTATTTTTCATCCCAAGTCTCCAATCACTCCACAACTCTCCCCTTAGCTTATCAACACCTTAAATGAACTTTTCTCACATAAGAATCACCCCCATGCAAGTTCTATCCATCCCATGCAAACACCCAAGTCCCCATGCACATTTTAAGATTCTCATGCATGGTTCCTACCTCTCATTCATTTTGGTCATTCCTTCCTCTTTAATTTCCTCTCATAGATCATGAGGTATTTTGGTCAACCTCATATCACCCCTTAATGAATTCACTTCCCATTTCTTTATTTTTGTCCTTTCATTCCCATATCATATTATCAATTGTCTTAGCATGCATGTCCTAGAGGGTCATATCATATCACACCATAAACACCACATATACATATTATACTCATGTCATAAGAAACACATGCAAACATACCTCAACTCCGAGCTGCGCTACACATAAGACAAGTTAACGACAATCATATGATACACGACATAGCATGTTATATATAGCATCCAAGGCATACAAGTCACACAACACGCAAGGGCCTTAGCTACATCCTTACCTAAAGCGACGCCGGGCTTGGAGCATGCTCCTACAACTCCTTAGGGTTTTGGTTTGATTCACCTATAAAAGAGAAAATACTAAGTATTAGTTTCCCTCAAAAGTACCATCACTCCTTATTTTAGTTTAAGATTAGGATGATTATTATTATTCAAGAGAGTATTATACAAAAACTAGGGTTTTTATCTTAAAAATAGTCTACTAAATATTACTAGTCAAAATATGGTTATTTTAATATTTATTGCTACACTTATATCATTGAACCTATTGGCTTTATTCTTCTAATAATAGTCTTGATACTAATTATAGCCAAATAGTGATAATAGTAATACCAATAGTAATGCTAATGCTTATAGTGATAGAAACCCTAGCGTTTTTAAGGCTAAGTCTAATAATAGTATTAGAGTTAAAATAATAATATAATAATTGCAATACCAACATAGTACAAATATTCCTAAAAATAATAATGATAAAAGTTATATTTTGAATAATAATAATAATATAAGATTTGTCACAATAATAGGAATAAAATAATAACAATAATAATAATAATAATAATAATAATAATAATAATAATAATAATAATAATAATAATAACTAACAATGATACCATAGTAATAATGTTGGTGACAAGGCATTAGGAATAATATTAGTAATATTCGAATATTAAATAGTAAAAATACTAAGGCTTAAGTATTCTTCTTCTTTAACAACAAAATGATAATACGCCCACTTCAATTTAAATAACAATAATAATAATAAAATAGTAATAATAATAATGATAATAATAATAACAACAACAATAATAATAGTAACCGAAATGATAATAATAATATAAGGGTCCAAATATGTATATTAATAAATAAAAGTGATAAAGGAAAAAGTTAGTATTAACAATATTAGTGAGGAAATAATGATAATGATAATGTTAATAATAACAAGAATAATAGAAATAAATTTGGGTGAAGTAGAAATAATAATAATAGTAATGGAATTAATAATAATAATAATAATAATAATAATAATAATAATAATAATAATAATAATAGCAATGATAGTAAAAATGGTAATAGTAATATAAGGGTTAAAATGTTTACCATAATAGTAAAGATAATGATATAAGCCATAGCTAACATTAGTAATACTAGTGAGGTTAGTAATAATAATAATAGTAAACGAGGAAAAGTCTTAATCATAATAACCCTAAAGTTGTAGACCATTATTAACGATAATATTATTATTGGTTAGGAAAATCATAAAGTTAGGTTGAGTAATAATAATAATAATAATAATAATAATAGAGATAACTATATTAACACTAAAGTTGTTAGTAATAATAATAATGATAATAGTATTAGTAGTAGTAATAGAAATGATGATGATGATAATAATAATAATAATAATAATAATGATAACCATTTTAATGTTAAAGTTGCAGCCTTTTAAATAGTTTAACCTAGTTATAAGTATTTTCTAAAATTAGGTTAGGAAATAAGGGGGATACATAATAATAATATTAGTAATGGTAATAATAATAATAATAATAACCATGATAATAAAACACTTATAATAATAAGAATACTAATAATAGTAATATTAAGGATAATACTAGTAATGTTAAATAAAATTATTAACACTTATAGAAAATTATTTAGGGGTTGGGGAAGTTGGAGCACCACCTAAGGTTAGTGGTGGAACTGGCGGCGGCGACGGTGGTGGAGGAGGAAGAGAGGGGAAAAATGGATATGTAAGCTAAGAGAGAGGGAGTGGAGGGGTGTTTGAGGTGGAGGAAGGTGCATTAGGTGAAGAGGGGTGGAATGAAGGTGGTGGTGTAGCTAGGAGTGGCGGCGCACGGTGGTTGGTGCGGCGACCGAAGGTGGTGGAAGGTGGTCGAAGATGGGGGAGGTAAAAGGAGAGGGAGGCAGGGGGAGATGAAGGTGTGGAAAGGTAGGGGAAGGTTCCCTAGGTGTTTTGGAGGGTGAGGGAGGTGTTGGTAGAGGCGGAATTGGCGGCGGAAGGTGGCGCAAGGGGTGGCGATGGGCTAGAGTGGTTTGCTCGGGTTGGCAATTTTGCACGGCTGGGGCGGCATGTGCAGGGCAAGGCAAGGGGTGATGGTGGTCTGGTTTCATAGAGGGAAGTGCAGGAATGGTCTCGGTAGGTGGCGTTTGTTGTGGCGGTCGCTGGAGGTGGCGGAACAAGGGGCTGAATGGGTGGCGGCGAGCAGTTGGAGTTTTCTGGGCTGCGAAAAGGGAGCTCGACCCAGGCTGCTAATAGGGTTATTTATAGGATAATTGAGGGGGAAAAAGATGAAGGGAAAGAGGACAAGCGGGGCAGGTGTGGCAAGACCACCGACCGGCGGTGGTAGGTGGTGCAGTCCTGCCATAGCAGATTAGGTTGGGGAGGGGGAGAGAAAAAAGGAAAGAGATGGGCACGCGGGGAGGGGATAGATGGGCTTGGTCGGGGTCAAAAAATGGGAGAAAATGACAGGGTGAGGGGTAGGTGAGGACAGCTGGTCGTTGGCTGGTGGCTGCCGGCGGAGTCGGGGTTGTAGGCTGATATCGTAGGTCTAGGCTGGGGGAAGAAGAAGATAGGGCGGGGTTGACCGATCAGTCCAGGGGAAAGAAAGAAAAGAAAAAGGAGGCCGGTTTGGCCGACTAGGGGAACGGGGGACGAAGTAGGGCTGGGGCGGATTGGGCCGTGTGAGACGAGGAAGGAAAGTGATATGTGCCGACGGGCTGGCCCAAACCCAGAGGGGAGATGGAAAAATAAGTAAAGGAGGAAGAAAGAAAAAGGAAAAGAAAGGAGAAAAGGAAAATGGAAAATGGAAAAATGATAAAATGGTTGGGTTGGGTTGGGATATTTGGTCTTTATTTACTTATATATTTAATTTAGATATTTAATTTTAATAATAATTATTTCAAGTATAATAATTAAATTTATTTTTAAATTAATTAGGCTATTTTGGATAAATTGTCCTTAACTTCCATTTTAATTAGTAAAATGTCCAAAATTTTCTAAATAATTTATTTATTAATTTATCTTTATTTTCCTCAATTAATTTCCTCTTTATTTAATAAAATAATTTATTTTCTTAATCTTCCTTATAAATCATTATTCTACCACAATTATTAAATTAGGATTTTTGGGGTAGATAAACAAATTGTAATAATTTAACTTAATATATTTTGATATGTTGGTTTAAAAGGTAAATTTTAGAAAATATTGGTTTGAAACGTTATTTAAATAGAATGGGTATGATAAAATAACAATTTATTTCTTTTAATTTATTAAATATCCACATCTAATTTTATATACACAAAAATCTGCAAGATAGTTAAATTAAATAAATTAAAAAGGTAAAATCCTAAAAATAATTAAATTAAGTAAGTTTACATGCTAAGTTATCCCAAATTAAAGTGATCTATTAAATTATAGACTTTTAAAATTTGGGGGATTACAGTTTGTGGATGTTTTTGAGGATAGACCTTAATCTATAATTAAAATAGACAAGGAGATTAAGGATTTAAATAATTATCACTCACGCATAATTGAATAAAATTAAGAAGAATTCACACATATTTCAACTAAGAAAAAACTTGCAAATTTCATTCAATTTCATCTCCAATTGTGTCATGTACTTCTATGGATTTTATATCCATTTTACCTACCTAAAATTATAAGATAATTATCATAAAATTATTATAAGAATCTACACAAAAATCATTATCTTTCTCCCCAATCCAAACACAACTCAAAAGATAGAATAAGATGACCCTAAAAGATAGAATTAATCTACTTTTAAACTAATTCAACCTTCTTATCTTTTTAACTAATATCAACGTGAAAATGCTTAGTGTTACACATCCAAATTGTTGAATAAAGTCTCCTCATGCAGATACCACATTCATTCCTTCCATGCAACACATTTTTTCCCTCTATGTATGTCATGCATATACCTCTGTCATTAGTAACTTATTTTGCAAATTTCGTCCATAACTAGCAATGTAGTATTCTGTTTGTATTCAAATTTTTAGGGGATATTATATAATGGAGGATAATAGGTTCCATAATAATGAATTCCAATCCTTGACCATTTTTTACTACATCAAATTCGGTGGATGTTGTCGAAAATGAGAGGAGGGGAAACAATGTTGTGTGTCGTTGGTAGAGAGGTGAGAAAAAGAAAGGATGGATGGTGCTAGGGAAGGGAGAATGGTAAGGAAATTTTCATCAAGGGGAGGAGGAAAAGTGTTAAGAAATACCAAAGGTGGAGGGAGAGGATTCAGTGGATAATGGTGCAGCAAAGGAGGGAACTTCGATAAGTTTGGCCGAAGGAGGAGGGTAGAAATTCAGTGATTTTTAGCTAGTTGTGGAGGGTTAGATGTAATATTTTTAGCCAAAGGAGAAGAGGGTGTAATGGTTAATATGGCCAATATTTTGGTGGTGGTTTTAGTGGGAAAGACTGAAGCCAAGTGGAAGGGAGAAGTTTTGGTGAGATTGGACAAGAGAAGTGGGATGATTTTTGTGAGGTTGTGCATTGATTTTGGGGCGGTTCCAATAGGATTTGCCGATGTGGTTGGGGGGAAGGGTTGGTGGAAATGGGCTTTGATAAAGAAAGGAGGATAATGGTGGAGTGTGTTGTAGATAAAAATGGTGCAGATGAAGGAAGACAATGAGAGCAAAGATGGAGAACTGGAGAGGGTTTTTCCCTGATGGAGCTTAGGAGTAGGAGGGGATGACACAAGCTTGCTAGAGTGGTTAAGGCATGACAAAAAAATGGAGAAGAGAAGAGATTAAGAATATGATGTTCTAAGGGAAAATGTGGAGCTAAAAAAGGAGGGGGAAACATGGGGAGAGGGAGGTATTATGCAAGTATGGTGTAGGAAATAAAAATATGCTAGGGTGGAAGGAGTAGGGTAAGGTAATAACATAGGGTAGGGGTAGTTATTTAGGTGAAGAATCGGGGTAAACTATATAGATAAAATTACCTAGTTACTAGGAATGGGGTTTACTTGATAGAACATAGATTTGTTAAGATGAAACTTGGGATTAAATTTTAATAACACACCCTCTAACAAATTTCAACCTAATGAAATTTATATCTAATAAGTCATAATAGTGATACACCTATTAACAATATATTTATTACCAAAAATCCTAAAATAATTATTACAAATAATACATGTAATTACCTATTTAAAATTATGGTTTTCAAAAGTGGGGTGTTACAGATACCATACCCATCACATGAGGTCAAAATACATCACTGGAAATTTTTTCTAAGGATGCCATACCCACCGTACCTTAAGTGAATCGACTATGAGGGCTAACATAGATTAGGAAACCAAAACCACTACAAGTGGTTAAAATACATTAAGGGGCTTGGCACTGGTATACCTCACCCACTATACCTTAAGTACTTCGGCCACAAGGGCTACATAAAGTTGGAATACCACACTCGCTTAAGCAATAGACATACAAAATGGTAGAAGGCTTATATTGGGATACCTTAGCCACCTTATCTAGACATCAATGACGTGTCTGCCACTTATAGTATTATCCTACCCTTAAAGATATACACATACCCCCTAACAATCAGGTATTCATTGAGAAGGAAATAGGTATTAAATGAAAAGATAAATACATAGGGAAATGCACCCACTAACTCCTAGTTGGCTACCTCTAAAGTTAGCTAAAAAGGCTCAAACAAAATCTTAATTCCATTATTAAGTGATATCAGAAATCAAAATGTAATTGCATTAATAACCAATTAGGTTTTCCTAAGTGATGACACTGAGTGTAACATAAGACATATAAGCTCTAAATTGGGTGTTTAGAGGTGACATCAAACTTAACCATACAAATCATATAAGATCTATCGCAATATTCATCATTTTGATTTCCTTTAACTCTTATTAAGTATGATTAAAATCATGATTAAAATATCATAATTTAATGGAAAGGTTAAAATAAAAGCCTAAAATAAAGATTAACAAGAAATAGATAGGAGATGGTGAACTTAGGCGAAACTAGTCTATCGGTCTATATGACCTATCAAATAGTCTGCTTGCACTAGACCTAAAACAAAATGAACACAAAATAAAAATGAGTTAATTGGTTTGCACAACTTGTTGACTATTCATAAACCTAGTTTATAGGTTTGGCTAGATCAATTGATGTGTTTAACTTAAGACTAAAATGAATTTGGTCACTAAAGGATAAGTTGATTGGTTTGACAAACTAATCAATTATTTATGGAAATAAATCTATCTATTTATCAAATTAATCAAGTTCTTGCATCTAACAAAATGTGGCTATCAAATCAGATAACTGTTCACACAACCAGTTGAGGTAAATAGGTTAGGGTAAAATAGCTCCCAAACACATGAAATACACATAACTAAAATCACTATTCTTTTCCATATTAATCCTATTATGCCTCAATGTTATAGAGCATATAAAAATACATACTCCAAAAGTGGAATTGCACAGATATATGTTAGAAATCAATACTCAACATAATCATGCATATAGTCATTAATTCACAGATGATATCCCAAATATTTAAAACATGCTCCAAAGGTTTTAGAAATATTAGTGTTACCACATGCTCAAACTCAATAACTTAAAGTAATACATATTCACCATAGGACATATGAAGAATAAGAAAACAATAATAAGCAACACTATTCTTTATCCATGTTAGAGATAAGGGTGGCTTACCTCTAAATAAGTCTTCTAAAACAAAATTACTCTTAAATTGATGGTTCCTACCAAGAATTTGATTTCCTAAGAGAATCAAGAAACAAAACAATGAAAAATACTTTCGAAATTTAATTAAAATGAAACAACAACAACAATAGAAAAAAAAAACATAACTCAACCTTTCTCAATAACATATTTCAAAAGAGGAAAAATCCAAGATCTTACAACTTTCTCTATACCTTAATGTTTCCTTATTTAAAATGGAAAACTAGAGATAGATAAATCTAAGATTAGAGGAAGAGAGAAAAAATAATAATTCAACCAAAGAAAGGGAAACAAAAGGTAGGCTTTGATTTTCTAGTAGAAAAGGAAAAGGAGAAAAGTGAGAAAAATCCTAACACTTAGGAATTTTTACAAAGGAAAGTGAGAGAATAAGTAAGTGTAGAAGGCAAGGAGTAAAAATAAATTAGAAATGGTGTGTGGGAAAGAGCTGGGCTAACATAAGAAACTAGAAACAAGAGGGAGGGAGAGTTGGCATTGAGTGTGGAAGGCCAAAGTTTAAGAGGGTGTATGATGAGAATGAGGGAGATGGAGTGAAATTAGATTGATTGTAGGGAGTAGGTAAGTCAGAGGAGAGGTTAAAGGATGTACACATAGCTATGGCTTTCAAAAAAAGAGGAAAATGGGGAGGGGTATGAAGAGGTGAGAAGTACCTCAAAAGTTATTTTAGGGAACATTTTTCGAAATAAAAATTATATAATGATCTAAATAATATAAAAATAATCCCAAAAAATCAAAATATACTTATTAGCATAAATAGATTTTAGTGATAGTTTTTATAAATAGTAAAAAGAGATTCAAAGTAAAATTAGAAAAGGATATGAAATCATAAGACAACCAATGAATATATTTGGGCAAACTAGTTGATTAGTTTATCACAAAATAAAAGTGTTAGTTTCTAAGCGTAACAATCAATTGGTTAGGGTAACCAAGTGATGGGTATGCATGAAGTTCACATTATTATTATTATTTTAATCCGTTTGCAAAATCAAAACTAATTTATCTGATACCAACATAATTTTAAATACATTTTAAAGGAGTTTAAGATAGGGTATTACAAACATCTTAACAAATATTATTATGCATATGTGGGGTGGATTATTTACTCTATTTAAGGGGGTTGGTTATTATGATGTTAAAAGGACAATTTTATCTAATGCATAATTGATCAAGAAGGGTTTTAGTGACATCTCTTTGAAGTAGAGAGTTATATTAGCGAGAAGAGAGTTCATATATGTTAACTAAAATGGGAAGTTTGCTAATGGATGAAACTATTGATTAGTTCATGGCTAATTAGTTCCTTTGAGTTAAAAAATGAGAAATAAAAGTTGAGTGGTTGACTGAGGTATTTGAAGTTATAGGAGATTTACCAAATCTTTTGGAAGACTTGGAGGTTGGTATGATGGCAATGTGAACTACACACTTTGATTACCATTAAGAAGTTTTTTCCCATGTATTCCTTGACTTATGGTACCAGTGGGATGATTTGCACCAATCTATATGGATAAAGTTAGTAATAGTGTGGAAGGTGCCCTGACAAAGGATCAAAGATGGAGATTTTTAGGTTTATGATTAATAGATTAAGGTTTTGAAGAAATTTCTTTGATGGAAAATATAAATCATGAGAGTTGAAGAAAGACAAAGAGTAGTAAATTTTGAAGTGGGGAAAGAGAATAAGTTAAGGAGATATATCTATATACATCAAGGTAACCTTTAATAATTGGATGAAAGGCTAGTTGGTGGGAAAATATTTAGAGAACATAAAACATCAAATTAGAGCCTTCATTCTTGCTAGAGCCTCAGCTATAGCCTTTCATTATGCAATATAGTAGTATCAAAACATATGACCTTTAATGACCTAGAAAATTGTTCCATTATGATAGCTATAGTTTTCACATGACCTAGAAAATTACATGACCCTTATTTAAAGATTATTTCTCTAATCTAAACACATAGGATTAAGGAGAATGAGGATTACATAAAAAGCCATATTTTTGGTATTATCTTATTTTTTAAAATTTAAAATTTAAATTTTATGATGACTAATAAAGTTTTTGTAATTTTATTTCCTTTTTGACATGATTGGCAAATTAGTTTTCACATGTATAGATTGTGATTTAGGTGTAGACATGATTAAACCTCTATTTTTTTGATATGTTTAGAATGGTTCTTAGCGATCTTGAAGGTGTTTTGAAGTCCTACATCACTTTCTTGGAGAATAGGCCATAAATTAAGAGTTCGTCCAAGATTATGTTGTAATTACAACCTTAAGTAACATGCAACGGTTTTGATCTTGTCAAGATGTCAATTAGAGAGGTTTAGATATGGATTATCATCCATGCAGATGTGGAGACCAAGTTAGCTAGGTTTGATAATTATAATATAGGTTATAATGTTAGTTAAGATTTTCATGTAACAAACTTTTAGAAAATATTAACTAATTTTGTTAGGGATGTTTACATGGATTTATGGCATGTATTTTTAGCTAGATAGGACTAGAAAAACATGGCGCATCATCTGGATATATGCATGTATCTAGGTTAATGCAAATGACTAGTTTAGGAAGTCATTTTCTTAGATGATGTAAAGTTCATAGCATAACTAATTCCCTTAGCAACCCTAAAATATATATTGTGGTTGGGTAGGTTGGATTTTTTGTGGTCTATGCCTATAAAAAGGGCATGATGTCAATCATTGTAAATTTTTAAGTTGTGAGGTAAAATTCAAGTCTCTTGTTGAGCATCAAAATCTTTTAATTACTTTTTGAAGTTGGGAGTGATCTTAATAGGATTCTCAATGTATTTTTCTCTAGATTTTATTTAAAGAGTTTTTGAAGTGAGTTCTCTTTAAAAACCCTTTTAGTTTTTTTTAATCTATATGAGGTTCCTAGAAGTTATAATTCAACACTTATCATCATTTATCTTCCCTTCCCTTCCATTCAACACAAAATCACCATTTCTTCATCCAGTCATTTGATCCTAGCAAGTGATTTTATGAGAGTGGATAATGTATATTTTAATTGTGGGTATTTGATTGGGAGATCCACATCACACTGGCTGATGCACATAACATGAATGAGTTTGTCTATTCCTACTTGATATTGTATGTGTGGTGTCCAATGGTCTTTTATGTAAATTCATTTACTTTTGTTCATTGTTGTTTATGGAGTGTCTAATGATCTTTTTTCGGCATCTTTTTTGTCATTCTTTATATATGTGAGTCCGACAAACACATTGATGCTTAATCTTGTCTGCCAATCCTTTAGAATGTAGTTTTTATATATTAATTCATATTAGGGTATTTTTGTTTAACATGCTTAATGTATAGTTATGATCGTTAGCTATGTAATAAAAGCTTTGTTTGTCCACCCCATGGAAGTGGTTGGCAAGACGGATGAAATTTTTTAAGGGAGTGATGATATATATTTCTCCTCAAATAGGAATATAAGGCCCTTACATGCCGACATGAAGCATGATAACTAACCAAAAAAACAACCATGCGTGCTAGAATTAGTCTTGGATTAGTCCCATATCGATAAACTAAACAACTCCCTTTTTGAGCTAGCTCTCTACATAGGATAGGGAAGCCTTATATCCTAGACTATACCATATTTTTTCCTTCCCCTCCTCCCTCATTTCATTACACTATATAAGGGGTCTTGTAATCATTTTGAGGACCCCAATTCATAATATAAACTTCTTACTTTTTCTCAGTCTCTTAATTTTCCCCTTGGTAATCTCTTATCGCTTATTACTATTCCAATTTTCTAAGAACCCTAGGGTTCACTAAATACATATAATAAGGAGGATTTAAAAGATAAGTTAAGTATTAATGTGTTAAGTAAACTCGTCATAAAAGAATAAGTGAAATTTATGTGCATGATTACAATTAATAAAAAGAAAGAATATGAAATATATCGTACATGTATGGGTGTTTCTTGTTATACATAAAAAATGTATACTATTTCACTATAATTAAAGGCATGATAGCATAAAAATGTGGAATCTATGAATTCATTATTCTGTATCATAATCCTAGTGTTTATAGTATTCTAAGTAATCTATGTGGCTTATAGGGTTTGGAATGAATAGTTATTAATAGTAAGAATCAGTATGAATAGTGCAAATATTATAAAAGTGATAATGTGTTCTTAATTCATGTAATCATATGATCTTCTATGTTTCTAAGATATTATAATCAATTATAACTTCTTGTTTAATGTGCTCTCTTTGTTCCATACTATAACATGATATTTTATGATTTCATTTGAGGTATGTTCCTCTTAATTTACAATAAATTTATTTATGACATAGGTGGTAATTATTTAAGATTGATAGTAAGGGTATTTATATGATAGTGGAAGGACAATATAGGGTGTAAATCTAATGTAATGTGAATGGTTTCGTGTTACTACCATGTAAGGCATGTTCTAATTGTTTATTATAAAGTCTATTTCAACGTAATATATTACTTCCATCATGTACGTAGATATTTTATGTGAGCATGTTATTATTTTTACTAGGTTATGTTTACTTATTACATATATCATACTAAAACTATGCCTTTGTAAGAGTTTTAGTTAAATAAAATTGAACAATAGTCTTAATAATATGAAAATAATCCCTAGGAATCAAAATATGTTTATTAGCATGAAGAGGCACTAATTGGATGCTTAGGAAATCATTTGAATAATAATAAAAATAAAATGAGAAAGGACTTGAAATTTCTTGTAAAACCATTTGAGTAGGTCCTGAAAACCTATTAACTAGTATAACTTAGGATCCTTGACTTTTCCAAAATTAGCTAGTTGGTCTACTTGAATCTCATGTTTTCAACCATTATTTCAAGTCCTTTACAAAATAAAAACCATTTTATTTATATTAAAATAATTTTAAGCATATTTAGAATGATATTATGATAGGGTATTGCAACACTCCTTCCTTAAAATAGGCTTCATGTCCATAAAATAAAACATTGTTATAATGTAAAAACTTTTAAAACATATGCACTAAGAAAAAAAATTAACAAACAAATGTTAGAATGAGAAATGGTGTTAACCATGCAACACACCTAGGTAAATAGCTATGGATGTTTCTTCATAACCATCCCTCATACTCCTAAGTATCTTCCTCAACCCCATATCTTGACCACAAGATCTTCATCAGTGTAATGACCTTCAAACACATCTATTAGGTCTTGGTGTACAGAATTTGCAATGGGTACACCTTGTATGTCAAAGAGTTATTGAGTTTTATCATCTCCAACTGGATGATAAATGATGAATCTGCCTTGCACTTCCTCAACTATGATATGTGAAAGACATTATGCATATGTGAAAGCTCAATAGGAAATGCAAGTTAGTATGAAATCTCTCCAACATGACCTAAATTTTTATATAGGATGGTGTATCTATAATTATGCTCACCATTCTGACCAAGCTACATCATTTTCTTTGTGGGTGATACCTTCAAAAGGACCTAATGATTCATCTCATACCCATTCATACTCCTTTTCAAAGTGACATAGCTCTTTTACCTATCCTGGGTAGCCCTTTTACAAGCCTCTAGTATTTTAATTTGCCTTATAGTAGGCTTAATCATATTTGGCCCCAACATAAGTGTATAGCTAATGCCGCTCTAACACAAAGGACTATGACATTTATCCCTATACACTATCTCATTAAGGTTTATCTTGGTTTGGATTTTGGAAGATAAGTGATTTTTAGGGAAATTAGCTGCTTGGTTTGGAGGTAGTGATCAACTTGTTTGCTCCTTAAAATGGACTTTTGAAACTAATAAAATTGATCGAGTGAGCTTGTTTCTCTTTAGGCTTGATATTCACTACAAGTCTTTCCCTAAAAAATATTTAGCATCATGATTATATTTTGAGAGGTTTGTTTATGATTTTTACAAAAAAAAAATTGAGCATGCCTATAATATTTTACCAATTATAAACGGATTTAGGGGGAGTAAATTCTTAGAAGTCACTTTCATGACTTCAAGTCCCTTTTCTTATTCTTCTTCTTTCTTTTTGCTCTCTTATTTGTGATTCCTGAATGAATGATTTGTCCCTAAAACCTCTAACATTCTTAAGCTTTCAAAACTTTAACAAAAATTAAGAGCTTTGGAAGATGATTAGTACCAAATATCATATATACCAAGTTTTGTCTACAAATTACAAGGATCTTTATAATATGATCAAATCTTATATCCAACCCCAAAATTATCAAAACACCAACTTCATGTTTACAGCATCAAAATCTTATTTTTGCTAAAAATCATATCAAATGAACTCAGAACTTAACAAGTTGAATATCAAAGTTTATGTAAATCAATAGATTCACAACATGGTATAATCAATTTGACAAAATAGATATGAAATCAAAAAACCTTATATCCATCTCATATTTACGTAAAAATGAATCACACTCTGGATCATCAAATCATAACATGTTATATATCAATGTTAATCTACAAACTGCCAATTTGAACATGGTATTCTTGATTTAATAAAAGAAAAATGATCAAACAATCCCAATTTGACCTGTATACCCACAATCCATCACAATTGATCACAATCGAAATCAAGCCACAACACATAAAATTTATCATTATATGTAGTAAAAAAATAGTCTTACCTTAAATCTAACTTTAAGGAGCAAGTAAGATCAAGATTTAGTCCAAAATTAAATCCTATAAAAACCTATAGAATAATCTCAAAAGCATAGAAAAAATCATAGGAAAAATGCTAGAAATGACAGAGAATTGAAGGAGAAGTAGAAAGAACCAAAAGGATGAATTTTTGGAAGGTTGGAAGTTAACAATGGTGATGTGGTTTTTATCAAAGTAATGGAAGATTGGATAAAAATTTGTATTAGAAGCTTTCAACCATGATCTAATGCAAAATAAATGAAGTAAATTGATGGATTATAGGCAAAGAACTTGAAGATACAAGTTGAAGGTGTTTTGACAGATTTGTAAACCTTCAAATGTGTCGAATTGAATATAGATTTGAGGAAGGATTAATCCCGGATTTTCCTTGCTCAATATAGACCCAAAAGGGAGGATTAGAATTTATCTATCTTTCTCAAAGTTTTATCAAAAGATTATTATTCATTATGCATACAAATGCTGCACACAAGGAAGGTACATACAGGAGAGAATAATCTCGGTGGTGACTAGCTTAAACCAGCCGAGTATCCTTCCTTAATCCAGCCCATTAATCATGGTTGAATTAATCCCATATTAACCTAAATCCAAAGCATAATATAATTGGTTAAATGATACTAAGGATTAATATTACAAAGCTATACAATTGACTAAGATACATACATGAAATTATAGCCATACCCTAACTTACATAAAATATACTTGGGGTTAGGGTTTACAACAAGTTTATACAAATAATGAATATCATCACTTTATCTCTTATTGTAATGTATCATCCCATGTATGTCATAGTCTTGCATGACTTGGAATACTTGTACACATCAATGTGTATGAAAATCATATTCTTGCAAATATGTAACTTACCTACAAGAATAACTTGAATATTTTTCAATGTGAAGCATATTAGAATTGTCAAGAATATTTAACATGATATACTCTAACATTAAGAAAGCTAAATAATCTTCCTTACCTTGAGGATTAGAATGAATATGAAAATCATTATGTTCAATGGATGCTCCTGCATCATACTCCCCAAGTTGAGAAGAATTTTCCCTCAAATTTTTATCAAAATAATAAGGAGACAAATCACCAATAATAAAATTTCTTGAAATTCCCCCATAAGAATCTAGAAGTTAAAGTTCATAAGCATTATCTCCAAACTTCCTATGTATTTTAAATGGACCATCGGCTCTTGGAATTAGTTTGTTTTTACATAAATTAGGAAATCTTTCTTTACACAAATGTAACCAAACTAAGTCATCAGGAGAAAACGCATAAGAGTTTCTATGCTTATTTGCTTGAGCTTTATTATTGGCATTGGATTTTTCAATATTATCTTTGATTTTCTCATGAATTTGTTGAAAAAATTTTATTCTCTCTTTAGCTTCATAGTTTTTCATTTCACCTTTTTTCAACGGAATTATGTTAATAGGCATGCTAGGATTCACACCATACACCACCTCAAACAGACTAGTTTGAGTAGTACTAGAAGGACTACGATTATAAGCAAACTCTGCATGAGCTAACTTAACATCCCAATCTTTTGTACTTTTATTAACTAAACCTCTTAATAATGTACCAAGAGTTCTATTGGTTACCTCAGTTTGACCATCAATTCGAGGGTGATGTGGAGTGCTAAATAACAATTTAGTACCAAGCATATGCCATAAAGTTTTCCAGAAATAACTCATAAACTTGACATCCCGATCATAAACTATGCTTTTAGGTATTCCATGAAGTTTAACAATTTCTCTAAAATACAAGTCAGCAACTTGCGTGGCATCATCGGTTTTATTACAAGGAATAAAATGAGCCATTTAAAAAAAAATGAACTACTACCACAAGAATAGAATCTTTTCCACGTTGCATTCTTGGTAACCCTAGGATAAATTCCATACTAACTCCTTCCCATGGTTTATCAGGAATGGGTAAAGGTGTGTATAAGCCTTTATAAAAGTAACTTTTACTTTTTTGACACGTAGAACATCTACTTATCATGGCTTGCACATGTTTAACCATTCTTGGCCAATAGAAATTTTCTTGTAATAATTCCATAGTTTTATGCATACTAAAATGTCCCGCTATGCTACCTTCATGTATTTCCTTGATAAGAAAGTCTTTAATACTAGATCTAGGAATACAAAGTTTATTTAGTCTAAAAAAATCCATCTTGTATGACATAATTTCCATGGTATCCATTGTCTTTACGTGCACTAAACATGTCCTTAAAATCTTCATCATTAAAATATAATTCTTTAATCATTTCAAAACCTAATATTTTCGCATCCATAATAACAAGTAATGTAGATCTACGAGAAAGAGCATCATCAACTATATTTTCTTTACCATCTAAATGTTTGATAGAGAACACGAAGGATTGTAAGAAATTTACCCATATTGCATGTCTCGGATTAACTTTCTTTTGACTATGTAAGTGTTTTAAACTTTCATGATCCGAATGTAACATAAATGGTTTTGGTCTCAGATAATGACTCCATGTCTCAAGACTCCGTATAATGGCAAAGAATTCCTTTTGATAAGTTGAATAGATAATCTTGGCTCCATTCAACTTTTCAGAGAAGAATGCTATAGGTTTCTTTTCTTCAGAAAGCACTCGTCCTATTCTAACTCCACTAGCATCACATGTCACTTCAAAAAGAAGGTTAAAGTTCGTAAGGATAGAACAAGGGCATGACAAAGTTTATGTTTTAAAGTTTCAAAGGCTTGAGTAGCTTCTTGTCCCCAATAAAATTCACCCTATTTCATGAGTTGAGTAATAGGTGTAGATATGGTAGAAAAATCCTTAGTGAATCTTCTATAAAAGCAAGCTAATCCATGAAAACTTCTCACTTCATGAACATTCTTAGGGATAAGTCATTCTGTTATAGCCCTACTCTTATTAGGATCTACTTTAATACCTTCTCCACTAATAATATAGCCCAGGAAAACTACACTTGGAAGCATAAAATCAAATTTCTCAAGTTTTCCATATAGTTTAGCTTTCCTTAGCTCACCAAATAATTTCTTCAAATGCACTAGATGATCATAACTATTTTTGTTATACACAAGAATATCATCCAAATATACAACAATGAAATCACCAAGGAAAGGTTGGAAAACTTCATTCATGAGTGTTATAAATGATTTAGGTGCATTACATAACCCAAAAGGCATAACCATCCACTCATAGAGACCATAACTTATTTTAAAAGCAGTTTTCCATTCATCTCCATCTCTAATCCTTAATTGATGATATCCACTTCTCAAATCAATTTTGGAAAATACTTGTGCTCCAAAAAGTTCATCAAGAATATCATCTAATCTAGGCATAGGAAATCTATATTTGATGGTAATATTATTCACAGCCCGAGAATCTATGCACATACGCCAAGTACCATCCTTTTTAGGCACTAGTAAAGCAGGAACACTACAAGGACTCATACTTTCTCTAACAAATCCTTTATCCATAAGCTCTTGTATTTGTTTTTGTAATTCCTTAGCTTCTTCTGGGTTACATCTATAAGCCGGTTTATTAGGGATAGGCATACCAGGAACAAGATCAATAGCATGTTCAATACCTCTTTTAGGTGGTAATCCAGGAGGTAAGTCATGAGGAAAAACATCATTATACTCATCAAGAAACTTAATCAAATTAGGATCTTTAAGTTGTTGTTTTTTAGGTTTAGAATCTTTAGAAACCAAAGCATAACAAATTCCTTCTTCTTTTATACATTTTTCCATACCCTTTTCATGTAAAAATAATCTCTCTTTATCATCACTCAAGGGCATATGATCATATAAAGAAGGTGTGAGCCTATATAATTATTTTTCCTTTTTCACCACATATTCATTAGTTACCCCATCATGAGTTGCTTTTCTATCAAATTGACATGGTCTACCTAAAAGTAATCCACAAGCATCCATAGGTAAAACATCACATAGAACTTCATCATGATAGTCTCTAATAGAAAATGTGATTAAAGCTCTTTTGTTTACTTTAGCTCCTTTATCCTTATTTAGCCATTGTAAAGAATAGGGTTTAGGATGATTAGTAGTTTCCAAACCAAGTTTCTTAACCATTGCCTCACTAGCAACATTATTACATGAACCACTATCAATTATAAGTCTACAAACTGTATCACCTATTTTACACTTAGTTTTAAAAATCTTTTCTCTTTGAGTAGGTGGAATACTAGGTTGTATTTGCAAGACTCTTTGAATTACAAAGCAGGGGTCTCCTTCTTCTTCTTCCATAGTTAATATTTCATTAGGAGATTCAACTTCTAATTCATCATCATCACTACATGGTTCCATGTTTTCTATGTCATGTAAGGTTAAGGCTCTTTGGTTAGGACAATCTCTAACAAAATGTCCATATCCTTTACATTTGAAACATTGTTTATTAGCCATTTCAACCACCTTATTTTTACCTTTATCATCTTTGTTATTCTTTCTATCATATGAAAATGTCGATTTAGGTGTAAAGGTGTTAGAATAGGGTTTAGTTAAAGTAGAGGCATTAGACTTAGCATAGGCTTTTGTTGTCTTGGTTTGTCTTTCAATCTTCATAGCCAATTTTTTTAAGTCATTAAGAGAGTCATAAGAGTACATATCAACTTTGTCTCTTATTAAGTTATTCAAGCCACCTAAGTATCTAGCACATCTTTGTTCCTTTCTTTCATGAACATCACAAATAAGGGCTAGTCTTTCAAACTCTCTAGTGTATTCTTCTGCACTAAATAAGCCTTGCCTTAGAGTATTCATCTTAACATACATATCTTGTTCATAGTCTCTAGGCACAAATTTCTTTCTTAAGTGCTTTTTAAGTTTTTCCCAAGATTTTATTTTAGACTTCTCTTGTCTTTCTCTAGTTCGCTTTAAGTTATCATACCAAATTCGAGCAAACTTTTTGAACTTTAGAGTAGCTAATTTGCACTTTCTATCATCATCATATTCTCTAAACTCAAAAATGGCTTCAATCTCATGCAACCATTCAAAAAATGACTCCACATTTAAATCACCATAAAATTCACGAAGTTCAAGTTTAATACCTTGATCTTCATGGTGTGGATTTCTTACATGGAATGTAGGTGCTCTTCTTTGGTTGCTTGAGCCAAAAGAATTTGCTTCCTCTTCTCCATCTTCATGATGAGACAAATTGAAGGGTCCACTTCCATTCTTGGCATGGTACATCGGCTTCATTCTCCCTTCCACACTATCATGTGTGGTTTCCATTTGAGGTTGCCATGGTTTACACTTCTCTTGGTCGGCCAACTTTGCTTCTACACTTTGGAGTTGATGTTGCAACGTGTTTTGAGTTTGTAGTTGGAAATCCATGCGTGTGGTGATTCTTTTGATGGAATATACCAGGGCACACACCTCTTCACTAGCCATGGTGAAGGTTGACACACAACCCTACTTGTTGCACACAATATATCTTCCACAAGTATAGGTGCTGGATTTGTTTTGCCTAAAACCAAACAAAGCACAAACCAATTGCTAATTCTTAAACAAATATCAAACACTACCTGTATTATTTATCTAGGAAAAAAGCAGATCTTTTAGCCCCAAGAATAGGCACTGCACACAGGTACACACAAACAATGAAAGGTTAGTAATGATAGATGTGAAATTGATTCACATAAAATCATAGAACATGTTTATGTGTTTTCAACAAAATCTTCTCTTCTAGTGGGAGATTTGTGTTGAAGTCTTCATAGAAAATGTAGAGGAGATCCAGAGTTAGATGATGGACTAATGTATTGAGAGAAATTGATGAGAGATGAATCAAATATAGGGCCTGAAAGTTCTAGGTCAATCTCGGGTGATTAGGAGACTTTCTAGGATGTCAAACACTTTGGTGCCTTTCTGCTTGCTTGCACGAATAGAACTGGAAAGGGGTTGTTATAAAATTGATCACGCACCAATGGAGAGTAGAGTATAATAGAAATAAAGTGTTGGAGAGGCACAAATGAGCATTGCAAATAGACGAACCAAACTGGTTCTGCTGGAGTTTTCAATTCTGTCGATATTTTATGTGGGAAGTTGGGGGAAAATGCAACAAGATTGTTGCAAGATTGCAAGAAGTTCGAGAAAGAACTTCAAGAAAAATTAAAGAAGTTAATAAAGAATCAAGAATTCAAAGAAATGGTGGAGTAGCCATGGATTTCTTGGTGGAAGAACACACGCATGATTTCAGGGTCTGCAGGTCACTGGTTGTATGAGCTTCGAACAAATCAAGCTTTTATACCAAAAATGATGTGATTTTTATCAAATTAACGGAAGGTTGGATCAAAATTTGTATTAGAAGCTTTCACCCACGATATAATGCAAAAGAAATGAAGTAAATTGATGGATTATAGGGGAAGAACTTGAATATACAAGTTGAAGTTGTTTTGACAGATTTGTAAACCTTCAAATGTGTTGAATTGAAGATAGATTTGAGGAAGGATTAATCCCGGATTTTCCTTGATCAATATAGAACCAAAAGGGAGTATTAGACTTTAGCTATCTTGATCAAAGTTTGATCAAAATATTATCATTCATTCTGCATAAAAATACTGTGCACAAGGAAGGTATATATATGAGAGAATAAGCTTGGTGGTGACTAGCTTAAACCATTCGAGTAACCTTCCTTAATCCATCCCATTAATCATAGTTGAATTAAGCTCATATTAACCTTAATCCAAAGCATAATATAATTGGTTAAATGATACTAAGGATTAATATTACAAAGCTATACAATTGACTAAGATACATACATGAAATTATAACCATACCCGTTTACATAAAATATACTAGGTGTTAGGGTTTACAACAAGTTTATACAAATAATGAATATCATCACTTTATCTATTATTGTAATGTATCATCCCATGTATGTCATAGTCTTGCATGACTTGGAATACTTGTACACATCAATGTGTATGAAAATCATATTCTTGCAAATATGTAACTTACCTACAAGAATAACTTGAATATTTTTCAATGTGAAGCATATTAGAATTGTCAAGAATATTTAACATGATATACTCTAACATTAAGAAAGCTAAATAATCTTCCTTACCTTGAGGATTAGAATGAATATGAAAATCATTATGTTCAATGGATGCTCCTGCATCAAATGGTGGAGGATGAATGGTGATAAATATGCACAAAATTAAGGGAAGGAAACAGAGTATTTTTAATGCAAAGGATGAGGAAAATGAAGGAAGAAGAAAAAATACGACAAGTGTAGAAGGAATAAGGGTAAAAGAGTAAATAAGTGTAAACTCAGTTATTAAGTTTTCACAAATATTTTGGTGCAAACTATCAAGGAAAAGTGAAGAGTGAGCTATAATACTGCAAAATTTATAACTTGAAATTTCAATTTGAGTAGAAGCTAAATATAAATGCGTGGGTGTTACTAGAACATTTGAAATAGAGGAGATACAATTAATACCTAAATTATTTCAGATGCAAGGAAAAAAATAAATCATACCTTCAAGATTGTATGTCATTGTCACTTAAACCCAGATTGATATGATATTACAAAACTAGTGGAAGAATATAAAAAAATAGGGCTAAGAAACATAAAGATGGATATGTAACATAATGTACTAACAAAAGGAGATAATGGAGAAGTTTGTTACAACAATAGGCTACAAATATCTATGTCTAAATATCAAAATAAACACCAAAGTGGTGAACTAGATATTCTTATTCTAAGCCCAACCCTTAAACAAACCTTGCAAATCCATGATGTCCTTCACTAATCATTATACGCAAATGTCTAAAAAATGGGAAACAAGAATGAAAGCAGTGTAACAAGCATATTGAGTAAACTAATTCTACTAAAAGAGGTTAGCATGTAAAATATAAGATACATTGGAGCATGTATTGGTGAAAGACTACAAGAAATTTTACTAAAACCTAAATTATGGTAACATATACTGAAATTCTATTATTTAAATTATTCCTTACTATTCACTACTATTCATCAAAGACCTAGGAATCACATCAGTGCCTAGGATAATATAAAGTCTTAGAATATGATTTTGATTAATGTTATCATGGAATACATGCACATGCGAAACCCACTAAGTGTTCTATTCTTTATGTATGTGATCACGTAGTTTGGCACATTCTAAATATTATTATTCTTTCACTCATGTAAAACTTTTTACTTATAACATAAAACACATCTCTATCTTATTTCCTACGGGTAATAGGTAAGTTAATATGGAAAACACTTATATCCTATCTGGCATGGACATCAGGTAACTTATAACACAAGAACCATTTATCTCCTAACTTTGACTTTAGTTGATATCTAAAATATTAACATATAACAAATGCTACAAGGGTATCTTGAGTGATCCTTGGTATAAAGGCTAAGGATCCTATTAAGCATGATCTCTTATGATATATGGGCATTAGGTAAGTGTTCCAAAGCACCTATAACATATAAATTCTCCTACTACTCTTTTCATCCTATTCTTAAGTGTGTACACCCCTTATAAAGCTCTTATCAGGCATTAGCACTATATGGATGAACAAGAGATAGCCAAACCAAGGCCAACTCTATAGCCTGTGCCATATGGAATTTAAGGGTGATCATTGCTATAAGGGTAAATGATCCTACTATGTTGAAATACAATCAGTCACTTTGATAATTACAAATTTATCATATATTTTATTAATCATTACCCACATATAAGCTTACACACCAATTTTAGGGAAAAAAATAATACTATTCCTAAAACACTATTCATGTATAGCTAGAACTATAGAAATATACAAATAAGCTTATACTTGAAAATCAAAAATTATTTATTTTTAGGATTTACTATTTTAAATATTTAGTTAAAGGTTAGGGTCAACCATTAACCCGAAATATCAATTTAAAACCATTATATATTAAATTATCAACTTTAATACATATCTAAATTAATAATTAAGAATAAAAAAATTAAATACTCCAAAAATTATGAAATTAATTATTAAACATCCCAAATCAATAATTAGAATACTATAAAAATATTATTCACTTAAAAATTTAAGATTATAGGAAAAATGACCATAATGCTGCTA
The DNA here is from genome assembly GCA_030549775.1 of Tamarix chinensis. Taxonomy (NCBI): domain Eukaryota; kingdom Viridiplantae; phylum Streptophyta; class Magnoliopsida; order Caryophyllales; family Tamaricaceae; genus Tamarix; species Tamarix chinensis. The sequence goes on from CM060181.1 coordinate 69,953,501, forward strand.
ATTTATAAAAATAAAGAAAATAACCATATTAGTATATTTAAACACATAAGAGTACATTAGAAGACATAAGTCTTAGCATATAAAGATTTAACTCATGAATACCATATGAGTGCATTAGAACACATAAAAGTTCATAAAAAATGTAGCACACATGTAGATAGATAAAAATTCCCTTTTTCATTCTAAACATTAATTAAATCATAAATTTAATTATAAAAAATCAAATTAAGACTTTTAATATATGAAATTACATCTAGACAACCTGATTTAATTATAAAAAATCAAATTAAGACTTTTAATATATGAAATTACATCTAGACAACCTGATTAATCCAATGAAAACATAAAAAAATGTAGAAAATATCAGAAGAAGATAGAAAACAACCAAGAGCCCAAACAGCCTCACAAATGTCAAGATGACCATTTTCATAACTTCAAATAATTTAAGCATACTTACACCTTGATTTATATCTATTATCAGTATAATTTAGTTTACCAAACTCCTAAATCCAAAAATGCACAAAAATGAGGCCAATACTACCACTTTTCCTCTTATTGGAAACATTGCACCAAAAATCAACAGAAATATCAAAAACACTTCAAAATGAAAAATAAATTAAAAGAAGAAATAAACATGGCCAAAAAAAGATTACTCTTCCTTAGATGAGAGTTCTGAAATTAAGGAATAGGTTAGGAGAACTTATCTTCAATTTCTTATAATTTTAACCCTAAATTTTCTAAGGGGAACTATTAGGTGCTAAAAATCTATTAGAGAAGAAAAAATCATGAAATGATGCAACAACAATGGAGAAAGGAAGGTTGAAGAACATATTTTTGGGAGCTTAGGGGTATAAAATTTCTGGATGGGGACAAAAGATTGAAAGAAGAAATGGTTAGGTAAGATGTTTAACCACTAAAGGTACTTTTATTGATATTATAAGGTAAAATAGTTATATAAAAAAAATAAAGGGGCTAGTAAGAATAATTTCTATAGCCCAATGGTTGAAAAGAGTGATGTCTCAATTTAGAAATAAAGGATCAAATTTAAGATAGCTATGATAGATTTGATGAAGAGAAAATTAAGTTTCAAGCCTAATTATGCCTAAAATTGGTGAAAATTTTCTAATGATTATAAAAAATAGTTAGAACCCAATTTTAATGTGTATTTAGCTTGCATATACCAAAATATAAGTTTCCATGATTTTTTTTGTAAAGTTTTATTGTCTAAAACACTTGTTTTATTTCTCAAAACAAAAGCAAAGGATAATACATGGTAGTGAATAGTGTTTTTCCTAAAAAATCTTCATTGAAATTTTGAAAGTGACTAAGAGTAGTAGAATTTTTTTTAAATATGGTAAATTAGTATGATTTAAAAGAAGTTTAATAGCCAAAAGTAGTATATAAGTCTTATGGAACTCGAAACCATAAGGATTAAATGAGCAAAATGAAATATTTTCAAAACATTTCTAGGGTTTAAAAGTTCAAAAAAGTATATTTAAAATAATTATCCACAAATATAATAATAAACACATTTTAGAAAAAAATAGGTTATTACATGAGCTGCGACAAAGTTGAGGGAAAAAATGAGAATTATTTTTCATGGGTTATTTCATGGGTCATTATCAAAAATAAAAAGGTACATATTCAATCTCATAAAGTTTGGATAAGAATAAAAAAAGATTAGTTGAATTTGATGACATATATGTGACCAATAGTATTTATTTTGGCTCAGGCATTATGAAATTGGTTTTACCTCATTTTTAAGTTATGAAAATCTCAGAACAAAATAATAAGATGATATCCAAATTTTTGTGAAATTTGATATCCAAAAAGGGCTTCATGAGGCTCAAAACACTAAAACAAGTTCTACTAGGGCATGAATAGTGCCTTTGTCAACAAGTATGTTTGTCATTTTGAAGAAGCCTAGAAGACTCAAAATATCATGAGGATTTCAAATATACACATTAGATAAGAGTCCTAGGCCAAAAGTGACTTAGAAGTCTCATAGAAAACTAAACCATAAGAAAAGACAAGGAGTCCTAAATAAAATATTCTAACAACATTAGTAGAATTCTAAAACTCTTAATAGATGTGATGAAACATTAACTTAAGGAAATATATCTTCCACCCAATATGAATTTTGTTTACCTCATGGTTTTCATGAATATGAGGTATTACATTAATCTCCACTAGCAACTAGGTAGCAATAATGGAACAATAGTAGGGAAAAGTAATGTGTAGCTCTATTAGTGCGATTCAACCTTTGTTGATGCAACTATTAATAACCAGCCCCACTCCATCCTCCAACCTCATTTCTAGCTGACAGCCACTAGTAAGAGACATCCAATGACTGCTACTAAGAGATATTAATGAACAACAATGAACAATGTAGATTGGTAACAATAAAAGCATATAGAGCAAAGCTACAACTTAATAACCATTAACACACCACCACCAGCCACCGTGACAACATTTGACCATGTCAGCAGTGCTTTGATGTGCTCTACCAAACTTCCCATTGCTAGTATGCATACATTTTGTTGGGTATAGTTTTTGAAACACTAAATTCCAATTTGGATTTGATTTATGTAAATCAGTATATGATAAGCTAAACTAATGATTACGTTAAGTATATATGAGTTAGATGATTGATTTGGATGGTTTAATCATATTATACGTGCCTAACACACATATTTTTCTCAACTTAAAACTTTCTTTTCAAAAGATATAATGGGTTAGTATAACTAGAGAGCAAGAATGAAACTATTGTATCAAACTTGGAGAGAGTTGTGCATAGCATGTAACTAATGTCAGATATAAGGATGGGTATAAAACAAGGTTACAATTTACAAACCATTATACACACATACTTGTTCAAAAGGAATTATAAAAACTAATAGGTGAATTGTCATCTAATCCTAGCTATAATGTATATACATAAATTCTAGCACATTTATATTGCTACCTAGCAAACATATAATCCTACATACTGTCACTATAAGGAAACTAGAATAAGACATGCACCATATAAATCATATTTTATAGAATCATATATATAAATAATAGGAATTACAATATATTCAAAGAACAATCTCATGAAATAAAGAAAAATAATATCATATTTCAAACTGTAATCTAGGGTTTCAATCTATTCCCCAACAATAAATAATTTATTAGGTATAATAATCAAAATAATTATACAAAAATATATATATCAAAATTAGAGAAAGAAATAAACAAAATTAATTATGGGTTACCTCCCAAGCACCTCTTATTTTTATGTCTTCAGCTTGACATGATCTTGGCTTACTCAATCAAGATGGATGCTTCAACGTTATGCTGTGTGAATGCTTCATAGTAGTGTTTAAGCCTGTAAATATTGACCTTGAATTCATTTTCCATCTTCTCACTATTGATTTGTATGGCACCATGAGGAAAAAGATGAGTAACAATAAAAGAACCCGCCCATCTAAAACAAAACTTACGTGGAAAAAAGCGAAGATAAGAAAATGTATCAGCACTTATTTCTTCCAATTCATGAATTTATAGATTCCTATGCATTCCAAAGGAGTATATACGCATGCTCAGATTCTTCACAACCCACCATACCTTGTATTCAAGCTCCACAAGTAGATAGAATTTTTTTCCCTATAAACAAGTCGAAAGGGAGACATCCCTATAGGAATTTTATAGGAAATCCTATAAGCCCACAAAGCATCATCCAACCTTTGGCTCCAATGCTGTCTATTTAGGCTTACAGTCCTCTCTAGTATCTTCTTGATTTCTTAGTTAGAGACTTCTACTTGCCCGCTAGTTTGAGGGTGATAGGGTGTCGAAACTTTTTGTGTAGCCCTATATTTGCATAGAAAAGCTTTTATCTTCCTATTATAAAAGTGTAATTCTCCATCACAAATGATCACTTGAGGTGTACCAAACCTGAAAAAGATGTGAGATTGGAGGAAACCTACAACTACACGTGAGTCATTAGTACGAGTGGCAATTTCTTCCACCCATTTTGACACATAATTTATAGTATGGAAATGGACCCATAAAATCAATATCCTACACATAATTTTTTTTACAAATACAATAGAGGTTGAGGGTATTTAATCTTTAGGATGAATGTCACATGATATTTGGTATTTGTCAAATTTCATGAAATAAGTGTTAGCATCTCTAAATAATATAGGCCAATAAAAAATAGCTTCAAGAACCTTGAAGGTGATCGTTTTAGCACCAAAGTGTCCTCCATAATGCAATGTATGACATAGTGATAAAATATAATCAACTTTTAAATCAGTAACACATCTCCTTGTTATACTATCAGTACCAAATTTCCATAAATAAGGTTCATCCCAAACATATTGGTATGCCTTCTTTCTAATTTTTTTTCTCACAGATCGTGGTATGTTAGATGGTAGATTATGAGTAACAAGATAGTTAATAATATCATCAAACCATGGTGTACTTATATGTATCCTAAAGTGCTGCTCATTCAAAAAATTCTCAATCAAGGATATGGGTTCACCATCTTGAATCACGTGGCTCAAATTATTGGCTACTACATTCTCACCCCTTTCTTGTTTTTTATCTCCACATAATACTCTTGTAGCAAGAGAACCCATCTTATTAACTAGGGTTTTGCTTCCTTTTTAGACAATAAGTACTTTAACACTGCATGATCTATAAAAATGATAACTTTAGTTTGAAGTAAGTATGATATAAATATTTCAAGAGCAAATACCACTGCTAATAGTTCCATTTCGGTAGTAGAGTAATTCAAATAAGCGTTATTAAGAGTTATTAAAGCATAATAGATTAACTAAGGCTTTTATCCTTTCATTTCCCCAAGATTGCAACAGTAGCATAGTTAGAGGCATCACACATGATCTCAAATGGTAGGAACTAATATGGAGGTAACATCACTGGGATTGTCATTAGGAGATTTTTAAGTTCATAAAATGCTTTTTGATACTCCTTAATCCAATTGAAAGGCACATCCTTATGCAAAAGGTATGCCAATGGTCATGCAATGCTAGAGAAGTCCTTTACGAATCATCGATAGAATCCTACATGTCAAAGGAAAGAACACACCTCTCTCACACAAGTGGGATAGGGTAAGTAGTGCACAACATCTATATTAGCTTTATCAAATTCTAACCCTCTTGATGAAATAATATGACTAAGTATGATTCCTTATGTTACCATAAAATGAAACTTTTGTCGATTAAGTATAAGGTTAGTTTATACGCATAGTTTCAAAATTAAAATTAGATTGTTGGGACAAGAATCAAAAGTATCACCAAAGATACTAAATTTATCCATAAAAACCTCAATAATCATCTCAATGTAATTAGAGAAAATACTAACTATACATATTTGGAATGTACTAGGGGCATTGCATAGGCCAAAGGGCATGTGTCGATAAGCAAATGTGCCAAATGGGCATGTAAAGGTCATCTTCTCTTGATCCTCCTCTACTATGTGAATTTGGTTGTAACCGGAGTACCCATCAAGGAAGAAATAATATGAATGACCCCGTAATATCTAGAGCATCTAATCAATAAATGGTAATGGGAAATGATCTTTCCTTGTGTCATTCAACTTCCTATAGCTAATGCATACCCGATGTCAAGTTATTGTCCAATGTGGGATAAGCTCATTCCCCTTATTCTTCACTACAATGAATCCCAACATTTTAGGTACCACATAAATAGACACTACCCATTTATAATTTGAAATTGGGTGGATGACTCCATAATCCAGAAACTTGATGATTTCCTTATTTACTACTTCCATCATAGGAGGGTTAATTCTTCATTGAGGTTCTTTAGTTCGATTAGCTCCTTCTTCAAGAAGTATGCAGTGAACACACATGGTATGATTTATCCCTTCGATGTCTAAGAATGTCCATCCAATATTTGTTTTGTGAGCTTTAAGGACTTCCAACAACTTGCTTTCTTGCTCCTTTGTCAACTTTGAAGATATGATCACTAAAAGGGTTTCTCTATCCCCTATGTATGCATACTCTAAATGATCTAGTAATGGCTTGACGTCTAATGTAGGGGATTAAGTCACAAAAGGTAGAGGTTTTTGAGTAGAAAAAGGAATAAAACAAAGGTGGGGATCCATAGAGATATAGAGGGTTTGCCTCTATATCTGCTTTGATATTCATAAAATGTGGGGAAAGTATCATCTCTATCTCTTCCAAAGAATTATATTCTCCTTTCTCATCCAATCCTAAGCTTTTCATAAGAGTTATTGCTAATAAATCTACATCATCCTCTTTAAAGGAATCCTTTACCAAAATATCAATGGTGTTAATAGTATAATAATAATGGTCATCCATAGGGTACCTCATGGCCTCGAAGATGTTGAAGCTTATGACTTATTAATCAAACTTCATAGTAAGAGAACTAGTATAAACGTCTATCTTTATGTGAGCGGCTCTCATAAAAGGCCTTCCCAAGAGCAACAACATCAAAATCAAGCTACTTTCACCCATATCCAAAATGTAGAAGTCTGCCAGAAATATAAGTATGCCAACCTGCATAAGAGCATCTTGTACAAGCTCCTTGGGTAATACATTAGAATGATCAGCAATTTGAATGATAACACTATCTTTCTTAATCTCTTCTAAATCTAAATATGAATAAATAGAATATGACATGACAGTAATAGATGCACCTTGGTATAGCATGGCATTTTTCAACCTAGTACTACCAATTACACATGGGATAATGAAGCTTCTTGGATATTTATACTTTAGAGTTAATTTCCTTTGTATGAGAGTAGACAACTACGCACTCATCGTAATCACTTTCTTTACATGCAATCTCTTCCTCATAGTGCATAACTCCTTAAAAAATGTACATATTTAGGCACTTGCTTAATAGCTTCTAGGAGTGGGATGTTGACTTGCACCTTCTTAAATGTATCTAATATAGCTTGATCACCCTTGCTCTTCTTTTCTTTAGATTGCCTGCTAGGAAAAGTAGCAGCAAAAATAGGGTTAGTAACAACCAAATTGGGAATGGTAGAGGATCTACAATTCAAATAATTCTAAGATTTTTTTTTGAATAAAGGGTTGATCAATCAATTGCCTATTTCCACTCTTATTCTCTTACTTTTTCATAATGTCCCCTTCTTTTTTAGCCAGATCTTCTTCCAACTGCTCTAAATTATTTTTGGTTTTTTTTGGAGCACTATCATATGATTTACCACTCCTTGTCACCATTGCATTAGCTATTTCAAAGTTTACCTTTAGATTTGGTATGGTGCTACTAGGTAGTTTCCCTAGATCATGTAATTGATCCAGCTTGGTGACCACTTCTCCCATTTGTTGCTCTATATTCAATACTCTCTTGTCCATGTTTAGTTATCTTTGTATTAGTTGATTCTGTCCATTTTCTAAAAACTCAAACATCTTGTCATATTTATCAATGGTTGGAGCTTGAGGTTGAGAGGATCCTCCTTGTAGTTTGTGATAAAAGCCTAGTGCCACTATTTAAAACCTAGAGGATTAAGAACATTATTATTATCTTTCTAATATAAATTAGATGGATGTGCATACCTTAATGAGAAATATTTGAAAATCTAATAGCATTTGCTTGTGTATGATCCTCTCTTCCAATAATTTGTGGGCATTTATCATTGGGTTGTCCTATCGTTGAACATACTCCACATATAGTAATAACTCTAGCAGCTATGGCAATATGCATAACAAGAGTAGTGAGTTGGTTAAGTCTATCATCAAATTGATTTACACTTACCTCATTTACTCTTACACAGGTGGAAACAACATCAAATTGTTGTGTAGTAAAGGCTCAGTTTTTCAATAACGCTTAAGCTAAAGTGGGATCCTTATCCATGAAAGATCCACCACTTATTGCATCCAACAGATTCCTTTCGAGTGGAGTTAAGTTCTTATAGAATTATTGCAACAAGTTCTCTTCCTTCATTCCATTTTGTGGGTAATGTGATGGAAACACCTTGTACATATTGTAGTAAGCATGGAATATTTCATTAGGCTCTTAATGGATCCCAGTGATCCTCTTCCTCGTACTGTGAAACATGAATATGGAAAATACTTGTCTAAAAATGCACTAGCCAAGGTGCCTCATTAATATATCTACCATGTAGGTAATTCATAAAGCCAATCCTTTGCACCATCCATCAAGGCAAATGGAAATGCCTTGAGCTTCCTAATTTGAAGATCTACCTCCTTAGAGCACATGAAGACATATACAAATTGGAATTCCTTTAGGAATTTATTGGGATCTTCGTTTGGGAGCCCATGGAAATTAGGAAGGTGATGAAGTATGTTGGATTTTATCTCAAAGTCTTTTTCTTTTCTATTAGCGGGCTCAAGGTAGTCAATGCATATAGTAACAACTTTAGCTATATTATAGGCTGCTAGCTCTCACAAACTCCTATTGGCTACCATGTGAGTGAAGTAGATAGGGTCTTTTGGTAATGATGTGTTGATATTTAAAGCCACTTTTCAAACTCCGGTGATGATGAAGTACCAAAACTCTTGTCTTCGAGTTTTGGTGATGATGGAGAACTAGAAATTCTTAACTTTCTAATTGCTCAAATGGATATCTCTAACTCAAGATTCACTAGTATAAGATTTCCTTGTGGATTCCCTCCTATATGCATTTACTGGTGGGTAACTTAAATAAGAGAAACACTACCGCCAAGTAAACCACACTAGATAAAAAACACTCAAAAGGAAAATATAATAACAACAACAACAACTACTACTACTACTACTTCTACTAAAGAAAAGCACAAAAAACACTGAAAAAAATACTAGTAAAATATAGGAAAAGTTACCAATCCCTAGAAATGGTACCAAAAATTAATATAGTTGTGGCTGACACTCAATTTAAACCCTTTTATAGTTAATTGCTATATTGGTAAATAATGGTATTCTTTTATATCGGGGATTGAGAGGGCTCACCTCTATTTAAATAGCGCACAAATAATGAAAATAAATTAAAAAAACTCTAAATCACACACGAATAAATAATAAGAATTATATAATAATGGGAGTTTTAAAAATAGGAAAAAATAAAAGAAATTGATAAAAATAAAAGATAAAGACAAATATGATAAACATGCTAGGGAAATCAAAATCCACCACTATATTAGCTCATAATATAATAATAATAATAATAATAATAATAATAATAATAATAATAATAATAATAATAATAATATCTAAGTTATCATTTAATCATGAGAAGGAGACTAGTCAAGTTGTAAGCTAAAAGTAGGTATATGCACCTTATCTTACTTCCTTAAAATAATTCAACAACAAAGCACCAATATTAAACCCCATTAAATACTGGCAATATAATTGCAAAAAGTGGCTCCTATATTTAACTAGATTTAATGTATTAAGCACAAGTGGAAGTATAATAAGCATGTCTAGTTGTATTTTTCTCCTTTGACCCACACATGTCTAAACATTTCACTGCTTCGGTTAGAATCATAAAACTATTAGGTTAATTGTTATCTAATCCTAGCTACAATTTATATATATACATTCTAGCATATATATGAACACCTAGAAAACATATAATCTTACATATTATCACTATAAGGAAACTAAAACAAGGCATCCGCCATATAAATCATACTTGATAGAATCATATATATAAATGATAGCAAGTAAAACATATTCCCCGATATAAATGATGATAGAATTATATCTCAAACAATAATCTAAGGCTTCAATCTATTCCCCAATAATACATAATTAGCTAGCTATAATAATCAAATTAATTACATAAAAATATATATTAAAAATATATATTAGAATTAGAGAAAGAAATAACCAAAATTAATTATGAATGAAAGTTTAGTAATTTATTCAAATGAAAAATTAATAAATTTCATTTGAAATAAATCTTTCCGGTCTCTTTTTCTCCTTTTCTCTCTCCTTTGACTGATTTCTCTCTATCTTCTCTATCCTTAGTTATGCCTCAATTTCTATGCCCTGTCTCTCTTTTGCTTCTCTCTCTGGCCTGGCACTTCAGACTTTCGCCTAGTCTCCTACTATGCTGGTTGTGCTACTGTGTCTTACTGCTTTGACTTATTGGTTGTTAATCTTTTTCTTTCTTTCATAGAATTCCTTCTTCTTGATAGTTGATTACTCCTTATCTTTATTATCGGCTCTCTGTTCTTCTTATTTCTTTATATTGTAGGAGATTGATGTGTGTCAGGCCTTTATCTGGCTTCCTTTTCTTCTTTTTATTTCTCTCTCTGTGTAAAGTTTTCCACTATTCCTATCAGGTGCCACCTGGCTTATTCTCATTTTTTCTCTTCTCTTAGCTCACCACCCTGTGTTGTCTTTTATAATTGTTTTTATCTCGCTGTCTCTATGTGCTGACTATTTCTTTTTTTTTCTTTAGGACTTTGGTCCAAACCCCTTTTATTTTTATATATTTTATGTTCAAAATAAACTTAGAAGAATTAATAAATAATATTACAATTTAAATCCATTCATTTTATATCATTTAAGCTCAAATAATAAAATATATAAGATTATTATCACTTAAGCATAAAGTTATAATTATTCTCATGTATTACTCAAATAAATACCAAAAACTAAAATTAAATGGGTATAAAAATATATAAAGATATATACTCAAGGTCACAAATAACTATCCACAAAAGTCTATGGTTAAGTATCCAACCACAACCTCCACAACACAACCACATAAGATGAGTTATATCTCATCGGGTATCAAAACTAATCTATGAAGCTCCAAAATAAATACTTTAATAAGAAAGCATCAGCAAATTAAATCAGGTCATAAGCTAGACAAAACAAAACCATTTCCAAGGCATATGAGCCAAAATGATCCCACAAATACTTTAAGAATAAAAAGTCATATTGAGGCCATAAAAGTTCAAAATACACTATAAAGATTTATAACCTACTTAACAGGTTCATTTAACCCCAAATAAGGGAAAACATACTTAAACCCACTTTTTGTTGTTATGAGGAAAATTAGCAAAATACAACAAATATAATTAGCTTAACCAAGTCAAAAGAAGGTTACACATCAAATTTAGAAAAATTTTCTATTCACAAAAAACAATTTATCATCTGACATAAATATTATTTTATACCAAAAAGCTTTAACAAAAAATAAAAAACATATTTTATTACTAAAAAGTACTATTCATGATCATTTACTATTTAATAGGGTAAAATGGTCAAATGTCAAAGGTTTTTGTCAACCTTTGACTCCTAAAGTTTACTAAAGCCTTTAAAGGATATTTTAGTCATATTTTAATTAATTATCTCAAAAATAAAATCATTGAGAGATTAAATCGTATATAGGATAATTAGGTCATCAATGGCCCAAAACACTTTTTATATCAGAAATAATGCGATGAATGTTCTAGAGTCTCTAAAACTTTATCCAAAAATACAACCTTTAAAACTTGATCATTAGTAAACATAATATATACCAAAATTGGTCTTAAAATTACAAGGATCATCATGGTAGAATCATATATTAAATCCAAACACAAAATGATCAACATATCTAAATCATACTTGAAGCATCCAAACCTTATTTTAGCTAAAAATCATATTAAACAAGCTTAGATTCTAAGAATTTAAACATCAAAGTTTATCTAAATCAACCGATCTATAACATGATATAATTGATTTGAGGAAAAAAATATAGAATCAAAAACCCTTAAATCAACCTAAACTTCATCCAAAAATATCTCATGTTTTCGATCATCAAACCATAACATATTATACATCAAGAGTAATATAATAACTACTAATTTTTACATGGAATAATCAATTAAAAGCATAAGATCAAAAGGTATCAGTGTGAGTGAAATGACCACAATCAACAGTCACACAAATCAAGCCACAAAACATACTAACTCTCTCATATATGTAGTAAAAAAAATAATATTAACTTAATTAGCTCCAAATTAACAATAAAAATGGAGAATAATTCCTATCTCTTAAATCTTCAAGTACCTAAAAATTACTTATGAATACCTAGACAAATACCATGAAAAAGAGTTGGAAAAGAAATAGAATGAAATGAGAAGAAGTAAAAACCCAAAATATGAAAATTTGAATATTAAGGATCAATAATGGAGGAATAATAATTATGATGGTGATTCATGAATTTGCTTAGGGAAAAGGGGAATTGTTTTAGTGGGGGAGAAGGGAAAAATGAAAGGAGAGAAGATGATGGCAATTGCGGAAGTAATAGAGTGCAGGCTTATACTCTCCCAATAATGTCTATTTTAGACCATATATTATAAAATTAATAATATATTTCTTTTAAGTTATGAAAATATAAAAAAAAACTAAAATAAGATTATCCCCAAAGTTTCATGAAATTTTGATAACTAAAAATGGCTTAATAGGGCTCCAAAGAATTATAATAAGGACAAATGGGGTATGAATAGTATATTTTTGTCAAAAACTTAGTTTGAAATCTTAAAAAATTCTAGTAGAATAAAAAAATATTATTATTTCAAAAATTTACATTAGAGAATATTTCAATCATGTTTTAAGGGTCAAAAGTGGCTTAAAAGTCTCATAAAACACAAAACCATAAAAAAAGAAGAAGTCTTGAAAAAATTATTTCAAAAATATTTCTAGGATTTTAGAACTCTTAAAATATGTTAGTAAACATAAAGCTAAGGAAACATAACCTCCACAAATACCAATTTTAAATAACTCAAATTTCTTATGAATGCGAGGTACTACAGTGTGCTTGGTTTTAAAAATTTAGATTTTTAATCCGGTTATGTTTGGATTGTTCTAAATTATCGTAGTAAGTTATTTTTGATAAATTAATTATACCATACGTTATAAAATGAGTCTAATTCCATTTCTAAACTTTCACTTTGAAGTACTTAAATTACTTTTTGAGCTCAAAACCTTAAACTCAAAAGTAACTTTCTATGTTTAGATGGTATTGTGTTTCTGTTTGTTAAAATTTATTTGTGGATTTATTTATTACTATTTTAGTTATATTTTTGAACTATTAATTTGGGTTAACTTATTTAACTAGTCTAAATTTTTATTTTGGGGTTTGAAACCCTAAATTTTAAGAATCATTTGTGTTTTGGTATTAAATCTATTAAATTGTTCTTCTAACTTATTATTTTGGATAAATTCTCTAAATTTTTTGGTTTGAATATTTGGGTTGAAAAACATATTCCTTTAAGTTATTTTTTTAATAAAAAAGTTATTTCTATTATGTTCTACTCAGATTAATTATTCTAACCCAGTCTTACAATTTCAAAAGATGATCTCTAAAAGTGTTTTGGTGGACCTTTTGAAGCTAGGGTTTCCTCATTATTATGTTATATTATCTTAAATGCTTGGTAAACCTCCAAAACTTGTAATTAATAGACATGTATGTGTTGATGTGTATTGTTCCATATCTTGGTTATGTTATCATATTAGAGTTTTCTCAGAAAACATGTATTTTGGGTGCTATGAGTATGTTATGGTTATTTAAGTATCTCATGCTGAGCGTGAAACTGTGGATATTTTCTGTTCTTATTATTTTAGCCATATATCATATTATATAAAATTATATGTCAAAATGAGCAGGTACGACCATACTTTTTTATCTCAATCATTTTGTTTATTTGAGGTTCTTATATGATATTGATTTTGGTGGCATGGTATCGTGTAGTCTTATTGAGAGGTGAATCATGATTCTTCGTAATGCTATTTTATATGTTGTATATGCCTTGAAGTTGTTATGATATGCAAGCAAAAGAGTATATGCTTAACAATATTATGATATATTCTTTTGACATCATGTTTATTAATGAGATTGCAAGTGGTTGATTTCTTTATAAGTAACCATATTTGAATGTTTCTAATCACATTAGTGGTGTTTTGTACATGATGGAGTATATGATCATGGACATAAATTGCAAATAATTTAAATTATAAGTGAAGTAATGGATTAAAGGTGAATTGTGATAACTACTTATTAACTTAAGGTTTTAGCCAACCAATGGGTGTTATATTAAATACCATTGATCGATCAACTAGTGTTTTATAACCCACCAAGAGTAGCTTTAGGATGGTCTTTGAGGTTGGATTATGCAATGAATTCCTTCTCTATGATTTTATTTATGTTGTATTAGTAGTAAGACAACAAAGCCCCTCTCTTCACTCTATAGGTGAACTACAAGGCCAATAGGGTTATTTATACTTAAAGGTTAGAGTGCCTTGAGTAGTTGTGTTTTCCATAGCCACAATGGTATAAATCATAGTATTGGTCATAGGCTCGGTGATATAGGTCACAGTAGTTGCCATAACCGTGGAGCAATAGGTGACATGTTCATGTAGTTTTCTTTAGTTATCATACTATAGCTATTTTTTTGGTTCCTTATCTGTTGAGCTATAGATGTTAGCATGGGTTTCGTAGCCATTTTGCTTTAGATGTGAGTAATACTATATTTTAGAAAAGGATAAGTGGAATAGGTGGAATAAGTGAATTATGATATATACATAAATTAGTAAAATATGAATTGGAATGTGTGATGTAATATCTCTTGGTGGAATTGATTAGTAAGTGATTTAGTGAACTAAATTATAAGGGCTACATGAAAACAAGTGGACTATTGTTTGTAAGTGAATATGTCGTGTCCTTCTATTTGTATATGCTCTCTTGAATCCTTATATTATACCATGTTATTTAATTTACTCATGTTATTATGTACTTTTATATTTCTCTTATGATACTATGCTAGTGTTTATGATTTTCACATGTGGGTTGAGAATCCTTCTATTAACCATGATAACATGATATAACATGTACTTTATAATATGTGAGCATATCATTAATGTTGTTTACATTAATATATGCAATCAAGATTTTTTCCCCTTTGTAACTATCAAATATAAAATTTTTGTATGATATTTCTATAAGTTGGCTTTTTTAATTAGTACACCATCATACTAATACTATACTTGTATAGGCATCTTTGAGGATATACTCCTATTCTAGTTCCACTATAAATGTGAGCATGGGCTGAGTGTTAGGCCTAACTTGAGTTTTTGTCCCTCAAAATTTTTTTTATTTTTTTATATATTTAGATTATGATTTCATGAAACTATGTTTAAATTTTTATATGGTGTTGTAAATATGTATTTATATCTTTGCCACTTGGTTAATATTTTAAAATTTAGGTTTACTTTATAAATTTTTTTATTGATTTATCTATGGCAGTCATAGTTTTATGCCGACTTATCAATGATGTTTTGGTTTAGTGATTTGTTGTTAATGATGTTTTAGATGTTTTAGATAATTTTTAGCCTTATAGCTACCATAAGGTAGATGATAACTGCCTATCTTATGTTAGGTGTGGTGGTAACACTCCTTATTTAAGGCTTTGGTTTCTGTGTTATTCTTTTAAACAAAATTTAGAGTGATAATGGAGGTACTAAACATAATTAGGTTTAACCCAAGATTAATCATGAACACACATGAAATGAAAAGAATTAACATTGGTTATTTTGTTATATTTTCATTTTACAATGAGTAGAGGTCCCACTATTCTTAATATGGTAGAACGGACTAAAGCACCTTCTTGGGGTAAAACGCTCTAGAGCCACTATTAGCTTTGATGGAACAGAGATTAAAAACATCATCATCTCAGGGCAAAATGCTCGCAAGCCACTATTATCCCCGGTGGAATAGGAATATATATATATAGATCACCTTCGCCCAACTCACATGCTCTTTCACTTTAAGTGATTAGTGTCTTAATCAAGATTGATTCTTAGGCATCGAACACATTAATACATACATACATAACACAGGTCAAAGTTCTCATATACTTTAAAACCCTAGTTACAAAACCTTTAGCATTTGTTCTCCCATACTGATTATTACTCCACACATTATATTATCTCATCCTTGAATATCATAAATATTATCCATGATGTATTGTCTAGTTCCCATGTCATACATATGCATTAATAATATTATCCTAAGGTATTACTCACAGAAATATCTAAAAACCCTAATTCCGCATATTTGTCGTAACACCTCCCATGAAATTCACATGATTAGAAATTCCAATAGATAACCTCATAAGAGTAATCATTAACAATGTATTCAAAATCCGAATAACCTCTACATTTTACACATGGAATAATGATATTATCATTATAAGATATTTTGCCCCAAATTATCTAATAATTCATTTAAGGACCCTAAATAACAATAATATTTCCAAACATTCATTATAAAATAATTATCGTATTTTAATCCACCTAACACATAAGACACCAAACTTTCCTTATTATCCTATAATGATAAAATTACCCTTAAGGATAATTAATAACCTTTATTTCATAAGATCATGTACCTTCTACATATATTATTTTCCAAGTCCATATATTATCATCATACCTCATAAGAATTCTTATGTCCACTTATCAAATTTCATTTGGCCCATATTTCATGTTATAAGATACATTTCCACAATTATTACACTATAACAACAAAATCATAATGGTACCTCTTACCCATTCTCACTTCCTTTCAACATAATATTCATATTGTCACAAAATATCATGAACAATGTGTAATACATCATATATCAAACAATATAATACAAAACACATATAACCATACAAGTAATTAACATAACAACCATAAACATTACATAGTATCCTTACAAACTAAGACACCAGGCTCTTAGTATGCAAATCCTAGACTTCCTCCTCAGAGGCTAATGGAATACCACCTACAAAAAAATAAAAAAAAATTATGGTTAGGCTTGAAGACCGTAACCAAAGGAGAAATAATGTTAAAGAGGATAAAAACAGAAATGACTATAGTTAAATGGAAGCTTGGGATGTATGGAGGTGTAGAAGAATGTGTAGTGATGCTATGGTAAAAATTTGGTGGTGTTTGGACAAGGTTTGGGGTGAAAATTAGGGTACATGACTAAAAATAGGAAGCTGCATGGTTGTGTTGTATGTGGTGTAGCTTTGGTTGAGAGAAAGGATCACGCACGACCAAGTGGTGTTGGGTTGCATTGGCATACGATAGGAAACTTTATTATTTCATGATAGGAAACTTGAGGTAGTGCTCAAGCTATGAGCTTTGATAAAATGTGACGGGAAATAAGAAGAAGAAGGGAAAAAAGGCGGTGGTCGACAAGGATGGCTGATGACGGTGCTGGGGATGGTTGAGGTGACCTTGGTGCTCGGTCTACTGACCAAAGGAGAAAGAAGGGGGTGCTCGAACAAGACTTTAAAAATGAAATGAGAAGAATATAGGCAAAATAAAGAAGAGTGTGTAGTGTGTGTGTGTGTGTATATATATATATATATATATATATATATATATATATATATATATATATATATGGTCATGTGGATGTGTGTGGTGTGAATCGAGAAAGAAATAAAAAGTAGGGGAGGCGTGTGACAAGTGATGGTGGAGGTAGAGCATGAGGGGTGATGTAGGGAAATGACGGTTAAGTGTTGGAAAAATTAGCAGAGGGTGCAGTAAGGATGGTGATGGTTGTGTGTGTGTATTATGTAAGGTTGAGGAAGAAAAATAAATGGGAGGGGGAGGTGATGGTGGTGTGCAAATTGGGTTCTGAGAAGAGGAGGAGAAGAAGAATATTGGGTGATGGTGGAAGCTATATAAGAGAAGAGCAAGTTACAAGGAAAGTTGCAGCAAAAATCAAACTTTAAAACTAAGGTTGATGGGAGAACAAGAGGAAAGTAAAGAAAAGGAGAAAGGAAAAGGAAAAACAGAAAGGGTTGATGGATTATTTTAGGGGGTATTTAGATTAGCCAAAAGTAAATAGGATTAGTGAAAATTTTAGTGGGGTTTTGATTTTGGATGATAAATTATGATTTATCAAAGTCAAAGTTTTGGATTCAATTAAAGTTTTGGGATTAAGAAATTAGGTTAAGGCTAAAATAAGACTTCTTGATATTAGAATTGAATTATGGTGTTAATGACGTAAGATTAGGCTAAAATTTTTTTTGGGATATTACATCACTACCCCCTTTAAAGATACTTCATCTCCGAAGTCAAGTCTGGGATAGGGAAGAAGAGAAAAAGGATGTAAGGAAATAATTTTGGTTATAAAATCCTTCGAAGTTAGTACTATACTACCCAAGACTACCCCTTTAAAAGAAAGAAACCCCCAATTTCTAACACACTTGAGGTAAAGATCTTGGGACATGCCTCACACGTATCCTTCTTGGTTCCCCAAGTCACCTCTTCTGCTCCATGATAGCTCAAAAGAATCTTCGCAAGCGGAATTTAGCTTGCTCAGGTGCATTAAATCTTGGTGTTGAGATTCCTCAAAGGCCTCTCTTCGTAGGACAATGAATCGGTGAGCTCAATCTCATATGGTCTAATCACATGTGATGGGTCTACAACATACTTCCTCAACTAAGAAATGTGGAAGACATTGTGAAATTGAGCCTACTGTGGTGGAAGCACTAGGCATTATGCAACCTTTCCAACCTTATCAAGAATCTTATATAGGCCAATATACCTTGGGCTTAGCTTACAATTTTGAACAAATCTCTACACTCCCTTAGTAATGGAAACTCTCAATAGAACTCTATCCCCCGACTCAAAACCATTACTACAAGGTCTCTGATCTGTGTAGCTCTTCTGATGACGCTAAGATGCTCTCATCCTATCCTGAATCAACCGAACCTACCAAGTCATCTCCTTAATCAACTCTTATCCAAGTACAACATTATCACTAATGTCGCTCCATCACAAAGGAGTTCTATATTTACGTCCATATAATGCCTCAAAGGGTTTCATCCCTATACTATCATGATAATTGTTGTTATACGAGAACTCAACCAAATAAATATGATCTTCCCAACTATCTCAAAAATCCAAAATACAAGTCGAAGCATATCCTTTATATTATGAATCATCCTTTTAGTCCATCCGTCCATAGCTAGATGAAAGGCGGTACTCACCTCAATCTCGTGCCTATAACCTCTTACAACTTCCCCCAAAAGTGCAAAAGAAATATTGAATCCTAATTAGAGACTATAGTGGTAAAGGTACCATGCCTACTCACAACAAACCTCAAATATGAATCGATCAATTGATTTATACTCCAAGTCGACTTATTTAGCACAACACTGCAGACTTAGTCAACTTGTTGACAATAAACTAAATCATATCAAAACCGCTATGAGTCCTCGGTAGCCCTCACAAAAAATCCATCGAAATGGAGTCTCACTTCCACCTTAGAACATCTAAAGGTTGAACCAACCCTACAAGTCTCCGATTCTCAAACTTGATCTTCTAACAAGTCAAAAACCTTAACAGGAACTCTGCTACCTCTAGCTTCATGTGAGGCCACATGTAGATCATCTTGAGGTCTTTATATGACGTATCCCCTCCCTGGTGGACTAAATACGGAGTACGATGACCTTCCTCAAAAATTTGGTACTTTAGATCAGTGTAACTCTGAGGTACACACCAAAAAAATCTATATAGAATAAGAATGCTACCATCCTCATGAATCTAGAAGCCCTCTACTTTACCATCCTGAATCTTCTGCCAAATCCTCTTGAGCTTAACATCCCTAAGATTTCCTACTATAATCTCATTAAAAACCATCGGCATAATGGTCAACGAACATATTCGAGTCTCCAAATCACCCTATTAGATCATATCTATCCCCATCTCACCAAACTCCTCCAACAAATGACTAGGCATCACGATAGAACCTAAAAAATGTGATACCTTCCTACTCAAGGCATCTATAGAGACATTGGCTTTACCCTCATTGTAGGATAACCTGATATCATAGTCCTTCACCAACTCTAACCATCTCTTCTACATAATATTTAACTCCTTCTAAGTGAATATATACTTGAGGCTCTTATGGTAAGTATAGAATATGCACTTTATTCCATACAGATAATGCCTCCAAATCATTAATGAAAAAAAAACTGTAGCTAACACTAAATAATGTGTTGGAAATTTTTGTTCATGTGCTTAAACTAGTGAGAAGCATAAGCCGCAACCTTACGATGCTGCATTAGAACATAACCCAGCCCGTGCTTTGACAAGTCACAGTAGACCTCAAATCCATCAGTACCCAAAGGCAAAGTCAAAACCGGTACTGTAGTTAATCACTACTTTAACTCTTGAAATACTCTCTCATATGCATCATCCTATTGAAATTTGTTCATCTTCTTTAGAAGGTTTGTCAAAGGATAAGCTACCTTTGAGAAATCCTAAATAAAGCATTTGAAGTACCCGTCAAAACCAGGAAACTAGGTACCCTAGGGACACTATTAGGTACCTTCCACTCAATCACTAACAGAATATTCACCGAGTCCATGTCAACTCCTCCTACTAACACCATGTATCCTAAAATTGCAACCTCTTGATGCTGCTAGAACTCATACTTATAGAGTTTGGCATACAACTTATGATCTTTCATAAGTGATTAAATCATCCACAGATGCTATTCATGCTCCACTCCACTCCACTCCGAGAGTAAACCAAAATACTTTCAATGAACACTACAACAAACTTAATCCTCTTCATCAAGCCCACAAAAATGGCAAGCGCACTAGTGAGTCCAAAAGGCATCACCGTAAAATCGTAGTGCCTATACCATGACCTAAAGGCCTTCTTCATGATGTCTTCCTCAGTGATGCACAACTGATGATAACCGGACCTTAAGTCAACACTCAAGAAGGCCGACACACCCCAAAATGTGATCAAACAAGTCATTGATCCTCAGAAGCAGATAGCAATTCTTTACCGTCACCTAATTCAACCCTTGGTAATCTATACAAAAGCAAAGCTTCCCAACCTTTTTCTTCACAAACAACACAGGTGCTCCCTATGGAGATACACATGGCCGGATATACCCATGAGCCAACAAGTCCTCCAACTGAGTATTTAACTCCCTCAACTCCATCGGTGACATCCAATAGGGCACCTTAGAAATAGGTTATGTCCCCAGTACCATATTAATGATGAAATTTATCTCCCATAAAAGCGACATACCTAGAATCACCTTAGGAAACACGTTTAGAAACTTCTAAACAACAAAAATACCCTCAAATGTTGACATATCCTTGTTTAGCTCTTGAACTCCGCATAAAAACATAAGGAAACACTCTGCACCAAATAATAAAGCGTATAGGCATATATGACCTTCATCATAAGCCTAGGCTTGCATCTCCAGTAAGAGACCCTAGCACTCTGAGGTCTCTAAAAAACAACTCACTCCTACAAACAATCTATCACTACCTTATACCTCCCTAACATATCAATCTCTAGGATAATGTCAAAATCCTTAAGGTCCATCTCAACCAGATCTACTAGAAAATTTACCCCACCTATCTCTAAGGCCACATTGAAGTAGAGACTAGTATAATCCAATCCATCCTCAGAAGGCAACACCACAGATGTAGATATAGAAGAAAATGAAGTACACATAGCTAGGTAACACCATAGATATAGATATAGAAGAAAATGAAGTACACGTAGCTTTAGAAAAACTTGAAGAAGACAAAAACAAAAAAGATGATCTTGAATCAAACAACATATAAACTAGTAAAGAGAGGATTGAGAATGTACCAGTGACCACATCTAACTTCCTATCAGCCTTTGTCTGGCTAATGATGTTTAGGTACCCACCTGATTGTCCTCCCTAGTGTCCTCTACTATACCCTCAAAAACTATAAGATTGATCTCCTCCCTTCTGAGGGAAATGGTGAGGCCCTTGCAGTCTCCCCTAAATCTATCTAGGATATCCAATAGGTAGGATAGGTTCTCTCTACTAAAGATACTACTAAGGTTGCTGGTAGGTCTATTGTTGAAAAGTCTGGCATTGTAGAATTAGTGTGTCTAATCCCAATATTGACCCTACTGTCACAGATACTCAAAAGACTAGTGGCTCAATTGACCATACGTCCTACACTGAATCAGAGTGCCCTAGAAACTCTTCCCTTGATGATCCTAACAATAGAAATAATATGTAAAGTGCCTTAACTAACCCTAAGATCTGCTCTGACCTTCTAACTAACCCTGGTGTCGATACTAACCTCCTTGAGGCTAGTTCTAACCTCTCTTCTGAAACTCAGGAGGTCTTCTTCCTCATTACTAGATCTTGCCTCTAGAAACCTATAATTTTCACTTCCTTTTACCCAAAATGGAAGCCTGCTCCTGAATCAACATAGCTGCAATACACGCTCTCTCATACAACGTGGCCAAGTCCTAAAAAGCCACAACACCCATCATCCTTTGGACGCTAAAATGGATTCCTTGCTCAAACTAGTAGAACATAATTAACTCACTATCTACAATCCTTAGGGTGAACATAAACAACTCTATAAATTATACATGGTACTTGTAACAACCCCAAAATTCACTACTGAAAAATTTTGTTTTATTAAAAGATAATTGCGGAAGCAGATAAATAAAACGTGAACTTTGGGAGTATTACCGCCACACTTAGTACCAGACCGGTTCACTCATACCGTTCCAGTACCAAATGCTAAGGCTAAGAAAATGAAATACAGCTTGAAAGAAATTCAACACACACAAATCAGAGTAGCGCATCAAATCGTTTACAAGAATAAAATCCACCAACGGTGGTTACAGTAACACATAACATTAAAACTAGGAACTTAAAGAGAAAGAGAAAACCCTAACGATACCGGATAACTCCTTACTCTCTTTCCTGTAGCCCACTTGAGTAGCACCTGAAAATACCTACAAGGGCACTGCCCATTGAATAGGCAGGGGCCCCATAAATGGAATCCCTTCAGTACTACGGTACTGAGTAACCCTTTAATACCACACTTAAAGACAGGCCCGCATACGGCACATAATGCAAGCTACACACATAAATAATGAGAGGTGCACACATAACAATAACATGCATAATAATTCATAA
Source organism: Tamarix chinensis (assembly GCA_030549775.1). Classification (NCBI taxonomy): domain Eukaryota; kingdom Viridiplantae; phylum Streptophyta; class Magnoliopsida; order Caryophyllales; family Tamaricaceae; genus Tamarix; species Tamarix chinensis. The sequence continues at coordinate 69,976,463 of CM060181.1, forward strand.
ATCACGATCGATACTTTGGGCCTTAAGCCATGTCATAGTGTAAGATCAATACATTCGGGCCTTAAGCCATTATTCCATCATCATTCAATCAATATCATATTTTATATCCATGTGAGTGCGAGAACCCCACTATTATAGCCGGTGGACCGAAAGTAAACACACAGGGCAGAACGCCTCTGACCACTATTATTGCCGGTGGACCGGAAGGTAAACACACAGGGCAGAACGCACCTGACCACTATTATTTGCCGGTGGACCGGTCTGGCCCCGACTCACATGGTGTTCCACTATAAGTGATTAGTATTTTTCCATAACCTTATTCACATACATACTGATTTTATTGAGCTCGGGACCCCCACTATTTTATCCGGTGGACCGGAATATATATAAAATCATCATCCAGGGCACAACGCTCCTGGCCACTATTATAACCGGTGGACCGGTACTCATAATCATATACCAGGGCAACACGCTCCTGGACCACTATTATATCCGGTGGGCCGGTACTCAATATCACATACCAGGGCAACACGCTCCTGGACCACTATTATAACCAGTGGACCGATACTCAATATCATAATCATCTGGGCCCGGCTCATTAATATTCCACTTTCAATAATAGTATCTTTCCTTTTCTTTAATCAGCACATCAATCATATATATTTGCCTCGAACGGGAGATCAATAACCCGGGACACAAAGGTACACCGGTCATACCGGTGCATATCAGCTACTCAGTACCCTTCAACCACGAACCTAAGGACGCAAAGGTACCCTGGTCGTACTGGTGCATAAAGTTAACTCAGTACCCTACCGACAAGGACACCTAATCCATAAGTATGCATACCCCTTAACTAGGTCCGTAGAGCTAGAAAGAGTAATATATAGGGCCTGGCTGGGGCACAAAGGCACACCAGCAAATACCAGAATAATCGTGGACTAAACCACGTCCTTAGGGTAGCGACCCCTAAGGAGTCACCATTCCTGATCTCGAGGTCTTTCACTTTAAGTAATAGTGTCTTAATTAAGGTGATCACGAAAAGCACGATAATCAAATACTTATTCACTTTCAATCGTTCCGATATCATTAGTCATTTCTTATTCGGATGATTATCTAGGATATCACAGAGAGATCATTAAGGCCAGACTAATTATCAACTACTCTTACTTGGTTACTCAACATTAATTGAATCATATTATAATGGTCCATAATCACAACGACGTGTTAGGTACAAATTACTCATTTACCCCTTACTTATATAATTGCTAAGTCATCCCTTCCTTACTTGATAGATTACCATATTACCCTTTAGGTTGCAAAATTACCAAATTACCCCTTATCCAATTTAGGTTATCAAGTTGTCTCCTACACTTTTTAGATTACCATCCACCCCTCATAATTGCTACAGTTAACATATTTCCCATTTGGTTGGTTATATTACTAAATCGCCCTTCTCCTTTGTTATAATTACAAAATTGCCCTTGAGTTGGATAAATTACTAAATTACCCTCCTTCATTATCATAGTTATTATTTTTCCCCTTTAGTTGGTTGAACAATTTTCACTTTACCCTTTAGTTGGCTAAATTACCAAATTGCCCCTTTAGTTGGATAAATTACCAAATTGCCCTTCTCCTTTATCATAATTACCATTTTACCCCTCTTAATTATTTTAATTGCCATTTACCCTTTTTAATTATTATAAATCCCAAATTACCCTCCTTCATAATTACAAATATTAATTTGTCCTTCTTCATAATCATAATTATTAATTTACCCTTTCACATCCAAGATTACCATCTTTATCTTTCCTTACATAATTACCATTTTGCCCTTCTTTTCCAAATTACCATATTACCCCTTTACTTATAAGTTACCACGTCACCATTCACTTATAAAATTTACCATATTACCCTTTACTTATGAAATTACAATTTTGCCCCTCTACCTCCAAAATTACCATAATGCCCTTTTACTTGAAAAATTACCATAATGCCCTCCTTCATCCAAAATTACTATTTTACCCCTACTTCCAAAATTACTATTTTACCCTTCTCTCTCACAACTCACAATTTTATCCTTTACTTATAAATTATCATTTAACCCCTTTATTTTTAAATTACCAAAATACCCTTTTACTTATAAAATTATCGAAATACCATTTTCACTTATAAAATTTCCATTCAACCCCTTTATTCACCATTTTTATGAATTTACTAACACTACATAAAATAATGATATTAATACTTCGTTTTTATCCTCTAAGTCCACCAACTTGTCATTATTCAACATAATACTCATTAGCAACTACATACATTAATTCACACACCTCATAAGCATAATTACTAAAATACCCTTAAACAATAACATCATTCATGCATTAGCAACATGATACATCATAAACAAGCATTTAACATTTCCACCCATAATCAAACTCCTTCCTTAATTAATATACCTACATATGGCACAAAAGTTATCATGCTTTTTTTTCTTTTTATCAAACAATATAAGAAACCATATACATATCATGCTAAGCACACAAAACATGCGTAAAATCATACTAAACCCTTAATGTGCTAGCATACGTTTTTACATATATTTAAGGGAGGATTAACGGTTACCTTAATCCCACAATATATCAAATCTTACCAAGCATAATTAGCAACTCAACACCTAAAAATAATATCCATCATATTTATGTTAGAAATAAGAATCCAAGCATAACACTTTATAAAATTTAATCAATAAATACTTAACATAAAATACTATTATACCTTAAAAATTAGTCAATTAATTTTCAAAATAAAGGGGAGCTCACGCTGCATGAGCAGCGTGAGTTTCATGCAAAAATGAGGGGTGGAAGGGTTCGAAGGGGGGTGAAGGAAGTAAGATTTATTATTTTCGGGTTAGGGTCTTTAGGCTAGAAAAGAAGGTGGTTAGGGGAGGTTCTAAGGCAGGGAAATGGTGCAGAAGTGAAGAGGGGGTGTAGGTGGAGGCTAAGGGTGGTTTCACGGCGGTTTAGGGCGGCGGAGACGGCGGAGGCAAGGCGGCAAAGTTGGCTGCCGAGAAGGGTCGAGGGGAAGGGGTTGTGAAGGAAGGAAAAGGAGAGGGAAAAATGGAGGGGTTCAAGAGTTGTTTCCAGCCAACTAAAATATGGCGGTTGTAGAGGGGGTTGTAGGGTGTCGAACGGTGGGTTGGGTGGCGGCAGAGGTTACCGGACGGCGGCGCAAGAGGCGGTTGCAGGTGGCTCAGCGGTAAGGGGAAAAACTGGGGAGAAAAAGGAAGAGGAGGAGAAGGGAGGAAGTACAGGGCTCGAAGGGGCTTGGGGGGTCTCGTGGTGGTGCAGGGTGGTAGTAGGTGGTTGCAGTAGGCGGCGTAGGGGTTGGGCTTGGTGGTTCAGGCGGCGGAAATAAAAAAAACGGGGAACAAATGGGAGGAGGAGAAAAGAGAGAAGAGGCTCGGGAGAAAGAGGTGAGGCTCGAAAAAAAATGGGGAAATGAAGGGCTTGGGAGATGAAGAAAAAGAAGAGGCAGAAGAAAGGGGGCAGGGCTGGCCGGCGATCGGTGCTGCAGGTTGCAGGGCTGGTCGGTTGGCAGGGGAAAAGAGGGAAGAAGGAGGAAAGGGAGAGGGGCACGAGGGTGTGGTCCAAGAGCCGGTTTGGCTCGAAAAGGGAAGAAAATGACTGGGGAAGAGGGAGAGAGTAGCAGGGGCAGGTGTGGTGGCAGGCGGCGGTAGTGGTCGGGCATGCATGGAGGACGGGAGCAGGTCGGGGCGTGGGAGAAGAAGAAGGGAAGAAGGAGACTAGGCGGGCGGCTAGACAGGTGCAGGAAAGAAGAGAGCCGATCGGTCTAGAAAAAAATAAAGGGGCGTTTGGGCTGGAGGTTGGGCGTGCGCGGAGGAGAAGGGGGACGGGAGAGACGAGCCGAGGCCCAAGCGCGCAGGAGAGGGGGGGCTGGTCAGGCTGGGCAGACGGCCCAAGGAGGAGGAAAAGGGAAAAGAAAAGAAGAAAGAGGGAAAAAGGAAAAAGAGCAAAAAGTGGAATGGAAAAATAGGAAAAATAAATTAATTTAATTTATAAAATCATAAAATATAATATTCTTGGTAAATTATTTAATTTAATAATTTAATTTATTTTAATCTAATATTTTAGTTTAAAAAGGATAAAGTTGGTAAAATATTAGTTTGGGAATTTATTTAAATAAAAATAATATGATAATTAGAAAAATATTTATATTTAATTTATTAAATAATCTTATCCAAATTTATATACTCTAAAATTCATAAAATAATTAAAATAAACTTTATTAAAATATATTTATTAAAATATAGGTTTTCGAAATTTTTAGGGGATTACAGTACTACCTCACTATCATGCTCCCTTAAGTCAGTTACATGAGCTCCTTTAGCTTATCCCTCTTAAGACACTTAGGGTAAAACTTAGCATAAAGTGCTGGCTTGAAGTCCTCCCAAGATATATGCAGCCCATCCTATACATGATGACCTGCCCAATAAGTATTGACAAATCCTCACAAGAAAAGGGCTACAATACTCGCTTTTCGGAAAGGTGGGCAATCAACGTCCTATCCAAGTCCCGAATCCACCCCTGTAGGATTACCAGGTCCTCTTCTCTAGCATAGATTGTCATGTGAAGTCCCATAACCCTCCGAAGCTAGTCTTCTCTAATACCCTCCTATAGGTGATGTGGAAGTAGTGGTGGTGGCTAAGGTAGAGGTTTGTTGAACTCAATAAATGCCTCAAATGTCTCCTCCAAACAACCAACATGACCGCTAAGTGTCATGAAAACTAACTAGCTACAAGATAGAAAATTTATTAAGGCAAACACTTCCTAGCTTACTAACATATAATGCACATAGTTCATATTTCAAGTCCACCTATGCTACCCATCCTCAATTCCTCACAAGTTAATTTCGGTTTTTGAAAATAAAATGAGTTTTTTTTTAATGTCATAAGATCTTATACCTTCCACACATATTATTTTCCAAGTCCATAAATTGTCATCATACCTTATGAAAATTATTATATCCACTTATCAAAGCTCATTTTGCTTATATTTCATATCATAAGATACATTTCCACAATTATGACATTATCACAACAAAATCATAATGGTACCTCTTACCCATTCTCACTTCCTTTCAACATAGTATTCATATTGTCACAAAATATCATGAACAACGTGTACTACATCATATATCAAACAATATAATAAAAAATACGTATAACCATACAAGTAATTAACATAACAACCATAAATATTACATAGTATCCTTACCAACTAGGACACTAGGCTCTTAGTATACAAATATTAGACTTCCTCCTGAGAGGATAATGGAATACCACCTATAAAAAATAAAATAAAAATTCATGTTTAGGCTCTAAGATTTTAACTGAAAGAGAAATTAAGGTAAAGAGGGTAAAAAAAAGGAAATAACCATAGTCAAATGAAAGCTTGGGATGTGTGGATGTGTATTAGAATGTATGGTGGAGCTATGGTAAAAATTTGGTGGTGTTTGGACAAGGTTTAGGGTTGAAAATAGGGGTGCACAATCAAAAATGGAAAGCTACACAACTGTGTTAGAGGCGATATAGCTCTGGTAAAGAAAAAGGATCGCACGCTGCCAGGCTGTGCTCAGTTGCATGGGCATGTGATAGGACTTTCGTGAGTGCTAACCTGATCCGCTCAAATGCTTCCTTATAGAACTCATCAAAATCAAGTTTTCTAAATTTTATAACAACCTGCAATGAGGTTTAGAATTTTTTGATAAATCATTGATAAACTTAGTAAAATCCTTCATGTCCTAAAAAACTCTCACACCTTTGAAAATGGTTTGAGGGGTTAATTTTTCAATAACCTTAGTTTTTTCCTCTATTGACCTCCAATCCTTTGGGAGAGACCCTATTTCCTAAAACAACTCTCTATTTAAAAATAAAATGATTTTTTCCCAATTGAGGACTAAATTGGTCTCTTCACACCTTATCAACACTCTTCCTAAATTTGTCAAGTAATAATCCAAGTTGTCACTAAAAATAAATAAAGCATCCATAAAAATTTCTAGTTTCTTCTACCATATCTAATTAGATTACATTTGTGCTAATGAATAAATTTTTGTGCTTTGGGATAATTTTTAATTATTTAGATCATTTTATGATTTTATTTAGTTAACATTCCCTATAAAGTATTTTTTAAGACATACCTCATCTTCTCTCTTTTCCCTCACCTTTCTCTATCTCTTGTGGGAACTAAGCTATGTCTTTGACTTCTTACACACCTCCCCTAACTCACTAACCTTCTTCCATGTCACTTCCTAACCACACAACCCCTTACTCTATCATGTGTTTCTCTTACACTGTTGTTGCCCATAATAAACCTAAGTTGGACTTCCATCCCTCCCACTTATATGTGTCAACCCACACTCTTCTATACATTCCATCCCTGATTCATTTTTACTTCTCATCTTCTTTTATTCTCCTCTCTTTTTTTCCCTTGATAAAATTTGATAAGTGTTGAGAATTCTCTATTCTTCCATTTTCCTCTCTATTTAGAAAAACATATACTTGTTCTTGTTTTCTTCCTTCTTTAGTTGATTTTTGTTTTTATTTTCTTCTTTTAATCATGGATTTAGTTCTCCACATTTTCTCTTAATCAAGGATGGATTAATTTTTGAGAATTCTATTTCTAAGAAAAAAAGGTTGAGTTTTATTTATGTTCTTCTTATTATTTTGCTAATTTTTTTATTTTTAATGGGGTTTTTAAAAATGTGTTTTCATGGTTTTACTTCTTGATTTTTATAGACACCCATCAAATTAGGAGTACTTTGTGCTAGAATATTTACTTTTAGGTAAGGTATTCCCATCTCTAATATGATTAAGGTCTTGTATTTTTTTGTTTTGGTTTTGAGTGCTTGGTATTGTGATATTTATGTCATATGTTCAATTCTAAATTTTGATCATGTTGTCATATTTTGATTTATGAAGTTTGGAGAATGTTTGAGTATCTTTGATATTAAGCTTGAGTTGGCTAACTCCAAGCATGATCTTGTTGAGTATTGGTTCCTACTATGTTCTATGAGAATTCACATGAGGAGTATGTATTTTATAACATAGAAGTATACTAGGATTATTATGGTAAAGTTTGGTGAAATGTTTCTAAGTGCATTGTAAGATAGGGTGTTGTTTTACCTAGACCAGTCAATTGGTTTGATGAACTAGTAAATTGGTTCCTATGAGCATTCAATTGGTTTATCAAACCTATCAATTAGTTTCCTTTTCACTAGAGTGGCATGGTCTCTACTTAGAAGCATCAACCGATTTGGTCAAACTAATTGAATGGTTCCATGAATTGTCAATTAGTTGGACTAACTAGTTAATCGATCTACTGGCCTTATTTTTTTCCTTTTAAATCTAGTGTGAGTAAACCAGTCAATTAGTCCTAGGGACTGATCAACTAGTCTGCCTAATTTTTTCCATGTTTTCTTCTTATTTAATGATTCTTCCTTTGGGCCTTCTACACTAATGGTTCTATATAATTACAACATTTTTGTCATGATATCAGCTATGTCTAAACTAAATTTGATATGGATCAAAATAATGATATTATGGTGACTTTTTTGGTTATGTTTATGGTTTCCCTTAAAATACCCAATTTGGTGGTTATTGTTTGGTGTCAACACATAAAACACCCAATTGATTTGATATCTGGAATGTGATCATGGAATATTAGAGGTCTTTCTAGTATGCATAGGGTTGGTTATCTTTTATGACCCTAGCCTAGGAGACCAAGTGCAGTGGATGTTGAAGATCCTTGGCACTAGGGCTAGTGTAGTAGGTGATATAGACATAAAATTGAACATATGCCCCCTCATCCTAGAGACCAAGTAATGTGGATGAGGAATATCTCTGAGAAAAACCCTTGGAATTAGATTAATGTGGTGGTCGAAATTGAAGTCCCGAGTTTGTCTCGTCATAGAATATTGGCAATGATTTTTATTCTATGGTAATGTAATTAAAGTAATCTAAACCCAAAATTTAGCATATGTCCCCTCACCTAGGAGAACAAGTGTGGTGGATGAAGAAGTTAATTGAGAAAATCCCCTCAGAATTAACATGATGTGGTGGTGGGAGAGGAAGTCTTATGCTAGTTTCATCATTGAATATTGGCATTATATGTTCTAATTTTATATGGCTTGTTATGGAGACTCATGCATGTGTGTAAATGTGTCTCCTAGGGCCTTGCTACAATATTTATATGTTAGCTATGCTCATATATACTATCTTTTAAAGTAGGTTGCAAACGATGTTATTGTATGGCCTCAATATATAGCATGAGCCCTTACCATATTTTAAATAGTTTATGTAACACCCCCAAATTCACTACTGAAAAATTTCGTTTAAGTTGAAAGGTTTAGCGAAAGCATACGAATCTTGGGGGTATTACCGCCACACTTAGTACCGGACCGGTTTACTCCTACCGTCCCCATACCAAGTGTTAAGGCTAGATCAAAAACATCATAAAGCAAAAACCGCCAAAGCATAAGTGCATAGTCAACATAAAATGTCCATGGAAAACAAGGTGCCAACAGTAGTTAAATATCGTTAGGATTACAACTTAAGAGTTCCACTCCAAAATACAAGCATAATACAGTTATGACTAAAAACAAGACAAACAAAAACGAGGATAATATGAAGTCCGATCGGCTCACTCTCGACCCCGACCAAGGTAGGCTCAACACTCGGCCCCTCCCGATGCCTCGTAGGTATCGTAGGCATCGAAAACAAAGTCTCCTACCTGCACAAGGTTAGAAGGGCCCTCTGCTCGTGGGAATGAGCAACACCCATGAAACGGATGATCAGTACGCTACGTACTGAGTAAGGTAATAGACGAGCTAAGGCCGACACAACGCACAACACATATGGGACATGGAAATACATGGATGGTGCAAGCCAGTAATAATCCACTCAGACCTTTCTTATTCTTAACCCAGAAAATTAGTCATTTCACATTATAAAATTTATTAATCCATGCGAGTACGGGAACCCCACTATTATAGCCGGTGGATCGGTCACTTATAGGGAAGAACGCACCTAACCACTATTATATGCCGGTGGATCGGTCTCCAGGGCACAACGCTCCTGGCCACTATTATGCCGGTGGATCGGTCTGGCCCCGACTCTCATGGTGTTCCACTGTAGATATATAGTATCTTTCTCATGATTTAATTACAACATACTGTTTGGTTTGTTGAGCTCGGGATCCCCCACTATTATAGCCGGTGGATCGGTCACGTATAGGGCAGAACGCACCTAACCACTATTATATGCCGGTGGATCGGTCTCCAAGGCACCCCGGCACCTGGCCACTATTATGCGGGTGGATCGGTCTGGGCCCGGCTCAACAATCTTACTCTTTAAGTAGTTAATGTCTTATTCATGTATTATTAAATAAGGTTCCACCCTTGACATGCATGTCTACTACTCTCTACTTCTTCCCTTCGAGGAGGCCCGTCCCATATCTTGAGACTGTTCTCCGCTTCTCACGCCCGATGTCCATCCCCTCTTACTCTTATACATAAGGAAACGTAGTAAGGGCACACTCTCCCGAGAATGTGGGCTAACCCTAACACAACGATATCGGTCCCGCATGTCCTCACCCCTCTAGGGCTCCTCCTTGGAAAACCCTAATTTGGGCCTATATGGCCCAACTCTTTCTTACCCATCCTAACTTTACTTTGTTCCTTGTCTCGCATCCCGTCTCTACTAAGAAATTCCCAAAATATATCCCTTTATTCCCCAACTCCGCATGTGACCGCCAAACCCTAGTTGGCCACACCAAACCCTAGCACTTTACTTCCTCCTCAAGTAACCTCCCCTCTTTGCCCCAAAACCTCTTCTCTCATTTAGAAGCCCACACTCATCCTTTATACAAGTGGACTCTCACTCTCAACAATATTCTCCATCCCTCCGTGATCATTTTTACCCTTGTACCCTTCAAATTGCTCATTTCCTCCCCAAAACCCTAATTGGGTCCCTTAGACACCTTTACATCGACCTACGTGACATTTTGCACCCAAGTCTCCAATGGCCCCATAACTTTGACATTATCTTATTTACTTCTTAAATCAACTTTCCTCACGTAAGATTCATTCCCATGCATAATTTAAACACTCCATGCAGACTCTCCAACCCCCACTTACACCCAAAACCCTAATAAGGTCACTTATGCACCAACTCACGTATTATTTTTCATACCAAGTTTCCAATTACTCCAAGACTCTCCCAAGCTCTTACTTACAACCCAATCGACTTTTCACACGTAAGGATCATGCCCATGCAAGGTCTAGTCATCCCATGCTAACACCCCAAGTCACCATGCGAATTTTACGACTCCCATGCATGGTTTCCCAACTCTCATTTATTTTGGTCATTCCTCCCTTATTAAATCTTCTCTCATGGATCATGAGGTACCTAGGTCAACCTCATATCCCCCTTAGTGAACTCACTTCCCATTTATTTCCGGTCATCCTTATATTCCCATTTCATATTACCGTTTATCCTAACATGCATGTCCTAGAGGGCCATATCATATCACATCATAAACATCACACATATACATGTCATGCTCATGTCATAGGAACACATACAACGTACCTCATTATCCATGCTGCGCTACACAAAATAGGTTATTCATAACACATGCATAATACACATTAACATAGCATACTCATCATCCATAAACACATCACACATAGCACAAGGCCATAGCTTCGTCCTTACCTAACACGACACCGATCTTGGAGCACGCTCCTACGCCTCCTCCGGATGTCGACTTGATTCGCCTATAAGAGGGAAAACTAGAGGTTACTTTTCCTCCGACCAAAACACTATTCTTTCTACCTTACCCTTATCTTTAACTTACCATTAGGGCTAAAAAATAATAATATTACTTTTATAAGTAAAAGTATGGTCAATATTCTTAAGGTAGCTAATCATTCTACTACTAATAAAAGTAGGTCTTAATAGCTACAATAATTTAAAGTAATTTTAATAATATTTATTATTAACGGTAGTAGTTCAATGTTACTAATAATGATGATAGTAGTAGCGATAGTAAGGTTAGTGGTATATGAAATATTACTAATAGTGACAAGGAACTATAATAATAATAATAATAATAATAATAATAATAATAATAACCATGATAATAATCATAATAGTAATACTATTAATAATAACAATCATGATGTTAAAATAATAATACTAAAGTTATAGGTCACTAATATTAGTAATACTAACAGTTATAAATATTTCAAGGTTAGGTTAAATAATAATAATAATAATACTAATAATGCTACTAAAAATAATTAGCATTGGTATAGCAAGGGTTTAGGGGTTGGGGAGTTTAGAGGACTACCTAGGGGTGCTAGTGGCACAGGTGGCGGTGCACGGCGCACGGTGGCGGTGGCGGCGGCGATGGGGGAGAAGGAAGGTGAAGAAGTGGTGGAGGGGGAAGGAAGGAAGAGGAGAGGTTGGCAGGGGAAACAGAGGGTCTAGGGAGGTTGGGGAAGCTCCCTTGGTGGTTTTAGAAGGTAGAGGGGGTGCTGGAAGTGGCGGCACGGCAGTGGGCGGCGGTGAGAAGGGCGGCGGGGTTCGAGGCTGGCTTGATCGGGAAGGTCACTTTGCACGGCCGGGGTGGCGCGTGTAGAGAAAACCAAGGGGTGAGGGAGGCCTAGGTCGGTGGGGGTGATGCAAGGAAGAGTTTTGGGGGTGGATCGAGCGGCGGCGATGGGCGGCGGCGATAGGGTGGCTGTCTGAAACGGGGATGGCGCAAGGGTGATTTCTGGGCTGGGGTTTCGAAAGAGCCCGACGCTAGGCTTGGGGGGTATTTATAAGCTCGAAATGAGGGAGGAACGAGAGAGAGGGGGCAGAGGAAGGCAGGTCAGGTGGCAATCGGGCACGCTGGCCGGCGGTGGCAGGCCGACGCAGGTCTGCCATGGCAGACCTATTGGTTGGTCGGGAAAAGGGAAAAAGGGTGCGGGGTAGGCCTGGGAGTGATGGCGGGGTGTCGGCTTGTCGAGGGAGGGTGGCTAGAAGGGCAGGAAGGGGGGAGGCGGCGCGTAGGAGGCGCAGGCAGGCGGTCGACGCAGAGGGGGATGGGCGGCGTATTACAGGTTTTGCGCGGGAAGAAGGAAGGGAAGGAGGCTGGACTGGCGGTCCAGGGAGGAAAGAAAAAGAAGGGGGAGACTGACCGGTTCGGCAACGGTCAAAAGGCCTTATTAAAACGCGGCGTTTTGGGTGAGTTCTGGACAAAGCGCGGCTTTGAGTAGCTGGCAGGCAACGGCTACTTCATTAATCGGCGTGCAACGTTTCAGTGAAAGGAGGGGTGAAACGCTGCGTTACTGTGGCGGGGGAGGGCCGAACGGCGCTGGGCCCCAGGGAGGAGGAAAGGAAAGGGGAGTTGGGCCGCGGGCTAGCACATAGGGCGAGAAGAGGAAGAAAAGAAAGGGTGGAATAAGAAGAAAAGGAAAAAGGAAGGAAAAAAAGAGGAAAGGATTATTTTTTGTTATTTTATTTTAGTATTTTATTTTATATAAATATTTAGAATATTTACCTTGGGTACTTAGAGTAAGAATATTTAAATAACTAAATAAAATATTTATCCTCCTTCTTAGGCTAATTTAGGGCCCTAAAAATAAATTATAAAGGTATCCTTGTAAAATATTTTAAAATCCCTATTAACTTGCCCTACATAACCCCTTTTAATCTAAAAAGAGCAACAAATTAAATAAATTCCCCAATAATCCTTATTTAATGACTTATTTCCAAAATAATTAATTATTGGGCATTTTAGTTTATTTTACCAATACTTCACCATACTGATACTATGTTTGTATGGTCACAGTGATGATTCAGATTCCGGTCCACCGAGCAAACAACAAATTGTAGGGATATGACTCTCAAATTGAGTATGTTGATGGTGATATCATGGGCTAGTAGCTGGTCATTGATTGGGGTTTGAGAGTTACCTTCTTGTTTAGTTAAGAGCTAGGCTAATTGGTTATATTTTTTTGCCCACTGCATTAGAATGTTATTCATTCTTTCTGGTTATTTAAACTCTTGGTTGTGGATCCTATATTTGAATCTTGTATACTCTCTTTTATCTATATTATTATTCTCATTTTTTGTATTATTATTGTTGTATTAATAGTAGAGCATGTATTCTTCATTCCTCATTCCTTTTTACCTTAAATCAAGCATGGTTTAGGTAATGATCACACCTCTCTCATAGTTGATATGGTGGTAACATCCCCAGCTTTACTTTTAAATGCTTCCACATTGTCTTCAAAATGAAATCTTCTAGTTCTTAAATTGGTGGTGTTACAACATACTTTTAAACACTTCCACATTGTATTCAAGTTGACTTCTTTAGTATGAATATTTCTAACTTGGTCAACTAGCTAACCACAACCCAAATAAAATCCAAACCGCTATGGGTCCTTGGTAACCTAAGCATGAAGTCCATTAACACAATATTCCACTTTCACTTAGGAACCTCTAGTAGTTGAACCAACCCTATTGGATGCTTATGCTTGATCTTAACCTTCTGACAAGTCAAGTACCTATCAACAAAGTCTCCAACCTCCTACTTCATACATGGCCATTAATAGATCTACTTCAAACCAATGTACAATTTATCCCCTCCAAGATGGATGGAATAAGGCACATAATGACCTTCTTCTAAAATCCTCCTCCTAAGCTCCCCACGTCTCTATGGAATGCACCATATACCTCAAAAATGAATACTATAATCCTCAAAAATCTAAAACCCCACTGCTCAGCCCCCAGCTATAGCTTATCTAATCCATTTAATCTTAATATCTCCTAGCTGACTAGCTTGTATCTCGTCAAAGAAGGTCAATGTGATCATGAGAGTGCTTATCCTTATCTTAAGATCCCCAAACTTAATGATCTCAATGCCCATATCCTAAAGCTCTTATAAGATTTAGTCTGAAACCATCAAAGAACCCTAAGAGTGTAAATTTTTCCTATTAAGAGCATTTGCTAAATTATTATCCTTAGCCTCACTGTAGGTAAAATCCAAATCATAGTCCATAACCAATTTTATCCATCCCCATTGTCTCATATTCACCTTTCGTTGATTGATGATGTACTTGAGACTCATATGGTCCATGAAAACCTTACACTACACAGTATACAAGTATTGTCTCTATATTTTCAAATCAAAAGACCATAGTAGTTAGCTCAAGGTAGTGAGTTAGATAGTTATTCTCATGCTCCTTTAATTGGCAAGAAGCACGTGACACTACCCACCCATGCTGCATCAACACACACCCTAAACCATGCTTGGATGTGTTACTGTAAACCTCAAGTCCCTCCATTCCTTATGATGAGATAAGAACTAGAGTAGAAGTTAATCACTCCTTTACCTCCTTAAAGGTTCAATGCACTTATCACCCCACAAAAAGTAGTTGTTCTTCAAGAACATAGTCAAAGGACAAGTGGTATTAGAAAAGTAGTTGGACAAAATATCCATAATAGCTTGTTAAACCTAAAAAATTATGTATCTCCCTAACATTTGTCAGTGATAACGACTCTAATAATGCTCAAATCTTCAAATGATCCACTAACACACCATCCTTCAAAATGAAATGTCCAAGGAAAGCTACTTTATCCAGCCAAAGCTCACACTTTGAGAGTTTGGCGTACAACTAATTTGTCTTTAATGGTGCTAATGTTTACCTCACATGTTGCTTATGCTCTTCACATGTCTTCGAGTAAAAACAAGATAAATTTGGTAAAGACCATAAAAAACTAATCGAGGTGCTGATTATGTGGTTCATGAGATCCATGTACACTACTGGCACATTCATGAGTCTAAAGGACATCACGATGAACTTGTAATGGGCATACCTTACCTTAAAAGCTGTATTCTATATGTCCTTCTTGGTAATCCTCAACGGATGATACTTCCATTTGATATCTATGTTCTAAAATACTGTAGCTCTACATAGCTAACCAAAAAGTTCATCTATCTGAGGGAAAGGATAGTAGTTCTTAACTATAATCTAGCTTAATCCTCGGTAATCGATGTAGAGCCTCAACACATCATCCTTCTTTCTAACAAAAAGGATTGGGGTTCCCGAGGGTGATATAGTTGGTCAAATTTACCCCCTTCTCCATTAAATCCACCAACTAAGTGTGCAATTTTTCCATCTCAAATGGTGCATGTGATAGGGTGCATTCAACACAAGCTCTATCGCTAGCTGAAGTTTATCGCATACGCTAGTGGCATACTCGAGATCTGATTAGGAAACACATTTTGAATTTCTCGTATCACTAGGATATCCTCATTCAACGGCTTCTTAACACCTAAGTCATGAATATTACATAATTTCATGAGGTACCCTTTCCCTACCAATGTACCTAGCATAATCGCTAGCACCATCCTCACCGAGGGCATAAGCTTGCATTGCCATTAAGAGACCCTAGAATCCTTTAGTTCTTTGAGAACCACATTCTCCTATACACAATAAATCATAAGATAATATCTATAGAGCATATCCATCCTTAGAATTATTTCAAAATTATAAAGCTCAATCGCTATGAGGTTTGCCAAGAGTCCGACTTTATTAATGACTAAGGGTACATCCTTATATAGCCTAGCACAAGAAAGTCTATCCCCAAACAAGAGCACAACATAAGTCTTTACCCTATCAGAAGGAACCATAGCTCTCCTACATATGAAAGTAATAGACATAAAATAATATGGAGAACCTGAGTCAAATAATAAACATGCAGGAAAAGAAGAAACCATAAACATACCCATGATAATATTTACCTACCAATAAGCCTCCGATTGACTCATCACATTCAAGTGGCTACCTAGAAGTGGTCCTACAACACTGCATAAACCTTACCTTGGGTAAAACACATAGGATCCTTAAATCCTTTGTTGTAGAGTAGTCCTCCTTGCTCCATTATCTGTCAATTGAGCACTTTGAGCTAGCGGCTTTTGAGACGCAAAACTCTACAAACTAGTCTGCCCTTAGATGATACTACCCTTGATGACACAAAACTCAAATCAACTATGCCCTATCTTACCACAGCCATCTAACCATAGCCATCTAATGGAACCAAATTCCAATAATAATTCATCCCTAGGTGGTTCTTACCACACTGTTGACAAATGAAGTACCTCATTGTCAAATGGCTTAGCTTCCCTCCATAGTAAGGTGCAAACCCTAACAAGAGACTATCCATATTATGAAACTACTTCTTCCCACCCTAGCATTGAACACACTCAAACCTTCACTTGGCCCCTAACTAGGAACTACAAACCTTTGCAATTGATGATGCCTCCAAGGCATAGTCATACATAGCCTATGAGGACTATGCATGAGTCCCCGCTAGCATCTCTTAAAATCTCAGACTTATTCCTAACTAAAAAATGGTGAACCTTCATCCTCTCATTAGCATCAAACTCTAGAGGAAAATGTACTAGGTCCAAGTATCAACTATAGTACTCCTCCATCATCGACATACCCGAATGTAAAGCCATGAATTCGTCATACTTTTCCCTCAACATCTCCACAATATCCTCCCTCTAATCCATAGCAGCTCCCCTCAAATATTAACCTCTCCTCCACTCATTAACATGACCTTGCAAGTGGAACACTCCAATGTTCACTCACTTATCCTCTTGAAATCCACTAGCAACTAAAATCTTCTCGCAATTCCTCAACCAGTGTTCCAACACATCTAGGTCCTCCTTACCCTCAAAGATTGGTGGATGGTAATGACCAACTTTGTAACACCCCCAAAATTCACTACTAAAAATTTTCATTTTATTAAAAGAAATAGCGGAACCCTGTAACACCGCCACACTTAGTACCAGACTGGTTCACTCATACCGTTCCAGTATCAAGTGCTAAGGCTAAAGAACAAACTATCAATTGCTAGAAATTCAAACCATTTTTAAATCAGAGTTGCACAAGTAAACACTTTATAAGAGTTGATTCCACCAATGGTGGTTACAAGAATAAAATTACATTTAAACCATACATTAGAAAAGGAAGAATGAAATCCTAAAGGCCGGATAATCCTTACGCTCTTTCCCGTTGCCCACTTGAATAGCACCTAAAAAAGACCTGCAAGGGAGACTGCCCATTGAATAGGCAGGGGCACCACGAAGGGAACCCTTCAGTACTACGGTACTGAGTAACCTTTCAAAATCACACTTATAGGCAGGCCCACAATGTAACACATGATATAAAGCTACATGCACATATAACAATATGTGTATATATAATATTCACATAATTAACATTCACATCAGATATCAATAGGTCATAATGAACAATCAATACTTTTGGGCCTTAAGCCATGTCATAGTGCAGAATCAATATATTCGGTCCTTAAGCCATTAGTCCATTATTATTCAATCATCTATCGAATTTTATATCTGTGTGAGTGCGGGAACCCCACTATTATAGCCAGTGGATCGGTCACTTATAGGGCAAAACGCACCTAACCACTATTATATGCCGATGGATCAGTCTCTAGGGAAAAATGCTCCTATCCACTATTATTCGCCGGTGGACCAGTCTGGCCCCGACTCACATGGTTTTCCACTATAAGTGATTAGTATTTTTCCATAACTTTATTCACATCCATGACTAGTTTTATTGAGCTCGGGACTCCCACTATTATTGTCGGTGGATCAGAATACATATCAACATCATCAAGGGTAACACGCTCCTGGGCCACTATTATATCCAGTGGATCGGTACTCATAATCACTTGCTAAGGAAAAATGCTCATGGGCCACTATTATATACGGTGGATCGGTACTCCAAATCACTTGCCAAGGCAACACGCTCCTGGGCCACTATTATAACCGGTGGATCGGTACTTAATATCATAAGTTAACTAGGCCCGGCTCATTAATCTTTCACTTTCATTATTAGTATTTTTCCTTTCTTTAATCAGCACAACAATTCCATTTATTTGCCTAGGACGGGAGATCAAGAACCCGGGACACAAAGGTACACCAGTCATACCGGTGCATACAAGCTACTCGATACCCTTCAACCATGAACCAAGGGACGCAAAGGTACCGTGGTCGTACTGGTGCATAAAGCTACTCAGTACCCTACCAACAAGGACACCTAATCCATAAGTATGCGAACCCTCTAAATAGGTTCGTAGAGCTAGATAGAGTAAGATATAGGGCCTGGTTGGGGCACAAAGGCACACCAGAAAATACCAAAATAATCGTGGGCTAAACCACATCTTTAGGGTAGCGACCCCTAAAGAGCCACCATTCCCGATCTCAAGGTCTTTCACTTTAAGTATTAGTGTCTTAATTAAAGTGATCATGAAAAGCATAATAATCAGATACTTATTCACTTTCAATCGTTCTGATATCATTAGTCATTTCTTATTCAAGTGGTTATCCAAGATAACATAGAGAAATCATTAAGGCCATCATAATCTCATCTAATTTCGAATTAGGATTCGTTCTCGTGATACTTACTAATTATCAAATAATCTTACCTTGCTAATCAATGTTATTTGAGTCATATTATAAAATTTAGCAATCACAACGATATGTCAGGTACAAATTAATCATTTACCCCTTACTTATATAATTGCTAAGGCATTCCTTCCTTACTTGACAAATTACCATATTACCCCTCAGGTTGCATAATTACCAAATTACCCCTTACTCGGTTTAGGTTACCAAGTTATCTCCTACACTTTTTAGATCACCATTCACCCCTCATAATTGCTACACTTATCATATTTTCCCTTTGGTTGGTTAGATTACCGCATTGCCCTTCTTCTTTGTTATAATTACTAAATTGCCCTTGAGTCGGACAAATTACCAAATTACCCTCCTTCATTATCATGATTACCATTTTGCCCCTTTAGTTGGTTAAATAATAACTAATTTACCCTTTAGTCGGCTAAATTACCAAATTGTCCCTTTAGTTGGATAAATTACCAAATTACCCTTCTTCTTTATCATAATTACCATTTTACCCCTCTCAATTATTATAATTGCCATTTTACCCTTTTCAATTATTATAAATCCCAAATTACCCTTCTTCATAATTATAATTACTAATTTAACCTTCTTCATAATTATAATTACTAATTTACCCTTCTCCATATTTATAATTATTAATTTACCCTTCTCCATTCTTATAATTACTATATTGCCCTTTCCATCATTAAAATTACTATAATGCCCTTTTATTGGTTAATTTACCAAATTACCCTTCTCTATTATCATAATTATCCAATTACCCTATTATAATCATAATTTAACTACCAATTTATCCTTCGTCGTTATCATTATTACCAAGTTACCCCTTACTCCCAAGTTTGCCATAAATATCCTTTTAATTTACAAAATTACCCTTCTACCCCTTACTTCCAATTACCACAATCCCCTTTTACTTATAAAATTACCATAATACCACAATACCTTTCTACTTATAAAATTACCATAATACCCCTTTTGCTTTACAATTTACTATTTTACCCTTTTACCTCCAAACTTACAATTTTTATCTTTTCTTACAAAATTACCATTTTGTCCTTCTTTTCCAAAATTACCATATTACCCTTTACTCCCAAAATTACCATGATACCCCTTTACTTATAAAATTAACATTCTGCCATTTGCTTATAAAATTACCATATTACCCTTTTTACTCCCAAAATTACCACTTTACCCTTCACTCCTAAAATTACCATAATACCCCTTTACTTATAAAATTACCATTTTGCCATTTAATCATAAAATTGCCATATTTCCCTTTTTGCCTCCAAAATTACCAATTTACCCCTATTATTACACCACTTTTATTAAATTAGCATTACCACATGGAATAATAATATTAACCCTCCATTAACAATATCCAACTCCACCAACTATTATATTTTAATATAATACTTATTAACATCCACACATTTAGGCCATATTCTTATGCAAGAAATATTACTAAAATGCCCCTAGGGCTCATAATAATATTATTTAAGCCTAAATGGTCACAATAACATAATATGACATGGGCAAGTATTTTAACACTTTCACCAATAATCAAGTTCTTCCCTTAGACAACATTTACACATATAGCACATAAAAGAGCATACTTTCCTTTTTATTAAACAATACAAGCACACATATAAATTATACTAACAACCATAAATCAAACATAATAGCATATTAAAAATCCTAATGTGCAAACATACGTTTATCCATGCATTTAAGTGGGGTTTAACGATTACCTTAATTCCTACAAAAATCGAATCTTACTAGTATCTCGGTTAAAGATTCACGCTTTAAATAGTAAAATCAACACCTAAAAATAATATCAATAATTATTATATTAGAAATAAGAAAATCAAAGCATAAGACCTTATAAAATTTACTTAATGAAATAATTAACTTAAATATTATTTTACCTTAAAATTTTTAACCAAAATAAACCAAGAATGCAGCAACGAGCTGCATGTAAAAATAAATGGAGGAGGCTCGAAGGGGGGTGAAGGAAGGTAAAATGGCTATTTTCGGGTTTGGGTCTTTAAGCTAGAAAAGAAGGTAGATGGGGAATGATTTAAGGCAAGGGAATGGTGCAGGAGTAAAGAGGGGGTGTAGGTGGATGTTGTGGATGGGTTGTTGGCGGCCAAGGGTGGCGGAGGTTGCGGCGGCGAGGGGGCGAAGTTGGCTGCCGAGGTGGGTTGAGGTGGAGGGGCTAAAAAGGAAAGAAAAGAGAAGGAAAAAATGAAGGGGTTCGGGGGCTTGTTTCGGCCAAATAATGTATGGGGGTCATAGAGGAGGTTGTAGGGAGTTGAATGGTGGATTGGGTGGCGGCAGAGGCAGCCGGGCAGTGGCGAACGGTAGGGTTGCAGATGGGCTACCGAGAAAGGGGAAAATGGAGATAAAATAGGTGGGAGGGAAGAAGGGATGTGGGATGGCTTGAGTGGGATGTTATGGTGGTGCAAGGCTGAGGTGGAGGGTGGTAGGGAGCGGTGCAGGGGTTGGTGAGGCGGCTGGAGCAGCGGAGGGCGGTGGCAATGCAAAAATAGGGGTGGAAATGGGAGAGGAAAAAAATGAGAGAGAAGGGGAGATCGAGGGGGTAAGGGCTTGGGAATATGGGCAAAAAAGGCTAAAGGGGAGAAGAAAAAGAAGAGGGAGGGCAGGGTTTAGGGTGGCAGGGAGAGGGTGATGAAGAGGAGGAAATGGGAGCCATGCAGGATGGGGTGCATGGCTACCCGGTTCCAAATTGGTGAAAAAGACAAGGGAGAGAAAGAGGGAGAGACAAATGGTGGCAGTGGTTGCAGATTGCAGTGGTCGGCATGGTGCTCAAGGTGGCAGTCATGGCCGACGAAGATAGGTCGAGCGAGCGGCTATGTTGAGGCGTAGAAGGAGAAGGGAAAAGAAAGACAGGGAAGGAAGCATTAGGCCAGTCGGGGAAGGGAAAAAAAAGACTGGGCTGACATGTCCAAGGTGAAGGGAAGAAAGAAAAAGAGAAGAGGGAGTCTGGGCTGGGTCGAGGTGCGTGGGAGAGAGGAGGGGAAAGAGAGGGAGAGGGCAGATGGGCCAGTGACCCAGGCGCGCGGGGGAGAGGGCTGGCCCGGCGGGGTGGCCCGATGGAACAAAAAAAAGAAAGAAAAGAAAGAAGAAAAGGGGGGAAAAGGAGAAGGAAAAAAAGGAAAAAAAATAAAATGGGTAAATAGGAAAAATAATTTAATTTAATTTAGAAAATAATAAAATGTAATATTTTTGATAAATTATTTAATTTAATAATTTCATTCAATATAATTTAATATATTGATTCAAAAAGGATAATTTTAGTAAAATATTAGTTTGGAAAATTAGTTAAATAAAAATAACATGATAAAATAACAAAATATTTATTTTAATTTACTAAATATTCCCATCCAAATTTATATACTCAAAAATACATAAAATAATTAAGCTAAATAATTTTAAAAGCTAATTTATTTGAAATAAAAGCTATTTATTAAATTATAGGTTTCCTAAAATTTTGGGGGATTACAAACTCTATGAAGCCAACCCTCTAGTGCTAGCATCTGAGAAGGAGGAGTTGGTGGTAGATATAAAGCCTCTTCACACTCAATTTCTCGCTCTATATAGGCCCCATTCATCTCCATGAAACACTTAAGTTGACAGTTCACAGCCATCGCAATCTTAGAATACTAAACCATGTTTAAAAAAGGTTTGACTTAGGGCTATGAAGTTAGTTCACATGGAGGTAATACATTGAAAAAAAGGTTAGAAGTTAGTTTAACTAAGAATTTTAAGGCCAACTCCCATCCGAGACGAATGCTCACTTGTAGACTAAATCGGACTCTACAAGCTTGGACAAGGCCAAAGAAATTCAATTTGGCAAAACAAAGTTTTTAAATAACTAGAAAGAACCAAAAGCATCCTAACACAATGGAAAAAAATATGTCTAAACTAGTTAGCCTAAATATTAACTAAATAAAAATGTAACTCAAAAATCCCAAACAATAGAAAGCTAGTGACCCATGGAATCATCCTCAGTATACTCTAGTTGAGAATCATAGCTTAAACATGCTCTAAAGCTTCAGAAATGAAAATATTGTAGCATGCTCAAATTCAAGAACTCAACATGATACATAAACATCAAAAAGCATTCCAAATACAAACTAATAATAAGAAACATAATGACATAGCCATATTAGAGATAAGGATGCATAACTTCCAAGAAAATCTCCTAGCATAAAATACTCCTAACTTGATGGATTCTATCAAGTCCTTGATTTCCTAAGAGAACCAAGGATCAAAAATATTAAAACTCCTTTTCATAAAATTATAAAAATTAAAAGAAAAATGAGAAGAAAATGGCATAGTAGAACCTCTTCTCATAACTGAAATCAAAGAAAGAATCTTTTTTTTCTCAAAACATTAATCATTCATTGATTAAGGGAAATAAGGCAAAGCTAAGGCTAAGATTAGGAGAAGAAAGTATAGAGGATTGACCAAAGGTTGAGAAGAAAATAGGGAACCTCTTTATTTTCAACATAGAATAAAAAGAGAGAAAATGAAGGATATCACAACACATAGCCATATATACCAAGGGAAAGGGAGAATAGAGAAAATGTAGAAGGTAAAGAATGATATGAATTGTGAAAGGAGTGTATTGAAGAAATAGTCAACACCCATAAGGAGGAGACAGAAAAGACTGACTTAGTTGTTGTGGGTAACCAAGTGTAAGGGAAATGCATCATGAGGTGAGGGACTTAAAGTGTGGCTAAGGGAGACATTGTCGAGGCTTGATAAGTCGAGGAAGAGGGTGTAGAAATTCAAACACATATCCATGGCTATAAGAAAAGAGGAAAAAGTGAGAGAGAGAGAGAGAGAGATAGAGAGAGAGAGAGAGAGAAGGTGAGAAATACCATAAAAGTTCTAATTTTTGCTTAAAATTATATAATGATCTAAATAATGCAAAAATAAACCTAAAGCATCAAGATATGTTTATTAGCACAAATAAATTCTAATTAGAACTTTTATAAACATATGAAAGATATTATAATCAAAATATAAAAAAAAGATATGAAATCGTAGGATAAAATAGTTGATGGTTTTGAGCAAACTAATAAACTGGCTTATCACAGAATAAAATTGTGAACCTCGTATGCCTGAAACTAACATTTTTATAAGAGCTCTAAACCCTTTTCAATACCAAAACTAATTTATCTTATATCAATATAATTTTAATTACAATTTGAAGGATTTCAGGATGGATTATTACATCTACACTCTTACATAATTCAACTTTGGCTTTACTCATATGATGAAGGAGCATCTAATGATTGTCATATTCATCTTAATTTTCAAGGTAAGGAAGAATTAGCTTTCTTAATGTTGGAGCCTATCATATTAAATGTTCTTGATAATTTATATATTCTTGGTGTTGAAAACCATTCAAGTTGTTCTTGTAGGTATGTTACATATTTACAAGAAGAAGATGTTAATACACTTTAAAGTGTACAAGTATTCAAAGCATACAAGACTATGACATACATGGGATGGTACTTTACAAAATGAATATATGGTGACGATTCTCATTAGTTATATTAACTTGTTGTCAACCCTAACCTTAAGTGTATTTTATGTAAGTTAGGGTTTGATATAATTTCATGTATGTATCATAGTTAATTGTATGGCTTTGTAATATTAATCATTAGTATTATTTAGCCAATGATATTATGATTAGGATTAAGTGTTATATGGGCTTAATTCAACCAAGTTAAATGAGCTTTAATTAAGGTTAAGTGTCGGCTGGGTGAGCTTGTCAAACCGGTTGGAACTTCCTCCCTATATATACACCTATTTGTACACGCATGAAAACATATGGAATATACAGAATTTTGAACACAACAATCGAGCACAGATAGGATGCATTTATCTCTCCCTTTTGAGTCTTTTGATCAAGGAAATTCTGGGGCATTATCCTTCCTCCATTGATCTCAACCTTCGAAACTTTGAAGCTGATTCAAACTAGTCGAAACTCACCTACATCTTCAGCCTATTTTCTTCAAGTTTAATCCATATTGAACCTTAGTTTCTTTTTCTTAGTTTTGTGATTTATATCTCCAAATAAACAGCCTTTGATCCAACCCTTTCCTCCACTTTGATTTATGCATCATTTTTGGTATCAAAGCTTTAGCTGATTGGAAGTTGTTGATCAAAACACCCTTTGCAGACAGGTTATCATATATGGTGTTCTTGCATAAAACTCCATGGTAGCTTGATCTTTTCCATGAACTCTTGTTTCTTTATGATCTTCTTGAATTTTTCTTGAAGTTATTGCTCAAAATTCTTATAATCTTGCAACAATCTTGTTGCATTTTTCCCAACAATTTGCATCAATCCTCGACCAGGTTGTAGTTCCAACTGCAACTTCTTCTATGTGTTGCCTTGTGTGTTGCGAGTGTGTTCAACCCCAGAACCTCTTTCCTTATTAATTATAATCCCTATCTTTGTGTGATCTTGTGTTAATCCAACCATTTTATTTCCATTTTGTGTATCAATCTGGAAAGAAAAAAAAATATCAAGACCTGGAGTATTTCAGCACACGACCGAACCAAATGTGTAAGTATCCTAGCCTACTCGAGCCATTTCCTCTCATTTTTCTCTCAAAGAACCACTCTATACTCTCCCTCTGTGTCTTCTCTACATCTTCTATGAAGCAACAAGTCGAATCTTCAACTTGAAGATGAGCATGAGTTGGAGAAATCATTCGACACTCTATGATTTTATGTGGCTGAATTTTGGGCTATATATAGAAGATCACTTCCATTCCTTGTGTCCCTGCGTGCAGTCGGTGTTCTTATGGCTAAATCCTCTCCTTTGTGCCTAATAAAGGACTTCAAGTACTAAAAATTAATTTTATTATGAATTAGCAAAGTGTTGTGCCTTGTTTGATTGCAAGAAAAACAATTCCAACACCTACACTTTGTGGAATTTATTGTGTGCAACAAAAAGAGTTGTGTGTCAACCTTCACCATGGCTAGTGAAGATGTTCGGGCCTTGGTAGAGTCTATCAAGATCCTCACTACATGAATGGATTCTCAATTACAAAATCAAAGCACACTTCAACATTAACTACAAAGTGTGGAAGCTAAATTGGATAAACAAGAGAAGCATAAACCATGGCAAGTTCGCATGGAAACCACACATGATAGTGTCGAAGGAAGAATGAAGCCTATCTACCATGAAAATAGTGGACTTGGAAATTCCAACATGCATCACTATGAAGATGAATAAGATGAGATGAGTTCCTTTGGCTCAAGCAACCAAGAAGACCACCTACATTTCAAGTAAGACATACATACCATGAAGATCAAAGTATTAAACTTGACCTTCCTAAATTTTATGGTGATCTGAATGTGGAGTCAATTTTTGAATGGTTGCATGAGATTGAGGAAATTTTTGAATTTAGAGAATATGAGGATGAAAGAAAATGAAAACTAGCTACTCTTAAGCTTAAAAAGTTTGCTCGAAATTGGTATGATAATTTAAAGCAAACAAGAAAAAGACAAGAGAAGTCAAAAATAAAATCTTAGGAAAAAATTAAAAAGAACCTAAGAAATAAATGTGTGTCTAGAAAGTATGAGCAAGATATTTATGTTAAAATGACTACTCTAAGGCAATGTTTATTTAGTGTAGAAGAATACGCTAGAGAGTTTGAAAGACTAGCCCTTGTTTGTGATGTTCATGAAAGAAAAGAACAAAAATGTGCTAGATATTTAGGTGGCTTGAATAATTTGATTAGTGACAAAGTTGACATGTACTCTTATGATTCTCTTGATGACTTGATTAAATTGGCTTTGAAATTTGAAAGACAAACCAAATCAATTAAAGCTTATGTTAAGTCTAATGCTTCAACTTCAACTAAACCCTATTCTAATACCTTTACATCTAAATCAACATTTTCCTATGATAAAAAGAATAATCAAGATGATAAAGGTAAAAATAAGGTAGTTGAAATGGTAAATAAACAATGTTTCAAATGTAAAGGATATGGATATTTTGCTAGAGATTGTCCTAACCAAAGAGCCTTAACCTTACATGAAATATAAAACATGGAACCATGTAGTGAAGATGAGGATTTAGAAGTTGAATCTCCTAATGAAATATTAACTATAGATGAGGAAGAAGGACATCCATGCTTTGTAATTCAAAGAGTTTTACAAATACAACCTAGTGTTACACATACTCAATTAGAGAAGATTTTTAAGACTAAGTGTAAAATAGGTGACATGGTTTGTAGACTCATAATTGATTGTGGTTCATGTACAAATGTTGCTAGTGAAGCAATGGTTAAGAAGCTTGGTTTGGAAACTACTAATCATCCTAAACCCTATTCTTTACAATGGCTAAATAAGGATAAAGGAGCTAAAGTAAACAAAAGAGCTTTAATCACATTTTCTATTAGAGACTATCAAGATGAAGTTCTATGTCATGTTTTGCCTATGGATACTTGTGGACTAGTTTTAGGTATACCATGACAATATGATAGAAAAGTAACTCATGATGGGGTAACTAATAAATATTTGGTGAAAAAATAAAAGCAATTGTATAGGCTAACACCTTCTTTATATGATCATATGCCTTTGAGTGATGACAAAAAGATATTATTTTTACATGAAAAGGCTATGGAGAAATGCATAGAAGAAGAAGGAATTTGTTATGCTTTAGTTTAAAAAGATTCTAAACCTAAAAAATAAAAAATTGAAAATCCTAACCTAATTAAGTTGATTGATGAGTATAATGATGTATTTCCTTATGACTTACCTCCTAAATTACCACCTAAAAGAGGTATAGAACATGACATTGATCTTGTTCCTGGTATGCCTATCCCTAATAAACCGGCTTATAGATGTAACCTAGAAGAAGCTAAGGAATTACAAAACAAATACAAGAGCTTATGGATAAAGGATTTGTGAGAGAAAGTATGAGTCCTTGTAATGTTCCTGCTTTACTAGTGCCTAAAAAAGATGGTACTTGGCGTATGTGTATAGATTTTTGGGTAGTGAAGAATATTACTATCAAATATCATTTTACTATTCCTAGATTAGATGATATGCTTGGTACTAAATTATTATTTAGCACTTCACATCAGCCACAAACCGACGGTCAAACTGAAGTAACTAATAGAACTATTGGTACATTATTAAGAGGTTTAGTTAATAAAAGTACTAAAGATTGGGATTTTAAGTTAGCTCATGCAAAGTTTGCTTATAATCTTATTCCATCTAGTACTACTCAAACTAGTCCATTTGAGGTGGTGTATGTTATGAATCCTCACATGCCTATTAATATGATTCCTTTGAAAAAAGATGAATTAAAAAATTATGAAGCTAAAGATAGAGTACAATTTTTTCAACACCTTCATGAGAAAATCAAAAATAACATTGAAAAAGTTAATACCAAGGATAAATATCAAGAAAATAAGCATAGAAACTCTTATGTGTTTTCTTCTGATAACTTAGTTTGGTTACATTTGCGTAAAGAAAGATTTCCTAATTTACATAAAAATAAACTAATGCCAAGAGTTGATGGTCCACTTAAAATACTAAGAAAGTTTAGAGATAATGCTTATGAACTTGAACTTCCAGATTCTTATGGTAGAATTTCAAGAAAATTTAATGTTGTTGATTTGTCTCCTTATTATTCTGATAAAAATTTGAGGGCAAATTATTCTCAACTTGGGGAGAATGATGCACGAGCTTCTAATGATTGTCATTTTCATCTTAATTCTTAAGGTAAGGAAGAATTAGCTTTCTTAATGTTGGATCCTATCATATTTAATGTTCTTGATAATTTGTATATGCCTGGTGTTGAAAACCATTCAAGTTGTTCTTGTAGGTATGTTGCATATTTGCAAGAAGAAGATGTTAATACACTTTAAAGTGTACAAGTATTCAAAGCATGCAAGACTATGGCATACATGGGATGATACTTTACAACAAGAAGATATGGTGATGATTCTCATTAGTTGAATTAATTTTTTGTAAACCCTAACCCTAAGTGTATTTTATGTAAGTTAGGGTTTGATATAATTTCATGTATGTATCATAGTTAATTATATATCTTTGTAATATTAATCATTAGTATCATTTAGCCAATGATATTATGATTAGGATTAAGTGTTATATGGGCTTAATTCAACCAAGTTAAATGGGCTTGAATTAAGGTTAAGTGTCGACTGGGTGAGCTTGTCGAACCAGCTGGAACTTCCTCCCTGTATATACACCTATTTGTACACGCATGAAAACATATGGAATATACAGAATTTTGAACACAACAATCGAGCACAGCTAGGCAGCGTTTATCTCTCCCTTTTGAGTCTTCTTTGAGAAAGGAAATCCCGGGGCATTATCCTTCCTCAATTGATCTCAAACTTTGAAACTTTGAAGCTGATTCAAACTAGTTGAAACTCACCTGCATCTTTAACATGTTTTCTTCAAGTTTAATCCATATTAAACCTTTGTTTATTTTGCTTAATTTCATGATTGATATCTCCAAATCAACAGCCTTCGATCCAACTCTTCCCTCCACTCGTATTTACACATCATCATGTCCATTGATCGTTCAATCATATACTCCACTTTGACTATTCTTGATGAGGAAGAAGTGTTGCTAATTTTTCTTAAGCATTAGCCATCAGATTAGCTACCAATGGTACTTATGATATTTTAAAAGATAAAAATTTCTTTGTTGCTCCAATTTGATTCCCTAAATTTTTCTCATGTTGTGCTCCCTAGCTTCACATTTTTCATTATATTAGTCGATGACCAAAACTAAGCTACTATATAGCTTTATTTTATCTACCTTCAATCCTTGAACTATTCTAAGACTAGCTATGGTAACTTCATATTCAACCTCATTATTGGAGGTAGTATAGAAAAATCGTAATACATATTCCACTGTTATGCTATTTAGGTTAACTAAAACCACAATAGCTCTAGCACCTAAGCTATTAGAAACCCCCATCAAGATATAAAGTTCATTTTCCTCATATAAATTTTTCTCATCTTCAAATGAGCATTCAATAATAAATTCATCAAAAGTTTGGCCTTTAATAATAGGTCTCGATCAATATTGAATGTTATATTAGTTTAATCTAGTGACCTATAAAATCATTCTTCCAAATTTCTCACGTTTATGTAAGAAAGTCCCGAGGGGAATATTAGTCAAAACCACTATGGAACAAAATCAAAATAGGGTTTTAACTTTCTTAATGAAATAAGCAAGGCAAAAGACATCTATTAAAAGTTAGAATATCAATGCTCAAAATCAATCACCACCTTGCTAGTGTAGTACATAGACTTGTGTGCCCTAACCTCAATGTCTTCTCTGACAAGAATGGAGAAAATAGTTGATGACAATGCCACTAGCTATAAGAATAGTACCTCTCCTTCTTTTGGGGCTATCAAAGTTGGTAACCTAGATAAGTGAGCTTTTAAATCATGAAATGCTTCATGGAAATCTTCCATCCACTAGAAACTATATTTAATCTATAGGAGTTGAAAGAAAGGCAAACTCTTAGCAACACCCCTAAACAAAAATATGTGTAGCATGGCTAGTTTTCTTATTAATTACTGAATGTCTTTCTTTCTTACTAGGGGTTTTACAGTCAAAATCACATTTTCATATACACTTTCTGAAATAATAGATCCCAAAAAATTTCCTGAGCCGATTCCAAATACACAATTTATAGGATTTAATTTCATTTTACATTTTCTCAAAGTATCAAAAATATTCTAGAGCTCTTATATGTAGTCTTTTTTTTTATTTTTTTTAACTATCATATCATCCATATAATCCTCTATATTTTCCCCAATATGTCCTTAAAATATTGTGGTTGCCAACCTCTAGAATGTTCCCACAATATTGTAAAGTCCAAAATGCATTACTTTATAAAAATAAAGTTGGTTGTCCATGATGAAAGTGATTTTGTCTTAATAAGCCTCAATCAATTTTATTTGATGTTATCCTAAAAAGGTGTCTATAATATTAACCTTTTATACCTAACCATTAATTCAATCAATCTAAACAATTATATAACTATACTTGGGACATGCTTTATTAAGTTCAGTGAAGTTAACACATATTTTCCGTTTACCATTAAACTTCTTTACCGGGATTAGATTAGCTATCCAGTCAGCATATTTCACACCTTTGATAAATCCTAAGTTGAGTTACTTATCCACATCCTCTCTAGTGGTCTTAAGCTTTTCCCCTTTTATTTTGTTCAATTGGCTTGTACCCCTCCTTATATATAGTTGGTGTATAAATATTTTAGGAGGAATTCCATCCATATCAGAGATAATCCAGATAATGAAATCTTTATTTCTTGTGATAAAATCTAGCAACTCTTCCGTGTCGATCTCACTAATATATTTTCCTATCACTAACCTATGCTCTACATCTCCTAATTGGTTCTCTTCTATTTTCACCGTATCATGGGTGCCTTTTATTTAAATCTTCTAGGACTAAAATATCTCAAGGTTTCTTAATATCATTTCATCTAAAGGCACTCCTTACCCATATTACATAGAATAATCATACCACTCTTCTATTACATTAGACTTCTCACCATCCTCCCTTAATAAGGAATCTCATTAATAATCCAACCATAAAAATGCTTCATTAAAAGGGATGGTTTTCCTAATATCATGTTATATGCCCACAGGTAAGCAAAAACTACAAAGTTCATTTTAATGGTCCCCAAAGCTCATTGCCGAATAACCATCAAAGCAAGATCTACCATTCCCTTTTACATTATAATATTACAAGTGCACCCCACTAAGGATAAAGTCTTATCTATCAATAATTATTGAGGAAGTTCTAATTTCTAATAAGCATCCTCAAAGATAACATCAAAAAAACAACCCATGTTTACAATGATCCTTTTCATCACTCAATTTGCGAGTTACACATCAATAAACAAAGGGTTATTGAAATGCCCAAAAAATTATAATTTTAAAAATTATAGTTAAACAATATTTTATTAGGAAAATTATTTAAAGAAATTATTTTTATTAAAATAAAAGCAGATTTAATGAGGTCAAATCAAGAAGAAATTTATTGGTATTTTAATTAGGAGAAATTTGGGTATTTTAGCTAATTAAGGATATTATTTTGGAAATTAATTAAATAAATTATTTTATTTAAAATAATAAGGAGAAAATAGTTTCAAATTCATAGGAATTTTATAAATAATTTAATTAGAGAAAATTATGGTGTTTTGCTAATTAAAAAGGAGTTTATGGAAAATCTTTTAAAAATCCTAAATTAGCCTAAAAAGGGATTTAAATATTATTTTATTTAAATAATATTATTTTTAAATATCCTAAATATCCCAATTAATTTAATTAACCTAATCCATTATTTTTCCTTTTTCCCTTTTTTCCTTTTTTCTTTTTCTTTCTTCCTTTTCTTTCTTTTTCTTTCTTCTTCTTTTCTTTTTCTTTTTCTCCTTTTCCCCATTTCGGCATGCCCTATCCCGCGGCCCAGTCCCCTCCCTCCTTCATTTCCTTCGGCGCAGCCCAGCCCGCACGACCAGTGCCTCCTTCCTTCTCCCAGCGCCATATTTTAGTTTTTTCTCCCCCTAAACGTTGTGTTTCAATCTTTTTTTTTAGTAGTCGTTGCTGCCCGGCCGGTCTTCCCTCTTTTCTTTTCCTTCTTTTCTTCCCTGGACCACCAGTCCATCCCTTCTTCTTCTTCCTTCTACCTCCCCTGTCGACGTCAACCTGCAACTTTGCCACCCCGCCCTGGTTTTTCGCCGCCGGTTACGCCCAATTTAACCAACCAGTTTTCCCTTCTCTTTCCCCACTGATCGGCCTATCATTTCGACCCAATCAACTCCTTTATTCTCGCATTATTCTCCCTTTCCCTGGCCTGCGCAACCACCCTCTACAGAATTTGATTTCTTTGGCTTTGTTGCCGTCGGGGACCGAAAACCTACCTACCTTACCCCGTAGCCGACCCACAGAACCCTACCCTCTCTTATTTTCTCTATAAATATACCCATAATAAGCCTGGTATCGAGTTCTTGATCCCCAACCCAGAAAACTCCCCTTGTTGCCGCCACCTTCGACCAACACCGCCGCCCATTTTGGCCACCCGAAGACTCCTTGCACCGCCCCTAACTGATTGTACCTTCCTCCTCCTTCCATTATTCCCGCACAAGCCACCCCGGATATGCAAAGTTTGATCCTCAATCAACCCATTCTTCCACCTCCGCCGCCTTTCTAACCACCATTAGCCACCTCTTCCGCCGCTTCTTTCCCCTCCCATTCTATTCTACAAACTCTCCTTTATCTCCCCCTACCTTTCTTTTCCTCTCCCTCCCTCTCCACCTCCCTTTCTCTCCTTCTTCTCCATTCGGCCACCATCGTCGCCGTCGTGCGTCGCCGCCTTTGGCTGCGCCACCACCCCCATTCTGTCCCTCTCCTTTGATACAACCATAAACACCCCAACTCCCTCCATTCTACCTATCCCTTTCCTAGCCTTCAACTTTTGCCCTTTTCTTCTCTTTTTCTGGCCACCGCCATCGCCTCCGTGCACCACCGCTGGTGTCGCCCACCCCACCAATCTAAGGTTGAACCCTAGACCCTCTCAACCCTTTTCCCTATTTTTACAAGCCTTAATTTATTTTATTTTAATTATTTAAATATAAATATTATTATTATTATTATTATTTCCATTATTAATATGTATTATTATTATTAGTATTAATGTTTTTATTATTATTTCTATTGAGGGCCAAAGCCCTATTGTATTTTTATTTCGATTTTATTATTATTATTCTTATTATTTATATTATTACTATTATTAATATTAATATGTTATTAATATAATTATTATTATTATTATTGCTATTTCAAAATTATTATTATTATTATTATTATTATTATTATTATTATTATTATTATTATTCCATTATTATTACAACTATTTAACTATTAGTGTTGCTATTAGTATTATTGTTATGCGATTAGTATTAATATTATTATCATTAGTATTATTACTACTACTATTTTTATTTTTATTTTGAAGTGTTAGTATTATTATTTTATATAGTACTAAAACCCTATTATGCCTATTTTGAATTATAGTAATAGTATTATAAATACCAAGTCTTACTATTATTAATATTTTTAGTATTTTTATCATTTGCGTTATTATTATTTATTAGTGTTATTATTATTATTATTATTACTAAATTTTGGTATTTATTTTACTAATGTTATTATTATTATTTTTTGGTGAAGGGTCAAGGCCCTTATTCCACAATTTATTTTGAATCATATTATTATTATTATTACTAGGATTCCTATTTTCATTATTATTAGCATTATTTCTATTTTCATTATTATTATTATTGGAATAAAATCTTTAAACCCATATATTATCAACTTTTATAATATTATTATTATTTCTATATCTTTAGCAAAGTTAGTAATTAGTTAATGTTATTTTATTAATATGTTATTATTTTATCAAAAGCCTAGTCTTAGAATAAGTTAGTACTTAATAGTATTTTTGGTAGGAGGGAATCTAATTTTATTTTTCCCTAATATAGGTTAGACCAGTCAAAGCCCTAAGGAGGCGTAGGAGCATGCTCCAAGACCGGTGTCGTTTTAGGTAAGGGTGTTACTAAGGCCTTTTGTGTGTTTATTTGCATTATATGCTTCGTATGATATGTATCCAATGTTATTATTGTAATTATTCCATATATGGTATGACTTGGAGTTCAAGCATGTTCTTGTATTGTTATATGGCATGTGTATTATGTATATGTGATGATATGTGTTGTGACCCTATAAGACATGCATGTGAGGATGTTGATGTGGTTTGTGTGGGAGAAAGGATGAAAATGGAGGACGGGGAAAGAAGTTGACCAAGGGATGTGAGTTGACCTAAGTATTTTAATGATTAATGAGTGGAAGAAAAAAATGAAAAATTTAGGGTTTCATGTGAGAGAATATAATTTATGGTTTGTATGGGAGAATCTAAATTATGATGTTATATAGGAGAATCTAATTTATGATGTTGTATGGGAGAATGTAATTTATGATGTTATATGGGAGAATCTAACTTATGATGTTATATAGGAGAATGTAATTTATGATGTTGAAGGGGGAATGTAATTTATGATGTTATATGGGAGAATCTAATTTATGGTTTTATATGGGAGAATCTAATTTATGGTGTTATATGGGAGAATCTAATTTATGATTTTATATGGGAGAATCTAATCTATGGTGTTATATGAGAGAATCTAATTTATGGTTTTGTATAGGAGAATCTAATTTATGGTATAACATGGGAGATTCTAATCTATGGTCTTGCATGGAAAGATCTATGGTCGTGCATAGGAGAATCTTTGGTTTCATATGGATGGACTTAGGGTTTTGCATGGCATATTTTATGAGGTTGTATGGGAGAATCTAAGTTATGGTTTTTCATGGGAGGATCTAATTTAGGGTTGGTATGGATGAATCTTTGGTTTTATATGGTTCGAATCTAGGGTTTGGTATGGATGAATCTTTGGTTTTGTGTAGACTGAATCTAGGGTTTTGAATGACGGAATCTTGGGATTTGCATGAATGAATTTAGGGTTTTGTATGGATGGACTTAGGGTTCTATATGAAAAATTCGAAAGGTTGCAGGGGGTGTGTAAATGCTGCATATGGATGGACTTAGGGTTCTATATGAAAAATGGACTTAGGGTTCTATATGAAAAATTCAAAAGGTTGCAGGGGGTGTGTAAATTCTGCATATGGATGGACTTAGGGTTCTATATGAAAAATTTGAAAGGTTGTAGGGTGTGTGTAAATTCTGCATGGGAGTGAAATTTACATATGAAAAGTTGATTTGGGATGTGAGGATGGTAATGTAAGCGTTGTTTGGGTGGTTGAGCACTTTGGATGGAAAATAGTACGTGGAGTATTATATGGGTACGTAGGAGACACAACTAGGGTTTGGAGTGGCTAATTATGGGTTGTTGTAACTAACTAGGGTTTAGAGTGGTTAACTATGGTTGGTTGTGGATAACTAGGGTTTGGAGTCATTAACTATGGGTTGTTGTGGTTAACTAAGGTTTGGATATGGATAACTAGGGTTCGGTGGTAGCACGTGTGTACTTGGTGAATAAAGTATGATGATGAATGAGGAATGTATGATTTGTGATGTGATTAGTGTAAAGGGAATGATTCATGCATGTCCAATGTGAAAGCTTTATAATAAGATACTTAAGGCATTAATCACTTAAAGTGAAAGATTATTGAGCTGAGTCTAGTCGATCCACCGGTTAGGAATAGTGGTGTGGACTATTGTCCCGCAAGTGACCAGTCCACTTGCAATAATAGCAGAGTGACCTCGAGCTCAATAAAAACAAACCGGAGTTTGCTAAAGTACTTAAAAGACACTAATTACTTACAATTGAACACCATGTGAGCAGGAACCAGACTGATCCACCGGTCAGGAATAGTGGTGTGGACTATTGTTCCATAAGTTACCGATCCACCGGTGAATAATAGTGGTGTGGACTTTGTCCCGCAAGTGACCGGCCCACTGACAATAATAGTGGGGTGTTCCTGTACTTACATGAATTTGATAAAAAGCATGGTGTGTAACGATTTCCAATAAAAGATTAATTAAACAATTAATCTGGACTATAATTGGGCCTTTATGTATGTACCCGAATCATTGTTCGTTATTATGTTATCATGATGGATTATGCTCTTTTATTTCTTTTACATTATTTTGTGTGCTTATGTGTTGGCCTTAGTTCTTAGTTACCTTGCTCAGTATGTAGCGTACTAATTACCCTTTTCATGGGTGATGCTCATTCCCACGAGTAGTAGGCCCTTCTGACTTTGTGCAGGTGGGCGAGACATCCGACGGAGCTGAGTGTTGAGCAAGTTTTAGCTCAAGTTCGAGAGTGTCGTGGCCGTTTTTTTTCTCTTCATGAGATTTTATTTCATTATGTTGTTTCTTTTATATCACATTTATTCTTTTTGATTTATTACCTTGTATTAAGTATTTCAATTGAACCTTTTATTGGTTGTAAGCTTATTTCTCTTTCGGAAATGAATTATAATTCTTTTTGCTTACTTTAATTATCATTTTACAATCATTTAATTCTTATTCAAGGTGTATATTGCTTTGTATTATAATTGATTATTAAATTTCTTTTAGCCTTAGCACTTGGTACTGAAACGGTCGAAGAGAACCAGTCTGGTACAAAGTGTGGCGGTAACATCCCCAGAATTCACAGGTTTCAAAATTTAAATTCTTCCACTTTAAAAAAAAGTAGTGAATTTTGGGGTGTTATAGTTATTATAATACTCCACCATACTCTACCCCTCATATTTTGTTGTGAAACTGATTTCCCATTCAAATTTTTTAACCCTTTAAATTGTTTCATGGAAAGTCCTCGATACAGTGTGGATAATATTTTATGGTTCCTTTTTTTAAGAAGGTGTAGAAAACTATCAAGAAACACTTTTTTTTTTTGTTTGGAAAAGAATTTTTATACCAAATGTTTCAAATGACCCTTCTAAATCAACTCTTCTATAACAACCCTAACAGACACTCCTCTATAGAGTGCCAAAAATCCTCATGATTGGCACACCACCTGTTAAGGTTTATGTGTTTCATGTCAGTTCATAAAGAAAAGGGATTTACAAATATCAGTCAACCATTTCCAACATTGAGTATATGTGAGATATCAGCACTAATGGAGTGTCTTTCTCAAATCTACCAAGCAAGCCTTATTAAATAATGGGATGTACTACTGATCTTAGGCCCTCCTGATCTCTCTCTTGATTATACATCTCCTTATCCAATTTATTTCATGGCATTAAATGTGTCTCCACTATTTTTTCCATTGGCCATAATGCTTTACTTATCGCCTTGAAATCTATCCTCTCCAGTAGGTCTTTTATAAGAGAAGTGAAAGATTTGTGTTTAGCTAAATACACATTCTCCACTAACTATTTATCAATTAGTCCTCTAAGGAAGAAAGATTAAGCAATACCATTGTCCAAATCATTGATCTATCTGACCTTTTATTGAATCTATTTAAAAATTACTCCATCGATTACGATAGTCCTTGGAAGAACCCCATTAATGAATAGGAATATTTTTTGGGATGCCATCATGCATCAAACTTCTCCAAAACATCCATCATAAGTTTTCAGAATGAGTCTATTAATTTAGCTCATAGCTTCCTGAATCATCTTAATACTACTCCCTTTAAAGTTTCTAGGAATGCTTTGCTTAATGTCTCTTCTTTTGCGCTGGCTAATAGCATAGAATTCCTAACTACATTAAAGTAGTCCTCTAGATTGGTGGAGCCATAAAATAATTCAAAATTCTTATTAATTGTACTATTGTTTCGAAAACATAATTTGTGAAAGGTGAAGGCTAGTTAAAACCACTATCATTATCCCTTGTTTTCTTTTATAGCATCCAACACCTCCTACACCCTTTTGTCTATCCTTTTATTTATTATATCATCTTCATCTCTTCTAGTCCATCTCCCATCCCATCTTTGGACTTCTTCTTCATCTCTTTAGTGTGTCAATGATCTTATGTTTTATTTTTATATCATTCTACCTCATCCCCATATCTATCAACCCCTAGAAAATGGTTTCATTCACATATGGTGTGTCTCAAAGGACTAAGGGATTATTATAAGATGTTATTATAGTCCTTTTACCTCGAATGTCTTCCATAGAGTTTACTTCTTTGTAACACCCCTAGTTTTCTCAACCAAAATTGTTGTTGTTTTAATATAATGAAAAACAAATAAAACAAAACTAGATAAAGTTACCGTTGCACTAAACATAAAATAGGTGTGGCCATCCACCTAATCTATATTCAATGTAAGGCTAAAATGTTCAACCAAAACTATGCATAAGAATCAAAGATAGTGTGAAGGAGAGAAAAAGAGAGATAGGTATAAGAGAGATAAACAATATATGACATGATAAATTTAAAAACTAGATATAGGAATAGAGCTAAGAGTTTAGATAACCAAAATAGAAGCATCCCAACACAAAGTTAAACTTAACCAAACTAATTTGCTTAACTCTCTATTATAATATATCTTCCCAAATCAAAGGCCATATAAAGGCTCACAATAAGTTTTTAAAACCTGTAAAACTTCACCTACTCCTAGGAACAAAAACCGAATCAATATAGTGATCACATAAGGTAGTATCAATATGGTGAGGTACTAGTAAAACAAGTCTATTCTACAGTATGGAGAGGGATCATCATGCAACTAGAAGTTATATTAATGATGGTTTAGTAGACACAATGGAACACATTTTCATGGAATGAAAATCATAAGTACATGGCTATATATTTCACAAGCATAAATAACCCATATTATCATTATTTCACTATATGTCCACATAATCCAATTATTAAGATGTTTGAATGATACACCTAGACCTCCGCCATGAACATGGGTCATGATAGTAAAACAAGGGTACATAGGTCCCTAACATGGGCATGCCCTACAAATTGGAGCACCAGTCCTAATATGGGTGTTTGTAGGCAATCACACAAACCACAAATATGGGCATACCCTCAAAATCAGAGCACCAATTCCAATATAGGTGTTTGTAAGTAACCACACAACATAAATATGGGCATACCCTCAAAATTAGAGCACTAATCCCTATATGAATGTTGGTAGATTATCACACCAAATGTAAAATGAGGTAATTCTACTTAGGCAATAACACCAAATGCAATAAAGTATTTATATCATAGGCATCCATGCCTTCCAAAGTTAGTGTACAGAGGTGACACCAAAATTAATCACTCAAAGAACCATAATATTATCATTTTATCCATATTAAATTCAAGATAAGCATGGTTGAAATCATGATTAAAATGGTGTAATTACATAGAAAAATTATTATGGAAGTCCCAAAGAAAGAACATTAAGTAACAAGAAAACATGGAAAATCAGGCAGACCATTTTAATTACAAGGTAACAATTTGATAGGTTTATCCGTACTGGTCGATGGGTCTAACCAAAGACCAAACCACTTTGTTTATAAGCCAACCAATTGATGGGTTTGGTAAATTGATCAAATACTTATAGAAACCAGTCAACTAAATCATTAAACCAATTAAATGTTCTCGCAAATAGTAAATTAAAAGTTCCAAACATTGGAATATTCATGCTATTGATTGACTAGTCAAACAAACATACCAATTGATCTAGGCAAAACAACACCTAAACTTGTAATCCACTCTTAGCATAAATTCACCAAACTTTCCTAAATTAATCTTATCATGCCTCTATATCATAAAAAAATAAATAAAGAGACATACTCCATACAAGGAATAATATGGATATATGGCATAAATAGATAATCTACAAAATCATGCATGGTAATTTATTCCTGAATATAATAAAAATCATAATTCATGCCTCAATTAATCAACATGATTAAAATAATATTTAAATCAAGCTAACATCAATCCATGCTCAAATAAGTAAGAAAAAAATGCTTTGTACTATGAAAATGAATATAATAAAATACATAAAATACTGAATGAGAACTCACTAGACGACCTTACCGTGTACGATGCTATGATATAGGAAGAGTGATGCTATTCTGACTAGGTCTAGGGACCTAAGACTGATACATCCAATTGTTGTTTTTTCCTATTTTCTTCTTACTAATTTAATTAGTTGAATGTTTTTTTATGTACTTCAGTACTCCTTTTGGGAACGAACACCTAACTCTTATTTATGATATGGATTAAAATTCTACTACCCTTATCATGGTTTGCGTATTTTTTTTTCTTCTACTTGTAGTTGGTATTAGGATGGTCTAGGGGCAGACTTATCTCAACTACACTAGTAACACCCTTCTTATGTTTGGATGTTCTCGCACTTAAAAAGAAATTTTTTTACTAGTGAATTTTGAGGGTATTACAAGTTGGTATTAGATATTAGGTTCTGACAATTGTGATTTGTTTTCAGAATACTTGGCTTCAAATAATTTTTTCCCTCTAAGTTTTAAACATTTTTTTTCATAATTTGAAAAGCTCATTTTTCCAAAAATCCAGATCCATCGGTAAGGAAACAAAAATAGGTAGTGTAGATGGCCTCAAATTGTGAAATATGTGATAAGTGTTAGTAAACTAGAAGGTTTAACCTAAAATGCCTTTTATTTTGTAACCAGATGATAAGGAAATGGATGAAGGAGTAGGGAGTTTAGAGGAGGCCTTTGAGGCATTCATAGAGTTTATATGACACCAGCCCCAGCTTCAGCCACCACCACCACCGGTCTCAACTCTATGTTGGTGAGGAAGATCTTGTTATTCTAGAGGGGTGGATTTGGGATGCACCTTCAAGGTGGCCAATTTCCCATCTATTAGAAAGTCAAGCATTGCAGCATTCTTTCTCTGAGTTATTGTAGACACTTGGTGGGTAGGTTATTGTACCCAGGACGGATCTCAGATGTCCTGGGAGGATTTTAAGATGACAATCCATGTCAAGTTCTATCCAAAGAGCCTTAAGAGTGATTAGATTAAGGAATTCATGACACTCACCTTGGGAAGCATGATGGTGGTGTAATACTATGCTTCATTCACCAAGATTCTAACACCCAATACAGTGGCTAGTGAGCTGATGGTGGTATATTAGTTAGAGCAAGGGCTCTATTTTAGTATTCATTAGATGATGGGTGTAGTAACTTTCTCTAATTTAGCCACCCTATACAAGCAAGCATGTATCGTAGCCACCATGGTTTAGGAGTAGGCATCTATTTTAGGAAAGAGAAGGCTAGAAACATAGGGTTTCGAAGGTACGACCTAGCTCACTAGGGGTATACCTTCAAGATTTCAGTAGAGGGGTTTGATCAGAAACTAAGAGCCACCAAGGGGTTTTACCTACTAATGATGTTGAAGGAACCATCCAGGACGTGATTGTGGGGGCAGATCTATATGAAACACACTCTATAATAGGCCAAGCCACTGATATTTTGAGCATCAATACCAGAGAAACATTCACAAGCCTCGAAGAGGTCACTTCTAGTATAGAGGGCCTTTAGTGTCACAATAGCA
The DNA here is from genome assembly GCA_030549775.1 of Tamarix chinensis. NCBI lineage: Eukaryota > Viridiplantae > Streptophyta > Magnoliopsida > Caryophyllales > Tamaricaceae > Tamarix > Tamarix chinensis. The sequence goes on from CM060181.1 coordinate 70,018,180, forward strand.
GGCCTACCACTAGAAGCCTACCAGACACCTCCTTAGTAGTTTCAATAGAGGGTGCCTACCCTAGTAGGTACACATAACAAAGAGACTAAAGGGAGAATAAAGGGGGCCCACCCTTTTCCTCTAAGGGGAGGGTAGGCCTAGGGTACAGGAGGATACAGAAGAGGTTATCAAGGATTTTAGTTAGGTAGGCACCTCAACGTCATCAACCTAAAAGAGGTTGATAGATAGCTGGATGTAGTCACATGTATGTTCACCATCCTTTCTCTACTGGTGTATGTACTATTCAATTTAGTTGCATCTTTATCATTCATGTCTACTTCTTTTATTGCTAGATTTGCCCTATCACCATCAATTAGTGTATCCATATCTCTAATGTTGCCTTCAAGGGATAGACTAGATTGCATTAGGCAATACTTAGAGGTGGCCTTAGTGATAGGTAGGGTAGACATCCTAGTGAATATGGTCAAGATGGAACTATGAGATTTAAATGTCATACTAGGGATGGATATGTTAGGGAGATATCATACAATGATAGACTGCACACTAGAACACATGGTGTTATAAGGCCTGCAGGGTGCTAAAGTTTCTTATAGAAAATGTAAACCTAAGGCAACAACCAAGGTAGTATTTAGACTCACACTACACACATTGATGCAAAATGGATATCTAATGTACCTATATAGTGTCCAAGAGATTAATAAGGATTTGGTGGCCATAAAAGACATTCCTACTATCTAGGAATTTCCTGATGTGTTCTCAGAGAAGATCCTAAGTATGCCGCCAGTGTGTGAGATCAACCTCACCATCGACCTAGTGTAAGTGGTTGAACCTGTGTCCAAGGCCCCTTATAGAATGACATTGGTAGAATTAAGAAAGATGAAGGCTCAGCTGGCGAAGTTATTGGTTCAAAAGTACATCCACCTAAGTATGTCTCCATGGGGAGCACTAGTTTTGTTCATAAAGAAGAAGGATGGTAGCCTCTATTTATACATTGACCACCGGGGCTAAATTAGTGGACAGTCAAGAACTAATATCTGCTTCCAAGAATTGATGACCTCTTTTACCAGCTTCAAGGTGTTACTGTCTTCTCAAAGATCAACTTGAGGTTAGGTTACCACCAGTTACACATTTCCTATACCAACGTCATGAAGACAATCTTTCAGACACTATATAAGCATTATGAGTTTACGTTGATGATGTTTGGGTTGATCAATGTGCCTTCCATGTTTATAGATCTATTAACTATTTTTCAGGCCATTTCTTGGCAAGTTTGTAGTGGTGTTCATCGATGACATCTTGGTGTACTCTTGAGGTAAAGAGGAACATGAGCAGCACCTTCACACTATCCTTCGAGAGCATCGCCTGTACGCTAAACTCTATAAGTGTGGATTCTAGATTCCTAAGATTACCTTTCTAGGATATATGGTGTTGGTAGGAGGAAGCGTCATGGATTTGAAAAAGATTGTAGCAATCACAAAATAGAAGGTGCCTGCGAATGTATCAGAGGTTAGTAGCTTTTTGGGTCCGGCTACATACTACTGATGCTTCATTTAGAATTTCTCAACGATTACACGCCCTATACTAAACCTGTTATAGAATACCACCAGGTTTCAGTGGAATGATACTTATGAGGGGGCATTCCGAGAATTGAAGAAGCACCTGACTACGGCACTAATTATAACTCTACCAATGGGATCAGATGGTTTTGAGGTCTACATCGATGCATTCAAGTATAAGTTGGGGCATAACACCCCCAAAATTCACTACTAAAAAATTTCTCTTTTAAAAGATTTATGTGGAAGCAAGTACAGTAAATTTTGGGGTGCTACCACCACACTTAGTACTAGACTGATTTCCTTCCACCATTTCGATAATAAGTGCTAAGGCTTCTCTAATCAAATTCTAAGAATACATTTACAAATCAAAGTAGCACAATAGTTAGGAAGGTTAAATCACTTTCCAAGAAAAACCCATTAATCATGGTTACTAAGAAAAAGTTAGTAGAAAAAAATACAAAGATTGTCATGAAAGATATAGAAGGACTTCCCGGTTCAAAACATAGTTCAGAGCTTTAGATAATCCTATGCTCTCAATCCTGAAGATTAATCCCAAAAGGAGCATGTAGTCTAACTTATAAAGGACACTTTCCATTGAATAAGCAGGGGCCCAAGAAAGAAATCCCTTTAATACTATGGTACTAAGTAACCCTTTATAAGAGACTAAAATGTAAGGCTCGCATACAACACATCAGATATAATACATCGAACATGTAATTATGAATGGTACATATGTTATCTGAAATGTAATAATCATTTAGATAGCTAAATGCATCAGTATAACATATGAGCTCATTCATTGTTGTTTGTATTCAAGCCATTAGTGTCATAATTAGCCATCTCTCGAATTTATATCCACTTGAGTACGGGGACCCCACAATTATGACCGGTGGATTGGGAATAACTACTCCAAGACAGAATGTATCTAACCACTATTATAACCAGTGGATCGGTAAACATGTATATCTCTAGGAAAAGATACGCCTAGCTACTATTATAATCGGTGGATCAGTAATCATCATATGTCTTGTCCTAACCCATGTGGTGTTCCACTATAATTGATTAGCATCTTTTCCATAGATTATTACCATCCAAGGGTTTAACTTATTGAGCTTGGGACCCTCACTATTATAACTGGTGGACTAGGAATAACTACTCTAGGGCAAAACACACCTGGCCATTATTATAACCAATGGACCAGTAAACATGTACATCTCTAGGACAAAATGCTCCTAGCCACTATTATAATTAATGGACCAATAATCATTCTACTTCTAGGCCCGACTCAATAATCTTCCACTTTAAGTGATTAATATTTTATTCGTGACTTATTTACTAAGTAACACCCATCCAGACACACATAACCCAATGGACACTCCCAACTTACTACCACGCTACCACGCTAAACTAACTAAAAACCCTATCATTAACCACTAGCATTTTCCACCAACCTCATAGAAAACCTAGAACCCTTATATACATTGGTCAAGGCCCACTCTCTCTTTTTTTCTCCACTCATCCTCACCATCTCCCCCTAGGTTTTCCCCTTGAAACCCTATTCTGGCCCATGTGGACCTGGCCTCTCCTCTTCTTACTCTGCCCACATCTCCTCTGATTCAAGCACCAACACCATACTCACCCAAACCAGGGTTAGGCTGGCCTAAGGAAGAAATAGGGAAGGAAAACCAAGAAAGGAAAAAAAAATAAGAAAAGAAAAATAAAATAAGGAAAAGAAGAAAAAGAAAAAGGAAAAATATTTTTAGAATTAGGATTAGGAATTAGAATAAAACTAGTTTTTTTAGAAAATATTAAATTAATTTATCTCAAATTTAGGTATTTATTTAAGATAATACTTTTGGTAAAAATTATGGGTTTGGAATTTATTTAGATAAGATATTAATATAAAATGATAAAAAAAATCATATTTAATTTATTAAATAATTCCATCTATTTTGTAAATCAAGAGTCCTAAAATAATTAAATCAATAATTTTAATATAAAATTATATCAAATAAGGGTTTTATATATAAACTTTAGTTTTAAAAATTCAAGGAATTACATTGGTTATGTATTGATGTATAATGGTAGGGTGGTTATCTACGCTTCCTGCCAACTAAATTAGCATGAACAGAATTACCCAACTCATGATCTGGAATTCGCCACAATTGTTTTTGCAATAATGATCTAGGAGCACAACCTATATAGAATAGGATGTGAATTCTTCACTAACCACAAGAGTTTAAAATATATATTCATTTAGAAAGAAGTAAATATAAGGTAGAGGAGATGGCTAGAGATGGTAAAGGACTACATTATCGAGTTGACCTACCATAAGGGTAAGGCCAAAGTGGTTATAGATGCCTTAAGTAGGAATACATCTCACTATGTGAATTCTTGTGTGGTGGCTAATCGATTACAAGAGGAATTTACTAAAATAGGAGGGGAGCTGATCCAATAAGGTGATCTCAAGGTTCATATGAGTGCCTTATCGATTGTCCTGATAGTGTTTGATGAGATCCAAGCCCAAAATCCTGGAAATATTAAGATCAAAATGATACAACAAAAGATATATGAAGATTAGGCCAAATGATTCCTGATACATGAGGATGGTAGCCTTAGCTATAAAGGTCATATGTGTGTACCATAAAGTTACTCTGATATGAAGAGATGAATTTTGGAAAAAGGACATTGTACCACCTACGCTATCCATCCGGGAGAGGATAAGTTGTACAAATATATTAAGCAAATCTATTGGTAGCTTCACATGAAGAGAGAGGTAGCAGAGTTTGTATAACAATGCCTGACCTATTAGAAGATCATGTTTGAGCATAGTAGACTTGTAAGGTTAGTCTAGCCTCTAGAGGTGCCAAGATGGAAATGGGACTCCATCTTAATGGATTTTGTGAGTTGATTACCAAGGACTCATAGCGTGTGTGACACCATATGTTCCTTATTGTGATGTTATTGATATCTCTAACCAACTTGACTCTATTAGTACTTTACTCAATACATAGTGTAATGATCACCCCTATTATAGGTGATACTCATTCCATAGAGAAAAAAACCCTTATGAGCTTGTGTAGGTGAATGAGGAATCACTAGACAATTTTGTTACACATGATGCTATGATCAGGACATAGTGATGCCACTGTGACCAGAGCTAGGGACCTGAGATTGTGACATTCGGATGTTGTTTTATCAATTTTTTTATTTATGTTTTCAATTGAACATTGTTTATGTATTTCAATACTCCTTTTGGAAATGAACACCTAGCTCTTATTTATAATATGGATTTTTATTCTTTTACCCTTATCACGATTTGTGTACTATTTTATTCTACCTTGTAGTTAGTATAAGGATGGGATAGGACCAGACTTATGCCAAATATGGTGGTAACACCGTTTTTATATTTGGATGTTCTTACAATTAAAATAAAAAATTTCAGTAGTGAATTGTGGAGGTGTTATATTGTGAAACATGGTATTGGACCAACCTAATAGGAGGATAGTGCATTGCATATAATGTAAAAGTGTCATTAGTTTTCTCCAAATAGTATATAAACCTTTGACCTAAGATCTTTGTATATGCCGGTAATATTATCACCATGTTTTGACTTTGCCAAGCATTAATGATCAAACATGGTGTAAATCATATTGAGGCGTATAGTTGATCAAGATGGAATTTGTCCCTATCGTGATATAAGAAGGCCATTTTTTTGGCTCCTCGATAAGTATGATTGGTGTTAATATGACCATGTGCAAACTTGGTGTCATTTGTTTAAAGTTAGTCTTACTTAGTGATTGAGAAAGTTTTTTATAGAACCTATCAAGGATGACACAATTAATGCCTTATGTTCAATCTAAATATCGTGTGACAAAAGGATAAGTATACGGCTTATAAATAGGTTTTCTCGATCATATGACATTTGCATAATTTAGGTAGTCATAACTTCTTGTTAGAGACATATTATGATTTTTCGGCCCAAAAGGAGTTTCGATCTACTCCCAACATTACGTGAACCTATAGAGCCGCACACCAAACTAAATGGATTAAAAATGGACTATAAATTAGGTAATATGAGATTACGATATGATTAATATCTCTTTAAGCCCAAGTGGGATGAGAATTTCATATAATTAATATCTCTTTAAAGCCTAAGTGGTTTTAATGTGATTAAAGCCCAAGTCCAAAACAATTATGGTGGGCTAAGGTTTTGATATAAATACCCAAGCTAGGGTTTTATTATTAACTCTCTTACTCTCTCGTCTTCAAATAAGCCAACTATCTAGCCACTATAGCATAGATCTTCATAAAATTGAGAGTAATCTCATTAGTGCTAGCACGCATCCCTAGTATTCCAGATTTGTAGCATGTAAATACCAGTGGAGGTGTGATACAATTCACACTCGATTGATAGAAAATTTTTGAAACCTAGCAATTGAAGTGATCACAAATTGGATCATGAAGTGGATCGAATTATCCTCATCTTCAAACCATAATTGATTCAAATGGTAACCTAGTTCAAGCAACTAGTAGATTTGTTTTTAATATAGCATGTGTTTTTGGATTCATTTTAACCCTCAATTTTGTTCTACTACATTATTATCATAGGCTAAAACCCTTCTGTGGTATCAAAGCTTGCTTTCTATGATTACTTTTGACTTAATGAATGTATTTTTGTTTCAATATGGTTTGATTCTATCTCTCCATTTTGATGATTAATCAGTTTGATTGGTTCTATCTCATTCAATAGACCTAACCGATTTGAGCTTATTGATTCAGCTTTTTTATTAGACTTAATTTGGTGACTAATTGGATCAATTTAATTGATCTAAATAGATTTTATCTAATTTAATAGATCCAATTAATTTGATATGTCATATGCAACATTATTAATTTGATTAATTTTAGTCAAGAATTTTTTTAATGTTGAATTTCATGGATTTTTAATTGGTGATTAAGCAATTTTGAATTGGTTGATTGTTTAATTAAGTAGATTTGAATGGTTTGATCTCTTAAATCCATGAATGTTTAAAGTCTATTTTCAATGACATTTAACAGGGCTAGACTAATGTTATTACTCTTATATTACCTATTTAATGAGGTTAGGCTAATTTAATTATTGAAGTAACCTATATTCAAAACGGTTAAATTAATGTGATTAATTTAATATTGGATAATTAAATGGGATTTAATTGGTGTGGTTAAGTTCAATAGAGATTGGACGATTTTAATGTCTAATTTGATTAATCCATTATGGTTTTCCCATTGAAATTAATCAATGTGATTAATTAATGTGATCAATTTGTTATGTTTAGTTCGGTAACTTAATGTGATTAATTTTAGTACTACCACTAGGGCACTACCCCTTGACTCCACGTTATCTTGTTTTTCACGTGTTTATGTGATACTTTATGTGATAAATGTATAAGTACAAGTATAAAGTAGTTGTCCATAGTTGGCCTTGTATAATACAATGTACGTGTCATTATGTATTTTTATAATGGTTTTAGGGCCTACAAATTGTTAATTATTTGTGTAAATATTTCCTTTCATTAATAGATCTCTAGTACTTTATGATCCCATTTGTAAGTTCAAGATTGGTCATGTTTGAAGATTAGAAGTGGTAATTAGTAGCCAGCTTATTTTATTTAGGGGTCATGCTATATCACACTTATTATTCGATTGTTTATTTATTTGTACTTTATGTGTAGCTATCATTCATGAATTTTCTGAATACATATTTTTTCCCCTTTAATATAAGTCTTAAATTCCTTCCCAATACCTTAGGCTATTATCACCAGTATCATCATTGAATGGGTTTATCAAAGCAGAGCACTCATGATTATCTCGGTGAGATAGTTCGTGATGATTCTCATTTATTAAAGGTATTTGTTGGACTTCACAAGGCCATTAAAATAGTTTTGGTCCTTTAGGCATAAGGTTGGGAATGTTAGGACATTCTATGTCACCCAACATCTAGAAGTTACATAGGATGTAATTAGAAAAGCATTGCTTACCTAAATTATTAATACCTTAAGCAATAATCCAAAGCTTACATAAGTGTTAGTGAATTATAGGCCATGGCCTGACAGATTTCAAAGGGGAAATGAAATTTAGTAGGATATTCTTTTACTTTTTCAAGTATATAGAATCTAATTATTTGATAAGCATATTTTAAATCTTTGCATATCTTTTGTGGTAGATTAATATGGAAAATAATTACACCAACACCTTTTCACTGCAATCAGTCCTCAAGAATGACAAATTAAATGGAAATAAGCTCCTTGATTGGTATAGAAATTTTAGAATAGCTCTCACTCAAGAAAGCTGGTTATCATAAGCACAAAGATGAGTCTTTGGATGTAGCTTATCTAATGCTACCTTGCATGAACTCAAACCTTCATATATAGTTTTAGCATATGGTTTATACCCATGCTTTTATCACTGAACTCAAGAACTTGTTTGAGAAACAAGCTTGGGTTGAAAGGTTTGAGACTATAGAAGCATTGTTCTCATGCAAGCTGGCAAAAGGGAACCCACTTAATCCACATGTTGTCAATATGATTGGCTATGGTAATTATATTAAGATATTGGATATTCTAATTAAACATGATTTGGCTATGGATCTAATCATAAAATCATTGCTTGAGTCATATGATCAGTTTGTCATGAACTATATCATACATGATCACAATAAATTACTAGCTGAGTTGCATGGGATGCTTAAGACTACTGAACAGAATAATAAGATGCCAAATTATGTTTGATGGTTTAAAAGGGAAAAGGTTTCAAGATAGTTGGTAATGGTAAAGGAAAGGTTGATCCCAAAGGTAAGCATAAAGCTCCAATTAAGAATTGAACAAACACAACAAGACCAACCCCAAGCCTTTACCAACTATTGACCAATAGTGCTTCTATTATAAGAAATCAAGGCATTAGAAGAGAAACTACAAGAAATACTTGGAAGATAAGAATAATGTCTTAGTTAAAGCTATAGCTTCAAGGTATAAAGGAGAGTAGAAGAATGGAAAAAGGAGAATTGGACCTACGCGTTAGGAATAGAGCAAGAGTTGTTTCTTAAGCTATATGAATGTTCACTTTAGCCTTTCCATTGGGAATTATTCTTGAACTCAATAATTGTTATAATATGCCTTCTATAATTAGGAACATCATTTCTGGTTCTAGTTTGGACAAGGAAGGTTTTCGCTTCATTATTGAGAATAATAGTTGTTCCTTTTATTTGACTGATGTATTTTATGGTTATGCCTGAATGATCAATGGGCTTTATGTTCTAGATCTCGATATGCCTATTTATAACATAAATACTAAGAGATTAAAATCCAATGATTCAAATCCTAATTACCTCTAGCATTTTCATTTAGGAGATATAAATGAGAACCGTATTATGAAGCTCTATAAAGATGGGCTTCTACACTCATTTGATTTTGAATCATTTGAAATGTGTGAGTCTTATTTATTCGGTAAAATGGAAAAATCCCCATTTTTTTAACACAGTCAAAGGGCTAATGAATTATTGAACCTCATATATACTAATGTTTGTGCATCAATAAGTTCAACTATTAGAGGAGAGTTTTGGTGCTTCATCACGTTTATTGATGACTTAAGTAGATATAGTTACATTTATCTTATGAAAAATAAATATGAATCCTTTGAAAAGTTCAAATAATTTTAGAATGAAGTAAAAAATCATCTTGATAAAACAATTAAATCTCTTTTATTGTATTGATGAGGTAAATACTTAAGACAAGCTTTTGATGACCATCTCAAAAGATGTGTAATAGTTTCACAACTCACTCCACCAAGTACTCCATAGTGGAATGGTGTATCCAAAAGGAGGAATCAAACTTTGTTAGATACGGTTTGATCTATGATGATTTCTACAAATCTTCCAATCTCTTTCTCGGGGTATTCTTGAAACCACAGCATTCACGCTAAATAGAGCTCCATCAAAAGCAATAGAAAATACTCCATATGAGATATGGATTGGAAGGGTTCCAAGTTTATCTTTTCTCAAGATTTGGAGTTTCAAGGTATACGTAAAATGCTTGAACTTAGGCTAGATTGAACCCAAATCAAACAAATGTGTCTTTGTGGGATATATACACATGCTTTCTTAGTGAAGTGTGAGGCATGATCATGCAATAAAACCACATCTTTTTGGATAACAAATAATGATCCCATGGTATATATATTTAAAGTACATGGATTTGTATGTCTAAGTGACTTATATGTAGTTGTTGCCAACAAATAATCAATTTTTTGTTGCACAACAAAATGAGGAAGAAAAAATAACAAATAAGGGTATGTTTGGTATCAGGGTAAAGGGGGTGTAAAAATTACAAGGGAAATTATTTCCCTCTTCTTTTATGTTTGGTATGGGGAAAATTTTATTTGGGGGTAAAATTTTATTGTTAGGTGGGGGAAAATTTTTTCCCGAATCACGTGCCGAGTAATTTTCTTCTCCCCACATCTTCTGTCCTCTCCCTCCTCGTGTCTTGACTGCGCCGGCTGAGTCCTCGACACCAGCTGCCTTTCTCGTTGTCTGCCTGTCGAAGCTTTCCTCTCGAAGCCGAAGCCTGCCCTTCGAAGCTACTCTCCAGTGCTGCCTTCAACAGATCTGTAAGTTTCTTTTATAAATCTGTGCTGAGTTTCATTCATGAATCCGGTACTAATATTAACGCTGTGCTCGAATTGAATTCGTGTGTCGCCAATCGCTAGCTCTGCGACCGCCACAGCAGGAGCCTTTATTAATTTTTCTGTTCTTTTGTTAGATTTAAGAATACCGAAAAGTAAGAAAGTAGTATGCCGGTCATTTGAATTTCAAATTTCAGAACCAAACGCCATCTATCCTTAATCCGACGCTCGTTTCGTTTATTTAATATGTCTGTCGTATTTTTATTTCTGAGATTGTCCTTTTAGCGACTTCGAGCCTTCGTTTTAATTTCCGAAGCAAATAAAATAAGGAAGAAAGGGGGTTTCCCAGTACCAAGCACCAACATTTTCCTTTTCAGCGACGACGAAGATTGCTGAATGAATAAATAAGATTATAGAAGCTTCTCTGATTGGAGAGAGAAGTAGTAGGAAAATGGAGGAAGTTGAGACCAACAAAGCTGGGGTCACGATGTATGGATTTATGTTGGATAGGAGCTCCCTCCAAATCAATTTTGGTGTCGAGCTCTCGTTGTTACTATGGTTGCTCGGCAAAACCGTGGGTATTTCGTAACCTTGCTTCCAAATTAGACGGAGAATCTACCTTCAATTTATTTCCGGCGGACTGCCGACGGAGCTCATTTATATAGTACATACATACCTACCGATCGAGATGCGTCAATACAGTACTAATACCCATGAGTGTTTTGAGTTTTATTTTCTTCTTCTTTTTTTCCCTATTAATTGTTCAAGAATAAATAGAGAAATGAATAAACTGCAGTGCGGCCCGATTTGTTTTGTGGGATGAGATAAATTAATGGGCAGCAGGACTATCATTTCTCTTTTTCTTCTTGTTGTCAGCCGAGCTATTTGAATGCTTGTTGTCAGTAGGAAGTTTACCCTGCGTATCGTTCTTGCCCTTTTTCCCACTCTGTTCTCCAGCGTTTTTGCTGTTGTTCATATCAACATTTTTAGTGTCATTTTGCTGCTTCTCGCCGGACTGTTTGTTGTTGTTGTTGTTGGACTTTGCTGGCAAGTTTTGAGGCCAAATCTCAGCATTCTTGCCTGCCTTGGACAGCTTCTTGATAAGGGTGTCCGAATCAACATTATTATTTTTAGGTGTAAAAGTATATTAGTGGAATCTTTTGGTATTAGTAAGATACCACTATATTTTTTTTTGGAATTGGAATCTTTGAAGATTTATCATTGATTTAACAATAGGTTAGTTTATAAGTAAAACAGTACTTAGTTTGAAACTAATTATTTTAAATGAATATATCCGTTTTCAAATCTTTGGTTTCGGTTTAGAAAAATTAAAATAAAATGGAACATTCAATAAATTGTATAGTAGCTTGTTATCAATTTAATTTCATGGTTTGTTCCTTTTATCCTTACCATTACAAAACAACGAAGTTTATGATGAACCTTTATTGCAGGTCGGTGATCCTTGCTTGACTTTTGGACACTGGTACATTTATTCTGTGTGGTGCTTTTCTTCTTGATCACAAGTAAGCTTCCAGTGTATTCATTTTTTCTTGAAAGTTTAGTTGGTTTATGAATGATACTTATAATTTATGTAACTTGGATCATTCCATACATTGTGGTGATTTTTTTTGTAAACAAAATACTATATGCAGCCATGGCTCGTTTACCATTATCAAGGGCAGAAAGGAATATTGTGGTGGCATTTTGGTTTATTAGATTGAAGAATCAATACATAATATTATTAATAAGTTATCTACTTGATGTACTAGAATCTATCAAACAACCCAAGATGACTATACATTCAGCTCAAAGAACTCTTGAGCAAGGAATTAAGAATGTGGATGCATTTCTTAATTCTGATGTTAGTTGTATTGATCAACTTAGAATGGATAGGCATACATTCCATGTGTTGTGTGGGTTGCTTCGAAATGAAGGTGGTTTAAAAGAGTCCAAAAATATGTCAGTTGAGGAAAGGGTTGAAATCTTTTTGAACATACTAGCACATGATCAGAAGCATAGGATGATTCTGAGAAGATTGAAAAGATCCACCGAAACAATAAGTAGAAATTTTCATCAAGTGCTTAGAGCTGTATTACGTTTGCATATCATGTTGATGAAGACTCCAGAACCAGTGCTAGAAAATTCTACAAATGAAAGATGGAAATGGTTTAAGGTAGAATTCAACCTTACTTTATTGATATATATTCGAATATGTAACTAGGTTTTCATATTGCTAATTAGTTATAATTTTGGTCCATCTTGAATCAATAGAATTGTCTAGGAGCATTAGATGGAACATTTATCAAGGTTAGAGTTCCGGATATGGACAAGCCAAGATATCGAACAAGGAAGGGAGAGTTGGCAACTAATGTTCTAGCTGCATGTTCCATCGACATGCAATTTACTTATGTCTTACCAGGGTGGGAAGGTTCTACTACAGATGGTAGAATATTAAGAGATGCTATTAGTAGAAGACATCCATTAAGAGTTCCTCGTGGTAAGGAAATTAAACTTAGCGTTTTAAAATTTTTAGCATTTGAAAAGTTAACTAATTTTTTTCCCTGCTTATATATAGGATATTATTATTTAGTTGATGCGGGTTACACCAATGGCGATGGCTTCCTTGCTCCTTATAGGGGTCAACGTTATCATCTAAATGAATGGAGGGATGGGTATCAACCAAACTCCCCGCAGGAGTTCTTTAACATGAAACACTCAGCTGCTAGAAATATTATTGAGAGATGCTTTGGATTGTTGAAAATGCGATGGGCAATTCTACGAAATTCAAGTTTTTATGATGTTAGCACACATGCAGACATTATAACTGCATGTTGTCTTCTTCATAATCTCATTCGTAGATAAATGAGGTGGGATCCGATGGAACAAGAGTTAGAGTTTGAAATAATGAGCACTTTCATGGAAAATATAAATGAAGAAGATAATCTAATTAGTATTGTTGATACCTCAAATGCGTGGACTGCCTGGAGAGATGGTATAGCACGTGAGATGTTTGATAATTGGCGACTTCGAAGGGGTGTTGAGTAGGATATGAATGAGATGATGATTATTTTGTGTGTGTGTGTGTGTGTGTGTGTGTGTGTGTGTGTGTACATTTTGTAGTATTTAGACATTTGCTTTGATGTAGTATTTTAGGAATCTTGACTTATTGTACTTGTGTTGATCTTTTAGAGACTTTTTCGATATTTTTAATTAATGAGATTAAGATGATTGTATTGCTATATTTTAATTATTTAAGAAAGTTTTGGATGATGGTTGTATTATATAGTTTATTGTTTGTATGTTTTTAATATCGTGGAAAATATATAATAGTGAGTACTATGAGTTCAAACTCAACAACTACTAAAAAAGGTCAGAGGAGGACTTGGAGATATGATGAGGATGAGAAGTTGATACAGTTTTTGAAAGAGATGTGCCAAGATGGAAAGTGGAAGGCCGAGGGTGGATTTAAAGCCGGATATCTACTTCATTTGGAGAAGCTTTTTTGTGAAGCAATGCCTGATTCTGAGTTTAAATCCACGAATATTGATTCGAGATTGGGCTACTTGAAAAAACGCTTCAATGCATTACTAGAAATTAAGGAGAAAGGGAGTGGCTTTGGTTGGAATGAGGAACAAAAGATGGTGACGGGTGATCGAAAACTATTCGATGAATGGGCTAAGGTAATTTCTTATTTCCTTGTAACTTTTATATTCAAATTTTGCTTGATTTTTTTCTCTCATATTTGGATATCAATCTGTCTTTGCTTGATTTTAATTGTTGTAGAGTCATAAGGATGCAGCGGGATTATATATGAAGTCATTTCCTTTGTTCGATGATCTTGAATATATTTTTGCTAAAGATAGGGCTGTTGGTGCTAATGCTGCTACTGCTGCTGATAGAGTCGAGCTTGATATGTCACACGACTCTATCTTAGAAGCCATCCAAGAAAATGCTCGTATGATAAACGAAGATGATGAAAATGATGAAGATGTTCACAATGTATCAGCTCAAGCATCTGAAACTATGGGCAAGAGAAAGAGATCAAGTGCAAGTGCGGGTAGTTCAAAAAAATCTAGAGCTAATAAGGAAGTGGAATCGGCATATAGTATCATAAGAGAAACTATGAAGCAAATATCTACTGATAACAAGGAGCAATTTAAGGAGTTGATGAATATGTTGAATAGAAGCCTGGGGTCTTACAAAGACGGCTTGTATGAAGAATTATTAGCAGTCCATGGCATATCTAGAATGGAAGTAATGAAATTAATGAAAAAAATGAATCAAGAAGATGTGTGTAATTTTCGTCGATTTAAGGATGAAGATGAGAAATATGATTATCTTAGGATGTTATTGGATGAATTTTAGGTTATGAAAATGCTTTTATTATGTATTAGATGGATTGAAGTAATATTTTTTTTTAATTAGATGAAGTTTGTAGACTTTCATTATGTTTTAATGGATAATTGTTATCTTTTTAGCTATTAAATATTTAGTATGTAAATTAATTGTAAATGTCTTATTTTAAATATTGTTATAATATATTCATAGATTTTTTTTAGTTATTGTAATATGTTATTTTGATTTATAAAAATTAAATTAAAAAATGTAATTTTTAAATTTTGATTTATGTGATAAATAATTATTTATATTTGATATCTAATAAAAATATTACTAATTTTTCATGTTAATGAAGTAAAAGAAATTATTATTCTAACATAAGTTATTCCTTCCAAACCAAACATAAGGAAAATATTCCCTAGAATAATTTACTCTTATATACCAAATAAGAAAGGTGGATAAATTTCCCCCCTTTAAATATTACCCCCTTAATCATTTCCCCCTTAATTATTCCCCCTTAATCCATTTCCCTCATCCCAAGCATAGCCTAAAAGACATATTTATGATGTAGCAAAGCTCTCCATTATATATAATTTAGGAGTGAACTAACTATAAATTATAGCCAACAACTCGTGATGCTTGAGGCTCATGTTCATAATTTAAGAGTTATTATCCATGAGCAATGGAGAGGGTATGGATATAAGGGTGGGCAAGGTTATAGTTCCTAATCTGTTATGTATTTTTGTGTGGTGTAATTTCAAATATATGATACTTTTTCTCACATTTTCAAACATTGATGCATTAACACACTTATAAGAGTTCTATTTTTCTCAGTTATAATGTGTGCTCAAGAGAAGGTATCATAATGAGTGAATCACAAAATGATCAAAATTCATGAGTAAGTTTATGACCCAATTAATATGGCTGATATATTACCTACAAATATCTATCTACACTAAAAACTCTAGGAAGCATAACATGTGTAACAATCAAAATGGATTTAAAAATTATTATGGCATAACCTACACATAGCAAAAGGGAGTTAAAGGATTATTATGACATAGAATGGAGTTAATGCTCAAATTACTTTTAGATAGCTTATGATAACACTCCAACTAAGTTAACATAACTTACACTTAACACTCAATTGATCATAGAATAGAATGGATATGTAGAATAGAATGGAGCACATTAATACATAACTTATTCATGCTAACATGCCTTAAACATTTGACATCCTAACACAAATCTTCCATATTGTCACACCTTATATGTGCAAGTTTATTACACTATTCTACACCTCCCCTGTTAACACTCTCATGATTGTATAGTTCTCCCCTTTTTTATCCCTGATTCATGAGATTGAACACTCTCATGGTAGTGAATTTCTCCTCCTTTTTTTAATATAAAGAGAAATATATAAGAGAACAATCAAACTACTTTTAAGATAATATGTGATAACAATCAAACCATATAAATGATCAAGATTTATATTTCTATGTTTATTTATTGTAATTTCATGCAAAATTCCATAGAATTTACTTAGTTAAAAGTTTAACTAAGTACGTGACTAAACATATGGTCATGCAAAGCTAAACGTGATAATGTCAAAACATATGATAACAATCAGAAAACATAAGGGATCAAAAAATATGATATAAAGCATATAGAGGATCTCATTATTTCTAAATTACACTAACGTATTTCAAAAGCTAAATATTAATAATCTAACAAAAAGCTACAACAAATCCATCCCTTTTTAGTATTTGTGTAAAGATAAAAAAGAGTTGGTTTTTTTGGATGTGTATCATCATCATTTAAAATTTTCCATAGTTAAACCTTTAATTGATATAGTGTCTCTTATGTTAAGATGCTACTATAATGGAATACTTTCCATACATCATGCACCAGTGATAGTGGAAATTTTTCTCTGAGTTATACATGCTAAACAAATTATTATAATAAATTTGTAGGCTTTGATGGTAATATTTGAATAACACATAAATAAGTGTCTAATGATATGTAGTGTGTATGTGTGTTTGGTTAAGGAACATATGCTCACTTCACTTTCAAGATCCTGCATATCATGTTGTGCCACTAATGGTAGAAATGAAGGGTTAACTTAAGATAAGAATATGAGTACTACATTGTATCCAATGGCAATTACATGATCAATATATGTCATTTCCATCTAGTGTTCTCCTAAATCATGCCCTTCCTAATGAGAAATATAAAGAAGAACTTGATCAACCATTACATATTGTAACACTTGCTCATAAAGTTTCCACCTTGCCTAAACCTTATGGATATAATATGCTAATAATATAAAGACATATTTCCCATCTACCTGCACATTATGCTAGCTATAAATATATGATATTACATTTCAATTTAATTGGCTCATGTATCGAAACTAAATCTATCTTGATGACATATTAGACATAGGGATGATCAATGTCCTTGACTTCGGATGACTTAAATATGACCTAACTCAATCTTTAGTTGATCTTTAATGACTTGAACACCTTTGATCAGTATACTCCCTACTCAAGGGATCCCTTATAGTAGAGCTATACCTGGGAAAATCACTCTGTTGTCATTCGTGAGGATTCTATAATGGTGTTATTTGATACATGAAAATATTAAATATTTCTTAATCAAACTAATTTTATACTATAGGGGGCTAGCTCAAAACATATTTTATTAAAAAATATAAAGTAAATAAGGTGCAACATCAATCATCTCTAGTGGTGTTGGTCGACTAATATCTCTATAAATATCAAGCTTCTTATAAAAATGATGAATAGAAGGCAGAGGGAAAGGAATGAAATCATGTGTATAAGTATTGATTTCATGAGTACATGGTGTGTGTGCGACACATATAATTCCCACAAAACACTTTATAAGTCCCAACATCATTACTTCTTATACACTATTTACTAATAAAATACCAATGAAAAAAGGATACATTCCTTCTCAAATTGGCATAGTATCATAATAAGGAACATTAAACCACTACCTCTTAAGTGATCCTTTGATGCCATAATGTTGCAAGTTTAATAATGAGTGAATATGTTGTAAAATGGTGTTAAAGCTTCCTATTGATATCTCCAAGAACCTCTTTAATGATCCATGAGAAACTTCCACCCCATTAAAAGAAATTAACATGCATAAATATTTCATAAGTAAAATGTTTCATTAGTAATAATTTCATGTAATAATAAACTATATCACAGACATATTAGTTGTACCCTACAAAAATGTAAGACGTACTTAACCTAAGCAGAGATAATTTTTTCTCTGTATAGATAGAGCCAAACCACTTGTAGATAAGAAAGTTGGTTAGACATGTTTTTGTTATTGGTGGGTCATAAGTCTCTTTATCATTTCTTATGGACATGTGTTTTGCGAGAGTTATGACCCACCTTTATCCTCTAAACTATTTCTATATTCTTTTTTAAATGGATATTTGATACCCTCACATTTTTTTAGTCTCCTATTCTTTTTCAAAATTTCAAGCTATGTTGTTGGTAAAAATATATTATTTATCATTGTAGTGGGCTTTAATTTTGTGTTTTGAGCTCATTAAAATATTTCTAGCTATCCAAATTTAATGATACTTTGAGGATCATTTTATTTTATAATTTTTGAGATAAAAATGTAACACCTCAAAAGTTCATAAACTTCTCTTTTAGGTGTTTATCCTTTTATTCAAAAATAAACTATTAAACCTTAGTATAATTATTTTATTAATAACCTCTATCCCATAACCCAAATAATTTCTTAAATATTTTTTCTAGATTATTTTACCTTTTTCATTTTCATTAAACCTTTCATAAACTAGTTTATTTTTTCCAAGTTATTTTTCCTAACCAATACCCTAACCTAACTAAACTAAGCCTAAAATTAAAACAAATTAATCTCTATCCTACCCTACCATTTTATCCCTCCCGTTTTACCCTTGTGTGCCCCATTTCCCTTCCACAAAACACTCCTCCTATTTTTTTTCCCTATCATGTTCTAAACCCTCATCACCACCATACCCCTCTATTGCACCTACTCCATCACCAAACGCCCATTCCTCTACATATACATACATATATACACCCTTTTTATCTCTCTTTGTTGAACATAGCCCCTCTATATCTACTCAACCAAACCTCGATCATCTTACCCCTTGCTCCTTTGTCAAACCTATTTGGTCATCCACAACCATCTAGTTACCAACCTTGATGGCCACTCACTAGCCACCTCCATCCATCACCATTGTCGTCACCTTTCTTTTTCTTCTTCTTCTTCCCGGTCTGATTGATTTGATTTCATCTCACAATCTTTCCCCAACTGCATACCCTAACCATATGACATCCATCCATGCACTTTCTTGCCCTTATCACATGCCCTGACCATGCATCCTCCCTCCAACGGTGCACCTACTCGTGCCTTGCTTCTTGTTCACCAACCACCATCTCCCCATTGTAGCCCTCATCACCACCACCATCCCTTTTCTTCCCGAAGCTTATAGCCACTCATCTCCCAACTGCCACAACTTCCACCAATTCCCAAATTTTATATCCTTCCTTTTCCTCTCTTTCAGCCAAAAAAACAAAAGCCCTTCCCCTACCTTCAACCATTTCTACGATAGCCTACCTATTACCTTAGGCCACCTTTACAGCTAAATCCCAGACTATGCTACCATCCTCTACACCACTAGCCCTCCTACACCACCTTCCTTTGCAACCTCCACCCTCCTCATTCATCCACCTAGCTAACCAAGCTCACCGCCCCCATCACTGCTAGCTTTTTAGTAGCCATCATCACTTTCCTTCATCATTTGATCATTTTCTATTTCTGAGGTCCAACCACCACCAAAAACCCCATATACCATTGACCTAGCACCACCCCCATCTCGATAGCCTCATCATCCCACCATCACCACCATACAGCCATCTTGCCCCCTCTTCGTGTGCAAGATTTGCACTGCATGGGCAACGTGAGGTGTTGATAAATTTTGGTACATAATTTTAATAGTAAGGGTATTTTGCCAATTTTGGTTAATAAATATTTTAATTTTAATTATTATTATTTTATTTTTAAATATTAATATGGATATTGTAATATTATTTTTAGGTACAAAAGTTTTATTAGTAGGGATTAGATAATTTTAGTAAAACACTGCTCATTTGTGTTTTGCTAGAAATTAGGTAACTTTTATACTCTACTAAAATGATAAATATTGTATAATAGCACATTAGGGTTTCTATAAATGAAATATGTGAAGCAAGATTTATTACATTATAATATTATTATTGTTGGCATCAAAACTGGAAGAATGAGCATTTTATCTTACATAAAATTTTATGTGCACAAAAGTATGACTAAAATTATTTTAATATCAGGAAAAGATTATGTATGATGTGTGCATGTAAAATTATAGGTTTATCATTGAAATGCCCCAAAAATTATAATTTTAAAAATTATAGTTAAATAAAGTTTTATTAGAAAAAATAATTACTAAATAAAATATTTTTATTAAAATAAAAGAGAACTAATTAGGGCTATTCTAGAAGAAAATAATAAATATTTTTGTTAGAAAAATTTGGGTATTTTAACTAATTAAGGATATTATTTTAGAAATTAATTAAATAAATTATTTTATTTAAAATAAGGGGGATAAAATAGTTCCAAATTAATATGAATTTTATAAATAATTTAATTGAAGAAAATGATGGTGTTTTGCTAATTAAAATGGAATTAATGAAAAACCTTTTAAAAATCCTAATTTAGCCTAAAAAGGGAATTTAAATATTATTTTATTTAAATATTATTATTTTTAAATATCCTAAATATCCTAATTAATTTAATTAACCCAACCCTTGTATTTTTTATTTTTTCCTTTTTCCTTTTTCCTTTTCTTCTTCCTTTTTCCTTTCTTTTTCTTTCTTTTTCTTTCTTCTTCTTTTCTTTTCTTCCTCCCTTCCCCCAAGTTGGGCCTAGCCATGGCCCATTTTCTTTCTTCTTTCCGCAGCCCACTCCTATTTCTTTCTTTTATTCTTCCTTCAATAGCCAGCACGTCAAGTTTCTTCTCTTTTTCCCCCAAAACGCGGTGTTTAATTTAAACACCCCTCACCACGCCAACCGGCCCAGTTCTCCTCTCCTTTTTCCTTTCTTTCTTTTTCCCTAGACCGCCGGTCCAACCCTTTCTCTCATCTTCTACTTCCTTCCTCCTTCCCCGTCGTCGACAACCTGCAACTTTGCCGCCCCACCCTAGTTTTTCGCCATCGGTTACGTCCGATTTGACCGGACACTTTCTTCTCTCTCCCTTGCCGATTCAGCAGCCACGTTAACCCAACTAACCATCCCCAGTTTCTTGCATGATTTCCCTTTCCACCAGCCGGCTACTTGCCCATTTTGAAATTCTGCCGGCCAACCTCACCGCCGGTGAGCCCAAACCAACCTTCCCTATTCCCTAACCAACCCACAGAAACCTAACCTCCCTTCTAAAATCAATAAATACCCCCATAATGAGCCCTACATCGAACTTTTGATCCCTACCCAGAAATTCCCGACCTTGCCACCACTGCCACTTCAGACACCATTTCCGCAGCCTCCGGCCAACAACGTCACCCGTTCTGGCCACCCGAGTACTCCCAACACCGCCCTCTAACTAACCAAACCACCCATCCCCCTCGATTCTTCCTCGCAAGCCCCTCCAGTCATGCAAAATTTGCTCTTCAATCAACCTATTCTTCCACCTTCGCCGTCCCTCAAACCACCCTTAGCCACCACTTACGCTGCTACCGCCACTCCTTTCACCTTCCAACCTATTCCGCAGACCACCCTCTACCTTCCACTACCTCTCTTTTCCTCTTCCTCCCTCTCCTCCTCTCTTTTTCTTCTTCTTCCCCATTCGGCCACCGCCGCCGCCATTGTGCGCTACCACCTTTGGTTGAGCCACCACCTCCATTCTATTCCTCTCCTTTTAGGAAACCATAGTCACCTCTACTCCCACCTTCATTCTCCCTATTTTGTTCCCAGCCTTCAACTTTTCCCCTTTTCTTCTCTTTTTCTGGCCACCGCTGCCATCGTTGTGTACCACTGTCGGTGCCGCCTGTCACCACCAGCCTAAGGTTGAACCCTAGACCCTCTCAACCCTTTTACCCTATTTTTACAAGCCTTAATCTATTTTATTTCATTTATTACTACTACTACTACTACTACTACTACTACTACTATTGTTGTTGTTATTATTATTACTAATGTTTTTATTATCATTTCTATTGAGGGTTGAATCCCTATTATATTCTTATTTCAATTTTTTCATTTTTTATTCTTATTGTTATTATTATATTTATTATTAATATTAATATGATATTATTATTATTATTATTATTATTATTATTATTACTACTACTACTACTACTACTACTACTACTACTACTACTACTACTACTACTACTACTATTATCATCATCATCATCATCATCATCATCATCATCATCATTATCATTATTATTATTTTCAGTGTTAGTATTATTATTCTATATAGGGTTGAAACCATATTGTGCCTATTTTGAATCGTAGTAGTGGTATTATAAATATCAAGTCCTATTATTATTAATATTATCATTATTTTTATCATTAGAATTTATTATTATTATTAGTGTTATTATTATTATTATTATTATTATTATTATTATTATTATTATTATTATTATTATTTAATAAGTTTATTATTATTCGATGTAGGGTCAAAACCTTACTTCATTTTATTTTTGATTATTATCATTACTATTATTACCATTATGATTATTATCATTTTTGCAATATTATTATGGTTTTTATCATTATCATTATTACTATTTCATTATTATTATTATTATTATTATTATTATTATTATTATTATTTATTATTATTATTATTATTATTTATTATTACTAAATTTTGTTATTTATTTTACTAATGTTATTATTAGTATTATTTTGGTAAAGGGGTCGAAGCCTTTATTTTACTTTGTTTTTGAATAATGCCCTTTTTATTATTGTTGTTACTATTATTAGTATTCTTATTGATATTAACATTGGTATTATTTTTAGTATCTTTGCTATTATTATTTTGGTATCATTATTGTTATTATTATTAGGGTAAATTCTTCAACTTTATATTATCAACTTTTATGATATTATTATTATTTCTTTTATTTTTATCCAAATTTAGTAATTTTTTAATGGTTATTATTATTATTATTTTATTATTTTATCAAAAGCTTAGTCTTAAAATAAGTTAGTAGTTAATAGTATTTTTGGTAGGAGAGAACCTAATTCTAGTTTTTCCCTCATATAGGTGAGACCAGTCAAAGCTTTAAAGAGGTGTAGGAGCGTGCTCTAAGACTAGTGTCGTTTTAGGTAAGGATGTTACTAAGGCCTTATGTATGTTTATGTGCATTATATGTTTTGTATGCTATGTATTCTATGTTTATCATTATTAATTATTTTGTGTGTGGTATGGCGTGGAGTAAAAGTGTGTTCATGTGTTGTTATATGGCATGTGTACTATGTGTATGTCATGAAATATTATAGTATGTGATGATATGTGTTGTGAACTTGTAAGACATGCATGTGAGGATGTTAATATGGTTTGTGTGGAGGAAAGGATGAAAAAGGAGAATGGGAAATAAGTTGACCAAGGGATGTGAGTTGACTTAATTTGTAGTTTTATATAGGAGAAATTAATCTATGGTGTAACATGGGATAATCTAATCTATGGTGTAATATAGGAGAATCTAATCTATGGTTTGTATGGATTGAATTTAGGGTTTTGTATGGAGAAACCTTGGGCTTTGTATAGATTGAATTTAGGGTTTTATATGAAGGAATCTTGGGTTTTGCCTGAAAGAATTTAGGATTTTGCATGGATGGACTTAAGGTTTTGCATGGCAGATTTTATGGTGTTGCATGGGAGGATCTAATCTAGGGTTTTGAATATAAATTTTTTGTATGGAGAAATCGAGGGTTTTGCATGGATGGATCTAAGGTTTGCTTGGTCAAATCTAGGGTTTCACGTGGGGGCTTAGGGTTTGCATGAAAAGTTTGAAAGGTTGAATTAGATGTATAAAGTCTACATGGGAATGAAATTTATGTATGGAACATTGATTTGGGATGTGAGGAAGGTAATGTAAGTGTTGTTTGGGTGTTTGAACACTTTGGATGAAAAATAGTACGTGGAGCAATATAAGGGTACGTGGGAGACCGAGCTAGGGTTTATGTGGACAATTAGGGTTTTGTGTGGCTGTTTAGGGTTTTGTGATATCATGTGGATTTGATGATTATAGGGTAATTATGATGATGGAATTTATGAGTTGTGGTGTGTGGAGAGTTAAAATGATTTGGGTTGTGTGAAGTGGAGTAGGATGGGCCACTTAGGACTACATTAGGGTTACAGGGAAAAATCCTAGAGTAAGGAAGTAAGTGGACTTGGAGGTGTGTAGTAGTGGGCCTTGACCCACACATTTCGGTGTTGGAGTTCTAATGTGAGTTTGAGTATAGAGTAAAGGTTGTTGGGCAAGATAGGAGGCGCAGGGTTATCATGATGTGGTACGGGTCTGTTGGAAGATAAGTGTAAGGGAGTGAGTCATGTATGTCTAGGGTTAAAAATTTTCGAATGATACACTTAAGACATTAATCATTTAAAGTAGAATATTGTTGAGCCGGGCCCAGATTGATCCATCGGCGAATAATAGTGATTAGGGCATGATGTCCTATATGTGACCGATCCACCGATAATAATAGTGGTCATGCTTTGTACCTGTGCATTTCTGGTCCCCCGGCTATAATAGTAGGGGATTCCATGCTCAAAAAAACCGAACATATTGATGCTAAGACATGGGAAAGACACTAAGTACTTATAGTGGAACACCATGCGAAAAGGGGCCAGACCGGTCCACCGACGAATAATAGTGGTTAAGAGTTTTATGCCCTGTGTGTTTCTGTTCCACAGGCTATAATAGTGGGGTTCCTGTACTCACATGGGTTTGTTAAAAAGCATGGTGTGAAATGAGTTCTAATCAGAGATTAATTAAATAATCAATCCGGACTATAAATGGGCCTTTATGTATCTACCCGAATGATTGTTCGATATTACGTTGTTATGTTGAACTATATGCTTCTTTATTTCTTCTACATTATTTATGTGATTTTATGTGTTGGCCTTAGTGCACGATTACCTTGCTTAGTACGTAGCATACTGATCACCCTTCTCATGGGTGTTGCTCATTCCCATGAGTAGTAGGCCCTTCTAACTTTGTGTAGGTGGGCGAGACATCATTCGAGGCTGAGTGTTGAACATGTTTTGGCTCGAAGTTTGAGATTAGTGTGGTCAAATCTGCTCTTCTTGTTATTTTATCTTCTTCTTCTATTTCCTTTGTATCGGATTTATTCTTTTATGATCTATTACTTGTATTGCATATTTTAAAATGAATCTTTTATCAGTTGTAAGTTTATCTCTCTTTTGAATATGAATTACAATCCTTTACACGTACTAAGATATTTTGGTGTTATGATCTTTCTAGTTCTTTCATGAACTCTTGATTTAAGTTAATATTAATATTTTATTAGCCTTAGCACTTGGTACTGAAAATGGTCGGAGAGAACTGGTTTGGTACTAAGTGTGGTGGCAACATCCCCATAATTCACAGGTTTTTAAATTTTAAATTCTTCCACTTTTAAAAAAAAGTCGTGAATTTTGGGGTGTTACAATCATGGTTAGATATATTTAAGCTATAATTATTATTGTTGTATGCCCTGAGGGAAATGTTGCATAAATAGAATAGATTTAGAGAGATCCACACCAAATCGAGATTAAAAATATTTATGCACAGTTGAGAACACATACAAAATAGAAAAATTCATGAAAAGTAGAGATATTATTGGTACCCTTGTGTAATTACGATATGATTAAATCAATTAATTACTCAATTACATAAATCTATAATTCTCTTTGAAGGGAGAATTCTATGGATAATAAGGAGAAGTTTAGAAGCATGAATTTCAATGGCTAGGGTTTTAACATGTCTCTTTTTATAGAAGAAAAAATTCTACAGGGCAAAACAACTTATTTTGGAAATATAGAAAAAACATGGGACCGCTCTGTTTATTTCCTTACATTTGAATTTTTCCCGAAACACATCAAGAATTCATCAAGGAATCATGATCGGTGTAATATAACATGGCCCCCCATGTTTCTCTCACATAACTCCAAATTACACCAAACTTCTCCAATATATGCACAAACCGACAAAATGTTGTGCTTAAATACCTAAATAAATCTCACATTTCTCCACCTTGACACAATAATTGTAATACATAACAAGTAAAGGCCTCTACAAAAAACCCCAGCCCAACAAAAACCCTAGTCCAACAAAGGACCTCTTAGCTTAAGGACACCAATCAAGTCTGAGAAGCACTCAAACTTACTCACAGTCAGTAACTTTGTTAGCATATAACCTAAATTATCCAAACTATCCTCTTTTTCTAGCACAACTTTACCTATGGCA
This sequence comes from Tamarix chinensis, assembly GCA_030549775.1. NCBI lineage: Eukaryota > Viridiplantae > Streptophyta > Magnoliopsida > Caryophyllales > Tamaricaceae > Tamarix > Tamarix chinensis. Next base: position 70,044,281 of record CM060181.1, read on the forward strand.
CTAGTAACCCGAATAAAGTGATACCTTATTCTTCATTCAACGATGGAAAGAATTATGGTTCTTCACTAAAAAAATAGCTCTCTGACTATCACCACGAATAACTAGAACACCGTGACCAAACCTTAACTCTCATACTAATCTACCAAGCTACAAGGCTTCCTAAAATGCCTCTGTCATAGCCATAAACTCTATCTCAATAGTAGACAAGGTTGTTACATCCTACAAGGAAAACCTTCGGTTAATATCTAAACCACCAAGACAGAAAACATATCCACTAGTGGATCTCCTTTTATCAAGGTCTCCACCATAATTAGAGTCCATGAACCCCATAAGAGAATTAGTTGATCTTCCATACTCAATACATGTTGATGTTATTCCCTTCAAGTACCTAAGGATCCATTTCACTGCTTTTCAGTGAGCCTTTCTTGGATTCATCATATATCGACTCACAACACTGAAAACATGAGCAATATTAGGTCGGGTACACACCATAGCATACTTGATACCACTAATAGCATTCAAATATGAAACGGTCACCATGAACTCATATTTCTCTTTAGATTTAAGAAAATATAAAGTGGACAATCTAAAGTGAGTAGCCATTGGAGTGCTAAATATCTTGGCATCCATCATATGAAATCTCTCTAGCACCTTGTTCACAAAGGACTCCTGTGATAAGTACAAATTATTCTACTTATGGTTTCTAATGATCTATATGCCAAGGATCATCTTTGAAACTCTAAGATCATTCATCTCAAACTCACTCTTCAGCATTGCTTTCACCTTATAAAAATCAGACGTATCTTTTTCTACAATAATCATATCATCAACATATATCAAAATATGCATAAAAGATCCACTCTCCACCTCCTTCAAGTATACACATCCATCATACTCACTCATGGAGAAAAAATGCTTAAGCATAAACTAATTAAATCGTTTATACCACTATCTAGGAGACTACTTCAAACCATATAGTGACCTCCTCAATAGACACACATGATTACGCATCCCCTCAACTACAAACCCATCAAGTTGTCGCATGTAAATCTTCTCCTTGATCTCACCATGCAAAATATAGTTTTAACATCCATATTCTCTAACTCAAAGCCATGCATGGCCACACATGCAAGTAAGGTATGAATAGAAGTATGTTTAACCATAGGAGAAATTACCTTGTTATAATCCACATTTAGATCATGACTGAACCCATGTGCAACTAAATGAGCCTTATAACTCCACATATCGACCCAAAAAGCTCCGTGTTTGAACTTATACACCCATTTGTAATCAACAAAATTTTTCATCCTTGATGACATCATAAGTTACCATATCTAGTTCTTCAATAAGGACTCCATATCTTCCTCCATAGCAGCACACCACTCACTAAAAGCAATACTCTCAACAGCCTCTAAGAATGATGTTACCTCATGCACATCAACAACTATCTTTGTATTAGATAAAGCATAGCTAACCAATTCTTCATAACTGTACCTAACTAGAGGCCTGACAATCCTCCTTCCTCTACTTGGAGCAATGCTAATTTTCTCTACCTACTACCTAGATATACCCACTTCAGCAGTAGTGGGTCTATTAAAATGGTATCTATCACCTAACTCAACCTTAACCTCCATATGGCTTGAAGCACTTTCTTACTCCACCTCTTTATTGATACCATCATAAGATTTAGTCTTTTGGAGGAATATGGACTCATTGAAGGTAACATCTCTACCGGTTAAGAACTTGGATGCAACTGAGTCCCATAACTTGTACCCCTTTACCCTAGATGTAAAACCAATAAAGATACACTTCTTGGCTCTAGGCTCAAGTTTACCATCATATACATAATTTGGAAAAATAAAGACATGTAAATTAGAATAATCAGTTAGCTTACCTTACCACAAATCCACTGGTGCCTTTAAAATAAATGGACCAATTTGGAAGTTGATTCACCAAGTATGTTGTCATATGAACCACCTCATCCCAAAAGTCTCTATCTATTAGGATTCTATTCATCCAGATGTGTGTAGGAGTATGGAAATATTAATTATGTAAAACCAATGCTTGATTATGTTATAGTTAAGAAGAAGAAGTTTTGAAGATGATGAATTAAGGATGTAGATATTTGAATAGGGTACAATAATGATGATGATGATTTGGTGATGGTGATGATGATTCGATGGTGTTGATGATTCAATGATGATTATCCGAATTTGATAGATGAATGATGAATATGATTTGACAATGATGAGATGATGATGAGGATGATTAGGGTTTGATGATGGATGGTTTTGTGGGTTTGGGTTTGGGTTTAGGTTAGGGTTTAGTTTTGAAAATTAGGGTTAGGGTTTTTAATTTATGGCTTTGATTTTAGGATATGTTTGGATAATGAATCTGGCTAGAAGGGCATGGGTTATGGAGTTTAAAAAAATAGTACTTAATCTCTAATTCGCATAGATGAAGAGATTAGGGTTTCAAGATTAATCATTCACACAAATTCGATTAAACTTGAGATGAACTCACATAAAATTCAATACATGCAATTTGCATTCAACTTCAATTCCTTCAATGATCTATCTCCAATCATGGTTTATATGGCTTTATATAGTCAAGATACCGATTACAAGATACTAGCTAAAAGGTATAATTCTTCAAAAGATACATAGATAAAAGATAGTAGGATATATAATATGCTAAAAGATAATAGAATATACAATATTCTTCAAAAAGGAAGATTTATGCTACTTTATTCTCTAGCTAATCTCTAACTCTACTAATTTATTAATTAAATTACTAAATCAACTAATATGCATTTCCAAGCTACATATTATTTCCCCCCATACACGTAGCCATGTACTCCATGCATGCCATGCACATGCACATATACACCTAGTAGCTTGTATGGTATGTTTTATCTATTACTAGCAACATAACCATCCATTTGTCCTCAATATTGTGAGTGATATTTTCTAAATGAAGAAATTTTGGTTTTATAATAATGAATTCCAATTCATGAGTGTTTTCTCTTGCATCACATTCACTTAGTAACCCCATTCTATTGTGGTATTCCAACATAGGTGTGATGTCTCTATATCCCATAGCCTTGGCAAAAATCAATGAAACTTTACTCAACAAACTCAAGACCATTATCTTTCCTAAGATACTTAACCTACTTCCCAATCTTCTTCTCTATCAAGGTCAATTGACATTTGAAAACACCAAACACATCGTTCATATGCTTTAAGAAATAAAAACATACCTTTTGTAGAAGCCATTAATAAATGTGAGCAAGTACCGTAAACTGCCTTTGGAAACCACTCTCATTAGACCCCACAAATATGAATGGATATACTCAACAGACACTATCGTACTATGATTTACTATATAAAATTTGACTCTCTTCTTCTTGCCAAATACACAATGCTCATAAAATTCCATAGCACCTATACTCTATCCATCCAGTAGCCTTCTCTTAGATAGCTAAGTTAGAACCTTGACATTCATATGGCCCAGCCTCATGTGCCAAAGTCTCGTAACATTTGAAGTTGACAAACTTGATGATGTCACAGCAGTTATCCCCATAATAGTGGAACCTGGCAACCTATACAATGTCCCAACCCACTTCCCCTTCATTGTCACCAAATCCCCTTTTACAACTCTTAGGTTACCATTTTCAATAACACACCAGTACCTATCATAATCCAATAAACTCAAAGAGATGAGGTTCTTGGTCATTTCCAAGACATGTCTCATGTTGGGCAGTTTCCTAACCACATAGTCATGTATCCTCAACTTCACCATCCTAATCTTGAAAACTTTGCAAGCAACATCATTATCCATCAAGACAGGTTCACCCTGAGTCACCTTGAAGGTTTGAAACCAACTCTAGTTAGGACATAAATGGTAAGAGCACCCAAAATCAAAGATCCATCTATAATTTGTCTTTTTATGTGTATTAGTGGCTGACATCATATCTCCATCACTATCATCATGAGAAACTATAGTGGCATCCTTTGTACCAAATGACTCACCAGACGTAGCATCGGGCTTCCTATTAAGACAAAACTTTCTAACATGCCTCTTCTTGTGACATTTATAGCATGTCACTTTCTTTTACCAATGCTTTGACTTAGATCTTGACTATTTATGGTTACTAAACCCTGATACACCCTTAATTTGATACACATATGTGAGGAAGGGAAAAAGAGGAACTAGGGAATAAGAAGTGTGCTGATTAGATAATTGTTGAGGTGTCCAGTGTGTTGAGTTTTATCTTGCTATTTTATTTTATTCATCGGGGAAGGGTATGTTAGCTAGGGGATGAGTCACCTTATTCTATTATTTGATTGAATCGAGTCAGTGATGTCAGGGGGAGGGAAAGAAGCTGCTAGCTCAAGTATTAAGAGGGGAGGAGAGAGAGGGGAAGGGCAGGTATTAAGTTGGTTGTGGGAGGTGCCAGGACCTTGAATCCCTGGCTGTAACTTCTCTTTCTCTTCGTATCAATAGTGCATATTTCCTTTCTCGCCTAATTCCATTGTGTTAAATCTAGACGTGATTCTGTTTCAACTCTCCTGTCATTACTGGTGTTGATATTAAGGGCAGGTTCTTATCAAATTGGTATTAGAGCAGTTCGACAGGCAGAAATGGCACAAAAAAAGGTGGATGCTCTAGAGGAGAAATTAGTGGTGGTACAAGAAGAGTGGCAAAAAGAGATTGAATCGGTGTGTGATGACACGAAAAGGATTCTGGCTCTGGAGAAAACAATGAGTAAGGTGCTCAGCAAGTTGGATCAGATGATGGGTGTTTCTTCATCCCCTGCTCCAAGGGAGCTCAGGACCGATGAATTTATAGGGATGGCACCACCTTCTCATTTGGAGTTTCGTGCAAATACAGAATCTAAAGGTAGGCGATTGGAAAATAGATCAATAAGACAACTGGAGCTTCCCATATTCAATGGAGTTGACCCAGATGGGTGGCTATTTCGAGCAGAGAGATACTTTAACTGGAACCAAATGAGCGAAGAAAGACTCGAAACTGTAGCGGTGGCTATGGAGGGGAAGGCATTGGCCTGGTTCTAGTACATGGAAGAAGGGAGGAAGTTTGCATCCTAGCATGGGTTTAAGGAGACCTTACTCCTTCAATTCCCCATAGGCATGAAGGGATCCTCTGCGAGAAATTTCTAGAGAATTTTGAGCTCTTAGTAGAGCCACTGCAAGGGTGAATTTCAAAAGAAGTGCTCAAAGGCACGTTCCTCAACAGCCTGAAACCAACCATTCAAGCCGAGGTGAGGATGATGAGACCTTGTGGACTGGCAGAGATCATGGTGGTAGTGTGAATGCTCGAGGATATGAACAGAGTGGTCTAAGCCGGCCGGGGAGGATGGGGTGGGTCTGGGCCCAAAATAGACCATTTAGCTTAAGGCCCACCGAGCTTAAAATGGGTAAATTCTGAGTTGATTTCTACTATTCCCTTGAGAACACAATTCGCAGCAGCGAAATTAGGGGCACCACCGACGACTGCAATGGGCCACGTGGGGGAATCGGCGAGCATCTGACGAACACCAGGACACCGGAGGTTAACCGACGCTGAGCTTCTACGCCGCCAAGAGCTGGGCCTTTGTTTCAGGTGCAAAGAGAAATTCAGTCTAGGGCATGTTTATAAGAATCAAGCACTCCAGCTGCTGTGGTGGATGACTCGCAAGAACTTGACAAAGAGGAAGAGAAGCTAGAAGCACCGGAAGAAGGGGCAATAGGAGGAGTAGAAGGGTGGGTTGAACTATCCCTTAATTCAGTTATGGGTTTCACAACTCCCAGAATGATGAAGCTGCGGGGAATCGGTGGTGGTGTTGGTAGACTAGGGTGCTACTCACAATTTCATAGCCTGGGAATTAGTCCACCGACTAAAGCTACCACTATCATTGACGACATCTTATAGGGTCTTGATGGGCATTGGAATTTCAGTCCAAACGAAAGGCATTTGTCGGGGAATTTCACTTACCCTTCCGGAAATTGAGGTAAGTGAGGATTTCCTTCCTCTGAACATAGGAAGTGCAGACATGATTCTTGGTATGCAATGGCTCGAGAAGTTGGGAGCGATGAAAATTAATCGGAAATTACTGTTGATGACATTCCATGTGAGTAAAATGCAAGTGACCTTGAGGGGGGAGGCTGATCGGTGTAAAACTCAGGTGTCCTTGAAATCCTTAGTGCGAACTATGCACAAGGAAGGAAGTGGGATGCTATTGGAATGCTGTTTTTTAAAAATGGAGGAGTTATCCACCCATTCTGAGATACCCCAATCAATTTTAAGGGTCCTTGATCAGTTCCCAGAGGTGCTGAAGGTAGCAGACAGTCTGCCACCCCCCAGGGACTTTGATCAACGTATCCCATTACTACTCAGGACTGCTCCAGTCAATGTATGACCCTACTATTATCCACAGATACAGAAAAATAAGATAGAAAGGTTGGTGGGAGAAATGTTAGCCGTGGGATTAATTAGACCCAGTCACAGTCCCTTCTCAAGTCCTGTCTTACTGGTTAAGAAAAAAGATGGGAGTTGGAGATTCTGTGTAGACTACAGGGCCCTCAACAAGGTGACAGTTCCGGATAAGTTTCCCATTCTAGTCATCGATGAGCTATTGGATGAGTTGAATGGGGTAGCCATATTCACCAAGCTCGATTTGAAATCTGGATACCACCAAATCCAGGTTCACCAAGAGGATATTCCAAAAACTACATTCCATACACACGAGGGGCATTACCAGGGGCATTACAAGTTCCTGGAAATGCCATTCGGGTTAACGAATGCTCCGGCTACTTTTCAAGGCCTAATGAATGAGGTATTCTGACCCTACCTCCATAAATTTGTTCTGGTATTTTTTGACGATATCTTAGTATATAGCAGAAACATGGAAGATCATATCAGGCACCTAGGGGAGGTATTTAAAGTGCTGAGTGAGAATTCGCTAACTATTAATATGAAGAAGTGCGTATTTGCCCAGCTGGAGCTGGAATATTTGAGCCATATTATGTCGGACAAAGGTGTAGCCACAGACCCGGCTTAGCTGAAATGCATGAATGAATGGCCAGTACCCAGAAACCTACGGGAATTAAGAGGATTCCTGGGGCTAACTAGGTACTATTGCAAGTTTGTGCGACATTATGGGCAATTGGCAGTGCCTCTCATAGCCTAGCTTAAAAAAGACTATTTCGAGTGGAATGAGGAAGCTCAGAAGGCATTTAATTGACTCAAGGAAGCCATGCTTGGGGTGCCAATTCTGGGGTTACCTGATTTCAAATCCTCCTTTGTAATAGAAACAGATGCATCCGGGGTAGGAATAGGAGCAGTATTAATGCAAAGGGGATGTCCTATTGCTTTTTTCAACCAAGCCTTAGGACAGCGGGCACAATTGAAATCAGTATACGAGCGAGAATTGATGGCAATAGTGTTGGTCGTGCAGCGGTGGTGACACTATCTAATAGGGCGGCAATTTACGATTAGAATAGATCAGAAAAGCTTAAAATTTATGCCAGAATAGTGGGTTTTGTCAGAGGAACACCTTAAATGGCTCTCAAAACTCTGGAGTTTTAATTTCAATATTGAATATAAGCCCGGTGGGGAGAATAGAGTTGTTGATGCTCTTTCTCAATTGGGGGAATTAGTTACTCTTTCTACAATTTTAGCATCATGGATAGACAATTGGAGTGACCTTCAATCCAAAATTGATAATGATCCTAAGTTGGGAGTGATAAAGAAGAAGCTACAGCTAGGAACATAAATGGAGGAAGGCTACCAGCTCAGGAATGACAATCTTTTTTTTTCGGAATAGGCTGGTCCTACTAGAAAATTCACCTCTGATACCGCGCCTCCTAGCCGAATTCCATAGCAGTGGAATATGAGGACATTCTAGGGTATTGAAGACTTACCAAAGGTTGTCCAGGGAGATATACTAGGCTAGAATGCGCAAAGACGTCTAGAACTTTGTGGCATCATGTGGTACTTGTCAATAGCACAAATATTCCACCCTCAGCCCTGCAGGTTTACTTCAACCTCTGCCCATGCCACAACAGGTCTGGGAAGATATATCCCTAGACTTCATCGAGGGGTTGCCGACCACGGATGGGTTCAATTGTGTCCTGGTGGTTGTGGATTGTCTTACCAAGTATGCTCACTTTATCCCACTAAGACACCCATTTACTGCCTGATCAGTTGCGGCTATCTTTATGAAGGAGGTTATACGTCTACATAGGATTCCTAACTCAATTGTATCCGATCATGACAAAATTTTCATGAGTAATTTTTGGAAAGAGTTTTTCAAGACACAGGGAACTATTATTTGTTTCAGCACAGTCTATCACCCGTAAACGGACGGACAGACAGAGGTAGTCAATCAGAGCTTAGAGACATACCTGCACTATTTTGCAAGTGACAATCCTAATCAGTGGGTGAAATGGATACCATGGGCTGAATTTTGGTATAACACATCCTTCTATACGACCACTCGCACCACTCCCTTTACTGCCCTCTATAGATGAGACCCTCCCACACTGCTACGGTACACAACAGAAGGTTCCCCAGTGGCTGAGGTTGATTTTGAGCTAAAAAATAGGGATGTTGTCCTAGACAAACTGAAGCAGCACTTATTACAAGTGCAGGACAGAATAAAAGTACAAGTTGACTAGAGGAGGAGAGATTTGGAGATTGACATAGGTAGCTGAGTTTATGTCAAGCTCAAGCCCTACCGGCACCGCTTTCTCGCTCGCTGCTTGAATGAGAAGCTCTCTCCAAGGTATTTTGGACCATATCAGGTGGAGGATAAGGTGGGGCCGGTGGCCTATTGTCTCAAGCTTTCGGAATATATTCCCATCCACCCGGTATTCCATAGATCAATGTTGAAGCCATCTGTGGGGGCAAGGCATCAGGGGCAGCCTTTTACACCCATCCTTATTGCAAATTTAGAGTGGAAGGTTGAACCGGAAGCACTACTGGATTTGAAGTATAATACCAAGGGAAGACTGGAAAAATTTATCAAATGGAAGAACCTGCCAGATTTTGAGGCTTCTTGGGAAGATTTTGAACTCATGAATGGACAATTTCCTGAATTCCACCTTGAGGACAAGGTGAAAGTCCGAGAGGGGGGTAATGATAGACCCTTAATTCAATACACATATGTGAGGAAGGGCAAAAGAGGAACTGGGGAATAAGAATTGTGCTAATTAGCTAATTGTTGAGGTGCCCAGTGTGTTGAGTCTTATTTTGCTATTTTATTTTATGCGTCGGGGAAGGGTCTGTTAGCTAGGGGAGTCACCTTATTATGTTATTAGGTTGAATTGAGTATGTGATATCAGGGGGAGGGAAAGAAGTTTCTAGCTCGAGTATTAAGAGGGGAGGAGAGAGAGGGGAAGGGCAGGAATTAAGTTGGTTGTGGGAGGTGCCAGGACCTCAAATCCTTGGCTATAACTTCTCTTTCTCTTCATATCAATAGTGCATTTTCCCTTTCTCACCTAAATCCATTGCGTTAAATCTAGCTGTGATTATGTTTAAACTCTCCTGTCATTACTGGTGTTGATATTAAGGGCAGGTTCTTATCAAACCCCTGCTCTTGTGTTCGCCCCATAGCTAACAATCTCTCACTATATGAGTCCCTAAAAGTACTACTACCTGTCAACTGGATAGTAATCAACTCCCAATATATCAAGGTGGATTTCAAATTCTCAAGGAATAACTCATCCTTCCCATATAAAGATGCCTCATGAAATTGCGAATAAAGAACATAGCAACATTATAGCCAAATATTCATTATCTACTTTAACATCTATATTATATAGCTCTATAACAACATATTCAAAATTACCCAAATGATTTTTTAAATATTGACCCTCACTTAGTTTCAAGTCATGAAGTTGACTCTTCAATAGGAGCCAAATTGCAACTAACTTTATTATGTACAATGACTCTACCTTCAACCGTAAGGTAGTCACCATCGATTCTTTTGCCACTTCCTATAATACCTCATTTGACAAACATAATAGTATGGTGGAGAGGGCCTTTAGATCTATTTTTCTAATCTCTCATCTTTCATCGATTTTGGCTTCTTTGAATCACAGGATAAAGCTTTTTCCAACACAGCTTGAATTAGAATCGCCCACATCTTTAATTTCTATACTCCTAAATTGATGGATCAATTAAAGTTCTCAATATCAAATATGGTACCCATCTCAATTACCAAATCTCTTCAACAACACAATTTTAATACCAAATTGATGTGGATAGCATGGATTTAGATAGATCCACACCAAATCAAGATTAACAAGATTATGAATAATAGAGAGAACACACACAAAAAAAATAATTTAGGAAAAAGTAGCGATCTTATTGGTGCTTTTTTGTAATTACAATATGATTCAATCAATCAATCACTCAATTATACAAATCTACAATTCTCTTTGAAGGGAGAAGTCTATAGAGAAGAAGAAGTTGGGATGCAGAACTCTCGATGTCTATGGTTTTAATATGTCTCCTTTTATAGAATAAAAAACCCTACAGGGCAAAGCAATGTGTTTTAAAAATATAGAAAAAGCACAGTTTATATTTAGGAAACATAAGACCACCATGTTTATTTCCTTACATTGAACTTTTACCTAAAACTCATTATGAATTCTTCATGGAAACATAATCCATGTAATATAACATAGCCCCATGTGTTTATTGCATATAACTTCAAATTACACCAATATTTACCAACACATTCACGAAACAACACAATGTTATGTTGTGCTTAAATACCCAGTCAAATCTCACAAGCAATTTGGTCATTTTTTGTAAAAAATGATATTTATCCCAGCCTAATATGTGTTATTTATTACTGTGCATGAGAATATATGATTTCAGATGTAATAAGAGTACATGCTAGGAGTTTATGTGTAGAATCATGATAAAGGGTAAAATGCTCTTTTAGCGTGAATGATAACTTAATTGCTTAATGAAAAATTTAATGAATGTTTTTTATCCTTTTTATGAACAATTAATAAATAAAATGGAATTAGTAATTAAAAAAGGATGATAATGTGATAATGTTGATCTATGGGATATTTTGGTTATATTTGATCTAATACGTCCGAATTTGAATAATTAAGCCTAGGATGACCCTAGTATATTTTCATGATTAACCTTGGTATTAACCTTGATTATGACTATCTTGAATAAATTGAAAATTAGTACAAAAGGTTAAGTATCAAAGTTGGACCTATGTGATTGATTGTGATTTTGTGGTCACCATAATAAAATACTAATACTTAAAGTGAAAGGCCTTAAGATTGTGAATGGTGGCTCTTTAGGGGTTGCTACCCTAAACATGTGGTTAATTCATGGTTAGTTATTGATTTTTCCTGGTGTGCCTTCGTACTCCAGCCAAGCCCTAGCTTTGTGAACTGATAGATGATGTTCATAGTTATGGATTAAGTATTCTTGTTGGTAAGGTATTATGTTACCTTCATATATCAGTGCAACTAAGGTACCTTTATGCCCTTGGGTTAATAGTTAGTAACATGTTGTGTTGCCTTGGTGTGCCAGTATTACTAGAGTACCTTAGTGTCTCTCAGTTGATATGATCTCCCTTCAAGTAAATGAATAAAAATGAAATTATTATTATTGGATTATTAGACTAGTCGGTAGCTACCTTCGTGTCTACCTCTTGTTTGATAATAGTCATTATGCATACCTATAGTTTGGCAGTAGCTTTTGCACCTACCTGTGATTTAAAAGAAACATTTGTGCCTACCTGCTATGTTGTGGAATTTTTATTAGTCTTGTGTCTATGAACCTACCTGTGATGTTATGTGAATTATTAGTATTGATAATGAGATATGTGGCCGTTGTTATTGTCATGATTTGGGTTAATGTTGGCTCTAATTATACTTCAAAGAGCATCCATTGGATATAGGATTGGTAAGTTTCTATTTGTTCTAAATGAACAAGTATGAGCATTCTATGGCCTTAGTGGTATTTGTTTACATGAATTATTATCGTATTCCAATTAATGCATGTATACTTCAATGTTTTATAGCATATATTATTGTAATACCTTATATGTGTTAAATGCTAGTTTTTCATATTAGTTTGGTATAATAGATTAATTGGTATCGTTATATTGAAGGGTTCCTTTTGTGGGCTCTTACCTAGTCAATGTGTAGTGGTCTTTGCATGTCAACATACGAGTCTAGTCATAGGATAGTATTTTGGGTTGATAACTTAGGACTATCCATGCTAGTATTTCATGTCAACCAATATTAATATTTCACAAGAATTTGTACAAAACAAAACCCAAGGCCACAAGAGACATAAATGACTATTATCTTCCTTCACTTCATTCATTCTACATTAAGGCCACTATTAATCTTTCATTTTAATATTATTATTCAAGGACGATATCACAATAATGTCCATAAAATAAGGTAAGTAAAGCATCACTATAAAGAAATAACGAAACAATGAATCACAAGTGAAACTAATCAATCGATTCTTGGGAGTAGTCAACTTATCTAGGTGTACTAGACCTAACAAAATAAATAATATATAGCAACCAATCAAATGTTTAGTCCAACTAATTGATTGTTCTTACAAACTAAGCGATGGATTTATCAAACCCAATCGACATGTCTTGGCCAAACCAAAATAACTTTGGACACAAAAATAACCAATCAATTGGTTTTGCAAAGCAATTGACCAGTCAGGGCAAAACAACCCAAACCATAAATAACCAAAAATCACATACATAAATACCAATAATTAACAAATCAAAACACTTCAACATGAATAGTTTAAAACCTTCGATAAGAACAAAAAAATCATACTAAAACTTGAAATTCATGCTTGAATATAATAAAAGTCATAATTCATACTTTAATTCATATACATGGAAAAGGTAATATATAAACCATGTTACTATTAACCCCTTATGAGAATCCACCACTATCCTAAGGAATAACAATAAGGAAAATTCATCAATATAGGCTAAATAGTTAACTAAAAGCATCAAATAGTAGATCGGTTAATCAACCTAGAAAGTAGCTAAAATGCTTCACATCAGTCGATTGAACATTGAAATATGAAAATATGCAATATGGTGTACCCATAGAGTGTCAGCATGGCCCTTTTGATCGAACTGATGGTCCCATCAACTGATGAGTCAATGTAGTTTACCGATAACATATAAAAAAATCAAATCATAAATTTCATAGGTTGTAACATTGATTGCAAGTGAATATTAGGTGGCTGAAACAACCATTTGCCCAACCAATATAGTAATCCATTTGATAGACACCAAAGCTAATAAACATGTGATTCAAAATGTTAACTTCAATGAAAAAATATGTAAATAAAATCATACACCCACTATAATATCTCCCACATAAAACCCTACTCAAGCATGCCATACACCCTAAATACATACTAAGAATCAAACGGACTAAGTGTAACACTCCTACATTTTAGGAATTAAAATGTTCATTTACAAACTTGATTACAAAAGTTAAAACTCACGGGTTTCATGACGCATCCAACATAGAAGAGGCACTATTTATATTTATTATGCATGAGGTGTAAGGAAAAAAGTAATCTTATACCTAGGAGTCAGGTGTGGGAAGAAATTGACTCTACCAAAATAGGGGATACAAAATAGAGAAAAGGAAAAATTTATAATGAAAATAAAGGACTAAGAGTCCATAGAAAGATAGAGATATCCGGATAACCATATCTTGTGTCATTTTGATTATGTAATCACCAAAAGCAAACATATTAAAAGTAGTAATCAAAAATCCTACAAAACATGGTGGATCTGGTGTTAGGAATGAGCAACACTCATGAAAAGGATGGTCGATATATTACATACTAATTAAAGTAACGATACAACCAAAGAAAGGTCACACAATGTCATAAGATCACATAAGAGATAAATGTGCACCTAAAATAATATAATGGTACCAAATTATTTATCAGTTCTTAATCTCACAATCATAATTACATAATAAATATCCATAATCTTGTCCATGTTAAGTTCAATAACCCCCACTATTCTCAACTAATGGAATGGCATAAAAGATATACAACCTGGGGCAAAAGTTTCCTATCCACTATTTTTTACTAGTGGAACGAATAGGTACAGCCAAGGGAAAAATGCTCCTGCCACTACTCTCGTTTAGGTAGAACACGTCATGACTCACATAGTATTTTACTTTAAGTGATTAATATCTTATTAATGATTTTGATTATTCAAATGATTATTTAATTTGAGTTAATGGACCCATTATTCTCAACCGATTGAAAGGTTCCATATATACACCCCTATGGCATAAAGTTCTTGGCCACTATTCCTAACTAGTGGGATGGTATCATAAATATAAAACCCTAGAAAAAATGCTTCTAGCCACTATTCACAACTAGTGGAATGTTATCAACAATATACAACCCCATGGCGTAAAGCTTTTGATCATTATTCTTATTCAATGGAATGGATAGGTACAACTACTCCTAAATTATATAATATTTTACTATAAATTATTAATATTTGATTAATGATCATTATTTAAACATTAGCATACAAACATGCAAGGTACATGTCCCAAAATATATTCTCCCAAGCACAAGCCACATTCTCTTTTAAGAAACCCTAATTCCATTAGTCAGGCATAACTTCTACCCCTAGTGCTCATCTTATCACCAAATTAATACCCATCCTTAAAATATTATTATTGGTAATATACCCCAAAATAAAGTTTTAACTCCAACATCTTACACATGCAATATTAGATTACTTTTAGGGTTACTATTTATAATTCCCATAAAACCCTAATTTCATAATTTAACCATATCTTATTTCCATAAAACCCATAACATCCCAATTTAATACACATCCCCAAAATATTATTATTGACATCATATATGAAAATGGAGTTCCAACTCTCACATCTTACACATGGGATAATAGCCTACCTTTAGGGTTACTATTTATATTTCCCACAAAACCTTAATTTTATAATTTACATAACTTTTTCTATGAGACTCATATAACAACGAAATTTAATATTCAAACCTTAAATACTAATATCAACAACATATTAATAATATAAGGTCAAATTCAAAAAATTCACACACATGATAATAATTTCTCCTGTAGGGTAACTATTCCCACTTAAAATTATTTTTCTTATTTATTTTACTTAGATCGTTCATATTCACTCCAAAAATTTCACATAATATAATAAACCTATTTCAAACCATTTAACACATCAAAATAACCAACATTCCATTTTTAACCCAACAAGACCAAAATACCCCTAAGACAACTAAGATACCTATATTTCCACCAAAATCTTAGGATCTCCAATACAAATGATTTATCAACTTCCAATATATAGTATAATTTTAAAAATACATAACCACAATAAAATTTATTTACTAAATTTCCTAATTTATACCAACTAATCAATACACAAAACTCATGCTTTCACGACTTCCTCACTTTTTCTTTCAACCTGCAACATCATATAACACCATTATCATGATAATATTTTCCATATAATAATTTAAAGCATGATATCAAATATAAATTATACATAATTCACATAAAAGCCCTAATTATGACATGTATCGTTACCGAAGTAGTTTCAATCTCTAATCATGTAATACCTACGATTCCTCCTTCAATACCACTAGAATATCACCTATAAGTCAAAATATACAAGATTAGACCTAGGGAAATAAATCTAGGGAAAACTAAATCAAAGGATAGGGAGGGAAATTTGAGATAAACAAAAAATGGAAAGCTTGGGCAAGGGTGGTGCTTAGCGACAGTGTGGTGGAATACATAGCGATGGTCAATAGTTAAGGTGGTAATGACAGTGGTGCTTAGTGTTATGGAGTTAGTGGCAAATATGGTGATGGTGATACTAGAGATAAGGTTGGTGGTGTGATGGTGATGATACCGGTAATATTTGGTAGTCAAGATAATGGTGATGGTTAACGGTCAATGGCAGGAAAGTGGTGTGGTTTTCAGTAGGGAGAAAAGAAAGTAAAGAAAGGTGGGGTTGGGGTTGGGGTTGTGTTGGAGAAAAAGGGTAATGATAGGAGGAGAAGGGAAGGGGAGAGGAGGGGAAAGGGATTTGATGGTGGGGCACATTAGGCAGCAACAGGAAAGGTAGGGAAAAGGGGAGGAAGGGCTTAAATGATTGGTGAAGGGTGATGATAGCAAAGTGCATGGTGGTTATGTGAGGTGTGATAGCAATGGCAGAGCAAAGAAAAGGAAGAGGGAAGGTCAGATAGTGGTGTGAGTAGCGATGAAGCAGGGAGTTGGATGGCTATGTTGTGTGGGCATGGGTAAGAAGGAAATGGGACATAAATGGTGGTGGTGGTGTTGGGACGAGTAGGCAGGGAAAGGAGGAAGGGAAGAGGGCATGACTGAAGGTGATGGGTGATGGTAAAGGTGGCGGTACTAGGGTGATGGTGGTGGCGGTGAGAAGAAGAGAAACAAAATAGAGTAGGAAGGTTGGGTGCTTCAGTGGTAGCTCAACGAGAGAAGGATGGGAAAGTGGAGAAGGGAACAAGAGGGAAGGGGTGTGTAGAGTGCACGCACACACACACACACACACACACACACACACATATATATATATATATATATACATGTATGGCTAGAAAAACCAATGAGGGGTAAGGAAGGGAAAAGGAAAAAGATGACGGGAAGAAATTCAGGTGTAGTATGCAAAGGGTAGGTGGGTAAAGGCAGAAGTGTAGGGATTGGATTGCAAAGGTTGTAGGGGTAGGAGTTTCAAGGGGACAACAACAGGGGACACAGGGGTAAGGCTTTGTTTGGCCAAAAGAGAAAAGGGAAAGGGGAAAGGAAGAGGGAGAAGGCCAACAAGGGGAAAAGAAAAATAAGTTGTGTTCGGTGTGTATGCTAGGGGAGGAGGGGAAAAAGAAAGAATGAAGTGGGTTAGGGTGCAAACTAAGGAGGAGAAAAATAAAATAAATGAAAAAAAAGTAAAATAAAGGAGAGAAGATAAAAAAAAAAAGGAAAAAGGAAAATTTTGGGGTTTAGGATTAGGATTAGGTTTGGGTTTGAATTTAGGGAATTAATCTAAAATTTTATCTATCAATTATGGTTGGGTTATATATATATTACCCAAAATTAGGATTAGAATTAGATTTAGGATCAAGAAATTTGGGTAAAATAAAATTATCAATTATTTGATATTTATATTAGATTAAAATATAAATTAATTAGGATTAGGATTAGATTAAATTTTGGAATATTGCATACCCAAGGGAAAAAATGGCTAAGTCATGCTCATATGCTCAAAATTTAGTAAATCAACAAGCTCATGCTAAACGTTAAATCATGCTTAGCAAATAAAACCTTCATTATAAACCATAGACATAATCCATTCATGTGATCAAAACCCATATATATATCATAACTCATTCTGTGCATAAAACTATGCCCATATTCATGATAACAACTATAGAAAAAATGAACACCAAGCCTTATCATAGGATAAAGATATGTCTTACATCCAAAAAAATCATCTAACAAATGAAATAACTCCTATTAATGGCTAACTACCATACCCTTGATTTCCAAAGGATTCAGGAACCCAAAAATCAGTAAAAGCACACTCAAAATTGATTTAAAAGGATTAAATCAAAAGAAGGAGAATATAAGAGTATTTTTCCTCAACCTTAACCCACAAGATGGATTAGCTAAAAAGGAGGAGAGTAAGAACTCTTCAACTCTCTCTAAACCTTAACTATTCTTTGTTTAAGAAAAATAAAGAAGGGTTAAAATGAATATTCAAAAGAGGGAAAAGAGAAGGTAAAATGAACTCAAAAATGGAGGGGACCAAGAGGCTATGGCCTCAATTTTCTATAAGGACAAGAAAAGGGAAGAAGAAGAAGATGGTTCTCCACATTTAGAAAAATATGATAAGGTAAGAGAGAGAAAAGAGAAAAAGTGTTAAAGTGGTAGAATGGATCAAAAATTAAGGCCAAGAGGTAAGGCCTGATTGACACACAAAAAGGGAAGGAGGGAGAAAACCCAACACTTAGTTAATGTTCTAAAGAAAGAGAGAGAAGAAAAGGGAGGGTTGATGAGTGTGCTAAAAGAAATGGAAATATGCTAAGGATGCATAGGGAAGCCTTCATAGGTAATAAAGAGAAGGCAAAGGAAAAAGGGTGGAAGGTTGACTTATAAGGGTGCGTATGGAGTGTTGTGTATAAAGGTATAAGATAATCAAATGATGAAGCATGGGTATATCATTCCATCCTAAAATCCTTCAAAATATATAAAAATTATGTTGATATATAAGAAATTAGTTTTGGTTTTTAAAAATGGATTGAAATCTTAATAAAAGTTTGGATTTCAAGGTACTATTTGACCATTTGTCTAAACTAATAGATCGGTATGCTCAAATATAGACATTTCTATTTCTGTGATAAACTAGTTTATTGGTTACCTAAATCTATTGATTGATTATGCTGATATTTCAGATCCTTTTCTATTTTGAGTCTCAATTCTCTTTTCAATGTTTATGAAAAAGTTCTAATTAGAATCTATTTGTGTTAATAAGTGTGTTTTGGTAAAATGGGATTATTTCTACATTATTTAGAGCATTCTATGATGATTTTATTTAGCTAAAAATATCTCAAAAGCACTTTTGAGGCACTTTCTCTTATTCTCTCCCTCTCCCCAACTGTTCTCTCTCCTCTAGTAGCTATGGATGCATGCAAATCATTCTGCATCTCCCCTAACTTACCGATCCATTATCATCCATCTAATTACCCTACATGTCCTTCACCTTCATCATATATTTTCATACATTTTGGTTTCCACACTCAACCTAAAGTTAGCACTTCCTCTCTCCTCTCTCCTCTATCTTTGATTTTTTGAGTATAAGAGGGTTAGGAACCTCCCTCCTAATTCATTTGGCAACTCTCCTTAATAATTTCTCGTTTTCTATTAAATTACTAACTGTTGGCCATTTTCCCCCATTATATTATATTCCTCTTCTACCAAAAAAATAGAGGCTTGCCTATAGGATTTTCCTTTGGCTAATTTCTTTCCCTTTTTCTTCTAATATTATTTTTAGCTTTGCCTCATTTTTGTTAAGTAAGGAAGGATTAAGATTTGGGGAGCAGTTAAAGGTTTTAGCTTTCCCTCTCCTTGAAATTTAATGTTTTAAGAAAATGTTGAGATATGTTTATTTTCTTATTCTAATATTTTTTTATTTTAATTAGTTTCAAAAAAGGAGTTTTAATTGATTTGGTTCTTGATTCTCTTAAAAAATCAAGGCATTGGTGGAAACCATCAAGTTGGGAGTATTTTTGTGCTAAAATATATTTTTAGAGGTAATACATCCTTATCTCTAATATGGATAAGGAATTGTGTAGTGTATTGTGGTTTCAAGTTCTTGGTATGTTCCATGATGAATATATATTATGTTCTAGTATTGAATTCAAGTATGCATAAACGAACATATCTCTAAGTTTTAGAGCATGTTGAGTATTTTGATATCATCTTAAATAAGTACAAAACCTTAGCTAATAAGTATTGAACTAAAATAATTTTAAACACCCACATTTCATATTTGACTTGTTAATACATTATCCAACTCAAAAAGGCTTTATTTGGTTCCACAAAATTGCCTATTTTGAGAGATTCTTCAATTTATGTCCAAATCTTTAGGAAAGTGCTTGACACTTGAAAAACAATTCTGATAACTTTAATAAACATTGAAAACATATACAAACACTTATTTAGATGCATGAATGAGGAAATCCTACATCATTCTCCCCCTATTGAAGAATTTGAACTCAAATTCAAATATTTGAGCATGCACAATATCGAGATGAACACATATTCTTCAAGGTGATGCTTGTTCTTGAATGACTTCTAATGTTTCTTCAAGGAATCCGTTAGATCATTAAAAAGCACCTCATGACCTAAATACATCATGATAATCAAACATTACATGTGGCTTCGAATCAACCTTTACCATGCTTTCTTAATGTATGAAACCCAAACCATAACAATATCAATCCCCTAGCTTCAAATCATCAATATAACTCATTGAATAATAATCATGAAGCTTTAAATTTCATAATGGCTAAAAGACCAATGTCGAACTACGTAATCAAAAAGAAACCTTAGGATAATAATGAACATTATTTTCATAGGTTTTTGATTTTCGTCATCATGAAACATGGCTCTCCTCTTTCTTCAAAATACTAGGATAAACAACATTTTTACTTTTCCATCTGTCACTAGAATAATCTTTTACTTCATCCTTCTTTTCCTCTTTTCTTGCCACTTCAATTTATTTCAATGTCATCCTATACTTGTTAGGGCATTCTTTAACGAAATTTCCATAACATATACACTTATAACATTGCTTATATGTCTTCAACAACCTTATCTTTATTTATATCTTCACGTGGCAACAACCTTTTTTCTTCCATAATTGTGTTTGAACTAGAAGTAATATCATGTGAAATGTGCAAAATAGGCTTAGATATTACCTTGCACTTCTTAAGTTGTTTTTCGGACTTCAATGCTAACTTGATCAAGCCTTCTAGTGATTCATATAATGAAACCTCCACCTTATCTCTAATGTTGAAATTCAAGCCTCTGAGAAACATTGCACATGTTTTCTAGTTTTTTCTCTTGAATATCACATATCAAGGAAAAGCTTTTTGAACTCTCTTGTGTACTCTTCCACACTTGAAGTTTATTGGCTTAAGGAAATTATTTTGACAAATTTTTCTTGCTCAAACTCTCTTGGTATGAACTTCCTCTTCAAATTTTCCCAAGACTTAATCTTTGGTTTTCCTTCTCCTTCTCTACTCCTCTTGATATTATCAAACCAAGTTCTAGCAAAATTTCTTAGTTTGAGTATGGAAAACTTACATTTGATCTTCATACTCCTTAAACTCAAAAATCGACTCCATTATTTGCATCTAATCAATAAGCATCTCGGAATCAAACTCTCCATAAATTATGGAAGTTCTACTTTGATGCTCTTCTTATCATCACCACGATCATACCTTGGATGTCTTCAAATGGATCCACTTGATGTGATATAGTCCACATCTTCTATATATTCCAATATTTCATTTGAATGTCCTACTCTAAATTGCAATAATTTCCTCAACATACCTTCATATTTATCTCGATCCTCTTGTCTTTGATCATCCATATGTTGTATTTGCATTTGCATCTTCATTATGGTCTCTAGTAAAGATCTTATTACATCATCACTAGCCAATTTGTATTCAGTGCATGTGAAAAATATCAAG
Organism: Tamarix chinensis; assembly: GCA_030549775.1. Classification (NCBI taxonomy): domain Eukaryota; kingdom Viridiplantae; phylum Streptophyta; class Magnoliopsida; order Caryophyllales; family Tamaricaceae; genus Tamarix; species Tamarix chinensis. Next base: position 70,065,626 of record CM060181.1, read on the forward strand.
GATTGAATCAATTTTTTTTACGATACACATCCTAATAGAATATGTTCTTCCCAAACAAAAAATAATCAACTAGAAATCACCTAAGGAAAGGTGTGATTTTGTGTGTGTGGTCTCACAACTCACAAAAGAAAAGGATGTAACACACAAGAATAAAAAAACAAAAAGATTTTATGAAGAAAAGAACATGTATCTTCAAAATTATGGGAATCTTGATGAAGTTTATCAAGATATTGATTAAGTTTATCAAGATCTGGGTGGAATATGTATTGAAAAGATTGAAGATCAACCGTTGCTTGAGATCTTACAATCTTGCTAGATTCTCGAAGGAGAAAGAAAGGATAAAGAAATCAAGATCTTGATGAGTTTCTTGATAGGAGACGTACTAATCTATGCTAATGAATGGTTTGTTGGTAGAATTTAAGAAAGACAAGAAAAAAATAAAGAGAAAAATGGTGTAGAAAAATAAAAAGAAAATCAGCAAAATTAGTGGAACAAAGGGCCTAGAAAAGTGATTATCTTTAACAAGAATAAACATATACTTTAATATCCCTTTTAATGTGGATCTACATGCCCACTCCAACATACAACCACCATTATATATCAACTCCAATTTGAATTATGAAATTCAAACGCAAAGAGTAGGAAATGGATATGAATGAAAGTGATTTCACAAAGCAAACACTCCCAAACTACCAACTAAGGATTCACAAAAATTTCCTCACTTGAGATATCTCAAGAAAAGGATACAAAGTAGACTTCCAAAGGTAAGAGTGATTTTGAAGAGATTCAAAAAAGTATATCTTCAAAGACACAAATCCAAACTCACTAAGATGAATAGACATGCACAACTTTAATTTATAAAGAATATGAAATGGAATGAAACTCACAAAGAGAAATATATTACTCAGCATTACACACATTCTATCTATAAGGTTGTATGTATGCCATATATATAGGCATAACCTATGAAATATCTAGTCATCAAGATAGATTAAAACTCAGGACAAGGAGGGAATTAATTAAGAACAAATCTTAACTAATTAGGAAACCTTAGCTAATTAGCGTCGAACCAAACTAATTGTAAACCCCCACATTACATGTATGGTTCTAGAAGTCCAAGATATCATCTTATCATCTTTAACTTGTCAACACAATGTCCAACTTATCAAGGCTTCATTTGGTTGGACAAAATTACCTATTTGGTAATATTCTTCAATTTATTCCCAAATCTTCAAGAAATTGTTTACAACTTGCAAAACACCTCCAATAAATTTAAGAAACATCTAAAACATATCAAAAACATTTATTTAGATGTATGGATGAGGATACACTTGCATCAATTGAAGGGTAAACTTTTTACCATAATTCTCTAATACTAAACCCAAACCTAATTATAATCCTAACCCCAAAAATTTCTTCTTCTTTTTTCCATTCTCTTTCTCCTTTTCCTTTTTCTTTACCTTTTTCTATTCCTTTTTCCTTCGCCCTGTCCCAATCATCCTTCCCCCTTTACCCATTAAGTCATTCACAATCCTCCCTTGCATGCATCTCCATTCTCCTTCTTTCCCTTTACAACCACGCATTGCACCATTTGCACTACACCACCTACACTACATCACTTGCACTGCAGCTCACCTAACCACACTACACAAATGCCAAACCAACCACACTTGACCACTACACCACTCAGTTTTTCCATCTTCACCCACACCTCACCCATGCACGTGTATATACATATATTTGCATCACCCACTTCTCTTCTCCTTTATTTCCCTTCCATTATTATTTATCTAAAGAAACCCCATCCTGATAATTCCCTTTTTCCCCTCCTCCATGCTCTTTTTATTGTCATGACTTCATCAACAACATCCCTCTCCATCACAACCAAAAAGCACCACCATGTCCTTAGCAACAAATAACCTTACCTCCCCATCAATTTCCCTATCCATCACCACCCAAACCACCCTCTTTTCCCTTCCTTGAATGCTCTGTTTCAGATTTTGTTGAGGAGCACAGTCATGCACCTCCCTCGCACAGCCATGCGTGCACTCATATAACCATGCACACCCTCACATATCTATACACCCACATCCTTACACTCTCAATCCTTACACACAACCATGCATACCCATGCATACAATGCACAACCCTGCATGCACTTGCATAACCATACACCATTCCTTGCACAATAATGCTCTCCTTTGTGCACACCCTCCCCATTCCATTTCCTTGCACCACATAGCACAAACCACCACACATCTTCCCACACAACCCATGCACACCTTCCCTCCTTGACTCGTGCACACCTAACATGCACACTCATAATGCTTTTGGCCTTATAATTAGCACAACTATACCCTCCTCTTTAGCACACTATGTGCACCTATAACACCCCGATTTTTACTACTAAAATTTTTTATTTTACAGTTGAAGTATATAAGTAAAATATTGGGGGTTACTATCATAATTATCATAAGTCTGGTTTATTCAACTATCCTTACATTAATCACAAGGCTAAAATCATTTATAGTAACGCAACAGAGTTAGAAACAAAAGAAACATTTATAATACAACCTGAGCTTTAAGATTAACTCTGAGTTACAATATCAAAATAAAAGACAAGGAATACCATGGATCAAGAGTCCAAAAAGGGTATCCAACTAAATACAGATACTGGATAACATTACTCTTCACCTAAATACCCCGTACAAATAAGATTACTCATCACCTCACAGTACATCATAGGCAGCATAGTTATCTAGAGGATCTTTTGAGACCTACACATAACAATGAGAGTCTCCTACTATTAGGAATGAGCATCACCCATAAAAAGGGTAGTCAATACACTATGTAATAAGTAAGGGAACAACACTAGCAAATTAGGGTTCCAAATAATACATGCATTCACAACTAATGATGAGTGTACATTCAAATAAATGAAACATCTTATAAGATAGATAATGATCCAGGCCTCTTTAGTAGATATAATCCATTTTCATTCTTTTATATATGTTGAGTGTAGAAACCCCACTATTCTTAAACCAGTAGAGCAGTCTAAAGCACCTTCTCAGGGACAACACACCTAAACCACTATTATCATCCAATGGAGTAGATCTAAAAACATCACCTTCTTAGGGTAGAATACTCTCTAGCCATTATTCTCTCCTATGGAACAAATATAAAATCAACACCTTGGTTCTGACTCATGTACTCTTCCACTTTAAATCAATAGTGTCTTTCCCATAGGTTATATTGTTATATTTTTATTTTATAATGAGCAAGGGCCTTACTATTATTAATCTTGTGGAACATACTAAAATACCTACTTAGAATAAAATGCTCCTGAGTCACTATTATCTCTAGTTGAATGGATATTAAAAGCATCATCTTCTTGGGGTAAAATGCTCCTAAGCCGCTATTCTCTCTAATGGAATGGATATAAAAATATCACATTAGCCCTACTTACAATAACATGCGCGGGCATAGAGATTACCATAAGCAACTTTAGAGATAACACCCAATGCAACACCTCATACAATAAGAATTGCATAACACAAGATCCATTCATTTAGCAATACCCTAACATACCAAAAAAGAGACAAATATCAAGGCTGAACTTATATTATAACAATAGATCATGAGGATGAAAGTAACTCTTTTAGTCTTAAGCCATTAATTAATCATTATTCAATCATCATCTTTAAATTATATCCATGTGAGTGCGCGAACCCCACTATTATAGTCAGTGGATCGGAAATACACTTTAAGGTAGAATGCACCTGACCACTATTATTCGCTAGTGGATTGGTCTCTAGTGCAGAAGGCTCCTAACCACTATTATCACCAGTGGATTTGTCTAGCCTCGACTCACATGGTGTTCCACTATAAGTGATTAGTATTCTTCCATGATTTATTCATATCCAAGATTTGGTTTATTGAGCTCAGGATGCCCACTATTATAGCCGATGGACTAGAATACATATATACATCCTCTAGGGCAAAGCGCTACTGGGCCACTATTATAACTAGTGAACTGGTACATATATACATCTTCTAAGACAAAGCACTCCTAGGCCACTATTATAACTAGTGGATCGGTATACAAAATATAATCCATCTAGGCCCGACTTAGTAATCTTTCACTTTATATGATTAGTGTTTTCCCTTTTAGTTAGCACAACAGTTCCATTTGTTTAACTCAAGGGGGAAGATCAAGAATTTGGAGATGCAAAGGTAAACCGATCATACTTATGCATGCAAGCAACACAGTACCCTTCAACCATCAACCTAAGGATGCAAAGGTACCCTAGTCGCACTAGTGTACGAGGACACACAGTACCCCCTCCACTCTAATTATTAATGTCTTAATTAAGGTAACCATGATAAACACAACAACCACATACTTATTCATTCCCAATTTTTTTTGTCATTATAAAGCATTCCTTATTCATATAGTTATCCATGTTAACCTAAAGAAACCACTAAGACCATCCATATGTCATCCAATTCCAATCCAGGAATCGTTTCCATTTATTCATATGCCATAAGGGTTATCATATCATAAGTATAATATGGTATTAGAGTTTGGTTAGTCCACATCGAAGGATCATGGAACATGTAACCCTAGAAAGCCCTTATATCACATCTAACACACATTACCATGCACGATTAATGATTAAGACACCCCTTTCATGAATATAAGACAAATACCTTATCACACCCTTATATTATTATACAGTGTCACTTAGGTCTGGTTATGGAGACTTATTTAATCCATTGATAGGCCATATGCAAGTTATTAATTTACCCTCGTCATCCTTACAAAACTACTAAAAAATCCCTTGTTTGTAAAATCACCAAGTCACCCCCTTCATTTGCCAATTTACCATGTTACCCTTTATGTTTGTGTAATTACCAAAATACCCCTTATGTCTGTTAGATTAGCAAATTATCCTCCATACTTATTAAATCACCAACTTTACCCCTCATACGTGTTAAGTTACCAATTTACCCTTCAAGTTAGTTAAATTACCATGTTACCCTTTATACTTAATTAAATTACCAAATTGTCCTTCTTATTTATTAATATTACCAAAATGCCCCTTTTGTTGGTTAAATTACCAAATTGCCCCTATTACTTATTAAAATTACTAAATTATCCTTTTGGTGGGTTAAATTACCAAATTACCCTTCTTCATTATTATAATTATCATTTTTCCCATTTTACCTACAAAATTACCAAAATGCCCTTAATTTATACCAAAATACTAAAATACCCTTTCTTTATACCAAATTACTAAAATATCATTTTCCTTTATTCAATCACCATTTTACCCCTTTACTTTTACAAAATCACCAAAGTGCCCATCCTTTATGCCAAATTACTAAAATATCCTTCTCCTTTATTCAATCACCATTTTACTGCTTTACTTTTACAAAATTATCGAAGTACCCTTTTATGCCAAATTACTAAAATACCCTTCTCCTTTATTTAATCACCATTTCGGCTCTTTACAAAATTATCAAAGTACCCTTCTTTTATGCCAAATTACTAAAATACCCTTCTCCTTTTATTTAATAATCATTTTAACCATTTACTGTATAAAATTACCAAAATCCCCTCATTTATGCCAAATTACTAAAATAACCTTCCTTTATACCAAATTACTAAAATATCCTTCTCCTTTATTAAGTCACCATTTTACCCCTTTATATTTGCAAAATTACTAAAGTACCATTCCTTTATGCCAAATTACTAAAATATCCTTCTCCTTTATTAAATTACCATTTTACCCCTTTACTTTACAAAATTACTAAGTTATCCCTTTTCTATGTAAAATTACTAAAATAGCCTCCTTATTTGTCCATTTACCATTTTACCCCCCTTTAAACTTATTATTTACCATTTTGCCCTTATTATATCAATTTTACCAAAATATCCTCGGCACATAAATATCAATATATAAGGTCTATATACATCATCTAACAACACCAACTACTATTATTTATCATTAATATACATTAGCACCTACATTTATTTAGTTGACGCCCTTACACAAGAAATATTACTAAAATGCCCCTAGGGCCTATAATAATATTATTTATGCAACAAATGGCCACATTAGCATATCATATCATACATATGCATTTAGCATTATCATTAAAAATAAGGCTCCTTCCCTTAAGCATTATTTATACACATGGCACATAAATTATCATGCTTTTCTTTTCATCAACCAACATATGCCACTAAACACATTATACTTAACAACATACATCATGCATATACATCATATTAAAATTTTCTAATGTACTAGCATACGTATATCAACGCATTCTAGTAGGGTATAATAGTTACCTTATTTTTAGCAAAAATTAAATCTTACTAGTGCACTGGTTAAAGGTTCGAGCTTTGATTACTAAAAATTAATACCTAAAAATAATATTAAATTTTAGTATAATAGAAGTAGAAAATCAAAAGAATAATTTTTGTCAAAAGCTTAATTAATATATACTAATACCAACTATTTGTATACCTTAAAATTAACTAAGATTGGACTAAAAATAAAAGGCAACGCTCACACTACATGAGCAGTGTGAGTTGCATGTAGGGAATTAAGGTAAACGAGGGTTGAGGAGGAGGAGTGGGGAGAAGCAATGGGGTGGCTTGTGTTGGGGTTTTGGGGGAGGTTCTAATGAGTTGGTGGATGGATGTGAAGGCGGTGGAAGAGGCAAAATGGCGGCACAAGGTGGTGGTGTAGGGTGGAGGCCGAGAAGGCGAAAGAAAATGAAGGGAGAAGGAAGGTGGCTACAGGGGCATGTGGTGGTGGATTGGTAGTGCAGAGAGATAGTAGGGGGTGTCAGGATGTGGATGTAGTGGTTGGTTGGGCAGCAGGAGTGGTGGTTCGGAAATAAGGAACTCAAGGGAAAATGGGGAAAGAGGGCTCGGTTGGCGGGGAAGGAAGGAGCTTTAGGGAGAAAATGGACAGGGAAGAAGAAGAAAAAGAAGAGGGAGAGGAGAGGAGAGGAGGAAGGGGTGCCAGCTAGGTGTTGTGGCTGTAGGTGATAGAGTGGCGAGTTGTAGGGAGAAGGAAGGAAAGAAAAGGGAAGGAAGGGCATGCAAGGGTTGCGGTATATGGGCTTGTATGGCCAAAAAATGGAAGGAAAGGGATGTGAGAAGAGAGAAGGCTACAGGAGGAAGGCAGGTGGTAGCAGGTGGCTACAAGAGGCATGATAAAGTTGTAGTTAGGCTTGCGGTAGTCGAAGAAGAAGGAGGGAATAATAAGAAGAAGAAGAAGCAGAAAGAAAGAAAGAAAAAAGAGGTATGTTGGCTAGGCAGAGGAGAAAGAAAAGGATGGATAGGCCAACGTGCATAGGAGGGAAGAAAAAAGGGGGAGTTGGGTTGGCCCAAGTGGGGGGAGAAAGGAAAAGAAAAAAAGAGGGGGGAATGGATTGGGCAGCAACATGGGGAGATGGGAGAGGAGGAAGGAAGTGGGCCAGTGGCCCAACACGAGGGGGGAGGTAGGAAAGAAGGACGAGCGGCCCGAAGAGGAAAAGAAAAAGGAGGAAAATGAAAAGAAAAGAAAAAGGAGGAAAAGGAGAAGAAAAAGGAAAAAAGGAAAAATATAAAAGGGGGAAAATAAAATAAAATAACTTTTGAAATAATGGCATTTAATATTTTTTAATAGATAAATTAATTTAATAATTTAATTTATTAGAATTTCATATATTGGTTTAAAAAGGATAATTTTTAGCAAAATATTAGTTTAGAAAATTACTTAAATAAAATGAGTATGATAAAATAACAAAATATTTATGTTAATTTATTAAATATTCATATCCATTTTATATACTCAAAAATCCACAAAAGTATTAAATTAAATAAGTTTAAATTTTAAATTATCCTAAATGAGGATTATTTATTAAATTATAGGTTTTAGATTTGGGGGGTATTACACACCCAATTTGGTTATGTGTGGAATTTTTTGTGATTTGTGACACATCACGACCCTTAAGTTCAACCCTCACTTAATGCACCACTCATTCTCATTTATTTTTATTATTTTCTTTTTCTTCTTTCCCCTACTCAAATTAGGGCTTCCTCTTAAACTCTAGCCTAGTCTCCTACGCACCCTTAAACTGTCCCACGTACTATTTTTCACCCGAAGCCCACAGTCACCCAAACGACACTTCTATTACCTTCCTCACGCCTCGAGGCAACTTTCCATACGTAAAGTTTGCCCCCATGTGGACTCTAACCATCCCATTCAAAATCCTCAATATTTATCATGCCAAACCCTAAAATTTCCATACAAACCCTAGTTCCTCCTACTCTTCCATTTTTTTAAATCCCTCCCCTTTTTTTTATTCACCACTCATGGATCATGGTTATTTAGGTCATTCTCACCTACGTTAGCCAACTTACTTCCCCTTGGTTATCTTACTTTCTCATTTTTCTCTTTCATGCCTCCATCCCACATCACCACACTCAAAACCCTAGCATGCATGTCCGAAGGGCCACATCACATTACGTCACAACTTGCAGCATATCCATATTAGCACATATGAGAAGAGAGCACATGAACATACCTCTATTCCAAGCCACACTACACATAAAACCGTTAAGATAATAGCATATAGAACACGACATATAATTATGCAGGACATCCAAGGCAAGTAAGATACGTAACATACAGGCGGCCTTAGTTACACCCTTACCTAAAACATTGCCAGGCTTAGAGTATGGTCCTACTCCTCCTGAGGGTTTTGACTTGGTTCACCTATAAGAGGGAAATACTATAAATTAATCTCTCTCTACTAGAATTACTAGAATTTCCTATCTTACCCCTATCATGGCCTAATACTAAGGCTAATAATGATGATAGTAGTTTATAATTAAAAGTAGGGTTATTATTCTCAAAGTAATTAATTGTACCACTACTAACCAAAGTAAGTCTTAGTAATATTCATAGTATTAAAGTAAGGGTTTCAATATTACTAATAATAATATTATTATTAGTTTTATAACATACTAATATCGCCCCCAAATCTAGTAATAATAATAATACTAGTGATGGATATAATATAAGAGTAATGGCCATAAGGATACTTATATTAATAATTCTAGTGGTAGTAGTGGTAGTAATAGTGACGAAAATAATAATAATCATAACAATAATAATACTAATAGTAATAGTGATAACAATTCTAGAGATGATAGTAGTAATAGTAGTAATAATGATACTCATTATAACAATAATAATAATAATAATAATAATAATGATACTAATAATAAGAATAATATTAATATTACTAATAATAATAATAGTAATAATACTAATAATAATAAGAATACTAATATTAATAATGACAATAATAATAATAATAATAATAACGATAATAATAATAATAATAACAATAATAATAATAATAATAATAATAATAATAATAATAACAATGATAATGATGATGATGATAATAGTAGTGGTAATAATAATGCAATAATAATAATAAGGATAATAATAATAATAATAATAATAATAATAATAATAATAACAACAACAACAACAAAGTTGTAGTCTTAATCAATACCATTACTTAGAAAAGAGTTAGAACATAGTAGTAGTAGTAGTAGTAGTAGTAGTAGTAGTAGTAGTAGTAGTAGTAATAATAATAATAATAATAATAATAATAATAATAATAACACTAATAATAATAGTTAATAATAATACTATGAATATTAAAATCATTAACACTTTTATACACAAAGTTTAAGGGTTAAGAGTTGGGAGACCACCTAGGCTTGGTGGTGGAGCCAGCGGCGGCAAGGCGACGGCAGCAATGGAGGAAGAAGGGTGGTGGAGAGATGGATGTGGAGGCTAGGGGAGAGGGAAGTAGGGGAAAATGGAGGTTTGGGGAGGTAGAGTAAGGTCCCCTGGTTGTTTTGGGGGGTAGAGGTGGCGCTATAGGTGGAGGAATCGGCAGCACGAGGGGTGGCGATGGGTCGAAAGAGGCTGTTTGAGAGGGTAACTTTACATGGCCGGGGTGGCTCATGTGGGGCAAAGCAAGGAATGAGGGTGGCTCGATTGCGTAGAGGGCAGTGTAGGGCAAGTTTTGGTGGCCGGAGTGGGTGGTGATGACGACCGACAGCAGAGAAAAGAAGGGCTAATAAGGCGGTGGCGAGTGGGTTGAGTTTCTGGGCTGCCAAAATCAAAACTCGATTATGGCAGCCTTCGGGGCTATATATAGCTCGTTTGGAAGGGAAAACGACAAAGGGGAGTGGGAGAGTAGGGGGGCAAGGGTTATGGGGCTCCGATTAGCGAGGGTAGGCCGGCGCAGGTCTACCTTCGTAGGCCGGCGCAAGTCTACCTTCGTAGGCTAGCGGAGGTCTACCTTCGTAGGCCATTTCTTGTCGAGGAAGAAAGAATGGCACGCAAGAGAAGGGAGGAATGGTCTTGTCAAAATGGTGGGTAAGTCAATGGGGAAGAGAGGGGAGGAATGGCCGGAGTGGGCGGTGTGGTTGGTGGTGGAATTCCCGGCGCTGATTGAGGGAGTTACAGGCGCGGGAGGTAGAAGACGACGCAGGGTAGGCTGAACTAGCAGTCTAGGAGAAAAAAAGAAGAAAGAAAGGGGGAGGCCGAACCGGCCGGGAGAGGGGGGAAAAAGATGACGCAAGGGCTTGGGCCGCGCAGGGGGAGGGGGAGGAGTTGGGCCAGCGGGCCGGCCTAGGTTAGGGGAAAAAGGAGAAAAAGGAAGAGAAGGAACGGAAAGAAAAGGAAAAAGAGGGGGGAAAGGAAAAAAAGAAAAAGGAAAAATAAAGGAAAAGGTGGGTTGACTTAATTAATATATTTTGGGTATTTTGGGATATATAATAAAATATTAATATTAAAATAATAATTAAATTTTCTTTTTAGGTTAATTTAGGGAGTTTGAAAGATTTTTCTTAAATTTCATTTTAATTAGCAAAATACCCAAATTTTTTCTATTTAAATTATTTATTAATTTCTCCTCGATTTACCTTAATTAATTCCCTCTTATTTTAATAAAAATAGTTTATTTAATTAATTTTTCTAATAATTTCTTATTTGGCCATAATTCCCTAAATTAGGGTTTTGGGGTATTTCAGTTCCTTTTTCTTCTTCCAATCTTGGTTTTTTTCCCTAAGTAAGGAAGAAATAAGGTTAAGAAAAGTTGGAGATTTCAGCTTCTCTTTAACACCCTATTTTGAGTTAAAAGGTGGTGTTTTGTGTTTCCATTCTTCTTATTTTTTAAGGAAGTTTTGGAAGAGGATTTTTAATGATTTTACTTTGATTCTCTTAGGAATTGAAGTTTTGCTAGGTAGGCTATCTAGTAGAAGTTTTGTGCTAGAAGAATTGCTTAAAGGTCAGTCATTCTTATCTTTAACATAATTAGGTTTATGTGATATATTGGGGTTCCATTTGTTAGTGTTTATATGAGTACTATCTAATTGTATTCCATGTTATGAGCATATGAAATAATCCTTCTCAAGTAAGTGTTATTAAGTTTCTTTATTTTTAAGCATAAAATTGATTATTGAGCATGATTTGGTTAAGTGTGTATATCACCATGTATCCATATGATTCTATGTGGGAAGCATGTATTTTTATGTATGTTATGATATAGAAGCATGCTATGATTAATATGGTAGTGTGGTAAATTTTGGTGTGTGTTTTGTGAGTTTGGATTATGTTTTACCCAGACTAGTTGATCAATTCCTCCAACTAGTTGATTGGCTTTAGAGTAGTCAAATGGTTTAGAGTTATAGATTAGTTGGTTGAGAGATTAGTAGATTGGTTTGGTAAGCTAGTTGATTTGTCTTGATGAACAGTCAATCAGTTGGTCAAACCCATCAACTAGTGTCCTTGCAGACCAAGGTGGTTTGGTCTCTACTTTGACCCATCAAGTAGTTAGACCAAACTAGTCGACTAGTTACTTTGACTAATTGATCGATTGTTAAACCCATCAATCGGGTTTTCTACAAACAAAAATGGTTTGGTCTCTGCTCAGACCCATCAACCAGCTGAACCAAACCAGCTGATTGGTTCTCATGAACGATCAACTTGTGAGGCTAACCAATCAGTAGGTGCTTTGGTTTTGTTGTGATCCAAGTTTGGTATGGCTAGACCAGTCAATTGTCTGAAGACCAATTGACTGGTCCGGTTGGAAGGTGCTTGATTGTTATGATTTATTATGATTATCTTGGGCTTTTTTGCGTTGATCCTTCCATGTATTTATAACATTTTAATTATGATTTCAACTATGATTGACCTAAATTAATATGAACCAATATTATGGTATTTAAGACTTGCTTTTGGTTGAGTTTGGTATTATCCTTAAACACCCAATTGGAATGAGGTGTTTGGTGTTATCTCAAAAAACTCCTTTGGTGGCTTTAATGCCTTGTGTGGGTTTGGTATTATCTCTAAACACTTGTTTGGTGGCTTGAATGCCTTGTATGGGTTTGGTGTTATCTCTAAACACCCGTTTGGTGGCTTGAATTCCTTATATGGGTTTGGTGTTATCTCTAAACACCCACTTGTGGCTTGTATACCTTGGTTAGTGTTTAATGTCAACTCTTAAAACACCCAATTGATTTGATATATGGAATCTTGATCATAGAATCTTATAGGCCTTCTCGGTATGTATACTTAAGGTTTGGTTATCTTTTGTACCTTTAGCCTAGGCGACCAAGTGTAGTGGATGTTGAAGATCTCTATGAAAAGCCCCTTGGCACTAGTACTAATATGGTGGTTGAGGCAAACCCGAAATTGAGCGTATGCCCCCTCACCTAGGCAATTAAATGTAGTGGATGTTAAAGATCCCTGAGAAAATCCCATTGGCACTAGTGTGATGCGGTGGTGGGAGTTACAATCCTACATTCATCCCATCATGGCATATTAGCAATGTTCTGATTCTATGGTTATGTACTTCAAGTGAGGAAGACCTAAAATTTAGCATATGCCCCCTCACTTAGGAGACCAAGTGTGGTGGATGTGGAAGATTCCTAAGAAAAGCCCCTTGAAACTAGCATGATGTGGTAATGAGAGTTGCAGTCCTACACTAGTCCCATCATGGATATTGGCATTATGTGCTTTACTTTTATATGGATTCTTGTAGAAAACCATGCTTGTGTGTAAATATATATCCTTGGGTCTTGTTGAGGTATTTATGTGTTCTCACTGATCTCGTATATTATCTTTCAAGTAGATTGAATACCATGCTATTGTATGACCTCAATGTGCCACATGAACCTTCCATGTTTTAGGTAGTATACTTTGCTAGTACTTTACCGTACTAATATTGTACTTGTGTGGTCACTATGATGATCCAACTTTTGGTTCGGGGAGCAGATGATGATTTGAAGGGTTACTACTATCAACTAGAGTACATTAAAGGTAATGCGTTGGGTGGTTTTTGTATTTTCAATTATTTAAACTCTTGGCTCAGGTTCTTGTATTTGATTTTGTAAAATTATCAAATTCACTCCATCTCTAATATTGTTATAGTCTTATTTACCTTGTATTATCACATTCATGTTATGATCTTGCATTCTTTGTTTCCTTGTTCCATTTAGCCTTGCATCAGGCATGAGTTAGATGATGATCACACATCTTTCATGGGTGATGTAGCGGTAACATTCCCCCGTTTTGCTTTTTTCATACTGTCTTAAAAATAACATTTTCTAGTTTAAAAATTAGGGAGTGTTACAATTAGTAACCCAAGTGGATAGCCTAATATAACATTTATGTTTTGATAATTCTTATTATGGTTGTACATACACATTGCAATTTTGGAATTAATAAAAAGATTACTTACTTAACAAAAAAAACCTATAAAACAAGGTTGATCTATTCATGGGAATTTGTAGCACCCATAAAAATAATAATCAATACACATCATACTGGGTAAGATAACAATAAAGTCATACCCAAGTTACATATATTGCATAAGCCATATAGAAACATAAGTGAGCACAATAATTAACATAATTTGATGAAAGATAATATTTATTCTAGAAGTCCATTTTTAGATACAATTACAATCCACATTCTTATTTATGTTGAATTTAGGAACCTACTATTCTTAATCTAATGGTATGGAATGAAGCATCTCTTAGGGAAAAAATACCTTTGAGCCACTATTATCATCGGCTGGAATGGACCTAACATATATTAGGCAACACACTCCTAACCACTATTCTTAAATGGGTAGAATGATTTGATGCATAGAATGCTCTTGAGTTAATATTATCGTCTCGTAGAACAAACATAACACCTTGTCATGACTCACATAAGTTGTTACTTTAAGTAGTTAATATCTTATTCATTATTGATTATCTCAAGATCATATTTTGGTTCATGTTGAGCCAGGAAACCCCACTATTCTTAAAGTGCTAGAACGGTCTAGAGTACCTCTCAGGGGAAAATATATTTAAGATACTGTTATTGTTTGGTGACACAGGCACACAACACCTCGGCCCTAACTTACATAATATTTCTCTCTAAGTAATTTATATGTTATTCATGGTGGTATATCTCAAGATCCTCATGCATAAGCATATGTAGACATGTAAAGCACATAATCCATCTTAACATAATCATTTAGACGCATAAAAGACAACCATGAGAATACCAATATATTGCCCCCAAGTACAAAACCATATTTCCCCTAAGAAACCCTAATTTCATAAGTTGAGCATAACTTCTTCCCCAAGTATTAATTTTGTCACCAAATTCAATAACCATAATTAAAATATTATTATTGGTAACGTACCTAAAAATCAAGGTTTAACTCTAACATCTTATACTTGCAATAATAGCCTACCACTAGTGTTACTATTCACCTTTCCCCACAAAACTCTAATTTCATAAATAAATTATAACTCTTCCCGAGAGACTTATATAGCTACTAAATTGAATATGAATATACAAACTTCTAATATCAATAACATATCCAAAAATTAAGATCATACTCTAACATTTCACAAACATGATATTAATCCTACCCTTAGGGTTACTATTCCTACTTAAATATATTTTTCTCATTTATTAGACTTAAAAAATTCATATTCATTACAAAAATTCCACATAATATGCTAAACATATTTTGAACCAATTATCATATTAAAATACCCAATATTCCATTTTTAATTCATATTGACTAAATTACCCCTAAGATAGCTTAAATATCCATTTTCCCTAAAAACCTTATAAGTCCCAATATAAGTGATTTTTCAACATCCAATATATAATATCATCATAAAAATATACATAACCACAATTATATATAGTTCCACATGTCTCGATTCATGCTAACCCACTATATGCATAAAACGCATGCTTTCATCACTTTCTCATTTTTTTTATTTATTATAGGATACAACATATACATCATTATCATAGTAACACTATCCATATAGCAATTACAGACATGATATCACATATAAATATATATATATATATATATATATTGCACATAAAATCCTTAACTATATGTATCCTAACAAAAGCATCTTTCATTTCTAAGCACGTAAAACCTAGCACTCCTCTAATATCGCCTGATTATCACCTAGAATATAGAAATACAATAAAATTAGACTTAGTTGTAATACCCCAAAAATTTTGAAAACCTATATTTTAATAAATAACTTTTATTTGAAATAAAACTAGCTTTTAAAATTATTTATTTTAATTATTTTATAGATTTTGGATTATGTAAAATTGGATAAGAGTATTTAATAAAATAAAATTTAATAATTTTCTATTTATCATATTATTTTATTTAAATAAATTTTCAAAATAGTATTTTACTATAATTATCCTTTTTAAGCCATATATTTAATTATATTAAATTAAATTATTAAATAAACTTATTATCAAAAATATTACATCCTATTATTTTATAAGTTAATTATTTTAAAATTTTCCATTTTTCCCATTTTCCTTTTCCTACCTTTTCTTTTCTTTCTCCTTCCCTTTATTTTCTTTTTCCCTCTCCCCCCCCCCTTGCGTGTTGGGCCAGGCCTGCTCCTTCCTCCCTTCTCTCCCTCGCGCACCGCCCAGCACACCCACCCCGCCCTCCTTCCTTATTTTTTTTCTAGACCGGCCGGCTCCCTTCTTTTCCTGCGCCGGTCCAGCTGCCCAGCACCTCCCCTCCCTTCTTCTTCTCCCATGCCCCAACCTGCTCCCGTCCTCCATGCACGCCCGACCGCCGCCTGCAACTGCCGCCGTCTTCCACCGTACCTACCCCCTGCTACTCCCTCTCTCTACCCCCATCCTTTTCTTTCCTATTTTGAGCCAAACTAACCCCCCTGCACCCTCCATTCCCGCCTGAATTCCTTCCTTTTTCTCCCCTCCTTCTCCCTACCACCCGACCAGCCCTGCCACCACGCTGCATCACCGATCGGCCGCCTGCTCCCCCTACCTCACCCTCTTCTTTTTCTTACCCTCACCAGCCCTTCATTCCCCATATTTTTCGAGCCTTACTCCTTCCCCCGAGCTCTCCCTTCTCTCCTTCCTTCTTCCCCATTTTTTTTTCTGTTCTCTCTCTGCACCGCCGCCCGCCGCCGCTTGAACCACTAAGCCCAGCCCCTGCGCCGCCTTCTGCCGCCACCTACTACCACCCTGCACCACCACACCGCCCCTCGAGCCCTACACTCCCTCCCTTCTCGACCCCTTTCCTTTTTCTCCCCAGTTTTCCCCTTACCACCGAGCCACCTACAACCGCCATTTCCGTCGCCGTCCGGCCACCTCTGCCGCCACCCAACCCACCGTTCGACACCCTGCAACCCCCCTCTACAACCGCCATGCATTAGTTGGCCGAAAACATCCCTTGCACCCCTCCATTTTTCCCTCTCCTTTTCCTTCCTTTACAACCCATTTCCCTCGACCCATCTTGGCAGCCAACTTCGCCTTACGCCGCCGCCGTCTCCGCCGCCGTGAAACCACCCTTAGCCTCCACCTACACCCCCTCTTCACTTCTGCACCATTCCCCTGCCTTAGAACCTCCCCCATCCACCTTCTTTTCTAGCCTAAAGACCCTAACCCTAAAATAACAAAATTTGCTCCCTTCACCCTCTTTGAGCCCTTTTCTCCCCATGGTTTTGCATGAGACTCACGCTGTTCATGCAGCGTGAGCTCCCCCCCTTTATGTTGAAATTTATTTGGCTAATCTTTAAGGTATAATAGCATTTTAAGTTAAGTGCTTTATTATTAAATAATTTTTTTTATAAAGTCTTATCCTTTTTAATTCTTGTTTCTAACATAATAATGATGGATATTATTTTTAGGTGCTGAGTTGCTAATTATGCTTGGTAAGATTTGATATTTTGCGGGATTAAGGTAACCGTTAATCCTCCCTTAAATATATGGAAAAACGTATGCTAGCACATTATGGATTTTGGCATGATTTTATGTATGTTTTGTGAGCCTAGCATGATATATATAAATGGTTGCTTCTCATATTGTTTGATAAAAAGGAAATTCATGATAGCCTTTGTACCATGTGTAGGTATGATAATTAAGGAAGAGTTTGATTAATGATGGGAATGTGAAATGCTTGTCTATGATGTATTATGTTGCTAATGCATGAGTGATAATATTGTCTAAGGGTATTTTAGTAATTATAATTTTGAAGTATGTGATCTAATATATGTGATTGCTAATGAGTATTATGTTGAATAATGACAAGTTGGTGGACTTAGATGATAAAAATGAAGTATTAATATCATTATTTTATGTAGTGTTAGTAAATTCATAAAAATGGTGAATAGAGGGGTTGAATGGAATTTTTATAAGTGAAAAGGGTATTTCGGTAATTTTTGAGATACAAGAATAATATGGTAATTTTATGATTAAATGGCCAAATGATAATTTTATAAGTAAAAGGTAAGAATGGTAATTTTAGAAGTAGGGGTAAAATAGTAATTTTGGATGAAGGAGGGCATTATGGTAATTTTAATAATGGAGAAGGGTAATATAGTAATTATAAATATGGAGAAGGGTAAAATTGGTAATTATAATTATGAAGAAGGGTAAATTAATTATAAGGAAGGTTAATTTGGAATTTATGATAATTGAAAAGGGTAAATGGCAATTAAAATAATTGAGAGAGGTAAAATGGTAATTATGATAAAGGAGAAGGGCAATTTGGTAATTTATCCAACTGAATGGGCAATTTGGTAATTTAGCCGATTAAAGGGTAAAGTGATAATTATTTAACCAACTAAAGGGGCAAAATAGTAACTATGATAAGGAAGGAGGGTAATTTAGTAATTTATCCAACTCAAGGGCAATTTTGTAATTATAACAAAGGAGAAGGGCGATTTGGTAATATAACCAACCAAATGGGAAATATGTTAAGTGTAGCAATTATGAGGGGTGAATGGTAATCTAAAAAGTGTAGGAGACAACTTGGTAACCTAAATTGGATAAGGGGTAATTTGGTAATTATGCAACCTAAAGGGTAATATGGTAATCTATCAAGTAAGGAAGGGATGACTTAACAATTATATAAGTAAGGGGTAAATGAGTAATTTGTACCTAATATGTCGTTGTGATTATGGACCATTATAATATGATTTAAATGATGTTGATTAGCCAAGTAAGAGTATTTGATAATTAGTATGGCCTTAATGGTTTTCTCTGTGATATCCTAGATAATCATCTGAATAAGAAACGATTAATGATATCGGAACAATTGAAAGCGAATAAGTATCTGATTACTGTGCTTTTCGTGATCACTTTAATTAAGACACTATTACTTAAAGTGAAAGACCTCGAGATCGGTAATGGTGACTCCTTAGGGGTCGCTACCCTAAGGACGTGGTTTAATCCATGATTATTCTGGTATTTGATGGTGTGCTTTTGTGCCCCAGCCAAGCCCTATATCTTACTCTTTCTAGCTCTACGGACCTAGTTAGGGGGTATGCATACTTATGGATTAGGTGTCCTTGTCGGTAGGGTACTGAGTTAACTTTATGCACCAGTACGACCAGTGTACCTTTGCGTCCTTGGGTTCGTGGTTGAAGGGTACTGAGTAGCTGATATGCACCGATATGACCGGTGTACCTTTGTGTCCCGGGTTATTGATCTCCCGTCCGAGGCAAATAAATATGATTGATGTGCGGATTAAAGAAAGGAAAGATACTATTATTGAAAGTGGAATATTAATGAGCCGGACCCAGATGATTATGATATTGAGTACCGGTCCACCGATTATAATAGTGGCTAGGAGCGTTGTGCCCTGGATGATGATTCTTATATATCCCGGTCCACCGATTATAATAGTGGCCGGGAGCGTTGTGCCCTAGATGATGATTCTTTATATACCCCGGTCCACCGGTTATAATAGTGGTCAGGAGCATTGTGCCCTGGATGATGAGTTTATATGTGTTCCGGTCCACCGGCAATAATAGTGGGGGTCCCGAGCTCAATAAAATCAGTTATGTATGTGAATAAGATTATGGAAAAATACTAATCACTTATAGTGGGACACTATGTGAGTCGGGGCCAGACCAGTCCACCGGCAAATAATAGTGGTCAGGTGCGTTCTGCCCTGTGTGTTTACCTTCCGGTCCACTGGCTATAATAGTGGGGTTCTCGTACTCACATGGATATAAAATATGAGATTGATGGAATGATGACGGAATAATGACTTAAGGCCCGAATGTATTGATCTTACACTATGACATGGCTTAAGGCCAAAAGTAGCGATCGTGACTTATAAATTATTATGTATGTTATTGTTATGTATGCATCTCTCATTATTCATGTATGTAGCTTGTATTATGTGCCGTATGCGGGCCTGTCTTTAAGTGTGGTATTAAAGGGTTACTCAGTACCGTACTACTGAAGGGATTCCCTTTATGGGGCCCCTGCCTATTCAATGGGTAGTGCCCTTGCAGGTCTTTTCAGGTGCTACTCAAGTGGGCTACGGGAAAGAGAGTAAGGAGTTATCCGGTATCGTTAGGGTTTTCCTCCTTCTTCATTTAATTTCCTGGTTTTTGATGTTATGTTGTTACTTTAACCACCATTGGTGGATTTTATTCCTGTAAACGATTTGATGCGCTACTCTGATTTAAGTATGTTGAATTTCTTGTAATTTACTCTGATTTATGCATGTTTAATGTCTTTCAAATTGTATTTCATTTTTCTTAGCCTTAGCACTTGGTACTGGAATGGTATGAGTGAACCGGTCTGGTACTAAGTGTGGCGGTAATACTCCCAAAGTTCACGTTTTACTTAATTTGCTTCCGCTAATTTCCTTTAATTAACGAAATTTTTCAGTAGTGAATTTTGGGGGTGTTACATTAGTACTAAGGGAAAATAAGACAAGGGAAAGGGAGTAAAAATAGAGATAACTGAAAAAAAAATGGAAGGCTTATGCAAGGATGGTGCACGGTAGTGGGCACATCGGTGCTCTAGTGGTTAAGGAAAGGAGTACACGACCAGGGCATAAGTGGTGCAAGAGGGAATGACCATATTTGGCGGCTTAGGTTGGTGATGGGTGGCGGTTAAAGGGTGGTGGTGATGGTCTATAGTTAATGTGGTGTTGACAGTTGGTAGTAGGAGTGGTAGTATGGTGGTGCTTGGACTGGTGGAGGCTGGCGATAGGGAATGGTTGGTGATACTTGGTGGCCAACGACTTGGGTAGGGAGATAAAAGAAAAATAAGAAGAAAAGGAAGGTTGGTGGTTGTGGTAAATGATAGAGAGGGGTTGAAGAAGAAGGGAATAAGGAGGAGAATAGACTCGATAATGGTGGTGGTGCGGGGTGGTGATGGGCGGTGATGAAGTAGAGAGATGGATGGTGGATTGGGTGGTTTTTGGATGGGATAAAAGGAAAGAAATAGGAGAAGGGAAAAGGGAGAAGGTAGAGGAGGGGGTATGATGGTGACGATAGGGTAAGGAGGAGGAAGAAAGAAGATTGATCAGTGGTGAAAAACTAGAGCAAGAAAGGAAGAAGGAAATAGCTTGAGCGATGGGTGTGTTGTTTCATTGAAGGGGATTGGAAACGAGATAAGGGATGAGAAGGGAAAATATGTGTATATGTGTATATGCATGCACGCTCATGGCTGGGGAAGGGAAAGGAAAAGCAATAGGGAAAGGGAGCAAGGTTCAGCGTGAAAGGGGGCAAGTGAGGGAGTGGAAAAGGTGTAGGCGAGTAGGATATTAGGCAAGGGTTGTAGGGGGATTGTGTAGGGTGTAGGGGTAGGGACATACATGGTTAGGAAGGGAAGGGAGAAGGATGATGGGGTAGGGGTAAGGGTGTGTTTGGTTTGAAAAGAGAAAGGAGAAAAGAAAAAGAGATAAGGTGGGGGAACGGTGTGTAGATGAGGGGAAAGGGAAAGGGAATAGGGGCGTAGGTCGGTGAAAAGGACAAAAAGAAAAAAGGAAAAAAGGAAAAAAATATGAAAAGGAAAAGGTTGAAATAAAATTTTGGGGTTAGGATTAGGATTAGAGGTTTAATTTTAAAATTTTGGAAAATAATCTAAAATTTAATATATCAATTATCTGGGGTTAGGGTTAAGCTAAAAAAATATAATAATGATCCAAAAATTATAACTTAGGTTAAGCTAAAATATTAATTAATTAGGATTAAGATTAGACAAAATTTCAAGATATTACACTTATATTCGATATAATGATGGTACGGTAAGCCAAATTTATGTCAAGTACAACAATAACACTAATTACTTTGATATTATACTTTCATTAAAATGCCATGTTTAATAGTATTTAGGGTGTTACAACTAGGTGGTTGTGTGGTTTCCTTTACTAGTATATCTTTGAAGCAAGTTACTTTTGGTTTGATGAGTTGTGCATGACTAGGTGGTTGTGTGGCTTCTCTAGCTAGGCTTCCTCAGAAGCGAGTTAGAGTTATATTTCATTATGTGTTAATATTTTGGTAGGAGGTATTATATGCGGTAATAGCTAGTCTTCCTCAGAAGAGAGTTAGAGTTATATTTCATCATGTGTTGTTCTTTTAGTAAGAGGTATTATGTGCACTATCCTTCTGTATTGAGACGAGTGCTGATATTGCATGCTATTAAATGTTATCATTAGTTTATGCATGGCTTGATGTTATTGCATGTAAATTGTTAGTTATGCATGATTTTTACAACTTTGTGTTTGTTGTAAGATTATTGCTCATTCTAGGGTTTAAGTATATTAAGTTGCCTTTGAAAGCATGAGTGTTGAAATTTAATGGTGTCGGTGTTAATCCAACAATCTAAGGTAAAGGTATCCCACATCTATTTGTCTTACAAGTGAAATCCATTATTAGGACAAAAGGAAATGCACACAAAGTATTAATAGATATAGGATGCACAAATCTTTCTAAAAAAGCCATTGGATGTGTTGTGGCTTGAAATGATTTTTGGTAAGATTATGAACCAACTTTACTTCTTATTTCAACATCCCTACAAAAGCATAACCTTTAAGAGTATTTGTCAAATCATAATTATGTGTTCCATTATTAACAACTACTTCCCATCCTTCATCAGTATTTTCAGCACTAGTAACCTTGAAAGGGTAATTAATTTTCTTTATAGATGTATTTCATGCATGATCATCATGTATATACCTAGTATGTACATACATAGCCCCTCTTTTCACATTTAAGTGATACCCTACCATCTCCATTACCATTTCCTTTTCTTGAATCTTTTATAATTAAAATCATAATGCAACTTCTACTAATAATACACACCCATGCTAGAAGGTCTTCATGATAAAAAAAACCTAAATAGTTATAAAAAAATCTATGATAATTATAGCCCTTGAAAAACCAACCCACCAGTTCCCTATCCTACAATAAAATAGCAAATAGGTTAGCACTTGTAGTTATTGAGAGTGGTTGAAAAATAATGCAAGAATAGATATATACATAACCAAAGAAACAACAAAACTAAACTCCTAAGCATAATCTAATCATTCACTAGCTAGAGTGCCCTATGCAGAAGAGTCACACTTACCTTCCTAGGCTGTGTGAGTCCCTAACATTAAGTGTCCCATGCAATGTAAGATATTCACGTTCTTTCTGCATGGTGAGCGTAATATCCTCACGTTGCTAGCCAAGACTTTCATGAGTCAGATCATGTTGGCATGCATATGCAACCAAACCTAATGGGTGATAACAAGAGAATACATAGCTCTTTGTTGAGATTGAAATTGATATATTATTGATGGTCGACTAGTTCATAGCTACCAACATCATCTCCTCCTTTTCTTTCATAGCTATAAAGCTCCATTTTTGTTGGGGTTGCTATAAACCTTGGTTTGGTTGGGAAAATCTTATAGCTAACATAAAGGAGAAAGAAAACTCAAGGGAGGATTTGGGAGGAATGAATGAGGTGAAAGCTTGGGTGTGTGAGAAAGAAAAGTTAAGGGAGGATGTGTAAGTCCTGACCGAAGTAAAGGAGGGACACCATATGTAGAGAAGGATATATTAATCAGCTTAATGCTCAATATTTTTCATACAGTAACTTATTGTTTTTTGTTCCTTTTAATATCACATAACCTTTATATAGTAAGTATCTTTTCTTGTTAAATGTGGTAGAACATTACCCACAACTAGGGATGTAAATGAGGTGAGCTAGGGGTGAGCTCGAGCTTATTTATAAATGAGTTAAGTTTTTAATGAGCAAAGCTACATTGCGAGCTTTTTTGGTAAGATTTTTTTGCATTATAAACGAGCTCAAAACCAAAATTTTCATATTCAAGCTATGCTAGTTTATTAAAGAAGCCTAAAAATAAAGCTTGATCTCAACTCGTTTAGCTGAATAAACTAGTTGAGTAGAGCTAAAAAAATTAGTGAGTTGGCTGGACTCACTTATAACCCTACCCACAACTAAGGGTGTTTACGAATTGGATACTCGATAAAAAGCTTCGAATATTTGAAATATTAGTTATCCAAAAAAAAAGCTTCAGATATTTGACATTTTAGATAACAAATAATCATTCAGATATCCAAAACTTTCGAATAAGCCATAAATGAGAAATATCATATAAAAAATTATTAGATGAAAAAATAATAAATTAATCAATTTGAACCTATATGATTTAATGATTTGATTCGAGTCTTAAATTATGTTATATTCAATTAGCAATTCTAAATTTTGGATAATATTTAAAGATTTAATCAAAATAATAATTAAAATGTATAACATTTAATTATAATAAAAAAATTTATTTTAAATTATAGACATACATATGATTATATACGATAAAATATTATAAAAAATAAATAATATTTAGAATATATATATTTATAATTTATTGGATAAGATATTATTTATATTTTGTAGATTAAATATTTAATTTATTTAATTATCGAATATATTATTTAATCTTTTGCAGATACCGAACTTCCCAAATAATGGCTTATTGGGGCTAGAATTCCGCCCGCAAACACGATATGCGAATCTCTACATTACATATACTCCATAGCTTATCAAATACGGAGAGACTAGAAAACGTCGTCTGCCAATAAAACCCCGTCAAAAAGTACGGAAGTTCAAACAAACAGCTCTAGTTTGCCGCGGAGAGCTGCATTAACCAGTAAAACCGATTTGTGTTTCTTCCGCCGTCTTAGCTTGGAGAACGCATTGGAAGCTATTGACTGTGTATTGGAATTTTGTTAGTGAACGTACAGTCTCGAAATAGTTGTCGGTTATTGAGATTGCTGAAGGCTGCATGAGTAGGTCAGTAGCGGTAGAGGAGGGATCTTACTTCAAGTTAGGGTACTTGAAGGAGGAAGAGGAGAAGCAGACGGAAGAGCAGAAAGAAAAATGCAAGGATCTATCATTTTGCAGTTGCCGGTGTCTACAATGTTGCCTCATAATTGCGTTCTCTCTCTTCCGAGCCGTCAGAGTAATTGTTGTTGTTGCTGTTGTTCTCCGTCGACTTCTGCTGGAATACGCCATCGCTTCCCTTCTCGCCGATGGCTGAACATTTCTCAATCGCCTTGCATTCCAAGGTAACTAATTTCTATCCCTTTGTTTGTTTCATAAATTTTGTTTAAAACAACTTTTACGAGCTTCAGTGTTATTTGGAAACGTTAAATTTTCGATATATATTCTACACGATTGATGCTTCTATCTTGTGTTGGTGGGTTTCATGAATATGATTGCAAGGAATTGAAATTGTGATTCATTATTAAGATTTGATTATGAGCCATTTACCTCCGAGATTTTTCTTGTTATGAACATGACCTTGCATCACTTGACTAGAGATGAGATTGACATATCGTTTCACACCATCAACGCCGGGCAATTGAACTAATGAAATGTCTTCTCTCTCTCTCTCTGAAGCAAATGTTGAACGACTACTGATTAGGAGTGAACAAATATTTTTGTATAAACTTACTTTGTTGAAGTAACTATTTTGCTTGCTGGGCAACATATTGGGAAGAAATGATACGTTAGAGAGGCCTGGCTAAAATCCCAGGTTAAGATTAAGGGGTTTGGTTCTAGGTGTCCCAAGTTCTAATCGCTCATCAAGTGGTATCTAAAGAAGCTTCTCTACAAGCTAAGATTGTGTACATCATATGACCTTGCCTTACCCCTTAAAGAGGTAATTCATAAAGTGTTACCTTTACCTGTACCTTTTAAATGGTTCCCTCCAAAATTTGAATGTTGAGCCGTCAACAGAAGGGAGAGACAAATCTAAATGTATCTGGTCTATTCTGTAATGCACACTCATCATGTGATAATTAGAAAGGGTAGGAAGTTCAATGAAAGTAATCTAGACTACTGATCACACTATTGTTATGCCTTTTTGCATCATTCTCTTATGTTTTTCTCTTCGTAGATCGTTGTTTCCTTGCAAAAGGTAGAGAGCTTCATCTTTATGCTCCTTGCTCTTTTTTAGACAAGTCAGCACAACCAAAGTGTATAAGGAATGCATCTGTATGAAATTGATGTGTTAAGGGCCTTATTTCTGGTTAGGTTATGGTGAGTTGGTTAGACAAGAAATTTTAACTTGGGTAGGTCAAATTTTATCCTTTTCTCCTTTCTCTGGGTTGACGAGGTTGGGTAGGGTGTCTTAGTGTGTGATATTTTAGAGTTATCTCATGGGAGTCATGCTGTCAGAAAGGCAATATGAAGCTCTTGGCATGCATGCTTACACACATTTACACAGGAAGGATTAAAATTAAGCAGTTTCAGTTGTGTAACATCAAGTCCGTTTTTTTAGTTTGCTTTAAGGCCTCCATGATGCTAATTTAAGTTAGTGATGGAGAGAAAGAAAGGAGTTGAGTGTGTAGCTGGCAACCTTGCCTAATCCGAATGCTTACCTAATCTGAGTCTTTGTTATGTTTCATTAGTCATTCCTTATAACTTTCCTCTTTGATGCTTGCAGGTTTATTGATTTCTATGCCAGATGTATATCCGATACCAGTATACAGCTTGATGACGTTGCCTCTGACGAGGACATTGAGGAAGAGTTGTCACCTTCTGCCTCTTATTGTCCTGGACCAATTGTCCATCTCAAAACTGACCTCCTTGATCCCAATTCTTTGACTTTGGTGACCAAACAAAACCTCGTAGATAGTATCTTAACATCAATACCAGTAAGTATTTTCACTTCCAGCCTCTTTCCGACTTACTTATTCTGCCAGTGGAGCTTTTGAGTACCAACTGTATAGTGTTTGCTTAACAGGTCCTGTCGGAGGAGGAACAAAAGAGCCTTGCTGCAACTCCAGCTCATCCTGCTGGATTGTATGGTATGTACTGTAGTCCCTATTTGTGTTCCAATTCGTAAATCGCCAGATGATATACCTTACAAGCCATTAAAGGCCAGATTTTGATTTTAATGTATGAACGTGAAATATTTTGCAGTTCTAATTAAATTTGTTTGAAGTTGTCTCTATGAAAAGTATGAACGACAAAGAATTTGTGATGTGTACTAATCAAATAAATTTACAAATTATTTTCCAAGCACCATTATGTTAGAGGGCTTGGATGAATCAAGATTGGCCGAGGCATGGACCTGATAAATCTGATCCATGAATGTGATAAGTATAAATACAAACCACATAAATATGAACATGAACACAACAATAGCTAAGGCATGTAATTGATAACTCATGCATCAATTCAACCGATGTATGAATCCTGTTAAATATCATTTAACACCCACCTCAAGCTCGTGAGTAAATGTCTTCCATTTCTATTTTGGAAATAATGTCATGAAAACTTGATGGTTTAGGGCCTTTTTTCTAGAGCTTGTTTTTGCCGATCTAACTTAAATTTATTGGTGTTGATTTGATTGAAATGAATAAATATTAATCATAATTATGAATAAATAAATATTCTTAATATTAATTATTTGTAAATGTTTTTTGTAATGTTATTAAATTATTATTATTATTATTATTTACAATAATACTATTATTGGTATTATTAATGTTTGTTAGTTATTATTATCAAGCTAATATTAATATTATTAATTATTTTCATTATTAATAAATATTATTGATGCTCGATTTATCCTCATTTGATGCCTGAATAGAATTAATTATTGATAATACAAGGATCAAACTCTATCCATACTTAAAAAAAAAATCAATCTATATAGATATTAGGATGTTTACTTATCTTTCTAAAGGAAAAACTTTGCTACTTTGTATATTGTTAGGACAAAAATTAGGAAGGTGAAAGTGAGGTGGGGAGGGGACTACGGAGAGTGGGAAAGAGTAAGTGAAGATTTTTAACATCCTTATATATATATATATATATATATATATATTTTGTTAAATAAATTAAATTTATTATTAATAAATTAAATATAATTTTTGTTGATAATTAATATTATGATTATCAGTATTTATTCTTATTTAATTAATATTATGAACTATTATTTATATTTTTAAATCAATTGTGTTTTATTAATAGGAGTGCAGTTAACTATTATCATTATTATTAATACCATTTGTTATTATTAATATTATTATTGATTATTGATATTATTAAATTAATCGTTATTAATATTTATCATAATAATAGTAAAAAAATATTAATATTAATAATCTTCTAATTATTATTTTTATATTATTAAATTATCAATTACTCCTCTTGTATAAAAAAATGGGCATTCTAGCATTAAATTTTTGTAGGAAAAAAAATTTAAAAAGTTAAAACTTACTTTCTATTTTTACCTTATCATTTTTTCTTTCATTATTTATGCATTAAATGCTTTGTGTATTTTCAATAAAGGGTGTAAGTAGAATTTTTATACTACTTTTATTAGTTCCTGAAAAAGCGTGTAAATTTTTAAAATGGTTTTTTTTTTAAATATGGAAGGAGCATTATTGTTGAATTAATAATTAATAGTTATTAATATCTATCATAATATATATATATATATATATTAATCTTAATTATTCTTTTTATATTATTAAATTAAAATTATTAATGATTATTATTGATATTATTAAATGAAAACTATTAGTTATTAATATTAATTATGAATATTAATATTATCATTGATATTATCAAAATAATGATTATTATATTGTTAATAAATCTTGATATTTGTGATAATAAATAAATAAATAAATAATATTATTGTTATTATAAATATTAATAATTTTCTAATTATAATTTTTGTATGATTAAATTAAAACTAAAATTATCAATTATTCATATTAATTTTGATATTATTAAATTAATTATTATTAATGTTTATCATAATGATAACAAAATGTATGTTATTATTATAACTATTAGTTATTGTCTAATTATTATTTTTATATCATTAAATTAAAACTAAAAGTATTGATTATTATTATTATTATTATTATTATTAATTTTTATATTAATCTAATATGATCTTAATATGTTATTAATGCTAATTAGATCAGATTGAATGTTATAAGTTATATAAATAAGATTTAGAGAACATACCCTTAAGATAACATTGAGGGTAGATTTAGGAGATTTAGGTATTATCTTATGTGTATCATTGCATTTAATGGGGTAGATTTGGGTATCTTCAATGGGAAACAGGGGAGGGAGTAACTTGAATGGGAAGCCGTCTCTTTTAGCAAAGGAAAGAGGAAGGAATGATCGGGTGCCATGTGGAGCAGATTAATGGAGGCTATATGATAGGTGTTTCATGTGTTTTAGGTGCCCAGTTTTGAGGGCGGTTGCATAAAATAAAAATAAAAATAAATAAATAAGGGTGCCAATGACAAGATTCTGATTTTGGATAAAAGTCATCGTGGGGCCATTTTTGACCTTAAAAATGTTATTTTTAATAAAAAAAAAGTTATCATTTTCTCTATCAATAGAGCTTTGTTTTGCTCCAATTGCATACCAACTCATTTTTCTATAAAATTTTAAAGAAAGCTCTCCATTCTTCTATCTTCAAATTCAGGTATGTTAATACTTATTAAGTAAGTTTCTCACTATATAATTATTATTGTTATCAATAATTGATAATTATATTGCTATCATTATTATTATTGTTGTTGTTGTTATTGATATTATTGTCATTGATATTGTTATTAGTATCTAATTATTGTTATTATTGTTTACTACTATTGTTATTACTACTACTATTATTATTATTAGTGTTGTTGCTAATTTGATCATCGTTTTTTATCAATGGCTTCACATCTATTCTCTTCAAAAAATAAAAAGACTCAAAATCAAGATAATCCTCCCCCATCTACACCGAACCAACTGTCTACTCATAAAGTTCCTCGCACAACTCCACAAAACCGGTCATCAACTTACCATAATATTCCTGATTTACAAAATTAGCCTTCCCAGCCACAATTCCAACATTTTCCAAATCTTGGAGTGTCTTCAAAATTTGGAAGCCCTCATGCTTCGCAATTCTACCAAGCACTAAGATATCCTCAAACCTCCTTCCCTAGTATGCCCCAACCAACATTCCAATGGTATACTACCTTTGAATTTGCGCCCTTTCCTAACATATAACCATCACATTTCAACAAATGGTATTTTTCAATGGGAGTTTTGGGAAGTTCAACTGAATGTGTTGCTCATAGCCCATCATCTTTGAGTTTACCCCCTTATCTAACACAACAAGAACCAAACTATGATTCAAATGCAAATGTTGAGGAAGACTTGGTTGAGGAATCAACTTAGGCTGAATCATTTTCAAGAGCTAGGTGGACCACAAACGAGACCGAAACTTTATGTAAATTTTAGGAGAATGTGAATACCAACAATTATGTTAGCACTAATCAAACTTTGATCCAGTTTTGAAAAAAAGGTGATAGGTTGTTACAATGAGTATCGTGGTGAGGGTAATCCATGAAATATTTGTCAATGTAAGAATTATTTTTTCCAAAGTTTCTAGAAAAGTTGCAAAATTCTCTAGAGCCTACAATCAGGCATTGGATATCAAATTAAGTGGGTGGAACGATTAAGATTATATTAATAAGGCGCATAAAATCTATGAAGGTGACGTGGGAAACGTACAATTGAAGAGAAGAGCAAAGTGAAACAAATCTTATTGAAGTGAGTTCAAAGATAAACATGATAAATATATGAATTTCACACAAATGAGGCTTGAGGAGGACTGAAATAATCAAGTTTTTTAACAATGGGAGTGGCTGATGGAGAAGGAAAATGAAGAAAAAGACAATTGCAAGAGGTTGTATTGTGAGGTAGTGGTTGTGGTAGTTTTATTTATGTTCTTTCATTTCATGTACATGTTTATTTATGTTGTTCATGTTTAATATGTTTTTAATATAAGTTTATTGTATGTTTATGTGTGAAGAAATTGGTCTTGCTTTCCTATCAATCTCACATGACACGTATTGTGCATCATTACATGGTTCCATTATTGTGTTGGGTAGAGACAAATGTTTCAGATGTGGACACAAATGTCTCGATAAAAAATCTGATAGGGAATTCAATGTTAAAAAAAGCATCTTTTCACTATGGAAGTCCTGATCATATTATATGTTAGCCTCTGCATCATCTCACATGCCTATGCAAGGTTCTATTATGTTGGGGAGAGAGACAAATGTTTCGGATATAGAAACGATAAAGAATCTAATAGAGAATCTTATGATAGCAATTGGAAAAAAAATGTGTTTCATGATTTTACTATGCCAATTGGACAAAAAGTCATTACCACATGCCATGATGAAGAATTCAATGCCAAGTATTTAGACAATTCCTTTGGCATTACCGCACACTTTTACTACAAAAGTTTTGGGAGAGAAATCCTCTTGATGAAATATGTGGACACAAAAGTCCAAATAGAGAATCAAATACCTTTACTATTCCCATTAGACAAAAAATCATTACCACATGCAATTATTAGCCAACACTTTGCATTATCTCACATGTCATGCTGGAGAAAAGTCCCATGCCATGCTTGACAAAATTCCCATTATTGTGCATCATCTCATACAAGACAAAAGTCCTACACTCTACATTATTTCACATGTCATGATAAGGAATCCAATGCCAGGTATTAAGTACCAATAAAGAGCATCCATTGTTTAGACAAGTCTCCTATTATTTTCACCCCTTAGCCTGTAAATTTCATAGTCTGCACACTTCAACGAAGAACTGAATACATACTTAACTATAATTATATCTTCAAGGTCTAATTTCAATTCTCACAACCATAATGAAAATGAAGAAGATTTCAATCAAGACATTGGCATAGATAGGGAGATCTAAAGAAGTGTCAAAGAATACATGTTCGATCTCTTAGGTTGTCGATGTTTTAAGTATCAAATCATGGGAGAACTACTTAAATTTTAACAAGTAGAAATAGGAGTTCATCAATGTATCTACAAAGAGAGAAATTGTGTTGATGGTCATAAATGTTTATAATGAGACTATGCGGAGAATTCAACATACGCTGACCAACAATTTCGCATTAGATTTTGGATGTGAAGAAATGCCTTCCTCTGAGTAGTGGAGGCTCTTGGTGCACATACTCCATATTTTCAACAAAAATTTGAAGTATGTGGGAGACCTAGTTTATCACAATTGCAAAAGTGCACTATTGCTATGAGAATGCTTGCTTATGGATTGTCTGCCGATGCTTGTGATGATTGCATCTGAATTGGGAAAACAACAACAATTAATTGCATGAAGAAATTTGTTGAAAATGTGGTTAGTGTTTTTGGAGAGTAGTACTTGAGAAGGCTAATAGAGGAGGATCTCTTAAGCTTGCTTCATGTTGGAGAGACGTGGTTTTCCCGGTTTGTTGGGTAGTATAGATTTCATGCATTGAGAATGGAAGAATTGTTCGCTATCTTAGCTAGGTCAATACCTAAGGGGATGGAAAGGCGACCATTGTTCTTGAATCATTTGCTTCCTGTGATCTAGGGATATGATATGCATTTTTTGGTACTCTAAGTACTTGTAATGACATAAATGCCCTAGATCGATATTTAGTGATATTTACAATATTGTAGCTCAGGTAGTAGCATTTACAGTTAACAGTAACAGTAACTAGTATAACTTGGGTTACTATTTAACTGACGGTATATACCCTCCATGGGCTACATTCATCTAGTCCCTTCGCTCACGACAAAGTGAAAAACTTAAGTTCTTTGCTCAACATCAAGAGGTAGCTGCAATTGTGGTTGACAAAGTGAAAAACTTAAGTTC
The DNA here is from genome assembly GCA_030549775.1 of Tamarix chinensis. Classification (NCBI taxonomy): domain Eukaryota; kingdom Viridiplantae; phylum Streptophyta; class Magnoliopsida; order Caryophyllales; family Tamaricaceae; genus Tamarix; species Tamarix chinensis. The sequence goes on from CM060181.1 coordinate 70,098,259, forward strand.
TTTGCTCAATATTAAGAGGTAGCTGCAGTTGTGGTTGTGGTGTCACATTATCAAAGTGTCGCAACAATAAATAATATGTCCCGGTTGCCGCGAGTTGTTTTCTCTCTCTCCCCAAAATGCATGCAATTACTATTTTTTTATTATTTAAATTTAAAAATCCTATCAAATAGTATTTTATAATAAATCATATGCATCTAAATGTTTAATTATATGGTAAAGTGTTTGCTTAATCTTAAATTAGCCTTGTTATATAAACTAGGCTTTCTTACAATATATATGAATTAAATCAAGAGCGATTCCTAATTATTGAGCGAATAAATAAATATGAAATGTATAATGTATAATGTAAAATGTTATGATGACTAAAGCTAATAGTATCACATTGAATTTAATTTATATAATACTTTAATAAGTAATTAGTCTAATCTATTACTAATAGGATGACATTTTATTTATATAGTATACTAATTGATGCATGCATGATGCCCTGATTTGGTAAATGGTCGAATTTGTAGATGAATAAGCTCAAAACTATGAGTTTGTATAAGGATGAAAAAAGACAATTAATTCTTCAAACTACCTTTAAAGGATTCACAAAGATGTCCTTTAAAAGGGTTCCTAATGAAGAAACACAAAGTAGCTTCAAGAGGGAAAACTCAATCTCACATATATGATTGAACGAGGGAGAAATTCACAAAGAGATTTGACTTTTCATTAGCTCACAACACATCATAAATGACTCAGGGTGGAGGATGGCTTTCATAGGCTTACATGTGATAACAAACTCTAGCTTCCCTCCAACTAACTCATAGCATATGACAACATACTAAGTTAGTCATAACAACTTCTTAACTAAACCCTAGCTGCCATGGCTGATTACAATTATTCATTACATGCAATAACTACCCTAGTACATAAAATAACAAACTAGGTTTGTTACAACCACTTAACAACCTTAAACTAACAATGTGTCCTAGACTGTAACATACATCCACCATCACCTAAGCTTGCCTTTAGGGTCTTCTCCTTGTAAACTCATGAATCTTTTTTCACATTATCACATATGATTATTTTTATTACAAGAAAATGATCTTCTTTAGAGAACCTTTCAAGGAAGTCACCTTCCTTGAAGAATCTTTCAAGAAAGTGTTATCTTTTTGTATAGGACTGTCAAGAAGCCAAGAATTAATGATTAGCTATTCAAGAAAGCTCGAGTTTGCTTTCCTTCATATGCTTCTACATCACTAACGAGCAAATATGTGATCTAATCAATCTTATAACAATTGATCCAGTCTAAGTAAAGGCAAACATTTTATTTATGTTAAAGTTTCTGATTTGCTTTTAGCATATCCATACTTGCTTCCCAGTTACCAATATTCATAAGGAGGAAAATGGTAAGTGGAGATATTTAGTTGTACAATTTTCATTCAAAGGATTTTCTAGACTTGGTTTCCAGATTCTGATTAAGAGAGTTTTAACCTAGTCTTCTAGGATCGTTACCTTGAGTAAAATAATTTTCCATTTGCCATCTCCATTGGGAAAACTGGCCTCCATAGAAATCTAAAGAATTGTGCGTATTTGTATGTATTATGACATTCATTTTCATGTTGGAAATAAAAGAACATGTTCATATTCTTTTAGATTAGTAATGGAAACTAGAAAATTGAAAAATATGTTGGGAATATGTTATTCTGAATATATGTTTTCACCACTAATAGGAAATTTTGAGTTATTTCATTAAAAAAATGTTGGTTTATGTTGAATTGTGATAATATGAAATAATATTTTATTATAGTCGACCGTATTGTAATTTATTATATAATCAAGTTGGTTGTAGTTGAATTGATTATATCATCTATTGTTTTTATTGTTCTTCAGCATTTGACTTAAAGTGTATTTGCTGTCATGGTTGTCATGTGATGTGAGTGAAGTTACTCTTCCATATAAATCTCTATTATCCATGTCATGATGATGCTCACTATCATTTTTAAGCATCCATGAGTACCATAGTCAATGCCTAGGGGTGCAATGTCCAACAGTAGGCCTCTAATGATGGTGTGGAAGAGGTCCTTGAGTATTGGCAATGTTTGGGGAAGTGGTGGGCGAGTGGTTTGGGGGTTGTGGTTGATGAGGGGGTGAGTGGTGGGGGTGGGTGATTGTGAATGGGGTGCTGGAGAGGTGTTAGTGGGTCTACGAGTAGTGGTGGTGAGAGGGGGGTTGTGCGGTGGCTAGGGTTGGATGTTGTTGCCTTGTTGGGGGCTGTTTGAGTGGTGGTGGTTTCTACTTGCTAAGAGGGGTGTGCTAGGTTCAATAGGGCTAAGGGTAGCAACAACGGAGGTTGGCTAGGTGGTGATGGTGTAGTGCTCGGCAGCAACGGTGGGTGGTGGATGTTGTTAAAATTTTGGCGCATTGCCTCAAGTGCAAGCTACTCTATCCTGTTGACGGCTTCCATCTAGCGGTGGATTTGGACTCTCCCAGCTTTAATTAATGGCTTGTTTAGAGTTACTTATTAGAAGTAATTATCAAATAATTACTTTTTAGTAGCTCCAAATAAGGGATAATTTGCCCATAAGCTATACTGTTCTTTAGCTATGGCTAGTTTCTTTTTTGGAAGGATCATCAACTGTTGGGCCTAGCCATTAATCGAGCCATGCTTGTTGTTGTGGCCCCACTTATGTTTGTTAGTATTTTGTCCTTGTGTCTTCTTATGCCTTTTATATACATGGTAGTTGTATCAAGGTTGAATATGAATCGAATGCGGGTTGGATATGAGTTGGAGTAGGACTACTTAGATTTAGAGAGGAATAGAAAATATTAGAAAGAGCTAAGAATCAATTATCTCAACTTGATTTTATCACTAAATAAGGATTCCCTTTATATAAAGAATTACAACTTGGAATTACCATAGGGTATGTGTATGACCTTAGATGGTAACCTAAATCATTCTTGCAAATAATATCTTATTTTATTTACTTCCTTGATTTCCAATATTAGCCGGTATCTCTTCTTGGGGACAAAGTAATTTCTTATTCTTAATGTTGACCTAATATTACTAATTAGGATATAATATAGTATCTAATAATAATTATATTTAGCGCATATACTTGCCTTGCCTAGCAAGGCTATTGGCCAGCAAGGTTTCAACCCTAAGGCCTTGCCTCGTTACCCCACTACTGGAATACTAGAGATGAATTTGTTTGTTGCTAGCAGAGAGACTCTTGGGTACAAAAAATGGCAGCAAGAGCATAAATGACCTCTCACCATTGACCCTTACCCGTTTCTCTCCTTGGTGGAGATCTCCATTCTCCTACTCATCTTACAGTCACAGCCATACAATTAAATATTGGTCTCGATACATAATATCAGCCAATAATTATCAAAATTTGGATTGGTCGAGATGTGAAATTGATGATTCACTATTGTTTTGGAATTTTACATATTTATCAGCAATATATCAATAGTTGCCGATATTTGACCAATATTTGCTAATATTTGATGGGGGGGGGGGGAATTTCACGTCACGACATTCTCTACAAATAAAATATCATTTGCCACATCCTAATCCTGCGGCACAGTGACCACAACTGCAATCGCAACCTCAACCGCGGTTTTATTGCTTGGTCACAACTACACATTTCTCTGCTCCTCAAGTTGAAGCAGTGTTTGAAAAAGCGCGCCTAAGGTGCAAGGTGCAAGGCGATTGGGGGGGGGTGGGGCTTTTCCGGTGCTAGGCGAGTGAAGCGCGTATAAGGCACTGGGCGCAGAGGCGTTGGGGTGCACGACTTAGCATGAAATCAAGCAGGGACTTGGGAGCTCAATAGACACATAGGGAGTATGGACTCAGGGAAGAGGGGTAAAAAAAACTTTTCAGCAAAAAAAAAATTACATGCAGGACTGCAGGGATGTAAGGGAGTTAAATAGTCATTTTTTGGAAAAAGGTAAGCCTATTTATAGTCTTGATTGCGTTGAAAATATTCTGCAATTAATATGGAAATTGGGGAGAGCAAGAGTTATTTTGGAAAAGATAAAAACAGGCTGTAGAGACTGCAGAGTTTGCTATCACCAATTTAAAGCAAGAAATAGTTATTTTGGTCCTAACAAGTTGAGACTTGAGAACTAGAGAAAGCAAGTGGTCCACGTCCACTGTCCACCACACCACACTATCTGCTATTAAAGACACGTATTTTTCTTTCTCCCTTGCCCGGTTGTCCCTTGGTCCCCCCATATTTTTTGCACATATGCCTTTTTTCGTCCTATATTTTTTTATTATCTATATTCAGTTATTCTCCCCTTGGTCCCCCCTTGTCCTATAATTTTTGCAGATATTTTTTCTTCCTAATGCACAAAAAAAAAGGGAAAAAACAATGTATCATATCACTACATCTACAAAAAAACAGACAGAGAATCAGGTAAAACCAGAAAAACAAAAGTAAATCTGCAAAAAAATAAAAACAGATAAGGCATTAAGGAAAAACAAAGGTATATCTGTATATATTTTTTACAGATATAGGGAAAAACAAATAGGCTTGCTAGTATTGGTAATGGGTCAAAATCAGAATCAGATGCATTAGAGGATGAAGATTTACTTATAGAGGACGATGTTTTTTGAGTAGCTTGCTAGTATTGGTAGTAGGTTGCTATTTTTATAAGTGTTTTCTTATTATGGTATACTTCTTTCTGAAAACTTAGTCATTTAATCATTTTTTAGCTTTTTTGAGTAATTTTGGCGCCTCACATTGCCTAGGCATGCGCCTTTGCCTTGCGCTTAGCTCCTAGGCTCCAGGACCCCTAGCGCCTAGGTGTCCTTAAGCCTTTTCAAACACTGAGTTGAAGAAAGAGTGAATAGAGTGTGGGACTTTGACTGGAGGTGAAGGAAGGCCAAAAGCATGGGTCAAGGTGATGTAGATTTTATAAGGGTAGATAAAACTAACTTTAGTGAGCTTCACGGCTATGGGAAAAGAAACAATGTGTACCTCCATATCTGTTTGGTGTTGATGGTTTTGGTGAAGAATGTGAACACCTCTATATTGATTTAGGGTTTACACAATGTTTTCTTTTTCTCTTTTAAGTTGGTTCTATTTGGGGTGTTTTTGATTTTTGATGTTGATTCACCTTTTTCCTTTTTTACTCTTCCTCTTCTCTCTTTAGTGTTTCTCGTTTCTATCTTGCTTGATGATCCTACCTGATGCTTATGGGAAACGAAGTAAGTCATGCTTGCTTAATGGTGGTTTTATGGGAATTGCCAACCAAAATGGAAAAAGAGAGAATAAGATGATAGGATTTGATCTATGAGAATCTCTCAAGGTCAAACACTTACATTCACTATATAAGGTATCAACACTTAGGATAAAGATAGTAAGATTTTTAGATATGAAACAAAATCCTTCATCTGGATTTTGAGTGTGTCTCAGCAAAGAGAGCAATTTCAGCCAATTCAAAGTTTCCCCCATTCAAATGATGAGCCAAACACTTTATAGAAGAGTGTTAGGTCTCATTTAGTCACAATCTAACTTAATAAAAAATGATAAGGACTGGTTTGGTTACAAAACACACTAATAGTTACCTAATAGGACATAACTAAGCTAGTTTGCTTCAAACCAATTCTTAAATCAGGTATGATGGCTTTTATGGCCAAAAAATGGACCAAGACAGCCCTCCCATACTCTGCACTTGCTTTGATTAATCCCATAAGTTGAAAGAGGTTATCCTAAAAACTAAAACTATGCTGTGCAGGCCTAAAGTACAATCATGGCCTGTTTTGGCTCATTTTTCTGCAATAATCAGCTGCTACTTTTCGTAGCTACTGCAGTCCTTTTGGCTTTGACTTTCTGTGCCCAAACATGCCCCAAAAGCTGTCCACAAATACTCTGCCACAATCTTCCAAAATTGCTGGCTGCTGCTGTCCTTGCTGCCCCTTTGATTTCTGTGCCCCAAAAGTGAGAAAAACTGCTGCTTCAGATTTGCATATTCTGTGTTGATTGTTGTCCTTTTGTTTTAATTTTTTTCCCTTGAAGTCCTTAAAATTTTGCCGCAAAACCCTTTTAATTGCTGCTGCTATTGTCCTTCATTTTGTGCTCCAAAGTTGGCACAAAAATGATGAAAAGTGGCTGCTTCTTGTGTTGGTTGGATGCCTAAGGACCCTTCTTGATTCAAGGATGTTGAATTCTTTCCAATAGGGCCTTAAATGAATTTGACCTTGGATAAGGGCTCTTGATGCGCACTCAGGACAACAACCAATTCATCATAATTTTTGATAACAAAAATTAAAAAGGTGTATGCTCTCACATCAAACATCCCAAGTTGTTGAGGGTTTAACTTGTTGAATCCAACATTAGCATGGTGCCAATTTCCTTCATAAACCTTGTGGGCACAAAGGATAAAAACAACTTTTATTGCAACACAACAAAGACAAACTGATCAATGATTCTTAACATGGAAAAAGAATCATGATGTGTAGTGAACATAAGAAGAGAATGGAAGTGGTGAAGCTAGTTGTCATGAAATTTCACCCATGTGTAGGGATTTTTGTTAAAGGTGTGAAAGTTAAGTTGAAAGACATTTAGCTTCTCACAAAATCTTTTGTAATCGGGCCTTAGAGATGGCGGTTCTTGGGTTGAAAAAAATGAGTGCATAAATGTACCTATCTTAGAATCACAATTAGTGTTTGAAGAAACGTGCCTAAGGTGCAAGGTGATAGGGGGTGGGGATTTTTTGGTGCTAGGTGAGGCGTTGTGAGTGAGGCGCATGTAAGGCGACTGAGGCACGCCTAAGGCGCAGAAGCTCATAGACGCAGAGGCCCACGTCTTTGAGCAAAATATCCTTTTAGCAGAAAAATTCATATAGGGAGCCAAGGACTTAGGGAAGAGGAGTAGACATTTTTTGAAAAAAGGAAAGCCTATTTATAGTTTTGATTGGGGAGAGGAATAGTTGTTTTGGAAATATCAATCAGGGACTTAGGGGAGAGGAGTAGACATGCACATGCCTTTCAGCAGGAAAGAAAAATAATCATACAGAGAGTTAGGGACTTAGGAGAGAGGATTAGACATGCACATGCTTTTCAGCAGGAAAAAAAAAATCATGCAGGGAGCCAGGGACTTAGGGAAGAGGAGTAAACATTTTTTTGGAAAAGGGTAAGCCTATTATAGTTTTGATTGGGGAGAGCAATAGTTGTTTTGGAAAATATGCACATTCTGCAATCAACAAGGCTGCAAGCCTAAAAGTAGAGTTAGGGTCATCAAGTAAATATAAAAAAGAGAGTAAAATTCATTTTTTAAACACATAGGTAGTATTAAGCTCATATAAAAAAAGAAATAGAGTCAAAGATAAAGAGACAAACCATAGAGAGCTAAGAACTAGAGATAGCAAGAAGTGGTCCATAGTCCACACTATCTACTAGTATTAAACTCATAGGTTATTTTTTAAAGTATTTTCTTGTTATGGTATACCTTTTTTTTTTTTTTTTTTTTTTTTTTTTTTTTTGAAACTTAGTCATTTAATCAGTTTTTTTAGCTTTGAGTAATTTTAGCACCTCACGTCACCTAGGCCCATGCCTTTGCCTTGCGCCTAACGCCTAGGCTCCAGGACCCCTATCGCCTAGGTGCGCCTTAGGCCTTTTCAAACATTGATAACAATGAAACTCCCAGATACTCGTATGGCCATTCTTTTTAACAAAAGGTAACAAATGGGTGGTTGGTGTTTCTACCAAACAATAAAACCACGGTTGTAGTTGCGGTGTTGTGGTATTAGGTGTCGCGAACGATATTTTGCATGTCATGGTGTGAATTTTTATTTTTTTTCATAAAAATATTAGCAAATATCAGTAAATATCGACAAATATCAGTTGATAACTGACGTTGATAAATACGTAAAATTCTAAAATCATCACTTATCGCCTATTTTGCGTATGGACTGATTGAAAATCTGATAAATATCGGTCGATATTGCTTATCGGGACTGATACTTAATTGTATGGTGTCTACTTCAAGGGTTTAGGTTTCAAACCCATCCTCAAGTTGTACGTGTTCAACATCATGCTATGGTAACATAGGAGGAATAATGAGCACATCTAGGGGAACAACTTGATGCACCTTATTAAAACTAGTACTTCTTGCTGAAGAGCTTCAATATTCACCTCAATCATGGACTTTTTTTTTTGGGGTGTGTGTGTGTGTTGAGGTTCAAAGAAGTTGAAAGTAGTTGTAGCTTGAGGTTTTATTGATTCACTAGATGAGGTAGTTGGTGCACTAGTATTGTCATAAGCAACCAAAGGGGGAATTTCATCTTGGGAGGTGTATGGTGATTGGAAGGTATTCTTTCTTTGAGGATCATCATGAGAAGAATTCCTTGTGTGAATCTTCTAAGAAACCAAACCTATCTTTTCTCCATCTATTTCATCAAATGAATGCTCCTCCATGTGGTTACCTTGAATGGCATCTTTAAGATTTGAACCACTAGCCTCTTTACCTTCTTAAACCCTTCCTTTTGATTCACCTCTTAAATGGTGTATCCAAGATCCAAGAATGTCATTGCCTACTTATTAGGGCACATGGTTTTGGAGTGTCCAACACTAAGACATTTTGAGCATCTAGTATATCTTGGCTTACCTTCATTTTACATATGCTTGCCTTTGCCTTTAACATCAAAGGGACATAGCAAGAACTTTAGATTTTGGAGTGCTCATTATTTCTTGATTACAAGTAGTCAACTTATTGTAGAAGTTACTCGCGTGAGATGGGGGCAAGAACTCCTTTCTCATGGGCTTCTTCAACTTTCTCCATGACTTCACTTTGGGCTTTTCTCTTCATCTTCCTCTGTTCTTATCTTCTGCCAAAATGAAGCATAGCCTTCAAATTTCATGATAGCAACTTTGAAGGCTTTCTCATCGGAGTATCCTATAGTTTCAAACTCCCTTGAACATTCTTCCATTAAAGTATAACGGTTCCATTATTATTTTTTTGAATATTCGTAGGTATGGAAGAGGATAAGTAAATATGGGGTTAAATGGGTGTGGATGATGGTTAAGGGCTTTTTTTTGTGTGTGGGTAGGTGGAATGGTTGAGGATGTGAAAGAAAAGAAGAAAATAAGGCCTAATTTAATTAACCTAAGCTTTGATACCAATATGATGCATATGGAAAATAAATTGGGTCATGCTATATTAATGGTAGTTTTAGGGCAATTACCAACCAAAATGGAAGAGAATTAGATGAGAAGAAGATGATAGGATTTGATCTATGAGCATCTCTCAAGGTCAAACACTTACATTCGCTACCTTTGGTATCAATACTTGGAGATAAAGAGATTAAGATTTTTAGATATGAAACAAAATCCCTCACTTGGATTTTGACTGTCTCGGCAAATAGAGCAATTCAAAGTCTCTCCATTCAAATGTACGAGCCTAACACTTTATAGAAGAGTAGATTGATGAATAAATTCGACCATGATGAATAGTAGATTGAAGTTGATGAATAAACCTCTCTTTGTGAGAATTCAAACCTTACAATATCTTTGTGAGTTGTGAGTAGTCATTTGAAGATTAATTGTGTGTTATTCTCTTGGTTTGCATCAAAGGGCTTTTTCTTTGTGAGTTTCTCTTTGAGATCCTTTTGAGTACTATCTTTGTGAGGTATTCAAGAATTACATTTCTGCACAATCCTACCCTACCATTTGTCCATTCGGCCACCACATCAATCCTTCCGCAATCATTGTTCCTTTTGAGTTTCATGCGGGAGTGGTGCATGAGATTCATATCAAAGGGGCTATGTGACAAGCTAAAAACATCATTAAAAGCAAAAAGTACTTTTCAACATGCAGGCCTAATGTACGGTCATGGCATGTTTTGATTCATTTTTCTGCCATAATCAGCTGCTACTTGTACTAGCTACTGCAGTCATTGTAGCCTTACATTTCTGTGCCCAAACATGCCCCTAAAGCTGCCACATTCTACTAAAAATGGAGGTTGCATCATTCCTTGCTGCCCCCTTGATTTCTGTGCCAAACAATTCCTGAAAATGAGAAAAACTACTGCTGCAGATCTGCTAATTCTACTGTTGATTGTTGTCCTTTTTGTGCTTAATAAATGTCCTTGAAGTCCTCAAAATTCTGCCACCAAATTCCTTTTAATTGCTGCTGCTGTTGTCCTTCAGTTTGTGCCCCAAAGTTGGCACAAAAATGCTGAAAGGTGGCTGCTTCTTTTGTTGATTGGATGCATATGGACCCTTCTTGATTCAAGGATGTTGAATTCTTTGCAATAGGGCCTGCCTTGAACGAATTTGATGTTGGATAAGGGTTCTTGATGTGTGCTTAGGGCAACAACTAATTCATCATAATTTTGGATAACAAAAATTATAAAGGCGGATGCTCCCGCATCACTACGAGAGGGGGTATATTGATTATTGGTTATCTGCAGGTCAAATATGAACTGATTTTTGATGTGAATATGTTTAAGTATGACTAAATATTTTTTTGGGTAGGGCCATGCCCCTTATATATAGGCGAGTATGCGAAATATGGCTTAGTTTTTCTCCATGCTCATAAGGATTTAAAAGATGGATGACTAAGGTGAAAGTGGTAAACCAAATGACATTCTAATTTGAAGTACTAAGAAATGACGTGGACATTATTCATAATTTTTCAAGAATATTCAAGATGATAGAAACCATTCCTTTCCTTAGCAAATCTGCAGGTCACTTCCCTAGGCCCCGGCCTTGAGAACATAAGTAGAAGAAAATGTTGCATAGGGATCATGTGTAAATTTTTGAATAGACATGAGGTTGATATTTCTCACATGAAAGACATTTTAGACTCGGGGAATAAGATTGTATGTGCAAAACTCTCAAATAATAATAATAATAATTATATACTCTTGTTAAAATATTTTTTAGATTTTTCTAATGATATCAACAAGAAATTTGATGAAGAGAGAAAAAAAAGCTAGCTTTTGATGCTTTATCAAGAGATGCTTTAGTTGCTAAATCTTGTCACTATTATGAGCTCCATCTAAACTTTGTCCATTTTGGTTTGCTTTCAAGAGCTTTGCAGTTGTCATTGTTTCCCCGCTTCGGTCTTGAATCGCCATTTATAGGGTGTGAATTATCCTTTGTAAGTTGGGTGTAGACGGTTTTAATTGATTGTCAATAGCTAGCATTACTCCCATTGCTAGAAGATATTTATAGAGTTAAAAAAAAGAAAAAAAAAGAAAAAAGAAATAAATGATACGGACCTTGTCTAGTGACTCAAAATTATCACACCATACAGGTTGGAGAACGTAATCGTTCTCCTCAACTTGGTACCCTAAGGTGTAGTCATTTGAGACCAACTTATATGAAACTCAAAAGTATAATCACCTAGGAGTCTCTAGGAGTATCGAGGAAGGTCTTTATTTCATGAAAAGCTAAAGTGGAGGGTTAACCCCTTATATAAATTACTGTGTGACTTCCTCTTCCTTGGGAGCTAATATGGGATGTGTCCTTCCCACCCCCTTTTGACCCCTCTTTTGAGGGGGGTTTATGAATGTGCCCACAACACCCAGTGAGGTATGGCTCTGATGATATGGATCCCGTCTAGTGATTTGAAATCATGTCAAACGAGTTTGCAACAATGTAATTGTCCTCCTTAGTTTGGCACTCTAGTGTGTGTTTGCTTAAGCCTAGTTGATATGGATGCCAAAGGAATAATCGTCTAGGAGGACTTAAGCTTACTTGTCCAAAAAATGCCTAAACTCTACCTTAAAGATAGCTCAAGAGGGGAAAATTGACCTCCGATATAAACTTCCCATTAACCAATGTGGGATGTGTTAATAAAGGCTGAAAAATAGATTTAGTAATGGCAATGAAGGACACAAAAGAAAAGGCCTTAATGGGGTGAAGGTCCAAGGCAATGAAGCCCAAAGAAAGAATTTGAACCTAAGAGTAATTTAAAAGGACTTGCTTGGATAATATGTGAGAAGTATGAAGAAACAATTTGTGATGTGTAAATGTGTATCCATCCAACGTGTATGTACGAAGTGTTCTTCAAGTACCTTTATATAAGAAATAGGAATTCAACTAATGTGATTCATCTAGTTCATTAGCGTAAGATATATAAACATGAACCGAATAAATTGGAACATGAATATAATAAATAGCTAATGTACCTGATTTCATGAATTTAACTAATGTATGTGTTTTGACAAACTACACCTCCCTAGTTAGTAATGATATGAACTCCGTCTAGCTTATGATATAGATCCCATCTGGCGATTCAAAATTATCACCTTAGGTATTGTATTCGTCTTATAGAACCTGGTTGTACACAAGCCAAATGGCAACACTTCATAATAGCTTGCAAGCTATTGATACAAGCAAACAAGAAACAAGAACTAAGGAAAATAAAAAGAATCAAGACTAAGAATTGAAAACTTGAACTTTACTCCTAACCTTTAGCAATGCAAGAATGCAAGAACACTACGTCTTTTTGTTTTTTTTCCTCTAAGAAAATCCAAGAACCCCGCTTTTGGTTTTCTTAGCACCCCATTCCCAATCATGATTTTCCTTGTAGAACACTCTGTGACACAATGAAGTTGTGCACTTTGTTGATTATTTTTTGTATTTTGGCAATTAGTTACCTTATTATCAAAGAATATATGTGCTTATTATAAATTATGTGTTGGTTAGCACTAAACCCATGTGATACATAGGAAACACAATTTTATACTAATACAGTACTATCTTTGTTTCATAATAAGTGTCGTTAGCTTAATGCATTCCTATTAATTGCATCAATGATCCTTCTCCCATTTATCTCCTCTCCCCCACGTGTACTTTGTCATAAAAAATTATTACTATTACTATTATTATTATATGATTATTTTATATTATTAACATAACAAGTATAAAGTATAGAATAGTATATAATTTGGTCAAATGCATTTTATCATTGGAATGCCCACACTATTAGTACTTGTATTGTTATCATTAATTTGGTTAATTGTTCAAATAATTATTACTCATAAGATTCCTTTAAAAAAAAACTTTAATTTTAGTTGACCAGAAGCTCTATAGTCACTTATATCTGGTCAAACTCAGAGCTCATGTAACAATAAAGAAGTACCCATCTCCAAAAGAAAAAGGGAAAAAAAAAGCGAGTTCCATGGTAGAGATGACACAAATTTACTTTGTTGGTTTCACTGGAGATGGTGAGACTTAGTGAACGCTAATTACAAATCTGGCCATTAGATGCTGATTTGGTCTGTCAAATGCTTAATGTTTAATGAATAAGTGCATCCTCGAATAGACTTGGCAGTCTTCTTGTGTATGGTCTCCCAAGAAATGGAGAAAAGTCATTAACCTATTTATGACTAATTTGATTGAACTGATAATAGGATCCTGTAAAAGCTAGAAAATTGCAATCACTAAAAATATGGTAATTTTCAACTTTGATTGATGCAAAAACATTCACAAAATAGGAAGAACATAGTCTGAATGTGAAAAAAGTTTTAGATGAATTATTCAAGGATGGAATAATTTATGGGTGAGCACATCAACCTAGGGGACTAGCTCATTGACCAACGGCCCCCAAACACCTACCCCCTTTTCTTCAAAATTGTCCAAACTTGCATCAAATCAAACTTTAAACGCCCCTCAAATCAAGGTTAATTACACATCAAATCAATATCTAACCCAAGAATCAACACATATTAAGAACCAAAATTTATGGGGTATTACAAAGCTAGCCGCTCTTTGAGCCCTACTACTATGGGGTATTACAAAGCTAGCAGAGTGAAGTACTCTCTTCGAGCCCAACTACTCTAGATGTTGAAACTTCAATAATGATTTTGATGAGCCTGTTTGTTGATGTGCATTCTTGATAGAAAACTCGAGTGTTTCTCTCGTGCTAGAGATGGTAGATGATGGAAAAGAAAAATTGCTCTCAGTGCCTCTTGTCTGCTTCTAGGTCCTTTGCTGAATGTGCCTAGGTTTTATTATTACATAATATATATATATATATATATATATATATATATATATATATAGATATATATAAAGATTCTAGATTTACAAGAGTTAACTCTCTCTTCTTTATAGTTTCATGCTATTAAAAAAAATACTCCTTATATAACATATATGAAGTTTTTAGAATCAACGAAAGATGAAACAAAAGATGCATCGCGGGCTGATACAGATTAAAACGAAACTACCATGGAAAACTGGGCAAGAACTTCATGGTGCTGTATGTTAAACTACATGGTCATGCAGTTGAACACGGCATGGTTGTCTTCCTCTTTTCTTTTTCCGACAATAATAACCTGCATAACCCTTAAAGACTCCTTTTCTCTTTTGTTGTCCACTATTCTATATCTCCTATTGTCTTGATTCCAACATACTTCCCCCCAAGCCTCATGTGCCTTCTCTTATGATCAAATCTCGTGATTATTGCATCATCCACCACCTAACAATGTCTCATGTAGAGCCAAAATCCCTACAATGTTATTTCTTGCAAGCTTGAAGAGATTCCTTTAGTCTTTGTTTCTTAAAGGATTACGTTCTTTTGCTTTGTGACTTCCATCAAATTGGATTCTATGTGAATAATATAACCTAAGCCATTCAGCCTACTTAAGTAAATAAGGTTGTGATTTGAGCCAACTTCCAAATCCTTGCATCACGAGTCTTAATCGCAATCTCTCCGTTTCCACTTCAACCTCCTCCTCATTGCTCAAGCCACCGACTCTAATGATATAAACCAATCCTTATGATAGTATATGTGTTGAGAAAATCCCAAATCTAATATCCGTTTTTTTTATGCATCCACATCATGCACTGCGACAATATCACTAAAATCCTCACTGTCTATTAGTCATAGTGCCATCCTTCTTCGAGCCTTGTGTTTCAAACACTTTGCCTTGATATATCACACCTTATTAACTTACTTAGGTTTGACTTTTTCTTACCCTTCTTGTATCACCCACTTACATAGAGATTGGAGCCGTTGGCGGAAGTATATTCCCCTTATCTAGCTAGCTTTTTTGTCTTGAGCAAAACCAACATGGGTTCTTTTAAAGAAAGTTTCTTATCAATCGACAAACTTGTCACCACACAATTAACCGTAGCAAGAGAGTTTTATCCTTACCCTCTAAGACTCATTTAAATTGTGATCTAAATACATATATAAATCTTGTTATTTGTCTTCTACCATCTCAATTGAGAAAAGATTCTTCTTCAAGAACAATTTCTTAACTAGCAACCTCGACACATATGTTTTTGCTAGCTTTCTCACGATCCTTCTTAAGAATGTTGTACTTGACTTCTGGAGCAAGGGCCAACTGGATCATTCTTTTTACATGTATTGTCATATCCTTCCACTTGGTAGCATCGACATCCATTGGATTTTTATCCTCTAAGCCTATGTGTAGTCCATGTTGAGTGAGAACACCCTTTATTATACTTTGCCATAGCATAAAATTGGACAAACTATGCCTCTTAGCTAGTCTATTTTGTAGAAGCTAGGAGACTTCAAGTCTTTGTTTTTGAAACCCATCTCCGAACAAGTTAGCTAATATCTTGTATCCATCCTGTGAGGCCTAGCTATATACAAGCCAAATGACAACACCCGGTAATAGCCTACGTGTTATTGATAACAGAAGAACATATGAACAAGAAGTAAGAATTCGGCAAAGTGTAAATGATCAAGAAACACCAAAAATTGAAAACTTTAATGTCACTATTACTAACCTCAAGCAATATAATAATTCATGAACATTCCCTCTGTGTTTTTGCTCTCTAAGAGAATTTAAGAAACCGGTTTTTCATTTCCTCACTCAATCAAGAACTCCCCATTCTAGTCAAGATTTCCCCACTAGAACATTCCATTAGAACTACATACTAGATCTCACCTAAATTTAGATTAACAACAATTAAGTTTCTTCCCTATAGTCTAATGCAATTCAAAATACTCTTTTTTATATAGGCTAATAGAGATTCCAAAATCTTCAAAATATAGAAATTGGAAGAAAAGATGCATTACTAACTGACGCAGACTAAAATGAATTCGCCATGGAAAACTAGGTAACAACATAGATAGCCTGTGTTAAACTACATGACCGTGTAGTTTAACATGGCTTGCCTGTGTTCCACTCATATTCTTCCATCGTTATTTGTTCTTCCCCATTAATACCAACTTGTGTAGCCATCTGTGAGTTTTGAGTGGGTATTTAATGCACAACATAATATTGTGTTGGTTCGTTTAGGTGCCGGAGAAGTTTAAAGTGGATTGTGAATTCTGTGATAAATACGGGAGCCCCATATTTATTAACATGGGTCCTGTTTATTCACAGAATGCGTTGATGTGAGTTTTGGACAAAGAGTCGAGAGTAAGGAAGTTAACATGGGGCTCCGTGTTTACTAAACGTGGACCGTATTTTTTCCTACTTTTCGAAACAAGTTGTTTTGCCCCGTAGGGTTTTTTCTGGTAAAGAAGAGATATAAAAAAACCCTAGCCGTTGAGTCGTGCGAGCAACTTCTTCTTCATTGATTAGAGAATTGTATATTTGTGGAATTTAGTTGATTGATTTCCTAAATCATCTTGCAATTATATAAGAGCACGAATAAATATCTATATTTTCCCTCAATTGTTCTGTTTTATGATTGAAATATCAATTGTTTAATTCTCTTGATAATTCCAATTTTGGTTTGGATCCATTCAATCCACGGTATTCCGCAACACCATTGTGTACCCCTTCTACTCTTTTGTTTTCCACCATTCTAGACATTTTAAGCTTTACCCCTATAGGGCTTGATTCCAACTGGATGTATTATATTAAATATCTTCTAACAGTTCACTCTTTTTATTATGTTAGAACTGCTCCAGTTTTAGGAAGTGTGTGGGGTGCCCTATTTTCTTTGACGAGCATGATGGTGCATGGTAGTCATTTTAAGGAAATAAAAACTGTGCTTCTTATTTAGCAGCTTCCATGAGTTCTGACCAGCCTTTGCTATTAACAGCTTTGACTAGGCTCTATTATGTAGAGTGCTTTGGACCTGGCACCACCTTTTAACTTTAGTCTTTTTCTAGGTTTCTTGAGTTAATGTTATTCAATTGCAGAAATGCTTTGTGGATGAAGCTCTTCAGAAGCTCCTGTTCTTCAATTCTTGCCCTAAGTTTGTTGAGATTTAGCCTTTAGTCCATCTTTTAATTCTCAAAACTTTTCTAATATTTTTTACTACACACCCAAAACTCTTAACTTTGAATAGCTACCTTGTTTGCACTCCTACCCTAATTTGCTATAATCATTGTCTACCTTGTCAGTCATAATGATGCTTGATGGCTTAATGCTTCTGATTGAATATGCATATTTATGCTCAAGATTTATTTTCCTTTCCAGTTTTAAATAATCATATTATCAGATTTGTATGCTATGCCATCTCAGTTCCTTGATTTTAGAGTCTAACTATTCTCATCTATTTTCCTGCTGCTTCTCAGCTTGCATGTTGTCTTCTTTGGCACATACTGATATTGTGATGAATGAGACTTGAACGTAGAGTTTCCGGGTTAACACTTGCTGTAGAGGTTGCTCATCTTGAATATTTTCTTATTCCTTTTTAGCCTTTGCTTTGGTTTCTTCTACCATCATTCAACTAGTAATCAGCAATCATGCTCCTCTTCACCTTTCTGACCTTGAGGGGCGTGCGTCAAGAAAATTTGTGGAAATTATTGGTAAAGGCTTTTTGATAAGAGCTGACTTGTCTTATGTTTCTGACTGGAGCGATCTGCAATTTTCAGCTCTATATGCTAGTTGCTTAGCTGGCAATCTGGTTGAGCACCTTTGGAACTTTGCTTGGCCTGCGGCTATTGCACTAATTCATCCGAGTCTTCAACCTGTGGCTGTTATGGGTTTCTTTAATAAGGTTGAAACTTATCTCATGTGAAAAATAATTTTAATGGGAGATAATGATGGTCTGTGTTCTAACCAGCTTTTCTGTGAGCAGCTTGCAATATTTGTCGGAGGCCCATTGGTTGGGAACCTTATGGATCATTTCCCCAGAGTGTCGGTGTATAATTGCTTGAGCTCTATTCAGGTAATTTTCTCATTCCTTTCCGTCCAATGTTGATGTGTCACCCTCTTTCAAAATATAATATAGAGTTCTGTTCCCTTTTATCTCAGGCAGCTGCTCAGTTATTGTCGGTAGCAATGATTATTCATGCCTACAGGGCTCCTATTTCTGTGTCATCCGTTATCTGCCGCCCCTGGTTTGTTCTTCTTGTATTGGCAGGTGCAGTTGAGAGGTTATCTGGGTTAGCCTTGGGGGTTGCTATGGAGCGTGACTGGGTTGTGTTGGTATTCTCTCTGTCCATCCTTCATTGATTGACCATTATCCAGAGTGTGTGTCAAAAAAATATCTCAGATATCTTATAAATTTTGCACCTGCAGCTGGCAGGAAGGAATCGACCCATTGCCCTTGCGCAGGCAAATGCTGTTCTCAGTCGTATTGATCTTTTTTGTGAGGTAAAGACATACACTGACACTATTAAGGTATCCTTTATTGACCTGGAATTAGGGATGAAAATCATTTTACATAATAGAGAGAGTTACAAAGAAAGCTTGCAACTAATCATATTAGAATTTATATGTATAACAGATTCTTGGTGCATCTATATTTGGCATTCTTCTTTCTAAATATGACGCTGTTACCTGCTTGGAAGTAGCTGCTTCTTTGATGATGGGAACATTGCCTGTTGTGGTAATGCGTCCTCCATTTTATTTCTGATACTTGGTGACTAAACTGTTTGATTACACTTTTACTAGCGTATTCTTCTTTCTTAGGTTGCCCTAAACTGGTTAACTAACAAGCTATCTGCTGGGGTTCTTGACCGTGCTAAATGCTCATCAATCAGTTCTGAGAATTCTACTGACGTTTCTGAGCCATATTCTGAGAACTTAGGTCACGTCTATAATCTTGATTTACTATTTTAGACCGTTTCTACTATTGTTAGGAATGAATGGTTTTTCTGAATGGGGAGTGTATTTGCATCAAATCAGTGGACGTAGGTGTTAATGCAATAAAGATTGGATGGGCAGAGTACTTGCACCAGCCTGTTCTTCCAGCCAGTATTGCTTATGTACTTCTCTACTTTAATGTTGTCCTTGCTCCTGGGGGATTGATGACTGCATTTCTAACACAGCATGGTATGCTTCTGCAGTTCTGCATCTTCCGTTCTTATTAAATAGACTGTTGAAATTTTGTTGCATATTTTTTATGAAATTGTTCTTACTTTATTAACAGGTCTTAATCCATCTATTATTGGGGTTTTTAGTGGACTATGTGCATTCATGGGAGTTGCAGCAACTTTCATGTCTGCTGCCCTTGTCAAGCGACTTGGAATCTTAAAGGTTTGCTAATAATTAATGTATTAGCCTGTCAGTACCTCATTTGTGTGTTTGAGTAATGCTGCTGGCTTGGTCCTTATAGATTACCTTGGCAGGCTGGAGCAGCTGGCTTGATTTTCCAGGCATTACTTCTCACGACAGCTGTTGGTGTGTACTGGAGTGGATCACTTTCTCATCAAACACCTCTATTATTCTTTTTGTCTTTAATTGTAAGAATTTTGGCTTAGCTATTTTCAGTATTATTACTCGAGAAGATTGTCTTTCAAGTTTTCATGATGTTCGACGGACCCTTTTATTCTCATTTCATGCTGTTCTGCCGTTACTTGCAGGTGATGTCAAGGCTAGGTCACATGTCATATGATGTGGTGGGGCAACAAATACTTCAAACCGGGATCCCATCATCTAAAGCAAATCTCATTGGGATAACGGAGGTGTCTGTTGCGAGTTTAGCAGAGTTTCTAATGCTTGGCATGGCAATAGTTGCAAACGATGTCTCACATTTTGGGCTTCTGGCTATGCTATCTGTCATCTCTGTTGTTGGATCTGCATATGTTTTCTGCCGATGGTTGTTGAATCCTACCGAAGAACAGAGAAACCTTTTCTCCTTCGACAGCCAATTTTGATATAAACTCTGTAAGTATAAATCGAGTCTTTGGATCATTCATGGAGGGAAGATATTAAGAGTTTATAAATTAATTGTTATCTATAAGTTTTTTTTGGTATGTGGGCGTGTGGGTTATTGTCGACCTTTATATCGAGTTATTGCCATATTGATGAATAGCTCCATTTGCTAAGAGATTTATTCCCTCTCTTTCTGTTCTTGCAGATTTACTAATCGGCTTCAGCGTGAAGGAACACACATGGAGGTGAAAGTACTCTCGTTACCTTTGCAATAGTAGCATACCTCAAACTGTAGTGAAACCAAATGTATGCTTCCTCGGCAACACACTAGGACAGTATTTATCCTAGATAGATTTTGCGCTAGATCCACCAGTATGTTTTGTATAGAGATAAAAGTTGACCCGCTTAGATTTGTGTAAATTATTCTGATCTAAAATTAACTCAATCTGATACGGATCCAAATATAATTGATCTTATTAAATTTTAGTTTAACCCATGACTCAAGTTTACCCGATATGCTATTAGCTTATAGAACAAAATTATATATATATATATATATATATATATATATATATATATATATATATATATATATATATTAGCCATTTATAATAATAAAAAGTTATATATTTTTTATTATTTATTTAAATCTTTAAAAAATATATAATTTTATCAAATTTACTTATTTTTCATACTTATATTATAAATATCCTGATCTATTGATAATATTATAATATCACTAGTTTTTTGGCACAAAAATATAATATTAAAAAATATAAATACTTATTAGATAATAGCATATTTTTAATTACATATCTATATAAAGTTAAATTTAATGATTGTATATATAACTGATTAGTTGGATTAATTTTAATATTCAATGTTTAGTTTGGCCTATGTTTGAAGTGATTTAATTTAAGATTAATATAGTTTGAATACAAACTTATCTATTAAAATATAAAAAGATTTAATTCATTAAGGTAATCCAAAATGATTCGAATTGAAGCTAAGTCAATTTTAACTTGAAATCACTCGATCATGAATTAGGTTAATTTAAACCCAACTTGACTTGAACTACCTCAATCTGATGGAAAAATTAACATGATAAAATCTGAATTTGTAATGATTCGAAATTAATTTCGGCATGAACCCAAACTGACTTGAACTGACCTACAATTAACTTATAAAGAAAAAAAATCAATAAATTACTCAATCTGATAGGACCTGCCTTGCCTTGCACGATTGCCATCGTGCCACCTCTAGTTTCGCATTATGGAAATATGAGCATTTTCTCTGTTGGCTTGCTAGAGAAGTTAGGTAGCCCTAACTTCACGGTATAGATTATCATATTTTCAAAAATAGGACTAGTCATTAGATAATATTCTTATTGGTTTGGTGGTTGAATTATTTTGAATTGGTTGAATTTGTAGTTCACATTGGTTCAATAACTTATTATAAATTAAATATTTAATATTTTCTTAGATAATAAAATATTAAATGTGACATAATAAAAATGTGATTAAGTTCAATTGTGTTGGATAAATTTTTGTTTGAATTAAGCGTATTACATGATTGGTTAAAGCCATAAACAAAGTTTTATAGGAAGTCAAATACTTTTCTTTGGGGTAAGAAATCATGCCCATCCCCCCCTTTTTCCTACCTCCCTTCAATTGAACTTCAACCCATTCCTTGCTTTCTCCTTTTCAATGTTAGCCCAAAATTACACATTTGTCTATCAACTAGTGTGTTCCTATGATCTTTTTCATTTTCTCTCCAACCTATCTTTAGTCTCATACATATTCGATGATCTTTACCTAAAGAAATAAGATGAGGCGACTCATATATCAAGGTTTTTGTCTTTGATTTCTTTCCGCCACCCTTCTTTACCTCATTCTCTACTATGTTTCAATTTAGATCAAGCTAATCTAACATTTACAACTTCATAATATTCCTTGGCTTCAATTAAGCATGCGTTGGAGCTATTGGTAGATGTGGCCAATGATGTCATTAGAGTTTTCTCTAGTCTTTGGAGAAGAGGAAAGGTAACATTAATAACCAAAGCTAACAATGGCAACAAATGAAGATGACAATCAGAATTTTTGTTGGAGGACTACATGTTCAAGATCTAATAGGAAAATGTAAAAGATGAATTGATCATTTTTTTTCTGCCCTTTTTTTGACCAATTTTTAATGGTTTAACCGATTTTTATTATTATTTATATTGTTATAAATAAGAATTTACTACAATTATTATTCATATTGTTATATCAATTTGGTTTATGATTACTTTTAATATTATTATTTATAAAATTAAATTAATCTTTATATATATATATATATATATATATATTCACACTATTAAGTTATTTAATATTTTTTGATTATGAACAATGTGATTATTAATAATTAATAGTAATTATTATTGAATTAATATTGATATTATCATTTATTATTATTACTTAAATTGTTAATGTGTTATTATTATTATTATGAAATAATTCTAATATTAATTGTTGACATTATTAATTATTATTACTTTCATATTATTACTATTAATTATTAATATTATTTATATTATTAAGTTAATCATTATTACATTTATTATTATCAATATTTTTCATAATAATACATAGATAAACATATTTTTAATTGTAATATTAATAATATACAATTTTTTAAATTATTAAGTCAATATTAATATCATCAATTATTATTGTTGATAATTATTATATTGATTTTATCTAATCTTATATACTATAAAAATAAGTTGAGGAGAATAGGAACTAACTGTTTTAATTATACAATTGAGTTGGTAATTGTATTGGCTCATCAGTTGATGGGTTGGTCTGATAATATTATTAAAACAAAGATCACAATTTAATGAGCTAAGAATGTTTTTTTGGTAAGTAAAGTGAGTATATATATATATATATATATTACACCAAAAATGGCAAAATGAGTACATCAAATGTAGATCTCTAGACATCGAATCATGGACTCATGCTATCTACCAAGGCTAGCATATTCTGATAGGATTTACATGTGCTAAAACCTATAGCACGGGTGGCCAAATCCTTCAAAATGAAATTCCTGAGGTGAGTCCAGGGAAGATTGGTGTTATGGAAAATACGTCTATTATGTTTTCCCCAAGTGTGATAAACTACAGCAGCTACCAAGAATCGAAAGAAGGCTGTACGGATTCTCGGGCCTCGACCTTTCTTGCTAAGCCAGCGGGTAATCTCATGCCAACTAGTGGATCTCTAGAGACATCTAGTAGCTGTGATCATAACAGACTACAGTGACTGAGAATAAGGGCAGATAAAGAAGAGGTGCTCCAGTGTTTCAACGACATCATTGCAAAAGGAACATGCTGTGTTTATTTGAGGATCCATTCGAATCACATGGGTTTTAGTGAACAATCTATCTTGAATTGCAAGCCAAAAGGATAAACTTGTGTCTTGGGATGGAGAATTTGTTCTAAACCAACCCATACCAGGGGACCTTGCTATGATGTGGTCTCAGCAGATGGTATACACGAGAGATGCAGTATTTATCATGATAAGTGCATTATACCTTCCCTTGCTCAATAGTAAGGAGATTGGAGAAGTAAGGTTTGAGAGATAATATCTACTTGAAAATCTATGAAGCAACAGTAGGTGTAGGCATATACCAACATTCTCGGCCTTTAATATAGTAAGTGTGAATCCTGCGAATCCACAACACTTCTTTGTGCTGAATTATATTCCATAGATGCTTACCTATTGCAGTAATGTTCCACCAGTAGAGGTTCAAAATTCCAAGGCCTCCCTCTTGCTTTGGATTGCATACTGTAGCCCGTTGTGAAGTCTTTGATCCATACCATAAGAAGGAGTGGCACCTAGCATTAATCTCCGGTAACACTTGTTGAGGCAGAATAAACATGAGGCTCCAGTATGCTTGGATTCTAAAAAAACATAGTTAACCAATTAGAGACGACCATCATAACTAAGGAATTGATTCTGCCATTGCTTCAACTTGTCCGTGATCTTATCATGTAATGTCAAATAATGTTGTTTCCTTAAAATTGCACTGACAAGAGGAACACTCAGATATTTGACTAGTAAATGGTCTTATGGAATGAGCAGGGTAGAATAAAGTGAGTCTATGATGTGTCTGCTGATCTTTCCACCATAGAAGATATGACTCTTAAGAGTGTTAAGTTGTAGGTCTAAGAGTTGGGAGAACTAGTTGAAAGTGTCAATAAGAGTCAGGACAGAATTAGGGTCACCTTTGCAGAACAACAATAGATCATCTACAAACATGAGATCAATGAGCTTGATCTTCTTGCATTTGGGGTGAGGTTTGAAATGAGGGTTGTGCCATAAGCCAAGTAGAGCTCTATGAAGATACTCCATCACAATGACAAATAGATAAGGAGATAATGGATCTTCTTGTCGAACTCCCCTTGTAGCTTTAAAAGGTTTTTGCAAAGTGCTATTGAACTTCAACTAATAACTAACTGTTGACACACAAGACATAATAAGATTGATAAAATGAAGTGGGAAGGCTTGGGCATTGAGCATAATCTCAAGGAATGACCACTTGACAGTATCATAAGACTTTCTCATGTCCACTTTCAGCATACATCTAGGTGAAAGGTATTTTTAGTTATAACCTTTGATTAGCTTAGTAGCTAGTAAAATATTATCACTAATGGATGTGTTAATGAACCCAGATTGAGTCTCACCAATCAAGTCATTCATGACAGGTTGTAATATGGTTGTTAGGACTTTAGCAATAATCTTGTAGAAGACATTGTAGCAGGCAATGGGTCTAAAATCACCAGGTTTTGTAGCATTTGGTATTTTTGGAATAAGATTTAAGGTAGTAACATTTAATCCAGGGGACATGATACCTGTAGCAAAGAAAAATTTCGTAGCAGCCCATATGTCATGCCCAATCACATCCCAACAACTCTTGAAGAAGTGTGGGTTGAAGCCATCTGGTCCTGGGGATTTGTCACTGCCCATGGAAAAGGTTGCATTTCTCACTTCTTGCAAAGTAACCAGTTGTAATAAAGGTTGTTGTTGTGTACGATTAAGTTTTGGTCCTTTGTTCACAACATCCTATAGGAAGATACTTGAACTGGGAGGTTGAGATCCTAGTAGGTCTTGAAAGAAACCGGTCAAAATGGACTTGACTATGATGGGACCATGATGAAGAATTCCATTTGAGTCTTTAATAGCTCTGCTATGGTTTTGAGTTCTTCTGCCCTTCCCCATAGTTTGAAAAAAAATGATTATTGTTGTCTCCTAGCTGTAACTAGGTTATTCTAGATTTTTGACTAAGGAAACTTTCTTCACATTTAGCTAGGTGGAGGTATTGCTAAAGCTGTGCTTCTTCTCGAGCAATTAGGTCTTGGTTTAAGGGATCTTGAGCTAGGAGCATTTGAGATTGAGATAATGAGGTTCTTGCTTTCTTGGTTCATTCAGTTATGCCCCCATATTTTGTCTTGTTCAGCTTATTTAAATGAGACTTAAGAAGTTTCAGCTTGGCCATGATTAAAGTAAGAGGGTTATGAGAGTGAAGTGTTTGAAACCAAGCATTGGTAACAATGGGTATGAAATCATCATCTAACATCCACATTTTATAGAATCAAAATGGCTTAGGTCCATAGTTCTATGTACCATAAATAAATACCTTCATTGAAGAGATACCATAGGTGGTTGGAAGTCAACCTAAGTGAAAGGAAAAGTATCAATCCAAGATTTATTTCCCATTACACGGTCTAATTTGCTGTAGACTCTTGTTGATGCTTCTTGTTTATTACTCCAGGTGTAGAAGACTCCTGTATATCTAAGATCTTGAATCTAAATATGCTGAGTGCATTGGACAAATTCGTCTATATCCTGTGCATTAGCCATAACACCCTGAAGCTTTTCAACATTATTCAAGATGATGTTGAAGTCTCCCATGAGAAGCCAGGGGTTAGAGGTTTGGATATGATTTATTAACCAAGACCAAAGCTCTTTCCTACCTTCACCATTATTCGGCCCATAAATGGTGGTAAGATAGAAGGACGATTACTGTTGGATATTTGTGACTTGAGCCAAAATGCCTTGAGCACACTGAGATAAAATAGTGACATACCAAATACTTGGGTTCCATCCCAACCATACCTGACCATAATGATGAATTGAGTGATTATGTTCCCACTGCCATCCCGGTGGTAAGTTGTGCACTAGAGCGTCCAACTTATTCTATTTTATTTTTGTTTCAACTAAACCAACTAAGGATAAACTATTCTCATGTATCCATAAGCAGGTATCTTTTTGCTTTTGGGGGTTATTCATCCCCCTAACATTACAACATCCATGTCTCATGATAAATGGATGTTAAAATCAGGGAGGTAATGGGTATCAATCACTTTCTTACCTCGCATGATCTTCATCCAAGAACTACTCGATATAGAGTCATCATTTTTAGATATAAAATTATCTTTAGGTATTCCGATTGTGTTAGCTTTGCCAGTGTGTAAACGAGTCATAGGTCTATTGATTGGCTGAATACTATTCACACTTTTTGAACTAGAGACCTAGGGATATATAGGAGGTGAGATTTGTCCATCTATTTTCTCTTTCAAATTAACAACATTAAGGTCTGAATTTTTTGTATGTTCACTGTCATTCTCTGGGCCAACTAATGGGTTCAGAGGTCTACAATCATTAACTATCACCCATTTTTGTGAAGTCTGAGATTTTGGTTGGCTTTGGGGCTGTAAATTATGGAGGGTAGGGCACTTTGCATTAAGGTGACTAGACCTATTGCAAGTAAGATAGAACTCAGGTCTCCATTCATAAACAACTTGTTGAGAAAAGGAGGTACCATCTAGTTTCTTGATAATGATATGATCGGGTAAGGCTCTATGGCTGTCCACTTCTATCAAAACTCGAGAATATGAGATTTTGTCTTTTTTGGCAGTAACTTGATCTATTCCGATGGGATAGCCAATGCAACTTCCAATTCTTGCTAGAGAGTCAACAAACCAGTAACCTTGAGGCAATCCCGACAGTTGTATCCAAGTATGAAGGAATTGAAAGTTTTCAAAACAAAAGGTAAAATTGAGGTTCAAGAGCAAGGTTTGTTTATGTATGTCCAATGACCAACCTCTAATATAGTCTGAAAATTAGCCTTAGAAGCAAATTGGAATAAAAAGAAACCATCGTCATGTCTTAGGATTCCATGCATCGTAATATGATTCCAATAGGATGAGCTAAGAATGTTGAACATTATACTTAAAATATTTTTATTACTAGTCTTGATATGAATCTTAAGAACTTGTATTTAATTAATTTTGAAAATTGCTGTGAATTATTTACTTATAATTGTTTGTCTTATTTGGTGAATAAATAGGAGTGTAATGCAGCATATGGACTCTGTGGATCTTTGGATGCAGTTGCTGGAATGTGCAGATTATGTATCTGAAGTGTGCAGATTATGTAATTTTTGTTAATTAATTGTAATCCTATATGATGCATTCGCCGGTCGAAATTGGCTAATGGAAATTAGGTCGGTTGTATAATCCGCCACCCGGTCCTTAATTTTGGACTAGATGGATTGTGGATTAATCAATCCTTAATAGCCATGATTAGCTAAAGTGTTATTTTAGCTGATGGGAAATAAGTCTTAGACTTAATTGTATTTGGGACATTTTTATTTTGATGTGGCCCAAAGCAATAAGCCGTTCGGCCTTTCCGTTGTAAATATGGCCGTGTATTCGATAGTCTGTATTGTGTATTTGTACGTCAACATACGGTCTGTACTACGCCTATAAATAGCTGGAACAATGTGTAACAGGACGATTCTTTTTGACAGAATATTTGGCTGAGTTTTCTCGATTCTTCTCTCGCGACTTGTCTCTCTCTCTCTCTCTCTCTCGGCGATTCTCTCGCTCGCTCGTTCCTCTGAATCTGCTCTCTTACCTTTGATCGATCTTGATCATTCTCTCTTCAAATTTTAGTTGCCGTTGTACAAACTGTGCCTCTGAATCTTTTAGTCTTCCTTTGGAGTTGTTCCTTAGGCTGAACCGGCGAATTGAACGTTGCGCTCGATTAATCTTTTGATCCTTTCAAGAAACCCTAACAAGTTTCCATCATTTGGTATCAGAGCCTCGATTATTTAGAGTGCTTGTAGTTTTCTTTGTTACTGATTAAGTTTTCCCCAATTTTGGAATCGATTTTTGTATTTCGCTAACCCTATCTTGAGGTGTGAAATTTTAGGGTTAACAACGATGAGGAATGTTTCGATTTTCGTCGTTCTAAAACCGGCGATTAAAGTATTTTGGTCCGCTATTTTGAAAGTCTGAAGAGAAACCCTAATCGACCTAGGGTTTGGTCAAGAACTTGAATCTTGACTGATTGTGCGACAAATTGTTGTTGGTGACCTCGATTCGTAAATTTTCTTGTTAATATGACTATCTGCTATACTTAATTTCCAATCTCTTTGCAAATTACTTGTTTGTTAATAAGTACACAGGTGTCATAACTGGCGAACCATTTGGTTTCGAGAAAAGGGTTAGACCTCCAAGAAGAGGGGTACCCTAATTAAGTGGATTAATTGCTTAAGCAGACGCGGTAATATCGTTCCCTTTTACTTAGTCATTATTATCGAATTATTATAGACATTGAATAAGTCTGAGTAAGCTTTACTATTGCTATTTCTGTTAATCTTTGATATTGTGATACTTATTGAGACTATACTGTGTGTTCTGTTTGTCTGAAATTCTTGAATAAATTGGTTCTGTTAATTAATTGCTGCTGTGTTAGTTGTTTAAGTCTAAAAATTTCATTATGTCTAACAATGGTCAGTCTGTCAATCAATCTGTTTCTAGTAATGATCTTTTAGAAACCCTTAGAACTTTTCAAGAACAAATGACTGCACAATTTGCTGTTTTATCTGCTAACCTAAAATAAAGACTAGGAGAACAGGAAGTAAGAATCAATGAGTTGCAACATAACAGAGTTGAAACTAATCAAGCAGAAGTTTTAGGAAGGGCTCCAATGGATCCTAGGATTAGAATTCCACCCATAGCTAATCTAGAGGAGTTGGAAGATCAAGTATCTCACAATAGTGATAGGATGCCTAGACAGAATAATAGGCAAGATAGGGAATTAGAGTTCATTGATAGGAATTTGAATAATCTTAAGCTTAGTATACCAGGGTTTAATGGCAGGAATGACCCTGATTATTATTTTGAATGGGAAAGGAAAATAGAACTAGTATTTGAGTGTCATCATTACTCTGAAGAAAAGAAAATTAAGGTGACTGTAGTAGAATTTACTGAGTATGCGTCCTCTTGGTATCATAATTTGGTGTTAACTAGACGAAGGTGTGGGGAACCACCTATACAGACTTGGGCAGAATTTAAGACCTTAATGAGAAAGAGGTTTGTACCAAGTTACTATTATAGGGAATTGCATAAGAGGTTGCAAACTATTAGTCAAGGAGTGAGGACAGTGGATGATTATTATAAGGAACTAGAAGTTTTGATTATTAAGACAGGAGTTATTGAGGATGATGATGCTACCATGGCTAGGTTTCTGAGTGGATTAAATTCAGAGATAGCTGATAAAGTAGAATTATATCCTTGTGGAACCTTGAATGAGATGGTAAATATAGCTACTAAGATAGAGATTCAATTAAGGAAATCTAGGCAATATAAACCCCTTGGGATTGGGTTTAAGACTACAGTAAGGAGAAATTTTGGGAGAAATACTTCTGGAAACTGGAAGAATAATAGTAAGGTTGAATTTAAAGGTAGAAACAATGAAGTTAAGGTAGGATAGAAGTTTGAAAAGGGTAAGAATGTGATGACAAACCCTGTAAGTGGATCAAACAGGACTAGGGATATTAAATGTTTTAAATGTAGAGGATTAGGACATATAGCTTCTGAATGTCCAAACAAGAGAAACATTTTAATTAGAGAGTCTGGAGATATAGAATCTGAATATGAAGAAGAAGAGGAAGAGGTCAAAATAGTTGGAGAGGATGATAGTGATCTAGAAGAGGAAGTAGAATTGCCAGTGAGTAGGGGTCTTTTTGTGGTTTGTAGGGCTTTAAACAGTAATAAATTACCTGATTCTAATGCTATACAGAGAGAAAATATATTCCATACCAGATGTTTAATTGATGATTAGTGCTTTAACATGGCCATAGATAGTGGTAGTTCTATTAATGCTGCTAGTACCCTGTTGGTGTCTAAATTAGGATTAACCACTACTAAACATCCAAAACCATATAGATTGCAATGGCTTAATGAATTAGGAGACGTCAAAGTTAGTCAACAAGTTTTAGTGAATTTAAAACTAGGAAAATATGAAGATTCTATTTTATGTGACATAGTTCTTATGCATGCTGCTCACCTGTTGTTAGGTAGACCTTGGCAATATGATAGGAAGGTAATACATGATGGCTATAAAAATAGGTATATAGTACAGAAGGATGATAAGAAGATTGTCTTAGCACCTATGACTCCAAAAGAAATATTTGAGGATCAAACTAAAATTAAATCTGATTATAAGGAGTTATCTAAACCTAATTTGGAGAATGATCTTAGTTCAAAGGACATGAAAGGGACTTCTGGATTTTATGCTAAAGGTAAGGATGTAGGAAAGGCAATGAAAATAAATGCTAATGTGTACTTGATGATTTATAAGGACTATTATGAGTGTCAGAGAGGAATAATTGAAGAAATACCTAGTACAGTGAACCAGTTATTGGAAGAATATAGTGAGTTGTTTCCTGAGGACATTCCTAGTGGATTACCTCCATTAAGGGGAATAGAACATCAAATAGATTTTATTCCAAGAGCTGTTATACCAAACAAACCTGCTTATAGAGCCAATCCTGAAGAGGTTAAGGAATTAAAAAGACAGGTCTCTAAACTATTAAGTAAAGGATATATTAAGGAGTCTATGAGTCCTTGTGCAGTACCAGTATTATTAGTTCCTAAAAAGGATGGTAGTTGGAGGATGTGTGTGGATAGCAGGGCAGTAAATAAAATAACTATCAAGTATAGATATCCTATCCCTTGGCTTGATGAAATGTTGGATCAATTGCATGGTGCTGTTATATTTTCCAAAATAGATTTAAAAAGTGGGTATCATCAAATTAGAATGAAACCAAGAGATGAGTGGAAGACAACTTTTAAGACTAATTTTGGATTATATGAATGGTTAGTGATGCCTTTTGGGTTGTCAAATGCTCCTAGCACTTTTATGAGACTTATGAACTATGTTTTGAGGGAATTTATTGGAAAATTTGTGGTTGTTTATTTTGATGATATACTTATATATAGTAAATCTTTAGAGGAACACCTAAAACACTTAAGGATTATTTTGAATGTGTTTAAAACAGAACAACTTTATGCTAATTTAACTAAGTTTAGATTTTTTTTGGAAAGTGTGGTTTTCTTAGGATTTGTGGTAGGAAAAGAGGGTGTATCTGTCGATGAAGAAAATGTTAGAGCTATTCAGGAATGGCCTGTGCCAAAGAGTGTGACTCAAGTAAGAAGTTTTCATGGATTGTGTTCTTTTTACAGGAGATTTGTGAGAAACTTTAGTACTATAGCTGCTCCCTTGACTGCCATAACAAAGAAGGATAATGGGTTCACTTGGGGATTAGAACAACATAAATCTTTTGAGACACTTAAGACTAAATTAACCCAAGCACCTGTGTTGAGTCTTCCTGACTTTGAAAAGATGTTTGAATTAGATTGTGATGCTTTAGGGTTAGGAATAGGGGCTGTACTTTCTCAAGAGGGAAAGCCAATAGCTTATTTTAGTGAGAAATTAAATGGTAGTACTTTGAATTATTCTACTTATGAAAAAGAACTGTATGCTTTAGTAAGGGCTTTGGAAGTGTGGCAACATTATTTGTGGCATAGAGAATTTGTAATTAATACTGATCAGGAGGCTATTAAGTATTTAAAAATTCAATCAAAGTTAAATAGAAGACAAGGTAGATGGATAGAATTTATTGAGAGTTTTCCTTACATAATTAAATATAATAAAGGTAGTGATAATATAGTTGCAGATGCTTTATCTAGGAGATATGCCTTATTAAATACTACTTTATTAGGTTTTTCCAGTATTAAGCTATTATACTTAGAAGATATTGATTTTAAGGAAATCTATAAAAGGTGTGACGTTTCCTCACAAGGAAAGTATTTCATTAATGAAGGTTATTTGTTTAGGGAAAATAGGTTGTGTATTCCTGCATGCTCTTACAGAGGTTTATTAATTCAAAAAGCTCATAGTGGTGGGTTAATGGCACATCTAGGATCTCAGAAAACTTTAGATGTTTTAATTGATCATTTTACTGGCCACACATGAAAAAGGATGTTTTAAAACATTGTGTCAATTGTATTGCTTGTAGGCAGGCAAAAACTACTTCAAAACCTTTTGGTTTATATACTCCCTTACCTGTCTCTAACCATCCTTGGGTTGATGTATCTTTGGATTTTGTTTTAGGATTACCTAGGACTAATAGAGCTAAGGATTCAATAATGGTTGTAGTAGATAGTTTCAGTAAAATGGCTCATTTTATACCTTGTAATAAAACAAATGATGCTGTAGCAGTGACTGAATTATTTTTTTCTAATGTGGTTAAACTACATGGTATTCCTAAGACTATAGTTTCAGACAGAGATGTTAAGTTTTTAAGTCATTTCTAGAAGGTTTCGTGGGGAAAATTAGGAACTAATTTGTTGTTTTCTACAACTTGTCACCCTCAAATTGATGGAAAAACTGAGGTAGTAAATAGAACATTAGGAAACATGTTAAGAGCTGTCCTTGGAAAGAATCTTAAATAATGGGAATATGTTTTACCTCAAGTGGAATTTTCTTATAATAGGACTTTACATTCTACAACTAATAAAACTCCATTTGAGATTGTGTATGGTTTTAATCCTTTAACTCCTTTAGATTTGAGTCCTTTGCCTCATGCTGAATTGCAAAATTTTGATGCTGAATCTAGAGCTGATAATATGAAAAGGTTACATGAGACTGTAAGCCAATAGATTAACAAAAAGGTGCAACAGATGGCTGAACATGCTAATAAAAGAAGGAGAAAAATGATTTTTAAATCTGGAGACTTAGTTTGGGTTCACCTTAGGAAAGAAAGGTTTCCAAATGTTAGAAAGTCAATGTTCGACTCTAGAGGAGATGGACCGTTTATTGTGTTAGAGAAAATTAATGATAATGCTTATAAAATTGATTTACCTCTTAAATTTGGGAATGTGAGTAATACTTTTAATGTGGCTGATCTTAGTCCATTTCTGGGACTTATTCAGGTTTCAGAGGTGAAACCTTTCCAAGAAGAGGGGAATGATATGAATCTTAAGAACTTGTATTTAATTAATTTTGAAAATTGCTTTGAATTATTTACTTATAATTGTTTGTCTTATTTGGTGAATAAATAGGAGTGTAATGCAGCATATGGACTCTGTGGATCTTTGGATGCAGTTGCTGGAATGTGCAGATTATGTATCTGAAGTGTGCAGATTATGTAATTTTTGTTAATTAATTGTAATCCCATATGATGCATTCGCCGGTCGAAATTGGCTAATGGAAATTAGGTCGGTTGTATAATCCGCCACCCGGTCCTTAATTTTGGACTAGATGGATTGTGGATTAATCAATCCTTAATAGCCATGATTAGCTAAAGTGTTATTTTAGCTGATGGGAAATAAGTCTTAGAATTAATTGTATTTGGGACATTTTTATTTTAGGGTTTAATTGGGCTGATCAACTTTTTATGTGGCCCAAAGCAATAAGCCGTTCAACCTTTCCGTTGTAAATATGGCCGTGTATTCGATAGTCTGTATTGTGTATTTGTACGTCGACATACGGTCTGTACTACGCCTATAAATAGCTGGAACAATGTGTAACAGGACGATTCTTTTTGACAGAATATTTGGCTGAGCTTTCTCGATTCTTCTCTCGCGACTTGTCTCTCTCTCTCTCTCTCGGCGATTCTCTCACTCGCTCGTTCCTCTGAATCTACTCTCTTACCTTTGATCGATCTTGATCATTCTCTCTTCAAATTTCAGTTACCGTTATACAAACTGTGCCTCTGAATCTTTTGGTCTTCCTTTGGAGTTGTTCCTTAGGCTGAATCGGCGAATCGAACGTTGCGCTCAATTAATCTTTCGATCCTTTTGAGAAACCCTAACAGGTTTCCATCAAGTCTCTTACATGAGTGTTGTATGAAGAAGTGTTGTTTGGTGGTTTAAAAATGAAAGAGTTTTGAGTAACTAAAAGTTTCATGTTTGAATTCCTCTTGATTCTATGGTAAAATGGTACCTCTAGTAATTATAATATGGTGTAACTATATACACCTTGCTATTTTCATAGACATAAGCTTTGTGTAACTTACCACACCTCTTGACTAGTGTAATTATAGAGGGAGTCAACAAAGTTTCATGTTTGAATTCCTCTTGACTCTATGGTAAAATGGTACCTCTAGTAATTATAATATGGTGTAACCTTCACCAAACTCTACTTAGACTCCCTCTCTCTTTTCCCCAACTACTCTATGTTTCATCCATCATCATCTGCCATTTTCATACACATAAGCTCTGTGTAACTTACCACACCTCACACAACTCAAACTTTGTTGCATCAAGAACCCATGCAAGTCCATCGCTACCTACGTGAGAAAGTCAAACAAGATCACCCCCATTTGCATCACCACCTCATGCAAATGACCGACATCTAGTACCTCCTTAGCCTAGCTGCATCAATACCCTATACCAAACCCCCCATAGGTACATCAATGCCCCACTCATGACCCCGTAGTTTTGTCACCCATTGACGCAACACACCACCTTGTTGCACGATATTCCCATATAGAAAGCCCTCATTCATAGCTTGTTTTGCTTCGATTTTTCCACTTTTACATCCTCCTTTACCTTAGCTTTTCCTTTGTTGTTTTCTTAATTTCTAACCATGTATTACTCTTAGATTTTATGTGATTTTCTAGTGGTCTCAAAAGATGCGTGTTAAGATTATTTATGCTTAGAGACAGGTGTTGTTTGGTAATGATACATTTCATAGTTACCATTTTTTGGAATGCATTATGTATTTTGTGTGTAATATCATGTTTGTTGTTATTATATCTCATAATTCATGTATTAATATCATGTTATGATAATGTTTTATTATACTATGGAAATGTGGGTATTTTGTGAAGCATGAGCTTATATGGTATTCATGTGGTAAGTTTTTTCTTGAAACCCTAAGTGTGGTAATATGACCTATAGTTTCAATGAAGTATGGAAGATGGGTAATGATTATGGTTAAGAATGTATGGATTCAATGCATTTAGGGTCAAAAATTAATGATATTAGACTTATAAAGGTTTTTTGAAATTTAGGTGTTAGGCTATCATAAGGGTATTTTGGTCATTTTATGATAATGTGGAAAATATTTATGGCATGATAATATTTGAAGGTTTGATAAATGATTTCATAAGTAATATAATCAAATTATGATTGAGTAAGATAGAAGTTATCTAAAATAAGATTTTGACGCTTTTGAGAAGATAAGGATAGTTTGATCAATATACCTTAAATATGGGATTTTGATAAATCTAAAATAGGAATAGATTTAAAATATTTCAAGTATGATAGTGAAATATTTGGGGAAATAATGAATAAAGTAAGTATAGTAAAATGAGAAAATACCTTAAACCACAAATTGTAAACCTAGATGCACGTTTGTTATCACCTATGTTAAGACGTTGGAG
Organism: Tamarix chinensis; assembly: GCA_030549775.1. Lineage (NCBI taxonomy): Eukaryota > Viridiplantae > Streptophyta > Magnoliopsida > Caryophyllales > Tamaricaceae > Tamarix > Tamarix chinensis. Next base: position 70,134,024 of record CM060181.1, read on the forward strand.
TTAGACCCTAATTTTTGGTTACATTATTAATAAGATTATTTTAGGATAGTTGTAACACTCCTAATTTTTTAACTAGAAAATTTTATTTTTAAGATAATGCAGAAGCATATGAAATACAAAATAGGGGAATGTTACTGCCACATCAATCATGAGATATGTGTGATCACCACCTAACCCATGCATGATGTAAGGCAAAATGGAAAAAAGAAACAAACGAAGGCATGATCATAACATTAATGTGATAATATAGGATAATAAAGGTTAGAAAAATATTATAGACATAGTGAATTTGATAGTTTTACACAATGAAATACAGGAAATTGAGCCAAGAGTTTAAACAGCTAAAAATATAAAAATAGCCCAATGTAGTGGGAAAATACTAATAATCGGTTAACCTAACTCTTAGGCACAATCATAAACCTCTAACCCCAAGCAATGGGCAGCTAATGGCCCATGTCATCACCCCTAGCATACTCTAACTTAGATTCATAACCCTGCAAGCCTTCCTCTATGCTTCAAACTAGAAGCTAGAACATCACAGTGACCATACAATTGTAGTATCAGTATGGTGAAGTAATGATAAAATATGCTACCTAAAATATAGTAAGGCTCATACAACCCATTGAAGTCACATAATAGCAAGGTGATTTCATATCTATTCAACTCGGGTACAACATAGCATGCTTGCATATAAATCATGGGAATATGGAAATACTGTAATACATGCAAGTCATAGAATATAAACCATATTAGAATTCCTCCTTTAATTAACACATGATTTCCGATTAGTAAGATAGTTTGTTCAACCACACCTAGTTCTTCACCATGAACAAAAGTCATGATAACACAAATGATCATAATAGGATACCACACCCACCTGATAAGGTGAAGATACATCGAAAGGGCTTTCATCGAGGATAACACACCCACCACACATCGAGTGCATTTGCAACAAATAAGGATACCACACCCACCACACGTGGTTGAAGTACACCAAGGGGGCTTGTATTGGAATACCTCACCTACCACACCTTGAATGCCTTTGCTGCGAGGGCTAAAAAGTTGGGATACCACACCCACCTAAGAAGTGGAAAATATGAAGTGCTAGGAGGCTTGTACTAGGATACCTCACCCACCTATGCTGGACATAGATGCCATGTTGACCTACCATAGTATAATCCTATAACTCAAATGTATGCGTATACCCCCACCGACCGCAACTTGGTAGAAAAGAAAATAGGTATTGAGTGATAAATATAACCAAGGGTGAATCGTCCACTAACTCCCAATAGCTACCCCAAAAGCTGGAGAAAAAGGCTCGAATAAAATCTTATACTATTAATTTATGTATATGTGATATCACAAATCACAACAAAGTCCACACATAACTAAATTGGGTGCTTCCAAGTGATAACACAAACCATAATTAAAATCCAATATTTAACAAAATTGGGTATTTCCAAGTAATAATACCAAAAGCATCATAAGGCATTAAAGCCAACATTTGGTGTTTAAAGATGAAACCAAACTCATCTACAATGCATAAAAGCCCCAAATTGGGTATTTAGAGATAACACCAAACTTAACCAACATCAAGTGTCAAATATCATCATGGTGGTTCATATTAAATCTAGTAAATCATAATTGAAATCATAATTAAAATGTTGTAAATTCATGGAAGTATCAACATAAAAGGCCCAAGAGAAACACAACAATTTACAACCAACCACGCCCCATCTAGTAAGACCAGTCGATTGGTCTTTCAGACTAGTCCACTAGTTTGGTTGTACTAGACTTGGGCCAAAACAATACCAAAGAACTAGTCGATTGGTTAGCCTCACCAATCAACTATTCATGGGAACCGGTTAACTAGTTTAGTTTAACCGGTAGATGGGTCTAAGTAGATACCAACTCATTTTGGCTTGTAGAGAAACCAATCGATGGGTTTGATAAACTAATCAACTAGTTATAATAACTAGTCGACTAATTTGGTCAAACCTGTTGATGGGCCTAAGCTGAGACCAAACCGCATTGGTATGCAGGGACACCAATAGATGGGTTTGACCAATAGATTGATTTTTCATCGAAACCAGTTGATTGGTTTACCAAACCAATCATCTGACCCCACGACCAATTGATCTAAAAATCCAAACCACTCAATTGCTCGCAAAACTAGTTAATGGGTTCGAGGAACCAATTGACCAATCTGTGTCAAATACTACCCAAACTTGCAAAACACACACTAAAATTCATCACACATTACCATATTAATCCTAGCATTCTTCTATATAAAAGCACACATAAAAATACATGTTGCACACATAGAATAATACAGATACATGGTGATGTACATATTTCAAAAAATCATGCTCAAACAACCCATTTTATGTTTAAAATCGTAAAATTCCAACAACTTTAACTTGAGAAGAATGATACCACATGCTTATAAAATGAAATAAAATTAGATCATATTCATATAAACACTAACACAAGGAACCTTAATATACCACATAATCTTAATTATGTTAAAGATAATAATGTCTTACCTTGAAGCAATTCTTCTGGCACAAAACTCCTACTAGATGGCTTATCTAGCATAATTTCAATTCCTAAGAGAATCCTAAGAGAATCTAAGTAAAAACCATTAAAATCCTCTTCCAAAACTTCATTTAAAACCAAGAAAATAAAAAGAAAAAAAGAGACTCAAAATGCCACCGTTGACTCAAAAATAGGGTGTCAAAAGGGAGAGATGAAATCTCTAATATTTCTCAACCTCTTGCATAAAGAAAGCAAGAGAGAACAAAAAACCAAGATCAGAAGAAGAGAAAGAAACATAATACTTACACAATCAAGGAGAAATTCAAAGAGAACATTTGTTTTTCTCAACAGAAGGGAGAAGAGGGGAAAATGGAAAGGTGTTAAACCTTTAGTGAAAATTTACACAAGGGGAAGGGAGAAGAGAGAAAGAAACAAGTGAGGAATGATAATGGATTATCAAATGAGAAGTTTAGGGGCAAGGATAGTTGACATTCTTGGGGAAAAAGGGGATGAGACTAGTGAGGTTGAATGTGGGTAAGTCAAGAAGTAAGGGCTGACATGATAGAGTGGTGGGGGGTTGAGTGCAGTTAGAAATGGGTATGGTAGTGGGTTGGCAAGTCAGGGAAGGGTGTATAAATTCAATCTTATAGCCCCATCTACCAGAAGAGAGAGGGAGAAGAAAAAGGGGAAGTTTGCCTCTAAAAGTGGCTTTTTGGAAAATTTTGCTAATTAAAATGTAATGATCTAAATAATGTGAAAATAATCCCAAAGCATAAAATTGTTCTTACTAGCATAATTGAACTCAAATCCTAATTTTTCATAATCATTAGAGAGAAACTCAAATTAAAGTTAGAAATGGATCTAAAATCACATGCAAACCAATCCATGAGTTTGGACAAACTAGTCAACTGGTTTGTTAAGATCAAGAATGTTAATTTCTCTAGTGTGCTAGTCTATTGGGTATGTAAACCAGTCGATTGATACGTCTGAAATTCACATTTTTATTATAATTTCAAGCCCATTTAAAAACCAATACTCATTTATTTTATATCAACATAATTCTAAATATAATTTGAAGGATTTTAGGATGGGATACTACAACACTAAAGAGACTTCGTCCCAGAAGTCCACAAAAGAAAAATATTACTATAAACTTAAAATATAAGTAAACCCTAAACCATCAACTAAAAGAATACAATAACTAAGGGTTAATAGTCAAGAAAATGGTACTAACCCCTTAAAAGATGCAGTGTTGCCAGCGCAACACACCTAAATAAAAAATTCTGAATACTTTATATTGATCTCCTCCTTGAACTCTTAAGTTGCCTCCTCTATCCCATAGTGTGACCACAAGTCCTTCACGAGTGGAATGATCTTCGAATGAATCTCACGAGTCTTGGAATCCAGGATCCTTAGTGGATGCTCGTTGTATGTCAATGTCTCATCTAGCTTAATCATCTTTGGTTGAATAATGTGTGATGAATCTGACACATACTTCGCCAATTAAGAGATGAGGAAAACGCTTTGCACTCATGAAAGCAACATTGGTAGGGCAAGATAGTAAGAAACCTCTCCAACCTAATCTAAAATCTTGTACAACCCAACAAACTTATACCTAAGCTTGCCCTTACATATAAAATGGCTCACTCCCTTGGTTGTCGAAACTTTTAGAAGGACTTCATTGCCTACCTCAAACTTGTTTATTCTCCTTTGTAGATCTACATAAATATTCTACCTATCTTGGGCTGCCTTCATTTGGTCTCAAACCATCCTAATTTGCATAGCAGTGTCCTTTACCATCTTTGGTCCTAACACAACCATCTCACTAGAGTCACTCCAACACATGGGACTACAACACTTCCATCCATAAATTGCCTTCAAAAAGGGCCATCCCTATGCTTGCATGATGACTATTTTTGTAGGATAACTCTTCCAAATCTAGGTGATCCTCCCGACTGCTTTAAAACTCAAGAATGCAAGCCTGAAGCATATCCTCCAAGGTCTAAATAATACGCTCAGTCTAACAGTCTGTAGCTGGATGGAAAGCTATGCTCATCTTAAGCTGTGTCCCAAAAGCATGTTTCAACTTCTATCAGAAGTGTGACAAAAATCTGGAATCTTGGTAAGACACAATGTGCTTAGGCATACTATGGTACTGAACCACATGCTTCTTGTAAGCACTAATTATCTACTCTATACCCCACATTGACTTCATCGGTGTGAATGCCGCTAACTTAGTCAATTGATCAACCACAACCTAGATTGAATCCAAACCCCTACTAGTCTTAGGCAATCAAACCACAAAGTTCATTGACACACTATCCCATTTCCACTTAGGGAACTCTAATGGCTAAGCTAGACCCATTAGGTGCTTGTGTTCTACCTTGACCTTTTGACACATCAAGCACTAAGCCACAAGGTATGCAACCTCTAGATTCATATGGGGCCACCAATAAATCTATCTCAAATCCTTATACAACTTATCCTCTCTAGGATTTATAGAATAAGGTGCACGGTGACTCTACTTTAGGATCCTCCGCTTAAGCTCCTCACAACTCTGCAAAATGCACTATCATCCTCAGAAACGGATGCTATCATCCTCAAAAATCTCAAACCCATCCACTCTACCCTCAGATATTGACTTGTTGATCCACTTAAGCTTGATATCACTGGCCGACAAGCTCCAATCTTATCAAAGATGGTCAAGATGATCAAGAGGGTACTCATCCTCATCTCAAGATCCCTGAGTCCAATGATCTCAACACTTAACTTCTGAAGATCTCACTAGATCCAATCTGATACTACCAATGAACCCAAGGCATCTAAAGTCTTCCTACTAAGAGCATCTGCTACGACATTAGCCTTACCCTCATGGTAGGTCAACTCCAAATTGTAGTCCTTAAACAACTCCAACCATCTCCTTTGTCTCATGTTCAATTCTCATTGTGTGAAGATGCACTTGAGACTCTTATGGTTCATGTAGAACTTACACTGTATCCCATATAGTTAATGTCACCCCATCTTCAAGGAGAAAACCACTACAACTAGCTTAAAGTCATGTGTAGGATAGTTCTACTCATGCTCCTTCAATTGCTGATAAGCATAGACCACTACCCTCCCATGCTGCATCATCACACACCCTAAACCAAACTTGAATGCGTCACTATACACCTTGAGTCCCTCCCTATCTGACGACAAGGTAAGCACTGGATCTGAAGTTAACTTACTCTTGAGCTCCTCAAAAGCTTATGTGCACTTATCATCCCAAACAAAGCATGTCGTCTTCTTTAACTTGGTAGTGAAAGGATGAGAAATCCTAGGAAATTCCTAGACAAACCATCTATATATCCTGCTTAACCCAGAAAGCTATAAATTTCCTAACGTTCGTTGGTGCATTCCACTCTAACACTGCTTGGATCTTAGAAGGATCCATTGAAACACCTTCCTTTAAAATGACATGACCAAGGAAATCTACCTTATCTATCCAAAACTCACACTTTTAGTGCTTAGCTTGCAACTGATGAATCCTCAGCAACTCTAAAGCCTGTTGAAGGTTCTACTCGTGTCCCTCAAATGTCAGTGATTAAATCAAAATTTCATTGATGAAGACCACAACAAACTAAAACAAGATGCTGGTGGAAGATGCAGTTCATGAGAGACATGAACACTGCTAGTGCATTTGTGAGTTAAAAAAACATCACTGTGAACTCATAGTGGCCATACCTTATTCTAGAAGCTATTTTTGGTATGCTCTTCTTAGCAAATCCTCAACTAATGATACCTTGATATGTGATCTATCTTTGAAAACACTGTAGCCCTACATAATTGATCAAAGAGGTCATCGATCCATGGTAAAGGGTAATGGTTCTTCACTGTAACATGGTTCAACCCATAATAATCGATGCAAAGCCTCAATCCACCATCCTTTTTCCTCACAAAAAGAACTTGTGCTACCCAAGGTGATACACTTAGTTAAATGTACCCCTTCTCTAGTAACTCCTACAATTGAGTATGCAACTCTACCATCTTATTCGACACTAGGTAATAGGAAACCTTTAACACATGCATTGTCCTTGGTAGAAGGTCTGTTGTGAAGTTTATCTCATGCACTGGTAGTATCTCCAGGATCTCATTAGGAAACACATATAGGAACTCTCACACCACTAGAATCTCCTTAGCTGGTAACTCCTTGGCATCCAAATCCTGAATGCTACATAAAGAGAGTGGGTATCCTTTCCGCAATAACGGACTGAGCACCATCGCGGACATAATCCTCACTACGGGCCTAATCTTACATCTCTAGTAAGAGACCCTAACACCTTGTAGTCCTTTAACAATCACGTGCTTCTGTGTACACTCAATCAATACTCGATATCTCATGAGCATATTTATCCCAAGGATAATGCCAAAGTCCCAAGGTTCAACCTCTATGAAGTCTACTAGAAGGTTGACCTTGATAACAACTAATACCACATCTCTATACAACCTAGAAAATGGAAGCCTATCCCCAAATGGGAGAGCAACAGAAGTCTCTACCCTATTAGAAATAACTATAGATATCCTAGCTATGAAATAGTAGACACTGAGGAATGTGAAGCACCTGAGTCAAACAACATGTAAGAATAAAAGGAAGAAACTATACCCATGATGACATCAACTTGCTGGTCAGCCTCTAAGTGGCTCATCGCATTTAGGTGACTACCTGGAGGTGGTCCTAAAGAAATGCCTAAGCCTTGCCCTTGCTAAAAAGTACAAGGCCTCTACATCCTTTGTTATGGAGTAGCTCTACTAGCTCCACTATCTTTCTGCTATGCTACTATACCCTATGAATGTGGATGCCCTTGCAAAGCATTGCCCCTAATGGAATGACACTCAAGCTGACAATGGCCCAAATAACCAAAACTATGGCACTAAAGTAGCTGCCCAACACAATCCTTCTTTAGGTGGTTCTTACCACACTACTAATAGATAAAATGCCTCGCACCCAACTGACTCAACTACCATCTAAAGTGGGGTATCACTCTCGATTGATGACTACCTAATATCTAAAACGTCTTCTCTCTCTCGTGGTGCTGGCCACCCTCAAACCTCTGCTTGGGAACTACAAGCCTAATAAATTGCTAATGCCTCCAAGGCATAATCGTACATAACTTGCAGGTCATGTGCATGAGTCCCCACCAACATCTCTTAAATCCTTAAACTCAACATTAGTTGAAAATGACATACCTTCATCCTCTTATCAGTGTTAACCTCTAGAGTTAAGAGAACCTATCCAAGTAACTGCTGAAGTACTCCTCCACTAAATATGTCCTTTGGTGCAATGCCATGAACTCATCATACTTCGCCATCCTTAGATGAGTAGGATAGAATCGAGCCTTGAGCATCTCAATAAAGGTCTCCCACTAGTTTGGAGTGACTCCCCTTAGCTGCTGACCTCTCCACCAATGATCATCATGACCCTATAGATAGAATACCCCAATATCCACATGCCTACTCTTTGGACAACCATTAGTGGCAAATATCTTCTAAAACTCTCTTAGCTAACACTTTAACAGATCTAAGTCCTCCTTACCCTAAAAAATATAAGGGCGATGAAGATTAACCTGACAAAGCCAATCCTCTGGTTGTGGCACCAGAAAAAGAGGTTGTGATGGCAACTGTGGATCCTCCTCATTTTGAATTAGCCGCTCCATAAACGCTTCAACCGTCTCCATAAAATGCTCAAGATGCCAATTCATAGCCATTGAAAACTTAGAATACTAAGCTGTGTTAGAAAGGAATTGAACACTAACTACACCATTAGTACACATTAAAGTAGGACATTCCACATAAGGTCAAAAGTTAGTCATATTCTATAAAATTAAGGCAAACTCCCAACCAAAGCTAATGCTCGCTTGTATACTAAACTAGATTCTACTAGTTCGGATGAAACCAAAGAATTTATTTTTTGCAAAATAACTTTAGGATTTAAAACCATAGGTTCTGATTCCAAAATGTAACACCTCCAATTTTTGAACAAGAAAATTTTATTTTTAAGACAATGTGGAAGAATTTGAAATATAAAACTAGAGAATTTTACCATTGCATCAACCATGAGAGAGTTATGATCATCACCTAACCTATACCTCATGCGAGGAAAAAAGAAACAAGAAACAAATGAATGCATGATCATAAAATTATTTTAAAAATACAGGATAATAAATGTTAGACAAATATTATAGATAGAATGAACTTGATAGTTTAACAAAAACAAATGTAGGAAATTGAGCCAAGAGTTTAAATAACTGGAAATATAAAAACTTCCCAATGAAGTGGGTAAAATACTAATAACCAGTTATCCTAACTCTTAGGCACAATCATAAACCTTTAACCTCAAGAAATGGACTGCTAATGGCCCACCTCATCACCCTCAACATACTCTAACTAAGAGTCATAACCTTATAAATAGTCCTTTGCTCCCTGGACCTAAAGCTAAATCATCACAATGACTACACAAATGGAGTATTAGTACAGTGAAGTACTAGTAAAATATACTACTTAAAATATGGTATGGCTCATGTTGCACATTGAAGTCACATAATAGCATGGTGATTTCATATTAATTCAACTCAAGTACAACATAGTATACTTGCATGAAATCATAGGAGTATGGAAATACTGTAATACATGTAAGTCATACAATATAAACCATATCAACATTTTCCTTTTAATGGCTACAAAATTTACGGTTAGTAAGATAGTTTGTTTGATCACACCCAGTTATCTACCATGAACAAAAGTCATGGAAACAAAAATAGCCACAATACATTGAGTGTATCTGCTATAAATTGGGATACCACACCCACCGCATGTGGTCAAAGTACACAAAAGGAGTTTGTATTAGGATACCTCACCCACTACACCTTGAATGTCTCTATCGCGATGGCTAAAAAGTTGGGATACCACACCCACCAATACAATGGAAAATACAAAGTGTTAGGGGGCTTGTACTGTGATACCTCACCCACCTTTACCGGCCACTGATGCCATACATGCCTACTATAATGTAATCCTATACCTCAATGATGTGCACATGCCCTCTACTAATTATAACTTGGTAGAAGAAAATAGGCACTGAGTGAAAAATATAACCAAGGTTGACCCGCCACTAACTCCCAATAGCTACCACGAGAGCTAAAGGAAAACACTCGAACAAAATCTTAAACCATTAATTTATTTATAAGTGATACCATAAATCACAACAAAGTCCACTAACCAAATTGTGTGTTTCTAAGTGATAACACCAAGCACAATTAAAATCCAATATTTCACCAAATTGGGTGTTTCCAAATGATAACTCCAAACATATCACAAGGTTTTAAAGTAACCATTTTGGTGTTTAAAGATGACACTAAACTCATCCACAAACCATAAAAGCCACCACTTTGGTGTTCAAAGATAACACCAAACTTAACCAAAATCAAGTCTCAAATACCATCATTATGATTCATATTAAATCATTTCAATCATAATTAAAATGTTGCAAATTCATGGAATTATCAACAAAAAAGGCCCAAGAGAAACACAACAATTTACAAAAACCGAGGGGCTTCCAGTTGGACTAGTTAATTGGTTCTTTAGATAAATTGACTGGTTTGATCATACCAAACCTCAACCAAAATAATACCCAAGAACCATTCAACTTGTTGGCCTCACTAATCAATTGTTCATGAGAACTAGTTGACCGGTTTGGTTTAACTAGTCAACTAGTTTTAGTAGACACCGGTCTATAGAGAAATTGATTGATAAGTTTGACCAACCAATCAACTAGTTATAGTAACCAATTGAATGGTTTGGTATAAAAGGTTGAAGGGTCTAAGATAAGGTTAAATCACATTGGTTTGTAGGGACACTAGTCAATAGGTTTGGCTAAGTGATAGACTATTCATTGAAACTAGCCGACTATTTACCAAACCAATCGATTGATCACATGACTACTAACCCAAAAATCCAAACCATTTAACTACTTGCAAAACCATTAGATGGGTTTAAGGAAACTATCAACTTGTTTGGGTAAAGTACTACTCAGACTTGCAAAAGACACACCAAATTTTACCACCCTTTACCATATTAATCCTGTAACCCCCATATTTGTTCTACTAAATTATTTTGGGGTGTTATAAATTGGTATTAGAGCTTTAGTTTTGATTACCGCCTTTTGTTTTTCAAATAATCCCTCATCTAATTTTAATGGTCTATTTCACATTTTAGAAAAACCTACTTTCTTTTCGAAAACATATATTAACTTTTGAGGAAGGCTTTATCCTAATAATTTTTCTATCTTGCATCTAGTTAGTTGTCATGACACCTAAAAACCATGTTGGTGGTTTGGAGGAGACATTTGAGGTGTTAATCAAATTTTTCTAACTTCTGCCTCAGCCGTCACCACCAGCACTACATCACCCATATGAGGATATTGGAGAAGATTGGCTTTAGAGGGTTGATAAGTGTGGCTTTTACATCTTATTCCTAAGGTTTGTAAGAGTTTTTACCTCAAATTTAAGTTGAAATTCTCCTTTTTTGTTCTTATTACTGCCTTTGTGTTGTAAAAATTTGCTAGATCAAAAACAACAAAAAAATCATAAAGGATGAAAAAAAAAGAATAAGCTCAAAAAGAGAAGAAAGGATATAAAAAAGGAGAAAAGAGGAGTAAAAGTTAAAGTGGAAAGAGATTTAGAGCTAAAATGTAAATTCTGGAATAAAATGAAAGCAAGAATGCATATTCAAATTATATGGGTATGAAAGAAGTAGAATTTAGACAAGGAAAAAATCTGAATCTGGATAATCTTTCAACATAAAGTTATATATCTTTTTAATAGATTTCTAATGCATCTAAAATCAGCTTAATGAGAGTCCTTATGAAAAATTTATGGTCAAAATACTTAGCATTGTTAAAGTTGACACGAGAAGCCCGTGTTTATCAATACTCTAGAGATTCGAGAGGCGGTAGTATTTAAACTCTCATTCTAATTTATCATTCAAGAATCCTCCACTCCCTCTCTTCTCTCTCTTCCACCCTTTTCCCTAATTCCTTAATAATTTTCTTGTAAATTAGAGATCGATGTGCAAAAAGTTAAACACTTATAAGAATCATTAGATTTCAAGGGTGTTTTCTTTTATCTCTTATCTATCTATGGAATCTCTTGTTATTTTTAATGTTCTTACTATGACTTTGATTGGATAGATTTTTGTGGTAAGGTGAAGGGGATTTTCTCCCAATCCAAATGTGTTGAATATTTATATATATTTTTATTAAATTTATGATCCTTGTGTTGTGTTGTTGATTGATTAACAGAATGATGAACTCCGACCGGGTTTCGATTTCTAGGGTGGGAAATACAGGTGCGATCCAGAGATAATTTGGTATTAGACCCAACAACACAACTAGAGATTAAATTGTAGGTCGAGAGATAATTGATTTGACATCTACAACAATAAAGGAGGAAAATTTGTGGACTTTAAGGCAATACACTCTATTATACCCTAAACTACAAATAGCTAGGCCCATAGAGATGTAATAGGGTGTTTGTGGCTTGAGAAAGCACAACAATTTCTATTCTTGTTGGCATGATTGATTATGATTGTTGAATCAATTTGTGATGTGGTGTTTAATTACATGGAGGATCAGGGGTGATGAACCGGAACCTTAGCTTTTCTATTTACTTGAGTCACTTGAGTGCTATTTTCCTTTAATTTTAGCTTAGTTAGTTATTTTAGTTTTTTAGCTTGCAACTCACGTCTTATCATTTCTTAGCATAGACATAGCTAAGTTTTATAATTGTCTTAGTGGTCATTCACCAACTCTTGTGGGATTGACTTTGATTACTACTCTGACCCCGTACACTTGTGGGTAGGAACATGTCAATTTTTTGGTGAGGGTTATAGGATATCTACACTGAAGATGAGGATCCGGTCATCATGAAGGGATGGATTTGAGATTTGGATAGGACATTTGAGACAGTTGATTACCCACCTTTTTGAAAGGCTAATATTGCAACCTTTTTCTTGTGTGAAGTTATCGACACCTGGTGTGTAGGTTATTGTGCATAGTTCGGGTGATTGATATCCTAGGAGGAATTTAAGGTTGTAGTTTGTGCTAAGTTTTGCCCTAAAAGTATTAAAACGGATAAGTTAAAAGAGTTGATGCAGTTAACTTAGGGGAGCATGAAGGTGAGACAATACCACACTCATTTTTTTGAGTTGTTGACGTTTGCACTGGGGATTACAACTAGTGATTTGATTATGATTTAAAAGTTTGAGCAGAGACTCCACTTTATCATCTGAAGAATGATGAGTGCTATGGCTTTTTAGTACTTAGCCACACTGTATAAGAGGGTGTGTATTGCTGCTACTTTAGTTTAGGAGCAGGCTTCCATTTTAGGTAAGAGGAAGGTAGAGTCGTAGGGTTCTGGAGGCAAGATCCAGTACCAAGGAGGTGGACCTCTAGGGTTTAGTAGAGAGATTAGGACTTGTCTTAGGGAGGTTAGTACCGACACCAAGGTTTGTTAAGAGGCTAGGGTAGATCTTAGGGTTAGTTGAGGAGCATTGCATATTGTTTTTGTTGTTAGGATCATCTAGGGTGGAGTTACCAAGGTGCTTAGATTTAGTGTAGGATGTGTGGTCTGTTGAGCCATTGGTCTTCTGAGTATCAGCTTCAGTAAGATTAGTTTCAGCAATAGACACCACTAATTCTACAACAGCATGCTTTTCAACAGAGAAACTACTAGTAGCTTCAACTGTAGTTTTAGCAGAAAGCCCCTACCCCACCTAATGGATAGCCGAGAGAGATTCAGTGGAGACCATAGGGGTCTTGCCCTTTCCCTCAGAAGGGAGGAGGTTAGACTCTAGTATTGGAGGGTATCGTGGAGGATACCAGGGTGGAGAATTAGGTAGCCTGAATGTCATTAGCAAGGCCGAGGCTGATAGGTAGTTGGATGTGCTTACTAGTGTGTTCTCAATCTTCTCACTACTAGTTTATGTGTTATTTGATTCATGAGGATTTCTGTCATTTGTGTCTACTTCATTTGTAGCTAAATCTGAGTTGATTTCATCTTCTTCTATATCTATATCTATGTTGTTGCCTTTTGGGGATAGATTGGACTGTAGTAAGCTTTACTCGAATGTGGCCTTAGATATAGGTGGGGTAGACTTCCTAGTAGATTTGTTTGAGATGCACCTTTGGGATTTTGACATCATCCTTGGGATGGATATGTTAGGGAGGTATAAGGCAATGATAGATTGTTTGTAGGAGTGAGTTGTGTTGTGGGGAACTCAATGTGCTAGTGTCTCTTACCAGAGATGCAAGCCTAAGCCTAGGATAAAGGTCATATCTGCCCATGCATTATATTCTTTGGTGTAAAGAGGTTACCCTATGTTTTTTTGTAGAGTTCAAGAGTTGAACAATGATGTGTCAGTGTTGGAGGGCATTTCGGTTGCTCGAGATTTTCTAGATGTGTTTCCTGAGGAGATTCTAAGTATGCTACTGATGAGGTAGATAGATTTCACCATTGATTTGGTCTCGGGGGTTGAGCCTATTTCCAAGGCACCCTACCAAATGACACTGATACAGTTAAGGGAGTTGAAGACTTAGTTGGAGGACTTGAAGACTCACGGGTATATCTAGCCAAGTGTGTGTCCTTGGGGAGCACCAATGTTGTTTGTGAAGAAGAAGGATGAGAGCATTCACCTATGTATATATTACCGAGGTTCAAACTATATGACGGTGAATAACTGCTATCCGCTTTCGAGGATTAAAGACCCTTTTGTTTAGTGATTGAGAATAGTTGTGCCACTTCTCATTGCTTGGCTATGCGTGATCCTAACTCTCAGCCTGGGTGTACACTACCTACAGCATGCTTGTGTAGCCCCCATTTCAGGCTATGTACCCCTATTTTCACCTAAAAACCTTATCCAAACATGACAAAATTTTCACCATAGCTCCACCATACATTCTACTACACATTTACACATCTCAAGCTTCCATTTGACTATAATTATTTCCATTTTTACCCTCTTTAACTTAATTTCTCCCTCGGTTATAATCTTCGAGGCTAACTGTAGATTTTGTTGTTTTTCATAAGTGGTATTCCAATAATCTAAGTGGTGGAAGTCTAAGATTTATGTGTTTAGAGCTCGATGTCCTAGTTGGTAAGGATACTAATATATTTTAGGGTTTTTGTGCTATTTGCTTGTATGGTTATGTGTGTTTTTCATGATATCATTGCCATATGATTTAATATATGTCGATCATGATATTTTGTGATGATTTATTTGAATATTATGTTTGAAAGAAAGTAAGAATGGGTAAGAGGTATAGTTATGATAATGATATAATTGTGGAAATATATTTTATGGTATGAAATATGGGCTAAATAAGCTATGGAAATGGACATAAGCATATTTTTTTATGTATGATGATGATTGGTGGATTTGGAAAATAATGTGTCTGGAAGGTACAAGAATTTATAAAATAAAGGCTATTGTTTGGCCTTAAGGGTATTTAGCCATTATGGAATAATAAGGAAATTGTGGTATTTCATATGTTAGGTAGATTAAATTATGACAACGATATCCTGAGAAATGTTGGAGGTATTATTGTTTGTTTTGGGGTCCTTTAATGAAATAATGGTATAATTAAGGCATAATAACTTAAAAGGATAATCTTAGCATTTCGTGTGTAAAACCTAGAGTCAATCCTCAATTCTGGATATACATATTACTAATGTGGGCATTATACGAATGTATATTAAATTTGGTAATCATATAAGTCTCATGGGAGGAATTATGGCTAATATATAAAATTAGGGTTTTTTGTAATTTTGTAAGTAATACCTTGGGATAAGATTATTATTGTATATATACGATGTGGGAGTTAGACCGTGAATTATGGGTATAATAATGATGATGATATTTGAGAATGATATAATATAATTTGTGTGGAATAATCAATATAGGAGAATGAATACTAGAGGTGTGTAATAAGGATTTGAAGAGATTTAAGGACTTTGACCTACATTATGTGTATATATGCTTTAATGTTTTCAATGCCTAAGAAGTAATTATGAAAAAGATACTAATTACTTAAAGTAAAAAAGCATGTAAATAGGGCTAAGGTGATGTTTTAATATTCTATTCCATCAGAGAGAATAGTGGTGATATTTTAATATTCTGTTCCATAAGAGAGAATAGTGGCTTGGAAGTATTTTTCCCCAAGAAGATAATGTTTTTTTTAATATCCATTCCACTAAAGAGAATAGTGGCTCGGGAGCATTCTGCCTTAAGAAGATGTTTCAGTCTGTTCCATCAAATTAAGAATAATTGGACTCTTGCTCATTGTGAAATAAAAATATAACAGTATAACCTATGGAAAAGACACTAATGATTTAAAGTAGAAGATTATGTGATTTAACACTAAGGTGTTGCTTTTATACATATTTTATTCCATTGGAGAGAATAGTGGGTCAGGAGCATTCTGCCCCAAGAAGGTGATGTTTTTAAATCCATTCCACCAGACAATAGTAGTGGCTAAGTTTTTATGTCATTGAGAAGATGTTTCAGGCTGCTCTGCTAGTTTAAGAATAGTGGGGTTCCTGCATTCAATGTACATAAAATAATGAAAAAGGATTATATTTAATAAAAAGACCTGGATCATTATCCACCTTATGAGATGTTTCATTTATTTGATTGTGTACTTATCATATGTTGTGAAATCATGTGATAATTGTATCCTTATTTTGATAGTATTGTTTCCTTACTCAGGACATAGTGTAGTGGCCACATGTTTTATGGGCACTGCTCATTACCATGAGCAAGATACCTTAATTCTTATGCGTAGGTCTCAGAAGATTCCCTAGATAACTAAGCTGCTTATGATGCACTCTGTGGGGATGAGTGGCCTTATCTATACTAGGTGTTTGGGTGAAAGTAATGTTATCCAGTAGTTGTATTTACATAGATACCTTTTTGGTCTCTTGATCCATGGAATCCTTTATTTTATATTTTGTGTATTGTAACTCAGAGTTAAACTCTAAACTCATTATTATATTATAAATGTTTCTTTTGTTTCTAATTTCCTTGTGTTACTATAAATATTTTAGTCTTGTGATTGATGTAAGGATAGTTGAATAACTTGACCAATGAAAATATTTCCTTAAGCACAAATATAACATAATACACATGTGAAACCCTAACATAAATTTCTAATAGATTATAATTTTCATTCCAACCCTCATAATAATCTTATGTACAAATTATGGTACACATAACTTTAACTTTATATCCTTAGAACATATGATAAGGAATCATTTAAAACTAGTATTAATCATCCTAAAAAAATGATAATTTTTGATATTAAAATATATCTCAAATGTATAAAGAATGTTTTAAATTTATTAGCATGTCAAATCCATGGCAAGACAAAAACGCTTATTTATAACCTAACCTTAGACATGTATAATATTTCTAGCAATAGTTCATATGTTAGCATAGCACAAATCCTTATATTTTAAATACTACCAAAGCATACATGATAATTAATTTCTAACATGCTAATGTACATTTTTTTATAAATCATAAAATTTCACATAAAAGGTAATATTGAATGCTTTTATTTTTCTATCAAAACCACACAAAAAAATTCTATAATATCAACTAAGGATGATTCTATCCTAAAAAAATCCTATCATATTAACACCCAAATTCTACCATCTATAGAGTATATGGGTTTTCCTTCAAGATATATAGAAATGGCTCTTCCAAGGCTACCTCAAGCTAGATGGTGATCACCTAATACCAAGAACACCTAACACAATACATATGAACTCTAATATAATGCAACTAAAGCTAATAAAAAAATCAATAGGATTTAATCGAAACAACTCACAATTACTTGAATTTTTTTTTTAATAAAGAGTCATAAATGAAGATAACCATGATACCATCCTTCAGTATGCATGATTTCATAACACACAAGTGGAGGGAGCTATGCCTAAAACTCATGTCGCCCAACTTATTCATCAATTCCTCAGTATAATGTTTGCTTTTTTAGCTTGCACGCATGAAATATGGCGCACCTAACACACACACGCAAGGAAAGTTGGCTTGTTGGAAGTTGCTACTGGGTTCTCAAGAAGGGTGGTTCTTCAATGAAATGGGCTAGCAAGGTGCATCATTTGAAATCATGTAAGGTGGCTTCAATGGTGGTGGTGTTGCTTGGTTGAGGTAGTGATTTCTAGCTAAGTTAAGGGGGGCATTGGTTGTGGAGTATGGCCCGATTGGTGGTGTTTAACAACATAAAATAAGGGACAAATATAGAGGCTTGAAGGTTGGTAACAACAATAGAATCTTTATCAGGTAAGTTATGCCTGAAGAAAAAGCCATTGAAGGCAATGAGAAAATTATAGGGAGGAGGAAAAGGGGGAAGGTGGAAACAAATTCACATAAGGGATAATGTGAATCCCTTCTCAAATAATTAGAAGATTTAATTATGGAGATAAGAAGATGTTGAATAAATGAAGGTGGGATGAATGCATGAATCTTCAAGAAAGATTCAAGGAAGATTTAAAGATTTATTTGAATATACAATCAAGATTCAAGGAAGATGTTGAGAATTTTAGCTTTGAATGTTTCTCCTATAATACATTCAAAGTCTCATGTCTAAGATTACTCCAAGTAATCTTAGAAAAATTCACTCATAAAAGAGAGAAAATAGCCATGTGAATTACTTATTTTATATTTCAATTTATAGTCAACATTCATGTGTTACAATGGGTGTCGATCATGCCTTATATAAGTAGTCATAATTTTTCTAACTTGCACACTAAGGCAACAAAGGTAATACGAACAAGGACAACTAGCCCACTAACTAGTAAAGCAACATAGTATTAACCTTTATAATATATAAATTGAGGAAAAATTATTACAAATAAATTTAACTAATTAATGCATGGAAGTAGCTAAAAAGAGTACTAATTTACATAAAAAATGATAACTAGCTCCCCTCGACTTGGTTGTTTAATGTTCATGCATAATAGCTTCCTTTGGATTGTAATAACTTGTAACACATGAAATTTTAGATATATTGACATCTTGAAGTTTATTAATCTTCTCCTTGAAAATATATTACATACATGCAATAATTACTCAAAGTACACTTGTTAAGGTTACTCACATTATTAATATTATCATCAAAGATGAATACTGTAATAGGCTCCATAACCAAGTATGCCAATTCTTCATTGTCTCAAGAATCCATAGATGATCTTGTATCATTCTCCCAAACTTGAAAGAATGTTTCTTAAAATATACATCACAATAGTAAGGAGACAAATCACTAATATTAACTATCCTTGAAACACCACCATAAGATTCTAGAATTTGAAGTTCATAAGCACTTGCTCCAAAAATTCTAAGGATTTTAAATGTTCTATCTGCTCTTAACAATATTTTATGTCTTCTTAGATAAGGAAATATTTCTTTTTGCAAATTTAACCAAACTAAATCATAAAAAAATACATTTGGAGTGCGAAGTTTACCATATTACTTTTGGTACCTTTCATTGGCTTGTTCTATATTTCCCTTGACTTGTTGACTAAGCTTTTGAAATAAATCAACTTGCTCCTGAGCTTCATAACTTTTAAACTTACCTTTTTTTAACTATCATGTATGGATTCACCCAATATTCAATCTTGAATAGACTTGAGCAAATGGTACTTGAAGGAATTTGATTGTAAACAAACTCGGTATGAGTTAACTTAATAGCCCAATATTGAATACTTTTACTTGCCAATCCTCTAAAAAAATTTCCCACTAAAAATATAACCATGAAAAAATACACCAGGAAGCATACATTCACATATTTCCAATTTTTCATAAAGGTTTTATTTTCTCTTAGTTTATTGAATAGTTTTTTAGATGCACAAGATGATCATGTTCATTCTTACTACATACAAGTATGTCACCCCAATATTGTAATACTCCAAAAGTTTGCTTAGTCTAATCTTACATCATTAGCACTCTAATATAATGCTAATCTCAACAAACCTCATGTTGGTCTTAACCTACACTTAATTCCAAAACTTTAACCGATTCTAAAAACCTTAACCTTGATAAATTGTAATTCATAAACTAAAATCAAAATCCTTTAAAATTTTTGCTAATCCTAATTACCTTTAGTTAATCTAAAATAACCCTAAACTAATCCCCCGACCCTTCTCTTTTCTTTTTCTCTCTCTTTTTCTTTTCTTTCTCCTTTTCATTTCCTTCTTCCCTTCCTCTCACCAAACTTGAGCTACAACTCTTGGATCCGTGAAACTTACACCATCACCTTACTTTCTTTCTTCTTTTCTTCTCCTCCTTCTACATCCTTATCTTTGTAGACCTGCACCCCATCGCACACCCATCTCCCCCTTCCATTTTTCATCTTCTCAAACAACACTTCCATCAACCATCACCACCTTCACCCTACAGCTATTACCCTACCCTAACCATCCCTTGTAACCATCACCCTCACCTTGTAGCAGTACAATCACCATCATCAATGTTGAATGCCAGTACCCCCTATTCTTTTTCTTCTTCCTCACTCACACCACACACACACATATGAATGTATATATATATATATATATATATATATATATATTTACCTCATAATCTCCCTATTTCTCTTTGGTCTTGCCTTACTCTACTATTATTTGTGCTAAAGAGCCATTATTGAGCTCCCTCTTCCTTCTCCTTTCCTCCTTCTCCCTTTCATCATCATCACCATCATCTTCTTCTTCTTCTCCTTCCTTTTCTTATTTTGGCTTTTGCACCACCAACTCCCCCATTATGCACCACCTCAGCCATCACTCGCTTCCCTTTGGTTGGTGGATAAACTACTAAGGTCGCCCCAACCTTTCCCCTCGCTGTCACCAGCTATCGCCACCGATCACTGCCTCTTTTCCTTCCTTCTTCCTCTCATGTGTCACATCGGCGTAGAGTATATGGCCGGTGCACCATCTACTGCACGGCCATGCAATGATTAAATCCCTTACTTCACAACTATGCAACCCCTGCACTGTTTGACCGTGTATAATTTTTCCTCTCAGCCTATTTCTACACAACTATGCAAAATTTACACCTCTTTGCCGTGCATCTTGTTTTCTCTCAACCAGAAGCTGCACCGCGTACTACACAACCATGCAACCTCATTCCTTTGGCCATGTATCCCTATTTTCACCCCCAAACCTCAACCAAATACCACAAAAATTTAACCATATCTCCGTCACACATTCCTATACAAACCCACACATCTGAAGCTCCTATTTGACTACAATTATGCTTATTTTACCCTATTTACCTTGATTTTTCCTTCGGTTTAACTCTTCGAGGTTAACCGTAATTTTATTTTTTCGTAAGTGGTATTCTAATAGCTTCGGAAGAGGAAGTCTATGATTGGCATGGTTAGAGCACGGTGTCCTAGTTGGTAAGGATACTGTTTGATGTTTAGGACTTTTGCTGATATTTGATTGTATGGTTATATGTGTTCTCCATGATATTGTTGCTATATTATGTAACATATGTTGATAATGATAATTTGTGATGATATGAATGTTATGTTGAAAGATAATGAGAATTGGTAAGAGCTATCATTATGTTATGATTTGTGACGATAATATCATATTTATGAGAATACATCTTATCGCATAAAATATGGGTTGAATGATGATCACATCACACTTGTGGAAATATATCTATAGTATGAAATATGGATTGATTGATAATAATATCATAATTATGAAATTATATCTTAAGGTATGAAATATGGGTTGTATGAGTTGTGGTAAATGGGCTTAAGGTCTCTCATGAGGTATGATGATAAATGGGGACTTGGAGAAATAATATGTATAGAAGGTATAAGATTTTATAAAATAAAGGTGTTAATTATGATTAAAGGGAAACTTGGTCATTATGGGATATTAAGGAAGTTTTGGTAATTTATGTGTTAATAGGTTTAAATTATGATAATAATAACTTGAGTATTTCATAGGAGTATTGTTGTTACTTGGGGTTCATGAGTGTTTAATAGTATATTTGGGGCAAGCTATCTTGAAATGTTAATATTATCATTCCATGTTTAGGGTTTAGAGGTTATCTATTAGAATTATAAGTCATGAAAATTTCATAGGAAGCTTTATGACAATTCTATAGAATATGGGCTTGGATACTTCAGTGACTAATATATTGGAATGAAATTATTAAGGCAAAACTCATGGGAATTAAGTTGTGCATTTTGGGAATGATACTAATAATGGAAGTTGGGAGATGACATAATATAATATGAGTAGAACAACCAACATGGGAGAATGAACACTAAAGGAAGTGTAATTAGGGTTTGATAGGACTTAAAGATTTAGACCTATATTATATGCATATCTATTTCGACTGTGTCTTATGCCTAAGAATCAATCTTAAATAAGATACTAATCACTTAAAGTGAAAGAGCGTGTGAGTAGTGCCATCGTGATTATTTTCCTAAACCTATATATATGTATTCCTATTCCACCGGGTAGAATAGTGGCTCAATGATGTTTTATCTTGAGATGATGTTTTTAATCTCCGTTCCATTGAAAAGAATAGTAGCTCGGGTGTGTCCCCAAGAGTTTCAGACCATTCTACCTATTTAAGAATAGTGGGGTCCCTCCTCATCATGAAATAAAACATATTTTCATAACCTATGGGAAAGATATTAATGATTTATAGTGGAAGAATACGTGAGTCAAGATGAGAGTGATATAATTTATATATGTATATGTATTTCCATTCCATCAGGTATAATAGTCACTCAAAAGCATTCTACCCCTAGATGATGTTTTTAATCTCCATTCCACTAGAAAGAATAGTGGCTCGGGTGTGTTGTCCTCGAGAGTTTTAGACCGTTCCACAAGTTTAAAAATGGTGGGGTTCCTGCACTCAATGTATATAAAAAAATGAAAATGGATTATACTTAATAAAAAGATCTGAATCGTAATATGCCTTATGAGATGTTAATTTACTTTGTTTATATTCCTTTATTATCTAATGTGGAAGCATGTGCTATTTGTATTTGTATTTTTACAGTATTGTTCCCTTACTTAGTACGTAGCGTATTAACCACTCATTTTTTGGGTGTTGCTTATTCCCATGAGCAGAAGGCCCTATATCTTATGTGTAGGTTTTAGAGGATCAAGTAGATGACTTTGTAGCCTATAAAGCCTTATGTGAGATGAGGGACTCCATCTATATTAGGGTTAAGTGAAGAGTAAACGTTATCCGAGTTATGTATTTAACTGGATACCCTTTTGGACTCTTGATCCATGGTATCCTCCTTTTGTATTTTGGTATTGCAAAACTCGAAGTTAAACTCCAAACTCAATATTTGTACAATAAATATACTTTTTTTTTCTAATTTTCTTGTATTACCTTGAATGTTTTAGCTTGATAATTGATGTAAGGATGGTTGCATAAACCAGACTTATGTCGATCATTGCGGTAACCCCCAATATTTTTACTTAGTTACTTCTGCTGCAAATGAAAATTTTCAATAGTAAAAATTTGGGTGTTACAAATATACCATAATAAAGATACCTAATAAAGGATGAATAACTTCATTCATTTGTCTCATTAAAGAACTAGGTGCATTACATAATCCACAATGTATCATAACCCATTCATAAAGACCATATTTAATTTTAATGTCTATATTCCACTTATATCCTTCTTTAATCATCATTTAATGATATCCACTTCTTAAGCCAATTTTAGAAAACACACATGCACCACATATTTCATCAATCATGTCATCAAGTGTAAGCATAGGAAATCTATACTTGATAGTTATATTATTTATGTCTCTAGAATCTATGCATATATGCCAAGTACCATCTTTCTTATGAACTAGCAAGATAAGTACACAACATGGACTCATATTTTCTATCATATGACCTTTATCTACTAGTTCTTTTATTTATCTTTTTAATTACTTAGCTTCTTTTTGGTTACATCTATAGGCAAATTTATTAGATAAAGGCATTCTAGTAACTAAATCTACAACATGCTCTATATCGTTAATAAGTGGCAGTTAAAGAGGTAGTCATAAGAAAATACATCATTATACTCATCAAGTAATCTAGTAAGATTTGAATTTTTAGAATTGTTTTGATGGAGGAGTATCTATAGATAATCTTCAAGATGATAGTGATTTGGCATACTTGATTATGGAATTGATCACATTATGTGTCTTTGATAATAATACTATGACTAACATTGATGATCTTAATTTAATTCATTCTTGTAGGTATATAAAATATGTGCAAGAAAAAGATAAAACCATTTAAAAATTCAAAATTCCTAATACTTTCAAGTGTTACAAGCTATTATAAAGGAAGTTATTGTGCATGAAAGTGAACTCTATAAGTTAAGAAGGCATAGTCAATCTTTCAAGTCAACATCATTGTTTTGATTAGGATTCTTATTAGTTTATTTCATTTACTAATTATCTTACTTTATTTTTAATAGTATTTATTGAGTTATGTGTTTTATAGGATATAAATACATTTTTAATACTAGTTTATGTACTAGTTATCCATTTATGTGTCATGTGGCCACATTAGTGTGCTAATTAGCATTCTCCTTTGATTATTTATAGAAGATTTCAACAAATATATTGAAATCTAAAACAAGTAATTCAATCATTTATTTCTCTCTTTGTGATTGATTAATCCTTTCTAGTACTATTTAGAGTAATCTTAGATAGGAGAAATTCAAGGTTGAGTTATTGTTGATTTTTTTTGGTTTATAAATTCTTGCTCGAATATCTTCATTCTTTCTTATAATTTGGACAACCACTTATCCTATTTCATTTTCAATCACATGAATCTTCATATATATTTAAATACTTGTGTCATGTTCTCCCCAAATTGAGATTGTTTTACTACTAAAGCATAATAATTACCTACCTTAATGCAATTAATCATATATTTTTCATGCAAGAATAAACTCTTCATAGTCTCGATAAGTTACATATTATTACATTAAGATGGTTTTAATTTATACTTCTTTTTATCTTTAAGCACAATATATTCATTAGTCACATCATCATGGATTGCATTCCTATCATATTGCCATGGTCTTCTTGGTAATATACTAGAAGCATCCATAGGGAATACATCACATAATACTTTGTCATGATACTCACTAATACAAACGTAATTAGGGTTTGTTTATTTGCTTTATCACCTTTGTCCTTATTAAGACATTGTAATAAATATAGTTTAGGATCATTAGTAGTTACTAACCCTAGTTTTTAACCATCATCTCACTAGGAACATGAGTATATGAACTGCTATCTATAATGACTGTACACAACTTATCACTAGTTCTACACCTAGTTTTAGAACTCTAATCCTTTTGTGTACATGGATTATTAGGTTGTATTTTTAATACCTTTTGAAGTATAAAAAATGTATTATCATCTTCTTCATACATACTAAAGGTATCATCATTAGATTCACTCTCTAAGTCATCATTATCATCACATGGTTCCATACTTTATATTTCATCTAAGGTTAAAACTCTTTTGTTTGGATATTCTCTAGAAAAATAACCATATCCATTACATTTAAAATACTTTTTAGTAGAAATTTCATTCACCTTATTCTTACCTTTTTCATCTCAGTTAGGGTTGAATTTCTTATAATTAGTCGAAGATACATATGCCCCATATTTTGTAGTAAATGCATTTATATAGTTTTTGGTTGAAGTAGAAGTCAAAGCAATTGTTTTAGCATAGGATTTGGTAGAATTAGTTTGTCTTTAATATTAGATCATTAATAGAATCTTAGGTGATGATTTACACTTTATCACTAATCAAGTTATTAAGGCCATCTAATTATCTAGCACATTTTTGTTCTTTTCTTTCTTGCATGTCACACAAAAGTACTAGTCTTTCAAATTACCTAATGTATTCCTCTAAACTAAGTATTCCTTGCCTAATAGTATTCAATTTAATGTACATCTATTTTCATACTATATAGAATCATAGGTGATGATTTACACTTTATCTCTAATCAAGTTATTAAGGCCATCTAATTATCTAGCACATTTTTGTTCTTTTCTTTCTTGCATGTCACACAAAAGTACTAGTCTTTCAAATTCCCTAATGTATTCCTCTAAACTAAGTATTCCTTGCCTAATAGTATTCAATTTAATGTACATCTATTTTCATACTATATAGAATCATAGGTGATGATTTACACTTTATCTCTAATCAAGTTATTAAGGTCATCTAAGTATATAGAACATGCTATCTAGATCATTAATAGAATCATAGGTGATGATTTACCCTTTATCTTTAATCAAGTTATTAAGATCATCTAAGTATCTAGCATATTTTTGTTCTTTTCTTTCTTATATGTCACACAAAAGTACTAGTCTTTCAAATTCCCTAGTGTATTCCTCTAAACTAAGTATTCCTTGCCTAATAGTATTCAATTTAATGTACATCTCTTTTCATACTGTCTAGAATCATAGGTGATGATTTACAATTTATCTCTAATCAAGTTATTAAGGTCATCTAAGTATCTAGCACATACTATCAAGATAATTAATAGAATCATAGGTGATGATTTACACTTTATCTCTAATCAAGTTATTAAGGTCATCTAAGTATCTAGCACATTTTTGTTCTTTTCTTTCTTGCATGTCACACAAAAGTGCTAGTCTTTCAAATTCCCTAGTGTATTCCTATAAACTAAGTATTCCTTGCCTAATAGTATTTAATTTAATGTAAATCTCTTTTCATACTATCTAGAAATAAGTTTCTATCTTAGGTGTTTTTTTTCAATTAATCCTAATACTTGAATTTATTTATTTTTCTTGCCTTTCATGAGATCTATTACGATTGTCACACCAAAACCTAGGAAACTTTTTAAATTTGAAAGTTTATAACTTACATCTATAATCATCATCATACTCTATAAATTCAAAGATAACTTTTATTTCATGCAGCCACTCAAAAAAAATATTCTATATCTAATTCACCATAGAAATTAGGGATATCAAGTTCAATACCTTTATCTTCCATATAATTATACATTGGTTGGTAATTTTCATGCCCTTGTCAATTGTGGATGATATCTTTAGAGCCATTATTTATTTCCTTATCTTCAATTCCATTTTATTTTTGAGTTATCAGCCTTATGCTTGGACTACTTTTCATACCATGCCTTCTACTTAGTCATGTGTGGTCTCTATGGTGTTGTGCATGTGTTGGAGAGTCTTTTGTTCAGCTACTCTTATCTCCCACCTTTGAAGTTGGCTTTCAATAGAAGGAAGTTGCTTAAATTGTGAGTTAGTAGCAAGCAAACTTGCTACAAGTTGTTGAAGAGTGTGAAACATTACTTTCATGGAAACTTAATCACCTATATCTATTTCCTTGATGAAAAATGATTCAACAACTTGTGTTTGATGCGGGTGGTCAATTCTTGATGAATTCTGGATGGAATGTCACAAATCTTGGAATCTTGTTAGGTATGGAAATGGAGTAGCAGTGAGAAAGAAATGGTGGAATACAATACTATGAATTCTTGATACATGAAACAAGATTTCTTAATTGGAGGTGGTCATAAGGTTTTTACATGAATGGAATTGATTTAAAACCTAATATTGGTTTAAAAATAATCTTCTTTGTTAGTGATGATATGATAAGATAGGAAAAATATGTTAATTAAAAAAATGTTGTTTGATTGAAGATAAAGAATTTTGGAATCTTCTTGTTCTAATTAAGAATATGAAGACTTATGGAAGGATGCTAGAATAGAGGTTGATGATTCAAACAAAATTAAAAAAAAAAGAGGGAGAAAATCGAATATGTTAGCTTCAAAATTTGAATGGTTGAATTTTTAATGATGTGGGATTACATTCCATGCAGATATTCTGTGAAGTTAGAGGATAAAGGTTGACCGAAACATTAGTCTCGAGCTTGAAAGTTAGAAGATTTCAAATGAGTTCAATATGGATAAAAATGTGGGACTCTTTTTCATATTTCAAGTAGTGAAGAAAGTTAGAGGAAGAATGAAGGAATGTTTGGTAGTTCAATGGTGGAAAATCCAACCTAGTTTTGATACCAAAAATGGAGTGAATCCCTCCTCAAGTGATTAGAAGATTAGGAGATAGGAGAAATGAATATGATGAATAAATGAAGGTGGGAAGAAGGTATGAATCTTCAATCAAGATTTAAGGAAGATTTAAATATTGATTTGAATCTTCAATCAATATTTAAAGACTGATTTGAATCTTCAACAAGTTTTAGGGAAGAACTCAGCAAGTTTAACTTTGAATGTTTCTCCTAAAAGAAATTCAAAGTATCCTATCTATAATTACTCCAAGTAATCTTATTTAGAAAAATTTACTCACCAAAAAGAGAAAATAGCCAATTGAATTATATGATTTAGAGATCAATTGATAGTCAAAATTCATGTTTTACAATGGGTGTTGATCATAATTTATATAGGTAGTTATAATTTTGCTAAGTAGCACACTAAAGTAGCTAAGGTAATGCAAACATGGATAAATATCACACTAACTAGTAAAAAAACAATAATAACCTATATTATATATGAATCAATGAAAATGTTATTACAAAAAAATGTAGCTAATTAATATATAGAAATAACCTACAAAAGTCCTAATTTACATAAAAAATAATTACTAGGTCTCCTTGACTTGGTAATTTGACTTCCACACTTTATAGCTTCCTTTGATTTGTAATAACTTATAACATATGAAATATTAGATATGTTGGCACCTTGAAGTGAATTAATCTTCTCCTTACAAATATATTACATACCTGCAAGAATTACTCAAAGTACACTTGTTAAGGTCGCTCACATTATTAATATTATCATCAAATACCAATATTGTAATAGGCTCCATAATAAAGTATGATAATTATTAATTTCCTTATGAATCTATATATGCTTTTACATAAGGGGAGGAAGATGATAACCCAAAAAAAAGAATTATCTAAATGGAACAACAAGGGACGAATGGAAGGCTAAAAAACTAGAACCAAGAGAGAAGAAGATGAAATGAAGCTTAGCTATTGGGGAATCAAATCCCATGCATTTAAGAAGGGGAAGGGTTAAAGAGGAGATGGTGAAAAAAGTGAAGTAAAATAAAGCTCATGTGCTTGATGTAGTGTAGAAGAGAAGATATAACTATTAAAAGAGCAGCTCTTGCACTAGTAGGTTGGTTCATAAGGAGAAACAAAGCCATGCAACCTGGGAAAAGAGAGGGAACCAAGTGGTAAGGGTACTTCAAATACATAAATTGGGTTTCTTGAGAAGAGGAAAAAGAAAAAAAGAAACTCGTTGAGCAAGGCAAATTCATGCAGGTGAGAAAGAAATCAGTCAAAATTGAGTGGTGATGAAACATTACACGCATGGGGATGAGCACATTTTTGGTCAGAGAAAAAGGCTTGATAAGGGTAGAGCATGATGAATGAAAAAAAATTTGGTGATATAGTGTGTCTGGTGATATAATGATACATTGGAGTATTATGTAGAAGGTTTGTTTAGCAGAATAACAATGCATGAGGAAGGAAAGGAATGGTAGACTACAGGGAGGGGGTTATTTTGGTTTCTGTATTCAAGTTTTTACTAAGGGGGTTAGGATATTTTTGTTAGAGGTTTGGGTTTGGGAAAAAAAATAAAATAATAAAATTATTAAGGCCAAAATTAAAAAATAAGTACATAAATAATGACAATCATATTTAAGAG
The DNA here is from genome assembly GCA_030549775.1 of Tamarix chinensis. NCBI lineage: Eukaryota > Viridiplantae > Streptophyta > Magnoliopsida > Caryophyllales > Tamaricaceae > Tamarix > Tamarix chinensis. Next base: position 70,163,396 of record CM060181.1, read on the forward strand.
ATAATTACATATCAAAAATTCTTCCTATTAATATGTTAATTATTTTTATTTTTATCTTATATTTTAATCTACTAGTCCATATTATTAACACAAAATAATGATAATATAATCAATAATGAAACATCAAACCCTAAAATAATTACTCTAATTAATTTTCCACAATAAAAAAGTTATATATATAGGATATCTAAATTAGGGTTTCTAAAAATTGGGTATTACAACTTATGCCTCCAATTTTATGTTCATATACCCAATGGTGCACAAGATTTTCCTTACATTATGGCAATATGTTCTTATGCAATCAAATGATCTATGTTTTAGGGTTATTATCTTAAAACAATGGTGAAAGAATGTATCATATTCTATACTATGTTGGTATCACAATTTGGAGATGCCTTAGGGGTTTTCTCTTGGAATATGATTCTTCATATGATATTTTACCATGTCCTTACCATGATATGATGCTACCTTGTCCTTATATTATGAGTGCCTAATTTTTATTGCATTACTCTTATATATTGTGCATAGGGTGTCAACATGTTATGATTATGCCTAATAGTTAGTTCTTTCTCAATACTCGCATATTGATACTACCACTTGTAATCCTTTTACATTTAATAGATAGGTTATATGTTTGTGTAGGGTAATGAAGTCCTAGTTAATGATGACTATGAAAACAATCTCTATAGCAATGTATACTAAGTTCTTAATAGGGATTAATGAGATATGTAATTAGGCTAACTAATGAATGTTTTTGTCCATACTTGGGACCTTTTTGGTTTTGTTGGTTGTTCAAACCTTTTTTATGTTCTCTATGGTGGTTTCACCCTTAACATTGATTTTTACTTTTGGTACTCTTTAAAGATTAAAATATTTGGTTATGAAATTTGAGGATGTTAAGAGTTAGTATCAAATCCTTTTAGTTTTAAACTTGAAAAAAATAATTACAAAGTTGAGTTTTGATACTAAAATGTTCATTTTAGCTTAGATGTTAGGAGAGAGTTTGGGGATGGTGGGGTGTTGGCCTTTTCATTTATGCTCATGTTATTTGATTTTGTGGCTTCTCTATAGTTTATAGTATAATTATCCTTTAACATGACCTTAGTATTTTAGGATTTTTTTTTTATAATAGCTAATCAACGCATCAAGTACTTAATGGAAATAGTGGGAGTCTACATAGAACATCAGCTACAACAAGGAAAGGCTACTTGGCATGTACCACCACTACCTTTGTTTCCTATGTCTACACCTAAGGACTAGTTACATAGGGTTGGTCTCCATCACCAACCTATCTTCTAGGGTCAGGAAAACCATTATTAGCCGTGGTTATCTTAACGATAAAAGGGTTGACTATATGGTGTTATATCTTACTAGTAGAGTTAGAGGGGCTAATAGATGAGAGGAGGTGTTCCTTAATCTTAGGGTCCTTTCTTATCCTTTTTACATGCTTGTTTCTACCCACACATGTACGATTGGTAAAGTATGATGATGAGTTTCAACCATTATGTTAATGCTTGATGTTGGTGGAGGATAATTATATGAGGTCCATATATTTGATTCAAATTTGCACTTGAGGTAGAGGTGGATGAGGAGGTGAAAGTTCACGATTCTTATCTAGAAATAAGGATTCAATTCCAAACCTATTGGTTGGAGCTTATACTCCTAACCTAGAATTGATATATGAGATAGATTTAGAAGCTATTGTGGTTATTTGGATTAGAAGGTCTAGATGGAGGGAATATAAGGTTTGAGAGTAGGTAGAACCCTATTAGTGCTTATAGATTTTAGGTTGGGGATATGGGTAGATATGGTTTGTACCTTGACATGGAAGGATGTTTTTTACATTTCCACCTAGAGGGATACTATTACTATAGATGTTATGAGTTAGAACATCCATGGGTTGATTACTAAAGAGTCAGTGTTGAGTGTTGGAGATATGGAAAGCTGAGTCACAGGTGATGTTAGTGCATAATCACCTTAAAATTAGTGTTAGGTTGTTGTGATATAGCCATAAAAATTGTGTATAAATCTTACCCCAACATTTTGTGTGGCTAGTCATACATCTCAATAGAGGGATCAAAAACCCCATGTCTTTCATCTTGATCAAAGATTAGGAAGTGCTGGAGGATTCATAGTAGACAACCATTTGAATGTCATCAGTCAATTAAAGGTTGATCATCCGGTTGATGTGGTCACTAGTAAGTTTATTATCTCTTCAGTACCATCATATGTACTCTTTGATTCACATGCATCAAATCTAGTGTGACTACTTATGCATATGAGTATAGGGTTTAGAAGTCCCATGTCTTTCAAACTGGTCAAGGATCAGGAAGTACCAAAGGGTCCCTCGTAGGCAACCATTTAAATGTCATTGGTCAATCAGAGGTAGATTGTCTAGAGGATGTGCTCAATTGTGCGTTTACTATACCTTTCGTACCACCATATGTACTCTTTGATTCACCTGCATCACCTTCTTTGGTCTCTACTAATTTTGTTGTTAAAGCTAGTTTATCCCTTCTATAAGCATATCTGTTTCTATGTTGTTACCTTTGGAAGATGTTATTGCATGTTCTAACTTATATAGAGAAATGACCTTAGTAATAAGTGGGGTTAAGCTATCCATAGACCTAATAAAGTTGGAGATGAATGATTTTGATGTGATTTTGGTTATGGATGCTCTTATGAGATATATGGTTGTTATTAATTGTGTAAAAGGGTGTTTGGTTCCTAGGGGACCAAAGGGTATTATAATTTCCTATTGAAAATGCAATCCAACACCCTAAAAAAAAAATGGTTCCCTTGATGGTGCTTGATACCTTAATATGGAATGAATACTCATTGTTCCTATACAATGTTCAAGATTTGGAGGCCCATAAGTTAGCCATTATTGATATTTTGGTAGTGTGTGACTTTCTTGATGTATTCTTAGGGAAGATTCTTGGAATGCCTCCACCATATGAACTTGGATTTATGATTGAGTTGCAATTGGGAATTGAGCCTATGTGAAAGGTAGTGTAGTGTAAGGTACCCCCTGAGATGGAATAATTGAAGAAATAGTTGGAGGAACTCTTGGAGAGAGGCTGCATATGGCCAAGTGTATCAACCTAGAGAAAACCGGTGATTTTTTTTTAAAAAAAGAAAGAAAGAAAGAAAGAAGGAAGTTTAAGGCCCTACATTGATCATATAGGTCTTATCCCAATTACTGCAAAGAATCATGAACCCTTTCTATGCATTAATGACCTTTTCAATCTACTCAAATAAGCTACTATATTTTCAAAGATCAACCTAAATTTTAGATATCATCAAATATGAACAGTAGACCAGGACATTAGTAAGACAATATTTCAATCAAGATATTAACATTACACGTTTATAGTCATGCTATTTGGACCGATTAACGTAATGGCAGTGTTATGGCCCTCATAAATCAGATTTTCTAGCCACACTTATATCAATTTCTGGTTATGTTTATAGCTGAAGTTTTGATATACTCTAAGAATCATGAGAAACACAAGAAGAATTTAATGGTAACTTTAGAAATGTTGAGGGTTCATTAGTCGTATGCTAGGCTTTTGAAGTACACATTTTGGTTGAAAAAAGTGGCATTTTTAGGACATTTTATTTCAAAGGATGGAGTGTAAATAGGTCCTGCAAAGATTTTAGGGGTGTAGGAATAGATTTTTTCAACTAATTTCAAGGGAGAAAAAGTTTCCTTAGGCAAGCATACTATTACCATCAATTTGTATAGAATGTTTCTAAAGTTGCATGGCCATTAACAATATTGTTGAGAAAGACCATGCACTTCTAGTTGGATGAAAGTTGTAATGGGGCTTTTGAGGATTTAAAGAAGATGCCGAATTCTTAATTTATCATTAAGGATGTAAAATTTCCATTCTATAATGATGCCACAAATCATTTTTTTTGGGGTGTGTATTCATGCAACATGAGAAAGTAATAACACACACTTCACTCTAGTTAAAGTCTCATGAAGAAAACATGTTGATGCATGACTTATAACAGGTAACAATAGTTTTTTGCTTTGAAGATTTGGTAACACTACCTATTTGGTTCATTGTGCAAGTTAAATAGGACCACAAAATTTTCATTTACATCTTCACGATATAGAAATTGAACATGAGATAATGAAGGTGGCTTGAGTAAAGGATTACAACTTCAATTTGACTTACCATGAGGATAGAACTAACATGGTAGCTGATGCATTTAGTAGAAATACGTCATATTCCTTAAATGCAATGGTTGTAATGGATCAAATTATTCAATGTCTACACTTGATGGACATGGAGCTTGTAACACCCCAAAATTGACTACTTTTTTTTGAATGCGGAAGTTATTAAAATGCTTAACCTAAAACCCGTGAATTCTGGGGATGTTACCGCCACACTTAGTACCAAACCGGTTCTCTCAGACTGTTTCCGTACCAAGTGCTAAGGCTAAAAATATTAATATAAAACTCAAACCAAGATTTCATAAAATGAATTAAAGAGATAATAACTTAGAAATTAGAGTACGCTTAAAGAATTATAATCAAACATAAGGTAAAAATTAGAGTGCGAAATCAAAATTCTTCGGAAGGAATAATAGCTACAGACATTAATATTTGATTCTGAAAAAATCCAATACAAAAGGAATAACATGAAGAAATAGGAATCGCATAAAGACTGAATACAGCCATGATACCCTCAAACTCGGAGCCAAAACAAGCTCAACTTCAGCCTCGACTGATATTTCGCCCACCTGCATAAGGTCAGAAGGGCATACTACTCATGGGAATGAGCAACACCCATGAAAAGGGTGATTAGTATGCTACGTACTGAGTAAGGTAACCGAGCACTAAGGCCAACACATAAGCACATAGAATCATACAAAACAACACTCAAGTTACACTTTCAAACCCACACATATAGTACATAAGGTCATGAAGAAATTATACCACTTATAAATGATTAAGGCCACACATAAAGTACATACTTATTCTAGAATAATTATTTGATTAATCTTTTTATCGGAAGTTGATGCACACCATGCCTTTTATCAAATCCATGTAAGTACAGGAACACCTCACTATTTTAGCCGGTGGGCTGGTCACTTGTGGGACAAAGTCCACACCACTATTATTCGCTAGTGGATCGGTCATTTATGGGACAATAGTCCACACCACTATTTCTTACCGGTGGATCAGCTGGTTCCTACTCATATGGTGTTCCACTGTAAGTAATTACTATATTTAAAGTGTCTTTAGTAAACTCTAGTGTGTGTATATTGAGCTCGAGTCAGCCCACTATTATTGACGGTGGGTCGGTCACTTGCGGGACGAAGTCCACACCACTATTTTTGGTCGGTGGATCGGTCAATTATAGGGTAAAACCCTAGCCACTATTCCTAACTGGTGGATCGACTGGACCCGACTCAATAATCTTTCACTTTAAATGATTAGTGTCATAAGTATTTTATTTAGAAGCTTTCACTCTAGACATGCATGAATCATTCCCTTTACACTTCATACATCACAAATCATAAAATTCCACAATCATAATTACACTTTAATCACCAAATATACATGATAACATTAAAACTCTAAGCAGCCACAACAAACCCTAATAAACCACAACAAACCATAGTTAACCACTCTAAACCCTATTTAACCATAACAACCATAATTAGCCATTCCAAACCTTAGTTAATTACTCTAAACTCTAATTCAGTCTCCTACGTACCCATATAGTGCCCTACGTACTATTTTCCATCCAAAGTGTTTAACCACCCAAACAATGCTTACATTACTTTCCTCAGACCAACTTTTCATACGTAAATTTCACTCCCATGCAGACGTTATACATCCCATGCCAACCCTAATACCACCATACAAACCCTAATACCACCATACAACCATTAATACCACCATGCAAACCCTAATACCACCATGCAACCATTAATAACGCCATACATCCTTTAATATCACCATGCAAACCCTAATACCACCATGCAACCATTAATACCACTATGCAACCATTCATACCACCATGCAAACCCTAATACCACCATACAACCATTAATACCACCATGCAACCCTAATACCACCATACAACCATTAATACCACCATACAACCATTAATACCACCATGCAAACCCTAGATTCCGTCATATGAAACCTTAAATTCAATCCACACAAAACCAAAGATCCATCGATACCAAACCCTAGATTCAAACCTTATAAAACCCAAAGATTCGTCCATATAATATGATTGATTAGATTCTCCCATTCATAACCACAAATTAGATTCTCCCATACAAGACCATAAGTTAGATTCTTCCACATAAAACCATAAATAAGAATCTCCCATAGAAACCATAAATTAGATTCTCCCATATAACATCATAAATTACATTCTCCTATACAACATCATAATTTAGATTCTCCCATATAACATCATAAGTTAGATTCTCCCACATAACACCATAAATTAATTCCTCTCACACAAAACCATAAATTAGATTCTCCCACACGAAACAATAAATTAGATTTTCCCATACAACATCATAAATTACAATCTCCCATACAAAATCATAAATTAGATTATCCCATATAAAACCACAAATGATATTCTCCTACACAAACCATAAATTAGATTCTCCTTCACAAACCCATAAATTTCCCATTTTATTCCTCCACTTGAGATCATTAAAATACTTAGGTCAATTCACATCCCTTGGTCAACTTCTTTACCCCATTCTTTGTTTTCATCCTTTCCCCCACACAACCACATCAACGTCCTCACATGCATGTCTTACAGCGTCACAAATAAATCACCATATATACATAATACACATGCCATGCAAATACACGAAAACATACTTCAACTCCACATCATACCATATACGACATAAATAATAATGATAAACATATGATATATAGCATGTGAAGCACATAATACATGTAAGCACACAAAAGACCTTAGTACCCCTTACCTAAAATAGCACCGGTCTTGGAGCACGCTCCTACGTCTCCTTAGAGCTTTGACTGGTCTCACCTATTATAAGGGAAAAAATAGAAATTAGACTCCCTTTTACTAAAAATACTATTAATTACTAATTTATTCTAAGATTGGGATTTTGATAAAATACTAAAATAATAATAGAAAAAATACCAAAAATAATATCAATATTAATATTAACAAGAATAATAAAAATAGTAACAATAATCATAAAGAGGGCATTACTCAAAAACATAGTGAAATAAGGGCTTTAGCCCCTTTACTAAAATAGTACTACTAATAATAATATTAGTAAAATAAATAAACAAATTTGGTAATAATAATAGTGATGAAATAATAAGAATAATAATGATAAAAACCATAATAATATTGCAATAATAATAATAATCATAATGGTAATAATAGTAAGGATAATATATGAAGATAAAAAGAAGTAGGGTTTCCACCCTACATTGAGTAATAATAACTTAATAAATAATAAAAATAACATTAATAAGAATAAATACTAATAATAATAAAAATACTAATAACCCTAATAATAATAAGAAATGATATTTATAATACTACTACTAAAATTTAAAATAAGTACAATAGCGTTTCAGCCCTATATAAAATAATAATACTAACATTTGAAAATAATAATAATGATAGTAATTATAGTAATAGTAGTAGTAGTAGTAGTAGTAGTAGTAGTAGTAGTAGTAACAACAACAACAACAACAACAACAACAACAACAATAATAATAGTAATAACATTATTAACAACACTAATGGTAAAATAGTTGTATTAATAATAATGGAATAAGAATAATAGAAAGTTGAAATAGGAAATAATAATAATAATAATTATTATACTTATAACATATTAATATTAATAATAGTAATAATAGAAATAATAAGGGTAATAGTGTTAAAATTAAATTAAAAATTACAACAGGGCTTCAGCACTCAACAGAATAATTATAAAAACATTAATATTAATAATAATAATAATACACATTAAAAATGGAAATAATAATAATAATAGGATTTATATTAGAATAAATGAAATAAAATAATTTAAGGCTTGTAAAAATAGGGAAAAGGGTTGCGAGGGTCTAGGGTTCAACCTTAGGCTGGCGGGGATAGGCAGCACTGACGATGGTGCACGGCGGCGGTGGCAGCGGCCGAAAAAAGAGAAGAAAAAGAAAAAAGTTGAATGCTGGGAAAAAGATAGGGAGAATGGAGGTGGAATTTGGGCTTTTTAAGAATACCTAGAGGGAGAGGAGCAGAATGGAGGTGGCAGCGCATGGCAGTGGCGGTGGTGGCTGAATGGAGAAGAAGGAGAGAGAGAGAGGAGGAGAGGGAGGAAGAGGAAAAGAAGGGTAGGGGAAGGTAGAGGGTGATCTGCAGAATAATTTGAGAGGTAAAAGAAGCAGCGGATGAGGTGGCTAAGGGTGGTTCGAAGGGCGGCGGTGGTAGAAAATGGTCTGGTTAAGAAGGGAAATTCATACGGTCGGGGCATCTTGTGCAGGAAGAATCAAGGGATGTGGGACGTTTGGTTAGCTAGAGGGTGGTGCAAGGATGAGTTGGGTGGCCAGAACGGGCAGCAAAGTTGGCCGGAGGCAGCGGACGCGACGTCTAAAGGAGCGGTGGTGGTAAGGTCGGGAAATTTTGGGTTTCGGGGAAAAGCTCGATTGCAAACTGGGTAGGGGGTATTTGTAGGAGGAAAAAGGGTGGCATAGGTCAAAGGGAAAGAATGGGAGGATTGACAGGTTAGTTGGGCTCGCCGGCTGCGATAGTTGTCGGCAAAATTTAAAAAAATGTGGTAGGTTGTTGGCTGGAAAAAAGGGAAGCATGCAAGGAGAGGCGACATGGGCAGGCAAGTGTGGTCGATGAGTCGACGTGGAAGAGAGGGGGAGGTGGGCAGCGATCGTGCGTAGTCGCCGCCAAAATTTTTGGCCGATCGGAAGGGGTTGTAGGTATGCGGCGTCGGGGAAGAAGAAAGAAGGAGGAGGAAGAAAGGTGGGCTGGACTGGCGGTTCGAGGGAAAGAAAGAAATAAAAGAAGGGCGGACCAGGCACAAGGAAGGAAGTGTTTAAATAGAATGTTGTGTTTTTGGAAACAAATGATGTAAAATGGCAGAAGGGTGACTACCGCATGGGCTAGGCTGTGTCAAAGAAGGAGGAAGGGGAAAGGAGAATTGGGACGTGGGAAGGAGGCAGTCCCAAATGAGGAGGGGAGGAAAAAGAAAAGAAAAGAAGAAGAAAGAAAAAGAAAGAAAAAAGGAATAAAGAAAAAGAAAAAGGAAAAGGAAAAGGGAAAAAGGAAAAATGATTAGATTGGGTATTTAAATTAATTAAAATATTTGGGATATTTAAAAATAATAATATTTAAATCCTTTTTTGGCTAAATTAGGATTTTTAAAAGATTTTCCATAAATTCCATTTTAATTAGCAAAACACCCTAATTTTCTTCAATTCAATTATTTGTAAAATTAATATTAATTTGAAACTATTTTCTGCTCCTTATTGTAAATAAAATAATTTATTTAATTAATTTTCCAAAATAAAATCTTAAGTAGCTACATTATCCAAAACTTTTCTAATAAAAATTATTTATTATTTTATTCTTAAATAGCCCTAATTAATTTCCTTTTATTTTAATAAAAATAATTTGTTTAATTTATTTTTCATAATAAAACTTCATTTAATAATAGATAATAAAATTAGATTTTTTGGGGCATTTTAGAGCTGGTCTAATATAAGGGACTAGAGCCAAGGTTTTTCACTTTAACAATCATGACAAAGATTTATAAAGATATCCAACTAAGTCTCTTAGGGGATGATAAGCTTGAGTGGATCATAAAAACTATATTTGAGGGTAGAGCTAGAGGGTTTCATATTTTTAGTGATGGAAACATTAGTTTCCAAGGGTGATGGTGTGTTTCTCAAAGTTACAGTGTTCTTAAAATGAACATTCTAGAAGAAATCACTATATGACTCTCTTTTTCCACCTTGAAGGAGATATGTTGTACAAGGATTTGAAATGGATGTCCTAGGGGGAAAGTATGAATAGAGAAGCCACATATTTTGTTGCTAAGTGCTGCACCTATTAGAAGGTGAAGATAGAGCATCAGAGACCAACTAGACTAGTGCAAGTACTAGAGGTTCTTGAATGGAAATGGGATAAAATTTTGATGGATTTTATTTCAAGAATACTAAATGCTCACAAGGGTTCAGATTCTATTTGGGTTGTAGTTGATTAGTTAACCAAGTTCGTAGTGTTTATTTCAATGAAGAAAGTTTAGAGTTTGTATCAATTAGTTGATGCATATGTGAGTTATGTGGTATGATTTCATGGAATGCCTTACAACATTGTGTATGATTGGGATTCAAGGTTTGTGTCACACTTTTGAAAGAATTTATAAGATGCTTTTAGGATAAATTGAAAATGAGTATTATATTTTACCCTTCCATAGATAAGAAAATTGAGAGGACTATTTAAAATCTAGGGGATATATTATGAGCGTGTATTATGGATTTCTAAGGTAGTTGGGAGAACCACTTAGGACTTATTGAGCTTTCCTACAATAATAGCTATCATACAAGTATAGGCATGCCACCTTTTGAAGTGTTGTATGGTTGGTAGTGTCATAGTGCCTTATGTTGGAGTGACATCAGTGAATCAAATATGTTAGGACCAAAAATGATTGAGGAAATTACTACATAGACATGTGATAAGATGCTCAAGATAGGGTGATAATATTTTATGCTTATATATGATATGATGAGGGTTGCTCAAGATAGATAGAAAAGCAACATAGGCATGTGACAGGATGCTAGATTGTCCTTATGTTATGACTTCTTGATTGTTATAGCATGATTATTTTATATTATGGTTAGGGTGATAAAATTTTATGCTTATGCATGATAATTAGTTCTTACCTAGAATTCATCATTTGGTATTACCACTAGTGATCCTTATCCATTCAATAGATAGGTAATATATTCATACAGGGTAATGATGCCCTAGTTGATGATGGCTATGACAACCTTCTCTCTAGCGATGGTCATTGAGTGCTTGATAAGGAGTGATGATGTCTATAATTAGGTTAACCGATGAGAGTTTTTCCCCATGATTGGGACCTTTTTTAGTTTTATAAGTTCTTCAAACCTTTTTATAACTATGAAACATATTTTATGTTTTATGCTATCTTATGTGGCTGTTTCATTATTTTTATATGTAAATATATATTCCTACTCTTGTTAGGTGGCTGCAATGTTTTGTTTTAACATTCCAACCATAGCCTTGCACCTAACATTAATTAGGTGATGATCACACTTTTTTTTATGTGTGATGTGGCAGTTTTACTCTCAACATTGATTTTGCTTCTATGCCACTCTTTAGAAATGAAACAAATTAGCTATGAAAATTGAGGGTGTTATAAAAATACATCATCATATCCATTTTCGTCATCTGTCCTTATCACTCGTGGCTATTTAAAAGCATTATGAAGATTATACCAGTCCTGTTGCGACACATTATAGCTAGAGATTGTGGTACTAATGCATACAAGATTCACAAGGCTTATAAGGTATTAAGATACTAGGAGAATAAGAAGATTTGGGCACCCCTGGTCTGGAAACACTTTGGTATGCCTTGCTGCTCTTTTATAACCAGGCTTACCTACCAAAAGAGCCTCCCAAACAAAGATAGATTGAGCAATTGGAGTTCACAAGTTCCCACTGAGTGTGGTATATGTGCTAAGTCTATAGAATCAATGGATCACCTGTTTGTGCACTGTGCTTTTGCTTTAAAAATTTGGGGGATGGTTAGCTCCTAGATGGGTATGGATCTCTAGGTTCAAATTGGGATTCCCTGATTCACCACTTATCTTAGGTCACAAAAGGGAAGGATTTTAGAGCTGAGAGCATAAAGGTGATAATTGGAGAAGTTATATATAGGATTTGGCGCTACAGAAATTCCACAATGTTTAAGGGGACTTCATACCACCCAACACACATGATGAAGGATATTATAAAGCGGTTCCACATTAGACTTTTTCTATGTAATACTATAAAGGGGGTATAAATATGCAAAACTGGAATAAATTTTCCTAGAGTGTATGCTTTAGATACTTTTGGTGTACTTCCTCCTCTTTGGTTTTAATAATATTCATTATTAATTACCAAAAAAAATATCATATGATCATTACATAAATCACCAACATAATTAATTTATGTTATTATTATTTGGTTATATGACTCCATAATGCAATTGTTAAGATATTTAAAAAAAACAAAACTAAACCTCCACCATCAATGTGGATAATGATCATATTTCCCTAGCATAACCATACCCTCCACCAATCACAACTTGATAGAGCACCAATTCTAATATAGGTGTTTGTAAATGATAACAAAAAATATAAACATGGATAAAACCTCCACCAACTACAACCTGATAGAGAATAGTCCTAGTAAGGAGGTTTGGGGGATGTCATCAAACATTGATGTAGAAATCTATGCCTCCCATATTGTGTGTTTAGGCGATAACACCTAACACAAGCATGAAAAAACTCCATCAACTACAACTCGATTGAGAATGGTCCTAATATGGATGTTTTGGGTATAACACCAAACCCAACCATCATCGACTTCATTTACAAGGTGTAACCCTATAGAGCTTTAACACCATGGAATTTATACCCTAGTATTTTTCTCATCCTAGATTAGCAGCTACAACTCAGAAAAAATGGTTAAGATACCAAGATGAGTGTTTTATAGATAACATCAAACTCAAACCATCATGGCATTCCTCTATAAGTTGCAAACCTGTAGAGCATTGATGCCATGGTAGGTCTACCATAGTATTATCCCTAACCTAGCTTGTTAGTGACAACTGAATAAAAGTAGGTAGGGTACCTAGGAATAAAGAAGTAAATATCAGAAGATACTAAGTTTACTAACTCCTAATTAACCATCCCAAGAGCTAGAAAACAAGATTTTAACAAAATCTTATATACCAATATTAATATTTTAAAAACTTTTGTAAAAAACACAAGCCATGACCATACGCCTCAAAATAAACTATTTTATCTTTCTTAAATTCATTTATTCTATGTTAAGGCCACCATTAACTATTTACTTAATTCAATTATTCAAGATTAGAATCACAACAAGGTTTATAAAGTACGGTAATAAGCCATCGTAAAATCCCTAAGGCATTATTACAAAGAAATAATCAAATCAATGAATCACACGTAGGACTAGTCTATCTATCTGTAGGGTCACTCAAGTAGTTAGGGTAAATGAGACTGAAGAAATACTTATTATAATGGGTTTTTCCAACCCATTTGATGTGTTTAGGCTTAAAGCAAAACAACTCTAGGCACAAAAATAATTGATTGATGGCTTTAGAGAATCGATTGACTACTCTAAGTGACACGTTCCTACCTGCAAGTGCACAGGGTCAGAGTAGTAGTTAAGGTCTATCCCACAAGGATTGGTGAATGGCCACTAGGACAATGATAGAACTTAACTATGTCTAGACTACGAGATGATATGAAATAATAAATTGTAAGCTAAAATAACTAAATAAGCTAAAAAGAAAGGAAAATAGCACTAAAGTAACTCAAATAAATAGAAGAGCTAAGGTTCCAGTTCATCGCCCCTAATCATATGTAATCGAAGATCACATCACAAAATAATTCAACAATCATAATCAATCATGCCAACAAGGATAGAAAGTGTTGTGCTTTCTCAAGCCACAACCACCCTATTAAATATCTATGGCCCTAACTATCTCTAGCTTAGAGTCTAATAGAATGTAATGCATTAAAGTCTATAAAGTTTCCTCCTTTATTGTTGTAGAGGTCAAATCGATCGTCTCTTGACCTAAAATTTAATATCCTGTTGTGCTATTTGGTCTAATACTGGATTATCTCTCGATCTCACCGTATTTCCCACATCGAAAATCAGAACCCGGCCGTGGTTCAAAAATCTGTCAATCAATCAATAACACAACACATACATTATGAATTGAATAAAAAAGGATGCAATAATTCAACACATTAGGATCGGGGAAAATTTCCCCTCACCTTAGCAAAAGATCTAGCTCATCAAATTCATAGAAAGAATATTAAAAACAACAAGAGATTCCGTAGATAGAGAAAATAACATTAGATCATACCCTTGATGTTCACAAATTCTTGCAAAAATTTAACTTCTTGAACCTCGGTCTCTAATTTACAAGAGATATCTTGATGACTTGGGGAAGAGGATAGAGAAGAGAGAAAAGAGAGGGAGTGGAGGCTGCCTCGAGATATTAGAATGAGAGTTTTTATATTACCGCCTCGTGCATCCCTAGGGTATCGATAAAGATGGGCTTCACGTGTTAGCTTTGATAATGATGCATATTTTGACCATAACGTTTTCATCATAAATCCGATTAAGCAGATTTTGAATGCATTGGAAAGCTATTAAAAAGATCTACAACTTTGATGTTGAAAGATTCTCCAAATTCAGACTTTTTCCTGGTATAAAGTATACTTCTTTCAGGCCCATATACTTTAAATATGCATTCTTTCTTTCATTTTATTCCAGAATTTACATTTTAGCTCTAAATCTCTTTCCACTTTAACTTTTGCTCCTCTTTACTCCTTTTTTCTCCTTTCTTCTCCCTTTTAGCTTATTATTTTTTTCATCATTCATGATTTTTTGTTGCTTGAGACCCTGCAAATTTTTACAACACAAAGCAGTAACAAGAACATAAAGGGAGAATTCCAACTGAAATTAGAGGTAAAAACTCTTATAAATGTTAGGAATACGATACAAAAGTCACACTTATCACTAGGCAGAACAACCCAACCACATATAACCAAAATTCACATGCATAATTACCAAAAATTACCAACTCAACACGTTCAACATGAGTTGTTCAAAACCAAGGATAACAATGGCAAATCATATCAATTATTTAAACCCATGATTGAATAAAATAATATCCCTAATACATGCTTCAATTCATCGACATGGATAAGCTAATATATAAACCGTGTTATCATTAACTCTTATGAGAATCCACCATTATCCTAAGGACTAACAATAAGGAAAACTCAACAATATAAGCCTGGTCTTTGACTAGAAGCATTAAATAGTTGACTGATCAATCATCCTATAAAGTAGCTAAAAAAAATCTCATTAGTCTATTAAACTAGTGTTTCTATTGAACGAACTAGGAGTACCATTGAATAATGGATTGAAACAGTCGACTGGTAACACAATGCAGAGAAAATATTACATTTCCACCACATATAACCAAAATTCACATGCATTATAAAATCTAAATAACCACAACTCCTAACATGATTCTAAACTCATCAAGGACATAAAAAAATCATGTTAAAGGGAAAAAACATGGATTTACACTCATCAAATTAAACATCACATCCTCTTATAGTAAAAATCACAAAAATAATTATTAAAGGACAAAAGGCTAAAAAATACTTAAATTTCCAAAGAAAACATGATTCATGCCACATGCTTGAAATTAATGAAATAAGAAAGCTTATGCTAAACATTAAATCATGCTTGATGACCAAAACCATCCATAATTACATAATTCATGCTAAAGCCACACTCCATAACTCATACTTATAACCATGTATGTGTACAAATATGAATAGCTTAAAAACATGAACACATCCAAGGTAATAACTAAAGAAAACATGAACACTGAGCCTTACCATAGGATATAGATTTTTCTTACTTCCAAGGAAATATTCTAGAAAATGAAAACACTCTATCTTCATGGCGAACTATAAGAAATTTGATTTCCTAAGGAATTGAGAACCCAAAAATAAGTAAAAACACACTTTCAAAATTGATTTTAAAGGAGGAAGTTAGAAGAAAGACAATATAGCAGCATTTTTCCTCAAACTTGACACACAAGATAGATAGGCAAGGGGATAAGATGTAAGAAATCTTAATACCTTTTTAAACCTTAACTCTTATTTGATTATGGAAAATAAGGAAGGTTCAAAATGAATATTAAGAAGAAGGAAAAGATAAGTGGTGTGCTGTCATATGCACACCAAATTTAATAAATAAATCTTAATTCCAAATATATAGTAGATGGAAATAAGGAGTCTAACCCAATAGGTTCTATCAATAAGTTCTATAATCAATGTTAAAACCTTAATTATTTAATAAAATTACTATCTATCAATAAGTTCTATACTATGGATTAATAGTAAAATAGGTTACTCACTAATTAATGAATAAGGATAGGAAGATATTAATTATGGTATTAGGATATTAAATAATCATGGAGAAAAGAACAATTCTAAATTATCTAACGTTGACCTATAAAAACTCATGATAATTTATCTCTTTGCTTTCTCTTAATTCTAATAAATTGAATAAGCTCTCAATTTATCATCTAGCCATTTAATAACCTAGGTTAAGAACACTAGATTCAATTAAAGGTAGCATTATGAATGGAAAGTAGTCAACTATGACCATAATCATATAAGCTCAGATCATGCAATGGTATGAATTAATAGGTAAGATTAATAATTAACCTTTTTCTTCTTTGGAAACATTAATTAACAATCACATATTAATTCCATCATCCTAGCTTTGATTAAGATTTAAACTAAATAGGTGATCAATCTAATTAGTTTAAATTCGTAACTTATGATGTGAGATCATTCGATTCCGTCTATTAATTCAATTAAATTTCATTTAGAATCATAAATTCAAATTATGTTGTCATATCCAAAATCCTAATTCTGTCATTAAATCCTCCTACCATATACTATTTATGCTACTATCTTCATAATTACACTAACACACCATTAAATGTAGTGATCTATAATTAACATCAATGATTAATAATAAATTAACAAAGAAACAATAAAAGTGAGAGAAATAATAATATGATAAAGAGAATTTACTTGCATTCAATCAAAAAATAGGAACTTCTGAATAAGAGAGGAATGGAGAAGAACTTATCAACTTGAATTGTAGAGTATTAATTGTTCAATTGAATACAAGGAAGAGAAAGAGAATTAGAGTTATGAAACACATGTGGTTTCTATAAAATATAGAGAAAAATAGATAATTTAAATCTCGAACTACCAAAAACCAAATGTCTAATGTTCAGAATTGTTAGAAATTATATCTGGGAAAAGTTCACGTGAGCGGTTATAAAATTTAAGAAAAACCCGGTCAGTGTTTAGAGAAATACGGGGCATATGTGTATTTCCCTGAATTCTCTGCCAATTTTTAAATTTTGAAAACTTAGATTTTTGTGTTCTAGTGACATAACACGATCGGTTTTTAGGAAACATGAGGGTACCATATTACTTGTTCCTTTGTTGTCTCTCTATGAAATTTCAACGCAAGCTTCCCTTTAATGTATATTATTCATTTCTGGTCTTTTCTTCCATTGATTCAATATCTCTTGATGTGTTCTTTGATTCATTTCCTCTTGCCTTTTATTTCTCGTTTGTATTTATTTATTTTTATTTTTATCTTTATCTGCAAAATCCATCCAAAAGAGAAAAACTTAAGAAAATATTAAATATTATAAAAATAATGAGGAATAATTGATATTTTTCCTAGGATAATAACATATAAATCTCATATATCAAATACCCCCATGCTTAATCATTGCTTGTCCTTAAGCAAAATCATGTCATTCAAAAAAGAAACATCCAGGATTATAAGTGAGACAAGTTCTAAACTACAAGAACTGTAAGATTGAATTTAGTCATTCACGGAGTTTAACAATGCATTGGGACTTAAAACACTTATAAATCACAAGAGAGAAACTTTGAAAATGTTTTATATCATGCATCTAACATGCACAATAAACAAGTTTATGAAATGATTAAGTGGTTAAGGAACGATAATTAGTATAATTAGTATCTCACCATGCAAAGCTAGATTAAGATTAATGAAAGTTAAATTGGTAGATTCTTACTTTTGCAATGTTTAAATGCTCACTCTTATATGTCTAGGGTGAAATATGTTTACTCTCAATTTTTCTCCAAATTATTATGATCACCCATATGTTTTCCATTACTCTCAATTCAACATTAATTTAGAGAAATGAAGTATATAAGAATCAAAAGGTCTTAAATTTGGTTGTAATGGGGTAAGGGTCCTAAGGTGGGATATAATTTTGGGATTGTAGCTAGACTCCACCAACTAAAGAAGCAATTTATTTCTTTCGATTAAATCATAATTCTTCCTCTTCTCCCCTACCTACTTCACTTCCCCATTAAAAAAATCAATTACACTTTCAAACCCTTCAATTCAACCAAATAAATACCCAATCATTTTGGTTTTTTTCTGGAGAAGAATGCTTAGCTACTTCATCCACTATTTTTATGATATCCACACCCCCATACTTAGCTTTCACCTTATTAACAAAAAAATGTTCTCCTTGAAAATCTATTGCTCCACTAGTCATAGAGAAAGGAAGGAAAATGCATATGGAGATTCGTTGTTAACAAAGGTAAAATCATTAGAATAAGGATTTAGGCTCAAAGGGGTTATGCAATGGATAACAATTTTAAAGGTAAGCTATTTGGTCTTGTAGCTAATGAAGAAAGAAGAGTTTCTCTATCATTTTAAAATATCGTAGAGTTCTATGCATTTTTGAAGAGAACTAATGGAAAATTATAATTGCACATATCATTGGAGAACACACACAAAAGAAAAAAATATATTTTGGATAAGTGATGTATCTATAGATTAGGCTCAAGCGCTCACAATATTATATCTACCAATTTTTCATTTCATTTCATCTTATTCATAATCAATGAATGGATTTATTTTTAACCATTCTAACTCTCTTTCCTTTACCACTATCACAATCTCAATTTCTATTTTTAAGGTTTTGGAAGTTGGTGATCAAATCAATTGTTATGATTTAAAAATAGCCTTTGTTAAAAAAATTTAGTCCCATTACTTTACTTACCCATTGAATGAATAAATTAAATCTAACACTTATTGTTTAGACACAAACAAAACAAGCCAATACAAGATCATATAAATAGAAAAAAAGCCATATCAATGCAAACAAACAAAGAAATAATAAAAAGACATGCAAACAACACCAATAAAGACTAACATAAACTATATATATACCACCAAAAGTGCATCCCCCCTATTTAGCTCGTTTATTGTCCCTAATGAACTAACCCATGCAAAAGAAGAGAGGAACGAGAAAGGATATTTGGAGGAGGAGGTGGTGGATCCTTATTCCTAAGATTAAACTCATAAAGAATTTTCATAATCTCCATCATTTTATCTTGAGTTGTACAAAGGGAATCTAACTGGGAGAATAATGTGCTTGAAATTGGAGGTTCCATTGGAGGACATAAGAAGAAGAGGATGAGGATCCAGCGTGCAGAGGAGGAGGAGTTGGTGGTGGGGCTTGGTCATCATGAGGGGGGCAAGGATGCTCAATTGTAAAAAGGGCAAGAGAATCTTCATCATGTAAGGGTTGCCAATTTCTTTGGTTTAAAGGGTTAATTCTAACAAGGTTAGATTAAGGAAAATGAGCATGTCCTTGGTAGCAAAAATACCACACATTACCCCTATGCTCAATTAGATCCGCTAAATGGTAATGTTCAATGTTGCTACGCGTGCTTATGGCTTTTATTAGCATGTCATCTAGAATGAGAAGGTCTATACATAGACAAATTATGGTAAATAAATCACCAATGAAAATATCTCCCTACTTAGAGTTAATAACCCTCTTAAATTGTTTAGCTATAAAGTAGGCAGTGTCAATTTGGTCATGATCTAGCATGGAATGAATGAAGAAGAGCTGAATAGACTAAACTACCCCTGTATTATCCCCCTACAAAAATAGTGCTAGCTAAGAGTCTTTGTGAATAATGAAAAATAAGATTGAATATTCTTAAAGCTTTGGCTTCTAAGATTTTGAAGGTGTTTGGGGTTGGCATATTAGAAGCATCACTAATCTTAGTGAAAAAATTATCCACATTAAACCAAGGGGGCATAGCATGATCTCCTCCCGAAGGTAACATAAAAATGTGGGCTAATTCATGTAAGAAAATTTATCTATCCACATTAAAGAGGTGAAAGCAAATATATCCACCTTCTTCTGTAGATGAACTAGCATTTACTTCAAAGGTACTCAAGAATTCTAGGCTTAGACATCTATATGTATGATTAGTACAATAGACAAAGTTATGCAATATGACATTTCTCAGCATTTGGGTGACTTGCGCATGGATACCTAATGTGTTAAGACAACTGTCATCTAAATAACGTGTTCCAGTAATGCACCTCTAAAATAAAAATTCATACCTTTTTTGTTGTTCAGTTATGGAAAGATAATACCTAGCTCATTAGGATTGTTCTGTCTATTTTTATTTTGGATTGGTGGAGTTCATTGTCTTGAATATTCTCCCTCAGTTCTTTGTTTCTTTTTGGGTGCCATATGCAAGGATAAACAAAGACATTTATCATGTTCAATTGCATACTAACAAATACAAAAGCAATTCCATTAACTGGTGGGCATATAACACGTTCCATTCTATATTATATTCCAATCAAAATACTTATTACAGTGATAGAGGCATTCAACAAAAAAAAAAGATTACAAATGTTGTATCGGCTCTTATTCAATCTGAAATTATTGCCATATTCAATGTCGTGTACCATATAGCAAGATAAAAAATTTATTATTCATGTTGCAACATTTATTTATAGTTAATGCAATTGTGTTTAAAGATAATGAAACTTCATCTTGTAGCATTCAACCTCAGAAAAAAAAAACAAGTATTTACAATTAAAGATTTTCATTTGAGATGAAGAATGTCAAAAGAAAGCCTAAATAGGTTTTGGTGAAGCAAGTTAATATGAAAGTGCACATACCTATTTTGTAAATTTGGAGTTGTTTCTACATAATGAATCTTGAATAATGCTTAAAAAGATGAAATAAAAAAATCCCTAAGTTAATTAATTGAGATTTGGACATAATTCGAGCAAAAACTAAAGTCAGGGTTCCAATTGTATTTTTGTGTAGAGAAATATATTTGGTGTTGTTGGAATTGATTTATATGTAGGAATTTGGGTGTAGAAGTGTGAGAGATGGTGAATCAAAGATAAGATGAATGGTAATGGAGATTTGATGTAGGATTAGGGTAGATTTGAAGAGGATGAAGGATTTGACTATTGCATTCGGTAGAGAAAGGGATAAATCGATGGAAACAATATGGGTCGTGTTCTGTAGTAAAAAACACTGGCGACTTTAGGTTTTTTTTTCCTAAAAAGACGGTCTGTGTTTATTTTGAACCGTTCTGCTAAAAGGCAAAATTTCTTGACAAAAATACACGATTTTTATTTTACAAACAAGGACCCCTCATGTTAAGTTTGAATCATTATGCAAATGGGTAGAATTTTCCTAACAGAAATACACGGTCTGTGTTTTATAAACACAGACCCTCCGAGTTAATTTTAAATAATTCTGCCTTTTGCTGTCTATGTAGGGATAGTCTTGATTATTAAACACTGATCATGTTTTTGGAATATGGTACCCCTGTGTTCTTTTATTTTTCTTAAATTTTTTGCTACAAAAAGAACAAGAATCTTCCAAATATGATAAGGTCATGTTGATTTTTTGAAACTTCAACTTATGCAAATTCTATTTTCTTCTCAAACCTTTCTTTATTTAGATTACAAGACAAGAAAAAAACACTTAAATCACACACAAAATAAGAAAAAAATTATGAAAACACATAAAATGGCAAATCTTCACAGACACAACACACATAAAATAATGAAAAATCATAAATATGAGATAAAAGAACTTATTTACAACACTTAGATGTTTCCTAAGTAGTAATGTCCCAATATTTCATCTTTCATACATTGGAGTAGTAAGATCTACCACCTCTAAGTTTCTCACACAATGTCCCTTGTAAAAAGGTTTGAGATAGTGTCCATTCACTATCCACACCTTTCCTGTTTTTTCACTTTTAATCTCTACTACACCATGAGGAAACACATTAGTCATAATAAATAGACTGATCTATCTTAACCTTAATTTTCCAAGAAATAGCTTTAAATGAGATTGATATAATAATTGACCGATCACGAAATTCTTTCTAAGAATTAAATTATCATGAATTACCTTATTTCAATCTCTGTATCGCAATGCAGTTTCAAAAGCATCATTTCTTATTTCCTTAAATTCTTGTAGCTGAAGTTTTCTATGTCTTCCAATTTTATTTGACTCCATGTTACATTTCTACACAGCCCAAAAAACCCTATGTTCTAATTCAACTAGATGGTGATAGGCTTACCATAGACTAAATGATATGGTGACATACCAATTGAAGTTTTGAATGCTGTGCGATATGCCCAAATAGCATCATTGAGGTGTAAGCTCCAATCCTTCCTTGTTGGTTTCACCATCTTTTCTAGAATTGATTTGATTTCTTGATTTGATATTTTATCTTGACCGTTTCTTTGTTGATGATATGATGTGGAGATTTGATGTGTCACATGATATTTCCTTAATAATGATTCTAACATTCTATTGCAGAAGTGTGAACCTTTGTCATTGATTATAGCTTTTGGCAAGACAAACATTGAAAAAATGTTAGTTCAAAGAAAATCAGCAACAACTTTAGCATCGTTAGTATGGGTGGTCTTTTCCTCCATCTATTTTGACACATAATCTACAACAACCATAATAGGGTAGGCCAGTAAAATCCACTTTCTAAAATTTTATGAGCTGGTATTTTAGGACCAAAATGACCCCCACAAGCATAGTTATGAAAAAATGTTAAGATAGAAAGAATTTTACTATCGGGAATGCACCTTATAATGATTTGGTCAGCCCATTATTTCCACAAATATGAATTATCCCACACAAAATACTTTGCTTGACTCTTCATTCTATCATTTTGTGCTTTAGTAAAATGTGAAGGAGTTACCTTTGTGACAAAAAAATTTGCCATGTTAGTATACCATGGCATTTTATTTCCAATTACATGAATTTTTTCGTCCGAAAATGCTTCATTGATGGGTGCCTCAACTTCAACCTCCTTGATTAATCTACTTAGATGATCTGCTACTCCATGTTCTTTTTTTTTATGTGTAGATTGAATTCTTGGAGTAGAAGTATCCATGTAATCAATCTTAGTTTTACTTCTTTCTTTGCCGATAGATATTTCAAAGCTATATGGTCAGAATAAAAAATAATATCAGAGCCTAAAATATAAGAATTAAATTTATCTAAAGTAAAGATAATGACAAGAAGCTCCGTCTTAGTGGTTGTTTAATTAAGATGGGATTCATTCAAAGTGCATGAAGCCCCAGTCCTTTGACCTAAAACTACACCAATAGCATAGTTAGAGGCATCACACATTGATTCAAAGGAAAAATTCTAATCGGGTGGTTGAAGTATGGGTGCACTAATCAATTTTTCCTTCAAATGCTCAAATGCTTTCTTATACGCATCATCAAAATTGAACTCTATTTCTTCCTAAAGAATATTGCACAAAGGTTGAGCTATTTTAGAAAAATATTTAATGAACTGGCGATAAAATTCAGCATGGCCTAGGAATGAACGCATATCTTTAACGGTCGATTGGTAAGGTAATGAAGCTATAAGATCTATTTCTACCTTATCTACTTTGACTCCTTTAGCAGATATGACATGTCCTAAAACTATTCTTTGTTGAACCATAAAATGGCATTTTTTAGAGCTTAGTACAAGATTTGTTTCAAGACGCCTTTTAAATATGAGGGTTAAATTATCTAAGAAGTGATCAAAAGTATCACCATGAATACTAAAATCATCCATGAATACCTTGATAATTTTCTCCAAATATTTGGAAAATATGCTTACCATATATCTCTAAAATGTGGCAGGGGTGTTGCATAGCCCAAATGGCATGCAACGATATGCAAACATACCATAAGAACATGTGAATGTGGCCTGCACATATCCATAATGTTCATCAAGAAAACAATAGAAAACATGATCTGATAACCTCTCTAACATTTGATCTATAAAAGGTAGAGGAAAATGATCTTTTCTTATTATGAAATTCAGCTTCCTATAATCTACACACACCCTCCAACCATTTTGAAGTTTAGTAGGAACCATTTCTCCCTTTTCATTCTCCACTACGGTGATTCTTGTTTTCTTGGGTACTACTTGGAGAAGAATAATCTAACTACTATCAGAAATTAGATAAATAACTCCCACAAACAACAATTTCAACACCTCTTTCTGTACTACCTCCATCATAATTGGATTTAGCCTACATTGTACTTGTTTACTAGGCTTGACATCATCCTCCATTAAAATCCAATGCATACATACTGAAGGACTAATACCTTAATATCAACTACCATCCATCCCAAAAGAATTTTTTCCTCCTATTTGGGTGTTAGGTCACTAGAGATGATAACAAGAAGGGTATCTTTCTCTACCAAAAATGCATACATAAGAGGGTCAGAGGAATGGTTTCAACTCCACTTCTGGTTCTTGCTCTATGGAAAGTAAAAGTCTATCCAATGTTAATGGTAAATCCACAAATCTTCTAATTTTACTAGCACATGCTCCTAAAGCAGCCACTATATCTTTGATCTCCTCATCAACTTAAAATTTCTTTATCAAGTCTTCCAAACACTCAGTTTCTATGCATTGAGTTAAGGTTACCTCTAAGGGATCTTCAGATGATAATTCGTAAACCTTTTTAGTCAAATATTCAATAACATCGATCATAGAGATTGATTCAAAATCTATATGGTATCTCATGGAATCATATGTGTTAAACCTATTGACTTTGACACCAAACTCTATAGTTAAAACTCCATCATGTACATCAATTTTTTTTTTAAAGTTTTCAAGAATGGTCTACCTAAAAATATAGAAGAAGGGTAAGATGAACCATTATCCTACACATCTAACATAAAAATAAGTAGGGAATACTAACTCATTCACCTAAACTAAGACATCTTCAATTACTCCTTCAAGATATGTGTTAGATCTATCAGCTAATTGAATAACAACACCACTTTAAGGGACCTAGACTTAGTGAATTATAGATAGATAAAGGCATCATATTAATTAAAGGACCTAAATCAAGCATACATCTTTCATACCCTATGTTTACAATATTGTAAGGGATGGTAAAAATAAATTGATTCTTGCACTTTAGTGGAAGTTTCCTTTGCAAAATTACTAATACATTCTCTACCACACTCACCTTTTCTTCCCCCCTTTAATTTCCCCTTGTTAGTACACAGATCCTTAAGGAATTTTCCATACCTTGACACTTGTTTAATTGCATCAATGACAAGGATATTAACCTCCACCTTTCTAAATATGTTAAACATCTCCTTACCTTATATATTGCCAGTAGTAATTTTAATGGGAGTAGGGGAATCATATTTAGTTACCTATAGAGAATTTTCAATTTCTTCTTTTTCAACAACTATCTCATCTTCTTCTTTACTTATTTCTTCCTCTTCACTCGGTTGCCTTGGACCTACCAATTGTTTCCCACTCTGAGTTGTGATAACACTAGTATTTTCCTCAGGTTCCTTTTCATTTGACTTAGAAATTTTGAGGAGCCTTGTGCTTGTAATCTCACAAGGGAATATTCCAATTGACTTACTTGATTCTCCAAATTCTTGATACCATTTCTAGTTCTGGTTGAAATTGGTAGCCAAAGATTTCACCAAATCTTCTAAAGGCAATCCTCCTGATGGTTGTTGAAATGGTGGTATTTGGTGGTTTGGTGGAACTTAAAAGAATCTGGGAGGTGGATTTGATCCTTGTTGATTCTAATAATTTGGTGGTCAAAAATGTGAATTATCACCTTGTTGATTGTTTCCATACCTTAGGTTAGGATGATCCTTCCATCTTGGATTGTATGTTGGAGCAAAAGGATCATTCCTCTTTAGTATTTTTTATCCTCCAATATCAATCACTTGTTGTTTTTCCTGTAAAGTAGGACACATATTAGTATGATGACAAGTAAAAGAACAAATTCCGCATACATTTGCAGGAATGTTGTCACCCACAACTTTCTCTACCAGAGATGTCAGATTTGATACTTGTATTTTCAATCCAACAATATTGGCTTTTTTCACCTGTTGAGATATATAAGTACTACCCCTATTATAATATTAGGAGTTAGATGCCATATTAGTAATTAATCTTTTAGCTTAGCAAGGGTTCTATCAACCAATGCACCACCACTAGCAGTATCTATCATGTTTTGATCTATAGGTGATAATCCTTCATAAAAGTATTGTATTAATAATTACTCACTAATTTGGTGATTGGGGCAACTACCACATAAATTATTGAAACATTCCCAATATTCATGCAGTGGTTCTCCTCTATCTTACCGAAAACCACAAATTTTTTTTCTTATGTTAGTTGCTCTAGATGAAGGAAAATATTTTTCAAGGAAAACCTTTTGCATATCGGCTCAAGTATTCACAGAGCCCGCTGATAAGTCATTCAACCATTCTTTTTCTGCATCAGCCAAAGCAAAAAGGAAAGCTTTACAGTTACTTCATTCAGTTTCATACTGGAACACGCAACATGGAATTGCTTAAGAAACTTATTTGGATCAGTGAAACATCTTGAACCCATTGAGTTGTTGTCCTAGAATCCTATAAAAATGGGTAAAGCATGTATTAAACCAGGTTTAATCTCACAATTATGATTTTCTATAGGATAATTAATACATAAAAGGTTAGGGTTAAAAACAAGAGTAGCTAGCTTCTTGAGAGTTTGATAAACTATAAGTGGATTAGTGTGACAAGGTGAATTAAACAAATCCTCTATATGAACTTCCTCCAAATATGTGGAATTTCCTTTAGAAGGTAATGAAATATGGCGAGTGTATTCCAATCTATTTCTTGTTCGGTTTGTAATAGCAGAAGAAAAATTAGGGTCTATTGGCGGGATGATTTGTCCTTAATGCTCAACCTCAAATGACCTCAAATGTGAGTGCCACAAGATTATACACAATTAAAGAATAGATAAGTACAATTGGAGAAATTATTAAAAGCAAAAATAAGAAATAAAGATTATAATTGCCATTCCTTAGTAACGACGTCAAAAATTTGGTGCGTTGTCATATGCATGACAAATTTAATAAATAAATCCTAATTCCAAATATGTAGTAGATGGAAAGAAGGAGTCAAACCCACAATGAATGGTTTATAATCAATAATTCTATAATCAATGTTAAAACCATAGTTATTTAATAACATTAATTTCTATCACTAATTTCTATACTATGGATCAATAATAAAACAAGTCAATCACTAGTTAATGAATAAAGATAGGAAGATATTGATTATGGTATTAGGATACCAAATAATCATGGGGAAAAGAACAGTGCTAAATGATCTAACATTGACCTATAGAAACTCATGATAATTTATCTCTTTACTTTCTCTTAATTCTAATAAATTGAATAAGCTCTCAAATTGTCATCTAGCCAATTAATAACCTAGGTTAAAAATGCTAGATTCAATTAATGGTAGCATTATGGAAAGCAGTTATCTATGACCATAATCACATAAGCTCGGATCATGAAATCATAGGAATTAATAGACAAGATTAATAACTAACTTGTTGCTACTTTAGAAATGTTAATTAACAATTATGTGTTAATTCCATTATCCTATATTTGATTAAGATTTAAACTAAATAGGTGATCAATCTAATTAGTTTTGATTTGTAACCTATGATGTGAGATCATTTGATTCTGTCTATTAATTCAATTACATTTTATTTAGAATCATAAATTCAAATTATGTTGTCATATCTAAAATCCTAATTCCTTTATTAAATCCTCCTACCCTATATTATTTATGCTACTATCTTCATAATTACACTAACACACCATTAAATGCAGTAATCTATAGTTAACATCAATTACTAATAATAAATTAACAATGAAATAATAAAAGTGAGAGAAATAATAATATAATAAAGAGAATTTACTTGCATTGAATCAAAAACTTAGAACTTGTGATTAAGAGAGGAATGGAGAAGAACTTATCGACTTGAATTGCAGAATATTAATTGTTTAATTGAATACAATGAAGAGAAAGAGAATTGGAGTTGTGAAATACATGTGGTTTCTAGAAAATAAAAATAAAAAGAGAGAATCTAACTCTTGAAATACCAAAAACCAAATGTCCAATGTTCAGAAATGTCAGAAAATATATATGGAAAAAGTTTGCGTGAGCAGTTACAAAATTTAAGAAAAACACAATTCGCGTTTTGGAAAATACGAGGCCTACGTGTATTTCCCTAAATTCTCTACCAATTTATGAATTTTGAAAACTGATATTTTTGTGTTCTAGCGGTATAACACAACCCGTGTTTTGGAAACAAGGGGGTAATGTGTTGCTTGTTCCCTCATTTTCTCTCTATGTAATTTCAACATAAGGTCCCCTTTGATGTATATTCTTCATTTCTAATTTTTTCTTTCATTGATTCAATATCTCTTGATGTATTCTTTACTTCATTTCCTTTTTCCTTTGATTTCACCTTTGGATTTCTTCATATTTATCTTTACTTACAAAATCTATCCAAAAGAGAAAAACTTGAGAAAATATTAAATCTTATAAAAATAATGAGGAATAAATGACATTTTTACCTGAGATAGTAACATATAAATATCATATATCAATAAGGTCAAATTCAACCTAAAAAATAGAAGAACAAGAGGTAAGGGCCTCGATTCAAGGATAACGAAATGAAGGAGGAAGAACACCCAACACTTGGAAAATTTGGTTAAAAAGAGAAGAGATAAAATAAATGGTGGAATTTTTCTAAGAGGGAAATGAAATCAGATAATGAAGGCTTTAGGGGAGCCTAATAGTTAACAAATAGGAGGTGGAGAAAGGGTAAAAGGTTGACTTGCAAAGGTAGTGTGGAGTATTGTGTGTATAGTTATATAAGAATCAAATGATGAATCATGGGAGAAATGAAAATTTTTAAGGACGGGTCATGAGTAAGATTAGATGAAGATAGGGAAAGGGGCATAACATAGGTTTGCATTGCAAAAGTGAGAAGTTAAGAAAGGGAGAAGAACGTAGGTAGGAAAAAAGTATCAATAATACTTTTAAGGTATTTTAATTAAATAATATTATTTATTAATATAAATAATCTAAAAATATTTCCCAAACACCTCAATGTGCATACTAACACAAAAAGATCATAATATAAGAGTTTCAAAATCATTGGAGGAAGAAATGAATTAAAAACTATAATGTCACTCAAAATTGCAAGCATTAGTTGACTGATAACCTCAATCAATTTATGTGTCTTGAGTAAAGTGTCTATTTTTCGGATTTATCCCCATTGACTAATATATAAACTAATGAACCTATTGATGCTAGTAAAATGATTCATTACATTAGTTGACGGATGCCCTGAAAAATACCTATTTTATAAAATTTTCTAAGTTTTTGCCAACACAAAAACCACTTTGTATATTATCAAAATAATTTTCAACATATTTTGGAAGATTTTAGGACAATGTATTACCAAAAGAGACAAAAGAGGATGACTAACTAATGTAGAATGCATGCCAGCTAATTTTGACACCAAATTGCACAGTAAATAAATAGTATAATAGAGGAGATAAGGAGAAAGAAGAAACTATGAATTATGAGGCAATCAAGTGACTTTTATGGAGTTTAAACCCACAAATCAATTAAAATATATCCAAATTGGGCTTGAAATACTCTTTATGCTTGTAAAAATAATCTATGATAAATCTCAAAATTAATCAATAAGTTACAAAATCTTTGGAAAAAGATGTAAATTAAATGAATAGGTAAGTAGTTGAATAAGTCCCTAATGTCATAAAACTAATCTTGACATTGTGAACTAGTTAAATGGTATAGGCTTAATAGTTAACTAGTACCCTAGAAAAACTTATTTTTATTCCTTATCATCTTTCTTAATTTTAATTAAACCAAAACTATAAACAAAATTTTTAATCATAATAAAACACACCTTAATTTTTACTAACACATAAATTAAGACTCATCATAGGCCGCAACAAGTGGGGTATTAA
The DNA here is from genome assembly GCA_030549775.1 of Tamarix chinensis. NCBI lineage: Eukaryota > Viridiplantae > Streptophyta > Magnoliopsida > Caryophyllales > Tamaricaceae > Tamarix > Tamarix chinensis. The sequence goes on from CM060181.1 coordinate 70,193,519, forward strand.
AAAAATCATCATTCAACCTATGATATCTAGTAAGTCACCATAGTTTAATGTAGTGAATCAATAATTTTTCATTGAAAAAATAAAGAAATGTCATATTGATGATTTCAAAGTGGAAGACGGAGGTCAAAAGAAAATGAAGGTTTTGAAAATTTTTTGACTCTACTATGAGTATTTTTTCCACTAGGCTGTCAGGCCCTCAAACATCGACCTAAAATAAAAGACTAGCACAAAAGTATCATAGGATAGTCCCAAAGTTGTCACCTGATTTTGTTAGGCCTTAGGAAAGCTATAATATACTAGCCTATAAAGCTTCACTCCTAGATCGGCATGCCTTGCAATACTAGGATAACTTTCCTACTCCCTACCACACCACATTCCCTCTTTTCTTGTCCTATGGTTTCACATCTATATATAGGGATCCTTGTAATAACTTTTATACATGATAAATCATTATACATATTTCCTATTTTTACTCTCACATCTTTCCCCATGGTTTTTACATCAACACCCTACTCGTGTTGCTCCCTACTTTAATCCTTACAAACACCTCAGTTTATAAAGTCGGTACAATAACATGGCCTACCCATGGGGATTTTTTTATCAACAATTCTCAATTCTAGGTTGCTAACATTGAGCTTTATGCTTCTATTCAAGTGCTGGTGTTGAAAATGGTGGGCCCTCTTACTCAAACCCCCATAAAATTGCCTCACCTCATACACCAGCATCAATATGTTACCCCTAGAAACCAGCTCCCTGAGAAACCTTAGATGAGGTCCCTAATCCTCCAAAAAGGAACATACAACTAAAATTTAGTGCAATATCTTGTAAAAAGATAATTTAGACTCTATAGATGATATATGTGGTAAAATAGTTAGTAGTGAAAGGCCATAAGATTTACATAGCCGGCCTATGAGGTGGAGCTGATATGGAAGGCATCGGAGTCTGAGTCTTAGGGTCGATAGGTGCTAATACAAAGCAAAATGACATAGGAATCAAAGGTAAGAAAGAAGCCAAAATAGGAAGGATTAGGAATATTTGATTAATAAAATGATATATAAAATGGTTTATGATGCATAACAGGCGATGAAAGGTCTAGAAAACACCTTTCTCTAAGGATATTTTTGAGGTATTGACACATAAAATAAGAATGCCAACTTTTGATGCATCTGATGGTTCACTAGATCTAGAATACCACCTAAAAACTTTCAAGAATTCCATGTTGTTAGCTAGGGCCTAAGAGGAACCATTATGTAAAGCATTTCCATGCACTTTGAAGGGAGTAACCTTGAGGTGGGTTGGAAAGTTAAAGGTTGAACCAAATCATTCATTCTTGCAGCTTGTGATGGATTTTTTAAAAATAATTTGGCATATGATGGTATCCCAAAAAAGGATCTTATTCATTTTTGGGGTTTACATATGGGTCATTGAAGGTAGTTTAGTCATTCTTAAATTAGATTTGAAAAAGAGGTCCTACAGATTAATAAATTAGATAATGGAATTTCTAGATCATCCCTTCTCAAGGAATTGACTAAAATATGGTTTTTGGGGAATTAATACTTAGTAAAACATAAAGCCTACACTTACCATATGGAGGATATGCAAGAGAGAAATGATGAGGAGACAAGTTAAGCCATGTGGCTAATAAGAAGAAGGGAGGACACACCATTGATCTTGAAACCAAGACTAGATAAGGAAATTTTTGGACAAGAGATCGAGAAGGTCATAGACTGGTGTCAAACCAAGCTAGTTGGTGCGGCTCATTTGGTAGATATAATAAATACTGTAATACCCCTATCTCTCAAATAATAGTTACCATATGTTATTGTTCTAGTAACACGTCCAATATATATATATATATTATTCTCAAGTCTCATTCCATTCTTGTTAATTTTTAAATGTTTTATCGTTTATTTTCCTTGTTTGTAGAAAACATATTTATTGCAATCCTTTTTATTCCTTTGTTTACACCCTTTTTGATCCATTCAAAATTTTTGAACCTATGCACAAATATTTTTGAGTTCATTTGTCCATTTTATTCATTCACCTTTCACCCTTTCTTTCCTAATTGTTAAATTGCAAAAAACCCTGTTCACGAGATTAGATGATTATAGCCAGTTCTGTCATTTTTAATTCTTTGGCCATCAAATGAGTTTTGAGATCAAATATTTTAATATATTTTTTTTTCTAAAAATATTATGCATCAATTTGTGGCAATTTAAGACCCTAGTTATTTGTTTTGTGCATTTAAGAAAAAATGTGTTTCTGCGACTTATCCATTTTTGCTCATTTTCCATCTGTCAAGCTTCAAACCAAATCCGATACCAAATATTTTTATATAGTTGAGTTTGTAAGATTATTCTTGACCTTTTCATAAATTTTGATGATTTTTAGAATTCAATTGATAATTTTTCTAATAAGTGTCCATTCTTAGACTTTCATTCAATTTAATTAATTAAAATAAATTGTAACCAATCCTATAACTAATACTTCAATCCTAAATATTATCCTAATAAAAAAGTTATATTTATAATTTTTTTACCTTTCTCCCAATGAAAAAATATAACTAGTAGCAACACTGTGATTTTATGACATTTCTCTTACATACTAAACCATAGTCTAATCTCTCAGTTACACCCCTAATCCTAACAATCAAGTGAGGCTAACGTAAAAAAAAAACTCACTCCACACTCCTCCCCAGTTAGTTGATAATTGTGCCTAATTCATGCACACATCATAAGTTATTTTCCTATTTTAAAATTTGTTCAAAGGCACAATTTCAGCAACTTGTTTGGATGATCCTTTGTCATATTCCCTACCTGGTCTTTTTCCAACTTTGTGCAACTTGTTCTCTTTGATCCTTTGTCATATTCCTCTATTTTTTGTTTCATTTTAAACCTTAAAATTCATAATGTATTTACCATCCCTTTTTTGTTTTGAATTTTGGGGTCATTTAGTTGATGTTTGGATGCCCAAATTTTGACTTGTAATAAGCCCTTATCCTATGAGGGTGATTTTCCCCAACTTCGTCCAGCTAACACAGTTTAATTCTTTGTTTTCTCAACTTATTTCTTGTTGGTTTTTGTTTTGTGAAACCTATAATTCATCTACCATCAATCACCTTTCACTCTCCTTTTCATTTGTTCCTTGTTTTGAAGCCTTGAACTACTGTTCAAATCCAAACTATTGTTTCCACAATTATACACATGAATTTTCTTTCTTAACTTTGACTGAGGTTGTGTGGATTTTTCCTCACCTGTATATCTTCTTGTACTTATCCTTTTAATATCCAACATCAACCCTACTTTACCCTTCCATTTTCTCCTTGTTTTCCTTGCTAGAAACCCCCACATTGCAAGATAAAGACTTTTCTTGACTTCTCTTCTTTTCTTTCATTCTTTTTCCGTATTATTGATTTCAATTCTAAGATTATATTTATTTTATTTTGTGAAGGTAATAAATAATCTCCTTAGGTGATGTTTCATCGGGCTTATTATTATGTCTTAGGAGCTTTCGAATTTTGGTAACTAATCTAATATTTAGAAATAAGATTTTGTGCTAAGTGCTTTATATGTTATTTTATGCATAATCATCTTTATTTTAATTATGAGCATGAAATAATATCTTTTAACATCTAGTATAACATGTGTATGTTTTTATTTTATGTGTATAAACATGAGAAATTTATGAGAGAATGATTTGTATGATTTTTTTACTATTGTTGTTGTGTCTAACGAAAATGTGATGAATATTTAATGACATGGTGATGTGTGTGTAGTAGAGTCATGCTGAATGTCCAATTGAGCTGTGATTATAAATTCTAGTAGTTTAGCTCTCGTCCATGTTATTTTATATGTGTTTTGGCTGTTTTAAATTTATCTATTCCATTTCATTTATAATAGGGTATAGATATTGGGTTATAAATTTTGGATCATTTCTTGTTGAAATAAATTTATGTAAGGTTTAGACATAATCAACCATGGGCATATTGGGCTTTACAAATTATTTTTCAACATTTTAAGTGTACCATTTTCCTCATTGGGTCTTTTACATAGAATTTGGTATATGATATGTTTGGGTTTAATTTTGTTTAGAAGTTATAAATTTTAGAAGTTTAAGATAATTTTAGGTGAATATAGACATTTTAGCCATTACATGCAAATTTTGAAAATTTTGAGACTTAAGTGAATATTATGTTAATAAAATAAGTTATATGGTTATTGTTTTTACACTTAGGTTACATTGATAAATAGACCTAAAGACCTTAATTAAAATAGTTAATTAAGAAAAAGAAAAGGAGGAAGAGACACTTTGGGTACATGGAGTAATCTTAGTATTTTATAGTTGGTGCCCATATTTACATTACATACCAAGAAAAAAATTAGTTAAGGTTAATCCTTTTAGCATGAAATACACCTCAATTAATCATAAATTAAGTTAGTGGACTTTAAAGATATTTTAATCATTTTATGTGCCTTTAGTCTGGCTATTTGACTTGGGCTTACATGTGAACCCTTGGTTGACTTGGATGTAGGGTATTGAACTTTGTCTTGAATAACATAAGTTAATGTAAATTGAGCTATAGTTTTAATGGGTCTTTTATGACATAAAATTGATTGGCCTTAATGCTACTTGGATTGGATTGGCTTGAATGCCACTTGAAATTAATCGACTTTAATGCCACATGGAATGGATGTAATAATATAATTTCATTGTGTGATGGAATTGATTCAAGTGTTGTTATGTGGGACTAATTTATGCTTGGTTAAATCATTACATAAAACATTAATCACTTAAAGTTAAAGATCTTGAGTCGGGTCTTGTACCACTCGGGGTGGCTATCTGAGTTAGGTTTGGTATTCACTTGGTATCATTCCGGTGTTTTCTATTTTGTGTTTCTAAGTGCTTTATGGAAGTTTAAAGTGGCCCTTTTCTAGTTTATAGGTGTCTTGATATATTTTGGCTCTATAGGGGGTATGCATACTTAAGTGATCATGCGTCTTGTTATTTTATGGCTTGATTATGTTTATGGGCACTCATTCTAGATTAGTTGTTATGGTTTCTTTGAGTCTTCGTCCTCAAGTTAATATAATGTTAGTTGTGAACAAGATAATGAAATATAATAACCAATGAATCTCATATATCTGTACCTTTGTATTATATTCTTTTATACTTGATGGTTGAGTTTTCTTCTGCTCATTTGGCATCTATATGTAAGCATGATATTATCTTGTTATTATATGTTCTATTTATTTATTTATTTACATGGGCCTCATACATAATTTTATCTCTTTAGGATAGTTTTATTACTCAATGTAAGATGTGTACTGATACTACACATTTGTAGACATTGTGTTACATGTATATGATGATGATCCTATTTACTTTGAGGAGGTTCCTTGGTGGAGTGATGTGGGTTTATTTCCCAGGGTTAGACTGTAGAATTATATCTATCTAACATTACACATGTTATGTACTCTAGATTTAGGATATCTCTTTTAGACTATTCATCCCTTTTATCCCCTTCATCTCTTTTTATGTATTGTATTATCTAGAGCATGTAATCTTTACTTTGTTCTTATGCTAAATCATTAATTTCTTTTTACCATATACATCTATTTACATAAGTTTTGATTTAATTATCATAAGGTTTTAGTCTTGCACTTAGTATGATAAAGGTATAGACTAAACTCTTGCCAAGTGTGGCGGTAACACTTGCTATATTATCATGATGCTTCCACTTAAAAATGAAAATTTTTAGAAGTAAATTATGAGGTGTTACAAATACAATCTATTGGTGACCAGTATTTTACACATATTTAACAAAGATAATGGACAAAAACATTGCCAAGGCCCATTCCCCTATAAACCAACTCAAAGTACAAAAATTCCAACAAGTGGCATGTATATCATAAAGACATCGGGTACACTATAGAGGAATGCTGAGTGTTAAGAGATTGTATAAGATTTTTATGCATGGGACATCTAATTTAATATATACATACACCCTTGGTAAGAGAAGGAAGATGTATGGTCTTGGAACTTCCACTCCCTTCTCAGGGAAAGGAACAATAAAACATTATTCATATGATTGTTGAGCGATTCATTGGCCAAGACTAGTAATTCTTCACTAAAGGCTTATGTAAGAAAATCTTAATTCTATGAAAATAATAAGAGAGCAAGGAAAAAGTAATAGGAATTTTGTTTCATAGAAGAAGATAAAGGAAAAAGTATAATAGAACCTCATAATGACCCCTTAGTTATTGAAGAATGGTTACTAATTCCATGATGAAGAGTCTCCTTGTAGGTACATGAAGTCCTGTTGATGTTGCTTCTAAAGAAGCTTATCACCAATTGGAATTTTTGGAGGAGTATTTGGAAAATAAGGCATCACCTCTAGTTAGATTCACTGGTAACACTATAAGATCTAAATGAATGTTTGAACTTTCTTTGATCATTGGTCAGTTGGGAATTTGTGGAGTACTAAGAAATATTTCATGGTTGTTGCTTGCCCCTCGGTGTACAATATGATATCAAAATGAACATCCCTTAAGAAGCTCTTTGTGTGACACCCCAATTTTTCATTACAGAAAAAACATTTCTAAAACATTATAGAAGTGGAAACACAAAAATTAGATTTAAGAAAAACGAGGAGCTACTATTGTATCTAACATAAGATAGATAAATTTTTGATTGTCTCACATTGGATATAAGGTTAGGGTACCAACCAAAACCATAACGTAAATGACATAGAAGGTCAAAATAGCTCAAGTATAGCTCCAAAAGCATAATTTTCAAGTATAGGTCAAAATAAAACAAATACAGATAGCGAGAGTTTAAATATGTAAAATGAAAAACTAAAAAGATAAAAAAAGGTATACATTAGGTAGCATAACTCAATCTCAAAAATCCTTATGGTTCCCCTAGTATAGGTTGTCTATTGACTAACTACTTATACCTATACAAGGTCCTCTACTATTGGTGTGGCCGTAGCCAGCACGCAATTTAAACCCTCTTGCTTCACTTGTAGTATTGGTAAATAAGGGTATCGTTCTAGGCTGAGGATTGAGAGGGCTCACCTCTGTTTAACTAACTTAAGAATAAATAAAAATAAAAATCCTAAATAAAAAAATAAATAAATAAGAAAAATACTAATGGGGGTTATTCAAATAAAAATAATAAAAGGAATAAATAAAATAAAATAATAAAAATAAAAATAATGGAAAACCGTACATATGATAAATATGCTAGGGAAATTAAAAACCACCACTAGATTAGGTCAAAAGTATAATATTAATTTCTAATTCATCTTTTAATCATGAGAAAGAGTTCGACAAAGTTGTACACCAAAAGTAGGTCCATACACCTTATATTACTTCCCTTAATTAATTAATAAGACAAAGCGCCAATATTAAATCTATTAAATACTAGCAGTATAGCAGCAACAAGCGGCTCCTATATTTAACTAGATTTAATGCATTAATTGTAATTGGAAGGCTGTCAATCTAAGTATCCAAACTAGTATACAAAGCATGTCTAGTTATATTTTCTTTCCTTGAACCACATGTATCTAAATGTTTTACTACCTCAGTTAGAATCACAAAACTATTAGGTAAATTGTTATCTAACCTAGCTGCAATTTATATATATAAATTCTAGTATATTTATATGACCACCTAGTAGGTAAATAATCCTACATATTATCTAAATGTTTTACTACCTCAGTTAGAATCACAAAACTATTAGGTAAATTGTTATCTAACCTAGCTGCAATTTATATATATAAATTCTAGTATATTTATATGGCCACCTAGTAGGTAAATAATCCTACATATTATCACTTATGAGGAAACCAGAACAACGCATGCACTAAATAACTTATACTTGACAAAATTATATATATAAACGATAGCAATTAAAATATAGTTAATAAACAATCTCACAAAATAAAGAAAATAAAATTATAATTCAAACCCTAATCTAGGGTTTTAATTTATTCCCTAACAACAAATAATCAGCCAGATAATTATCAAATTAATTACACAGAAATATATGTCTAAAATATAAATTAAAAATAGAGAAAGAAATAACCAAAATTAATTATAAATAGAAAATCAAGAATTTATTAAAATAAAAATTAATTTTATCTGAAATAAATTATACCGATATAAATTCTTCCCTATTCTTTCTTCTCTTGGTACCCTTGACTTCTGTGCAATAATTCCTTTTCTTTTCTTTTTTTTTTCTTTTTTTTTTCTTTCCATGCGCTGATGTTTGCCTTGCCTTCTGTGTCATGCGTCGCTCCTTCTTTTCCATGCAGCCGACTCGCGTCAGAGCCTGGCGACTGCTTCTTCGTGTGTGGCCCCTTTTTTTTCATCCTCCTTTACTGTGGCCGATGGAGGCAACCTCTCCCCTTATTCCGTGCCTCTTTTTCTTAAGCCGCTGATGGCTCCTCAGCCTCCCTCCTTTTTCTTATTCCATGCATCGACTCCTATTTATTCTTGTGCGTCTAATGGCTCCGTTCCTTTTTCGTGCCCCATGCCACATCAGCCCTGTTCTATGCGGCTGCTGGCTCTCTATCTTGCCTCCTGACGCCCGTTTATTTTTTTTCATCTTATCTTGCCGTGCGTCGAGGACTACTGTGCTCAGTTTGGCCTGCTTCGTGTTCCGGGCCTTTAGGCTTTCAGCCTGTGGGCCGTTGGTCCAAAGGTCTAATTTCTTTTTTTTTTCTTTTATTTAAAACAAAATCTGCAAAATAAAATTAATAAAAATTAATAATGAATATTATATTCTAAATTTATTTAATTATTATCATTTTAGCTCAAATAATAATATTTATGCAATTTTTACCACTTAAGCATAAAATTATAATTATTCACTTATATTACTTAAATAAAATACTAAAAACTAAGATTATAAGGGTATAAAATGTATCAAAATATGAACTTATCAACTATTGAGATTGAGTAGGAAGCCAAATAAAAATGGCCACGTCAATATGCTATGTGCTAAGTAAATCAAGCTGCTCTAGCATATAATTCATGGCATTATAGGATATGAATTTATATAAGTTGGGTTCATGCAATGCAGGAAAGATACATTCACATGCTTCAATTAGGTATAACATAGTTTATTAGAAAACTCTTTTCTTACTCATAGGTACATTAACATTGTTTGCATATGTAGTCAACATAGTTGAAGTTCAAGAATGCCAAGATCTTACATTTTACAAATATCATGCATGTCCCACAAGTTAAGTCATTGCCATGGATCTATTTAGAAACAAGCACAATATATAGTATGCAGAGGACACATGGTAATAAAAGGCATTCACTAGCTTTTCAATTATTATCTTTAGTATATAGGTTATCACATAATTTACATTTGTTAAGTATATTAAATGGTAAGATAAGTCCTCTATTATAAAACTAGTCATGGAACCATCGTATTATTAGATATCATAACCCTTAAATGTCGACACCCCCCTTAGAATGCCGATGGGTGTAACATAAAGTAGGAGATTTACTTGAACCAACAAACGCTTCCCTACCTAAAGGTGCATGCCCATAAGCTCATCATTAAAAAAGATACCCCCTAGTTAACTATTTCGTGAGTCACAAAGATATAGGCTTGAGCTAATTTTCCTCTTTTAGTGATTAATATCTTATTAAGAAGAGAATTTACATTATAGATCAATCCACATCATATTCACCAAATTACATATTCACCGACTAGATGTTAAAGCCATCTAACACATAATCAAGTTGGCTTACTTTTTCCAACTAGTTAGTTGGTTGCTCACATAAACTAGCACACAATATTCATTAACTAGTCAAGAGTTTGCATGAACTAGTGAACAGTGGTAAGCTAGTCGACTAGTATCCATCCAAAAAAGTAGAGAGGTTTTTGTAGGAACACTTCTCCCACATGCAATTTGAGGCAAGCTCATGGAATTTTACTCCATGTTAGGTAATCATTTCATGCATACACACCCTTTTTCCACTTTATATCATAGATCTAGCATACCATATAATCCATTTTGATTAGATCCACATCATACATCATGAATCATGCTTTAGAATTGAAAATATCAATTTGAGGACAAAATTCTACAACATGATTCATTTCCTTGCATCATGCTTCACATACTAATCAAATAATATTATCAACTTAGTATAACTATTATCATGCTCATGTGTGATTTAAATCATAAAACCATAGTAGTAGCCACTACTATTATGCTTGAAAATCCTAGCATCATGCTCATCGATTCATGCTTGCATATTTTCACCAAAGATATGTAAAATATCACATTTTCTGACCAAAGACCATGCTAACACATAAGTCAAACTAACATATCACTTTCATTCCATTCATTACATAATATAAATTATGATTTGCCTCAAACTTCATTAAAAAAACACATAAATAAAAGGAAGGGTATTCCTTCAACTAGGAGGTCCAAACACTTCTATAACTTGAATATCTTAAAGAGAAATAATAAACTACTTACATTGATTCCTAACAATTAACCAAACCAAAAGAGGCTCAAGAAAGTTAGAGGGAAAAACACAACCTTACCCATAAAATTGAAAAAAAAAACAAAGGAAGGTTAAGTCGTCGAACTTTCCTTAATCTATCTCCTTCTTATTTAAGGAAAAACAAGGAAGATACAGATAAGGGTGTAATACCATGAATTTTTATCTAGTATTAATCATGATTATTTTATATTTTAACCTAATCATAATCTCAAATAATTGATAATTTTATAGTACCCAAATTCCTTGATAATAAATCTAATCCTAACCATAATATGAATCATTTATATTTTAACCTAACCCTAATCGCTAAATAACTGCTAACTAAATTTTGGCTCAATCTTAATTAACTAATTCAAAATCTAGACTTTACTCTAAACCTAACCCAAAAATTATTTTCTTTTTTCCCTTTTTCTTTCCTTTTTCTCCCCACCTCGATCGGTCCTTTCTCATCCTTCCCATTCTAGCTATGCAGATCTCCTCTTGCATGACCCCTCTCCCTTTCTCTTTACCTTTCCCTTCCATGCACAACCACCCCTACATATGAACTACACCAACCACTTACTCCCTACAACCTTACACCACCTACTCGTCCCTTTCTCCCTAACCTTATTGTAGGAAAACCAACCCCTGCACCCCTTAATCTTCAAATTCTTGGTTGGTTAAGACCTTTTATGCCTCACCCTATCCTTTGTAAATACCTCCTCTCATCTCTACATTATCTCCTTCAAAATCCACAGAAATCTACCTCTCCTCCTTCCCACCCTCTTATGTCATTCCATTATTGATGTGTAATAACACCAAAGCCTTCTTCCTTTCTTATTTCTATTCTATTCTCATTACCTAGATCTTTCCAAAACTCCAAACCAGTCGAGAAACATTCCTCAATGTTGCAACTCACACCCTACCCCTAGCCCCAAACATTATAGCTTACCCCTAAGGTCTGGTTATCCCCACTTGTGCCTTCTCCCAAGCTTTGGCCACATGCACCATTACCTCCCCCAAGCTTTGAAAAAACCCACCAATCCTTCCCCATACTACTTCCTCCATCACCAATCCCTCCCTCCTGGCTACAACCCTACTTTCTGTTCTCATCTTCATAGCAGTCACAATAAGTGTCATTCCTCACTACATTTTTGTGCACCATTTCCATCGAAGTTGTTTACTTGGTTTGGCTTGGTTTTTTCTCCATTTTTTCTTTTATTTTTCCTTATCTTTTCCTTAGTGTATTAGAGGAGTTATAATGTTCTATTTTTATTAATTTTTAGGTGTTATTCACATGGTCTTGTAGGAGGTACCTTAGGTTATACATGTGTAGAGATCAAAGATGCTTTAGTAAGGATATTTGTTCTAACTGGGTTTTTGTATGTGTAATATGTATTTTTATATGATATCTCATACATGATATTAGTATGATTATAATGTTATGTTTATATTGTTATAGTACGATGATGTGGTATCAAATCAATGTAAAGTAAGAATATGTGAAAAGTATGACCTTAAATGTTGTTGTTGAAGTAATCTTGCTTTATAACCCTAAGTGTGATCATGTGACCTATTATATTTCAATATATATATATATATATATATATATTATATTAGAATGGAATGATGATTAAAAATGTGGTAATTAGTATCATGATTATATAATGTAAGTCAGGAACCATCCATATTGGGATCATTGGATTTTGTGAAAATGGGTATTTTGGCAAGTTTAGGAGTATTTTTGTCATTATAGGTTAAAATGATATATCAGTATTTTAATGTTCTAAATGGGTAAAAAAGTAATAAATTCCTTTTGTGAAATATTTGGAGTGATTATGAACAATTCAAGGTCAATAAATGAGAAAAATGGCTGAAGTGGGAATAACAACCCCAAGGGCAGATTCATTATCACATATGTAAAATAATGGAGTTAGACCTTGATTTTAGAATATTTTTTTTTTATGAATGTGTATAAAATTTGGGGGGTCATAGGAGTCTTATGGAAAAATTTATGTTGAATTTATGAAATTAGGGTTCTGTGAGAATTTATAAATAGTAATTTAAAGGGTAGGCTATTATCCCATGATAAATATATATAGTTAGACGATGATTTTGGGTATGATATTAATAATAATATTTTAATTATGTGAATTTAAAATGGTGATAAAATTACTATTAGGGAAGTTATAGTTGGCTTATGAAAATTAGGGTTTCTTAGAAGGGATGTGGCCTTTTCTCTAGGGAAGTGTATTGATATTCAAATAGTTGTGCTTTATAAGATCCAATTGATTATGTTTGTGTGTGTGTGTGTGTGTGTGTATGATGAATTTGATAAATAAAACCTTGAATAATATACTAATTACTTTAAGTGAAAGATTTTTGGAGCTGGGGCCGAGTTGCTATATGTTTGCTCTCGTGGATGATAGTATTGGCTCATGTACATTTTTTCCTTAGAGGTATTCTAGACTATTACACCAATTTAAGAATAGTGGGGTTCTCAAGATCAATGTGAACCAAAAAATTATCTTGAGATAAGAATAATGAATAAAATATTAGTCACTTAAAGTGAAATATTATGTGAGTCGAGATTGAGGTGTCCATTACTAGTAGCTCATGTCTTTTTTTCCTGAGAAGTGCTTAAGACAGCTCTAATTTAAGAATATTGGTCAAGTGGGTTTTTTCATTAGAGATTTTTGGTCCATTCCACTAGACAGTAATAGTTTTTCAGGTGTGTCATCCTTAAGTGGTGCTTCAAACCATTCCACCCGTTTTATAATAATGGGGTCCTTGAACTCAACGTATTAAAAATATGGATTATGATTACAATTAATTATGAATTTTTAGAATTAGTGTGATTGTACCTTATGTAACATGCTTGATTATGCTTCTATATGATTCACGCTATGCATTCCTGGTTATGTATATATTGTTACCTTATTTACTACGTAGGTTATCGATCACCCTTTCATGAGTTTTGCTCATTCCTATGACTAGAATACCTAGTTGAGTTTATGTAGGTCAAGACTCATTTGATGATTATGTTGCTTGCGACATTTTTATTAGGGTAGAGTGATTATATATCATTTATGGGTTTTGAGAATCAGAGAGTTATGTTATCTAGTTCTTGCTTTGACCTAGATACCCTTTGAGGATTTATCCCCTAGTATATTTCCTTTATGTATTTGAATATTGTATTTGGATTTAGCCTTCAAAACTCTTAATTATTTTTATGAAAGTTTCCTCCCTTTATGTTTATTATGTTTCATATTCTAAATTATTTTACCTTGCTATTGATATGAGAACGAGTTGTAAGCCAGATTTATGTCAATTATGAAAATAACACCCATTTATGTTTGTTTTTTGCTTCCACTAAAATGATTTTTTTATTTCTAAATTTTTTTTATGTTACAAAGGAATTGGAGAAGGAGAGAATAAGAATAAAAAAGAGGGAAAAATAGACTCAATACTCGATGGTTTAGAGGAGAATTGAGGTGAAAAGGTTCTTCAACACTTAGAGAAGAAAATAAGGTAAGAGAGAGAATGAGACTACTGATTTTTGGAGATAGTGTTTCCTAAAGGTTTAAAATCGTGAATTTATTACCCCCAAAATCCTAAAATGATCAATGTTGGTACCGATGGAAGAGAAATTCAAGCTAAAAATGAAATAACCTAGAAAGGGTGCATACATGGCATGCCTTAGTCCACAAGGTTGATTGGGCTATTAATGAATGACAAAAAGAGATCAAAAGGTCTCTAAGGCAAGATCAAACTTTATTAGTTTATTATGCCACCAAACTGTATTGATAATTTTTCATTCATAGAGGAGATATGGAATAAAGAAGAAGATAAAGAAACCATGAGGTCATCCAAAAGTTTTTGGTGATTCTATCCCCAAATCCGATATGATTCAAACAATGTATAAATCAAGGGAGATTAAAATTATAAAAATAGTTTTTGAATACCCAAAAAAAAAATTACCAAGTTTCAAGATCAGTTAAAGAAGATTTGGACCAAACCCTATCGCAAAGAACACTCAAGTCGAATAAAATAGTGGACCAATTCCTTAACATCAATTGACTAGTTTCTATTAGTTAACTAGTCTGTAAGAACTATTTATCTTGTTCTTATAGACCGAGAACCTTAAAAGAAGAACCAATTGACTAGTATGGTACAAACCAATGAAGGAGATTCTAAAGATGCCAATGCTCTTCTAAACCCTTTTCTTGAAACATTATAAAACTGAATTAAAGCATGAATCCAAAACATGATTAAACATACCTAATTCAAGAATAACATCATATAACACACATAAAAGGGATTAAAAAAGTGGTTATTACATTAGGAAAGTATATTTATGGATAAGTTAAGGATACTTGAAGAATGACTTGGGAATGTTATGCTATAGAAGTAAGAGGAGTCTTGGGGATGTCTGTAGATAAGACGGCATGAGCAACTCTCATCTTAGATAATCTAAATATATCAATGGAGGGCATCCATGCCATCAATAAAATAGAATAAAAATATCAAGGAGATCTAAAAAACGTTGTAATAATAGACAAAGATCTAAATGATGTTAATACGTAGGAGTTGCTCAAATTTTTACAAAAAAAAAATCAGATTTTTGTGGACAATAATTTACCTAGAGGGTATCCCTTCTAAAACTATTGAATACCACGACATAATGGAAGGTTATAAGGCCACTAAGCAAAATAAAAGAGCAGTTAATGCCAAAAAAATTAAGGTCAATGAAGAGAAGGTACATAAGTTGTCAATTCAAGGTTCATTAGGGATGTAAATGTGCATAATAGATTGTTAATCCATTCTTGGTAAAGAAACTTGAATAAGGTCTACGCTAATGATAATTATCCACTCTCTTAGATAGACAGACTAATTAATTTGATGGTCGAATATGAAATGTAAAGTTTTATGGACATGTTTTTAGGGTAAAATTAGATAAAGTTGGCTAAAGATGACTAGCAAAAACTGCATTCAATATGGACAACAAACTTTGCTATTATAATGTAATGAATATTCATCCTTAATAATGTTGGGGCGAACATTCAATGGTTAGTTAACATGCTTTTCTAAGGATAGATTTGGGGTATAATAGAGGCATATATGGATAATATGATAATGAAAAGTAAGAAAAACAAAGCTCACATATTAAAAGTCCAGACTTCTTTTGATACTCTCAAATAATACAAAATGAAGATGAATCCCACAAACTACATCTTTGGAGTTATTACTGACATGGTCTCTAATAGGGGCATAGATGAGGATCTTGAAAATGTGGTTCCCATTTTAATTATGAAAACTCTAGCAAGAAAAAGGGCATTCAATAACTAAAGGGGAAGTTTGCAACATTACACAAGTTTTTATCTAGGGGGTTGACAATAGCTTGTCTTTCTTTTGGCTCCCATGGTCAAAAGATAACTTTTAATGGATGGGGGTTTCTAAATGGAATTTTATGAATTAGAAAGCCATATATCCAGAATGTCAACTTTGACAACCCTAATGGGAGGTGTATTTTGTAGTGTTAGTGCCAGTGAAATCTTCTGTTCTAATTTAAGGGGACACAAAAGCCTATTTTCTACACCGATAAAGTCTTGAATGATGTTGAGCATTAGTAATAAAATTTGGAAAATATGGAATATGCATTACTTATTAATTCCATACAGTTAAAGCTTTACTTTTATTCTCATTCCATTATGGTTTTAACTAATGTTCTCCTTAGAATTATCTTGCATAAGCCTAAGAATTCAGGCTAGATGATGGTATGGGTCACTAAGAATAGTCGATATGAAATTTAATATTACCCAAGGCCTAATTTTAAGGGTTAGTCAAGAGCCAATTTTATTATTGAATGCTCATTTGAAGTTGAGCTAAGTCGTTTACTAATTCTTGGGGAATAGGGAGAGTGGACCTTATATGTTGATAAGGCTTCCAATAGTTTAGGCTTTGTAGCAGGCTTGGTTTTAATTGACCCTAATGGTGGAATATACACCTTGGTTTGGATTTGCTACAATTAATAATGAATCTTATCCAACCTTAGAATAGCTCAAGGCTTGATGACATATAAGATAATGCTATAAGGTGACCTAGAGTTAGTTATGATTTAGTCTAATGAAAATTTTAAATTCAAGGAACCTAATATGGGGAAATATTTGGGGAAGCTAATTGAAGAAACAAAGCATTTATCCTTTATTGAAATTACACAAGTACCACAATAAGCTAACTTGTTGGCTGATACTCTAGAAAAGTTGACCTTAGCTAACACTTTTTCTTCATCTCGGACGATCAAGGTTGAATACATAACAAAGCACCCAAACGATGTGAATGAAACTGGGATTGAGTTACGTAAGATTGTATAGACATCATTGATGAATGGATAGATGAAATAGTGTATAGATTATTTAGAGATAATGACTCAATCAGTGGAAAACAAATAAGGCATTTGAGCTAACAAGGGTAGTAAAATACTTCATGGCTAATAGGAAATTGTATAAAGGTTTAAGAACCATATTAGTACTAAAATGTGTGATTGAGGTAATAGTGGAGGAAATTTTGAATGAAATTCACACAGGCATATGTGGACTACAACAAGATACCATATCTTTTTTAGAAAAAGCTGTATGACAAGGTTCTTACTAGAAAACTATGAACCAATATGCCAAGCCAATAGTGTGTTAATGCCAAGGGTGTCAAAAAATTTCCCCAACATAATAAGTCCCTAATATATAACTACAACTTATTTTAACCTTGTGGCTATTTTCCATGTGGAGGGGATTCATTTCTAGACCACTTAACTTAGGAAATTATGGCACTTCAATGTTTATCACTCATCATTTAAATTTTAATAAAATATTATATTTGTGTTATCTCTCAAGTTGATCTGTTAAATGTATGTATCGACTTAAAAATATTTGTTATAGTCACTATTGATTACTTTACAGTATGTGAAGATATAGAAGCCTTAACACAAATAATAAAAAATGGACAAATAATTTTTTCTAGAAGAATATCATTTGGAGGTATAAAACAATCAAGTGATCATTGATAAGACGTGGGATTACAACCCAACATCCTCTAAATATAACTATTAGAGTAATATAGGTTTAGATTCCTTTAGGCCATTAAATCTGATAATGGAAGACAATTCAAAAATAATAAATATAAATAATTATGTGAAACGAGAAAATTGATTGTAGGTACACCTCAAGGTACATTGAGTAATTTTTATAGTAGAAAATTTTGTACTCTGAGAATGAGTACCTCACCGATTTTGATGCAATGTAACGACTAAGCCGAACATGAAAACCAAGAAATACTAGAAGTGCTAAGGCATTAGTTGAATGTTACTAAATGAGGTTGGGTGGATGAAATTCTTGGAATATTTTTATTCTTCAAGACAACACTAAAAAAATCAACGAGCGAGATGCCCTTCAATTTAGCTTTTGAGGTTGAAGTAATTATACCAATAGAAATTAGAACAAGTTCATGTAGAATCGACCAATATGATTCCAAATTTCTTATGAGGAGGTCCTAAAAATTTAGAAAGATCTATTAGACGAATGAATAAATGTAGTTCAAATGTAGCTTGCTAAGATTAGAAAACAAGTAGCTAAGTACTACAACAAAAGAGTAAGGCATATGAAACTAATGGTAGGTGATTAGGTGTTAAGGAAGGCCGAGTTCCAAAGTAGTAGGAGTCGAGGAAAATTAGTTACTAAATGGGAATAACCATATTATGTTGTTGAACAAGTTAGGTTAACCACATTCAAATTAGCTACTAAAGATAGAAGATGTTTAGAGAATTCTTGGAACGCAAAAGAGTTACAAATGTTCTACTTGTAAACTAACTTTTTACTAACTTAAAAATGATCTTTGTTATATACAAATGTTAATTCATATCGCATATATCTATTAATAGAATAAATGATGTTGGTTTTTCCAATCAGATGCAAATATTCTCATATGATATCTTTTTATTACTAACATGCTTACCTTATACCGATGCATTGAGGCCACAAAGCCAAGAAAAAAGAAGATGGGCACACCTAGTGAATTGAAAGACTGATGCACTTTCAACCACTAAGCTAAGGCTGCTATGTTGCACCCTCTAACTGATGTACTGAGGCAACTAAACCTAGAAGAAAGAGGATGAACACACCTAGTTAGTTAAAAGACTGATGCACTTTTTAGCCACTAAGCCTAGGCTCCAACGGTGTCCCCTCAGATAGATGCATCAAGGCTACTAAAGCTAAAATAAAGAATATGGGCACACCTAGTGAGCTAAAAGACTCATATTATTTCACCCACTAAACTTAAGATCCCAAGTTTTTCCCTTAGATCAATGTGTCAAGGCCACGAAACCTAGAAGAAAGAAGATGGGCACACCTGGTGAGACAAAAGACTGATGTGCTTTCAACGGCTAAGCTCTGGCTCCTAAGTTGCACCATAAGACCTATGTGTTGAGGCCACTAATCTTAGAATAAAGAAGATGGGAAACTTTGTGAGCTAAAAGGCTAATGTACTTTTAGCCAGAATCCCAACTTCCTAAGGTGCACCTTTAAACCAATGTGCCGCGGTCACTAGGCCTAGAGCAAATAAAAATGACCGGCACACCTGCTGGCTTTAAAGCTACTAAGCCTAAGCTCTTATGGTGCCCACCTCAGTCAATGTATTAGGGCAGGCATAACTAGGGGCTTTTATCTACTTTAAACCTAGGCTCCTATGGTGTAATCCTTCGCTAATGTGCTAAGGCCATATAACAAAATATTAATGGGTTTGGTTGGTCTATTTGATCTAATCAATGAATGATTTCTAGATTGAAGCCTACTTTGGTTAGCTACCACCAAAGTCTAAAAAATGTTTGGAGTGTGGGTGACTTAGGCATCACAAATTATACTAGAATTGGAATAAATATAAAAAGCTAAGATAAAACATAAAACAAGATAATCTTGACAAACATATTTGAAGACTATATTACATACCAAAGCAATGAACAAAATACATCAAAGAGCTAACTTAAAACTTTTTTAAACAATATTATAAGTTTTGGAGGCCAATTTGCTTTTCACTTTTTGGACCCAACATCTTTATCGCCCTTAACTACTTCAAACTCATCTTCTTTAATCTCATTTTCTATTCCTTGGGCCCCTTTTAGAACAAGCATATTCTCTAATTATTGAATATGATAGAATTATCCATCAAGTTTTTGAATTTGTTCATGCTTAAACAATGATTTGGATTGAGCATACATCACCAAGGCACCATTTGTGTACCATAGAGACTAAAGTTGCTCTTCATAATTTACAAACTTCTCCCTTTCCAAGTAATTATCCATAGATTCATAGGAGTGTCTCATCTTAAAATCAATAATTACCCTATTGATGTGGGAGGCTACATCATTTTGTGTCAACTTAGCTACTTGCTTGGCTTCTGACATAATTTCCTTAATTTACCTTATTTTGGCATTATTTTTTCTCTACTTTTGAGTTGCCTCTAAGCATAATCATTTAGCCTCTACCATCAACTTCTCTAAGGCCTTCTACATCTTACAAAATTTAGTATTATACCCTAGTATTTTTTATGGGAATTTTTATTTAGTTTACTAAGGGTTTTTACTTCATTTTTTAGAGATGTGTTGGCTGTTGAAAAATGTTGGATTGGCACATCATTAGTAATCAATTTCCTTTTTTTTAAAGATAGTTGATCTATCCATTTCTTCTCCTTCAATAAACTATATTCCATAATAATGATTTGAGTTCTCAAAAATTCTTTCTTGGCCCAAGCTAACTTATTTTCTTTTTGGAGGATTTCTTCTAAGCTAGTAACCTATCATCAAACAGTTAGTATGAGTCGAGCTAGATTTTAATGTTCTTCTCTTGGTCTCCAGCTTAGCCACTTTATATTCCAAGGATTTATTCTCTACTTCCAGTTTTAAGTTTCAAGTGAAGATCTTAATGTTCCTTTTTTAGCTAATGGAATTGATTTGTACTTCATTTAAAAATATAAAAGATCTTTTTCCACATTAAGGACTATTGAAAATTTCATCAACACAATTATTCATATTTATAATAAGGTTATACCATATATAAAACATACAAGTCATGAAACATCTTGAAGGAAAGATTTAGATTACCCCTCAATAAAGTGGTCATTTTAAAGGCATCAACCATCTCTTTATCTCGATCGAGCCTAATCGCCTCAACTAACTTGAGATTGATACTATTCTCCTATGACAAACAAAGAAAGAGTAATTATCAGGAATTGTTAAGGTATATACCTCATTTTTAATGCAAAATTTAGAGCCAATTTTATATGGAATTCTTCTTTGAGGAAGGCCCTTTAGCTCGGCTACTCAAGCATCGAGACCCTTGAGGCCATAGGCTTCTTGTGTTAGGCTACTAGCATTGGTATTAGCTTATTGGTGCATCTTGAGTCATGGAATTTCCCTATCCTTAGAACTTTTTTATTCCTCTTTCCCCTCAATTTCTAAGTAATCTATTATAAGGTCAATTATTGTACTCTCAGTTTCCTTCAAAATCATTATGGTTTTATTGGTCATTGTCAAGGCCATTTCAAGTAATGATTTGGAAGTAATGGGTTTATATACCCTTAGTGAAGGGTTAGAAACACCTTTCCTTTTTCCTTTTGAGTTTTATTTTGAAGCAACCTAGAAGGATTGTCTTTCTTTTCAAAGGCTACAGTCTCTTAATGACAATTTTCTTAGAAGGAGATTTTGAAGATACCTTAGATGGAATATTAGGGATAGATGTAGATTAATTTTTCTCTTGGAAAGGTGTAAAAAGATCAAGATAATCAAGAATAATTTGAAGAAAGGGGGAATCAGTATCAAAAGAGGGTTAAAGTTAGAATTTATGGCAATGTTTATGGTTTTGGCTAGCACAAACTAAGAAACCAAAGAGGGCACCTCAAAAGTCGAGAATTCATCATAATATACATGTGATCCCTCATATACAAGAGTGAAATCAAGAGCTTTAGTAATCCCCCCCCAACTAGGCTAGGGTGACACCAAAAGCTAAGAAATTCTAGGGTGGATGAATAGAAAATAAGAGATGATACCACTAACAGTACTTGATTTTCCTTTCTTCTTATTAGGACCAATCATAGAAACACCCTCTAATTCTTGACCAAATAATGGTATGACAATTAATTAAGCTATTTTTATAGACGGGGCACTATAGTAAGGGTATTTCGAAAAATAGATGTAAAAATATACTTTGCATTTGAATGCTTTAGCCATTGTGATCGGGGAACTTGAGATAGATGACCAAGGGGGAAGGATTATGGGCCTTTTAATGCCCCTATAGAGGTTGGGGAAATATCCTTTTATCAATATTTATACTTATCACATTCTAAAGATAAAACAATGAAGCTTGATTTACCGATAAACTTACACAATTAACAAATAGACAATATTGAAGTGCTCGAGGAAATTACTTATCAACATCAAGAATAAGTCTAATATTTTTAATATTGTTTGGGTTGCTCATGAACTACCTATTATTGAATATGTGTCCATCCAACACCAGCTTCTTGAAATTGTTAGTGTTGGCTTCCACCTTTTCATATATGATTGTGGATTTTTTTTTATGAAATTATGGTTTCTTTTTGTTTGAATGGAATAGATGTTTGATGTAAAAGTGTGACTAAATAATTTGAAAATGTATCCGAACAACTCTATAGTTCGTAAGACATCCACCAAGTAAGACCTATACAAGAATCCATCCACCATCCTCCAGTTTGGGTATAAGTTGGGCAGGTCATAGAGGATAATAATGAAGTAATTCCCTAATAAAGAGGTGAAAAAACACACATCTCAAGGTATAAAGCCTCTGCATATAAGGTTATACACCTTTCTAGGGGACCATTAGCTTTGAGAAACTGAGAAGGTTGTATCAACATAATGTTAGAAGGGAAGTGGTATTGAATATGAAATTGTTTAAGTTGAGCATTGGTAATATTTCTCAAAGAAAAAGTATATGAGGCTTGAGATTTGAAATAAGCCATATTAAGCAGAATAAGGAAATTTAAAATGATGGAGTGGCTGACAAGTTTATGAGAAGTGAGGATGAGAAGTTACAGGTTGACAGCATAGTCGAGGTGTTTGAGGAAAGAGAATTAGAGGAATAAGGGGAGCGAGTTCCCAAGATAGAAAAACTCATAAAGAGGTTAAAGATTTACCAGGTCTCTCAAAATAATTGGTATTTAGCATAGTGGTGACACAAACTCCATAAGTTTGGTTGTACTGATTGCACTCCTCCACAAAAGTGACATTAGGAGGGGAATAACAAATATAAATAGGTAATGGAAAAATTGGTGTAGATGGTTGTAATCCCCTAAAATTTTTCTAAATCTAATCTTGTATACTTAATACAAGATTTTAGCGTTATCTAAAATTTTAAATCCCAAAATCTTAACCTAGTATAAATCTTTGACTCAAATAAATTATAATTCGTAACCCGACCTTAATTCAAGTAGATTTATATCATTAATCCTGCCTATTTTAGCTAATCAAAATTTAATCTAAAACCTAACCTCAACCAACTTCCATTTCCTTTTCCTGTCTCCTTCTTGCACCATTTTTATGGTGTGAGAGATTTTTCATCTGTTGTAACACACCATAATCACTCTTAACCATCCTTTCCCATCTCTTTCATTTAATTTTTCTCCACTCCCTTGTGCCCCTACTATTGCTTCTACCATCATCCTATGCATATCCCATTTGGAATGCCAACATACACACATATATATACTATCTCTTCAATATATCCCTACCTCATTTATTATCTCATTATTGCCCCATTTTTCTATCGATCAAGTTAGCCCCAAAGCACCTTTCTTTCTTTCTTTCCTTCCTTCTTTCTTTCTTTCTTTCTTTCTTTCTTTCTTTCTTTCTTTCTTTCTTTCTTTCTTTATTCTTCTACTCCTTTCCCCTACCCTATTTTTCCTAGTATCAAGCACCACTATCACCACTATACACCACCACAACCACCAAGTGTTGTCCAAAGTTTGGTGGATCAATCACCATGACCAACCCATCAACCCCTTGTTCTTGCTGACCATCATCGTCCATCGTAGCCATTTCCCCTCTTATTTCCTTGTGTTTTTTGTGGTTTTTTGAGGAACATAGCTCTTGCACAACTGTGTACCTCTAACTTTCCTTGTCCTATGCCTATTTATTCTAGCAACATTTGCATGTACATACTCACATAGCTAGTGTAGTGCCTTGGCATGCTTGTGTGACCTTGTTTGTTATCACATGTATATGTGTTGCATAAACACGATTGTGCCTCTTCACATAGCCTACCCATGAAGGTTCCTAGTTATTGGCCTGAGCATACATTACCTGCAAGACTCCGATGCTACCCCATCTTTTCGGCTACGCACCCCCTTTTTTACACCCAAACCTCACCCATACACCACCAAAATATCACCATAGTACCACCATACCCTTCACCACACTTCCACGAAACTCAAGCTTTCCTTTGAGGTTATTTCAATTTTTAACCTCCTTTACCTTAACATTTTTCTTGATTATAATATTTGAGCCTAATCATGTAATATCTTATTTTTGTAGGTGATTTTTTGATGATCTTAGAGAAGGAGGCTTATGATTTACATGCATAGAGCCCCGTGTATTTTTTTAGTAAGTATATATGTCATAGCTTGGACTTTATAAGTATATGTATATGTATTTCCTTTTATGTTGGACGTGTTATATGAATGGTGTTATTATATGATATGTTATCTTGATAATAACGAAATTTGGAAGTATGTATTTTGGCACTAATGTTGGATAGGGTAACTATGTAAATAATTGAGGATTTATGTTCCAAATGGATATTGGAGATTTATATGAATTGGTATTGAGGTTTATAAATCCTTGGGAGAATATGATCATTTTTAACTACTTAAGTGTATTATGGTCATTTGAGGATAATTATGTCATCAAAATGATGTTATTTAATCATATGTCTTGTATACTTATATGGGTCCTGCATGATAATCTTGAACATATGATCGACTCTAATAAGATATCAATAATTTAAAGTGAAAAATCACATGAGTAAGGCTGAGGTGGTCCATTCCACCTGATAATAATACTGGCTCAAGCATGTTATCCTTAAGAGGTACATCCGTCCATTTTTTCGGGATAAGAATAGTGGGACTCCATACTCAATGTGAATTAAAATATAATTAATAGATAAAGTATTAATGAAAATGATATTAATCATTTAAAGTGAGAGACTCACGTAGTGGGACTCCACTTGAGGTTTTGATTTTTTTTTCAATGAATAACAATAGTAGCTCAGGTGTCTTGTTCCCGAGAGGTGCTTTAGACTATTCCACCAATTTACGAATAGTGGCTCATGAGCATTTTTTCTTTGAGAGGTGTTAACTATGTTCCACCAAATAATAATCTTGGCTCGGGTGTTTTGTCCCTTGATGTGTGTGGGAATATGGAATTATCAACTATGTAAAACTAATACTCAATTATGTTGTAATTAAGAAGTATAAGATTCATAAGTGATGTATTGATGATGAAGATATTTGAATAAGGTAGGATAATGATGATGATTATTCAATTATGGTGATGATGATTTGATGATGATGAGTGAATGATTATGGTGATTTGAATATGATGGTTGAAAGATAAATATGATTCAACAATGATGAGATGATGACAAGGATGATTTGATAATTAGGGTTTGATGATAGATGGTTTTGTGGGTTAGGGTTAGGTTTAGGGTTTATTTGTAAAAAGTAGGGTTAAGGTTAGGGTTTGGTTCAAAAATTAGGGTTGGGGTTTTGAATGGAAAAGTTATGGTTTTGATTTTGGGAGGTGTTTAGATGATGAATATGGCTAAGAGGATGTGGGTTATGGAGTTTAGAAATGATAGTCCTTAATCTCTAATTCACTTAGATGAAGAGATTAAGGGTCTCAAGATTAATTGTTCACAGAGATTTGATTAAACTTGAGATGAACTCACACTGAATTCAATACTTATAATTTTCATTCAACTTCTATTCTTGATTTATCCAATCATGGGTTATACGGCTTTATATAGCTAAGATACCAATTACAAGATAGTAGTTAAAAAGAATAATTCTTCAAAAGATACCTAGCTAAAAGATACTAGAATATAGAATATTCTTTTAAAAGGTAGACCTCTAGCTAATTTCTAACTCTATTAATTAATTAATTAATTAATTATCTAAATCAACTAATAGGAATTTCCAAGCTGTATATTACTTCCTCATGCATGTAGCCATGCAATCCATGCATGTCATGCACATGCAATCCATGCATGTCATGCACATGCATGTATATACCTAGTAGCTTATATAGCATGTTTCATCTAATACTAGGAATGTAACCATCCTGTTGTCTTTAATTTTGTGGGAGATCCTTTATAAATGTAGAATAATTGGTTCCATAATGATGAGTGTGAATTATTGAGTGTTTTCTCCTACATCATTCTCCCTTTGTTCATTTGAATTTACCCTCAAATTTACACACCATAGTAAGGGCTAATGTCTACAACATTGAATGTCCTTAAGACCCCACCATATGAATCTTACAAATATAGCTCATAAGCACTTTACCCAAAATTTCAAATTACTTTGAAAGGACCATCCATCCTTGGCATAAGCTTGTATTTTCTTAGATTAGGAAATCGCTCCTTCCGTAAGTGTAATCATACCCAATCTCCCGATTGACAAATATTTTGACTCCTATACTTATTTTCTCTTATCTTTTATACCTCATTCACCTTCTTAATATTGTGCTTTATTTGTTGATGAAGTTTTTGAAATAACTCCAAACTCTCTTTTGCATCATAACACTTCAGCATTCTTAAGGCACAAATTTCTTCTTCAAGTGTTTGTTTTTTCAATTTTTCCATGCCATAGTTCTCAGTTTTCCATCTCTCTCCCTTCTCTTTTTCAAATTATGGTATCACACTCTAGAAAATTTCTTAAAATTTAATATTTCTATTCACCACCTCTTATCTTCATCAATCTCCTTATACTAAAAAATATATTCAATAACTTGCAACCATTCAAGAAAATATTTTGGCTCAAGATTACATTTAAAGTCGGGTAGATCAAATTAGATTCCTTTCTCCACATCATTGCAGGCTTTTCTTGAGGTGTCATGTGGTCTTCCATAATTTCCCACACTCTCTTCTCATTCCTCCATTCGATTTTGTGCCCTTCTCACGTGGTCTTCTTCTACTTACTCCCCCCAATTTTCTGGCTACACATGTAACCCTTGAGCTTGTGTAGTTTCTATTATCTGCACACATAGCTTTACCTCCTTAATTTCATCCACTAAGACCTTGGACATATCTCTCAAGTCCTCCTCTTGGTTCACCATCTCATCCCTTCACTAACCAAGTGGTTCTTCTCCAAACACGCCTCCAAGTGCTGGATTTTAGTATCTCCTTGATGAATGCTTAGGAGAATCTTGAAGAAGAGATACATTCTTGAAGAATCTTAAAGTAAAGACATGTTATTGCAAGAATATTGAATAAAGATTGGATCTTGATCACAAAGATCAAAACCTAAGGCTTTGATACCAAAATTGATGTGTGTGGGAATATGGAATTATCAATCATATAAAACTAAAGCTCGATTATGTTGTAATTAAGTAGTATAAGATTCAAAAGTGATGTATTTATGATGAAGATATTCGAATAAGGTAGGATAATGATGATGATGAGTGAATGATTATGGTGATTTGAATTTGACGGATGAATAATGAATATGATTTAACAATGATGAGATGATGACAAGGATGATTCAATGATTATGGTTTGATGATGGATGGTTTTGTGGGTTAGGGTTAGGGTTTGGTTCAAAAAGTTGGGTTAGGGTTTTGAATGAAAAAGTTAGGGTTTTGATTTTGGGATGTGTTTGGATGATGAATATGGCTAGAAGGGTGTGGGTTATGGAGTTTAGAAAATATAGTACATAATCTTTGATTCACATAAATGAAGAGGTTAAGATTTCAAGATTAATCGTTCACATAGATTTTATTAAACTTGAGATGAACTCATATAGAATTCAATACTTGCAATTTTTATTCGACTTCAATTCTTAATATATCCAGTCATGGGTTCTATGGATTTATATAGCTAGGCTACCGATTACATGATACTAGCTAAAAAGCATAATTCTTTAAATGATACCTAGCTAAAATATACTAGCTAATTTCTAACCCTACTTATTAATTAATTAATTAACTAAATCAACAAATATATATGTCTAAGTTGCACATTACTTCCCCATGCATGTAGCCATTCACTCCATGCATGTTATGCACATGCACATATACACTTAGTAGCTTGTTCGATACATTTCATCTATTACTAGCAACATAACCATAATTTTGTCTTTAATTTTGTCGGTGACCCTTTTTAAATGTAGAATAATTTTTTCTATAATAAAAAATGCTAATTCTTGAGTGTTTACTTCTGCATTATCCCTAAGAGTTGTTTAAGACTATTCCACTAGTTTAAGAATAGCAGGATCCTTAAACTCGACATAAATAAAATATTGGAATATGATATATTTATATAGCATGACTTAAAATTAGTATCTACCTAGCATTGTTTATATTATCTCAATTATTCTTACCTTTTATTGTGAATTCCTGTATCATATGTAATCTTAATTTGACTGTACTATTACCTTACTCAGTACGTAGCATACTGATCATTTGTTTCATAGGTGTTACTCATTCCCATAAGTAAATGACTCAGATGTCTTTATATAGGTTGAGGCTAACCCAATGGATAAGTTGGCAGCCTTTGATGGTTTATATGTGGACAAGAGATTTTGGTATCAAGGTTATGGGCATAGAGTTATGTTATTCGGATATTTTTTTTTGTTCGGATACCTTTTTAGAATTTTAGATCCATGGAATCTCTTTTTGTATTTTGGATTATTGTACTCAAAGTAAACCGCTAAAATTTTATCTAATGTTTAGGAGAGTTAACTCAATTCCTATTTATCATGTTTTACTTTCTTATTGTTTTGCCTTGTGATTGATGTAAAGATGGTATGGTAAGCCAGACTTATGTCAATTATAGCAGCAATACCCAACTATTTGATAATACTCTTCCACTTACAATGACATTTTTTAGTAGAGATTTTTGGGGGTGTTACAATGGTATCCTAACTAAGAAAATTAACCAAAGATAGGAGATTTAGTTACAAAAATGGAAATTTGGAGTTCTTGAGTTTCTAACAAGAAATTGAAATATAAATATTAAAATTTATAGTAAAAAGCATAGAAGTGGAAGAATTCATAAAGTAAGAAACTAGAAAATATGGAGAAATGGTAAATCACCAGGTGTATATATAGTGATAGAAGATAGTTAGAAGTACTAAGATTTTGCAATAATTAGTCTACTAGTGTAGACAAAACATCAAATCACAACTTTAATCAAGACCCTTCTTTGCGAAATATCAAAGCAGCAAGAAACACATGGCTTTCATTACTTAGGAGTGTATTCCCTTTTATAAAGTATTGAAGAAGCAAGGATTTTTTGTCCTCTATGGACTAAGATTATATTATGTATTAACACATGGGAACATGGAAGATGAAGTTTGTTTGTTAAGATAACTCTTACCTAGCCTTAGTCTTATTCAAATTCATATTTCAAGTATGTTCAAACTATTATAACTCATCATTTTGTGTTTGCTTGGTTCTTTTCTCATAAGATTAACCAACTCAACACACCATGTATACTAGTGAACTTCAGTAGATTTTTCAATTACTAATTTGATGCATTTTATGTTTCATCCCCCTAACCGTCTACTAGTCCTAACATAAGTTCCCCTCTTGAAATTTTATTTTATAAATTTAGTCACCCGTAATATATAATTCTAGTCATCGCCTTTGAAATGTATAAGTTTGGTTGTCACTCTCAAAATGAAAAAGTTTTGGTTGTCACCCCAAAGTTATAGTTTTATATTTCCCCCTTGAAATATGTCATTCTTGGCCATCTATCTTGCTTATATATTTTTGAGTTAGCATTAAGCACCCTTTTATAATAGATAGTTGTAACACCCCCAAATTTACTACTGAAAAATTTCGTTTAAATCAAAGGTTTAGCGGAAGCGAAAGAATTTAAAACTGTAAACTTGGGGGTATTACCGCCACACTTAGTACCAGACCGGTTCATTCTACCGTTCCGGTACTAAGTGCTAAGGCTAAATCCGATCGTCAATAAGTACAAAGTATCATAAAACGCAAAACGACATTATCATAAATCATTAATAAGATATAAGTCCAATAGAAGTTTGAATACGCTTTAGGATTACGACCCCATAATATTTTTTTTTCCTTTTAAAACATGAAACGTAATACAAAATATAGCTAACAAAGAAATTCCCAGAAAGGGTTAGTATCCGAATCACCTACTCACTCAAGTCAGGCCTTCCACCCAAATTAGTAATCGATGAAACCTGCATAGGAGGTCTGCTCCCCACCATTGGTGGATCATCACAGGACCCAGTCAATCAAGGTAGTATCAATACGGGTCCAATACTGAGTAAGGACGCAGGTGCGCTAAGGCCAAGCATACAATCATACCACATAGCATTCATAGCACATTCACATAGGCAACATGCGATAACACACAAGATAAGGCCTGAGTATGTTCCGATGATTTATTCTTTATCCTCATTAATAATATGTCCATTTCACGCATATTCTTTAATAGTCCATGTGAGTGCGAGAACCCCACTATTATAGCCGGTGGACCGGAAAGTATACACTCAGGGCAGAACGCTCCTGACCACTATTATTTGCCGGTGGACCGGTCTCCAGGGCAGAACGCTCCTGGCCACTATTATTTGCCGGTGGACCGGTCTGGCCCCGACTCACATGGTGTTTCACTGTAAGTACTTAGTGTATTTTCCTTATTTTCATTAATAACATGTTCAATCCACACACATTCTTTAATAGTTCATATGATTGCGGGAACCCCACTATTATAGCCGGTGGACCGGAAGGTATATACTCAGGGCAGAACGCTCCTGACCACTATTATTTGCCGGTGGACCGGTCTCCAGGGCAAATTGCTCCTGGCCACTATTATTTGCCGGTGGACCGGTCTGGCCCCGAATCACATGATGTTTCGGTGTAAGTGCTTAGTGTATTTCCCATGGTTTAACTTACTTACTTCGGTTTGTCGAGCACGAAATCCCCCACTATTATAGCCGGTGGACCGGAAGTATACACTCAGGGCAGAACGCTCCTGACCACTATTATTTGCCGGTGGACCGGTCTCCAGGGCACCCCAGCTCCTGGCCACTATTATTTGCCGGTGGACCGGTCTGGGCTCGGCTCAACAATCTTTCACTTTACATGATTAGTGTCTTATCCGTATCTTATTGAATCACGTCGCACCCTTGACATGCATGCGGTTGATACTCTATCTCTTTTCCCTCCAGAGGGACCGTCCCATATTTTGAGACTCGCACCTCTTCTCACACCCGACATCCATCCCCCGTAGACTTAGGTAAAGTAGCATATAGTAAGACACAAACCCCAAGGATATAGGCCATCCCAACACATATGATATCGCCTCTGCATGTTCTCATCCCTCTAGGGTTCCTCCTCAGATACCCTAATCGGACCTATGTGGCCCAACTCTTTCTTACTTACCCAAACGCTACGTTATTCTCTATCTCGCACCTCATTCTTTATTAGGAAATTCCCCAAGTGTATTTCTTTATCTCCCAATTTCATATGTGACCAACAAAACCCTAGTTGGCCACTCAAACCCTAATCGACCACGCCAACCCTGGTTGGCTGCACCAAACCCTAGCACTTTACTTCTTCAACAAGTAACCTCCCTCCTTAAGACCCACACTCATCCTTTATATAAGTGAGTTCTCACTCTCAACCCCCTACTCCTTAGGCCATTAATATCACCGTGTAATCATTAATACCACCATACAACCCTAACATCACCATGCGAATCATAATACCACCATACCAACCATAATACCACTATACAAACCCTAATACCACCGTGCAATCATGATTACCACCATGCAACCATTAATACCACCATACAACATTAATACCACCACAAAATCGTAAATACCGTCATATAAACCCTAATACCACCATGCGAACCCTAATACCACCGTTACAACCATAATACCACCATACAACATTAATACCACCATGAAATCACAAACACCATCATACAAACCCTAACACCGCCATGCGAACCCTAATGCCACCATACAACCATTATACCACCATACAACATTAATACCACCATAAAATCACAAATAACATCGTACCACATTAATACCCCATAAAATCACAATTATCCCCATCCAACATTAATACCTCCATAAAGTCACAATACCACCATACGAACCCAAATACCGCCATAAACCATTAATACCATTATGAAATCGTTAGTACCAACATGCGAGCATTGATGCCACCATTCAAACCTTAATCCCACCATACAAACTTCAAGACCCCCATGATGGTTCCCAACTCATACTACCATTTATCCTAACATGCATGTCCTAGAGGGCCATAGCATAATACGTCGTAAACATCATACGTATAAATGTCATGCTCATGTCATGGAAGCACAAACAACATACCTCAATCTCCAAGCTGCGCTACATATAAAACAAGTTATCCACAAATCATACAATACATGACATAGCATGGCATACACAACATTCAACACATCAATGTCACACATAGCATAAGGCCATTAGTATCGTCCTTACCTAAGGCGACGCCGGGCTTGGAGCACGCTCCTCTAACTCCTTAAGGCTTTGGTCGGGGTTACCTATAAAAGGGGAAAATGCTAAGTATTAGTTTCCCCTATAATTACTACCAAACCTCATTTTAGTTTAAGGTTAGGGTTTTTATTACTAAAAAGGTTTTATACAAAAACTAGGGTTTTTACTTTAGAATTAGTATACTAAATATTAGTAGTTAAAATATGCTTATTTTTAATACCTATTGTTACACTTATATTATTAGCCCCATTAGCCCTATTCTTATAATAATAATGTTCGTGTTAACTATAGAAAAATAATGATAATAATAATAATAATAAAACTAATACTCATGACACTAATGTTTATAGTAAGAGAAACCCTAGCCTTTTTTTTTAAGGCTAAGTCTATTAATGGTGTCATATTCAAAATAATAATATTATAAGGTCACAACATTACAAGTAACTATTCCTAAGGGTGATAATGACAATATTTGTATATTCTTGAATAATAAAAGGGTTTAAATGCTTTTGATTACAACAATAAGGTAGTGATAGTAGTAATAATAATAATAGCTGATAACAGTGTCATAGTAATAGGGTTAGGGTTAATGTTAAATGGTATGGTAATAAGGTTCAAGTACTCTTCTTAGTTAACAACCAAATGATATTTACTAGGTTGAGTTAAGTAACATGGGTAAGACAAGGTAGTATTATTATTAACAATAGTGGTAAATGTGTTAAGTATAATAATAGTAGTAATAATAATAATAATAATAATAATAATAATAATAATAATAATAGTACAAACAATTAAGGCTAAGCAATACTAATAATAACCATAGTAAGGATAATAGAATAATAATAATAAAAATGTTAATACTAATACTTATAAAAATAAGACCAAAGTTAAGTATAATATACTTTAGGGTTTAAAAGAGATGTTAGTATTAGTAAGAAAACAAGAACATTAATAATAATAAGGACAATAATAATGGTAATAATAATAATACTAAGAATAATAATAATAATAATAAAAGTAATAATAATAATAAAAGTAATAATAATAATAGTAATAATAAGTATATTAGTATTAATATTAGTAGAAAATAGTAGCAGCTATATAAAAAGGGGGTTAGGGTTTGGATGGGTGGAGAACCACCTAGGGTCGGTGGTGGTCCGGCGGCGGCGCGTGGCGGCGGCGGCGGCGGCGGTGGAGGAGGAAGAGAAGGGAAAAGATCAAGGTGGTGGTTAGACGGGAGGAGAAGAGAGGAAGTTTGAGGTGGGGGAAGAATCAGCAGGTGAAGGGGAGTGGAATGAGGGTGGTTGCGTGGCAAGGGGCGGCGGCGCGCGGGGGCGACGGCGGCGGCCGAGGGTGGTGGAGAGAGGTGGAAGATGGGGGAGGAAGGAGGAGAGGGAGGCAAGGGAAAACGAAGGTAGGGGAGGGTAGAGGGAGGTCTGCTGGGAATTTTGGAGGGTGGAAGAGGCCCTGATGGCGGCCGGGATGGCGGTGGGAGGCGGCGCAAGGGCGGCGAAGGCTGGAGGTGGTGGTTTCGGGTTAGGATTTTTGCACAGCTATGGCGGCACGTGCAGGGCAAGGGAAAGGGTGCTGGTGGTCTGGTTTCGTAGAGGGTGTTGCAAGGATGATAACGGTGGGGAGAGGTGGTTTCGGCGGTGGCTAGAGGCGGTAGAAATGGTGTCTGTTCCGGCGGCGGCGGAACAGGGTTTCAGCAAGGTCCAACGGGAGGACTTGCTGTTGGCCGTTCGGGAGGGGGTATTTATAGGCCAGGGGGAAGGAAAACGACGAAGGGAGGGAGGTGGCACGCGGGGCAGGGGTGCAGGTGGCCGGCCGATGGCAGGCGGTGCAGGTCTGCCATGGCAGGCTGGGTCGGGGACAGGGAAGAAGAAAGGAAGGAGAAGGGCACGCGGAAAAGGGAGAGAAGGACTTGGTCGGGCCGAAAAAAGAAAGAAAGCGACGGGAGAGAGGCAGGGAAGGACGATCGGGTTGGTGGCTGCCGGCGAAATCGACTTGCAGGTCGGGGGGGGGCAGGTCGAAGAAGAAGAAGATGGCAGGGTGGACCGGTGGTCCAGGGAAAAGAAAAGAGGAGGGGAACCGGCCGGTTCGGCGGGGTTTATTAAGTCCGCAAGTCGAGCGCGGCGTTTCGACGTTATGGGCGACAAAGCGCCGCGTCGCGTTGCCCGTTTGGCAACGGCTATAAGGCCATTAATTGAGGCGCGGCGTTTCGACATTTATGAGGCTAAAACGCGGCGTATGGGGCGCGCAGCAGTTGGCGTCGCGCGACGCTGGGCCGCGGGCGGGAAGGAGGAAGGAGAGGCCAGGGCCTGGGCTCGCGCGAAGGGAGAGGGGAGGCGAGGGGTCTGGGCCGGTGGGCTGGCCCAGCCGGGGGAGAAGAAAGAAAAAAAAGAAGAGGAGGGAGAAAAAGGGAAAAAGAGGGGAAAATAGGTAATAAATAGGATGGGAAAATTAAATAAAATAACTTATGGGTAAATTGGGGTATTTTTGGGTTGTTTATAATATTAATATTTATGAAATATTAAATAAATTCCTTTTTGCTTATTTTAAACTATTTTAGATAAATTTCCTTAACCTTCATGCTAATTAGAGAAACACCCAAATTTTCTTCCAATTAAATTCTTTATTATTTTCCTCTTAATATGCCTTAATTAACTCTCTAAATTTTAATAAATAAATTTATATAATTAATTTTCCTAATAATTCCTTATTTGGCCATAATTTCGGAAATTAGGATTTTGGGATATTACAATAGTGGTGTGCTTTCAAAAAATTTGTACAACTTATCTACCCCCAAGAAGCAAATGAGGCGGTGCATTACCTTATCCCAAAATACTTCAAAATGTATTTAAAATTATGTCAATATAAAATAAATTAGTTTTTTTTGGAATGGGCTTGAAATTATAATAATAATGTGAATTTTAGGCTTATCAATTGATTGGTTTGCCTAACTAATAGAAATTGATAGTTTTTTTCTCCATAAACAAGTTAGCTGGCTTGCCCAAACTAATCAACTAGTTATTCTATTATTTTATATCCTTTTAGATTTTGATTCGAATCTCTTTATAAGGTTTATGAAAATTTCTAATTAGAGTCCAATTTTAATAAGTTAGTGTTCTGGTATTATTTTATTATTATTTAGATCATTATATAAATTTAATTACCCATATTGTTTCTAAAAAGTACTTTTTAGGCAAGCCTCATCTTCTCTCTTTTCCCTCACCTATCCCTATTTCTTCTAGTAGCTTGAATGTGAGGTTGAATTTTTGCACCACCTCCTAACTCACTTACCCCCTGCCATGCTCCTTCCTAACTGCACTCAACCCCTATTACTCCATTAAGTTAGTTCTCACCTTTTTGGTTGCCCATGCTCAACCTTAAGAGTCTCATCTACCTCTCTCCTATGAATGTCCACAAATCCTCAAATCTATACCTTTCATTTTTAATAAATTTTCATTCCTCACCCATTTTTCTTGCTCTTTTATCACATTTCTTAGTGGAAAATTTTCCAAGTTTTGATCATCCCTTTATTTTTTTCCTTTTCTCCTTTCTACTGAGAAAAATAGAGACTTGCTTTTGTTTTCTCCCCTCTTTGTGCGAGCATTATATTCAATTTTCATCTTCTTGTCTTAGTTTTAGTTATCCCTTGTTTTCCTTAAGAAAGGAAGAATTGAGGTCGAGAAAGGTTGAAGATTTCAACTATTTCCTTTGACACCCTATTTTTGAGAAGAAGGTGGTGTTTTGTGTTCTTCTTATAAATTTTCCTTAATTTTAATAAATTTTTGAAATATTATTTTTAATGGTTTGAACTTTGATTCCCTTAGGAATTGAGGTTTTGCTAGAGAGCCATCAAGTAGCATCTTTTGTGCTAGAAGAATTGCATCAAGGTATGACATTCTAATCTTTAACATAAATAGGGTTTTGTGGATTATTGGGGTTCCATGTGTCTGGTGTGTATGTGAGCATGATCTAATTTATATTCTATAATCTAAGTGCATGGTATAATTCTTCCCAATTTAGCATTGTTGGGATTCTCATATTTTATACATATGTTGGCCATTTGAGTATGATTCGT
The DNA here is from genome assembly GCA_030549775.1 of Tamarix chinensis. NCBI lineage: Eukaryota > Viridiplantae > Streptophyta > Magnoliopsida > Caryophyllales > Tamaricaceae > Tamarix > Tamarix chinensis. Next base: position 70,229,951 of record CM060181.1, read on the forward strand.
TTAAGTATTTATATTACCATGTACCCATATGATTCTATGTTTGCAACATGTATTTCTATATGTGTTATGACATAAAATCATACTAATATTAATATGGTCAAGTTTGGTAAATTTTGTTGTGTGTATCATAAGAATGTATAGTGTTTTTGTAACACCCCAATTTTCACCACTAAAAAATTTTGTTTTGCAGTGGAAGTAATTAAGTAAAATATTGGGGGTTAACATCATGATCGATATAATTCTGGCTTATGCAATCATCCTTACATCAATCACAAGGCTAAAATATTTAAAGTAACATAATGAAATTAGAAACAAAAGAACATTTATAGTACAATACTGAGTTTGGAGCCTAACTCCTAGTTTATCAATACAAAATAGAAAAGAGGGGATACTATGAATCAAGAGTCCAAAAGGGGTATCCAATTAAATACATCAATCTCATAGCAATTACTCTTTACCCAACCCCTAACCTAGGTAAAGTCACTCATCCCCACATAAGGTGATGCGGGAGCAGAGTCGCATGACACAGATGGTTACGCTACTCCACGCAGATACATAAACATGGAGGTGCATGCATGGGCTGCATGCAACATTCTTTAGTTAGCGTAACAATTATTATTAAGTCATTTATTTTGAGTTGTATTTCGAGTCAAATAAGGTTGTTAGTAGCTAGATCATTTAATATCTTCTAGCTAGTCTTCAATCATTTATTATTATTTTTATTTTGAGTCAAATAAGGTTTTTAGTAGCTAGATCATTTAATATCTTCTAGCTAGTCTTAAGGGAATTAATTCTTTTGGGAGGGAGTTATTGTTATTTACTTTTAGTCAATTAGTGACTAAATATTAACTGGCTAGTCTTAAGGGAATTAATGCTTTTGGGAGGGAATATGCTTGTAATCTTTTAAGAAGATGCTCGGTTCCTTGGCTATATAAACCATAGGAATCCGAGTAGAAAGACAACTTGAATAAGAAGAACAAACTTAAGCATTTCTTAAACCTGAATTCTGTGTGGATTCATCTGGTAACAAGTCGAATATGTGTGAACGATTTGTTTCGAATCATCTCGAAATAAAACCGAATCTGTGTGAATGGTTTTGTTCTCGAAACCTTAATCTTTATTTCTGTGTGGTTTAAAGATTAATTTACCCTTCTACCTCGTGTTCCATCATCATCCACTCCTTCGAATCCCCATCATCAACCTCCATAATCCATACTCATCAAATACTCCATATAAACTCCATCTAAATCTAAAACTCTAACCGTGCACGCATCATAAGGCATGATAGGAAGCATAATCAACTAGCTGATCTTCTAAGACCTACACATAAGATTCAAGGACTTCTACTCGTGGGAATGAGCAACACCCATAAAACAGGTGGTCAGTATGCTACATATTAGGTAAGGGAACAATATTATCGAAATAGGGATAAAAATAGCACATGCTTTCACATTAGATAATAAGGGAATAACCAAATAAATGAAACATCTCATAAGACAAAATATGATCCCAATTCCTTCATTAAGTATAATCTGTTTTCATTCTCTTATATACATTGAGAGTAGGAACCCCATTATTCTTAAATTGGTGGAATGGTCTGAAACATCATTGCAGGGACAACACACCTGAGCCACTATTAATTTTTAAGGAATAGAGATTAAAAACATCTTATTAAGGCAAAACGCTCCCTAGCAACTATTCTCCTTGATGGAATCAAAATACATACATACATACATACATACATACATACATACATACATACATACATATATATATATAGATATATATATACGTATTTATGTATATATGTATGTAGAAAAACAAACCATCTTGGTCCTAACTCACGTATTCTTTGATTTAAATCATTAGTATCTTTTCCATAAGTTATAATGATACATATTCATTTCATGATGAGTAAGGTCCCCACTATTCATAATCCGATGGAACAAACTAAAGTACCTTCTGGGGACAAAATGCTTCTGAGCCACTCTTCTTTCCGGTGGAACGGAGATTAAAAATATCTTCTCGGGGCAAAATGCACCCGAGCTACTATTCTTCCAAGTGGAATGAGAATACATACATATATATAGATAAATAGATCACCTTGGCCCTACTTACTTGCTCTTTAACTTTAAGTAATTATTATCTTATTCAAGATTGATTCTCAGGCATATAATACATTAAAAATAGATATGCACATAGCATAGGTTCAAGTTCTTAATTCCTTTCAAACCCTAATTTCACACCTTTTAGTATTCATTTTTCCATATTGATTATTCCACACAACTTATATTATATCATCTTCGAATTCCATCATCATTACCATACCTAAAATGCACAATCTAATTCCCATGCACATACATTAATAATCTCATCCCAATATATTACTCAAAAAAATAGCTTAAACTGAATTTTCACATATTTTTCATAACACCTCCCATGAAATTTACATGATTACTAATTATGATAGATAACCTCATAAGGTCAAACATTAACAATGTATTCAAAAATTCATATAACTTCAAGATCATATACATGGAATAATGGTATTATCATTATAAGATAATTTACCGCAAAATGTCCATTCAATCATTTAAGGACCCCAAACAACAATAATACTTCAAAGAATTCCTCATGCTATTATTATTATATTTTAATCCACCTAACACATAAAATACCAAAATTTTCTTATTATCCCATAATGACCAATTTACCCTTAAGCTTAACTAAAAACCTTTATTTTATAAAATCTTATACCTTCCACACATATTATTTTCCAAGTCCACAAATAATCATCATACCTCATGAGAATTCTTAAGTTCATTTATCAAAACTCATTTAACTCATGTTTCATACCATAATATATATTTCCACAATTATGACATTATCATAATAAAAATAATAATGGTACCTCTTACCCATTCTTACTTTCTTTTAATAATATAATATCCTTAATTCCATATTTTATACCATAAGATATAATTCCACAAACATAACATTATCACAATAAAATAATAATGGTACCTCTTACCCATTCTTACTTTCTTTCAATAACATAATATCCTTAAGCCCATATTTCATACCATAAGATATATTTCCATAATATGACATTATCACAACAAAAGCCATAACATAATGGTACCTCTCACCCATTCTTATGCTATTTCAACATAATATTTACATCATCACAAAATATCATGAACAAACACATGTTACATCATATATCAACAATATCATGAAAACACATAAAATCATACAAGCAAATAACACCAATAATCCTAAACATTGAGTAGTATCCTTACCAACTAGGATACCGGACTCTAAGCATGCAAATCCTATATTTCCTCCTCCAAAGCTACTAAAATACCGCCTATAAAAAAATAATAAAATTCATGGTTTGGCTCGAAGAGTTAAATCAAAGTACAAATCAATGCAAAGAGGGTAAAAATAGAGTTAACCATAGTTAAATAGGAGCTAGAGATGTGTGGATGTGTATAGGAATGTATGGTGGAGCTATAGTAAAATTTTAGTGGTGTTTGGACAAGGTTTAAGGGTGAAAATAGGGGTGTATAGTCACAAATAGGAAGTTGCACAGCCTGGTGGTGCAAAATTTGCATAGCTATGCAGCACCAAGCTGAGAGAAAATATCACACACGGTCAGGTGGTGAAAAGGTTGAACAGTTGTGTCGAAAGAGATTTTAAGTATTACATAGCCGTACAACAGGCAATGCATAGGCTACGCACTTAGCAAAAGTGAGACAGATGAGGGAAAGAAGAAGGGAAAAAAGGTGGTGGTCGGCGGTAATGGATGGCGACGGTGTTAGAGAAGGTTAGGGTGACATTAGTGGTCGATCCACAGGCTAATGGATGGTGAGTGGCGACAGAGGTGGTGCATAGGAAAAAAAAATGGGGGCAAACCAAAGAGAAGGGAAGAAGATTGTGTAGTGTGTGTATATATATAGACATGTGTGCGTGCGTGGTGTGAACAAGGATGAAGAAAAATAATGGGGGCGTATGCGATGGTGATGGTGGTGATGGTGTAGTTGCAAGGTGATGATGATGGTGATGGTTGTAGAGGATAGTTAGGAGTAGGGTAATAGCTGCAAGGTGAGAACGATTGATATAGGAGTAAACACTCAAGAATTGGCTTTCATAATATGGAACCAATTATTCTTCATTTGAAAACTATCTCCCACAAATTTGAAGACCGACAGATAGTTACGTTGCTAGAAACCTACTAGACACGCATGTGCATGACATGTATGGAAATGATGACCACGTGCATTTATTGGTAGCTTGGTCAAGCATTAATATTAATATTAGCTAATTAATTAATTAAGTAGTAGGATTGGATAATAGGAAAAGCATAAAAATAGAATAAAGGTAGCATAATATCTTTTAACTTGGAATCTTTTAAATTATTCTTAAAGCTCATGTCAGAATGGCTATAAGTATCCATAGAAGCCAATAGTATGACATTGAATATTGAACATTGAAGATTAATATTGAACTTGAATATAAGTGAATTTTGTGTGAGTTTAATTCAAGTTAATTGAATTTGTGTGAACTACTTAGCTTGAAAGTTTTAATCTCTTTATCTTTTTGAATTAGAGACTAATTCATATCCTTTTCTACTCTCCATAACCCATATTTTTTTAGCCATAATTTTCATCAAAAAATCACTCCAGTTTGAGCATAATTGAAGCCGTAATTTGGTTTACCCATTAAAAACTCTAAACTACCATTCAAATCCCTTAAACCCTTCACTCGAACCAAACATCACCTTATTCTTTTTATTGGAAATAAACCCTAACCCAAACCCTAACCCACAAATCATCTTTCATTAAACCTTAACATTTGAAACATCATCTTCAATAACACATCATTGTTGAATCAACATCATAATTAAATCATCATGTTCAAATCATCTTCATCACTCATTCACCATCACTGAATTATCACCATCTTTTCTTCTACTATATTCAAACCATTCTCATCTTTATTCCATCATATTTGAATCTTCAATTTCTTAATTCACCATCAATGAGCCTTTATCCTAATATCTAAACCCAAATCGATCTTAATTACACATAATTGAGAATCCCATCCTCCTATACACATCAGTGGCGATTGTTGTATGTAGGTGTTGCATGTGAAGTAAAATGGTAGGGGAAAATGGAGTGTGCAGAGTGTGTGTACGGCTGTGTAGTCGGGAAAGGATAAGGGAGTAGAAGGAGAAGAAGAAAAAGAAGAAATGAAGTATGGTGATGGGTGATGGATGCAGAAAGTTGATGGCGTAAGTGGGTAGATGCATGTTGTAACATTTCTCAAATGTTGCGGCTTGGACTAACAGGAGAACGGAGAAGAAAGGAAAGAAAAGGAAAAAGAGAAGGGTTGGAAGATTAGTTTGGGAGTGATTTTATATTGGCCTTAAGTAATTAGGATTAGGGGAAATTATAGCAAGTTTTAATTTTGGTTTACAAATTACAGTTTATCCGAGTCAAGGTTTTAATTTGGTTAAAGTTTTGGGATTAAGGGATTGAGTTAAGGCTAAAAATAATATTTTTTTGATATTTGAATCAAATTAGGGCATTAATGACGTGGGATTAGGCTAAGTAAAGTTTTGAGGTATTATAGTTTTACTAAGACCAGTCAATTGATTCCTTAAACCCATCGACTAGCTGTGTGAGTAGTCGAATGGTTAGGAGATTTGGATTGATTGGTTGTGAGACCAGTCATAACCAATCAATTCATTTGATAAACTAGTTGATTGGTTTTGATGACTAGTTGATCTGATTGTCAAACCCATCAATTGGTGTCTCTATAGATAAAAATGGTTTGGTCTCTGCTTAGACCCTTCGACTAGTTGGACCAAACCAGTCAGTTGGTTTCTATTACTAATTGATCAATTGGTCAAACCCATCAATTGGTTTCTCTAAAGACCAAAATGATCTGGTCTCTGCTTAAACTTATTGATTGGTTGGACTAAACCCATTGCTTGGTTCATATGAACAGTCCATTAGTGAGGCCAAACAGTCGACTAGTCGTATGATGTTATTTTGTTTCATATTTGGTATAAGACCAGACTATTTGACTTGTCCCAAGGACCAATTGAATGGTTTGGTTGAATGACGCCATGTTTGGTTATTTATTATTGTTATTATCTTGGGTCTTTTATGTTAAGACCTCCATATCTTTGTAACATTTAAATTATAATTTCAACTACAATTGCCCTAATTTTTAATAACAATCATCATGATAGTATTTAGAACTTGAATTTGGTTAAGTTTGGTATCATCTCTAAACACTCAATTGGCAACTATTATGCCTTGTGATGTATTTGGTTTTATCACTTGGAAACACCTAATTCAGTTAATGTTGGAATTTAATTATGTTTAGTGTTATCACTTGGAAATTCCCATTTGGTGAAGTGTGGATTTTGTTGGTGATTTGTGATATCACTTAAAGTATATAATAGAATAATATTTCTTTCAAGGTTTTTTTTCTCTAGCTCTCGGGGTAGCTGATTGAGAGTTATTGGGTAGGACGTTCCATGGTTATATTTTCACTCAGTACCTATTTCATTCTTTACTAGATTGTAGTTGTTAGGGGTATGTGCATATATTTGGGGTATAGGATGGCTATCCAACATCGCATTGGTATCTACTACAGGTGGGTGAGGTAATCCAATACAAGTCCATTGGTACTTCGTATTGTCCATTGCTTAGGTGGGTATGGTATCCTAAACTTTTATCCTTTGCAACGGAGTCATTCAAGGTTTGGTGGGTGAGGTATCCTAGTATATTCCCCCTTGGTGTACTTTAACCACGTGTGGTGGGTGTTGTATCTTGATTTGTGCAAGCCCTCATGGTAGGTGCACTCGATGTATGGTGGGTGTAGTATCCCTGAAGAAATCTCCTTCAATTTATCTTAACCTCGTGTGATGGATATGGCATCCCATTGTGATTATTTATGCTGCCATGACTTTTGTTCATGGTGGAGAACTAGGTGTAGCCAAATGAACTATCTTATTTACCAAAAATTGTGTGATCACTAAAGGAAGAATTCTAATATGGTTTATATTGTATGGATTGTGATGTATTTACCATATCATTATCCTTCTATGATTTCCATGCAAGCATATCTTGTTATGCTATTAATTAAAGACTAAGGGTTGAATTGTGTCGATATAATATCACCATGTTGTTTATGAATTCAATGTGTTGCATGAGCTTTACCATGTTTTAGATAGTATGTTTTACCAGTACTTCTGTAACACCCCCAAATTTCACTCCTGAAAAAAAAATTTTTTTTTGAAAGATTAAAGAGGAAGCTAGGAGCGAATTTGGGAAATGTTACCGCCACATCTAACACAAGATACATGTCAATCATCTATCTCATGTTAGATGCAAGGCTAAAACCTGTCAAACAATTAAATCCGAATTTTAAAGCATAACAGCGTTACGAGAAATTAAAAGTCAATTACAAAATCCTTGGAAATTTAAATACAATACTTGCAACTTCCAAAGGACGAAAACAATTAAACAAACAAATCCCGAAGGATAATTATCCGGATCGCCTACTCGCTCAAGTCAAGCCTTCCACCCCAAAACAGTAACCGATCAAAACCTGCATCAAAGGTCTGCTCCCCACCATCGGTGGATCATCACAGGACCCATTCAACCAGTGTAGTATCAGTACGGGTCCAATACTGAGTAAGTCTCGCTAACCTACCTTATAGGAGAGATATCATCAAGTGCATATTAAATTATAGTACAATACATTAATACAATGTCATACATACTCACAACCCACAGCATGAATCTTGCCATACACTCATAGTAACATATAAAACATATGCAACATCCCATTTAACATATAAGCATAGTATAACCGAAATAATAAGTAACTCATTATGCACCTAAACAGCATGTGGTAATACATATAATAAAAGCTGTCCATGGTCCAATTAGACTTATTCTTTATTCTCAATAATAATATGTTCATTTCACACATATTCTTTAATAATCCATGTGAGCGTGGGAGCCCCACAATTATAGCCGGTGGACCGGAAAATATACGCACAGGGCAGAACGCCTCTGATCCACTATTATAGCCGGTGGACCAGAAAATAATCGCACAGGGCAAAACGCCTCTGATCCACTATTATAGCCGGTGGACCGGATCACAGCCCCGACTCACATGGTGTTTCGCTTTAAGTACTTAGTAGCTTTCCCATGGATTAACTTATACGTTTGGTTTGTCGAGCACGAGATCCCCCACTATTATAGCCGGTGGACCGGAAGATATTGCACAGGGCAGAACGCCTCTGATCCACTATTATAGCCGGTGGACCGGAAAATAATCGCACAGGGCAAAACGCCTCTGATCCACTATTATAGCCGGTGGACCGGAAAATAATCGCACAGGGCAAAACGCCTCTGATCCACTATTATAGCCGGTGGACCGGATCACAGGCTCGACTCGACATCTTTCGCTTTACGTGATTAATGTCTTATCAGTGTCTTATTGAATTCACATCACGCCCTTGACATGCATAAATCATTCACTTCATACTTACACATCAAAAACAATGAAGTTCCACATTCATAACTACACTTAATCAATAATACACATGATGACACCAAACAACTCTAAGCAGCCATAACGAACCCTAATTGACCACACCAAACCGTGCCTTAACCCTATTTTACCATAACAACCATACTTAGCCATCCCAAACCTTAATTACCCTCAGCAATTCACAATTAGCTACTCCAACCCTACTTAATCACAACGACCCAGAGTTAATCACTCCAAACCCTAATTCTGTCTCCTCCAAAACCCTTATAATACTCCACGCACTATTCCCTGTCCAAAATAGTTAAACACCCAAATAATACTTGCATTACCTTCCTTACACCCCAAATCAGCCTTTCATAGGTAAATTTTGCTCCCACGCAGACGTTACGCATCCCATGCAACCTCTCGAACTTTTCACACAAACCCTAAATCCCATACAATCATTAATTTCCATGCAAAACTCTAACTCCACCATACAAACCCAATACCACCATACAAGCATTATTACCACCACACAACCCATAACACCACCATACAAACCCTAATACCACCATAAGCCATTAATACCACCATACAATCATCAATACCACCATACACATCCTAATACCACCATGTAAACCCTAATACCACCATACCAACCATAATACCACCATGCAAACCCTAATTTCCCCCATGCAACCTTAATTTATTCCCACTCTTTTGTTTATTTAATTCCACCTTCTCCTCATCGTCTCACAAATGGTGAACTCCTTAGGTCATCCACACCTATGTTAGCCGACGTACTTCCCTTTGGTTATTTTAACCGCTTATTTTGTTTTTCAAATCCCCACTTCCCAACGCTTCCTCACATAACCTAGCATGCATGTCGTAGGGGTCACATCACATCACATCACATCATACTTGTACCACAACATATTAGTACACAAAGACGAGAACACGGGGGCGTACCTCGGTTCCATGCTGCGCTACACAAAAACACAGATAATATACAGGCTATAACATACAACCGCACAAAGCATACAAGACAGGTAAAACATGCAATGCACACAGGTGGCCTTAGTTACGTCCTTACGAAAAACCCAGAAGTAGAGGTAAGTAGAGAACTTACCTCGATCCGAAGCTAGCTAAACAAAATAAGAGGGAGAGGGATCCCTAGTTCGTGGGTCCACAAGAAAGCTTTCCTAGACCCGATAGAAATCGAAAACTAAATTAGAAACTATTCTATCAATCAATAATTCACATACCCTAATTAAATAAACCCAAACTACACAAATGATCTTTCTTAGAAAACGTGTATAAAACTTAGAACTTAAAAGTATAGCTTTAATAAGATTTAAGGTTAAAACTGACTAAAAATGGATTAATACAAATATCCCTTGGGACATTTCAACTTAATTTGGAAAGCCCGAAAAGAATCATCGATCATAAGTTAATTTACCGAAAATAACTTATTTATTAGGTTTTATAACTAAATAGGTAACCCAACCGTTTACATAGAACCAAATCCAAACCGATTAGGTTAAAACAGAATTTAAACGGTTTAAAACCCAAAGATAGAATTCAATTAGATAAATACACGTAGCAAAAATATATTTTATAAAATCATCCCCGAAAATTAGGGTTTCAAAGCCCATAACACAAACTCAAGTAATTCCATTTAGTTAATTCAAATTAAAGGTATTAGAAAGCAATTAATGCCATTTCAACTATTTCTATACATTCAATTTTAGAAAAAACAACAATACAAGCAATCGACTTCATAATTTCACTTGAAATTTAGGGTTTTAGGCCCGAAAATACAACTCGTTAAAATTCTATAAATTTAATCAAATTGAGTGTTTAGAAATGCAATTAAACACATTTTCTAACATATCAAATAATCAATTGCTCAAAACTAGTAAAAGAAATACACAATTTAGCCTAATTAGGGTTTTTGAGCCCGAAACGCAAATCCGATTAATTCTTGCCAAAACATATCAATTGACGGTTCGAAAATGTAATTAAACATATTCTAATGTAATTTATATAGTCAATTGAATAAAATAACCCGATTACCCAAACCAATTTAAACCCGCGGGAGTTTGGACCTAAAAATCCAATTCCGGTCAATTACGCACAATTTTCCCAAATCAACACTCCTAATATAAAATTAAATACATTTTAAACGATACTATAAAATCAATTGAGCGGAACGGCTCAATTATACAACCCAATTTCATTACACCCAAAATTTGATCTAGGAATCAAATTCCGATAAAACCTGCATAAATTTCTCAAATTGACGGTTCCAAAATGAAATTGGATACATTTTAAAACATATTGTATAATCAATTTATCCGAAATCGCAAAAACAGACGGATCCGAAAAAATTCGGGCATGACCCGGCCAAAAATCCAATTTTTTCAAAATCTCAACATAACCATACAATTAACCTATCCAAATAAATCTTACAGCATATACATACATAAACAAACAATCAATTTAGCTTTTTATCAGCTAATTCATACCCAATTAACCAAAACAAGGGTTAGGGTTTTCGAAAATTTATACCAAACGAAACTCAACAAATCAGTGCACGGGAAGGCCGGAGAAGCTTCGTCGGGGCCCGGGGGTGGCTCGCCGGTCGTCACCCGAGCTCGCCGTGGCCGGACGGCGGCACGGCCGGTGCTGCTGCTGTACGCTGCTGTCGCTGGTGCTGATGCTGCGTTGGCTGCTGTCGCGCGGCTTTAGCAGCTGCTGCTGCGGTGGTTAGTGGCGGTCGGAGCTCGGCCTGAGCGGGGAGGAGCAAGGAGGGGCAGCTGGGAGAAGGGGTGGCTGGCTAGGGTTTGGGGCAGCGCAGAGGGCAGTAGGTCGGGAGCAGTAGGGAAAGAAAAGAAAGGGAAGAAGAAGAGGGAAAAAGAAAAAGGGAGAGGGGGTGGTCCGACGGGTGCGGGCTTCTCTTTTTTTTTTTTTTACAAACACAAGTAAAAGTAAAATACTAATTATTTAAAATTTTTATCAAAAGATTTTATATAAATTTTATTTAACAAACTTTATTTCAAAACAATCCGAAAGTTTAAAATTAATAAAAAGATGTACAAAGAATTTCAGAAATATTTTCGGGAGAATTTACCAACGAACGTAAATATTTATATTATTTACGAAATATATTAGAAGACCCCAAAGTAATATTTAAAAACATATAATAAAATATTTAAGTGAAATTCTAATGAATCAAGATTAATTTAAATAATTTCCGAAATCCATTTTCCGCAACCCAAAAGCATAAAACGAAATAAAATTAATTCCAGAAAGAAATTCATAAATAAACTCTAAAAATCTCTTCAATTTAAAACTTTCCGAAAATATTAGCGATTACCGAAAACGAATAAATTTAAAGTCGGAAATATTTTCTACGGATAAAATTATTAAAATAAATTTAACTATTTAAATAGAAATCCTATAATTCAAATAATATATTTCGGTAACGAAATATAACTTCAAAACAAAGTCGTAATCATATAACGAAGATATAATCGAAAACGAATTAAAAATATTAAAACTCAAAATACGAGAAAGAACGAGAATATATATTTTTAACCGAAGATCGAAATCATAAGAATATAATAAAATCATTGTCGTGAACGAATTTGTCTAGAATGGTTCGCAACGACAATGATTAATTACATTCAATTATGAATTCAAAATCATCGATAAATCCGTAAAACAAATCGAAATTAAAATAATTAATTATTTACATCAAATTACGCTAATAAAATCATTAAACTTAATAAATCTGGATTTTAAAAATACGGGGTATTACAACTTCACTATTTTATAAATAAAACGCAAATTCTTCCTTCTATCTATAATATCATTCTCACTCTTATTTTCTTGTGCTATTGCTTATATATTATGAGCATGCATCTTTTTGTTCATTATTCTATTTTGTCTTGCATCAAGCATGGGTTAGGTGATGATCACAGCTCTCTCATAGTTGATGTGGTGGTAAAATTTCCCAGCTTTGTTTTTCAAATGTTTTTGCATTATCTTAAAAATGAACCCTTTTTTTATCAAAAATTGAGGGTGTTACAGGTGAATGATAGAATTTCGACGGGAGTAATGATATGGGTATTTACTAAACCATAATATCACACACTCAAACAATAGCAAAAAAAGACAAGAATAGCTTAAAAAATACCCTAATTTGGTCCTAAACATGCATCAACTAATCCTACCTAGCCTTGGGTTGACTCGAGCTGCTAGCTAAAAAAATTTCACTCTTGCATTAGCAAGAATTGCAACACTAGGAAAACTTTCCTACTCCACACTGCACCATATTCTCCACATTCCCTTCTCATGGTTTCACCTCTCTATATAGGAGGTTTTATAATCATTTTTAACATGAGAAATCATTATATACCTTTCCTATTTTTACTCTCATACCTCTCCTCACTATGTTCCCCTCAACACCCTACTAATGTTGCTCCCTAATTTAATTCTTAAGAACACCTTAGTCTACAAAACTCATACAATAATTTTGATTCAATTTGATGTAAAAATTTATTATAAAAATAGAATAATTAATTAAAATTTAATTTAAATTGTTGATGAAAAGAGAGAATATGATAAACTTGCTACTGTAGGTTAATTAGAGATACTAGGGACTAATTTATAGAACATACATGGTATATTGAATTTTTTTCTTTTCTTAGAGACAAAAAAAAGCACAATATTCTAAAAGTTTCAAAACAATGTTTAACTCCTTTTCTAGAATAGTTATTATCTCTTCATCTCAAGAACCTAAAATGATATTTGATTTAATGTATTCAAATATCTATTTCAAATAAAAAGGATATCGAAGAATCAAAATATGTAATTTTGTTTATTCATGGATTAATTTAGATAAATAATTTATGTAGAAGAACTTGAAGGTGAATTAACTTGACTCATTGATGACTGCTATGATTATGATTAGCGAAAGTAACTAGCATAATTTCCCCTTTTGCACAGCTGAAACTTTAGAAACTAAGCAATGATGGGTGTCAGATAGAGAATGATAGAAGAATAAACCATTTTTTGGTACATTGATGCATAATAATTGAGGAGAATAAAACTAGCTCAACCAGATAATGCATGGACTAGATAAATGACAAATTAAATTGGGCATTCATCAAATTAGGAATGATTACATGTTCTAGAAGTTGGTTAATTTACAAAATGAGTAAGCTAAAACTAATCTTAAAATTTAAAAATGATGGCTACGATGAACCGGTCCAAATGATGATAAATTATTGATATAGCCTAAGAATTTCTATTGTCACTCTATCCTTGTAGGCTTTAGGTCATTTCATAGCTGTTAAATGGAATACGAGTTTTTACTCATTAGAAAACCTTTTTTTTTACTATATTACCCTCACCTCATTCATTTACTCTCCAAATCTCTCTCACTCTCACTATATCATTTTACTCTCTCATTCTCTCATTTGACTCTCTCAATGTAACACCCCCAAAATTCACTACTAAAAAATTTTGTTTTATTAAAAAAAACAGTGGACGCAAAGAAAATAAACTGTGAATTTTGGGAATATTACCGCCACACCTAGTACTAGACCGGTTCACTCCTACCGTTCCAATACTAAGTGTTAAAGCTAAGAGGATAAAGTACAAATTGCTAGAAATTCAAAACATATTTAAATCAAAGTAGCGCACTAAATATTTTACAATAATAGAATCCATTATTGGTGGTTACAAGAACACAGGTTACATTTAAACCAGGAGTAAAAAGTGAGAGAGGTGAGATCCTAAAATTCTGAATAATTCCTTACGTTCTTACCCATTGCCCACTTGAATAGCACCTGAAATGAACCTTCAAGGGACACTACTCATTGAATAGGTAGGGGTCCACAAATGGAATCCTGAAAAGTAGGTCCGCAATGCAACACATGATATAAAACTATATACATATATGATAAGATATGCATACACAACATTCACATTAATAGGTCAAAATGTACGATCAATACTTCTGTACCTTAAGCCATTAGCATATCATTATTCAATCATCTCGAATTATATATACAAGTAAGTGCGGGAATACCACTATTATAGCCGGTGGATCAGAATACATACAGGATAGAATGCTCCTGACTGCTAATATTGTCGATGGATTGGTCTCTAAGACAGAATACTCCTGGCCACTATTATTCGCCTATGGACAGGTTTGGCCCCAACTCACATGGTGTTCCACTATAAGTGATTAGTATTTTCCATAATTTATTCACATCCAAATTGAATTTATTGAGCTCAGGATCCCCCACTATTATAGTTGGTGGACCGAAACACATATAAACATCATCCAGGACAATACACTCTTAAGCCACTATTATATCCGGTGGACTGGTACTGATAAACATCTTCCAAGGCAACATGCTCCTGAGCCACTATTATATCCAGTGAATCAGTACTCATAATATAATTCATCCAAGCCCGGCTCATTAACCTTTCACTTTTACGATTAGTGTTTTTTCCTTTTAATCATCACAACAATTCCATTTATTTACCTCGGAGGGGAAATCAAGATCCCCGGACACAAATATACACCGATCACACTAGTTGTAACACCCTCAAAATTCACTACTGAAAAATTTCGTTTTATTAAAAGATAATTGCGGAAGCAGATTAATAAAACGTGAACTTTGGGAGTATTACCGCCACACTTAGTACCAGACCAATTCACTCATACTATTCCAGTACCAAGTGCTAAGGCTAAGAAAATGAAATACAGCTTGAAAGAATTTCAACACACACAAATCAGAGTAGCGCATCAAATCGTTTACAAGAATAAAATCCACCAATGGTGGTTACAGTATCACATAACATTAAAACCAGGAATTTAAAGAGAAAGAGAAAACCCTAACGATACCGGATAACTCCTTACTCTCTTTCCCGTAGCCCACTTGAGTAGCACCTGAAAATACCTGCAAGGGCACTGCCCATTGAATAGGCAGGGGCCCCATAAAGGGAATCCCTTCAGTACTACGGTACTGAGTAACCCTTTAATACCACACTTAAAGACAGGCCCGCATACGGCACATAATGTAAGCTACACATATAAATAATGAGAGGTTCACACATAACAATAACATGCATAATAATTCATAAATCACGATCGATACTTTGGGCCTTAAGCCATGTCATAGTGTAAGATCAATACATTCGGGCCTTAAGCCATTATTCCGTCATCATTCCATCAATCTCATATTTTATATCCATGTGAGTGCGAGAACCCCACTATTATAGCCGGTGGACCGAAAAGTATACACTCAGGGCAGAACGTCTCTGACCACTATTATTGCCGGTGGACTGGAAGATAAACACACAGGGTAGAACGCACCTGACCACTATTATTTGTCGGTGGACCGGTCTGGCCCCGACTCACATGGTGTTTCACTATAAGTGATTAGTATTTTTTTCCATAACTTTATTCACATACAATACTGGTTTTATTGAGCTTGGGACCCCCACTATTATTGCCGGTGGACCGGAATATACATAAAATCATCATCCAGGGCACAACGCTCCTGGCCACTATTATAACCGGTGGATCGGGATATATAAAGAATCATCATACAGGGCACAACGCTCCTGGCCACTATTATAACCGGTGGACCGGGATATATAGAGAATCATCATCCAGGGCACAACGCTCCTGACCACTATTATAACCGGTGGACCGGTACTCAATATCATAATCATTTGGGCCCAGCTCATTAATATTCCACTTTCAATAATAGTATCTTTCCTTTCTTTAATCAGCACATCAATCATATTTATTTGCCTCGAATGGGAGATCGATAACCCGGGACACAAAGGTACACCGGTCGTACCGGTGCATATCGGCTACTCAGTACCCTTCAACCATGAACCCAAGGACGCAAAGGTACCCTGGTCGTACTGGTGCATAAAGCTAACTCAGTACCCTACCGACAAGGACACCTAATCCATAAGTATGCATACCCTCTAACTAGGTCCGTAGAGCTAGAAAGAGTAAGATATAGGGTCTGGCTGGGGCACAAAGGCACACCAGCAAATACCAGAATAATCGTGGACTAAACCATGTCCTTAGGGTAGCGACCCCTAAGGAGTCACCATTCCCGATCTCGAGGTCTTTCACTTTAAGTAATAGTATCTTAATTAAAGTGATCACGAAAAGTACAACAATCGGATACTTATTCACTTTCAATCGTTCTGATATCATTAATCGTTTCTTATTCAGATGATTATCCAGGATATCACAGAGAGATCATTAAGGCCAAACTAATTATCAAATACTCTTACTTGACTAACCAGTATTATTTGAATCATATTATAATGTTCCACAATCCCAAAGGCATGTTAGGTACAAACTACTCATTTGCCCTTTACTTATATAATTGTTAAGTATCCATTCCTTACTCGCCAAATTACCATATTACCCTTTAGGTTACATAATTACCAAATTACCCTTTTTTCAATTTAGATTACCAAATTATCTCATACACTTTTTAGATCACCATTCACCCCTCATAATTACTACACTTATCATATTTCCCATTTCGTTGGTTATATTACCAAATCGCCCTTCTCCTTTGTTATAATTACAAAACTGCCCTCGAGTTGGATAAATTACTAAATTACCCTCCTTCATTATCATGATTACTATTTTGCCCCTTTAGTTGGTTAAATAATTATCACTTTACCCTTTAATCGGCTAAATTACCAAATTACCCCTTCAAGTGGATAAATTACCAAATTGCCCTTCTCCTTTATCATAATTACCATTTTACCCCTCTTAAGTATTTTAATTGCCACTTTTCCCTTCTTCATAATTACAAATATTAATTTACCCTTCTTCATAATCATAATTACTATATTACCCTTCTCCATTATTAAAATTACCATAATGCCCTTTAATTGGTTAATTACCAAATTACCCTTCTATAGTATCATACTTATCCAATTGCCCTTCTACAATCATAATTTAATTACTAAATTATCTTTCATCGTTATCATAATTACCAAGTTACCCCTATTCCCAAATTTACCATAAATATCCTCTTAACTTCAAAATTACCCTTTTACCCCTTACTTTCAAATTACCATAATATCCTTTTATTTACAAAATTATCACAATACCTTTTTATTTATAAAATTACCATAACACTCCTTTTACTTTACAAATTACTATTTTACCCTTTTACATCCAAAGTTACCATTTTTATTTTTCCTTACAAAATTACCATTTTGGCCTTCTTTTCCAAATTACCATATTACCCCTTTACTTATAAAATACCACTTCACCATTCACTTATACAATTTACCATATTACCCTTTACTTATGAAATTACAATTTTACCCCTCTACCTCCAAAATTACCATAATGCCCTTTTACTTGAAAAATTACCATAATGCCCTCCTTCATCCAAAATTACTATTTTACCCCTACTTCCAAAATTACCATTTTACCCTTCTTTCTCACAACTTACCAATTTTATCCTTTACTTATAAATTATCATTTAACCCCTTTATTTTTAAATGACCAAAATACCCTTTTATTTATAAAATTACCGAAATACCCTTTTCACTTATAAAATTTCCATTCAACCCCTTTATTCACCATTTTTATGAATTTACTAACACTACATAAAAGAATGATATTAATACTTCGTTTTTATCATCTAAGTCCACCAACTTGTCATTATTCAACATAATACTCATTAGCAACTACATACATTGATTCACACACCTCATAAGCGTAATTACTAAAATACCCTTAAACAATAACATCATTCATGCATTAGCAACATGATACATCATAAATGAGCATTTGACATTTCCATCCATAATCAAACTCCTTCCTTAATTAACATACCTACATATGGCACAAAAGTTATCATGCTTTTTCTTTTTATCAAACAATATAAGAAACCATATACATATCATGCTAAGCACACAAAACATGCATAAAATCATACTAAACCCTTAATGTGCTAGTATACGTTTTTCCATATATTTAAGAGAGGATTAACGGTTACCTTAATCCCGCAAAATATCAAATCTTACCAAGCATAATTAGCAACTCAACACCTAAAAATAACATCCATCATTATTATGTTAGAAATAAGAAGTTAAAAAGGATAAAACTTTATAAAACAAATTTATTTAATAATAATACACTTTAATTAAATATGGATATACCTCAAAGCTTAACCAAATGAGTTTCAAAATAAGGGGGAGGTCACGCTGCATGAGCAGCGTGAGTCTCATGCAAAATGAGGGGGAGAAAAGGGCTCAAAGAGGGTGAAGGGAGAAAAATAAGCCATTTTCGGGTTGGGGTCTTTGGGCTAGAAAAGATGGTAGTTAGGGGAGGTTCTAAGGCAAGGGAATGGTGCAGGAGTGAAGAGGGGTGTAGGTGGAGGCTAAGGGCGGTTTCACGACGGCGGAAGGCGGCGGAGACGGCAGCGGCGAGGCGGCGAAGTTGGCTGCCGAGAAGGGTCGAGGTGGAGGAGTTGTGAAGGAAGGAAAAGGAGAGGGAAAATGGAGGGGTTCAAGGATTGGTTTTGGTCAATTAAGGCATGGCGGTTGTAGAGGGGGTTGTAGGGTGTCGAACGGTGGGTTGTGTGGCGGCAGAGGTGGCCGGACGGCGGCGAAAATGGCAGTTGCAGGTGGCTCGGTGGTAAGGGGAAAAACTGGGAGAAAAAGGAAGAGGTGGAGAGGGGAGGAAGTGTAGGGCTCGAAGGGGCTGCGTGGTGGTGCAGGGTGGTAGTAGGTGGTGGCAGGAGGCGGCGCAGGGGTTGGTCTTGGTGGTTCAAGCGGCGGCGGGCGGTGGCGATCAAAAACCGGGGAAGAAATGGAGGGAGAAGGAAGGAGAGAGGAGAGAGCTCGGGGAAGGAGAAAAGGCTCGAAAGTGGGGCAGAAGGGAGCTGGGGTGGTGAAGAAAAAGGAGAGGGAGAAGAGAGGGGCAGGGGCTGGCCGGCGAGAGGGTGCAGGTGGCAGGTGGTGGTCGTGTGGCAGGGAGAAGGAAGGGGAGAAGGGGGAAAAAAGCAAGGCGCGCAGGATGGGGTGCAGGGGTTCGTTGGGTTCGAATCAGGAAAGAAAATGATGGGGAAGAGAGGGGGAGTAGCAGGGAGTTAGGTGGTGGCAGCTGCAGGGTGGCGGTAGGCGTGCTCGACCATGGCATAAAAGCTAGTCGGGCGTGGGAGAAGAAGGAAGGGAGGAAGAAGCTGGGCGAGCGGCTGGTCAGGAAAAAAAAGAAAAGGAGGCGGCTGGCTGCTGGGCGGGCGCGAGAAGGAAGAGGTGGACGGGCCTGGCCCAATCGTGCGGGGAGAAGGCTAGCCTGGCGAGGCAACCCGAGGGAAGAAGGAAAAAAAGAAAAAAAAGAAAAGAAGAAAGAGGAAAAAGGCAAAAAGGGGAATGAAAAATAGGAAAAATAATTTAATGTAATTTATAAAATCATAAAATATAATATTCTTGGTAAATTATTTAATTTAATAATTTAATTTATTTTAATCTAATATTTTAGTTTAAAAAGGATAAAGTTGGTAAAATATTAGTTTGGAAAATTATTGAAATAAAATAATATGATAAATAGCAAAATATTTATTTTTAATGTATTAAATACTCTTATCCAAATTTACATACTCTAAAATCCATACAATAATTAAAATAAATAATCTTAAAGAAATTTTATTCCAAATAAAAGTTATTTATTAAAATATAGGTTTTCGAAATTTTTGGGGTATTACACTAGTGCATACAAGCTTCTCAATACCCTTCAACTATTAACCTAGGGACGCAAAGGCACCCTAGCCGTACTGGTGCATACAGCTATACAGTACCCTACCGACAAGGATACCTAATCTATAAGTATGCATACCCCCTAAATAGGTCCATAGAGCTAGATAGAGTAAGATATAGGGCCTAGTTGGGGCACAAAGGCACACCAACAAAATACTAGAATAATCATGGGATAAACCACATCTTTAGGGTAGTGACCCCTAAAGAGCCACAATTCTCGATCTTGAGGTCTTTCACTTTAATTATTAGTGTCTTAATTAAGGTGATTACAAAAAGTACAATAATTAGATACTCATTCACTTTCAATCGTTCTAATATCATTAGGTATTTCTTATTCATACGGTTATCCAAGATAACATAGAGGAATCATTAAGGCCATCTTAATCTCATCCAATTCTGATTTAGGATTCGGTCTTGTAATATTTACTAATTGTCAAATACCATTATCTTAATATTCTGTATTACATAAATCTTATTATGAAACTCTGTTATCAAAATGACATATTTGATACTAGTTACTGATTTACCCCTTACTTGAATAATTATTAAGTCATCCCTTCTCTACTTGCCAATTTACCATATTACCCTTCATGTTACATATTTACTGAATTACCCCTTACTTGGTTTAGGTTACCAAGTTATCTCTCACACTAATTAGGTCACCAATCGCACTTCATAATTATTACACTTATCATATTTTCCATTTGGTTGGTTAGATTACCAAATTGCCCTTCTCCTTTGTTATAATTACCAAATTGTTAGTTGGTCAAATTACCAAATTACCCTTCTCCTTCATCATAATTACCAAACTACCCTTCTCCATTATTATAATTACCATTTTACCTTTCTCCATTATCATAATTACCACTTTACCTTCCTCTATTATTATAATTACCAACTTACCTTTCTCCATTATTATAATTACTGAACTGCCCTTCTCCATTATTATAATTACCATCTTACCCTTCTCTATTATTTTAATTACCATCTTACCCTTCTTCATTATTATAATTACCGAATTGCCCTTCTTCCTTATCATAATTTCCAATTTACCCTTCTTCATTATTATAATTACCAATTTACCCTTCTCCATTATTATAACCACCATTTTACCCTTCTTCATTATTATACTTACCAATTTACCCTTCTCCATTATAATACTTACCAATTTACCCTTCTCTTCCAAAATTACCATAATACCCCTTATAAAATTACCATTTTTCTCTTTACTTCCAAAATTAACATAATACCCTTTTACTTACAAAATTACCATTTTTTCCTTTTCTTCTAAAATTACCATTTTATCATTTACTTTCAAAATTACTATAGTACCCTTTTACTTACAAGATTACCACCATAATACCCTTTTACTTACAAAATTACCATTTTTCCCTTTATTACACCAGTTTTATTAAATTACCATGACTACATAAAATATTAATATCAATACTCCATTCTCATCATCCAACTCCACCAACTATTATTATTCAACATTATACTCAATAGCACCCACACATATTAGGCCACATTTTTACACAAGAAATATTACTAAAATGCCCCTAGGACTTACAACAATATTATTCATGCATTAATGGTCATAATAACATAACACATCATGGATAAGTAATTAACATTTTTATTAATAACAAACTCCTTCCTTAAGCATTATTTCCACATATGGCACATAAACTAGCATGCTTTTCTTTTTATCAATCAACTACATATATTATATTAAAAAAACATATATCATGCATAATAACATATTAAAACACTAATGTGCCAGCATACGTTTATCCATGCAATTAAGTGGGGTTTAAAGATTACCTTAATTTCCATAAAAATTGAACCTTATTGATATTCCAGTTAAAGATTCAAGCTTTGATTAGCAAAATCAATAGCTAAAAATAATATCAAAACTTATCATATTAGCAATAAGAAAAAAAAAGCATAGGACTTTATAAAACTTAATTAATGAAATACTTAACTTAAATATAATTATACCTTAAAATTCCATTAACTAAATCAAACCAAGGAATCATCAACTTACACTGCTCATGCAGCATGAGCTGCATGCAAAACAAGAGGTGGAAGGGTCGAAGGTGGTAGAGGAAAGGAAGGGAGAGACTAATTTCAGGTTAGGATTTTGGGGCTAGGAAAGAGGGTAGGTGGGGGAGGATTTAGGGTAAGGGTGCAAGGGTGGAGAGGGAGTGTAGGTGGTTTTCAGGGATAGGTTATTGGCGGCCAAGGGCGGCGACGGCAGCGAGGCTGCAAAAGTGGCTTCCAAGTGGAGGTGGCTGAGAAGGAAGGTAAAGGGAGGAGGAAAATGAGGGGGTGAGGGGATTTGTTTCGGCCAAGGAAGGTGTAAGGATGGTAGGGGATATTGCAGGAGGGGTTTGGTGGTTGAGGTGGCGGCGGAACGACTGCGGAAGGAGGAGATGGTGGGTGGCTGTTGAGAAGGAAGAAAAAAGAAGAGGAGAGGAAGGAGGTGGGTTGTAGGGGGCTCAAGGGGTGGTGTGGTGGTGTAGGGTGGGAGTAGAAGGTGTTAGGAGGTGGTGCAAAGGGTTGGTGCGGTGGTGGAAGTGGCGGAGTGGGGCGACAGTGCAAAAATAGGGGGAGAGAATAAAGGGGGACAAAAGGGAGAGAAAGTGAGGTTAGGAGAGGGAAGGAGGGCTAAAAAATAAGGCAGAAAAGGGCTAGTGAGGAGAATAAAAAGGAGAGGGAGAAGAGGGGAGCAGGCGGTCGGCCGGGGTAGGCTATAGGGTGGCAAGTAGCTGGCCGGGTAGTAGGGAGAGGGAAGGGAAGAAGAAGGAAAGAAAGGGGGCATACGTGAGGAGAGAGAAGGGTTGGTTGGGTAAAAAAGGGATAGGAAAATGGCGGGGGGAGAGGGAGGTAGGGAGAGTAGTAGGAAGGCAGGCATCTATTGGGGTGGAGTTGCAGGGCATGGCTCAGGTGGTCGGGCATGGAGGAGGTAGAAAGGAAGAAGAAGGGTAGGGTAGACAAAGGGTGGGAGAAAGAAAAGTGGGCTAGTCCAGTTGGGGAGAAGAAAGGAAAGAAAATAAGTACTGGACCGGGCGACGCGCGATTAAAGAAGAAAAGAAAGGAAAGGGAGCTGGGCTGCTTGCTTAGGAGAAGGAGGGGAAGGAAAAGAAGCGAGCCTGAGGCCCAGGCGCAAGGAGGAAGGGTAGGTCGGGGTCTAGTAGCTCAAGGGAAGGAAAAAGAAAAAAGAAAGGAGAAAAAGGAGAAGGAAAAGGAAAAAGGGAAAAAGAAAACGAGAAAATGGTGAAAATAAAATAATTTAATTTATAAAATAATAGAATGTAATCTTTTGGGGAAATAATAATATTTAATAACATAATATAATATAATACAATATAGAGGCTTAAAAAGGTTAAGTTTAAGAAAAATATTGGTTTGGAAATTTATTCAAATAAAATGAGTATGATAAAATAAAAAAAATATTTATTTTAATTTATTAAATATTCTTATCCAATTTTATATACTAAAAAATTCATAAAATAATTAAATTAAATAAATTTAAAATCTAATTTATCCCCAATAAAAGCTATTTATTAAATTATAGGTTTTTAAAATTTTTGGGGATTACACTCAATCTCTCTCATTCTCTTATTTTTTTCAATCACCATCACTCTCTCCATCCATGGTAAGTAATTTTTTTTTACTGTTTTTAAGCTAGAAATGGTGGTGTCTATGTGAGGGAAAGAGCGAGAGTAACCAGAACATGTTTGTGGGAGAGGATTGGAAATTTTCTCCATTCGGGGAGGTAAAAGACTGTCAACTTTTTCCATGGGTTGATAATGGTTTAGCCATGCGAGCCATTTGTAGGGTCTAATTTGCAACAAATTTCGCTATAGAGGGAATCAAAATCTGAGGGTGGATGGGGGAGATCAAAGATTTTGGTCGTTGGAGGGTAAATGGTTTCAGAAAATTTTACCCTTTTAAGGTTAAAGGGTTAGATCTAGTCGTGGCTTTATAGATGTAGTATAGGCTTTGATGATGAGTGTAAATGGTGTACAGGGTACAGCAATGAGTGTCAATGGGTGGGTAGGTTTTGCACCCATGCATGAAATTGGCTGGGGAGGGTTTCTGATATATTTTGTCATTAGGAGGGAGTGGGATCGGCCGGTTTTGTAGCTGGGGGGGATTGACAGGTTTTGCAGTTGGTAGGGGAATGGGTTTAGTAAAACTTATTGTTGGGTGGGTAGAGCTTCATATTTTGGCATTGGCTATTGAGGAGGGGTAATTATGTTTATTAATTATGGTTTGTTAATTATATTTGTCTTAATTAAGTTTTTTAATTATGGTTAATTCAGTTAAATTTTTTAATTATGTTTTTAAATTATTTATAATATGTTAATTATATTAATTTGGTAGATCTGTTTACATTTTTTTAAATTGGTAATTTAAACTAGTGGGAATAACCAGCTAAAATTGCATTATTGTATTAAATATTGTTATGTGGAGGGGGTTATTTGTGAATGTTAAATATTGTTTATATTTTCATTAAATATGATAAATATGGTTATTCTTATTTGTCAGATCATTGGGCTTCGCCATTAGGAGGGAATGGTTTCAACAAAACCTACATTAGGTGCATAGGGTTTTTGGTTGCCATTTACCATTAGGGAGGGATACTTATATTTATTAATTATTTTTGTATTACATAAGTTTTCTAATTATGTTTAATTTGGTTAAATTTGTTAACTATAATTTTATATTTTCTATACACTTTTAATTATACGTATTTGTTAGATATAATCAAATTTGTTTAAATCGATAATTTAAATTAGTAGGAATAATGGCTAAAATTGTGTTATTGTTTTAATTATATATTATTTGATATTTATTAGATTTTTTATAATTTCATTAAATATGTTAAATATTGTCATATGATGGAGGGTATTGGTGAATGTTTTTATTTATATTGATTGGATAATGGATTAGATTTGTTTATTTTTTATTAAACCTATTAATAATAGATTAAATATATTTGTATTTTTATTGGATTTATTTAGTTTGCTAATTTTTATGGAATATATTTAGATTAATTTGTTCAGATTATCATAAAAATATATCAAAGGATGGGTATGGAATTACCAATGGGATTAACTTTATAAGATACCATAATTAAGTGTAATTTAGTTGTTATATTATACTAAAATACTAATAGTAATTAATAAAATTATTTTTGATGTATTTAGTTAATAACGTAGAGGATTAGTTTCAGAGATTGCATTTTAGTTATAAGGCTAGGTATATATATCTTTTTGGCTATTATAATTTGGGTTGATATCATAATATTTAATAATTACATTATTGTCACCTGTGTGTTTATGTTTTATATATGTGATGACTTATTAGCTACAATTCATATACTTAATTTTAATTGATTTAGTTTCATTGTTGAAATTCAAATGAGTCACATACAAGACAGAGTTGTAGATAGAACCGAAGTTCAAACTATTATTGCTTCTCCATGACGTAAGAAAAATGCTACGGAACAACCTACACCGATATCTCATCTGAGAAGCCTAGGAAAGAGTCTTGCTAGAGGATTACGAAGAGGCAAAAGAGTTGGTCAACAAGAACCAAAAAAAGTTTTGAAAAAAAAAAGAATATGCAAAGCTACTAAAAAACCAAGGTCTAATCTTCAAGCTCCTACCATTCTAACATGTGTAGACTATACAGATAATCCATTATTTATAGCCGATGTTGGCATTTCAGGGTATGGAGGTTCAGAGTTTGGAGGTTTATAGTTTGGAGATTTAGTGTTTGAAGATCTAGGGTATGGGAACTATGGGGTAAGGGGTTTGGGGTTTGGAGGTTAGGGTATGAATGTTTAGGGGTTATAGGTTTAGAGTACGAAGGTTTGGGGATTGGAGGTTCCGGGTATGGAAGATTAGGGTATGGAGGTTTTCCATTATCTAGATAATATGTAGATTTTCTGACATGGGAGTACCATCATCCTCAATTCACCCAATTGTTGTTAGTGGTTCTAGATCATCATTAGATTTATCAGCATCATTATCTCACATTACTGATCAACTATCATCATTGACATATGTACTCCATCATGATGATGATGAAGATGATGATGATGATGACAATGACGACAACAATAAGGATGATGATGATGATGATAGGGATGCTGGTCATACCAGTGAAGAGGAATGAGGTATACAACAATAAGGATGATGAAGGATGACTAGTACTTGCTTGGGCCATGTCCCTAAGTGTAATACCCCGTATTTTTAAAATCCAGATTTATTAAGCTTAATGATTTTGTCATCGTAATTTGATGTAAATAATTAATTATTTTAATTTCGGTTCGTTTTACGGATTTATCGAGGATTTCGAATTCATAATCGAATGTGATTAATCATTGTCGTTGCGAACCATTCTAGACAAATTCGTTCACGACAATGATTTTATTATATTCTTATGATTTCAATCTTCGGTTAAAAATATATATATTCTCGTTTTTTCTCTTATTTTGATTTTTAATATTTTAAATTCCTTTTCGATTACATCTTCGTTATATGATTACGACTTTGTTTTGAAGTTATATTTCGTTAACGAAATATATTATTTGGATTATAGAATTTCTGTTTAAATAGTTAAATTTGTTTTAATGATTTTATCTCTAGAAAATATTTCCGACTTTAAATTTATTTGTTTTCGGAAATCATCAATATTTTTGGAAAGTTTTAAATTAAAAAGGTTTTTCGGAGATTATTTGAGAAATTCTTTCCGAAATTAATTTTTCTTTTGTTTTATGCTTTTTGGTTTACACAAAATCGATTTCGGAAACTATTTAGATTAGTTTTGGTTTATTAGAATTTGACTTAAATATTTTGTTATATGCTCTTAAATATTTTTTTTTCGAGGCCTTATATTATATTTCCGTAAATAATATAAATTTTTATGTTCGTTGGTAAATTCTTTCGAGAATGTTTCTGATATTCTTTATATAGCCTTTTTGTTAATTTTAAGCCTTCGGATCCGTTCGAAATAATTTCCGTTAAATAAATTTTCGATAAAAGTCTTCCAATAATAAATTTTAAATATTTATTATTTTATATTGTGCTTGTATTTGTAAAAAAAAAAAAAAAAAAAAAAACCCGCTGGTCCAGCCCACCGGTACCCTTCCCCAACCCTCCTTCTTTTCTTCTCCTTTTCTCTTCTCTGCCTTTCCCGAGCTGCTTCCCGTTCGCAGCCCAAAACCCCAGCCTCCCTCACCACCTCTTCTCCCCAGCTCCTCCCCGCTCCGGCCAACCTCGCCAGCATCCGTCGACCACCGCCACAGCAACCGCGAGCAGCCGCGCACAGCCACCACGCACAGCAGCCACGCCCAGCAGCGCGTAGGAGTAGCAGCGACGGCAGAGCGCAGCAGCAACGAGCCGCACAGCTCGCGATACCGTCCGGTCACCGACGAGCTCGGCCGATCACCGGCGAGCAGTCCTTGGCCCCCGACGAAGCTTCTCCGGCCTTCCCGTGCGCTGATTTGTTGGGTTTCGTTTGGTATAAATTTCCGAAAACCCTAACCCTTGATTTGATTAATTGAGTGTGAATTAGCTTATAAAAAGCTAAATTGATTGTTTGTTTATGTATGAATATGCTGTAAGGTTGATTTGGACGAGTTAATTGTGTGGTTGTGTTGGAATTTTGGAAAAATTAGATTTTTAGCCGGGTTATGCCCAAAATTTTTGGATCCGCCCGTTTTTGCGATTTCGGACAAATTGATTATACAATATGTTTTAAAATGTATCCAATTTCATTTTGGAACTGTCAATTTGAGAAATTTATGCAGGTTTTGTCGGAATTTGATTCCTAGGTCAAATTTTCGGTGTAATGAAATTGGGTCGTATAATTGAGCCGTTCCGCTCAATTGATTTTATAGTATCGTTTAAAATGTATTTAATTTATTATTAGAAGTTTTGATTTGGAAAAATTGTGCGTAATTGACCGGAATTGGATTTTTAGGTCAAAACTCCCGCGAGTTTAAATTGGTTTGGGTAATCGGGTTATTTTATTCAATTAACTATATAAATTACATTATAATATGTTTAATTTCATTTCCAAACCGTCAATTGATATGTTTTGGCAAGAATTAATCGGATTTGCGTTCCGGGCTCAAAAACCCTAATTGTGCTAAATTGGATGTTTCTGTTATCGGTTTTGATCAATTGATTAATTGATATGTTATAAAATGTTTTTAATTGTATTTCTAAACATTCAATTTGATTAAATTTATAGAATTTTACTAAATCGTATTTTCGGGCTTAAAACCCTAAATTTTAAGTGAAAATTATGAAATTGGTTATTTGTGTAGTTGTTTTGCTAAAATTAAATTTATAAAAGTAGTTGAAATGATCATAATTGTATTTTAATGCCTTTAATTGGAATCAATTAATTTAAATTAACAGAGTTTGTGTTGTGGACTTTAAAACCCTAATTTTCGGGGATGGTTTTATAAAATTGATTTTGCTATGTGTATTTTATCTAATCGAACTCTATCTTTGGATTTTAAACCATTTAAATTCTGTTTTAACCTAATCGATTTGGATTTGATTCTATGTAAATTGGTTGGATTACTTATTTAGTTGTAAAACCTAATAAATAAGTTATTTTCGATAAATTAACTTATGATCGATTATCCTTTCTCGAGCTTTCCAAATTTAGTTGAAATGTCCCAAGTGATATTTGTATAAATCCGTTTTGATTTAGTTTTAACCTTAAATCTTAATAAAGCTATGCTTTTAAGTTCTAAGTTTTGTACACGTTTTCTAAGAAAGATTATTTGTGTTGTTTGGACTTATTTAATTAGGATACGTGAATTATGGATTGATAGGATAATTTCTAATTTAGTTTTCAATTTCTATCGGACCTAGGAAAGCTTTATCGTGGACCCACGAACTAGGGATCCCTCTCCCTCTCATTTCGCTTAGCTAGCTTCGGATCCAGGTAAGTTCTCTACTTACCTCTACTTATGAGTGTTTAGTAAGGACGAAGCTATGGCCTTGTGCTATGTGTGATGTAATGTGTGGGTGAATGATGAACATGCCCTGTTGATGTGTATTATGCATGCGTTATGAATAACCTGTTTTGTGTAGCGCAGCGTGGATCATGAGGTATGTTGTGTGTGCCTTGTACTATACGTGTATGACATGTTCCATGTTTGAGGTTGATGTTGATGATGTGACTTGTTATGGCCCTCTAGGACATGCATGCTAGGGTTTAGGGTAGCATGAAATGATAATTAAAAGAACAATGGGGAAGTGGAAGTTCGGGGAGTTTGCATGGGGAACTAGACCTTGCATGGGCATGGTCCCTACGTGGGAAAAGTTGACTTGGGTTGTAAGTAAGAGCTTGTGAGAGTCTTGGAGTATAGGTTTGAGAGTGAGAGTCCACTTGTATGAAGGATGAGTATGGGCTTCTAAATGAGAGAAGAGGTTTTGGGGTAAAGAGGGGAGGTTACTTGGAAAGGAAGTAAAGTGCTAGGGTTTGGCGTGGTCAACTAGGGTTTGGCGGTCACCTACGAAGTTGGGGAAATAAAGGGATATAGTTTGGGAATTTCTTAGTAGATACGGGATGCGAGACAAGGAACAAGGTAAAGTTAAGACGAGTAAGGAAGAGTTGGGCCATGTAGGCCCAAAGTAGGGTTTTCCAAGGAGGAGCCCTAGAGGGGTGAGGACACGCGGGACCGATACCGTGGTGTTAGGGTGATACCCACATTCTCGGGAAGAGTGTGCCTTTACTACGTTTCCTTATGTATAAGAGTAAAAGGGAATGGATGTCGGGGTGTGATAAGGGGCGCAGGAGTCTCAAGATATGGGACGGCCCCCTGGGGAGGAAAGAAGTAGAGGGTAGTTGATATGCATGTCAAGGGTGGGGCCCTATTTAATAATACATGAATAAGACATTAACTACTTAAAGAGTAAGATTGTTGAGCCGGGCCCAGACCGATCCACCGGCATAATAGTGGCCAGGTGCCGGGGTGCCCTGGAGACCGATCCACCGGCATATAATAGTGGTTAGGTGCGTTCTGCCCTATAAGTGACCGATCCACCGGCTATAATAGTGGGGTTCCCGCACTCTCATGGATTCATAACGATTATGACGTGAATCTACTATATTTACCAGAGATCTAAAGAATAAGTCTAGTTGGACCTTGGCCAGCTTTTATTATATGTATCACCACATGCTGTTTATGTGCATAATGAGTCACGTATTATTTCGGTTATACCACGCGTATATGTTAACTGAGATGTTGCATATGTTTTAAATGTTACTATGAATGTATGGCAAGATTCATGCTGTGGGTTGTGAATATGTATGATATTGTATCAACGTGTTGTACCCGATTTAATATGCACTTGATGATATCTCTCCTATAAGATAAGGTAGTGAAACTTACTCAGTATTGGACCCGTACTGATACTACACTGGTTGAATGGGTCCTGTGATGATCCACCGATGGTGGGGAGCAGACCTCTTGTGCAGGTTAAGATCGGATACTGTTTTGGGGTGGAAGGCTTGCCCTGAGTGAGTAGGCGATCCGGATATTTATCCTTCGGGATTTATTTTGTTTAATTGTATACACCTTTGGAAGTTGCAAGTATTGTTTTCAGATTTCTAAGGGTTTTGTAATTGACTTTAAATTTCTCGTATTCTGATAAGTGTTTACTATTCAGATTTAATTGTTTGACAGGTTTTAGCCTTGCATCTAACATGAGATAGATGGTTGACATTTATCTTGTGTTAGATGTGGCGGTAACATTTCCCAAATTCGCTCCTAGCTTCCGCTTTAATCTTTCAAAAAAAAATTTTTAGGAGTTAAATTTGGGGGTGTTACACTAAGGTCCAATGATCCTAAGCTTAGGTGGTCACGCGGATTTAGATTTATGGTTAGGAAATATAAGTTTATTATATTTCTTATTTCTTATTTTATGTGTAACCAATCATATATATCCATTACGTTTGTTTCTTTTATTTTTCAAGCTTGTGGTTGTCCTAAGATCCACACCAGACAAGAGGTTTTGAAAAATTTTCTTGGAAGCATCAATGAAAGGATGATTGCTCTAATATGCCAAATAGGATCGTCATACCTTCTAGCCTACACATTTGATCATGCCAACATGCCACTTATATCAGCATTTATAAAGACATAACAGTTAGACACTAACTGCTTTCATATGCTATAGGGTGAGATGACAATCACCCTTTTAGATGTACATTGTATATTAGGGCTATGAGTTGATGGTCGTCCATTATGTTTGGAGATGAAAACTGATATGCGTGGACAAATGATTGGTGCATTGGGTTCCTTGTTTAGGATGGAAGACATGAAAGTGAATGGAGTCACTTGAATGGATGGGCTTCCATTTAAATGGCTACAAGAAGTATGTGAATTATATTGATTAGGGGACTAGAAAAAAGAAAGCGGATATCTATTACGGTTTTTAGCCTATCATTGTTTGTTGATAAGTCATTTGATCAATTTAATCCATACTATATATCCTCTTTCTTCAAGATCTTATTCGGATTAAAGGTTATGCATGTTGTGTTCCCACACTTACTTTTTTATATTTATAACTTGGTATGGCTTCTAGAGCCGACACTACTCAAAATTTGGGATGTGTCACTCTATTATATGTGTGTATATATATATATATATATATATCTATATGCATTAGTTTTAATTCTAACAACATATATGGATTTATGAATACTTTCTAGAGTTTGGAATGGAACGATCTAGATATGATCAAGACCATCGTTGTTTTATGAGGTGGTTTTGTAGACATAAATTTGACAATAAATTAGAGATGCTTTAGTTTTTTTTAGCTAAGATTGATCTTATGTATGCGTTAAAAGTATGCTTAAATTATCATATTCTTACTATATTATGTTAGCGATATCAATATTTAGTTTAATTTTTTTGTGATGGGTCATTTGGGATCCATATAGGGATGATCCTATGGCATTATATCATGGTTGTTTATAGTATTTGGAGAAAGTGAAGTCATATATGCAAGATAGAGTAACACGCCAGTTCGGGTATATGTAAGTGATCCCTAAGGATCCTATCAAGACTACTAGGAACACATACAAAGGTTCTTCCTTCAAGAAGCACAAAGTTTATTGTGCATATATGCTTAGTCAATGATTCTTGAGGTGTAAACACTTATTGGGCCTAGATATTTTTGTACCACTGGCTCAATACCCATGGGATGTGGCTCATGACTATTGTAACACCCTCAAAAATCATAGTTGAAAATTTTCATTTAATTAAAAAAAAAACACAAGCACGAGGGTGCTACAACCATGATTAGTATAGCCCGACCTCCTACTAATCTCGCACCAACCTCAAGGCTAAAGATAATTTCACAAATCATTAAACACACTAAAGGTAGAGAAACATAGAAAAAAAATATTCCTAATGAGAGAATCAAAATACGTGATTAAAAGTCATTACAATCGAAAAAGGGTTACACAGTCAAAGTCCCCAAGGGGATAATGTAACACCCTAGAATTCATAGGTTTTCAATTTTAAATTCTTCCACTTTAAAAAAAAAGATAGAACACAATAAAATAAAAATAGAAACAAGAAGAGTCCAGTCTACATCGCTCTAAGGCCTCCATGCCATGTCCCAAATGGTCAACTCTCAACCTCGCCCAACACTTCATATGTGTCATAGGCATCGAAAACAATGTCTCCTACCTACACAAACTTAGTAAGGACCTCTGCTCGTGGGAATGAGCAGCATTTATGAAATGGGTGATTAGTACGTTGCATACTAAGCATGGTAACAATGTAGTTAGGGCTATACATAGAATATTGATAACACAAGCATGTAACTATGCATCTAAACCATATATGAAATATAGATAGCATAAGCTATGTTATAGTCTGGTTAAACTGAATCATTAGATCTTCAGTCAATGTACCCATTTCACACCATGCTATTTATAAGTCCATAAGTGTATGAGAACCCCACTATTATAGCAGTGGAACGAAAACATACAGGGTAGAATGCTCCTGAACACTATGATTTACCGTTGGATCAATCTCCAGGGTAAAGTGCTCCTAGCCACTATTATGCAAGTGGATTGGTCTGGCCCCGACTCTCATGGTATTTACTGTAAGTAATTAGTATCTTTCCTATGTCTTATCATAACTTAAGGTTAGGTTTATTGAGCTTGGGATCCCTTGCTATTATAGCTAGTGGATGAGAAACATACAGGGTGGAACAGTCCTAACTACTATTATTTTTTCGTGGATCAGTCTCTAGAGCCCCTTGCATCTGGCCACTATTATACTAGTGGATCGGTCTGATTTTGACTCAATAATCTTTCATATAAAATGATTAGTGTCTTGTTTGTGTCTTATTCAATATATGATTTCACCCTAGACATGCATGTCCTTTAGACTACCCACCCACACAACCCTTCCACTTCTATTCACTTGAAAGGGCATGTCCCATATTTTGGGACTTCTACGCTTCCTAATATGTCCAGACATCCTTTCCCCCTTCTCCTCAAATACCACAAATACTCAACTCCTAAGTACATGGGTCGAGGCCCATTTGCCCATATCTCTAGGTCAACTCATTATCGCTCTCTAGGGTTTCCCCCAAAAAATCCTACGGTAACCTATATGGCTGAACCTTCCTCTATCTCACACAACTCGAGTTTCTTTGTCCCCAACTCATTACCTTACTCGATTCATCCCCAAGCATCCCACTTTACTTCCCATTTTGCACATGTGGCCATAAAACCCTAGTTGGCCATCCCAAAACCCTAGCACATCTCTTTTCTCATATGATGTCCCACCATTACTCTTACTTACCATTCCCTCTTCCATATGACACACATTCACCCTCCATGTGATATTCTTCCACTCTCATCCCATACTTCAATACTCTCCATTATTTCCCCTTCCACAATCTCCTTCACTTAGGGTTTTTCTCCCAAACCGTAGCCAAGTTCCCCATGCACCCTTATACCAACATACGTACTATTTTTCACCCATGGACTCTAATCACCCCCAAAAACTCTTCCCTTACCTTACTTAATCCGCAAGTCAACTTTTCCCACATAAGGATCATCCCCATGAAAAGACCATCCATCCCATGAAAACCCTAGACTCCCCATGCAAGATCCATTTCACTCTTTTATTTTATTCGCTTTATCCTTTTATATGTCCACTCCTAAGTCATGAGATACTTAGGTTATTTTTATTTCCCTCTAGTCAACTCATTTCCTTTACCCCTTTCATCTTTTCACCCTCACACCATATCTTTTACAACCTCCTAGCATGAATGTCCTAAAGGCCACATCACATAAGCACCATGAAGCATAAGATACATTATCATTTTACACATACCATAAAGAGAACACATACACTTACCTTAGCTCTGCATTGCGCTACAAGTAAGTAGTCATAATCACATAAGGTACACAAACATATCATCACACATAACATACAAAGCAAATAATACACATATTAGGCCTTAACCACATCCTTACCTAAAATGATACCAAACTTGGAGCATGCTCCTACGCCTCCTATTATACACATATTAGGGTTCGGACTTGGTTCGCCTATAAAAGGGAAAATACTAGGATTAAATTCCCTCTTATTAACATTTTCATCAATTCCTTCTTACCTCTATTATAACCTAGTATTAGGGGTAATAATAATAATAATAATAATAATAATAATAGCTTTATTAGTAAAAATAACAATATTATCCTTAAAATGGTTAATCATGCTATTGTTAGCCAAAATAGGTTTAGGCAGTCATATTAGTCAATGATAAGATATTATTAACAATATTAGCAATAATAATGATAATGAATTTAATAATAATAATAATAATAATAATAATAATAATAGTAATAATAAAAATAGTAATGATAATGATAATGATAATGATAATGATAATGATAATGATAATAACAACAAGAATAATAATAGTGATAATAATAATAATAATAATAATAATAAGGTTAGGATAATAATTACACTAAGTTATTATTAAGAGCTAGGAAGGTTAAGGAACAACCTAGTGAGGGTGGCAGCTAGGTAGCAACGGCGGCGACGGTGGTGGAAATAGGGGTTAGAGAAGTTGGTCTTTTAGGTTTAGAAGAGAGAGAGAGTGAGATGGTGGATGTGGTGGTGGTGAACTCTTTGGGTTGAGAAGGTTGGAGTGGTGGTGGTGGTGTAGCAAGGGTGGCAGCACACGTGGTGGTGGTTGTGGTGGCCGAGGGTGGTGGAGAAGGAGGGAGGATGAAGGAGAGGGAGAAAGGGAGAAAGAAAGGTAGGAGAGGCTCTGCTGGGTCAATTAGGTGGTAGGGGAGGCGGTGATTGCAGCGGAGGAGGTGGTGCATGGTGGTGAGAGGGGTGGCGATGGGTGCAAAGTAGCAAGTCGAGCAGCTAACTTTATAGGGTTGGGGTGGCTCATGTAGGGAAAATTAGAGGTGTTGAGTAGTTTGGTTTGGTGGAGGGGTAATGTAGGGAAGGGTTTTGTTGGTGTTTCTAGCAGCGGCATTGTACGGTGGTGGTTAGGGCGGCATCTGAAGTGGTGGTGCCACAAATATGCTAAATTTTTTGGGCAGAGTAAAGAGGGCCAAATGGGATAGGCCAATGGAGGGAGGATAAGATAAAGAGGGAAGAGGACAAGAGGGTAGGAGAGGCAGTGCTTGTCAGCCGACGATGGCAGGCTTGTATGAGTCTGCAATTTGAAGGGCGTAATTCGGTAGGGGGAGAGAAGGAAAGGGGAAGGGGCACACGTGGAAGGAGGTACAAGTAGGTCAAGGCTGGAAAGGGAAAGGAAAGGGATAGTGGAGAGAGAAGGGAGGTGCAAGCCGGTAGGGGAAGGATGACGGTAGAGTTGTAGGCCCACCTAGAACATAAGGACAAGGAGAAGGGAGGAGGAAGAAGAAAGGTCGGGTCGGCCAGTTTGGGGCAAAATAAAAGAAAGAAAAAGAGGGAGAGAACCAATGGGCAAGGAAGGAAGGAAAAACAAAGGTGAGCTAGGCTACGCGGGGGAGAGAAGAGAGGGAGGGGGAGTTACACCTGGCGTGGCCCAATCCAAGGCAGAAGCAAAGAAAAAAAAAGGAGAAAGGAGAAAAAGAAGAAAGAAAAAGGAAAAAGGAAGGGAAAAGGGAAAAAGAAAAAAAAGAAAAAAGGAAAAAATAGTTTGGTTGGGGTATTTAGGATATTTTGGTATTTTTAAATATTTTAAAATAATAAATATTAGGAAAATAATAATTAAATTCCATTTTATATTTATTTAGGATATTTTGGGTAATTGTTTCTAAATTCTATTTTTGACTAGCAAAATACTCTAATCTTTCCTAATTAAATTATTTATTATTTTACCCTATTTTTTATCTTAAATACTCCCCTTATTTTAATAAAATAATATATTTATTAATTTTCCCTCATAAATCCCTATTTTATCATAATTTCCTAAATTAGGGCTTTAGAGTATTTCAACTATATGGATAGGTATGTTCCTAGAACTCATAGATATGTATTGGCAATGACGGATGAATATTTTTCTACGCATCTAAATGATGAACATCAAATTCCATCCAAAAGAAATCATAATGAAGCACATAAAAATATCTATCAATTCTATTGGAGGGGAGAGTTAGCTCCAAATTATCAATAACTAGTTACATGTATTGAAAATCTTTTGCATGATTTAGGTGTTACTTTACTTAGGTATGGACATGGGCATGGACATGGGCATTTTTAATGACCTTGATGTATTACTATATAGTTATACTTTGATTAAAATATGTTTGTTACAATTATAGAATGTATTTTCTATTTTATTTCATGATTAAGAAAGTATAATTTAATCCACATTGAACACGTCGAACATTGAGATACTTAAGCTGAATAACATACAAATATATCCGATTACCATATATAAAATATTTAAGTTATCGTAGAAAGGTAACAAGAAAATAAAGACAAATTTGTAAAAATTCATCATGCAGATGCTTCCAAGGTTGGATACAAATAAACTAAGAACAAATTATAATAATTCTAGATAAAAGTTGATTCCGATGATAGAGGATGTGGCTTTTGTGTGCCATCATGTACTAATGAGAGTTATTGTTGGAATATTAAAGAATATAGAGTATTCCATTTTGAAACACTGCTATCACATTATTTGTTCCTATTTTCATGTAGTGGTGGGAGTGGAAAATTATCCAAAAGATATACCTATCAAACATAAATATATGAAAACTGGTATTCATATAATATTGAAATGGAAAAAAAAGTCCTAAAACAACCACATATCGATATATAGTGATTCATATCTCTCAAAAAACATATAGTCACTTCATTTCTAGGACCTTAAATTCCATGTTGTGCCACTAAAGGTAGGAATGAACTACATGCATTTAACAAGTAATATGCAAACAATACATAACAACGGGTTGCAATGGCATGACCAATATATGGCATTTCAATCTAGTGTGTCATTGGAGTCAATAGAAAATAGTATTAAGAACTTGATCAACGTTGTTACATACAAACACATTCTCATACAACTATCATCTCGCCAATAACTCGTGATATGAGTCAGTATAAATCTAAACATCTTGCCAATGCTCTGAAACCATACGTTCTATCTCCTAACATATTACAACATGTAATCATATATGGAATTAGATGTCAATTTATCTGACTCACATATAGAAATAGTTTTAAAGTGATATAAGATGTGTGAATGATGAACGACTAGTTACTTTTTTGCATCTTTCCTCCACATTTTTATCAACATAAAACTTACATAATAATTGTTTTGAAGTGAGAAAAATACATTCCACAAGTGAAATGAGAGCAAGTTTCTAGTTGATAATAATGGTGATTGGAAGAATAGATGGATCCATTAAGGTTTTTAATCTCTTAAGTACGCACAAATAATTTTTCTTCGTTTTAGATAATATGTATGTACATGTAATGTTTAAATTCAATTGTGTTTGTATTAGTCCAAAAACTTCAAGTAAGAACATTCCATATATATTCATCTTATATATGCAATCCATTTACAAAACAAAAGGAAATCCATGTAAAATATTAATAGACACGGGATGTGCAAATAGATATTCACTTATTACATTTAATTTCGACTTACATCAATGCCATTGAAAATAATAATTCTCCACCAATACTCATAGCATGTTGTAACATTATTTGACCGTCTATTTCCTCTAACTTAAGCTTCTATTAGGCATTATAAATATTTCTTATCATACTTACATGTCTTTCAAATTGTTTTTAAAGAAGTTGTATGATTTGCCATGACTTTACGTTACCTATGTTAAATTTATCAACAAATTGAACTTATTTTTCTATCAACTTACTTAGAACAACATGTTATTGTTTATAATTTTTTAATTTGTGATTGCATGTCCCGTTTCTAACTACCACTTGCCATCCGCCATTATTATTTTCAACATTGATAATTTAAAAAAAGGACAATTATTTTTTCAAAATTTATACTATTTGTACATTTGGTATCTATAGGTCTAATACAAATATACACTCCACTTCTTTCATATCTTATCAAGATTCCACCAACTCCTATACCATTTCTTTTTATAGAACCTTTGATGATCAAAATTATTTTATAAATTTTACTTATTTGTTTAACCCAGGTTAAAAGTCCTTCACGACCAGAAAATATTTGTTCTATTATAATAAAATCTATGATAATTTTGGATTGTAAAACATGTATTCCCCATATCCTAAAAAAAAGAGTTCACCATAATAATATTATAAGAAAAAGTATTAATTTTATTAAACCAAATTCGTTAACACAATTTAATATAGTTAAAAAATAAAATATACTTCTTTATCTACGTTGTAACTAATATTTGGAGAATTTATTTGTATTTTTTTGTTTATCCGTAACTTGTCGATATTATAAATCTATCATCATATTATATTGGAGTTCTAAACTTATCATCGTAGTCATTGGAGTTTCAAACTCGTTAGAGCTTGTCGAAGTTTCAAACTCGTCGTAGTTTAAAGAATTTCTAAATTTATTATTCATTGTAAACATTTAAAAAAAAAGAATATGAAATTTTATAAGAAGAATGAACAAAA
Source organism: Tamarix chinensis (assembly GCA_030549775.1). Taxonomy (NCBI): domain Eukaryota; kingdom Viridiplantae; phylum Streptophyta; class Magnoliopsida; order Caryophyllales; family Tamaricaceae; genus Tamarix; species Tamarix chinensis. The sequence goes on from CM060181.1 coordinate 70,269,510, forward strand.
TCATAGTTTTGAAAAATTTATATTGAAATGTATAGTTGATTTTTCTGTGATGAAGAACAAAACTCATGAAGTTATTTGCTTAATATAAGCATTCAGATGATGGGAACCGAAACGATATATTTGTATCAAATAAATTTTTTCCCTACCTATGCCCACACAAGTCCCTGCCTGTAGCCTCTATTTCTGACAATTTTTTTTGTCCATACTTCAGCCACAACCACATAATTTTCTATATACGACTATACTGTGCAGATAACTTTTTTGTCATTACATGTAATAATTATCTGATAATTTAGCCGTAATCACTCATTCTTCTATAATTATCTATATATATACACTTTTTTATTCATAAAGGCAAAAACTATGAGCGGTAGGAGTAGATGACCGACAAAAGTTGTCGGTGGTGGAGGTAACAGATAGACAAAAGTTGTCTTTCGTATGGGTAGAGGATTAGCAAATGTTGGCGTTCTTGGGGTTAGAGGACCAACAATTTTTGCCCGCAGTGGGGGCAGAGAAGTAGAAAATATAGCAGATGGTAGAGTTTGATGGAGGAGGTTGGCCATAGGTGTGGTGGGGAAGTCAATGATATATGTTGCGGTGGACGAGGTTGGTGTGGCATAGGTTGCCAATAGGGTGGGGGTTGGTGCGGCACATAATGCCGGTGGAAAGGGGTTGATACAGTAAAAATTGCAAAGTGGAGGATAATATCTATATATATATATATATTCCTTCGAGTAAAAACCCGTTCCTCAAATAACAAAACCCTTGTAATATTGCCTATCATATCCATTTCCTGTACGATCATGAACGTAGAGACAATATAATTTGACCAATTGATAGTAGACCAAGCCATTTCTACATTATGCAATCCCGAATAGAAATAATTTATGTTATGTTAACGCAATTTTTTACCTCAAACAAGTTTCAAAACAGTTTTTTTAACAAACACTCAAAGTAGAGTTGTCTTCGGAGTTCCAATCCCGACAAATACAATGGACCCTAGCTAGAGAAGCCATATAATCCTCAGATCTGCAATTAAAATAAATGAATAAAAACAATAAAGTTCAGTGGCTGATCTTGTTGAAACCATACTTATACAATGGTGAAGTCTTCAAACCAAACCTTTGTCCATATGAGCTCTGACAAGCAGCAATTATATAATTCTTGGAAGCATCAGGTTTGCCCTGCACAAATGTGGGAACATTAGAATGAAGGAACTGCATTTTTAAGAAAAAGAAGAGAAGTGATAAACAAGGTGAACAAACCACAGCCTCGTAATAAAGCCCAGCATACAAGGATGCATAGAAATATTCACCAGCTTGATTGCTTGTGAACGCAGCTACAATCTAACATGAAAGAAAGAATTAAAAAATGAATATCATATCCTACATGTGAGTGTAATGTAGCCAGAGACTACCATATGGTAGTTTCTGCAAGAGATATAATCTTCAATGAAAAGCCTATACTTCATCTTCAGCACATATAAATGATGGATACAGTTGAGACACTAATACCAGAGACAAGTATTTAGCTTTTGATCAGCTGAGCACTTGATGTCATATGTTTTTAATTGTAGGACAAAAACAGTTAAACAGATTATCACCAGACAAATTGCTGTGCACAACTCCGAACATTCAATTGAAGCACCAGAAAGGTGATTATAAATTCCTCATGCAGTACAAATAATGTTGCAAAACTAAATAGAAGCCAGCTACACATGAGTTAGTAGGCTGCAATGCATAAAATGAAAGAAGCAATGCCGGTTTCCATGGTCAGAATTCAACTAGAGCTTTTTAAGGCTATGCAATTGCATATTATAGGATTCCTATAAGAATTCCACCATTTAGGCCAATAATAATAATAATAATTAAATAAAAATCATCTCTATCATCCATTATCAAGGCAAACAATAAATCATCATCATGAAGCTAGAAAGTGCAAACTACCACAGAACAATAAGTAACTCATGCCAAAAACAATGCAAACCTTATCAGGATCACCACCGTCTTTGAACAGCGAATAGATTTGTCGCATCACTGGCCTTGAATCTCTACCAACCTGCAGGCAGTAGAAATATACTTCTGGGATGATATTTCAGTTGATTGTTGTCTCTTCTGCGGATATAGTTAACTACGCAAATATTATATTCAGCTGTATAATATATTCCATGATTGGCACTTTAGTCACAGGAGAAATCTTGTTTAGACTGAAGCTCAGATTTTAACTTAACATGTGCATCTTATGGCCCAAAATTGTTAAGGCAAGTTGACATGATGGTATCAAAATATATATAAAGAAAGGGCAACGCAAACACATCAAGAAGAATTGGTAGGTTTACACCTAAAGACCCTAAAAACCTTCCTTAATCAAAATTGGAACAACTCCTTTTATAGTGTGATGGTAGTCTAAGAAAATTAATGATTAATATCAATTAAATAGTATAATTCCAAATTCTTTAATCGTATATTAAGATGGAAACTTGCCTTGATGAAACGGCTCCTAGCTTCATCAACTCCATAGAGTTGAGCTTCACACAGAAAGCACCATATTGACTCTTCTGTATCATTCGGATTCTGCGCAACATCTAACCGAAATTGCTCTGCCCCTTCCTCAAACCTACAAACACAAAATTATTATATAATATGATAACAGTATAATATATACATATATAAATATATATATAACATATACAATGAGAACTTGAGAATTACGCATATTAGCCAATTCCTGTAGTTTCATGGCACTATTATATTACTAGAGTCTCATGACACTGTAGTTTCATGACACTAATATTATAGTTTAATCAAACTATAACTATAGTTTCATTAGTTTCATGATACTGTTATTCTAGTTTCATGGCATTTTTCTTATAGTTTCATTACACTACTATTGTAATTTCATGATACCGTTACGATCTTTTCATGACATTATTATTGGAGTTTCATGACACCATTAATGTAGTTTAGTTTCATAATACTATCCTTTTAGTTTCTTAATACTATTACTATTGGCTAAGAGACTTAATTGTCATTTCTTACCATAACTCATAGTTACCTCCCACATATATATATATGGCATAAAGGCTCAGAGAATACAAATTCCAACACTTATCATCAAATGACAATGATGTCCGGTATACCCTTTAAAAATTCAAATTCTTTGGAGTCTTTTCATCCACTAGAAAGGTGAACCCTTCTTGATTCAAAATTCAATAATTAAAAAAATGCCGAGCCACCAATACTGGGCATTACCTATCAACATAGTAGAGAGAAAGCCCCCTTTGCCAAAGATCTGAACAAAATTAACACTACAAAATCAGGAATTCAGGATTCCAAACTGAATGCAAAAAATCAACCGCCCTTAAACAAGTCTGGAAACATACATGCCTTTTGTCGAGGATCAAGATCAATTGCATGGTCAAACTGCGACAAGGATCCCCACACATCACCCTAAGCAAGTGCGAGAGAGAGAGCAAATTATTATTCAAGTTATATTACACAAAAGGCTAGTTATTTAAAAGTAATTTTCTCGGAATACTCTCTGCTATGTCCTTCAGAAAGAATTACCTGGCGGAAATGCTGCATTCCCTGTCGAATGGCAAGTACGGCTTCCTGCGCGTTGTTTCTGCCAACCGCACCTGTTAAGGCATCCCAGATGCTGGAAACTGAAGCAACGAAGCGTCTTCTAGTGTGGGAAAGTGCGGGGTGGGTTTCACGTGAGTATATTGAATGGGGAAAGTGAGCCGGTGATGATGAGTAGATAGGTATTTTGGATTTCGGAAATGGACATCGAATAATCGACGGAATTTGGTGGTAGTTTATGGAGTCGGCGGTACTGAACTTCAAGGTGTTAGCTGTCGCCATACATAAGTGCGATGTCAATCGAAGAGCGTGGTACACAGGGCAGAGATAAAAAGCATCGAGGAATGTGGATAAGGTGGGAAACTGTCTCGGCCATAAGGCCGAACACGATCGGCGCGCGACGGTTTCTCATGTTCGAAAATTTTTGTTGAGTAGCATTGTAGGAGAGAACTATAAACTTTTAGGTTCCGCTTGGATTGGGGTAAATCGAGGTAGGGGTAAATATTAAAAATTAATTTAGGTGAAGGGAATTGAGATGAATCGGGGTAAATATTTTAAAATTCTGTTTGGATGATATTAAACTAACCTGGGTAAATCAAGGTGAATATTTTAAAATTTTCGTTTAAATTAAGGTAAATGAAGATTATAATAATAAAATAAATAATATTTATATTCTTATTTAAATAAATAAGTCATTTTGAGGGGTATTTTAGTCCTATTAAGTCAAAAATTTACTTATTCTTTCACCTTCACCTCCGTTACCCCCGAAATCGGAGGTTAATAAAAACGAGGTTAATCGAGGTGAATGGAGGTAAAACATTAACCCCGATTCACCTAGGTTAAAATATTAACCTGATAGCCAAACGGGGTGAATCAATTGATTCACCTTTATTCACCCCGATCCACCCCAATCCAAACGGGGCATTACTCTTTAAAGTTGTTTTTAGCATAATTTTTATTAAATAAATAATTATTCTATATATCTATTTTGGATAAGTAAATCCAAACTAAGGTTTAACTTAAAACTTTTAATCTTATTAATAAAATATATATGTATATGTATATGTATTTGGAATATTGAGCTAAAAATCTCTATGTTTTTATAGTAAATGTGCCCATTTTCTACACTTGCATAACCATGCCCTTCTGTTAAATTTTGGATTTATGACATTTGTTTTATGATACAAAATAACATTTTTGACCACCCAAGTTCTTATTCATGGTGGATAAAAAACTGGGTCAAGCTAATGGGGAATTGAGAGATAAAAAAATAGAGAGAAGTTGAAGATGAAATAGATATGAACTAAATATCCTTTAGAATCATACACTTGTAACTATAATTCAAACCTTGCAATAGATAAAAGAAACATGATTTGAGATTAGAATCATCCCCTATAATTTGAGGTGTTCACTTTTGGAAAGAGAGGAAAAATAAGGCAACCAAGTGTCACCATTCATTCAAGACAACACTACACTAATAGAAGTATGAGGGAATTTGGACTACATTTAAAAAGAAAAAAAAAAGGAAGTTTCTAATGGCCTAACTTAGTTATAATCAAACTAAGCTTGTTAAACTCCTTATTTAAACCTAACTAAGGCTAACTCAACCATTGATTTTTTTTCCGACTTGTCAAAGTCGCCCATCAACCCCCATCTCCTATAATTTGATTTATGGTTTATTACAATTTAAAGGGATATTTATCTAGTTAAAACATCATTAAACTTACAAAAGTGAAGCTAGAATGAATCACCTATATTATGGGTTGATACTAATTATAATAAGCCATAAACATGTCATAAAAGGTGCTGCAAATACTCCACACAACCAAACTTGCCAACACTAGTTCCCTCCTAGCTTTTGTGTGCCAAACAATGCCCTACATGTGGTATCTACTCTTGTAATACCCAAATTTTTATATCCCTTTGATGCATGTTATATAATGTGGTTATTCATGATTTGGTTGTGTTTAATTATATTTTGGATTTGTGCTTTGTTTTGGTTTTAAAAGGTTTGGAGGAGGGTTTTGTTTTAGGGTAGGATAGGTTTCTTTGGAAATGAATAGATCGGTTTGGACAATACTAGCCAACGGCGTCTTCAGCTCTTCAAGTTTTTGATTAAGAAGAATCAACTGAATTGTTCTTATGGACTACTCGAATGGTAATGAATATACAATAGGTTTTGTTGAACCAATCAAGTAGTTCGTTTGAACTTAGTGTTCTTTGTGACTGGGTTTGGTCCAAATATCCACCATTTCATCTTGTAATTTGATTATTGTGTTTTATACTGTTCAAAACTCATCCTGAGGATTTTCATCACCATTGATTCAAATGTTATTTGAACTTAATTAGATTTGGGGGACATAATCACCAAAAATTGTTGCTTCGCTTCATGGTTTCTTTACCTTCTTCTTCATCTCATCTCTCCTCTACAAATAGACAATTATTTGTATGATTTGGTTACAAAATCATCTGCAAAGTTTTGAACTTGGATTAGTGTGATGTGGGAGCATCCACCATCCTTTTTAGTTTCACTAATAAAATTTTTCGTGATTTTTCATCTTTTTGTACACAAATCAAGAAGGATATTTTGTAGCTATTCTCATCAAAGGGAGTTTAAAATATGTTACGTATACCATATTTATGATAATGAGAGATAGTTAGATAAGAGAATGTTTAATATATATTTTGATAGTTTCAAAGGCATTAAGACATCATCAATTAATCTCTATCATTCATGGTGTTAATTATTACACCTTCAACTTCAAAAAAAAAAAATGAATCATTAAGTTCATCTTACAATAAGGGCAATGGTTGTTTGGGTATCAAAAAAACAAGCCTTGGGTAGCATAAAGATGTCCCAACCATTTTAATAAAATGTTAATCATTAACTTTTCCTATATTGGAAGGCGATAAAACCTTCTTATTAGGGTTGAATTAAACACTAAAATGGGAAGCCATGCAACAACACCTTCTAGTCATCACCTTTTTTTTTTGATAACTTAAAGTTGCTTATAAATGGCTCAAACATGGCTTATCAAGTCATCTTGGAAGGAAAAATAATAAGCCAATTTCACATAAATAGCAGCCACCAACAATTCATGACAATCCATCTCATGGGGGCTGATGCACTGTCGTATTCACAACAAATTTCATAAAAAAAATTCTAATTTTCAAATACATACTAGATGGTAAGAAGCAGTTGAACCCACAAGGAATGGTATATAATAAATAATTCTGTAATCAACGTTAAAACCCTGGTTATGCAATAACATTTATTTCTATCACTAAGTCCTATACTATGGATAAATAATAAAACACTTTACTTACTAATTAATGAATAAGGATAGGAAGTTATTGATTATGGAATTAAGATATCAAATAATCATGGAGAAAAGAATGATTCTAAATTATTTAACGTTGACTTTTAGAAACTCATAATAATCCATCTCTTTGTTTTCTCTTAATTCTAATAAATTGAATAAGCTCTCAATTTATCACCCAACCAATTAATAACCTAGGCTAAGAATGCTAGATTCAATTAATGGCAGCATTACGAATGGAAAGTAGTCAACTATGATCATAATCACAAAAGTTTAGATCATGCAATCGTATGAATTAATAAACAAGATTAACAATTAATCTTTTGCTACTATGGAAACGTTAATTAATAATTAAGTACTAATTCCGTTATCCTAGTTTAGATTAAGATCTAAAATAGATAGGTGATCAATCTAATTAGTTTAAATTCTTAATCTATGATGCGAGATCATTCAATTCCATCCATTAATTTAATTAAATTTCATCTAGAATCATGAATTCAAATTATGTTATCATATTTGAAACCTAATTCTGTCATCAAATCCTCCTACCCTATATTATCTACTCTACTATCTTCATAATTGTAACAACATACAATTAAATGCATTAATCTATAATTAACATCAATGATCACTAATAAATAAAAAATGAAACACCAAAAATAAGAGAAATAATGATGCAGTGAAAAGAATTTACTTACATTCAATCAAAATTGAGAACTTGCAATTATGAGAGGAATGGAGAAGAACTTATCAACTTAAATTATAGAATGTTAATTGTTCAGTTAAATATAAGGAAATAAAGAGAATTGGAATTGTGGAGTACATGTGTTTTCTAGAAAGAATAGAGAAAAAGAGAGAATTAAACTTTCAAACTCCAAAAATTGACTCTTTAAACTCCAGAATTGTTAGAGAATATATTAGGAAAAATTTCGTATGAGCAGTTACAAAAATTAAGAAAAACACGGTCCGTGTTTTGGGAAACACGAGACTTACGTGTTTTTCTTTGAATTCTTTGCCAATTTTTTGATTGTGAAAACTGAGATTTTTGTCTTCTAGTGGAAAACACTGCTCGTGTTTAGGAAACACGGGGGCACCGTGTTCTTTGTTCCTTCATCATTTCTCTATAAACTTTCAACACGAGCTTCCCTTTAATATCTATTCTTTATTTCTATTCTTTTCTTCCATTGATTCAATATCTCTTGATGTGTTCTTTGCTTTATTTCCTCTTTCCTTCGGTTTTCTCTTTGAATTTTTTTATTTTTATCTTTTCCTATAAAATCTATTCAAAAGAGAAAAACTCAAAAAATGATTAAATCTTATAAAAATAGTGAGGAATAAATGATATTTTTACTCAGAAAAATAATATATAAATCCCATGTGTCACATACCCCCATGCATAAATTGTTGCTTGTCCTTAAGCAACATCATGTCATGCACAAGAGCAGCATCAAAGATTACAAGTGAGATAAGTTCTGAACTACAAGAATTTTAATATTGGATTTAGTCATTCACAGAGTTTAACAATGCACTGGAACTTAAAACATTTATAAATCACAAGATTGAAACATTAGGAATGTTTTAGATCACACATCTAACATACTCTATAAACAGTTTTATCAAATACTCAAGTGGTTAAGGAACAGGAATCAATATAGTTAGGATCTCACCATGCAAAGTTAGATTAAGATTAATGAAAGTTAAATTGGTAGATTCTTACTTTTGGTACGTGTAAATGCTCAATCTTATGTCTAGGGTACAATTTGTTTACTCTCAAAATTTCTCCAAATGATAATGATCACCCATATGTTTGCCATTACTTTTAATTTGCCACTACTTAAGAGAACTAAATTATATAAGAATCAAAATATCTTAAATTTGGTTGTAATGGGGCTAGGGTTATAAGGTGGGATATAAATTTGGGTTTGTAGCTTGACTCTATTAACCGGATAAGAAATTTCTTTCTTTCTATTAAGTTATAATTCTTCCTTTTCTCCCTTACTTTATTTGACCCTTTTTTTTTATCAATTCTAATTTCAAACCCTTCCCTTCAACCAAATAAACAAAAAAAGAGTTGTTATTTTTTTTGGAGAAGAACTTAGCTACTTCACCCATTATTTTTATGATATCCACACCACTATGCTTGAATTTTACCTTATTAACAAAATAATTATTCTCCTTAAAACCCTATTGCTCCACTAATCATAGAGTAAGGAAAGAAAAATGTATATGGAGATGAGTTGTTAACAAAGGTTAGATCAATAGAATAAGGCTTTAGGCTCAAAGGGTTTATGTAGTGGATAACAATTTCAAGGTGGGCTATTTGGTCATGTTTCTAACAAAGAAAGAAAAGTGCCTTTATTATTTTCAAATATTCTAAATTTCTATGCAGTCTCGAAGAGATCTAATGGAAAATTCTAGTTTCACATATCATTAGAGAAAACACACAAAAGAAAAAAAAAATTTGGATAAATAATGTGTCCAAAGATTAGGCTCAAGCACTCCCAATGATATATCTACCAATTTTGACTTTCATTTCATCTCATTCATAATCAATGCATGGATTAATTTCTAACTATTCTAACTCTCTTTCTTTTACCACTATCACAATCCCAATTTATGTTTTTAAGGTTTTGGAAGATCATGATCAAATCAGTTATTATGATTTAAAAATGGCTTTTATCAAAAGATTTAGTCCCATTACTTTGCTTACTCAATGAATGGATAAATCAAATCTAACACTTCTTGTTTAGACACTAACCAGACAAAAAAAAATATAAGATCGCATAATTAGAAAATGAGTCAAAATAATGCAAACAAAGAAAGAAAGAAAAATAAAAATATATATGCAAATAACACCAATAAAGACTACATTAACTACATATATCACTACAAGTGCATCCACCTACTTAGTTTGTTCATTACCCCCAATGAACTAACCCATGAAAAAGAAGATAGGAATAGGATTTATGAAGGCGGTGGTGGTGGATCCCTATTCTCGAGGTGAAACTTGTAAAGAGTTTTTATCATCTCCATCATTTGATCTTGAGTTTTGTGTAGAGAATCTAATTGGGAGTAAACTTGAGTTTGAAATTGGATGTGCCATTCGGGCACATAAGTAGAAGAGGATGAGGATCCAACATGTGAATGAGGGGGAGGAGGAGGTGGTGCTTATTCACCACAAGGGGGAAAAGGATGCTCAATCACAAGGAGGAGCAGGAGCATCTTCATCATCGGTTGGCTGCTAATTTCATTAGTTCAAAGGGTTAGTTCTAGCAGCATTAGGTAAGGGAAAATGAGCACGTCTCTGGCAGGAAAGATACAATACATTGCCCCTATGTTCAATAAGATACGATAAATGGAAATGTTCAATGTCTATTCATGTGCTCATGGCTTCTATTGGTATGTCATCTAGAATGAGAAGGTCTATACTTAGACAAATAGTGGTAATTAAACCACCAATGACAATATCTCCCTACTTAGAGTTGCTAACTCTTTTAAATTGCTTAGCTAGAAAATAGGTAGTGTTAATTTGGTCCTGATCTAGCATAGAATTGATGAAGAAAAGCTCTATGGATCAAACTACCCCTATACTATCCCCCACCCAAAAATGGTGCTAGCTAACAGTCTTTGTAAATATCGAAAAACCAGATTGAATATCCTTGAAGCTTCGGCCTCTATGATTCTGAAGGTATTAGCGGTTGGTATATTGGAAACATCACCAATTTTAGCAAAAAAATTATCCACATTAAATCATGGGGGTATAACACGCTCTCCCCCCAGAGGTAACATAAAAATGTGGGCTAATTCATGTAGGGAAATTTGCCTATCCTCATTAAAGATGCAAAAGCTAATATACCCATGTTCCTCTGTAGATGATCTAGCATGTAATTCAAAGGCACTAAGAATTTCTAACGTTAAACGTTTATATGTATGATTAGTACAATAGATAAAGTTATGCAATCCAACAATTCTTAGCAGTTGTGTGACTTGCGCATGTATACCTAGTGTATTGAGATATCTGTCATCTAAATAACGTGTTCTAGTAATATACCTTTCAGATAAATAATCATACCTTTGTTGTTGTTCAGGTGTGGTAAATGTAGTACCTAGCTCATTTGGTATGTTCCTTCTATTTTGATGTTGAGCTGGTGATACCCGTTGTCTTAAAGATTCTCCCTCAGTTCTTTGTTTCTTTTTGGGTGCCATCTTTGAGTTGCGATTTTGGGAATTATTTTTGTAGAATATAGACCGGATAATGCTCAAAAAATAGAACTAAAAAAAATCCCTAAGCTAATTTGTTGAGATCAGATAGTATTTGAGCAAGAATTGAAATTAGAGTTTAGAGTGTAGATTTGTGAAGAGTGACTGAATATGAGTGCTGGAAGTGAATTTGAGGAAAACAAATTGGTTGTAGAAGTAGTAGAGATGAAGAATTGAAAAGAAGATGAATGGTTATGGAGAATTTAGGCAAGATAATGAAAGATTTGAAGAGGAAGGAAATTTCGATTTCGCTTTCGGCAAAGACGCTAATAGGGAAAATGGGGGCTATGTTCTGTAATGTAAATAACACGGGTAGTTGTAGTTTGTTTTTTTTTTTTAAAAAAAACATGGTCTTTGTTTCAAAAACACAGAACCCCCATGTTAATTTAAAAATATTATGTCAAACAGTAAAAATTCCTGACAAATATATACGGTCCATGTTTAGTAAACATAGACCCCCCGTGTTCATTATGAATGTTATTGGAACATGCTCAATTTCCTAACAGGAAAACATGGTCCGTGTTAAAATAATCATGGACCCCCTATGTTATTTTTGAATGTTGCTAGAAGACTTTGAATTCCTTGACATAAAAATACGATCCAAGTTAAATAAACATGGACCCCCCGTGTTATTTTTGAATGTTGCTAGAAGAGGCTGAATTTCGTGACATGAAAACACGGTCAGTGTTTAATAAACACGGACCCCCATGTTATTTTTGAATCTTTCTTCCTTTTGCTATTTTGCTTGGAAAATTTTGATGGTAAAACACGAATCATGTTTTTGGAATATGGCGCTCCCGTGTTCCTTTATTCTTCTTCTATTTTCCTTCAAAATATTCCTACAATAAGAACATGAAGAATCTTCCAAATATGATAAGGTCGTGAGGATTTTTTTAAACATTTCATTATTTACACTACAAAACAAGAAAAACATACTCATATGACACACATAATAAGTGAGAGTTATGAAAACACATAAAATAGAAAAAATACACAACCACAATATACATAAATTATATAAAAAAAACATGGTAAAAAAATTATGTACAACACTTGGGTGTTCCCCAAGTGGTAATGTCCCACTATTTCAGCCTTCATAACTTGGAGTGGTAAGATCTACCACCTCCAAGTTTCTCACATAGTGTCCCTCATAAAAAGGTTTGAGATAGTGTCCATTCGCTTTCCACATTTTTTCTATCTTCTTATTTTTTATCTCTACTGCACCATGAGGAAACACATTAGTCACAATAAACAGGCTAATCCATCTTGACCCTAAATTTTCAAGAAAGAACTTTAAATGAGAATGATATAATAACATTTTTTGACCGATCTTGAAATTCTTCCTAAGAATAAACTTATCATGAACTGCCTTAGTTCGATCTTTGTATCGCAATGCAGTTTCAAGCATCATTTCTTATTTCCTCAAGTTCTTGTAGCTGAATTTTCCTATGTCTTCCAATTTCATTTGACTCCATGTTACATTTCATTACAACCCAAAAAGCTCTATGTTCTAATTCGACTGTAAGGTGACAAGGCTTACCGTAGACCAGATGATATGGTGACATACCAATTGAAGTTTTGAATACTATGCGATATGCTCAGAGAGCATCATTCAGATGTAAGCTCCAACCCTTCCTTGTCGGTTTCACCATCTTTTCCAGAATTGATTTGATTTCTTTGGTGGATATTTCGGCTTGACCGTTTTTTTGTGCATGATATGCTATGAAAATTTGATTGTCACATCATAATTCTTTAACAATGCTTCAACCCTTCTATTGCTAAAGTGTGAACCTTTGTCATTTATTATACCTTCTGGCAAGCCAAACCTTGTAAAAATATTAGTTCAAAGAAAATCTACAATAACTTTAAGCTTTTCATTACGGGTGGCCTTTGCCTCCACCCATTTTGACACATAATCTATAGCAACAAGAATATATTTGAAACCAAAAGATGATGGAAAAGGACCTATGAAATCCATACCCCAAACATAAAAAATTTCATTTCACATGCAATAATTGAAATGCCCCGAAAACTTATAATCTTAAAAATTATATTTAAATGAGAGGTGTTACAATAATAGTGTTTTGTGGTGGAATTTCATTTCTAGGACCTATGAAATCCTCTAGTCTTTTGACAATTTTTACATGTTTTGTAAAATTCATAAGCATCCTTAAATAGGGGAGGCCAGTAAAATTCAATTTATAAAATTTTATGAGCTATTATTTTAGGGTCAAAATGACCGCCACAAGCATAGTTATGACAAAATGTTAAGATAGAAAGAAATTTACTATCAAGAATACACATTCTAATGATTTGGTCAGCACATTGTTTTCACAAATATGGATCATCCCATAAAAAAAATACTTTACTTGACTCTTCATTCTATCCTTTTGTGCTTTAGTAAAATGTGAAGGAAATACCTTTGTGACAAAAAAATTTACCATATCAGCATACCATGGTATTTCATTTTCAAGTACATGAATTTGTTTATCTAGAAATGCTTCATTGATGGGTGCCTCAACTTCAACCTCCTTGATTAATCTACTTAGATGATCTGCTATTCCATTGTTTGATCTTTTTTTTTTTTATCTTTTTTGTGTAGATTAAATTCTTAGAGTGGAAGTATTCATCTAATCAATCTTGGTTTTTCTTCCTTCTTTGCCAACAGATATTTCAAAGCTACATGGTCAGAATAAACAATAATATCAGTGCCTAAAAGATAAGAACAAAATTTATCTAAAGTAAAGATAATGGTGAGAAGCTCCTCCTCTATGGTTGTGTAATTAAGTTGGGCTTCATTAAAAGTTTGTGAGGCATAGTATATCAAATGTGGATATTTTCCAATCATGTGACCTAAAACTACACCAATAGCATAGTTAGATGCATCACATATTAATTTAAAGGGAAAATTCCAGTCGGGTGGTTGAATTAGGGTGCACTAATCAATTTTTCCTTCATATGTTCAAATGCTTTCTTACATGCATCATCAAAATAAAGCTCTATTTCTTTATGAAGAAGCTTACATAAAGGTTGGGCTATTTTAGAAAAATCCTTAATGAATCGGCATTAAAGTCCAGCATGTCCCAAGAATGAACGCACATCTTTAATAGTCGATGGATAAGGTAATGAAGCTATAAGATCAGTTTTTGCCTTATCTAATTTGATTCCTTTAATAGAAATGACATGTCCCAAAACTATCCTTGTTAAACCATAAAATGGCATTTTTCAGAGTTTAGTACAAGATTTGTTTCAAGACACCTTTTTAAGATAAGAGTTAAATTATCTAGGCATTGATCAAAAGTATCACCATGAATACTAAAGTCATCCATAAATACCTTGATAATTTTCTCCAAATATTCAGAAAATATGCTTAACATACATCTTTGAAATGTGGTAGGGGCTTTGCATAGCCCAAATGGCATATGTACTATAAGGACATGTGAATGTGGTCTTCTCTTGATCTTATGGAGCTATGGGAACCTGCACATACCGAGAATATCCATCAAGAAAACAATAATAAGCATGACCCACTAGCCTCTCTAACATTTGGTCCATATATGGTAGAGGAAAATGATCTTTCCTAGTCATGGAATTCAATTTCCTATAATCTACACATACCCTCCAACCATTTTGAACTCGAGTAGGAACCATTTCTCCCTTGTTATTCTCCACTATAGTGATTCCCGTTTTCTTGGGTACTACTTGAAGAGGACTAACCCAACTACTATCGAAAATTGGATAAATGACTCCCATAGATAACAATTTTAACACCTCTATCATAATTGGATTTAGCCTACGTTGTACTTGCCTACTTGTCTGAACATCATCCTCCATTAAAATTTGATGCATACATACTGAAGGACTTATACCCTTAATATCAGCAACCGTCCATCCCAAAGTAGATTTATACTTCTTCAAAACATTAATAAGTTTTTCTTCTTGTTTGGGTGTTAGGTCACTAGAGATGATAACAAGAAGGGTATCTTTTTCTCCCAATATTGCACATTTAAGATGGTTAGGTAAAGCTTTCAACTCCACTTCTGGTGCTTGCTCTATGGAAGGTAAATGTCTATCCAATGTCAATGGTAAATTCATAAATCTTTCGATTCTACCAGGACATGCTCCTAAAGTAGCCACTATCTCTTTAATCACTTCATCAATATCAAAATTCTCATTCAATTCTTTTGAAAATTCAGTTTCTAAGCATTGAGTTAAGGTTAATTCTAAGGGATCTGTATATGATAATTCATAAACCTTTTTAGTTAAATCATTAATAACATTGATCATAGAGACCGATTCATCATCTGTAGGATATCTCATGGAGTCATATATGTTAAACCTAATGACTTTACCATCAAACTCCATAGTCAATACTCCATCATGTACATCCATTTTTGTTTTTGAAGTTTTCAATAATGGTCTACCTAATAATATATGAGAAGGATTAGATGAACCATTATCCTATATATCTAACACATAAAAATGAGTAAGGAATACTAGCTCATTCACCTAAAATAATACACCTTCAATTACTCCTTTAGGCTATGTGTTAAATCTATCAGCCAACTGAATAATAACACGAGTTTCCTTTAAAGTACTTAGACTTAGTGCATTAAAGAGAGATAAAGGCATCACATTGATTGAAGCACCTAAATTAAGAAACATCTTTCATACCTTGTGTTTCCAATCTTGCAAGGGATGGTAGAAATGCCTAGATTAATGCATTTTGGTGGAAGTTTCCTTTGCAAAATTGCTGATACATTTTCTCCCACACTTACCTTTTCATCCCCCTTTAGTTTCCTTTTGTTAGTACATAAGTCCTTATGGAATTTTACGTACCTTGGAATTTGTTTAATTGCATCAATGAGAGGGATATTAACCTCCACCTTTATAAATATGTGAAACATCTCCTTGTCATAATTCAGCTTCGTGTTTCTTGTCAATCAGCTAGGAAAAAGGAGTACTAATTTTAATAGGCGTAGAAGACTCACCTTTAGTTACTCGTGGAAATTTTCAATATTTTATTTTCAAAACCTATCTCATCTTCTTCTTTACTATTTCTTCCTCTTCACTCACTTGACTTGGACCTACCAATTGTTTCCCACTCCGAGTTGTGATAGTACTAGCATTTTCCCTAGGATTCCTTACTGTCGGACTTGGGAATTTTGAGGAACTTTGTGCTTGTAATTTCCTAAGGGAATCTTCTAATTGATTCCCTTGATTCTCCATGTTCTTGATAACATTTCTAGTTTCTTGTTGAAAATCTAATGTATTGGTAGTCAAATATTTCACCAAATCTTCTAAAGGCATTCCTCCTTATGGTTGTTGAACTTGTGGTGGAGGTAATGGTTGAAATGGTGGTCTTTGATGATTTGGTGGAACTTGAAAGAATCTTGGAGGTGGATTTGATCCTTTTTGATTTTGAAAAAATGGTGGTCATAAGTATGAATTACCACCTTGTTAATTGTTGCCATACCTTAGGTTAGGATGATCCTTCCATCCTAGATTCTACGTTGGAGCAAAGGATCATTCCTCTTTAGTATTTGTTGTCCTCTAATGGCATTCACTTGTTTTCTTCCTGCAAAGTAAGACACATATCAGTGGGATGACCAATAAAAGAACAAATTCCACATACCTTTACATGAATCTTGTCACCCACAACTTTTTCTACTAGAGTTGTCAAATTTAGCGCTTGTGTTTTTAATTCTACGATACTAGCCTCTTTCACCTATTGAGATAAAGAAGTACTACCCCTACTACAATATTGAGAGTTAGATGCCATATTAGCAATTAATCTTTTAGCTTTACCAAGGGTTTTATCAACCAATGCACCACCACTAGTCGCATCGGTCATGTTTCAATCCATGGGGGATAATCCTTCATAAAAGTAATGTATTAACAATTTCTTACTGATTTGGTGATTGGGGCAACTACCACATAACTTCTTGAAATGTTCCTAATATTCATGCCATGATTCTCTTCCATCTTGCCTAATACCAAAAATTTCTTTTCTTATGTTAGTTGCTCTAGATGAAGGAAAATATTTTTCAACGAAAACCTTTTGTATATCAGTCCAAGTAGTCATAGAACCCACTAGTAAGTCATACAACCATTTGTTTGCAACATAAGCCAAAGCAAAAGGAAAAGATTTAAGTTTCATTTGTTCTACACTTAGTCCTTTCAGTTTCATACCATAACATGTAATATGGAATTCCTTAAGAAACTTGTTGGGATCGATGAACCATCTTAAACCCATTAAGCTGTTGTCCCTGAATCCTATAAAAATAGGTAAAGCATGTATCACACAAGGTTTGATCTCACAAGTACCATTTTTTGTAGGATAATTAATGCATAAATGGTTAGGGTTGAAAACAGGAGCAGGTAGCTCCTTGAGTGTTCAATCTACTATAGATGGATCGATGTAACAAGGTGAATTAAACAAATCCTCTATATGGTCTTCTTCCAAATTTGTATAATTTTCTTCAAAAGGTAATGGAATATGATAAGCGTACTCCAATCTCCCTCTTCTTCTGTTTGCAATAGGAGAGGAAGATTTAGGGTCTATTGGCAGGATGATTTGTCCTTGATGCTTAATCATGAATAATCTTAAATGCGAGTTCCTGAAGATTATACACAATTGAAGAATAGATAAGTACAATTGGGGAATTATTAAAAATAAAAATAAGAAACAACATAAAAAACAAACATAAAGATTATAATTGCCATTCCCTAGCAACAACACCAAAAATTTGATGTGCTATCGTATGCATAACAAATTTAGTAAATAAATACTAATTTCCAAATATGTAGTAGATGGCAAGAAGGTGTTGAACCCACAAAGAATGGTATATAATTAATAATTCTGTAATCAATGTTAAAATCCCAGTTATGCAATAACAATTATTTCTATCACTAAGTCCTATACTATGGATAAATAATAAAACACTTTACTCACTAATTAATGAATAAGGATACAAAGGTATTGATTATTGAATTAGGATATCAAATAATCATGGAGGAAAGATTGATTCTATATAATTTAAAATAGACTTTTAGAAACTCATAATAATTCATCTCTTTGCTTTCTCTTAACTCTAATAAATTGAATAAGCTCTCAATTTATCACCTAACCAATTAATAACCTCGGTTAAGAATGCTAGATTCAATTAATGGTAGCATTGCTAATAGAAAGTAGTCAACTATGACCTTAATCATATAAGCTTGGATCATGCAATCATATTCGCAACCTAATTCTATCATCAAATCCTCCTACCCTATATTATCTACTCTACTATCTTCATAATTGTAACAACATATAATTAAATAAATTAATCTATAATAAATTAATAATGAAAGACCAAAAATAAGAGAAATAATAATGCAATGAAAATAATTTACTTGCATTCAATCAAAATTCAGAACTTGTAATTAAGAGAGGAATGGAGAATAAATTATCAACTTAAATTACAGAATGTTAATTGTTTAGTTAAATACAAGGAAATAAAGAGGATTGGAATTGTGGAGTACATGTGTTTTCTAGAGAGAATAGAGAAAAAGAGAAAATCCAAAAATTGACTCTTCAAACTCTAGAATTGTCAAAGAATATATTAGGAAAAAGTTTGTATGAGCGGTTACAAAAAGTAAGAAAAACATGGGACTTCCTAGTTTTTCCTTAAATTCTCTGCCAATTTTTGGATTTTAAAAACCGAGATGTTTTTCCTTCTAGTGGAAAACATGGTCCTTGTTTTGGAAACATGGGGGTACCGTGTCCTTTGTTCCTTCATCATTTCTCTATGAAATTTCAACACAAGCTTCCCTTTGATATCTATTCTTCATTTCTAATCTTTTCTTCCTTTGATTCAATATCTCTTAATGTGTTCTTTACTTCATCTCCTCTTTCTTTTGGTTTTTTCTTTGAATTTTTCATTTTTATCTTTTCCTACAAAATCTATTCAAAAGAGAAAAACTTGAGAAATGATTAAATATTATAAAAATATTGAGGAATAATTGATATTTTACTTAGGAAAATAGCATATAAATCCCATATGACAAGGGCCACTATTTGGCATAAAAATTTGAGCACATCAAAGACTTTGATAAACTTGAACTGTTTAGAGTTTGGTAGCAATTTTTGTAACTTCTATACTGCTTATTTTACGAGGAATAAACCTTTGTAATCATTAGCTATTTAGATTAGGCCTTAACTTGCAAGCAATCTCAAAGTCAGCAAGCATAGCATGGGAAGGGTTGTTGTACACGTTTTCTATGGCACATTTGCATCCCCTTGGTACAAAATCTATACTACTGCCTATGCTATCCTATATTTTTGTGATATTTATAAAATGAGAAAGTATTCTGTTCAATAAATTGAATAATGTTTAACCTTAATTCGGAACAATAATTAGGTTTGATGTAATAAGAAATTTGGAAAATTTTAGAAAAATTGAATAAAGTGAGCTTTCTTGGCGAACTAATAAATTTGTTTTAGAAATTGATCAATTTGTTTGTCATTTTAGCTAAGGATTTATTTAAACTAAATTGATCGACTAGTTTAAGGTGACTCGTCTATAGAATAGTTGGCTGGTATGTCTAACCGATCAACTAGTTTATCTGGATGAGTTTTTTTTTTCAAAGCTTAATTTTTTGGAAAATTCTTATGAAAGAATGGTACTTTGATCATCCAACTCCAATAAGTTATTAAGTGATTCTTAACCCTTTTTTTTATCACTTATCTAACTTTAATCCTTACCTTGAGTAAATTCAAGGGCTTGATTTCAATAGATGAGGGGGAGGATAACCTCACTCTTTTCTTCTTCTTTTTCTCTCCTTTACACACCTCTAGAAGTATGCTTCAATTTCTAGATTGTCCCTATATGGCTGGGATATTTGCTTCCCATGCCAATCTTGCATTTCCCTTCTTGTGTTCAATATTTTTCTAGATGAATTTAACCTGTATTCTCTAGAAAATCACCATTTGAGATCTAGAATAGAATTCAACCTATTTATGATAGGTTTGCCCATTATACTTAGATTCAAATAGTAAAATCAAGGTTTTTGGTTTGTTCCATAACCTCACTCATTCTTTAACCGATTTGTTGACTATAAATAACCCTAATAATCTTTTTTTTTATTAATTTTCTTTCATCCTTTAAAATACCAATGTTCTCAAACCCTTATCTTAATTTCTCCCCACTTCAAGATCTCATTGGAATTTAATTCAGTTAGCTTATCCTTTCTCTAGCTCCATTTTGTTTTAACCTTAAGCAATAAAGAGTTAGATTTAGGAGAAAGTCAAGTTTCCTTTCATCTAATTTTTTAGCTTTTTTCTCTTGGAGGTGGCAAATTTATTTTCCTTCCCAAATTTAATTCCTTGACATGTAAAATTTATTTAATGAATTCTAAGTTTCAATGTTTTATTTTTTTATAAGGTTTTGGTAGTTTAATTTGTAATACACCCAACTTTTACTATTGAAAAATTTCATTTAATGAAAAGGTTTAGCAAAAGAGAAATAACAAAAATATAAATTCTAGGGATATTACCGCCACATTTAGTACCCGATCGGTTCACTCCTACTGTTCCAGTACCAAGTGCTAAGATTGAATGGGATTAACATCAAACATAAGTCGATAATTAAAACAAGAATTCACAAAAGAAATGAACTATTAACTATACAAAAAATCAAAGTGCGGTAACTAAAAGAGGTACAATCCAAAAGTAAGAATTTAAAGTTCCAAACGATTAAAAACACCATACAACAGAATAAAACTAAATTATAACGATATAGGAAAAATGGAATGGAAGATAGAATCCGGCCATGTCACTCTCGATCCAGACTTAACTCTTAGCCCCGTCTGATGGCTCATAAATATCGTAGGCATCGAAGATAGTATCATTGACATGCATGAAGTCAGAAGGGCCTTTTGCTCATAAGAATGAGTAGCACCCATGAAACGGGTGGTCAGTATGCTACGTACTGAGTAAGGTAACCTTGCAACTAAGGCCAATTTTTAAGGCATATAACACAAGCATGATCATATAGGCAACATATAATAATACAAATAATGAGGTCAAGTTATGTTCTAGATAAACTTGTTCTTTAGTTCTCATAACAATATACTCATTTCACACACTCTCTTTATTAATCCATGTGAGTGCCGGAACCCTACTATTATAGCTAGTAGACCAGAATACATACAGGGTAGAACACTCCTGACCATTATTATTTACCGGTGGACCGGTCTCCAAGGTAGAATTCTCCTGGCCACTATTATTCATTGGTGGACCAGTCTAGCTCCAACTCACATTTTGTTTCGCTATAAGTACTTAGTGTATTTCATATGTCTTAGCTTCATTATGTTTGGTCTATTGAGCACAGAATCCCCCACTATTATAGCTAGTGGGCCAGAAATCATGCAGGGAAAAATGCTTCTGGCCACTATTATTCTCTAGTGAACTGGTCTATAGGGCACCCCGACTCCTAGCCACTATTATTCACTAGTGGACCGGTCTTGTCCCGGCTCAACAATCTTCCTCTTTAAATTTTTAGTGTCTTATTTGATAATATTCCACCCTTGACATGCTTGTCACTAATCTTCAACTTCTATCCTTCCAAGAGTGCTCATCCCATATCTTGAGACTTCGACACCTCTCAATTACCCCAACATCCTTTCCTTATTCCACTACTCACACTAGAGGCTCAAATCCTAGGTGTGTGGGTTAAGGCCCACTACCTAACACCACTAAGCCCATTCACAGTCCTCCCTAGGGTTTCCTTCAGAAAGCCCTAATTTGGGCCTATGTGGCATATCCTCCTCTACCTCATGCAACCAAACTATTTTAACACCCTGCACATCACAACCCTTATATTTAACCCTCATCATCTCATGTTACTCTCCCAAATACACATGTGACCCCGAAACCTTAGGTGACCTCACCAATCCCTAGCTGACCATGTCAATCCTAGCATCCTCCTTTCCTTATGTCACCCCTCCATTTCTCACCTTCCACTCTTACTTCCCATGATACCTATGCTTTCCCCACTTATGACAATCCCCCATTCTCACCTCATACTCCACATACCCTCATTTATTTTCCTTTTTTCCCCTCTTAAATTAGGGTTTCCTCCCAAATCCTAGCTTGGTCTCCTATGCATCTTTATATTGTCTCACGTACTATTTTTCACCTAAAGCCTCCAATCATCCAAACAACCCTTCCATTACCTTCCTCACACCCCAAGGCAACTTTCCATATGTAAAGTTCACCCCTATGCAGACTCTATCCATCCCATGTAAACCCTCAAAGTTTTTCATACAAAACCCCATAACTCCCATGCAAAACCCTAGATTCTCCCATGCAAAGTTCATCCACTTTATTTTACTTAAAGTCCCCTTTATTATTCTTCTCATGGATCAGGGGATGTTTAGGTCAATCTCACATTCCTTGGTCAATTTATTTCCCCTTGGCCAACTTACTTCCCCTTGGTCCACTTACTTGACCTTATTTTTCATCCTTCCACCCTATATCACTACATTAATTACCCTAGAATGCATGTCCTAAAAGGGTCATATCACATCACATCGCCATCCACAACACAAACATATTGTACACATGCCATAAGAGAATACAAGAGCATACCTAACGCCTAGTAGCACTACACATAAAACAGTTATAACAATATCACAAGATACACAACACATCATTATACATGGCATCCAAGGCATATAAAAACATATAGCACACATAAGGCCTTCGCTATACCCTTACCTAACACGACATCGGTCTTGGAGCATGCTCCTACACCTCCTTAGGGTTTTGGCTAGTTTAACCTACAAGGGAAAAAAACTAAGGATTAGTTTCCCTCCTACCAAAAATACTATTATTTCCTATTTTAGTCTAAGATTAGGGTTACTATTATTTAAGGAAACTTTACATGTGAAAACTAAGGTTTTTAATCCTCAAGTTAGCCAACTAGATTATTACTAGTCAAAATAGATTTATGTTAATGTATATAGCTATATGTATGTTATTAAACCTAATAGCTTTATTTCTTCTAATAATAGTACTAATACTAGTTATAGCAAAAATAGTGATATTAGTAATAATGGTAATACTAATGCTCCTAGTAATAGAAACCCTGGTATTTTTAAGGCTAAGGATAATAATAGTATTAGGGATAAAATAATAAAATAATAATAAAATAATAATAAAATAATAATATAATAATAGTAATACCAACAAGGTACTAACATTGCTAAAGATAATAATGATAATAGTTATATTTGAAATAATAATAATATAAGGGTTCAAATGTTTTACCACAATAATAATAGTAACAACAATAATAAAAATAATAATAGTAAAAATAATAATACTATAGTAACAATGTTGATAATAAAGGTATTAGGAATAATATTAGCAATATTCGAATAATAAATAATAATAATAATAATAATAATATTAAGGCTTGATTATTCTTCTTCTATGGTAACAAAATGATAATATGCCAACTTCGGTTTCAATAACATTAATAACAAAAACATCATCAACAACAACAACAACAAAAACAACAACAACAATAGTGTTAAGAATAATACTAATAGTAATAATAGCTAAAATGGTAATAGTAATATAAGGGTTCAAATATTTACCATAATAATAATAGGCCAAAGCTAGCATTAATAATAATAGTAGTAACAATAATGAAAATCATAATCATAATAACACTAAAGTTATTGACCATTAATAATAATAATAATAATAATAATAATATTATTATTATTATTATTATTATTATTATTATTACTACTGGTTAGGAAAATTCTAAAGTAAGGTTAAGTAACAATAATAATAGTAATAATGAAGATAAAAAAAAATAATAATAAAGATAATACCATTAATATTATTAAAAATAGCTAATACATATATAAAATGGGTTTAGGGGTTGGGAAGGTTAGAGCACCACCTAGGGACAATGGCGGTGCCATAGGCGGTGCATGGCGGTGGGGGTTATGGAGGATGTGGTGGCTGGAGGTGGTGGAAGGTGGAGAAAGGAGGAGGAGAGGGAGGAAGGGAAAAGGGTGGGTTGAGAAAGGTAGGGGAGGGTCTGTAGGTGTTTTTGGGAGGCATGAGGGGTAGTGGTCATGGCGGAAATGGTGGAGGATGGTCGTGTGAAGGGCGGCGGGGGTTGAGGAGGGGTTGATTGCGAGGAAAACTTTGCATGGGCAGGGTGGCTCGTGTAGAGAAAATGGAGGGATGAGGAAGTTTTAGTTAAGTAGAGGGTGATGCATGGGGAAGTTCTATGGGTGGTTCGACTGGCAACAAAACGGCTGTCTGATCGGGTGGCGGAGAGAAGGGAGAAATTTATGGGTTCTAAAATTAAAAACTCAATTAAGGTTGTCTATGGGGTATTTATAGACAAATCGGGGGCAAATTACAGAGGGAAGAAGACAAGAGGGGGTGCGGGTGTCAGGCATGTCGGTCGATGGTGGTAGTGGATATGGTTCTGCCATGACAAGGCTGCGAGGTCGAGGGAAGAGGAAAATGGAAAGGGGTAGGGCACGTGTGAGAGCGGAAGGGGTCAGTTGGGGTCAAAACGGTGAAAGAAAGCGATGGGTGAGGGAGAGGAAAGGATGAAGTGTGATGGCGGACGGTAGAAGGCTAGGTTGCAGCACCTCAGTCACTGCTCGCACCTTGAGGAAGAAGAAGGGATGGGATTGGGCAGTCAAAGGAGAAAGAAAGAAGAAAAGAAAAAGGAAAGAAAATTGGGTAGGTAGGGAAAGAAAGAAAAAAAGAGGGGAGAGTACGGCATAGGCCTTGGCCGCATAGGGGGAAAGGAGGAGAGCTAGGTCGTAGGGCTAGGCTAGCCCAAGTCAGGGAAGGGAAGGAGAAAAGAAAGAAGAAGGAAGAGGAAAAAGGAAAAAGAAAGGAAAAAGAGGAAGGGAGGAAAAAGAATAAAAATAGGTAAGTTGGGGTATTTAAAATATTTTCATTTTTTAGGATATTTAAAATAATAATTAAATTCCCATTTTAGGTTAATTTAGGATTTTTTTAGAGATTTTTCCTAAATTCCATTTTAATTAGCAAAACATCCTAACTTTTTTTTCAATTAAATTATTTATAAATTTTCTCTTGATTTTGCCTTAATTAATCCCTCTTATTTTAATAAAATAATTTATTTAATTAATTTCCTAATAAATACTTATTTTGCTAAATTTCTAAAATTGGGGTTTTGGGGTATTTTAGAAATCTTCTAGCTTAAGTTTTTCCTCGTTAGCGGGAAATTTTGCTAATCTTTAGAGTAAGTCATTCATACCTTTGAAATATGGCATGAATAATCATTTAAGTTATTGTACTTTGTTAAATGTTAATTTTATATGTTTGTATCAGAGTTTGGTTTATTAAATGGTCTATGTTGAATTTAATTAATAGTTTTGAGAAAATTACATGGTTTATGGGAAAGAGTGTCCATTGCTTGAATATGATGTATGATTTAGCTTTAGAGCTTGTTAATTCAATATGTGTCATGTTGTGGTTTGGTGGTGGTTAGATTTTTAGTTTTAAATCACATATAATTTGACTATTATGTGTTATTTGGGAGCAAATTGATCATATGATCCTCAGAACAGTTGACTGGTTAGTCCAAATCGATTGACCAAATAATAAGTAGTGACTTTGGTTTTTAAAAATTGATCGACTTGTCATAGAATAATCAATTAGTCTGAGGGTACTCTAGGGTGAATCTAAACTAAACTGATTGACTAGTTAAACCAAGCCGATCTATCGGCTTAGGCAGAGTGTGTTATTTTTGTCCTTTTAAAGTTGATATGTTTTGAGACTATGCACAATTATATTATATGATTCTTCAATGATGGAAGCACACATCTTAGCATTGATTAGCTAACCTAATGGGTGGATTAAATGGTCAATAATTATGGTATTCTCACTAAGTTCTTTGAAAGGTCTTAATGGA
Organism: Tamarix chinensis; assembly: GCA_030549775.1. NCBI lineage: Eukaryota > Viridiplantae > Streptophyta > Magnoliopsida > Caryophyllales > Tamaricaceae > Tamarix > Tamarix chinensis. Next base: position 70,295,640 of record CM060181.1, read on the forward strand.
AAAATTAGAATGAATATTTTATAACTTTAGAAGGGGAACACAATCTGGTTTATTAACCTAAATGGGTTATTATGATGGAACAATTTAATATTTGTTAAGCACGAAAGGAAAACCCCACCATATGGTTGAAGGGTAATAATGCTTAAAATTGAATGTTATACGGAGCTATTTCTTAGATGTTACATGGGCCTTATATGATAGCATAACCTTGGAGAATAAAATACTAATAACTTAAATTGGAAGATGATGGAGATGTGTATGGATCTAGATTACTCGATCCTCGATTAACTATTGAGTGTTAGTCTACCTTTGAGCATTTTTGGTGCCTTAGGGCTTTGCTTTTAGGCAATATTCTTGTAGATCCTAGTGCCTCACCTACTCTAGGTACTAATGATGTACTAGTAGTATCGATACTAAAGGGTCTTATCACCTAGGTGAGTTAGTTGGCTTCAGCCGGACTTTATGTCCTCTGATTTGGATAGGCTTTCATAGTATGTGAGATCATGGGGTGGTGATCAATCTATTGTGGGAAAGGAAAGAAAAGGGAAAAAGGAAAAGGAATAAGGTCTTGTCATTAGTTAATATAATGGATCATGTAAACTCAAAAATGGACCTAATAGAATAATTCTATAAGTGTACAATAGAAGAGCCTAATAAGATGCAAAATAATGTTAATTAATTATATGTTCCATCCATAATATCCATGTTGTGTTGCTTCACATGATGAGTTATGAGGTTTCTAATTTTTTGCATAGCATGGAATCCTGATGCATAACATGATTATCATAATACATATATATCTAAGTGTAATGTCTAAGTTCATTTTCCTTTGATCTTATATGCTTGTGGCTCCCCTTGAGAAGGTATTGATGTACTGATGTGCCTGTTTATTCAATCACCTACTGAATCCCACAAGTAGAAGATTATGTGTGCATTTTTGAGGATGGTTGTTAGGGGGCCTACTTCATTTTAGACTTAGGGGTATGCGAGCATTGACATATAGAGCCCATTGATTAGGTCCTTAATGGACTAGTGTTGGGGCTTTTTCCTATGGTTGTTTTAAGACTACTATCCTATTGTACTTTAGTTTAATCTTTCTCTCATGTATTGAATATTTTGGGGACTTTTCGAGGTCTTTCTTTGTAAACATTTCCTTTTTTGTATCTATTTGTCATGTTCTTGAGCACTCTATTCCTTTTTTTTTCTAGCCTTGTATTTAACATGGGATAGGTAATAGTCATCTATCCTATATTAGGTGTGGCAGTAACATCTCTTTCTTTTCAAGGTGTATTTTGTATTTTATTGCTTATGTAATGTTTTAAAATGAAATTTTTTAGTAGTGAAAAATGGGGGTTTTACATATTGGTATCAAAGCTTAGTTTTAAGATTCTTGATCTCTAAAATATTTTATGTTGGCATGAAATGTTATTTTAATTATTTTCCAACAAATTTGAGTTTAACCAAAAGTTAAAGTATTTTCCAATCCAAAATGTCTGCGAGTGAGAGTAGGTTAGAAATGTGTTGTAGATAGTTGTGTTTGTTTTCTTGTGTAACTTTAGTACTCGATAAATTTGTTATTTATAATTAGTCCTAGTCTTTATTAGTGCATCAAAGCATTCATGGAGATTGTCGATGCCTACATAGAAGGTCAAATTCAAGAACTACTATGGCCATAAATGTTGGTACCGGTCCTAGTTTTTGAGGATTGGCTCAACAGGAGTGAGCATCATCACCCAATAATCTTTGAGGGTTAAAAGGGCCTTGAAATCATGGAGAGATGGGTTAGAGACATGGAAATGACCTTCGCCGCTTGTGGTATTTATTAGATAAGAGAGTTGATGTAGATGTGTACTACCATAGGGTTTAATTAGATATATGGTGAAGGAGAATTCAACATAGAGGTAGAGAGCCTATGATTTTGGCATGTTTCCCTAAGGTTCTTCAAGCCATATTTTACCCTATTCATCTCCATATGAAGAAGTACAATGAGTTCACGACCCCTTGACAAGGAGGCATTTTGATAAATGAGTACTACATGAGGTTCATGAACTTTGTTAAGTTTGCTCCTTTAGTAGAGGCTAGTAAGACGATGTAGGGTCACTATTTTAAGATTATCTTAGGGATTATTTAAAGGAGTTGTTGGTGGGATTTTCCCACCATACAAGGTTGGGATGTATGAGTAGGCCTCGGAGACTTCCCTAGTCATTCAGGCCAAGATTGCCTAGTTGGGGGGAAAAAGGAAGTTTGAGGGTCACCAGCATCCCAAAGATAGGAATAAGGCGTAATCTAGAGGTAGTTTTCCACCTAGGTAAGGTTAGAGTAGGGGGTCAGCACCTTACTCTGGAACTCACTCTAGGGGGACATGTTAAGGAGAGGTATAACTACTACAAGCATTGCAGAACAAATCATCTAGGCATGGCTTGTGAGGGAAACAAGGTTACTTGTCATGGATATGGTATGGGGGGACACAAAGCTTATGAGATTCATGCTAGAGGTGGAAACATATAGGGAAGTTAGACTAGAGCTTAGAGCACCGGATCTATATAGCAACAACAAGTTTAGAGAGTTCCTTAGTCGCTAATTAGTTTTATTAGCCATACCAGTCAACTTAGGACTCAAAAGCCGTACATTTTAAGGTAAGGTCAGGTGTAGGGTAGTGTTGGTAGAGTTTCTTAGGTAGGTTCATGAACATGATCAACTAGTCTGAGACTGAGCATTAGGGAGTTGTGGTGATTGGTATGTTTAATGTTTCTACCTTCTCAACATGCTTATTATTTGACTCTGGTGCATCATGTTCTTTTATGTCATTCTCATTTGTAGCTAAAGCTACTTTATGTCCTCTCTATAGTATTTCTACTTCTGCTGTGTTGCCATTAGGGGATAGGATTGTGTGCTCTAGGTTTTATAAAGGGATGTCCTTGAATATTGACGGAGTAGAATTCCCCTTAGATCTCATAGAACTGGAGTTACATGATTTTGACATGATGGTAGACATGGATATGCTGGGAAAGTACCGAGCATTAATGGATTGTGTGTAAGAGCATGTTTTCTTCGAGGATCAAACGGTGTTAGGGTCTTGTATCAGAAGTGTGAGTGTTACCCCATTTGAAAGTTATTTTGGTAATCATGTTAAGTACCCTCGTTCATAAGGGGCATCCACTCTTCCTATGAGTGTTTGACTTGTCGAGGTCAAAGAAGTGCCACTAGAGGAAATTCTGGTGATTCAAGAGTAACCCGATTTGTTTCTTGATGATATTTTAAGCATGCCACTTATTTGAGATTTTGAGTTTACCATTAACTTGTTAATAGGTATGAAGCCAGTATATAAGGCACCATACCATATGGCACTTGTAGAGACAAAAGAGATTACGATTTATCTGGAAGAATTATTGGAGAAGGGGTACATTCAACCAAGTATATCGCCTTAGGGAGAATTAATATTATTCATTATGATAAAGGATGGGAGCTAGAGATTGTGAATCTACTACCAAAGTTGAATCAAGTTAGGGTGAAGAATCAACATTTGTTGCCACGAATCAACCATCTATTTGACTAGCTTAAACGAGCTATAGTGTTCTCCAATATTGATCTTTGTTAGGTTATTACCTGTTGAGAATTGCCAAGATGGATATTTTGAAGATGACTTATTGGACAAGACATGCCTATTATAAGTTCATAGTGATTCACTTTTGACTCGCTAATGCGCCAACATCATTCATGTCCCTCTTGTATCAGATTTTCTAAAAGTTTTGGATCAGTTGGTTATAGTGTTAATCAACAATATCCTCATTTATTCCAATAGTTAAGGGGAGCATGAAAAATATTTGAGGCAATCCTTCACATTGTTAAGAACACACCAATTGTACGCCATGTTTTCAAAGTGAGCGTTTTTGCTAGATTAAGTAGCTTTCCTTAGACATGTGACTTCTAAGGATGGTGTGTTAGTGGACCCTTCCAAGGTTTAAGCTATTTTTGAGTGTCTAACACCAACTTCTATGAATGAGGTGCATAGTTTTCCTGTTACTACCTTAGATGTGTTGTGGAGTTCTCCAAGATAGCTCATCCATTAACTAATTTTCTAAAGAAAGCTTTATGTTTCTAGTGGGATGAGAACTATGGTGAAGCCTTTGACAAGTTAATGAGGCATCTGAATTTAGTCCTATTGCTCAGGTTATTGAGTAGATTCAATGGTATTGAGGTATACAATGATGCTTCTAATCATGGGTTAGGTTTCATGTTGATGCAACATAAGAGAGTGGTAGCTTATGCTTCTTGATGATTGAATGTACATGAATAGAACTATTTGATGCACAATTTAGAGTTTGCCATAGTGGTGTTCACCATGAAGATTTAGTATCATTACCTCTATGGAGTTTAGCGTATGTTCTATACCAATCATAAGAGACTTAAGTACATTATCATGTAGGTGGAGTTGAATTTGAGTAAAATATTGTTATAATTAGTCAAGGATTATGACCTAGAGTTGAGCTACCATAAGGATAAGGCTAATGTAGTGGAATATGCTCTTAGCTAGAAGACATCAAATTCCTTGTGCACAATTGTGTTATCTAATCAACTAGGTGAAGAGCTTAGAGGGATGGAGATTGAGTTGATCACTAGTGGTAGTTTTGAGGCAATGATGAGTGCACTCATTATCACTCCTTCAATATTTGAAAAGATCCGAGCTAGATAATTTAATGATGTTAATTTTGAGAGGATCAAGTAGGGTATTAAAGAAGGTAGAGCGAATGATTTTAGATCCACAAGGATGATATTATCAGATAATGTGGTAGGTGGTGTGTACCACTAGAATATGTTGAGCTCAATAAGAAAATCTTGTAGTAAGGTTATTATACTCCTTATTCCATCCACCCTAAAGGGGATAAACTGTATAAGGATTTGAAGAAGATATATGTGGCCACGTATAAAGTGGGAGGTTGTAGAGTTTGTTCCTCAATGTTTAACATACCAGAACATCAAGATTGAGCATAAGAGACTAACAAGGTTAGGATATTCAATAGAAGTTCTAAAGTGGAAGTGTGATAACATATCTATGGACTTTATGGTGGGTCTTCCAATGACCCATAATAGATTTAATTCCATTTAGGTTATTGTCGATTATCTTACTTAGTCAACAATGTTCACATAAATGAAGATAACAAGGAGCAGTTAGCTAACGGTTATAGGAAGCACATTATAAGACTGCATGTTATTCCTAAAGACATCATGTCGAATCAAGAATCTAGATTATTGTCACACTTTTGGATAAATTTATAGGTTGATTTTGGGACAAAGTTGAAGATGAGTACTAATTTTCATATATCTATTGATGGTCAAATAGAAAAAACCATTCATACTTTAGAGGAAATGCTGCCTGCATACGTGTTAGATTTTGGGGGTAGTTAAGAGGATTACCTAGAATTAACTGAGTTCTTATACAATAAAAGTTATCATAACAGTGTTAAGATGACACCATTTGAGGCCTTATATTAGAGAAAGTGTTGTAGTCTTTTGTATTGAAGATATATCAATGAGATGATTATGTTGAGACTAGACATGATTGAGGAGATGATGAGATAGATTAGATTTATTTAAGACTATAAGAGAGCATCCCAGGATTGAAAGAAGAGCTACAAAGATTTGAGAAGACAAAAAATGGTTACAAGGTGGGTGATAGATTCCTCTTGATGGTCTCTCCAACCAAGGAAGTAATGAGGTTTGGTATGAAGGGTAACATAAGTCCAAGGTATATTGGACCATACGAGATCTTAGATTAAGTTAGCAAGGTCACTTATTGGTTAGCCTAACTAGTAAGTCATTGTGTGTGCGCAATGTCTTTCATGTTATGTAGTTGAGGAAGTACGTAGTAGACCCTTTACACGTTATCCAGATGGAGACAATAGAGCTTGATGGGTCTCTTACTTATAAAGAATGACTAGTGCGAATTTTGGAGACAAAAACCAAAGAAATGTATACGAATACTATCCCCTTAGTGAAGGTCCTTTGGTCATGGCTTAATATCAAAGAGGTAACATGGGAGGCTAAAGAAGAAATCCAAGTGAAGTAACTTGATTGATCCTTATAATTTATATTTGTGGTGTAACCCTTTTTCTAAGGGTGCAGTATCCCCTTTGCCTTGTTAAATGTTATATGTGATCTACTATGTATTATATAAGGTGTCAAGGTTTTTGGTTAGTAGGCTTCGAGGACGCAACCTCTTTTAAGGAGGTAGTACTCTAATACCCATTATTTTTGTGAGATTTATAAAATGGGACATTTTTTGGTTTAATAAAGTAGAAACATTTTAACCTTGATTAGAACAATAATTAAGTTTGATGTGATATGGAATTTGGAAAATTTTGGAAAATTAAATAAAGTGAGATTTTTTGGCAAATCGACAGGCTAGTTTTAGGAAATGATTGATAAGTTTGTCATTTTAGCTAAAGGGTTTAACTTGATTGAATTGATAGAGTGGTCTATAGAATAGTCAACTGGTATATTTGATGGAACTTGGTTTGTCAGGCTCAGTTTTTTTAAGCTTGATATTTTTGAAAAATTCTTGCAACAAAATGGAACTTTGATAATCCAACTCCAATTGATTCTCGACTAAGTGATTCTTGGCTCTTAAGTGTGATAGAGTTGGATTTAGGTGGAAGTTGAGTTTTCTTTTGTTCAATTTTTTTAGCTAGTTTTTTCTTGGAATCGGTAAGTTTGATTTCCTTCCCTAATTTGAGTTCTTGATATGTAAAATTTATTTAATAATTTCAAAGTTTCAATGTGTTGTTTTTTTTATTATAAAGTTTTCGTAGTTAAAATCTTCTAGCTTGAGTTTTTCCTCTTTAGTAGGAAGTTTTGCTAAGCTTTATAGTAAGTCATTCTCACATTTGAAATGTGGCATGAATAAGAATATGAGTTTTGTAATCTATAAAATCTTAAATCGGTATGTTGAATTTATTTAAGATTTTATGGGAAAAAGGCTTGATTTATGGGAAATAGGATAGATTACTTGAAATTGATGCATGATTTAGTTTTGGAGAATGTTAAGTCTTGGTATTATGCAATGTCATGTTCTTGTTGGAGGTGGTAAGGTTTTTGGTTGTGAATCATATGAAAATTTTCTATTATGTGTTATCTACGAGAAAACCTATCGATTGGTCAGGCTAAACCAATAGACTAGACCTTAAAATAGTCAACTAGTTGGCCCAAACCAATCTTCCAGAAGGCATTTAGTGACTTAATTTTCTTTCTTTTTAAACCCATCAATTGGTTTATCAAAACCAATTGATTGGTTGTAAAACAATCAACTAGTCTGACCATACCAATCAATTGATTCGAGAGAAATCTCGGGTTTGGCTGATCTAAACTGATCGACTAATTTAGTTAGCATATGTTATTTTTGATCTTTTAAACTTGATATGTTTTGAGACTATGCACAATGTTATTATATGATTCTTTAATGATGGGAACACACATCTTGGCATGAATTAACTAGCCTATTATATGGATTAAAGGGTCCATAATTTATGTTATTCTCACTAAAAGCTTTAGATGGTCATAATGGAAAAATTAGAATGAATATGTTATGACTTAAAAAGGGGAATGTGATTTGGTTTCTTGGCTTAAATGCATTATTATGTTTCATAGGCCTTATGTGATTACATCCTTGGAGAATAGCATACTAATAACTTAAAGTAAAAAAATGATGGAGCTATGCATGGATCTAGATTGCTTGATTGTCAATCAACTACTAGGTATTTGTCTACCTTGGGACATTTTTAGTGCCATCAGGGTGGTTCCTAGTTGATCCTAATACCTTATATACTCTAGATATTGATAATATACTAAGGGGTGTTAATACTAAAGGGTCTAGTGATCTACATGAGTTACTTAGCTTCAACTGTACTTTATGTCCACTGGTAGTTATTTGGATTTTGTTAGACTTTAAGTCCTTTGATTTAGATAAGCTTCCATGGTATGTGTGATAATAGGGTGGTAATTAGTGCATCATTCTAAAGGAAAGAAAAGGGATAAAGGAAAAGGAACAATGGCTTTTCATTAGTTAATCTAATGGATTATGTAAACTCAAAAATGAACCTAATAGAATATTCCTATAATTGTATTATAGAAGAGAATAGTAGGATGAAGAATAACTTGTTCATCACTTATATGTTATACTCATGATATCCATATTGTATTGCATCACATAATGAGCTATGAGGTGTCTAAGTCCTTGCATAGCATGGAATCCTAATGCATTACATGATGATGATAATACATGTACATCTAAGTATAATGTGTAAGTATGATATTATGTTTCGGTATGACCTCTATCGTTTTCCATTTGTTTTGTATGCTTGTGACTCCTGTTGAGGAGGTAACTTGGATTACTCTATATGTATGAAATGCCCCAAAATTTCTAATTTTTAAATTTATACTTAATTAGGTTTTTATTAGAAAAATTAATTGAATAAATTATTTTTTATTAAAATAAAAGGGAATTAATTAGGGCTATTCAAGAATAAAATAATAAATAATTTTTATTAGAAACATTTTGGGTATTTTAGCTAATTAAGGATTTTATTTTGGAAATTAATTAAGTAATTTATTTTATTTAAAATAATAAGGGATTTAAATATTATTTTATTTAAATATTATTACTTTTAAATATCTTAAATATCCCAATTAATTTAATTAACCTAAACCATTATTTTTCTCTTTTTCTTTTTTCTTTTTCCTTTTTCCTTTTCTTTCTTCTCCTTTTCTTTTTTTCTCCTCCCCGAACTGGGCCAGCCCAGCGGCTTAGTCTCCCCCTCCCTCCTTCATGTCCTTCGGCCGGCCCAGCCTGCGTAGTGCCTCCTTCCTTCTCTCTCGCCACGCCGCGTTTTCCCTATTTCCCTTCTAGAACGCTGCGTTTTTATTAATGGTTTTTACCGTTGCACTCGACCGGTCTCCTCCCTTTTCTTTCCCCCAAACTGCTGGTCTAGCCCACCTTTCTTCCTCCTCCTTCTTTCTTCTTCCCCGATGCTGTATGCCTGCAACTCCTTCCGATCGGCCAAAAATTTTGGCGGTGACTACGCATGATCGCTGCCTACCTCCCCCTCTCTTCTATGTCGACTCATCAACCACACCTACCTGCCCATTTCCCCTCTCCTCACACGTTTTCCTTTTTCTCGTGCACAATCTTCTCTCTCTCCCTGCACAACTATCCCCTTCACATTCGAATTTTGGCCGGCAACCATTACCGGCGGGTACCCACACCCCTTCCCTATCCTCCCTTCTTCCCTTTGACCTTATCCCCCACCCTTAGCCTATAAATATCCCCATACTAGCATGAGCTTAAGCCTTCTTTCCCGAAACCTAGAAATCTCCCCTTGTCGCCGCCGTCCCTTTAGACGCCACTTCTACAGCCTCCCGTACTGGCCACCCGTGCACTCCTTGCATCGCCCCCTAACTAACTGTCCCTTCCTCCTCCCTCGATTCTTCCTGCACGAGCCACCCCGGCTATGCAAAGTTCTCTCCTCAACCAAACTATTTTCTTCCACCGCCGCCCTTCAAACCACCATTAGCCACCTCCTCTACACCTTTCCCCGCTTCTTTTACCTCTCAAATTATTCTGCAGACCACCCTCTACCTTCTCCTACCCTTCTCTTCCTCTTCCTCCCTCTCCTCCTCTCTTTCTCTCCTTCTTCTCCATTCAGCCACCATCGCTACTATCATGCGCCACACCTCTATTCTGCTCCTCTCCCTCTAGGTATTCTTAAATGGCCCAACTTCCACCTCCATTCTCCCTATCTTTTTCCCAACATTCAACATTTCCCTTTTTCTTCTTTTTTTTTTCGGCCGCCGCCGTGCACCACTGCTAGTGCCACCTATTCCCTTCAGCCTAAGGTTGAACCCTAGACCCTCTCAACCCCTTTCCCTATTTTTACAAGCCTTAAATTATTTTATTTTATTTCATTTATTCTAATATAAATCCTACTACTACTACTACTACTACTATTATTATTATTTCTAATTTTATTATGTATTATTATTGTTATTAATATTAATGTTTTTATTATTATTCTGTTGAGGGCTGAAGCCCTATTTTAATTCAATTTTAGCACTATTACCCTTATTATTTCTATTATTTCTATTATTAATATTAATATTTTATAAGTATAATTATTATTATTATTTCCTATTTCGAGTTTCTATTATTGTTGTTCCATTATTATTAATACAACTATTTTACCATTAGTGTTGTTAATAATGTTATTATTATTATTATTATTATTATTATTATTATTATTGTTATTATTATTATTATTATTATTATTATTATTACTATCATTATTATTATTTTCAAGTGTTAGTATTATTATCTTATATAGGGCTGAAACCCTATTGTGCTTATTTTAAATTTTAGTAGTAGTATTATAAATATCATGTCTTATTATTATTGGGGTTATTAGTATTTTTATTATTATTAGTATTTATTCTTATTAATGTTATTATTAGTATTATTTATTAAGTTATTATTACTCAATGTAACGTGGAAACCCTACTTCTTTTATCTTCAAATATTATCCTTACTATTATTACCATTATGATTATAATTATTATTATAATATTATTATGGTTTTTATCATCATTATTATTATTTCATCACTATTATTATTACTAAAGTTGGTTATTTATTTTACTAATAATAATATTATTATTAGTATTATTTTATTAAAGGGGCTGAAGCCCTTATTTCACTATGTTTTTAAGTAATGTCCTTATTATTATTATTGTTACTATTTTTATTATTCTTGTTAATATTAATATTGATATTATTTTTGGTATTTTTGCTATTATTATTTTATCAAAAGCCTAGTCTTATATTAAGTTAGTGATTAATAGTATTTTGATAGGAGGGAGTCTAATTTTAGCTTTTCCCTCATAATAGGTGAAACCAGTCAAAGCCCTAAGGAGGCGTAGGAGCATGCTCCAAGACCGGTATAGTTTTAGGTAAGGGGTGCTAAGGCCTATTGTGTGTTGATGTGTATTATATGCTATGTATATTATGCATCTTATGTTATCATTATAATTACTTCGTACATGGTATGGTATGGAGTTAAAGTATGTTCATGTGTTGTTATGTGGCATGTGTACTATGTGTGTGTGATGAAACATTGTGATACGTCATGATATGTGTTGTCACCCTGTAAGATATGCATGTGAGGATGTTAATGTGGTTTGTGTGGGGGAAATAATGAAAAAGGAGAATGAGAAAGAAGTTGACCAAGGTATGTGAGTTGACCTAAGTATTTTAATGATCTATGAGTAAAACGGGGAATTTAGGGTTTCGTGTGGAATTATGGTTTTATATGGGAGAATCTAATTTATGGTTTCGTGAGGGAGAATATAATTTATGTTCATGTATGAGAGAATCTAATTTTTGGTTGTGCATGGTTTTGTGTGAAAGAAGCTAATTTATAATGTTATCGAAGAATCTAATATATGTGTTATGTTATGAATTAATGTGGGAGCGGTATAAGTATTATATGATTGCATGGATGTATTAATAGTTTGTATATAGTGGTATTAATGGTTTGCTTAGTGGTCTTAGGGTTTGCATGGTGGAGTTGGGGTTTCGCATGGGAGTTAATGATTGTATAGGATTTAGGGTTTGTATAAAAAGTTTGAGAGGTCGCATGAGATGTGTAAAGCTTGCATGGGAGTAAAATTTACGTATGAAACATTGATTTGGGATATAAGGAAGGAAATGTAAGTGTTATTTGCGTGGTTGAATATTTTGGATGAAAAATAGTATGTGGAGATTATATAAAGGTCCATAGGAGACCGAACTAGGGTTTGTGTAGACAATTAGGGTTTGTTGTGGTTGCTTAAAATTTTTGTATTATCATGTGTATTTGGTGATTTAAATGTAATTATGATGGTGGAATTTTATGATTTGTGATGTGGGAAGTATAAAGAGAATGATTCGTGTATGTCTATGGTGAAGCCTTAGAATAAGATACTTAAGACACTAATCATTTAAACTGAAAGATTATTGAGCTGGGTCCAGGCCGATCCACCGATCAGGAATAGTGGTTAGGGTTTTACCCTATATGTGCGACCGATCCACCGGTTATAATAGCGGTTAGGACATGATGCCCTATATGTGATTGGCCCACGGGTTATAATAGTGGGGTGACTCGAGCTCAATAAACATGAACCAGAGTTTGCTAAAGACACTTAAAAGATACTCCCTCAGTTTTTTTTACTTGACGTTCTGACTCAATGCACAGTTTGTGCTGGAACGTCAAGTAAAAAAAAAACTGAGGGAGTACTAATTACTTACAGTGGAACACCATGTGAGAAGGAACCAGCCGATCCACCGGTAAGTAATAGTGGTGTGGACTTTGGCCCGCAAGTGACCGGCCCACCGGCTAAAATAGTGGGGGTGTTCCTGTACTTACATGGATTTGATAAAGAGGCATGGTGTGCATCGACTTTCGATAAAAATATTAATTAAATAATTAATCTGGAATAAGTATGTACTTTATGTGTTACCTTGATCATTTATAAGTGGTATAATTTCTTCATGACCTTATGTACTATATGTGTGGGTTTGAGAGTGTAAGTTGAGTATTGTTTTATATGATTCTATGTGCTTATGTGTTGGCCTTAGTGCTCGGTTATCTTACTCAGTACGTAGCATACTTATCACCCTTTTCATTTGTGCTGCTCATTCCCACAAGTAGTATGCCCTTCTGACTTTGTGTAGGAGGGCAAGACATCAGTCGGGGCTGAGTGTTGAGCTAGGGTGTGGGCTCAAAGTTCGAGAGTGTTGTGGCTGTTTTTACTCTTCTTGTTATTTTATTTCGCTTCTACTAATTCTCTTTATATCGGAGTTATCTTTTGTGATTTATTACTTTATGTTCAGTATTTGAGATGGACCTTTTAACAGTTGTACAATTATATCTCTTGTGATTATTAATTATAATTCTTTACGTGTACTCTTTTTTCTAAGTTATAATCTCTTTAATTCATTTTATGAAATCTCGGTTTAAGTTTTATATTAATCTTTTAGCCTTAGCACTTGGTACTAAAACAGTCGGAGAGAACCAGTTTGGTACTAAGTGTGGCGGTAGCATCCCCTTAATTCACGGGTTTTAAATTAAGTATTTTAATTACTTCTGTTTTAAAAAAAGAGTAGTGAATTTTGGGGTGTTATAAGTTGGTATCCGAGCGGTTGATCCTTTCGATCACGCTCTTTCGATTTTTTTAAAACATTTTAAGTTGATACCACAAGTTGGTATCAAAGCTCGTTTCGACCACGATCTTTCATTTTTAATAGTTTTTAAGTTGATACTACAAGTTGGTATCAGAGTGGTTGATCTTTTTTACTACGTTTGTTCTAGAAATTAAATTTGGTTTACGAAGTTTTTATTGGATTTTGAAGTATGTTTAGACCGATCTTTTGATTTTAATCTTTTTAAGCTGATACTACAAGTAGTATCATTTTCAAAATGAATTTGAATTACAAAGTTTTCTTTGATTTCCAATCATTTTCGAATCCAAAAGTATTTTTCATGTTTTTTAAACGTTTTCATTCCGGCCATGGTGAGAAGCAAATGGTAGAATTTTAACTAAGTTTATTCTTAAGGGGATGGTTGTTTTTTTAATAAGTATTGTTTTTATTATGGTGTCCCTTTATGCTTAGAACCTTTCGACCCTAATCCTAGGTGCTCCCGGAGACTTCGAGGGCGAACTCTGTTTTTAAGGGGGTAGTAATGAAATTCCCCGAAATTTTTAATTTTAAAATTTATAGTTTAATAGGATTTTATTAGAAAAATTAATTGAATAAATTATTTTTTATTAAAGTAAAAGGGAATTAATTAGGGCTATTCAAGAATAAAACAATAAATAATTTTAATTAGAAAAGTTTTGGGTATTTTAGCTAATTAAGGATTTTATTTTGGAAATTCATTAAATAAATTATTTTATTTAAAATAAGAAGGAGAAAACAGTTTTAAATTAATATTGATTTAATAAATAATTTAATTGGAGAAATTTAGGGTGTTTTTCTAATTAAAATGAAGTTTATGAAACTATTTTAAAAATCCTAAATTAGCCTAAAAAGGGTTTTAAATAATATTTTATTTAAATATTATTATTGTTAAATATCCCAAATATCCCAATTAATTTAATTAACCTAAACCATTATTTTTTCTTTTTCTTTTTCTTTTTTCCTTTTATTTCTTCTTCTTTTCTTTTTTTTTCTCCTCCCCGAACTGGGCCAACCTAGCGGCCCAATCTCTCCCTCCCTCCTTCCTTTCCTTCGGTTGGCCCAGCCCATGCGGTGCCTCCTTCCTTCTCCCTCGCCATGCCATGTTTTCCCTATTTCCTTTTTGGAACGCTGCATTTTTATTAATGGTTTTTACCGTTGCGCCTGGCCGGTCTCCTCCCTTTTCTTTTCCTTCTTTTCTTTCCCGCAAACCGCTGGTCCAACCCACCTTTCTTCCTCCTCCTTCTTTCTTCTTCCCCGATGGCGTATGCCTGTAACTCCTTCCAATTGGCCGAAAATTTGGGCGGTGACTACACACAATCGCTGCCCACCTCCCCCTCTCTTCCACGTCGACTCATCGACCACACCTGCCCACTCATTTCCCCTCTCCTCGCACGTTTCCCTTTTTCTCGTGCACGATCTTCTATCTCTCCCTATGCAACTATCCTCATAACATTCGAATTTTCGTTGGCAACCATTACCGGTCGGTGCCCTCACCCCTTCCCTATCCTCCCTTCTTCCCTTTGACCTTATCCACCACTCTTAGCATATAAATAAACCCATACTAGCCTGAGTTTAAGGCTTCTTTCCCGAAACCCAAAAATCTCCCCTTGTCGCCGCCGTCCCTTTAGACGCCACTGCCACCGCCTCTGGCCAACACCGCCGCTCGTTTTGGCCACCGATACACTCCTTCGCCGCCCTAACTAACTGTGCCTTCCTCCTCCTTCGATTCCTCCTGCATAAGCCACCCCGGCTGTGCAAAGTTCTCTCCTTAACCAAACAATTTTCTACCACTGCCACCCTTTGAACCACCATTAGCCACCTCCTCCGCCGCTTCCGCCGCTTCCATTAACCCACAAATTATTCTATAGACCACCCTCTACCTTCTCCTACCCTTCTTTTCCTCTTCCTCCCTCTCCTCCTCTCTTTCTCCCCTTCTTCTCCATTCAGCCACCGCCGTCGCCGTGTGCCGCCACCTCCATTCTGCTCCTCTCCCTCTAGGTATTCTTAAACAACCCAACTTCCACCTCCATTCTCCCTATCTTTTTCCCAACATTCAAATTTCCCCTTTTTCTTCTCTTTTTTCAGCCGCCACCGTGCACCACCGTCGGTGCCGCCTATTCCCGCAAGCCTAAGGTTGAACCTTAGACCCTCTCAACCCTTTTCCCTATTTTTATAAGCCTTAAATTATTTTATTTTATTTATTCTAATATAAATCCTATTATTATTGTTATTATTAATATTTCCAATTTTAATATATATTGTTATTGTTTTTATTATTATTCTGTTGAGGGCTGAAGCCCTATTGTAATTTTTAATTCGATTTTAGCACTATTACCCTTATTATTTCTATTATTAATATTGATATGCTATAAGTATAATTATTATTATTATTATTATTTCCTATTTTGAATTTCTATTATTCTTATTCCATTATTTTAATACAACTATTTTACCATTAGTGTTGTTAATAATGTTATTATTATTATTATTATGATTATGATTATTATTATTACTATCATTATTAATATTTTCAAGTGTTAGTATTATTATCTTATATAGGGCTGAAATCCTATTGTTCTTATTTTAAAATTTAGTAGTAGTATTATAAATATCATGTCTTATTATTATTGGGGTTATTAGTATTTTTATTATTATTATTATTTATTCTTATTAATGTTATTATTAGTATTATTTATTAAGTTATTATTACTCAATGTAGGGTGGAAACTTTCCTTCTTTTTATCTTCAAATATTATCCTTACTATTATTACCATTATGCTTATGATTATGATAATAATTATTATTAGAATATTATTATGGTTTTTATCATCATTATTATTATTTCATCACTATTATTATTACTAAAGTTGGTTATTTATTTTACTAATATTATTATTATTGGTATTATTTTAGTAAAGGGTTGAAGCCCTTATTTCACTATGTTTTTGAGTAATGTCCTTTTTATTATTATTGTTACTATTTTTATTATTATTGTTAATATTAATATTGATATTATTTTTATTATTTTTGCTATTATTATTTTATCAAAAGCCTAGTATTATATTAAGTTAGTAATTAATAGTATTTTTGATAAGAGGGAGTCTAATTTTAGCTTTTTCCTTTTAATAGGTGAAACCAGTCAAAGCCCTAAGGAGGCGTAGGAGCATGCTTTAAAAGAAAGAGTAGTGAATTTGGGGTGTTACAATGTAGCATACTTATGTGCCTCTTTTTTTTTGTCACTTGCTCAATCCCACTAGCAAAAGATTGTTTGTAGGTTTTTGATGATGGCTGGTAGTGGACCTATCTCTTTTTGTGCTTAGGGGCTTGAGAGTGTGGAAACAAAGAGGCTGTTGATTATGTTCTTAATGGAACAGGGTTGGGGATTTTTGCTATGGTTTCTTTATGGCTATTTTTCCGCTTTAATTTAGTTAAATGTTTCTCTCATGTATTGATTATTTTGGAGACCTCCTAGGTCTTGTTTTGTAAATACTTCCTTCTAGAATCTACATTTCATGTTCTTGCACATTCTATTATAGTTTTATTTGGTTTAGTTTTTTAGCCTTATATATTATATGGTAAAGGCACCAAATGTCTATCCTATATTAGGTGTGATGGTAACACCCTATTTTTTTCTATATATTTGATAATTTATTGCTTCCGCAATGTTTTGAATTCAAAATATTTAGTATTAAAAAATGGGGATGTTATACCACCAATAGCAGCCATTAGCTGCAATTTTGGACATCTTTGGGAAAAAAACATAGGGCATGGGACATGAAGCAAAGAGGACAAATCAACAGCTAACTTGGGAAGATAAAGGCATACAAATCATGCCCTTCATGTACTATTAGGACAACACTCAAAAAAGTCACTTGTACTTAAGCTTTTTTAGTGATGTTTTTAGATATTTAACTTTTGGAAAATGTCTAAATTAGAATGTTATAAATTTCATCTCTTAAGCCATTATTGGCTTATTCTTATTTGGTTGGATTTAAACTAGCTTAGTTTCCCCCCTTATATAGCTTGCTAGTTTGTTTGTAACCAGATCATCCCTTTTTACTTTTTTTGTATTGAGTTTTATCCAGAAGCTTTTTTACATTTCCTATAAATGTTATAAATTTTATAAATGAAGGAAGGAACCCTTTGACTATTATTTGTTCTCTAAAAATGAGAACCACCTTCAAAGTATAGTGAATACTTTGATTGATTATCTTCTTCAAAATTTACTTCTTTTGTCTCAAAAGTTGAAACCTTAAGTGGTAGATGTAAGTATATAAATTTTATAGTTACTTAAGCTCATATTTTCTTCTCCTTCAATCTCCATTTCCATTTTTTCGTGGTTATTATCCTAATCCACCATCTTCCTTATCATAATTCAATTTGTATTTTGTATGCATCAAATTGGTATTGGAGCTCCAGGTTGATAGATTGGGTATTATCAATTTTATTTTTCACAAATTCATCACCCTATGTGACCGCTCATACCATCATCATATTCTATCATTTTCATTCATTATTTTCATCCATCTCACCCCCCAACAAACATCAGCACCTAATTTTCATTCACCTTCATTTTATCCCATTTTAACTCACCACCCCTCTTACCTATGAAAAGAAATGGATGCATTAAAATTTGATGGAAGATGCTATATTATATACGATAAATATCTTGAAATTAGCCACTCTAACTCCATGTGTCCTAACAAAGAGGTAGCTAATGCAGACCTTGATGCCATGATTCTAGTGTTAGAGAAAAGAGAGAAATCCATACTTGAAGAAGGTAAACCAAGAGTTTCTAGTTATTCGAAATTCCAAGGTGTTGGCCACTCCACATCCATGTGTCCTAACAAGTGGTAAGTGTCACGCATGGAATATGAAAATATTAGCCAAGAGATGAATAAAAAAGAAAATGAAAAGCTTAACGTTATTACTCAAAAGGAGTTTTGTAACACCCTAATTTTTTTTGAACATTTTTTTTAATGCAGAAGCTAGCTCAATGCATGGGTACTACTACCAAGTTTCGTATAAATTTGGTTCCCTTACCTTTCTTATACAAAATGTAAGGCAAACAAAAAACAAAAGAAAATTATAACACAAACAGGGAAATATATATATATATATATATATATATATATATATATATTATCTAAAAAGGAGTTGAATCCCAAACAAATGGGCTGCAGAAAGTGGTATCAAAATAAGGGAGAAGGATATCCATATTTGGATAACAAAAAAACACCAACAAGGTTTGCTAGATACCCCTATAATAACCCCAACCTCTCATGCATACTCTACAAAATCAACAACGCTCTCACCAATGTTGGCCTCCGTTAAAACATTTGAATAAAAATTAGCAACAAGAATAGAATAAGTAAGATGAGTGTACTGAGTAAATTAAATGTACTAGAAGCAGATAATATACATTTGAGTAAGAAATACAAAACAAGGTAAAATAAAAGAATACAAGAAAACATGCTAATACATAAAATATGGAATACTTAATGAAATTATACTATTCATCACTATTCATACTATCCATTACTATTTATAATATTTATTACTATTCATCACAAACCCTAACATCACACAAACACTGGGAGCATAAATTTGAGCACTAAAATGATTTAATCTACACAAATGCTAGGTCTAATGATTATTCTGATGTATATTAAGTTATCACACAATCCACCAAGTGACATTTTATCTAAGAGAGAATAATTTTAAATTTGAAGTACTAACGGTTAATACACCAAACCAAAGCACTATGGCTAAGAAAGCATCTCAAAACCACCGAGAAATACTCTATCATTAATTATTGATACATCCTATAGGATTTGTAGGTTACCTATTAAGTAGAAAGTAGCCTTACTGCACAATAATAATTTAGCACAACCACATATATAAATAGGGAGTGCATCCACTATAAATCATACCTCGGAGGCCATCCTAAGGATACTCGCCTAAATCCCAAACTCATTTTTAAACTTGAATTTTTAGAAAAATTTTGATATATTAATGAATACTACCCCAAAATAAGCACAGAAACCAATTTCAAAAAAATTACTATTTATCAAACACTATTAATTTATGGGAAATTCCTTATAAATGTGCAAATAAGATTAAACTTAAAAACCAAGAGATTTTACTATTATCGGAATTTACTATTTACATCAAATCACTATTCTCATCAATTTACTATTTCAAGAGTCACATAAATGGTCAAGTTTAAACATTGACTCTAAAATATCTAATTATGTTCTTTTAGTGCAAAATGACTAAAATGTCCTTAATATAATAATTATGAATAAAATAGTAAACTAATTCCTAAAATTTTGAAATTGAATGATAAACACATTTAATAAATAATTAGAATGTTAGAACACAAAATTTTAAATAAAAAAAGCATGTTTTCAAGTAAAAAGACTATAATACTCCTAAACCCAAAAAACACAAAATGGTATATCTTTTATTATTTGAGAATCCAACTCCTCAAACTTTACACACAATTAATTAAACACATTGTGAACATCAAGAACAACAAATCTTATAGTCTAGATGTTAAATGACAAAAATATCCTTTATTCATTCTTAAAACTTAATTTAATCATAACTTAAATTATATTAAAAAAATTAAAACTTTAATTATATGACATTGGCACTAAACAACATAAATAATCCATTGGAATCTCCAAAAATTAATTACAACTACCGAAACATAGAGTCATGATTAAAGGCTGAATTGCCTAAAAAATGGCAAAAATGCCATTAACAACAACAATAACATATATAATAATTCTAACGCATAAAAACCTATTTACTCTTATTATAATTATCGTACCAAGTCCTTTGCTCCAATATTGAGAAAAAAATTATCCCAAAATCAACCCTTTTGCTACCACTTGAAATCCTTGCACCAAAATCAATAAAAACCATTTAAAGACTTCAAAAATACAAAATAAAAATAAATGCATGAATCAAGGATAAAATGACTTATACTTCCTTGCAATGATTTATGAAATTAAGGAAGAGATCAGGAATATTTTCCTTCAATTTCTTTACTTATTAACTCTTAATTGTTTAGGAAAAATAATAAAGAGCTAAAAATAAATAATAAAGAAGTAAAAGCAAAATGAAAAACAATGGAGGAACTGCTTGAGGTTAAAGGAGTCTATTATTGGAAGCTGAAGACATGATATTATGAAGAATAAAAGATGTTAGGAGAAGTTTTGGTTTAATTTTAGATATTTAATGACTTAAAGGAACTTTATCTTTTAATAATAAAAAGTAATCAAAAATAAAAAAGAGAAAAAAATTTGACCAAGCCTGTAATGAATTCCTCATGGTCAAAAAATATAAATTTCAACCTTTATTTTAGATATTTTAGGAATATAGGAATTATTTTTAGATATTTAGGATAGGTTTTGCTTAGAAAAAGTTGAGTTTTAGTGGCTAATTATGCCTAAAGTTGGCAGAGTTTTTCTCAAAATTATAAAAATGTTTAGAACCTATTTTTAATTCATATTTAGCTTAAATATGAAAAATATACATATTCTTGAAGTTTCATAAATTTTATCTAGTTAAATCTCTCATTTCAAGGTTTAAAATGCAAGTAAGGGTTAAGATAGAGCGACGAATATTGATTTTTTTTCTTCTAGAAATCTCCATTTAAAAATTTAAAAAGGCCTAGGAGACTAAGAAAAAGCCAATAAATTCAAATATAATCAAACTAGAGGTTTGGAAGAATTTTGATGGCCAAAAGTGGTACATAAGTCTTACGAGGCTCAAAATCGTAAGAAGGGTTAAACAATTGAAATGAAAAGTTTTAAAAACACGAGTGTCAAAGGAAAGGAAAAAAAATTATTACAAATAATTTTTCATAATTATAATAACAAATACATTTTAAAATTTTGGGGTCTTACAAGTTCAATCTTGAAGAAGGTAAAGAGGTTAGTGATTCAAAACTTAAAGATGCCATTCAAAGTGACCACAAGGAGATGCCTTCATTTGATGAGGAATAACCTTTGGTTGTTGAAGTTGCTCTACTAGATCCCATCTCCTCACCTTTGCATAGAGTCAAACCTCTAGTAACAGCCTATTTCCAGCACTTTACACTTCCCATAGAAATGTAATATGTTAATTTTGATAACACTATGCATTTTCAGTAAGATGATAGTGATTTAATTCCTAATATTTTTCCTCACATACCACTTTTAACACCCCTCATTATTAAAAGTGAAAACCTAAAATTTAGAGAAAATTTTTGTGTTTCTAAACTTAATTTTAGCACTTTTGAAGAGAATCATTGTCCCATCATTTTAATCCTATTTCCAGCCCTTATAACTCATAAGAACCTTTTTTTGTACCCACCCAACCACTGCCTTAAGAAATTGAATCATTTAGTTCTTCTTAAAAAGCTTTGTGTGTTTAAGATTAATGTTAGCACCTTTATTTAGAAGACTGGTGATTTTAGTGTTTTATTCTTTTTTGTCCATCAACTACCACCTTCGAGGTATGAGCATATGAACTTTAGTGAGAAGTTGAGTGTCTCTAAACTTAACTCTCACAATTTTTATAACAATCCTTCTCCATGAATGAAAACTCATAATTTTTGGCTTCACTGCTATGACTCACTTCTTATGTTCAACATAGGTTATGATTCTTTTTCTTTGATGAAGATCATTGATTTTCTTATTATGTGAGACACCAATTGTTCTTGCCCCTTATGTCCAAAATTCCTTTTGAATGAAATTGGTACCATGATAATGTTGGATTCAACAAGTTAAATCCTCAATAACCTAGGGATTTTGATGTAGAAGAATCCACCATCCTTTTTATTTTCACTAATAAAAAATTTGTTGATTTTATCCTCTCTTTTTACAAGATTGAAGAAGGCTATCCTATTTCTATTATCATTATATAGATCTTAAAATATGGTATTCATATAATATATATGCTAATGAGAGACAGTTGGATAAGAGGATGTTTAATATAGATTCTAATAGTTTCAAAGGCATCAAGCAATCATCAATTAATGTCTATCATTCATGATGTCAACTCTTACACCTTTAACTTCAAAAAAACCAATTAATCATCAAGTTCATCTTTTAAGGAGAGCAATACACATTTGGTTAACAAAGAAACAAGCCTCTAGTAATGTTAAGATGTCACAAACATTTAAATAATTTTTTATTATTTAATTTTTACTATATTGGAAGGCCACACAAATATTCTTATTTTGGTTGAATTAAACACTAAAATGGAAATCCATGCAAGCCATTCAACAAAACATTTTCAAATGCCACGTTTATTTTTGATAAATTCAACTGGCTTAAAATGGCTTAAACATGGCTTATCAAATTAGTTTAGAAAGACAAACAATAAGCCATTTTCATGATAATAGTGGCCAACAATAAAGTGAGGCCAATCTAGCTCATGGGGGCCATTATTTGGAGCAAAAATTTAGGTATAATAGTATGGAATCTGATAAACCTAAATTAGGAATAATATGGTAGCAACTTTTGTAACTTCTATGATGATTATTGTACTAATAATCAACCTATGTAGTACATTAGCTCATTATATTAGGCCTTAACATGCAATTAATCTCCAAGCTAGCAAGCATGACATGGGAAGGATTATTATACATATTTCCTATGGCTCATTTGTAGTTCCCTGATACAAAAATCTATACTAGTAGCTGTAGTAACAACCATTAGCTGTGATTTTTACCAGATTCTTGGGCCACCATTGACATAAAAACATAGGGTATGGAATATGAAGCAACAAGGATAGATCAACAACTCACTTGGGTAGAAAAGGTATACACATTAGGCCCTTCTTGTATTATTAGGACAACACTCAAAAGGGATAGTTATATTTAGCTTTTTAATGATGTTTTTAGTTATTTGACTTTTAGAAATTATTTGAATCAAAATATAAGGGTATAGGTTGGCTTCTGATAGTCAAAAGTTTATATACTAAACCATTATTTGTTCGATTCTTATTTGGTTGCAGTGAAACTAGCTTAGTTTTCCCCTATAGATAACTTACTAGTTGTTTGTAACCCAATCATCCTTTTTACTTTTGTTGGGTTGAGTTGTAACTAAAAGCTTTCTAAAATTTCCTATAAATATTAGAAATTTTATAAATGAAAGATGGAACCCTTTAGCTATTATTTTCTCTCTAAAAATGAGAACTGCCTTCAAAGTAGAGTGAATACTTTAATTGACTATCTTCTTTAAATATTACTTCTTTTATCTCAAGAATTGAAATCTTGAGTGATAGATGTGGGTATATGAAGTTAAGGGGTACTTAAGTTCATATTTGTTTTCTTCTCAAACCTTCATTTCCATTTTCAATGTTTGGTTGTAATTTCCCTAATTTAGCATCTTTCTTAGCATGACCCAATTTGTATTTCATATACATCACATTGTCCCTTTTTTTTTATCTCTTTTGATTATTTATTATAGCCAAACTAACCATGAGTAGCAAAGTAGGCCATATATACACTATTTCTTTGTTATTTCAATTTTATATTAGATTTCTCTTCTATTGGTACCCACACTAATCAATTTAGGGTTTTGGGGCAAGCAATTTTTGATTTCTAAGCCCTTGGGGAACTTTTTATCTTGAAATCACCTACCTCATTCCCTTTCTTACCCATTCTCTTCTCTAAGTGTGGAAGAAAATTTTCACCTCACTTATCATCTACACCACTGAGTATTCTGCCTCTTTTCCCCACCTTTTATGTTTTCCTATCCCTCTCTAATACGATATATAGCCATTCCTTTTTTTTCTTAAATAAGAAGGAGTTAGATTTAGGAGATTTTATGCATTTGATCTTCCTTTTTATATTAGAATTCTATGGGTTAGGTTGAGTTTTTTCCTCTTATTTCCCCCATACCTCTTTCAATTTAGTAAAGTGATAAGAATCATTCTGAGGTTTTACTTTTTTTTCTCTAAATTAATCAAGCTTTATAAGAGTCTAAACCTCATATTTGAAGGTATAGCTGTACAATTTTCCCTTTGTTTGTGCTTTGCTAAAATTTGAGGTAAATCATTCTTAATTTTATGTAATGAATGGAATGAAAATGAATGTGTTACTATTAGTTTGTATCGTCATGTTCTTTGTTAATAAAATGTAATATTTAAAATATCTTGGGTCAAAATATGGAAACATGAAAAGATGAGCATAGTGCTAGGATTTTCAAGCATAATCGTAGTATCTATAACTAAGGTTTTTTTATTTAAATGAATTATGAACATGATAATTATAAGAGCTCATAAATTTGGTCTATAATGTGTGAAAACTCATGTGCTTGGTTATTATATGATAGTGTTTGATCTTCTTTTGAAAATGTATTTTGTGTTTGATGTACAAAGAATTTGGAAATGCTTGGAAAAAAAGGAAGAAAAATGGTTTTAGGTGCTAATTAAGCCAAAAATGGAAGAATTTATTTGAGAATGAAAAAAATAATTTTAAATCATATTTAATTCATATTTAGATTAGGTATACAAAAATATATTCATCCATGGAATTTTATAAAATTTCATTAGTTAAAATGCTTGTTTCAGGTGAGAAATGATGCTAAATAGTGTTTTTCATAAAATTACCCATTAATGTTTTTTAAAATTCATAAGAAACTTGGAAAAAAAGAAAATTAATTCAAATATTATGAAATTAGAACACTTTAAAAAATGTTCAATTGTCAAAATGTGCTTAGAAGTCTTTTGGGATCCAAAACTGTAAGAAGGTTTAAATGATTGAAATAAAATGTTTTAAAAACCTATCAAGGCTTAATAAGATGTAAAAATATTTTCCCACAATAATAAAAATAAACATGTTTTTATAAAAGTTAGGTATTGCATGCTTTGATTTGATTTTGAAAGGTTTTGAGTATGGGTTTGCTTTAGGGTAAGATTAATTTATTTGGAAACAATCAACTAATTCTTTTACTCTTAGGGTTGTTGGTCTGCAAGAACCAACTAACTCATTCTTATAGATCAATAACTTGGTGGAGACCATTTGTGTTGTCTATTTAATTAACCTAAGTGTTCTTTAAGATTATATGTGGTCCAAATATCCTATATTTGATCTTATAACTTGATAATTGTATTTTGAGGTATTTTAAAATCATCCTTAGGATTTTAATTACCATAGATTCTAAGATTATTTGACCTTAATCATATTTAAGGGATAAAATCACTAAAAGTTATTAGCTGACCTCATGGTTTATGTATCTTCTTTTTCATTCAATCTATCCTTTGGCAATAGACTATAATCCATGTAATTTGGTTGTAGAATAATCTAAAATTTTTTATGATTTCTCCTCAGTGCCTTCTTTATCTCTTTCTTCATTTATTAATAGTTAAATCAGCCTTGAGTAGTAAGGCATGCCTTGTATGCATCATTTTGAGGTTATTTCAATTTCATCCTAGATTTCTTTTTCGTTGGTACCCACACCAACTGGTTTAGAGTTTGGGGGCAAGAATTTTATGACTTATAAATCTTTAGGGAAACCTTCCTCCAAAAATCATCAATCTTATTCTCTATCTTACCCCCTTCGCTTCTCTAAGCATGGAAGAACTTTTTCACCTCACTTCTCCTCCACACCACCAAGTACATGTTTCCCTCATTTAATTATTTCTTCTCCCTCTCCATTCCCTTATCTATCTCTTCCTTGTTATCCCTTACACAAGGAGTTAGATTTAGGAAAGGTTGATGATTTGAGCTTCCTTTGTATATTAGAATTCTATGGGTAGAGCTGAGTTCTTCCCTCTTATTTTTCTATACCTCTTTTAATTTGGTGAAGTGCTAATAATTTTTATGAGTTTTTGCTTTTTTCTCTCAAGGTAGTCAAACTATAGAAAAGTTTAAACCTCGTAATTGATGGAAGGCCCTTCCTTTTCTTCTTTTGTATGTGTTTTACTAAAATTTAAGGTAAATAATTTCTTGATCTTATGTAATGAATGGAATGAAAAACAATGTTTTAATATAAATTCTGTGTTAGTTTAGTCTTTAGTAAGAAAATTTGAAATTTAGCATATCTTTAGTGAAAATATACAATCATGAAAAGATGAGCATGATGCGAGGATTTTCAAGCATAACAGTAGTATCTACTAGTAGAGTTCTACAATTTAAGTAGCATATGAATGTAATAATAATTCCACCAACTTAAATTTTCAATGGTAAAGCATGATTCTTGATGCATGGTGTAGATTCAATCATGATTGAATGCATGGCATGCTAGATCTACGTTATAAAGTTAAAATTATTTGTATGGATGAAATGATGTCTTAACATGGAGTAGAAATGCACGGGTTACCCTCAAATTACACATGGGAGATATGTATTTAGGGAACCTCTCTATTGGTTTGGGTGGATACCATTTCACTTGTTTACTACTAGTCAATAGGTTAATCCAACTAGTCATCCAATTCTATAATATTGTGTGTTGGTTGTTGCGAGCAACCAATAAACTTGTTGGTAAAAACCAGTCAACAAAGTTCGATATCATTGGACTTTGGTGATTTAGTTGTTGCAAGAACTAGTAAACTTACTTAGATGGACCATTTGACTTTAGTCCCAAAACCAATCTACTAGTTTTTCTACAAGTGGGGTGTTGTACTTGGTTGTGGACCCAAACCAACCCACTGGTTTTGGGAACCGATCAGCAAGTTTGTAGGGATCTTATATAGAATGTTATGATTTATCCTTAGATATTTATTCATTATCTAACCTTATTCATTAGCTTAGACCTAGAATTCTAATTATGCATAAATGATCTATAAATGGAATTATGTAAGGTTTTGGCTTGACTAGTTAGGTGATTTAGATATCACCTAGAATATTTTATTAGTTCATAGATGGAAATGTGGAACCCTTGTATATGGTGAAATTGATGAATATGATATGGATTGGATTAAAATGTGAATTCTTTCCAAAATAATATGTTAATATCTTAAAGGGAAAAGGATAAAATTAAGCCCTAATTCCTCTTTTATAAGTAGCAAACTTATTATTTAACATTTTCCAAAGGATATTTGACAAAATCTTTACCTAGGGTTTCCCCATGTGGCATTTCCTACAATATTGATCAAAATTCCCTTGGGTCATCAAGACTCTGCCCAAGCCATTTTAAAATACAAGAACTTCTAAACAATCCTCAAACATGCATACCATATAATAGAATTATGAAATAACATATGAACCAACATAATTATGTCCAAACATACTTTTTCCATAGTGCAAGCAAAGCTACACAAGCAACCCTAGAACATATAACATTTCATCCAGGTATTTACTTAACACAATGAAAGATAGAACAAGAACAAGGCCCTAGCTATGACTGTATCCTTACCAAAATGGCTCTAGTCTTAAATTAATAAAACCTTATGCCTCCTCTCCTATAGTCATCGGAACTGTATCAAAAAGTTAGAATACCCAAAATTAGGCTATCTTATCCTTCTTCTTCCTTCCCTCCTTTTCTTTCCTTAAAAAAAATAATAAAGATAATAAATTTAATTAAATGAAACTCAAAATGGATGAAAGGAAATTGGTGTCACCCGAACATGTAAGATGAGTGCAGGGCGGTGTGGCGACGATCACGACAATGGTGGCACAATATGGAAGGTATTTTTTGGTTGGAAAAAGAGTGGGGGTTAGTCTTTTGGGGATTGAGGGTGGTGTTGGAACTAGGTAGGTTAATGGGAGAGGAGGTGGGTCATAGTGGTGGCCATAATGGCAGGTTGTGTCACAATTGAATGGAAGGGAGGAGAAAAAGGGGAAAAATGATGGGGAAGATGGTGGCGAGGGATGGATACACAAGTTAGGTACTTGTGTAAGAGGTGTAGGTGTGGCGGCAATGTAGAGAAAAGGAAATGGGTTCATTGTGGTGGTGATGTGAGGTGGTGCAGGGTGACATGATCTGCCCATTTTGTAAGCTCAAAGAAGGGAAAGGAAGGGAAGAAAGAGGGACTTGAGGGGCTTAGTAGGTGTTGGGTAATGTAGGGAAGTGAGAAGGGAGGAGTTTGGGCAACGACGTAACATGGTTGCGACAGTGGCAGTGGTTAAAGGTAGGAACTAGGGAAGGGTGCAAGGCAAGGTCAATGAGGTAGAAAGAGAGGATAGACTATGCTAAGGGGTATTTATAGGTTGTGGGGGAGGATAAGGATAAGAGAGGAAGGGAAAAAGGGTGGTTGGTTGCTAGGTGGCATGATGGTGGAAGGGAAGGACGGCGTGTTGGGCATGTAGTGCAAGGGGTATAGGAGTGAAAGAGGGGACCCTATAGGGGCATGCCAGTATGCATTCCCTGCATGGCAGAAGAGGGAGAGGGGGTGGGGAGGTCAGTTAGTGGTAGGTTTTGGGGGTGAAAAATTGGCAAGGACAAAGGGTTGTGTAGGTTTGTAGAGTGGGAGGTAGAGGATGATGAGAGAAAGGGAAAAGGAGAAATAAACGAGGGAGAAGAAAGAAAAAGGAGAAAAGAGAGGAGGGCTTAGCCTATTGCTAGGGGTAAAATACTAAGGGGAGGGGGAAGGGAGAATTATGTCGGTCGAGGGGTGAAAGGAGGAGAAAAGAAGGAAGGGGGAGAAAGGAATACTTCATCCCCAAAGTCATAGGCTAAGGTCTAGTAACAGGGTCTTCCTAGATACTACTAGATACTACCACCTTAAAGGAGAAAGGGTTTTCCTAAAATTATCATACCTAAAGTGTAGAGTTGAGGATATGCCTCATGCATGTCCTCCTCTTCTTCCCAGGTTGTTTCCTCCATCCTATGGTGGCTCTAGAGAATCTTTACTAGCAGAACTACACATTATAGATCAGAAAGTAATCGATCTCAACTTCATTAGGCGGGATCACATGGGAAGGATAGGCAGCATACTCCCATAGCTATGAGATGTGATAGATGTTGTGGACACATGCTAACTCTGGCAGGAGCACCAACTAGTAAGCAACCTCACCAACCCTACCTAGATTCTTGTAAGGTTTCATATACCTTAGGCTCAACTTGCCTCTCCTACCAAACCTCTACACTCCCTTAGTGGAGGAGACTCTCAGTAATACATTATCTTTGGGATCAAAGTTAATATTATGGCTTCTATGATCGATGTAACTATTCTATAGACACCGATCACCTTTCATCTTATCCTGGAAAAGACAGAGCTGTTGGGTCATCTCCTCTATCAACTCAGCCCCCAACACCATAGTCTCATTGATATCACTCCAGCACAATGATGTTTGGCATTTTCATCCATATAACGGCTCGAAGGGTGACATCTACATGCTAGCATGGTACCTATTATTGTATGAGAACTCTATCAGATGCAAAAAATCCTCCCAACTACCTTGAAAGTCCATAACATAAGCCCACAACATATTCTCGAGTGTCTAAATGGTCCTTTTGATCTGCCCATCCGTGGTTGGATGGAAGCCAATACTCATCTTCATCTTTATTCTCAGAACCTCCTATAATTTCCCCTATAAGCGGGAGGGTAACCTCGAGTCCTTGTTAGAGACAATATCTATAGGTACACCATGCTAGATAATAACAAATTTCATATAAGTGTCGGTCAATTAGTCTATACTCTAGGTTGACTTCATCAGTACAAATATCAGTGACTTAGTTAGTCTGTCTACAATAACCTAGATGGTCTCACCCACTACGAGTCCTTGGTAGCCCACTTATAAAAACCATAGAGATTGAGTCCTATTTGCATTATGCCACTTTTAGAGGCTAGACTAACCCTACGGATCTATGATGTTCAAACTTGACCTTTTGATAGGTTAGGCATTGAAACAAAAACTATGTTACCTCTTGCTTCATGTAGGGACACTAGTAAAACTTCTTAAGGTCCTTATACAACTTGTCTCCTCCTAGGTCGACATAGTAGGGTGTGTGATATCCTTCTTCCAAAATTATGTGCTTTAGGTCGGAGAAACCCTATGCTAAATATGTAACACCCCCAAATTTTACTCCTGAAAAATTTCGTTTACTTTTAAAGGAGTTTAGCGGAAGCAAGCAAATAAAACTGTAAATCCGGGGGTATTACCGCCACACTTAGTACCAGATCGATTCATGCCTACCGAACCGATACTAAGTGCTAAGGCTAAAAAGAATAGAACCAAAACAAATCATTCGTAAAGCATTAGTTTTACGGAATTAGAGTGCGAAAATCAAAAGTTACATTCCGAAGTGTAATTTAAAAATTCCAAATGTCAGAGGACTTAAAATATTGGAATAATAGAGTACGATAATGCAAAGAAACAAGATAGGGGGAAGCTCTCCAGCCACGTCACTCTCGTCCCCCAAGCTAGATTCAGACTCAACTCTCAGTCCTGAAAATGCCACAGACATTGTCCCCTACCTGCAAAACTCAGACAGGTCTTCTGCTCGTGGGAATGAGCTGCACCCATGAAACGGGTGATCAGTACGCTATGTACTGAGTAAGGTAACAGACGCACTAAGGCCCACATACACAGAGATACATGACACAGCAGACATAGCTCATAAAATAATAAACAATAACACAGATGAACAATACTGGTCACGAATCAGATAACTTTCTCATTAGATCTTAGATAATTATAATGATAACGTCATAGTCTTTATCGATCCATGTGAGTGCGGGAGCCCCACTATTATAGCCGGTGGAACGGTCGCGAGGGCCATGCCCTGCCACTATTATAGCCGGTGGAACGGTCGCGAGGGTAATATACCCTGCCACTATTATTTGCTGGTGGACCGGTCTGGCCCCGACTCACAAGGTATTCCACTATAATTATTAGTATCTTTCCATGTCTTATCACTTTACATTTGTTTTTTTGAGCACAAAATCCCCCACTATTATAGCCGGTGGAACGGTCGTGAGGGCACATGCCCTGCCACTATTATAGCCGGTGGAAGGGTCGCGAGGGTAAGATACCCTGCCACTATTATAGCCGGTGGACCGGTCTGGGTTCGGCTCAACATCTTTCTCTGTAAGTCGTTTTTTAATGTATCTTATTCTAGGGCATTTCACCTTTGTCATGCATGGTCAGAGATCTCAACACATCACATCAAAACTGAAGGTATATGCATACTATCACATACTAATGAGGACACATGCACACAACCCGATTCCAAGCCATGCCACACATGAAACAGTTAGAATTATGGCTTTTAAGACCACGACACATACATCATATAAAACATCCATGGCACGTAGGACACATGTCACACATTCAGCCTTAGCTATATCCCTACTCGGTTTAGGTTACCGAGCTATCTCCTACGCTTACATTAGGCCACTAAACACCCGTTGTAATTGTCATACTTAGCACATTTCTCACATTGGAAACCCAAATCATGACCCTCAGACTCAACTCTCCCTCATACCTCACTCCTCCTCATTTATTCTATTATTTTCCTTTTCTTTTTCCACCTTCTCAAATTAGGGTTTCTTCCCCAAACCCTAGGTACCTTTATATGACCCTACATACTATTTTTTACCTCGAGCCTTCAGACTCCCAAACAGACCTTCCATTACTTTCCCCACGTCCCAAAGTAACTTTTCATACGTAAGGTTCGCCCCCATGCGGGCCTTAACCTCCCCATGCAATCCCCTCGATCTCCCTAAGATTTCCATGCAAACCCTAGTTCTCCCATATAACCTTAGTTTCTCCCACTCTTCCATTTTATTCAATTCCCTCTTTTCTCATCCATTTACGGATCATAGATTGCCTAGGTCATTCTTACTTGCGTTAGCCAACGTACTTCCCTTTGGTTATCTTAATCTCTCATTTTTCTCTTTCATGCCCCCATTCCACAAGCACAACACCTCATCAAATAACCTAGCATGCATGTCCTAGGTTCACATCACATCACATCATATTTGCATCATATCCATATTAGCACATACAGACAAGTGCATGAGAACGTACCTCGGTTCCATGCTGCGCTACACAGTAAAATAGATAACATACACAGAATACAACATATAAACCGTACGAGGCATCCAAGGCAAGTAAAACATGTAATACACACAGGCGGCCTTAGTTACGTCCTTACCTTAATTGGCGCCGGGCTTGGAGCACGCTCCTACACCTCCTGGGGTTTGACCCGATTCACCTATAAGGAAGAAATACTAAGGGTCAATCTACCTCTACCCAAATTATCATAATTTCCTATCTTACCCCTATCCTGGCCTAGTACTATAATTAATATTAATAATAGTAGTTTATAATTAAAAAGGTGGGGTTATTATTATTCTCAAGGTAGTTAAGCAAATGACCACTAATCAAGACACGCCTTAGTAAAATCAATAGTTATCAAAGTAAAGGGTTTTAATATTACTAATAACAATATTATTATTAATACCAATAATAATAGTAAAAATACTACTACTAATAATAATAGTGGTTACAATGATAATAATGTTGATAATAACAATTGAAATTGTAGTAGTATAAGTGATAATAATAATAATGATGGTAATAATAATAATAACAACAACCATGATCATGGTAATAATAATAATAATAATACTACTAATAATAATAATAACAATAATAATGATAATAATAATAATAATAATAATAATAATAATAATAATAACAATAATAATAATAATAATAATAGTGCAAATAGCAATAATAATACTAAAAATATTAATAAGGATAACACAACGATAATAAGAGTTAGAACAATAACATAATAATACTAATAATAATAATAATAATAATGATAGTGAAAATAATGGTGATAGCAATAACGATAGTAATAATAATAATAATAATAATAATAACAATAAGGGTAATGACAATAATAATGATAATAACACAACAACATACAACCATAATAATAATAATAATAATAATAATAATAATAATAATAATAATAATAATAATAATAATGATAATAATAATTATTATAATTATAATAGGGTTATTGTATGGATTTTAGAGTATGTAAATTTGGATAAAATTTCAAAAAACCTATATTTTAATAAATAACTTTTATTTGGAATAAAATTTCCTTAAGATCATTTATTTTAATTATTGTATGGATTTTAGAGTATGTAAATTTGGATAAGAGTATTTAATAAATTAAAAATAAATATTTTGCTATTTATCATATTACTTTATTTGAATAATTTTCCAAACTAATATTTTACCAACTTTATCCTTTTTAAACTAAAATATTAGATTAAAATAAATTAATTTATTAAATTAAATAATTTACCAAGAATATTATATTTTATGATTTTATACATTCAATTAAATTATTTTTCCTATTTTTCCATTCCCCTTTTTACCCTTTTTCCCTTTTTCCTTTTTCCTCTTTCTTCTTTTCTTTTTTCTTTTTCCTTCCTCCCTCGGGCTGCCTTGCCAGGCAAACCCTCTCCCCCGCACGATTGGGCCAGGCCTGCTCCCCCAGCCCTACTCCTCCCTTGCGCGCCGTCCATCTCCCCAGCCCGCCTCCTTCCTTTATTTTTTTCCCCCCTGGACCGGCCGGGTCCCTCCTTTCCTGCGCCGGTCCAGCCGCCCGCCCAGTCTCCTTCTTTCCCTTTCTTCCTTCTCCCACGCCCGATCACCAGTGCTGCCATGGTCGAGCGTCCGACCGCCTGCAACTGCCGCCTCCTGCCATCACCATCTACCTCCCTCTCCCTCTCTCTCTTCCCCCATCATTTTCCTTCCCTTTTCGAGCCAAACCGACCCTGGACCACAGCTCACGCGTGACCCTTTCCCTTTCCTTCTTCTCCCCTCTCTTCCCCTGCCACCTGACCACCACCTGCCACCTGCAACACGATCGCCGGCCAGCCCTGCCCCCTCTCTTCTCCCTCTTCTTTTTCTCCATCTCCCCAGCCCTCCATTCCCCTCATTTTCGAGCCCTTCTCTTCCCCCGAACTCCCTCCTCTCTCCTTCCTTCTTCCCCATTTTTCTTCCTTGGTTTTTTGATCACCGCCAACCTCCGCCGCCTGAACCACCAAGCCCAGCCCCTGCGCCACCTTCTGCCACTGCCTACTACCACCCTGCACCACCACGCCGCCCCTCGAGCCCTACACTCCCTCCCTTCTCGACCCCTTTTCTTTTCTCCCCAGTTTTTCCCCTTACCGCCTAGCCACCTGCAACCGCCGCTTCCGCCGCCGTCCGGCCACCTCTGCCGCCACCCAACCCACCGTTCGACACCCTACAACCCCCTCTACAACCGCCATGTCTTAGTTGGCCGAAACCAACTCTTGCACCCCTCCATTTTCCCCTCTCCTTTTCCTTCCTTCACAACCCCTTTACCTCGACCCACTTCAGCAGCCACCTTCGTCGCCTTGCCGCCGCCGTCTCCGCCGCCCTATGCCGCCGTGAAACCACCCTTAGCCTCCAACTACATCCCCTCTTCACTTCTGCACCATTCACCTGCCTTAGAACCTCCCCTAACCACCTTCTTTCCTAGCCTAAAGACCCTAACCCGAAAATAATAAATCTTGCTCCTTCACCTCTCATTTTTGCATGAAACTCACGCTGCTCATGCAGCGTGAGCTCCCCCTTGATTTTGGAAATCATTTAGCTAATTTTTAAGGTATATATTATGCTTATGAGGTATATAAATCAATGTGTGTAGTTGCTAATGAGTATTATGTTGAAAAATGACAAGTTGGTGGACTTAGATGATAAAAATGAAGTATTAATATCATTATTTTATGTAGTGTTAGTAAATTCATAAAAATGGTGAATAAAGGGGTTGAGTGGAAATTTTATAAGTGGAAAGGGTATTTTGGTAATTTTTGAGATAAAAGAATAATATGGAAATTTTATGATTAAATGGTCAAATGATAATTTACAAGTAAAGGATAAAATTGTAAGTTGTGAGAAAGAAGGGTAAAATGGTAATTTTGGAAGTAGGGGTAAAATAGT
Organism: Tamarix chinensis; assembly: GCA_030549775.1. Taxonomy (NCBI): domain Eukaryota; kingdom Viridiplantae; phylum Streptophyta; class Magnoliopsida; order Caryophyllales; family Tamaricaceae; genus Tamarix; species Tamarix chinensis. The sequence continues at coordinate 70,330,790 of CM060181.1, forward strand.
AATTTTGGATGAAGGAGGACACTATGGTAATTTTGGAGGTAAAGGGGAAAAATCGTAATTTCATAAGTAAAGGGTAATATGGTAAATTTTATAAGTGAATGGTGAAGTGGTAATTTATAAGTAAAGGGGTAATATGGTAATTTGGGAAAGAAGGGCAAAATGGTAATTATGTATGGAAAGATAAAGATGGTAATCTTGGATGTGAAAGGGTAAAATAGTAATTTGTAAAGTAAAAGATGTATGGTGGTAGTTTTCATAAATAAAAGGATATATTGGTAAAATTGGATGTAAGGGGTAAAATGGTAATTTTGTAAATAAAAGGATATTATGGTAAACTTGGGAGTAAGGGATAACGTGGTAATTATGATAACGACCAAAGGTAATTTAGAAATTAAATTATGATTGTAGAAGGGCAATTGGATAAGTATGATGCTTTAGAAGGGTAATTTGGTAAATTAACCAATTAAAGGGCATTATGGTAATTTTAAATATGGAGAAGGGTAAAATTGGTAATTCTAATTATGAAGAGGGGTAAATTAATTATGAGGAAGGTTAATTGGGAATTTACTATAATTGAAAAGGGTAAATGGCAATTAAAAATAATTGAGAGAGGTAAAATGGTAATTACGATAAGGAGAAGGGCAATTTGGTAATCTATCCAACTCAAGGGCAATTTAGTAATTATAACAAAGAAGAAGGGCGATCTGGTAATATAACCAACCAAAAGGGAAATATGATAAGCGTAGTAATTATGAGGGGTGAATGGTGATCTAAAAAGTGTAGGAGACAATTTGGTAATCTAAAGTGGACAAGGGGTAATTTGGTAATTATGCAACCTTAAGGATAATGTGGTAATTTATTAAGTAAGGAATGGATACTTAACAATTATATAAGTAAAGGGAAAATGAGTAGTTTGTACCTAACACGTCTTTGAGATTGTGGAACATTAATATGATTAAATAATGCTGATTAGCCAAGTAAGAGTATTTGATAATTAGGATGGCCTTAATGGTTTCTCTGTTATATTCTGGATAATCATCTGAATAAGAAACGATTAATGATATCAGAACGATTGAAAGTGAATAAGTATCGGATTATCGTGCTTTTCGTGATCACCTTAATTAAGACACTATTACTTAAAGTGAAAGACCTCGAGACCGGGAATGGTGACTCCTTAGGGGTCGCTACCCTAAGGACGTGGTTTAGTCCACGATTATTCTGGTATTTGCTGGTGTGCCTTTGTGCCCCAGCTAGGCCCTATATCTTACTCTTTCTAGCTCTACGGACCTAGTTAAGGGGTATGCATACTTATGGATTAGGTGTCCTTGTCGGTAGGGTACTGAGTTAGCTTTATGCACCAGTACGACCAGGGTACCTTTGCGACCAGGGTTCATAGCTGATATGCACCGGTACGACCGGTGTACCTTTGTGTCCTGGGTTATCGATCTCCCATTCGAGGCAAATAAATATGATTGATGTGTTGATTAAAGAAAAGGAAATATACTATTATTGAAAGTGGAATATTAATGAGCCGGGCCCAGATGATTATGATATTGACTACCGGTCCACCAGTTATAATAGTGGTCCAGGAGCGTGTTGCCCTGGTATGAGATATTGAGTACCGGTCCACCGGATATAATAGTGGTCCAGGAGCGTGTTGCCCTGGTATGTGATTATGAGTACCGGTCCACTGGTTATAATAGTGGCCAGGAGCGTTGTGCCCTGGATGATGATTTTATATATTCCGGTCCACCGATTAAAATAGTGGGGGTCCCAAGCTCAATAAAATCAGTTATGTTTGTGAATAAGGTTATGGAAAAATACTAATCACTTATAGTGGAACACCATGTGAGCCGGGGCCAGACCGGTCCACCAGCAAATAATAGTGGTCAGGTGCGTTCTGCCCTGTGTGTTTACCTTCCGGTCCACCGGCAATAATAGTGGTCAGAGGCGTTCTGCCCTGTGTGTTGACTTCCGGTCCACCGGCTATAATAGTGGGGTTCTCGCACTCACATGGATATAAAATATGATATTGATTGAATGATGATGGAATAATGACTTAAGGCCCGAATGTATTAATCTTACACTATGACCTGGCTTAAGGCCCAAAGTATCGATCGTGACTTATAAAGTATTATGTTTGTTATTGTTATGTATACACCTCTCACATGTGTAGCTTGCATTGTGTGTCGTATGCGGGCCAGTCTTTGAGTGTGGTATTAAAGGGTTACTCAGTACCGTAGTACTAAAGGGATTCCCTTTATGGGGCCCCTGCCTATTCAATGGGCAGTGCCCTTGCAGGTTTTTCAGGTGCTACTCAAGTGGGCTACGGGAAAGAGAGTAAGGAGTTATCCGGTAGCGTTAGGGTTTTCCCTCCTTCTTCGTTTAATTTCCTGGTTTTGATGTTATGTTGGTACTTTAACCACCATCGGTGGATTTTATTCCTGAAAACGATTTGATGCGCTACTCTGATTTAAATATGTTGAAGTCCTTGCAATTTACTCTGATTTATGCATGTTAAATGTCTTTCGAATTGTATTTCATTTTCTTAGCCTTAGCACTTGGTACTAGAACGGTATGAGTGAACCGGTCTGGTACTAAGTGTGGCGGTAATACTCCCAAAGTTCACGTTTTATTTATCTGCTTCCGCTAATCTTCCTTTTAATTGACGAAATTTTTCCGTAGTGAATTTTGGGGGTGTTACAGAAAAGAAAAGAGAAAAGAAAAAGAAAAAAAAGAGGAAAATTAGGGGTTGGATTAATTAGTATGATTTGGGTAATTTAGGATGTTTAATAAAATATAATTATGAAAATAATAATTAAATTATATTTTTAGGTTAATTTAGGGATTTTTGAAAGAATTTTTTTAAATTCCATTTTAAATTAACAACACACTCTAATTTTCTCCAATTAAATTATTGATAAATTTTATATTAATTTGAAACTATTTTATTCTTCTTAATTTAAATAAATTAATTTATTTAATTAATTTCCAAAATAAAATCCTTAATTAGTTTAAAATACCACCATTCATTCCAATTAAAACACTTATAAATTTCTTTTCTTGATTTACCCTAATTAAGTTTATCTTATTTTAATAAAAGTAAATTATTTAATTAATTTTTAAAATAAAAACTTATTTAATGATAAATAATAAAATTATAATTTTTAGGGCATTTCAACATACCAACAAACCTTGTAGCAAATGCTACAATACTTGTGTGTGTGAAACCCTTCTACCCAACCTTCCTGTATCTTCTGTTATATCCTGTCAAGTTTAACATCTCCAGGCTATCCAACACATATCTTCTCAAAAAACGTTGGGGTAATTGTTAAGGCATTCATGCAAACCTTGAGATCATCTTGTTGGATAAGCTCTATTTCCATCTCACCAAACTCCTCTAGCAACTAGTTAGCTACCAAATAGGAGTTCACAAAGTGTGAGGTCTTATGGATCAGGGAATTTGTAACTACATTAGCTTTACCCTTATGATATGTGAACTCGATAATATAATCATTTACCAAATCTAGCCACCTCCTCTGCCTCATGTTCAATTCCTTATGAGTGAATATGTATTTAAGGTTCTTGTGGTCAGTAAAGAATTTGCATCTGGTATCATAGAGGTAGTGCTAAAACAATTGTGACCAATTCTAGATCATGAGTCAGGTAGTTTTGTTCATGTAGCTTCAACTAATGAGAGGCGTAGGTAACCACCCTACCATTTTTCATTAATACACACCCTAACCCATGCTTAGATGCATCATTGTAGATTTCAAATCCCTCAAATCCCGCTTGTAGAGTTAAGAATGGTGTTGTAGTTAGACACTTCTTCAGGTCTTGGAATGACACTTTGTAAGTCTCATCTTAGTGAAACCTAGTAGTTTTCTTCAACAGGTTTGTCAGAGGATAGGTAATCCTTGATAAATTTTACATGAAGCGTTTATAATACCTGAATAGGCCCAAAAAGCTATGAAACTATGATTCATTCGTGGGTACCTTCCATTCTTTAACTGCAACTCCACCAGAATGTCATCGATGAACACCACCATGAATTGGTAAATAAATGGCGTAAAGATCTTTGTCATCAAATCCATGAAGACAACAGGTGGTGAGCCCTAAAGGTATCACTATGAAATCATAATTCCCATACCGAGTTTGAAAGGATGTCTTCATGATGTCAACATCCATAATGTACAAGTGATGGTATCCTAATCTTAGGTTGACCTTAGAGAAGACAGTAACAACTTGTAGCTGATAAAAAGGTCGTTGATTCTCAGAAGTGGATATAAGTTCCTGATTGTCAATTAATTCTTCCCTTATTAATCAATGTAGAGATGGAGGCTCCAATATTTATTTTTCATGAATAGGATGAGTTCTCCCCATGGAGACATGCTCAGCCAAACGTATCTGTGGTCCAAGAACTATTTAAGTTGAGTGCTTAGCTCCCTCAACTCTAACGGTGCCAACTTATAAGGGGCCCTTGTCACATTTCAGAACTTTACACTAGGTTGATGGTAAATTTGATCTTAAGCATTGATAACATACTTAGGATCTCATCCGGAAATACATCAGGGAAGTTTAAAACCACATGAATGTCACTTAATGCCATTAGAACCTTATTCAACTATTGGACACTAAACAAGCACATTAGGTATCCTTTTCGAATCAATGAGTGTAGTGTGATGGAAGACACCACCTTTGTGGTGGGTTTGGGATTGGATTTTTTTATACAAAACCCTAGTACCATTCGATCCTTGCAACACTACACATTCTTATGCACATTCTATCACTATATGGTATCTCTCGAGCATATCCATCCCTAGTATGATATCAAATTCAAGTAGATCCATTTTGACCAAGTTCACAAGGAATTCTACCCCGCCTATCACTAAGGCCACCTCTGAGTAGAGCCTAGTGCAATTCATCCCTAACAACAAATTTAGTAGACAAAAATGATAAGGAGGCACCTGAATTGACCAGTACATGCACTAGTAGAGAAAGGATGGTAAACATACCTGTAACCACGTCCAACTATTTGTTAGAATCTACTTGGCTGATGATGTTCATACACCCACCTAACTGGCCTCCTTAGTAACTCCCTCAATATCCTATAATACTCTAAGCCTGACCACCTCTCTAAGGAAAAGAATAGGAACCATCACATCTTCCCTTAATCTCTTGGCTTTGTGCACTAGTTGGGGCAGGTTCCCTCTACTAGAACTGTTAACGTGGTGCCTGGTAGGTATGTTGTTGGTAGGCTTGTTGCTGTGGCATCAATAATCCCCTCTATTAGAACTGATATCCCTACGCCTGAAAGAAATAAACTTAGTATTGGCTCTCAAAAGGTCTATGGCCTAATCTACCACAAATCTTGTAGCTCAATGGTCTACCTCCACAATCACATCCTGGGTGGTTTCTGCCACAATGTTTGCAGGAAAACCCCTCGATGGCCCTGGTTCCCAACTTAACCCCACTATTTTTGTCTTGAGGGTCCACCTCCTTGGGATTAGGTCCTACATTAGGAACCTTAGGCCTTTAGCCTTCTCTTCACTAGTATTGATGCTCACTCTTGAACCATGGTGGTTGTGATGCAAGCACACTCCTATGGAGTGGCCAAGTTAGGGCAAGCCACTACCCCCATCATCAGGCATATACTGAAATGAAGCCCTTACTTAAATAGATAGAACATGGTTGACTCATTGGCTGTGATGCCTGGGGTGAAACACAAAAGCTTGGTGAATCAAGCATAATACTATCCCACAATCCTGTGCCCTTAGGTGAGCTATATGAATTCCTTAAGATTATCATTTTTCAAACTCTATAGGTAGAATTAGGTAAGTATGGCAGTCTTGCAATCCTTTAGGACATTTGTGGATTGTTAGGGGTATGGCACCCGACCCACCAAGCATCCATAACAAATTTGGGGAAGACTACCATGATGCTAGACTGACAAGCAATGGGTTGTCAACAACCTCGAAGGTGTGATCCATGACTTAGATCCGCTCCTCCAAGATTATGTGGTCCTCCTCATTAGCATATAGCAGAGGGTGGTGATTAATGATCCTTTGAAGCTAGTCCTCCCTAGCACCCTCCTAGTGATTAAGTTGAGGTAGAGGTATACAAACTCCATGAATGCCGCCTCAGGGCGCCTAACCCATCCGTTCATCTTGAATAAGCTAGCTACAAAATAAAAGATGGGTTAGGTCTAAACCTTCTATTTCACTAAATACTTTTCACACATTCCCCCCGTTAGGGGTTTCCTCGGCTACCCATAATGTTTCCTCACTAGTGGATTTGGGTCGATTAGTAATATTAAAAAAATCCAAGTATAAAAATCATTTTAAAACTCAAGAAAAACATTGTTGTAAATAATTTTTCTAGAAATAAAGCGTAGTTATTAGAATCATTACTTTGATACCAACATATAACACCCCTAAAAATCACCATTGAAATTTTTTGTTTTAAACATAAAAACATATACCATAAAAAGGTTATATTACCACCATAATTGGTATAAGTATGGCCCTAGGCTATCCTTATACCAACCATAAGGCTTAGTAAAAACAGATGCACCCATGATAAACACAACAAGGAAAGTGTTTCATGACATCATAAGGGTTAAATGTTGTAAACAAGAAAATAACGTAATATAGAATATTATTCAATTAGAATAAACATTTAACTAGAAAATTATAAAGGTAAATATCCAAATGACACTCTCTTTTGCCCCAAACCTAGGTTACTACAACATCACTCTACCCCGATCATGTTATTATAAACAGCAAAGTCATCCAAGGTAACCTTTGTTACCTGCATAGGCTCAAGAGGGGAAATTTTTCATAGAATTAGAAGCACCCATAAAAGGGTTGATAAGTACACTATATATTGAGTAAGGTAACAATATTATTAAGCAAGAAATAAGAAATTAACGATATCATGAAAAGAAATAAAATAAGCATAAGTAGGTTGTAACAGTGTATTTATTATTACTATTATTAATACTTAGACTCAGGTTAATAGTACCATGAATAGTTGACTCATGAATTATGTCCACATAGGCTTAAGACCTCACTATTCTCACCTGTGGTTCGGTAAATAAGTTACAACCCTAGGACATTATGCTTCTGGTCATTATTCTCATGAGTGGATCAATAAATAAGATACAACCCCAAGATAGCAAACTCCTAGCTATCATTCTCACTAGTTGATCGCTAAATAAGGTACAACCAATGCCGACCTATGTGGTGTTCCACTAATAATGATTAGTATATTCCCATAGTTTAAAATTATCTGAGGGTTTATTACTTGGGATTAGTACCCCACTATTCTCACCAGTGGATCAGTAGATAAGGTTTGACCCTAGGGCAACATGTACCTCGTCACTATTTGTCACGTATGGAATGGTAAATAAGGTACAACTCTAGCACAATGTGCTCTTAGCCACTATTATCATTTGTAGATTGGTAAATAAGGTACAACCAGTCTTAACCCATTGATCTTCTCCTTTAAGTAATTAGTATTTTCCCAGAGTTATTATCATCTAATGGTTTTCATTACTTGGCTGTAGGACCCCATTATTATCACCAATGGATCAGTAAACAAGGTATAAGCTTAGGAAAACATGCACTTGCCCACTACTGTTGTCATTAGATTGGTAAATAAGGTACAACCCAAAGATAACACACACTTAGCCACTATTCTCACTACTAGGTTAGTAAATAAGGTATAATTGGCCCTAATTCAAGAAATCTTCCACTTTAAGTGATTAATGTCTTATTTGTGTCTTATTCACTTAAATACCACACACATAACCATGTTGTACTCAAGAACGACTCCTATGCTACTACCACGCTAGACCAACCCTGACCCCTTGGAAATGCTAGTTTCCTAAGTTTGGTATATCATCACCCCCTAATGATCCTTTTAAGTCCTCAATTTATCCAACAACCCGAACATTCCATTAGAAGCTTTATACTTATTAGTCACAACCCATTTCCCCTGATCCTCACATATGATAACAATTGGCCCCTAGGGTTACTCCTTAAAACCCTTATTTAGCTTAAAATGGCCTAATCCCTTCTCTACTACTTATTTAGCCCTAAAATCTCACAACCAAGCATATGTTACCATGATTATCCATCCCCTACAATTATATAGCCTAACTTCTTCGTTTTTCATATGTGATAACAACCTCCCTAAAGGCCCCCTTTTAAAACCATATTTTCTTTTTGTAGCTTTACCCACTCTTACTTATCCCACCTAACCATCAAAATTAACACACAATCCCCACAATGCATATTTTACATAATAGTTCAGAGGCACAACCTAACTCTCCCATCTCTTATATGTGAAAATGACCTACCATTAGGGTTTGGTACCTCCAAAACTCTTGTTTCACCCCCTTAGTACTCTTCCATCCCCTAGTATCTAAGGGATTCCCATGTTTTTCCAAACAACCCAACAATACTAAACAACCATCCCTAACTTAGTCACCCCTAGACATAGACCATATTAAGTTTGACCTACCCCATGCAAGGTTACTCTACTCCATGCAATATCTACCTTAAGTCCTCATTTATAAGTATCATACTTATTATTTAACATTTTCCAAAGGATATTTGACAAAATCTTTACCTAGGGTTTCCCCATGTGTAATTTAATGTTAATCTTTTCTTCTAGCCTTAGCACTTGGTACTGAAATGGTCGGAGAGAACTGGTTTGGTAATAAGTGTGGCGGTAACATCCCCAGAATTCACAGGTTTTAAGTGTTTCTATTTTAATTGCTTCTACTTTAAAAAAAGTAGTAAATTTTGGGGTGTTACAGTAGGGTAAGGTTGACAAGGGAGAATTAGGGAAGAGGTAGTTCTGGGGGTTATTCATAGGCTGTAGGGGAGGATAAGGACAATAGAGGAAGGAGAAAAGGATGATTAGTCACTGGGCGACACAACAATTGTAGGGAAGGACGGTGTGTAGGTCGTGTAGTGTAGGGGGTTCAGGGTAATGCAAGGGGTGGAAGGGGAGGTTGGCTAGTGGTAGGTTATGGGGGTGCATAAATGGAAAGGGAGTTTAGGTTTGTAGAGCAAGAGTTAGGGGACAAGGAGTGAAAGGGAAAAGGAGAAATAAGGGAGGGAGAAAAAAGGGAAAGGATAAAAGAAAGGAGGTCTTGGGGTATCACCAGGGGGAATAAAGAAGGGGAGGGGAAGGTGGCTAGGCTGGTCAAGCAGAGAAAGGAAGAGAAAATAAGGAAGGGGAGGGGTGCTTGTGCTGCTGTAGCATAGCTTAGGTGGGAAAGGAAAAAAAAGAAAATAAGGAGAAGGAAAAAAATTAAAGGAAAATAAAAAGGAAGGATAAAAGAAAAGAAGAAGTGAAAAGAAAAAGAAAGAGGTGGTGGGATTTTGGGATTTTTTTTATGGAATTAATAAAAATAATTAAAAAATATCATATTTACTTATAATTTATTTTAAGCTAAACAATTAAGACAAGGCTTATAATTAATAAATTTTAAATCTCATTTTATTATTATTATTATTATTATTATTATATGTACCTATATTTTATTTGATTTATTATTTATTCTTAGGGAGTTTTTTGGGGTATCACACTTATCCTCTAATGCCATAATTTACATGTTAGAGTAACTTGATTGATTCTATATGTAGCATACTAATGTGGCCTGTTGTTTTGTCACTTGTTGTATTCCATGAGTAGAGGACCCTATGTAGGTATGAGTAGCCAACTGGTATACAAGATTTGTTGTGAAGCCTGAAGGCTTTGGGAAGAGAGTTATGTTATTTGTTGTTAATTATCTTTTATATCTTGTTTTTTTTTTCTTTTAGGATATTTAAACTCTCTCTTTCTATATACAAATGTTACATCTATTTGGGGACTATGCTTTTAGATCTATGATGGAACTATTTTTATCTTTTATGCCTTTTGACTCATCTTCTTTTCTAGTGCTTAGTTTTAGTTATTATCACAACCTTATATCTAGAATTATATGTATGGACGTTCATCTATCTTATACTATAGTATCCCCCATATTTCATAAGAGTGCTTTCATGTTTTGACTTCCATAATTATTTAGAAATAATTTTTTTTGTAGTAAAAAATGAGTGTGTTACATATTTGCATTAGAGTGTTTTGAACTTGAACAATAATTTTTTTGATTCTAGTGAAAATTTCTAATGGACTTGGATTACCATTGAGTAAATGATTTAATTTTTCAAGTATATGAAGCCCGAAATAGCCTATAAGTAAGAGGAATTTATTGCTAACCCTTTTGCTCCTCTATGTTTTTGTGGTGTAACATCTAGTGCTTGATTACCATTGTTGTTCCTAATTAGCTTTGGCTTCTAGGATATAGATGGATACCAACAACCACTTTTAACTTCTGGAGGTTTTAATGGAAACAATCAGTACTTATATGGAGGGATAGTTCCATACTCCATAATTACTTCCACAACCATTGGCACTCGTATTTGCACTAGTGCTAGAGGACAATCTAATGATAGTTCGCCATCATCATTTGTTGATATATGAAGGCTAGGAGAACATGGATTATAACACATCAAAATTTTGTAACCAGAATTTTGAAAGTTTAGCCTTTTATCCAAAAACCTAACCCTTAAATATTACCTTAATTATTTTTGACTTGAAAACACATGTAAATTCTTTGATAAATTATTCAAGATATTTTATCTTTTTCCTTGTTATTCAAATCAACACTAAATTGATAATTCTATCTGATTTATTTTTCTAATTAGATACCTTAAATCTAAATAAGTTAATTTTATTTTAATCTTAATTTAAACCTAATTTTCATTTTAACCCTAAATTTCATTTATTTTTCCTTTTTCTTCTTTCCCTTTTTCCCTTTTTCCCTTTTTTTGTTTTTATTTTTCCCCCTTTCCTAACCAGCTTCCCATGCCTCTATTTTTCTTCTCCATTCACTACTAGTCAACATAGCCACACACCTTCAACTGCCCACACCACCATCCCAAGTCACCAGCTTCTTCCTCCTCCTTTCATTATCTAACAACCTCGCCAACAATCGCCACCATCAACCAGCCACCTCTACCTTCTCTGTCATGCCTCCCTGCCCGTGCCCCATTTCCTCCATCATAGCATCTCCAACACCCCAGCATCACCTACCTATATTTTATTTCACCACATCACCATCACTACCTCCCTATAGCATTGTCATCCCATACATAACCAAAACCCGGCTACCTCTCCATCCCTTAACCTTACATTTTCCTTGCAGCAACCAAAACTCTCTCTAGCATGCCTTCCTTGCAGTTGTGCACCCCATTTTGAACACACGACTCATACTCCATGGGGAGTGTGAAAAAATTCTTTTAAAATTTTTCTACCTAGTTTAACTATAAGGGCATTCTAATAATTTTATATTTAATAAATATTTTAATAAAATTTATTATTTTATTGGTTAAATATTAATATGGTAATTTGGGTATATTTTTAGGTACAAAAAATTTACTAGGGGATACTAATAATTTTTAATAGGTTACCGATAAAATTTTACTTTGGCTGGAAATTAGGTAACTTTTATACTTTACTAAAATGTTCAGATATCATATGATAATACATTTAGGTTTTGATTGTGTTAAGTATGTTTCTAATGGAGATATACCCTAGAACCAATCATACTTGATGATTTGTATTTGCATATTTTGTGATTGTGCATATCAATAAAAATATTATTTGATGTTATTTATTCAAAAGATGTTATACATTTGGGTAATTATTCTTTATGTAGGATATTAAGTATGTGATTGGATTGTGGAACTCTATAAAATAATATAATGATTATTATTTAAGAACCATCTCTAGTATTGTATCATCTAATTAAGGAATATTAGTGATCATAAGACTAGCATGTTAATTAGTTGATGATCATGTTCCATTGATCATTGATATGATATATCAAACTAATAACATAGATACATGTTATGGAACATGGTATTAGACCGACCCTGTGGGAGGATACTACATTGAATATTGTGTAAACATGTTATCAATGTTATCCAAATAGTATATAGTCCTTTGACCTAAGATCTTCATATATGTGGATATTATTATCATCATGTTTTCACTTTTCCAAACATTACACTTATTAGGAGGGATCATAAAAGTAATGATTGGACAACTTGTGAATCATATAGTGGCGTATAGTTGATCAAGATGGAATATGTACATCTCATGATATGAGAGGTATCTTTGGGCTCGTAAACAAGTATGAATAATGTTGGCATGCCCATGTGTAAATGAGGTATCGTTTATTTAAGGTTAGTCTTACCTAGTGATCGAGAAAGTGTGTGATTAAACATAACACGGATAACTCGATCAATACCTTGTGTTCAATATAATTATCACATAAAAAAGGACACATATATTGGTTGCATATAGATTGTGTCGAGCATAAGACATTGGCATAATTTAGGTATTTACACCATCTTGGTAGAGACCTCTTATGATTTATGGACTCGAAAGGAGTTTCGATCAACTGCCAACATCACATGGTACTATAGGGTTGCACACCAAACAAACTAGATTAGAAACAAACTATAAATTAGGTAAGATAAAATCTTAAAATGATTTATGTCTCTTCAAGCCCAAGTGGGATGAGATTTTAATATTATTAATATCTCTTTAAATCCCAAGTGATTTTAATGTGATTAAGGCCCAAGTCCAAAGCAATTATGGTGGGTAGGGGTTTGATATAAATACCCAAGCTAGGGTTTTATCATAAATAACCCTCTTACTCTCTCTCCTTCAAATAAGCAAACTATCTAGCCACCATAGCATAATTCTTCACAAAATCGATTGTGATCTCATTGGTGTTGGCATATATCCTGACCAATTCAAATTTTTAGTGTGAGGATACTAGTGGAGGTGTGATGTAATTCATATTTTCTTGATCCAACAAGTTTGAAACCTATAAATTGGAGTAATCACAAATTAGATCAAGACGTGGATAGAATCATCCTTATATTTAAACCAAAATTGATTGGATTAATAACCTAGTCCAAGCAACTAGCAGGTTAATTCCTAATTTAGTATGTGTGTTTGGATTTATTTTAGCCCTTAATTTTATTTTGCTACATTATTTTTGTTGGCTAAAATCCTTTAGTGGTATTAAAGCTTACTTGATATGATTACTTTTGACCTGTTGAATGTTTTTTAGTGTCTATTTGGTTTAATTCAATCTCTCCATTTGATCTAATGTTCTTAGTGATTAATTGGATTGGTTACTTTGATTTAATTCAATAGACCTAACCAATTTGATGTAATTGAATTGGATTTTTGATTAGACATAATTTGGTGATTCATTAGATTAATTTAATTGATCTAAATTGATTTGATCTAATTGAATAGATCCAATTAATTTGATATGTTATATGCACCTTTATTAATTTTGATTAATTTTAGTTAAGAAAGTCAAATTGTTTGAATGTTTAATTTTATGGATTTGTAATTGGTGATTAAGCAAGTTTGAATTGGTTGAGTGTTTAATTATGCATATTTGAATGGTTTGATCTCTTAATTACATGAATATATAAAGATTGTTGTTAATAACATTTAATAGGGCTAAACTAATGCTATTATACTTGTATTTCCTATTTAATGAGGTTAGGTTCATTTAATTATTTAGTAGTCCCTATTTAAAAAGGTTAAATTAATGTGATTAATTTAATATGGGAAAATTAAATGGAATTTAATTGGGCAGATAAGTCCAATGGAGGCTGTATAGATTTTGGATCGATTTGATCAATCCATTATGGTTTTCCCATTGAAATTAATCAATGTGATCAATCCATTATGTTTAGTCCAATAACTAGAGCAGTGCCCTTTGACCCCACATTATCTTATTTTGCACATGTTTGTATGATACTTTATGTGATAAATGTATGAGTACAGGTACAAAGTAGTTGTCCATAGTGATATAGCATGGCCTTGTATAATACCACATGCATGTCCTTATGTATTTTTTTAGCATCTTTACGAACTGTAAGTTATTATGTATTTTTGTAAATATTTCCTTTTATTAATAGACATCTTGTACTTTAGGAACCGCTTTGGTATTTATCCTTAGTGCCATTAGCTATATTATTAGGAAATAGTATACATCCTAAATGATAGGAGTCCAACCCTTGGAGCAAAGGAGTTTCCTTGAAGATTTCAAGACTGGTAATGTTCAATGATCAGAAGTGGCAATTGGTTGCCGACTTATTTTATTTAGGGACCATGCTATATCACGATAATTATTTGATAAGAGTTGATTTGAGCAAATTAAAGGACCCTAAGAGTATCATTATATATGATTTTTACCACATGAGGGAGTCATAAAGTATGTTTCTTAATAATTTTTCCACCCTTTGAGATCTCGTATAACTCACTTGAGTTTAACATAAAAAGAGCTCTAATATTATATGAACTAATAATACTTACACTCTTATGACAACTCACATACTTGATGCTTTTACTCAGTCAATTGCAAAGCATGTGTTGGAATGATAGCAACACATCATAGCCAACGATATCCTCACCATGCTAAGACTGCCAAAGCTACTACCTAGATCACCATCAAGGGTTTGGAATGTCGACAAAAGGAGAACATCTAAATCCCTAAATTTTATAGCATTCACTAGAGGACTATTGCAGAGTATAGGCACCTAACGCAAGGTATAATAACCCAATGTAGCACTAGAGGAAACTTGTCCCACCCGCACATTTTGCATATTATAAATGCCCCTTGGAGATAGAGAGTAGGGATATCAAGAGGGGAAAAGGAGAAAATACCAATAGATGATTAATAGAGAAAGGTTGAATGTGTCGTTAATCATGTGTGTATTTTAGGATGGAAGTTCTAATAAATATTTTAACTTATAACTGTTATCAAAACTTCCTCAACGATCCCACCCATTAATTTTCATGCATTTGGCAACGGTGTTAAAAACACTATTATTAATGTGTCATTGATATTTTTACTTTCAATAGTAGTGAAAGCAAGGAAAAATTGAGTAAAATGGATTTCCTTAGCATAGCAGTCAATAGGTTCTATGAACTGACTGACTCATTTGTTGTTTTAGCTAGGGTTTATATTTAATAAAATAGAATAATGATTTTGCGAAAATTAATTGATTAGTTTGTAGAATAATTGACTAGTTTGATTAAACTAATCTATTGATTTCTCGAGGTGAGTGCTTTTCAAGCTTGATTTTTAAGAAAAATTTCTTTCATAAAAATGGAACTTTATTAATCCAACTCCAAGTCATTCCTTCGTGAACCTTAACCCTTTTCATTATTTACCTGGCTTTAATTTTTTCTCAAATAGATGGGAAGATCAGATCTTGATAGGAAAAGGGAATTATGACCACACCCTTTGTCTTCTTCTTCCTCTCTCCTATGTTTGATTTTAGAATAGAAAATTTATTCTAGAAAACCATTGCATAATTGGGGTGATTTTCTTCCTATGCTAATATGTCATTTCTTTTCTTATGTTTGATATTTTTCTAAAAGATCTCAACTTGCATTTTCTAAAAATCACTAATTGAGTTCTATATTAGAAGTCAACATATTCTTGATAAATATATACATTTAACCCAAAATTAATTAGTAAAATCAGAGTTTTCAATCTATTGTATCTTCTCACTCATTCCTTTATTGATTTGTTGGCTATAAATAACCCTAATCATTTCTTTCCTTTACATCTTTTTCTACCTCATAAATGTTTTGATATCTCTACACTTATGCTCACTTTTTTCCACTTCAAGCTTTTATTCTAATTCTGAATATTTTAATAGCCCCCTCTTGTTTTATTCTTTAGTTAAAAAGAGTTATAGTTGGGAAAAGGTTGAGTTCTTCCTTTTATCTAATTATCCTTTTGTTTCTCTTGGAGGTTGTAATTATGATTCCTTTCCCCTTGTTCATAATTTTTATTTATTTAATAAGAATTATCTACAGGCTTTCAAGAATTAAATCTCTTATTTTTAATGTCTTAAAAGTTTAGATCTTTTAACCTAAGGTTATGACTTCTTAGTGGGAAATTTTTTCTAAACTTCAAGTAAGTCATTCTTACCTTTAAAATGAGGTATTACTAAGCATCTGAGATAGTATACTCTATAAAATTCTAAACTTCATAAGTATGTAGATGATTGTTAGCATATTAGTGATGCATACTAGAGTATTTAAAAAAATTCTCAGGAAATGTCTTGATTCATGAGATATAAGGTTTTTTTCTTATAAACAAAATATGATTAGTATATGAGCATATTAAATCTTATCTTTACACAATGACAATGTTATGGGTTTAATATTGTATGATTTTAGGGCTTTAATCATGTTTAAAAGGTATGTTATATGTTTTCTAGCAGCAACATGAAAACTAGTCCCTAGAATAGTTAACATGTTAGCCTATCCTATTGACTAAGTTATCTATGATAACTTTACACAATGGTAGTGTTATATGTTATCAGAACCAATTAGCTGGTCTTAAAATAGTTGACTGGTCTAACTAGATCAATCTCCTTATTTGAGAGAGCTCTAAGGTGTGACTGAACCAAACCAATTATCCAGTTCTACTAGAATGTGTGTTTTTTTCTTTTAAAGTTTTGAGACTTGATGCTGTATTATGATATGAATCTTTAATGATTAAAATACACATCTAGGTATGGATTAACTCATATATTAGATGGACTTAGGTTTTTCATAATTCATGGTATTCTCAAATTAGTGCTCAAAAATTTTAGTGGGCAAGTTGGAATTTGTATGCTATGGTGCTACTAATATATGATATAATCAAGATTATTGCCCTAATTAGATTATCAAAATGGGTTGATTTAAACTTGGCTAAGTAATAATGTAAATCCCACTACATGATTCAAGAGCAATAGTGGTTAAGAGGGAATGATCATATAGATGTGCTCTTTGCCTGTTATATGGGCCTTATGTGGTAGCATAACCTTGGAGAATAATATAGTAATCACTTAGAGTAAAAGATGATTGAGGTATGGATGAGTTTAGATTACTCATCCTCGATTAGCTACTAAGGGTTAGTTTTCCTTTGTGTAATTGTTAGTGCCTTAGAGTAGGATCCTAGTGGATTTGGGTGTCATACCCACTCTAGAAACTAATGATGTATTAGGGGGTATCGACAACAACACTTAGGTTGTTTAATTAGCTTTGATTAGACTTATGTCCATTCATGGTTACTTAGATATGGAAAAACCTCATGTTTTTTATCAGTTATTTAGCTTGAAAGATGAAAATGCAACAGAATGAAAAAGGAACAATGGCTAGTCAATAATTAATCTAATTAATCATGTAAACATAGAAAAGGAACCTAACAAGATACTCCCTTAAGTAGATAGTGGAAGAGATTTGTGAGATGTGGATAACTTGCTATGAAATATACTTTGATATCCATGATATTTATGTTTTGTTGCTAAGCATGATTGAACATGGTGGATGCAAATGGGGTTAAACTTAGGAAATTAAGAAGGTAGCTATAAATGATCGTTAAAAATAAAGGTGGAAGAGGGAGATGTGGGTAGACCAAAAGCTTCTTCACTTATCCATTTCTCACACTTATATAGGTGCGCAAACCTTTAGTTACAATATAACTATGCCTAACTAAATAACTAAGTTAGGTAGGACTTAAACTATCTAGTTACCTATTAATGTAACTATCCTAGTTTAATTCTAACTAGGAAAGGCATGGTTTTCCCCATGCTTCAGTGTGCGTTTACTACCCAGCCCATCCCCATGGCTAACTTGGGAAAAGAGTTCAAGCTATCTACTCTAAACACTTTCTATTACATGATTAAAGTTAATATAAATTAAATAAAAAAATCAACTTGCAATAAGGGGTGTCAAAAGTAAAAAAAGTGAGGGATTAAGCCTCAAAATTCTCACATAATCCTACACTTGTAGGCCAGCAATTTACCAACCCTTTTTTTTACCATTTTTCTTGAAAGTCGATTCTAGAGTGATCCCCACTTGAAGCAGCCTATGGGTTGTTTTGGTGGAAGAGAGGGTTGTGGGCGATGGCTTGAAAGTTAAGCCAGGAAATAGGTGTACATGGGGGTGGGTTGCGGCTGCATGGTAGGCTCAAATTTAAGCTACAAAGAGGGGATTGGCTGGGAGGTAAGTTGTATGGCTTGCTAGCTCCCTTGAATGTGAAATTAGAGAAGTTAGAGCTTAGTGTAATTCTTACCAAAATAGATGATTTTTAGGTCTTCTAATTTGGTTTGAAGAGTAGTTAATGAAGAGTATTATGAAGGGGATGCTCCTCCTTCAATGATGAGCAACAAATGTTTTGTGTCTTGCTTGGCATGAAATCCTGATCTATTATATGAGCATTATATGGTGTTTAAGGTTGATATTAGTTGTCATCATTAGCCTAGTATGCATGTGACTCCCTTCAAGGGATAGCATGACTTACTTAATACATAGCTTAATGATGTGCCCATTTATTTGGTTGCCCACTAAATCCTGCAAGTAGAAGAATATGTGGAGGGTTTCTAGGATAGCCGATAGTTAGGGTTGTTAATAAGCCAAATCAAGAAGAATACCTTCCAAATCAAGCTCCACCTCTTTAATTTTTAATAGCCTCAAATTTTGCTCAAGTTTAAAATGAATCAAATGAGCCTTACATGAGCTCGAATCAATAAAGTTTTTGAGCTAGCTTGGCTCAATTCTTTTAACTTTTCTTTTTTAAAAAATTAATAAATCAAACTGACTTGTTTATCATGATTTGCTTTGTGAAGCAGCTCATTTGTAAGTTAAACAAACCAAATTAACTATTTAATTATTCATCCTCTTTAAAGATTTATTTAAATATTTGGGTTTTTTATTGTATAAATTCTATATAAGCAGAGTGTTTTAACAAGCAAGATGACCTTATAAATGAGTATAACTAAGCTCGAGCTAAATTCGAGTTAGCTAGAAAATAAATGAGTCAAAATTCTCTTGGCTTAAGCTCTGCTCTTTTAATAAAGGAGCCTAAATATAAGGCTTTGATTTGATTCATTTTTCTTAACAAATTAGCCTAGTTGAGCCATTAAAGAGCCGAACTAAGTTGGATCATGAGCCAGCATAGTTTTCCAACAGCCATACCAGTAGTGTCCTACCTTATCCTTAGTTTGGGGCTTGAGAGCATGGAAATATAGAGACCATCCATATGTCTTCAATTAATGAGGGTTTGGGGCTTTTCCCTATTGTTGTTTTATGTATATTTATTTCTATACTTTTGTTTTATTCTCTCCTATTTAGTTGAATATTTTAGGGACTCGTTAAGGTCTTGTTTTGTAAATACATTCTTATAGTGTGTGTGTGTGTGTGTGTATCATATTTCTTGTGCATTCTAATCTCGTATTTGGTTTGGGCTTTTTTTAAGTCTTTTATTTAACACTCTACAAGACATAGACATTTATCCTATGTTAAGTGTGGCAATAACACCTTATTTTTCCTTGGTGCATTTGGTATTTTCTACTTCTACAATATTTTAAAAAAAAATTATTATTAGTAAAAAATGGGGCATTAGAAGCATAGCTTTTTATATGAGGAAACTTAAGTTCTACATTAGTCAAGTGTTAGATCTAATTTTATGTTCTAAGGGTTACTTAGATCATATATTCATCTCCTCATCCCCCCTCTTCCATCTTTATTTTCGATGGTCATTT
Organism: Tamarix chinensis; assembly: GCA_030549775.1. Taxonomy (NCBI): domain Eukaryota; kingdom Viridiplantae; phylum Streptophyta; class Magnoliopsida; order Caryophyllales; family Tamaricaceae; genus Tamarix; species Tamarix chinensis. The sequence continues at coordinate 70,350,493 of CM060181.1, forward strand.
ATAGTCACTTTCTTGTTTTTCTATGTTTAACCCAATTTGTATCCACCATAAATAAAATTGGTATCAAAGCTTAGCTTTCTCTAAATTGGGTTACCTCTTTTGTTTCTTCTCTTCTCTTACGCCTTGTCTAATACGACACTCACAACAACAAAAATATAAACCAACCAGCCCCATTTTTAAAACCATTTTCTATAAAAATAAAATATAAAATAAAAAATAGTCAAACCATCATGGATGATCATCCGATATCTAGAGGCTTAAATATTAATGAGGCAAACAATAAAAAGAGGCATTATGCTATTGAGTCATTGCAGCAAGATACTCAATGTAAAGATCAAACATTGGTGGCATTACAAGAATAAATGGGCCACATTCAAACCCCCTTACAAGAACTTGTTCTAAATATTAACCCCACAAGCATGCCCAAATGAAGCCCCCTTGAAGTAGAAAAACCCCATGGATTTCAAAATCTCTCATGTGAAGATTAATCTTCAACAAGTGAGTCATCTCATGAATTTGGAAGAATGGTGAGAGGAAGAAAAGAGAGTTTGGGGATGCCAAAACAAAAATTCCATAGTTTGAAGGTTAACATAACTCAAAAGAATTTTAGAATGGGAATTGAGGTACTCTAGAGTTTTTGAGGAAAAATGGTACAAGTATGATAAGAGTTTCAAAGTATCAATACTCAAATTCCACCCCTCTCTTTTGTGCGAAAATCTTACTAACTAAAGGAGAAAGGTAAATTTGAAAGTCAGATCTTGGCAAAAGAAGGAAGATTCCTACACTAAAGGTTTATAAAATAATTTGTCATCATTAAGGCAAGGGAAAATGAGTGTAGAGGAGTATATTCGTGAATTCAAAAAATTGAAGCTATGGCTTGACATTGAATAAAGTGAAGAACACATGATGTCAAATTTTGTGGTAGGCCTTAGATAAGATCCTACTATAAAAGTGGAAGTGCAAAGGTATTACACCTTGGATGAACTTTTCCATTTGTCTAGTAAGGTCAAAAAGCACAAGAAGGATGAAAGGTCCACATGGCTTAGTATCAACAAACCAAGTGTGATCCCTCCCAAAATCATACCCACACCATCCAAGCCGCCTTCCATCCGTATAAAATTTGACTCAAAAGGGAAAGAAAGAAAAGGTGTTTTTAAGCATAGTAGATCCAAAAACGTGAGGAGCATCAAGTGCCAAGGAGTGGGGAATTATCAAAAGGAATTCCTTAATTTTAGGGTCATAAATTTATAGAGAATAATGAGACTAGCCCAAAGGAGGAGTTAAAGGAAGAAGCCTAGATCCATGAAGAAGATGAGATGGAGGAAGCACCACCTAATGTAGCAGAGTCTCATGATAAGGTAGATTTTGTATGATAAAGAAATTCAAGTCAATGATAGCCAAAGGGAGTGAATTTTTCCCCCTCATCATGGGAAATTTTTCTCCTTCATCATCAATGGTGGAAATTATGCAAGCGTGCCTTTTGCACTTTTATGGAATAGCTTGGTTTGGCCACTAAACCCCACACTAATCCAGACAATCTACAATGGTTGAATAATGGTAGCATTGGAGAAGTAACCAAATAATTCCTCGTGTCTTTTTCCGATGGAAAGACATACCACGATCAAGCCGTGTGTAATGCAGTCCTAATGTACACATGACACTTGTTCTTGGGGCGTCCATGGTAATATGATAGGCACATGTGCCATGAAGAGATGAAGAGTACTTACATGTTGAAGTATGAAAAAAAGTACATCATCCTAACACTTTTGAAGATACAAATAATCCAAGTTGAAGGCACAACAACTTATCAAAAGTCTCTATTTCTTGATGAAAAATGTGTATCTAGGGTTATGGCTAAAGGAAAGATAATGTATTTATTGTTGTTAGTAGGAGAAAATGAGGGGGGGGGGAACCCATGGAACCTTAGGTTAGGATTTTGTTAGAAAATTTTGAGTATGTGTTTCCCAAAGACTTACCCCATTTACTAATCGCCATGTGAGCCATAGAACACCAAATAGATCTTATACCCAATGCTACACTCCCTAATAAGGTTACTATCATTGTAATCCCAAAAAATCCATGGAGCTTCATAAACATATGGAAGAACTAATAAATAAGGGATTGATTCAAGAATCCCTTAGTCCTTTTGAGCTACCAACTTTGCTAGTACCAAAGAAGGATAGAACTATAAGAATGTGTTTTTCTAGTAGAGTTATCAACAAAATCACTATCAATTATAGGTATCCCATACCTAGGCTTGATTATTTCCCTGACTGTTTGCATGGAGTTTCTCTCTTTTTCAAAAGTTCACCTTCACAGCGGTTACTACAAAATCCAAATGAAAGAAGGCGATGAATGGCAAACCACATTTAAAGCCAAAAATGCATTGTCTGAATGGATGGTAATACCCTTTGGTTTGTCAAACGCAACTAGTACCATTATGAAACATATAAGTGAAGTACTTAGGCCTCTCATTACCAAATTTTTTGTATTTTATTTTGACAACATTTTTTTGTATAATTCAAATGAAAGGGAACATGTAAAGCATCTTAAGCTTGTATTTATTACCCTTAAAAACAAAAAATTGTATGCTAAGCTAGAAGAATGCTAGTTCTTTGTACCTAGAGTTACTTTTCTAGGTTTTGTTGGATTTAAAGATGGGATAGCCATGTATGAGACTAAGATTGAAGCATCAAGACCTGGCTAACCCCAAATAGCTTCACATAAGTAAGGTCCCTCCATGGACTTGCTTCATTCTACCAAAGATTCATCAAGGGGTTTAGTACCCTCCTAGGTCCCATCACTAAATGTATGAATAATGGAGAGCTCAAGTGGATGAGGACCGCATAAGATGCTTTTCAAGTGATCAAGACAATTCTAGGAGAAGCACCCATCTTACCCTTGCCTAATTTTTAAAAATTGATTGACGCTTAATGTGATGCCAATGGAGTAGGAATTGGGGATTTCCTAATCTAAGAAGGAAAGCATGTTACTTATTTAATCAAAAAGATCAATGAGTCTTGCATGAACTATACCACGTGCGACAATGAATTCTATGCACTTGTAAGGGCCATGGATCATTGGTCACACTATATAAGGCCCAAAAAATTGGTATTACATACTAATCACAAGTCACTCAAGTACATCAATGGCCAACACAAGCTCAATCCTAGACTTTCTCGATGTGTAAAGTTCCTACAATCCTTCTCGAGGAGATATTATATGAATTCTTTACCAGACGCAAGAATCCAAGGGTTTAGTTGTATTGAAAAACTTTATTATGAGGGTGAAGACTTCAAGATCTACTTCAAATACAAAGACAAGGTCAAAGGGTCACTCATGCCACAAGATAGATTCCTATTCAAAAATAACAAGTTATATGTACCCAAAAGTCCCATTCAAGAACTACTTATCCAAGAGGTGCGTAGTGGAGGTCTTGTATGCCACATTAGAATTAACAAGATGGTGGATGTACTACAAGAACATTTCTTTTGGCCTAAAATGATAGGGGATGTTCATGGTATAGTGGCAAGATGTGCCACTTGCCAAAAGTCTAAAATTAATTTCCATCAGGGATTGTATACTCCCCTTCCCATCCCCCACAAAACAATAGATCATGTTAGCATGGAGTTTATTGTAGCATTGACTCAAAAAAAAGGAAACATGATGTTATAATGATGATGGTAGATCAGTTCCCTAAGATGGTTCATTTGGTTGCTTCTCTTAGGATAAATGATGCCACTTATGTGGCTAATCTCTTCTTCGAAGAAATAGTTTGGCTATATGGTATGACAAATACATTATTTAGGATAGAGGTACCAAGTTCCTCAGCTATGTTTGGAAGATCTTATGGAGCCTAGTAGGTAAAAAAAATCTCTTTAGTATCGCCTACCACCAATAAAAAGATGGAAAAAGTAAAGTAACCAACGTCACCTTTCAAGGTTCAAAAATCCTTACAGGATTGAAATATCAAACTCAGCTTCACCGAATTTGCATATGATCAATCCCCTGCTTATGCCACCCACCATTCACCTTTCAAGGATCTGTCTACAGTTTAAACCCATTCCTCCCATAGACCTCCTACCTCTTACCATAGGTGAAAAAATAAATTTTTAAGCCAAGGAGCAAGCCAAAAACATGAAAATACTCCATGAACAAGTAAGGCAACAAATTGAGAAGGTGAATGAACTAAACAAACAAGAGCCAACAAGTATAGCAAAAAATTCAAGCCTAAAGATTTTGTTTAGCTTCACCTACATAGAGAATGATTTTCCACAAGAAGAAAGAAAAAATTAATTCCTAGGGGTGATTGGCCATATATGGTGTTCAAAAATATATGAGATAATGCCTACAAACTCAAGCTACCATAAGATATGTGGAACATCTCCAACCCATCAATGTGTGAGACTTATTTCCCTACATCTATAACAAGCCTTTTGATCTGAGCGAGGAACCTTTTCAAGAGAAAGAGAATGATGTAGAAGCATCTCATTCACAATACTCTTCATCCCAAATAAAGAGACACAAAAATTCATCTATGTTGGGAAGGATTGTACTAAGCTACACTTCTCCATTATTATATTGAAGGAAGCTAGGTAAGCCATGCAACTTGCCTCCTAGCCACTACCCTCTTTGTGTCTTAATTTTGAGCCAACCATACAGCCACAACCCCCCATCAGCGACACATATTTCATAGCATACATTCTGAGCCATCACTTGCAGCCCTCTATACCACCACAACCACCTGCAAATGGCTTCAAGTGGGGATCACTCGAACATTGACCTCTACGAAATAAGGCAGGAAAAGGGTTAGTAAATGGCTATTTTACAAGTGCAAGATTAGGGGAGAATTTTGAGGTTTAATCCCTCACTTTTTTGTACTTTTGATAGCCCATGTTATATGTTGTGTTTTCTTGTTTAACTTCTATTAACTTTAATAATGTAATTCTTACTATTTAGAGTAGATTACTTGCACTCTTTACCCAACTCATCAATGGAGATAGATTGGGTAGTAAATATACAACATAGGCTACAATTAAGGGTGAGGAAAACAAAGCTTTGGCTAGTTAGAATTAAACTAGGATAATTATATTGGTAGGTAACCACATTGTTTAAGTCCTAACCAGCTTGTTTATTTAGTTGGGAATAATTACATTATAAGTAAATTTTTGCACACTTATATAAGTTTATGAAGTGGCTGAATAAAAGGAGTTTTTTGTCTACCCACACCTCCTCTTTTTTGGGTGAGTCTTACCTCCTTGGCTAGTGCATACCTTAGTTTAGTTGTATTAAAAATTCTTCTCTCTTTTATCTTAAGTACCGCATTACCTAAATGGTAGATTCAAGTGTATGATCTAAGAGTTACGTAAATCATATTTTCCTCTCATTATCTCCCCTTCTTCCATCTTTATTTTTGGTGGCCATTTTCTATTTCCTTCTTAATTTCTTAAGTTGAACTTAATTTGTATCCACCATACATCACCTTCCTCATTATCATTTTTAAACTATTTCTCACAATGCCATATCAAATGAGTGTAACTTGAATAAATTTCGTACACATAAAATGATCTCTCGAATCATGAGCATTGATATATTGAATAGATGTACATTCCAAATAAGGATATAATATTCTACTAGAGCTCTAACCAAGTTCTATTGCAAACGTGATGAAAAATTCCACTCCTTTATCATATTCTCTTGATAAACAAGTTGTAGGCATCCATTTACGATCCATAGTTTTCCTATCTATATGTATTCCCAAAAAAGTAATATTAGAAATAATTAACTTATAAAAAATAATTCATAAACCATTCATGAATAGAATGAAATCATAATTGTATAACGTATCATATAATTAAGTTATTTTATATGCACATAATTCTAATACATTTCCAAAAATATACAAATATACAAACCACTCATATATATATACATACACACACACATGAAAACTTTATACAATGGTTAAAATTACAAAATATATACTTACTATGAGGTTAAAACAAGACTCAAAAACTAAGGAGAACCCTAATGCAATCACAAAACTATATACATCAAAATGTTGTTATAGTCCAAAAACCTAACTAAGAAGGACCCCTATCCATCCTATGAAATCAACCATGATCCTCATTGAGAATGACTAGGAACTATCACTCTCATAGTCCATTCATCTAGATTCCCTTACATCATCAGTGAAGATTCTAGTAACCGATACTCTATGAAGGTAAACTATGATGAAACCTCCACTTATCATCTATCACTATCAACACTCTAGCTATAAGATTGTGTTCCCTTGAAAACACCTCACCCTAAACAAATATTGGGTGTGGCACATCGGTATGGTGGACAAACTACTACAAATAACTAGTTATCACCCATAACTATGGCTCTATCTATGGCAAGGTAAACAATAATTGATATAATCTAAAATGGAATGTATCAAAGTATGAGCCATGTCACATGACTCTAAATATTTGCATAAGGTTCTAGGCACAAATATGGTGGAGGTATGTAGGCAATAATTAAGTGCACCATCTCACTACCTAAAAAAGAATATAACCACTAAATCTTATCATCTTGGTTGTTATTTGACTCTTCTAAATTCCAAAATTTGTAAGTTCTATACTTGAATTAAACATAAATATATTACATCATATATAAACCAAATATGTAAGGCTAACAATATACCCATATAAGCTATAGGTTACAAGCATGCAACTATTTTTTAGTTCTTAAACGTTCTACATGGTTCACTCGGATAAAGTTGTGCAACATTAATGGCTTATAACTAACCTTCTTCATAGTAGTAAATTGTTGGCACATTTTTAAGTTCTTATATATATACACTGTTATTAAGACAACTATCCTTAATAACTTCCACACTAATAGAAAAAAGAAAGTAATTAAATAAAAAAGTTATTATACAATTTTACTACATTATAATATCTAATAATAAGTGTAAATTTGTTAGAATTAATTTATTTTCCTCTCTAATCTTATTTTAGCACATCATAATTATATGAATATGAAAGTTATAATCTTTATAATTATGTGTAATACCCCATATTTTTGTAAAATGTTGAATGAGAATTGTGAAAAAAAATTAGCATTTTATTTTTATTTGGTGTTATGATTTGGTTTGAGACAAATTTTAATTTGAAATAAGGTTGAAAAATGAAGTTAAATGAGTTCTTCTAGCGAACCAATTGACTAATTCCATAAACCGGTTGACTTGTTCATCATTTTAGCAAAATGAGTATTCTCAAATAAACTTATTGAGCGGTTGGAAAGTTGATCAACTGGTTTGTAAAATAGTCCACTACTAAACCCAAACCAATCGAGTGGTTTGTCGAGTTGGGAATATTTTTAAAATTGATTTTTCTAGAACATTTCTTATACTGAAATGAAACTTTGCCAACACATACTAAATTATCCTTAAAAGATACTTAACCTTTTTCTAATGCATTTAGCCTAAAATACTAACTTAGATCGATCTTGAGGTTGATTGGGACAATTAAGGCGGAGGGATGACCTCACCTTATCTTTTTCCACCTCCCTCCTCTACACACTTGTGGAATTGATTTGGATGGCTAGATTGTATATTTTGAGTTAAAAGCATGAACCTTAAGAAAAATGGGATGTGATGGTTAGATGTTAAGTTATACTATTTAACTTGGTTGAAAATGTGTCATGTTATTCTAATGTGGTGAATGATGATTTGTATGTATGAATATGCATGAAAATAATAGTTTGATGTTGTTATAAGGCAAACTGATTGACTGGTTAGGTCAAACCAATCTATTGGTTCCTAGAATAGTCGACTAATTGGCCCAACCCATCAACCAGTAAGCTTGTAGAAGCCCTAATCTTGCTCACTGCTTAAAAACATCAAGTAGTTGGGCAGAACAGATTTAATTGTCTATGAACAGTTAACTAAACTACCAAAAATAATTTATTAGTTTGAGGAAGAGAATGGTTTGGCCTAGTTAAACAAATCGATCGGTCAACCCAATCATATTGACTGGTCGGTGTAACCGATCAACTAGTTTGAATAGTATATGTGATTTGTTTCCTTTCAGTTTTGTTATGCTTTAAGGCTATGTTTGGGATTGTCCTATGATTACTAGTGGGGTAAAATACATATCTTGTCATGGATTAATAGCTTAATTAAAGGACTAAATGGATCAAAATTCATGACCTACTCTATGAGTATTGTGAAGGCTAAATGGCCATTCCACTTATAAGATGAGATAGTGATGCAAGGTGGACACAAATTGGGTTAAAATTGGTATAAAATTTATGGCTACATATTAAACCACCGAAAATAAAATAAAAATCATAGAAATGAGATGAAATTATGAATATATGAATTAAGTAACCCTCAACATATACACTTAAATCTACTACTCAAGTAATGTAAAAATTAAGATAATACGCACAAGAATTTTAGGAGGTAATTCGACCATGGTATGTACTAACCAAGGTAATTTCCACATAGCAAAGAGATGAATAAAACTGACCAAAGACTCTTACATTCAACCCCCTACTTGCCGTTATATAGTGTTACAATCATTTAATTTCAAGATAACCATCCCTAACTAGAATTAACGGCTAGTTGGAAATCAAACTAACTAGTTACTATTTGGTTACCTTTTCTAGTTTAATCCTAACAAAATGTTTCCTAGTTTTCCTTGTGCTTCTCCCTATAAGCCCCATACTTGGCTAATTTATCTTATATGGAAGTAATCCCCATAAGTATAAGCTATTACATGAATTAAACAAAACATGTTTAACACCTAAAGTTAACCTAAAAAGGAGGTTGTTATAAGTACAAAGTAGTGATTACAAGGCTTTAAAAAGTGGCCATGACTCTGCACTTACAGGCCACCAACTTCTTATCTCACTTGGAATTACATGCTGTCAAAGAAATCAAGCAAGAGTTGGTGTGTTTGCAGGCTCGAAAAAAGGTGGAAGCTAGCGATTTTACATGCTTGACAAAGGTGGCTAGGAAGGTGGTTTTATATGTTGGAAAGTGGAAGTGTGTTTATATGTTATTCAACTTGTTAGGGCCAAGAAAAGGGTGGTCTTGAGGGAAGGAAAAATGGTTGGACAATAGATACAAAATTGGCTGGAAAAATGGTGGTAAGTTTAGGGTGGCTTAGGGGTGAGCTTTTATGGATTGTGCATGGTTCATGTATGGTTTAGTTTTTAAGTGGAAGGTGGTAGATTTTAGGGTTGGGTTTGGTTGCTCATAAATGAGCACAAAATAGAAAGGGATTGGGACGGGAAGTTGATGGGATCATAATTTAGTGGTATCCTTCCCAATTTAGAAGAAGTTTTGGGTCATCTAATTTAGAGAGAAGAGTGGTAAATGTTAGATTAGGTGAAGGGGATGATCATGCATTGTATGGTATTTTAGAAAATATTAATGAGGCATATCTTCAGCTTGAATAAAATAACATAATGTAGATGAATAATATTAGACAATGATAAACGGATATCCCATATGGTTAGGAAAATGGAAATGGATTGATATAGAATAAACATGGAAATGCTTGATTGCTCTTGGATGGGCCTTGTATGATCACTTATCATTATGACTTATATGCTAATCATGTAAACTATAAAACTATAGAGTTGTGTATGTTTTTGGGGTAACCCATCCTTTATTACCTATAGGAGTTATTCTAAATTAGGGAATTTATTGGTACCTTCGGATGGGATCCTTAAAGATCATAATACCTTACCTACTCTAAACACTGATGATGCACTTGGGGGTATTAATACTAAAGGGTCCGGTTACCTAGGTGGTTGGCTTTAGTTTGGACTTATGTGCATATTGGTTAACTTGAGGCTAGAATTATGTACAATCTAGTCATTGGCTTTGGCCTAGACTTTTTGATAGACCATGAGGTAGTGCATAGTCTATCGTTCGATAATAAAATGTTGGATGATAAGTAATTAGATGATAAATTATGAATGATAACTAAGTGGATAGTTAATAATTGCACAAGGATGGAAATAATAGTATGAATGACCAAAAAGGATAAAAGTTAGTATAAGCTCTTAGATAATGGCCTAAATGAATATCTTATTGTTGATTAAAATGTTTAGCTAGATGTTGACATATCTTAATATATGGATAAGGAAATGGTATAATCTAATCAATTGAGAAATTGAAAAAAAAAACCCTAGTCGTTGCTTGGATTAACATGTTCGGTACATGTGTGAAAACCTACATGATTATAATATGAAAACAAGCATAATAGATTTTGCATTGTCTAAGTTATGAATGATAGTATGCTTTGGTGTATTCCTACCTTTACGCATATGGCATTTCCATGGCACATGTTTATTCCAATATCCACATATGACAGATTTTATATTGTATACTTATGTTACCATTGAGGAAGTAACTCGCATTACTCAGTACATAGCATACTAATATGCCTATTTGCTCAGGCCACCTACTTATTTCCACAAGTAGAGGGTCATGTGTAGGTTTTGGAAATGGTAAGTAGTGAGCTTACCTTAGCTTGGGTTTAGGGTCTAAGAGTGTGGACATCAGGAGATTTCTTTTCTAGCATCCGTAGTGGACTATGGTTTTGGTTGGGGGCCACACCCTAATCTCATTTTAATATAACCCCGTACTCTTTTCTATTTATATTCCTGTAATGATTTGGTCAGGGACCGTTGAGGTCCTTTAATGTATGAAATATTTTAAAATGCTTATGTAATTTATGCTTGTACACTCTATTTTAATTAGGCTAGTTAGCTTTAGCCTTGTATCTGATATAGGGTAGGCGGTAGACATCTATTGTATGTTTGGTATGGTAGTAGCACCCAATTTTTCCTAGTGTATTTTCAGCTTCCGCAATGTTTGAAACAAAATTTTCTAATAGTGAAATATAGGATTGCTATAAGTTGGTATCATAGATTTTTCTTAAAAACTCATCACTTTCTAGAACAATTTAGCTGATACCCCAAGTTTTATCCGAGTGTCTTCTTAAAAATGTGTTATTTTCAATATTTTTAAGATGATATAATAAAATGGTAAGGACTTTAACTTTAAACCCTCTTCTCATTTGATTTTCACAGCAATTAATTATTTCTAAACCCTCAATGTCTGTGAGTGAGAGTAGGGTTGCAAATATGTTATAGATAGCCTTTATGATAAGTGTTATGCGAGCCTTAGCACTCAATAGATTGAATTTCATATCTAATTACTTATAGTATTTAGAAATCAATGGCCACTAACTACTGGTATATGTGCATTGAGGCATTTATAGAGACATTCGGAGTATACATAGGCAAGATTCGAGCACCATAACCACCACTAGTTCTAGTAGTTGCACCAATTCTTGAGGATCAGCTCTGGAGGGCTAAGTGTAATCACCCACAGATCTTTGAGGGCTAGGATGACACTAACATCATGGAGAGATGGGTCCTATAAATGTATAATTCTTTCACCACTTGTGGATGCCATGGAACCAAGAGGGTTGACATGGCGGTTTACTCCTTGAGAGGAAAGGCACACATGGTGAAGGAGTGTCTAACATAGGGGTGGAGAACTTATGGGATGGGGACTTCTTTTGGAGGCACTATAAGATAGTTTCTACCCAACTCACCTCTAAATAAAGATTTATGATGAGTTCATGGCTCTTTATTAAGGGATATGTCCATCGAGGAGTATTAAGCTCGATTCATAGACTTGGTCTAGTTCGCCCTAGAAGTGGAGGCTAACAAGAAAATATAAGTATATTATCTTAAGATCAGGCTAGGGATCCAAAATTAGGAGCTCTTAGTGAGATTTAGTTCGCCAGATATGGTAAGGATATACGAGCATGTTCTAGAGGCATCCTATGTTATCCAGGCTTGAAATACTCATTCAAGGAGTAAGAGAAAGTTTGAAGGTTACTAGCATCCTAGCAATAGAAAGAAGGCTTTTTCAGGAGGTAGTGTGCTGCTTAGATATGGTAAGAGCATGAGATTAGTACCCTAATTTGGTGGTATGTCTAGGGTTCATGCTGAGGAGAGGCATTACCATTGCAAGTGATGTAGAACATATCACCTAGGGGTAGACTACAGAGACAACAATGTGATGTGCCATGGCTTATTGGGCACATAGCCTATGAATGCTGAATTGGAAATGGCAACATCCAAAGGAGGAAATCTAGAGCTCAAAATACTAGATCTATCTAGTAGCCATAGCCATAAACTTAGAGAGTTCCTATGTTTCCACCTAGTGTCACTAGTCAAGCTAGCTAGCCTAAAGGTCTAAGGTCCCACCCTTTCAAAGAAGGGAAATGATTAACTAGTGTCATCAAAGTTTCTTTGGGAGGATGCCTAAATGTGATGAGCCACGTAGAGGTAGAACATCAGGCCAATGTGGTGTTGGGTATCATTTTTGTCTCTACATTTCCGGCTGCATATTATTTGAATCTAATGCATCACACTCCTTTGTTTCATCTACATTTGTAGCTAGAGCTACCTTATCTTCTTCTAGTTGTATTTCTACTTCTATTATGTTGCCTTTGGGGGATAAAATTGCATGCTCTAGGTTCTATCAAGGAATGACTTTTGTAGTGGAAGGAAAAGAACTTCCATTGGACCTCATAGAACTCAAAATGTGTGATTTTGATTTGATCATCAGAATAGATATATTTGAGAAGAACCAAGTGATGATCGATTGCACACAATAATGCATAGTTCTATGAGGACCCAAGGATATTAGGGTTTTATATGAGAAGTGTGAACCTAATCCATTTGCTAGGATTTTGTTGGTAATCACAATGAGCAACCTAGTTCATAAGGGTTATCTACTCTACTTGTACAGTGTTAGAGACACCAAAGAATTTGAAACACCGCTAGAATAGATAGCAGTGGTATATCAGTTTCCCAATGTATTCCCTAAGGAGATCCTAAGAATGCCATTAGTTTGAGAAGTTGAGTTCTTCGTAGACATGTTGCCAGAGACAAAGCTAGTATCTAAGGCTCCATATCGTATGGCACTTACGGAGATGAAAGAAATCAAGGCTCAACTAAAGGAGCCTTTAGAGAAGAGTTACATCCAATCAACCGTATAGCCATGGGGAGCGCTAGTTCTATTCATAATGAAGAAGGATGGGAGCTTGAGGTTGTGCATCGACTACCAAGGGTTAAACTAGTTATATTCATTATGAGTTTATATTTGAGTTAGATTTTGATGATATTGATATCGCACTAGTTTTGCACCAAACTCTCAAAGTGTGAGTTCTAGTTAGATCAAGTGTCTTTCCTTAGATATGTAATTTCTATGGATGAAGTGGCACTAATCCTAAAAAAAATTCAATCCATTTCTCAATGGCTAGAACCCACTTTTGTCAAGCAAGTGCGTAGTTTTCTCGAGTAAGTAGGTTATTACCATTGATATATGGTAGATTTCTCCAAAATAACAAGATTGTTGACTCAACTATTAAAGAAGGATACGCATTTCCAAGGTGACAAAAAGTTTAGTGAAGCCTTTGAGGAGTTGAAGAGGTGTTTTACTTTAGCCCCAGTTCTTATATTTCCAAGTGGGTGTAATGGTTTTGAGGTATATAATGATGCTTCCAAGAATGGTTTGGGTTGCTTGCTAATACAATATGAAAGAGTAGTGGCTTATGCTTCGTGATAATTGAAGCCACATGAATATAACTACTTGATGCATGACTTAAAGACTATTTTAGTAGTGTTTGCACTTAAGATCTAGATGCATTACCTCTATGGAGTTCATTACATGTTCTACAATGACCATAAGAGCCTCAAGCACATCTTCACCCAGCGAGAGTTGGAGCTAAGACAATGTTGATGGTTAAAGTTGGTTAAGGACTATAACATGGAATTAACCTACCATGAAGGTAAAGCCAATGTAGTAGAGGATGCACTTAGCCAAAAGAAATCATATTCCTTAAGCTCGATCAACTTTCATATAATTTGTGTTAATAAATTACGAAGTTAGATATTGAACTAATCACTATTGGTAGTCTCTCGGCAAGAATGAGTGCATTGACCATTAAACCTTCAATATTCAAGGAGATCCAAGCTAATCAAGTTGGTAACGTTAAGCTCAAGAGAATTCAAACTAGTATTATAGAAAGAAAAGCTAAAACATTATAAATCCATAACGATGGCAATATCAGATACCATAGTCATTGGTATATACCATAGGGGTATGTTGAGCTTAAGAGGATGATCCTTGAGGAATTACATTGTACTCCTTATTCTATCTACATTAGAGGGGAAAATTTGTACAAAAATATAAAGAAGGTATATTGAGGGGCCTACATGATGCAGGAAGTGGCCAAATTCGTTACCCAATGTTTGACCTGTTAAATGGTTAAAATCAAGAATAAAAAACTGGCAGGTTTAGTGCAACCACTTAAAGTTTCCAAATGGAAGTGGCACAATATATTTATGGACTTCATGGTTGGTCTTTTGAGGACCATAGTGGGTTTGACTCTATATGGGTTGTGGCAGACCATTTGACTAAGTCGGCAATATTTATATCGATGAATGCAACATGGAACTACAAGCCAACACCTACAGAAAGCACGTTGTGAAACTACATGGAGTTCCTATAAACTAGTTATGAACCCTGAAAACCATCCCCATGGAGGTGGTGAAGGGAGGGCCCCAATTGGTAGAAAAAACCCCCATAACCCCTTAGGGTTATCCAACATCTGGAAGAAGAAGTAGAAAAATGGAATTCATATAGTGATAATTTAATTCTTCATTTTTGTAGTAAATATGAGAGAAAATAGAATGACTTTCTTTGTCTTTACAAAAATAAATATATATAGGATTAATTGATCATGACGCATTCCCTTAAAAACACTTTTTTAGTGAATCATTTATTAATAAAAATAATAAGCTTAACAAAAAGGTAGAAAAATAAATCATCGTAACTTAGTCTCAAGCATCTACCATTATACCCACAATGATTCAGCATACTGTTGTTGTTCATAACAGATGGGACAATTGGTCTATTTATATAACAGACCATAATATTTAATATATGAGCAACAATGGGAATTTAACCCACTCATGGTGGATTCACAATCCACTACCATAATCCACTTGTCTACATCCGCTCTTACAATGTTTACTTTTTCAGATATTAAATATTAATCAAAATAATTTTTTAGATCACAGATATTCTAATTAATGTTTAAAAACATAAAAAAAATACATAATCATAAATTTGTAAGATTTTTTATGAAATCAATGTAAAAAATTAAAAAAAAACTTATGCATACGTAAGCAAAATTACTATTAAAGGAGTAATAACCAATCTCTTTTTTTATCAAGAGCATTGATATTGATCCTTTCTTTTTAAAAACTTCTTTACACTAAGAAAAAAGTCTTATACATTTATAGATGGAGCTTAAATAGAGCTAGGTCTAAAGGGGAGTTTTGAGCATTATGTTCATGCATAAATTCCATACCAAGGTTAGCATGGTAAATGATGTCAGCCCATGTATAAATTACACGACCTTAACTATGAACTATAGATTGATTGAAATTGAAACAATTTTAGTTGAAATCCATAGTATTAATGCCTAAAGTAGTAAATCAAATACCTACTATAGGCTAAGTAGATAAGAATAATTGTAAAGAATAAAAATTATAGCATATCGGAAGATCAATTAGCCAACATAACCACGAGCAGTCACGATATTGTAAGTTTCTTCTTCTTGTTTAAATATGTAACTTTCATTAGAAGATTAATTTTCTATGGTTTCCCTAATCAAACTAGAAGTTACCAAAGAACCATCCATAACACTAAACAAGGAGCCTCCAAATACACCAGCTACACCTAACATGTAAAATGGGTGCATAAGGATGTTGTGCTTAGCCTGGTATATAATCATGAAGTTTAAAGTACCAAAGATTCATAAAGGCATACCGTCAGAAAATCTTCTTGGACCAATAAGATGGATCAAGTCTTTGTCTCAAGGTTAAAATAGCTTTCTCGTGAGTTTTTATTGAAACCTAATAAAAGGTTTTATCTCGATACTAAAGGGTTTGAACTTTTGCAGGCCACTCACCCATCTATGGCCACGAAGAAGAAGATCACACAAAGGAAGACGCCAATAACACAATAATCTGTAGACAATGTATTGGATTGTCAGAGTATTGAATGTAATATTATCTTAGAAAATCTAGTTACAAAAACTACACAACCAATCACAGAAATTGATCACCCAACACCAAACCCTTCTCTACATTCTATGCCATTAAATCAAGTAGATGTTCCAACAGTTAAGATAGATTTAAATCTCCCAATGACATGGAGTGATATCATTCATAATAATAAAAGGCAAGATCATCTAATCAAATTTGATAATTCCCTATCATCAATGGTGGATGGGAAACCCATTGTAGGACTCTCTATGGAAGATATATAAAATGAATCCTTGTCTTGGAAATATTCTCTTGTCAAATTGATTTGTGGATACCGACTGTCTTTCTATCAATTGAGTTTTGTTAAGACAAATTGGTCTCATGTCACACCCCCTCGCATTAAGTTACGTGGGAATGGATATGTCTTGTGTTTTTTTAACTATGAAGATTACTGTAGGTTAGTTATTGGTTTATAAATGAAAAGCCTCTACTCCTCAAGCGTTAGCATCCAGATTTTACTTTTAGTAGAGAAGAATTCCAATTCCTACCTCTATGGATCAAATTATCTAAACTCCTCACTAAGTCGATCTATATTTGTGTTAGTAAACCTATTGGTAAGGATCCCATTACCTCCTCTAGAAAAGAATTTCATTTGCTAGAGTGTTGGTTGAGATAGATACCCACCAACCATCCCCTTCTTCCATTCCAATTAAGTGACCTAATGGAGTGATAACGGATCAACCGATTGTTTTTTAATGGAAGCCAGTATATTATTCTAATTGTCATAAGAATAATCATAATTCTAATTCTTGCCCTTAGAAAGTGAAAAATTATGGAGCTAAGAAAAAATAGACCCAGTTGTTAGTTGTCCATGATAGATAACCAACTCAGCAAGCCCCCCATCAATAGAGAATGTAGTTGAATCATGGGGAACACAGACTACCTATAAACATGATGATTCAACCTCAAACTTGATTGCCCCTTTGACTCAAAATTCTCAACCAAAACTAACAGGCTCAATCAGACATATTACTAGAGGCTCTATAAGTAACTAGGATATGGACTCCTTTGATGATCAACAACACAATGAATAAGCCCTCCTAGATGTAGATAAATTCTGCATATAAGATGGATAGAAAATGATAACTAGAGGCTCTACGGGATTTCATTACTTGCTTGACTTCCATACTCAATTATTATGATAGCAGGATGTTGGAATGTTAGGGGATCATTAAGGAAGTGCATGTGTGGTGTAGGATAAATAAAATTTATCTTGTTGATTTCTTTGAAACAAGATTAAAATAAGGCAATGAAAGGAACATATGTAAAAAGCTTATGCCGAACTACCAATGGATCCATAATTACCCTTCTCACTACAATGGTAGAGTATAGGTCGGATGGGATCCTAATTCCTACCTTATTGAGGAATTATCCTCTATTGATCAAGGTATTTTTATTAAAGTGCAAGACCTAACTAGAATTTTACTATTTTATGCAACTTTATCTATACCCATAATCATGGTATTAACAAGAAAAAGTATGTGTGAGGGAGGGTGTAATTCTCAATTATGTGGAATTAAGGTTTGAATGGAGTTTAGATAATATGATAAAGGCTTAGTGATGGTGAATTATGATATTAAAACTTTAATGGTTATTTTATAAAGATAATGGTGGTTTGAATATGGTAGAAGAGTGATGATGATCATTTAGTGATAATAGGTTAACAATGATGATGGGTTTGGAACACACTAATTATCATATGCATTCAATGATGGATTGAAGATGAATTTTAGTTTCGAAAGTTAGGATTTGAATCAAAAAGAATGAATAAGGCTGCATTTGATTGGTATGGAAAATTGGGGTTTTAAATGGATAGGTTAAGGCTTCTATTATATATACAACATTAGGGGTTGGATTAACCAAGAATAAGAGTAGGATTATGAAGGTAATTATGGTAGGAAAATATGGATTAATAATAGTATAAAAACATAGATTAATCAATAATTCACAAAGATGAAGAGATTAAAACTTTCAAGCTAAACCATTTGCACAAATTTGATTTGCTTGAGTTTGACCTCACATAGAATTCACTTATTTTCAACTTCAATGTTGATCTTCACCTTCAATTCAATTCCCTATTCAATATTCTTGACATTCATGTAGATTATAACCTTTCTACCACTAGCTAAAGTATAATTCAAAAAATTCCAAGCTAAAAGATATTATGCCACCTTTATGCTACCTTTATTATCTAACTTTACTACTTAATTAATAAATTAGCTAAATCACATAAAAATTCTTGAAAATCCTACAATTAAACTCCCTATGCATGTGTTCACTCCCTCCTTGCATGCCATGTGTGTCATGCACATGCACGTAGACACTTAGTTGCTTATTTATTACGTTACACACAACGTAACCATTCGTTGGTCTTTAAATTTGTGGGAGATTCTTTCTGAATGAAGAATAATTATTTCTATAACTATGAAAGCCAATTCTTGAGTGTTTGATCCTAAATCATTCTCGCCTTGATGATTTCAATTTTTCCTCAAATTTACATTACCATAATTAGGGCTAGTATCTCCTATGTTGAATATCCTTGACACAGTGAATATGGTAAATCTAGCTCATAAGAACTTTCTCCAAGCTTTTAAAGTACTTTGAAAGGACCATCCACCCCTGGTATAAACTTGTGTTTCCTTAGATAAGAAAATTTCTCCTTCCTCAAGTGTAACCATACTAAATCTCTTCGTTGAAAAACATCTAGGCTCCTATACTTGTTTTCTCTTGTCTTGTATGCTTTATTTGCCTTTTCAATATTGTCCTTGGTTTTTTGATGAAGTTTTTGAAAGAGCTCTACTATCTCTTCTTTATCTTAACTCTTCAACATCTCAAACTCCAAAAGCTTAAATCTATAATGGTAACTACCATGCTCCTCCTCTATAATGCATCCACCACTATTTTTTTAATTTTTTTTTCCATCCACGTGTATTGTAAAGAACAAAAATCTCTACAAGAATCTTATACTCTTAGCATGTCTTGGACTCACCTTCTTTTGACCATATAAATATTTAAAACTCTCATGATTCAAATGAAGTAAAAAAGGCTTGGGTCTTAAGTAATGACTCCATATCTTAAACAACACACATTAGCATAAATCTCTTTGTCGTAGGTTGAATCGTTGAGTCTTACGCCTTTCAATTTCTAACTAAAGAAAGAAATTTGATTCCTTTCTTGTGAAATCATACCCCCAATGCCTACACCACTCGCAACACATTTTACTTCAAATAATTTATCGAAATAAGGTAAAGATAATATTGGTGCATTTAAGAGCTTTATCTTCAAGTCTTCAAAAGCCCTTGTCGCTAGATCATTCCAATGGAACTCTCATTTCTTCATTAGTTATATGATAGGTGCTATAATGGTAAAGAATTCTTTGATGAACCTTCTATAAAATGAGGCCAACTAAAGGACTCTTCGAACTTCATAAACATTAGTAAGAATAGGCCAAGACTGTATGGCTTCCGCCTTTCACGGATCAACTCGACTACCATCCCCACTCATAATATAAGCCAAAAAGATCACTCTTTCTATCATCAAATGACACTTCTTCATCTTAACATAGAGCTTCAACTCTCTAAGCTTATGAAATATCCGCTTCAAGTGTTGTATGTGCTTGAACTCACTCTTTCTATATACAAAGATATCATTGAGGTAAACAACAACAAAGACCCCAAGAAATGGCCTAAGTACATCCTTCATCAACCTTATAAAAGAACTTGGTGCAATACATAGCTCAAATGGCATCACCAACCACTCATACAAACTATACTTAGTCTTGAAAGTTGTCTTCCATTCATCCCATTCCCGTATCCTCATTTGATGATAACCGCTTCTAAGATCAATCTTTGAGAACACCTTCACCCTATGCAACTTATCTAACCTATCATCTAATCTTAGCATCAGAAATATGTACTTGATAGTGATGTCATTGATGGCTCTTGAATCAATGCTTCATGTACCATCCTTCTTAGGTACTAACAAAGTTGAAACACCACATGGACTTATACTTTCCCAAATATAACCTTGGTCTAACAACTCTTGCACTTGTTTCTATATCTCCTTAGCCTCCTCTAGCTTGCATCTATAAGTTTCCTTGTTCAATAATGGAAATGCTGGCATAAGATCAATAGCATGCTTAATACCTCTCAAAGGAGGTATCCTACATGGCAACTCTTCTAAAAAAACGTCGACATACTCTTTCAATACTTATAGCAATTTTTGATCCATATTAGCTTTCTCCCCTCATTAGAGCTCTTTTACCACTAACGCATAGCTTATCTTCTCATCTTTGATGGCTTCATTCATCTCACACTTCTTAAGGATCAATGACTCCAAAATACTCTTCCTTTTTTGTTTCCTACTCTCGAATTATACCTTCTTTGTTTCTTCCTTTTCACTCCTCAAAACCAAATCCTCCCTATCTAGATTAGGTTTGATCCTAAACTTCTTTTGGCCCATACATACCACAACTCATTAAGGACCTCGTCATGCACAACCTTCCTATCAAATTGCCACACCCTCCCTAAAAAAATGTGAAAAGAATCCATTGGTAGAATATTTCATAAAACATCATCAAAATAATTTATAATCTTAAAAGAGATAAAAGTTTGTTTAGCTATCCTTACACATATGTCTTTGTTGAGCCATTGAATTGAATATGGTTTTGGATGACCCTTGGTCTCCAAACCGAGCTTGTTCACCATCTTCTTGCTAGCAGCATTAGTGCATGAGCCACTATTAATGATGAATTCACACACTTTATCACCAATTCTGCATTTGACCTTGGAAATTTTCTCCCATTGACTAAGTAAAGGTTGTTGTTGTATTTGAAGCACCTTTTGTAATCCACTTGTCCTTCTTCTAAAGCATCCTCCGGACTATCACTCTCCTCTTCTAGGTCACCACCAAGGTCTTTCATTCTCTTCATAAGCCTCCATATTTTCTATCTCCTTCAAAGTTAACGCTCTTTGGATTGGGAAATCCCGAGAAAAGTGGCCATAACCTCTACACTTAAAGCAATACTTGTTCACCTTATCAACCGCTTGAAGTTTTCCCATTTCTTCATGAGTGAAATTCTAAGCATGGTTTTGGTTTTTGGCAAGAGAAATTGGTTGCTTCGACACACCCTTGAAAGTTGAACCATATATAGCATTCGTTGACTTGCTTGGTGGCTTTATCCTCTTCAAATGTTTCTCAAACTTGATGACTAACTTGGCTAGGTCTTCGAACACTTCATAAGGATATACCTCTAACTTCTCCCAAAGATTCATATTTAAACCTCCAATGAATCGTGCACACCTTTGTTTTCTTGTTATTAGAGCTAGTCTTTTGAACTCTTAAATGCATTTTTCAACTCCAAGTAACCCTAGCCTCAATGTAGTCATTTTTATAAAATTTTAATGCTCGTATTCTTGAGACACAAACTTCTTCTTTGAATGTTTCTCTAATTTTTTCCATGACCTAATCTTTAATTTTTCTTCTCTCTCCTGTCTCCTTTTTAAATTATCATACCACACACTAGCAAACTTTTAAAATTTTAATATCGCTATTTGGCACCATTTCTCATCATCAATTTTCTTATACTCAAAAATTGACTCAATGATTTGCAACCATTCAATAAAAGACTCTGGGTTGAGATTACCTTCAAATTTGGGAAGTTTAAAGATGATTCCTTTTTCCACACCATCATAAGTTTTCCTTAAAGTGTCTCGTACGCTTACGTAATTTCCCATGCTCACTTCTTCTTCTTCTTCTACCCAGTTTTTTGTTCTTCTCACATGCCTTTCCTTTACTTGGTTCCTTCTTTTTTGTGGTAACACATGGGACTCATGGACTTGGGAAGCTTCTATTCTTCCCACCTATAATTTGACCTCCATGATTTCATCCATTAAGGTCTTGAGAAAATATCTCAAGTTATCTCCTTGGTTCTCCATCCTTCTCCTTACCAACGAACCATTACTCTTCTGAAAAAGACCTTAAATGCTCAGCCCCTTTATATTATCTTGATGAATTCTTGGAGATTTATGAATATACGACACTTTCTTGTTGAATCTTGAAAGAAAGATTCAATCTTGATTACTATTCCAACAACCTATGGCTGTGATATCAAAACTGATGTGTGTGGGAGGATGTAACTCTTAATTATGTGGAATTAAGGTTCGAATGGAGTTTAAATCATATGAAAAAGGTTTGGTGATGGTGAACTAATATATTAAAGCTTCGAAGGTGATGTAATAAAGATGATGGTGGTTCGAATATGGTAGAAGAGTGATGATGATGATTCGATGATGATGGATTAACAATGATGATGGTGCAAGTGGAACACACTAATTAGCATATACATTCGATGATAGATTGATGATGATGTTTAGTTTCACTACAAAATTTATGACTTGTGCCAACAGAAATTTAGTCACTGATTTTGTTTTGTTGGCAAAAGTTAGTAATACCAATAGATATTTTTTTGTGGGCAATGAAGAAAGTTTTTCCTATGAAAAATTTTTATCTGTTGGTAATAGTATGTTATGCCAACATATCTTTTGCCTACTTTTTTATCTGTGGGTATTAGTAACATTGTACCAACAAAACTAATACCCACTCATATATCTGTTGGTATTAGTATATAAGGAAGACAAATATGTTAACTATTGTTATATCTCGTCACATAACAGATTCATTCCTCTTACACATGAAATAATTCTCTTATTATGATAATTGCTAATTTGTATATGAAATACTAATAATATAATTTATCACTATATTTATAATTATCATTATAATTATTTTTAATATTATTATAACATAACTATGATAATTAAAATAAAAAAATTATTCTAAAATAAGAAAATTTATCATTATAATAATAATTAATAATTATAGTAACTCTCATTATTATATGAATTATAATAATAAATATTATAACAAAGGTAATAATAAGTCAAGTCAGACTTTAAATGGCCTATATGATGGGGGTCTCACTACTAGATCAACACGATGAGGGTCTAGGCAGTGGTGTACCCGTGGTTGTTATATCTTCTCGGGCCTAATATTATTATAGTTATTTATATAATATTGTAATACCTCATATTTTTGAAATTAAATTTCCTTAAAATTAATGATTTTATTAATGAAATTTGATGAAAATGATCAATTATTTTATTGGTGAGTGGTTTTATATTTTTATTGATGATTTCAAATTTATACCGAAATTTATTTAATCATTTGTCAGTGAGGATTATTCTAGAAAAATTCATTCACAATTACAAATTTTATTAAATTCATATGATCTTCATTTCTATTTGAAAATATATTTCCATTTACGGAAATTATTTGAATTCCTTACAGTTCCTTAGAATTTGATTTATATATTTTCCAATTTCTTTTAATTATTATTTTGATATTTTATTTCTTTTTCCACAAGCTGTAAGATTTTTATTTAAAATATAATTCCATTTTCATTATGCATTTTTATTTTAATTTTTTAATTTTTTTTCCTATCATATCTTCTTTGTGTGATTATGACTTATTTTGGAGTTATATTTCATTAGCAAAAACAAATTCTTTTTATTATAAAATCTATTTAAAGTAGTAAAATCATTTTAACAATTTATTCTTAACAAATTTTTCCTTCTTTGAATTCATTTATTTTATGAGGTTGATATGATTTTTTGGAAATTTAAAATTAAAGATTTTTGCAACTCAATTATGATTTTCTTTCTGAAATTATTTTTCATCCATTTTTTTCCATTTTGTTTATTCAAAATTATGTTGAATTATTTATACTTGCTAGACTTTTATAAAATTAATTTTCTGATGTGTTTTCAGTTATAGTTTGAAATTGTATTCTATTTTTATAAGTGTTACAATTTATTTTAAATTATATCATTTAATCGGAATTTTTTTTTTTGAAAAGCTAGTTATACAATTTTTGTGAGAACATTTCAACTAAAATTTGACTTAATGAAAATTTTCTTTTACCTACTTTATTTTTAGATATTCATTATGTTTTAGTTGTTTTATATATGTAATCTTAAAAAAAAAAACTATTCAGACCCCCCATATTTCCTTTCCCTCTTCTCTTTCTTTTCCCTTTCCTTCTGTCCTGTTCAACCTTCGGTGCCCTGTGTCTTGACCCTCTACCCCTTGGCTTCGACCTCCATCTGGCTGCTACCACCACACCACACTGCCACCATGGAGCCACTACCTTCCGCGCTTCTAGCTGGCTACGAGTGGCAACGAACACACCAGCCGACAACGGAACAACAACCAATGACTATGGGATGAATGCTCAAATGTAACATGCTCGCTCTTCACCTTCTCTCCATCCTTCACTATAACCGCCACAACTAGAGCACCGACAACAAACCACCACCACGATGGTGAGGCACCGACCATAGATAGGAAGCACCAACGATTGTAGCAAGGTAGCTAATAGCAACAATGAACCTACATCGAGCCACAGCCGAAGCTCCAATCTCACCGCCTAAGCACCATTGTTACTCCTCCATGTCTTGGTTGAGCTTCTCTTGGCTTGTAATGGTAGATTTTGCTTGGTATAATCTTTAAACCCTAACTCTAATTTTTTTATTGAATTTTTGTGGATTAGCTTATGATAAGCTAAATTGGTTGTTAGATTATATATATATATGAGTTAGATGATTGATTTGGATTGGTTGATTGTGTTGATATGGTTGATTTATGAAATTTGGATTTATAACTAGGATTTATCAGTATAGCTTGGCTTTGTCAGATTTTAAGATATTTTTACCAATTAATTCTCTAAGATGCTTTGAAATGTATTTAATTGCATATTGAAAGTGTTAATTTGAGAAATTTGTCAAGAATCGATCGAAATAAAATTTCTTGGTCAAAACTCTTACGGTTTTGAAATTTGATTGATCATTGGCTTATTTTGTTAAATTGATTATACAATATGTTATACAATATGTCTAATTGCATTTCTAAACTTTTAATTTGAAGAAGTTCTTAAGATTTGACCAAATTACATTTTGGACCAAAAACCCTAGTTTCAAAAGTAGTTTTCGAGAATTAGTCAACATTGTGATTCTTTTTGCTAAAATTGATTATTTGAATTTCTGTAGAAGAGGTTGTGGCCTTGATCTTTAAAAATCATTTTTGAGTAACCTTGATTTAGCCACTAAGAAAAGGTTGTGGCCTTTCATGAATTTCCAATCATAAGAGGGAGTCACATGTGAGTGGGAGTGTTGAGAAGTTGAAACCTACATGTAATTTGTCCTATATAAAAAAAATGAAGAACAAAACAGGATGTGTTTGTCATAAGTGTGCAGTTTTAGGATTAAAGTCCAATGGAGCATGTAAGTTGTTAGACTCTCTTTTAACTTGGACCTAAATAAAAGCCATTAAAGATTTTTTCAGTATGCTCATGCATTATCAGAAAATTAGAGACAAATGTGGAAACTTTTAATGCTCATAATCAAAGAGGCTAATTCATAGGCAATACTTTTGCATGCTTTGTCTATGCATCAATGCCTCCTATGGTTATGTTCTCTTCGCCTCATTTTTTTTATTTGATTTGATTTGAAAAAAAATCAATGTTCTATTATTATTATTTTACTAATTTTAGTGCCATAATTGATAGTTTTTTTAATTACTACTATTACTATTGTTATCATTACTATCTCTATTATAATTATTATTAATTAACTCTGAGTGTATTGATCACGTGGATGATCATATTCATTTAATTGATTAAATGGCCATAGAGTTTCCATTCTTAAAGTAATTCCAATATTTTTGTCATAATGATCTGTATGCTATGATCAGAAGATCCTGCATGGACCCAACTTGTTGGGATTGCTGATTTAATTTTGGTGGCTATAAAGTTCCTTCATTAATGACATAATTTTGTGACCTTTTCTATAGCTTTGAGATATTGCATGCTCATTGGGCTATGCTTGCAGCTCTTTGTGCTATGTTTCCAGAATTAATAAACCTCTATGGAGCATTTTAATTTGTTGAACTAGTCTGGTGGTGAGTTGGTTATTCAAAGCTTAAGGCTAGTATATACATGTTCACTTCATCTATGATTCTACGCCCTAAGTTGTTCCAATATGATGTGAAGATTGATGCAAGTGTTGTCATACAAACAATTGTATTTATCAAGTTATCTTCATTAAGTTAAATATTGAAGAATTTATACATATACTACATTTATTCTATCATTAATTAGAAATAATTTCTTTTAAATCTAGTCAAATAGTAGGTGTTTGCTAACTAATTATACAAATTAATAACAAATATAAATGAAATAGGTGTTTGGGTTTTATTGGATTGATGCATCACTTTACTATAAAGACGTGGTGAGTTGAACTCATCTCCAATTTATCCCGTGTGTGGTACCCTTTTGGGGCAAGAAGTTAGAGCTGGTAATAGTTTTGATGCCATTGTAATATTCGGCTAACCTATTTTATAAGATTCGGTTGTGATGCTATGACGGCGCTTGTTATGATATTGGGTTGAGATATTCATTAGGCTCATATTATGATCCTATATCCATGTTATGTGAATGGGTTGCAATGCTCAGACAGCCTTTGTTATGATTTTGGGTTGCGATATTCATTCAGCCCATTTTCTGATCTTATATAATCAAATGTTTTTGCGTTTTGGCATTTAGGGTAAGGAAGGAAAGCACCGGAAGCTAGCATTTCACCATGGGACGAAGTAATTGTCCTCTTTTCTCTATCTTTTACTTCTCTGGCTATCTCCATCTATTTTTGTGTTTTTTTTCTTTGATTGGCTTGACTAATTTATTTATTCTAATATGATTTTCTATTTAGTTGTCTAGAAAACTAAAGACCTGCCTCCCGCCTACTTGGATTTACTATTGTATGTAGTATGAATGATTTTATATTTTATAGCTACATTTGAATATATCTATTTTAATGCATTATTATGCCCAAAAAATCATGATTTTGGTTGATGAACATTGAATATCGCAATTATTTGCGTGCATTTTTTTATTCAGAGGGAAATTGATAGTCTAGGAAACATTAAGGAAGAAAATATAGTATAATATAGAGAATAATGGGGACAACTATGAGATCTAGAGTTTTTATCTTTGATATTTGATTTGGTAATGTCAGAATTTTAAATATTAGAAACTTTGTCCTAAAATATACATATACCTTAGGAGTAAATGACGAGAAGCTGAATCTTTGGCTCGAGATAGCTTCTATATATTTGAAATATTCTAAAGCTTTTGGTCAATGATTGAGTTTTGTCGGGGTAATTTTTAACATTTCATACGTCGGTCCCAACAATAATAGAATTGAAAAGTTAAACAATAAGATCCTACGAATACCATAAAAATACAACTTAGATATACTTTTAAGCAACAAAATTCCATAATTAAAGTTGAAAAACAAAAAAAAAAACTTATTCTGAAACTCTTATCTGCTCACTAATTAATTAGTTATCAGTATTTAGAAACATAAATCGTTGATTGCATGCATACAAAAAATATTATCATAGAAACTATGAATACAACAAAGTTAGCAACACAATAAAAGAAACAAACATTAATGAACTAAATATCATGTGTACATTATTTTGCTTTATCTAAATCCTTCTTCACTTTTAACTCCATATGAGCAAGTTCTTGGTCATTTGTTTACATTATTTTAGCTCCTTCACCTATTTTGGCACTGGAAGCAACCAACGCCTTGCACTTTGTTGCTCTATCTCTAGTTTTCTTTTGACCTATCCATGCCACATCCTTTTTATTGTTTTCATATGTACTATTATGATATCATTTGTCCTACTTCTATATTTTTTTTCATTAAATGACATAAATTCTAATGAGTTTCCATGTTAAGACATTAAAAATAGAAAGAACATTGACATTTGATAATGCCAACTAGTGCATGTATGTATAATTAAAGTCTTAACAAGTTCTTAAGGGCAATTGTTAGACAAACTATTATTTCAATTATATTTAAGTTTAACTAGAGTACACCAAAAAGAAGGATTCATTTGGGATTTTTTTTCTTTTTAGGTGATAAGTAGTCACATGCTACCTTTCTTAGACTATGTATTTGAACTAATTAACCTAAAAGCATAAGTTGTTGGATTTGGCTTGATTAATGATTTTATACTTTTAAAATTCTTTTGTATGTGCATAATTTGTTTGGGCATAAGACATGGGCTTGCTTATACCAATTCTAGAAACCACACATCTTAAAATAGTATAAATGGGAGCTCTAAAGATTTGAACTTGTAGAATAGATTGACTCTATCATGTAAAAACCAAAAAGCTTAGATTGTAAGGCTTGAACCTAGTCATTGTTGCTCACCCTATAAGATATTATTTTGTAATTAATATTTCCAAGACTAAAGTAACACCCAAATATGAATCTTTTCATTGATATAGTCTAGGCATAGGTCTAGATGTACACACCATCACAACCCTCATATATAATTGTAGTAGACTAATTCCAAAAGACCTATAGAATATTGGGGTTCTAAACTTCTGATTTATGTTTCCAAGAGTATAATTTGCAAACATTGAAATCAGTTGATGATTGAAATATGCATGCGATGTGAACTCTGATTACCAAATCAAGGTTGCAAGCTGCACAAGCTCCTACATTATTAATGTAAATAAAAACTCAAAATCCATTCAATTTTTAGTTTTCCTTTCTATTTTACCATTTTGTGATAAAGTTCTAAAACTATTGAGAATTATTTTTCTAGAATAATACAGATTAGGGAGCCATTTTAAGTTTTCTTCCAAATACTTAATTTTGCTCACACATGCGCTCCCTGTTAATTAAGGACTCTTATTATTTTTGAGAAATTTTTAAAATTCCCTATATTTAGCATTTGGGTATAAATTTATATTAATTTGATTTAAGTTACTTGCATATTTTCTTAGGGAATACATCTTGATGATTATCAAATAGAATGTTGAAGGCTTTAAAGTCATTGGAGGTGATGAATAGGATGAGAATAAAGAGGATAGTGTTTGATGTGTTAATGAAGATATCTCATATGTCAGCGTATGTTACAAGTTGTACTTATAGTATTGTACCTACAAGACTATATTATCACCTTGACAAATAAAATAAACACTGATAATTATGTATGGTGTACTTAATTGTATATAAGGATAAGTTATTATTATAGTTAAATTTTACAACAACAGGTATTATGGACATCATTATCATTTTACGAATACATACATACATACATACATACATACATATATTTATATATATATATAGACTAAAATATTTATAACCAAAAATATATATTTGTTGGTAATAGTTTTCGCAATACATATGATTTTGTAGATAATGCTTTTAGTCACAGATATTGTTTTTTGGATGATAATTTTAGTTACAGATACCATTTAGTGGGTAATACTTTTCGTCACACATATCGTTTTGTGGACAATAGTTTTAATCACAGATATCATTTTGTGGTTAATAATTTTTCTTACAGATATAATTGTGGGTATAAGTTTTACCAATAGATAAATATATATGGGCATTATCAATTATTCCTAACTGATCATACTTATCTGTGGGTAAAAATTTTAAGCACAGAGTTTTTATCCACATTTTTGTCATAGAAAAATATCTATTGGTAAAACTTTTGCCAACAGAGAAATGAATTTTGTCAATAGATAATGCCTTGTTGGTATAAGTGAATTATTTTTTAGTGTTTTTAACGTTAGAGTTTGGATTGAAAAGAATCAATATGGTTGCCTTTGGTTGGTAACGAAAATTAGGGTTTTGAATGGAAGGGTTTAGGCTTTGATTGTGTATACTAATATAGGGCTTCGATTAACTACAAATTAGAGTAGGATTTTAGTGGTAATTATGGAAGAAATATATAGATTAACAATAGTAGAAAAGATATGGATTAATCTCTAATTCACACAGAAAAAGAAATTAGAACTTTCAAGCTAAACCGTTCACATATATTCGATTTGCTTGAGTTTGAACTCATATAGAATTTACTTTTTTTCAACATCAATGTTGATCTTCAACTTCAATTCAATTCCCTATTTAACATGCTCGACATTCATGTATATTATAACCTTTCTATCACTAGCTAAAGCATAATTCAAAAGATTTCAAGATAAAAGAGTATGCTACCTTTATGCTAACTTTATTATCCAACTTTACTACTTAATTAATAAATTAGCTAAATTACTTAAACATGCTCGAAAAGCCTACCAATAAAATCCCTGTGTACATGGTCACTCCCTCCTTGCATGCCATGCATATACACGTAGACACTTAGTTTCTTGTTGATTACGTTTTGAGTAACATAACCATCTGTTGGTCTTCAAATTTACAGGAGATAATTTCCAAAAGAAAAATAATTGGCTCCATAATTATAAAATCTAATTCTTAAGTGTTTGCTCCTACATAAAAAAAAATTATGGCATTGGATGATAGAAATAGCTGCATAAAAAAGATTACTAATGCAAGACAATAACTATTTCAGGTTCAATAGCTTTTAACTCATCAACCTTTAGATGATAATCTGCAACAACAAGAAACTATCCTATCTTCAAAACTTCATGCATGTTTAAATGTGAAGAGATTTTATTTTAACAGAAATCTCAGTTTACCTGGCTTAAACACGAGGCTAAAAATACCAGATATTTTCATACTATAGCTAAAGGAAGAAATCATGCAAATTAAATCCACTCAATCATTTATGATTAGGGAATTGACCACACAGATCAAGACGGTATTTTTGGGGTCTTCTATGAATTTTATATAAAATTATTAGGTGAAAATACTCACCAACCATCTCATCTCGAAAGAGACATTATAGAGGAAATCATTGCGAAGGTCAGATTGTCAATGAGGCTCATCAACACACACTGCATGCACCTATCTCTAAAGAGGAAGTGAAACTGAAGTCTTCTATATTGGAAATGATAAGGCTCCAAGACTAGATGGTTTCAATGAATATTTCTTCAAGAGATGATGGGATCTTATAGGTGATGATATTTGTAAAGGAGTTTATGAGTTCTTCAAAACTAGAAAATTTTCTCATAGCCTTAATATCACCTATCTCATCTTGATCCCTAAAGTCCTAAACACTATAAAACCAAGTGAGTATATGCCTATTACTTGCTGCAACACCCTCTATAAAATTATTTTAAAGATCATAACCACTAGAATCCAACCTATTCTTTAACTTCTTATCAGTGACACCCAATCGGCATTTGTTAAAGGAAAAAGTGTTGGAGATAACATCCTTTTGGCAACTAATATTAGCAAAGGCTATTCAGAAAATCATTTATCATCAAGATGTATGATCAAAGTTGATATGAGGAAAGCCTTTAATACTGTGAGATGGGATTTTCTTGAACATATTTTGTGTGCTTTACATTATCATATTCCTTTTGTGAAGATAAGTATGCAGTGTGCACCACTGTTAGTTTTTCCATCATGTTTAATGGAGTTCTTCATCATCCTTTCCCTGCAAAAAAGGATTAAGATAGGGGATCCCCTCTCCCACACTCTCTTTGTGTTAGTCATGGATTTTTTGAATAGAGAACTATTATCTCTTTACAACAATCCCAATTTCACTCTAAATCTAAAATGCAAAAGAATTAACTCACGAACTTGATGTTTGCAGATCATCTCCTGTTCTTTTGCAAAGGAGACCAGTCCTCCATTACAACTATTTTTGAAATGTTCAAGACGCTCTAATCCTTTTTTGGTTTTTGTGTATTAACACAACTAAAAGTTCCATCTACTATAGAGGATCTGTCAGCAACTAAATCAAAGAAGGGGGGTTTGCTACTTTCTAAATCCTTAAATAACATCTCCCCTCAACTTACCTTGAAGTCCCTCTTGGTGGAAAGTATGGGGGTATTCATTACTATAAACCCCTCATTGAGAAATATAGAGTAAAAATTAGGACTTGGCAAGCTTCTCCCCTCAGTTATGCTGGAAGAGTGTAACTTATCAAGTGAGTGTTGCTAAGTCTTCAAACTTACTAGTGCATAATCTCTCCACTCCCTTAACATGTCATTGATGAGATTAATGCCATCTGCAGAAGCTACTTATGGTCAAGGACTTATGAGATAACCAAGAAAGATCCAATATCCTGGAATAATGTAATTAAACCCAAGTCAAAAGGAGATTTAGGATTCCCTAATGTAATGTGGTGGAATACTACTAGTATGGGATAACTAAACTAGTCTTTAGCTACAAAGAAAGAACTTTTATGCGTAAGATGGGCTCATGCTTAATATATTAAAGATCAAGACATGTGGAAAATGAATATATCAAGCTTTTGCTCCCGGATCCTTAGGAAAATTCTATGGCCCAGGCCCAAGTTCCTGGACTTATTCACCACTACTACTAGCCTCCAAAATGTTTCCATGGAGAATAGATTCACTATCTCCAAGGCACATGACATTATCTAACCTAAGGAGGCAAAGGTTCCCTAGTGTGCATCTATCTAGAACCCACTCTCCTTGCCATCAGTCATCTTTTAGCTTGCAATTATGAATCACCTCCAAATTAAAGATAAGCTAGTTGAATATAGAATTCTCCAATCTAATACTTGTGTCTTTTATATAGAAGAATGAGAAACTATACCCCATCTTATCTTTTCTTGCCCTTGCACAACTGAAGCTTAGATTCCAATACTTAAAAAACTAGGATGTATACAGCACATTATTGAGTAGCATGATTTGTAGAGGTGGACAATACATAATGGTCGGGATCCTAAGATAAGAAAACAAATGATTTCAGTATTCCTTCCTTCTACCATTTACCATGTATGGAAGGAACTAGATGGTTGCATTTTGCAAATAAGTCCAGTCTAGCTCTTGTATTAGAAAGCATATTATTAGTGAGTTAGCTAGTCATTTTGTTACTTTTCAAAATAGTAGGTCTTTTAGGAAACTCATGAGTTACGTCGATCTCCCTAACTGTCTTTCTTTGCTTAGTTTATACTTCTTATTTTCCATTTTGGAAGTAATAAAATCACTTACATACCTACAAAAAGATAGATCAAGAAAACTACAATAGCAGTTGTAATAGGAGTTGAATATATAACAACAATCCAAGGGTACATACTTAGACAGAAACTAAGTTCCCACTCATGACCCATATAACAAGCTACACAAAGTAAAAAGTGTACAACAATTAGTTCAGAAGGGCCACCATTGTATAACCATCCATCAATAGATGTCGCTTCCCATATTGGATAAAAGTGCAAACCGATAGTTACCGAACTAGGAATAATAACATGGGAGAATATATTGTTTCCATAAGGTAAAGATCTAGAAATAGGTTCACAAATACCATCAATATCTATTGGAGCAGTAGCAATGAAGGCTATAATATATACAAAATTTGCGGTCAATAAGGTAAGGATCATTAAAGCACCAAATAGTCCAATAGAAAGACGGTTTTTGGTTTTAGTTATCCAATTATTGAAGTGACCCATAGGCTTTCACTTTTACATCTCTCTAAAATTACAGTCATAGAAAATCTTTGTTTATTTAATTGAATCATTAGGGACTCCT
The DNA here is from genome assembly GCA_030549775.1 of Tamarix chinensis. Classification (NCBI taxonomy): domain Eukaryota; kingdom Viridiplantae; phylum Streptophyta; class Magnoliopsida; order Caryophyllales; family Tamaricaceae; genus Tamarix; species Tamarix chinensis. Next base: position 70,384,250 of record CM060181.1, read on the forward strand.
AATTATATGAATTGTTTGTAAGAAAAAAAGATAATTGAAGGCTTGTTATTAAATAGTATAACATAACTTATATGCCCATATCAACCATTTTCAATATAAACCCATACAGAGGTTTTTCGTGAAAAAAGGAAGTGAATTATAAAAAGATAATCAAGTTTATACACTTATGATTTCAATATGAAAATAAAAATGGGTTGCTCAGGACTCGAACTTGGAACTAGTCAAATGGAGTAGATATTTTACTTGTGAAAAAAAATATATAAGTAAGAAACAACCTCTCCCCAAACCATGCTTGCATTTTTCATTACATATGGCTTTCCCTATGTATACATCTAAAACTCAATTATTTCCCTAGATGGAACTCTAAGAAAGTGAAATACTAAGTTGATTCAACCATTATTACATTAACATTTTAGAATAAAAATGAATGAATTTTATTTATATCATTATTCATTAGAATTTCAGTATAATTTCTCATTTAGTTAAATGGTATCATAACCTAGTATTAATTATTAACCAAATCATGGATGCGTTAGGTCGGGACTCCAGGTTCTTGTCATATTTTTGGTAAAATTTGCAAGCCACTTTGGAACTCAAATGGATACGAGTACGGATTTTCACCGAACATGTATTCGGTGATCAGACAGGGAGGACCATTTAGGCTTTGAAAATCAGGCTTTGAACATGTGTGCTAGACTTTGGGAGAAGTTGGGAAAATCATTTGGACTTAATCGAGTAATCTTACAATAACACTTACCACACTCACATCAAGATAACACCTTTTGAAGCCTTGTACAAGAGAAAATTTTGTAGTCTCTCATGTTGGAATGACATCAGCGATACATTTGTGTTGTAACATAAGATGATTGAGGGAACAACTAAGCACATCTATTTAACTCGGGACTAGATAAGAGCAACCTAGGACCGATAAAAGAGCTACATAGATATAAGAAGATGAACTGATGGTTACAAGGTGGGTGTTAGAGTTCTTCTCAGGGTCTCTCTCACTAGAGGAGTTATGAGGTTCAGTAGAAAGGGTAAGCTCAGTCCAAGGTAAATTTGACCATAAAAAAATCTAGACCGGTTGGTGAAATCGTTTACCTCTTAGCTCTACTAATGGAATTGTCATATGTGCACAACGTTTCCATATATCTCAGGTGAGGAAGTACATAGTGGATCCTCTACACATCATCCTATTGGAGTTGCTAGATCTCGATGAATCTCTAACTTAAGAAAATGCATACGAAGACTATCCTATTAGCAAATGCTCTTTGGTCACAACATGGTACAAAGGAGGATAATTAGGAGGCATGTTACCTTAGTGTAACCCTTTTTCTTTAAGGGGGTAGCAACCCTTGTTCTTAAATGTGTTAATTTGATGTGTGTCTTATTATGTGATAAAAAATGTGATTGTAATGCTTATAGGCTTTGGGAATGCAACCACTTTAAGGGAGCAGTGCTATAATACTCCATATTTTTATAAAATTTTGACTGAGAAGTGTGTCAATTTTTGGGTATTTGATTTTGATTTGGCATTATGATTTTATTTGAGGTAAAGTTTGATTTTAAATAAAGTTGAAAATGATATTTAGTGAATTTTTCTAGGCGTACTAATTGATCTATTTCATAAGCCGATAGACTAGTTTATCGTTTTAGCAAAAGAGGTTTTTTTTACTAAATCAAACAACTAGTTGGAAAGGCGATCGACTAGTTTGTAGAACAGTCAACTAATAAGCCCAAACCGATCGACTAATTTGTTGAGCTAGGCATATTTTCAAACTTGATTTTTCAGAAATATTTCTTATACTAAAATGGAACCTTGCCGACCCATGCTAAATTACTTCGAAGTGATTCTTAACATTTTTTGTTATGCATTTAGCCTGAAATACTACCTTAGATTGATTTTAATATTTAAGGATAATTGAGGGGGAGGGATTACCTTCACCTTGTCTTCTTCCACCTCTCTCCTCTACACATTTCTGAGAGTACTGCTTCGATATTAGGTATGATTCTTAGTAGCTAGAAGATTCCTTACATGGTGACCTTTCATTAGTTATCTTGTGAATCCTAATTTTAGCCTCATTGATCTACATTTTCTATAAATACTATTTGAGCTATGAAGAATAGGTCAGCAAACCTTCAACTAAATCCATCCGTTTAGCCTTAATTCAAATGGGAAGTGTTAGGGTTTTGAATTGTTCCTCAATCTTCTGTAATTCTTCTCAATTGGTTAGCTATAAATAACCCCATTACCTATTTTTTTAATCTTTTTTTAGCTACCAAATATCCTTAACTCTTTGTATTCACCTTCCTCCTTTTTGTAATTCGAGTTGTAATTGATTCCTTTCCTCTTTTGATCCTTTCTCTAACTTTCTCTTATTTTAAATATTACAAAAGGAAGAGTTAGGCTTGGGAAAAAAGATTAAGTTGCTTAGCTATGCATTTTCTATTCTTACTATAAGTGTGTCATCTTCCTTCTTCCCTTTTGTTTCAAGTTTGAATTTATTAAGTTTTTCTACGAAATTATGAGTTTAAGAATTATTTTTTTTAAAGATTTTAAAAGATGAGATTTTCATAGATTGAAATTTCCGGTTTAAAGGAGTTTCACCTGCATTAAGTAAGTGATTCTTGCTTCTAAAATAGTTTACAAATATTCCAGCATGATAATAGTTCCTTTAAGGTAATCTTGTATGTTTTCATGAATGTATGTACCTTGTAGAATTGATTTGGATTTGTAGATTGTATATTTAGAGTAAAAAAGAATGAAACTTGAGAAAAATGGGAAGTGATAGTCTGATGTTAAGTTATGCAAGTTAATTTAGTTGAAAATGTGTCATATTATGTTAGTACATATTCCAATGTGGTTAATGATGAATTGATAAGCATGAATATCCATGAAAATAATGGTTTGATGCTATTATAGGGAAAACTAATCCATTGGTTAGGTCAAACCAATTGACTAAATCCTAGAACAGATGACTAGTTGACCCAACCCATCAACCAGTAAGCCTATAGACCTGTAACACCCCGAAAATTTAATATTAAAAATTTTCATTTTTAAAATTTTAAGCACAAGCAAATATGGTAAATTTCGGATATGCTACCGCCACACTTAGTACCAAACCAATTTCCCCTACTGTTCCAGTACAAGTGTTAAGGCTGAAAACATACTTTACACAAATGCCAGATTAAAAACATAAAAATAGAGTAGCACAAAAGTTAAATTACAAAAAATAAAATCCATTAATAATGGTTACACAATAAAATTATTAAAACATGAAGTATAAGAGTTCAAGGAAAACATTAGAATCTTCCCTAATAGTCATATGTTCTTAACCTGAGAATAAACTTAGAATAACACTTGCAAGCTTACTTGCAAAGGCCACTATCCATTAAATAAGTAGAGGTCCCACAAAATGAATCCTTCAATATTATAGTGCTGGGTCACCATTTATGCAAGATTAATATGTAGGGCCTGCATACAACACATCGGTTACCACACACCAAACATATGAACATACATTACATGTATGTAGAGTGAAATACAATAAGCAATAGTGATGTCATGCAACAAGATTATATGTCAAAAAGGTTCATTCACTTAAAAATAATAGAATTTACTAAGGGAGCACCCAAATAATGCTATTTATATTACAATTAGATAGCCAACAACATACTCAACCAAACACCATCCATTCAACTCAAAGGTAGGACCATAGGCCCATTAATAAAATACAAAAACTCAATTCTTCCTGGTAGGCACTAAGGCCGCTACCATATCACATCAATAGGTCATAGTAATTCATTCATTATTATCTAGACTTAAGCTATTAATTAGATAGCCATTATTTCCCGAATTATATCCACTTAGGTTTGGGGACCCCACTATTATAACTAGTGGACGAGTACATATGATATCATCTAAGGCAGAACACTCCCGACTATTATTATAATTAGTGGACCGATGCATATGATATAATCTAAGGCAAAATGCTCCTAATTACTATTATAATAAGTGGACCAGTACATGTGATATAATCTTTGGTATAACACTTTTGACCACTATTATTACCGGTGGACTGGTACATATACTATACACAGTCTCAACCTATGTGGTGTTTTACTATAAGTGATTAATGTCTTTCTATTTAATTATCATAATAATTCTATTTTATTTATGCTAGGGGAAGATCACAAACTCAGAGATACAAAGGTAAACCGATCATACTAGCACATAAAAGTAGCATAATATCCTACCAACTATCGACCCAGGGATGCAAATTTACCCTAGTCGCATTGGTGCCCAAAGACATACAGTACTCTATTGATAAGGACATCTAATCTATATGTATGCACACTTCCTATATAGGTTTGTAACATCCCGAGTCAATACGACCATTCAGAGGCTACCTTGGAGTACTTTCGGATTGATCAATTGACCCCATAGATCAACACGATTCCTTTAAGCGTGCTTTGTCCTCACTCACGCGCTTCCCGACAAGTTTTCAGAAACTTCTAAAACTTCCCAGGAGAGTCACTCATCCTAAAATTGCTCCACGGCCAGCACGCTTAACTGTGGAGTTCTTTAGGACAGAATCACCAAAAGGATAGTATACCATGTTGATATAAGCAGCCAAATCAATCCTTATAACACTCCTCTCAATTTGGGGTATTACAGGTTCATATAGTAAATAGACTAAGATATAGAGACTAACTAAGGCACTAAGGCATACCAATAAAAATCAGAATTATCATGGGCCAAACTATATCTTTAGGGTAGTAACCCCTAAAGAGCTACCATTTTCAATCTCGAGGTCTTTCACTTTAAGTATTAGTATCTTAATTAAGGTGACAATGAGAAACACAGTAATTAAATACTTGCCCATATTATTTATTCGTTTCCATTATTATAAAGTCATCAATATCAAGATTATTGTCAATGTTAACTTAAATAGTCTACTAATGCTATCCTAGGTTTCAATACTCTTACTTAAGCACCTTAGGTCAACATGACCAAAATGTCCCTAAGGCTAAGGCTACCTCTTTACCATCCCACGTCCATTACATGATTCATTTTTATTTATCAACATGCCATAAATAATAACATACCATAATTATAATATTAATTATGTAGTTTAGTTATCGAACAAACAAAACGATCATTTTACACATAAAACCCTAATATACACCTCTAGAATTAATCAACAATTAATGCACTTCTCACATATTTATGAAAATAATATCATAACATACCCTAATTTTCTAATTTACCCATAAACCATGCATACTCACTATGATTCACTCCAAATTGCCAAAATACCCCTAAGCTTTATAATGTTCATGATCTTACTCGAATAGGTGATACTAAGGCCATAACCCCTATTATCATATTTAATATTAATTTTTCCTTTCATACATGTTTATTAGCCCAACCACCATTTTTTATGTAAAATTACCAAAATATCTCTACACTATGTTTTATTGAATATTATACTAAAATAAGTGATAATAAGCTAATAAACCCTTATTATCATATTTAACATCAATTTATACTTACCATGCATGCTTAGTAAACTAGTCCCCATTTTGCCTACAAAATTACCAAAATGCCCCTTATTAGTTGTAAAATTACTAAAATATCACTTATTACTTTCAAAATTACTAAAATACCCCTTTTTACTTGTAAAATTACCAAAATATCCCTAGGTCATTTAATATTAATAATCATACCCCCACATACATCCCTAACACCATAAATCCCTATAATCACACTTATCACCAATTACCACTTATCAGGCATGTTTATTAAGTTAACTCCCATTACAATTCCCAAATTACTAAAAAGCCCTTAGGTCACTTATTATTAATAATCATACCCAACATACATTATTAACTCCATAAAACCCTTATTATTATTCTTAGTACCAATTATCACCTATCATGCATATTTATTATTTACATATTACTAAAATGCCCCTAAGTCATAAGATATTAATATTCATGCCCAACATGCATTAGTAGCCCCCCCAAAACCCTTATTATTATTCCTCAACACCACATAACACTTAGCATGCATTTTTATTAAGATAATTAACACCATACATTAAAATTACTAAATTACTCCTAGGCCATAAATATTGATATACCTACTAACACATATTTTTATACTCCACCAAACTTCTATATCCATTCTTAACATCTTACATAATACATTAGGCATCTCATTTTAGTCTAAACATCATGATGTGTCCAAATGACCAATTTACCCCTAGGGCTCATATTAGCACTATTTCTACTACAAGTGTCCATACTTAGCATGGCATGTATATACAAATAACATCCATTATCAAAATCAACCCCCTTTCTTAACCACCCTTTCACACACATTATACAACATAAAAGAGAACATGCTTTTTCTTTCTACTTTCCAATATAATATTAATAATCATAAGATTGTTAGTAGTATATCATATACACATAAACCACATACCAAAAACCCTATTGTGCTAATATACGATAATCCATATATTTTAGTGAGGTATAATAGTTACCTTATTTTCCAAAAAAACCAAAATTAACCGGTACCCCAATTTAAAATGCTTAAGCACCATTAGTAAAATTTTGTACAAAAAATAATGTCACAAGTAACATATTATTATTAGATAAGTAAAGGAAGGATTTTTGCTTAAAATACTTATTAAATATACTCAAAATTTAGATAGCATAACTCATGTTACCCATGCATCATGAGCATGAAATACAGGTAGGGGTAGAAGTGAAATGGAAGGAGGGGGAGAAAGGCTCGGTCAAGTGGTTTGAGGGAGGTGATGGAGAGGAGTTGGGGTTTGCTATTAGATGCAGGGGTGAGGTAGGTTGTAAGTGGTGGCTGGTGGTTGAAATATGATAGCTTAGAGTGGCAGAGACAGCAGTAGTGGTTGCTGGAAGAGGGTGTAGAGAAGGGAGGAAGAAGAGTAAGAAAGGAAAAAAAAAAGAGAAGAGACAGGGGAGCTACAGGGGGAGTTCAGGTATGGTGAGGCAAGGGTGTTAAGGATGGTGTCAGGTGGCTAAGGAGAGGCTTTGGCAACATCGGAAGAGAGGAGAATGGTGGTGTAGGGTGGTGGTGCAGAGGGAGGATGAGAGGAGAAGGAGAGAAAAAAGGAGGGGAGTTGGCTTGAGTATGGCGTGTGGTAGTTGCTTGGGGCGGTGTAGGGAGGTGATAAGGTGTATGAGTGGTCAGTGTTGTGGTTAGTTGAGGAGGGGAGGTGCAAGAAAAATAGGGGATTAAGAAGGAAAAAAAGGAAAGAGACAGGTAAGAGAGAAGGGAGCTCAAGGGAGAGAATAAGGTAGAGGAGAAGAGAGAGAGGGAAGCATGAGGAAGAGAGAAAGAGAGGTATAAGGAGGGAGAAGGAGAAAGAGAAGAAAAGAAAATGAGAAGAGAGAAGGAGGGAGAGTCTTGTGGTATAAGGTTAGGTGGTGTAGGGGGTGTTACATGCTATAATGGTAAAGGTGGAAGGGAGGAGGGAAAGAGAAGGCATGTAATAAAGGAGATGTAGGGGGAATGCATTGTAACACCCCAAAATTCACTACGTTTTTTTATAAAAAAAGTGGAAGAATTTAAACTTTAAAATTAATGAATTCTTGGGATGTTACCACCACATTTAGTACCAAACCAATTCTCTCCGACTGTTTCAGTACTAAGTGTTAAGGCTAAGAAAAAATTAATATTAAACTTAAATAAAGAGTTCATGAAATAACTAGAAAGAGTATAACACCAAAGATCAGAGTACGTATAAAAGTTTATAAGCAATAATAAGATAGAAATCAGAGTACGAAATCAAAATTCCTCGGAGGGAATAATCTTACAATTGATAAAAGGTTTATTTAAAATATTCAATACAAGGTAATAAATCATCAAAGAGTAAATCATATACAAAAGGAATAACCAAAGGAAATAAAAATCACATAAAGAATGAATACAACCACAACACTCTCGAACTTGGAGCCAAAAGATGCTCAACACTTAGCCCCGTCGGATGTCTCACACACCTGCACAAAGTCAGAAGGGCCTACTACTCGTGGGAAGGAGCAACACCCATGAAAAGGGTGATCAGTACGCTACGTACTGAGAAAGGTAACCGTACACTAAGGCCAACACACAAAATTCACATAAATCTTGCAGGATAATAAAAAGGGCATAATCTAACATAATAACATAAAGGCAAATGAAAGATTAGGTGAATACATCAAGATCCAATATAGTCTAGATTAATTACTTAATTAATCCTTTATCGATTTGTTTTGACACCATACTCGTTATCATGTCCATACGAGTATGGGAACCCCACTATTTTAGTCGGTGGATCGGTCTCCAGGGCACTTTGGCTCCTAGCCACTCTTCTAGGCAGTGGATTGGTCTAGCCCCTTTTCTAGCACGGTGTTCTACTGTAAGTAATTAGTGTCTTCCCATATCTTAGCAAACTATTAGGTTTGATTTATTGAGCTCGGGATCCCCCACTATTCTACCCGGTAGATCGCTCACTAGGGGAACATACCCTACCACTATTATACGCCGGTGGATCGGTCTCCAAGATACAATAGTACCTGGCCACTATTATGTCGATGGATTGGTCTAGGCCCGGCTCAACATCTTCCACTTTACGTGATTCATGTTTTAAGTATCTTATTTAGAAGCTTTCACCCTAAACATGCATGAATCAATCATTTTACACTTCACACATCACAAATCATACATTCTACCCTCATAATTATACTTTAATCACCAAATACACATGATACTACAAAAACTCTAAGCAGTCACAACAAACCCTAATTATCCACACAAACCCTAACTCAGTCACCTACGTACCCTTATATTACTCCACGTACTATTTTTCATCCAAAGTGTTCAAACACCCAAACAACACTTACATTACCTTCCTCATACCCCAAATCAACTTTTTATACATAAACTTCATGTCCATGCAAACATTACACGTCCCATGCAACCATTCAAAATTTTCATGCAAACCCTAAGCTCCCATGTAAAACCCTAGATTCAACCATGCAAACCCTAGATCCATCCATGCAAAACCCTAGATTCCACCATGCAAAATTCTAGATTAGATTCCCCCATACAACACCATAAAATCTACCATGCAAAACCCTAAATCCATCCATATCAAACCCTAGTTTAGATTCTCCCATGCACAACCATAGATTAAATTCTCCCAAACAAAACCATTCAAAACTATAGATTAGATTCTCCCATACAAAACCATAAATTAGATTCTCCCATATAAAACCATAAATTATATTCTCCCACACAAAACCATAAATTAGATTCTCCCATATAAAATCTTAAATTATATTTTTCCACACAAAATCATAAATTAGATTCTCCCATATAAAACCATAAATTAGATTCTCCCACAAAAAAAACATAAATTAAATTCTCCCATATAAAACCATAAATTATATTCTCCCACACAAAACCATAAATTTTCCATTTTATTCCTCCACTCATGGATCATTAAAATACTTAGGTCAACTCACATCCCTTGATCAACTTATTTCCCCATCCTCCTTTTTCATCCTTTCCCCCACACAAACCACATTAACATCCTCATATACATGTCTAAAGGGTTATAAACCATTCATCATATATACATAATACATATGCCAGGCAAATACACAAAAACACACTTCAACTCCATGCCATACCACATACGAAATAATTACAATAATAAACAAATGATGCATAACATATAAATCACATAATGCACATCAACACATAATAAACCTTAGTAACACCCTTACCTAAAATGACACCGGTGTTGGAGCACGCTCCTATGCCTCCTTAAGGCTTTGATTAGTCTCACCTATACGAGGGAAAAGCTAAAATTAGATTTCCTCCTACCAAAAATACTATTATTTACTAACTTATTCTAAAACTAGGCTTTTGAGAAAATACTAAAATAATAATAGCAAAAATAATAAAAATAATATCAACATTAATGTTAACAAGAATAATAAAAATAGTAATAATAATAATAATAATACTAATAATAATAATAATAATAATAATAATAAGGACATTACTCAAAAACATAGTAAAATAAGGGCTTCGGCCCCTTTACCAAAATAATACTAATAATAACACTAGTAAAATAAATAACAAAATTTAGTAATAATAATAATGAAATAGTAATAATGATAAAACCATAATAGTATTATAAAAATAATAATAATCATAATGGTAATAAAAGTAAGGATAATATTTGAAGATAAAATGAAGTAGGGTTTCTACCCCACATTGAATAATAATAAACTTATTAAATAATAATAATAATAACACTAATAAGAATAATAAATGCTATTGATAAAATATTAATGATATTAATAATAATAAGACTTGATATCTATAATACTATTACTATAATTCAAAATAAGCATAATAGTGTTTCAGCCCTATATAGAATAATAGTACCAACAATGAAAAAAAATAATAATAATAACGATGATAATATTATTAATACTAATCGCATAATAATAATAATAATAATAATAATAATAATAATAATAATAATAATAATAATAATAATAATAATAGCAAATAAATAGTAAAATAGTTGTAATAATAATAATGGAATAATAATAAAAATATTTTCAAAATAGTAATAATAATAATAATAATAATAATAATAATATATTAATATTAATAATAAAAATAATGGCAACAACAATAATAATAATAATAAAATTGAATGAAAAATATAATAGGGCTTCAGCCCTCAATAGAAATAATAATAAAATCATTAATAATAATAATAATAGTAATAACAATAATAATAGAAATAATAATAATAATAATAATATTTCAAATAAATGAAATAAAATAGATTAAGGCTTGTATAAATAGTAAAAAATGGTTAGAGGGTTTAGGGTTCAACCTTAGGTTGGTGGTGATAGGCGGCACCGACGGTGGTGCACGACGACTGTAGCGATAGTCGGAAAAAGAGAAGAAAAGGGAAAAAGTTGAATGTTAGGAAAAAGATAGGAAGAATGGAGGTGGGAGATGGGGTGATTAAGACTGCCTATATGGAGAGGAGTTGAATGAGGGTGGCATTGCAACCAAAGATTGCAGCGCAGGGCTGCGATGGTGGTGGCCGAATGGGGAAGAACGAGAGAAAGAGAGGAGGAGAGGAAGAAAGAGGAAAAGAGAGGTGGGGGAAGGTATAGGAGGGTCTGTAGAATAATTTGGAAGGTGAAAGGAGCAGCGAAAGCGACATAAGAGGTGGCTAAGGGTGGTTCGAAGGGTGGCGAAGGTGGAAGAATGGGTTGATCGGGAAGGCTACTTCACATAGCTGGGGTAGCTTGTGCAAGAAGAATCGAGGGATATTGGTGGTTTGGTTAGTTAAAGGGTGGCGCAAGGAAGGCTTAGGTGGGCGTAGTTGGTGGCGTGGTTGGTCGACGGTAGTGGAGCTGGAGCCTGAAATGGAGGCGGCACACAAAGAAGGTTTTCAGGGTAGGGGATCAAAACTCAATACAGGGTAGATTATGGGGGTATTTATAGAGAAAAGAAGGGAGGTTAGGGTTCTGTGGGTCAGCTACGGGGTAAGCAAGTAAGGTTAGGGTTCACCGACGGCAACAAAATCGGTGAAGATCAAGAAGACGTGGCAAGGTGTGGCTGGTTGGGAGAAGGGGAAACGCACGAGAAGAGGGAGCATTAGTTGGGTCAAAAGGGTTGGCAAGTCAGGGGAAGAGAGAGGAAGGAGAACGGTCGGTCAAATTGGGCATAACCGGTGGCGAAAAACTAGGGCGGGCGGCAAAGTTGTAGGTGCTCAATAGCGGGGGGAAGGAGGAAGGAAAAAGAAGAAAGGGAAGGCAGATCGGCTTGGACAATGCAAGGTAAGGGCATTTAAATTAAACGCAGCGCTTTGGGGGAAAAAGAAAAGAAACTCAACGCGGCGAGGGACGGAAAAATGGCGACAGTTGCATGGGTTGGGGCGTGCCGAAGTAAAGGAAAGGAAGGATTGGGCCACGGGAAGGCAGGCCCAATCGAGGGAAAAAGAGGAAAAGAAAAGAAAAGAAGAAGAAGAAGAAGAAAGAAAAGGAAAGAAAAAGGAAGAAAAAGGAAGAAAGAAAAGGATAAAGGAAAAGGGAAAAAGGAAAAATAATGGATTCGGGTAATTAAATTAGTTACGATATTTGAGATATTTAAAAATAATAATATTTAAGTAAAATAATATTTAAATCCCTTTTTAGGCTAAATTAGGATTTTTAAAAGATTTTCTATAAATTCCATTTTAATTAGCAAAACACCCTAATTTTCTCCAATTAAATTAATTCTAAAATAATTTATTTAATGAATTTCCAAAATAAAATCATTGATTAGCTAAAATACCAAAAAATTTCTAATAAAAATTACTTATTATTTTCTTCTTGAATAACCCTAATTAATTCTCTTTTATGTTCATAAAAATAATTTATTTAATTAAATTTCATAATAAAAATTCTTTTAAATATAATTTTTAAAATTAAATTTTTTTTGGGCATTTCATGCATGATCTAAAATGGGAAGGAAAGGGATGGGTAGAGAGGCTACACGTTGGCAATTGTACACAAGTGGAAGAGGGGAGAGATGGGTGTATGACAGTGTAGAGAGGGATGTAGAGCCCAAGTGGGTGTATTTGGCTCGAGCGTGTGATTAGAGGAAGAAGAAGAAGAAAAGGGAAAGGCTCGAGTGGGGGAGAAAGAAAGAAAAATGGGGCAGCCCGACCCACATGAAAAGAATGAGAAAAAAGAGAGGGGGGAGTTGGGCTGGCCTAAAGGAGAAAGAAGGGAAAGGAAAGAGAGAAAAAAGGAGAAGGTGGTGCAACTCGGCTAGCCGATAGAGAAGGAGGAAAGAAAAGAGGAAGAGGGTTGGGCTAGCATAAAGGAGACGAAGAAAGGAAAGAAAGCAAAGGAAAAAGAAGGAAAAGGAAAGGAAAAAGAAAAAGGAAAAAGGAAAAAGGAAAACAGTGAAAAAGAAAAATAAAATTAATTTTAGAGTTAGGATTAGAAATTAGGCTGATGGAGAAATCATTAAATTAATTTGTCCAAATTTTAATGTATTATTTTAAGTAAATAGTTTTGGTAAAATTATGGGTTTGAGAATTTATTTAAATAAAAAGAGTAAGGTAAAATGATTAAAAAAATTTATAGTAAGTTATTAAATAATTTTATCTATTTTTGTAAATCAAATGTCCACAAAATAATTAAATTAATAATTTAAGATTAAATTATTTGAAATATAGGTTAAATATTATATATTAGATTTTAAAAGTTTTGGAATGTTATTAGACCCTAGTGTTACTCTCTACTTAAACCCATCGATTAGTCTATGAATAGTCAACTAATTTTTCAAAACCAATCGATCGGTTTGGGAAAGAGTGTTATTTGGTAGAGTCAAACCGATTGACTAGTCAACCCAAACTGATCAACTCCTTAGTGTAATTGATCAATTGGTTGGGTCAAACCGATTAACTAATTTGACTAGTTTGTGTGATCTTTTTCCTTTCGGTTTGTTTATACTTTAAAGTTATCTTTCAAAGTGTCCTATGATTATTAATGGGCTAAAATACAAATCTTATTATGGATTAATGGCTTAATAAAAAGATTAAATGGATTAAAATTTATGACCTACTCTATTGGTATTGTAAAGGTTAAATGGGCATTTAACTTATAAAATGTGATGGTCTTTCAGGAAAGAGTAATGAAGCACATCTTGAGCTTGAATAAAATAACTTGATGTACATGAATAATATTAGACAAGGATAAATGGACACCGCATATGGTTGGAAAAAAGGAAAAGGATTCATATGGAATAAACATAGAAATGCTTGCTTATTATAGGATGAGCTTTGTGTGATCACTTATCCTAATGAATAATATAATAAGCACGTAAATCAAAAGGCAATCGAGTTTTGTATGAGCCCGAATTACCCGATCATCAATTAGCTATCAGAGGTTAATCTGCCTTTAGGTGTTTATTGCTGCCTGCGAGATGGATCCTTAGAGGTCGCGGTATCTTACCAACTTTAGACACTAACGGTACATCGGAGGGTATCAATACTAAAGGGTATGATTATTTAATTAGGTGGTTGGCTTCATTCTTGACTTATTTCTATTCTAGTGATTGGCTTTAGTTTGGACTTATGTTTGCATTAGTGAATAGCTTCGGCCTAGACTTTATATTTCGTATTTGGATAGACCTCCATGGTATATGAAACTATAAGGTGGTATACAGTCCATTGCTTGATAGTAAAAAGTGGAATGATAAGTAATTAGATGATAAATTATGAATGATGAATAAGTGATAAGGATGGAAATAATGGTATGAATGACTAAAAAGGATAAAGGCTAGTATGTATACTTGGATAATGCCTTAAATGACTAATGGGTTATTAATTAAAATGTTTAGCTGGATGTTAACATATCTTAATATATGGATAAGGAAATGATATAATCTAATCGATTGAGAAATTGGAAAATAAACCCTATTGATTGCTTGGAGTAACATGTTCAGTGCATGTATGAATACCTACATGATTATGACATAAAATCAAGCATGATAGATTATACATTATCTAAGTTATACATAATATGTGTTATGGTGTACCCCTACCTTTACGTATATGGCATTAGCATGATACATGTTAATTATGATATCCAAGTATGATATATTTTATATTATATTTTTATGTTACCATGGAGAAAGCAACTTGGCTTATTTAGTACTTAGTATACTAATTTTCCCATTTGATCGGTCATATGCTCATTCCCACGAGTAGAGGGCTATGTGTAGATTTTTAACGATAGTCAGCAGTAGGCCTACCTCAGCTTTGGTTTAAGGTTTGAGAGAGCAGATATCTGAAGATTTCTTTTGTGGGATCCGTGGTAGACTATGGTTTTGGTTGGGGGTCATACATACCCTAATCTCATTTGAATTTAGCCTTGTACTCGTATATATTTGTATTCCTATAATGATTTGGCCAAGGATCATTGAGGTCCTTCAATGTAAACAATCTTTTAAAACATTTATATAATTTATGCTTGCAAAATCTATTTTAAATTTGTTAGTTGGTTTTAGCCTTATATCTACTATGGGATACGCAGCAAACATCTATCCTGTATTAAATATTGCAATAACAACCCATTTTTCCTATGCATATTTTCAGCTTCCACACTATTTTAAATAAAAAATTTTGGTAATGAAAAATCGGAGTATTACATTATTATCATTATTTGAATTTAGCCTCGTACTCTTATCTATTTGTATTTCTGTAATGATTTGGCCAAGGATGGTCCTTCAATGTAAACAATCTTTTAAAATATTTGTGTAATATATGCTTACAAAATCTATTTTAAATTTGTTAGTTGGTTTTAGCCTTATATCTAATATGGGGTAGGCGGCAAACATCTATCATGTGTTAAGTACTACAATAAGAACCCATTTTTCCTATGTATATTTTCAGCTTCCACACTATTTTAAATAAAAAAAATTCGGTAACAAAAAATCGGAGTATTAAATTATTATTATTATTATTATTATAGCTAATAAGCAATAAGCTTGATTCACATGGCTAAAGATTACTTTCTCGTAAAAAATGTCACCTAATCACAATCATATACAAGAAGTAAGTGTATTTCGTTTCATATTTTAAAAGAGTTAAACTATTATGTTTATTTACAACAATATATTATAATTAAGTATGGATAATCGATATTATTGAACATATTTAAATTAGACACACATCACATAAAACTCAGTGCTAGTATTCTCTAAAATGAACTAAACTAACATGCACATATTTTTTTCAGCATCATTTTATTGGCAAGAAATCAACTTTCCAACAATATTTGTTACCAACAAATTATACCAACATACATGCCTATTTTTATTTTATTTTTATAATTTAAAGACATCAAACCATGGAGAATGAGAGACCTAACTTGCTAAAAAACATAGCAGCAAGCATGCATATATATATATATATAATGAAAGAACAAGGGAAGATCGAGTGTTGACTAGGTTTTTTATCGAGCTAAGACAGAACAAGGTTGGCGTGACAGGAGCAGCGACTGAGCACGAGACGAGAGCAGCGAAGGAGCAAGTGCCTAATAGAGGCAGTTAAGCAAGAGACTGAAAGAGGAGAAAGATGAGTGACCGGACGTAATGTAGCAGAGGTGAGCATGCTGCTGTTTTGCGTCAAGTTGAGAGCTACCAAACGGAGGAGGAGGAGGAGGAGGGTTGTTGATTAGCGGCATTGAGAGTTGTCTACTGGTAGAGAATTTTTTTTTCCTCATGCTTTAAAACCCTATACTTGTAAGTGTACAAGATCGAGCAGAAAGGAATGAATAGGGTATCGAATCCTTAGGAAACGGTAGATTAAATTAAGCTTACTATCATAAAATAACTCGAATTAATTAGTAATACTACACTAATTAAGGAAAATATAAAAATATTGAATTAAATAAGAGGATTGAATTATCTTGCTACAATTAAGAGAACTCTAGGACAACTCAATCCACCTCTATTAATATAATTAGTAACTTACTTAGAATGAGAATAAACTGGATTTCTTGCGCACCCTAACTACAAGTTAGGCGAGTCTCATGACGAAAAATGATTATGCATAACTGATTGACATAGCCCATCTAACTTAAGCATGGAATATTCAATTGGTAACGCACAGAGCATCAATTACCATTGTATACCGTCATACTTTGAACTACAAGGACAAAGTATGTAAAATTATTATCCAATTAAGCCGACAATCGATTCTGCAAGAAATACTACAAATTCAAATTGGTAACAGTGATACACCGTAGCAATTTAAGGTTATGCAATCATCAACCCACAATTAATTCTCAGAAATTATGTCAATAAATTACACTAATAAGGTCTCATCAATGCCCTAGAATCAAGCAATTAACCACTCGTAATTAAGGAATACATCACCAAAATACATGACGGAAGAATTGCATACAGCTGATTTTCAGTTGGTTTCTGCCGTCCACTAATTGTGAGAGCTTCGTGCCTTCACCGTTTGTCCCCCCCCCCTTTCTTCTACTGCTGCTCTTCTACTTATACTCCTCTCTTTCTTTCTGCCTGCGGGGAATCAAATCCCTTCCCCGAAACTCGTGACCAATCGCCCTATCTTTGGAGTTTTATCAGAACCGATTCTCGAGTTTTCAGCTCCGTATGGCTTCTCACGGCTCGTTTGGTAAATGGGAATGGAAGTTTGGGAATTAAAGAGTGGGAATGGAAATGGAAATTATAAAGTGGGAATTTGTTTATTTAATTCCATTCCCATGTTTGGTATTTGATGGGATTAACTTGGAATAACTTGGGAATAAAAATTTATTATGTTTGGTACGTGGGAATGGGATTAGGAATATAGTCATAAATTTACAAAAATATCCTTCTTATATTTATAATATATATATTATATATATATATATATACCATTATATTATTTTTTTTTCATTATTCAACTCTATTTTCCTTATAATAGACATATATATATTAGATCAGATCAGATCCGATCAGATTAGATCTGATTCAATACAATCAGATCAGTAATAGTAATTATTATTATTATTATTATTATTATATCAAATACTATTTACAATAATAGTTATTATTATAATTATGATTATCTTTATTGTAATTATAATTATTACTATAATTATTATCTTTATTATATTTTTAATTATAATTATAATCATTATAATTATTATCTTTATTATAATTATAATTATAATTAATGATTATACTAATTAGAATTATAATAAAGATAATAATTATATAATAATAATTATAATATAGTCATAATTATTATAAAGATAATCATCATCATCATCATTATTATTATAATTATATTATTAATACAATATTATATAATATAAGGTTATTTTAGTCTTTTTGTTTTCTATCCCAATTCCCACTTCTAATACCATACCCCCCTAAGGAATAAATTGGTGGGAATAGACATCCTCAATTCCCATTCCCAATCCCATTTTTATCCCTCCCTCAAAACAAACACTAACATAATTAAATCCCTCCCTAAATTCTCATTCCCACCATTTTATTCCCATCAACCAAACTAGCTGTCACTCCTCAACCAACAATAATCCCCCACCATATTTCGAGTAGTCGTTCTCCATAAGGCTGCGTTCGCTTAGGAAGAATGCGACTTTATATTATATCCGCGGCTACTATTTTCCTTCATGTTTATTAATCAGACTTTCCCCCTCTTTCTTCATTTTGGCCATATTATTACTACCTGCCAAATTATCCAAAAAGAATGTTATAGAACATATAATACCCATTAACCCAGTTACTAACAATATAATAAAAACACACTAGCTAACACCGACTAATATCATTTAAAGACTTAACATTCAGATATAAAAGGGTTAAAATATATAATATTTTGCATTTATCATTCATCAACCACTGGAGAAATGGCAACAAGCTAGAGTGAGAGCAAAATAAAGTATGAATGTTTTGAAAATGAAATGATTTGAGCAGAGTGAAGGGAGACAATAGGAGCCTTTAATCGTTTTTTTTTTTAGTTTTGTTAACAATTTACTAGAAAACCATTATTAAAATATGTTTTAGTGTAAACAATTATCAAAACTCAAAAAAAAATTGCTATGTTTGGATAATGGTTATAAGTAAATCCATTATTAAAAACTGTCATTTACGTGTTATTATTAAATGAATATTCTATAATAGTGTAACCCTATGCTGCTCCCATTACCTCCATTTATGGTGAAGGATTTCTTGCGTTGTTTGAATTTCTTAAACAAATGGACTATGTGTTAAGATATTGGAATAATAATAATTTTATTTATCCATATTTGAGATGCATGAAATTATCTTGCATATTTGTTATTATTCCATAATTATGTGCTTAAACCTATTTTTTATGACCAATATGACCTCTGTGTGTAGTATGAATACTTTCCATACTATATGATAGACTTATTTTACTAGTATTTTATCGTAATGATACTATATTATATGGTTACTATGTTGATTTGGCATTTGTCTGAAAAGCAACCACTACAAAATAATTGACTTTTGCCACCAGAAACTTAGGCACAGATACTTTTTCTGTTGGTAAAAGTAACTAATACCAACAGATAATTTTTTGTGGGCAATAATGTAGTTTTTCCCACAGAAATTTTTTATCTGTTGGTATTAATATGTTATGCCAACAGATCTTTTACTATCACTTATATCTGTGGTTATTAGTAGCATTATACCAACAGAACTAATACCCACTTTTATATCTGTTGGTATTAGTGTTTATAAAATTCAACAATAATATTTGTTTTTATATAATTTTAATAATGATTAATTCTATTCTTTTTAATATAATAATAATAATAATAATAATTAACTCATTAGTCAATATTAGAAATAATAGTTTACATATATTATTATTAATTATTATTTTATTTCTAATTTTTTATATTAATATTGTTCATAATGGTGTCTTTTAACAATTATAATGAAATAATATAAATTATATCTACTACCATTTACTATTAAATTAATTTATTATTAAATACTATCAATTATCATTCAAATCTATATTATCTTAACAATAATAAATATTATCAATATTCATTCACATTATTAATTATATATTAGTAATTAGTAGATACTATTATTAATTTATTTAAAATAATGATTTATATTATTCTTATTAATATAATTCTTTAATAATTATTACTAAGAATAAATATTTTAGGACATTATTATTATTATTATTATTATTATTATTATTATTATTATTATTATTATTATTATTATTATTTTAATAAAAAATATTATTAATAATTGTTGGAAATTATGATTAATATTTACATTATTCATAATTGTATTTATTTCCCATTATTAATTATTTTTAATAATAAAAATTATTTTATTATAAATTATGATTAATATTATCTTAATAATACATTATAAAATATTAATTTCATATTAAATATTTTTAAATAATACTAATTATTATTAAAAAATTTAATTTAATAATATTATTAGATAATTAATAATGTTATTATTATTTGTAGTAAAATTAATTATATTATCTGTAAGAAAAAAAATTATAATTATTATAGTCAATATTATAATAATTAATTTTTATTAATAGAATTATTTTTTTAGGGCTTACAGATGACTTTTTAGAAAATGTGTTAAATTATTTTTAGTCGTTTAAACTATTATAAGAATATTTCTCGAATGTATTTGAAATATTATCTTTAATGTCATCTATTATAGAACCTTTTAATATCTTTATCTGTAGTAAATATTTCTATCTTTGAATTTATTTATTTTTACGAGGTCGATAATATCTTAAAAAAATATTA
The DNA here is from genome assembly GCA_030549775.1 of Tamarix chinensis. Classification (NCBI taxonomy): domain Eukaryota; kingdom Viridiplantae; phylum Streptophyta; class Magnoliopsida; order Caryophyllales; family Tamaricaceae; genus Tamarix; species Tamarix chinensis. The sequence goes on from CM060181.1 coordinate 70,404,677, forward strand.
AATTAAAGATTTTCACAACTTATTTATGTTTTTCTTTCCATTTTGGCTTATGAATGACTTTTTGAAAATGTGTTATTTTATAATTAGTCGCTCAAAAATTTATAAAAATATTTCTTTTGATTTATTTTAAATATTATTTTTTATTATATTTTTTATTTTAATAAGAGTAACGATTTATTTAAAATAAAATTATTTATTCGGATAAGTCTTTTATTTTTATCTAAAAACTATTTATAGTTTTTATGAGTGTCTTTATATTATAATTTATTTTATAAATATTTTCTAAAGTTAAAAAAGAAGATATTATTTCGAGGATGTATAAAGTATTTTTGTAAATAATATAGATATCTATACTCATTAGTAAATTTTTTCGAAAATATTTTTCAAAATTCTTTATATAACTCTTAAATTATTTTAGGCCTTCGGATCCTTTTGAAATGATTTTTTATTAAATAATTTGTAGATAAAATTTTCCAAGAATATTTTTAGATGTATAGTATTTATTTATATATGTGTATTTGAAAAAAAAAAACCCCGGACCCCGACCCTCTTCCTTTTCCCTTTCTCTCTTCTTCTCTCCCTTCTCTTCTATTATTTCCCGTCGGTCTCCTTCCCTCTACCTCTGCGCCCCATCAACGTCGCCACCAGCTCCTCCATTGTCAACAGCCGACCGTCGGCCACCATCGACGTCACCACTCCAGCTGCACGCCACCGTTATGCCTACCAGCTCCAGCGCTGCAGCAACTAGCAGCCGAAGTAGCAGCCGCGCGCAGCAGCAGCACAGGTCGTGCCGCCATACTCCGGCAATGGCGAGCCTCGCTGGTTGCGGGCAAGCAATCCTCGAACTCCGGCGTATCTTCTCCGGCCTTCACCCATTCAGATTTGTTAGTTTCGTTTGGTATAAATTTTCGAAAACCCTAACCCTTGTTTTGATTAATTGAGTATGAATTAGCTTATGATAAAGCTAAATTGATTGTGTAATTATGTATATATATGTTGTATGATTAATTTAGAGTGGTGAATTGTAGTACATTTGGTTGATTTGTGAAAATCATATTTTAGGCCGGGTTGTGTCCGAATTTTTTGGATTCATTCGATTAAGCTATTTTGGGAAATTTGACTTTACGTTATGCTTTAAAATGTATCTAATTTTATGTTAGAACCGTCAATTTGAGATATTTATGTGGAATTCATTGGAATTGACTTTCTAGATCAAAATTCGTGTGTAATGGAATTGGATTGTATAATTGAGTTTTTTTACTCAACTGATTTTATAATATCTTTTGAAATGTATTTAATTTCATATCGAAAGTATTGTAGGAAAATTATGTGAAATTGATTGGAATTGGATTTTTGGGTCAAAACTCTTGCGGGTCTAAATTGGATTGTGTAATTGGGTTGTTTTATTCAATTGATTATATTAATTAAATTAAAATACATTTAATTACAATTCCAAACTGTCAATTTATATACTTTAGGAAGAATTGATCGGATTTGCATTCCGAGCTCAAAAACCCTAATTATGCTAAATTGGATATTTCTTTTATTATTTTTGAGCAATTGATTATATGTTATGTTACAAAATATATCTAATTGTATTTCTAAACATTCAATTTAAATAAATTAATAGAATTCAATTGAATTGTATTTTCAGGCCTAAAATCCTAAATTTTAAGTGAAATTATGAAGTTGGTCATTTTTATGGTTATTTTTCTTATCTTGAATATATAGAAATAGTTGAAATGGTATTAATTGCATTGTAACACCTTTAATTGAAATTAATTGATTTGAACTATCCAATTTTGTTTCTTGGGCTTTGAAACCCTTGTTTCGAAATCTAATAGTCTTGAATTGGCTACTTGAAAGATTGTTTTATGTCATGCCTTACTTTATATATGTTACATTAGCTCACTTAATCAAGAGATATATCATGGTATTATACTCTACCTCAAGGTAGTACATTTGAATGTATGTAGCTTGACCAATCTAAGGAATGAATATCAAGAATAAGCATGCTGAATCTTGGATGTCTTCATGCTAGATACACTGATAGCTAATAAAGTTCACTGTATAATATATCCTATTATTTTACCTATTTCATTTATAGATTACCATAACAGTAGCTTTAGGGTTTGATAGCTTCTTGGTCATGCGTTATGGAGTTGGTCCTTTCGGTTTTTCTCTTGAAGATTCTCATATAATATCATTATACTGCATTATCTCCTTTTACAACCATAAAACCTTCTTAAAACAATTCAGCAAACCTTAATATCATGCTCACTCTGTATTCTTAACCTTTCAGGAGGATCTCAAGCTGAAGTTGTCAACAGTAGAATCTAAGAACAAGCAGATTATAGAGAGACTGCAGGCACAGATACATAAGAAGGAGGAGGACACTGACTTATTGCAAAAGGAGATTACAAAGCAGAGCCAACAAGTTGACGCTTTAGAGAAGCAGGCCATCAATTTCTGTAATATGTTGGAAGAAAAAGAGCAACTCATTCTGCAGTTACTGAAAGGGAGAAACAACTTGAAGAGCAACGAGCCGAGGTCATTACATTTTTGTGGAAAATAACTTGACGAGCATAGGACTATTTCAATAATTATTGTTTTTTCTAGATTCAAGCATTGTTGGCATCTTCAGAAGGTAAACTTGGGGAAGCTAAGAAGCAGTATGATTCGTTGCTAGAGAGTAAATAGTTAGAATTGTCACGACATTTGAAGGAGATATCTCAGAAGAATGATTAGGTGCGACCTATGTTAAACCTCAATGCAAATCTGAATTTAGTAGTTCCATATTGTTTTTCACTGCTATGATAACTCTTTAATCAGGCCATAAACGACATCAAGAAGAAGTATGAGGTAGAAAAGAAAGATATCATTAACCATGAGAAAAAAAGGTTTACCCTGTTTTCCATGACTTTTTATTGTACTGTTTGGTGGACACATGCATTAAAGGTTGTTTGTTCTTCAGACTGACAAAATTGTAGTAGAAATGGAGAAGAAATATGAAGCTAGACTTGAGAAATGCAATGAAGATTCATGGCAGCACTTTGAGAAAATTCAGGAAGAACACAGTGCTTTGGTATGCTTTGGAAAGATACACATTGTTCCTACTTTTCACTACTCTCTACCCTACAAATCTTGCTTTACTTATTTGATACCATAACATGTATTTTCATTACTTTACATTTTTATTAATGTCCTCTAATCCTCATACTCAATAGCTTAAACATACTTGTAGCGGATTGCTAGCGGCAACTATGCCTACATAATATATACTATATATATACCTTGGAAATTTTTTGTTCTTAACAGCCTTTTGACCATATTTCCTCCATCTATATCCATTATTAAGTATATCAACTTGACTCCTTATATAAAACACATATCTTTGATTCTTCATCTTCTTGTAATGACCGCTCTTTCTACTACTATCATCATTGTACTTTTTTTTACCTAGCGGTTTGTTTGATTGTTGTTTTGAAATGAGGTTATGTGCTAATCAATTCATTTTTAATACTAGTATTTGATTGTTGTTGGAATTTTATAGCTAAGGCAGGTATTGGTAATTGAAATTGCAAGTTAAAAACTTGGAATTACATGCATATTAAAAGACACCACACCAGTTAAATAATATCCTAGGCGAATTTATATTAATCTAATTAAGTTACATGCATATTTTTTTTTCCAGGGAATACATCTTGATAATTATCAAAGAAAATATTGAAGACACAGAAGTCGTTGGAGATGCTAAATAGGATGGGAATGAAGATGATGGTGTTTGATATGTTAATGAAGATGTCTTATATGTTAGCATAGGTTACACGTTGTATATATATTATACCTATACTAAAATGTCCCGAAAATTTTTAATTTTATAAACTACATTTAAAGGATATTTATTATAAGAATTATTTAAATAAATTATTTTTAAGTTGAATTAATTAGGGCAAATCAAGAAGAATTTTATAAGTATTTTTATTAGAAAAGAATTTGGGTATTTTAGCTAATTAAGCATTTTATTTTGAAAATTTATTAAATAAATTATTTTATTTAAAATAATAAGGAGAAAATAGTTTCAAATTAATATTAATTTTATAAATAATTTAATTAGAGAAAATTTGGGTGTTTTACTAATTAAAAATGAATTTATGGAAAATCTTTTAAAAGTCCTAATTTTGCCTAAAAAGGGATTTAAATAATATTTTATTTAAATATTATCATTTTTAAATATTACAAATATTCTAATTAATTTAATTAAGCCAACCCACTATTTTTTTATTTTTCCCTTTTTCCTTTTTCCTTTTCTTTTTCTTCTTCTTCTTCCTCTTTTCTTTTTCTTTTTTTTTTCTTCTTCTCCCGAACTGGGACAGTCGCGGCCTAGTCTTCTCCTTTTCTTTCCTTCGGTCCAGCCCGCGCTCGCGCGACTTTGCCTCCTTCTGCCGCCCATCGACGCGCCGCGTTTTACTTATCTTCCAACTTAAACTCAGCGTTCCATTTAATACCTCCTCCTCCGTCGCCGAACCGCCCGGTCTCCTTCCTTTCTTTTTCTCTTCTTTCTATCTCAGCCGCCCGGTCCAAGTCCCCCTTCTTCCTTCTTCCTCCCCAGCCCCGTTCGACGTCGAGCACCTGCAACTCCCAGCCCGAAAATGGCGGCGCCGGCCACGACGAATTTTACCGGCCGAGTCACCTCTATTTTTCTTCCTCTCGGCTCGCACATGAGCTTGGTTTAATCAATTACCCCTAACTCCCGCTCATTCTCTCTCTCTGGCTTCGCGAAGGTTCGACCCCGACCCAAGCTTAGGTCGGTCGATTTCTGTCACCGGCCGCCAAAACCATAGCCATAAATGTCATCCACGCGACCCCCAAAAACCTAATAACCCATCTAAAATCTATATATAGCCTGGTTGTGAGTGTGGTCGAGACTTCTTCCTTCCGAAACCCTAAGTTAGAATCGCCCAGCCACCGCCCCATCAGACGCCATTATCTCCTTCCCCGGACAACTTCAACACCTTCTCTTGCTACCAATCTCTTCCCTGCAATACCCCCTAATTAACTAAACTAACCAAAACCTTCGATTCATCTTTTATAAGCCTCCATAATTGCACAAAGTTGGTTAGTTGCTTCGACAGAAAATTTCACCCCGAGACGTTGAACCACCTTCCACCACCACATGCGCCGCTTCTAACACCTTCCAAACCAACCATTAAATCCTACTAATTATCCTCTACATCCCCATATAATTATTTTAATTTTCTTCCTCTCCATTACCCATTTTCCTAATTTTTGGCTCTCTTAGATCCATTTTCCGGCCACCTCCGAGAACCACCGCCAGTTCCACCTACATCCTCCAACTCAAGGTGATGTTATAGACATTTTAAATACTTATTTTCGATTTATTTATAATTATTCTAATTTTAGCCAAAATTTTAGTATTAATTCAACTCTTATTATTATTAGTAATATTGACTGTATTTTAATTTCTAAATTTTTTGACAGGTCTGGGAGTATTATTGAGTAAGATATATTATTCATCTCGGCCTTTACTTATTTAATTAAATTTTTGCATGTTTAATGTTATTATTAATAATAATATTAATATAATTATTATTAGTGTAATTATTTATTTAATATTGTAATTATTTTAGGAGGATTATAAAACTAAAATTTTAACTAAGTCTCACACATTTGCTTTTTACAACTATTATTAACATTTTTAACATTGTTTCTAATTATATTATTATTATTATTATTATTATTATTATTATTATTATCTTTATTAACTTTATATTATAAGTATATATAATATTAATATCATTACTACATTTTTGAATAGTGTTATTATTAAATGGATTGATTTTGAAAGCCACCTTGTAATTTTAAGAATTATGGTATTATTAATATTAATATTCTACTAATAAGAGTGTTATTAATAATGTTTTATTATTATTATTATTATTATTATTAGTATTAGTATTATTACTGTTATTGCTATTATTATCTTTACTAACTTTATTTCAGTAAAGGGTAGAAACCCTTATATCACCTTTTTACTTTAAATTATAATAGTATGTATTAATGTTTTAGTGGTTTTGGGCATAATTAATTAAGAATCAAGACTTAAGATAAATTAGAAACTAATAGTAGTATAAGAAGGAAGCTAATCCTAGTATTTATTCCCCATAGTAGGTGAGCCCAGTCAAATCCCTCAAGTGGAATAGGAGCGTGCTCCAAGACCGGTGTCGTTTTAGGTAAGGAGTGCTAAGGCCTTTTATGTGGTTATGTGTATTATGTGTTTTGCCTGTTATGTATCTATTGTTTATTATTATTAAATATTTTATATGTGGTATGACTTGGAGTTGAAGTATGTTGTGCATGGTATGTGTATTAATTATGTATGATGATATGTGTTGTGTATGTGAGGAAGTCGATGTGGTTTGTGTGAGAGGAAGGATGAAAAAGGAGGATGGGGAAAGAAGTTAACTAAGGAAAGTGAGTTGACCTAAATTTTATGGTTTTATAAGGAATAATCTAGTTTATGATGCTATTTGGGAGAATTTAAGTTATGATATTATATGGGAGAATTTAATTTATGATTGATTGAGAGAATTAAATTATGGTTTGTTTGGGAGAATTTAGTTTATGATGTTATTTGGGAGAATGTAATTTATAATATTATATGGGAGAATTTAAGTTATGATTTGATTGGGAGAGTTAATTTATAATTTATTTGGGAGAATGTAATTTATAATATTATATGGAAGAATTTAAGTTATGATTTGATTGGGAGAGTTAATTTATAATTTGTTTGGGAGAATCTAATTCATGATGTTATTTGGGAAAATGTAATTTATGATATTATATGGGGGAATCTAATTTATGATTTGCTTGGAGGAATTCAATTTATAGTTTTCTTTGGGAGATTCTAATTTATGATTTTATGTGGAAGAATCTTTATGGCTTGAATTTAGGGTTTGGTATGGAAGAATCTTTATGGTTTGAATTTAGGGTTTGGTATGGAAGAATCTTTATGGTTTGAATTTAGGGTTTGGAATGGGTGAATCTTTGGTTTTGGTTGGATTGAATTTATGGTTTTGTATGACGGAATCTAGGGTTTACCTGGTGGTATTAATGGATGTATGTTGGTATTAGGGTTGTATGATGATATTAAGGTTGTATGGTGGTAATTATAGTTGTATGGTGGTATTAGGATTTACATGGTGATATTGATGGTTGCATGTTGGTATTAGGGTTTGTATGGTTTAATTTAGGGCTTCACGTGGAATTTTATGGTTTACATGAGAAAGGTTTGAAGGTTTGCATGGGGGGATTAATGTTTGCATGGGTATTAAATTTACGTGTGAAAAGTTTATTTTGGATGTAAGGGAGGAAGTAGAAGAGTTATTTGGGTGTTTGAATGTTTTGGGTGAAAAATAATATGTAAGACATTATAAGGGTATGGAGGTGATTGAATTAGGGTTTGAGTTGATTGACTATGGTTGTGGGGTCAATTAGGGTATGTGGTGTTTGATTAGGGTCTTGGTGTTATCATGTGTATATGGTGATTAAAGTGTAATTATGATGTGTGAAGATTTATGCATGTCTATGGTGAAAGCTTTTGAATAAGATAATTAAAACATTAATTATCTAAAGAGGAAGATTGTTGAAACGGGACCAACCGATCCACCGGTTCGGAATAGTGGTTAGGGTTTTTACCCTATGTGCGACCGATCCACCGGTTATAATAGTGGTTAGGACATGATGTCCTATGTGTGACCGATCCACCGGTTATAATAGTGGGGGTTCCCGAGCTCAACAGTCACAAACCAGAATGCTTAAAAGATACTAATTACTTACACTGGAATACCATGCGAGCCGGAGCCAACCGATCCACCGGTTAGGAATAGTGGTTAGGACGCGTAGTCCTATGTGTCTCCGATCCACCGGCTATAATAGTGGTTAGGGTATGATACCCTATGTGCCTCCGATCCATTGGCTATAATAGTGGGGGCTTCCGTACTCGCATGGATTTAATAAAAAGTATGGTGTGAATCGACTCTTGATCAGAGATTAATTAAGTAATTGAATTGGATTATTTATGGGCCTTTGTACTTTTACCTGAATTGTTCATATGCCTTTATGTTGTTATGTTGAATATGCTATTTTACGTCCTGCATGGCTTATGTGTTTATGTGTTGGCCTTAGTAATCAAGTCACCTTACTCAGTACTGGACCCGTACTGATACTACCTTGGTTGATGGGTCCTGTGATGATCCACTGATGGTGGGGAGCAGACCTCTTGTGCAGGTTTAAGATCAGAGATTGTTTTGGGGTGGCAGGCCTGACTTGAGTGAGTAGGCAATCCGGAATTTGACCCATCGGGTTTTATCTTGTTTAAATGTATTTCTATTTGGAAGTTACAAGTGTGTTTATGCGTACTCTGATTTTGTGTATGATCTTCGAATCCTTTTATGAATTGTTAATTTGAATTTAACGTAAATCTTTTCTTTAGCCTTAGCACTTGGTACTGGAACGGTCGGAGAGAACCAGTCTGGTACTAAGTGTGGCGGTAACATTCCCAGAATTCACAGGTTTTAAGTGTTTCTATCTTAATTGCTTCCGTTTTAAAAAAAAAATTAGTGAATTTTGGGGTGTTACATATACGACTATTATTGTTTTGATAGTTAAACTAAAGAACGATGATTATGTATGGTGTACTATATTTTATATAAAGATAAGTTATTGTTATAAGTAAATATTGCTACAACAGGTATTATGGACATTATTGTCGTTTTACTAACAGATAATATATATATATATATATATATATATAATTTTAGCAACTGATATAATTTTGTGGATACTACTTTTAGTCACAGATTTTCTTTTGTGGGTAGTAGTTTTAGTCACAGATATTGTTTTGTGGACAATACTTGTAGTCATAGATATCATTTTGTGGTAAATACTTTTACTCACAGATATAATTGTGGGTATAAATTTTTACCAACAGATAAATATCTATGGGTATCAGCAACTAATACCAACAGATCTTACGTATCTGTGGGTAAAACTTTTAAGCACAGAGTTTTTACCCACAGATTTGTCACAGAAAATATCTGTTGGTAAAACCTTTTGCCAACAAAAATATGGCTTTTACCAACAGATAAGGCATGTTGGCAAAAGTTAATTATTTTGTAGTGAACGGGTATTTTATAGGTTTGATCATTTTTATGTGGGGCTATCTGTAGACATTGCTTGGGGAAGTTTTATTTTATTAGAGAGTTGTGAAAATTGGTAGTTAGGCCTTTCCCTTTGCATTAGAATGTTATTTACTTTTGGGTTACTAAACTCTTGGCTTTGATCCTCTAATTGAGTTTTTAAACATTATCATGCCATCTATCACATATCTCTTACTCTATCTTTGATCTTCGTGCATGGTTGTGTAATCGTAGATATGAGTTAGGTGGATGATGACACCTTTCTTATGTTCAATCCGATAATAACATCTCTTGAATTTATTTTTTTCACCGCATTATCTTAAAATGAAATTTTTTGGTTAAGAAAATTGGTGGTGCATGTTAAAAAGATACTCATGGCATAAATGGCTACAAATTGTATAACAACTTTGATTCGTTCCTCCTTTGCCCATTTAAAGATCATAGTCGATCTCCATAAATCATTTTTATTTTATATATGGTCGTGGATGGCCCAAAAATTTGCCTTCTTGGATCTGCCTACCACTGTTAGCAACCCCCAAGTATTTGTAATTATTTTTACACCAAGAATGGCTTTAATTCGTTACCTCCTTTGCTCATCCGTGTTTGGGCTCATGATAACCTTGGACTTTCATAGTCTATAAGTTTTTTGGATGCCTTGGCATATATGTTTGCAGCATCTGCTTCCACATGCTTCTTTTTCTTTTTTTTTTTTATCATATCCTTGGTGAATAAAAGATGCTGTCTTCAGAGGACAAAAGGCGGGATATAACCGGAGTAGATCTCGCCACCCTAATGCCATGAATCCACTGATTGCAAACAACTTTGTTGAAGAGGTTGGACAAAGCTTCCGTCCAAAGAATAAAAAGATTTAGTGACAAAGGGTTACCTTTCCTAAGTCTCTCTAGTCTGAATCCGCTACTCGGTTTGCCATTGATCAAGATTGAAAAAAAGTGGTCAAGATTTTTTTTTTTTGATAATTTGAGGATTACATCCAGAAAAAACTACATCATGAGCGAACCGGATCGAGCAATTACAGTCAAAAAAACTAAGAAGCACGAAATAGTAATAATAAAAACACCCTAAATTCATGGTCACCTCACAGAAAAGCTTGCACATTATGGACCACCTCATCAATTCTATAAGGAAAATTGTCTTTTCTATGCTTGATCCATAAGCCAATTCTTTGTTTAATAAGCAGCGCCATCCAATTTCTGCAGATCTGGATATTTGCGAAGATGAGCATGACGAGCACAATGGAGGCAAAAACTAACTATAAGAGCACTAATATAAGATTAAAATTACATAACTATAGTGCTCTTATACTTGGTTTTAGGCCCCGTTGTGGACGCCGTGCTACTCTTCATCTGAGTATATCGTATGCAACTACACTTGACTCATTATTTGCGAACAGAATTTCTAGGACATGAATAATTAAATTTGGTCAAGTCCTCGTGACTAATTTTAGTTGAAGCGTATTCTTTCTATTTCTGTTTTAAAACCTCAAGTGTAGAGATCTCGGAGAAAATGTTAAGAGGAGCTGATTAAAGAGGGAGATCGTTGGTAGAATTTTGTCTCATGCTGTCATTTGTCTCAATATATATATATATACAGGTATTCGAGTTTCGAGCCATGTTAGTTTTTTAGAGATTCACGACCCTGTAACATTTTCCCCGGTGTGTTAGCGGCCTTCATGCAATATTTTGATTTTCAACCCAGTTGACCCTAACGCAGAGAAATTTATATGTGAGTTCATCTCATTGTCAACCATCATTCACGAAAGTGCATAGGTAACGTGCATTAACGATCTTATTTTATTTGTTAAAGGATTTATGGTAAGCCAGATTCTTTTAAGGATTTATCAAAATTTCAAGTTATCTTAATTTTAGAATTTGATTGAAAATAGCCTTCCTTTTGATTTATATATATATATGAGCCATTCTTATGCCCGTATTTAGCTGAATAAATATCGACAAAAATTTTCGTATGCCACAGATTAGGGGAGATTAACGACTACCACTTGCTTTGTGTAGCCATAAATAGAAAACCATTTACCACCACCAAATTTTCATCCTACATTGGCCGTCTTCCAACCCTCTCATTTATAAAACCCAAAATTAGCGCTAGACGAATGCGAGAATTCCTTCTTCAACGTTTATAAATGGCGTCTTAATTCAGACAACTTAGGACATTGATTCTGGAGGGCCTCTCGGGCTGCTAATTAGTGGAGACGGCCTTCCTGTGCAGCTTAACATTCCATCTTCTAGAGCTCTTCGCTTGCGAAGGGCAAAACATCATACCGTAACGAGAGGAGGGGAGAAAAAGGACGTGCGTTTTCATGTTTATGTGTGTGTATATATATATAGCCGAGCTGGAAAATTAAGTATTTATTATATAATTAGATCCTAGCTAGCTAGCTACCTAGAATATCAATAAATTTAAAGTAGCAAAATGTCTGTTCACGGAGAAGATGGGAGGCGAAAGAGAAGGTCTGCCATCTTTGGTGTGTCGTCTTTGCTTTTGGTTGCCATGGCGGTAGTTGTGACAGTAGGGATCAAATCAGATTGGTCGGCTAGTGCTGCAGATGGCAGCGAGAAGGAACTTTCAGCGTCTAAGAAGGCCGTTCAAGCCATTTGCTCCCCTACAGATTATAAGGGAACGTGTGAAAAGAGTCTTTCAAAATCAGCTCCGGACGCAAGCGACCCAAAGGCCCTAATAAAGGCGGCATTCGATGCCGCTGCGAAGGAAATCACCAAGATATCCTCTGAGTCCACCCTTCTCAAGGAACTTCAGAAGGATCCAAGCACCAAGAAGGCTGCTGAAGCTTGTAAGGAGCTTTTGAACGACGCCGTTGATGATCTTCACCGCTCGTTCAACACTATCGACTCAATTGATTTGAACAACGTCGAAAGGTTATTGTCCAACTTGAAAGTATGGCTTAGTGCTACCATCACTTATCAGGAAACCTGCCTGGATGGGTTTGACGACACGACGGGTGATGTGAGTGAAAGGATGAGACACTTGCTGAATACTTCCATGGAGCTCTCTAGCAATGGCATGGCCATCGTCGATGACATGGCAAAGATTGCCAATACCTTGCACAGCCCGTCAATGGTATCATCTCGCCATCTGCTGAGCTCAACGGATATTGCTGCTCACGTCGTGGGGCATGGCGGCTATGGTACAGATTCTACGGTCTTCAAGCGGCTTTTAAGAAAAATAATCAAGAATCGCCGCCTGCTAGGCAGTTCAGCGGATGATCGTCGTACCATCAGCCATGGTGCCGAAGACGATGAAGATTCTAGGGACGAAGTTTATGAGCTTACTTTCATGAGCCTCGTGAGGCATCTACTGGGAGTAGATAGCCAAGTGGTTGGCCATGACGTAGACGATGATGTATTAGACGCTGAACATGAGCCAACTATCACGAAAAGGCCTCTAAGGGACTTGTTGAGTGTAGCAGACGAACAAGTCGGCGGACATGATAACGAGGACGATGATCAGCTGATTGGTTTCCCAGCTGGTTGGACTAATTTTATGCCTGAACCTACAAAGAGAAAACTCCTCCAAGCTGCTCTTACTACATCTCCTCCTCCAAACCCTAATGTGGTGGTAGCTAAAGATGGGACTGGCAAGTACAGCCGCATCCAAGATGCTCTCAATGAAGTTCCGAAGTATAACAACCAAACCTTTGTCATTTACGTGAAGGAAGGAGTCTACGAGGAGTATGTCAAAGTAGATAAATGGCTGACTCATGTGCTGATTATTGGTGACGGACCGACCAAAACTAGGCTCACTGGCAACAGGAATTATGTGGATGGCACCCCAACATTCAAGACCGCTACTCTCAGTAAGTGTGTGTGTGGACCTATATATATTATGTATATCGTGTGCGCGCGCGTGTATGAAACAATAATGATAATATAATTAACAAATTACCTGTTGATCGATGGCTTAATGTACGTATTCATATTTTGGCTTAATATGTATGCAGTTGTGGCTGGGGACCATTTCATTGCTAAGGACATCGGGGTTGAGAATACCGCTGGTGCCATAAAGCACCAAGCCGTAGCATTACGTGTTCAATCCGATCAATCCATTTTCTATAACTGTCACATGGACGGATACCAGGATACCTTGTACGCCCACACTTACAGACAATACTATCGTGACTGCAGAATCTCCGGTACCATAGACTTCATCTTCGGTGATGCTTCCGCATTCTTTCAGAACTGCACCTTTGTTGTGCGCAAGCCATTAGACAACCAGAATTGCATCGTCACAGCTCAAGGAAGGAAAGAGAGGCACCAGCCAACTGGCATTATCCTCCACAATTGTACTATCACCGGCGAGGCCGACTATATCCCTCTTAAGGACAAGAACAAGGCTTACCTCGGAAGGCCGTGGAAACAGTACTCTAAGACCATAATTATGGAGTCTTATATCGAGGGCTTAATCCAACCCGAAGGATGGCTGCCTTGGATGGGAGATTTCGCATTGGATACCTGCTATTATGGAGAGTACAATAACGATGGCCCTGGCAGCTGGTTTGACCCAGAGAGTTAAATGGCGCGGTTTTAAGACCATTGTACCGAGTCGCGCTGAGAAGTTCATGCCCATGGCATTCTTCAGCGGTGATGATTGGATTACTGCAAGCAGGGTCCCATATATTCCGACATTGACCACTGCTCCACCTCCTCAGCTCTCTGCCCTTCCACCGGTTATCGACGAAGACCCAAATGCTCCCGCAGCAGCAGCACCGAATGAGTTAGGTGACACCAACTCATCCGGCACTTTGTCACACTCCTCACCTCAATCATCATCCGGTTCTTCATCCTCTTCTTCCTATGATTCAGCTTCCTCCTCTGCAAGTGCATCAGATTCCACCTCATCATCCGACTCCAACTCAAACGGATCTCTACCAGACTCCTCACAACAAGAAGATCAATCCTCAAAACCTTCATCACCCAGTTCTTTGACAGATTCAGCACGCTCGTCTACTTCATCCTTAGGTTCTCCAGCATCCAGTCCGGCAACAAGCGTAAGCCCGAGCTCTGCCAACACTATTACAGAATCGGACATGATTATAAGCCCAAGCCGGAGCTCAGATAATGAGGATTCCCCATCTATTGGCCTTTCGCCTAGTGGCGAGGATGGAAAACTTGTTACTGATCTTGAAAGGATATTGATGGGGTCGACTGATGAAGAAGCTCCGGAAGAAGATAACATAGCCATCACACCAGACGCTGATACTCCTAGCGCATCAGCACAAGTGCAACCGCCCAACCCTGCTCCAACACCTAGTTCTAGCGGTAACTCTATTATTGCCTTGACACCTAGTACATATGCTCCTGGACGTAGTCCTACATCATCCACCGATGAATTGTTGGATTGGTTACCACCAGGTTTGTCACCCATCAGTGAGGCAGATGCTGTGCCACCATCCAAACTTGGAGTAGAGGGGCCAGCTGACAGATCGGGATCGGCACCCCTATCTGATGCCCAGGCTATCATTAGGTGGATGCCTATTTGTCTTGCCTTTGCTTTGTATATTTATTAAAGTTTGAGGAAAAAAGATTGATAAGCTTCTAAGCTGTCAAGCCCTTCTCTTTTATGTAGTTTAATGATTTTTCCGTTTTTGATCTTCCGCTACGCGGTGTGAACCTTTTTTTTTTTTTGACAAAATATTTAAACAAAAGAAAAAGACTCAGCTCTTCTCATATATTGTATGTTCCTATATGGCTAGATGGACAGGTTACTTAGGGATCAAAGAAAGATGATGTAACACCCCCCACCTACAATCTATATAGCATTGAAAATTACCAAAGAAAAAGGAAATAAATAAATAACTTCTAATTGTATTATTGCATAGAAAAAGGAGTCCAACAAGATTACAAATAATGTTATATTCAAGACAAAGTTGACTCGACAAATATCATATTATCATAAACTCTTTATTAATCTATCCAAGTAGTTAAACAATAATATACTTGATTCTAGACCTTTAAATCATGTCTCCTAACACTCACCTGAAGTATTAGAAGGTGAACAAATCATAGCTCAACAAGTAACTAACCCCACCGGCCAAAAGAGAAATCAAATCAAATTTATAAAATCCTAGAAAATAAGGAAAGGATTAAGTATAAGAACATATGGAATACAAATAGCCATAAAATAATCACTAAAAGCATTGAAGAGTAGACAATGTAAAACATATATGATCTAACAAATGACAAGGCCATGAAGGGTTAGCAAGACTAATAATCAATTCAATAACAAATCACAAAAATGAAACAAAGTAATTGTAGCCACAAGGGGCACTGCGTCTAGGGAACAATAACGATAGCTAATCGACGATCCTTCTATCTTTTAGTGAGAGCCAATAGAATATCCTATGTATTGTACTACTAGCAATATTGATTAGCAATCTTACACTAATAAATGGGCTAATGAGGACTTACAAAACAAACAAAGGGTCTTACTAATAAGAATGCAGCATAAACAATTACATGTAAAAGATGATTAAAATAATCAAATACAATCAATAAAAATACTTGAACCCAATATAGTTAAAAATACTGGGTAATAAATTGTATTTTAGCCTTAAATCAATTTATCAAATATTATTTGATAAAAATAAGGAGTAAAAGTCGATAACAAAATAATAGGCTTATAAACAAAATGACTAAGGGATAAGTTACTTATAAATTAATATTTTATGAACCAACAAAAATAATAAAAAATTACTGCAAACAATAGATATAATACACACACACACACACACACACACGATAAAAGGTGATAGGCTAGCTATTTAACTCAAAACACCAATTCCAAAGACAATATTGATTCTAATTCAATAATCCTATAGTATGAATAATATACTCTTAAAAAATTGGAGTAGAAGAAATACATATATACTTATATATATGTATAAGACAGAAATCAAAAATTTATTTCAAAAAGGAGTAGTTCACTATCAAAGAACAAAATAGGCATTAAAAAGAAAACTAGCCACGAGAGTAAGAAAATCAAAAGTGATGGAATATGAAGACTAGTATGCGGTGGTAAGGTTTAATGGTCAACTTAATAACTTAATAAATTTAATCAAGTAACTTGTCAAATACTAAAATTGAAATACCCCAAAATCCTAATTTAATAAATTATAGCTAATTAAGGTTTTATTAGGAAAATTAATTAAGTAAATTATTTTACTAAAATAGGATAAATTATTTAGGAAAAAATCAATAGCAAATTTATAAATAATTTAATTGGAGAAAAGTAGGGTGTTTTGCTAATTAAAATGGAATTTAGGAAAAATCTTTAGAAAGTCTCAAATTAGCCTGAAAAAAAAAAGGAATTATGTATTATTATTTTTTAAACATCTCAAAATACCAAAATATTCCAAATACCCCAACCAACCTATTTTTCCTTTTTATTTTTCTTTTCTCTTCCTTTTCTACTTTTTTTCCCTTTTTCTTTCTTTCTCTTCTTTCTTCTTTGCTTTCTCTTCTTCCCCCAAATTGGGCCAACACCTTGCAGCCCAATCTCCCCCTTCTCCTTCTCCTTGCCCTCCCACGCAACCCAAGCCTGCGTTCTGTTGCCCAGCCGCCTAGTCGACTCCTTCTTTTCTTTCTTTTCTTTCCTCTACAGATCACCGGTCCACTCCCCTCCCTCTTCCTTCTTCTTTCCTAGCCCTTAGCAACCAACAACTCCCCCCGACCTACGCTTTGACCACGCTAGTTGACTAGCTAACCTTCCCCTCTCTTCCCCGCTAATTTGCCTGCCTTTTCTGTAACATCCCAAAATTCACTATTTTTTTAAAGCGGAAGAATTGAAAATATAAAACCTGTAAATTCTAGGGATGTTACCACCACACTTAGTACCAAACCGGTTCTGTCCGACCGTTTTAGTACCAAGTGCTAAGGCTAAGAAAATATTAACATTAAATTTAAACCAAAAGTTTATGAAAGAACTAGAAAGATCATAACACCAAAGATTAGAGTACGCGTAAAGAATTGTAATTTATTTCCAAAAGATAAATAAGCTTGCAACCGATAAAAGGCTCATTGAAAATACACAATTCAAGTGATAAATCATAAAAGGGTAAATTTGATACAAAAGAAATAGCAGAAGAAGATTAAATAACAAGAAGAGTGAAACCGGCCACACTACTCTTGAACTTGGAGCCCAATATGCACACTTAGCTCCGCCTAATGTCTCGCCCACCTGCACAATGTCAGCAGGGCCATCTACTTGTTGGAATGAGCAGCACCCATGAAAAGGGTGATCAGTATGCTACGTACTGAGTAAGGTAACTGTATACTAAGGTCAACACATAAAATCACATAAACCATACAGAATAGTAAAAAGAGCATAAAGACTGTCATGATAACATAATATTGAACAATCAATCGGGTAGATACATAAAGGCCCATTTATAGTCGGAATTAATTACTTAATTAATATCTAATCGAAAATCAAGTCACACCATGCTTTTTATAAAATCCTTATAAGTACGTGAACCCCGCTATTATAGGCGGTGGACTAGATACACACAGGGCACATAGCTCCTGACCATTATTATAGTCGGTAAACCAGAAACACACAGGGCATAAAGCTCCTGACCACTATTATTAGTCGGTGGATCAGTCTGGCCCCTTTCTCGTATGGTATTCCACTTTAAGTACTTGGTGTCTTTCCCATATCTTAGCATAAATATGTTTGGTTTTGTTGAGCACAGAATCCCCCACTATTATAGCCAGTAGACCGAAAATGCACAAGTACAAAGCCTGACCACTATTATTACTAGTGGTCCGGTTACATATAGGACATCATGCCATAACCATTATTATTCGTAGGTGGATCGGTCTGGGCCCGGCTCAACAATCTTCCACTTTAAATGATTAATGCCTTAAGTGTATTATTTGAAAATTTTAACCCTAGACATTCATGACTCACTCCCTTACACTTATCCTCCAACTGATCCGTATTATACCATGAGAACCCTGCACCTCCTAGCTTGCCCAACAACCTTTCATCTATACTCAAATTCATACTAGAATTCCAACAACGAAATATGTGGGTTAAGGCCCACTACTACACACCTCTGAGTCCACTTACTTTCTTACTCTAGGTTTTCCCCAGAAACCTAAATTTAGGCCCAAGTGGCCCATCCTACTCCACCTCACACAACCCAAATTATTTAAACACTTCACACATCACAACTCATAAGTTCCACCCTTATAATGACACTTTAACGACCAAGTACATGGGCTACCAAAAAAACCCTAAGTAGCCACACCAAATCCTAATTGTCTGCACCAAATCCTAGCTCAATCTCCTACATACCCTTATATGGCTTCACGTACTATTTTTCATCCAAAGTGTTGAAACACCCAAACAACACTTACATTACCTTCCTCACATTCCAAATCAACTTTCCATACGTAAATTTCATGCCCATGCAGATGTTACACATCCCATGCAACCATTCGAAATTTTTCATCGAAATCCTAAAACTCCCACGTGAAACCCTAGATTCAACCATGCAAACCTTAGATCCATCCATGCAAAGCCCTCAATTTCTCCATACAAAACTTTAAATTCAATCTATATAAAACCCTAGATTAGATCCTCCCATTCAACACCATAAAATCTACCATGCAAAACTTTAAGTCCATCCATACAAAACCCTAAATTCTTTCATGCAAAAACCCAAGATTCCTTCATACAAAACCTTAAATTCAATCCACACAAAACCCAAGGTTTCTCCATACAAAACCCTAAATTCAATCCATATAAATCATAGATTAGATTCTCCTATGTTACACCATAGATTAGATTCTCCTATGCAAACCCATAAATTAGGCTCTCCCATGCACAACCATAGATTCTCCCACTCTTTTATTTTATTTAAAATCTCCATTTTATTCTTCTACTCATGGATCATTAAAATACTTAGGTTAATTCACATCCTTTGGTCAACTTACTCCTATTGGTCAACTTATTTCTCATTTTCCATTTTCAACCTTTTTTCCACACAATACCCCTTTTATACATCCTCACATGCATGTCTAAAGGGTCACAAACCAATCATCACATACCACAATTTTTCATCACATATACATAATACACATGCCATATAACAACACAAGAACACGCTTCAACTCCATGTTATACCATATACGAAATGATTAAAATGATAAACATAGGATGCATAACATACAAAGCATATTGTAATACCCCGTATTTTTAAAATCCAGAGTTATTAAGTTTAATGATTTTATTAGCGTAATTTGATGTAAACAATTAATTATTTTAATTTTGATTCGTTTTATGGATTTATCGATGATTTTGAATTCATAATTGAATGTAATTAATCATTTTCGGGAAGTAATATTTTATCGATGTTTTAATTAATTGAATGTAATATTTTCAGGAAGTTTAAATTAAAAATATTTTCGAAACTTATTTAAGAATTTCTTTTTGAAATTAATTTTCTTCCGTTCTACGCTTTTTAGTTTGCAGAAAACTGATTTTGGAAATTATTAAAATTAGTCTCGATTTATTAGAATTGACTTAAATATTTTATTATAGGTTTTTAAATATTATTTTAGGGTCTTATAATGTATTTCCGTAAATAATATAAGTTTTTACGTTCATTGGTAAATTCTTCCGAAAATGTTTCCGAAATTCTTTATATAGTTTTTTATTAATTTTAAGCCTTCGGATCCGTTCGAAATAAATTTTCGTTAAATAAATTTTATATAAAATCTTCAAATAATATTTTTATATTTTTGGTATTTTATTTTATGTGTTTCTGGAAAAAAAAAACCCCCGCACCCCAGCCCTGATCGGCGCCCCTCTCTTCTTTTTCTTTCCTCTTCCCTTTCCCCGACCCCCTGTCCCGCAACCCTAACCCTAACCCTAGCCGACCTCCCTCACCGCCTCTTCTCCCCAGCTCCTCCCCGCTCCGACCACCCTCACCAGCACCCGTCTACCACCACCGCAGCAACCACGGCAGCAACAGCCGTGCGACAGCAGCCCACGCAGCAGCGCAACAACACGCGACGACAGCAGCAGCAGTAGGCCACACAGCTCGCGCCACCGCCCGGTCACCGGTGAGCTCGGGCGACCACTGTCAAGCCACCCCCGTCCCCCAACGAAGCCTCCCTAGCCTTCCTTTGCCCCGATTTGTCGGTTTTTAATTGGTATAAATTTCTGAAAACCCTAACCCTTGTTTTGATTAATTGGGTATGGATTAGCTTATAAAAAGCTAAATTTATTGTTTGATTATGTATATATATGCTGTAAGAATGATTTGGATGGGTTAATTGTATGGTTGTATTGGAATTTTGGAAAATTTGAATTTTTGGCAGGGTTATGCCCGAATTTTTCGGATCCGTCCGTTTTTGCGATTTCGGACAAATTGATTATACAATATGTTTTAAAATGTATCCAATTTCATTTTGGAACCGTCAATTTGAGAAATTTATGTAGGTTTTATCGGAATTTGATTCCTAGGTCAAATTTTGGGTGTAATGAAATTGGGTCGTATAACTGAGCCATTCCGCTCAATTGATTTTATAGTATCGTTTAAAATGTATTTAATTTTATATTGGAAGTGTCGATTTGGGAAAATTGTGCATAATTGATCGAAATTGGATTTTTAGGTCAAAACTCCCGCGGGTTTAAATTGATTTGGGTAATCGGGTTATTTTATTCAATTGACTATATAAATTACATTAGAATATGTTTAATTACATTTTCGAACCATCAATTGATATGTTTTGGTAAGAATTGATCGAGTTTGCGTTTCGGGCTCAAAAACCCTAATTGTGCTAAATTGCGTATTTCTTTTATTGGTTTTGAGCAATTGATTATTTGATATGTTATAAAAAATTTTTAATTACATTTCTAAACATTCAATTTGATTAAATTTATAGAATTTTAACGAATTGTATTTTCGGACCTAAAACCCTAAAAATAAGTGAAATTATGAAATCGATTACTTGTATTGTTGTTTTTCTAAAATTGAATGTATAGAAATAGTTGAAATGGTATTAATTGCTTCTAAATACCTTTAATTTGAATTGATTAAATTGAATTACTTGATTTTGTGTCGTGGGATTTAAAACCCTAATTTTTGGGGATGATTTTATAAAATTGATTTTGCTATGTGTATTTTATCTAATCGAATTCTATCTTTGGGTTTTAAATCATTTAAATTATATTTTAACCTAATCGGTTTGGATTTGGTTCTATGTAAATGGTTGGGTTACCTATTTAGTTGTAAAACCTAATAAATAAGTTAACTTATGATCGATTATTCTTTCTCGGGCTTTCCAAATTAAGTTGAAATGTCCCAAGTGATATTTGTATTAATCCGTTTTTATTTAATTTTAACCTTAAATCTTAATAAAGCTATGCTTTTAAGTTCTAAGTTTTGGACACGTTTTCTAAGAAAGATCATTTGTGTTGTTTGTGTTTATTTAATTAGAATATGTGAATTATTGATTGATAGAATAGTTTCTAATTTAGTTTTCGATTTCTATCGGATCTAGGAAAGCTTTCTCGTGGATCCAAGAGCTAGGGATCTCTCTTCCTCCTATCTTGCTTAGCTAGCTTCGGATCCAGGTAAGTCTCGACTTACCTCTACTTATAGGTGTTTCGCAAGGATGTGGCTAAGGTCCCTACGTGTTATGTGACTTGTATGCCTTGGATGCCTCGCATGATTATATGTCGTGTTTTACATGTTGTTACTTTACCTGTTATGTGTAGCACAGTTTGGATTCAAGGTATGCCTTTGTGATCGCTCTTGTTACGTGTTAATGTGGATGTGCTACAAGTTGTGACATGATATGACCCTCTAGGACATGCATGCTAGAGTTTTGGTATGTAGCATGAAATGATAATAAAAGAACACGGGAAAATGGACGTTTGGGAAGTTTTCATGGGGGAACTAGATCTTGCATGAGCGTGATCCTTACGTGGGAAAAGTTGATTTGGGTTGTAAGTAAGAGTTTTAGAGAGTCTTAGAGTGATTGGAGACTTGGTATGAAAATAGTACGTGCGTTGGTGCATAAGAGACCTGATTAGGGTTTTGCGAGTAAGTGTGTGTTGGGGAGTCTGCATGGAGTATTTAAAGTCTGCATGGGGATGAATCTTACGTGAGGAAATTTGATTTACGTAAAGCGAAAGACTAATGAGCTCGACCCAGTCCGGTCCACCGGTTAGAATAGTGGCCAGAGGCGTTCTGCCCTGGGTGTTTATTTTCGGTCCACCGGATATAAAAGTGGTCAGAGGCGTTCTGCCCTGAGTGTTTATTCCGGTCCACCGGCTATAATAGTGGGGGATTCGGGCTCGACAGACCCAAACGAATAAGTTAATCCACAGGGAAAATACTAAGTACTTACAGTGAAACACCATGTGAGTCGGGGCGAGTCCGGTCCACCGGTTAGAATAGTGGCTAGAGGTGTTCCGCCCTGGGTGTTGATTCCGGTCCACCGGCTATAATAGTGGTCAGAGGCGTTCTGCCCTGTGTGTTTATTTCCGGTCCACCGACTATAATAGTGGGGCTCCCGCGCTCACATGGATTAATGAAGAATGCTTTGAATGAATACGAATGAAGTAATCCATGGGAAAATACTAAGTACTTACAGTGAAACACCATGTAAGTCGGGGCCAGTCCGGTCCAACGGTAAGAATAGTGGTCAGAGGCGTTCTGCCCTGTGTGTTTATTTCCGGTCCACCGGTCATAATAGTGGTCAGAGGCGTTCTGCCCTGAGTATTGATTTCCGGTCCACCGGCTATAATAGTGGGGCTCCCGCACTTACATGGATTATTAAATAATATGTGTGGAATGAACATATTATTAATGAGAATAAAGAATAAGTCTAATTGGACCATGTCCAGCTTTTATTATCTGTATTGCTACATGCTGCTTACGTGAGTATGCCACGTATTGAGTTTTAATAATATGGATTATTCCTACCTGAGGCGTATGAGCCACTTTACATCTCGGTTATACCACGCTTATATGTTAAATAGGATGTTACGTATGTTTTATATGTTACTCTAGGTGTATGGTAAGATTTATACTGTGGGTTGTGATTATGCATGATATTGTATCAACGTGTTGTACCCGGATTTAATATGCACTTGATGATATCTCTCCTAAGATAGGGTAGTGGGACTTACTTAGTATTGGACCCGTACTGATACTACCTTGGTTGAATGGGTCATGTGATGATCCACCGATGGTGGGGAGCAGACCTCTTGTGCAGGTTGATACTGTGTTGGGGTGGAAGGCCTGACTTGAGTGAGTTGGCAATCCGGATATTGATCCTTCGGGATTTGTTTTTGTTTAGCTGTATTTTGTATTACATTCCTGTTTTGAGAAACATATTCTGGGGTTGTAATCCTAAATCGTACTCTAAATTCTGTTTGACCTACCTCTTATTAAGGATTTATTTTAAATGTTATCTTGCGTTTTTGATACTTTGTACTGAAGGTTGATCGGATATAGCCTTAGCACTTAGTACTGGAACGGTAGGAGTGAACCGGTCTGGTACTAAGTGTGGCGGTAATACCCCCGAGTTTACGGTTTCATCCTTTGCTTCCGCTAAACCTTTTGGTTTTAAAAGAAAATTTTCAGTAGTAAATTTGGGGGTGTTACACATATAATGCACATCAACATATATAAGGCCTTAGTAACACTCTTACCTAAAACAACACCGGTCTTGGAGCACGTTCCTCTGCCTCCTTAGGGCTTTGATTGGTCTCACCTAAATGAGAGAAAAACTAAAGATTAGACTCCCTTTTACTAAAAATACTACTAATTACTAACTTATTCTAAGACTAAGTTTTTTATAAAATAGTAAAATATTAATAATAATAACCATTAAGTAATTACTAAATTTGGCTAAAATTATATGAATTAATAGTAATATTATAAAAGTTGATAATATAAGGTTGAATACTTTACCCTAATAATAATAATAATAATAATGATACTAAAAATAATATCAATGTTAATATTAACAAGAATAATAATAATAGTAACAATAATGATAAAAAGGACATTACTCAAAAACATAGTGAAATAAGGCTTCGGCCCCTTTATCAAAATAATACTATTAATAACATTAGTAAAATAATTAAAAACTTCAGTAATAATAATAATAATAATAAAATAATGAAATAGTAATAATAATAATAATGATAAAACCATAATAATATTACAAAAAATGATAATAATCATAATGGTAATAATAGTAATGATAATAATCGAAAATAAAATGAAGTAGGGTTTCGACCCTACATTGAATAATAATAACTTATTAAATAATAATAATAATAATAATAATAATTATTATTATTATAATAATAATAATAATAAATGCTAATGATAAAAATAATATTATTATTATTAATAATATGACTTGATATTTATAGTACCACTACTAAAATTCAAAATAGGCACAATAGGGTTTCAACCCTATATAAAATAATAACACTAACATGGAAAATAATAATAATAATAATAATAATAATAATAATAATAATAATAATAATAACAATAATAATCGCATAACAATTACAATAATAATAGCAACACTATTAGTAAAATATTTGTAATAATAATAATGAGATAATAATAATAATAATAATAATAATAATAATAATAATAATTTTGAAATAGTAATAATAATAATCATAACATATTAATATTAATAATAAAGATAATAACAACAATAAGAATAATAATAATAAAAATCGAAATAAAAAAATATAATAGGGCTTCAGCCCTCAATAGAAATAATAATGAAATCATTAATAATAATAATAATAATAGTAATAACAACAATAATAGAAATATTAATGATAATAATAATAATAATAATAATAGTAATATATTTTGAATAAATGAAATAAAATAAAATAAAGCTTGTATAAATAATGAAAAAGGGTTAAGAGGGTTTTGGGTTCAACCTTAGACTGGTGATGACAAGTGGCACCGGCGGTGGTGGCGCTGGCCGAAAATAAAGAAGAAAAGGGGAAAAGTTGAAGGCTAGGAATAAAATAGGAAGAATGAGGGTAGAAGTAAGGGTTTTGAGACTGCCTAGAGGGAGAGGAGTTGAATGAGGGTGGCGGCGCATGGCGGTGGCGGTGGTGGATGAAATGTAGAGAAGAAGAAAAAGAGAGGAGGAGAGGGAGGAAGAGGAAAAGGAAGGTAGGGGGAGATAGATGAGGGTTTGCAGAATAGATTGAAAGGTGAATGAGGTAGTGGAAGCGGCGATAGTGGTGGCAGAAGGCGGCACGAAGGGTGGCAGAGGTGGGAGAAAGGGCTGATCAGGAAGCAAATTTGCACGACCGGAGGGGCTTGTGCAGGAATAATCGAGGGGGATGAGTGGTTTGGTTAGTTAGAGGAAGGTGCAGGGAGTACTTGGGTGGCCAAATCGAGCGGCGTTGTTGGCCGAAGGCGGTGGAAATGACGTCTGAAGGGGCGACAGCGCAATGAGTAAGATTTTTCTGGATAAACAACCAAAGCTCGATACATGGTATATTATGGGGTATTTATAGAGAAAGTAAAGTGGCCAAGGTCAGAAGGGTGTGAAAAAAAAATTTGGGATGGTCAGTTAGCATTACCGGCAGCAACGAAGGCCGACGGAGTTCAAAATCGTGGCAAGGATAGCGACTGGCTAGGAGAGGGGAAAAATGTGTGAGAATAGGGGAGGGTTGGTTGGGTTGATGAGGTTGTTAAATCGCCAAGGGAGAGAGAAGAAAGATTGGATGAATCAACACCGAGGTTGGAGGTGAAAATCCAGGGAGTTGGGAGGCGGTGCATGTCAGCATTAGTGGCAGGTGCGAAGGGCTGGGGAAAGAAGAAAGAGGTGGCGGCTGGACCACGCGGCAGGAAGAAGAAAAGAAAGAAAAAGAAAAAAACTGGACCGGGCAACGGACATTCAAATGGGGGAAAAATGTAGAATTTGGCTGCGCCAAAGTAGGAAGAAAATAAAAAAAGAAAAGTTGAGTTGCGCGGGTTAGGTTGTGCTGAAGGAAAGGAAGCAAGGGAAAGGAGGACCGGGCTGCGAAAGAAGGAAAAGAAAAAAGGGGAGAGGTGACCCGCGGGGAAGGAGAAAAGGAAGAAAGGGATTGGGCCTCCGACAGGCCCAATTGGCAAGGAGAAGAAAAAGAAAAGAAGAAAAAGAAAAGAAAAGGAAAAAGGAAAAAGGGAAGAAGAAAAATAGGCGGGTTAGGGTAAATTAAATTAATTAAGATATTTGGGATATTTAAAAATAATAATATTTAAATCCCTTTTTAGGCTAATTTAGAATTTTTAAAAGGTTTTCCATAAATTCCATTTTAATTAGTAAAACACCCTAATTTTATTTAATTAAATTATTTATAAAATTCATATTAATTTGGAACTATTTTCTCCCTTCTTATTATAAATAAAATAATTTATTTAATTAATTTTCAAAATAAAATCCTTAATTAGCTAAAGTACCAAAACTTTTCTAATATCTATTATTTTCTTCTTGCATAGCCCTAATTAATTACCTTTCATTTTAATACAAATAATTTATTGAATAAATTTCTAAATAAATCCTTAATTAGCTATAATTCTTAAAATTAGGTCTTGGGGTAATTCATTTTCGACCTGACCAACCTCCTCCTCTTCTCATGCGTCGTTCCTTCTCTCCGACCCAATCACAGCTTGCCATGGCAGATCTAAGCCAGCCTATCATCGCAGGTCGGCATGCCCTACCCCACTTTCCCCTTATTTTCCAGCTACCCTCTATCATTTCCCCCCTCCATTTGATCTATAAATACCCCAAAACAGCCTCAAAGTTGGATTTTCATTTGTAGTCTAGAAATCCCAACCCGTGCGCCATCGCCCGATCAAACGCCCTCACCGTCAATGTCACCGTCACCCAAAGCCTTCACTCGATCCACCTATAGCACCACTCCCTACATAACCCTCTACCAAACTATGCCACCCTCCACCCTCGATTTTCCTTGCACGAGCCACCTCAGCCATGCAAAGTACCCTTCCTGAGCAGCCACACTTCCACCTCTGCTGCCTTTCGCACCACCATTTGCCACCATTCCTACTACAACCACCACCTCTTACACCTCCAAAAAATCACCTATATACCTCCTTCTACCTTTCCCTCCCTTCCCTTTCCCCTTCCTCCCTCTCCTCCCCCCTCCCACCACCCTCAGCTGCCACAGTGCCACCGCTTGCACTGCCACCTTTGGCAACGCCACCACTACCATTCCAACCCTCTTCACTTAGACATCCACTATCACCTCAACTTCTACCCTCACTCTCCCTCTCCTATTCCCAACACTCAAATAACTCCCTCTTTTACCTCTTTCCCTACCGCCACCACTACCGCCGTGCGCCACCACCGATGCCACCGGTTACCACCAAACCTAGGTTATATCCTAAAACCCTCTCAACCCTTAAACCCTAATTATGCAAGCCTTATCCATTTTTACTTGTATTTTTATTATTAATATGTATTATTATTATTATTATTATTATTTCATTTTTATTATTTATCACACTTATTATTATTTATAGCCTCAGATTATTGTATTATTATTATTATTATTATTATTATTATTATTATTATTATTATTATTATTATTATTAAGGGGTCAAACCCTATTTACTATTAATTAGACTCTTATTATTGTTATCATCATCATCATCATCATCATCATCATTATTATTATTATTATTATTATTATTATTATTATTATTATTATTATTATTCACCATGGTTATTATTGTTTTCGGCCTCGAGATACTAGTATTATTAATGAGGGGCCAAAACCCTATTTTAATATTATTTTGATTACTACTACTACTACTACTACTACTACTACTACTACTACTACTACTGTTACCAATATTATTATGGTACAACTATTCAAACCATTATATTATTACCACTTCAAATATTATTATTAATATCATTATCCTTAGTAATATTAGTATTTTGTTAGTATTAATTATATTATATTATTATTTTATCCATAAACCTATTATTAGCCTTAGCCTTAAAAATACTAGGTTTTATTACTAGGAGTATTAGTATTACTATTATTCTTAATATCGCTATTTTTGCTATAACTAGTGTTGGTACTATTATTAGAGGAAACAAAGCTATTAGATTTAATAATATTAAAAACCCTATTTTTTACTTGTAAAGTTTTCTTTAATAATAGTAATACTAATGATGAGTAATCAAAGTGGATGGAAGGGTTGGATCGATGGCTGTTGATTTGGAGATATCAATGACGAAATTGAGTAGAAAAAATGAAGGTTTAATATGGATAAAACTCAAAGAAAAACAGGTTGAAATGCAGGTGGGTTTTTGAAGGTTTGAATCAGGCTTCAAAGGTTCGAATGTTGAGATCAATGGGGGAGGAAATTTTCCCCGTGCTTTCCTTGCTCAAAGAAGACTCAAAAGGAGAGATAAACGCACGCATTGCTGTGCTCAAATTTGTGTTAAAAATTCTGTATATTCCATTCTATCCTCTCTGCGTGTACAAGTGTATTTATAGGGAGGAAGTTCCAGCTAGTTCGAACAAGCTCATCCAGCCGGTTCTTACCCTTAATTCAAGCCCATTTAATTTGCTTGAATTAATCCCATATAATACTTAGTCCTAATCATAATATCATTGGCTAAATTATACTAATGACTAACATTACAAAGCCATACAATTAACTATAATACATACATGAAATTATATCAATCCCTAACTTACATAAAATACACTTAGGGTTAGGGTTTACAACAAGTTAATACAAGTAATAGGAATCATCACCATATCTTCTTGTTGTAAAGTATCATCCCATGTATGCCATAGTCTTGCATGCTTTGAATACTTGTACACTTTAAGGTGTATTAACATCTCCTTCTTACAAATATGTAACATACCTATAAGAACAACTTGAATTATTTTCAACACCAAGCATATACAAATTATCAAGAACATTTAATATGATAAGCTCCAACATTAAGAAAGCTAATTCTTCCTTAACTTAAGAATTAAGATGAAAATGACAATCATTAGATGCTCCTACATAATTCTCCCTAAGTTGAGATGAATTTGCCCTCAAATTTTCATCAGAATAATAAGGAGACAAATCACCAACATTAAAATTTCTTGAAATTCCACCATAATAATCTAAAATTTCAAGTTCATAAGCATTATCTCCAAACTTTCTTATTAATTTAAATGGACCATCAAATCTTGGCATCAGTTTCTTTTTACATAAATTAGGAAATCTTTCTTTACGCAAATGCAACCAAACTAAATCACCAGGAGAAAACACATAAGAGTTTTTATGCTTATTTGCTTGAGCTTTATACTCTGCATTGGCTTTTTCAATGTTATTTTTGATTTTCTCATGAAGCTGTTGAAAAAATTGTACGCTATGTTTAGCTTCATAATTTTATAATGTACCTTTTTTCAAAGGAATCATATTAACAGGCATGTGAGGATTCACACCATAAACCACCTCAAACGGACTAGTTTAAGTAGTACTAGATGGACTACAATTATAAGCAAACTCTGTATGAGCTAACTTGACATCCCAATCTTTAGTACTTTTATTAACTAAACCTCTTAATAATGTACCAAGAGTTCTATTAGTTACTTCAGTTTAACCGTCAGTTTGTGGATGATGTGAAGTGCTAAATAACAATTTAGTACCAAGCATATGCCATAAAGTTTTCCAAAAATAACTCATAAAATTGACATAAGCAACATTTGTAAGAAATATACAAAGAATCATACTTTCCTTCACAAATCCTTTATCTATAAGCTCTTGTATTTGTTTTTGTAATTCCTTAGCTTCTTCTAGATTGCATCTATAAGCTGGTTTATTAGGAATAGGCATACCGGGAACAAGATCAATGGCATGTTCTACACCTCTTTTAGGATGTAATCTAGGAGGTAAGTCATCTAGAAATACATCATTATACGCATCAAGAAACTTAATTAGATAAGGATTTGCAATTTGTTGTTTTTCAAGTTTAGAATCCTTAGAAACTAAAGCATAACAAATTCCTTCTTCTTCTATGCATTTCTCCATAGCCTTTTCATGTAAAAATAATCTCTTTTTGTCATCACTCAAAGGCATATGATCACATAAAGAAGGTGTTAGGCTATACAATTGCTTTTCTTTTTTCACCACATATTCATTAGTTACCCCATCATGAGTTTCTTTTCTATCATATTGCCATGATATACCTAAAAGTAATCCACAAGCATCCATAGGCAAAACATTATATAGAACTTCATCATGATAATCTCTAATAGAAAATATGATTAAAGCTCTTTTGTTCACTTTAGCTCCTTTATCCTTATTTAGCCATTGTAAAGAATAGGGTATAGGATGATTAGTAGTTTCCAAACCAAGTTTCTTAACCATTGCTTCACTAACAACATTTGTACATGAACCACTATCAATTATGAGTCTACAAACCATGTTACCTATTTTACACTTGGTCTTAAAAATCTTCTCTCTTTGAGTAGGTGTAACACTAGGTTGCATTTGTAAAACTCTTTGAATTACAAAGCATGGATCTCCTTCTTCTTCTTCCATAGTTAATATTTCATTAGGGATTCAACTTCTAATTCCTCATCATCACTACATGGTTCCATGTTTTCTATTTCATGTAAGGTTAAGGCTCTTTGGTTAGGACAATCTCTAGCAAAATGTCCATATCCTTTACATTTGAAACATTATTTATTTGCCATTTCAACTACCTTATTTTTACCTTTATCATCTCTATTATTCTTTTTATCATATGAAGATGTTGATTTAGGTGTAAAGGTGTTAGAATAGGGTTTAGTTGAAGTTGAAGGATTAGACTTAACATAGGCTTTAGTTGTTTTGGTTTTTATTTCAAATTTCATAGCCAATTTAATAAAATCATCCAGAGAATCATATGAGTACATGTCAACTTTTTCTCTTATCAATTTATTTAAGCCACCTAAGTATCTAGCATATTTTTGTTCTTTTCTTTCACGAACATCACAAATAAGGGCTAGTCTTTAGAATCCTCTAGTTTATTCTTCTACACTAAATAAACCTTACCTTAGAGTAGTAATTTTAACATACATATCTTACTCATACTCTCTAGCTACAAATTTCTTTCTTAGGTGATTTTTAATTTTTTCCCAATATTTTATTTTTGACTTATCTTGTCTTTCTCTTGTTTGTTTTAAATTATCATACCAAATTCGAGCAAAATTTTTGAATTTAAGAGTAGCTAGTTTTCATTTTCTTTCATCCTCATATTCTCTAAATTTAAAAATAGCCTCAACCTTATGCAACCATTCAAAAAATGACTGCACATTCAAATGACCATAAAATTCAGGAGGGTCAAGTTTAATACCTTGATCTTCATGGTATGCATGTCTTACTTGAAATGTAGTTGGTCTTCTTTGGTTGCTTGAGCCAAAGGAACTCATCATATCTTCTCCCTCTTCTTGGTGATGCATGTTAGAATTTCCAAATCCACTCTTTTTATGGTAGATATGCTTTATTCTTCCTTCCACACTATCATGTGTAGTTTCCATTTGAACTTGCCATGGTTTATGCCTTTCTTGTTGGACCAATTTAGCTTCCACACTTTGTAGTTGATGTTGAAGTGTGTTTTGATTTTGCAATTGAGCATCCATTCCTGTGGTGAGGCTCTTGATAGACTCTACCAAGGCACAAAATTCTTCACTAGCCATGGTGAAGGTTGACACACAACTCTTTTTGTTGCACACAATAGATTCCACAAATGTGTAGGTGCTGGAATCTTTTTTCTTACAACCAAACAAGGCAAAAACTTTTGCTAATTCACAATAAAATTAAATTTTACTACTTTCATTCCTTGATTAAGAACAAATGAGAAGATGTAACCATAAGAACACACAAGATGGAAGTGATCTTCTATATATGGCTCAAAATTTCAGTCACATAAAATCATAGAGTGTCGCAGATTTCTTCAACATATAAATGTCTTTAAGTTGAAGATTCGAACTTGTTGCTTCATAGTAGATGTATAGAATAGAGGGAGAGTATAGAGTGGTTCTTTGAGAGAAAAATGAGAGGAAATAACTCGGGGAAGCCAGGATACACACATGCATTTGTTCAGCCGTGTGCTGAAATACAATCTAGGTCTTGGGTTTTTTTGTGTCCTTTCTAGATTGATACACAAAATGAAAATGAAATGGATGGATTAATACTCGATAACACATAGATAGGGAGGAAAATTAATATGGAAAGAAATTATAGGGATGAACAAGTCGATCGAAGCAACACCAGGCAACACACATAAAGGAAAGTGCGGCTGGAACTACAACCTGGTCGAAGATTGTTGCAACTTGGCTGGGGAAAATGCAACAATAATGTTGCAAGATTTCAAGAAATTTGACCAAGAACTTCAAGAACAATTCAATAAGATCCAAAGATGCAATAATTAAAAGAAAAGATCAAGCTACTAGTGTGTTTTTGATGCATGAACACCATATATGATAACCTGTCTGATCGACAACTTCTAAACAATTAAAGCTTTTATACCAATAATGATGCATAATCAAAGTAGAGGGAAGGTTTGGATCAATGGTTGTTTTTTTGGAAATATCAATAACAAAATTGAGTAGAAGAAATGAAGGTTTAATATGGATTAAACTCAAAGAAAAATTGGTTGAAATGCAGGAGGGTTTTTGAAGGTTTGAATCAGGCTTCAAAGGTTTGAATGTTGAGATCAATGGGGGAAGGAAATTTTCCCCGGGGTTTCCTTTCTCAAAGAAGACTCAAAAGGAGAGATCAATGGAGGCATTGCTGTGCTCAAATTTGTGTTCAAAATTCTATATATTCCATTCTATCCTCTCTGCATGTTTAAGTGTATTTATAGGTAGGAAGTTCTAGCTAGTTCAAACAAGCTCATCCAGCCGGTTCTTAACCTTAATTCAAGCCCATTTAATTCGCTTGAATTAAGCCCATATACTACTTAATCCTAATCATAATATCATTGGCTAAATGATACTAATGACTAACATTATAAAGTCATACAAGTAACTATGATACATACATGAAATTATATCAAACCCTAACTTACATAAAATACACTTAGGGTTAGGGTTTATAACAAGTTAATAAAACTAATGAGAATAATTACCATATATTCTTGTTATAAAGTATCATCCTATGTATACCATAGTCTTGCATGCTTTGAATACTTATACACTTTTAAGGTGTATTAACATCTTCTTCTTGAAAATATGTAATATACCTACACGAGCAACTTGTATTGTTTTCAACACCAAGCATATATAAATTATCAAGAACATTTAATATGATAGGCTCCAACATTAGGAAAGCTAATTCTTCCTCACCTTGAGAATTAAGATGAACATGACAATCATTAAATGCTCCTACATCAACTAATCTTAGAATTAAATAAGAAATAATAGTATTTTTTGTAGGAGGGAAACTAATCCTTAGTTTTTCCATCTTATAGGTTAAATTATTCAAAACCCTAACGAGGCATAGAAGCGTGCTCCAAGACCGGTGACGTATTAGGTAATGGTGTAGGTAAGGCCTTATGTGTGATATGTGTCTTATATGCCTTGGATGCCATGTATAATGATATATTTTGTATCTTGTGCTATTGTTTTAACTATTTTATATGTAGTGCAGATTAGAGTTGAAGTATGCTTTTGTGTTCTCTTATGACATGTGTACAATATGTTGGTACTGTGAATTTTGATATGATGTTATGTGGCCTTTTTAGGACATGCATGCTAGGATAGTTAATGTAGTGATATGGGGTGGAAGGATGAAGAAGGAAAAACGGGGAAGTAAGTGGACCAAGGAGAAGTAAGTTGGCCAGGGGGAAATAAGTTGACTAAGGGATGTGGGATTGACCTAAACATCCCATGATCC
Organism: Tamarix chinensis; assembly: GCA_030549775.1. Classification (NCBI taxonomy): domain Eukaryota; kingdom Viridiplantae; phylum Streptophyta; class Magnoliopsida; order Caryophyllales; family Tamaricaceae; genus Tamarix; species Tamarix chinensis. Next base: position 70,438,871 of record CM060181.1, read on the forward strand.
ATGAGAGGAAGATTAAAGGGGACTTAAAGCAAAATAAAGTGGATAAACTTTTTATGGGAGAATCTAGGGTTGCATGGGAGAATCTAGGATTTTGCATGGAATTTTTAGGGTTGTGCATGAAAACTTTGAGGTTTTACAAGGGATGGATAGAGTATGCATGGGGGTGGACTTGATGTTTGGAAAGTTGTCTTGGGGTGTGAGGAAGGTAATGGAAAAGTTTTTTGGGTGATTAGGGGCTTTGGGTGAAAAATAGTATGTGGGACGGTATAATGGTACATAAGAGACCGAGCTAGGTTTTGAGAGAAAACTCTAATTTGAGAAGGTAGAAAAAAAGAAAATAAATGAGGGTGAGTGGAGTATGAGATGAGAATATGGGGATTATCATGAGTGGGGTGAGCAAGGGTATCATGGGAAGTAAGAGTGGAAGGTGAGAAATAGAGGGGTGACATGTGGAAAGAAGGATGCTAGGGTTGGCATGGCCATCTAGGGTTAGGTGTGGTCACCCAAGGTTTCATGGGCACACGTGTACTTGGGGAGTAAAGTGAGATGATGAGGGTTGAATCTAAGGGTTGTGATGTGTGGGGTGTTAAAACAATATGGGGTACATGGGGTAGAGGAGGATGGGCCATATATGCCCAAATTAGGGTTTTCTGGAGAAAACCCTAGGGAAGATTGTGAATGGGCTTATTAGTGTTAGGTAGTGGGCCTTGACCCACACACCTAGAAATTGGGCCTCCAGTGTGAGTAGTGGAATAAGGAAAGGATGTTGGGGTGAGATAGGAGGTGCAGAAGTCTCAAGATATAGGACCAGCCCTTTTGGGAGGATAAGCGTAGATAGATCTAGTCATGCATGTCTAGGGTGAACCTTGTTGAATAAGACACGGTAAAACATTAATCATGTAAAGTGAAAGATTATTGAGCCTAGCCTAGACCGATCCATCAGCATAATAGTGGCTAGGTGTCGGGGTGCCCTAGAGACCGATGCACTGACATATAATAATAGTTAGGTGCGTTCTGCCCCATAAGTGACCGATCCACCAGCTATAATTGTGGAGGATCCCGAGCTTAATAAACCAAACCCTAAGTTTGATAAGACATGTAAAAGACACAAAGTACTTACTGTGGAACACAATGAGAGTCGAGGCCAGACCGATCCACCGGCATAATAGTGGCCAGGAGCATTTTGCCCTAGAGATTGATTCACAACCATATAATAGTGGACAGGTGCATTTTGCCCTACAAGTGATCGATCCACTAGCAATAATAGTGGAGTTTCCATACTTGCATGGATGGATAAAAAGTATGGTGTGAAATGAGTATCGATCAAAGATTAAATAAATAGTTTATGTAGCATACAATTTGGCCTTTATTTATCTGAAACAATTTTATGATGTTGTGTTATCATGCTTGAATTAAGTGCCTTTGTGTGGTGGCCTTAGCACATGGTTACCTTGCTTAGGATGTAGTGTACTAACCACCTATTTCATAGGTGCTGCTCATTCCCACGAGCAGAGGACCCACCTGAGTTTGTGCAAGTAGGAGATGGTATCTTCGATACCTACGACACTTGCGAAGCATCTAGAGGGGTCAAGAGTTGAGCCTAGAATTGACCTAGGGATCGAGAGTGACTTGGCTAGATTCTATCTTTCATTCATTTTAATTTGTATCTCCTTATTTTAGCCTTGTTTTATCGTGATGTACTTCCTTTTTCTTTGGGAACTTTAATTATGTACTCCTTTGGATTATAAAATTTTTATGCATACTCTGATTTCCATGTTATGAAGTTTCTAGTTCTTTTATGAATTATTGGCTTATGTATTGACTTAAGTTTGATGATAATCCTTTTTAGCCTTAGCACTTGGTATTGGAATGGTAGGAGTGAACCAGTCTGGTACTAAGTGTGGCGGTAATATCCCCATAATTCATAGTTTTGCTATTTTACTTCTATTAAACCTTTTTATTAAGCAAACTTTTACAGTAGTGAATTTTAGGGGTGTTACAAAATTAATTAAAAAAGATGAACTTATTGGAGGGAAAGTAAAAAGATGGTTAACTCATAAATCTATCTAGTAACTCATTTACTGTACCATTATATTTGTTATTATTATTATTATTATTATTATTATTATTATTATTATTATTATTATTATTATTATTATTATTATTATTATAAGTATCTATTTATTTATTTACTTATTATTATTATTATTCACTTTTTTTCTTTTTTTGGATGATTGGAAGTTGTTATTAACATGTGAGGATCAGTTTGTAACACCCAAACTTTCTCATCTAGATTTTTTTCTTTTCAAGGTAATGTAAAAGCCAATAAAACTAAAATTGTGGAATATTACTTCATATTTAAAATGATAGAGATATTGCGCTATATCTAAATTTTTTCAGATGAAAAACTAAAACATTTATGAAACCATGTATATGAACAGAGAAACCACTAGTGTTTATGTGTGTGTACGCGCATGCATGCTTCCGCATGTGTGTGTGTGTGTGTGTCTGTATAAATTAAATTTAAAAGATCAAATTTTACAAAAAAACAACTCCAAGAGTAGGAAAGAAACAATACTTAAATTCATTAATAACCAAAAGCATCAAACAATAGGAAAAACACAAGAATGCTAGATTAGCTTGATTCTAAACTATAAGCACTGAACAACACTACTAAAAGAATACAAATGGACAACAATTCATACATGATTATTCTAATAAGAAAAACCATATACAACCTATCAAGTAAAAAAATATGCTCATTTGATAAGCCAAGGTTAACGGAGAACATTATCAACTATGCTTTTGAATATAAATAGTGATGCGAGAGCATCCAACTACATGTCAAAATTTTCTAACAACTTTAATGATGCATTTTGTTCTCATTTCAAGAATCATTATTTAGGGGTATTTTGGGCAAAAAAAAATAGATAAAAACAACCAATTCACAATAAGGATGAAGGATTCAAATACACTTATCTTAGGGGAATTACGCAAAGGCAGCCAATTATTTCACTAAGTATGACAGCCTCAAATGCTTCTTACTAGGAGAAGGGGTTGATGGCTTCATTCCAAGCCAATAACATTCTTTTAGCTACCACCTTTTGATAACTTTTTATGGCTCGCCAATTCAACTAGGAGGGGAGAAATGCAATGCACATTTTTATAATAGCCCAGCAGCTATAGTTGCCATTTTCCCTCAATTTTTGGAACAAATTTGGCATGGAAATGGATGTCATACAGCTGGCAACTCATAGCTACTAAAGTATTGAGTTTTATAAACAACTTGTGGGCTTAATGGTGTAAAAAAACAAGGAGGAAAAGTCATGATTTAACGGATTTTTGTAGAAACATTTGTAACTTTTATGTTGATTGTAGTACTAGGAATCAACCTTGTACTATTAGCCTTACTTTTATAGATTTTATAATTTATTAGCTATTAGTTTAGCACTTTAACCTATAAAACACTACCAAATCAGGTTGGGATCATCGAGTGCATGTCCTCAACAGGCCATGGACGAAATTCCAGCCATAAGATGCCATCAAAGTCGTATGAACCTACAACAACATGTGTAAAGCTTAAGTTTTTCTTTCTACCAACCAATGGTGGATTAAAGTACTTTTTTATCATGGTTTCTTGCAAGATATATCCCAAAATTATATGCAAGGGTATTGGGGATGTTTAATGTTGATTTAAAAAGCTAAAAAATTCATTAGTTGATTCTTGTTTGGTGAGATTATAGCTTAGTTATTCCCCTTAGATAACTAGTTATTTTGTTTTTATAACCAAATCAGCTCCTTTCACTTTTGTTGAGTTAGTTTGTAACTCAATGAGACCAATACACTTCTATATAATTCTTTGACTCACACATGAATGAAATTAGATTTTAGTTAGCTTATATTTTCCTCCTTTATGGTGTGATGCACCTTTAAAAATGAGTGAAGAGTTTAATTGATTATATTCTTCAAATCTTACTTTTTTTTTTATCTCAAGAGTTGAAACTTTGAGTGGTAGACATGAGTATATAAATTTAAAGGATTCTTAAGTTTATATTTTCCTCTTCTTTAACCTCCATTTCTACTTTAAATTTTGGTGGTAAATATCCTAATTCACTATCTTCGTAGCATGACCCAATTTTTATTTCATATGCATCAAATAGTTGTACATAATGTGTCCTAAAATGAACACAATAGACAACAGTTTTAATTTGGAATTGGCATCTATATCTTAGATTATTTTGATGGCATAGATAGAGTTTTCAAACTTTAACTCTCATCTATAACTTTATTTGCTTTTCTTTCTCTCTCTCTTTCCCCCTTGCTTCACTTTAACCTAAATAGATTTTTACATTCACCTATTTACACACAAATATAAGGTAGATGTCCCAGTAACATGAAGAACCTTCACCATTGCTAATGCTTCAAACCTTTTTTTATCAGTGTTGTCATCCTCTTTTCCTCTCCCTTGTCTTTGTTATTCTTGTTCTTCTTGCTTTGAGCATGCATTTGTTACTTCATTATTGCTTAATGTTTCACCAAACTCAATTTCTTCATGCTTAAGTAGTATGGTTTCATTTATATATACTTTGTTAATTTCTTTTTTTAATATCCTTTTTTAATACCCCATATTTTTGGAATTAATTCCTTGATTTTATGAATGGAGCTCGATGAAATGTTCAATTATTTTATTTGTTTTAGAAACAACTTTGACTTCATATTGATATTTGAAATAATCATTTGTCAACACAAATGATTTTAGATAAACATTTTCATGAATAAGATTTTTATTAAACTCATATGATTTTGATTCCTGTCTAATATTATATTTTTGTTTCTGATTATGCTCACAACCTAACATATTTTGCATCTTTTTTGTTCCTAATTTCTATAATACCAGCACCTTCTTTTTATAAAATATTTCCTTATATTGCGACGGAATATAATTTATGTTTTTCCATTAATGGAAAAGTAGTTTGATATAATATTTTAAGCTTTGTTTTCTAGTGTGGCCTTATTGCAGGCTAGGACTAGTTTTGAGGTGATATTTAGTTAACAAAATAAGTCCTTTCTAAATTGTAAAAATCATCTTGTGATAATAGATTTTTGTAAATCTCTCTCTCTCTCTCTGATCTATATCATTCACATTCTTGGTGTTATTACTGTTTTGTTAGGGTGATGATATCACATCTTCTATGGATAATGTGGAGGTAGCATTTTGCCCATTTTATTTTTAATACTCTTTCACATTGTCTCCAAAATGAAAGTTTCTGGTTCAAAATTTAGGGGAGCTACACCAAAAGATAAAATTATTTATGTTTTGCATAATTTTCATCATATAAGGTTGTCAGCTAAAAATATTATCTATTCACATAAAATCACCATTCTTTAGTTGACAAAAATGTCATTTTATACAAAAAAGCTTAAATATAAAAGTTAAAACAATATTTTATTGCTAAAAATTACTACACATTAGGATTTATTGCTAAAAATTACTATACATTAGGATTTACTATTTACACTCACTTACTATTCTTGAGGATCAAAACTATTGGTTAGAGGTTAATGGTTTTTTTTTTACCTAAAACTCATTTTTAAGCCTTTTAAGGAGGTTGTTGGTGTTTTATAAACCAAGGGGCTCTTAGGAAATGAAAGTATTGCTGAGTAAAAAACAAAGTATCAAGGGAGTATAGAGGAGAGAGGAGAGAGTGAAAGTGAGAGAGTTATATTATAATTTTAGATGCCCTAAAATGGATACAAGACTATATATATATATATATATATATATATATATATATATATATATATATAGTGGTGAGGGAGGGGGAGGAGGGAAAATATTATGTGATTAAGGATAGCATATTACCTTTGTCCTGAGTATGGAACCAACCTAGTGAGGAAGTGGTACTATAACATCCCCAATTTTTGAACAAAAAAAATTTTACTTTTAAGATAATGAAGGAACATTTGAATAATCAAATTGGAGAATGTTCCCGCCATATTAACCATAAAAGAGGTATGATCATTTGAAAAGTAAAGCCCATAACTAATTTTAGGCAAAATGGCACACCGAATGAAAAGATGCATGATCATAATGTTAATGTTAAGTTATAAGATAATATAGGCGAGAGAAATAGTATGGATAGAATGTGTATGATAGGTTGTAAAACCAAATACAAGGAATCGAACCAAGATTTTAAATAACTAAGAATACAAACATTTTCCTATGTAGTGGACATAGCACTCTAACCGGTTAGCCTAACTTTGAAGCATAAACATAAACCTCTAACATTAAGTAATGGTCGGCTAATGACCCACACCATCACCCCCAACATACTCTAACTAAGAGCAGTAATACTACAAATCATCCTATGCTTTTGAGACCTAAAGCTGGATCATCACCATACAAGTGTAGTATCAATACGATGAAGTACTAGTAAACACATTACCTAAAATATGGTAAGGCTCATGTAGCACATTAAAGTCTTATAACAACATGTTGATAAGTGATACAATTAAACACTTAGTCTTATAGTAGTAGTATAACAAGAAATACTTGTAGGGAAATCATGGAAGGATAACAATATAGCAAATGCATCACAACCCATACTATATAAACCATATTAAAATAATCCCTTTAGTGACCACATAGTTCTGGTTAATATGATAGTTTGTTCAGCTACATCCAATTCTCCACAAAGATGAAGAGTTATGGTAGCAAAAATAATCACAATAGAATACTACACCCACCACGACGTCAAGATACATTGAAGGAGCTTTCTTTGGGGATACCACATCCATCACACATCAAGTGCACCTACTACAAGAGCACACACAAATTGGGATACCACACCCACCACACATTGAATGTCTTCACCACGAGGGTTAAACAGTTGGAATACCACACCTACCTAAGCAATGGACAATACGAAGTGCTAGAGGGCTTATACTAGGATACCTCACACAACCACACTAGGCATCAATACCACATCATCCTACCATAGTATAATCCTATACCTCAAAGATATGTACATAACCCCTACCAAACTTAGCCTGGGTAGACAAGGAAATAGGTACTGAGTGAAAATATAACCACAGCGTGACCCACCCACTAACTCCCAACATCTACCCTAAGAGTCGGAAAAAATATGCTTGTACAAAATCTTATTCCACTATTATATATTTTCAAGTGATATCACAAATCACAAATAAAATCCACATTTAACCAAATGGGTGTTTCCAAGTGATAACACCAAACACAATTTAAATTTCATTACTAACCAAATCGATTGTTTCCAATTGATAACACCAAACACATCATAAGGCATAAAAGCCACCAAGTTGGTGCTTAGATATGAAACCAAACTTAATCAAGTTGAAGTCCTAAATACCATCATTATGATTCTTATTAAGTTCAAGGTAATCATAGTTGAAGTCATAATTTAAATTTTATAATTACATGTAGGTATTAATGCGAAAGGCTAAAGAAAATAACTAAATTCATAAACGATCCAACAATCATTCAGCTAAACCAGTCGATCGGTCCCCATGACCAGCCACCTTTCCTGGTCATATTAGACTTAGACCAAGTCAGCACTAGAGGACTAGTCGACTAATTGGCGTCACTAATCAACTGTTCATAGGAACCAGTCAATGGGTTTTGGTCCAATAGGTTGATGGGTCTAAGTAGATACCAACTCATTTTGGCCTATAGAGAAACTAGTTGATGGGTTTAACCAACCAATCAATTGGTAATAGAAGCTACTCAACTAGCTTGGTCCAATCAGTCGATGGGTCTAAGTAGAGACCAAACTATTTTAGTCTATAGAGACACCAATCTATGGGCTTGAGAAAGCAATTAATTGTTCATCAAAATCGATCGACTAGTTTATCAAACCAATCAATTGTTCTCATGATCAACTAATCTAAATCTCTAAACCATTTGACTTCTCACACAACTAGTCGATGGGTTTGAGGAATAAATCAACTTGTCTGGGTAAAACACTACCCAAACTTGCAATACACACACCCAAAATTTCCAAAATTTACCATATTAATCCTAGCATACTTTTATGTCATTAAAACATGAAAAAATACATGTTGCACACATAGAATTATATAGATACATGGTAATGTAAATAATTGAATGAATCATGCCTACATAACCAACTTATGCATAAAATTAGAGAAACTCATCAATGCTAACATTAGTAAGAATTTATATCACATGCTTAAATTCTAGGATATAAATTATGTCATGCTCAAATTAACACACCAAACACATGGAATCTCCAAGAGGCCATATAACCTCATTTATATTAAAGAAAAGAATGACTTACCTTGAAGCAACTCTTCTAGAACCAAAGCTTTTACTTGATGGCTATCTAATATAACCTCGATCCTTAAAAGAATTAATTTTAAAACCATTAAAAATCACCTTTAAAAACTTCATTAAGTTTAAGGAAAATTTAAAAGAAGAAGAAGGAAATAAAACATAAACTTTTCATCAAAAATAGGGTACTAAAGGAAAGAATTTAAATCTTCAACGTTTCTCAAAAATTAATTTTTTTTTACCTACGGAAAACAAGGGAGAAATAAAACTAATATCAGAAGAAGAAGAAAGAGGAATATAATTTTCACACAACGAGGGGAGAAAACTAGAGCAAGTCTGTATTTTTCATAGTCGAGTCAAATAAAGGAAAAAATGAAGGGATGCTCAACACTTGGAAAATAAAAGGTATAAAGGGAAAAGAGAGTAAGAACAATAGGTAAGATATAAAAATGGATCAGAATTGACAGGTATGAAGGTGATGCTTAGTTAACATTCACAGGAGAGAGGTAGATGAGACTCGTAATGTTTAGTGTGGGTAACCAAGAAGTAAGAGCAGACTTGTTTGAGTGATGGGTGGTTGAGTGTAGTAAAAAAGGAAGATGGTACTAGATTGGTGAGTTGGGTGATGGTGCACAAAGTCAACTTCACACCCTAGCTGCCATAAGAGAGAAGGATAGGTTAGGGAGAAGAGAGAAGGTGAGGGTTACCTCAAAAGTACTTTTTAGAAAAAATATTAATTAAAATCATGTAATGATATAAATAATGTAAAAATAATCCCAAAGCACTACCATATGCTTATTAGCATAATTAGACTCTAATAAGAAGTTTTCATAAATATGAAAAAAGAGATTTGGATCCAAATTAGAAATAGATATGAAATTACAATATAACTAGTCAATTGATTTGGGAAACCAGTTGTTATAATAGGAATAATTTCCTAGATCATTAAAGCTCATGCATTCTGATGTCATTATATTATATAAGAAAATGTGGGAATGAAGGCTTTGATTTCACATTATACACTCTCAAAAGGTGAGGCTTCCAAGAGGATTTTTTCAGAAATACCAAAAAATTATTCATAATTCAAATAAAAAACAAGGCAAGTCTGATCATTGTACATCACTAAATATATACCTCTCAATTTACAATCTTTGCTCACATCTAATATTTATTACTCTTTGTCTTCTTTTAACTTTCACTCCTTTTTTCTTCATCGTAGAACTTTCTTAACCTTCATAAATTTATCAAAATCCTATAAGGATTCATCTCTAATTCAATGTTAAAGTACCATCCACACTATTGTTGCCTTCTTCCATAGAGATTTGGACAAATCATCCTACAATGGCCATAAGTGGGGGAGTTTAGCAAAATAAGATCCATGACAATAATCAAATGTATGGAGTTTTTATTACCACTAGTAATTTAAAAGATCAAGTAAATATGCTACTCTTCTAATAGATCTATTTCTCAAACATCTTACTCACCTTTCTGACTCCTCTACTTCTCACTCTTTGAATACTTCGATCATTACTTCAATTTTCCTTCGCTTTTTTATTTGATGAGCCAATTAGTTATGAACCAACCAATCCCCTTTCACTTTTGTAATACTCATCCTTCTATCAACATGTCCAAACCTTTATCTTTTGACTCAGACACACTCCTTCTGAGTAATGTTACCAAGGCTCCACTAGAGACGTTTCATATTAGATACCATGTTCCTTCTTCTCTAACATTAATTTAGTAAACCCCCTTAGACAGACCCAATAGTCCACCTAATATATGAATAACCTTATATGTTAAGGCACTTTATGTTGGCATACATGTTCCCTTACATGCATTTATGAGAGAAATTATCCAAGCCTATCGGCTAAGCAAGACTCAATTTGTCCCTAATGCCCAGAGGATTGTAATTAGCTTTCTTTATGGCTATAAATTATTAGAAGTTAGACAAGCATTAGATCTATTTAGGTACTTTTTCAAATATTTAAGGTATCAGTCATCCCTAAGCATTTATTCCATTCAGATTAGGGGAAAAAATAAATTCATTAAGATGTCTTGATCCTCGATGAAAAAAAAGTGGAAATCCTAATATTTCTTCATCTTGGCAGATTTGAAGTAGAATCGACCCAAGTGGGGTCAACTTAATCCTAACATTAGAGTGTTCACCTTTCTCTCTAAAGTTAGAAGCTACATAGAAAATTTTAAAATTTTGTGCAAGATAGGAGCTTTGTAAATAATAGAAAATTCATGAATGATCATGCTATCCTCAAGAAGATAAGGTTAATAATGATCATTCTATCCTTTTGAAGATAGGGTTAATTTATGATATTGTTAAGCAACTTATTCTCCTCTCATCATTTCCATTCGTTATTTAACATAATAAGTCTGTCTACTTATAGAATTATCATACTACTCTCTACAAAGTGTAATCCATGGAAGACTCAGCAAGAGGTTATCCCCTCTAGGCTTTCTAAGGGCGTAAAAAAGTCTATTGTTCATCTTCCAGGTAGAGTGTTTATTACTGGGGTAAATAAACAAAACGTATATATTCCAATGATATATTTGAATCATATAAAATATAACTTACATCGTGCTAGGTGATGGTGTTTCGAGAAGTCTTACAACAATTGAAAAGAAAGAGAGAAATGGGAGAGATTTGAGAGGATAAAAATTGATTCTTGATAACCCCTTGAATCAATACTTACAAAAAGAACCTAATGTATAAACTCTTAGGATAAATATTGTAATATTTTTGTAAGATCTTCAAAATCTTACTCCTAGAGAATAAAGGAGGACTCTTGGTTTCTTGAGAGAAAAATATGCAGGCAAAAGGTAAGTTGTTCTTCTTTCATTCTATCCTTGACAATTATAGAATAAATATTGGATTAGAGGTTATAACTTAACCAACTATTAAAATATGATTAGAGCTTAAAAGAAGAAGAAAATCTACTTATGTTTTTGCCCATGTGATTTGGTCATGGGTCGATACTTGTATAGAGTTTGAATGCCTTCCCCTATTGTCACATGTTCTAATTCACACAAAAGCCATAATATAAAAAATGAAAAGAGAAAGAGGTCCTTTTAATCTTATAAGTAACAAGAAAAATTAATAAATATCTTCTAGTCTTCCTTGTTCTTCCCCAAATTTGTATTATTCTTCACAAGTGGAAAAAGTGACTTGAAATCCAATATGAGAGGAACTTGTTGCTAGTTTGTGTGGTTTCTAAAGGGTGCATATAGGTTTCATATTTTAGGGAGGTTTAGGGCTAAAATATTTGGGAAATATGGGTAAAATAATAGGAAAATCTTGGGAAAAGGGGTATTCTATTAGGTTTGTTTATGGACAACACAAGGAGATGTTTTGCACGGTTTGCTTAGCTTGAATGGTTTTTATGGCTAGATTTTGCTAGATAATTAATTTTTTCAAGTAAGTATAGTTTTATGGCTCTCAAACTTGGGAAAATTATTGGTGAAATTTTATCATCAAATGGCGATTCTCTTGCATCATCCTCTCCCTCTTCAAAAGTTAAATCCTTATTTTTGAAAGGTTCATCTTGGATGTAAGGAAGTAGATCTCCCACATTAAATGTGTATGATATATCTCCTATATCCTCCAAATTAAAAGCAATGTTATTAATATTCATAATAACTTTTTCAGATCAACACTTATAGATATGATTTTTTTTCTTCCTTTCATAACAAAATCATTCAGATCTCTTGGTTCATGCAAGTATTTTATTCCGGTGCTTATTGAACTTTTTCTTGTTCATTTAATTCACCCTCTCAATTTTTAACCTTACTTGTTCACGAAGCTTCTTCATTCCCTTAGCCCATTTTTGTACTTTAAAGAGTGTGTGGGTATTAATGGAAAGAGGAAAAATATTGATGGGAGTAGTAGGTTTCACCCCATATACTTCTTCAAAGGTGATTATCCTATAACATAGGTTAGTGATTGATTTGTAGGAAAACTTAACATGTGAAAGTTTGGTGTCTCAATCCTTTAAGTATTTGTGAACAAAAATTCTGAGGAGTGTTTTGATGGTTCTATTAGTGACCTTAGTTTTCCCATTTGTTTGTGGATGGTAGGTAATACTAAATAGAAATTTGGTACCAACTAACCTCCATAGGATTTTCTAAAAGTAGCTAAGGAACTTGGTATCCCTATATGAGACAACAGACTTATGAATACTGTGTAGCCTAAGTATCTCCTAGAAAAATAGATCAACTATATAAGAGGCATCATCCATTTTATGACATGTAATGAAATGATTCATCTTAGAGAACTAATCCGACACCATCATTATAGCAACATTTTACCTTTTTGTCTTAGGCAATAGTATAATGAAGTCCACGCTCACATGATCCCATAGTTGATGTGAGATAGGTAAGGGAGTGTATAGTCCTTGGTGGTAGTGACTCTTGGACTTTTGACAAGTCACAAACCTACTTATTACACTTTATACATCTCCCATAAGTTTGGGCCAAAACAAATCCTCACTTATTAAGTCCATGATCTAGTCGATGATGAAGTGTCTAGCTAGTCCTCCATGCACTTCCCTCACAATTAATTGTTAAAGAAAACATTTGGCATTATAGAGGTTTTTGTTCTTAAAGAGGAACCCGTCTTGAAGGAAAAACAACCCCTTCTTTTTGTCTTGATCCTTGGAGTAGCAACCAAAGTCTTCATCTTCTTTGCAGAGCTCTCTAATGCACCCAAACCTCAATACTCACACCTCTAATGGAGAAAGAATACAATATATCCTAGAGAGTGCATCTACTACTACTACGTTTGTGTTTTCCACTTTTATGTTTGGCTACAAAGGAAAAGACTGTAAAAATTTACCCATCTTACATGCCTTGGATTAAGCTTATGTTGGCTATTGATGTACTTCAACGACTCATGATTTGTGTGCAACACAAATTGTTGTGGCCTTAAGTAGTGTGAACAATGATCAATGGCTTTGATTAAAGTATAGAACTCCTTATCATATGTGTATTTATTTACCCTAGAGCCATTAATTTTTTCACTAAATAAGGAATTTATCTTCCCTTCTTATTGTAAAATAACTCCAATACCAACTCCACTAGCATCAAACTCAATCTCAAACTATTTTTATAAGTTAGGTAATGTTAGGATGAGTGTTTAACTTAGTTTCCTTTTTATCACCATAAAGGAATCTTAGGCTATCTTGGTTAAATTAAATTCACCCTTTTTCATGCAGGTCTACCATTGTAGGCCATGGTTGATGGGGAGAAGGGATGGGCACACGTAGGAGAGGGGATGGTTGGCTAAGACAAAATGACAAGCAAATCAGCTAGGAAGAGAGGGGAAGAATGGATGGTCAAACAGAGTGATCGGTGGTGGAAATTACAGCGCTAATCAGGGAGTAGTAGGCGCGCATCGGGGAAGAAGGAGAAGGGGGTGGACCAGCGGTCCAAAAGAAAAAAAAAAGAAAGAAAGGGAAAGGGGAACTGGACCAGCCAAGAAAAAGAAGAAAGAGTGTAGTGCGCAACCCAGAAGGACGGGGATTAGACCGAAGGCGGGCTAGACCAGGTCAGGGGAAGGGAAACAAAAAAAGAAGAAGGAAGAGGAAAAGAAGAAAGGAAAGAAAAGGAAGAAGAGAGGAAAAAAAATAAAAAAAGGAAAAAGGAATATAGGTGGGTTGGAGTTAATTAAAATATTTTGGGTACTTTGGGATATTTAAAAATATTAATATTAAAATAATAATTAAATTTTCTTTTTAGGTTAATTTAGGGTTTTTGAAAGATTTTTCCTAAATTCCATTTTAATTAGCAAAATACTAAAATTTTTCCTAATTAAATTATTTATTATTTTCTCATAGATTTGCATTAATTAATTCCCTCTTATTTTAGTAAAAATGATTTATTTAGTTAATTTCCCTAATAAATCCTTATTTTTCCATACTTTCCTAAATTAGGGTTTTGGGGTATTTCAGGTGGTGACTAGGCAGCACAAGCCGCGACACATGGCGGTAGTGGCAGTAGTGGAGGGAGAAGAGGATGTGGAATGGTGATTGATTAGGATAAAAGAAGGGGATTAAGACGGTGATTGAGGTGGTGGAGGATACCCTAGGTTGAGAGGGTTGGAATGGTGGGCGACGTAGGCGATGACAAGTGTGGTGGTTGAAGGTGGGGAAGAGGAAGGAAGGGAGAAGGAGAGGGAGGAAGAGGAAAAGAAGGTAGATGAGGTTCTACTTATGGTTTAGGGGGGTAGGGGAGTGGTGGTTGCAGAAAGAACAATGGTAGACGGTGGCACAAAGGGCGGTGGTGGGTGAAAAGGAGTTGATCAAGGAGCTAACTTTACATGGCCAAGGTGGCTCGTGTAGGGAGAGTCGAGGGTGGTGTAGTTTGGTGGAGGATGGTGCAAGGAGTGTTTTGGGAGGTGGCTCGAGCAGCGGTGGTGGGTGGTGGCGATGGGGTAGATGGTTGAATAAGTGGTAGCATAATAAAAGGGATGAAATTTTGTGCAGTAAAAAAAAAGATCAAATGGGAGGGTGGTTGGATTGTATTTATAGACCATTGAAGAGGGGAAATGATAGAAGGGGAAGAGGGGAAGAGGATGGAATGTGTAGCTCTCTATTTATATTATTTTAATAAAATAGTTTATTTAATTAATTTTCCTAATCAATCCTTATTTTTTTATAATTTCTGAAATTAGGGTTTTGGGATATTTCAACAATACCCTTCTAATCATCAAAGATTATCCTACATCAGGTGGTGCAAACTCCTCCTCTCTATTAATGGCCGAGACTTCTTCCTCTTCTTCACTTTCCTCCTGTCATTTCGCTTCCTCCAAATCTACCATGGTCATAACACCCTTATTAGGGAACTCATTTTGATAGTTTCCTAAGTCTTGACATTTAAAACACATAACACTCTTGGTTTTGCTCTCAACCCTCGCTCCTTTGCACCTTAAATCTTTTGTTAAAGGTGTGGAAAGGGCTCTAAGTGGTGGAGGAACCTCTATTTATGTATTATCTCCCTTATTTACACCTCCATATCTCATACCCCTCTTCTCATTTTTGTGTTTTTTTGACCTTGATAGTAGATGATAAAGCTCATCTAAAGTATAATACCTATGCATCTCCACCTTCCTAGTTATGTGTTACCTAAGACCACCATGGAAACAAGACGTAGTCTATTTCCTCTAGCTCATCCAAATTGATCCTCAGAGAGATTTTTTTGAACTCTCTAATATAATCCTCTATACTCAATGCCCCTTGTTTCAAATATGACATTTTCTTGCACGAGTCTTGAGCAAAATAAGGTTGAAGGAATTTCTCCTTTATCAACTTCCTCATTTTCACTGAAACATACTTTTTATTTTTATTTTTTTCTCCTCTTATAAACTACAATCTCCCACCATTAGGAGGTATGACCTTTGAGCTTAATAACTACCACCTTAAAGGCTTTGGGGTCAGAATAACCCTTGGTATCAAATAATCTACTACACCTCAACCCCCACTCTAGAAATTCTCTAGGATTGTGATTTCTTTCAAAATATAGGACTTTGGCCCTAACATCATGAATTTTTTTTCTTATTTTTTTTATTATTACTCATCCTTGGCTCCATAGAGGACTTTAGGATGTGTTTTCTCCATCCATACATCTTAGATGCTTCCAAATGGCTCAAAAAATGGGGGTATTTTTCGAGGATGGTCTCAAGTCACATTAGGGACTAATGTTTCCAACATATCAAGTACTCTTCTCGTACCAATTTGAAGAGACTCAATGTCTCTATCCCATCTTATATTGTTTTTTTCCTCTAGGCTCAACACCATTAGTAAATGAAGGTTTCAAGATTCGACTATAGGAAGAAGAAAAAATGACATAGGTTTCAAGAAAAGGGGGTAGCCTACTAGAAATTTTTATGTGCGTGTTCAGTTTAGGAAATGTTGATGAGAAGAAAAAGATAAGACCAATATTAATACAATATAAGCCTTGATACCAAGTTGATGCATATGAGATCTAACTTAGGTCTTGCTAGGTGGTGGTGTTACAAGAAGTTTTAGGACAACTAAAAACAAAAGGAGAAATGGAGAAGATTTGAGAGGATAAAATTGATTCTTGGTATCTCCTTGAATCAATACTTTGAAGAACCACATAAGGTATAAAATCATAGGATAAAGATTATAATATTTTTGCAAGATCTTCAAACTCTAACTCTTAGAGAATGAAGGAGGGCTCTCTATTTCTAGAGAGAAAAATATGCAGCCAAAAGGTAAATCATTCTTTTTCCATTCTACTCTTGACACTTCCTATATAAGTTTAGAATTAAAGGTTACAACGTAAACAAATAATACATATTACTAGATCTTAAAATAAGAATAAAATCTACCTAAGTTCCATCCCATTTTATTCGGTTATATGTGGATACTTGTGGAAATTTCAAATGACCTCCCTTATTGTTACATGATCTAATTCACATAACAATCATAGTATACAAAAGGAAAGAGAAAAATATATTTCAATCTTGTAAGTGATAAAAATAATTAAGGAATGTCTTCTATCCTTTCTTGATCTTTGCTAAATCTACATTACGCTTCCCAAGTGTTGAAAAATAACTTGGCATCCAACATGATTATTTGTGTGGTTTCCAAGGAGTGTATATGGGTTGCATTATTTAGTGAGGTTTAGGGCTAAAAATATTAAGGAAATAATGTGGCCTTAGGTTCCTTATTTTTCATTGGTTTGTGGACGACATAAAGAGATGGTTTGCTAGGTTTTCTTGGTTTGCAAGGCTTCCATGGATAGGTTTTGCTAGATAATTAATTTTTCCATGTAATTAGAGTAATTTGGCTCTCAAACTTGGGAAAATTAATGGTGAGATCATGATCATCAAATGGTTATGCTCCCGCATCAATATCATTACCATTTCTAGTCATAATCATGTTTTAATTGTTCTTTTGCCTTATCATAAACAGCCTAAAAGGCATAATAAACTATTCAAAAATACCATATTTAGTTTTAAATGTGGTTTTCCATTCATCCCCTTCCCTAATACTCATTTGATGGTAACTACTTTATATATCTAATTTAGATAATATTTGTGCACTACATATCCCATCAAGCATGTCATCTAGTCTAGTCATAGGAAAATAATATTTGATATTATATTATTCACTATTCTTGAATTTGTACACATATTTTAGGTGCCATTTTTTTTTAGGAACTAGTAAGGTATGTACAAAACAAGGACCCATGCTCTCTCTCATGAAACCCTTATTTACTAGCTTTTAAAATTTCCACTATAATTCCTTAGTTGCCTCTCATTTACATCTATATGCAGGGTTATGAGGTAAATAAATTCACAAAATTAAATCAATAGCATGATCCATACCTTTAATGGATGATATTACATGAGGTAAACCATTCGGAAATACATCACCATACTCATCAAGCAGACTAATAAGTTTTGAATTGCTAAATATTTTCTCCCTAAACTAAGATGATTTAGCTACTAAGGCATAAAATACACTCTCCTCCTTAATGCAATTAATCATTTTCCATTCATGTAAAAATAAACTCTTTTTAACCTTAGGTAATTATATATAATCACATTAGGATGGTTTCAACTGATATTTCTTTTTATCTTTGATTACCACATCTTCATTAATTAAATTATCATGAGTTATATTTTGATCATATTGTCATGGTCTTCTTAGTGAAAAACCACAAGCATCCTCTTCAAATATACTTATGGCATTGTCATTAGATTCATTTTCTAGGTCATCATCATCAATATATGGTTTCATGTTCTCAATTTTTCTTAAGGTCAAAACTCTTAAATTAGGGCATTCTCTAGCAAAATGACCATATCCTTCACACTTGAAACATTATCTTCTTAAATTAATACCTGAAATTTTTAACTTATTAAAATAATTTTTCCATCTAAATTATTTCTAACCCTAGTTCTATAAATTATTCCATTTTATTTTTCCTTTTTCCATTTCATTCTTCCTTTTTCTTTCTCCTTTTCCCTTCCTTTGTCCTTCAATTTTCCTTTTCCTTCTTTTCTTTCCTTTATTAGGTTGACTAACCTAGTTCTTTTCCCTTTCTTCCCCACTAGCCTGCCTAGCCTACTCTCTTCCTCCTCGCCGCCCAAATGCCCCTTCCTTCTTTTTCTTATTTCTTTCTTCCCTAGTTAGGCCATCTCCTTCTTTTTTCCCTTCTCCGTCGGGCACGAGCCAACATGCCCTTTCTTTATTCTATGCCTGACATGCCTTCCTTATCTCTTCTTCTTCCTATCTCCTTCCTTCCCTCCCAATGCACATAGAGCTTAAATGCACCCCATGCTAGCCCCTCGCTACACCATACCTACAACCACAACCCTACACCTACCCTCCCTCTCCCATCCCTTTCCCCTCCATTTTTGACCCTTCACATCCCATATAATTACCACCACAAGCCTCATTTCTTTCCCTTTCCTCCTCTCCTTCTCCCTACCACCCTATGCCCAACCCACAACATTTACCTCCTCCAACCACCTAACCTTGTGCCTCTGCTTGCACTCCTCTCCCTCTTCTTTTTCTTATTCTCCTTTGCCCATTTCGCCCATCCTCAAGCCTCCTTCTCCTCTATCGACCCCTATTTCCTTCTTTCTTTCCTTCCATTTCTATTCCTCTATTTTTGATTCACAGCCCCTAAACACCATCTCCACCCCCAATTGACCACCACATCGACTCTCGTGCCTCCCCTACTCCCTCCCTACACAACCCCTAGAAGCTTAAGCCCTCCATTTGTAGCCAACTCCCTTCTGTTTTTCCTTCCTTATCCTCTTAACCCTCCTCTTGCAAGCCACCTTATGCCACCCATTTCCACTCTTTCATTACCACTAGAGCCGCCGCTCAACCACCTAACACTACTATACTACCTCCCCACTTCACCTTGCCCGAAATCCCCCTATAGCCGCTTCCTTTTTCCTTCTTCCACTTCTTCTCCCTTACATACACCTCCATTCCTATAGCCACTGCCATTATTTTTGCTATCCTAAGCCAGCACTTTCTAATCCCTAGCCACCACCTACACCTACCATTCTTCCTACACCCAACCACTACCCCAACTCCCCTCCACAAACCACCATTGAGACCCTTTTTCTCCCTCTTTGTCCAACACCCTTCCCCCTATATTCTTCCCCTTTTGTGTATGCATCCTCATGGTGCATTGGTAGCATGAGTGTTGCTGTAAGTTTTAAGTTTATTTCACCAAAATTTGAGGTATAGTGTAGTTAGTATTAACGTATATTTACTAAGATTTTTATAAAAATTTATTCTTTTAATTTTCTATAACTAATATGCTAATTTTGTTATTATTTCTATGTATAAATTTTTATTAATAAAGCTTAAGCTTTTAACCAAAGTACCAATAAAAGTCAGTTATTGTTTAAAAATAAGGTCACCAATATACCTTACTAAAATGTGCGTATTTTAGTATGCTAGCACATTAGGGTTTGATAAGTGTTTGTATTCATATTATGTGCATTGTTAAGCTTCAAATCATTTGTAATGTATGTTGGAAGATTAAATGAAAAGCTTGCTATATTGTATGAAATGTTACATGTATAGAAATAGTGGTTAAGAAAAGAAGCTTTGTTGTTAGTAATAATGTTAGATGCATATACATGTCCTGATAAGTAAATATGGCCACTTGTAGTAGAAATAAAGCTAATATGAGCCATAAGGGCATTTTATCAATTTTACTTATACACAGTGTGTGACCTAAATAAATGTATGTAGTATGTGATAATGGATATTATTAAGGAAAAATAAGAGTTCTAGTGTTATGCATCGGGGCCATGGAGGTTCATATTTCATGTGTTAAAGGTGTTTTAGTAATTTTGCTTAAGAAAGAGGTAATTTAGTAAATTAATAAGTGAGAAGGGTATTTTGGTCATTTAATAGGTAAGAAGAGTATTTTGGCAATTTTGTCTGAGAAAAGGGCAATTTGGTAATTTTGTAAGTAAGAAGGGTAATATAGTAAATCTACAACTAAGAAGGATAATTTAGTAATTTTATAAGTAATAGGGGTAATTTGGTAAGTTAAAAATAAAGAAGGGTAATTTGGTAATTTAATAACTAAGAAGGGTAATTTACTAATTTAACAACTAAGAATGGTATTTTCGTAAATTTGCAATTAAGAGGGGTAATTTGGTAATGTTGTAACTACGGAGGTTATTTTGATAATTTTACAATTAAGAAGGGTAAATTGGTAATTCTTTGAGAATTTTTGTAAATTCTCAACTACGAAGGAAATTTTTGTAATTTTTCGAGTAAAAGGGTATTTTAGTAAATTTGTAAGCTAGAGATATAATTTAGTAATTTTAAAGATGAGAAGGGGTAAATAAGTAATTTGTATATAACATGGTAATTAATCTAATAAATGTTTATAATAAGTCATAAGTGATGTTAAATGATAGAATAATGGTTATGGCATTAATGTCAATTATTTCATTATAATTATATACATTATAAAGATAAGGGTATTTTAGTAAACTGGTGTGTGTCATAAGAAAAATGCATAGTTTGGGGTTGAGTGGGTAATTAAGGGTGTGTTATAATGTTAATTTTATAATCATGCAAGAGGTGCCTTAATTGCTAATTATGCATGGAAATGTTTGTTAGATGTGCTAAAAGTAAATGTTTGGGCTTATTTGTTCAATGCTCATTTGGTGTGTAGAGTACATGATTCACTAACTAATAGTGTCATTATGATACAATAACCTATTCAGGCATGTGGATAAATAAAAATAAAATGTGAGATAAAAGTGGATGATAAGTGGGAGCCTTATCCTTAGGGGAATTTTGGTCATTTTGATCTAAGGTCCTAAGTTTAAAAATTGGAACATTGAATGGCCTTAGTAGACTATTTAAGTTAATATGGACAACAATAATAATAATGATTACTTAATCAACACATAAACAAATAAATATGAATCATTATGTGATTGATGTGATTCTCGATGTCACCTTAATTAAGACACTAATGATTATTGTGGAAGACCTCAAGATCGTGAATGGTGGCTCTTTAGGGACCTCTACCCTAAAGACATAGTTTAACCCACAATTATTTTGGAATAATATGGTGTGCCTTAGTTCCCTTACGAGGTCCTATATCTTACTCTATTTAGCTCTACGAACCTACTTAGGGGATATGAATTCTTATGAATTAGGTGTCCTTGTCAGTAGGGTACTATGTCTCTTTGTTCACCAATACAGATAAGGTACCTTTACATCCTTGGGTTGTTGGTTTGGAGGGTATTGTGTTGCTTGTATGTGCTAGTATGACCAGTGTACCTTTGTGTCTCTAGGTCTGTGATCTCTTCCTTGAGTTAAATAAATGGAATTTATGTGTTAATTAAATGGAAAGACACTAATCATTTAAATTGGATGATTAATGAGCTAGGTCCAGACCGTTCCACTGGCAATAATTGTGGCCAAGAGTATTTCTTCCTAAAAGACCATTCCACTGGCAAATAATAGTAGCTAAGTGCTTTCTATCCTAGAGTAGTATTTTCTTTCCACCTGCTATAAAAGTGGGGGATCTCAAGCTCAATAATTAAACCCTTTGATGATAACAAATCATGTAAAAGGCACTGGTCACTTATAGTACAACACGACGTGAGTTGGGGCCAGACTGATCCATCGGCAATAATAGTGGCCACGAATATTATGCCTAGAGACCGATTCACTGGTAAATTATAGTGTCCAAGTGTGTTATATCCTGAAGTAGTGTTTCTGATCAACCAACCATAATAGTGGGGTTCTTGTACTCACGTGGATATAATTCAAGAGATAGTAATGAATAATATTTAACTAATGGTTTAAGTCTAAATAATGATGATTAAATGTATGACTTGATGTTCTGGTATGATTGTGGCCTTGGTACCTATCTTAGATTGAGTGGTGGTTTGTATTGATGGAATCTTTTAATTACACTATAAAGAACTTCACTTTGATGCTCGCTTGTTAAGTGTTATTGATTCTAAGTGAATGAACCTTATGATATGTGATCTTGAAATGAGACGTCCATTTTAATGATTATTGTATCTTGTCTTATACATATATGTGTGATTTATTATTCTATGTTTAAGTGATGTGTTGATTGGAGACCCTACCTTTTAGTTCTATATAAAGGATTACCGAGTACCATAGTACTAAAGGGTTCCATTTGTGGGTCCCTACCTATCTAATGGGTAGTGTCCCTTGCAGGATAGCCCGTAGATGCTTTTCAAGTTCCTTTTCAGGTTAAGACCATTAGGATTATCTGGGAAGCTTTTTGAGTTTTTCCTTTAAACTTACATATTTTCTTATGTTAATGATTTTAATCCTGTAACCACTAATAGTGGATTTAATCCTTTGTAATGTCTTTAATGCACTACTTTGATTTAAGTGTAATCTTGTATAACTTATATTTTGTTCTTTTAAGATTTAGAACTTGAAACTAGAATAGTGTAAGGAAACTAGGATGGTACTAATTGTGGTGTTGGCATCCTTATAATTTACCATTTTTCTTCCTCTATAATTTTAAAAATAAAATTTTTTAGTAGTTAATTTTGGGGGTATTACAAGTTGATATTATAACATTTTCAAATATTTTCCTTGTTTTTAAATTGTGTGGGCTGATACTACAAGTTAGTATTAGAGTATTTTGTAAAAAGTTTTGAATTTTCAATGGTTTTAAGTTGAAACCACAACTGTGTGGGCATTTGAGTTTTGGATGTTAAGAATAGGGTTTCAAATAAGAACCCAGATCTCATAACTTTAATATTTTAACAAGAAAAGGGCTTTCTTCCTTTCCTAATGTGTTTTAAAAACTAGATTAGTCTTGTGATTTTGGATATGGGGTAGATTAAGTGACCCTTGGTATGGGTCATTTAGCTAGAAAGATAGCACATTTCTTAACCTGCTTTTGTTTTGTAGCTAACTTAATATGCTCTAGATGGACATGTCGACAACTTGGAGAGATCATTCAATGCACTCATGGGGTTCACTTAAATTCCCCTATGTCTCAACCTCAAATCGCTCTACTTCTATATCACCCATAGATGGGTATCAAAGTGGATTGGCTTAATAAAGTCTCGCACCATCAGCCTCCGACCTACGATGGGAACGATGACCCCATTGTACTAGAAGGTTGGATATAGGATTTTGATAGGAATTTCAAGGCAATCAACTGCCTTGAAGAGCGAAGGACTAATATCGTAGCATACTTCCTATTGGGAACTAGTCGACACTTAATGGGAAGACTTTTGAGCTTAAGGATGAAGATTAGAATCTTGGGAAGACTTCATGATCATGCTTCACTTGTGATTCTACATCGAAAGTCTCAAGAGGGACAAACTCAATGAGTTGATGGAGCTGAAGTAAGGAATCTTGTCTGTATGAAGATACCATGCATAATTCATGAAGCTACTAAGGTTCATCCTCAACATAGCACATAGCTAGGCTACAATGGTCTTCCAGTTCAATTAAGGACTCTACTTCAATATTTGGAGCATAATGGGTGCGGCCATTACCCAGGACCTGACTACACTATACGAGTGGGAATGTGCCACCGATGTCTTGGTCTAGGAGCATAACTCCGTCATGGAGAAGAAGAAGAAAGAAGATCTAGAGTTCAAAGAAAAGATTCAGCATCCTAGTGGCAAGGTTTTGTAGGTTCAGCATTAGCCACAAGATAGGGTTCAACACTAGAAGATTTAGTGTGATCCTTGTGGCCAGGCTAGCAAGAGACTAGTCTGGCACTACCATTGTGGCCATTGTAGAAGTGATCAACCAGGAAAGGACTACATGAGAAAGCTAGTTCAGTGTCATTACTATGGACAACTTGGGTATAGGAGCTTTGAGTGCTATATTACTCCCAGTAAAAGAATTTTGAGGTCCCTTTGACAACCGATTCAACAGAACACGATGCTTGGAGCAACCCATTCAACCACTCCAACTGGAGCAAACGAGCAAGTGATCTATCTTGTTGCATCTTCCTCTGGTATACCACCAATTCCCTCGTAACTATTTTTTGGATCATTAGGTAAATGTATTGATTGCTTCTTTGGCAGCATCTTGGTTAGATAGGTTTACCCATAAGGGAGTAGTTACCTCGGGTACCCTAGGATCCCTCTTATTTATCCCTCGTAGTAAGGCATAAACTTCAATGATGAAGTTTTCCTTTAAAGGGTAGTGATGTAATACTCCAAAATTTTAAAACCTATAGTTTAAAAATTAACCCTTATTTGTAATAATTTAATCTTAAATTATTAATTTAATTATTTTATGGACCTTTGATTTATAAAAATGGATAGGATTGTTTAATAAATTAATATAAATATTTTATTATTTTATCATACTCTTTTGATTTAAATAAACTTCCAAACCCATATTTTTATGAAAATAAACCTATAAAATTAATGCTTAAATTTTAAATAAATTAATTTGTTAAAATAATTTCTCAATCTATATAATTTCTAACCCTAATTTTAAAAGTTATATTATCCTCTTCCCCCTTTTTTTCGTCCTTTTCTTCTTTTCCTTTTTCTTTTTCCTTTTTCCTTTTCCTTATTTTATTTCCTTTCTTAGGCCGACCAGCCTACTTCTTTTCCCTTCCTTCCCTATTAGGCCACTCAGACAACTAACTTCCACCTTGCTGCCAAAATGCCCCCTTCGTTTTTCTTTTTCTTCTTTCTTTCTTCCCCAATTGGGTTAACTCAACTCTCCCTCTTTTTTTCCTTCCTCCCTCATGCATGGGCCAACCCTTTCTTTCCCCTTTGCCTATCTTGCCTTCCTTCTCCCTTCTTCTTCCCTTCTCCTTCCTTCTCTTCCCTCGCACATCGAGCCTAACAAAAACCTATGCTAGCCCCTCCCTATACCATGCCTGCAACCACAACCTTGCACCTATCCACTCTCTCATGTCCCTTTCCATTCCATTTTCCATCCTACACACCCCCTACAACTCCCCTCATATGCCTTAATTATTTCCCTTTCCTCCTCCCCTTCTCCCTACACCCCACCGGTAACCTACAATCTTTCCCATACAACCACCTAACCCTATACCTTAACCTACCCTTCTCTCCCCTCTTCTTTTTCTTCTTCTCCTCTACCCATTTCTCCCCTCCTCGAGCCTCCTTCTCCCCTACTAATCCCTCTTTTCTCCTTTTTTTTCTTCTTCTTTTCCGCTACTTTTTTTTCTTCATTACCCCTAACCACCATCTCTGACACCCAATTGACCATCACACCGACCCTATACCTCCCTCACTCCGTCCCTACACAACCCTTAGAATCCTAAGCCCTCCACCCCCAGCCAACACTCTCCCCTTTTTCCTTTCCTTGTACTCCCAATCCTCCTCCTCGTAATCCACATTATGGCACACATTCCCTCTCTCCGCCAATGCCAAAGTTGCCCCTCGACAACTTGACATCCCCTACCACTTTCCTACCTCACCTTGCTCGAAATCCCCCTATAGTCCCTTCCTTTCCCGTCTTCCTTTTTCTTTCTTTGTCTTCTTCTTCCTTCCTTGCTCCTCCTTTCTAGTAGCCATCACTACCGTCTCCATTGCCCTAAGCCACCACTCTCCAACCCTAGACCACCACCTACACCTTGCCACTCTTCCTACACCAATCCACTACCCCAACTTCCTTCCATAAGCCACCACTAAGACCCTTTTTCTCCCCCTTTGTCCTACCCTTCAACCCCCTATATTCTTCCCCTTTCATGTATCCATCCTTATGCTGCATGGGGATCGTGAGTGTTGCTGTAGGTTTTAAGTTTATTTCACCGAATTTTGAGGTATAATGTAGATAGTATTAATATGTATTGAATAAGATTTTTGATAAAAGTTTATTTTTTTAACTTGCTACTACCAATTTGCTAATTTTGATATTATTTCTAGATACAATGTTTTACTAATCAAGGTGAAGAACTTTAATACAAGTACCGGTAAAGTTTAGTTATTACCAAAATAAGGTAACCATTAAAACCTATTAAAATATGTAGATTTATAAATGCTATTATATTAGAGTTTTTGCATGTGTTTATATGCATATTATGTGTGTTGTTAAGCTTCTCATGATTTGTAATGTATGTAGGAAGATAGAGTGAAAAGCATGCTATGTTATATGAAATGTGATATGGATAGAAATGGTGGTTAAGAAAGAGAACTTTGTTGTTAATAATGATGTTAGATGCATGTAGATGTCATGATAAGTAAATATGGCAACTTGTAGTAGAAATAATGCTCATATCAGCCCAAGGGGCATTCTAGTAATTTTACTTATACTTAGGGTGAGAGATAAATAAATATACATTATAGGTGATAATGGGTATTATTAAAGAATAATAAGAGTTGTCGTGTTAAATGATACATGTGGGCCATAGGGGTTAATATTTCATGTATTAAGGGTATTTAGTAATTTTACATGAGAAAGGGGTAATTTGGTAAATTAATAAGTGAGAAGGGTATTTTGGTAATTTAGCATGAGAAAGGGTTTGTTTGGTGATTTAATATGTAAGAAGGGTATTTTAAAAATTTTGCTTGAGAAGGGTAATGTAATACCCCGTATTTTTAAAATCCAGATTTATTAAGTTTAATGATTTTATTAGCGTAATTTGATGTAAACAATTAATTATTTTAATTTCGATTCGTTTTATGGATTTATCGACGATTTTGAATTCATAATTGAATGTAATTAGTCATTTTCGGGAAGTAATATTTTATCGACGTCTTAATTAATTGAATGTAATATTTTCGGGAAGTTTAAATTAAAAATATTTTCGGAACTTATGTAAGAATTTCTTTTTGAAATTAATTTTCTTCCGTTCTACGCTTTTTAGTTTGCGGAAAATCGATTTTGGAAATTATTAAAATTAGTCTTGATTTATTAGAATTTGACTTAAACATTTTATTATATACTTTTAAATAATTTTTTGAGGTCTTATAATACATTTTCGTAAATAATATAAATTTTTACGTTCGTTAGTAAATTCTTCCGAAAATGTTTCTGAAATTATTTATATAGCTTTTTATTAATTTTAAGCCTTCGGATCCGTTCAAAATAAATTTTCGTTAAATAAATTTTAGATAAAATCTCCCAATAATATTTTGATATTTTTAGTAGTTTATTTTATGTGTATTTTTTTTAAAAAAACCAGCACCCGTCGGACCCCCGTCCCTCTTCTTTTCCCAAGTGCCCCGACCCCTGCTCCCGTCGATGCCCTCTATGCGCACCTGTTCGCAACCCTAGCCAGCCGCCACCTCCTCCTCCTCCCTGCTCGCCGACCTCCAGCCACCGTCGACCACAACCTGCAACCAACACCGTGCGGCAGCCGCATCAAGCAGTAGCCGCAGCAGCGACTGAAGCCGAGCCACCACAGCAGCTGCGCGCAGGAGAAGTAAATGCAGGCTGCACTGCCACCGTCTGGCTCCGGCGAGCCTCGCAGACCTCTTTGTGGGTTGTGAATGTGCATGATATTGTATCAACGTGTTGTACCCGGATTTAATATGCACTTGATGATATCTCTCCTATAAGATAGGGTAGTGGGACTTACTCAGTATTGGACCCGTACTGATACTACCTTGGTTGAATGGGTCCTGTGATGATCCACCAATAGTGGGGAGCAGACCTCTTGTGCAGGTTGATACTGTGTTGGGGTGGAAGGCCTGACTTGAGTGAGTTGGCAATCCGGATATTGATCCTTCGGGATTTGTTTTTGTTTAGCTGTATTTGTATTACATTCCTGTTTTGAGAAACATATCCTGGGGTTGTAATCCTAAATCGTATTCTAACTTCTGTTTGACTTACCACTTATTAAGGATTTATTTTAAATGTTGTCTTGCGTTTTTTGATACTTCGTACTAAAGGTTGATCAGATTTAGCCTTAGCAATTAGTACTGGAACGGTAGGAGTGAACCGATCTGGTACTAAGTGTGGCGGTAATACCCCCCGAGTTTAAGGTTTTATCCTTTGCTTCCGCTAAACCTATTGATTTTAAATGAAATTTTTCAGTAGTAAATTTGGGGGTGTCACACGTAATCTAGCAGTTTTATAAGTAAGAAGGGTAATATGATAAATCTACAACTAAGAGGGAAATTTAGAAATTTTATAAGTAATAAGGATAATAAGGTAATTTTATAAGTAATATGGGTAATTTGGTAAGTTAACAACTAAGAAGGGTAACTTGGTAATTTAACAACTCCTAATGTTAATTTTGTAAATTTACAACTAAGGATGATATTTTTATAAATTTGCAAGTAAGATAGCGTAATTTGGTAATGTTGCAACTAAGAAGGTTATTTTGGTAATTATTCAAGTAAGAGGGTATTATAATAAATTGGTAAGTAAAAAGGGTAAATGGTAAATTCTCAACTAAAAAGGGAATTTTAGTAATTTGATGAGTAAAAGCGTGTTTGAGTAAATTTATAAGTAAGAAGGGTAATTTAGTAATGTTGTAAGTGAGAGAGGGTAAATTAGTAATTTGTATATAACAAAGCAATTGATCTAATAAGCCTTTATAATTAGTCATAAGTGACGTTAAATTATAACATAAGGGTGAGAAAAATGTATATTAAGGAATAAATGTTTGGGGTCATTCTAATAAAGGAACAACCTTTTTTCATTTTCCAATTCAGGAACATACGTTGAGTCTTTTATCCGAATAAGGAACTTTTGGCCAAATACTAGCCTAAGCTTGCCGGAAAATATTACAATATTATTATTTTTGTATTTTGTACTCTGTAACATACTAAGTACAATATATGTATGTATTATACATAAATATGTATTTTTATAGAAATTTAAACATTATTGTTTTTAAACATAATAAAACTAATCTAAAAACATATATTCCTAATTAATTTAGTGAAACTAATCTAACGACTCACTTAATTAAAATTCTACACTGACTGAATGACTGAGATTGTTCATTCAGTTAATTAAACTGAATCAACTACACTAGTATTGTAGCTTAAACCAAATCAAATTAAAATTTCTTAAATTGAAATTAAGCACAATCAAAACCATGGAGCTTTATCCTTGGTCTACGAAGAGAAATAATTTTTCTCAAACTTCACCTTCCAGTTCTGGAATGAAGAACCGAAGAAGAGAAAGAACGAAAAAGAAACACAAATAGGATCATTGAGCTTTCTTCTTCATTGATTTGGTATGTCAATCTTCTTTCTTCTTTCTTATTTCTTCTTCGTTATCCACTTCTCATCTTCTTTCCCCATTCTACCTATTCATAGGATTCTTCCTTCTTCCTCCTATTCTCTTTATACCCCTCGTATCTTTCTAGTTGACCTTCGAATCTGTTGCATAATCGTGTTCTTCAACAGGTAAAATGCATAATTGTTTTCTTCCTACACTCTGAAATATTTTTCTTCGAATCTAACTTTTAAAAACCCTAATTTTTTAACTAAATTGTTTTTCATGCAAAATCCAATTCAATAAGGCAACATTGAAATTTGGATGCTCTTATACGAAGTTGTTTAATAGATGAATTGTTTTCTTTACCAATATGTTTTATTTTTGGCTAAGAAGGATGAGATGTGTGGCTGCTATTTTTTTGTAGCTTGTTAGAATTGAATGAGTATATTTGATGTTAGACTAACTCTTAATTGACGAGAGAAAAGGGAGAATATAAGAATAATGTTAGTTAATGAAAATTTTTTTCATGCAAAATCCAATTTAATGGAGAAACATTGAAATTTGGATGCTATTATATGAAGTTGTTCAATATATGAATTATCTTCTTTACTAATATGTGTTTTTTGGCTATGAAGGATGAGATGTGTGGCTGCTATTTTTTAGTAGCTTGTTAGAATTAAATGAGTATATTTGATGTTATTGTTTCCTATGAATTTGTTTTTCGTAAGAGTTACATACATGCCTTTAGCTCAAAAAAAATGTAGGCTATTGTTTTTAATTTTATCACAGCTGCTTAACATTGTTTGGATGGTTAGTATCTTGATTTGGTTGTGCTGCATCTGAATATGCTCATTTTCATTACAGTAGTACAGAATTTGAAGGGTTATGGCTATAACTGCAAGTTCATCATCACAATCTCAAAGAAGTATAGATAGGGTGATACGAGAGATTTGTGATTGCGGCAATCCTACTTGCCAATATGTGTCCAAGACCTCCACAAATCCATTTAGAAGGCTTTACATGTGTGATAGATATGGGAAGCCAGGTGGTTGTAAAGTATTTGCCTTTATTAATGATCCTCTTCCACCTATGGCTAGAGAGACAGCAAGACGTGTAATTGATGAAAATGAGGATCTCAAGAATTAGGTAAGCCAGTTGGAAGAAGTGAACCAGAGATATGCAGATACGGAAGATGTCTTAAAGGGAAAAATTGCCAAGTTAGCCAAGATAATGAATAACTGAAACAACAACTATCAAATGAAAATGGAAGACAAAATAGGGCAAGTGATTAGAGGGTAGCAAGGATAACTTTTATAGTTTATGTTGTGTTTTTTGTTATGTTTAAAACTTGGAGATTTTAATTAGTTTAGGCTATGTTGTTCATGTATTTTTAAAACTGGTGTATTGTTAAAAACAAGGTAAATTAACTGATGATTAGTTGACATTTTTATGGTTTGAATTAGTTAATAATGGAAGGTTATTGAACCACCCGAGTTCACATCTTGTGCAATACTTTTTGTTCCACCATTATATCCCTTTGCTTTCTTAGCTTATTAGCTTGAGAAAATATGAACAATGAATCATGTTTCTCATTTATTTTTTCTTTATCCAAAAATACGTCTATATTGTATTTTCTCTAGTTTATTAGCTTGGCAAAATACAGAGTTATTCAATCTAGATTAATCTACATTTTTCTCTTATGCAAAATTATACCATATGTCTAGGGATAACTTTTTGTTGTTCAATATACCCTATATTTACAATATTTTACACAATTGTGCTTCTAGTAATATTTAGTTCAGCGGTATTAAAATTTTTAAATTTATATCCAACTTACCCTCAAAATTTCTTGTTGATATTCATTTCTCTCATCCTCCATATTCTACTTTAAACCCTACCATGTTTAAACATACACTCAAGACCATCCACCCCAAATGACTAACCAAAGCACAAAAAAAGATCCACTACATAAATTCAAAATTCTAATGTTGTATACAACAATGTCCGTCAATACCTAATTATCAATAAAGAATAAAATTAATATACTAATATATATATATATATATTAGGTTTTGATTTGGGTTAAAAATTTGACCACACTAAATTTTTTGAGTTGACATGGGTGTATTTTGTCACTCTTCTCTCTTTCCAGCTCTAATAGGCTGAAGCTTGGTTTTTTCCTAGAGGAAAATGGATAGACAACCTATACCAGCAAAATAGACAGAAAGATTTCCACCCCATACAATTTTTAGAAATTTTTAAAGAAAAAATAATAAAAAGAATAATTAAAAGAATGAGGAATAAAATAGTAAGATTAAAAAAAGGAGGAATGAATTTGTTAAATATTAGCTATTTAAATATTTAAAAGAAAATATTATCATTTTTAATTTTTTTCTCAAAACTTTATTAAAATCAAATAGCTTTAAAAAAGGAGAAGATAGTTAATTTCTATTAAGTAAACAACATTTAATTATTATTTCTATTAAGTATATGTTGTTTGTTTGTGCATTTTATTGATGGGGTGTTTTCGTCTCTATATCATCCTTTCGTTGTGGATGTGGATGATTTGGCCAATGCATAGATTATAGAAAATTTTCTATTTTATACCCTAAGTTCTTGACTTATGTATACCCTGTTATAACCTGTTATGGCTGCATAGCAGCTTTTCTATTTGTTTCCTTCTTCAACTTCTATGATATTCATGTATTGTTAAAATTGGCACAATTATCAGTAACACAATCTTTGGTTGTTCCATGCAATAGATTAAGCCTGACAACATATTTGATCTTTACAATGAAAATAAGCAGCATAGATTTTGCAATATAATTATAGGGAAAATGCCAATTCAGTGGTTGGGCAAATAAGGTATGAAATAGCATTCATGCAACCCCAAGGAACACTGGAATAATAATTTTAATAGCATTCAACTTGCTTTGCATATTCTATAAAAAATAGGTGCATCAACATTCAGTCTAATTTAAACTAAATTGTCTTTACTACACAAAGCTGCATCAATTGGCCATCCTAACAGTATATGCTCTTGTTGTGACAGATTCTTGAGTGGGAATGATAGTGTTTTCTGAGACTCAACTTGAAGTTGGGAGCTGGTTTTGTTCATGACTTGCTATACCTCTTACTCCCTACCCCTACCTTTTCTTTTCCTTTTTCCTCTTACTCCCTACCCCTACCTTTTCTTTTCCTTTTTCCTCTTCCTCCCCTCCTTCCAATGCCTCCTTCTCTTCCTACACTTTGTCCTTAGTTGAAACTTGACCTGGAGCTTGAGCTAAAAATTCAGCTAAAACTTGGGCTTGAGTTGGAGCTTGATCTAAAACTTCAGTTAAAACTTGAGCTAATGCTTGATCTGCAACTTGAGCTGCTCTTCCTCCCCATTGTCCTCTTTCTCTACCCCTTCCTTTTATTTATATTTATAATCTCACGATTTGCCCGGATCATAGCTACCTCCATCTCCTTGTAATATTCTTCCACACTTTTGGAACCTTGATTTAACCTCTATAACTTTTGATACAATCCCCTATAATAGTGGTTGGGTACAAAATGCTTCCTCATAAGCATTTTCATCCCCTCCCAAGTGTCCAAGGGTGGCTCTCTATTCCTTCTCCTATTAATCAGTAATTGATCCCACCAAACAATGACATAATTGGTGAATTCAATTGCAGCCAACTTAACCTTCTTTATCTTCGAGTAGTTGTGACAATCAAACACCATCTCCATTTTAGTTTCCCACTTCAAATAAACTTTAAGATCACTTTTTCCTTGAAAATATGGGATTTTAATCTTTATGTTTCCTAAATTATTATCCCTCCTAGGGGTACCCATCCTAGCTTCTCGATTCTCATTCCCACCTTGAAACCTACCCCGGTTTAAATATGGCTCGTTAAACTCTGACTCTGCCTCTTCCTCAACATTTCACCACGAAACAGGCCCACCTTTCTGCTTATTGGAGATGTCTTGTTGATGTCCCCTATGAGCCTCTACTTCTACCCTATCCAACCTATCATGAATAGGTTCTAATTCATCCCTCAACATACACCTCATCTCCCGTAACAAGGCTTGCATTTGGAGGTTTGGAACTACAGGATGTTGAAATTATTTGGTTGTATCTTCTTTATTATTAGACATAATTAAAATCTTCAAAACAAGTTTAGAATCCTCACAAGCACTCACTCACATGTTTCTATCAAGAATTGATACACTTACACTCGTGTTTTCACACTAAACGGCTTTTACCCTCTTATTATCTCACACTCTCTTACCTTTTTTTTTCCTTCTTCCACTATTTTGTGTCTTCTTTAGTTCATAATCGAACATCTAGAAACTAATTCAAAATAATCCCATAGCAATTCAAAAAGAAAAAATAAATAAATGAGAAACAACCAAAACTAACAAAAAGGCCAAGAACTTGCATAAGGTGAGACATAAGATTGAAACAAAGTTTTGCTACTACAATCATGTACTTTTTTTCACTTTTTCTTTTTCTTTTGATGATTTTTTTCTCATTGGAATCGTGTACCCTTTTTTTCACTTTTTGTTGATAATTTTTTTTCTTACTGGAATCTTCTAACTTTTTTTCTCCTTTTTTTTTTATAAGAGGTTGTATACAAAAGAAAAAACAAAAATGAAAGATAGTCAAACTTATCTTAGAACCAAAGCTTTGATACCAAATGATATGAACTCAACCAACAACTGTGATGAAACCCAATAGCAAAAATGGTTTAGAACCCCAAGATAGTGAAGATAAGATTTCTTGAGCCTTAACCCAACACCTAACAAGATGAAAACCAAGACTATGAAGGATTGAAATGCTACACCCAAAAAACTTGACAATCTCTTAACATTCAGCGTGATAAGTTTGGTTGTTTGAATGCCACAAGATTAACTTGATAAGTTCTACGAGTTCTTTTAAGAATGAAGAGGAACACAAGACCTCACAAATATGATAATTTTCTGAAAACATTAATCTCCTTATTCATTTTGAAATACCCATTTATATATTTGGAACAACCCTTCAAAAATGAGAAATGTCATAACTAAAGCATTAAAATACCCTCCAAGAATAGGAAAAGTCATAAATAAATCTTTGAAATAGCACAAACATCAAAATAAACAAGCCCCCATGTTTTTAGGCCTCTTGGACTTCTAGAGGCAACCATAAATAGCTAAATGACTAAATTAAATGTATTTAACATAACCATTCCAGACCATGTTTAATCCTTTGTTTAATATCTTGGAAGTCATCAAATTCATGTCGTTTGATTATCAGATCATGCGGGAAACAATTTTGCATAAATATTAGCCTATTTAATTGCTTTGATGATGTTGACTATGTCTTGATTATTATTTGAGCCCATCTTGGCCTGTTTAGAATCAGCCCAAATCTCTTGGATTAGCCCATTTAGTGCTTCCTTGAAACGTTTTATCTTTAACTCTTGTAATTGGACCATTTAGAAGTGACAAAGGGTCTTGTACAAATTAACCCCCATCCTCGAGTGTATGATCAACAAGTCTAACTCCTTTGTTTGCATCAGAAGGTCCTATTTACCATATAATTCTCTTTGTCAAATGAGGTTTTGCAAGAAGTTATAGAAGAGACAATTGTTGTTGCCTTATAGTTAATGATCGAACCCTTATATATGACAAGATATGTGGTGAATTACTTATTGCCAAAGAATTAGCTTCATGATTTAAAATTAAGTGAAGGTCAATAATTAAAATATCATCTTCATAAATTTGACTCTATAGTTTTGAATTTGCAAAATATAGATGTTAAATTATATGATTAGGATCTAGGTACTATGTTATTTTATTATTTATGTGTTACTTATGAGCATTTTTTTTAAGAATATCTTATATGAGAAGGATGAATAAATTCTTAGAGATGTCAGGAATGCTTTGCTCCAACATGTATTGATTGAGAATCCATTAACTGGAGGTTGTTTGGGTGAATCACATGGTGAGAGGCTTATAGCAAGAGGGTTTTGTGATAAAAAGAAGTCCAAATCTAGGATGGAAGGTTGAAGTCTATGGTCTACCATGGTTATTATATTAAAATTGATATTATAAAATACTACCTAATTTGAAACTGAGAGATACTACTGATGTTGTATATAATGAGGGCGTTGTTTTCTTAGCTGAGGGAAATGGTGATGGTGATGTACTAACTACCACAAATGGACCAACCAGATTTGTTGATAGGTGGATTTAGAATTATAGGTGCTCCAAACATGTACAACCATCACATGAGGTCAGGATATACCAAAGGGGATTTCTTTTGGGATATCACACCTACCACACATTGAGTGCACTTGCCATAAATCAGACACCATATGCACTACATGTGGTCAAAGTATACAAAAGGGGCCTGCAATAGGATACTCACCTACCATACCTTGAATGTCTCTGCTATGAGGGCTAAAAAGATGGGATATCACACCAGTTTAAGAAATGGACAATAAGAAGTACTAGGGGGCTTGTATTGGGATACCTCACCCACTCGATCTGGATAACGATGTCATGCCGGCCTGCCATAGTATAATCCCATACCTCAAATATATGTGCATACCCCCTACCAACAACAACCCGATAGAGAAGGAAATTGGTACTGAGTGAAAAACTAAACCAAGGGTGACCCGCACACTAGCTCTCGGCAGCTACCTCGAGAGTCGGAGAAAAATGCTTCAACAAAATCTTAAACCATTAATTTATGTATAAGTGATATCACAAATCACAAAAAAGTGCACACATATAAAATTGGGTATTTCCAAGTGATAACACTAAATGCATCAAAAGGCATTAAAGCCACCAATTAGACATTTAATGTTGGCATCAAACTCATCTATAAGACATTAAATCCACAATTTGGGAGTTTAATGATGACACCAAACTTAACTGAAAAATCAAGTCTCAAATACTATCATGGTGATTCATATTAAATTAGGTTAATCATAATTGAAATCATAATTAAAATGTTGTAAAATCATGGAAGTATCAACACAGAAGGCCCTAGAGAAACACAACACATTATAACAAAGTGGTCGGCTTCCAACTAGACTAGTTCATTGGTCCTTTAGACCAGTTGACTACTTTGATCATACCAGAGTAAACCAAAACAATACTAGATAAGCAATCAATAGGTTTGGTCCAGTCGATCGATGAGTCTAAGTAGAGACCAACCAACTTATTTTGAGCTATAGAGAGACCATTCGATGGGTTTGACGAACCGATCGACTGGTCATAGTAATCATTAAATTGGTTTGGTCCAACTGGTCGATGGGTATAACTAGAGACCAACCAGTTTGGTCTATAGGTACACCAAGCAATGGGTCTGACCAATTGATCAACTATACATCAAAACTAGCCAACTAGTTTATTAAACTAACCAATGGATCAAATGACCATCTGATCCAAAACTCCAAACCATTTGACTGCTTACCTAACTAGTTGATGGTATTGATGAACCAATTAACTGGTATAGTTAAAGCACTATGTAGACATGAGAAACACACAACAAATTTTACCACACTTCACTATATTACTCATAACATTGATAAGAATTCATAGAATTGGTAATGTACATAGAATCACATGGATATATGGAAATGTACCAGCTACACATTTGGAATCACATAGATATATGTAAAAATACACATTTGAACAATTCATGATAAAACAACCTATTTTACAAGTAAAATTAGAGAATTCCAACAACATTAATAGAAAAATCATGCCACATGCTCATAACATAGACAAAAATTAGATCATACTTGTATAAGCGCTAACACTTGGAACCCCAACAAACCACATCAACCTAATTATGTCAAAAATAATATTACCCTACTTTAAAGCAATTTTTATAGCACACTAATGCATATGTTAAATAAGTTGGCACAAGCTTAATGAAAGGTGGTAGCTTATATGATAATTGACCACCAAAAGTTAAAATAGAGAAAAGAGATGAGAAATATGATAATATTTGATTTGAGGCAGCCAAATTTCAAACACTCATAACTACCACTCAAAGTTTCAACACTTGAGATAAAAATTATGAGATTTTATAATAAAAATAAAGTTTTCACTCAATTTTTAAAAGAGGGAATGGGGGACCTTTAAAAATTAGATTTTTAATTCAAAGGGGTAGCATGTTGTGTTTTGTTGAGGCTACCCATATTTATAGGGGTAGCCATGGTTAGAAAAAGTCCATTATACCCTTTCCCATTACCTACCTTGTCATATCCCAACTATTCTTTACTATCTAGTTATCTAATATAAGCTAACAGCTAGTTGGATGATGACTAAAATGAGGCCACCTGTTGTAGAAGCATCACCTTCACCAAATCTGACATTAACCACTCTCCTCCCCAGATTAGAAGACCCAAAAATTCTTCTAAGTTAGGAAGGATTTCACTAAATTACCCTCCCCTCATTTTCAATTCCCAATCTTTTTCCTTTTTGTACTCATTTGTGGACAAACAAACACAAACAAAAAAAAATTCCTTCAAGGTTCATGTAAAAATTAAACCATGCGCAAGCTATGTAAGCTCCCCTAACAACCCTAATTCTGCAGCCCAATCACCAAGCCAGTTTAACCACTTTTTGTGGCCACTTTCAAGCCACTTGTGTGGCTACTTTTTCCCTCCCAAGCCCTCCCTTTTCATGGCTCCCCTACAAGTTTTCTATCCCACATCTTCCCTGCCACTTTTCTAGCCTACAAAACATCCCTCCCTGATAACTTTCCTAGCCTAAAAAAAGCACCCATCCCTACCACCAATCCAACCTGAAAAAGCAACCAACCCTGCCACTGTTTTCTAGCCTGTAACACTCCTACAAAGGGGATTTATCTTTGACAACATGTAAGACAAAAAGGAAGTAAGAAGTTAGTGGCCTGAAAGTGTAGAATTATGGCTACTTTTTTAGTCTTATAATCCACACTTTTGTACTTGTGGCAACATCATTGTATGTTAACTTTAGGTGTTAGCATTTTTTTAGTGTAATCATGTAATAGAATTTACTATAGGAGTTTACTTGCACAGAAACCAAATTAGCAAAGCATGGGGCTAATAAGGGGGTGCACAATCAACAAATGGGTGGGGAAAACTAGGTAATGTTTCATTAGAATTAAACTAGGATAGTTACCTAAGAAGTAACTAGATAGTTTGGTTTCTAACCAGCCCATAAATCTAGTTAGGGATGGTTACTTTAAAACTAGATAATTGTAAAACTATATAAGGGCAAGTAGGGGCTAAATGAAAGGGACTTTGATCAGTTTTATTCAACTCTTTGTTGAGTGAAAACTACCTCCATGGTTAGTGTATACCTTAGTTGAATCATCTCCCAAAATTCTTGTGCCTTTTATCTTAAGTGTTGTATTGCTTAAGTGGTAGGTTCAAGTGTATGAACTGTGGGCTACTTCATATATTCATCACTCCAAATCCCATATCTCATCTCCATTTTTGGTGGTCTCACTCCCAACCATCATTATTACACCAAGTTTAACCCAATTTCTATCAACCATGCATCATCATCCCATATGGTATTTTGACAAGCTATACCACAATATAGAGTCCCTTATATGCTAAAATGGTAGGTAATATATCAAAGTACAAATCACTCAATCATACCCCACACCTAATCATTCATCTCCATTCTTATTCAATTAAAATAATCTCATTTGTTGAATTGGCTATTTTTCCTCACCTACTTCACCATCCACTTGTCTTCCTTTTTCTTTTTCTCTCTGATGCATATGCTAAACAAGTTGGCACATGCTTAATGCAAGATGGTAGCTTATGGGATAATTGACCACTAAAATTTAAAACAGAGAAAAGGGATAAGTATGATAATATTTGATCTAAGGAAGCCAAAGACCAAATGCTCACAACTACCACTCAAGGTTTCAACACTTGAGATAAAAGTTATGAGATTTTTCATTCAAAACAAAGTTTTCACTCAACTTTGTAGAGGGGGACATAGGGAGCTCAAAAATATAATTTGTAATTAACCGAGCGTAGTGTGTTGCATTGGATTGAGGATACCCATATTTGTTATGGCAGCCATGGTTACAAAAGTCCATTATACCCATCCCCTTTACCTACCTAGTTATATTCCAACCATTCATTACTATCTAGTTATATAATATAAGCTAAAAACTAGTTGTATGAGAACTAACATAAGGTCAACCTATGTGTGGTATTTTGACAACCATAACACAACACGAAGCCCCTTACATGATGAAAAGGTAGGGAATAAATAAAATTACAAATCACTCAATCATCTCCTATGCTTAGCCAATTGAAATAATTTTATTTGTTGACTTGGCTGACTTTCTTCACCTACTCCACATCCACTTGTCCTCCTTTTTATTTTTGTCTTTTTTTTAATTTAATTTTCAAAATTAGCCTTAGGCTTGGGCTTATTTGGCTTTTTAGTTGGAAAAATACTTAGAAATAGCAATAAAATATCTTATTTCCCTTGCGCTTGATGTGCTACCATAGTTGGTTGGGCTTGGGTTGGATAAGCTACCATAATTAGTTTTGTTTGGGATGAACATGCCACCACACAAGAATGGGTTGGTACGCCCACTTATTTTCTCATATTTAGCTAATTAATTTCATCCAAGTTAAGAGTGTTCTGTGATCCCCTAACTTAGAAAAATTAATCAGTGAAATGTTATTATAAGATTCTCTTATATCATATTGTCTCCTCTAGGGTGGACAGAATAAGGGGTACAATGTTCTTCCTCAACGATACTTCTCTTAAGATCTATGTTACTATTTACAACAGTATCAGATACTACTATCCTCATGGATCTAGAATCCATTAGCTCTATCTTCTACAGTACTTATCTAGGTTCTCTTGAGCTTGACATCACCAACTTGATTAGAAAAGATATCCTCGAAGATTGAACATATAATGGTGAGTGCACTCATTCTTACCTCTAGACTACAAATGATGATTAGCTTTGTCTTCAACTCCTTGATTTCATGGCATGGATAATCAGACAACATGATCATATCTGAGGAATGTGATGCCTTTTGGATTAGTGCATCTACCACCACATTGTCCTTACCTTCCTATTAGGTCAATTTTAGATCATAATCCTTGACCAACTTCAACCATTAAAGTTGTCTCAAAATCAACTCTCATTTGTAAAGATACCCTTGATGGTCTTGTATTTAGTATAGAAAATGCAATAAACTCGATAGAGGCAATGCTTCTAGATCTCAAGGGCAAAAAATAGTGCAATTAAATCTAAGTCATGTGGTAGTTAGTTCTATTCATTGGCTTTAGTTGTCAAGAAGAATAAGCCACTATTATTTTATGTTTCATCAGCACACAACCCAAACCATGCTTGGAAGAATCACTATACACCTCAAAACCATCAAACCTACTTGACAATGTGAGTATTGGGCTGAAGTCAAATGCCTCTTCAACTCCTCGAAGGCTTTACTACAATTCTCATACCATTGGAAATTTGTTGCCATTTTCAATAAATGAGTCAATAGTCACACTATCTTGGAGAAATTTGCCACAAACCAATGGTAGTAAACAGATAACCTGAGAAAACTACATAATTCCTTACAAAAGTGGGCGTGGACCACTCAAAAATAACTTGAATCTTCATAAGATCCATTGTCACTATATCCTTAGAGATCATATGACCATAGGAAACTATTTGGTCTAACTATAATGGCCATACCTTGTCCAGAAAGTAGTCTTAAGGATGTATTGTTCAACTATCCAAAGTTGATGGTAGCCTAATCAAAGGTCAATCTTGGAGAATATGTTGGCTCCCTTGAGTTGATCGAACAAGTCATTGATCCTTAGTACTAGATAATGGTTCTTTATCGTAGCCTAATTCAATCCTTAATAATCAATGCACAACCTCAAGCTTCCATACTTCTTTTCAAATAGAACCGGTGCCTCCCACTACATTATGCTTGGTTGAATATAACAATTCTCCAAAAGCTCCTCTAACTGAGCCTTGATTTCTTTCATCTCTGTAGGTTCCCTAGAGTACAAATCCTTAAATAATGGATCTATCCCTAGAAACACATCTATAATGAACTCAGCTTCTCAAACTGATGGCATTCTCGGTATCTCTTTTGAGAATATGTCAAGAAACTCATGGAGCACAAGCATCTGCTCTAAGGATGCATTAGTTTCTCCAATGTCTTTAAATCTACATCGGTATAGTGAATATCCCTTATATATGAGGTTTCTCATTGCAATCACTGACATAATCCTTATAGAGGGATTAGGTTCACACTTCTAAAATAAAACCCTAATACCTTTTGGTCTTTACAGAATTACTCATTCTTACGTGCAATCGACTAACACTCTGTACTTCCACTGCATATCCATCCTGATGATCACATCAAAATCATATAGTTTGAGTTCTATGAGGTCTAACAAAATTTCTGTTCCTCCAACTATCAAATTCACTCCTTGATAAAACTTAGAGCACGCAATCCTATCCCCTGAAGGCAACATAATGAAAGTAGAAATACTAATGAAAGGATACAAGGCAAATCTAGCTACTAAAGGACATGACAAAAATGAGTGTGATGCCTTAGAGTCACATAATATGCAAGTAGAAAACAAAGATATAGTAAGCGTACCGGTTACCACATTGACCTGATGTTCTACCTCTTCTTGACTCATCACATTCTAGCATCTTGTTGATAGAACTCCCACGGCACTAGCCGATCCTTTTCCTTGCTGGAAAGGGTGAGCCTTTGGACCTTAGAGTTAATTCGCTAGACTAGCAGTACTAGCTAACAATGGAGGAACTCTATGAATCTACAACTTTGGCTACAAGATATATTTAATGTTGTAAGCTTTAGAATGGCTCCTTTAAATGCTGCACTACCAACTCGTTACTCATACTCTCTGTGGCCCACCATGTGACATCCATGACACTATCTTCCATTACTTGTAGTTGTAGTGCCTCTCTTCTTTACGATTCCTAAACAACCCTCCAACTCAGGGTACTAAACATATGATTTGGCCATATCTAAGAGGCAAGCTACCTCACAAAAGGACCTTCTTTCAGTCACTAAGATGTTGGCGAACCTCAAGCTTTCTCCTACTCCTCAACTTAGCACTCCAGGATTGGATGATTTTATATGCCTAAAGGGCCTACTTGTACATCCCTAACAAGGATGGTGGAGTAACTTCCACCAAAAGCTTCTGATATTTGACCCTCCAAGTAGATCTTGAAGTGGTGAAGTTGCATCACCACGTTGGCCTCCACTTCTAGGGTTAACTAGACAAAGTCCATAAATCAATTGTAGTACTCCTCGATGGGCATACCCCCTTGCTAAAGAGCCATGAACTATGATATGAAATCCATAAACAATTGTTATAACACTCAATAGCAATGATGGTTTAGTACCAATAGTTGTGGATGAGGTATTAATACTAATATTTTATGTAGTGATGATAATTTAATATAAGTGGTGTAATAAGGAGCAAAATGGTAATTTGTGATTAAAAGGAGTAGTATGGTAATTTTGGAGGCAAGGGTAAAGTGGTAAATTGTAAGTAGCAATGATGGTTTAGTACCCCAAGATCGTAAAGACAAGATTGCTTGATCATTGACCCAACACTTAATAAGATGAAAACCAAGACTACAAAGGAACGCCACACTTAGAAAATGTGAGAATCTCTCAACAATCAGGGTGATAAGTTTGGTTCTTTGAACGCCACAAGATTGACTTATTAAGTTCTATGAGTGCTTTTAATTATGAAGAGGAACACAAAACCTCCCAAATATGATAATTTTTGAAAACATTATATATCCTTTATTCATTTCTAAATACCCATATATATACTTGGAACAACCCTCCAAGAATAAGAAAAGTCATAACTAAAGCTTTAAAACACCCTCCTAGAAGAGGAAAAGACACAAGTAAAGCTTTAAAATAGCACAAACATAAAAATAATCAAGTCCCCACATTTTGTAGGTCTCTTGGATTTCTAAAGGCAATAATAAATAGCTAAATGACTAAATTTAATGTATTTAACATAACCATTGAAGAACATGTTTTAATCCTCTATTTAATAACTTGAAACTCATCAAATTCATTCCTTTTGATGGTTAGATCATGCTGGAAACGTTTTTGCATAAATCTAACCATTTAGTCTATTTTGATTATTATTCGAGCACATCTTGGTCTGTTTAGAATCAGCTCAAATATCTTAGACTATCACATTTAGTGCATCATTGAAATGTTTTGATATAAGTCTTGTAATTGGACCACTTTGAAGTGATAAAGTGATGCATATGCTAAACAAGTTTGCACATGATTAATGGAAGATGGTGGCTTATGAGATAATTAACAACCAAAAGTGAAAATGGTGAGTGAGAAGTGCATCACTTGTAAACAGGGAAATTCTAAGTTGAAACCCCATGCTTTATACAACGCTTTGCCAATACCTAGTGAACCTTGGATTGATATTTCTATCGATTTTTTTTAGGATTACCTAGGACTAAGAGGTTGAGAGATTCGGTTTTTGTGGTGGTAGATAGATTCTCCAAGATGGCACACTTCATTGCTGGTCATAAAACTAATGATGAATCACATATAGATGATTTTCTCTTCAAATAAATGGTTAGGTTACATGGCATACCTAGGCCCATTGTTTTAGATCAGGATGCAAAGTTTTTGAGTTACTTTTGGAAGACTTTGTGGGGAAAGTTAGGAACCAAGTTATTGTTTCCTACTACTTGTCATCCACAAACGGATGGTCAAATTGAAGTCGTGAATAGAACTTTGTCTACTTTGTTATGTGCTATCATTGAAAAGAACTTGAAAACATGGGAAGATTGTTTGCCTAATGTTGAATTTGCTTATAATAGAAGTATATATTCAGCAAGTGATTTTTCACCTTTTGAAATGCTTTATGGCTTTAACCCTTTATCACCATTGGATTTAACTTCTTTACTTTTGAGTGAACATGTGAACTTAGATGGAAAAATGAAGGTAGAAATTATAATGATGATTCATGAAAAGGCACGAGTGAACATTGAAAGGAGGACTCAACAATATGTCTAACAAGCCAATAAGGGACATAATAAGGTATTGTTTGAATTAGGCAATTGGGTTTGGTTGCACTTACGGAAGGAACGTTTTCTAGAGAAAT
This sequence comes from Tamarix chinensis, assembly GCA_030549775.1. Lineage (NCBI taxonomy): Eukaryota > Viridiplantae > Streptophyta > Magnoliopsida > Caryophyllales > Tamaricaceae > Tamarix > Tamarix chinensis. Next base: position 70,483,514 of record CM060181.1, read on the forward strand.
GACGTTCAAAACTCCGACCTCAGGGTGACAGACCATTTCAAGTAGTCGAACGCACTAATGATAACGCCCACAAGCTTGACTTACCAGGTGAGTATGGTGTTAGTGCAAGCTTTAACGTTTCTAATTTATCTCCTTTTGATAAAGGAGATGATTTGAGGAATAATCCTTCTTAAGAGGGGTAGAATGATACAAACCTAGAAGCTGGACTTGTTGATCATACACTCGGGGATGATGCAAATCCTGTACAAAACCCTTTGTCACTTCTAAGTGGTCCAATTACAAGACTTAGAGCTAAATGTTTCAAGGAAGCACTTAATGGGCTAACCCAAGAGATTCTAAACAGACCAAGATGGGCTCAAATAATAATCAAGACTTAGTCAACATCATCAAAGAAATTGAAGAGACTAATATTTATGTAAAAACATTTCTAGAATGATCTAACCATCAAAAATGATGAAGTTTATGAGTTCCAATATATTAAATAGAGGATTAAACATGGTCTTGAATGGTTATGTTAAATACATTTAATTTAGTTATTTAGCTATTTATGGTTGCCTCTAGAAGTCTAAGAGGGCTGAAAAATGTGGCGACTTGTTTATTTTGATGTTTATGCTATTTTAAAGCTTTAATTATTACTTTTCCTATTCTAGGCGGGTGATTTAAAGCTTTTGATATGAACTCCATCAACAACAGTGAAATATTGATTCGATCATAATGAAACATCAATAGTTATAACTAAAGCTTTAAAACACCCTCCTAAAATAGGAAAAGTCATAAACAAAGCTTTAAAACACCCTCTTAGAATAGGAAAAGTCATAAATAAAGCTTTAAAATAGCACAAAAATCAAAATAAACAAGTCCCCAAGTTTTTTTAGACCTCTTGGACTTTTAAAGGCAACCATAAATAGCTAAATGACTAAATTTAATGTATTTAACATAACCATTCAAGACCATGTTTTAATCCTCTACTTAATATCTTGGAACTCATCAAATTCATGCCTTTTGATGGTTAGATCATGCTAGAAATGTATTTGTATAAGTATTAGTCTCTTTAATTTCTTTAATGAGGTTGACTAAGTCTTGATTATTATTTGAGCCCATCTTGGCCTATTTAGAATCAGCCTAAATCTCTTAGGTTAGCCCACTTAATGCTTCCTTTAAGTATTTGGCTCTAAGTCTTGTAATTGGACCACTTAGAAGTGACGAAGGGTCTTGTGAAGGATTTGCATCATCCCTGAGTGTATGATCAACACGTCTAGCTCCTTGGTTTACATCAGCTTTAGTTATGACTTTTCCTATTCTTAAAGGGTTGTTCCAAGTATTTATATATATATATATATGGGTATTTTAAAATGAATAAGGGATATATAACGTTTTTACAAATTATCATATTTGTGAGGTTTTGTGTTCCTCTTCATTCTTAAAAGAACTTGTAGAACTTATCAAGTTAATCGTGTGACGTTCAAACAATCGAACTTATCTCCCTCATTGTTGAGAGATTCTCACGTTTTCTAGGTGTGGTGTTTCAATCCTTCATATTCTTGGTTTCCATCTTGTTAGGTGTTGGGTCAAGTCTCAAGCAATCTTATCTTCACAATCTTGAGGTTCTGAACCATCGTTGCTATTGGGTTTCATCATAAGTTGTTGATGGAGTTCATATAAAAAAAATCTTCAATTTTCTACACTCTGAAGCCTTGAACCCATATTGAGGTAGGCCCACTACTAACCATCCCCAAAAAACTACAAATCACCCTATGCTCAAAGGAATGAGCAGATGACCAAACAAACAGGCACATTAGGACACAACATACTGAGTAAGGCAAGTTGTTTTCTTAATGGAAACATAAGAATGTAATGAAAATTCTATCATGCATGGATATCCTAATTAACATGCATCAAGCTAATGCTATATATGTAAAGATAGGAATGCACTAGAACTTACTATCATGCATAACTTAGAAAATGCTGAATATATCATGTTTGTTTTCATATTATAATCACATTGGTAATCACACATGCACCAAACAGATTAAGAAACGACTATGGTTTATTTTCTAATTTTCTCCACTAATTGGATTGCGCCATTTCCTTGTCCATATATTGAGATAAGCCAATACCTAGCCAAACATTTCAACCAATAACTAGTTAGTAATTTAGTCCATTATCCAAGGGTGCAAACTAGTTTTTATCATCCATTTTTGGATAATTCAGAACATTGTTTCCATCATCATCTAGTTACTCATTATTGATTTATTCATTATCCAATTTTTATCAACCATTTACTAATCATCTAGATTTTATCATCGAACAATGGACCACAACCATGCCATGGCCTCACATACCATGGAAGCATATAAAAATAAGGAACTTAAAATCCAGGTTAAAGCTAATCACCAAATCTTACATAAGTTTAGATTGAAGCCAATCACCGAAATGGACATAAGTCTAGGCCGAAGCCTACCAATATGGACATAATTCCAAGAAAAAGCCAACAACCTAGGTGATGAGACCCTATAGCATCGATACCCCCTAGAATATCATTAGTGTTTAGGATAGGTAAGGCACCGGGGCCTCTATGGATTCCAGTAGAAGGTAAAGCCTTAAGGCACTTGATGCATTGGGTCAAGCTAGGATGAAGGTTGCTTATGGGTCTTTGCAACCTGAAAATGAAAGAGAGGTTGAAGATGAAGAGAAAATATGATCTTTGGTGGCTTCTTAGATCATATACTTGAAGATACCACCTAAGGTATTCAACAGTTGGGATAAAATCAGCAAGATTTTGTGGGATAAGCTTCAACCTCTTGCACTTGATTATGAAGGGTAGGGGGAGCTCCAAAATAAGAGCATATGGCATCCAAATATGAGTTATCCTCTATTAATCCTCAGCTCAACACTTATCGGACTTGGTTGAGGTTATTTTTGTTACAACTTGGCTACCTATTACATATGGATTATATAATTCAATTCTAACTATCTAGTGTAGTTAAAATCAAACCAAAACTAACCTTCCATAGCCCTTAATGTGTGAACGTTGGAGGTAACCATTGCTATTACATAAATTAGATAAAAGTATATAAAAATAAGCTGAAACAAGACTAACAACTCAGTATAAAAAGGGAAAGAGACAAGACATTCTTTTATATTGTAAGATACTCAAAAGTATAAAGAATGTCTTTATATGAGATATGACAGCAAAGTAGGTCGGAATGGTAGCAAATCAGGTATGAAAATGACCTTTCCAAGCTTGAAAATGACTTGTGTATGACTAGCTCTTATGCTCCTAGTTCAATGCAGCATAAAGCCACAAATGGCTATTGAATCAACATGTTTGTATGCATTATTTTTTAGTTGAGTTTTTTGAAATAAATTGCTAAAAATATGTCTTTAAACTCCCAAAATTTCATGGCTCACTACCAAGGCTTCTCCCAAACCACTTTGAGCCATATTAGAAGTTGGAAAAATTAAATGGCTGACTTTCATGGGTAGGGCTTATTTGTATGGCTAAGCTTAGCTAATTAACTTAACCCAAGTGATGAGGGTTTTCATTAATTCCCTCATTCATAGGGAAATTACTACCTAGGCTATTATGGCATACACATCATGTAACACCCCAAAATTCACTACTTTTTTTTTTAAAAGCGGAAGTAATTAAACTAGAAACACTGAAAACCTGTGAATTCTGGAAATGTTACCGCCACACTTAGTACCAGACCGGTTCTCTCCGACCGTTCCTGTACCAAGTGCTAAGGCTAAGAAAAGAAATAATCAATACAATCCAATTTCCAAATAAGCATTAAACGGTTGTAAAATAAAATCAGAGTACGCATCAAGAAATGTAATACATTTCCAAAAGAGAATTAAACTTACAACCGATAAAAGGTTCATTAAAATACTCAATCGAGTAATGAATCAAAAAGGGGTAAATACTATACCAAAGAAATAACAAAAGGAATGAAATCGCGTAAAGAATGAATACGGCCACAACACTCTCGAACTTCGAACCAAACACGCTCAACACTCAGCCCCAATTGATATCTCGCCCACCTGCACAAATTCAGAAGGCATACTACTTGTGGGAATGAGCAGCACCCATGAAAAGGGTGATCAGTACGCTACGTACTGAGTAAGGTAACCGAGCACTAAGGCCAACACATAAGCACATAAAATCATGCATAAGAATAAAAGATCATAAAGACCATCATCATATCATCATATCGACCAATCATTCAAGTACATACATAAAGGCCCAATCATAGTCCCGATTAATTACTTAATTAGTCTTTTTATCGGAATTCGATACACATCATGCCCTTTTATCAATCCATGCGAGCAGAGGAACACCCCACTATTATAACCGGTGGGCCGGTCACAATAGAGCATCATGCCCTAACCACTATTATTACCGGTGGATCGGTCACAATAGAGCATCATGCCCTAACCACTATTATTACCGGTGGATCAGTCACACATAGGGTAGCAACCCTAACCACTATTCCTAACCGGTGGATCGGTTTGGTTCCTCCTCGCATGGTGTTCCACTGTAAGTAATTAGTATCTTTTAAGAGCTTTAACGATACTGGTTTGTGTTTATTGAGCTCGAGTCACCCCACTATTATTACCGGTGGGCCGGTCACATATAGGACCTCATGTCCTAACCACTATTATAACCGGTGGATCGTTCGCACATAGGACTACGCGTCCTAATCACTATTCCTAACCGGTGGATCGGTTTGGACTCGACTCAATAATCTTCCACTTTAAAAGATTAGTGTCTTAAATATCTTATTCAAAGGCTTTCACCATGCACATGCACGAATCATAAAACATAATTTTCATATTCATCATCATCTTTAATCACCACATACACATATGCTCCCACCAAACCCTAGACATGCATGGATCGCTCCCTTTACACTTATCCTCCAATTCTACTTCACGTCTCACTCTAGGGTTTTATCCCAAAACCCTAATTTAGTCTCCTTTGTACCCTTAATTTGCTCCACGTGCTATTTTTCATCCCAAGTGCTCAAACACCCAAACAACACTTACATTACCTTCCTCGAATCCCAAAGAAGCGTTCCATACATAAACTTCACTCTCATAAAAACTATACACATCCCATGCAATTATTAACTTCCATGCAAACCCTAATACCACCATACAACCATTAACCATTATACAAAACCCAAAATCTCATCATACAAAACCCTAAATTCAATCCACATAACTCAAAGATTCATTCATACCAAACCCCAGATTCAAACCATATAAAACCCAAAGATTCATCCATACCAAACTAAGTATCCATCCTTACGAAACCCTAAGTTCAAACCATATACAACCCAAAGATTCATTCACACAAAACCCTAAATTCAATACATACCAACACAAAGATTCAAATCATATAAAACCCAAAGATTTTTCCACATAATACAATTGATTAGATTCTCCCCTTTCATAACCACAAATTATATTCTCCCATACAAGACTATAAGTTAGATTCTCCCACATAAAATCATAAATTAGAATCTCCCAAGCAAAACCATAATTTGGATTAATTGGATTCCCCCAAACAAATCATAAATTAGATTCTCCCAATCCAATCATAAATTAGTTTCTCCCATATAATGTCATAAATTACATTCTCCCCAAATAACGTCTTTAATTCGATTCTCCCTAACAAACCATAAATTCAATTCTCCCATATAACGTCATAAATTATATTGTCTCCCACAAAACCATACAAAACCATAAATTAAACTTCCCCATATAAAACCATAAATTATATTCTCCATACAAAACCTCAAAAATCATAAATCATATTCTCACACACGAAACCCTAAAATTCTCCATTTTATTCCTTTACTCATGAATCAATGGAATACTTAGGTCAACTCACATCCCTTAATCAACTTCTTTCTCCATCCTCCTTTTTCATCCTTTCTCCCACATAAAATCATATCAACATCCTCACATGCATGTCTTACAGGGTCATACACAAATAATACACATGCCATACGAAAACATACTTCAACTCCATGTCATATCATATACAGCATAATTAATAATCATAAACATAGAATGCATAGCATATGAATCACACAATGCACATTAGCACATAAAAGGCCTTAGCACCCCTTACCTAAAACGACACCGGTCTTGGAGCACGTTCCTACGCCTCCTTAGACTTTGACCAAATACTAACCTTACCAAAATTCTAACTTTGCTAAAGACATAAAAATAATAGAGATATTATAAACCTTGATAATATAGGGTTAAATATTTTACCCTAATGATAATAATGATACTAATATAATAATATCAAGGATAATAAAACTAATATCAATGAGAATATAAATAATAATAACAATAATAATAATAATAATAATAATAATAATAACAATATCATATAAGTTTTCAAATAACTAATGACTTACCATTTATTTAATATTAATAATAAAATTACAAACATATATAATAATATTAAAATAATAAAGATAATGATAATATTATTATTAATGGTTATAAGAACAGTAGAAATAATAATACTCAAATAAATAAGTGCAAATGTTAATACAAAGTTAGGGCCTAAGATTTTCCAGAATAAATAATAAACGTTAATAATAATTATTCTAATAATTATAATATTAATAATAATAATAATGATAAGAAGAATGATAATAATCCCATAATAATTCAATTAATAACTTAAACTTCGAAACTAACAATAAAATTATTTTATTATCACTCTCCACCCTGCAAGTACAATTCAGCATAAAATTTCTCATCAAATAATAATAAAACATATTAAGAATATATATATTAAGAATAATAATAATGGTAATTATATGCAAATAATTGAAATAAATTAAATCAAGGCTTATAATAATATGGAAAATGGTTGAGAGGGTCTAGGGTTCAACCTTAAACTGGTGGGGATAGGTGGCACCGGCGGTGGTTCACGGCGGCGGCGGCGGTGGCCGGAAAAATAGAAGAACAAAGAGAAAGATGGATGTTGGGAAAAAAGATAGGGAGAATTGAGGTGATATAAGAGGTGTTTATTGTTGCCCAGGAGGAGAGGGACAAAATGATGGTGGTGGTGCAGCCAAAGGTGGCGGCGCACGGTGGCGGAAGGCGGTTTAAGGTTTCGGGGTCAAAATTCTGGCGAGAACGAGCAGCCAACTTGGCACGGTTATGGAGGCCCGTGCAAGAAGAATCGAGAGGTGAAAATGGTTTAGTTAGCTAGAGAAAATTTCAGGGAAGAGAATGGAATGTTTCGGTGGCGCTGAGGTTGGTTGAAGGCGGCGGAAGAGGTGTCTAAAGTCTCGATGATGGCAGCCCTCGCCGAGGGTTTCGGGGAAGAAAAATCTTCCACAACTCCTACAATCAGGTTATATATAGATGTTGGAATGGATAATGAGGAGCTTGAGGTCGACATGGAAGTTTTAAATGTAAGAATTTGGGCATCCGGCGGCGGAAAACGGTCGAGTATCGTTTGGGTTGGTTCGACGGTTCGCGGCGTTGGGGAGAAGAAACGGGCGAGAGTTAACGTCAAATAATTATTTTAATTTATTCCTGGAGTTAAGAGGAAGGCAATGAGACAAGAAACGGTCGGTATTATTCATCGTAACCGGAGATGCCATTGACGGGGTCGAAGGTGCAGCAGCGTCGACGGAGGAGCAAGGAGGAAGAAGGAAAGGAGGCGGACCGGTTGGCCGGGGAAAAGAAAGAAAAAGGGGAGACCGGGCCGGTTCGCGTGCGGGGTGAGGGCGGAAGGAGTCATTAAATGAAACGACGAGTTTTAGTGCAAAAGAAGGCAAAACGCGGCGCGGAACGGGGCGGAAGAAGGACGACGGCGCGAGGGGTAACGGATTAGATGAAACGGTGAGTTTTGGTGGAAACGGAAGCAAAACGCGGCGTGGCGACGTTAGACGAAGGACGCCGTGTGGGCTGGGCTGAAGAAGGAAGAAGAGAAGAAAAGAAGAATTGGGCCGCGCCAGGCCCAGTCAGGGAAAAGAAGAGGAAAAAGAAAAAGAAGAAAAAGAAAGAAAAAGGTAAGAAAAAAGGAAGAAAGAAAAAGAAAAAGGGAAAAAGGAAAGGAGAAAAATAATTAGGTTAGGGTCAATTAAATTAATCTGAATATTTAGAATAATTAAAAATAATAATATTTAAATAAAATAATATTTAAATCCCTTTTTAGGCTAAATTAGGATTTTTAAAAGGTTTTCCATAAATTCCATTTTAATTAGCAAAACACCCTAATTTTCTTCCATTAATTTATTTATAAAATTAAAATTATTTTGAAACTATTTTCTCCTCATTATTTTAAATAAAATAATTTATTTAGTTAATTTCTAAAATACAATTCTTAATTAGCTAAAATACCCAATTTCTCTTAATTAACATACTTATAAATTTATTCTTGATTTTCCCTAATTAATTTCCTTTTATTTTAATCAAATAATTTATTTAATTAATCTTTATGATAAAACCTCATTTAAATATAATATTTAAGATTAGAATTTTTCGGGGCGTTTCACATCATCCTCTCCTTCTTGAGAAGTAAATCTCCCACATTAAATATGTTTGATATATTCGCATGTCTTGTGGTAGCTCAAGTCCAAAGGCATTATCACTAATTTTTTCAATGACTTTTTATGGACCATCACTCCCTGTCATCTATTTATTTTTCCTCCATATAGGAAATATTTCTTTTCTAATGTGAATTCAAACCAAATCCTTAGATTCATACAAGTGTTGCTTGCTATGCTTGCTTGCCCTAGCTTTATTCATCTTATTCCTCTTCTCAATCTTGGATCTTACTTGATCATTAAGTTTCTTCATTTCCTTAGCCCTCTCTTTCACATATAAATTAGTGTGTGATGTAACTGGAAGAGGTAAAAGGTCAATGAGAGTAATAGGATTTGCTCCATACACTACCTCACCTGGTGAATGACCGATCTCATAAGTCGGTGATCAATTGTAGGCAATCTCTGTATGGCTAAATTTGGTGTCCCAATCTTTTAAGGACTTGTGAACCAAATTTATAAGGAGTATTGTAAGAGTGTGATTTGTTATTTTTGTTTCCCCATCAATTTTTCTAGTAGGCGATACTATAGAGAATTTTGGTAGAAACTAACCTCCACAAGGTCTTCCAAAAATAGCTAAGGAACTTAGTATCCTTATTAGAGATAATTGACTTAGGAATACCATGTAGCCTTACTATTTCCATGAAGAACAAATTGGCTATATAAATGTCATCATCTATTTTGTGACAAGCAAAAAAATGAGTCATCTTAGAGCAGCGATCCACAACCACCATTATGGTATCATGTTGCCTTTGAGTCTTAGGTAATTCCACAAAGAAGTCCATACTTACATGATCTAATGGTTGATGTGGGATGGTTAAGGGGTGTGTTAAGTCCATGATGAAAATGACTTGTTGAATTTTGGTAAATAAAAAATCTTCCAACTATCCCTTGGACATATTTTACCGTTAAAGGCCAATAAAAATGTTAATGTAATACATATATGGTTTTGTTGATGCCAAAGTGTCCCACTAGGCCTCCCCTTTGTGATTCCCTAGCAAGAAATTCCCAAATTGAGCACTTAGAAATGCAAAACTTGTTATTCTAGAATAAGAAGTCATCTTGAATCACAACTGCACCTTGAAGCTTGTCTTAATCCTCAAAGTAGCAAGAAAAGTCTTTATCTTCCTGATACAACTCCTTCGTGCACCCAAACCCCAACACCCTAGCTTCTAATAAAGAAAAGCATTCAATACCTCCTAGATACTTCATCAGCTACTACATTTTTTTTGGCACTTTTATGTTTGGCTAGAAAGCAAAAATATTGTAAAAATTCTACCTATCTTGCATGTATAGGGTTGAGCTTGTGTTGAACACTGGTGTACTTTAATGACTCATGATCCGTGTATAGGACAAATTTTTGTGGCATAAGATAGTGTAAGTAATGATCAAAAGCTCTAACAATAGCATAGAACTCCTTATCATACGTGCTATAGTTCATCCTTGAGCAATTGAGCTTTTCACTAAAGAAGGTAATTAGCTTTGCTACTTGTAGTAAAACAACCCCAATGCCCACTCCACTAGAATCACACTCAATTTCAAACAGCTTGGTGAATTTGAGTAATGCTAGAATAGGTGACTCACTTAGCTTCCCCTTAAATACTTCAAAATCTTATTGGTTTATCCATATCCACTTGGACTCTCTTTTCTTTATACATTCTATTATAGGTGCTAGTAAGGTACTCAATCCCTTAACGCACCTCTTATAAAAAGAAGCAAGCCCATGGAATGACCTTACTTGTGTTAGGTTCATTGGTGAAGGCCATGTCTTGATAGCTTCCACTTTGGACTCATCCATAGCTATGTCATCCTTAAATACAACAAAGCTAAAGAAAGTAACTATAGGTACAAAGAACTCACACTTATCTAGCTTAACATACTATTCCTTTGTGCTAGAAATACAAGTTTTAAATGATTTACATTTTCGTCTTCACTAGAGCTATATGAAAGTATACCATCAAAGTAATACTACAAATTTTCTAGTGAATGGCCCAAGTACTTTATTCATGAATCTCATGGAAGTGCTAGGTACATTAGACACATCGAATGGTGTGACCATCCATTCATACAATGCACCCTTTGTCTTTAATGTAGTCTTCCATTCATAACCTTCCTTCATGTTGATTTGGTAGTAGCCTCTCTTCAAATATATCTTTGAAAAAGACACAAGTACCATGCAATCAGTCAAGTAAATCATCAAGTATTGGAAAAGGATACCTATACTTGATAGTAATATTGTTCATAGCTCTACTATCAACACATATCCTCATGGTTCCATCCTTTTTTCTTCATAAGCAACGCCAAAACCACAGAAGAACTCAAAGATTCTTGAATCAAACCCTTGGAAGGCAACTCATCTACTTGCCTTTATAATTATGGATTCCTTTGGGTTAAATCTATAAGCAGCTTTGTTAGGAAGTGTATCACTTGGAACAAAATCAATTTAGTTCTCTATACTTCTCATAGGGTTATTGGGATCACTTCATGAGTTAAGTCATTTGGAAAAACATCCCCAAACTACTCCAACAATGCCCTAAATTGTGGGTTATTGGGATAACTTCATACATTATTTTCAAGTAGTAATAACATGTATAATACTTTACCCTTCATAAGCCCTTTCTGGGTCATGAAAGCAAAGGAGTCAACAAAATATTTTTCTTCACAAATTTCAAGAAATAGGTGTTCTTTCTCCCATCATTTGTGACATTCCTATCAAATTGCCAAGGCTAACCTAATAAAAAATGATATGCATCTATAGCTACAACATCACAAAGCACTTAATCATGATAAGTCTTCCTAATTGAAAAAGAAACAAGTACTTGCTTTTATATCTCATCCACAATACCATTATTAAGCCATTGAAGCTTATATGGGCAACTGTGCTAGGTAGTGATGCATATGCCAAACAAGTTGACACATGCCTAATGGAAGATGGTGACTTATGGGATAATTGACCAACAAAAATTAAAATAGAGAAAAGAGATGAGTATGATAATATTTGATCTAAGGTAGAAAAAGACCAAATAATCCTAACTACCACTCAAGGTTTCAACACTTGAGACAAAAGGTATGAAATTTTTCACTCAAAATAAAGTTTTCACTCAACTTTGTAGAGGGGGAGCATAGGGAGCTCGAAAATTTGATTTGTAATTCAAGGGTGTAGTGTATTCCATTGTGTTGAGGCTACTAATATTTATAGTGGCAGCCAAGTTTATAAAAAGTCCATTATGCTCATCCCCTTTACCTAGCTAGTTACATTGCAACCATTCTTTATCATATAGTTATCTAATACAAGCTAACTATTTGGATGAGAACTAAAATGTGTTCAACCTATGTGTGGTATTTTGAAAACCATACCACAACATGGAGACCCTTACATGCTGAAAAGGTATATAATAAATAAAAGTAAAAATCACTCAATCATCCCCCAAACCTAATCAATAATCTCTCATGCTTAGAAAATTAAAATAATCTTATTTGTTGACTTTGCTAACTTTCTTCACCTACTCCACCATCCACTTGTCCTCCTTTTTCTTTTCTCTTTTTTATATTTCAATTTTCAAAGTCAGCCTTAGTCTTAGGCTGATTTGGCTTCTTAAGTGGCAAAATACTTGGAAATACTAATAAAATAGTTGTTTGGGCTTGGGCTTGATGTGCCATCATAGTTTGTTGGGCTTGGGTTGGATAACCTACCATAATTGGTTGTGTTTGGGCTGAATGTGCCACCATGCAAGCATGGGCTGGTACTTCCACATTTTTATCTTATTTAGCTAATTAATTTCATCCAAGTTAAGAGTGTTTTGTGATCCCCTAACTTTAAAAAATTAATTAGTGAAATATTATTATGAGATGCTCCTGCATCAATATGGGACCGAAGAAGATATTTGGCAAGCCGAGAAGGACATGCGCGAAGCATATCCGGAACTCTTTGCTACAAGTTCGACCATCCTTACTAAGTTTATCTTTAAGGGGGTAGTTGATATAATTATAGGTGTCAGTGTGGTATCCCTACCCACTTAGGAAATTCTAGCATTAACCCTAGGAAACTATAGGTGACTTCGGGGACGAAATCTGTCTTTATGTAGGTAGTGACGAAATATCCCAAAACCCTAATTTTAGAAATTATGGCCAAATAAGGATTTAATAGGAAAGTTAATTAAATAAATTATTTTGTTTAAATAAAAGGGTATTAATTAGGTCAAATCAAGAAGAAAATAATAAATATTTTAATTAGAAAAAAAATTGGGTGTTTAACTATATAAAATGGTATTTATAAAAAATATTTTAAAAATCTCAAATTAGGCTAAAAAGGGAATTAAATATTATTTTGTTAAAATATTATTATCTTTATATATCCCAAAATACAAAAATATTCCAAATACCCCAACCAACCTTTTTTTCCTTTCCCTTTTTATTTTCTTTTCTTTTTCTCCTTCTTTTCCCTTTTTCTTTCTTTCTCTCATTTCTCCTTTTCTTTTTTCTTCCTGGTTGGGCCTTTCTCCCCTACAGCCCAACTCCCTTTCCCTTTCTTCTCCTTCAGTGCGGCCTAGGCCCTATGCGCCGTGTTTCCTTCCTTTTTTTTCCCAGTCGCCCGGCCGGTTTCCTTCCTATTTCTTTCTTTTATTTTTCTTCCAAGACCATTGGTCCACCCCTACCTTCTTCTTCTTCCTTCCCTATCGCAGCTTGCAAATCCCTCCCCTACCTGTGCCAGGATTTTTGCCACTAACCACATTGCTGAATGACCATCTCTCCTCTCTCTTCCCTACTAAACTGCTTACCATTTCGACTCAACCAACTTCCCTCTCTTCTCACGCACCATTCTCTCTCCTGGGCCAATCACAACCTGCCATGGCAAAACTATACTGGCCTACCATCGCCGGTCGGTGAACCCTAACCTACTTGCCCCTATTCTCCTATTTCCAATCTTACCTTATAGCCCTTCATTAGCCCTATAAATACCCCTTAACCAACCTTGGACTTGAGCTCTTTCTCACAACCTAGAAAATTCTTCTTATGTGCCACCGCCCTTCCCACCGCCATCACTTAGCACCGTCGCTCAATCCACCCACAGGACCACTCTTTGCATCACCCTCTACCGAACTATGCCACCCTCCACCCTTGATTTACCTTGCACGAGCCACCCCTATTATGCAAAGTGTCCTTCCCGAGCATCCACACTTCCACCTCCGCCACCACTCCTGCCACAACCACCACCTCCTACACCTTCCAAAATTTCCTACAAACCTTCCTCTACCTCCCATAACCATCCTTTTCCCCTTCCTCCCTCTCCTTCTCCCTCCTTCTCTCTCCACCACTCTCGGCCACCACAGCACCGGCGCATGCGCCGCCATCGTTAGCCGCACCACCACCCTCATTGCAACCCTCTCAACTTGGGTAACATCAACCACCCCAACCTATTCCCAACACTCAACTAACCTTCTTTTCTCCCTCTTTCCCCAACCGTTGCTACCACCACCATGTGCAGCCGCCAGTGCCACTGGTCACCACCAACCCTAAGTAGTACCCTAAACCCTCTCAACCCTTAAACCCTAATTATGCAAGCCTTATTTATTTTCATTGTACTATTATTACTATTATTATTATTATTATTAGTATTATTTTTTTAATATTATCTATTATTATTATTATTGTTATTATTAGTAGTAGTATTATTAGTATCACTATTATTATTATTATGGTAAAAATATACAAACCCTTATATCATCATTATTTCAAATATTACCATTATTATTATTATTATTATTATTATTATTATTATTATTATATTATTATTATTATTATTATCTTTATCAATATTAGTATTTTATTAGTGTTACTATTATTACATTATTATTTTATCTCTAACAATACTAGAGTTTCTATTACTAAGAGTATTATTATTACTATTACTCTTAATATTGCTATTTTTGCTAAAACTAGTATTAGTACTATTATTATTAGAGAAAATAAATCTATTAGATTTAATAATATAAATGTGGCTATAAATATTATTAAAAACCCTATTTTTCACTTGTAAAGTTTCCTTTAATAATAGTAACCCTAATCTTAGAATAAAATAGGAAATAAAAGTATTTTTGGTAGGAGGGAAACTAATCCAAAGTTTTTCCCTCTTAAAGGTGAAACCAGTCAAAACCCTAAGGAGGCGTAGGAGCGTGCTCCAAGACCGGTGATATACTAGGTAAAGGTGTAGCTGAGGCCTTATGTGTGCTATGTGCCTTATATGCCTTGTATGCCATGTATCATGATATGTTATGTATCTTATGCTTATCGTTATAACTATTTTATGTGTAGTGTAGCTTGGAGTCGAGGTATGCACATATGTTATCTTATGGCATGTGTATAATAAGTATATGATGTGATTATGATGCGAAGTGATGTGTCCCTTTAGGATATGCATGCTAGGTTATGTAATGTGATGATACAGGGTGAAAGGATGAAAAAGGAAAATAGGGAAGTAAATTAACCAAAGGGAAATAAGTTGACCAAGGGATGTGGGGTTGACCTAAACATCCCATGATCCATGAGAGAAAGAATAAAAGGGGACTTAAAGTAAAATAATGTGGATGAATTTTGCATGGGAGAATATATGGTTTTGCATGGGAGTTTTAGGGTTTTGCATGAAAGATTTTGAGGGTTTACATGAGATGTATAAAGTCTACATGGGTTTGAATTTTACATATGGAAAGTTGATTTGGGATGAGAGGAAGGTAATGGAAGAGTTTTTTAGGTGATTGGAGGCTTCAGGTGAAAATACTATATGGAACAATATAAGGGTGCATAGGAGACCGAGCTAGGGTTTGGGAGGAAACCCTAATCTGAGAAGGTGGTAAGAAGGAAAAATAAATGAGGGTGAGTGGAGTATGAGATGAGGATGGAAGATTATTATGTAAGGAATGAGCATTGGTATAATGGGAAAATAAGAGTGGAAGGTGATAAATGGAGGGGTGACATGTGAAAAGGAGGATGTTAGGGTTTGGCGTAGCCACCTAAGGTTTGGTGTGGGCACCTAGGGTTTCGTGGTGACATGTGTACTTGGAGGGTAAAGTGTGAGGATGAGGGTCGAATCCAAGGGTTGTGATGAGTGGGGTGTTAAAATAATTGGGTTGTGTGAGGTAGAGAAGGATGGGCCATATAGGCCCAAATTAGAGTTTTTGGGGAAAACCCTAGAGTGAGGTTGTGAGTGGATTTGGAGGTGTAAGGTAGTGGGCCTTTACCCACACACTTAGGAGTTGGGCTTCTAGTGTGATTTAGGGTAAGGAGGAAAGGATGTTTGGGCAAATCAGAAGGTGTGGGAGTCTTAAGATATAGGATGAGCCCTCTTGAGGGATAAGCTTAGATGTAGTTAGTCATGCATTTCTAGGGTGAAAAATTAGAATAGGATATGGTAAAACATTAATCATACAAAGTGAAAGATTATTGAGCCGGGCTTATGCCAATCCATAGGCATATAATAGTGGTTAGGTACATCATGCCCTATAAGTGACCCACCAACTATAATAGTGGAGGATCCCGAGCTTAATAAACCAAACCCTAAGTTTGCTAAGACACAGAAAAGACACCAAGTACTTACAGTGGACCACCATGAGAGTTGGGGCTAAACCGGTCCACCGGTGAATAATATTGGCCAGGAGCATCTTGCCCTAGAGACCGATCCACCAGCATATAATAGTGGCTAGGTGCGCTTTGCCCTACAAGTGACCGATCCATTTGCTATAATAGTGGGGTTTCCGTACTCGCATGGATTGATAAAAAGCATGGTATGAAATGAGCACCGATCAGAGATTAAATAATTAGTTTATTTAAACTATAATTTGGCCTTTATTTATTTATGTGAAGTGATGGTATGGTGTTATGTTATCATGTTTGGATTATGTGCCTTTATGTATTGGCCTTAGTGCACTATTACCTTACTCATTACGTAGTGTACTAACCACCCATTTCATGGGTGCTGCTCAATCCCACAAACAGAAGGCTCTCTGACTTTGTGCAAGTTGGTGATACCTTTTTCGATGCCTTTGATGTTCACGAGGCAACAAGCGAGGCTGAGTGCTGAGTATGGACTTGGCACGAAGATCAAGAGTAGCGTAGCCAGATTTTCCTTTATAAATTTCTATTTTTTTTTGGGTTTCTTAGACTTAATTTTTACTCTTTGTAAACCTTATTCCTTTTAAGGAACTTTGATTATGTACTCTAGATTGTGACTCCTTCTCACGCACTCTGATTTCTATCTTATAAATGTTTTAATTTTTTATTTGAGCCTTACCTTGAGTTTGTTATATGATGAATATTAAATTTCTTTTTGCCTTGTGATTAGTACAGGAAGGCCATGGATCGGGCCCATACTAATCACGGTGGTAACATTCCCAAAATTCACAAGTTTTAATTTAATTGCTTCCACTAAATCTTAAATTAAAAAAAAATTCAGTAGCGAACATTGAGGTGTTACAATTTATCATACATTTGCCGAAAAAGTAGAAGTTTAGTCAATTATTAAATAATGATAGAGCATAAATTAAGAGATGCAATCTATACTCTAAATTGAAAATATGCTACGACACTTATTTGGGTAAAAAAAAAAGATTACGAAATGACACTTGTGTAGCAGGGTTCGTGGGTAACCCCTATATTTTTCATAGCCAAAAAATTTTGTTTGAGAGTTATTTTATGGAAGAAGTAAAAGAAAATTATAGGATGCATCCATCATACTAATAAATGACAATAAATATCATAATATTATCACAAAAGATATATATTATGATAATAAACTCCAAAATATAAAGAGGGGTAGTTTGGGTTATAAACTAAAAATATAAACTAGAATCAAATTAATGGTTATGCTACAAAGCATCGGTGAAACAAAACACGGAATAATGTAAGAAATGCATAAAAATGATAGAGTCTGCTTATGGCCACCTTACTCTTTGTCCCCTACCTATAGGAATCGTAAGTTTACCATCGGAGAGTAACCATTAGCATGGTAAAGTAATGAATAAAACATGCATATCTTTCTAGTATATATCTAGTATCATAGCTAGGGGAGGTATAAGAAATCCCAATCTCGGGTCAGAAAACCCCAAACTATTTTCCATATCCTCCAAATAAGGAAGTCACCCGCTACAAATGTGGTAATAAACGCCATATTTGAAGATATTGTAGATTAAACAAACAAATCCAATAATTAAATCTCGATGGAGAAAAATTAGTAAAAAATAAAAACCTTTTAATAGAATCCTCAAATAATGTGTCCTAGGATGAAGAACTCTTTGAATTAGGTCTTCAAATCGATGAACTTACTTCACCTTCTACCTCTATTACTAACTGTGAGGATAAAGATTTCTCAAAAATAAGAGGAAAAATAAATTTACTCTTTCATGGGAATACCAAGAACTAGGAATTTGAATATTCTCAACACAAACTCGATTTACCACAACCAAACAAACATCCTCATTCAAGGAAAACAAATTCACCCTTGCTTCCTCAAACAAGACATTACTCTAGCAAGAATCCAAAACCAGTTATAATCTAAACTTGATAAAACTAAGATTTGTGATCTTCACAATCAAATTGAAAGAGAAATCTAATCTAATTTACCATGTGTCTTTTGGTCAATAAAATAACATATGGTAGATCTAGCTTATGAAGAATCCTTTTCTAAGAAAAATATCCCCACAAAAGCTAGACCAATTCCAATGAATACTGATCTAGAGAAATACTACTGATTTGAGATTACTAACATGAAAAATAAAAATCTCATATCCAAATCCAGATCTCCCTAGTCTTGCGCCGCTTTCTATATCAACAAACAATCCGAGATTTAACGAGGAACTCTTTGTCTTATCATACATTAGAAACCTTTAAATAGTGCATTGAAATATATTAGATATCCAATGCGTAACAAAAAAGGATTTTATCCAAAAACTACACTCTCCACTAATGTTTTTAAATTTGATTCAAAATTAGGATTTTGGAAAATTCAAATCTCACCAAAAGATCGATATAAAACTACTATTCTTATCCCCTTTGGTCAGTATCAATGGATTGTAATGTCTCTTGGATTACAAAATGATCCTTTAAAACCAACACCATACTATATGATCATTCTAAAATATATTTTTTATGCTTCCTTCAAATACTTTGTCCACTATGAAACACAAAATGAAATAGACTATTTAACCTACAAAATCCACAAAATCCTCCTCCCTATAGATTGGGGCAAGGCCTTTAAACTTCCAAAATGTCTCCCAAATTCTTAAAAATCTCCCCAAATTCCACCATCATTTATAACTAATGGGACTATCAACTGGCCTAATATAATACTTTTATACCCAAAACAGCAGAAAAGGCCCATTTATGGTTAATATTATTCCAAAACTTCTCATAATCTAATGTACTTTCCTAGTTTATCAAATGGTAGAAAGACTTTGGATCCTCTCCTACCATCCTACCACCCCAGGTATCTAAAGCATTATATATCAAATGATATGAACTTCATCAACAACTATGATGAAACCTAATAGCAACAATTGTTTAGAACCTCAAGATCATGAAGAAAAGATTGCTTGAGCCTTGACCCAACACCTAACAAGTTGAAAACCAAGACTACAAAGGATTAAAACGCACACCTAGAAAATGTAAGAATCTTTCAACAATTAGGGTGATAAGTATTGTTAATTGAAATCCACAAGATTAACTTGATAAGTTCTATGAGTTCTTTTAAGAACAAAGAGGAACACAAAACCTCACAAATATGATAATTTCTGAAAAGGTTATATATCCTTATTCATTTTGAAATATCCATATATATGCTTGGAACAACCCTCCAAGAATAGGAAAAGTCATAACTAAAGCATTAAAATACCCTCCTAGAATAGGAAAAGTCATAATTAAAGCTTTAAAACAACACAAACATCAAAATAAACAAGTATCTATGTTTTTAGGCCTCTTAGACTTCTAGAGGCAACTATAAATAGCTAAATGACTAAATTGAATGTATTTATCATAACCATTCAAGACCATGTTTAATCCTCTATTTAATATCTTAAAACTCATCAAATTCATGGTTTTTCATAGTTAGATCACGCTGGAAACATTTTTGCATAAATATAAGCCTCTTCAATTTCTTTGATGATGTTGACTAAGTCTTGATTATTATTCGAGCCCATCTTAGTCTGTTTAGAATCAACCCAAATCTCTTGGATTAGCCCATTTAGTGCTTCCTTGAAATGTTTAGCCCTGAGTCTTGTAATAGCACCACTTGGAAGTAGAAAAGAATCATCCCTGAGTGTATGATCAACAAGTCTAGCTCCTTGGTTTGCGTAACCTACCACCCCAGATATCTGAAGCATTATATACCTTCAAAACCCTTTTTTGTCCCTCATCGAAAGATAGTTAGTTACCACCTATCTTTCATTTCTATAGATATTTCTTCTGTCCTTAGGTATTTTCCTAGACAGTAGAACAACATGATATTATCCTTAGGTATTTTCCTTGATAGTAGAACAACATGATATTATCCCAACACTTGTTCATTGATATATAATTAAATGGTCAAACAAGTTTCAAGCTTTTGACAAAATCTCAAAATCCTTTGTCTAAAATTGGGTAAAAACCTAGAAAGTAGAAAAACGAATCTCCCAAATACCTTTAAGCCCTCATATACTCAATTCCAATCTAAAAATTCCTTCATAGTAACACAACTTGCTGCAACAAAAACTAAGGAAGAATATCTTACTATTCTTAACCAAACTCTTTTAGAAAGCAAACTCTAATCGCTATCTTCATCATACTCCCCTTAGTATGGTGAAGAGAATAAAGATGACTGATGAGTTCATATTTTGACACATTTTATACCCTTATAATCTTAGTTTTTGGTAGTTTATTTAACTAATATAGGGGAATAATTATTGTTGTATGCTTAAGTGGTAAAAATTGCATAAATATTATTATTTCAGCTAAAATGATATAAATTAAGTAAATTTAAAATAAAATATTATTTATTAATTTTTATTAATTTTATTTTGTAGGTTTTGTTTTTAAGTAAAAGAAAAATAATAATAAGACCTTTGGACCAACGGCCAAAGGCCGAAGGCCCAAAGGCCTGAAACAAAACGACGCCGAACAGGATGAAAAGGAGCGCCGCTCGGAAGAGAAGAAAATTCAACTGTAGGGATGCCGTGGCAAAGAAGGAAAGAAGAATAAAGAGGAGGAGCGCGACAGAGCCATGAAGGACGAGAAGTAGAGTGCGGCAGGGCCGCACGAGTTGAAAGGCGGCAGAGCCTACACACGCTCGGCATAGGAGAGAGAAGGAGAGCCTTCAAGGCTCGACGCTGAGGAGAGCCACAGGTCGAAGAAGGAGCGAGAGCCATAACAGGCTCGAGTAACGGTGTGGCAGAAAAGCGAGGAGAAGCAGCCACACGGGAGCATAGTGTGCGACACATAGAGACAGAAGGACGAGACGGCAGATAGCGAAGGACGATACGGACGACGAGGGACAAGCCACGCAAGGAAGTCAGAGTCGTCTGCCAATGCCGAAAAAGAACAAAATAAAAGAGTTGACGCACGAAAATTCAAGCACCGCACAGGAGAAAAATAGGGAAGAATTTATACCGGTAGAATTTATTTCATATAAAATTAATTTTTATCTCGATAAATTCTTGATCTTCTATTCAAAATAAATTTCGGTTATTTCTTTCTCTTATTTTTAATTTATATTTTAGATATATATTTTTGTGTAATTAATTCTTTAATTATGGTTGGCTAATTATTTATTATTAGGGAATAAATTGAAACCCTAGATTAGGATTTGAATTATAATTTTATTTTCTTTGTTTCATGAGATTGTTTCTTGACTCTATGTTTATTGCTATCGTTTATATGTATAATTCTGTCCAATATAGTTTATTTGGTGCATGCCTTGTTCTGGTTCCTCATAAGTGACAGTATGTAGGATTATTTGTCTGCTAGGTGGCCATCTAAATATACTAGAATTTATATGTATAAATTGCATCTAGGTTTGATAAAAATTCACCTAATCGTTTTGTGATTCTAACCAAAGTGGTAAAACGTTTCGATACGTGTGGGTCAAGGATAGGAAATATAGCTAGACATGCATTCTGTACTAGTCTGGGTACTTAGATTGACAGCCTTCCAATTACACTTAATGCATTAAATCTAGTTAAATATAGGAGCCGCTTGTTGCTGCTATAATGCTAGTATTTAATAGGGTTAATATAGGCACGTGGTCATATTAATAAATTGAGGGAAGTAATATAAGGTGTATGGACCTGTGTTTGGTGTGCAACTTAGTCGATCTCTTTCTCATGATTAAAAGATGACTTAGAAATAAATATTATATTTCGACCTAATCTAGTGATGGATTTTTATTTCCCTAACATATTTATCCTATCTGCTAGGTTTCTCATTATTTCCCATCATTTTTATTATTAGTTTATTTTATTTGTTCCTTTCATTATTTTATTATTTTATTATTTTGATAAACCCCCATTAGTATTTTTCTTATTTATTTATTCTGTGTTATTTAGGATTTTTATTTTTAGTTTTAGTTTTATTTCCAAGCTAGTTAAATAGAGGTGAGCCCTCTTAATCCCCATACTAGAACGGTACCCTTATTTACTAGTGCTACAATTTATAACAAAAGGGTTAAATTGCGTGTCAGCTACGGTCACACCAATGTTTGGCGCCGTTGCCGGGAATTGGTAACTTCACCTTTATTTTACTAGTATTTTTAGTGTGTTTTCATTTTTAGAATTTTTTTAATTTTTCTTTTAGTTTTGTTTTAGATTTTCTTAGGATTTTTGGTGTGTTTTGTTATTAACCTTTTCCTTTGAAGTGTTAGTGTTTTCAGGTGGCTATGAGAGGATCCTTGGGTTATGGACAACTTGGCATGAATCTTAATTCAAGAGTAAATGAGGTAAGTTTAAGCAATTTTGATGATAGACTTCACCAATTCTCCACTCTCGTTTTGCAGGCAGCTAAAGCTACTGGAGTTATTAATACAAGTGGAGTGTGTCATACACAAGGAAATCCATATGCTTACCATGAACAAGCTATGAGAGGAGGAGAATGGATACAATCTGGTGCTCAATCTTTCAATGGTTTTCAAGGACATGATCCCTATACAAGCACATACTATTCGGGAATGAGGCATCAACCCAACTTTGGATGGGAGATGAATGATCAGTATCAAGTGCCATATTAAGACCCTTACACATGTGATTATGAAGCGTCAAAATGTTATCAATATCCTCAACAAGAATCTTCTCCAGTTTCGGAACCCTCAAGTTCAGAAAAAATGGATAAGCTTATTGAAGAATAGATAAATGGTCAAAACCAGTTGGCAAAAATCCAAAATCAACTGATGCAAAGTCAAATAGACAAAATGAAAGGGTGTCAGTGCTAGAGGAGAAAATGGGTTATATGGTCAACCTGATGAATCAATTACAAGCACAAGAAGAGCTCTCTATTACTTCAATTCCAAATTCAAGTGAGAGTTATGAGAGTGATGATGCCATATCCGAATGTAAGGATGAGCTATTTGAGGAGGTTCCCATGGAGAACATTGAAAAGCAAGATCAGGTGGAAGAAGAGCTTGTAAAAGTAGAAGAAGAATCTCATCAAAATGAGGATCAAGTGAACAAAGAGAAGTATATGGATGACAAGACTATCACTTTCACCTACCATATACCATCTTTGAACATTTATTCCCCACTTTTGCTTGGAGATGACCATGAGACACAAGGTAAGCCTTTGAACCACGTTGATTTTATTTATGCTGACCACACTCCTTGTTTTCCCTCTTTTAGCAGGTTGTATGGATCCAAGAGTGAAGAGAGTAATCAAATCATCTTGGATACATTTAATAAGAAGCGTGATGCTCCAAAGGAGATGTTATGTTGGAAGGATGTGTTTAAAGATTTTAAGATGGGAAAATATGTTCCTTCGATAGAGAGATCACAATACATGGACATTGAACAAAACATTCTCTCTTTACACACGAGCTTAAATTCCATGCTAGGTAAGTTACGTTCTTGCTGGATCAAATCATTCATTAAATCTAACATTTTTTTCTTTTCTTCCTTGTAGGATAAAGATGATCATCACGAGGAAGGATTTGGTGAAGCAGCTCTAAAGTGGACGTATCCACATTGAATGAGAAAAATTGAGATCATGTCAGGCTGAAGACATAAACACAAGCGCTACTTAGGAGGCAACCCAATGTTATAAGGGAGTTTTCTATCCTTTAGTTATTTATTTATTTAGTTTGTTTTCTCCATACTTTAAATTACATGTTTCTTTAGTTGTTTACACATTGAGGACAATGTGTGATTTAAGTGTGGGGGTGCATTTGTTTTATGTACGTGTCAAAAAAAATTGTTTCGATTTTTTTTAGAGTGTTTAGTTTTTTTTTTAGAGTTTTAGAGCGTTTAGTGTTTTTAGAGTCGTAGAACCCTTAATTAGTCAATGAGGATATAACGAAAAGGTGATCATGAAATTGAGATAAAGCAAGTGGAGATTTTTTGTGTTAATTTCGATATAGGGAACACATATCTACGTGTCTAAATGTGAATGGAGAAAGAACATGTATGATTTTCTAACCACCGACATGGCATGTTGAGATTCATCACACTCCTCAGTGAGTTTTTGAACCATATATACCTTCTTCTTTTTCTGAGCGAATTTACACAAAATCATCTACTATTTCTTGGCTTCAAAATTTTTCTTTATAAACCTTATATATGTTTAATTGCTTTGATCAAATTATTTTCCATAGATCTTGTAATGGACTATAGAGATTGATAGAACTTACTCTTGTGCTATTTGAAGCTTATAGTCAAAATATGCTCTGATTGAGGAAATGATGAAGGCAACTTAGAAAAGTTTCCATCACATGACCAAATAGCTTAACCTGATTTGTGTATCCATGATATACATCCCATAGAAACCCTTTGAGCCTATACAAGGAACATATACTTTTCTTCATTACCTACATTGAATAACCGTTGGGCCTTAATATCTTTACCATTACTTAAAGCTAGTGGAAGGAAATCAAATCGTTATGGATATGAAGAGTGGTTGTGTATGTGTGTATGTGAAATAAATATACGTATTTATGATAATAAAGGGGATTGGTTATGTTTGGTGGAGAAAAAAAAAGGAAAAAAAAAAGAAAATTTTTCAGAAAAAAAAAAAAGAGGAAGAAAAAAAATGTTAGGATATAAGGAAGAGGGGGAGTTATGGAGACAATGTTGAGAAAGTTCTATTCATGTTACATTTTATTGTGAAGTTGGAGATATGTATCAATGATCATTGATGTAGAGTTATGCTTATATTTCATCTAATTATTAGATTCCACTAGCTCTTTATCTTTTTAGCACCACACTCCTAAAAAAACTCCATACCCTTCTTTACCTTAAGCCCCACTATAACCAATAAGTAAGTCCTATTTGATTCTTGAGATGAGCAACCTTTGATCTGATGGAGATTATTCACAAGAGTTAAGCATATGGTTCGGTCCATTTGGCAAGTATTTGATATCTTTCACGTGGTTTTATCCACAAGAACATGAGCCTTCTTTGTTTATATATGTGAGTCGTTTGTTATCTTTATCATCTTATCTCACATACATGAGTGTTTCTATACATTTGTAGTGATGAATCTAAGAGAGAAAAAAATAGAGGGTATTCATAGTGAGGATGGATCTTGATGTGACTAAGGCATGGTAGATTTTCATCCATAATATTGATCTATTCATACCTGCCATGTTTATGGGTGAACCATATGTTTGAAATTGATCCTTTAAATTTCCCAATGCTGAATCTAGATTGATTGCTAATCTTGACGTATGAAAGTAAAAGATTCTGAGACAAAAAATAGTTAAGGGTATTAGGTGTAGTTTGATTATTATTTTTTATTTATTTGTGTGTGATTTTGTGGGTATATCATCTACGAAACCCTCACAAGACCTTACTCATCCTCGATGGGTGACCTAGGGGTTTAAAGGGCTTGTTGCACATGCTAAGTGTAATCGTGAGACCTACGAAAGTGGTTAGTTAATTTAATTTTAATTGTTTAGAGTAATAACTTGCTTGAGGACAAGCAAGAAGCTAAGTGTGGGGGTGTGATGAGTTCATATTTTGACACATTTTATACCCTTATAATCTTAGTTTTTGGTAGTTTATTTAACTAATATAGGAGAATAATTATTGTTTTATGCTTAAGTGGTAAAAATTGCATAAATATTATTATTTGAGCTAAAATGATATAAATTAAGTAAATTTAGAATAAAATATTATTTATTAATTTTTATTAATTTTATTTTGCACGTTTTGTTTTAAAGTAAAAGAAAAAAAATAAGACCTTTGGACCAACGGCCAAAGGCCCAAAGGCCTAAAACAAAACGACGCCGAACGGGATGAAAAGGAGCGCCGCTCATAAGAGAATAAAAGTAAGTCGTAGGGCTGATGTGGCAAAGAAGAAAAGAAGAATAAAGAGGAGCAGCGCAGCAGAGCCGCGAAGGACAAGACGCAGAGTGTGGTAGGGCCGCACGAGTTGAAAGGCGGCAAAGCCTACACACGCTCGACAGAGGGGAGAGAAGGAGAGCCTTCAAGGCTTGACGCTGAGGAGAGACGCAGTTCGAAGAAGGAGCAAGAGCCATAACAGGCTCGAGGAATGGTGAGGCAGAAAATCGAGGAGAGGCAGCCACATGTGAGTACAGTGTGCGGCACAGAGAGACAGAAGGGCGAGACGGCAGACAGCGAAGGACAATACGGACGACGAGGGACAAGCCGCGCACGAAAGTCAGAGTCGTTTTTCAACGCCGAAAAAGAAAAAAATAAAAGAGTTGACGCACAAAAATTCAAGCACCGCACGGGAGAAAAATAGGGAAGAATTTATACCGGTAGAATTTATTTCAGATAAAATTAATTTTTATCTGAATAAATTCTTGATCTTCTATTCAAAATAAATTCCAGTTATTTCTTTCTCTTATTTTTAATTTATATTTTAGATATATATTTCCGTGTAATTAATTCTTTAATTATGGCTGGCTAATTATTTATTGTTAGGGAATAAATTGAAACCCTGGATTAGGATTTGAATTATAATTTTATTTTCTTTGTTTCATGATATTGTTTCTTGACTCTATGTTTATTGCTATCGTTTATATGTATAATTCTGTCCAATATAGTTTATTTGGTGCATGCCTTGTTTTGTGATTCTAACCGAAGTGGTAAAACGTTTCGATACGTGTGGGTCAAGGAAAGGAAATACAGCTAGACATGCATTTTGTACTAGTCTGGGTACTTAGATTGACAGTCTTCCAATTACACTTAGAATGACCTTATTAATGTGTGATTTAGTTGTTATAGGCTTTGAGGATGCAACCTTTTTAAAGGGGTAGTGCAATAATGCCCCACACTTTTGTATAATGGATGAATGAGAATTTTTTCAAAATTTAGGTGTATGATTTTGATTCAATGTTATGATTTAATTTGGGATAAATTTTGATTTGAAATCATGTTAGAAAATGAAGTTTATTAAGTTATACAGAAAAACCCATCAACTGCCTTCTCATTTTAGCTAAATTAGATTCCTCGAATAAACTAATCAACTGATGGATGAACAATCGACTGGTAGACCCAAACTGATCGACTAGTTTGTTGAGCTGGTCATGTGGTCAAGTTTGATTTTTATGGAAAATCCCTTACACTAACATAGAACCTTATCAACCCATGTGAGATTATCCCTAAAATATTCCCGACTATTTTTCTAATGTATTTGACTGGAAATATTACCTCAATTTGAGCTGGAGATTGATTGGGAAATAAGAGGAGAGATACGACCTTAGCAATTATCTTCTTTCTCCTCTCACTTCTATGCTATTCTGAGTTCGAATGCTTTGATCTCAAGCATGCTCGTGGGTAGGAGGAAGATTCCTTCCACACCGACTTCCTATTTCTCTATTCATGAATGCGAATTCCAGCTTAATTGACCTAAATTCTCTAGAGATACCATTTGAGCCATGGAGAAGAGATTACCTAAATATTGAGCCATTCTCTAGAGATTCCTTCCACACCGACTTCCTATTTCTTCGTTCTGATTGAATTGAAATGGTCAATGGTAGGGTTTTAAGTTGAACCCTTAGTAATTCCTTTCTATTTGTTGGCTATAAATAGCCCTAATCATTCCTTCATTTCACCTTTCTTTCAACCACCAAAATTACGCGTCTTATTTCCCTCCCTTCTTTCCACAATTTGAGCCTTGTTATTATATGTCCACACACTCATCTGATCCTATCTCCAGCTCTTTTGTTTTTTTGATTCCCAAGCAAGGTAGAGTTAGATTCTATAAAAAGGTAGAGTATTTCAGTTAGCTTTCTCCATTTTAATCGTAAGTTGGTAAGTTTTTACTCTCTTTTGATTTTTAGTATTTTGAAACTTCATAAGATTTTGATATAATTTCTAAAATTAAGACTTTGATTTTAATGTTTTACATGGTCTTCACTTCTAGAGGAGTATATAAGTATATCATCAAGGTACACTACAACAAAATTAGAGATAAAGGGCCTAAGGTCTTCATCCATGAGCCTCAAGAAGGTGCTGGCAGCATTTGAGAGACCAAAACGCACCATCATCCATTCATATCATCGTTAGTTATGAAGGCGGTCTTTGTAACACCTCGGAGTTCACAATTTTTTTTTAAGCAGAAGAATTTAAAATTTAAAAACTGTGAATTCTAGGGATGTTACCGCCACACTTAGTACCAAACCGATTCTTTCCAACCATTTCAGTACCAAGTGCTAAGGCTAAGAAAAGATTGACATTAAACTGAAACCAAGAGTTCATAAAAGAACTAGAAAGATTATACATAAAAAATTAGAGTACACATAAATGTAATTCACATCTAAAAAAGAATTAAGCTTACAACCAATAAAAGGTTCATTTAAAATACTCAATATAAGTAATGAATCATAAAAGGGCAAATCTGATATAACAAAAATAACAGAAGGAGATACAATAACAAGAAGAGTGAATCGAGCCACACAACTCTCGAACTTGGAGCCAAAAATATGCCCAGCACTCAGCTTAGCCTAATGTCTCACCCACCTGCACAAAGTCAGAAGGGATTACCACTCGTGGGAATGAGCAGCACCTATCAAAAGGGTGATCAGTATGCTATGTACTAGGTAAGGTAACCAATGCACTAAGGCCAACACATAAAAAGACATAAATAATGTAGAAGAAATAACAAAGCATATAGTCCATCATGATAACATACTATCGCACAATCATTTAGGTAGATACATAAAGGCCCATTTATAGTCCTAATTAATTACTTAATTAATCTCTGATAGGAAATCAATTCATACCATGCTTTTAATCAAATCCATGATAGTACGGGAACCCCACTATTATAGCCGGTGGATCGGATACATACAGGGCACATAGCTCCTGACCATTATTATTGCCAGTGGACTAGAAACATACAGGACATAAAGCTCCTAACCACTATTATTTGCCGGTAGACAGGTCTGGTCCCGACTCTTATGGTGTTCCATAGTAAGTACTTAGTGCCTTTCCTATGTCTTAACACAAATATGTTCGGGTTTTTGAGCACGGAATCCTCTAGTATTATAGCTGGTGGACCAAAAATGCACAGGTACAAAGCCTGACCACTATTATTCGCCAGTAGACTGGTCAAATCTAAGACATCATGCCCTAACCACCATTATTTGCTGGTGGATCGATCTGGGCCCGGCTCAACAATCTTCCACTTCAAATGATTAATGCATTACAGTGTCTTATTCAGAACATTACCCTAGACATGCATGACTCGCTCCCTTTGCGCTAATCCTCCAAATGACACGTACCATATCATAATAACCCTACACCTCCTACCTTACCCAACAACCCTTCCTCTATACTCAAACTCATACTAGAACTCCAACACTGAAATATGTGGGTCAAGGCTCACTACTATACACCTTCAAGTCCACTTATTTCCTCACTCTAGGGTTTTTCCCGAAAACCCTAATTTAGGCCTTAGTGGCCCATCCTACTCCACCTCACACAACTCAAATCATTTTTAACACAACATGCATCACAACTCATGGATTCCACACTCATCATTACACTTTAATCACCAAGTACACGTGCTACCACGAAAACCCTAAGTATCCACACAAAACCCTAATTGTTCACACCAAACCCTAGCTCGGTCTCCTACGTACCCTTATATTATTCTATGGACTATTTTTCCTCCAAAGTGTTCAAACACCCACACAACACCTCTATCACCTTCCTCACACCTCATATCAACTTTCCATACATAAAATTCACTCCCATATAGACTTTAAGCATCCCATGCAGCCTTTCAAACTTTTCATGAAAAACCCTAAAATTCCCATGTGAAACCCTAGATTCACCCATGCAAACCCTAGATTCATCCATATAAAACCCTAGATTCCTCTATGCAGAACCCTAGATTCCTCCATACCTAACCCTAGATTCCTCTATACGAAACCCTAGATTATTCAATGCAAAACCCAAGATTCATCCATACCAAACTAGGGTTTTAGGATTTTGGCATGAAAAACACTTCCATCGCCTTCCTCACACCTCATATCAACTTTCCATACATAAAATTCACTCCCATACAGACTTCATGCATCCCATGCAACCTTTCGAACTTTTCATGCAAAACCCTAAAACTCCCATGTGAAACCCTAGATTCACCCATGCGAACCCTAGATTCATCCATACAAAACCCTAGATTCCTCCATGCAAAACCCTAGAATACTCCATACCAAACCTTAGATTCCTCCATACGAAACCCTATATTCTTCAATGCAAAACCCAAGATTCATCCATACCAAACCCTAGATTCAATCCATATAAAACTTAGATTATTCCATACAAAATCCAAGTTTAGATTCTCCCATGCAACACTATAGAATCTAGCATGTAAAACCCTAATTCCATCCATACAAAACCCTAGTTTAGATTCTTCCATAAAACATCATATAATCTACCATACAAAACCTTAGTTTAGATTCTCCCATGCAACACTATAGAATCTAGCATGCAAAACCCTAATTCCATCCATACAAAACCTTGATTTAGATTCTCCCATGCAACACCATAGAATCTGCCATGCAAAACCCAAATTCCATCCATACAAAATCCTAGTTTAGATTCTCCTATGGAGAACAATAGATTCTCCCACTCTTTTATTTTATTCAAAAACCCACATTTTATTCTTCCATTCATTTATCATTAAAATATTTAGGTAAACTCACATCCCTTGGTCAACTAACTTACCGTGGTCAACTTATTTCCCATTTTCCATTTTCAACCTTTTCCCACACAATACCACTTTTATACAACCTCACATGCATGTCTAAAGGTTCACAAACCAATCATCACATACCACAATATTTCATCACATATACATAATACACATGTCATATAATATCACATGAACATACTTCAACTCCATGCCATGCCACACACGAAATAATTACAATGATAAACATGGGATGCATAACATACAAAGCATATAATGCACATCAACATGCATAAGGCCTTAGTAACACCCTAACCAAAAATGACACCGATCATGGAGCATGCTCCTACGCCCTCTTAGGGCTTTGACTAGTCCCACTTATGTTAGGGAAAAGCTAAACATTAGATTCCCTCCTATCAAAATACTCTTATTTACTAATTTATTCTAAGATTAGGTTTTTGATAAAATGATAAAATATTGATAATAATAATCATTAAATAATTACTAAATTTGGTTAAAAATATATAACTAATAGTAATATTGTAAAAGTTGATAATATAAGGTTTGAAAACTTTGTCCTAATAATAATAATAGTGATACTTAAATAATAATAATGAAAATAATGATAATAGTAAAAATAATAATAATACTAAAAACACTCATAATAATAATTATAATATGACTTGAAACAAAAGGTGGAATAATAATAATGTACTGGCTGTGCTGAGGGAGGAAGAAAAGAAAAAGAAAGGTTGGGCCACGTGAAGAAGAAATTTCGATCGTGCGAGCTGGGCCATGTAGAAGAAGAAAAGAAGGAAGGAAGACGGGCCGCTTGGCTGGCCCCGTTTGGGGGAGGGGAGGAAGAAAAAGAAAAGAACAAGAAAGAAAAAGACAACAATAAAGAGAAGGAAAAAGGAAAAGCGGGAAAAGAAAAATAGTGGATTGGGTTAATTAAATTAATTGGGATATTTGGGATATTTAAAAATAAGAATATTTAAATAAAATAATATTTAAATCCCTTTTTAGGCCAATTTAGGATTTTTGAAATATTTTTCATAAACTCCATTTTAATTAACAAATCACTCTAATTTTCTCCAGTTAAACTATTTATAAAATTCCTATTAATTTTAAACTACTTTTTTCCTTTTTATATTAAATAAAATAATTTATTTAATTTATTTCCATAATAGAATCCTTAATTAGCTAAAATACCTTAATTTTTCCTAATTAAAATATTTATAAATTTCTTTTTTATTTGCCAAAATTAATTCTCTTTTATTTTAATAAAAATAGTTTATTTAATTTATTCTAATAACAAATGCTTAATTAGCTATCATTCTTAAAATTAGGTTTTGGGGTATTTCCTTACAACACCCTTAAAAACAAACTTCATCCTCAAAGTCTTGTACAGTCCTTAGGGTTAGGGATAGAACACTCTAAGTGGACAGGAAAACCACACTAACACTAATACCTATATAAACTACCCCCTTAAGAATAAACTTACTAAAGGATGATCAAATCAAAGGAAATAGGTATCCGTAGAAAAAAAAAAGGAAATATGATGAACGTACCCGGAAAGACATCTAGCTGGTGGTCAGCCTCCACTCGGCTGATCAAATTCAAGCACCGACCTAACTAGCTTCCTTTTTGATAGAAATATTGGGATCCCTACGATCTTCCCTTGACATCTCGATTTGCCTCCTTAATTGGAACAAGTGCCTCCTGTCGGAGCTACTGGTCTTAAGATTGCTAAGAGTGAAAAGGTCCTCAATACTCAAAAGTTTTGTGGCCCCGCCTACCACATTTTAGGCACCTCATGAGTTTGCCTCCACAATCTTGTCGCAGGTGACTACGGCCGCATCTTCTACACAAAAACTCTCTCCAACATCCTTGGCATCTTTTGCGATCTCTCGACATATTTCTGTTATAACCTTCCATTCTCGGCTCGGTCCTACTCCTCTAACTCTGATCCTCATGTTTCCACTTCTCGAGGATGGTAGACTACTCTAGAATCAAGGTGGTAGTGATGCAGGCGCATTCGTACAACGTCGCTAAATTATTGAAGGGCATGGCACCTAGAAGTTAGTGAATACAAAAGTTCAACCCCTGCTCAAACTGGTACACCACCGTAGACTCACTGTCAGCGATACTTGGGGCAAATGTGAGCAACTCAGTGAAAAGAGCGTGATACTGCCTAACCATCATTGATCCTTGGGTAAGATGCATGAACTCCCAAATCTTATCTCTTCAGATTCTGAGATAGAATCTAGAATGGAGAGTAGTCTTGAATGCATCCCATATAGCTAGAGGTCCATCTCGGGCTAATGCTCCACCTAGCAAGCGTCTGCTACATCCTGCAAAAAGAAAGCTACGATGCTTGGTTTTCGGGTTAACGGCCAATCTACCACTTCGAAGGTGTGATCCATATCTTGAATCCACCCCTCGAGGACTACTAGGTCCTCCTCATGGGAGTAAGTCAGAGGGTGATGTCCAGTGACCCTCTAGATCCAATCTTCACCAACGCCCTCAGTAGGACGAGGGGGCGGGTAGCGCTAGGTGAACTCTACAAAGGCTGTGACGGCCTCCTCCAAACATGCTAGGTGTCCGTTTGCTGTCATGAAGAGCTACATAGAAAAATGAGGTTAGGAACAAACCTACTAGTTTGAAGCAAACACATCATCTATTTTTCCTTTTTGAGAAACCCTAATGTACATATACGTTCCTCACTATAGCAAGGCTTTGAAAGTTTAACAATAGAAGGGTTTCATAAAAGCTGAAAACACTTTGAAATCTAATAAATCTTTGTAAATCAAATTCATTTGAGAATGATACCAAATTGTAGTATCAACTTAAAAGGTTTAAAATTGGAAGAGCAGTCGAAGCCTACTCTGATACCAACTTGTAACACCCCAAAATTCACTAAATTTTTTTTCAACGGAAGAATTTACAATTTAAAACCTGTGAATTCTAGGGATGTTACCGCCACACATAGTACTCAATCGGTTCTCTCCGACAATTTCAGTACCAAGTGCTAAGGCTAAGAAAAGATTGACATTAAACTCAAACCAAGAGTTCATAAAAGAACTAGAAAGATCATACATAAAAAATCAGAGCACACGTAGAGAATTGTAATTCACATCAAAAAGAGAAATAAGCTTACAACAAATAAAAGGTTCATTTAAAATAATCAATAAAAGTAATGAATCATAAAAGGGTAAATCCGATACAAAGGAGATAACAAAAGGAGATAAAAATAAGAAGAAGAGTGAATCCAACCACACTACTCGTGGGAATGAGTAGCACCAATGAAAAGATTGATCAGTACGCTATGTACTGAGCAAGGTAACCGATACACGAAGGCCAACACATAAAATCACATAAATAATGTAGAAGAAATAAAAGAGCATGTAGTCCATCATCATACCATACTAACATACAATCATTCAGGTAGATACATAAAGGCCCATTTATAATCTGAATTAATTACTTAATTAATCTTTGATAAAAAAATAGATTGACACCATAATTTTTATCAAATCCATGCGAGTACAAGAACCCCACTTTTATAGCTGGTGAACCGGATACATATAGGGCACATAGCTCCTGCCCACTATTTTTGTTGATGGACTGGAAACATATAGAGCATAAAGCTCCTAACCACTATTATTGTCAGTGGATCAGAAACACACAAAGCATAAAGCTCTTGACCACTATTAGTCCCCAGTGAACCGATTAGCCCCGACTCTTATGGTTTTCCACTATAAGTACTTAGTGTCTTTCCTATGTCTTAACAGAAATATGTTTGGTTTTTTTTAGCATGGAATCCCCCATAATTATAGCCGATGGACCGAAAATGCACAGCTACAAAGCCTGACCACTATTATTCGCTGATGGATCGGTCTAGGCCTGGCTCAATAACTTCCACTTCAAATGATTAATATATTATAGTGTCATATTCGAAACATTATCCTAGACATTCATGAGTCGCTCCCCTTATGCTTATCGTCCAAATGACCCATACCATATCATGATAACCCTACACCTCCTATCTTGCCCAACAACCCTTCCTCTATACTCAAACTCACACTAGAAATCTAACACCAAAATATGTGGGTCAAGGCCCACTACTACACACCTCCAAGTCCACTTATTTCCTTACACTAAGGTTTTTCCCTAGAAACCCTAATTTAGCCTAAGTGGCCCATCCTACTCCACTTCACACAACCCAAATCATTTTCAACACTCCATGCATGATAACTCATGGATTCCACCCTCATCATTACACTTTAAACACCAAGTACACGTGCTACCACAAAAACCCAAAGTACCCACACCAAACCCTAATTGTTCCACCAAACCCTATTTTTTATCCAAAGTGTTCAAGCACCCAAACAACACTTCATCACCTTCCTCACACCTCATATCAACTTTCCAAACATAAAAGTCACTCCCATACAGACTTTATGCATCCCATGCAACCTTTCCAACTTTTCCTAAAAAATCCTAAAACTCACACGTGAAACCCTAGATTCACCCATGCAAACCTTAGATTGATCCATATAAAAACTAGATTATCTATGAAAAACCCTAGATTCCTCCATACCAAACCCTAGATTCTTCCATGCAAAACTAAATATTCAGCCATAGCAAACTCTAGATTCAATCCATATAAAACCCTAGATTCTTCCATGTAAAACCCAACTTTAGATTCTCCAATGCAACACCATAGAATCTGGCATATAAAACCCTAATTCCATCCTTACAAAACCCAAGTTTAGATTCTCCCATGCAACACCATAGAATCTTCCATACAAAACCCTAATTCCATCCTTACAAAACCCTATTTTAGATTCTCCCATGTAACACCATAGAATTTTTCATGTAAAACCCTAATTTCATCCATACAAAACCCTAGTTTAGATTCTCCTATGCAACACCATAGAATCTGCCATGTAAAACCCTAATTCTATCCATACAAAACCCTAGTTTAGATTCTCCCATGCAAAACCATAGATTCTCCTACTCTTATATTTTATTTAAAAACCCCCTTTTTATTCTTCCATTCATGTATCATTAAAATATTTAGGTCAACTCACATCTCTTGATAAACTTATTCCCCTTTGGTCAACTTATTTCCCATTTTCCATTTTCAACCTTTTTCCCACACAATACCACTTTTATATGACCTCGCATGCATGTCTAAAGGGTCACAAACCAATCATCATATACCACAATATTTCATTATATATACATAATACACATGTCATATAATAACACATGAACATACTTTAACTCTACGCCATGCCACACACAAAAAAATTACAATGATAAACATAGGATGCATAACATACGAAGCATATAATGCACATCAACACATATAAGGCCTTAGTAACACCCTTACCTAAAAAGACACCGATCTTGGAGTACGCTCCTACGCCTCCTTAGGCTTTGACTGGTCTCACATATATGAGGGAAAAGCTAAAGATTATATTCCCTCCTATCAAAATACTCTTATTTTCTAATATATTATAAGATTAAGTTTTTGATAAAATAATAAAATATTCATAAAAATAATCATTAACTAATCACAAAATTTGGCTAAAAATATAGAAATAATAGTGATATTATAAAAGCTGATAATAAAAGGTTTGAAAACTTTATCCTAATAATAATAATAGTGATACTATAATAATAATAATAATAATAATAATAATAATAATAATAATGATAATAATAATAATAATAATAATGACTAAAATATCATGATTTGAAACGAAAGGTGGAATAGTGGCTTTGACCCTTCACCTTAATAATACTAATAATAACATTAGTAAAATTAATAGTAAAATTTAGTGATAATAATAATAATGAAATAGTAATAATAATGATGATAAAAAACCATAATAATGTTTCAAAAATAATAATAATCATAATGGTAATAATAGTAATGATAATAATTGAAGATAAAAAGAAGTATTATTTCAACCCTACATTGAATAATAATAAACTTAATAAATAATAATAATAATAATAATAATAATAATAACAATAACAACAACAACAACAACACTAATAATAATAATAAATGCTATTGATAAAAATATTAATAATATTAATAATAATAATAAGACTTGATATTCATAATACTACAACTTAGATTCAAATAGACATAATACGGGTTCAGCCCTATATAGAATAATAATACTAACATTAAAGATAATAATAATAATAATAATAATAATAATAATAATAATAATAATAATAATAATAATAATAACAATAACAACAACAACAACAACACTAATAATAATAATAAATGCTATTGATAAAAATATTAATAATATTAATAATAATAATAAGACTTGATATTCATAATACTACAACTTAGATTCAAAATAGACATAATACGGTTTCAGCCCTATATAGAATAATAATACTAACATTAAAGATAATAATAATAATAATAATAATAATAATAATAATAATAATAATTGAAATAAAAATATAATAGAGCTTCAACCCTCAATAGAAATAATAATAATAATAATAATAATAATAGTGATATTAATAATAATAATAATACATTCAAATAAATGAAATAAAATAAAATAAAGCTTGTATAAATAGTAAAAAAGGGTTGAGAGGGTTTAGGGTTCAACCTTAGACTGATGGTGATAGGAGGCACCGGCAGTGGTGCACAACAACGGCTAGAAAAAGAGAAGAAAAGGGGAAAAGTTGAGGGCTGGGAAAAAGAGAAAAAGAAAGAGGGTGGAAGTAAGGGTGGTTTTGGTTGTCTAGAAGGAGAGGAACAGAATAAGGGTGGCAGCACAGCCAAAGGTAGCGGCGCTTGGCAGCGGCAGTGGTGGGCGAATGGGGAAGAAAAAGAGAAAGAGAGGACAAGAGAGAGGAAAAGGAAAATAAATGTAGGAGGAGAGAGAGGAGGGTCTGTAGGAGCTTTAAGAAGGTGAATGAGGTAGTGACAGTGGAAAAAGTGGAGGTGGACAGCGGCGCAAAAGGTGGCAAAGATGGAAGAAAGGATTGATCGAGTAGGAAACTTTGCACAACTAAGGTAGTTTGTGTAGGGAAAATCGAGGGATATGGGTGGTTAAGTTAGTTAAAGGGAAATGGAATGATTGGTTGGGTGGGCAAAGAGGACGGCAGCATTGGCCAATGGCAGCGGAAATGGTTTGTGAAGTGGCGGCGATGGCAAGGAGGGGAAATTCTAGGTAAGAAACCAAAGGTTCGATATAGGGCAAATTATGGGGATATTTATAGAGTAAAATGTAGGGCTAAGGTTAGAGGGGAGTGACGAAAATTTAGGGTTGGTCGGTTATGGTTACCGGCGACAACGGAGGCCGGCGAAGTTCAAAACGGATAAGGGTGATTGGCTAAAAAAAAGAATCATGTGCGAAAAGGAAGGGATATGGGGTGAGTCAAGGTAGTGTACGAGTCAGGGGGAGAGAAAAAGGAGTAACAGTCATTCAAAGGAGCGTGGCCGGCGGCAAAAAACCAGGGGCATTAGGCGGCATAGTTGCAGGTCGACGTTGGTGGGGGTGAAGTAAGAAGGAGGAAGAAGGAAAGGGAGCGGATCAACGGTTCGGGGAAGAAAGAAAGAAAAGAAAAAAAGGGGAGCCGGTTGGTCAGGTAAATGAAACGCAAAGTACTAGCTGCGCCGAGGGAGGAAGAAAAGAAAAAGAAAGGTTGAGTCGCGGGAAGGAGAAAGTTTGGCCACGCAGGCTGGGCCGCTCCAAAGAAGAAAATAAGGAAGGAAGATAGGTTGTTGGGCTAGCCTAGTTTGGGGGAGGGGAGGAGTAAAAGGAAAAGAAGAAAAATAAAAATAAAGAAAGAAAGAAAAGGAAAAAGTAAAAAGGGAAAAAGAAAAATAGTGGGTTGGGTTAATTAAATTAATTCGGATATTTAAAAATAATAATATTTAAATCCCTTTTTAAGCTAATTTAGGATTTTTGAAAGATTTTTCATAAATTCCATTTTAATTAGCAAATCACTCTAATTTTCTCCAATTAAATTATTTATAAAATTCCTATTAATTTGGACCTACTTTCTCCTTCTTATTTTGAATAAAATGATTTATTTAATTAATTTCCAAAATAAAATCCTTAATTAGCTAAAATACCCCAAATTTTTCCTAATTAAAATATTTGAAATTTTCTTCTTGATTTGCCCTAATTAATTCCCTTTTATTTTAATAAAAATAATTTATTTAATTTATTCTCATAATAAATCCTTAATTAGCTATAATTATTAAAATAAAGTTTTGGAGTATTTCAGTCTTCCATTCATCTCCCTCCTTTACTCTAATCTAATAGTATTCGCTTCTCAAATCAATATTTGAGAATAAACAAGCCCCATATAAACAATCTAACATGCCATCAAGTCTTGGTATAGGATACCTATTATTGATGGTGATGTTGTTGATCGCTCTACTATCAACACACATCCTTATACTATACCACCCCCAAAATTCACTATAGAAAAATTTTATTTTATTAAAATAATTAGTAGAAGTGAAATAACAAAACTATAAATTCTGAGAATTTTACCAACACACTTAGTATTAGACCAGTTCACTCCTACTGTTCTAGTACCAAGTGCTAAGGCTGAAAGAGTAAAATACAATTTATGAGAAACACAAACTATATTTAAATCAGAGTAGGTAAATAACAAATTACAATAATAGAATCCACCAATGGTGGTTCTAAGAATACAAGTTGCATTTAAACAAGGGTTAAAAGAGAAAGAGGTGAAACCCTAAAATTCTGGATAATTCCTTACTCTCTTTTCCATTAACCACTTGAATAACACCTAGAACGAACCTACAAGGGACATTTCCCATAATAGTCAAGGCCCCACGAATGGAATCCTTCAATATTATGGTACTAAGTAACCTTTTAAAATACACTTATAACCAGCCCCGCAATGCAACACATGATACAAAACTATATACATATATGATGAGATGTGCATACATAACATTTACATACTTAACAAGTCCATCAAATATTAATAAGTCATAATGTACAATCAATACTTCGGGGCCTTAAGCCATTAGTCCATCATTATTCGATCAGCTCTCAGATTTTATATCCATGTGAGTGCGGGAACCCCACTATTATAGCCGGTGGTCCGGAATACATATAGGACAGAAAGATCCTAGCTACTATTATTCACCGGTGGACTGGTCTGGCCCCGACTCATATGGTGTTCCACTATAAGTGATTAGTAATTTTCATCATTCATTCACATCCATGATTAGTTTTATTCAGCTTGGGATCCCCCACTACTATAGCCGGTGGACTGGAATATATATAAACATCATCCATGGCAAAACGCTCTTGGGCCACTATTATATCCGGTGAACCAATACTCTTAATATAATTCATCTAGGCCCAGCTCATTAATCTTTCACTTTCATGATTAGTGTTTATCCTCTTAGTGATCACAACAATTCCATTTATTTACCTTAGAGGGGAGATCAAAATCCTGGAAGACGAAGGTACACCGGTCACATTTGTGCATACAAGTTACTTAGTACCCTTCAACTCTCAATCCAGGGAGGCAAAGGTACCCTAGTCATACTGGTTCATACAGCTACTTAGTACCATACCAATAAGGACACCTAATCCATAAATATGTACACCTCCAAAATAGGTCCGTAGAGCTAGATAGAGTAAGATATAGGACATGGCTGGGGTACCAAGGTGCAATAGCAAATACCAGAATAATCGTGGGCTAAGCCATACCTTTAGGGCACCGAGCCCTAAAGAACTACCATTCCCAATCTCGAGGTCTTTCACTTTAAGTATTAGTGACTTAATTAAGGTGATCACGAAAAGCACAATAATCAAATACTTATTTCACTTTCAATCATTCTATTATCATTAGATATTCCTTATTCATACGGTTATCTAAGATAACATAGAGGAATCATTGAGGCCATCACAATCTCATCCAATTCCGATTTACGATTTGTTCCTGTGCTACTTACTAATTGTCAAATACTATTATCTTACTATTTAGTAGTACATGAGTCTTATTATGAACTCCATTATCACAATGACATATTTAATATGATTTTCTAATTTACCCCTTGTTGTAAAATTGTTAAGTCATCCCTTATTTACATGCCGACATACCATATTACCCTCCTTGTTGCATAATTACTAAATTACCCATTTCTTAGTTTAGGTTACCAAGTTATATCCCACACTTATTAGGTCATCAATCACCCTTCATAATTGTTACACATATCATATTTCCCATTTAGTTGGAATGTAACTTGGTAGGTAAAGGGGATAGGTATAATAGACTTTTTGTAATCATGGCTACCACTATAAATATGGGTAGCCTCAACACAATACAACACACTACCCCCTTAAATTACAAATTAGATTTTTGAGGTCCCTATGTCCCTCCTCTACAAAGTTGAGTGAAAACTTTTTTTGAGTAAAAAATCTCATAACTTTTATCTCAAGTGTTGAAACCCTGAGTGGTAGTTGTGACTATTTGGGGATCAAATATTATCATATTCCTCATCTCTTTTCTCAATTTTAACTTTCGGTGGTCAATTGCCCCATAAGCCACCATCTTCCATTAAGTATGTGCCAACTTGTTTAGCATATGCATCATAAACTCATCAACTGGTTTC
Organism: Tamarix chinensis; assembly: GCA_030549775.1. NCBI lineage: Eukaryota > Viridiplantae > Streptophyta > Magnoliopsida > Caryophyllales > Tamaricaceae > Tamarix > Tamarix chinensis. Next base: position 70,525,091 of record CM060181.1, read on the forward strand.
ATGAACCACTTGATTGGTTTGTTATTTTAACTAAATCAACCTCCTTAACTAAACCAACAAACTTGTTGTAGGAAACCGATCAACCGGTTGTTGAACAATTAACTAGCAAACCCAAACACATGATCAATTTTGTCGAGCTATTCACATTTTTTAGTGTGATAATTTTTGAAAAATCCCTTATACTAAATTGGAATCTTACTAACCCATTGCCCTAAGAGATTGTCCCTAAGAGATTCTTAAATATAGATGCATTAATAGTACCTCAATTTGATCATGAGGTTGATTAGAACAAATGAGGGAGAGAGATGACCTCAGCATTGTCTTCTTCCTCCTCTCTCCTCTAAAAAATTCTTAGATCAAATGCTTCAATTTCAGGAATGCTTCTGAGCAATTGGAAGATTCCTTCCACACCAACTTCTTATTACTCCATTCGTGAATACGAATTCTAGCCAAATTAACCTAAAATCTCTAGAGACACCATTTGAACTCCAGAGAGGACGTCAGAAAATCCTGGATAAACTCCACCCTTTCTCATCGAATTCAAATGGTCAGTGATTGAGTTTTGAGTTGATCTGCAAACCTTTAGTAATTCTCTGCAATTGGTTGACTATAAATAGCCCCAATCATCCCTACATTTTACCTTTTCTTCTAGCCACTGAATTTTCCTAAGTCTGGCATTCCCTCCCTTCCACACTTTGAGCCATGTAAACCTATTTTCATATGCTCTTCCTATCCTATATCTGGCTCTTTCTTTTTTCAATTCTCCAAAAAAGACAAAGTTAGATTCTAGGAAAAAGTTGAGTAGTCCATTTTAACTCTTTATCTATTTATGGCCTCAAGTTGGCATATTCTTATTTTCTTATGTTTTTAAGATTCAAAATTGTTAAGATTTTGGATAATGTGTAACACCCCAAAATTCACTACATTTTTTTAAAAAAGCGGAAGTAATAGAAACTCTTAAATTCAAACCCATGAATTCTGGGGATATTACCCCCACACTTAGTACCAAACCGGTTCTCTCCGACCGTTTCGGTACCAAGTGCTAAGGCTAAGGAAAAGATTAACAATCAATTACAAATCAAGACAAACTAACTCTAAACAAGCATTAAACTCAAACCAACAATTCATAAAAGAACTCGAAAGATCATTCATTAAAAATCAGAGTATGCGTAAAGAATCATGAATCAATAATAAGATAGAAATCAAAGTGCGAAATCAAAATTCCTCGAAAAGAGTAATAGCTACAAAAATTAATATTTAATTTCGAAAAATCCAAAACAAAAGGAATAACAAGGAGCAATAGAGGTTACATAAAGAATGAAATATGGCCACAACTCTCTCAAACTTTGAGCCAAACATGCTCAACACTCAGCCCCATCGGATATCTCACCCACCTGCATAAAGTCAGAAGGGCATACTACTCATGGGAATGAGCAGCACCCATGAAAAGGGTGACCAGTACGCTATGTACTGAGTAAGGTAACCGAGCACTAAGGCCTACACATAAGCACACAAATCACGTAGAAAAATAGAAGAACACAATCATAAATGTATATGATCAACCAAGTAAAAGTACGTACAAAGGCCAATGAATAATCTGGATTAATCACTTAATTAATCTCTTATCAGAATCCGATTCACACCATGCCTTTTATCAATCCATGCGAGCATAGGAACACCCCACTATTATAACCGGTGGGCCGGTAACAATAGAGCATTATGCCCTAACCACTATTATTACCGGTGGATCGGTCACAATAGGGTCAAACCCTAACAACTATTTTAACCGGTGGATCGGTCACATATAGGGTAAAAACCCTAACCACTATTCCTAACCGGTGGATCGGTTCGGTTCCTCCTCGCATGGTGTTCTACTGTAAGTAATTAGTGTCTTTTATTTGCCTTAGCAAAACTCTGGTTTATTTTCATTGAGATCGGGATCCCCCACTATTATAACCGATGGGTCGGTCACATATAGGACATCATGTCCTAACCACTATTATTACCGGTGGATTGGTCACAATAGGGTCAAACCCTAAAAACTATTTTAACAGGTGGATCGGTCACATATAGGGTAAAAATCCTAACCACTATTCCTAACCGGTGGATCGGTTCGGTTCCTCCTTGCATGGTGTTCTACTGTAAGTAATTAGTGTCTTTTATTTGCCTTAGCAAAACTCTGGTTTATTTTCATTGAGATCGGGATCCCTCACTATTATAACCGATGGGTCGGTCACATATAGGACATCATGTCCTAACCACTATTATTACCGATGGATCGGTCACAATAGGGTAAAACCCTAACCACTATTATTACCGGTGGATCGGTCGCACATAGGGTAAAACCCTAACCACTATTACTGACCGGTGGATCGGCTGGTCCCGTCTCAATATCTTCCACTTTGAGTAATTAGTGTCTTAAATATTTTATTCAAAAGCTTTCACCTTGGACATGCATGAATCATCACACATCCCAAATCACAATTACACTTTAATCACCAATTACACATGAAACAATAAAAACCCTAAGCAGCTACACCAAACCCTAATTAACCACAACAAACCATAGTTAACCACTCCAAACCCTATTTAACCATAACAACCATAATTAGCCATTCCAAACCTTAATTAACCACAACAACCATAATTAGCCACTCCACGCCTTAGTTAATCATAACAAACCACAATTATCCACTCTAACCCTAGTTAATCACAACAACCCAGAGTTCATTACTCCAACCCCTAATTCAGTCTACTCCGTACCCCCATAATGCTCCACTTACTATTTTCCGTTCAAAATAGTTCAACACCCAAATAACACTTACATTACCTTCCTTACATCCAACATTAACTTTCCACACGTAAATTTCATACCCATGCAGACATTAATCTCCCCATGCAAACCTTCGAACCTTTTTCATGCAAACCCTAAAATTCTACGTGAAACCCTAAATTCAACCATACAAACCCTAATACCACCATACAAGCATCAAGGCCACCATGTAAACCCTAATACCACCATACAACTATAAATACCACCATACAAACCATGATTCCGTCATACAAAACCCTAAATTCAATCCACACAAAACCAAAGATTCACCTATACCAAACCTAAATTCAAACCATATAAAACCCAAAGATTGTCCATACCAAACCCTAGATTCAAATCACATAAAACTGAAGATTCATCCTTACCTTACCATTGATTAGATTCTCCCACTCATAACCACAAATTAGATTTTCCCATATAAGACCATAAGTTAGATTCTCTCACATAAAATCATAAATTAGAATCTCCCAAGCAAAATGATAAATTCGATTCCCCCAAACAAATCATAAATCAGATTCTCCCAATCAAATCATAAATTAAATTCTCCTAAATAACATCATAAAATTAAATTCTCCCAAACAAACCATAAATTCGATTTTCCCATATAACATCATAATTTAGATTCTCCCAATTAACATCCTAAATTATATTCTCCTAAACACACCATAAATTTGATTCTCCCATATACCATCATAAATTAGATTCTCCTAAATAAAACCATATATTATATTCTCCACATAAAACCATAAATTTTATTCTTCCACATAAAACCATACATTAGATTATTCCTTATAAAACCATAAAATTAGGTCAACTCACTTCCATTAGTCAAGTTCTTTCCCCATCCTACTTTTTCATCCTTTCTTCCACACAAACCACATCGACATCCGCTCATGCATGTCTTACAGGGTCACAACACATATCGTCACATACACATAGTATACATGCCATACAAAAACATACTTCAACTCCATGTCATACCACATATAAAATAATTAATAATCATAAATATAGAATACATAGCATATGAAGAACATAATGCATATAAGCACACAATAGCCTTAGTAACACCCTTACCTAAAATGACACCAGTCTTGGAGCACGCTCCTATGCCTCCTTAGGGCTTTGACTGGTCTCACCTATTATGAGGGAAAAGGAAAAATTAGACTCCCTCCTATCAAAAATAATATTAAACACTACCTTAATATAAGAATAGCCTTTTGATAAAATAATAATAACAAAAATACCAAAATTAATATCAATATTAATATTAACAAAAATAATAAAAATAGTAGCAATAATAATAAAAAGGCATTACTCAAAAATAAAGTGAAATAAGGGCTTCAGACCCTTTACCAAAATAAAACTAAAAATATTATTTGTAAATTAAATAACCAAATTTAGTAATAATAATAATAATAATAACATTATTAACAACACTAATGTTAAAATATTTGTATTAATAATAATGGAATAAGAATAATGGTAATTCGAAATAGGAAATAATAATAATAATTATACTTATAACATTTTAATATTAATAATAGTAAATATAGAAATAATAAGAAGAATAATGATAAAATTGAATTAAAATACAATAGGCTTTAGCCCTCAACATAAATAATAATAAAAACATTAATACTAATTATAATAATAATCATAATAATAATAATAATAATGCATATTAAAAATATAAATATTAAGAATAATAATAATAGTATTTATATGCAAATAATTGAAATAAAATAATTTAAGGGTTATAAAAATAGGGAAAAAGGCTGAGAGGCATCACTGGCGGTTGTTCACGGCGGCGGCGGCGGCGGCTGGAAAAAGGAAAGAAAAGAATTAAAAGTTGCATGCTGGAAAAAAGATAGGGAGATGAGGTGTTTAGAGTTGCCTAGGAGGAGAGGAACAAAATAAGGGTGGTGGAGCAGCCAAAGGTGGCGGCGCACGACGGCGGTGGTGGTGGCCGAAGGAGGAAGAAGAAGAGAAAGAGAGGAGGAGACGGAGGGATAGGAAAATAAAGGTAGCGGAAGATAGGGGACGGTCTGCAGTACAATTACGGAGGTGAAAGAAGTGGCGAAAGTGGCGGAATAGGTGGCTAAGGGCGGTGCAAAGGGTGGCGGTGCTAGAAAATTGGTTGGTCGAGAAGGGAAGTTCGCATAGTCAGGGAGGACTGTACATAAAGAATCGAGGGTGATGAATGGTTTGGTTAGCGAGAGGGAGGTGCAAGGAAGATTTTAGTGGCCATGGATGGCGGCGAAGTTGGCCGAAGGCGAAGGACGAGGCGTCTAAAGAGTCGGCGCCGAAAAGGGTCAAATTCTGGGTAACAAAATCAAAGGCTCGATATAGGTTATATCATTGGGGGGTATTTATAGAGTGTAAATGATAGGTTAGGGTCCATGGATCGGCTAGAGTTTTGGGCAAGTAGGGTTATGGTCACCGGAGGCGAGGTTGGCCGGTGGAGGTCAAAACGGGGCAAGGGACATGCGCTGGGAAAAAGGGGGAAATCGCGCGAGGAGGGGAGAGTTGGTTGCGTCTGTATGGTCGCCGAATCAAGGGGAAGAGAAAGGGAGGAGAACGGCCATTCCAAACGGGTGAGATCGCCGACGAAAAACCAAGGCGATGGCGTCGGAGTATCAGGTCGGTGGTCGACATCGAACAGGGCTGTGGAAGAAGAAGATGGGGGGTCTGGGCTGGGCGGTTCACGAAGGAAAAGAAAGAAAAGAAAAGAGGGGAGACCAGGCGGTCTGGGCGCGAGGTTAATTTTCTTAACAAAACCCAGCGTATAGGGAAACAAAGAAGAAAAACACGGCGCTGCAAGGGAGAAGGTAAGAGGCAGTTGCGCGGGCTGGGCTGCACCGAAGGAAAGAGGGGGCTGAGCCGCTGGGCTGGCCCAGTTCGGGGAAAAAGGAGAATAAAAAGAAAAGAAGAAAAGGAAGAAAAAGAAGAAAAATAAAGAAAAATAAAGGAAAAAGGAAGAAAGAAAAGGAAAAAGAAAAAGAGAAAAAGGAAAATAATAGGTTAGGGTAATTAAATTAATCTGAATATTTAGGATATTTAAAAATAATAATATTTAAATAAAATAATATTTAAATCCCTTTTTAGGCTAAATTAAGATTTTTAAAAGATTTTCCATAAATTTCTTTTTAATTAGCAAAACATCCTAATTTTCTCTGATTAAATTATTTATAAATTTTTTTATTAATTTGAAACTATTTCCTCCTTCTTATTTTAAATAAAATTATTTATTTAATTAATTTTTAAAATAAAATCCTTAATTAACTAAAATACCAAAACTTTTCTAATAAAAATTATTTATTGTTTTCTTCTTAAATAGCCCTAATTAATTTCATTTTATAAAAACAATTTTTTTATAATAAAACCTCATTTAAATATAATATTTAAAATTAGAAATTTTTGGGGCGTTTCATAATGTCTAAATGATTTTGGTTTAAGGTTTTCAAAGTTGAGAATTTTTACTATTGGAATTTTTATTTTCAAGAAGCCATATTAGTTGGCTTTGCTTTGGACTTATGTTCATTTTGGTGCTTGGCTTTGGCTTGGACTTATGTCCATATCGGTGCTTGGCTTCATCCTAGACTTTATGTCCCTTATTTAGATAGGCTTACATAGTATGTGAGACCATGTGGTGGTGCATAATCCATCGCTTAATGATAATAAATATGGATGGTAAATACTATTTGAAATTTATGAACAATGAATAAGTGCATGATTAATTATTGGTCAATAAATGGAAGTATTGGTATGATTTACCAAAATGAGTAAAATTAGTTTCAAAGTTTTAATAACGGTTCTTATAACAACTGTTATTAAAAGATATTTTAATAACGGTTCTTACAGGAACCATTATTAAAACTTCTTTTGATAACTCTTCTTGTAAGAACCGTTATTAAAACCCTCCTTTTATTTCGTTTAGTTCTGTTTCATGCCAAAAAATTTAGACTCTATAGCTTCCCTCTCATACTCTCGTTCTCTTGCAAATCTTTGCACCACCACTTCGGCTCCTATAAAGTAAGGGAAACCCTCGCACCGTCATCTCTCCACCACCCCTCTACCATTGTTGGCTTTCCATGTGTGTGATGTCACTCTTGTGAACCTAGTCAGCACTTGAACCTTCATCGTCCGCCATTTTTGGAGGTCGTTGCTGCTCTCAACTTGCTCACCGCCGGTTTCTTGCACGCCGCCACTCCCTTTACGTATGTGTTTATTCTTCCCTTGTAGCTTTGCCTCTACTGATATATATATATATATATAAATGCATGCATATTGCTACAGGGTTGCATTTGTTTGTTATTGCAAAATTGAGGTTTGTTGTTCAAAAATGTGTTGGTGAAAAAGTTTGCTGTCCTTTTTTGAATTTGTTGCGTTACTATTATTTATTAACAAATGCAGATTTTGGCCAAGACCTTTACATATATATATATATATATATATATATATTATAAATGTGTTTATAATCTATTTTATAAAAATATGTATTATTATTTTAAGAGAGTCCACAAGCCTAAAATATATATTATTATCATAATATGTGTGTGTTCTAATTATAAAAGGTGTATATTCTTTTTAGCACTCACATTATTATGTAGATGTGTATTTATATGCTATTTTTAATATATATTTTGTAAGACATGTATTTATATTCCATAAAACGTGTGTTTATATGTGTTCTATTATATGTATATTTATATATAAGATGTGCATTTATAATCTAAAATAATTATGGTTAGGGTTAGGGTTAGGGGAGGGTTAGCTAAGTTTAGGATCATTATCTTATGAGGTCTAGTGTTAGTTTTTATTACAATTTATTAGGGTTAATTATGGTTAGGGTTAGGGTTTATTGTTTATTATACTAAATATAAAAGTGAAAAATTAAATAGGGATGAATAATTGTGTATAATAATAATAACAATATAGGATTTATTAGGTTGTACTACATGTGTGTGTGTGTGTGTGTGTATTATCTTATTAATATCTACTTGATTTTACTATGCATAGCTTGAATGATTTGATGATAGTTTGATATTTAGCTAGTTTGTTAAATATATAACTAAAGATTATGTCCTTATTTTAAATAGTTTGATATTGTTAGGTTTACATAGTTGGTTAAGATCTGGTAGAATATATTTATGATTTGTCTAGCTAGTTGAAAATCAGATTACATATTTAGTAATTTAGAACCTTTCGAGAACAACCTTGATGATAAGATTTAGTGGTTCTCATTTGTAGGTAGTGAGATGACATACCCTCCACTGTATTTTCATATGGTGCCACATACAGATGTACAGACTCATGTGATATGGTTATATGACGAGCTATGTCATTTATACGCAAGTGGCTCATCCTATCACCCTTCCATTTCAGATTGTATCACCTTTTGTTGACCCTGCCTTAGATAGAGCCACGGGCATCGGCTACATCTACCATTTTGCAGTTGTTTGTCTACCACACTGATGCACCGCACTCGAGATTTATTGAGGGTGAGGTGTTTGCTAGAGAGTATGATAGGATATCGAGAGAACTAATGGCCATTGATGATGAGTGGAGGTATCATCATAGCTTACCTCGGAGTATCCACCCCGGTTACCCTAGAGTATCCGTAAGTAAACTCTCTTGCGATGATGTCAGCGATCAGATGATATATCGTGATGAGTGGACTTTCAGAGTTATAGTTTTTAGTCGGGCTCGACGAGGCTATCGGGGGGTTTAGTTTTAGGGATATGATTTTTGTTTTTTAGGTATTTGGATTGTAGCAACATTTTGATGTATATAGTGCTGCTATTGCTTAAATCCTATAGTATGTATATCTTTTGTAATTTTAACGATTGCACAATGTTTTGCTACGTATGTATATGTGTGTGTGTGTGTGTGTGTGTGTGTGTGTGTGTGTGTGTGTGTGTGTGTGTGTGTGTGTGTATATATGAACTCTTTGTAAGTATGAGCAATTTCATTGATCAGCATTAATATCTTTTTGGAAACTTGTTAGCATGATTTGTATATATATATATACAGAATAGCATGATACATTTGAGATTAATTCTTTCTAAGCATGATAGATTTGCGAATTATTAAACTTATAATTCAATTGATTTTTAATAATTACTTTCACGTGGGATATATCTAGATTCAAAAACTATGGATCGAAAATGGTTGTCTACAAATTGTCTGTCTAGATAATATAACGAAGGAGTAGAGTTTTTCATCCAGTTTGCAGTTGAACATGCTTGAAACTCTAGTACAATAGTCTGTCCTTGTTTGAATTGTCCTTATATTCAGTGTGTCAACGCTAATGATTTGAGAGATCATTTGTTTGTGTATGGAATTGATACAAGTTACACTTGTTGGATATGGCATGGGGAAATAAAGTCTAAATATAATAATGACGATGTTAGGAGAGATAGTAGTGGATCATCATTTAACAACTATAAGGTACATTCATTAGAAGATATGACTCAAAAGGTTGAGGAAAGTGTTTGGGATTTTCCAAAAATGTTTAAGAAGTTATTGAATGACTCAGAGAAACCTTTGTATGGTGATTGTAAGACGTTTATGCGATTATACGCTACTTTAAGGTTGTACAACTTAAAAACATGTAACGGATAGAGTGATAAGAGTTTCACAAAATTATTGTCACTTGTGAAGGATATGCTTCCTAATGACAATGTTCAACCCGATTGTACCTATGAAGCAAAGTAGATTTTATCCTCTATGGGCATGAGTTATGAGAAGATACATGCATGCCCTAATGATTGTATTTTATATCGCAATGAAAATGCATCTTTGGATAGTTGTCCTAATACTAAATGCAAAGCACCACGATACAAGAAGAACAAGTTCCCACTAAGGTGTTATGGTATTTTCCTATAATACCAAGATTAAGGCGGATGTTTAATGATATTGAAAATGCCAAGAACCTAAGATGGCATACTCATGACAAGATAGATGACTAGCGTCTTAGACATCCATATGACTCTCCACAATGGATGACGATTGATGGCTTGTTTCCTAAATTTGGTAAAGAAGCAAGAAATTTGTGCCTTGTTCTTTCTGCGGATGGAATGAATCTGCACAATCAAGGCACCGACAGTTTATGGTCGGTGATTTTGGTTATATACAATCTACCTCCGTGGCTCTATATGAAACGCAATTATATGATGTTGTCTTTACTCATTTCTAGGACAAACCAACTTGGGAATGATATTGATGTTTATTTGGCACCTTTGATTGATGATTTGAAGTTCTTATGGGACATGGGCGTTGAAGTATTTGATGCATATAGTGAAGAACATTTTACTTTGAGAGTAATGTTATTCTATACTATAAATGATTTTCTAGCATATGGCAACTGGTCAGGTTATAGTGTGAAAGGCCATTATACATGTCTAATATGTGAGGAGAATACTTCATTTGTTCAGCTAACGCATGGCCGAAAGACTGTGCTCCTTGGGCATCGTAGGTTTTTACCAAAGAATCATTATTATCGTAGGCAAAGAAAAGCGTTTAATGGATTCTGAGAAGAAGGGTAAGCACCAATCCGGTTGACGGGTCGACAAGTATGGCTGAAGATGAAACATTTGAGTGTTAAGTTTGGGAAGAAGAATAAAGATAAGCCTTCATCAGTTGGGTGGAAGAAGATGTCAATATCCTTCCACCTTCCTTATTGGGAATCTTTCTACATGAGACATGCCCTTGATGTAATGCATATTGAGAAAAATATATGTGACAGTCTTGTTGGTACATTATTTAATGTTCCGCGTAAGACTAAAGATGGTATAAGTTCTCATGGAAGAAATGGGTTAATATATGTGACAGGAACTGTCACCGCCAGACAACGGAAGAAGAACATATTTACCATCGGTGTGTCATACTCTTTCCAGAAATGAGAACATTTCATTTTGTGAATTCTTTCACAGTGTCAAGGTTCTAAAAGGGTATTCTTCAAATTTCAGAAGGCTCATGTCGATGAAAGAATTGAAATTAATTAACATGAAGTCTCATGATTGTCATATTTTGATGCAGCACATGTTGTCAATAGCTATATGTGAAATTTTGCCAAAACGTGTTCGAATTACTATCACAAGGCTTTTTTGGTTTTTTAAAGCTATTTGCTCTAAATTTATACATCCTGATAGTTTGGACGCCTTGCAATGAGGGATTGTGATTACTTTGTGTCAAATAGAAATGTATTTTCCATCTTCATTCTTTGACATTATGGTACATCTAATTGTTTATTTAGTTTATGAGATAAAGATGTTAGGACATGTTCATGGACATTAGATGTACCCCTTTGAACGGTTTATGAAGTTGATAAAAGGTTATGTGAAGAATCGATATCGGCCAGAAGGATATATTGTTGAGAGTTACCTTGTGGAAGAAGCAATTGAGGTTTGCACAAAGTACTTGTCAAATTCTGAAGCTCTTGGTATTCCTAAGTCTCGACATGCAGGCAAATTTGAAGGACAGGGTATTAGGAGCAAATAGTTTGGGCGTGCAGACCCTAACATGTTACGTGCAACACATCTATATGTATTACAAAATAGTGATGATGTTCAGTCGTACATTGAAGAGCATATGATTTCTTTACGGATTGAAAATCCATCAAAGACTGAGAAATAGATTATCGATAAACATAATCTTTCCTTTATGATTGGATAAGAGATCGCATCATTCCACTCATCTGACATTCCCCAACTTTAATTTTCGAAGCCCTGCACTTGTTGTCTCAGAAACCTCGTTATGATGTTTTTCAATATACCAATTATGTGATCAATGGTTGCACTCTTTATACAAAAGAACAAGATGAGAAGAGTATAATGCAGAATAGTGGGGTGACTTTAGTATCTGAGGCAATGCATGTTGCTAATGCAAAAGACAAGAATCCAACTTATGTAGATACAAATTATTATGGTGTGATTCAACATATATGGGAGTTAGATTACACTGTATTTAAAATCCCTGTATTCGACTGTAGATGGGTTGATAATGGCTGTGGGGCTAGATATGAAGATGGATTCACATTAGTAGACCTTAATAGGGTAGGGCATAAACAAGACCCATTCATCTTAGCATCATAAGTGACACAAGTATTCTATGTCACTAACCCTGCTGATAATAGATGGTATGTGGTACTATCAACAAAAAAAAGAAATGCCAATGAATGTGATGATGAAAATGATGCCAATTGGAATAAAGAGTGTGTCTCAACTATGCAAGCAACTCAATTATTGAACGATGATAATAATAAAATTAATGAGGAGGAAATATATATCAGGGATGATCATCATGAAGTAATATATGTATCAGATCCTGAATCTAATCCGAAAATAAGGAGAAAAAAAAAGAAGGAAAAGAAGGCAATGAGGGTAATAATATTGCAACATATAATATTTGTGTTGGTTTTTTTAAATGCATTTTTCAACATTCATGATAGAATATTTATTTTATCGATAATATAATGGTACATTATAATCAATACATAACATTCTAACATAACTTATTAATTAATTTTTTTTAGAGATATGGCCAACAAAAATATTGATAGGGACAACAGTGATGAAGAAGGGAAAAGAGGACCTACAATTATGAGAATCATCACAAATATGAGGAATAAAAGAGAACTGGTTGAGTTGGGATGAAATACTTACAATCTTACTATTGGCCCATATGTAGACATGTTCTTGACTTACATTTCACTTGTGACCCGTAACCGTGTTCCTATCTCCTATAATAATTGGAAGCAAGTTCCAACGGGTCATAAGGAGAATATTTGGTAGGAAATCACGGTAAATATACTATTTTATGTAATCATTTTTGTATGTTAAATGTTATTAATTTTAATACATTAACATCGGTATACATTTATATGTCTTATTTTGCAAAGAGTGTTTAATGTGCAAGAGTGTAGGAATAAATGGCTTCTTAGACATTGTGGGGAGCGTCTAAGAACATTTAGGTCATATTTAGCTCGTAGGAAAATGTATAGAAAGAGGGATGGTTCTCTACGGCAGAATCCACCTAAATAATACGGTTTCATTTATCAAACTTTTTGTATCGATCCTAGTATTATGTATAATATTGAAATAACCATGTCACTATGTTTTGGCTTATCACATAGGAAAAAAGTGCCAAAAATAAAGAGATTGTGAAGTAAAATAAATACCAGCATAATATGACTCGCAAAGGGTATGCAGGCCTTGAAGAGGAGTTGGTATGCATTTTGTGATTTATTTATTTACATGTATTGATGAATTTTATAATATTGGTACATTATAAGAATATTTTTTGATTTATAGCTTATAGCCCAAAACCTAGACCCATATACCTCGTCCATTAATATTGGTACATTATGGAAGAAGGCTAGAGCAAAAAGATATGGATGTATTAATAAAGATGTAGATGTTGCAGCCGCAAAAATTATAAGTTAGTAGATATCTAGAACCCTGCTTAGTTTTCTTTTAGAAAACTATTATATTATGCATATTCCTATAAGCTAAATTTACATATATTATATACATTATATACATTACAGGGCGAACTTCAAGCGTCAGATGGTGAGGAGGGAGTAGACCAATATAACATTGTGTCCCAGGCTACAGGAATTGTAGAAAACCCTGGAAGATACAAGGTTCTTGGATTAGGTGTTATAAGAACGAGCGTACGTGGTCGATCTCGTGTGTTCTCGTAGCACTAATGAGCAAGTCGCCATCCTCACCAAAAAATTGAACGTGGCATTTGAACGGATGGCAACAATGGAGCAAGAGTTGTCATTTATTAAATCTCAAGGGTATATGCCATCCGATTCAGTCATCCATGATCAGCTTCACATACCTAATGTAAATAGCGTCAAAGATAGTTGTGAAGCTGATGCACGTCTTTTTTCTCTTCCTAACGTAAGCATTACATAACTATGAATTGTTATTAAATGTATTCGGTGTCATAAATAATTAATAATATGTAATATTTTTGTTTAGGGTTTTCATGAATGTGACTTGTTAACGAATGACCTTTCAACACTTTTGGCGAAAGGAAGGGTCTGCATCAATCATAGTACCCAAACACAAACTATCCATGGGTACAACTTAGCCCTAAATACAAGGCCGGTCAGTATTGACACTCCAATCATTGGTAGTGAAGCCTTGCCTTGTTATAAAGAGAGCGATGAGGTAGCCACAGTGCTAGAAGCTCATGGAAGCTTTATGCCTTGGCCTACAGATCAGATATGTCTCACTACTGAAGAGGTATCGACATTCGACATCTTCATTAGACCTTTTTTAGTAGTTACACTATTTATACCTTTTTCATATATATATGCTCAATACATATTTTGTTTATTATTATCAATTAAGGAATCAAAGAAGAAGATTGCTCCTGCTAGTAAAACCAAGAGAGGTACTAGTAGAATGAGCAACACAAAAGAAGGTGTTGCTAAAGGAAAAAGAGATAAATTTGAAAAATCAATTGCCTCATAAAAGATTCCTTTTTCGAAAATAACCCAACCTCCACTAGCATTAGCTTTATTGTATTTCTATGCCCAAAACTGCCTCAGGGATAATTATATTTTCATTGATTGTCATCCTGAGTTTGTTGGGCGGACGATGCTACTTACATGGTATCGACGGTTGACATAAGCGATATTTATAATCAGGAATGGTTGTCAACCACGAGTGTCATCGTTCATGTCACGTAAGCATTATTTCATATTTTAGATTTTAGTACTATTGTACAATTGGAATTTTTATGACCTCTTATATGAGTTATTAGTTATTAACAAATATGCATTATTATTATCGTCAATAGGTTGGTAGCTAGTTGCGCTACGATGGAGGGAATGTTGTCCTCTATTGTGTTTGTGTGCCTATACTACATAGGTAATAGTAGTAGAATAACAGAGGGTAAACACATAAACTATTTAGCAGATCACATTTTGATTGAGGGAAACAACAAGCTCTATCTCATTCCTCACCTTGCAAATGAACATTGGGTTTTGTACGCCGTCCAACCTGATCTTAATAAAGTCTATGTGTTTGATTCCCGTCAAACCTATAACGTGCCTTTTGAGGTCGCTCGTCATGGTGGGAAGGAATTTATTTACATGTTAGTATACTTTTCACTTCTTACTTCATTAGCTTATTTATACATATATTCTACTTTCATTATTAGAGGTTTATATACTTACAATATTATATATCCAACTCTATTTATTAAGGCACTACAGACAACATATCAAAGGAGAGGAGGGAATGGTGTCCTAGACCCAAAGAATCTTCAATATGAGCATGTCATGGTAAGTAGGAAGACAACTATTTTGTATTTTTTAATTCAAATTAATATCTAATAGTTAGAGAGCTAAAAGAATTCATTTGATAGTGTCCACAATAGAAAAATGACGATGATTGTGGATACTATGTATGTAGAGCAATGGATCTTATAGTCCAGAATAAATCAGTCAACATAGATCCAAGCCATGTATGTTTGCTTTTTCATATTTTTCTATTAATGAATTATGACATATATATTTTTGACCTAATGGCTAATTGTATATTAATTGAAACATGGGCATTGCAGTTTTTCACCGATAACTATGCACGAGGCCAGCAATACAATGTTGATGAAATTGATGAAGTTAGAGACCAATGGGCTAAGCACATGCACTCATTCATTCGGTATTAGGTAGCGATCTATATATTCTACATGCATTTTTAGGTTTGTATTTCGTCTACATCATTTGGTCTTCTAGCCTAGATCTCTCAATTTTTTACTTTAGGGTGTAGAGCTACCAAGTTGTGGTGTACCTACTAATTTTGATTCCTAAGTATGGCCGGTGTACTGAGACATGCATATCAATTATAGATTGATTGAAATTATGGTGTGATTGCAAATTTGGTATGAATTGATGTTGTTTTACATTGTAGATTTTGTAATTATTTGAACATACAACTATGTATGTGGGCAAAAACAAAACATAAAAAACATTAAAAAATACCTATAGTTTTAATAACCGTTCTTATTAAGAACCGTTATTAAAACCACGTATTTAATCTCAAATTTATGCTCATTTAATACGTATTAGGGTTTAATAAATACATAATCAGTCCTTGAAACCATAATTGGATGATAGACTTTTAATAACGGTTTTTATTAAGAACCGTTATTAAAACTGTGTTTTTAATCTCGAATTTATGCTCATTTAATACATATTAGGGTTTAATAAATGCATAATCGATGACTAAAACCCTAATTCAATTATGTTTTAACGACGGCTTTTGTAATAACTGCTATTATTACCTGATTTTCCACAACGGTTTTTACTTATAAACTATTATTGAAACCTTATTTTTAAAAACGGTTTACTAAAAACCCGTTATTAAAACCTTTTTTTAACAACGGTTTTTACTTTAAAATTGTTATTAAATATGAAGTTTACACACATATTAGCGGGTTTTTGTATATTTTTTATGACGGTTATGAATCGTTATTAAAGATTTAATAACGGGCGGTTCAATAACGGTTGAAAACCGTAATTAGAACTATAAAATAACCGTTATTAAAACCCCTTTCCGCAGTAGTGAAATCAGAGTGCGAAATCAAAATTCCTCGGAGGGAATATTCTTACAATTGATAAAAGGTTTAATTGAAATACTTAATGCAAGGTAATAAATCAAAAAGAATAAATGAGATACAAAAGAAATAACATAATGAAATAAAATCGCATTAAGAGAATATACGACCACGACACTCTCAAACTTTGAGCCAACCACAAGCTCAACACTCAGCCCCACCGGATGTCTCGCCCACTTGCACAAAGTCAGAAGGGCCTACTACTCGTGGGAATTAGCAACACCCATGAAAAGGGTGATCATTACACTACGTACTGAGCAAGGTAACCGTGCACTAAGGCCAACACATAAAATCACATAAATAATGTAGAAGAAATAAGAGACCATAATCCATCATGATAACATAATTATGTACAATCATTCGAGTAAGATACATAAGGCTCAGTTATAGTCTGAATTAATTATTTAATTAATCTCTTATCATAACTCATTTCACACCATACTTTTTATCAAATCCATGCGAGTACGGGAACCCCACTATTATAGCTGGTGACCCGAAAACACACAGGGCATAAAGCTCCTGACCACTATTATCCACTGGTGGACCGGTCTGGCCCCTTCTCGCACGGTGTTCCACTATAAGTGCTTGGTGTCGTTCCCATGTCTTGGCACAAATATATTCGGTTTTGTTGAGCATGGAATCCCCAACTATTATAGCTGATGGACCATAAACGCATAGGTACAAAGCCTGACCACTATTATTATCAGTGGACCGGTTGTACATAGGACATCATGCCCTAACCACTATTATTTGCCGGTGGAAAAGTTTGGGCCCGGCTCAACAATCTTCCACTTTAAATTATTAATGTCTTAAGTATATTATTTGTAAAAATTTTAACCCTAGACATGGATGACTCACTCCTTTACACCTATCTTCTAACTGATTTGTATTATACCATGAGAACGGTGCACCTTCTAACTTTCCCAGAAACCCTAACTTTGAACTTTGTGGTCCATCTCACTCCGCTTCACACAACCTAAATCATTTTAACACTCCACATATCACAAATCATAAATACCATCCTCATAATTACACTTTAATCACCAAATATACATGATACCACAAAAACCCTAAGCAGCCACACCAAACCCTAGCTCGGTCTCCTACGTACCCTTATATTGCTCCACGTACTATTTTTCATCCAAAGTGTTCAAACACCCAAACAACACTTACATTACCTTCTTCACACCCTAAATCAACTTTTCATACGTAAACTTTACCCCCATGCAGATGCTAACCTCCTCATGCAAACCTTTAAAAGTTTTCATGCAAACCCTAAAACTTCCACGTGAAACCCTAGATTCAACCATGCAAACCCTAGATCTATCCATGTGAAACCCTAGATTCCACCATACAAAACCCTAGATTCCTCCATGCAAAACCTAATATTTAATCCACACAAAACCCAAGGTTTCTCCATACAAAACCTTAAATTCAATCCATACAAACCATAGATTAGATTCTCCTATGTTACATCATAGATTAGATTCTCCTATGGTACACCATAGATTAAATTCTCCCATACAAAACCATAGATTTAATTCTCCCACATAAAACCATACATTAGATTCTCCCATGCAAAACCATAAATTAGATTCTCCAACACGAAATCCTAAAATTCTCCATTTTATTCTTCCACTCATGGATCATTAAAATACTTAGGTCAACTCACATCCCTTGGTCAACTTAATTCCCCATTCTCCTTTTTCATCCTTTCCCCGACACAAACCATATTAACATCCTCACATGTATATCTTATAGGGTCACAACACATATCATCATATACCATAATATTTCATCACATATACATGATACACATGCCATATAAACACACAAAAATATACTTCAACTCCACATCATATCACATATGAAATAATTAATAATGATAAACATTGAATACATAGCATACGAAGCACATAATGCACATAAACACACAAAAGATCTTAGTAACACCCTTACCTAAAATGACACCAGTCTTGGAACACGCTTCTACGCCTCTTTAGGGCTTTGACTGGTCTCACCTATATGAGGAAAAAACTAGAATTAGATTCCCTCCTACCAAAATACTATTATTTACTAACTTATTCTAAGACTAGGTTTTTAATAAAAGAATAAAATATAAATAATAATAACCATTAACAAATTACTAAATTTGGCTAAAAATATTGGAAATAATAGTAATATTATAAAAGTTGATAATATAAGATTGAAGATTTTATTCTAATAATAATAATAATAGCAAAGATACTAAAAATAATAATGATGATAATATTAATAAGAATAAGAATAATAATAGTAATAATAATAATAATAAAAAGGGCACTACTCAAAACATAGTGAAATAAGGGCTTCGGCCCCTTCATCAAAATAATACTAATAAAAACATTAGTAAAATAAATAACAAAATTTAGTAATAATAATAATAATAATAAAATAATAATGATGATGATGATGATGATGATGATAAAGACCATAATAATATTATAAAAATAATAATAATCATAATGGTAATAATAGTAAGGATAATAATCGAAGATAAAATGAAGTAGGGTTTCAACCTTACATTAAATAATAATAATAATAACGCTAATAAGAATAATAAATGTTAATGATAAAATATTAATAATAATAAGAATAAAACTTGATATTTATAATACTACTACTACAATTTAAAATAGACATAATATGATTTCAGCCCTATATAGAAAAATAATACTAATAATGATGATGATGATGACGATGACGATGATGATGATGATGATGATGATGATGATGATGATGATAATAATAATAATAATAATAATAATAATAATAATAATAAAGATAATAGCAATAATAAGAATAATAATAATAATAAAGTCAAAATAAAAATATAATAGGGCTTCGGCCCTCAATAGAAATAATAATAAAAACATTAATAATAATAATAATAATAATAGTAATAATAGTAATAACAATATAATAGAAATATTAATAATAATAATAATAATATATTTCGAATAAATGAAATAAAATAGATTAAGGCTTGTAAAAAGAAGGTAAAAGGGTTGAGAGGGTCTAGGGTTCAACCTTAAGCTGGTGGTGAGAGGCGGCACCGGCGGTGGTGCAAGGTGGTGGCCGGAAAAAGGTTGAAGGCTGGGAACAAAATAGAGAGAATGAAGGTGGGAGTAAAGGTGATTGTGGTTGCTTAGAAGGAAAGGAATATAATGGAGGTGGTGGCACAACAAAAAGTGGCGGTGCACGGCGGCGGTGGTGGTGGCCAAAAGAGGAAGAAGAAGAGATAGAGAGGAGGAGAGGGAGGAAGGGGAAAAGAAGGCTAGGGGAAGGTAGAGGGTGGTCTGCAGAATAGGTTGGAGGATAAAAGGAGCAGCGGCAACGGCATAAGTGGTGGCTAGTGATGGTTCGAAGGGCGGCGGAGATGAAAAGGAAGGCTAATCGGGGAGAAAACGTTACACAGCCGGGGTGGCTTATGCAGGAAGAATCGAGGGATATAGGTGGTTTGGTTTGGTTAGTTAGAGGGTGGTGCAAGTAGTACTCAAGTGGCTATAACGGGCGACGTTGTTGGCCGGAGGCGGCGGAAATGGCGTATTAAAGGGCGGAGGTGACAAGGGGAAAGGTCTGGGTAAGAAATCAAACGCTCAAATAGGGCTAATTATGGGGGTATGTATAGAGTTTAGAGGAGAGGTTAGGATTATGTGGGTCGGTGAGGGGATAATGCAGTTAGGGTTAGGGTCGTCGATAGCAACAAAGGCGGCGAAATTCAAATCGGGTCAAGGGGTTGTGCATAGAAAAAGAAGGGTCATGCACAAAAAGGAAAGAAAGTGGGTTGGGTCAGTGTGGCCGGCAAGTCAGGGGGAAGAGAGGGGAAGGAAAATGGCCGGTCAAAACGGTTGTAACCAGCAGTGAAAAACCAGGAACAGGGGCGGTGGGCTGGTCGTCGACGTTGGGGAAGGAGGGGAAGAAGAAGAAAGAAAGGAGGGATGGACCGACAGTCTAGGAAAGAAAGAAAGAAAAGAAAAAGAAGGTGGACGGGGCTGGTTGGCACAGTGGGGGAAATTAAGTAAAACGCGATGTTTAGGACGGAAAAAAGCATAAAATGCAGCGCCAAAATGTCGAAGGAAAAAGAAAAGAAAGAAAAGGGGGAATGGAATGTGAGTGATGCACTGTCGTATGCACAACAAATTTAATAAATAAATCCTAATTTCCAAATACGTAGTATATGGCAAGAAGGAGTCGAACCCACAAGGAATGGAATATAATCAATAATTCTGTAATCGATGTTAAAACCCCAGTCATGCAATAACATATAATTCTATCATCAATATCTAAAGTATGGATAAATAATAAAACATTGTACTCACTAATTAATGAATAAGGATAGGAAGGTATTGATTATGGAATTAGGATATCAAATAATCATAGAGAAAAGAATGATTCTAAATGATTTAACGTTGACCTATAGAAACTCATATTAATTCATCTCTTTGCTTTCTCTCAATTCTAATAAATTGAATAAGCTCTCAATTTATCATCTAACCAATTAATAACCTAGGTTAAGAACACTAGATTCAATTAATGGCAGCATTACAAATGGAAAGCAGTCAACTACGACCATAATCACATAAGCTCGGATCATGCAATCATATGAATAATGGACAAGATTAATAATTAATCTTTTGCTACTTTGAAAACGTTAATTAACAATTACGTGTTAATTTCGTTATCTTAGCGTAGATTAAGATCTAAACTAGATAGGTGATCAGTCTAATTAGTTTAAATTCTTAATCTATGATGCGAGATCATTCAATTCCGTCCATCAATCCAATTAAATTCCATCTAGAATCATGAATTCAAAATCCAAACCCTAATTCCGTCATCAAATCCTCCTACCTTATACTATCTACATAATTGCAATAACACATAATTAAATGCAATAATCTATCATTAACATCAATGCTTATAAATAAATTAACAATGAAACACCAAACACAAGAAAAATAATCATACAACAAAGAGAATTGAATTGCATTCAATCAAAAATCAAAACTTGCAATTAAAAGAGGAATGGAGAAGAACTTATCGAATTGAATTGCAGATTGTTGATTGTTCAATTGAATACAATGAAGAGAAAGAGAATTGGAATTACAAATTACATGTGGTATCTAGAGAGTATAGAGAGAAAGAGAAAATCCCATTCTCGAACTCCCCCGAACCACTCTTTCGAATGTTCAAACTTTAGAAATATATCGGGGAAACGTTGCGCGAACGGTTACAGAAGTTGAGAGAAACACGGTCCGTGTTAGAAAACACGGGACCCCCGTATTTTTAAGTGCTGAAATCTGCCAAATGCTGATTTTTAAGTGCTGAAATTTGTGTGCTGATAGAAAAACACGGGCCGTGTTTCATAAACACGGGGGGGCCGTGTTTTCTTGTTTCTTCATTATTTCTTCATGAAATTTCAACACAATCTTCCCTTTGATATATATTCTTCATTTCTAGTCTTTTCTTCCATTGATTCCATATCTCTTGATGTGTTCTTTGCTTCCTTTTGTCTTTTCATTGATTTCTCCTTTGAATTTCTTCATTTTTATCTTTTCCTGCAAAATCTATCCAAAAGAGAAAAGCTCGAGAAAAGATTAAATGTTATAAAAATAATGAGGAATAAATGACATTTTTACTTAGCAAAATAACATATAAATCTCATATATCAGTGAGAAGGAAAGAAAAATGAGGAACAGAATGGGCCGCGCAATGTAGGCTTGGGGCAGAAAAAAGAAGGAATGCAGCACCGAGCCACCGAAGAAGGAAGAAGAGAAAAAGGGAATTCGGTCGCGGACAGGCCCAATCAAGAAGGAGAAGAAAAAAAGAAAAGAAGAAGAAAGAAAAACAAAGAAAAAGAAAAAAGGAAAAAAAAGAAAAATAAAATATGAGGGTTAAGTTAATGAAATTAATTAGAACATTTGGGATATTTAAAAATAATAATATTTCATAATATTTAAATTCCTTTTTAAGCTAATTTAGGATTTTTAAAAGGTTTTTCATAAATTCCATTTTAATTAGCAAAACACCCAAATTTTCTTCAATTAAATTATTTATAAAATTCCTATCAATTTGGAACTATTTTCTCCTTCTTAATTTAAATAAAATAATTTATTTAATTAATTTTCAAAATAAAACCCTTAATTACTTAAAATACCAAAATGTTTCTAATAAAAATACTTATAAATTTCTTATTAATTTTCCCTAATTAATTTCCTTTTATTTTATTAAAATAATTAATTTAATTAATTTTTCTAATAAAATCTTATTTAACTATAATTTTTAAAATTAGAATTTTCAGATACTTAAATTGTTAGTTATAAATTTGTAAAATTAGTGGTTACTTTTTTTATATTTATCTTATTAATTGATTAATTTTTTTGTTTATATAAATCCTAATTAATTTGATAGAAATCAAAATTAGTTTATACGACTTAGAATGTAGAAATCAAAATTTTTGTTTCATAGATTGAATTGTTTACTTTGTTAGTTAGTTTTTTAATTAGTTTGTTATAAAATTATATTATCAATTAACTTTTAGTAAATTTCTAAGTTAATTCATTAAATTATTTAATGTCTTAATTTAGGATGCGACGATACTTTTCAAGTCGACCTAAAAATAGTTACCACAAATCTAATTCTATTAGTTAAATTATGTTACCAGCTTCCAAAAATTTTGAGCGAATTTATTTAAGCACCTAAAAATATTATTTCACTTTAATATCTATTTTAGTATATTATTTACTAAACAAATATAATATGGACACCATGGATCCAAAACTCTGGCTCCGCCACTGGTGGCCAATTAGGGTTTTTGTGGTTATACGTGTGCTTGGTGATTAAAGTGTGATGATGAGGGTGGAATCTATGGGTTGAGATGTGTGGGGTGTTAAAATGATTTGGGTTGTGTGAGATAGAGTACGATGGGCCACTTAGGCCTAAATTAGGGTTTTTGGGAAAAACCCTAGAGTAAGGTAATGAGTGGACTTAGGGGTGTATAGTAGTGGGCCTTGACCCATATACATTGGGGTTGGACTTCTAATGTGAGTTAAAGTAAGGAGGGAAGGATGTAGGGTTGAATTAGGAGGTGTTTGAGTCTCATGACGTGGGACAGGGCCTTTGGAGGATAAGCACAAAAGGAGTTAGTCATGCGTGTCTAGGATTAAATTTCTGTATAAGACTCTATTAAAATTCAAGAACCATTTTTAAAAAATTAAACAACAGCATATTATCTATTACGGATTGGATCTATTAAAAAATAATTATATTCTAAATGTCATTACCTTCCACCCATTGAGTTGAACATCAACTCTCTTCACTAGGAAACTTCCAATGTATACCCGAGGTTATTCCAATGCATCAATCAAAATTAGGTGCAATAAGATTGAAGCAAAGCTTCCTTCCATTTTGTAATGGAATTTACCTCAGATCTCTCCTTGGATGAGGCATATCTCGTCTAGCGAAGCCAACTATAGTAGAGGTCAGATTGATAAATTTCTATCAGATAATGAAATCCATGAAACTTCTCCTGGAAGTAAATTTTACTTTGACATTATTAATCTTACAAAACATACCATTAGAATAATACTTACAAATTAATGTTGACATAAGCAAGTAACAAAATGAATACATAGTTTCATACCAAAAATGAAATGCAAATAATTAAAATTTAGAAACTATCTTTGAAAAAGTAAACAACAACATATTATATCATACAGAATGGATTCATTAAAAAATAATTATACCATAAATGTCATTACCTTACGAGTTGAACCTCACGCTCTTAATTAGAAAACTCATCATACATTCCTAAGGTTATTTATTATTATTATTATTATTATTATCATTATTATTATTATTATTATTATTATTATTATTATTATTATTATTATTATTATTATTATTATAAAATACAAATATTAATTATTAATAGAGGCTTTTATTGT
This sequence comes from Tamarix chinensis, assembly GCA_030549775.1. Lineage (NCBI taxonomy): Eukaryota > Viridiplantae > Streptophyta > Magnoliopsida > Caryophyllales > Tamaricaceae > Tamarix > Tamarix chinensis. The sequence continues at coordinate 70,549,550 of CM060181.1, forward strand.
TATTTATTTTAGCAATGATTAATTTTTTTAATATAAATTTTTTCTATTAATATTAATTTTTATTTATTTTTACCATTATTTGATATAATAATTAATATATTATTATTATTAAGTAATTAAATAATTTATAATTATCTATAATTATTATAAATTTTTTAGCATTAATAATAAATTAACTTGAAATGAAACCAACATTGAGTTTATTGTCATGCAATTAAAACCATACGAAATTAATAAAACTTCATATAGAAATAATAAAATACTAAAAGCCTTCTACTTGGATCAATAACTAAAATCAATAAAAAGCGTCGATGGCTCCCAGCCAACCACACTTTTCGTAACAGTGGAACAAATATTTGGGTTTGAACATGACATAATTAGAAGATGGGTTAAGGGAAGAATTAAGATAAAAAAAAAAAACAAAGGTCGAGCAAATAATTGCATAGGATTAGGAACAGTTGCTACTTGCACAATTTAATCTAAGAATATGATCCGACACAATCATCAATAGAAAGTAGAGAAAATTACCTTAAATAAATAAGCCGTCATGTCAAGAAAAGAAGAAAAATGTAATATAAAATTGGCAACAAATATTCACCAAAGCTAACCTAGTAAAAATTCATGTTAGTAACTTAACAGTCATTCTCATGGCTAGTCATCTTTATCAAACAGAAATAATTTTTGATATAGAAGAAAATTAATATGAAACTTATTTTATGATAAATCATAATTCTCATTTCACTTCATTTGATGTGACTTTTTACTTTCAAAAATCTAACAATAACTTTCTTTACTTTATTTGCTTCTAATAATTAAATCTGAATACTATCTAACTAAACCTAAACTTAGTTAAAATACAGGAATGATCCAAGGCCTATCCACTTTTTAAAAATTAAACAACATATTATCTCTTACAGATTGGATCCATTAAAAATTAATTATACCATAAATGTCATTACCTTCCACCCATTGAGCATAACGTCAACTCTATTAATTAGGAAACTTCGCACACATACCTAAGTTTATTCCACTGCATCACTCAAAATTAGGTGTAAAGAGATTGAAGCAAAGCTGCTTTTCATTTTGTAATGGACTCTGCCTTAGATATCTCCTTGGATGAGGCATATCTCATCTAGCAATGCCAATTAGAGTAGAGGTCGGATTGTTAAAATCCTATCAGATAATGGAAATGAAAATTCTCCTAGAAGTGAATTTACTCTGACATTATTAATATTAAGGAACACACCATTAGAATAATACTTACAAATTAATATTAACTTAAGTTGGTGACAAAACTAATGTATAGTTTCATATTTGACATAAAATGTAACTATCTTAGATTTAGGGTGGTTCAAGAAATGAAATAAGAGAGACTTTCCACAATTAAAGAGTGAAAAGAAGAAAATAAAAGCATCAAGAAATGCTAATTTCCAAACTAAAAGGCCAAGCTTTCACAAATGTACATCAATTCTTTACTAAACAGATGTTCCCATTGAACCATCAATTAGACATAACATTAGTTCACAAGTTCTATAAATAGACATACTTACTTCAAGCTGTTAAATATGTAATCTATTAAGAAAAATGATTACAATCCAAATATTTACTCATTTTCACCCCTCTTTATTTTTAAGGATTCCAACTTGTAAGGCATAAAATAACCATAGTAGCAAACTTCCGCACTTACACATGCATATTGAACACTCATACAAAACACCAATTAGAAAACAAAAAAGGATCTAAAAAATCAAAGTTTACATACTATATAATTACACCCAAAAATGAAAACAAAGAGGGGATGAAGGAGATGAAGGGTTAATAAAAATTTAAGGCTCTAAGATTTCAACTACTTACAAATGCCACTATAGGTATGACCAACTTGAGATAAAATTTACAAGATTTGAAGGATTGTAAGACAATTTTATTCACTTGAAAATTATATGATAAAAAGAGTTTGAACTCCCTAAATTCAATAAGGTTGTAAATGGGTTGTTACAACCTGAAAAATAAGAAACTGAAAGACAAGTTGAAGATGAAGAGAAAATATGATCTTTGGTAGATTCTTAGACCATATACTTGAAGATACTAACTAAGTTATTAAACATTTATGATAAAATAAGCAAGACTATGTGCGAGAAGCTTCAAACCCTTACACTTGAGTATGAATGATATGGGAGCTTGAAAATATGACCATATGGCAATCAAATATCAATTACCCTCTATTAATCCTCAACTCAACTATTAATAGAAGCATTCTTATTTTATAATCACCCTCTCGTCATTAACTTTCCCAAGTTTGAGAATTAAAAAATCTCCTTAACTGGACAAATTAATCACTCCTTAAAAAAACTAGCCATGTAAACCTTGTCCATTTTTAGTTAGCCACAGGCTTCCTCTACTTTTCCCACCCTTTTTAGTCCATTTTATTTTAATATTTTAGCTCCAAAAATTCCACAAAAATTCAGCCCATTATGCACCCATAATTGCGACACAAAACAACCACAAGTTCCTCTCAAGTTATATATTAAGAACTTTTCAGCAATTGGGAAGAATAATATAGATTTTTTTGGAAGAACAAGGAATGCTAGAATATATTCCTTAATCCTTATTTGTTTGTTACAAGATTAAAACTATCTTTTTCCCTTTAATTGTAAGTCAAGTGGAAGCTACATGATTTAGACATATGCTAGGGATATCCATGTGTTTGAAAATCTACACCAAAATACCCTACCATGACCAAAACATATGGTTGCTCTATTAGGTAGATTTCTTAATTTGTTTTAGCGCAAATTGCATTTATAAGTTGGCTTAGTTTTAACCTTTAATCCTAAAATTCATATATAAGTTCCAAGGAGAGAATGAAATAGAAAGAAAAATTATTTTTGCAGCAACATTTTATATCCAAAATCAAGAGTCCCCCTCACTAACTTAAGTGTAAGAGTTTGAAGTCATAAAAAATCTTCGAAGATTTATCCTAAGAGTTTATATCTTATTTGATTCTTGTGAGTATTAATTTAAGTAATTACCAAGAATCAATTTTATTTCCTCAAATCTCTCCCCATTATTCTCTTTAATTTTTTGTTGTTCTAAGTTAAATTAGAAAACCACCTCCTAGCATGATCCGAGTTGGATATTATATGCATCAACTTGGTATTAAAGCTTAGGTTATAGCAATTTGGGTCTTGTTTTGTCTTCCATCATCAATATTGAAACCAAAAACAAACATACACACAAAATATAAACCAAAAAACCCATTATATTCAAGGTCTGACACATTTTTTTCTTACCCATAACCAAAATCACCTTCCTTTTCAATCGTCTAAATTTTTATTTTGTTTTCAACGAAAGACCTCCCTTTACCAAGAGGGTTGAACATTGAGGTGACAAATAATATAAGGAGGGATTGAGCTATTGAGTCTCTTTAAAATTATATGAGAAGAGTAATTGATATCTTGGAAACCATAATCCCTAATATGGCCTAAGACATACACAAAAACACACCCTAGATTCTAGACCCCTATGGGGATGGTGAGCATGTTGGTAGTGAAGATGGAGAAGATTCACCCTCTATTGATTAATCTTTATATCTAATGATGAGGGAGAAAAAGAGGAGAGAGTTTTCATGACATTAAGGTTAAGATCAAAGAGTTTGAAGGCAATCATATTCCTAAACAATGTTTAGAGTGGAAGTTGAGGTGTAGTAGATTATTTGATACTAAGGACTATCCCAACACCAAAGCCATTAAGGTCACAGTTCTTAATCGTAAAGGTCATACCTCATTATGGTGGAAGAACTTGGTTCATAAGAGGATAAGAAACAAAAAATAAAATTTAAATCTTGGTTGAAAATGAAGAAGTTGATGAAGGAGAAATTCCTTCCTCCTTCTTTCACTCAAGAGTTGTACAATAACATTTTCTCTTTAAGGCAAGGTTAATTGCATGTAGAGGATTACATTATCTATAAGTCTTGGTTTGGATGAACTAGAAGTGTATGCCATGTCTTGGTTCCTTAGTGGTCTTAGACATGATATATCTAGGATGATGGAGATGCATAAGTTTTACACCTTATATGAGCTCTATCATTTAGCCATGGAGGTCGAAAAAAAATAAAAAAGAGAAGTAGGTTGTGAGGCATAGAGGTTCAAATAAGAGGGATGGCACCTTAAGAGAGATTCCTCCACCATTCAAAACCCCTTACATACCTCTGACAAAAGATGTGAAGGGTAAGAGAGCGGCAATTGATAATCAAACCAAGAGTGTTAGGTGTTTTAAATGTCAAGTTTCAGGGCACTATCAAAATGATTTTCCTAACAAGAGGGTAATGACTATGGAGGATTTAGAGGAGGCCAAATAATAGGAATAAGCTGAGGAAGAGGAGGATGATTTGGCCCTTAATATAGAGGAAGAGTATGCACCACTAGATGTGGGAGAATCCTTGATGATTAGGAGGGTGTTGCACACTAAGGAGGTTAAATGTGATGAGTCCCAAAGTGAAAATATTTTTATTACAAGTGTACCATATTTAGAAAAAATATGTTCTTTTATTATGGATGGAGGTAGTCGTGCCAATGTTTCTTCTTGCACTTTTGGAGAGAAGCTTGGTCTTATTATTACAAAATGTGACAAACCACATAAGCTACAATGGCTTAATGATGGTAACATAGTGGAGGTGACAAAGCAAGTGAAGGTACCACTTTCTATTGGGATGACCTGTCAAGATGAAGTGTTGTGGGATGTAGTTCCAATGGATGCTTACATTAGCTTTTGGGGAGGCCATGGAAAATTTATAGGAGTGTCCTACATGATGGGAAAAAAACACCTATTGCTTGAAGTTTGGCAAGAAGAATATTATACTCACCCCTTTAGTTGCTAGGCCTAGTCATATTGATATGATTTGTAAAAATTCCTTGACCATAGGTGAAAATTATCTATATATGGCTATCGTAAAAGGGAAGGTAATATACTTTTTTTTTGTTATAGGATACTGAAAGAAAGGTTTGTAATAGTCAAGGGTAAGGGCATTGTTAAAGGAGTTTGATGATGTATTCCCTAATAAGCTACCCCATGTATTATCCCCTATTAGAGGCATAGAGCACCATATTGATTTTGTAGCCGGTTTTATACTCCTTAATAAGGTAGCCTATAGGTGTAACCCTAAGGAGGACTTGTAGTTACAAAGGCAAGTAAATGAGTTATTTTCTACGAGCTTAATAAAGGGAGTCACTTATCCCTTATGTCATGTTTGCCTTTCTTATACCAAAGGAAGATGGTGACATGAGAATGTGTGTGGATATTAGAGCTATCAACAACATTAACATCAAGTATAGGTATCCTATATCTAGACTTAATGATATGCTAGATTTTATAAATGGTGCATGCTTGTTTTCCAAAATTGATTTGAGGAGTGGTTACTATAAAATAAGAATGAAAGATAGTGATGAATGGAATACTACATTTAGAACCAAGGGAGGGTTGTATGAGTAGAAGGTTATGCCTTACGGCTTGTCAAATGGCCCTAGTATCTTCATGAGACTTATGAATGAGATACTTAGGTCATTCATTAGCAAGTTTGTGGTATTTTACTTTAAGGACATCCTTGTTTATAGCTCTAGTGAAGAACATGTAAAACATCTTAAACTTGTATTTCTAGTACTTAGAGGTCACAAGTTGTAAGTTAAGCTAGAAAACTGTGAATTATTTGTATCTAGGGTTACATTTATAGGTTTTGTGGTGTTCAAGGATAGCACAACCATAGATGAATCCAAAGTAAAAGTGATTAAGACATGACCCACACCTACAAACCTTACCTAAGTGAGATCTTTTCATGGTTTGGCTTCATTTTATAGGAGGTTTATTAGGATTTCATCACCGTACTGCCCCTACATCTAAATACATGAAGAAGAGTGAATTCAATTGAACCAAGATCGTACAAGATGAATTTGAGGTAATCAAGGGGAAGTTAAGAAAAGGACCTATTCTAACATTACCTAACTTAAACAAATTATTTAAGGTCAAGTGTGATGCTAGTGGAGTGGGCATTAGAGTTATTTTACTACAAGAAGGGAAACCAATCGCCTTCTTTAGTGAAAAGCTCAAAGACTCTAGGGTGAATTACAACATATATAACAAGGAGTTCTACGCTTTGCTAAGAGCTCTAGATCAATTGTCCCACTACTTGCAATCCCAAAACAGTTTGTGCTACACATAGATCATGAGCCATTAAAGGACATTAACAACCAACACAATCTTAATCAAAGACATGGAAAATGGGTAGAATTCTTACAATATTTTTCTTTTGTATCTAAACATAAAAGTGGCAAAACAAATGTAGTAGTAGATGCACTTTCTAGGAGATATAGTGTGCTCTATTTGTTAAAAGCAAGAATATTGGGGTTTTGGTTCATTTAGGAACTCTATATGGAAGATGAAGACTTTGGCTTCTATTTCAAGGATCAAAATAAGAACAGAGGCTCATTTATCATCCAAGAATGGTTCCTCTTCAAGAAAAACAAGCTCTAAATTCCTAAATTTTCCATTAGAAAATTACTTCTAAGGGAAGTGCATTGAGGAGGATTAGTTGGACATTTCGGCATCAATAAGGTCATGGACGTACTTAGTGAGCATTTTTATTTACCTAAACTTGTGGGATATGTAAAGAGTGTAATACCTAGGTGTGTCACTTGTCAAAAGTCCAAGAGTCACTTCCATACTCCTTTACCTATCCCTCACCAACCATGGGATCATATGAATATGGAGTTCATTGTAGCACTCCCTAAGACACAGAGGCAAACGATGATATAATGGTAGTGTTATATTGGTTCTCTAAGATGGCTCATTTTGTTACTTGCCATAAGATAGATGATACATTTTACCTAGTCGATCTATTCTTCAAGGATATAGTTAGGTTGCATGGTATTCCAAAGTTTATTATCTCAAATAGGAATACTAAGTTCCTTAGTTATTTCTAGAAAACATTATAGAGGCTAGTGGATACCAAACTCCTATTTTGTACTGCCTACCATCCTCAAACTGATAGGTAAATTGAGGTCAACAATAGGATCCTCACAATTCTCCTTAGAAGTTTGGTTCACAAATCCTTAATGGATTGGGACACCAAACTATCTCATGCTGAGTTTGCATATAATAGACCACCAACCTATGCCACAAGCCGCTCTTCTTTGTAAAGTAGTATATGGGGTGAACCCTACTACTCCCATCAACCTCTTAACTCTTCCAATCATGGCTCACACCATCTTTAGTGCACAAGAAAGGGCTAGGTGAATGAAGAAGCTTCATGAGCATGTGAGATCAAAAATTAAGAGGGTTTATGATCCTGATTTCTTTATTAAGTGTAATCCATTATCATTCTTTTATATAAGTTAAATGTAGGAGCCCCACTATTCATAAACCTATAGAACAGTCTAAAACATCATCTCAGGAACAACACACCTGATCCACTATTCTTTCTGATGGAACAGAGATTTAAAACATCCTATCAGGGTAAAATGCTCCTGAGCCACTATTCTTCCTAGTAGAACGGGAATACATACATACATACATACATACATATATATATATAGATCACTTTTGTCCTGACGTAGATATTCTTCCACTTTAAATCATTAGTATCTTTTCCATAGGTTATCATGTTACATTTTCATTAATGATGAGTAGCGGCCCCACTATTCTTAATGCGGTGGAATAGACTGAAACACCTTCTTGGGGCAAAATACTCCCGAGCCACTATTCTTTTTGGTATAACGGAGATTAAAAACATCTTCTTGAGGCAAAATGCACCCAAACCACTATTCTCTCAGATGTTCAAGAATACACTCACACACACACACGCACGAGCACACACACACACACACACACACATATATATATATATATATAATATATATAGAAAAATAGATCACCTTAGGCCTACTCACGTGCTCTTTCACTTTAAGTGATTAGTATCTTATTATAGATTAATTATCAGGCATAGAATAGATTAAAATAGAGATACACATAGCATAGGTCTAAGTCCTTAAGCCATTTCAAACCCTAATTACACACCCTTTAGAATTCATTATCCCATATTGGTTATTCCACACAACTTATATTATATCATCTCCAAATCCCATCATTAGCATCATATCCAAAATACACGATCTAATTTCCATACACATAAATTAATAATCTCGTCCCAATATATTACTCAAAGAAATATCCAAAACCCAAATTATATAGATTTGTCATAACACCTCCCACGAAATTTACAAGATTACAAATTCGATAGATAACCTCATAAGGTCAAATATTAACAACATATTCAAAAATCTGTATAACCTCTAGGTCTTATATATGGAATATTGATATTCTCATTATAGGATGGTTTACCCCAAATTATCCATTAAATCATTTAAGGACCCCAAATAACAATAATACATCCAAGAATTCCTCATACTATTATTATTATTATTATTATCATATTTTAATCCTCCTAACACATAAAATACCAAAATTTCCTTATTATCCCATAATAACCAAGTTACCTTAAGCACAAATACAAACCTTTATTTTATAAAATCTTATACCTTCCACACATATTATTTTTCAAGTCCATAATTAATCATCATACCTCATGAGAATTCTTAAGTTCATTTATCAAAACTCATTTAACCCATATTTTATACCATAATATATATTTCCATAAATACGACATTATCACAACAAAATAATAACGCTACCTCTTACCCATTCTTACTTTCTTTTAATAATATAATATCCTTTAGTCCATATGCCATACCATAAGATATAATTCCACAAATATGACATTATCACAATAAAATCATAATATAATGGTACCTCTCACCCATTCTTTCTTTCTTTCAATAACATAATATCCTTAAGCCCATATTTCATACCATAAGATATATTTCTACAATATGACATTATTACAACAAAATCATGATATAACGGTACCTCTCATCCATTATTACTTTCTTTCAATATAATATTCATATCATCACAAAATATTATGATCAACACATGTTACATCATATATACATATAACCATACTAGAAAATAACACCAAAAATCCTAAACATCAAATAGTATCCTTACCAACTTAGGAAATTAGGTTCTAAACATGCAAATTCTAGACTTCCTCCTTCGAAGCTATAGGAATACCACCTAAAAAAAAGAATAAAATTCATGGTTAGGCGTGTAGAGTTAAATCAAAGGAGAAATCAAGGTAAAGAGGATAAAAATAGAAATAATTGTAGTCAAATAGGAGCTTGAGATATGTGGATGTGTAGAGGAATATGTGGTGGAGTTATGGTTAAATTTTGGTGGTATTTGGATAGGGTTTGGGGTAAAAATAGGGGTGCATGGCCAAAAATAAGAAGTTGTATGGCTATGCAACAAGAAGTATAGCCTTGGTCGAGAGAAAAAGTAACGCACAGCCAGGTGGGGCAAAGGTTACATGGTTGTGCATAAGGAGATTTTAAGTGTTACACGGTCGTGCTGAGGCCGTGCATAGGCCATGCACTCTATAAAAGTGCGATGGAAGAGGGAAAGAAAAAGGAAAAAGACGTTGTGGCTAGCGGTGATAGATGGTGAAGGTGTTGGGGAAGGTTGAGGGGACCTTGGTGATCGATCCACCAACCAATGGGTGGCGAGTGGCGACTGCGATGGTGCATGGTGGTGGATTGGTGATGCGTAGGCAAAAAAAAGGAAAGAAGGAAGAAGAAGATGAAGCAAAGAGAGAGGGAAGAAACAAAAAGGAAGAGGGAGCTCGTGTAATGGATCTTTGAAACAAAGATGGACAGAATGAGGCACAACCAAAGAGAAAGAAGGAGAGTATGACGTGTGTGTGTGTGTGTGTGTGTGTGTGTGTATGTGTGTGTGTGTGTGTGGTGTGAATCAATAAAGAATAAAAGAATAGGGGGTGGTGTGCGATGGTGATGATGGTGATGGTGTAGCTAAAAGGTGATGATGATGGTGAAGGTTGTAGAGGATGGTTAGGGGTAAGGTAGTAGCTATAGGGTAAGGGTGGTGATGGTTGTATATAGGTGTTATGTGAGAAGTAAAATAGCAAAGGGATAAAGTAGTAGAAGGAGAAAAGGAAAAAGAAGAAAGGAAGTAAGGTGATGAGTGATGGATGCTGAAAGGTAATGGTGCAAGTAGCAAGTATAAGTTGCAACAAATTCAAATGTTGCAACATAAGGTTGACGGAAGGAGGAGAAGAAAGAAGAAAAGAAAAGGAAAAAGAGATGGGTTGGAGGATTAGCTTAGGGTGATTTTGGATTAGCTAAAAGTAATTAGGATTAGTAGAGATTTGAGTAGGTTTTGATTTTGGTGTATGAATTACGATTTATTTGAGTCAAGGTTTCGGATTCGGTTCAAGGTTCAGAATTAAAGAGTTAAGTTAAGGCTAACATAGGATTGATTAAGATTAGAATCAAATTAGGGTGTTAATGATGCGGGATTAGGCTCAGCAAAATTTCAAGGTATTACATTAAGCCCTCTAACAAAAAGGGCATCCAACATGTGAGCCCACAAAAGAGGTAGTCAAGCATTGAAGGTAGGAACACCTGGTGAGATGGGTGAGCTTTCACTCACTAAGCCCAAGGCTCAATACATATCCTTTAAAGAGATCATTAAGCATAGAAGGCAGGCACACCTAGTGATATGCACTAAGCCCAAGGCTCTATACATAATCCTTCAAAAATGCTACAAAAGAATGAAGATGTGGACACCTATTGGGATGAAAGACCGATGTACTTTCACTCACTAAGCCTAAGGCCCTATGCACAAGCCCTCAAACAAAGAGGTCATTGAGCATTGAAGATAGAATCCTATGGTGCATCTTTTGTCAATATACCAAGGACACTGAGTCTATTAAGGCACACCTAGTAACATTTTAGTGTAGCTGAGCTTAGGCTCCCATGGTGTGTTCCTCACATAAGGTGTCGACGTCACTAAGCCTAATGTTGAGGGTATTAATTGGTCCACTTGGTCTGATTAACCAATGGTGTAAAACCCCCCATTTTTCACTACCTAAAAATTTCATTAAAAAATTTGTGGAAGCATAAAACACCTAGGATTACATGATGTTACCACCATACCTGACATATGATAGATGTCTGTCTCCTACCCTATATTAGATACAAGGCTAAACCAACACAAATACTTAAAATAATAGAGTGCGCAAAATAATAATTTAATTAAACAACTGCAATGAATGTTTATGTCAAAGGACCCTAATAGTTTTCGATCAATTCATTACAAAATACATCTAGGTAGAAATTTGGGGCTACAATTAAAATAAGGTTAGGGTATGACATCCAACTTAAACTCTTGATCCACCACGAATCCCACTAAAAACCTTTGGATATCCTTACTCTCAAGCCCAAGCCAAATGAGGTAGGCCCTTTATTGGCCATCCCCAAAGACCTACACATGACCCTCTACTCGTGGGAATGAGCATGTGATCGAGAAAATGGGCATAATAATACTCTATGTACTAAGTAAGCCAAGTTCATCCCTCAATATAATATAAGTATACCAACTTATCATACATGGATATAAATTACAACATGCATCATGATAAGGTCATGTATATATGTAAATGAAGGTAAGGGTACATAGAGACATGCTATCATGCAATCTTAAAAATATAGAATATATCATACTTAGTCTCACATCATCATCACAAGAACACTCACACATGTAATAGCAAAGAAAATCCAAGCAACCTCTTGGGATTATTTCCAATTGCTTTATCCTATAAGATATGCTATTTATTTATCCATATATGAGATAAGTCAATCATTTAATCAATATTTTGTTCCACAACTAATTAATCATTTTGGCCATTACCCAAGTGTATAAACTAGCATTTATCCCTTTTTAATCGATCATACCATTACTTCCATTCTTAACCAAGTATTAACCATTCTCTTACTCATCATTCTTAATTTACTAGCTAGTTACTTATTATCCATATTTTATTATCATTGAGTGATAAATTGTGCACCACCCCATGGTATCACATACCTTGGAAGACTATCCAAATAAAGGATATAAAGTCTAGGACCAAGCCAATCACTAAGTAGACATAAGTCTAGACCGAACAAATCACCAAAATTGACATAAGTCTAACTTGAAGCCAACCAATATGGATATAAGTCTAGGTCGAAGTAAACCACCTTAGTAATAAGATCCTTTATTTTTTTTAAGTTCCTTAGATTCCTTTGGATTGCTTCGATAGGCAGGATTATTAGGTAAATGCATTCTAGGGATTAAATTAATAACATGATCAATACCTCTTATATGTTTTCGTCTAGGTGGAAGATTATTTGGGAACACATAATTAAATTCAACAAGTAGTCTAGTAAGCTTAGGGTTATCGTTTTTAATCTCCTTAGATTGAGTTTCTTTTAGTACTAGAGCATATCATATACCATCTTCTTCTCTATAAGTAATCATCGCATTTTTATGTAAAAACAAGTTCTTTTTAGAAGGTGGATCACACATGCTAAGGTCATTGCATTTTGAAGGTTCAATTTTTTTGCATGGTTTTTCCTTATCAAACAAAATAGTCATTAGTAACACCATTATGACTAACTTTGCAAAGCATCACATGCATCCATAAGCAAAATATCATATAGAACATCATCATGGTAATTACATATAGAAAATAAGATAAGGGATTTCTTCGTTACCTTAACTCCTTTGTCTTTGCTTAGCCATTGAAGATAAAAAGGCTTAGGATGAATTGTAGTAGATAATCCAAGCTTCTTAATTACTCTTTCACTACCTAAATTTATACAAGAGCCACTATTAATGATGACTCGACAGCCTCTTTATAGCATCCCCAAAATTAACTTAAGAATTTTTTTTATGAAAAATTACATAGAAGCAAAAACGATAAATTTTGGGGATGTTACTGCCACACTTAGTGCCAAACCAGTTCCCTTCTATCGCTCCAATACCAAGTGCTAAGACTTAAAAAGAAAGAAAGCATATTACATAAAAATAAGTTATAAAACTAAATTAGAGTTGTGCATTAAATCACATTACAAAAGGTAAAACCCGTTATTAGTGGTTACTAGAAAATAGAATAATTGCATATGGAATTATGAAAGTTTAAAAGATAAATTCAAGAAGCTTCCCGGACAACCTTACTCTCCTACCTGATAAGAACTTGAGTAGCACTTAAGACTAACCTGTAAGGGACACTGCCCATTGAATGGGTAGGGGCCCACAAACGAAACTCTTTAGTATTATGGTATCGAGTAACTCTTCATACAAAATTAAAAAGTAGGGCATGCATGCAACACATCATACAACATAAGAGCAATTACAGAATGTATATAAATAAGGCAACAAACATTAAGAATCGTATATCATAAAGTCCGTTTACTTAGCATTTCCGACACTTACCATGAGGGACAGGCACCAGGGTTATATTTATACTATAACAATTGGTCATAATAGTGAAATCAATATCATCTGGTCTTAAACCATTAATTAAATATTATACATAATCATCTCTCGAAGTATATCCACGTAGGTTCGGGTACCCCACTATTATAACTTGTGGACATGACACAAGATATCCAACTCTAGGAAAAAATGCTCCTAGCCACGATCATAACTGGTAGACTAGTAAATATATAATCTATCTGGCCCTGACCAACATGGTGTTCCACTATAAGTGATTAATGTCTTTCCATTTAATTAGCACACCAATTCTATTTATTTAACTCAAGAGGGAGATCATGAACCCAGAGACCCAAATGTATACTTGTCATGCGGGCATATATAAGAAGCATAGTACCCTCCAACCATAGATCCAAGGACATAAAGGTACCCTGGTCATACTAGTGCATGAGGACACACAGTACCTTGCCGATAAGGACACCTAATCCATAAGTATACATACTCCCTAAATAGGTTCGTAAAGCTAAATAGAGTAAGATGTAGGGCCTATCTAGGGCACTAAGGCACACTAGAAAAATCCAAAATAATATGGGTTAAACGACATCTTTAGGGTAGCAAGCCTTTAAGAACCATCATTCTAGATCTGGAGGTCTTCCACTTTATACATTAGTGTCTTAATTAAGGTGACCACGAGAAACATAACAATCATATACTTTATTGCTTTTATTTGCTTCCATTATTAGTAAGTAATTATTATTTGGCATTATTTTTCATGTTAACCTAAATAGTTCACTAAGGCTATCTTAGGTTCCAATTCTTATACTTAGGCACCTTAGGTCAAAATGACCGAAATGCCCTTAAGGCTAAGGCTTCCTCTTATTAAATATTATCATCACAGAATTCATTTTCATTTACTCACATGCCATAATAGACTATCATATCATAATTATACTACTAGTCATAGGACTGAGTACTCTATACCAAAGGATCATTGAACACATAAACCCTAACATGTACGTCTAGCACATTTGGCACACATTTCCATGCATAATTAACGCCTAAGGCACCTCTTTGCATGGTTATGAAATAAACATCATATCATACCCTTAATTATCCATTCCACCTTATACCATATATTATCCTTACGATATTCACCGATTTACTAAAATACCCTTATCCTCATAATATATATGATTATACTTAAACAAGTGACACTAAGGCCATAACCCTTAGTCTATTACTTAACATCACCTATGTCTTATTATGGGGGCTTATTAAATCAATCGCCATGTTATATACAAATTACTATTTTACCCCTTCTCACTTACAAAATTACTAATCTACCCCCTTGCTTCCATATTTACTAAAATACCCTTTTAATTGTCAAATTACCCCTCATACTTGTATAATTACCAAAGTACCATTCATACTTATTAAATTACCAAATTACCCTTCATACTTATTAAATTACCAAATTACACTTCATACTTGTTAATTTACCAAATTACCCTTCATATTTGTATATTTACCAAAATACACTTCATACTCATTACATTTCCAAATTACCCCTCATCCTTATTTAATCACCAAAATAGCCCTCATACTTGTTAAATCACTAGATTACCCTTAATAATTATTAAATTACCAAATTACCCTTCATACTTATATAATTACTAATTTATCCTTTTCTTTCATAAAATTACTAAATTACCCTTCGTACTTATTAATTTACCAAAATGCCCTTTTTATCCTTTAAATTACCAAATTACCCTTCTTACTTATTAAATAACCCAAAATATCCATTTTATTCATTAAATTCCTAAGTTACCCGTCTTACTTATTAAATTACCAAAATACCCTTTTATTCATTAAATTGCCAAGTTATCCTTCTTATTTATTAAATTAACAACATACCTTTTTTATTTGTTAAATTACCAAGTTACCCCTTCTCCTGCCAAAATTACCAAAATACCCTTCTTACTTACTAATTTACCAAATTACCATTTTTATTCATAAAATTAACAAGTTACCCCTTTTTAATGTCAAAATTACTAAAATACCCCCTCATACATATTAAATTACAATATTACCCTTTTTACTCATATAATTACCAAGTTACCTCCTTTTCATGTAAACTTTACTAAAATACCCCTAACACATATGGAATTATAAGGATTATAAAGCTGCATGGAAGACAAGGCTACAAGATACAAAGCTTTATTAAATGTGCTAATTCAATGTATTACATATTTAATGTTCTGTGTCGATTTGTTATTTTATAGTATACGTTGTAATATTTGTAAATTGTCATTGTAATTACTACACACACACACACACACACACATATATATATTAGTATCGTGTATGGGTTTAGCTTTTATTAATAAGGATGGTTATGTGGGCTTATAAATAAAAGGTGAACTAAGGCCTACATGTGTTTAAAATTGACAAAAGAGAGATAATTATGAATCTCTTCTTCTTCAAGTGTGAGTATTGAAGAGTTACAAATTGTTCTCTAGAGAAATAGGAGATTTCTCTATTGAAAGGACATGATCTTGGATTAGATCAATACCATCCTACCGAAGCCATCGAGTTCAACATAAAATAAAATCAAAAGTTCAAAGATTTTGCAACTAGTAATCCCAAAATAAAAGTCTTGCATTGTAGAAGATTATTGTTTTATGATCTTCCACATCATATCCCATCATGTCTATCCTTACCTCTTGGTTGCCTACACTTAACTATATCAATCTTATCTCCATATATCCTGTGAATGTCGACTAGCCCTTACCTTTATAACCTCCATTCCTAATCTATTTTCATTGCTCACCTGTTGTTCTTACTCTCCTATCCCTTTTCTTAGTGGAAAATTTTCTAAGTTTTGAGCATTCTTTCATTCTTTCCCTTACTTGTCTTTACAAAAGAATAATAGAGGCTTACTCCGGCTCCCTTCCTTCTTAGGTCGAGCATTGTCTCCCTTTTCTTCTTCTAATATTAGCTTTAGTTCTCCCTTGTTTCTCTTAATAAAGGAAAGATTAAGGTTTGAGAAAGGTTGAAGACTTCATCTTCTTTTCCTCGGCATTCTATTTATGAGAAAAGGTTAGATTGTGTTTTGTTCTTCTCTTTCCTCTTTTGATTCTTCCTTGATTTTAAGAGATTTTTGAAGGGAAATTTTAAAGGTTTTAACTTTGATTCTCTTAGGAATCAAGGTCCTACTAGATAGCCATCAAGCAGGAGTTTTGTACTAGAAGAATTACTTTAAGGTAAGGAATTCTTATCATTAATATGAATGAGGTTTTGTTACTTTTTAAGATTTCATGTTTTTGGTGTGTTTTGTGCAAGCATGGTATAATTGTATTCAAGAATTTGAGCATGTGGTAGAATTTCTTCCTAAAGATAAGCATTATTAGGTTTCTGTGATTCTATGCATGAATTGGCATTTTGCTCATGATTTGTTTTGATGACTACATTATCATCTATCCATATGATTCTATATGTGAAACATTTCTTTTTGTGTGTTTTATGACATAGAAGCCTGCTAGAATTAATATAGTAAAGTTTGGTAAATTTTGGGTGTGTACATCACAAGTTTAGGTGATGTTTTATCCAAACCAGTTAATCGGTTTGTTGAACCCATCAACTTATTGTGCGAGCAATAGCACAATTTGGAAACTTTGATCGGTTTGTTGTGAGAACAGTTAATTGGCTCGACAAACTAGTCAACCGGTTTCTATGAAAAGTCAATCGGTTCACCAAACCCATCCGCTAGTGACCCTACAACCAAATTAGTCTGATATCTATTAAGACCCATCAACAAATTGGAACAAACCGACTGGTTTCTCATGAATAATTAATCAGTAGAACCAACCAGCTGACTGATCTGCTAGTATTATTTATGTTCAGGTCTGGTATGACCAGGCTAGTCGACTAGTCTAACTATATGTTTCCTGGTTCATTTGTTAATTTTGGCTTTTAATTTTAATAACCCTATGTGATTACAACATTTAAATTAAGTTTCAACCATGATTCTCCTAGAATTAATAAGAATCACAATGATGATTATTGGGTTGAATTGGTTAAGTTTATTGTCATCTCTAAACACCTAATTGGTGGATTTTATGCCTTGTGGTGTGTTTGGTGTTATCACTCAAAAAAATCAAACTTGGTTAATATTGGAATTTAATTATGTTTGGTGTTATCATTTGTGAACACCCAATATGTGGATTTTATGCCATATAATATATTTTGTGTTATCAATTGGAAACACCCAATTAGATTTTTGTGGATTTATATATGATATCTATTTTTGTAAATCAAATTTCCATAAAATAATTAAGTTCATAATTCAAGATTAAATTATTCTAGATAAAAAAAAAGGTTAAATATTTAATTTTAGGTTTAAAAAATTTGGGGTGTTGCAATTACGTTGGGAAGTTTTTTGTTCTTTTGGTTATTTAAACTTTTAGCTTTGATTTTATGTATTTGGATTTTTAAACTCTCGTATTCATATCTATATTATTGTTCTCGATTTTATCATCGTGTGCTTTTCATTCATTGTCCCATTTTGTCTTGTATCATGCATAGGCTAGGTGATCATATTTTTCTCATAGTTGATGTGGCGGTAACATTCTCCAATTTTTCTTTTCAAATGCTTCCACATTGTCTTCAAAATAAAATTTTTTGATTTGTAAATTAGGGTATTACATAAAAAGTTAGTAGGCCAATCTAGGTTAAATCACAACAAAGTAAAAAAAGAGGGGAGGATAGGGTATACATGACAATTATGTTGTAGAACCGTAATGTATTCTATTCTTAATATTAAGAAAAGAGAAAACAAGATAATATATGACGGGTGTAGAACAAAACCATCATGTGTACCCTTACCAAGAATACTACTTTAGATAAACGCGTACATGATGGTTGTACAAAAAAGTTGCAGTGTATACTCTCACTTTCCTTTTTTTTTATTAAAAAAAATTAAGAATATAATATACAACGGTTATGTTGTAGAACCATCGTGTATACCCTTATCAAAAAAGAATTACTTTTCTTGTTAAGGGTATACATGTCAGTTATATACCAAAACTGTCGTGTATACATCTTGCTTAAAATGCAAATTTAATCCCTCCATATTTTTTCTTATTGGGCAATGGAATTGTAATCCCCTGAATTTTTAAAAGCCAATATTTTTATAAATAAATTTTATTTGGGATAAAATAGCCTTTAAATCTATTTATTTTAATTATTTTATGGATTTTTGAGTAAATAAAATTGGTTATAAATATTTAATAAATTAAAATAAATATTTTTTATTTTATTATACTCTTATTATTTAAATAAATTTTTAAACCCTTATTTTACTAAAAGTATCATTTTTAACCCTTATATTTTAATTATATTAAATTAAATTATTAAATCAATTTATTACCCAAAATTATTCTATTTTATTATTTTATCAATTAAATTATTTATTCCATTTTCCCTTTCTTTTTCCTTTTTCCCCTTTTTCCTTCTTCTTTTTACCTTTTTCTCTTTTCTTTCTTTTTCTTTTTCTTCTTTGGGTCGCCGACCTGCCCTTTTTCTTCTTTGGGCCGCTGACCTGCCCTTTTCCCCTTCCCGCGTCACCTGGCCGCCCTTCTTTCTTTCCTTTCTTCCATGACCGGACCGGCCGGCCCCTTCTTTCCTTCTACTGGTCTGCTCGCTCGTCGTAGCCCCTCCTTTCTTCTTCCCTTCTTCTTCTTCCTCTTTCCCCAGTGATAATCTCGGCCATCCTCCACCATTTTCGCTACCCAACCTGCAACTCCCTCTCCCCCGTTGACCTTCCCTATCCCCCTCCCTCTCCTTCTCGTCGTTTTCCTACTATAATAGTCCCACCATCCCTGTCTCCCTCTCCCTCTCCCTGCCGTCGCCATCCCTACCACCTACCGCCACCCTCGTGCTCCCTATCCCCTCCTCTCTCTTTCTCTTCTTTTTCTTCCCCCTTCCTTGCCTCATTCTGTGATTTTTCGAGCCCTATATGCCTTGCCCGAGCCTCCTCTTTCTCCCTTTCTTCTCCTCCCCTCTCTCTCTGTTTTTGTTTCACCGCCGCCGCTTCCGCCGCCTCAACCACCACCTGCACCACCTCCTCCGCCACCCTCTACCTCACCCCCGACCTATCACAGCCCCCATCAAGCCACCCCGCAGCCCCTATTCTTCCTCATCTCCTCTTTTTCTCTTCTCTCCCTCCCTTCTATGCAGCCACCCTTCACTGCCGTATTCCGCCATCGTCCCGCCATTTCTGCCACCAACTCAGCCACCACATTACTCCCTGCAATCCCCTTTACCACCCCCATCCTCCTTTGGTCGAAACCATCACCCAAAAGCCTTCATTTTCCCTCCCCATTTTCCTTCCTCACCAATCTTCCATTTCGACCCCTCCTCGGCCACCACCTTCGCAGCCTCACTGCTGCCGTCTCCGCCACCTTTAGCCGCCTTCAACCCATCCCTAATGTAACACCCCCAAAATTCACTACTGAAAAATTTCGTTAATTAAAAGGAAGATTAGCGGAAGCAGATAAATAAAATGTGAACTTTGGGAGTATTACCGCCACACTTAGTACCAGACCGGTTCACTCATACCGTTCCAGTACCAAGTGCTAAGGCTAAGAAAATGAAATACAATTCGAAAGACATTCAACATGCATAAATCAGAGTAAATTGCAAGAACTTCAACATATTTAAATTAGAGTAGCGCATCAAATCGTTTTCAGGAATAAAATCCACCAATGGTGGTTACTTTAACAACGTTAACATTTAAAACCAAGAATTTAAATGAGAAAGAGAAAAAGCCATGATACCGGAAAATTCCTTACTCTCCTTCCCGTAACCACTTGAGTAGCACCTGAAAAACCTGCAAGGGCACTGCCCATTGAATAGGTAGGGGCCCCATAAAGGGAATCCCTTCAGTACTACGGTACTGAGTAACTCTTTAATACCACACTTAAAGACAGGCCTGCATACGGCACACAATGCAAGCCACACACATATAAATAATGAGATATGCATACATAACAATGACAAACATAATACTTTATAAGTCACGATCGATACTTTGGGCCTTAAGCCATTATTCCATCATCATTCCATCAATATCATATTTTATATCCATGTGAGTGCGAGAACCCCACTATTATAGCCGGTGGACCGGAAGTCAACACACAGGGCAGAACACCTCTGACCACTATTATTGCCGGTGGACCGGAAGATAAACACACAGGGCAGAATGCACCTGACCACTATTATTTGCCGGTGGACCGGTCTGGCCCCGACTCACATGGTGTTCCACTATAAGTGATTAGTATTTTTCCATAATCTTATTCACATACATAACCAATTTTATTGAGCTCGGGACCCCCACTATTATTGCCGGTGGACCAGAATACAGATAACTCATCATCCAGGGCACAACGCTCCTGGCCACTATTATAACCGGTGGACCGGGATATATAAAGAATCATCATCCAGGGCACAACGCTCCTGGCCACTATTATAACCGGTGGACCGGGATACATATAACTCATCATCCAGGGCACAACGCTCCTGGCCACTATTATAACTGGTGGACTGGTACTCAATATCATAATCATCTGGGCCCGGCTCATTAATATTCCACTTTCAATAATAGTATCTTTCCTTTCTTTAATCAACACATCAATCATATTTATTTGCCTCGAATGGGAGATCGATAACCCGAGACACAAAGGTACACCGGTCGTACCGGTGCATATCAGCTACTCACTACCCTTCAACCATGAACCCAAGGACGCAAAGGTACCCTGGTCGTACTGGTGCATAAAGCTAACCCTACCGTAAAGGACACCTACCGGACATAATCCATAAGTATGCATACCACCTAACTAGGTCCGTAGAGCTAGGAAGAGTAAGATATAGGGCCTGGCTGGGGCACAAAGGCACACCAGCAAATACTAGAATAATCGTGGACTAAACCACGTCCTTAGGGTAGCGACCCCTAAGGAGTCACCATTCCCGATCTCGATGTCTTTCACTTTAAGTAATAGTGTCTTAATTAGAGTGATCATGAAAAGCACAACAATCGGATACTTATTCACTTTCAATCGTTCTGATATCATTAATCGTTTCTTATTCAGATGATTATCCAGGATATCACAGAGAGATCATTAAGGCCAGACTAATTATCAACTACTCTTACTTGGCTACTCAGCATTATTTGAATCATATTAATGTACCACAGTCTCAAAGACGTGTTAGGTACAAACTACTCATTTTCCCTTTACTTATATAATTGTTAAGTATCCATTCCTTACTTGATAAATTACCACATTACCCTTAAGGTTGTATAATTACCAAATTACCCCTTATCCACTTTAGATTACCAAATTGTCTCCTACACTTTTTAGATCACCATTCACCCCTCATAATTACTACACTTATCATATTTTCCTTTTGGTTGGTTATATTACCAAATTGCCCTTCTCCTTTGTTATAATTACTAAATTACCCTTGAGTTCGATAAATTACTAAATTACCCTCCTTCATTATCATGATTACTATTTTGCCCCTTTAGTTGGTTAGATAATTATCACTTTACCCTTTAATCGGCTAAATTACCAAATTGCCCCTTCAGTTGGATAAGTTACCAAATTGCCCTTCTCCTTTATCATAATTACCAGTTTACCTCTCTTAATTATTTTAATTGCCATTTACCCTTTTCAATTATCATAAATTCCAAATTAACCTTCCTCATAATTAATTTACCCCTCTTCATAATTACAACTACCAAATTTACCCTTCTCCATATTTAAAATTACCATAATGCCCTTTAATTGGTTAATTCACCAAATTACCCTTTTATAGCATCGTACTTATCCAATTGCTCTTCTACAATCATAATTTAATTTCTAAATTATCTTTTGTCGTTATCATAATTACCACGTTACCCCTTACTCCCAAGTTTACCATAATATCCTTTTATTTACAAAATAGTCATTTTACCCCTTACATCCAATTTTACCATAATATCCTTTTATTTGTGAAATTTACCACCATACATCTTTTACTTTACAAATCACTATTTTACCCTTTCACATCCAAGATTACCATCTTTATCTTTCCTTACATAATTATCATTTTGCCCTTCTTTTCCAATTTACCATATTACCCCTTTACTTATAAATTTCCACTTCGCCATTCACTTATAAAATTTACCATATTACCCTTTACTTATGAATTTACAATTTTTCCCCTTTACTTCCAAAATTACCATAGTGCCCTCCTTCATCCAAAATTACTATTTTACCCCTACTTCCAAAATTACCATTTTACCCTTCTTTCTCACAACTTACAAATTTATCCTTTACTTGTAAATTATCATTTAACCATTTAATCATAAAATTTCCATATTATTCTTTTATCTCAAAAATTACCGAAATACCCTTTTCACTTATAAAATTTCCACTCAACCCCTTTATTCACCATTTTTATGAATTTACTAACACTACATAAAATAATGATTTTAATACTTCATTTTTATCATCTAAGTTCACCAACTTGTCATTTTTTAACATAATACTCATTAGCAACTACACACATTGATTTATATACCTCATAAGCATAATTACTAAAATGCCCTTAAATAATAACATCATTCATGCATTAACAACATAGTGCATCATAAACAAGTATTTAACATTTCTATCCATATTCCAACTCCTTCTTTATTTAACATACCTACATATGGCACAAAAGTTATCATGCTTTTTCTTTTTAACAAACAATATAAGAAACCATAAACATATCATGCTAAGAATACATGATGCACTGTCGTATGCACAACAAATTTAATAAGTAAATCCTAATTCCCAAATACGTAGTATATGGCAAGAAGGAGTCGAACCCACAAGGAATGACGTTTTAATCACTAATTTTGCTATTGATGTTATAAACCCGTTTATACAATTTCATTTATTCTTAAACTAAATTCGATTATACTAAGTCTTTAATCACGAATTGACAATTAGGGGAGGATTGAATTGGTGATGGAATTAAAATGCTATACATTCACATAAGAAGAATAATTCTAAACAGTTTAATGTTGACTTAGGAAATTCATAATAACGAATTCCTATACTTTCTCTCAACCTTAATAAATTGAATATGCTCTCAATTTATTTTTGCATCCATTTAATAACCTAGGTTACGAACACTAGATTCAATTAATGGTAGCATTATGAACGGAAAGCAGCCAACTACAATCATAATCACAAAAGCTCGGATCATGCAATTGCACGAATTAATGGTCTTTTTGCTACTATAGACAAATTAATTAACAATTACGGGTTAATTTCATTGTCTTAGCAAAGACTAAGTCCTAAACCAAATAGGTGATCAATCTAATCAGTTCAAGAATCTTAATCTATGATATGGAACCATTCAATTAAAACCATTAATTCAATTAAACCTAATCTAGAATCAAACATTTAAATTATGAAATGATAATTAAGTTATGATTCCATCCTCAATTCACCTACCCTGTTCTAACTACTCAAATTTCTGCATATTCACAATTCATACAATTATACAGAAATATTAAAAATTAATGACAATAACACATTCACAAATTCTATTATTTCAACAATTAGATAATAATGAAATGATCACAAGTAAAATTACACAAAAACTACTTAGATTCTGCAAAATGTAAATACAGAAATTTACAAAGGAATAGAGGAAACTTATCAATTGAAGTGCAGAATGTCAAATCATCAATAAAATTCAAGAAGATCAAAGGTTGGAATTGTGCATTACATGTATGTTCTAAAGGAATAAAGGAAGAAAAATACATTCCAAATGTTTTTTGATCCCTTTCTCTCTATCCCGAACTCTGTTTTCATATAAAATTTATCAGGAACAAGTCGCGTGGCAGTTACACATTTTTAATTTAAAAACACGGTCTGTGTTTATGAAACACGGGACCCCCGTGTTTTCTTCCAACTGCTCTGCTGACAAGGCTTTACAGACCGATATTCGGGATTAATAACACGGTCCGTGTTATGGAAATACGGTACCCCCGTGTTTTTGATTCTTCCACTCAATTCCTTTGAAAGTTTCAGCTTAGCTTCTCTTGATGTATTTGTTCCCTTTCCAACTTTGCTCTCCTTGATTCGGCATTTCTTGATGTGTTCTCTACTTGATTTCTTCTTTTCATTGATTTCTCCTTGAATTTCTTCAATTCTTTTCTTTCCTGTAAAATTTATTCAAAGGAGGAAAACTCAACGAAAAGATTAAATCTAGTAGAATAAATGAGGGATAAATGATATTTTTAGACATGAAAATAATCAATAAATCTCATCTATCAATACAAAACATGCATAAAATCACACTAAACCCTAAATGTGCTAGCATGCGTTTTTCTATATATTTAAGGGAGGATTAACGGTTACCTTAATCCCTCAAGATATCAAATCTTACCAAGCATAATTAGCAACTCAACACCTAAAAATAATATCCATCATATTTATGTTAGAAATAAGAATCCAAGTATAAAACTTTATAAATTTTAATTAATAAAACACTTAACATAAAATACCATTATACCTTAAAAATTAGCTAAATGATTTCCAAAATCAAGGGGGAGCTCACGCTGCATGAGCAGCGTGAGTCTCATGCAAAAATAAGGGGTGGAAGGGTTCAAAGGGGGGTGAAGGAAGTAAAATCTATTATTTTCGGGTTAGGGTATTTAGGTTAGAAAAGAAGGTGGTTGGGGGAGGTTCTAAGGCAAGGGAATGATATAGAAGTGAAGAGGGGGTGTAGGTGGAGGCCAAGGGTGGTTTCACTACGGCATAGGGCGGCGGATACGGCGGAGGCAAGGCGGCGAAGTTGGCTGCCGAGGAGGGTCGAGGGAAAGGGGTTGTGAAGGAAGGAAAAGGAGAGGGGAAAATGGAGGGGTGCAAGAGTTGGTTTCGGCCAACTAAGACATGGCGGTTGTAGAGGGGGTTGCAGGGTGTCGAACAGTGGGTTGGGTGGCGGCAGAGGTTGCCGGACGGCGGCGGTAGAGGCGCTTGCAGGTGGCTCGGCGGTAAGGGGAAAAACTAGGGAGAAAAAGGAAGAGGAGGAGAAGGGAGGAAGTGTAGGGCTCGAAGGGGCTGCGTGGTGGTGCAGGGTGGTAGTAGGAGGTGGCAGAAGGCGGCGCAGGGGCTGGGAGAGGTGGTTCAGGCGGCGGTGGGCGGCGATGATAAAAAGAATGGGGGACGAATGGGAGGAGGAGAAAAGAGAGAGGATGCTCGGGATGGAGAGGTGAGGCTCGAAAAAAATGGGGAATGAAGGGCTTGGGAGCTGAAGAAAAAGAAGAGGGAGAAGAGAGGGGGCAAGGCTGGCTGATCGGTGCTGCAGTGGTGGCAGGGCTGTCGGTTGGCAGGGGGAAGGAAGGGGAGAAGAGGGAAAGAAACAGGGCGTGCAGGCTGGGGATGCAGGGCTAGTTGGGTTCGAATGAGGAAAGAAAACGACGGGGGAGAGAGGAAGAGAGAGGGCAGGGAGGTAGGTGGTGGCCGGGTTGCAGGCAGTGGTCGGGCGTGCGTAGGGATCGGGCATGGTCGGCGTGGGAGAAGAAGAAGGGAAGAAGGAGACTAGGGCGGCTGGACCGGCGTAGGAAAGGAGGGAGCCGGCTGGTCCAGGGGAAAAAATAAAGGAAGGAGGCGGGCTGGGGAGACGGGCGTGCGAGGAGGAGAAAGGGATGGGGAAAACGGGCCTGGCCCAAATGCGCGGGGGAGGGCTGGCCTGGCGAGGCAGCCCGAAGGAAAAGGAAAAAGAAAAAGAAAAGGAGAAGGAGGAAAAAAAAGGAAAAAGGGGAAATGGAAAAATAGGAAAAGTAATTTAATTTAATTTATAAAATCATAAAATATAATATTCTTGGTAAATTATTTAATTTTATAATTTAATTTATTATAATCTAATATTTTAGTTTAAAAAGGATAAAGTTGGTAAAATATTAATTTAGAAAATTATTTAAATAAAATAATATGATAAATAGCAAAATATTTATTTTTAATTTATTAAATACTTTTATCCAAATTTACATACTCTAAAATCTATAAAATAATTAAAATAAATAATCTTAAAGTAATTTTATTCCAAATAAAAGTAATTTATTAAAATATAGGTTTTCGAAAATTTTGGGGTATTACACCTAACCACCGGCTACACCCCCTCTACACTTCTGCACCATTCCCTTGCCCCAAATCCTTCCCCACCATGTCCTTTTCTTATCCCCAATCCACCAACCCGAAAATGCATATCCTTCCCTATTTCCACCACCTTCAAGTCCCTCCTTTTTCTTTCCTTGCATGCAGCTCATGCTGCATGAGTAGTATGAGTTGCTGCCCTCTTTAATTCAGTTGAAAATAATAATTTTAAGGTATAATAATATTTTAATTTAATTATTTGACTAATTAAGCATTATAAAGTTTTATGCTTTGTTTTTATTATTTCTAATGTAATAAGTCTTGAATTATTTTTAAGTATTGGTTATGATAATCAAAGCTTGAACCTTTAACCGGAATACCGGTAAGGTTCATTTTTGCGGGAATCGAGGTAATCGTTAAATCCCACTTAAACGCATGGATTAACGTATGTTAGCACATTAGGATTTTTAATATATTATTATGCTTGGTTTATGTTGTTTAATATGATATATGTGGTTCTTGTGTTGATTGATGAAAATGAAGCATGATAGATTATTGCTATGTATGGAAATATCATTTAGGATAAGAGTTTGGTTGTTAATGAAAATGTTAAGTATTAACCATGTTATATTATGCTATTGTGATTCTTAATGCATGATTAATATTTTAGAAGCCTTAGGGGATTTTAGTAAGGTATCTTGTACAAAAATATGGCCTAATATATATTTATGGGTGCTAATAATGTTATATTAATTATAAGAGTGGTGGATGAGGAGTTAATATTAATAATTTATGTAGTAATAATAATAATTTCATATAAGTGGGGTACTAAGGGTAAAAAGGTAATTCTCAATTAAAAAGGGTATTATGGTAATTTTGGAGGTAAGAGCAAAGTAGTAAATTTGTTAATAGAAGGATAAAATGGTAATTTTGGAAGTAAGGGATAAATTAGTCATTTTGGAAGTAAGGGGGTAAAATGGTAATTTCATAATTAAAAGGGCAAAATGGTAATTTTGTAAATAAAGGGTAAAATAGTAATTTTGTGATTAAAAGGGCAAATTAGTAATTTTGTAATAAAAGGGCAAATTAGTAATTTTGTAATAAAATAACAATTTGGTAATTTTGTAACAAAAGAGTAAATTGGTAATTTTGTAATAAAAGGGCAAATTGGTAATTTCGTAATAAAAGGGCAAATTGGTAATTTCGTAATAAAAGGGCAATTTGGTAATTTTGTAATAAAGGGGCAAATTGGTAATTTTATAACAAAAGGGCAAAATGTTAATTTTGTAAATAAAAGGGATAAAAGTGGAAATTGGAAAGGAGTAACTTGGTAATTATAATAATTGAGAATGGTAAAATAATAAATAAATAGAGAGAAGGTTAAAATGATAATTTAATAATAGAGAAGAGTAAAATGGTAAATATGATAAATGTGAGGGGCAATTTGGTAATTTAACCAACTAAATGGGTAATTTAGTAATTAAGATAATAAATAGGGTAATTTGGTAATTTGACCAACTAAATGATAACTTGTTAATTATAATAAAGGAAAAAGGTCAAAGTGGTAACCTAACCAACCAAATAGGAAATATATTAAGTGTAATAATTACTAAGGGTGATTAGTGGCCTAACAAGTGTGAGAAATAGCTCGGTAACCTAAACCGAGTAAGGGTGTAACTAAGGCTGAATGTGTGCTTTGTGTCCTACATCCCTGGATGTCCTATATAATTATATGTTGTGTTTTATATGCTATTATCTTAATTGTTTCATGTGTGGCGTAGCTTGGGACCGAGATGTGTTTATGTGTCCTCATTTGGTATATGATAATACGAATATGTTGTAGGTTATGATATGATGTGATGTGGCCTTTCAGAACATGCATGCTAGGATAATTAATGTGGTAATGTGGGATGGAGAAATGAAAAAGAGTAATGAGAGAGAAAGATAACTAAGTGGGAGTAAGTTGACTAATGTAGGTATGGGAGAAACTAGGGTTTGCATGGGATGGTTAGAGTCCGCATAGGGGCAACCTTTACGTATGGAAAGTCGCCTTGGGACGTGAGGAAGGTAACATAAGAGTCGTTTGGGTGTCTGGGGGCTTCGGGCGAAAAATAGTATGTAGGACAGTATAAGGGTACGTAGGAGACTAATCTAGAGTTGGGAGGAAACCCTAATGTGAGAAGGTGGAAAAGAAAAAGGAAATAATAAAAATAAACGAGAATGAGTGGGGTAGAAAGTGAGGGTTGGATCTAAGGGTCGTGACATGTGGGGTGTTGAAATAGTCGGGATGTGTACGACAGAGAAGGATGGGCCACATAGGCCTGAGTTAGGGTTTTTGGAGAAAACTGAGTTAGGAGGTGCAGAAGTCTCAAGATATGGGACGGGCCCTCCTAGGAGGATAAGTGTGGATATAGTTAGTTATGCATGTCAAGGGTATAATATTTTTGAATAAGATACGTTTAAGACACTAATCACTTAAAGAGGAAGATGCTGAGTCGGACCCAGACTGGTCCACCAGCAAATAATAGTGGCTAGGAGCCGGGGTACCCTAGAGACTGGTCCACCGGCGAATAATAGTGGTTAGGAGTATAATGCCCCGAATTTTTAAAAGCTTATATTTTAATAAATAAATTTTATTTGGAATGAATTAGCCTTTAAAATTCATTTAATTTAATTATTTTATGGATTTTTGAGTAAATAAAATTGGGTATAAATATTTAATAAATTAAAATAAATATTTTGTTAATTTATTATACTCTTATTATTTAAATAAATTTAAACCCTTATTATACAAAAACTATCATTTTTAACCCTTATATTTTAATTATCTTAAACTAAAATATTAAATCAATTTATTATCCAAAATTATTCTATTTTATTATTTTATCAATTAAATTATTTATTCCATTTTCCCTTTTCTTTTTCCTTTTTCCCCTTTTCCTTCTTTTCTCCTTTTTTTCTCCTTCTTTTTCTTCTTTGGGTCGCCGGCCTGCCTTTACCCCCCTCCTGCGCGTTGGGCCGCTGGCCCACTTCTCCCCTCCTCCCTCCCTTCCTTTTTCCTTTCCTGGCCTAGCTTCCTTTCTCCCGTGCGTCGAGCCGGCCGCCCCTCCTCCTTTCTTTTCTTTCTCCCTCGACCGGGCCAGCTTTTTCCTTTCCTTCGGTCGGTCTGCCGCCGCACGCCCAGCCCTCCCCGATCCTTCTTCTTCTTTCTTTCTTCTTCCCCACTCCCTGCCATCACCACTCCTTGCAACTCCCTCTACCCCCATTGACCTCCCTAATTATCTCTCTCTCTCTCCCGCCATTCCTTGCTCCATACCGACCCCATTCTCCCTTCCCCACTCCCTGCCATTGCCGTCCCCTTCCTCTCTCTTCCATGGCCATCCCTCTACCACCTATAGACACCCCTCTAGCCCTATCCCTTCCCTTCTCTTCCTCTTCTATTTCTCCATACTTCCCTACCGTTCTGCATTTTTTTCCCGAGCCCCTTCATGCACCCCAACTCTCTCTTTTCCTTCCTTTCTTCTCCTTCCCTCACCCTCTCTATTTTAACTTCGCCGCCGAGCTCCACCACTGCCTCCGCCTCAACCACCACCTAAACCACCTCCTGCCACCCTCTACCTCACCCGCGAGCCACCACAACCCCCATCAAGCCTCCCCGCAGCCCCATTCTTCCTCCTTTCCTCTTTTTCTCTTCTTTACCCCCTTATCGACAACCACCAACGCCTCATTCCGCCGCTCCCTCCGCCACCTGAGCCACCTTATTACTCCCTACAACCCCTCTACCATCCCCAATCCTCCTTTGGTCGAAACCGTCACCTGAAAGCCTCTATTTTTCCTCCCCATTTTCCTTCCTCACCAGCCTCCATCTTGACCCCTTCCCGGTAGCCCCTCTTCGCGGCCTCTCTGCTGCCGCCTGCAATGCATCCCCGACCACCACTTACACCCCTTCTCCACCTCTGCATCCTTCCCTTACCTTAAATCCTCCCCTATATGCCTCTTTTCCTAGCCTAAAAACCCTAACCCGAAATTGTCTATTTTTCTTTCAATTACCCTCCTTCGAGCCCCTCCTCCCCATTAATTTTCATGCAGCTCATGCTACTTTAGCAGCATGAGTTTCTGGGTTTCTTGATCTATTTGTTTAGTAATCCTAAGGTATAATTATATTTTTTAATTTAATTATTTGATTAATTAAGCATTATAAAGTTTTATGCCTTGATTTTATTATTTCTAATGTAATAAATATTTATATTATTTTTAGGTATTGATTTTTATAATCAAAGCTTGAACCTTTAACCAGAATATCGGTAAGGTTCGTTTTTACGGGAAACCGAGGTAATTGTTAAATCCCACTTAAATGCATGGATTAACGCATGTTAGCACATTAGGCATTTTTAATGCGTATCATGCTTGATATATGTTGTTTAGTATATTATATGTGGTTATTGAGTTGGTTGATAAAAGGAAGCATGATAGGTTATATGATATGTATGGAAATAATAATTAAGGTAATAATTTGGTTGTTAAGAAAAATGTTAAGTATTATCCATACTATTTATGTTATTATAATATTTAATACATGTTTAATATTTTGTGAGCCTTAGGGGATTTTATTAATGTACATGGTACAATAATATGGCCTAATCTATATATGGGTGTTAATGAGTATTGTATTAACTTTAAAAGTTGTGGATGATGCATTAATATTAATATTTTGTGTAGTAATAATAATAATTTAATATAAGTGGTGTGCTAAGGGCAAAAAGGTAATTCTTAATTAAAAAGGGTATTATGATAATTTTGGAGGCAAGGGTAAAATAGTAAATTTATTAAAAAGAGGATAAAATAGTAATTTCGGAAGTAAGGGGGTTAAAATGGTAATTTTCGTAAATAAAAGGGTAATTTGGTAATTTTATAATAAAAGGGTAAAATTATAATTTCGGAAGTAAGAGGTTAAACTAGTAATTTTCGTAAGTAAAAGGGCAATTTTGTAATTTTGTAATAGAAGGGGCAATTTTGTAATTTTGTAATAAAAGGGCAATTTGGTAATTTTATAATAAAAGGGTAAAATTACAATTTTGTAATTAAAGGGCAAAATAGTAATTTTGTTTTTAATAGGCAGAATGGTAATTTAGAAATTAGAAGAGGTAAGATAGTAATTTCGTAATTAAGGATAAATGGAAATGTTATGAGTAAAAGGGCGATATGGTAATTCTTGGGAGTTAAGGGGGTAAAATGGTAAATTTGAAGGTAAAGAGGCAAAATGGTAATTTTGTAAATCAAAGGGGTAAAAGTGGAAATTGGAAAGGAGTAAATTGGTAATTATAATAATTGAGAAGGGTAAAAAATAATAATTTAAATAACTAAAGGGTAATTTGATAATTTAATAATGAAGAAGGGTAAAACGGTAAATATGATATATGTGAGGGTAATTTGGTAATTTAACCGACTAGAGGGTATTTTGGTAATTTTAATAATGGAGTAGGGTGGTTTGGTAATCACGACAACTAAGAAGGGCAATTTGGTAGTTTAAATGACCAAGGGGTAATTTGATAAATTTGACGAAGGAGAAGGGTAGTCTGGTAATTATGATCATATAAAAGGGTAATTTGGTAAGTTAACCAACCAGGGATAATTTGGTAATTTTGATAATGGAGAAGGGTAGTTGGTCATTGATAATAGGGGACGGTAATTGGGTAATTAACTAAATAAAGGGTTAATTTGGTAATTAGGATAAGGAGGAAGGGTAATTTGGTAATTTGACCAACTCAAGGATAATTTAATAATTATAATAAATGAAAAAGGGCAAAGTGGTAATCTAACCAACTAAATGGAAAGTATATTAAGTGTAATAATTATTAAGGGGGATTAGTGACCTAATAAGTATGAGTAATAACTTGGTAACCTAAATTGAATAAGGGGTAACTTGGTAATTTGTAACAAGGAGGGTAATATGGTAATTTGTCAAGTAAGGAAGGGATGGCTTAATAATTTTATAAGTAAGGAGTAAATGAGTAGTTTGTATCTAATATATCGTTGTGATTGTGGAATTCGTAATATGACTCTAATAACGCTGATTAACGAGGTAAGAATATTTGATGATTAGTAAGTATCACGAGAACGAATTCTAATTTGGAATTAGATGAGTTTAGGATGGCCT
Organism: Tamarix chinensis; assembly: GCA_030549775.1. Classification (NCBI taxonomy): domain Eukaryota; kingdom Viridiplantae; phylum Streptophyta; class Magnoliopsida; order Caryophyllales; family Tamaricaceae; genus Tamarix; species Tamarix chinensis. Next base: position 70,582,340 of record CM060181.1, read on the forward strand.
TAATGATTCTTTCATGTTACCTTGGACAACCATTTGAATAAGAAACGTCTAATGATATCCGAACAATTAAAAGTGGATAATTATCTGATTGTTTTGCTTTTGTGATCACCATTAATTAAGACACTAATACTTAAAGTGAAAGGCCTCGAGATCGGAAATGGTGGCTCTTTAGGGGTCGCTACCCTAAAGACGTGGTTTAGCCCACGATTATTTGGTATTTGCTGGTGAGCCTTTGCGCCCCAACCAGGCTCTATATCTACTCTATCTAGCTCTATGGACCTAGTTAGGTGGTATGCATACTTAAGGATTAGGTGTCCTTGTCGGTAGGGTACTGAGTTAGCTTTATGCAACAGTACGACCAGGGTACCTTTGCATCCTTGGGTTACTAGTTGAAGGGTACTGAGTTGCTTTTACGCACCAGTGCGACCGATGTACCTTTGTGTCTTGATCTCCCTATCGAGGCAAATAAATGGAATTGTTGTGCTAAATAAAAAGGAAAAATACTAATTGTTAAAGTGAAAGATTAACGAGTTGGGACCAGTTGAATTATTTGATGAGTACCGATCCACCGGAAATAATAGTGGCTCGGGATGATGTTCATGAGTATCGATCTACCAGATATAATGGTGGCCCAGGATGTTTTTACCCTGGATGATATATATATATATATATGTATTCCGATCCACCGGCCAGAATAGTGGAGGTCCCGAGCTCAATTAAATTTGATTTGGATGTGAATAAGTTATGGAAAAATACTAATCATTGAGATGATTAATGATGGCCCAATGGCCTTAAGGCTCAAAATATATCGATTACTCATATTGGCCTATTGATATTGGTTGACTTGTTAAGCGAATATATGAAAGTGAATGTTACATATACACTATTAATGTATGATTGAATTATTGGATGTACAAATAAATGGATCCGAATATCATGTTTATACCTATGGTTATATATGAATGTAGTAGTATTTCATGTGTTACTTTGCGTGCCTGTTTTTAAGTGTGTTTTTAAAGGGTTACTCAGTACCGTAGTACTGAAGGGTTCCCTTCGTGGAGCCCCTGCCTATTCAATGGGCAGTACCCCTTGGAGGTTGTAATCAGGTGCTATTCAAGTGGGCTCTCAGGAAAGAGCATAAGGTACTGTCTGGAAATTTTAGGGTTTTAATTATCTTTTTTAAATTCAATATATTTGTTATTTTGTAACCACCGTTGTTGAATCTTTCTCTTATAAAGTGTTTACTGCACTTCTCTGATTTTTAAATGCTTAAGTTTCTCGTAAAATGATATTTTACTCTTTTAGCCTTAGCACTTGGTACTGGAACGATATGAGTGAACCGGTCTGGTACTAAGTGTGGCGGTAATACTCCCAAAGTTCATTGTTTATTAATTGCTTCCACAAAGTTTCTTTTAATTAAACAAATTTTTTTTTTCAGTAGTGAATTTTAGAGGTGTTACAAGGAGCGTTTTGCCCTATATGTATTTCCGGTCTATCGGCTATAATGGGGGATTCCGTGCTCAGCAAACTAAACGTAAAATCGATAAGACATGGGGAAGATACTAATCACTTATAGTCAAACACCTTATGAGTCGGGGCTAGACCGGTCCACCTGTGAATAATAGTGGCCAGGAGCGTTCTGCCCTGGAGATCGATCCATCGGCGAATAATAGTGGTCAAGAGCGTTATGCCCTGTATGTATTTCCGGTCCACCGGCTATAATAGTGGGGTTCCCGCACTCATATGGACATTTAAAATATGAGATGATTGATTAATGATGGACTAATGGCCTTAAGGCCCTAAGGTATCAATTATTTATTATGGCCTATTAACATTCGGTTGACTTGTTAAGTATGCGAATGTACGAAAGTGATTGTTACGTATACACCATTGATATTAGATTGACTCGTTGAATATGCAAATGTATGGACCTGAACGTTATATTTACATGTGTCGTTATGTATTTAAAGGGTTACTCAGTACCGTAGTACTGAAGTGTTCCATTCGTGGAGCCCCTGCTTATTCAATGGGCATAATCCCCTTGCAGGTCATTTTCAGTGTTATTCAAGTGGACCTCGAGAAAGAGCGTAATGATCTATCCAGAACGGTTAGGGTTTTACCCTGTCTCCTTAAATTTTACAATTTTAATGTATACGTTGTTTTGTAACCACCACATGGTGGATTATTTTCTTATACAATGTTTACTTGCGCTACTCTGATTTAAATATGCTTGAATTCTCGTAAATTGTGTTTTACTCTTTTAGCCTTAACACTTGGTACTGGAACGGTAGGAGTGCACCGGTCTGGTACTAAGTGTGGCCGTAATATCCCCAAAGTTCACGATTTATTAATTTGCTTCCGCTAATTTTATTTTAATTAACGAAATTTTTCTGTAGTGAATTTTGGGGGTGTTACAGAAATACATAACAAATCAATTTTAAACTAGCTTGTACTCGCTGTTGTTTATTCCAATTTGTGTAGTAGTGTAACTAGCTAGCTAAAAATTGAAATCAGCTCCTTACTTTCCCTACTTGATTTCGAACACAACATAATAAAATAACACATAATCCCATGCCTTAATTAGCCATCCATAGGGTTTACAAGGTAAATAAGACAACTAAATTAACTTTAAGAGACAACCAGCTAAACTAAAAAAAGTGAACAAACTAAAAATGGTTAACACCCCAATTATCCAATTGGTACACACATTAACCCCTTTTACCTAAAAATAATCCCATGGAGGCTATAAACTAGCTACCAATCAAGTTAATCAACCTCCAATTTACATGTGCGGATTGATTCATCTTTTACATGGCACAAGGGTGCTGAAATGGCTGCTGCATGGCCTTGGCTTTTGAAAACTTTTGCCGGTTACGTGGCTAGAAAAATCAACCTTGGTTGGTTGATTTATGTGGGTTGGACATAAGCTATGTTGGGCTAACTTAAGCCATGAGAAAGATGGTACCTTGGTCCATTCATGCATGGCTTGCAGCCCTAGGTAATAATTTTTGTCCAAGTTAGGATTATTTTGACACCTTCTAACTTAAAGATATCAATTACCAAAATTGTATATGTGGGTATGCTCCTACATTAAGTAACATCTTAATTTTCATATAACAATCCTATATATAATGTAAATATTTTTGTTTATATTAATGTTTTCCTTATGCATGAAGCTAAACGACCCTCACCTACTTAGTGGTGGAGGATCTATTATAAGCTATTTCCTATGGCTTGTTTTTGTTAATATGATTTGAAATGACATATTTTGAACAAAATTTTTTAATAAGTTATTATTTTTAATTTTATCACTATTAATGTTATAATTATTATTTTTTCTATTAGTATTACTAGAATTGTTATTGTTAATATTATTTTTATAATTTTTATCATTAATTTCATTATTATTAAAAATTTATTAATCTGCTATAGTATGATCTATTTTGATCCGGTAAGTTCTAAAATAATGGGTCCTTCCTCGGATATATCCTCTTCTTTTAACAAATAAAAAATTTTAAAAAGGGTTTGTCTTCTCAGAGCCTCCCTGCCGCATTATTCTGTCGCGTTTCCCGGGCCAGTAGGGTGTTGCTCTGCTGCCATTTCCAGACGTCGGAAAAAAGAAACAGAAAAAAAAAGAAAAGGAAAAAAAGAAAAAGAAGAAAAGTCAGGGGACCGTGATTCTGCATGCACCTCAAACTCCATGTACATAATCGGTCAGCGCATTCACTTCGTCGGCAATTGCCGAAGAACAGGAACAGTCAAGTATGTAGGTTCTGTAGAAGGTTATGATGGTGATTGGATTGGTGTTGACTGGGACAATAGAGATGGTAAAAATGATGGATCGATCAATGGTGTTCGTTATTTTAAAGCATCTTCCCAAAAGTCAGCTTCCTTTGTTCGGCCTGGAAATTTAAGTCACGGTATTACGTTGTTGGAAGCTCTGATATTAAGGTATGGCGGTGAACCCAGTGACGAATATGAAGGTATGCTGCCGTGCTTTTGTTGATTGTGCTGGAAACCATGGTTTTGCGCTCGCATGTAATTATTTAAATGTCAGAATGTATTCATCTTCTTGACAAGTTCTTTCCTACTTCCTGTATTAAAAGATGATGCTGGGATATAGTTGTCATCATAATAGCTTATAGAGAGGGTATTAAACTTGCATTCCCAGAGAATGTGAAGATCAACAAGACAGTGAAGAGACGGACTTGTGGAAGACATTTTTTTTTTCTTTCACTTACCTAATGCTTCTAAGGACCGTTACTTGATGCATTCTGTTAGAAGAAATAAAGGTTGGGACAAAATTAATTAGGCACTATCTTGAAAGTGATATTGCCGCAACAATTCACCATCAGGATACAACAAAACACTCACAAAACATTCTTAAATGATTGTATTTGTAGGCTTTGATGGCAGAAAATTAATTTCTTTCGTTCATATACCATAGAAGTATTTATAGACTTTCAAGAGGCTCCATGAAAGATCACTTTCATGAGTTGTAGCTGTTGATAATTTATATGTGTCAAATCATCAAAATTAATGACGATGATTCTTCGCGATGCTTCGTTCATTATTTGTTGAACAAGTTGTTATAATTCAAATGGTAACCGCCCAATACTTTTGTTCACAACATTTCATGTTAACCGTTGCCACTTTCTTTTTGCTTTTATTTTGTTTGCAATCATCACTTCTCATTTGTCATATGCACTATTGCACCTTTTGAATCAAGTGATGCCCATTACAAATTTGAAGAGTCACATATCTTCAAATGGCATGTGATTAGTAATCTTGACATGAATCATTGCATGCAAATGTATATTAAATGAACTCATCATTTTATATCTCTTATCCCACTATCAAAGCAAGGCACACAAATTTAACTTTATAATATAGACTATTCCAACAATCCCCCATTAGACTATAATATAAAGTTTTTCTATTCAATCTTATAATATTTTGCTTGAGAAAATGTATCATTTGATCTAAATCGTTTCATTACACTAGTATTTTAAAGTTTTAATGAAGTTTAGTGGTTTTTGATGATTAAACAAAAACTCCTTGTATTAAAACTGAAAATACGATGCACATAATGTCACCCGTTAATCACTTGAGAGGTCTCAAACAATTGTAGCATTTTTATGGCCATGTGCTAACTTGGTTCATGGTTATTTATAAGAGTTAAATTCTACAAACCTCTTATTGAAGTGACACCACTTCTATATCAAAATATGTGGATTTTCTTTGTTTGCATATACACAAGTGCAAAGCAATTTTTATCCATTAAGAGTTTTTTGTTTTTTATTTATTTTTAAAAATTTTTCTTACCATGTCTCTTGGTAATCCTTTCGTAAATGGATCGGTTAAATCATTGTTTGTTTTGACATAAACAATAGCTATAATACCATGTGAGATCAATTATCTTACATGTTCATGTTTCATATTTATATGTCTAGATTTTCCATTATAAACATGAATATATGCACTAGGTGTAGTTGCTTCACTATCATAATATAATGAAATGGCTGTCATAGGTTATGGCCACTGCTTGACTTCTGTTAACAAGTTTTTTAGCCATTCTCTTTCCTCCCCCTTGACTACAAGGGCTACAAACTTCGACTCCATAGTCGAATGTGTAAAACATGTTGGTTTCTTTGAGACCTAACTAATAACACATACTATTGATGTAGGAGCATCCTATAATAACATTTCACTAATTAACTTTACTAAGTGAGGAGATCACAAAATACTCTTAACTTGGACAAAATTCATTAGCTAAAATAAGTAAGGTAGAGTACCAGCCATGCAAGCCACGTGCATGGCCATGCAAGGAGGCACATGAAGGGCACCCATCCATGCAAGATTCAGCCAACTATCTTTTGGTGAAAATAATCAAGTACAATCAGCCCACTTGCACCAAGAAATTCAAAATTAAAAAGGCAGAAAAAGACAAGGCACAAAGATGGCGGGGGTTGGTGAGATTGAGCAACTTTTTTTGGGTACTAACCAACCATCAAGGCAATGTCCAAGCAAGGTCAACCCACCTGCTGGACGCACATGTTAACCCCTCCAAATCAGATTATTTTGATTGACTAAGCATGGGAGATGATTGATTAGGTATGGGGATGATTGAGTGATTTGTACTCCATGTAAGGGGCTCCATGCTGTGGTATGGCTGTCAAAATACTGCACATGGGTTGACCTCATTTTAGTTATCATCCAATTAGTTATTAACTTGTATTAGATAACTAGAGAGCAAAGAATGGTTGGAATGTAACTAGATAGGTAAGGGGGGAAGGGTAGAATGAACTTTTTGTAACCATGGCTGTCACTATAAATTTGGGTAGCCTCAATACGATGTAACACACTACCCTCTTCAATTAGAAATCTAAATTTTCAAGCTCCCCTATTTCCCTTCTACAAAATTGAGTGAAAACTTTGTTTTGAGTGTAAAATCTCACAATTTTTATCTCAAGTGTTGAAACCTTGATTGGTAATTTTGAGTGTTTGATCTTTGGCACTCTCTTAGATCAAATACTATCCTACTTCTCATCCCTTCTCTCTTTTTATTTTTTGGTGGTCAATGTTCCCATATGCTACCATTTTCTATTATGCATGTACCAACTTGTTTAGCATATGCATTACGTGCTAAAATTGAAAACCCATCCAGTTGTGTATTTATTATCATTATCACTTCTTATCTAGAATATCCTTCTAGTACATAAGGAAAAGCGGAACAAGTTAATGCTAACTTTTTCGTTCTTTTAAGATATCCCAATATTCTACTTATCCCATTCCAATGTTTCTTACTAGGATCACTTGTATATTTTGAAAATTTATATATAGAAAATGCGATACCTGGCCTTGTACAATGCATAACATATACAAGACTTCCAATCGCACTGGCATGTTATAACTGTGCAATTGCCTGACCATCATTGATTGAAAGCTTTACACCAGAATCATATGGAATATTTTCTTTTTTCACTTTATGATGTGAATACTTCTGAAGCAACTTATCAATATAGTGAGATTGGAATAAAGTAAAACCCCCGTCACTTTTTCTTACTTCCCAAAATAGTATCTGCTTCATTGAGATCTTTCATGAAGTCATATATTTCTTAGTTTCACTTACACCAAATATATTGGTACCAAATATCAACATATCACTCCATAATGTTTAGTGACTTTGGAATAGATGCACTTGTCTCCACTATTATGTTTGAAATTATTTGATAGTATTGTTGCGTCAAACTTATCATGCCACCATTTTGGAGCCCGCTTCAAACCATACAACGATTTCACTAGTTTACTAACCTTCTTTTCATTACTAGGAAGAACAAATCCTTCAAGTTGCTCCATAGAAACTTCTTCCTTGAGATCTCCATTTAAAACCATAGTTTTGACATCCTTTTGGTGCATATGGAGCTTATAAATGGATGCTAATGCCAAGAGAACTCTAATAGAAGTTATTCTTGCTACTGGTTCATAGGTGTTAAAATAATCTACACCTTCCTTTTGTGTAAATTCTTTAGCTACCCACCTCGCCTAAAGGTTTGTATAGAACCATCAGTATTATTCTTTCTTCTAAATACCCATTTACGGCTAATAAGTTTTGATCCTAGAGGCGAATCCACTGTGACCCAAGTATTATTAGATATCACTGAGTCTATCTCATCATATATGGCTTCTTTCCAAAAAGCCACTTGCGATTTGTTATGTAAGAAGGGTTTCAAAATAGTCCTTGGGCCTAACAAGGTCATTGTTACTAGGAATATTTTATTTGTAGGAAAAGGATAATCGTATCATGGAATGTGCAAACTTAGTATTAATAGTAATATAAATTGTTCTTCTATTTATATTATTGAGAGTACTTCTTTATGGTATGTTAGATTTGGGCATGATGATTGTTGTTCTTCAAATCACATACAAAAACATAGATATATATCTTTTAAACATGACCATAAAGATAAATGTGAAATATGCATTCAAGCAAAGAAGAATACGAAACCATTTCCTAAGGCTGAAAAGCTAGTGCATAAAGATATTTGTGAGTTAAATGGAATATTAGTAGTAGGAGGAAAATGATATTTAATAACTTTTACTGATGATAGTTCATGTTATACCTACATATATTTGATGAGAACTAAAGATGAACCTTTAGTAAATTCAAGGAATATAAATCAATCGTTGAAAATCAAAAAAGGAGACTAATTAAGATTTTTCGTAATGAGCACCTAACTTGAATTATTTTAAAGTGTAAAGGTGTGTTGCTTTGTATAAGACATTTGATCCTCATAAAAGTAAGTTAGAAACTAAAGGAATTAAGAGTGTATTTGTTGGTTATCGACATAATTATAAAGCATAATGGCTTTTAGGTTCAAATGTGATTGTTGATTCAATACATGCTGAATTTGTTGAAAGTAAATTTATTAATGATTATGTCACCAATAAAAATGATGAAGTGTTCCTACAGATGGGGAAAAAAAAGAAAAAAAAAACGTAAATTGGGGATTTAGATGAACCTTGAAGACGTTAAAGGGCAAGGAGATAGAAGCATTTAATGCAAGATTTTTCGTAATATTAATAACATGAAACACATTGAACAATTTCAATTTTTGTCTTGAAGTAAAATCCAAGACAATTGATCCTTTACCTAAAATGTTAGTAGAGTTGTTTCCCATTAGGACCTCTTGATCTGCCAATTCTGCATATAATTTGAATATTGCTCTATTTTTGCACACGAACGATTGTGCTTGAATTAAGCCACTAATCTAATGACTTATTTGCAGTAGCCATGCGAAGTTCAGTTACCATACTAATTTGCATTGCAGATTCCATTGCTACAAGTTATTTGACATCACTTTCAACAACAATGGCCTTCTTATATTTTATAGCATCTGCCTTTTTCTTGATTTTACATTCACGAATGTAGTGCCATTTCTTTCCTCAATGGTGACAATGCCTATTTTTCTTCTCATCATTGATCTTCTTTCCTCAATGCTGCTTTCAAATTGTTATGGGATTCTCCATTCTGATTCCTTCCATTTCCATTCTCATTAGCATAATTCACTTTATTATTCAATAACAACACATCATGTGAATGAGATTCCGCCTCAATTTGAAGATATGTTTGAAATTTTTTTATAGTCATGGTTTCAAGAGAATGTAACAACTTCTTCCTATACTCACTCTAACTAGAAGGCAATTCAGACAAAATTGCTCTTATTTGAAGTGAATCAAGAATTTTAACCTTAAGTTTACAAAGCTTAGATACTAGGATTTGACGTTAATGCACTTGATCCATAATTGGTAGATCATCAAACATTTGAAACTCAAAAGTATTTTAAAGCCAAAAATTTACCTGTACCTCTTTTTTCATTTTTGTATTTAGCTTCAAGGGCTTTGCATATCTCCTTTAGGGACTTTCAAATTCAAATATAAGTCGTATAATCGATCATGGAGGTAGTTGAGAACATGACCACAACATAACAATTCATCTTCTTCACTTTTCTTTCTTTGATTCTTGATATTATTCCTATCAATAGATCTTGGTTCGGGTAATATTGGTAGACTAGCATCGAGCACATGATAAATCTTTAGTGCAATAAGGACACCATCTTTTCTTTCCATCTAGTAAAGTTGCCTCCATAGAATTGACTCAACTTGATTAGATCTTGGTTTGTCAATTTATATGCTGAATCCGTCTCCATTCAATATCACTTTTAAATTTTTAGAGGAAATAAAAATTAGGACAAAATTAATTAGGCTTTAAAGCGTATATGACACTATATTAAGGGTGATATTGCCGCAACAATTCACCCCCCAGATATAACAAAGCACTCACGAGAGTTTCTCAAATTATTGTATTTCTAGACTTTGATGGTAGAAAATTAATTTCTTTCAGCCACGTACCATTGAACTATGTATAAACTATCAAGAGACTCCATAAAATATCACTTTCATGAGATGCGGCTTTTGGTAGTTATATGTATCAAACCGTCGCAATTAACAACAATGACACTTCGCGATGCTTTGTTCAATATATGTTGAATGAGTTGTTTTAATTCAAATGGTAACCATCTAATACTTTCATTCACAACATTTCATGTTAATAGTTGCCACTTTTATTTATTTATTTATTTTTTGCAATCATGACTTCTCATTTGTCATATGCACTATGGCAACTTTTGAGCCATCCATTACCAATTTGAAGAGTCACATATCTTTAAATGGCACGTGATTATTAATCTTGACATGAATCATCGCATGAAAATGAATAATTAAATGAACTCATCATTTTATTTCTCTTTTCCCACTGTCAAGGGCACACAAATTTAACTTTATAGTATAGTCAATTCCAACACATTCGAGTTGAGACCAATATGAGGGCATTGCATGTATTTGAGATTATGTAGGACGTGGCTTCTCATTTTTCACTAACAACATATTTGATATAACAAAAACTAAGGAAAATGGAGATTTATTTCTCAGTTTTGAGAATTCCTTGTTTGAATACTGAAGTTGAGGGAAAATTAGGAAGTGTTTCTCCTATTATTTTTTTAATTGTAATAATAATCATACTACCAACAATTACACAAATATATATATATGCATACTATCAACCAGATGCTCCTTAACTTTCTCCTATAAAATAGCAGCTTCCCTGCAGAACAATCATAATAGAAAAATAAAGAGATGTTTTCTAGATAATATTGTCAAACTAGCTCCTAGATATCTGGCCATAGTTATAGGTAATTAACACCGGATTAGTTTGTTTTCCTCCACTCCCCCTCAAACTAGGCGATGTATATGTTCGTCAGACCAAGCTTAGAGCTTAACTCAGTCAAATTGGGTTGAAATAGAGCCCATACATCTTCTACGTGCTGTTTAGAGGGTACATAGCTGATATATATCATCTTGTCTTATACTTTCTCATTGATGAAGTACCTATCAATCTCAACATGTTTTGTCCTGTTATGATAAATTGGATCTTTGGTAATAGCAATTGCGGCTTGGTTGTCACACATAATCCTAATAGGATCAGAAATGCCAATCTTGAGTTCACTTAGCAATCGATTCAGCTAAATCTAGTGTGAATCTTATTAGAAGAACGGAGATTTGAAGGGTAGAACTTAGAAGGAAAGGTGATTCGGTGGATTGAAGTTGTAGAAGAAGAATGAGAATAGTCAAGCAGGATTCAAACAAAATTTAAAGAATGCTATCATTCTTCAAACAAGATTCAACAAGAAGACAACTTTGAATGTTTCTCCAATAACACATTCAAATTACTCCAAGGAGTCTTACTTAGAAACTTTCACTCAAAGAGAGAAAAGATAACCAAGTAGTATACTTGTATTTGATTTCAATTTTGACTCATCAGCTTATGTTACAAGAGTGTCGATACATGTATTTTTATAGGTAGCTATACTTTGCTAAATAATACACTAAAGTAGCTAAGGTAATGCACACGTTGCTAACTAGCACACTAACTAGTAACAACAATATATCACTAACCTATATAGTACATGAATCAAACAAAAAATTATTACAAACAAACACAGCTAATTATTACATGGAAACAACTAACAAAAACCTTAATTTACATAATAATTGTTAACTAGGTCTTCTTTGACTTGTAAGTTTGACTTCCATGCATAATAGTTCCTTTGACTTGCAATAACTTGTAACATATGAAAGCTTAAATATGTTGACATCTTGAAGTTATAAATTTTCTCCTTGCAAATATGTTATATTCCTACTAGAATTACTCAAAGTACATTTGTTATGGTTATTTATTGTTATATTATCATTAAAGACACATATTGTAATAGGCTCCATTACTAAGAATGTCAAATCCTTATTATCATGAGAATCCATAGATGAATCCCTTCATAGATGCCATGAGCTAATGTTTGAAATTCTGCCTTTGCATTGCTGCGGGCTACTACTTGCTGCTTCTTACTTCACCATGTCACTAAGTTTCCCCAAATAAATGAACATTAGCCAGATGTAGACTTTCGGTCAATAGGGGATCCATTCTAGTCTATATCTGTGTAAACTTATATTAACCTGCCACATGTTTTATTGTACATTAATCTCTTTCTTGGATCCTTTTTAATGTATCTAGGAATCTTGGTGACTGCCTCCATGTGGGTCGAGTATATCAGCTTTCCCACCAAGCATTGATATTGTCTTTTATCAGTAACCAACTCTTCAGTCCGAGGCATTACTTTTGTATTAGGGTCCATAGGAGTCTCAACCGGCTTACAACCACTCATACTTGTTTCATGTAAGAGGTCCAAAACATACTTATGTTGTGTGACCGAAATTCCTTTATGAGATTTGGCCACCTCCATTCCTAGAAAATATCTTAAATGTCCCAGATCTTTTTATTTCAAAGTCTCCAGATAACAATATTTTGAGTCTTGTTATTTCTTCTTTGTGATTCCCATTAAGAATTATATCATCAACATAAACAATCAATACTGTAATTTTTCCATGAGTGAAATGTTTAATAAATAATGTATGGTTTGCTTGAGGCTGTGAATAACCATCGTGCTTAAGTACCTTAGTGAATTTGGCAAACCATGCACGGGGTGATTGTTTGAGTCCATATAGCCCCTTTTTTAGCTTGCACGCCTTTCCTTTGGTCTTTTCAGTTTCAAAGCCTGCTGATATATCCATATAGATTTCCTTAGTTTCAAATCCCGCTGATATCTCCTTATAGACTTCCTCGACTTGGTGCCCATTTAGGAATGCATTCTTCACATCAAGCTAGAATAGTGGCCAGTCTTGATTTACTGTATAGATACTAACACATGAATGGTGTTGAGTTTGGCTATAGGGTGAACCCTCTAGCTACTAATTGTGTTTTGTATCTATGCCATATGCCTTATGCTTTGCTTTTATTTTTATATTCTTTTAGAGTAGCTGTCCAGGTGTTAAGGTTGCTAAGACCCATGTCCCATTCTTCTTAAGTGCATTATATTCTTCTAGAGTAGCTGTCCTCCATTCTGGAATCTGCAGTGCTTCATAAACTGAACTGGGAATCATAATACTGTCCAAGGACATTACAAATGCTTGGTATTTCTGTGATATGTTTGAGTAGGTGATGTAGCTGTAAAGTGGGTGCTTGTTACATGATCAAACTCCTTTTCTCTTAGCAATGGGCAGATCTAACTCCGGGTTATTTTCTGCCACTTTTTCTATACCTGACAGTGGACTAAAATCAGCCTTATCTTGTGTCCTCTCATGATCAATTGAGCTGGGGAGTTTCTTGGTTTTGCTAGCTTGATTCAGGCTGCATGTGAGTCTTTCTTCTTGTGTAAACTTTTATTGCTTCATAAGCGATATGGAGGAGTTTAAGATAGATGGTTGATGATGGTAATGGACTAGTTTCAAGAGTTTCAAGGAGTTCATTTAGTGAACGAGGACCTGGTTCATTTGGTGTGTGAGGACTTGGTAGGCTGGATTGAGAAGAGTGAGATGGATAAGGTTCGATGAGTGTAGACCAATCCCAATTTTGCAGTTCTTGAGTAATATTCTCCCCTTGAACTGCAGAATTAAAAAAATATGGTTGGTCTTCAAAAAACTTCACATCCATGGTGTGGTAGAATTTACAATAAGTAGGAGAGTAGCATTTGTACCCCATTTTATTTGATGAATACACTAGGAAAATGCATTTAAGGGCATGAGCATAAAGTTTGCCATGATTTTGTAGTAAACATGGATAAATGTAGCGCAACCAAAGAGTTTGGGAGGAATTTGGGATACTAGATGAGAGGTTGGATATAAATGATGGAAAATTTGCATTGGTGATTTAAATTTGAGTACCCATGAGGGCATTCTGTTTATGAGATATGAAGCTGTGAGGACCGCCTCACCCCAAAATATCTTTGGTACATTGGATTTAAAAATTAGGGCATGTGCAACTTCAAGTATGGGACGGTTCTTGATTTGAGCCACACCATTGTTGAGGTGTGTCAATGCATGAGCTCTAGTGAACCATACTATAGGACTTAAGGTATGGGTCTGATTTTGAATTAAAGACATCTCTAGCATTATCTATCTTGAGAATTTGGCTATTAGTATTGAATTGATTTTGGATCATGGCATGAAACTGCCGGAAAATATGAGTGATTTTGGATCATCAACTAACAACGAAAAACCACTGAACACCTGTAATATTTGGGATTCTAGTTGGTCCCCAAATATCACCATGGATAAGGGAAAAAGGATGACTTTTTTTGTAGGGTTGAGAAGGATAAGTGCTTCATGTGTGCTTAGCACATTGACAAACATCACAATGAAATAGATGGGAATTTTTATTGATAAATAAAGAAAGTAACCAGTGTTTCATTTACGAAAAATTGGGATGACCCAAACAAAAGTGCTACATCATAATCAAACTATCATTATTTGGCTATTAAACAAACTTTAGTCTATAAGCATATCTGCATTGAGGACTGACTCGACTTTCTGTAGAATAGGGGCAGGGCGATGAAGTGCTCACATCAAGAAGATAAAGCCATAAAGGTCTGAATGAAGCTTAGCGTTGCCAATCTTCCACTTGAAGCTCAAGTCCTGTTATACACAGTATTTGGCAAAAAAATAGTTTCACTCTGTAGGTCACTGTTCAATTTGCTAACTGGTATAAGATTGCAATCAAGATCAGGCACAAATAAGGCAGAATATAGAGTAATATTATTTGAGAGACAAATAGTTCTTGTCCCTGCTACTCTGGCACGTGTACCATTGGCTATGCATACATTATGATGATCATGACAAGGAGAGTCAACTGTAAACAAAGATTTGTCACCTGTCTTGTGGTTCAAAGCACCCGAGCCTATTATTCATGAGGAGGGTCCTAATTGGTCAACATGGAGTGCAAGATTACCCGAGCTGTTTGTAGAATCATTCTCAATTGTGTTTGCCTTTGAATCTGTGAACATATGGGCTTTACTAACAAGCTGCTGAAGCAACTCCATTTGATCCTTGGTGAATGACACCTGATTGTTATTTCGAGTTGTCTCAGCGATGGCTGTATTTCTTCTAGACTCACAGTCACAATTTGACTTCCCATTGAGAGGTTTTCCATGTTCCAGCATGTCTCTTTGTAGTGACCTGGTTTCTTAGAATGATCACACCAGGGACGACTTCTTTGTGGATGGTTGTCACTATTCTGTGACATTCCTCAAGAAGCTAGTGCTGCAGAAGCTGGAGAATATATGTGATTTTTGGCTACAGCTAATGCTGAACCATTAAGGGTTGAGAAGTGGTCAAATTGTCCCATTATAATTCTCTTACGTCTCTCCTCTCTGTACTTCAGAAAACACTTTTATTGTCATATCTATGTGATTTCCATTTTAACCCTGGGGTTAAATGAGGAGGTCTCTTTTATTGTTTGTCTTAACTGTTTTGAGTGCACATGTTCCATTATATGCATTTAGCTGGGTGTTCACAATCTCTATTGTATTGGTAGTGCACTTTTTGTGGTTTTTTTCCATTTTCGTACTTATATGCAGTTCCATATGAGCCTATAGGTCTTCTCTTAATGAACTGCATATGTTCCAGATGAAATGTATGTTCTTTCAGCCAGCAACAGAAGGGTAGCTGTTCAACTTGTGGGGACAGATGAAATTCAAAATAAGCTAAGTAGGTTCAGTGAGCTGCCAGCTGCTTCATTGGCTTATCTTGGTGTTCATTCTTCTAGCTCTCCAAGTCAGATGCGGAATGTTGTGCCAAGTGAGTTATTGTTACCTTTCTTTGGTTCATCCATTTAGTGTGTTCAAAGTCTCACTTTGTAATCAATAAGTACCAGATCACATGTGTTATACTCATGACTTCTATGTCTAAGATTCTATCACTCTGTTTTCTCATAAAAGAACAATGTGGTCTAAATGTCCTATAAGAATGATGTGCCGTTGGAAGTTACACATGTTGTGTCAGGGTGCAAAACCCAAAAAGGTGATGCTAAAATTCTGACATTTGTTTGATATGTGATCATTGATCATGGCTGTGATGATAGATAAATTGATTAGTTTATTCTGCGCACTATAAGTAGTAGCTTTATAGCAACTTGATAAAATTGAAAGGCATTTATTTGACTTGACGGGCTATACTCTTAATTTTTGAGAAGGGGGGATGGTGAGCTTTCAAGACAAGGGAGGCTGTGGCTTTTCTGTAGCCCAAACTATAGGAGCATACATTTTTTGGGTCATACTGTTTTTCTTTGCTATTGACCAACTTGTCTCAAAATTGTAATGTGAAAAATCCATTTAGTAACTGGGTAGTAGTAGTACGTGCATCAAAAGTCTTTTTATTTATTTTTTATTTTTTTTTATATGTCATTCTTTCTCATGGTTACATACACGTTTGATTCTTTTTCATGTTTTCCTGGTTTTATGTCTTGATTTACTATTGGCGTTGCTGTTGATTTGAGATTTTCAACTTGCAGATCTGAAGGAGCTTGATTTGACTGGAAATCTGCTTTCAGAGTGGAAGGTATGTTCATCCTGATCTAAGCATCATGAACTTTAATTACAATTTAACAAGGATAAGTGAACTGAATCCATTTGTGGCATTATTACCACTTTGTATGCCTTTGTTGGCAGCTTGATGTTTGTTTGTATGGATTTTGCACCTCGATGAAGTTTTGGGATGATGAAAATGCTCATTGATGCTGTATATGCTTTGTGTAAAATAACAATAAATGTTAATTTTGCAGCTTGATTTCACTGTATGAATTTTGCACCTTGATTTGACTATACATATTTCACACCTTAATGAAGTGTTATGACGATGAGAATGCTCATCGATGCTGTATATGCTTTGTGTAAAATAACAATAAATGTTGATTCTTCTTTATCTGGCAAGGTAACTGTTCAAGGACAATTAGTCCCCATAAACTTTCCTTTGATATGTTGTTTTAGCATCTTGAATTCCTCTCACCATTGCAGACGAGATAACTGATTTATCTTTTCAGATGCATGTCATATTATTAATGTTTTAACATATCTTTATCTACTCTTTACCTATTTTGTTATCAAGCAAAGCGCTGTGATCAACAGTAGATAAACTCGGTTTGTAAGGCTTCATCTAGCCAATCTGTGTTGTGTGCCCATAATTGATAGATTAATTGTCAGCACCATACTTGTGTATGTGGTGACATCCTGTTATATCTATAAGTCACAGATTGAGGCCATGAGCATGAGTATGGAGATACCAAACCAGAGGTGCTGCTTTGAGACTTCTTGGGAGGTTATCTTCCCTTCTTTTGGCCTATGATGAGAAGAACGGTAAAGAGATTTAGTGATATTTTGTGGAAGAATGTTTGGAGAATAATCTGAGAGGTGGGGATTGGAAATGATAAAAATGAGGGCTGTCCCAAGAAGAGACCGCCCACATCTCTCAGAGAATACATAGAATTTTTGGGATAAGAGAAGTGATCAATCCAATCTATAATTTCCCACCATATAGCTAGATGATTACAGAGGATTGAAACTGCCCCTGCTGTAAACACATCACTACAAAAAAGAAAAGAACTAATTGCCATCACTACTTTAATCATTTAAACACATTGATATAATATTTACTAATACTCCGATTGTAGAGTGCATACTACCCACTAACATAAATATTATATATAATAATACTCCTAACTGCCGAGTACATGCTACCAACTAACATCCTCTGCGTGAGTAGACTTAAAGTTTAAACCACTTTGGCTGCTAATGCCTATTGTTCATATCCCTTTGTCTATTGACAAGATTATGTGCTTATCTTGATATATTGTTGTAGGAAGGACTCAAACCAGTGGTAAAAGGCATTAAAGTCACCCATGGTTGACTCTGATACCAATTTGTTATATTCTTGAGGCACAGATTGAGTCCACAGGTGTGAGAATGGAGATACCTAGCTAGAGGTGCTGCTTTGAGACTCCTTGAAAGTTTTTTTTTTTCGGATTTATGATGAGAAAAATAGGAAAGAGATTTTGTGGAAGTGATGGTGGCAATCCGCAAGTGTATGGATTCGTTGTAGCACTTCAAGGGCGTATCCCATGGGGACTTCGCAATTGAGTACCAAACTCCTTTATTTTAGCTATCTAGATCATTATGGAGTGAGAATATGCAGGTGAGTAGTGAAAATAAATATAATGACTAATTGAATGTGAACTCTAAAACAATAAATATGAAGCCTAGGATTGAACTTCGGTCTTTAAATTGGTATTCGACAGTAAAATAATGCTATGTTGTAGTTTAATTCAATGGCTGTGAATAATCGGTCTAAATATACTCATTAGCCTCTTTCAAGGTTTAAGACTATATTTAATCTAATTTGTTAACTACTTTCGTGACTAGCAAATTAAACTAAATCCATTAAGTGCCATCGATTCTATAGCCCCTGAGAACTAAACATTTACTTTCGTGATTGCTTGAATTCTCATTCATATGCTAACTTTTGATAATGATTTTAACCTTTCAGCCGCAAACAATATCTAAAAAGGTTGGATTGTGTCAAATCCGACTTACAACGATCAATCCTAACACATGAAACAACACATATGAACTAAACATACAACATGTACTTTAATTCATGATATTAATATGAAAATGATCCTAATTCAATCTTAGCAAAAATGATTACTTGCTCACGATTGCAAGAAATATAAACGAAGTAAAATGCATAACAAACATAATGATGGTATAAAAAATTACAAAGGAGAGAAATTGGATTGAATTAACCATAAACCGGAGAAAAACAGAGTTGATTCCAAGTTGATCATCCACGAACTTGCACTTAAATCCCGGAAATTAAACTAACGAAGGCATGGAATATTACATGAGGTTTTTGCTTGGCAAAAGAGAGGAAAAAGTCCTCTAAAATCTACCCAAAAAACGTCCCCAAGAAGTCCCTAAAGAATCACTTAAAAACTACCCACAATGCAGGCTATGTTGCGCACGAAGATCGTGGGGTAACTGCCGCTGCACGACTATGCAAGGTTTGCACGGCTAGGCTGTGTAGCATTCTAGCTCTCGAACTGGTGGATACAGCTTCCACACCACCGTGTAACATATGCACAGCTTGGCCGTGTGGCATCCTCGGCTTCAACCTGAATCGTTCAACTCCTGCTCAACCATGCAAGATATTCACAACTGGGCTGCGTGGCATCTTCTGCTGTGACCTGGCTGCATTAGTGCTGTATGGTTGTGCAGCTGGGTGAGTGACTGGCTGTGCAACACCATCTCCTTGCTTTTTTTGACCTTCTTAGCTTATTTTCAGCTCTTTGACTTTCTAGACTCCTCCATAAACACGCTAGGTTGATTTATCTTCCTTCAATGCCTTTCATACTGGGTCTTTTGATTCAAAAACATGCACTACTTCCTCGGATTCATGCGTTCTTGTGCAAGTCCCTGAAAATCAAATACTAAGAAAACAGTAGCGCGAAAAATAGACTTGAACCACAATAAAATATATATTATAGATCAAATAAAGTCTTAAAATAAAGGCAAAGCAAGGCAAAAATAGAGTAAATATTCACTTTATCAGGAAGAAATTTAGGAGAATAATCTGATGAGAGATGGGGACCGGAAATGACAAAAATGATGGTTGTTTTGAGAAGAGAACTATTTGATCTGCCCTAAAATACTAAGATTTTTGGGACATGAGATGAGCAATAAAACTGAGGTTGCGGTGTCATGATGTTGCAAACAATATTTTTTATGTTAGGATTGTTACACTGTGATTTTTAATTTTTTTTTTCCACAACAAATATTGACAAATATCGGTAAATATTGGTTTATATCCAATATTTGGCTGATATCACGACAGTGAATGTGATTTTCTAATATGGTCGTGTTTAGAAATTTTGCATCACGGCTGACCCAAAAACTGCAAAATTGCAGTCGATAAGCAATTGTGGTATTGATTTTTTATTGTATGATATGAGAAGTGACCACTCTATTCCATAACTTCCCTCCATATAGATAGTTGTTGTTGATTGCAGAGAATTGAAACTACCACAGCAATGCACACATAACTAAAATTATGAAAAGAACTAACTGCCACTACTTCAATTGTTTAAATACCCATAAATACAGTCTTTGCTAATATTCGTAACTGCCGAGTGCATACTACCCATTAACAACGAAGAATTCTGATAAATTGGTTATTATTTTTCCCTTCTGTAAACTGATACAGCATTTATAAATTAAAGGCTACAAAAGATGACTAATAAGGAAAGGCAATATTAAACAAATATTTACACCACAATATTCTAGCCTATTTACTACACAGAATATTTATTGAATAAAATATTCTCCTCAGCCTTGATTATAGTCTATTTACTCCAAAGAATGTTTGCTCCAGAATATTCTGTTCACCACGTTTTCTAGCTCATAATATACATTCCAGTGATTTCAGCGCTTTCCAACGAACAAATAATTTTAATAATAGTCTTACCTAACATCTCTCCTCGTCCTGTTTGAGTAGACTAAGAGATTAGGAACTGCTTGGACCCATGTATGAGCTGGCATAACGTCATGTATTTGTGCTCACCAGATGACATTCTGCTTGGGACAAGTCTCCTTTCCATTAATATGTTGATTTTTTGGGTACCTTTGGTTGTTTACTTGATTCATCAAATTTGTCTAGCTTGTTTATCTGACCCATTTGTAATATGGACAGCTAATCTTGATACCAAGGCACTGTAGTCCCTGAATTTCTCTGCTAGTTCGTAGGAACAGCATGACTTGCATATCAAGTGCTTTGTTACATAGCCACACTTACACAGATGGTATAATGTCTTTTGGCTTTGGCCATTTTGGAAAACCTCCTGCTTTATTGAGGAAACTGATTTTCTAATGGCTTGTTTCAGGATATTGATGCCATTTGTGAAGGACTACCAGCCCTCGTTGCTTTGAATTTGTCACACAATATGATGCTGCATGACATGACTTCTCTACCACGCTTGCAGAACATCCTTATTTTAGTGCTAAATTATACCGGCATAAAATGGATGCAGGTGGGTTATCAGTGTTTCTGTAATGCATTTTGTGTATTGATTATCCTTGGATATGGAGGTCAACTGGGAACTCGTGAACCGAGACTTATGGCTACCAAATTCTCTGCATAAATACTGAATTACACATAGGAGCCATCCTTGAAATCTTTTTTAGCCAAACCAAAGGATTTGGCATTGTCTAGACACCTCAATATTCAACTTCAACCATTTTTTTTGGCAAGTAAATTTATATAACTTTCAATAATAAACGGTATGTACAAAGTTGCAAACTCAACCTACGACCAATTTATTAATACTCCCTTTCCATTTGTCATACTTCATGCCATTCTTGTGCCATGGCCTGAAAATCAGTGTGGAACACTAAAGGGAGGTTCAATGCTAATATGGCAGAAATAGTAAACTCAAAATCTGATGACTTGGCCATGTTGTAAAGAGGTGGTGTGGAACTGCTGAAGAAGATGGGACTTGTGTGGTTCAGAAATAAATGGTTATGAGCATGCTTTCTGATATGTGGTTTCATTGGAAGAGAGAGTAAAAAATATTTATATAATGAAGCTTGTAAATGTAATGGGCCAGTTTTGCTTCCTCATTTTGCTTGTACACAGACCTAGCAACATTACTGGAATGTTGAGGTCTTTGGGTCACTTGGTGAACCACCAAATAGATTTCTGTTGTCTACAGCAATTTATGTTCGGCTGTCTGCTTTAATTTATTTATCCTTGACCAGCCCTTCCCAGAGATTTTTCTCATTTCCTGCTACAATGGATGCTATCTGAAGATATTTGTTTGTCTGCAGATTGAGTCACTTAAGCGTTGTCTACCAGTTGTTGAGGAGCTGCATCTGATGGGGAATCAAATAAGTGACATAACAGTATGATCTCTCCACTTAAGCATCCAATATTTTCACCTACCTCTCCCTTTGCATGTATAAATTATTATAGTTATAACATCTGTTTATTTATTTATTTGTTATGGAAAAATGTTTTTGGCTGTAAGTTCATCTTCCATAGTCTCTATTTACCAGGAAATGTTATACCTCTTCTAATTATGAGCCTCTGTACTTTCTATAGTATAATAGATTGCACCATGTGGTAAAAGTTATGTGAACATATTTATAATTGAGGTGAAACTATGTGAATGTGATGAGAGAAAAGAAAGAAATTTATTGGTCTCAAGCTCAGCAAGGGCATCTGGCCAACAAATTTAGAATATTTACATTCATAAACTTGCAGTTTGATGGGCCTTTGATGTCACAACTCCAAACTCCCCTATAACTGCCGCTAGCTACACGGGGAAAATCTCATATAGCTAGCAAAGCTATCACCAAAACAAACACTTATCATGATAGACATATCTCAATAGCACTTATGAAATCAATTAGTACATCCAATTTTCATGTAATCAACATCTCCCAACTATAAGCACAGTGAAAATGATGCTGGTGCATCCTCATTCATACATCTAAATAAATGTTTTGGATATGTTTTAGACATTTCTTAAAGTTATTGGAGGTTTTTTTCAAGCTGCAAACAATTTCTTGAAGATTTGGGCATAAATTGAAGAATATTGCAAAATAGGTAATTTTGTGAAACCAAACAAAGCCTTGCTGAGTTGGACAATGTGTTGACAAGTCAAAGATGACAATATGACATCTTGGACTTGGAGAAACATACATGCAATGTAGGGGTTTACAATTAGTTTGGTTTGACACTAATTAGCTAAGGTTTCCTAATTAGTTAAGATTTGTTCTTAATTATTCCCTCCTTATCCCAACTTGTAAGCTAGCTTGATGACTAGATATTTCATGGGTTATGCCTATATATATGGCATACATACGACCTTGTAGATATAATATAGTGTAATGTTGAGCAGTATAATTCTTTGTGAGTTTCATTCGATTTCATATTTTTTGTGAACTGAAGTTGTGCATGCCCATTCATCTTAGTTTGGATTTGTGTCTTTGAAGTTATATTTTGTATATCTCTTCAAAGTTATTCTTAACTTTGGAAGTCTGCTTTGTGTCTTCTTCTTGAGGGTTCCCAAGTGAGAAATTCTTTGTGAATCCTTAGTTGGTAGTTTGGGAGAGTTTACTTTGTAAATTACCTTCATTTATATCCATTTCCTACCCTTTGAGTTTCAATTTCATCATTCAAATTGGAGTTGATATATGATGGTGTTTTTCATGTTGGAGTGGACATGTAGATCCACATCAGAGAACTTCTCCGATACTAATTATTATGAAACCCCATATACTCTAAAGAATAATAACTTAGTATATGAAGGACTTCCTCACTATAATCTTGCGATCAATTATCCCATTGCTTCTCACTTGGAATGATGTGAGAAATTATTTAAGGGGAGGGTGAGCAAAACTATAGCTCAGCAAGAAACAAGCCCATGGGCCAAAACAAAGATCAAGGACTAAACTATTAGACATAAATAATTTAGTAACATATCTTATTTTAAGATCTTAATATGACCATGGAGAAGCTAAAACTATCAAACTTCTTAAAATAACTATTAATGACCGTAAAAAAATGTTATTGCTCACAAATATAAATAAGCTTTAAGAAAATCAATTGCGAACTCAAACAAATGCAATCAATTGATCAAATAATCAACAAAGAATTAGTAGGAGTGTAGGACTGAACAATCACTTCAATATTAGATGAAACAATAAAAAATCAATTGATCAATAAATACTTAGGTGAAACTGGAACCATACATTATATATTGGTCCCCATACGCAATATCGACTGATAATTATTAATATTAATATTGTTATTGATATTATAGAATTAATCATTACTAATATTTATCATAATAATAAATAAATAAATGCATTATTATTATTTATCGTAATAATCTTCTAATTATTATTATTTTATTATGAAATTAAAATTATTTATATTATTGCCAGTATTGATGTTATTAAATTTTATTATTATTATTATTTATCATAATAATAAATAAATAGATATTATATTTTTTTTGTTAGTAATATAATTTTATTACTTCCAAGTAGCAAATGATTGAGTACAATCACGAAATCATAAGGAACCTAGCAAGAAAAAGTAAGCTAAGCTAGATCATCTATACATCTCATGAGCCAACTAAAAGACTTCCATGTGGAAAAAAGGGTCATTTGACCACCCAAATAAAAAACAATGTGCTTTTGTATGTACATTACACTATGTTGTTTATTTGCAAAGGTCCTGCCCCTCCCTATCTAAATATAATAGACTAGGGCAGCAACCAAAGCTCGAATAACATGCTTTTGAATCTTTGGACCTTGTCCTCCCATTGTTACCCAACTAGCCAAGTGATGAGGTTTTGTGTGCATTCAAGTTTATGTATAAGAGGTAACCAGACACTTTGAGAGTAAGAGCAAGTCAATAATATGATGCAGGAGCATTCTCATAGTAAAATTTCACTAATTAATTGTTGTAAGTTAGGGGATCACAAAATACTCTTAACTTGGATAAAATTAATTGGCTAAATATGAGAAAATAAATGGACATATCCTATACACTAACCATGCATGCATGGTGGTACGTCCAGCCTAAGCACAACCAATTATGGTAGCATGTCAAGCCCAAGCCCGACCAACTATGGTGGCACATCAAGCTCAAGTCCAACCAGTTATTTTATTGTTATTGCCAAGTATTATGCCACCGAAGAAGCCAAAATCAGCCTTGTTACCAGGCTGATTTTGAAAAATATAAAAAAGAAGCAAGATAAGTGGATGGTGGAGTAGGTGAGGAAAGTTAGCCAAGTCAACTTTGGGTAATAACTATCTCAAGCTAATAACTAGCCTAAGTCAATCCTATTCGCTGGACCAAAGCTGTAACCCCACAAATCAGGTTGTGTTGATTTAGTAAAGCATGATGACTGATTGATTAAGTATGAGAAGTGAGTGATTACTTTGATAAATCAACTTTCATGGTCAGCCATATGGAGGTATGGATGTCTGAAATCAGGCCATAACACCCTCTATGTGCTGAACCTAATCTAGTTACAATTCAACTCCTTGTTAACTTATATTAGGTAACTAGATTGGTTGGAATATAACTAAGTAGGTAAAGCGAAGGGTAGAATAGACTTTTTATATAAATGGCTGCCACTTTAAATATGGGTAGATTTAACACAATGGAACACACTATCTTTTGAATTAAAATCAGATTTTCAAAGCTCCCCTATTCCCTCTCGTCAAAGTTGAGTGAAAACTTTGTTTTGAGTGTAAAATCTCACAATTTTTATTTCACGTGTTAAAACTTGAGTGGTAGTTGTCAATGTTTGGTCTTTGGCCCTACCTTAGATCAATTACTATCCAACTTCTCTTCCTTTCTCTCTTTTAACTTTTGGTGGTCAATTATCCCATAAGCCACCTTCTTCCATTAAGCATGTGCCAACTTGTTTAGGATATGCATCGGAATAGGTGATGATGAGTTTTGTTTGCTTCATTACATAGGACACACTTAATATCAACTTGTAGTCCATAATAAAATAATCTCTCCTTAATATGCAAGTGTTCAAGCATGGCAAGCCAGTAAATAAAAGAGTGCCTTCATAGGGATAGTTTTGATCAGACCAACGAGCACAAGGATGCCTTGACACTACTAGTTCTAATAGCATCATAAACACAACTGATAAAAACTTTGCCATGAAGGAAGAGATGAGGTAGAGGTTGTGGATGGAGCATTGCATGGAAGATTTATCTCATGCTCAACACTTTTTTAAGAATCCTAGATGTTGAGAGTTTTATTGATGCCTGCCAGATATCCACCCCCTTATTAAAATAGGTATTCACTTATTTAACCTACAAAAGCTCCTTCTTTAAGGTCGAATGCCACATATGCTTGCAAATTGCTGCTCTATTCCACCATAACAAGTCATAACAAGTTAGCTAGGCTCAAACCCTCTTTAGTCTTTGGTTTACACACAGAATCCCAAGCAATAGGTGTTTGCTTAGAAGCTTCATTCATTCTTGACCATAAGAATTTCCTACAAACTACATTGATATTAGAAAGAATGTGGAGAGGGATGGGAAACACTAAGCTCTAGTAAGTTTGCAAACTAAACAACACTGATTGCATCGTCTGAAGTCTACTTGCATAATTGAAGAGGTGTGCCTGCCATGATTTGAGTGTGGAAGTAAACTTATCTATCAAAGGTTGGTATTGTTATTTGGTCAAGTACTTGCCATCAAGAGGCACCCCTAGGTATTTGAGATAGAGTGCATTTCTCAAACAGATTTGCTTATAGAGAGTCTGAATAATTCACCCCATAATAGATTTGGCTTTTTGCAACATTCATAACTAAACTAGTGGTGCTAGAGAAATGGTGTAAAACATCAAGTAACACCTAGACTGAATCCTTAATCCCTTTGTAAAAGAATAGAAGATCATTCGCAAATATCAAGCTCAAGATTTTAAGTTTTTTACATATGGGTTGAGTAGAAAAGGAAGGGTGTGACCAAACTTTTTGTATCTACTTAAATATTTTATAACTAAGATAAATAGGTAGGGAGATAATGGATGTCCTTACCTAAGTCCTTTTTGAGTAAGAAAAGGAACATGTAGAGTGCCATTAAATTTAATTGAGTAGCTCACAGTTGAGAAACATGCCATGATAATTTTGATGAAGTGAGGTCGGAAATGGAGTGCATACAAGATTTTCTACAAGTAGTTCTACTTGATATAATCATAAGCCTTCATATCAATCTTGATCATTATTCGAGGGGAATTATGCTTTTGGCTATATCCCTTGATTAGTTTAGTAGCAAGCAAAATATTGTTAGAAATGGCTCTTGTAACTCTCCGAGTTGATATGACCATGCGCGGCTATCCTGGAGTACTTTCAGATTGATTGGTTGGCCCCACAAACCAACCTGAGTTCTTTTAGCCCGTTTTTCCTTACTCATGCACTTCCCGAGAAATTTTTAGACAATTTTCAAAACTTTCTAAGAGGGTCATCCATCCTTAAAATTTTTCTACGACCATGACGCTTGACTGTGGAACTCTTAGGACGGAATCAATAAAAGGATGGTGTACCATGTTTATATAAGTAGCTATATCCATCCTTATAACATTCCGCCCAATTTGGGGGGGGTATTATATTCACCCCTACTTAGAACGCCTTGATCACTAACTGTCTCAATATAATTTATCCCAAGAATTGTTCTGTTTGGCGACTGACTGGCTTATCCAAGTTTAGATCGTGGTTGATATGACCACACGTAGGCTACCCTGGAGTGTTTTCAGATTGATTGGTTGACCATACAGATCAACACGGGTGCTTTCAGTGTGCTTTATCCTCACTTCTCGAAAAAACTTTAGAAAATTTTCAAATCTTTATAGGAGGGTTACCCATCCTAAAAATTGCTCTACGCCCAACACGTTTAACTGTGGAGTTCTTAGAATAAAATCACTTAAAGGATGGTATACTATGTTGATATAAGTAGCCATATCATAATTATCATTCCTTATAACAATATTATCAAATTTGGAGTATTACATTTACCTCTACTCAGAGAATGCAATGCCCTCTTTGCGCCTCCACCACTGTCTTAATATAGTTTATTTCAACAATTGTCCCGCTAGGTGGTTGACTGGCTCATCTAAATTTAGTTTACAGTCGCAGTTTCGCTTTAATACTATTTGTAATACTTTGAGTTGATGCGATCACGTGGGGGTTACCCCTTTAGCGCTTTCGGATAGATGTTGGCCCTAGAGATCAACACAAGTCCTTTCAGCGTGTTGTGTTTTCACTCTTATGCTTCTTGAGAAATTTTTTAAAAAATTTTGAAACTTTCTGGGAGAGTCACCCATCTTAAAAATTACTCCATGATCAGTACATTTAATTGTGGAGTTCTTAGGACGGAGTCACCAAAAAGATGGTATATATAAGTAGCTATATCAATCCTTATAACAATCCACTCAACTTGAAAGTATTACAACTCTCTCCTTCACAAATGCTGATTGTGATTCCCCCACAAGGAAAGGAAGTATAAGTTGTAATCTGTGGGTGAGTATAGTGGCAATGAATTTGTGTAATGTATTGTAACATGCAATAAGCTTGTATTTTTCTGGTTTAGTTGCATTGGGGATCTTACGGATCAAGTTGAGAGTGGTTATATTTAGGGCTTTGGGTATAGAACTAGTGGCAGAGAAAGAAAGATGGCAGCATGGATATACATGCCTATAATGTCCCAACAGGACTTAAAGAAGTAAGCATTATACCCATCAGGGCCGAGTGTCTTACAAGAGACAAGACCACTTCCTTGGATTCCATGATAATTATGGAGGCTAAAAGGTGGAGTTGATGTGTTTTGGTTAGAACATACCCTGCTTGAACCACAATTGAATCAATATGTGGCCTATGTTGTGTTTCTATGCCTAGCAGTTGAGTTTCAAAGGAGTGGAAAACATTGAAAATACTGTTTTGATCTTTATGGTTCTGTCCTTAATCATCATAGATCAATTGGATCTAGTATTTGATCTTCATTCCCTTAAGCACTAGAGAGAAGAACTTGGTGTTAATGTCCCCTAATGCAAGCTACTGGATCCTTATTTTGTGTTTAAAAAATATTTCTTCGCATATGGTATAGTGATTGTATCTTTGGATCAATACTTTCTCTTAGAGATGAAGGGCTTGATTTATGGGATGCTTTTGCATAAGGCCTTGTTAAGTTGTTTCAGGGGGCTTTTGAGATTTTTACGTGCATGAGTAATTGCTTGTAATTGGTTGTCCAATGGAACAACTCTCTAATGAGAAGTAACCAAAGGACGAAATGTAACATCTTTAGTCTACATATCATAAAAGGAAAATGGAACTTGACCTTGGTAGGTTGTTTGCTAGATTGTGACAGTAATTAGAGAGTGATCTAAGATGAGGGGTGCATGGAAGTGAGCATGAGCCCCTTCAAAGTGAGAGATCCAGTCAGGGTTACACAAAACATGATCTAACTTACAAGTCTATCCTTACCCAGCTACATGTTGGACCAAGTGGAAAAAGGCCCTATAAATCAAATATCAGTCAACTGAGTGGAGGTTAGGCAAGTACCGAACTCTTCAACATCCTAGGCATGCATAACCCCTTGAATCTTCTCATCTCTATTCTCAACAACATTAAAGTCCCCTAATACCAACCATGGGCCATTAGTAGGGCAGTGTGCTTGCATCTAAGTCCAGAGGTCCCTTCTTCCTTCACTAGTATTATAAGCATATATAAAACTAACAAAAAATTGAGCAACACCGTGGTAGGAAGTGACTTTACAGAAAATACCTTGAGCATGGGTTGTCAAAGCATTAATAGTCCATTGTAGAGGATCCCATCCTATCCAAATGCACCCATTATAATTATAGTCATAATTGTGTAACCACTACCACCGGGTCATAAGTCCTCTACTGACTTTATTCTTATTATTAGTTTTAACCTTAATCTCAACCAATCTAACTAGAGTAAACTTGTTAGCTATACCCCCATTCCTTAACAAATTTGTGTTTCAAGGGATCATTGAGTCCCCTGATGTTCCATCATCCAACTTTCATGATAGTTGGATGTGGAAATCAGGTGAAGCATGCTCAACCTCCATTCTAGGTCCTTCTCCCATTGCAACTATATAGGGTCACTAGGTATGATTGGATCTTAACTTTTATTCTCAGTTTGTGCACTCCCTTGAGATCTTGTGGTAATAGTAGGTCCAACAGCTTTACTGAAGGTTTTATGGGTCTTCGGTAGGTTTTGATTGTCTGCATCATGAGGAGGGGGTGTTGTAGAAGCAAGTTTTGGTTGGGGTACAACGACCTTACTTGGGGTTCATATTAATAAAAGGCTGAGAGGGGGGGTTTCTCATCAGTATGTGCTTGCCTTCCATCCCTCACAACAACCTGTTTCTTTTTCTATTAGCCCTCCCTACTTGCATACTTAGGACACTAGTTTGCTAAATGTCCTACTTGATGGCATAGGGAGAAAAATGCTGGTTTCCTCTCATACTCAAGGAATTATCATAAAATAGACCCATCTAGCTTTTTGATATGAACAAATTCAAGTAAAGCCTTGTGTGTGTCAGTTTTCACCAACACCCTAGCATAGGACACATGTTCCTTTGATGCGGTGACAACATCCATACTTAGTGGCCTTCCCACAAAACTACAACTTTTGCTAACATTGTCACATAACCACAATGTGAGAGGTAACCCTGGCAACTTCTATTACAAAGGAAGGAATTGGAGCTCCCCCTTGGTGAAAGAAATATTAGGATGCCACTCCTTGAATAAAAAAGGTCGGTTCTAGTATGCCCACCATCCAACATCATAGATAGTCCCTATGATCCTTTTCTAAAGCAAAGGTGAAAAGGAAATAACCCTCCTCATGTAGAGGAATCACATGATCCCAATTATGCTTGATAAAGGATTCCATTCAAGAGTAGGCAAGCAGGATAGACCATACCAACCAATGTGCTCTTCCAAAAGAGGTTTCAGTGTCAAGTTCCTCTTGTTTAACCTCTGCAACAATCCTACCATCATATAAAGATCGGTGTTCATAGTTAAGGGCATGAAGGTGGCCTGGCTTATGTTTAGTTCGAACAATATCACTCCACGAAAGGAAATTTTGTGTTAGGCCAGTTTGTGACAAGTTTGAATTAATCTCATCAGTATTATCTTCATTATTCACATTAATTGGATTATATGCAGGGATAACATGATGTTCAATAGGGTTATCCTCCTTCAAAGAATGAAATTGATTGGTCAAACTGTTAGGGTTCTTTGATTTAGTAGACAATTTAACTCTTTGCGAAATAGATTCAACAATAGGCGTTTTTGGATCTTGTATATCACTCGCAGTTGTAGGGATCGGAGTCGCCACGGGCATTGAGGCAGTAGTGTTAATCTAATTATTATTATTATTATTAATTATCTTCTTTTAATTATTATTATTATTATTATTATGTTGTTGTTGTTGTTGTTCTAATATGATCTTTTGGCATACTAACTTTAATATTAGGCATTATCACTTCTGATGCTTGACACTAGTGCCAAATTTATTCAGAATCATAGAGCGGAAAGAAGGAATAATGAAAGTGACGTTAGATTTGTGTTTAAGGAGTTATACCCAAGTAGCCCTAGTGCAATCATCAACAAAGGTGATAAACTAACAGTCTCTTAGGACATTAGTAATAGGAGAAGGTCACCAAATTTCACTATGTATTAGATAAAAAGTAGTGCTACTTTTATTACTAAGAGTAAATGAAAAGACACATAGGTATATTTAGCCAATTCACACACGTCCCATTGAAAGGAAGAAGCATTGATATCTAGGAATAACTTAGGGTAAAAATGCTTTGGGAGAGATAAAATGAAGGATGCCCAAGGAAGAAGCATGATGATATCTTTGATGAAAGAGGTTGTAAAGGCTGAGGCAATGCTGGGATTCTTGTATGTAGGTAGTTCTAGCTTGTAGAGGCTGTTTTTCATCTTATCATGTCCAATCTTCTTCCCTGAGTTCTGGTATTTGAGAACACAATTCGAACAATTTATGAATGGAAATCAAATCAAATCAATAGAGACATATAGGACATCATTAAGGAAAAAGTTAAAGGAATTGGCAATGGTGCCTTAGTCAAGAACTCCAGCCAAGGACCCATTTGCTATTAAAATTTGTTGGGTTTTAGCACCTGGCTGATGTTGGTTTTGAGCAGTAGTAGCACCCAAGTCAATGATCCAATAAGTAAAATGTTGGTTTTGAGCTGAAGTTTTTGAAAAAAAAAGGAAATAGAAGAGTAACCTGAGAAGGTAAAAGCAAGCAATAAAATCGCGGTCGCGGTCATTGTTGCGGTTGCGATCGTAGTGTCGCGGTATTGGAGCATCACGAACGATATTTTATATGTCACGGTTGCTGCGGCGTGATTTTTTATTTTTATTTTTTCACAATAAATATTAGTAAATACCAGTAAATATCGGCAAATATCGGCAAATATCAGTAAATATCGGCAAATATCAGCAAATATCGGTCGATAACTGATATATTGCCGATAAATATGTGAAATTCTAAATCCGTTGCGTATTGCCAATTTCGCGTATCGGCTGACCCAAAATTTGATAAATATCGGCCAATATTGGCTATCGGGACCGATATTTAATTGTTTAAGCAAGAGTGCTCTGTACACAATTCTCATCAGTCAATTTCTCAAGGGATTTGAAGAATTTCCTAAACCTTTCTAGTTCTTCACCATTGATTTCTCCAGTTGAGTAACCTGATTGGGTACTGTTTGTGCTCTTTGAGCCAATTGACTGATTTGATTGGGCTTCTGGAGGGTGGTGACCATATTGGAGTGAGTTTGAGGAGTACTGAGAACTCCAATAGAGGAATTGGATTATTTACTTGGTGTTTTTTCATGAAGTTTCCAACATTTTTCCTTAATGTGGCTAGATTTCTCACAATAATTGCATCGTTGATCCTGATTGTTGTCCTTCTTTCCTCCTTTGACCATAAGTGTCGAGCTTCTATAAATTTAGTTTCTAGCTCGGATAGTAGAGAAGATCTCTTCTAGGGAAGGTAATTTCTTTTGACCAAGAATTTGAACCCTTATCTAGTCAAATTCTGAATTTAGGCCAGCAAGAAACTAATAGCTTCTCTGTTTCTCAATAAATTTGGTGAACTCAGCTCAGCATCTTTTAAGCATTTCATAGTCAAGCCTGATATTGATCAAGTTCTTGCCATAAATTTTGTAGTGCATAGGAATGTTCATTGATAGTATTTCCTCTGTATTTGCAAGCAACTGCTTTCACTTGGATTTCATAGATCAATGCTTCATCTTTTACCTTTGAGTAGGACTGTTTGAGGAAGTCTCATATTTCCGTTATTAGTTTTGAGGAACGCGCATATTTTGGCTTCCATGGACTTCCAAAGCCAAGATATTACTATAGAGTCAGTTTCATCCCAAGTTTTGAAGTTGGATCTGATTTATTAGTGCTAGAGTCAGTCAAGAGACTGAGATTTCCTTTGCCTTTGAGATAGGTCTTCACAGCTTGGGACCAAACCAGATAGTTTTTTCTATTAAGCCTAAAATAGGAGTTGAGACTCTAGAGCCCAACCTTTCAAGAAATGATTGGGGAAGAAGAAGAAATCTGACATTGAGATCCAGAGAAATAAGTTCCAGAGAAGTTGGGGGAAGAAAAAAAGGATTTAGTGGTAAAGCTTCAGCAATGAAGGCTAAAATAAAGGAAGAATGGGCACAGATAGAGAGAGATGAAGATATCACAAACAGGCTGAAATAAAAGGAGGGAAAAAGTCTTATATATGATGATATTTATACAAGTGAGGAATAAGAAAAGAAATAACTAATTGCATGGGAACCTAAAGTATGGGGATTGTACAAGAGTCCCTAATAATTACCGAGGAACTTGCAGCCTGGAACTATACAACAATTCCTAATACCAGCAGTAATTAATAATAGACTTAATCCCAATGGTGATTGAACACCACCCTAGGAGGACAGCAGTAATCCAGCTGCAATTATATTTAAATGTGCAACAGAAAAAAACTAATTATAGGATCGGTTCCAACAATTCTCAATTCCTTTGGTTGGTGCATTTCATTTTAGTTCATCTATTTCGTTTCCCTGAGGAAGCCTCAAATGTGTTTCCAACTATGAACTTGAATAAACATTGTAAACGTTGCAAGGTTTTGGTGTTGCCAGTTTATTCATTGCTAACTCACCTGTGCGGATAAGAAGTTTGTGAATTAATTTGCTCCATATGCAAGAAGTGTGGGTGGTCCCATGCTACTAGTTAAGTTCTTGTTGACTTTGTGGATGAGTTAATTTATGCATTATTTGTTTGTAGTGCTATGTGTTTTGTTTTGATGCCTCGTCCTTTTTTTCACTCCATAATTTAGATGGCGTGGGAGGTTCCCATGCTACTAGTTTAGTTCTTGCTGACTTCATGGAGGAGTTAAATTTATGCATTATTTGTTTGTAATGCTATTTGTTCTGCTTGGATGACTCCCATCTTTTTTTTTTCTTTTTTTTTTAAATATTAGTAATTTGCATTATTTAGATGGTTGTATAGTTTTGCAGTTTATGTTGATCTCATCTTCCTCTGTTATGTTTCTTCATTTACTTTACCGATGTACTATGTGCATGGTTGCGATATTTTTGCAGCCCTCATCTTCAACTATTGTCCAAGGGTTCGAGTGTCTCAGAATTTTGAATTTGGAAGATAACTTAATATCTGACTGGGGTGAAATACTGAAGCTGTCTCAGCTCAATAGGTACCGGATTGAATATCATTTTTCAATACGTATTTTTCACTATCAGTGGGTATTTGCGCATTTAATTTTTATGACAGTGGTTTGTAACTTAAACTGCTATTGCATATGGTTGCCTCTTAATCAACAGCATTTCTTATACTGTTGTTGGTATTCAGTTTGAAGCAGCTACAGTTAAACAATAATTACCTGAGCTGGATTTCCTACCCCCTTAGTGATCCAAGTCATGAATCACTGAGGTGCAAACCCTTTGAAATTTGCGCTGCCTTCTTCTGGGTAATAGACAATATAATTTCTTTTGGGGATATGCTTTTTCTTTGATATATGCTACATTTTTTCCCCTTTCTTTTTAATGGTTGCATATACAGGTGCTAACAACATTGACTCACTGAACTCCATCGACTCGCTGAACTTGTTCCCTATGCTGACGGTATGCATTTTTTCTTTTTCTGGCCAAGATAAATGAACTTTGTGATGATTTAATCATTTTGGATATTTTTTTAATCGCTCCAAGTTGTCTTTCTTGAAGCATTTGCAGTTGTATCCTGATTTCCCTTGAGTATCAAGTTTGCATGTGAGCCCTCTTGATGCGGGATGATGAGCCTTCAGATAATATCAAATTTGGAAACCTAATTTAGACTGGCATTTCATTCATTATATTGATCTGATGATCAGGATAAACCAACACAAAATGTATATAAGTTTTCGATTTTTATTGGTAGAAAAGAGAAACACCTAGAACTAGTTTCCTGAATTAGTTGAAGCTATAATCTGTTGGCAATCTATGCAAAATAAGTAAATAAGAGTTTTCAAATAATTCTTTGAATCAAGATCTATCTCCTGCATATTTAGCTAGATATTTGTGTAATAAAGGAGCAAGTGTACCTAAAAAAGTCTGAAGTATCCAAACTTGAGGTAGTAACACTGAATTTCAAGCTTAAAAACAAATTTCAAGCTTAAGAATAAATAGAAGAGTTAACTCTCAATTCTCGTTTAACTTGGCCGTTCTTTCCAGTGATTCAAGAAAAGAAGTTGGTTTAAGACTAGATGCCTATGGTGAGGTTGCATATAGACTACATTACATTCACTTGGCATCTAGAAAGTGATGCAAGGACATGTCCTACACATGAGCTCCTAGCTTATTTGGTTATCGAGCCCGTTGTTAGACTTATTTGAAGACTTGGACTGAAAGAGCTTAATTGGGTCTAACAAGGTTATGATGTTTAATGAAGGATTAGAGGAAGATTTACATGTAATTGTGAGAAGTTTAATGAAGATGCATGCCGAGCACATGCAAGGGACATCTTTAAGCATGGTGGCCAACCATATTTGAGGGATTTAAGGTTCATTAGTACATTGTTTACTTGATGACTAAGCAGCTTATTAGAGAGTTAGTTAAGAATAGTTAGAAGTCTTTATCTTTGAGGAGTGTATTTATCTTTTTTGTGTCGTGTGAGTGCTTAAGACTTTATGTGGTTTTTCATTTAGGTTTTAGCTTATCTTATATGTGGAAGATTATAATTGAGGAGGTGCAACTTGACTACCAAAACCCCATGTAATTCATGATTGGAGAGACATGAATGAATTAAGTTTAGTCCTCAATAACCATTGTATCCTTGTGTGGGTTTCTTTCTTGTTTCTTAATTCTATAGGAGTCATAATCAAGAACTTTATTTTACTCCTGTGTGATCTAGAGTGAGTTTGTGTCATCAAACAACACAAACATATCTAACAAATTCATCAAACCCACACCTCCTTCCACATACAATATCTACTGTTGTATAAAGAATGCAAATTGGGGTGTTCTTGGGGTAGGGTTTAGGATGTACACTTCTAGGGGAAAATAGGGACTAGACAAGAAAGATAGAAAATGATTATAATGATTCCCAAATGCCACATAGGGCTATAAAAACTCCTATTCATATAATTTATTTATATAGGTGGCCATCGGGGTAAAGGAAGGGGAGGAATACAATGTGGCAAGGTGTAAGATAGACCGTTCTAGGAGCTGTGTGGATCAAGTGGCCCTAATGCGGAGTTTTTTGGGCTAGTAGCTTGGTGTTGGCAAAGGGCTTAGTGGAACTAGACTACAACACGTTTGGGGTAGACCAGGTGATGCTTCTCGGTGGCTTTGCCTCTTTGAGGGGCTTCTAGAGACCCTACAATCTGGTTGGGAAAATATCCATATCATCACTTTCTTATAAATTTTACTCGTTGCATCAAACACATCTTTTTTTTGGGGGGGGGAGGGGATATTACAAAATGATACTCGCTCGATACAAGGGAGTTGACCTTAGCCATTAGGAGAAGCTTGCCTAAGCTATACAATTTATCGTGGGTTAGCCGCAATCATACAAACGAAACTAAACTAAGGTTGATGTTGGAGTGAGGCGAAGAACCGACGGTTGCATTGAGGGGAAATAGGACCATGTCTAGATGGAGTGCACGGGACCAAACGTCCAGCAAGAGAAAGGACGAATTGACACTTGTACTAAGCATGTTAGTTTTTATTCGTTGCTTTCTCCTCTATCAAAGAGCTTTTGAGGTACCAAACTTTCAAATTGTAGAGTACTCACAAAATTATACTTGTTTCATTAATTAAGAAGTGTTTATGAAGCAAAACAAATTTGAAAAAGAAATCTAGAGCCAACATTAAAAAATAAAAACAAATAATCGTACATTGAAAATATTTATGTTTTTGTTTAGTTGCTATATATTAGAACTAAGGTGAGAAAAGGCGAATATTGATGCTCAAGTTCATTTCCATGAGTTTATGAAATGAAAAATGTGATTAAAGAGCTAGACGGTGCTCCTTGGTCTAAGCAAAAGGACCATGAAGAGTTGCTTATTGTAACACTGATTTTTAGAACTTTTTTTTTTAATTTGTGGAAGCTAGCTCAAATACATGGGTGTTACCACCATGTTTCGTACAAGTCCAGCTCCTTCGCTTTTCTTATACGAAACGTAAAGCTAAAAGATTCAAATACAAGACAACAAAAAGATATAATATAAAGAGGGAAAGATATATGTGTGTGTGTGTGTGTGGGTACAGAAAGGAGAATAATATACATAAATCCAATAAAGATCTAAAAAGGAGTAACACTCCAGATAACAGAGATTCAGAGAGAGAGAGATATATATATTAAACTAAGGGAGAAGAATATCCGTATCCGAATAACAAAAATAACAACTACAAGATGTATTAGATATCCTTATTCTTTCCTGCAACTTCTGCGAGATCAACGACGTCCTCATCGATGTTGGAATTCATTAAAAAGTTTGAAAATATAGCAACAAGAATTGAATTGGTATGACAAAAATTCTGAGTAAATTAAATCTACTAAAAACAAATAACGTGCATTCACGTAAGATATACAGAATGTGGTGAAGTGAAAGAATTCAAGAAAATATACTAACACAAAATATGAAAACTGTCCATCACTATTCATTACTATTCATCCCAAATCCGAAAATCATATAAACACGTAGTATATGAATCTAAACATTGAAATGATTGAATCCACACACATATGAGGTCCACTAATCATTTCGATCCATATTAGGTTATCACATATTCTACTAAGTTATATTTTATTTGAGAGGGAATAATAGTAAAATCAAAGCACTAACGACTAAGATATGAATCTAAAGCACTACAGTTAAGGAAGCATCCCAATACCACTGAGAAATACTCTATCCTTAAGTTTCGATACCCTCTTATAGGACCTGTAGGTTGCCTATAGATTAAAAAGAGGCTTTGCTACAAACTAACGGTGTAAGACAACTGCATATATAAATAGGGAGTGCATCCACTGCAAATCCCGTCTCGGAGGCCATCCCGATGCTACCCACCTAAATTTCAAACTCATTCTTACACAAACTTTATAATAGATGTGGTATTATGGTAGTCGATAGAAACTGTTTTCCTTAGACAACACATGGTTTTACTTTTTAGATTCTAAGGTTGTATATGTTGTTTTCCTCCCTCACCAAAAGGTTGTTTCTTCTGATTAGTACAGTTTATATTATTTGTTACATTACTTGGTCCCTCGCGTTTTTATTACAATTTTTCTTTGGACTGTAAAGGATGTAAGGCTTTCTGAAAATCCAGTAGTTGATCCTGGAAAAGGGGGGATCCCAAGATTTGCAGTGGTTGCACGGTTAGCTAAGGTTGAAGTACTCAACGGAAGTGAGGTAATTTAAGAAATTTTGCATGCATTCACATGTTGAGTTATAAGTCAATTTATTGAAGTCAAAAAATATTAGGTGAGCCCTCGAGAGCGAAGGGAGTCTGAGATACGGTATGTTTTCATTTCTTTTACTGCTATATCCATGTCACTTATTTTAGCTCTGTTTTCCATACAACTGCTCTGTGATTTTATTTCTGCTTATAATTGGTTTGCTACTCCCTTGTGTATCAATTATCAGATCATCATGCTGTCTAACGTTATTTATCCTAGTGTGATGGATTTTGGATGATGAGTTGCAGCGAGGGAAAATTCATACTAGTTAGCAATGACTTCTTATATCTCTGGTGTTTAGTTTTTCATGTCACGGACTTTGGTTTAACTCAATGAAGCCTTCATAAAGATGTTCAATGTCTTTAAAAAAAAAATTCAAAGGGAAGACACCGTTATATGCATATGTATTAGGGCTGAGTTACATTGATTTGAGGATTCAAGTACAATAGTAATAATTATATAAGAATGAACAAAGGTCATTATACAATATTAAGAAAAAGCTATTCCGAATGGAAGATAAAAAAAATTTATTATCGCATGTCGTCTAGCTAGCCAAAAGGCAGCCACGTTGCAGCCTCTATGTTTAAGAAACACTTTGAATCATCTCAAATGCACAAAAATCCTCAAGCAATTTATAGTAGGGCTTATGATTCTCCATGGAGGTGTTGAATTAACATCAATGACCCATTCAGCAATGATCTCCAAATCACAATCAACAATTTCTTACAGCCCTTGTCTACTGCCAGATTTAGACCATATAAGTAGGCCTTTGCTTTTGCATAAAGGGGTGTATTTTTGGTGTCTCTCTCATTGGAAGTCCACAACTTTGTGTGACAACCAAATCCTTAATCTTATGAATTCCATCATCAAACATCCTTCGAAGCTGTGGATGCTTCTCAAATTACTTGCAAGCAATTGTGGTGTCGATTTTTCCTTCAATTTTTTGGACATTCACAAATGTTTTTCCAACCTATCAATCTTTTTAAGAGAATTCTACACTTGGTGTCCACATATTGTGGGTTCACAACATTGTCATGCCCTTCCTTGTATATGCCAATCAATTTTGGGCTATTCCTTTTCTAAAATACTCCCAGTTTATATATCATGGTTCTTGACTGAATTTTATCTAGGTCTTGACTGCAATCTTCGTACAAACAACATCATTCCATCTCTCTTCATGTCACTTCATTGTTTTCATCGCTAAATCCATGTGAACCAATCAATTTGTGGCAAAATAATTGAATCTAATGGAGGTCAATGATTAATTAATGAATCAATTGATAAGCAAATTGGTCAAGTGATTGTTGATGCAATGGAACTCTAGAATCTTGAGAATGCAAAAGAAGCAAACCCCTGCATCTTCTTAAACAAGTCATAATTTGTTTCATTGACTTGCATCTAATTTGACAAAATATTAGAATAATCAAACCAAATGTTTAGGAAAAAAGAAAATGAAAAAAAAATCTATATCAGACATAAAAAAAACATGCTTTTCCCTTTACAAACAAAAATTATAATGATCTCTTCTTCACTAAAGAATCCCATAGAATCGTTATCGGAAGTGAGATCGAGGGGTTACTTCCCTTGATAAAGGATTAAGGAGAGGGAGAGCGGTAACCTTCTTTCAATCCTGATGACATTGTTAAATTGTGTATAATAAAGTCATTTCATGTGTCACATATAATTTTAAGTTGCTTGATGGGGGTGCATCCACTATCACATTTACTTTTGCTAACAAAATTTGTGATGATCTTGATCCTATATTAAGCTCATATCTAGAGTCCTTTCTATGTGTATAAATGGGGTAAAATTATGAAGCATACAACACTTTTGCACCAAGGAAGGTCAAATGCCTAGCACCTAAATCCTTAGTTCAGCTCATATCAAATTTATGAAGCATAGAACACTTTTGCCTAAATTGAGAAAACTATCTTCCTCGGATAGAATAACAACTCCCTTGCCTCTCACATACCATAACAACCAAAACAGAAAAAGATGGCGCGCCCTACTACCTTCAGGCTCCACCCTAATAGAATAACCATCTCAACTAAATTAATTAAAATAGATCCCCTCCAAACACGCTAGAAGACAAAATATAAAAGATAAGGATATGATAACCGGATCGGTCAACTATAGGC
Source organism: Tamarix chinensis (assembly GCA_030549775.1). NCBI lineage: Eukaryota > Viridiplantae > Streptophyta > Magnoliopsida > Caryophyllales > Tamaricaceae > Tamarix > Tamarix chinensis. The sequence continues at coordinate 70,623,013 of CM060181.1, forward strand.
TTTCTCATTTCTTGCTCCTCCTTATATACGTGTATTTGATTATGGGCCTATCATTACTCCCCCCTTGGTCTTTCACCTTGTCCTCAAGGTGAAAATCAGGAAACTGCTCGCTGATCAGCTCAAATGCTTCCCAAGACGCCTCAAACTCTGGCAACCCTTTCCATTTAATCAATATCTCCAGTACCCCCTTGGCATTGTACCTCATGTCGAGCACTGAGTCCGGCTCTACCTTACTCCATCTCTACTGTAAGCACAGGGGTAAAAGGCTGCACCTGTTGTCCTTCACCCACCGCAGCCTTAAGCATTGAGACATGAAACACTGGGTGGATGGATGCTAAATCTGTTAACTTGAGTTGATAGGCAACTGGCCCCACCTTGGCTAAAACCTAGTAAGGGCCAAAATAACGTGGAGAGAGCTTCTCATTCAGCCTTCTTGCTAAAGATCTGTGCCGATAGGGCTTGAGTTTGACAAACACCCAGCTACCCACGTCTAAGTTATGCTCCCTCCTCCTCTTATCGGCCTGAACCTTCATTCTCTCCTGAGCCCGCTGCAGGTGTTGTTTTAACTCCTCTAAAATTACATCTCTGTCCCGCAACTCCTGATCCACTACAGCAAAAGGGGTGCCCCCATCCTCATATCGTAACAGCGGTGGAGGATCTCGCCCATACAGGACATTAAAAGGTGTGGTTTGTATGGCCGAATAGAAGGACGTATTATACTAATATTAAGCCTAGGGTACCCACTTAACCCACTACTTAGGCTTGTCACTAGCAAAACAACACAGGTAAGTTTCCAAACTTCGGTTGACAACCTCAGTTTGTCCATCTATCTATGGATGGTAGGCCGAGCTGAATTTGAGTGTTGTCCCCTACATCTTGAATATCTCTTTCCAAAAATTACTCATGAACACCTTATCTCGATCGGATACACTCAAGTTGGGAATGCCATGCAATCTGACAATTTCTTTGATAAAGACCTCGGCTATAGTGCGTACTGTGAATGGATGTTTTTGTGGGATAAAGTGGGCGTACTTTGACAATCGATCCACCACAACCAAGAGATAGCTATGGCCCTCCGACAGTGGTAATCCCTCCACAAAGTCAAGAGATATATCCTCCCAAATCTGCTAGGGAACGGGCAGTGGCTGCAACAGACCTATGGGACTCATAGCAAGGTATTTGTGCTGCTGGCAAATGGCACACCCAGCTAAGAATTGTTGTATTTTTTTTCCACATACCAGCCCAGTATACTTCTCTGGCTAGTCGGTGATAGGTTTTCAATATTCCAGATTGACCCCCATCCCCATCCCGCCACCATGGAATTCAACTAGCAATTGCAGAATTAAAGCAGAATTTGTAGGTAAAACCAGTCGATTCTGGTAGAAGAGGTTCCCTTGAATTAGCTAATACCCTTCCACACTCTCACCTTGTTGGAGATTGGTCTTAATAGACCCATAAACTGAATCTGTATCAATTTCGGATTGAAGGGTGCTCCATTTCTTAACCCAAGCAGCAGAGAAAACTGCTAGTGAAGCTGCTATTTCCTCCCTTGATAGTGCATCTGCTGCCTTATTTTCTCCCCCAGGCTTGTACTCAATGTCAAATTTGTAACCCCAGAGTTTAATAACCCATTTCAGTTGCTCTCCCGGAATTATTCGCTGTTCTATCAGAAACTTCAGGCTTTTCTGGTCCGTCCACACTATAAACTTCCGACCCATAAGGCAGTGTCGCCATCGTTGAACAGCAAGCACTACAACCATTAATTCCCTCTCATATGTAGATTTCATGCGAGCCCGCTGCCCTAAGGCTTGACTAAAAAAGGCGAGTGGGCGTTGTCGTTGCATCAATACAGCCCCAATCCCAATCCCTAAAGCATCAGTTTCCACTATGAAGGGTTCATTGAAATTTGGGAGCCCCATAACAGTATCGTTGACATCGCTTCCTTAAGCTTTACAAAATCCTCCTGAGCTTTGGTATTCCACCCAAAACAATCATTCTTAAGTTGAGCAGTGAGTGGGGCAGCAATGTGCCCATTATGATGCACAAACTTCCGGTAATAACCCGTTAACCCCAAGAAACCCCTCAACTCTCGCAAGTTCTTAGAGGCTAGCTAGTCCTGCGTACATTGAATCTTGGCAGGATCTGCGGCCACTCCCTTTGAGGAAACGATATGCCCCAAATATTCAAGCTCCAACTGTTCGAATACACACTTCTTAATGTTTACTGATAAGGAGTGAGCCTTCAGTACTTCGAAAACTGATTTGAGATGCTGGACATGAGTCTCCATAGAAGGGTTGTACACTAGTATGTCATAAAAAAACTAACACAAATCTACGGAGGTAGGGGCAAAATACCTCGTTCATCAACCCTTGAAAAGTGGCTGGAGCATTTGTCAACCCAAAGGGCATTACCAAGAACTCATAATGCCCTTCGTGTGTACGGAATTCTGTTTTATGCACATCATCCGGGTGTACCCTGATATGATGATATCTTGATTTGAGATCTAATTTCAAAAAAAAATTTGCTCCGTGCGGTTCATCCAACAGCTCATCTACCATTGGAATTGGGAATTTGTCGGGCACTGTGACTTTGTTTAGGGCTCGGTAGTCCACATAGAACCGCCAACTACCATCTTTCTTCCTTACCAACAGTACGGGGCTGGAAAAAGGACCGTGGCTTGGTCTAATCACTCCAGCTACCAACATTTCCCCCACCAGTCGCTCAATCTCATATTTCTATATTTGTGGGTACCGGTAAGGTCGTACACTCACCGGTGTAGCCCCGGGCAATAGAGGAATTTTATGATCCAATGCTCAAGGTGGCGGTAACCCTTCTAGTGCCTTCAGTACCTCCGAAAATTGGTTCACCACAGCTTGAATAAGAGCCATAAAATCAGCTGAATCCGTTGGTGCCACTACTACAGCTTTTAGCGCTTGGAATTCCAGCAAAATGCCCTGTCCCGACTTTCATAAGGTGCGAAAAAGTGCCTTGAGTGAGACCTGGGATTTACACAATTCTGCATCCCCCCTTAGTGTTACCGGTGTATTGCCCACATGAAACTTCATCAATAGAGCTTTCTAATTTACCTGCATAACTCCCAACTTCTCCAACCATTGCATTCCCAATGCTACATTGGTGCTCCTTAAATTCAAAGGTAGGAAATCCTCAACAATTTCCACTTCTGGGAGGGATAACCTTACACCCTTACAAATGCCCTCTGTTAATATTGAATTCCCTATCCCCATGAGCACCCTGTACGCCACTGTTTTGGACAGTGGAAGCTCCATTTTTTTGACCGGTTCACGTGCAATAAAGTTATGGGTCACCCCACAATCTATTAACACCACCACCAGCTCCCCCTTAATCGTACCCTTCAGCTTCATAGTTCAAGGTGAAGTAAAACCAACAACATAATTCATAGAGAGTTCGACATTACTTTCCAGTTGTTCAACTGGAACCCAGTTCATGTCTAGTTCCTCCAGTGGCGCCCCCTCTTCTTCTATGGGAGCTTGTGAATCATCCACCAAAAGGAGCTACAACATCTGATTCTTACAAACGTGTCCCGGGAAAAAATTGCTCCTCACACCTATAACAAAGACCTTGCTCACGCCGGTGCCGTAGCTCGGATTCCGTCAATCGCTTGGACCTAGGTGTTCGCCGTCCCCCTACAACCTCCTCTGCTTTCAATGGGTTGCCCGTTGCTGGTTGGGTTGGCCTTGCGGGTTGAGTTGTCAGCAAATTAGGCCTAACAAACGAAGCGTTTTGTGAGGGCTAGCTCTTGTGGGTCGAACTCAAGTTTGTTGGGCCCTCAATTTTGGACCCACTTTTCCCAGCTTGGATCACCTTGTTTTTGTCCTCCACCATTTGGGCCATCTCCATTATCTCCATCAATCCCTTGGGCTTCATCATACGGACCTCGGCTCTGACCGCTGGCTTCAGCCCATTGAGGAAGGTCCCTTCTAGTATCTCCTCCGTCAGTCGACCTTACAAGGGAGTAGCGAGGAGCTCGAAAGCCTCCAGATACTCTTCCACCGATGAAGTATGCCGGATGGAGAGAAATTTCTCCCACAGGGATCCCTCATGTTTCGGACGAAACCTGGTGAGAAACGCCTCTTTGAATCCCTGCCAAGTCACGAATTTCCTCCCTTCCTCCATATACTGGAACCACGCCAGAGCTTTGCCTTCCATGGCGATCGTTGTGGCCTCTAGTTTCTCAGCATCATTCATTTGATTCAGGTTAAAAAACCGTTCAGCTTGAAAAAGCCACCAGTCTAGATCAGCTTCGTTGAATGTGGGAAATTCCAGTTGCCGAGTGAAGCGGTAGTCAAAGTGTCGATTGTCTGCATAAGGAGATCCTTGAATTTCTGTTGGAATGGTTGGGTCTGGTTCTCGTGCCTCGCTGGTTTTATTACCTCCAGGATCGGCAGACGAAACACCTCCACTTCTATGCCTCAACAATTCCCTCAGCTGCCCTCTAATTTCCTCCACAGCTTTCTCCAGTGAAGGTAATCTCCTTGTATCCTCCCTAACCGTGTCCACCTCCTACCATTCCTCTTGAATGACCTCAAGTTTCTCCTCCAACGCCTCCATCTTCTTCTGAGCCATACTCCCTAGTCACGTACAGCTTTGATACCAAAATTGTTAGGTATTAGCTAACCAGCGACAATCAATAAACAGAGAACAATTAATGAATCGAAAATGAGGAAGTAGAATGGCTAGGTGATATATTGATGAGAACGAATGAAAGTTACAGCCAGGTATTCGAGGTCCTGGTGCCCTCCCACTTCCCCTGATTTCCTAGCCTCCCCCCTTCTCCCCCTTCCCCGGATACTAATAGAGATCGCTCAACTCCCTTGCCTCTCACATACCATAACAATCAAACAAAAAAAAAAATGACGTGCCCTACTACCTTCAAGCTCCACCCTAATAGAATAACCAATTCAGCTTAATTAATTAAAATAGATCCCCTCCAAACACGCTAGAAGACAAAATATAAAAGATAAGGATATGATAACCGGATCGGTCAACTATAGGCTTTCTCATTTCTTGCTCCTCCTTACATACGTGTATTTGATTATGGGCCTATCAAAGGGTTACATTAGGGAATCACTTAGCCCTTGTGCAGTATCGGCCCTTTTGGTACCGAAGAAGGATGGCTTAATGAGGATGTGTGTTGATAGAGTCATTAACAACATCACTATCAAGTATAGGTATCCCATACCTATACTTGATGATATGTTGGATTGTTTACATGGGGCAAGTGCTTTTTCCAAAATTGACTTGAGGAGTGGTTACTATCAAATTATAAGAAAGGAAGGAGACGAATGAATGACCACTTTCAAGAACGAGGGAGGCCTATGTGAGTGGATGGTCATGCCATTTGGGTTGTCCAACTCACAAGCACCTACACGAGGCTCATTGATGAAGTCATAAGACCCTTCATTTTTGAATTTGTAGTTGTGTACTTTGATGACATTCTTGTATTCTCTTCTAGTAGTGATGATCATATAAGGCACTTAAAACTTGTATTTTTAGCTCTTAAGAGAAACAATTTGTATGGTAAAGTAGAAAAGTGTGACTTCTTTGTGCCTAAAGTCACATTTCTAGAATTTGTTGTATCCAAAGATGGTATTTTCATGGATGAGTAAAAGGTGGAGGTAATAAGAACATGGCCTACACTTAAATCCATCACTAATGTTAGATGCTTTCACAGACTTGCCTCTTTCTATAGGCGGTTCATCCAAGGATTTACTACACTTCTAGCACCCATCACAGGGTGTCTCAAAAAGGGCGAATTCAAACGAACCAAACAAGCACAAGAAGCCTTTGAAGTCATCAAGGTTAAATTGAGTGAAGCGCCATTACTACAATTGCCCAACTTTAACAAAGTGTTCGAACTCTAGTGTGATGCAAGCAAAGTAAGCATTGGAGCGGTTCTACCGCAAGAAGGAAAGCTAATAGCCTTCTTTAGTGGAAAGTTCCATGGCTCGAGATCCAATTATAGCACCTATGATAAGGAATTTTATGCTATTATTAGGGCGTTAGATCATTGGTCTCTTTAACTTAGTCCATCACAATTTGTATTGCATACTAATAATGGGTCCATAAAGTACATAAATGGGCAACATAAACTCAATCCTAGGATGCTAGGTGGATAGAGTTTTTACAATCCTTCTCATTTGTAGCAAAGCATAAGAGTGACAAAATTAATATTGTAGCAGATTCCCTCTTTAGGAGGTATTGTATGTTGTCATTAATTGAAGTAAGAGTCCTAGTATTTGGATGCTTGAAGTAGCTCTACAAGGATGATGAAGACTTTGCAAGCTTCTTTGTAGATCAAGGCAAGACTCGAAGTCCCTACTTGATTCAAGATGGTTTCATTTTCACTGGTAACAAGTTGTGCATTCCTAAGAGTCCTATCAGAGAGTTGCTAATCTGAGAGATGCATGGAGGAAGACTAGCTAAACATTTTGGCATTAATAAAACTTGTGATATACCACAAGAGTATTTCTATTGGCCTAGAATGGTAGGGGATAGACAATCAATTGTGGCAAGGTGCTCTACTTGCCAAAAGTCTAAGAATCATTTCCACCAAGGGCTCTATACTCCTTTGCCTATTCCATATCATCCTTATGATCATATGAGTATGAAACTCATTGTGGCATTGACTAAGACACAAAGGCAAAGTGATGCCATTATGGTTGTGGTAGATTGGTTTTCTAAGATGCCACATTTTATCCCTGGTCACAAGACGGATGATGGTTACATGGCTAATTTATACATCAAGGAGATATTTAGGTTATATGGTATTCCTAAATCAGTTGTCTCTTATTGGGATACCAATTTTCTTAGTTACTTCTGGAAGACATTGTGGAGGTTGGTCGGTACTAAACTTCTTTTTAGCACCACCTACAACCCCCAAATAGATGGTCAAACAGAAGTTACTAACCATACAATCACTATACTTTTGAGGAGTTTGATTCGCAAATCCTTAAGGGATTGGGATATCAAAATTAGTCACGCAGAGTTTGCTTACAACCGGTCCCCTACTTATGCCACCAATTGTTCCCCTTTTGAAGTGGTGTATGGAGTGAATCCCACCACCCCTATTGATTTCATTTCTCTCCTCATTGAAGCACAAGACAATTTTAAAGCAATCAACAGGGCCACCGAATTCAAGAAATTACATGAGTAAGTGAGGTCCGTAATTAAAAAGGTTAATGAGATGAATAAAAAGAAAGCCGTCAAGAATCGTAAAGAGCAAACATTCAAGCCAGGAGATCTAGTTTTGCTTCACCTTAGAAAGGAGAGATTTTCTTCTAGGAGGAAGAGAAAACTAATGCCACGAAGTGATGGACCATTTAAAGTGCTTGAGCAAGTTAGAAACAATGCATACAGGCTAGAGCTTCCACAAGAACTAGGGGACGTATCAACTACATTTAACGTGGAAGATTTGCTTCCGTACTTAGATGATGAGTCTTATGAAGATAAGGGAGGTCCTTCTCAAGAGTGGGAGGATGATGCAGGAGCATCCCTCCTCATGTCATAACAATCATCTATTCACAAATTTTTCTAAATTAGGAGAATCAAAGGCTCTCCTTAATTGTACTAAAATATGAGCTAGATCATAAGGAGCTATGCAAACCATGCGACAATAATTATAAGCCATCAACTCACCACCTTTTCTTAGCTTCATTATGGCTTGACAAGCCACACAAATATTAGCCAAAACTAAGCCAGCAAAACAACTTTATGTAGTACTCATTTTTCAAACCAAGCATGCAACCACTTCACTTTTTGCAGTAGATTTTTGGAGTTTAGTTTAGTGCTTTTTAAGACCTTAATTAGCATTAAGTAAGGGGTTTAATAGCCTAGAAAAGTAACCTTGGCCGTCAGTGATGAGGGGTGGGAGATGAGTTACTTTTTTCTGTTTAATTAAGCATGGGCATGAATAATGTATTAGTTTTCCTTTTTTCTTATAATTTATGTTTCCTAAGTCCTATTAATTGCTTAAAACTACTGTAGCAGTTAATGCATGGGGAAAGGTTGTGTGAGGCTTGAAAATTAGCCCTCCATGCTGATTGTTTGAGTGGGTTAGTTGTTATTATATTTAGCATGCATTAGAGTAGTATTTAGTTAAGTTGAACCCCTATGGTTATCTAAGGGTTGGTCACAATTTCTCTCAACTTCTTATACTCTTATATGGGTGTAGAAATGAAAGGAAAAGGCAGCTATTATTAACTATTTTGTACAGAAGGTTGAATGCCTTTGTCCCTCAACAAACATAATGTATGGTCTGTTGTATCTCAAAAATCTTACAATCTTTAGCTTATTTGATACCTAAAGTGGTGATTATAAGTCTTTGATTTTAAGGATTACTTGAATATCAAATCCTTTTTCCTATCTTATCCTCTCTTCTATTTTATCTTTCTTGGTTCTAAACTCAAGTTCCATCATCAATTTTTAGCAAGTTCCAATTTCTTTAGCATTTATGCATCAAAAAGCCACTAATTGGGTTTTTAGAGATGACACCAAGCTCAACAAAATCAAGTCTTAAATACCATCATGGTGATTCATATTAAATCAGGTCAATCATAATTGAAATCATAATTAAAATATCATAAATGCATCAAAGTATCAACACAAAAGGCCAAAGACAAAGAGTAACATAACAAATTATAACAAATCAAGTGGATTCCAGCCAGACTAGTCGATCAGTCCTTCACACTAGTCGACTGGTCTTTTCCTACCAGACCTACACCAAAACAACACCTGAGAACCAATTTTTTAGTTGGCCTCATTGATTGATTATTCATGTGAACCAATCGACAACTAATCCATTTTAGCCTGTAGAAAAACCAATCGATGGGTTGACCAACTAATCCACTGGTCATGGTAATTAGGCGACAAGATTGGTCCAATTGGTCGATGGTTCTAAATAGAGACCAACCCAGGTTGGCCAGCAGGGAAACTAGTCGATGGGTTGACCAATCGATCGAGTGGTCACAGTAACTAGTCGACTGGTTTGGTCCAACCGATTGACTGGTCTAAGTAGAGACCAAACCACGTCGGTTTGTAGGGACACTAGTCGATGGGTTTGACAAACCAATCGACTATTCATCGAAACCAGTCGATTAGTTTATCAAACCAGTAAGTGATCTCGTGACCAACCAATCCAAAACTTCAACCATTCGATAGCTCGCATAACCAGTTGATGGGTTCGAGGAAAGAATTGATTGGTATGAGTAAAACACTATGTAGACTTGCGAAACTCACACCAAATTATACCACACTTTACCATATTAATCCTAACATGTTTCTATGTTAAAACACACATAAAAATACTTGTTGTACACATAGCATCACACAGATGTATGGTAATGTACATACTTAAATGAATTATGCTCAAATGGCCAAGATATGCTTAAAATCAGAGAATTCCAATAACATTAATTTGGGAAGAATTATACCATATGCATAGGCCATGGAATACAATTCTCGCACACAGAAGGGAGAAAATTAGATAGAGCCTCTATTTTTTTTTTCTTAGTAGAAAGGAGAATAGGGAAAATAAAAGGATGCTCATCAATTTGGGGAAATTTTCCACAAGTAAAATGCAGAAGATAGCGAGAACACAAGTAAGGAATGAGAATGGATCAAAAATGAAAAGTATAGAGGTAAGGTTGGGTCAACATTCTCAGGAGAAAGGGGGATGTAATTGGTGAGGTTGAGTGTGGGCAAACGTAGAAGTGAGGGCTGACTTGATAGGGTGGTGGGGGGTTGAGTGTAGTCAGATATGAGCATAGTAGTAAGTTGACAAGTTAGGAGATGGTGGAAAATGTCAATCTCGCAACCTTAGCTGTCATAAGAGAGAGGGTTAGGTGAGGGAGAAGAGAAAAGGTAAAGCTTACCTCAAAAGTGTCCTTTGGGAACATTTTGGCTAATTAAAATTATATAATAATCTAAATAATATGAAAATAATCCCTAAACACTAAAACATGTTTATTAGCGTAATTGGATCTAATTAGAAGTTTCATAACCATTAGAGAGAAATTCAAATTAAAATTAGAAATGGATTTGAAATTACAGGATAACCAATTGATGGGTTTGGGCACTAGTGATCGGTTACGTAAACCAGTCGATTGGTACGCCTAAAATTCATATTTTTATTAGAATTTGAAGTCCATTTCAAAACCACAACTCATTTATTTTATATTAACATAATTCTAAATACAATTTAAAGGATTTTGGGATCGGGTATTACAGATTTAGTTATTGAATTTATAAAATAAAACCCAAGAATAGCTAATTAGAGTGAGTTTCTTTACACCAAATGCATTTCTTTCCTTTCTCATTCAAAATTTCATCTATTGATCTACCTATTACCTTTCTTTCCTCCTTCCTTTTTTTACATTTCCTTCCCAATTGATTGCAAATTCTTTGTAATCAAATTAAAACCTAGAAGTAACTAAGTTTTTGTAAGGCATGCACGTTGGAGCCTTGTGTGCCTTACTAATGTCGCCTTGCTTATGATGATAAAGCCCCAAACCCTAGCGTCATTTCAAACATTGTTATCATATACATCAAATTTCACTCTAGCTCAAATCCAATATGTATTCCATATGCATAATTGCTTCTTACATATACCTACCACCTTTATCCAATATGTTTGACTATTAGTTCCTGTTCTGTTTGATTCTTATAATTGCTGGTGGTTGTATGCAGGTATGTCCGCCATGTAATGTCAAAAGTGAATAATAATGATGAAGAGATTAAGCAGCTCCATCCTCGGTAAAACTTAACTCCTAAGAGGGCTCTCTTGTGTGTTCTGTGTATGTTTGTAGTTATTATTTCCATAAATATTGCATTTTTGAATGCAAGACATGTCAAATTTATGTCTATAATCTCATAATAGGAAGCAAAATGATGTGTCTAATTGCAATTTCCCCCTCCCTGAAGTATGCACATATATTAAACTTGTGCAAAGCTTGTTTTACCATAATGACTTCTACAAATACATCTCCACATGTTAACATTAAATTTTGAGAACATCACCGGAAATTTCTAACATCACTCCATAACCGCATCAGACCCGCTATTACTTTTTGCAGAGAAATTAGATATAATCTCACCATTATGGGTTCGTTATTTTGGTAAGATTTTTTCTGCTCGATTATGAACTTATGTAAATTTGAATGTGTTGTTAGTACTACTAGTATTGTAATTACTATTTTTATTATTTAGTTAAAATTAATTATAATAATGAGAATTAATAATGATTAATGACAATAAACATTGATAGCAATAATATATTTCTATAATAATTAATGATAATAATAAAAGTGATACTATTTGTAACAAGTATTATCATTAGTTATTATTAATCACTATTATTATTATAATAGTGTCTATCATATGTGTGATCTAGATGGAATAATATGCACATTAAATAGCCTGGGCAAATTCTCTTTCTAGTGATGAGGCAAGTTAGAAACATAAAACATTGTGAAGTAGCAAGGGTGGGGTAACACATGCTCACACTCTTTCTAACATAGAAAAAGCCTCACCATGAACAATAGTAACAAAGGACACTTGTTGGGAAGATAATAAAGTAAGATTTAAGTCATGGTTAGAGGAACTAGAATCAATAATCAAAGTATCACAACCACCAAAGTTAGAAACCTTTATCTTCTCTACTCGTGTATGCTTGCATCACCCACTGAGTAGTTTGATACCATCTTGCGGTTGATTCAAGAACGTGGATAAAGATAGGTCCATGAATTGACAATATCAGTCTTTAGAAAGAAAATGGCAAGTGATAAAATGCATCAAACCCTAACAAATGGGTTCTAGATCAATACCTTAGATTTAGTAGAGGATAAAAAGAACCAAGTGGAAAAAAACTTTTTTGATGCTAGCTCAGATACTAAGTCAAATAGAATTGGAATTTAGAAGCATTGAGAGATTTGATTGTATATTTTTTATTCATCTCACAATTGGGTTTAAAAAAACCCACTTCTTATAGTTATTTATTATGGCTTTAACTCAAGCAATAACCTACTTCTTATAGTTACTTATTATGGATTTAATTAAAGCAATAAAACTATGGTAACGGTCATGATTGCGGTCGTGGTCGCAGTGTCGCGAATGATATTTTATATGTCACAATTGTCGTGACATGATTTTTTAATTATTTTACACTACAAATATCGGTGAATATCGGCCATTATTGGTAAATATCAGCTAACATCGTCTAATATCAGTAAAATATTGACCTATATCTAAAATTTTGTCGATATCGCAGCGATAAATACATGATTTTTTAAAAATCCGCATTTCCAGAATTTTGCGTCACGGTTGACCTAAAAACTACGAAATTGTGGCTGATATGCAATTGTAGTACCGATATTTCATTGTATGTTTTAACTACAGTATTAACTACCCCTATAAGAATTCCCTTTCTAATTGAATACTAGGTATGATATTAACTACACCTATAGTGTGTTTGGTAGCACAAAAGGTAACTTATATACTAGTTTTTATCTTATTGAAGCTAGCTTATATTTAAAAAAAAAAAAATTGGTTTGACAAGTAGTTTTTTTATTAGCATTTAAGCTAGTTTTGGAAAAGCTACTTCAAGTAGGTTATATCTTAAAAACTAGTTTTGTCAAACATACTTTATATGCATTCCCTCCATAAGTGACTACTATTTATGCTATTAACTACATGTTTATATATTCCATTCATAATGAGGTATTCTTTTGAATAGTTTTCATTATGTATTTTGGGGGAAAACTTTGACTCTAAATTTCTATCAAATTATAAAATAAAAATATAATTGTTGAATTTATATTTAAAAAAAATACTTTCATCATATTTTTCTATAATGTTTATTAATAAATATTAATGATTAAAGTTTATTCTCAAAATAAATGACTACAAAAATTTGAAAACCAAGGGAGTTAATAACTATTGAAATTTCTTATAGTAGTTATAGTTCAAATGACTTGTGCTAACAAAAGGAGCCTAATTTTAGTATTGTTTCAGGTTTTATGAATTATGAATTGAATGAGTGAGAGAATCGATGAGGTTTTGTGTAATTTGTTCTTTTTCTAATCATAATCCTAAGGTGAAGATATTAAAACTATTCTAATGTGGTTATTCTTTAATTTTCCATCTTATTAAATAGATGAAAGATTAGTGTGGAAAAATAACTTTATTTTGATTTCTATAGCGAATTATTGGTAAAGAAAATATTGTAAAGAATTGTACAATTCCATTTAGGTGTCATGACATTTGGTTTAATGTCACTCGAGTACCATATATTTCGTTTAATTTTATTTAAGTATCATGTGTTTCAAAATTTATGTTTACTTTAGTACCATCGTATCAAAATTATTAGTTTTAGACTAATAATTTTTTTTTTATTTCACGTATTTCTCTAAGATGAATTGAAAATTTCTAAATATTTATATATATATATATATATATATATATTAATTTTTGAAATTTTCTATATTACTTTTAGAAATGAACATTAAAATGTTACAAAAAACCTATATGATTCGAAAAAGTCAAAAAGATATTCAAAATATTCAGAATTTTCCAATTCATGTTAGATAAATATATGATATTAAAATTTTTAGAGATATTTTGGTAAAATTATTCTCAATATCCTTGCCCCATTTTATTATGGCACCAAATACTAATTGTTATAAATACATGACATATGACATTAATAAAATAACAAGGGTATATGGTATAACTATACCAATATACAGGGGCATATGGTACATTGTCTCCAAATTTATTATTTTAGTATTCTAAAACTAAAATATTTATGCAATGGTACTAAGGTAAACATAAATTTTAAAACACATGTTATTTAAACATAAATTGTGTTGTGCCTAAAAGATTTTTTGCATAAAGTTATTACATAATTATTTGAATTTTTTTTTATTTAATCATGTGATAAGTAAAACTTCCTCATATGTTAATTTATTATTATTTTAAATGGTTCAACTACACTTGACCCTTGGATCTTATAATGAAACTAATAGTTGGTCTCCATTTGAACTGCATCATTATAGTACCTTCCATGCTGAAGTACATTTTTAAGGTATTATTATAAAACAGTATATGTTGGATTAGCATAGCTCTAAATTTGCATATTGACCCAAATTTGAATAAACTCAATCATTTGTGACCTAAGTCCAATACAACTGGACTTGAGATACCCAAAATTAAAAAACCCATAATTCAAATTGACTTGATTTTGAGTACATTTGAATCCGACTTTACATGAGCCCATCTTAACCAAAACCAAATGAACCCAATCTATCAAACTCTAACTTAACCCATCCAAAACCAATGAACTAAGTAACATGCTAAATCGAGCCAGAACTATCCAACTAATAATTGCTTGCGTTGCTACTATCTCTACCTTTTAGGCTTTTACTGACCTAGTTCATTTCTTCATACTATGGAAACTTATGATTGATTGATGTTACAGGTACTTTGAGCTTAATAGATTGCACGGTATGGAAGAAGAGAAGGGATTATCTAGAGTTATGGGTCCTCAAAAGATGGCCTCTGGTCTTCTTTGTACGTAACTAAATGATGTTCTTATTTTAAAGATAAGATATTCATTATTGTGTCGTATTTATGAAATCGTCTTTCAGCTATCACTCTAAAATGTGTCGGGGCTTCAATTGGAGAGAAGCCAGTGTTGACAAAGAAATTACCTGCCACCACAACGGTAATATGTTGTTTCTGTGTTATTTTGCTGTTAATTTTGCGTCTCTATGCAGTTGCTTTTTTCTCTTTTTTGCTTCAAATTTTTTACACTGAAAGGGTTCATCCTCGTTTGGTTCAGTGATCCTTTCCTGGATGGATTATGGAATCTGAACTTTGAAGTTTGATTTTCATGTTCACATCATTGCATTGTCACATGAGGGACAACCTATCATATATATTGTATATCTATCAAAATATTCATTTGCATTGCTTTTGAATTAGGTTGGTAGGTTGAAGATTCTATGCGAGAGTTTTTTCAAGCTAAAATCAAGGAACCTAAAGTTGTTTCTCCATGAAGTGGTATGGTTTTATCATCATTTATGATGCATATATTGTAGTCCATCTGTTATAACCATTTGTTAGCACAAGCATTTGTTGCTTTGTCCATCCCTATTAAGCTGCTAATAATATCTGCATACATTAATTGTAATCTTATTTTCCTCCTAGCAGGGATCACCATTACCTATTTCACTTGATAATGACATGGAAATGTTGCTTGATCTTGGAGTTGATAATGAATCGACTATTCTTGTAGATGAAGAAAGTTGATACCTTATTTCACAAAGTTCAGAGATGAAGAGGGTATATGATGATAAAAATTTTCTCTATTTGGGTTTTTTCTTGTTTCGATAAACATAGTTCGAATAGCATCACTTGCTCTCTCACCAAAGATGTATCCACTTTAATAGCCATTGAAGGAGTCAAATATGGATCTCGACCAAGGCTTTTGTCGAACCTTATTCAATGGACAACATTTTGGCATATGACACTTGGGATGGTTCGAAGACTATCAGACCGCTTATTGAGGGGCCTCTTAGTCTCAATATCTAAGCTCTTAAAAAATGCAGACCTTGATCTTCATGGGAACTAGAGGGAACTAGAATCTTGTTTGCTGATCTCTTATTCACCTACTAGACCTTCCATATCTCATATTTGCCACCCTTTCCATGGAAACCCTCTTCCTCATCCCCATAGGACTATTCTTGCAGTGACCACTAGATTTGCCTATGATGCTATTTGTAAATTAATGCTGCTAACTTTGACTAGTCATAGGTATGGGCTTTTAATACGTGCTTGAAGTGTGCAAAAAAGAATATGAATGGCAGAACCGTGTTTTTTGAATGGTTGATGAAGATGTGGCTTGGTATGGGGATTGTGTAGTATTTTGTGTGGGAAGGACAGGCACACACGGGTGTTATTTTGAATCATGCAAAGAACACAAATTATAATTATTGAGAATTAATTGCTAGCACTCTAGTGCTCTTGATTGTAAACTAATCACTAGAATACTTTCAAGAGGTTTCAAAAATCTCGAATAGAATTGAAGGTTCACAAATAGTTCATTTGTCCACCCCTAAATATAACCGTGTATATGTATACATATGTATAAGCCTTATTATAAGGAAATCTATACTAAGGAAGGTGTCTAATTAGGGCTTTTGATTGTAAACTAATCAACAGAATACATTTCATGAGACTTCAAAACTCTTGGATAGAAATGAAGAAGGCTCACACATAGTTCATTCATCCACCCCTTAATATAATCGTATATATACACAAGTATAAGACATATTATAAACAAGTCTATACTAAGGAAGGTGTCTAATTAGGCATTTCATTATTCTCCTAGAATTATTCTATGCAAAAAAATAAAATATATACTATAACACTCTTCTTTAAACTAGAGCTTATATATTTAAAACATCCCGCACTATGAAGATAACCAACCTTAACTCCACTTAGAGCCTTAGTGAAAACATCCTGGTACACCTCTTTGGGGTTTATGATTAAAGTTAGATTTAATTTAAAATTAAAAAATTAGGGTAAGATTAAAATACTAATCATTTAGGATTATGATTAAATTAAATTTGGAGTATTACAAGTTGATTCAAGAAATACAAGATTAGATGATATGTCAAGAGCAACTTGGTTATCATACTGTAATTTTATGAGAATAATATATATAAGTCTAACTTTAGTTAAGAGCTTAATATCCAAATCATTCCATATGTTGATTGTGTCATAATTCTACATTGTAACTCTACATTCAAAAATTCTTATTCTTACTACTCAACTTGTTAACACTGTGTATAATGGGCTGATTTAGGGCATTTGTACACGGGGGTGTTAGGGTGTTACAACTTCCTACTAACTAACAACAACTAACTAATGTAGTTGTCAACCAATTAATATAGATGTTAGAGACATTGGTCAGTACTAAAAACTTTAACTAGTCGTTGGAGTTCTAATATCAGCCAACTTTTAACATTAGTAGCTAGTTGTGTAACTAATTAGTAGTTGTTGTAACTAACTTAAACAACATCTATAAGCCCATATTACACATGTACAAAACATATGTAATCAAGCCCAAAAATTACAATATAAATATTTATATAGTGTACATAAAATAACAAAGCTAACAAAAATCCTAGCCATGCAAATGTGTGATACATTCAATTATGCCTTATTGATGCATATGCAAAACAAGTTGGCACAAGCTTAATGGAGCATGATGGCTTATGGGATAATTGACCATCGAAAGTTAAAAAAAAAGAGGGGATGAGAAGTGGGATAGTATTTAATCTAAGGTAGAGCCAAAGTTCAAACACACAACTACCACTCAATGTTTCAACACTTGAGATAAAAATTGTAAGATTTTATACTCAAAATAAAGTTTTTACTCAACTTTAAAGAGAGGGAATAGGGGACCTTCAAAAATCTGATTTTTCAATTCAAGATGGTAGTGTGTTTCATTATGTTGAATCCACCCATATTTATAATGGTAACTATTTGTACAAAAAAGCTCATTTTGCCTTTCCTTTTACCTATGTATATTCCAACTAATCTAGTTACCTAATATAAGTTAATAAGAAGCGAAATTGTAACTAGATTAGGTTCAACGCATGTAGGGTGTTATGGTCTGATTTTAGATACCTATACCTCCATATGGCTTATCATAATCAATCACTCACTTCCTCTACTTAATTAATCAATCATCACGCTTTAGTCAATCAATACTTTCTAATTTGACTTGGCTGACTTTCCTTACCTACTCGACTATCCACTTGTATTCTCTTGTGTTTTTTTTTTCACTTTTCAAAATCAACCTGGTAACAAGGCTAATTTGGCTTCTTAGGTGGCATAATATTTGGTAATAACAATAAATAGCTAGTTAGCCTTGAACTTGATGTGCCACCATAGTTAGCTAAGCTTCGGTTGGATGTGCTATTATAATTAGTTATGCTTGGGTTGAACGTGCCACCATAATTAGTTATGATTGGATTGAACGTGCCACCATGCATGCATGGTTGGTGCATAGATTGGTATGTCCACTTATTTTTTCATAATTAGCTAATTAATTTTATCCAAGTTAAGATTATTTTGTGATCCCCAAACTTAGAAAAATTAATGAGTGAAATATTATTATGCAATGTTCATGCATCATCCTCTCCATCTTAGGAGGGTTCCTCTTCCGCATAGGGCGCATCATGAAAATAAGAGAGTAGATCACCCATATTAAATGTGTTTGATTTCCCATGTCTAGTGGTTTCTCAAGCTGATAAACATCACTTCCAATCTTCTCAAAAAATTTGAATTGTCCATCACTTAGCATAAGTTAATTTTTTCTTCAGGAGGAAAACCTTTTCTTTCTAAGATATAGCCACACGAGATCTCCTTGTTTAAAATTTTATTCCCTTTGAGCTTGGTTGACCTTCTCGATTCTTGTTTTGACTTGCTCATGTAATTTCCTAAAGGCTTGAATTCTGTCTTTGGCTTTAAAATTTGTTTGGGCCTTGATCGAAAGCAGAATGAGCTCAATGGGAGTAATAGGGTTGACACCATACATGATCTCAAAGGCGAATGGCCGGTGGCATATGTGGGAGATCTACTATATCCGAATTCAGCATAAGGAAGCTTAAGGTCCCAATCCTTGAGGGATTTGTGCACCATGTTGTGCAAGATAGTTGTCAAGGTTCGGTTGGTTGCTTCGGTTTGGCCATCCATTTGTGGGTAGTAGGTGATGCTAAATAGAAGTTTAGTACCAACCAACCTCCAAAACGTTTTCTATAAATAGTTAAGGAACTTGGTATTCTTATCCAAGACAATGGATTTATGAATACCTTGCAGCCTTATTATTTTTTTAAATAATAGATCAGTTATATAAGAGACATCATCTGTCTTAAGACTTGGGATGAAGTGAGTCATATTAGAAAACCGGTCTATCACTACCATAATGGCGTCATTTTGCTTTTGAGTTCTAGGCAAAGCCACTATAAAGTCCATACTCATATGGTCCTAAGGTTGATAAGGTACGAGCAATGGAGTGTAGAGCTCTTGGTGGAAGTGGCTCTTGGACTTCTGGCAAGTAGTGTAATACCCTAAAATTTTAAAACCTAAAATTTAATAATTAAGCCCTTAGAATATTTTCATCTTAAGTTATTAATTTAATTATTTTGTAGACCTTTAATTTATAAAAATAGATAGGATTTTTTAATAAATTAATATAAATATTTTATTATTTTTATCATACTCTTTTTATTTAAAAAAATTCCCAAACCCTTAATTTTACCAAATTTATTTTCTTAAATTATTACTTTAAATTTTGGATAAAATAATTTGATAATTTTTTCATTAGTTTAATTTTTAATCCTAACTCTAAATGTAATTTTATTTTTATTTTTTCCCTTTCCCTTTTCCTTTTTTCTTCCTTTTTCATTTCCTTCTTCTTTGGGTCGTCCTTCTTTCTCTTTTCCTTCCTCCTCTCGTTGGTCGGAACCTTTCTCCTTCTCCTCTTTTCCCCTGATCCAGCCCACACTCCCTACCTTTCTTTTTCTTTCTTTCCTTCATTTTCTTCTCCTTTGGGCTAACCCACCTCCCTCTCTTTTTCTTTTCTTTTCTCCTAGCGCGGGTTGGCCTGCCTGCCTATCTCCCTTCTTTCTCCCTCACACGGCCTTTCCTTCTTCCCCTCCTACTCCTTCCTTTCTCTTCGGCCTCCTTCCTTCTTCCCTTTCTTCCTTCATCTTCCTAGCCTACGCACGAGCCAAACATGCTCGCCCTCACACGCCTTCTTCCTCCTACACTTTTGCCTGACTTACAAGCTTACACCACCCTCCCCTCTTTTGTTTAACACTTGCACTGTTGCCCCCTCTACTTGTCCCTTCCTTTTCCAATTTCAACCCTACAGCCCCCTGGTCCCTTTTCCCCACATGCCTTCCCTATCATTATGCCCTGCCTCGCTGCTCTACCATGTTTGTAATGCCCCCTTACACCTACCTTACCCCGCACGCCAGATGCATCCTCTCCCTCTCTTTCTTTCTTTCTTTCATCATCATCATCATTGTCATCATCTTCTTCTTCATCCTTGCCTCACTTCTCCCTCATGCTCATCTCTTTATTTTCTCCTACGACACTCCCAACAGCCACCTCTGTTGTCTCCACCACCAACCCCGCCTCCATGCTACTAGCTACCCCTCCCTACCTCCTCCCTACACTGCCCAAAGCAACTATTGTGTGCGCCCTATAACCAACTCCCCTCCCTTCCCTCTCCTCCTCTCCTCAACCACCTCCCTACACCTCCAAAGCCTTCCCCGCATGTTGTTCTTAATTTGTAAATAAAGTTTCTTAAAGAATTTAACTCATTCTTTAGCATTATAGTTCTTAATATCTCCTCACTTTAATGACAACACATCAATAAGAAAGTAGAGATTAACCCTATAGACAACATCAAATGGACTCAATTTAGTTGTGCTAGGACTCTTATTATATGCAAATCCAGAATGTGTTAGTTTTATATTTCAATTCTTTATACTCTTATTAAATAGACCTCGTAGTAAAGATTTTAAGGCTTTATTAGTGACTTTAGTTTAACCATCTATTTGAGGATGACAAGGTGTACTAAGCAATAACTTAGTATCTATGGTGGCACGTCCATCCCAACCCATGCACCAACTATGGTGGCACGTCCAACCCAAGCATAGCCAATTATGGTAGTAGATCCAACCCAAGCCCAGCCAACTATGGTGACATATTGAGCTCAAGTTCAGCTGGTTATTTTAATGTTAATGCTAAGTGCTATGCCACCTAAGAAGCCAAATAAGCCTTGTTACCGAGCTAATTTCAAAAAGAAAAAACACGCAAACAAAATAAAGAAGAAGTAAGATAAGTGGATGGTGGAGTAGGTGAGGAAATTCATCTAAGTTAATTTTGTAATAACCGTCTCAAGCTAATAACCAGCCCAATTCAACCCTATCCACTAGATAAAATATTTAACCCCACAAATCAAGTTGTATTGATTGGCTAAAGCATGATGACTGAATGATTAAGTATAGGGAGTGATTGATTGATTTTACTTTGATAAATAAACTTGTGTGGTCAGCCATATGGATGTACATGTGTCTAAAATCAGGCCATAAAACCCTCCAGGTGTTAAACCTAAACTAGTTAAAATTTAACTTCTTATTAACTTGTATTAGATAACTAGATTAGTTGGAATGTAACTAAGCAGGTAAAGGGAAGGGTAGAATGGAATTTTGATACAAATGGTTTCCACTATAAATATAGGTAGCCTCAACTCAATGGTACACTGTCCCTTTAAATTACAAATCAGATTTTTGAGCTCCCTATTCCCCCTTCTACAAAGTTGAGTGAAAACTTTGTTTTGAGATTAGAATTTCATAATTTTTATCTCAAGTGTTGAAATCTTGAGTGATAGTTGTAAGAGTTTGATCTTTGGACCAATCTTAGTTCAAATATTATCCTATATCTTATCTTTTTTCTCCATTTTAACTTTCGGTGGTCAATTATCCCAAAAGTTACCATCTTCCATTACGCATGTGCCAACTTGTTTAGCATATGTCTGAAATTTGTATTTGAGTTTAAGGTTGTTAATTTGGGATAATTTTCATCTCATATTTTCCTTCTTTATCCCATCTAAGCCGAACACTTCACAAAAAATTTTCTAGCTACCCACCATACTTTTTAAATCTCACTTAGCCACTCCTAACCAAACACATCCTCTTACTCTATTGTTTTCATCTTCAAACTCAATCAACTATAGATGATGAGAAATTTCCAAGAGGCTTGAGCTTTGAAGAGGCACAAAACTTGAAAAGGGATTGTGCAATTGAAAGCGTACAAAATTACACGAGAAGAGTTCTTGACATTATAGAGAATCCCATGCAAAACCCTAATACTCCACACCAAAATGTTCCCCCTCCCCCCAAACAAGAAGGATACCCCATTTCCACCAACATAAGGTTGTTGAATCTGGCACAAGTGATGGTGCTAGTGATTCCAACTCCTCATCTAGTGATTCCCCACGTAATAGAAGGAGACGTGAAAGGATAGATCATTTATGTGACATCAAAGTTGAACTATCCGAGTTTGAGTGATTACATAATCTAGAAGATATCCTTTAGTAGGAGTTGAGGTGCTTAAGGATGTTTGAAGTGAAAAGATATAATAATGAGAATAGTTTTGGGATTCCAATCCTTAAGATTAAGGGACATATCTCCTTCTGGTGGGAAAGCCTTACTCACCAAAGGAGCAAGAATGGGAAGTCTTAGGTGAAATATTGGTTGAAGTTGAAGAAGCCTTTTAAGGAAAGGTTTTTACCTTCATATACACTCAAGACCTCAACAAAAAGATGGAATCCTTGAGGTAAGGGTTAATGAGTGTTGAAGAATACATCAAGGAGTTTGAGTGGTTGAAAATGAGGTTAGAGTTGGATGAAGCAGAAGATCGCACAATGTCATATTTTCTTGGAGTATTAAGGAGTGGCATTACACACAAGGTGGAGTTGTAAAAGTATAACACCTTATATGAGCTTTTTCATCTAGCGACTAGAGGAACATAGGAAGGAGAAGAGAGGACTAATGTTTTTTCTCAAGGAAGATTCACAACCAACACTTCCAAATAAAGGACCAAAGTATTCTTCTTTACTATCTAAATTTCATTTCCTTATTTTGTTATTGTATTTCTTTTAATGATAAGGTTTTAATATTGGGTGTTAAGGAGGAATCCTTATTTTCCTTTTTTTTTCTTTTATTCATCCACACTAAAAGAAGAGTTATTTCTTGTTATACTACCTCTCTTCTATTTTTTATGTTTTAAATGCTAAATGTGTTTTGTTAAATTTTTTCTCTTCAATTCTTGA
Source organism: Tamarix chinensis (assembly GCA_030549775.1). NCBI lineage: Eukaryota > Viridiplantae > Streptophyta > Magnoliopsida > Caryophyllales > Tamaricaceae > Tamarix > Tamarix chinensis. Next base: position 70,645,964 of record CM060181.1, read on the forward strand.
TAGGTTGAGCAAGGATTCTAGGTGTTAGGGTAGTAAAGTAGTTGATCATATTTACTTATAGACCTTGTAATAGGTAAACTTGGCTAAACCTTATAGAATGTTGTGCAATGTATAATATGGTGTAGTCATTCTCTAGTACGATTCCCTTATTAATTTATGCTTAAAAACATGCTAATTATTTTTAAAGCATGAACTTGGCCTTAGAAGTATGATGGGTTTTGGCTATGTTGCATGACCAATTATGAACTTGAATGTAGCCTTATTTATGTGTAAATGAAGTATAGTGCATATATACCATAATGTGAATCTATGGACTTTTGTATAACATTTTTGTATGTAGGTATGTTTTAGATAATTTAGGAAAGTATGAATACACCCAATAACACTAGTCAACTAGTCAGATGCAAAATTAGTCACCTAGTTTTAAACCACTAATCAACTTGCTTAATGAAAATGTTGGAGTGTTTGTTTAACACTAGTCAACTTGTTTACTAAAAACGTTGGAGTGTTTGTTTAATTCTAAATTAGTCAACTAATTTCCCTCTACTAATTAATTAGTTTGCCTATTTTACCTTATATTCTCTTAGCATGTTTCCTAAACCAATCCATTAATTTATGGGACCAGTATACTAGTTTGTGTGGAACTTTTTGGTGAGATTTTAGTGGGTTGAACTTTAGGACAGACTTCTTGGTTTGACGTTTAACCTTCTTGAATAATAAATAGAATGAGAATTATTAGTTTAAGTATTGATGTATAGAGATGTGTAAGTGTCGGTGTTGGATAAAATGAGCATGTTTAGAGTATAAGATAAATGGATATAGGTTGCGCTTACTATTTATAATCAGTCATTTGGTGGAAAACAATCCACCATGTGTAGCCTTGGATAGCCTCTAAGGTATTGTTAAGTGTGCCTCATGCTTTACCACTTTTATGTCAGACCTTATATGTTGTATTATGCCTTTGTAGGGTATTATTTGTTTAGTTAGTACATTGACATACTGATGATGCACTCGCAAGTGACTTGTTGTAGGTACTAGATGATGACGGTGTGTTTAGGAAGGATTGATTGTATTTGGATTGGGGCACAAATTGGGAGGTAATTAGTCTTGCCCTCAGGATTTTTTTTTATCCAAACATTTTTGACTTTTATGTCTTGTTGTACCATTTTGATGTATTTTTGGAGATTATCTCTACAACTATGATTTTGATTTTATGATATACTTCTACTTATTGTTTCTATTTCATGGCATATTTTGTGAAATGTTTTAGACTTTATCTTAGTATAAAAATGGTATGTTAACCAAACTCTTTCCATGAGCGGTGGTGACATCCTTAATATGGTTTTCTGCTCTAGTAAATTTATATTTTAAACAAAAATTCTTAGTAAAAAAAATAGGATGTTACAAGTTGCTATTAAAGCTTTTTGTTTAAAGTTTCTTCTTCTATGTTCAAATTTTCTACATTAAATGTTTTGGAACTCAATTTTTCTTGTGAGGACTTCAATAGGGTAGATTAGGTAGCATATATATGCATGTGTGTTAGTATTATTGTGTAGTAGCAATGTAGTAATTGTCTATCCAGCCATGTTTTTTGTTCTACAACTCGCAATGGCCTAACATACTCATGATTCATGTTTTGAGGACATGAGTGTCTCAAGGATATGTTTCATTTTCTTTGTGCAATGTATTCAGATTTAGGTTCAACAACCTCTAATTTAGTTGCATCCTACACCACCACCTCTATTTCTACCTCAAAATGTAGTATACAACAAAGGTTAGCTACATAGGGTTACTGACTACCATCCTCCTAAATACCATGGTCATGCAGGAGCATCCCCAATCGATAATCATAACCTAGCCATTAATTTCACTAAGTTTTAGAACAAAAAAATCCTTATTACTTTGATAAATTAATTATATATGAAAACCTAGCCATATAATCCATGCAAGCTATGCAAACCATACAAGCCATATAAGCCATGCAAACCCTTCTCTTTTTCGTCCAAGATCCATCTAAACCAAAGGCACCTAAAGCCATACTTTTTGCAAGCTTTAACCCCATTTTTTAAACCCTATTTCCCTTAGTATTTTAACCCTAAACGGAAACCAAAAACACACCCCTATCAAGCCCCCCTTGGAGGCCACACAATTCAGCCACAAGTCCTTTTTATTTGGATGAAAAGTCACTTTCAGCACTTGGGAAGAGCAATACAGATATAGAGAAGAACAAAGAAGGTCTTTTTTTGTCACTTACAAGGTCAAAAGGGATCATTGTCTCTTTCTTTTTGTATAATATAGATATTATGAATTGTAAACATATGGTATATTGGGATGGGAGATTTGAAATATGCCTAAACCTTTCCCCCAAAAAACCGAACACATGGGATAGAAGTTTAGCATAATGTTTAACCCTCCCTAAGCCCTAAATGCATGTATTAGTCGATTAAGTTATAACCTTTAATCCTACACTTCTATAAGTATAGGATGAAATGAAAAAAATAACTTAACTCAGCTGCACATTTTCTCTCAAACAACCGAGAGCCCTCTTCTTTCTATGAGTGCTTGAAAATGATGATCTTTTGAACAACTTAAAAGATTTACCTTAAGAGTTGAATACCTTATGTGGTTGTTGCAATTGTTGATTCAAGGAGTTACCAAGAATCAAGTTCCTACATAATTTTCAACAAGTAGAGACATATACATAATATTAACAATAAGTAGGAAAATAAGGATAGAGGTTAATAATGAAGACTAGTTTTTTTGTAGCACACGATGTGTCAGGCTTTATATATTATAATTATAATTATAATACATCTACAATTTAATTATAAATGATGCTACCTAATCCTTAAACCAATATAAGACGGCCATATAGTGTCCCTTACATGTTTAGATTTAGAATATTTCTGTGAGTAATATATTGGGATGAGATTATTAATATATGTGTATGGGAATTAGATTGTGCATTTCAGATATTATAAGAATGATGAGATTTGGAGATGATATAATATAAGTTGTGTGAAATAACTAATGTGGGAGAATGAATACTAAAGGATGTGTAATTAGGGTTTGACAGGACTTAAAGACTTGGACCTATGCTATATCTATATCCGTTTTAATGTGTTATATGCTTGAGAATCAATCTTGAATAAGATACTAATCACTTAAAGTGAAAGAGTACCTGAATAGGGCCAAGGTGATCCATAATATATATATATATATATATATATATATATATATATATATATATATTCCCATTCCACTAGGAAGAATAGTGGCTCAAGAGCATTTTGTTCCTTGAAGATATTTTTAATCTCAGTTCCACTAGAAAGAATAGTGGCTCGAAAACGTTTTTCCTGAAAAGGTGTTTCAGTTCATTCTACCGGATTAAAAATAGTGGCCCCCTACTCATCATGAAATGAAAATGTATCATTATAACCTATGGAAAAGATACTAATGATTTAAAGTGGAAAAATACGTGAGTCAGGACCAAGGTGGTTTATTTATTTATGTGTGTGTGTGTGTGTATTCCTTTTCCATTAAGGAGAATAATGGCTCGGGTGTGTTGTCCTTAAGATGGTGTTTTAGACCGTTCTACTAGTTTAAGAATAGTGGGGTTCCTACACTCAAACTATACAAAAGAATGAAAATTGATTATACTTAATATAGAAATCTGGGCCATATTTTGTCTTATGAGGTGTTTCATTTATTTGGTTATTCACTTATTATCTAATGTGGAAGAATGAGTTATTTGTATCCCTATTTTGATAGTATTGTTCCCTTACTAAGTAAGTAATGTACTGACCACCTTTTTATAGGTGCTACTCATTTCCATGAGCAGGAGGTCCTAAATCTTATGTGCAAGTCTCGGAAGATCAGTTAGATGATTATGCTGCCTATGATGCCCTATGTGTGGATGAGTGAATTTATCTATATTAAGGTTTAAGTGAAGATTAATTGTTATTTAGTTGATGAATTTAACTAGATACCCTTTTTTGGACTCTTTATCCATGGTATCCCTTCTTTTGTATTTTGTATTAATAACTTGGAGTTATGCTCCAAAGTCATTATTGTACTATAAATGTTCTTTTTTTTTCTAATTTTCTTATGTTACTTTAAATGTTTTAACCTTGTGATTGATGTAAGGATGGTTGCATAAAACAGAATTATGTTGATCATTGCGGTAACCCCTAATATTTTACTTAATTACTTTCGTTGCAAAATAATATTTTTCAGTAGTAAAAATTGAGGCGTTACAAGTTGACACACTCAACCAGATCCTTGGAATGCTTTAATTTAAAAGTGCAATCAATTTTCAAGATCCAAGGAATAATATTGCATACAAGGCGTATAAGACTAAAAACTTTTGTTAAACTTAATTAATTCTTTTTAGGTTATTAGGTATGCATGTTTGATCTTTGAACATTTTGGATTTCTCATGAAATTTTTCTATAAAAGTTTAAATTTTTATATCTAAAAGGGTTTTAAATTTGATTCAATTTGGAAAATGAATTATAATTTCGGACTTGATATTGATTCTTTACCAATGCTAGTTAACCGGTTCTTAGAGAAAACCTAGATTTTACTAAGAAAAGAGCATTGGAGAATTAATCAATTAGTTCTCTAAGATGCTTTTTAACTAGCTAAACTATTCAATTGGTTTATTCAAACTAGCCAACTGGTTATATGCTCATCTCTATGGATGAATTCAACTTTGGGTTTAAAATTGTAAATTAGTCAACTAGATTGAATGCCCTAGAAATCCAAGCCCTAGCAAGTTTGGCTACCAACTGATTGGCTGCTCAATGTTAAATTTTCTTTTTCTCTCTAGTTATGCTCTAGTTTTTTAAACCATTCACTTGGTTTGTAAACCAATCATGACTGAGAGATTTGTTTCCCACATTGATCAACCAATTTCCTTCTTGTGTTCAACCTTTCTCTCAAAAATCTTGACCCATATTTCCAAAAATCATCATTGGAGGTCTAAGAAGAAAGTCAACCCTATTCTTAATAAATCGACCCTATATGGTCCAATTTTAAACTATAAAACTAGGATTTTGATCTATTGCACCTCTCTTTTTTATTCTTTAATTGAATTTTTGGTTATAAATAGCCATAAACCTCTTTCCCCTTTACCTCTTTCCAACCACAAGAAATATTTTGATTTTTTTCCCACGCTTGCACTCTACTCATCTTGTTTTGAACCTTCACCTTCATTCATTACCTCTTTTGATCCTTTCTATAGCTCCTTATTGTTTTATCCTTAAGCAAGAAAGAGTTATATTTAGAAAAAAGTTGAGATATATTTTCAACTGATTTCTTATAATCTCCTTTGAGCTAGTAGATTTTGTTTTTCTTTCCCCTAATATTTACTTCTTGATTTATGAAATTGAAAAAAGGCTTATAAGTCTTAATCTCTTGGTTTTAAGGTTTTAAGATTTGAAACCTTTTAGCTAAAGGTTTTGCCTTCTAGGTGTAGAAATTTGCTAAGATTTTAAGTTATTATTGCCTTTGATATATGGTAATGATTGGACACGTGAGCTAACATAATTAGTAAATTGATGATCTTTGTATGCATATATGATATTGTTGATAGTCTAGTGGTGAATGCTAGAATATTTAAGAATTATGTGAAAAAGTATGATTTCATGAGAAATATGGTTGATTTTTTTTAAATGCAGCATGATGAGTATATGAGCATGTGTAATCCTCTATTTTCGATGCTGTTATGATGTTGGTATGGTTGGATTTTAGATCTTTAAATATGTTTAAAATGCCTATAATGTGTTGTCTAGGAGCAAACAGATTAACTAGTTTTTAGAACAATTGACTTATTAGCCTAACCAATTGACTGAGTAGTATACGATGACCTTGGTTGTTCTTTGGTTAAAATCATTAAATGGCTTGTTAACCTATCATCAAGTCTATGAATAGCTGATTGGTTTGATCAAACGATCAACTATTTTTGGTAAAATCTCTAGAGGTTGGGTGAGCCCAGTTAGTTGATTGGTTTGCCCAAACTAGTTGACCGATTTTATCCATAGAGCATTGTTTTGCTTCTTCTCACCTCAATATAATTTGAGTCTTGGCATTATGATATAACATGACTCTTTAATAACGAGAACATGTATCTTTACTTGAATTACTAAACCTAGTGAATGGATTAGTGGGATTATAATTCGTGGTTTTCTTAATAAGTGCCTTTAAAGGGTTTTAATGGGTAAATTGGAGCAATTATACTATGATTCTACTATTGAATGATATATTACATATTCTTAGCATAAATGGATTAGCCCAATGAAAGGGTTAGTCTTGGATAAGTGTTAATGGAATTACCATCATGTGTTTGGATGGTAACGATGGTTAAGTTAAAATGATCGTGTGGATGTGTTTCTTTGGTTGTTATGTGGGTCTTATGTGATAACATAACCTTGGAGAATAACAAATTAATCACTTAAAATGAAAGACAATCGAGTAGTATATGGGTCTAGATTACCCGGTCCTCAATAAGCTACTAGTAGTTAGTCTATCTTCAACCATTTATGGTGCTTACGAGCTTGCCTTTAGGTGGGATCTTAGTAGATCCTAGTGTCTTATCTAATACAGACACTAATGATATACTAGGAGATATTGATACTCAAGGGTATAGTTGCCTAGATGGTTTATTTAGCTTCGATTAGGACTTTATGTCCATTGATTGTTACTTGGATTCAAGTAGACTTTATGTCCTCTAGTTTGGTGCGAATCCATGGTATTGTGAGACCATGGGGTGGTAATCTATTCCATTACTAAAAAAGGATAATGACATATAAGAAATCAACCTCATGGATTACGTAACTTGGAAAACAGACTAAAAGGGTAATTATTGAAAATGGATTGTAAAAGACCTTAGTGAGTTGTTGGAGTACTTAATTGATTATATGTTTCTATCCATGATCTCTATTTTTCTACGATAAACATGTTGAGTTATGAATTTTCTAAGTTAGTATGCCATGAAATCCTGATGTATTCTATGATCCTCATAATTTATGTATATCTAATCATGTAAGCATGATATATGTTTGTGTGAATTATATGTTATGTCATGGCCTTACATATTTATGAATCTCGTTAAGGAGGTAACTTGACTTACTCAGTATATTGTATTGATGTGCTTGATTGTTTGGTCACTTACTCAATCTCATGAGCAGAAGACCATGTGTAGGTGTTTTAGGATGCTCCATAGTTAGCCTACCTTGTGTTGGCTTTGGGGGCTTGAAAGCATGGACATTGAGAGATTTGTTGTAGGTCCTTAATGGACCGAGGATTTAAGGCTTTGCCCTACTATTGTTTTATATCTATTATATATCATTACATTCATTTTATCCTCCTCTATGAATTTTGGATATTTTAAAGATCTATTGTGGTAAAAAATGTAAATGCTTATTTGTGGTATCGGTATACTATATATTTTATCCACTCTATTTCTCGTACTTGGTTTGGTTGGTTTTTTTTTTCTTGTATCTAAAATAAGATGGGAGGTGAATGTCTATCCTGTATTAGGTGCAATAGTAACATCCTATTTTTTCTAGGTGTGTTTGGTATTTTTTCGCTGCAGCACTGTTTTAAAACAAATTCTTTCAATAGTAAAAAATGTAGGTGTTACACTTACCTTATCTGTGCTTATCAATGGACAACCCCCATAGAAAATTAAAATCATATAGAGGATTTATTCATATTACATTAAGGATATCCACTCCCTTACTTATACATTCTTTTCTCCCAAGCGCTAACTATTCTTACTCTATTAGAGGGGCCGTCTTTACAATGGTGCAAAGATAGTTCCTCAAGCACCTTTAATAATGCATTCATTATTTGTTAATGATTTATTCATATTTAGCAATACATATCAATCATCAATGGAGATAGGAAAAAAACACAAGTAGTTTCCCTTTAGTAGAGGAAGCAAATTAAGCATGGCATGTATGACATTTACTTTAGCCACACCACATGAAGGAGGTTGCAACAAAAACTAACCTCATTAATGAGAGGTAAATTCATGGAGAGTAATGGCAAAGACTTGGGCCACCCCCTCCTCAAAAGCAAGCACCATACTCAAAGGAACAAATATACTCAAATGTTGGCAACAAAGATACGTATTGTATGTAGGAAACCTCACTTTAATTAAATCTACCATGTCTTCCATACCGATATACTATATGGTTGTATATCATATGCTAACAAGTGTGTTTTACAAGATGGTTATAGAACAACAAATTTTTTGGTGGGGACATGAGGATGGTACTAGACACATGAATATTAGCTCGTAAAACAAAATTTACAAGCTAAATTGTCTGATAGGTATGGGTATCTACAAACTGGAGCTTGTAATTTAGTCACGTGTGAAAAAAAAATTGGCTGTTGATTAACAACCCAAATAGGTTTGGTCACAACTATTGTTACACAAATATAAGGGGCATTGTGCTATATGGGATGTCCAAGCAAGGTCTGAACATTCTTCAATTTGGAAATCATTATTACTTGTACAAGATAATATGAAAAATAATGTCTAATGGCATATGATAACAAGGAAGGATATTACCGTATGGAAGGAGTCATGGGTGGTATATGAAAGATATAGATTGGGTCAAATAAGGATTAATGGTGGTTTGGATAATAACCACCGAAAAAAAAATTTGAACAAGATGAGGGAAAAATAGGGGTATTATGATCAATAGGCACCTCTTATAATAAAAAAATTTACAATCACTAATCAAGGTATATAACTCTATACATGAAGTAAGATTTTTTTACGATTTAAAAAAAATCAATCAAAGTCTTCACTTGACTTTGAAGGTATCAATCTCAAAAAGTGAGAGAAGAATATAACCAGCCAAGTTGCATTTCTATTAAGATAATTTGTCCAACTTATAGAAAGTATTAGACCCTTTTTTACGGCTCAACAAACTCCCCCGAGTTGATTGGGGTTAAACTAAGGGTTGTCTAAGATAACTAACTTTGATAATTTAAATCTAACCAAAAATGATGATCAGGCACCGATTTTATAATGTTGAGTACTTCTATCTTTCCCATACTTCACAAGTTGATTTAAATAATCCTGCAAGTTTAGTAGCTATCTAGTAGGTAATTATGAGTTAATTATAGAAGTAAATAGCTACTTTAATAGATTTTAACACGATTGATTGTAGGGGAAGTAACAAAGCTGAAAAAAAATGTATAAAATTTCTGTTAAACCTTTCAAAAGTTGATTGTTGTACTATTCTTGACATCCTCTTTGTCTATTCTCAATAAAAAATAATAAAAAATGTGATGCACTTGCTAATTTGCCCTACAAATCTGTCCGTTGCTGTGTTACACGTCCTTTCAAAAATAACTAACTCGGAAAACTATAACTTATTGCAAGTCGCCTAAGCTGTGAAAAGGTAGTGATTTGATGCTCCTGCAACGGTGGGCATATATTCGAGGTAGAGTCACCTACCATAATGCTAGGTTCCCACATGGTAAACAGGTACTGACATTTTACTCTCACAATATAAGGGATGGAACGCAAGCTTTATCGAAGAAAATTTTGAGCCAAAGAAGGCGCACAAGATTCTCATACTCATATGGAGAATGACTAATTGACTTGGAAACCACACCTTTAAGGGGAATTCAGTGCGAAATCGATGTATTAGCTACATACACGCCCAACAACCATCGTCATCGACTTGTCTGATATGCTTGCCGTTGATTCATGGAGTTCGTGAAGAAACGATTTCCTAAGGCTAAAAAAAAGGACCGATTATGAATTCATTATAATGTAATTTTCTGCATAGCAAACACTTTTAGACCCTTTCTCCCAAGTACTGAGAATATATTATGATATCTAAGTCCTTGCGTCACACTCTTTCAAACTTTGGATATAACATTCTTTTATAATCTCCATGATATTCCTTGGCAGAAGCGAGTATGTACTATGTAGCACTAAAAAGCGAGCCATTGCTTGCTAGAGTGCAGCAGAATGCTTATTTTCGATATACAATTTCAACGTGTTAAATATAAATAATGTTTACAGACAATAGCAAGCTTTCTCGCACATATACTGATAAGACTACCTAAATATATTCAAAGAATGTGGCATCCGTATAGATCAGAAACCTTTCGAGGGGAAAATAATTCTAAAAGCCAGATAAGACTACCCAAATATAAATAATGTTGATAGACAATATCAAGCTTTCTCGCACATATACTGATAATACTACCTAAGTAGATTTGAAGAACGTGGCATCCGTATAGATCAAAAACCTTTTGAGGGGAAAATAATTCTAAAAGGTTGGTGTCTACTAGCTCCACATCCAACGTTCTTCATCCTTATTTCCAGCGTTCCCTAAAACATCAACCCACCAGACAGACCAAAACAACGAAACATCGAAAACATCTACAACCTAAAATCTATTACTATTTATAAGTTGTACTGCAGTTTAACCATCTGCTGTAATGCTTGCATGTCAATGTGTGCATTCAATAGAATACTTCAGGAGCTGCATAGAATTCACCTTCATGAAACATAGGTCTCAAATTTTTCTCTTCCCGCATAAACTCCAAGGGGAAACATACAACAAAACCTCTAACAAACTTCAACTTTTCCATTGGATCTGTCAATTTCACCTTTCCGTCTTCATAAGACTCCACCATCGAAGGTGCTATTCCTAAATCGATAGTTGTATAACCAATTTTCTCTTTCAACTGGGACGTCTTCTGTCTAAATGCCCCCCTGCATTAATGAGAGCATTAATGAGTTACTGTGGTCATCTGAACAAAAACTTTTAGTTTCAACAATTTACGGTTAGTACCTGGAGTGGATTCGGTCACTAGGAACACAGCCGAAGACTTCTTCATATATCATGGTATTTGTCTGCAAAGTATCAATAATATATTAATATATCAGTGGAAGCTTCAAATTAAAGAGTTGAGAATCTAAATTAAACTGCAAGGAGACAAACGAGAGGAGCAGAGAAGAATTGAAAACTGCTCTTTATACTGATGAGAATACTTAATTGATATATCAGCGGAGAAACAAGGTCTATATATGCTAGTGTACCTAACAACTTACTCTTAAAATCTAGCTAGTAAAGATCAAAGAAACATACTCAACAAGATAAAAGGAAGCGAAGACAACTGCCATAAGATAAACAAATAACAATATGTATAACATATCTCTTATTTCTCCCCCATGAATCCAGCTACCTCAGGCTCCACCACCTACAGTAAGCCTTCTCTTTAATTTGTCAAAGCACTATGATGAGACAGCTTTAATCAGAATGTCAGCTACTTGATCTGTTGTGGGAACATGATTTACCACAAGCTGCTTTTCCATTATTTTTTCTCTAAGAAAACATAAATTCAATTCCAGGTGTTTGGTTCTAGCATAAATAATAAGATAAGCAGAGAGAGAAACCGTGCTAAGATTATCACATCACAAAACAGGAGACGCATTAGAATTGAATCTAAGCTCATGTAACAATGACTATAACCAAAGAACCAAAGCTGAAACATTTGCAAGACTAAACTCTAATTCAGTACTCGATCTTGACACCACATTCTGCTATTTCGAGGACCAAGCCACTAGGTTTTCTCCTAAATAAATACAGAAGCCACTAGTAGAGTGTCTATCATCTGCATCACTAGCCCAATCCACAGCACTGAACTCAGTCAACTTGAGATTAGGCGAATTCTTGAGCATTAGTCCTTCCTCAACAGTTCCTTTCAGATATCTAAAAATTCTCTTAACTGCCTTCCAGTGTGTATTCGAGGGATTTTGCATAAATTGACACACCTAGTTCACACTAAATGTAATCTCAGATCTTGTAATGGTAATATATTGCAGGACACCAACTACAGACTTGTATTCTGAAGGATTTCTCGTAGGATCTCCGCACTCCTTAGAAAGTTTGAGTCCACTTGTCATGGGTATTCAACTATCAATTTAACTATTTTATGTTTGCTTGTCTTTATTATTATTATTATTTATTGTTATGCCCATTTCATTTGATTTAAATCTTTTAACATTAACAAAATTTGCAGCTGCGTGGTGGGCAGCCTATGGGTCTTCTAACCCTACTTTGCAACAATTTGCAGTAAAATTTTTGTGTCTAACATGTAGTTCATCTGGATGTGAGAAAAACTGGAGTATTTTTTAACATGTAAGTACCTCATTATCTTGTACTTTAAAGTTAACTTATTAATTGTCAAATGCGTTGACCAATTAATGAAGTGAATTATCTGCAATTTTGCAGATTCATACCAAGAAAAGGAATAGGCATGCGCAATCTCGATTAAATGATTTAGTCTAAGTGAAGTACAATTGAGCTTTGATTCAGAGATATCAATTGAGGGATAAGATTGATCCCATTTCTTTGAAGGATATTGAAGAAAGTAATGAGTGGTTAACTGGGAGAATAGAATCAGATGAAGAGGGTGCTGAAAATGATATTGTTTTTGAGGATGATAATTTGAATTGGGGGACCGTTGCTGCTGCTACTAGAGTGGATGAAGAGAGGTTTAACTAAAGATTTGGTGCAAGTGGTGGTAGTAGCAGTAGCTCACAAAGATATATGCCTAGACAAGAAATAGAGGAAGAAGAAGTGGAGGATGATGATGAAGGCTATGAGTTAGAATCAGAATCAGATACATTAGAGGATGAAAAATTACTTACAGAGGATGATGTTTTTCGAGTTGCTTGCTAGTATTAAACTCATAGGTTGCTATTTTTATAAGTATTTTCTTGTTATGGTATACTGTTTTCTGAAAACTTAGTCATTTAATCATTTTTTAGCTTTTTTGAGTAATTTTGGCGCCTCACATCGCCTAGGCGTGTGCCTTCGCCTTGCACCTAGCGCCTAGGCTCCAGGACCCCTAGCGCCTAGGTGCCCCTTAAGCCTTTTCAAACATTGCTAGAGAGACACCCCACACTCTCACATCCATTAGAAATCTCCTTTTGGTACATGAAGGTAAGATTAACAGAACGCCTTTGGGTTAAAAGATGGCAAATTTTGCAGCACCAAATATTTCCAATACTAAATTTGCACCTCAAGCTAACTGGAGTACAGGTGGGAGAGGAAAGTTCTCTCAGCAGCAAGGAGGTAACAGAGGATCCTTCAGAGGAAACAAAGGAAGGTGTAGCGGAGGCAGGAATCATAACATCACCAGACCCGATGTCAGCTCTGCGGAAAATTGGGACACATTGTTATCAAATGTTATTATTGTTTTGAGAATAGCAAGGACATGGTCTTTCTCTAAAATTTTGTGACCAACCTCTGCCAAAAGATGAACCAGAGACTTAAATTTGCCAAGATAGTCCTTCATGGCCATCCCTTATTTCTTAAGTCCCTCCAACTGCCTTTTATAGTACATGACTTTAGCAGTGGACTGGGATGCAAACTGCTATGCAATCGTACTCCAAATTTCATGTGATGTATTGCAACCAATAAGTTGCGGAATATATAATGGAGATGCTACAAATAGCAACCAAGAGATAAGTTGTTTATCCTGTCTTTGATAAGCTATGAACGCTGGATTAAGGATTTGATTGCCTTGTTCATCTGTTGCATGTTGTTCCGGAATGACTTGTGAACCCAGAATATAACCATCGAGACCATAACCACATATTGCAGCCTCTACTTGAAACTACCACTGTAAATAGTTATCATCTTCAAACTTGAAGGTGATAAGTTGGCTTAAAGGATAGACTACCATCTTAAGGGGATCCTCTATGGTAGTTGTAGATGTTGAAATAGATGACAAAGCAATTTTGGTTTGATCTTTACCATCTCTAATCTTGGATGAATCAGCTACGCTTATCTCCATTGATGAGCAGCAAACAAATACTTAGGATCTTTAAAATTAGGCTCAGATACCAAGTTGAGAATCTAAAATAAACTGCATGGAGCAAACAAGAGAGGGAGCAGAGAAGAATTGAGCGTTGTTCTCTGTATTGATGAGAATACTTTATTAATACATCAGCAAAGGAACGAGGTCTATATATACAAGTTTATCTAACAACTTACTCCTAAAATCTAGCTAGTAAAGATTAAAGAAACAAACTCAACAAAATAAAAGGAAGCAAAGACTCAACTGCCATGAGATATACGAATAACAGATATGTATATCATATCTCTTATTTTAAGGGGAAAATACTTGGTGTGTATTTCGCAAGTCTAAAAGTAATTTATAAGTTAACTTTTAACTTATCAAACTCAGATATTTTTAGGGAAAAAAAATTATTTTTGACTAGCTTATAAGTTGGCTTTTGCTGAGCTACTTCAAATAACTTAGAGCTTTTAAGATTTCATCTAGCTTTTCATTCAGTTTTGTCGGATAAAAATGGGGTTAACTATAGAGACAATTATTAAGGTATGCTGAAACACACCTGTGCTGTCCCCTTCCATAAGTCTTCAAATGAAATGTCGGAAACAGGATCAAGGATCTGATTGACCTGCAAGAATTTCACTATATTGAAAAAGGCTGGGGACTACCTTGGAACAGATTGTTATCAGACACTTGTTAGAAAAAGGGACAGAAGGTGATAATTAACTCACCTCTTCTGCATTAAGGCCAAGGTGCTCCGACCACAACGAAAGTCGGAGACTGCGAGTAAATTTTCCAGCCCTCCAAGGTTGTCCATCCATGGATGAATCAAGGAACTCCTTGTCTTCAATCACTACCCCAATCTAGAACCAGCATATGGTTGACATTTGCGCCAAGGGGTCACCATGGAAGAACAGACATGAAAGAATGATTTCAGTGAAAATTTTCAAGATCTAATTTGAAGACAGTTGAAGCAACTCAATATAGATCCAACCAATACCTCTGAGTCTCTAGATCCAAGCAAGCTCCTGTCATTGATATTGGATGATCCTATTAAAGCAACATGATCATCAACAATCATAAGTTTGCTGTGGACATACACCTGCAAGGGTGGTTAGGATATATATCAAGAAGAGATCTAAGTCTCACAGTTGAAGTGTGGAGAATCAAGTGCTAACACGTAATATTTCTAGCCCTCTGAGTCCATTTATATCGTGCAATTGATTGTAAAGTATTCTCTATGCGACCGATGATATTATTGTAAATATTAGCAAATCTAATAATAAGAAGTCTGTCAACGTTCCAAGCCCTTCCACATACATCCTCTGCTTTTTTCCTCCCTCTGTTTCTTCTTCCCATTTCTTCCTTTACCAGAGCCTCTATCTATGTCTTTCTGTATATCATACATTAATTATTTCTCAAACCCTAGCTAAATCCTCTCCCTTTTTCACAGCAAGAGATGGAATGTAATTTTTTTGACGCTAGGAGTCAGCAAAAGAAGACAAGCAATCTTTGATTAAAAAAAAGGGGGGGGGGCATACAATGATGTTATTTTATTTTAATGAAGCAGCGGTTGAACATTAGTATTTGAATAAAGTCTCTTCCAACTTCAATATAGAAGCATAAGATCGGTCCCAGTCCCAGTAATAAAAGAAAAAAAGAAATTTTTAACAAGAAAGCAATATATCACATAAAGCAGTACTTGTCATTATCCATATTATTACCCTTTATTGATGAACCTAAACATTTTACATAATGAACCTAAACGACCTATGCAATAAATATTTTTATTTTTTATGCTCATTTGTTTTCTATAGTGAACCTAAAACATTTCTATATTTATCATATCCTGAACATAAATGTTTTATGTACTGAACCTCTCTATTTTATGCTATAAATCTATTTATTCTATCTTAAACATAAACGATTCTGATGATGAACATATTTATTAGACATAACAAACATATGTTATTTACTGTTATGAATTTAGGCATTATATGTGACGAATCTATTAGTTTGATCAAATGAACCTATATAGTTTAATAAAATAAACATTAAGATTTTAATTACCAAACATATATGATGAACCTAAATATTTCCTGATTTTAACGTATTCAGCAGTAATTTATTGATGAACCTAAAAATTTTAAATAATGAACTTTTAATGTTTCATGCTAATCTGTTTTCTATACTGATCCTAAAACGATTTGGTATTCATTAGATCCCCGAACATAAACGTTCTATGCAGTAAACATCTCAGTTTTATACCATGAACATATATGTACAACTAGATGAACCTATTTTTTATATCAAAAGTACATCTATGTGGATCTTTATTTGTTTAAAAAAAAAAAATAGGATCATTTAGATATAATTAATTTATATTTTCAATAACTCTAACTAATAATAACTTAATTTAAAAATAAAAAAATAAAAAAGAAGACAAAACACCTCTGCATAGTACTACTCATGGCTGGGTAAGATGTGAGAAGTTATTAATTTTTTACATATTTATAACTTTGCCGCCGAGTTGCATCAGGTTGTAGGAATTAGAATATAGGTATTGCTACTATGATCTGTTTGCCAATTTTGACCGTCAAAGTAGTTCTCATTCAGCACAACAGGAAGCGTTACTCTCATATCTGCCTATAGCCCTCCTTCCAGCCCCCTCCCCATGCACTCAGTGTGTCTAGTACACAGATACATGGGCGTCAGCAGGGAGAGATTTTTAACACAGGATTTTCCACACCATGTCATTTATCTATGAAGATTTTAGATCCGGGGAATTGTGGGGTGGTGAATATTTTGCCAAATAAACCATTTGCCTTGCCAAATTATGTAAGTGTCGGCACGAAAAAGAAAAGGTGTTTGCATTACACTTCCAGCTGCTATTCTACATCGTTAGTAAAATGGTGCGACCCACATGAACCAAGTGATAGTAGTTGATAGAAAACTGTGGAGAAGCTCATACGAACCAGAAATTTTCCGCCAATTCCAATAAAATTCCTGGATAAGTGAACAGAAGTAGGTTCCGAAAACAAGAACTTGCAGAGACTACCGAGAGATATGCAGTGATGCACAGGGACGGCTGTGGGTGCCGTCCCCCATCCTTGAAACATTCCGGGGACGTTTCCTCTTCCCGAAACATTCCACCTTTTCCAAAAATTTTTTTGTGTCAAAATTTATATTAAAATTATTTAATTAATATTTTTAATTAAAAAAAATATTTAATTCATTTTTATATTTAAAAAAATTCATTAATGATTAAAATTAACTAATATAGGTATTAATTTTAGAAATTTTTTATTTTTCTCTCTCAATTTTAGTAGATTTGATATATTTTTTTTAAAAAAAATATATATATATATATATAATTTTAACGTTTCTTGCCGTCTCCGTTTCCTAAATTTTTAGAAAATAACGTTTCCGCATTTCTACCCATCCCAGTCCCCATCCCGTCCCCGTACAACACTAGAGATATAAAGGAAAAAATTTACCTGGCTGGTAGAAATGGGCCCATCATTATAGAGTCTACCATAAGTTCGGAGTCCATAGATAGACACGTAGTCATGAAAGTTGGGACCCAGTTTAGCATTCAGATTATGAAACAATGAGCTCTCTCCCCTGCAAATAGTACGATACTGCCAATGCATTATGGCTCTCACAGTAGCTGCTCCACCATCATCCAGACCACCCTATAGAATATTTGATCAATTCGATTGATTAGAATGAAGAGAAACTTCACTTTAAACTTGAAACAGAAGATAAACACCTGGAAGCCGGGAAGTAAGGGTATCACAATAATAACTCTAAAACATTTTTGCTCCATATGTGCCTGCAGTATCCGCGTATACAGTGCTTCCAGCACACGATTCTGTATAATGTTATCTTGTTTTAGACCTGAAATAAAAAATTGGTTCTGGAACAGAGAAACCAGAAATTAAATGACTAAGAATCATACAAATTTACATTTTTTTTTGTGTAAACAAAATTATCAAAAAAAAAAAAAATCAGGTATGAACTTCACATGCAAAGTGGAAAAAAGAAACAGATTACATTGGGTACGGCGATAACTGATATGACAATTGTAACAATCCCAAGGATTGTCCTATTAAATGGCTGACCGGCTTATCTAAGTTCAACTTACGGTCACAGTTTTACTCTGATACCAATTGTAACACCTCGAATCGATACGACTATATAGGGGCTACTTTGGAGCGCTTTTGGATTGATTGGTTAGCCCCATAGACCAACACGAGTCCTTTTATCACGCTTTTTCTCCACTTACATACTTCGTGAGAAATTTTCAGAAAATTTAGAAACTTCCCAAGAGTGTCACCCATTCTAAAAATTGTTCCACAGCCAACACACTTAACTATAGAGTTCTTATGACGGAATCACCAAAAGAATGATATACCATGTTGATATAAGTAGTCAGATCAATCCTTATAACACTCCACTCAATTTGGGGAATGGTTAAAAGATTGTTAGGTATGATGACATGCATATTAGAGTACCAACATTATTCAAACCTCTTGCATGAAATGGTATAGAAAAGGATGGTGGTTATTGAAGTATGGTATCGAATAGGCTGATTTTTGTTTTGTTAATTTCTATCTCAAGAACCTAGCAAGAAACATGTTTGTTGTGACATCCTCATGGTTGTAATATATTTGCTCGGTTATATAGTGCTTAACTCCTTTAAATCTAAAAGACCACCAAGAGCATAGACTTTCGGATATAACAAGTGTTTGGTTTGGTTCAGTTCGGTTCTTAAGCAAAACCCTAAGGGCACTAATTGTTTGTTTGGGTTTTATCGTGTGGATGGTTGATACCAAATGGAGGAGGATCAAAAGTTTTAAGCCCCTTTTTTAGGCCATCCAGAAACTTTCAACAATTCTAGATTCTACCAATGCTCAAATAAAACAACTTAATGCAATACAAATTCAATTGCAATGAATGGAGTCTCGGTTTTTCAAGTAGAATTTGGTCCAAAACATGAAAGAATAAAGAGAGTTTCCTAGAGACCGAATGGAGAGTGTAATAAGGTAAGCTGCTCCATCCAAAGGAAGACATTTAAATTCACATATGGCAAAAGAATCACACGAAAGTGGAAGACATAGAGCCTTCAATGATCACCAACCAAGACATCATTATCGAGGAGACAAAGGTATAAAACTTGATCTTTTTGATTCTAATGGTAAACTTGATCTTGAATTATTCCTTGAATGGTTACATGAAGTACAGGGTATATCTGAATTTAAGGACTAGCATGATAAGAAAAAATGTAAACTAAGTTTAAGAAATTTGCTAGAATATGATATGATAAATGGAAGAGGACTAGAGAAAGAGATGGAAAATCAAAATCAATTCTTGTAATAAGCTTAAGAAACACTTAAGAAAGAAATTTGTACCTAAGGAGTATGAGTAAGATAACTATATCAAATTAACTACTCTTAGGCAAGGACGTCTAAGTGTTGAAGAATATGTTAGCAGGTTTGAGAAATTAACACTAATATGTGACATTCATGAAAAAAAGGAACAAACACCTGCTAGAATGCTAGGAGGCCTTAATAAGATGATTAGTGATAAGGTTGAAACTTGCCCATATGACTCTCTTCATGACATGACTAACATATTTTTGAGATTTGAAAAGCAAATCAAGTGCACTAAACCTTATGCCAAACAAAGTACTTCTACAATGTACTACTTGAATGCACAAGTTACAAATTATGGACCGGGTACCTCAAGTGCTACAAAACAATGAAGTCTCTACATAATTTGAGACTTCAATCCGAGAGAAGAAAGGTATAGCCAAGGTCAATGAAGTCTCTACAAAACAATGTTTTAAATGCAGAGGATATGGACACTTTGCTAGAAAATATCCCAACCAAAGGGTGTCATCAAGCAATAAAATCGCAGTTGCATTTGCGATTGCGGTGGCGGTGTCGCAAACAATATTATGTGTTGCGTTGTATTTTTTTTAATCTTTTTTCACAATAAATATTAGCAAATATTAGTAAATATTGGCATTCGATAAAATATTGGCTGCTTACTAATATATCACCAATAAATACGTGAAATTCTAAAACTGTCACATATCACCAATCTCGTGTATTAGCGTACCCAAAATCCAAAAAATATGACTGATATTATGCCTCGGGACCGATATTTAATTGTATGAGTGGGTGTTGTCCATATAATAGATTGAAGAGATTATTAGATAAATTAAGGGATGGAAAATGTGACTTTATGCCTTCAGATGTTGTGTTTTTTGGTTATATTGTAAGTAGCAGAGGGATAAAAGTGGATCCGATGAAGATTCAAGATATTAAAGATTGGTCAATACCCAAAGACATCCATAAGGTGAGGAGTTTCCATGGACTAGCGAGCTTTTATAGAAGATTCATCAAGGACTTTTCAACTATTGTCATTCCAATTACACAACTTATGAAGAAAAGCGAATTCAAATAGAGAGAGGATGCAACTAAAGGCTTTGCAACTTTGAAAGAAAAGCTACGTAATGCACCAGTATTATCCTTACCTAACTTTAATAAATTGTTTGAAGTTACATGTGATGCTAGTGGGGTAAGGATAAGCGGTGTATTTTCACAAGGAAAAAAAAAAGAAAAAGCCCATTGCATTCTTTAGTGAAAAATTAAATGGGCCCAAATT
Source organism: Tamarix chinensis (assembly GCA_030549775.1). Taxonomy (NCBI): domain Eukaryota; kingdom Viridiplantae; phylum Streptophyta; class Magnoliopsida; order Caryophyllales; family Tamaricaceae; genus Tamarix; species Tamarix chinensis. The sequence goes on from CM060181.1 coordinate 70,666,484, forward strand.
GAATTAGCTCACGTATGACAGAATTTTATATCATAATAAGAAGCCTAGAAACATGGCGTCATTATTTGAGACCTAAACCATATGTTTTGCATTCGGATCATGAAATTTTGAAATATTTGCATGGGTAAAAGAAAATTAGTCCTGGAAATGCAAAATAGGTTAGTTTCTTACAATTTTTCCAGTTTTCTATCAAAAAATTTGATGGTAAAGAAGATATGGTAAAAGATGTATTATTGAGAAGATTTTTGATACTTGTCATATCGGATGTTAAGTTATTAGGTTTTGAAATGTTCAAAGAACTGTATACAAAAGATGGAGATTTATTTGAGATTTATGATGCATGTAAAAAGAATCATAGTTTTAATAATTATGTGTTTCAAGATGACTTTCTATTAAAGCTATATAAAATCTGTAAACCTAGATAGTGTGCATGACTTACTTGTTAAGGAAGTGCATGAAGGAGGTATAATTAGTCATTTTGGTGTGCATAAAACTATGTGATGATTACAGGAACATTTCTATTAGCCATGAATGAAAAAATTGGTAAAATCTATTAATGTAAGATGTGTGACTTGTCAAACGAGTAAGAGTTTCTTCCATAAGAGTTTGTATACTCCTTTACCTATTCCTAGTCAACCATGGGAGGAGGTTAATATGGACTTTATCCTAGAGTTAACAAGGGCACAAAGGGGAAAAGATTCTATCATAGTAGTGGTAGATAGATTTTTTAAAATAACACATTTCATTCCTTCTAATAAAACTAATGATGTAATGTGGCGGATTTATATTTCAAAGTAGTAAGGTTGCATGATAATCCAAAAAGTATAGTGTTGGATAGAGATGATAAAATTTTGAGCTAATTTTAGAAGATATTTTGGCGTATGTTAGGTACTAAGTTGTTGCTTAGTACATCTCATTATAGTCAAACCAAAGTGACTAATAGAACTTTGTGAACTTTACTACGAAAGCTATTAAATAATAGCACAAAAGATTGGAATATAAATCTAGCACATGCTGAGTTACATATAACAGGAGTACTTCTAGTGCAACTCCATCGAGTCTACTTGAAGTTGTCTAAGGATTAATCCTTACTTACCTATTGATATATTGTCATTAAATAAAAGAGATATTAAACACTATGATGCTAAAGAAAGAGCTAAATCCTTGAAAAAAAATTCAAGCAAATTAAAAAGAACATTGAGAAATCTAATGCTAAATATCAAGCTTAAGCCAATAAGAACCGGATTCAACAAGTGTTTTTTCATGGAGAATTAGTATGGTTACGCTTAAAAAGAAAAGATTTCCAAACTTAGGATGAAAGAAACCAATACCAAGAGCCGATGGACAATTTAAAATCTTAAGAAAATTTAGAGATAATGCTTATGAATTGGAATTACCTGAATCTTATTGAAGAGTTTCTAAAACTTTTAATCCTATTGATTTATCTCCATACTATAATCATGCTAATTTGAGGGAAAATTTTCTTTTACATGGGAAGAATGATGCAGAAGCATCTAAATCTTCTTCCAAAAAATTTCACGAGTTGGCATACTTGGAGATAGAATCCATCATTTTTGAAACCCATTCCCAAAATCCTAATTCTACTAACGGTTTTTTAAGTAATTCTTGCAAGTATTTTCCATGTTTAAAAGAAGGAGAATTCATCTAAAACACCTACCGCAAAAGACAAGGACAAGGCAATGATGCACACAAGTGACATAGAAGACAAAGCATTGTTGCATGGTTCATACATTTGCATGGTTAGGGTTTTGTTTAGCTATGTTATTTCATGTACACTTTGTAGATAATTGTCCTCTAATTGTTGGACATATTTTACATGTATTTGTACGTGTGTTGGAGGGAATTATTAGGGTTGTTTATAATAGTTTCAAGTTTTACTAATTAGCACAGACCTACCTAACATTGGATACTTAGTAGTTATTAATGTTCCAACGTGTATATAACTATAAGTTGTTCATGTCAACTAAACTTTGTTGGCAACAGCGACTTTAGTTAGGAAGATTGTTGGTTAGTTAGTCAAAGTTGTAACACAACAACCATGTATATATACCTACATGTCATCCATTGTACACACAGGTTAAGAGTAAAATAATTATTCAGAACTTTTGAATTCTCCCTTTTTCTCTAAGTGAGTAAGTGATTGAGAACTGAGTATCTTCTAAGTAGAAAACTATGTGATTTCTCCTTAGAACCATTGAAGACTCGTTAAAGATCAATAGCAACACAAAAGGGCTGAGAACAACCATTCAATCAAATCAAACCATATCAGGACATAGTTTCAAGAAGGAAAGATCTTGCCATGTCTGTGTGTAATTTTAGCATCAACATCCACATCAATTATTCTTCCCATTTCAATCCACATAGTACAAATGGATAACTTTATCATGTACCTACTACGGAAAATATCTAATTATCTATATCATAACTAAAAACTTCATACAATTATATGGTGTTTTTGTCTAAAGGTGTTAAGATGTATCATAATCAGAATCCTACAAATGCATAACTTATGGAGGGGTGACAACTTCAGTCTATCTAATGTGTGCTAGAATAGGGTGAATTAGGAAATGTATGAATAAATGATGGAATGATGAAAACAAGAGTTGATGGTGTAGGAAAAATGTTAATGATGAAGAAGAATATGGAACGTTAGCTACAAGGGGATGGAGATATGAAGGCCTTCCTTTAAGTCACAAAAAGGAAGATCACAAGTTCGAGATTATATTCTAATAACTTGAACTCTAAACTCTTGAATCACATAAGAGGGCTTCAATATTGAATCACACAAAATTGAGGGGTTTCAAATTCTCTTACAGAATTACAAGTGTAAAGAATCATGGAGAGAACATTATTGGCTTTAGAAAATACAACATATAACTTTATTGGCTTTGGAAAATTCAACATACATGGCATAGAAGAGAATAAAATGTCCACCCTTAAATATCAGCTTTAATCTGCTGACTCATTCACTTAACAACTTGTGAATGGGTCAATATATTCCTTTGACTCATTCTTACAACAATAATAACTAATTTTTAATGAGTCATCATATGACTCTATCTAACATAACAAACAAGGTAGTTAAAATACAAATTGCCACCAAACATAAAATATTCTCAACAGAATTCTTGAGCTTACAACGTGACTCTTCATCTTCTAAGCCCACCATGCATATTTTTGCTTTTTTCAATCTTCTTGAATTATTGAGTTTTATACCTTGATATTATTGACTTCTATGTTAGTCTTAAGAAAACCAAGAAGAATAAGACCCATATACAAATTTTAACTAGTTCCCTTTGCATCATTATATATGTAATATACGTATACATGATAAGAAAGAATGAGATAAGAAATTTACGGCATGTAAGGCTAGGGCATATGAGCTAAATAAATTGAAGGTGATGATGAAAACAGCGATGTTAAGAGGTCTTCTAAGTTGAGATGGGAGATAATATTGTCTGTGTTTATTTATCAGTATGACAGCTCCCCAGCTATCATATGAAGAGTTAAGTTACAGGGACAAAGATGTCATCGGAGTTGGTACATTCGGATTCCTTTTGATAGATAAAGCAACCATCATGATCACATTCATTGATGAATCTTCAAGGTAAGAGTGGATACATTTCATGAAAGAAAATATAAAACAGTAGCAATGTTCATGGATTAAAAAAAACGTTGAGAAAAAATTAGTATGCAAGACTCTATGTCAATACACAGACAATTGGATAGACTCTATGCTTGTTAGATAGATATACAAACATGCTAGAATTCATGTGTATTAATGACAGCTAGGTTAGATGATAATTTACCTAATAGTTGTATGATTCTAACCGGAGTAGTAGAATGCTTATATATATGCAGGGTCAAAGGTGGGGAATACAACTAGATACACTAACAATACTAGGTTAGGTACTTACTAGCAATGTTCATGTATTTAAAAAAAATGTAGAGAAAGAATTCGTATGCAAGACTCTATGTCAATATATTGACAATTGGACAGACTCTATGCTTGTTAGGTGGCTATAGACTCTATGCTTGTTAGGTGGCTATATAAACATGCTAGAATTCATGTGTATTAATAACAGCCAGATTAGATAATAATATACCTAATAGTTGTATGATTTTAACAGAAGTAGTAGAATGCTTATATTATACACATGTGGGGTCTTTGGAGAATACAACTACACACACTAACAATACTAGGTTAGGTACTTAGATTGACATTCTTTACTTGTGCTTAATGTATTGGATCTAATTAAATATAGAAGCTGCTTATTACGACTATATTGCTAAACTTCAATGGGATTTAATGTTAACGCTTTGACGTATCAATTTACGGAAGTAATATAAGGTCAATCTCTTTCTCATGACTAATAAGTCATAGTAGTGGAAACCGATTCCCTAACACATTTGTCATATTTACATTCATCCATATTTGATTTTATTTATTTTTAATATTTTTTATTTTAAATCCTCCCATTTGTGTATTTTTCTTATTATTTGTGTGTCTGTGTGATTTAAAATATTTTATTTTATCATATATGTGCTACTTAGACTTAAGTGAGTCCTCTCACTTCCCAGCCTAAAACGATATCCTTCTTACCAATATTACAACTATATAAAAAGACGATTTAAATAACATGCCAGCTAAGGTCACACCAACTAAAAGCCATATTTACAAATCTAAAAAACATACAACATAATATATTCTTTATGTAACATAGATGATTATATCTTTCATCATTTAAGAGAATTAAGATCCAAAAAAAAGATATTATGTTAGCTTTCAATGGTTAAATGAATCAAGGCATAAAAACATAAAAAATTAAAAAGTTTATATTGTATGCACAAACATTAAGAATATAAATCAATGCTACACTAGAAACTTAAAGCTTGTTCACATCAAAACACCAACAATCCCATAAAGGATAATGAGAAAAATAATATTAATTATGAATTAAACAAAATTTAATAAATTAATAACATTACAGTTTTAATATTTTTTTTATTTTATTATTTAGATAGAGTCTGGACTCTTTTATCAATATTTTAATTCAACTATCAGCTTCATTGCTATCTCATTCTTACTTCCTTTGCATTAACCCACGTCAAAGATATGCAGCAATATAAGGGGTTAAGGATCAGGAGAATATGAAAGAAATATAGTGGCAATAAGAGGGAATATAGATAAAAATAATGGTCATCATATCCTACATAGGAGTGTAAAATTCTATCATGATTCTATTAATTTAAGAATCTAGTTAAGAAAGGGGATCAATCATTTAGTGACTTTTGAGTCGCATAAGCGTAGAATTGTAATATTTGTATTAGAATTTTAACAACTATATTTATTGTGCAAGTACTTATTCAATATATGGAGGATCTTTATCGACCATACTATGATGCAACCATGAGAGTACTACAAGGCATCAATGCCGCAATAGATCACGGAATATTGTTCAGATTCACAAGTAGTCTTGACCTCAGAACATTCAATGATTCAAACTGGTAAAATTGCTTACTCACTCAATGATCCGCCACATTGATTTTTCTGTCAAGCTTGGTGTTAGCCTTAAGGAAAAGAAACCTCTACCAAAGTAGAGTATTGAGTAATGGTGAATGGCCTCTTAAGTGACCTTCAAATCACCCTTCATCAACTTATGCTACTTATTTGTAACAACTAAGCAGCTCTACATATTGTAGCGAACCTAGTTTTTCATGAGCACACAAAACAGATTGAACTTGATTATCTTTTTGTTTGCTAGTACCTACTCAACTATGTAATCTCCATAGCACACATCAAATCCCAAGATCAGCTTGGATATTGTTCACTAAGCCACTTGGAATATATTAACTTTGGCAGCTCCAGCACAAATTAGCCATTCCTAACCTTCATTCTCGAACTTGAGGGGTGTATCAACATTCTATAGTGCACATATTTAAGAGATAGGATATTCCTAATACAAGATCATTAATTAGGATATTTTGTTAATATCTAAAATATAGTAATATATCTTGATAGTAATGTAATATTTTATAATAATCTTTGTAATTCCCTTGTGTGCAACAAACTAGTAAAAATAAAAACAAATAGTTGACAACGTGTGTGCAACAAGAAATGTGAACAGAATTTGGGGAGGAACACCTAAGTAAGTTTATGCCTATTAATTAATCAGTCCAGGCCATCGTCATCGGAGTGGTTCATTTCTAGCTTTTCTTATTATCCTGCTTCCCTCCCTACTTGATCTTATTTTATTTTTATTTTTTCTCCTTTATGAGTTTCAATATCTCTTCAACTGCATGATGGAACAACCTTCCATTTTGTGGCAAAATAAATATATTACATGGGGAAAAACGTCTGTTCTTTGTAAGACAAGATTGTCAACTTAACATTTTTACCCTTAATAGATTACAACTTTTATATACCGAGTAACTCTAACCCTTTGTTGGCATAGGACACAAGCTTCTACTTACTGACAATGTATACAACAATAATTGTAGCATTGATATGATTCTTGGTCTCAAGAATGATGGACCACTATAAAAAGCATATTTATTAATTAGGCTGATTAATTGTAGGTAGGGATGAGAATTTCAGCTACCTTTTTAACTTACTTGAGATTAGACCCAAAAGAAAACTCACTTGACTAATTTTAGATGTGTATAGGTGCAAACTTATTATAGATGAAAAAGTTATAGCAGTGTTTTGATAATAAGCTTTTTAGAGCTTAGAAGCTCTTTGCTTGTTTGAACAGCCTCTAAAATAAGCTCCTAGGAGCTTTTCAACCTCTAGCTAGGTTTTTAGCTTTGATATATGCTCTAAAGAAACATGAAAAGACATATGATGGAGAAATGCGATGCCCACAAATAATTTTTCTACCTCAATATAGATGAAATGTTTTGCTTTCTCAATGAGGGAGCAATATGCCCTGTGGATGCTCTCTTCGGGTTGACTTGTGCCAGCAGACCATTTGACTCACACTTCGAAGAATCTGTGAATCATACATTTTGTTGTGGAGTAAGTATAATACAATAAATACCTCTTAGAATAGGATGAATAAAGCAATCTTTCAATTGAGAGCATCAACTAATACACATGCTACTTGAGACTACCAATTTAAGTTTTCGCTTTCCAACTTCTAATTTCCTACATATCAATTGGACAATATAGAAAGGCCAACTACTAATGAACTATGAACAAGAGGAATCTAGCTAGGAAATGAGATTATTCACAAAAATGATGTAGGACCAGCATACAACGAAATATTAGCCGAGATGTTTTGAATCAGCTAAGACATCTCGGATTTTAACCTCGGCGATATGTGACCGAGAAAAAAAATTCACATATATATCATCGATATTTATCAAAAATTGACCAATATTTATCGATATATGTCTAATATTTGAGTATATTTGTTATCAAATATTAAGAAAATTCATACCACAACAATTACAAAATATAAAATATCCTTCGCAATATTCCGAGACCACAACGTTGTGATTGTCATTTTATTGTCTAAGGACGAGGCAATAAAAATGTGATTGCGGTCGTAGCATCGTGATAGCATAGTGTCACAAATAATATTTTATATATCGTGGGTTTTGCAGCATGATTTTTTTACCCACAACAAATAACATCCACAAATATTGGTAAATATCAACAAAATATTAGAAAATATCAGTCGATAAATGATATATCGCAAATAAATATGTGAAATTCTATACAGGTTGCAAATCGATAATTTTTTGTATTGGTTGACTCAAAGTTTGATAAATATCGGCTAACATTGCATATCAGGACCAGTATTCAATTGCATGTGTATGAGTTAGTGCAAGATGATATTTGACGCCCGAAAAACATAGAAAAAAACAGTTCCAATAATCAAATGCTGCAACTAGCGAGTAGTAGGCTCATTAAGTGCAACTAACATCAAAGCAAAAACCTATTTTCCATGTAAAAAAAGTGTAACTGAAAAGAAAAACCATACAAGGAATCACACTACTGGTAGGATCTATGACGGCTAACGTATGCAGCCTTAGTTTCACTAGCATGTGAGCTACTAAGAATTGTTTCTAAAAAGGCCAGTAGAAAACCCTTTACAAGGAGAAAAATGAAGCAAATGCAATTGAAAATTACAATTTTGTGAAGTGCAAAATTATGAGTTATAGAAATGCTTTGTATTTGAACTAGCAACATGGTATATAAATGGATTAAATAGCTAGATCAAAAAAAGAAAATAAGAAATATATATTATTATACAAAATACAATAATACCAATTAGACAATACAAATAAATAAACAACTAGTTGACTAAAATAAATATACATGTGCACAAAAATATTTTTGAAAAATTAAACAAAAATAATTAAAAAGATAAAGTAATATGTTGAATAAACCCAACATCAAACACAATCTATGAGATGCATCAAGTTTGAACTCCCACATTAGAAATATATATGATTTTCTACTTGAAAGCAACTAAATGAATACTCATACTCTGTGATGTCCTATTTAAGTCTAGCTAGTATTATCAAGTCCTATCGAGTTATCTTGTTCCAACTTTTCTTAAATCTATCTCTATATCTCTAATAATCTCTTAAAAGGACCATCGCACTACTTTAATGAGGGCATTAGGATGTGTCTTTCTATAGCTGAGCCATCTAAGTCTTGCCTCCCACATCATACCTTCCATAGAGGCTACACTCACTTCCTCCTTTGATGAGTGCATATTTTGACATATTTTATACCCTTTTAATCTTAGTTTTTGGTATTTTATTTGAGTAATATATGAGAATAATTATAATTTTATGCTTGAGTGATAATAATCTTATATATGTTATTATCTGAGTTAAAATGATATAAATTAAATAAATTTAAAGTGTAAGATTGTTTATTAATTTTTTTTAATGTTATTTTGTAGGTAAAAAATATATTAAAAAAAGAGGAGTTTGGGTCCTTTGGGCCTCTAAAGGACCAATGAACAAAGAAGGAGAAGCGGGCAAATGAGGCCCAGCACTGCAAAAGATAAAAAAAAGGCGGCAAATTTTTATTTTTATTTTTAATAAAAGATAGAAAAGCCAGCGAGGAGGAAAATCGTAGAGGAGAGGGGCCAACAAACAGATAATTAGAGAACCAGTGACCAACGAGAATGAGAGTCTGCGAAAGAAAGAAAAAGAAGAGCAGAGAAGATGATGCGCGAAGGCATAGGACAAGAGAGCACGAGGGCGGCAGGTGTGATAGGCAGCAGTGTAGAGAAAAAGAGGAGTGTCAGGCCCAAAAAAAAATTCTAACACATGGAAAAAGACAAGGAAGCACAGCATTGAATTCCACGCAGGCTGGGAGAGAAAAGAGAAGAGAAAAAGAGACCGTAAAATTTATTTAAGATAAAAATAAATTTAATTTTTCATCTGAATAAATTACTGAACTTTGATCCATAATTAATTTTGGTTATTTCTTTCTCTATTTCTAATATATATTTTTAACATATATTTTTTTGTAATTGATTTGATTATTATGACTAGCTAATTATTTATTGCTGGGAATAAATTGAAACCCTAGAATATGGTTTGAGATATGATATTATTTTTCTTTGTTTCATGAGATTGTTCTTTGACTCTATTTTAATTATTATCGTTTATATATATGATTCTATCAAGTATGATTTATATAGTGCATGCCTTGTTCTGGCTTCTTATAGTGATAATATGTAGGATTATATGCCTATTTGGTGGCCATATAAATATGCTAGAATTTATATGCATAAATTACAGCTAGGTTAGATAATTATTCACCTAATAGTTTTATGATTCTAACCGAAGTAGTGGAACGTTTAGATACATGTGGGTCAAAGGAGAAACATACAACTAGACATGCTTATTAGACTAGTATGGATACATCTTGGTCAGTCTCCTTCTCATGATTAAAAGATGACTTAGAAATATTATTATTATCATATTTTGACCTATTCTAGTAATGGATTTCGATTTCCCTAGCACGTTTATCATATTTGCAGTTATAATTTATTTTTATTATTTTATTTTATTTATTCGTTTTATTATTTTCTATATTTGAAAACCCCCATTATTGTATTTTTCTTATTATTTATTTATTTATTGTTATTTAGAGTTTTATTTGTTAATTTATGTTTATTATTTGTGAGCTAGTTAAATAGAGGTAAACCCTCTCAACCCCCGGTATAGAATGATACCCTTATTTACCAATACTACAATTGACTATAAAAAGATTTAAATTGTGTACCAACTATGGCCACACCATCCTTTATTATCTCAGTCTTCATTTATCTCTTCTAGTAAAGTTGCACAAAAGCATCCCCATCCCACAATCAACTTACTAAGCAAAAATTTTACAACGAAAAGCAAATCTTTAGCCTTGCATGCTTAGAAATAAAGCCCCCAAAGATTTATCACAATAGTTAGTTTAATTCAAACACTCAATTTATTAATCAAGACACACCACAATAACATAATCCGATGGCAAGATATATATTGGTCAAATGACTACAAAAATATTTAATCCTAATAAAATAAATGATTTGTTTAAAGACTCCCATGATCACTTGTTATGACTATAATCCCTTGCCTAATATGGTATAACACATTTCTTAATTATATATTCAAGTGTTGGTTGACGACAATAAATGTTACTTTTCTTTCTAATATTAGTAGCATGAATGAGTGACCTTCGAAAATTATAAAAAAAAAAGGGTAAAATAAAATTATATGTTTAAATGATATTGGAAAAAAAATCATACATTACAAATATTCTTATAATATAACAATAATAAATCAATGTGAAGACAAGTTACAATCTCCAAAGCCTAGTCTTATGAAAAGTAGTACATCAATTTGATCTCAGGATATCTTTTTGGTAGTTCACTAAGGAGCTAGGACTACAATTGTAGGTCCTAAGAAGAGTGTCACATAAACTACATGATTCTCTAACAACGGTTTAACTCAAACTTGGAAGCACAAGAGATGCTCGCTTGGGACAAGTTCGACAAACATGTCCCATTGCTAGACTAAGTAGAACACTTTATCTAGTTTACACGAAAATGGGTGGAAACAAGGAAATACTAACAACGAAAATGACAATTCTCAAAAAACTTGGAAATAAAAATGCCACAAAAAAAAATTTACATATTTTACATATTTTCTATTCAATATTATAAATATACATACAAACACATAATTAATGTAAACAATTTGCTATCATCATACATCTATTCAAAAGAGCTTAATCATAGCTGTCATTTCAACATAAATGAAATAGTTACAAGGAGATTGAATATTTATATGTAAGGGTTGATGGCTTTAGAGATATTAAGCAAGGCTTCAAGGCTTTACAAAGATGGGATAGGTTGAAAAATTCATCATTTTTGTTATATATATATTATCAAAATCATTTTGGAAACGACTTTGGAGCTTCCACTCGAGTTTTCATTTATAAATATTTTGTAACTAGCAAATATAAGTAACCATAAAACATTTCAAACTATAAACCAAACCCAACCAAACCATAGTTTAACAGTTTTGTTTGCTTTATAACTTAAAAAATTATGCTTCCATTAAGGATTTCAAAAAGCAATCTAGGTACAGTTTGTAAATCTTGCTATGGGTGGACATGTTCTTATGTATGATTGAAATATTAATATATGTATGCCTAGGTGCCTTAGGTGGGACTTGAGTGGCCATGGGAAATTAAAGAAATAAAGAGAGTGGAGTGAGTGAAGTGATATGTGGAAAATGTCCTAGTTATCTCATGAAATAGGGTGGAGTAATTAAAAGGAGAAATGATAATATGACGGGTTAGGGTAAAAACTTGCATGGGGAGTGTGAGCCTTGCATGGGGGGTGTGTACTTTGCAATGGGGAAGGATTTATGTGGGGAAATCTTGTTTGGAGGTTAACCGTGGGGAGGAAAGTGTGTTTTAGGCGGTTAATGTACTTGGGGAAGCTTTAGTACGTGGGTTGATGGAAAGGTGCATAGAGGCATAAACTAGGGTTTCGGGGGAAGCAACCCTAAAGATAGGGTGTGTGGTGGGGAAAGGTTGAGGAAATTGGGTGAACAATGGAGTTGGGATGAGGGGTATACCACATGGAGACTGTGGCTTAGACCAAATGGAGGGTAGAATTGTGTAAGGGAAGAGGGTATGGAGAAAAAAAGGGGAATATTAGGGTTTTTGGAGGGAACCAACTAGGATATCATTATCAAATGTGGGAGTTGAGGAGTTAGGCTGTGAGGTTTGGAGATGGGGTGAGTAGGGTAATGGTGCTTGAATCAGGGGAGATGTGGGCTAAGTAAGGAGAGGAGAGGCAAGGGCCATATAGGCCAGTAAGGGTTTCAAGGGAAAACCCTAGTGGGAGATGGTGAGCATACGTGGAGAAAAAGGAGAGTGGGCCTTGACCTATGTATATACGGTTTCTAGGTTCGCTATGAGCTTGGTGGGAAAATGTTTAGGGGTCCCTGGAGTCTTGAAGGGTGTAGATGTCCGGCTCAAGGGATAGGGTTTTCAAGAAGTCTGGGTTGGTTGAGTGGTAGTAAGTCGAGAGTGTCCATTAGGTTGTGCATGTCTAGATAGGCGTTACTTGACAAATAAGCCACAAATAAAATACTAATCACTTAAAGTGGATGATCATTGAGCCGGACCCGGATGTAGGATGAATACCGGTCCACCGATTATAATAATGGCTGGGTACGTTTTACTCTAGGATTATATATGTTTACGGGTCCATCGGTTATAATAGTGGTCAGGTGCATTCTACCTTGGGGTAGTTATTCTCAGTCCACCAACTATAATAATAAGGGTCCTGAGTTCAATAAGTAAAATCCTTGGATGATAATAATTTATGAAAAAGACACCAATCACTTACAATGGAACACCACGTAGGTCGGGACCAGATGTAGGATATTTACCGGTCCACGAGTTATAACAGTGGTCAGGCGCGTTCTGCCTTAGGGTAGTTATTCCCAGTTCACCGATCATAATAGTGGGCTCCTAATATATACATGGATATAATTCGAGATATGTGTAAATATGGTACTAACAGCCTAAACTCTGACAGGGGTAAATGATCTAATAAAACCTACTACATGCACAATATCTGTATTTTGCGTTGTTATACCCTGTCTTAGCTATATTATTACCTTACTCAATACATAAAGTACTAATCACCCTTATCATGGGTGCTGCTCATTTCCACAAGCAATGGCCCTTCCTACGTCTATGCAGGTAGGAGATGAGGCCTTAGAGGACTTTGCTACTTACGATGAGTTGGTCAGGGCAGAGTGATGTCTTGGTGTCCCAAGGTTAAGGCCAAAGAGAGTGTACTCCGGACTATCTTCCATTTATATTTTATGTTTTTATTCCCCCATAGTGGAATTCTACTTTGTATTCCATTTCTCTATTGTATTAACTTTGAGTCTTACGTATTCTAGCATTTTCTATAATTTAATGTTAAAGAGTCCTTAATGCTTTAGTCGGTTTCTATTACGGTTCTATATTATCTTTTAGCCTTGTGATTAGTATGAGGCTAGTAAGGAGTTAAACTTATACTGATCACAACAGTAGCACCTCCTTTTTGGTGTGTGATTTTCTTTAAACAAAGGAAAAATTTTCAACTATAATTTTCGGGGGTGTTACAAAAATAGATTTGGGAATAAATAGAAAAATTATAGTTATTACGTAGAATTATAGGATTTTATCTAGGATCATAAGATTCCACTGTAGGATTATAAGATTCTATAACTATTCGACTACTTTAAGATTCTACCTAAGATTTTTGATCGTTTTATGATTTTTAAATCATAGGTTCATAGAATTATAGGATCGAATCAGAATTTTAATAACTATGCTTACTAGACATTAATGGACATAAATCTAGCATACTACAACTGAAATTGGACCTCACCCTATTGCCAACAAAAATTCCTAACATTTCTCCTCTCCCATAAACTCAAGCTCATAATAAGGAAAAAGGAACCAAAAAGTAGTTATGAGCTTTGTCATAGCTCGATCTAGCTGTTATTCATCCCCTTAACCAACAATTCCAAGAGATAAGCGACCGCACATGCCCAAAGCTAATGCAGCCTATGACAAGGGACCAAAGATACAATCGTAGCACAAGAATCTTGGGGAAATGGGCTAAGAAGTGTTAATAACAGAGTAGACAACCTCAAAGGTAGGAATGCAAGCGATTAAGGAGGCTAAGTTGGTAGACTAGTCTGTGGTGGAGAGTGTCATTTGGCCAATAATCTTGATGATTTAAGAACATTTGTGAAGTGCATCTAATAATTCATCTTTAGTTCCCTACCATATGACCTAAACTGATGCATGTATGGGGTTGCCCTCCAATCACATTCGAAGTTTCTTCCAGCCATATGAGACAAGTAAAGCCTTGATGTATAAAACACTAGCAGCTTGCAACAAGTGGTTCCAATGTTAAGTAGAAACTGATAGAAGTTGTCCTAGTATGGTCATTGTGTATCTATGGCACTTTCAGAGCCTGTAATAGTCAACCACATATATTTAGGTAGTAAGAGAGTTGTCCTTACACTCAACAAGGGCAAGGTGAAGCTACAAAGGGTTGGACAGCCAAGGCGTTTTGGGCTACAATTAAGGGTTGACATAGAGCATGGTTGTGACAACAAGTGGTCTGGCTGGTGGAAGAGGTATAAGTGAGGGTTTTTCAATGTGTTAGTAGTTGATGTTGGATGTGCATCAACGGTGATGAGGGGTATAGGTGATCAAATCAAATAGAATAAATCATGTTTGCCATCAAAATCGCTCTCGGCGGTTGTCATAAGAGGTAGTGGATGAGCAAGGATAAATGAGGAGTATTATGAGTGGAATTGTTGGCAACCTCAAGGGTGGCACATCAGAGATTGACATGTGGGTTAATGAGCACATGAAAGGAGGTAGGGGGCAACATTGGAGAGTTTGGTTGGGTGATGGACGATTTAGGGATAAGGTTCAATGAAATTAAGGTTTGAGGGTTAAGGTTTTGAGAAATTGAGGTGTTTGGGGATTAAGGAGTGGAGGTGAGGGTTGATAAGGAGCCAACGACCAACAACAAAAGGTTGACAAAGGTGTTGAAAGGCACTCATTGTGGTCAACCCCTTGTGTTGGTGTGATCAACATGGGCAATGGAAGCTTTAAAGAAGACAATGGAGGTTAGGGTGGTTCTAGGGGAGACTAACATTTGGCTAGTGTGCTTTGTTGATAGTGGTAGGGGTGGCTTCTGCGATAATCAATTTGTCTTCCAAGGAAACATAATGGTCATGTGTGCTCTATTAGACTCTATGAACAAGTCAGCTCCACCAAGAGTTTTTGTTCCTTTAGCACATGTTTGATGATAACCCCACAACTTTAAGACTAACACCAAAAGTTAAGATCCCAAATTTTGGATCTAAGTTATGGTGCGATTGGGGAATCAATCAAATATGTGAGTAAGTAGAATTAGAATTCTTACAATTCCTTATAATTAAATAGGGGGAAAAGGGAGAAGTAAAAGAGGAGAGGGAGGTGGTGGAGGAGAGAGAGGAACTGTTAATTTTCCTAACTAATTTATTTCCAAGGCTCTAGGCTCTTATTTGTAGCTAATACAGACTAAAGAAGCAAGCTTAGAGTCTAACAGAATTTTTATTAAAGGTTGGCAAGGGTAGCATGTGGGTTAGTGAGCACATGAAAGGTGTTAGAAGGCAACATTGGGTTGTTTGGTCCAGTGGTGGGCGATTTAATCTTAGGGTTCGATAAAGTTAAGGTTTGAGGGTCAAGGTATTGAGATATTGATGTGGTTGGGGCTAAGAAGTAGCGGTGAAGGGTGGTAAGGGACCAACGACCAATAATAGGCAAAGGTGTCGAGAGGCCCTCATTGTGGTCGACGATAAGATCAGAGGGTGCACGGAACAGGCAACATGGGAAGTGGCAACTGTGAACAAGATGACAGAGGTCAAGGTGGTATCGAGGGTGATCATCGTCCGATTGGTATGCTTTGCCGGAAGTGGTGGGGTGGCTTCTACAGTGATCAATTTATCCTTTTAAAGCGACATAATGGTCATGTGTGCTCAATTAGAATATGTGAGCAAGTCATCTCCTCCAAGCATTCTTGTTCCTTTTTGTAAGTTCAATGACAACCCCATAAATTTTAGACTTTAAAGCTAAATGTTCTGATCTTGAATTTTGGATTAAGTTATGGTGTAATTGGGGAATCAATCAAATATGTGAGTAAGTAGAATTAGGATGGCTATTGGATAGGGGAAGAAAGAGAGAAGTAAAAGAAGAGATGGAAAGGGTGGATGATTTTCCCAACTCATTTATTTCCAAAGCCCTAGCCTTTTATTTGTAGCTAATATAGACTAGCGAAGCAAGCTAGGGTTTCAAGAAGTCTTGGAGTCGAATAAGCCTTTTGTTGAATAAGATTTATAAAACCTTAATAAATACAACACTTAATAAATGTTTGCTTAGAAACAAAGAAAACCTACTTATTAATTATTCCTTCTATTTCTAAAAAAAATCTATTTAATTTAAAAAATTATCGTAAAATAAAATTTTTTTAAATAATATTTAATTTTTATTTTTACCTTTATTTTTTTCTTTTTTTATAACTAATTGTTATATTATTTTTTAATAAGGAATATAATTATCATATTAAAAAGTATATTTATTATATTCTAAAATAATATATAATTGACTAACAACTGTCAACAATAAAATTATGTAAACACTTATTTTTTTTGGAAACCAAGACAAGAACTTAAATGGACTAAAATTAGGCCTCAGATTCGAGGTTCCTAACAATCATCTATACCAAGACCCCTCCGCCAACGTCGTCAATTACGTGTGGCAGCTTGTGGCGAAGTTGTCTTAACAAAATTTACCAACTTGCTAAATTCGACAAACTCCACAAACTGTTGACCAAACAATCGAAGAATCATCACACAACCTAGCGAAACCATCTCCTGTCACCATCTCCATTGTCGCTAGCCCTGCCCATCCTCTAACAAACATCTTTCATCGCTAGCGCTAACAGAACAGGTGTCATAGCCTCGTGCCGCTATCTCGTCGCAATCGTCTAATTAGCTCCGTCGCTGGTCATCACTTGCAACTGATCTTGTTGCGTACTGCTACAACCACTTGTCTTGAGTTGTTCGAGTGCTTTGTTTCACAAATCAAAATTAGGCTAAAGACAAATAGAATTGGTCAGCCAAAAAAAAATTTGACTATAAAAATGAATTTGAAATCTAGATTTTTCCCCAAACTTGTTTGTTTTATACTTTCATCATGATCCACGATCCTCAACAATCGCTTCGTAAACTTGATTGTTAAAACTAAGCTTGCTTTGAATATGGAAAGACCACAACCACAATTTACAAAAAAGTTAAGGACACTCTGACCTCCCTACGCACTTAAACTACCACTCCTCAGTCATCATCAATTCTTCATATAAAGGTTGGTCCAATTTGTATCTGCTCCACTCTGCACCTATTTGCAAATTTAAGCCTCAAAAAAGACTAATTCCGGGCAGAATTTTTTCCATAACAAATTTAGCCGATCCAAGAAGTCTAGCCCAAATAGAGAGTGGCTTACTCAGCCTCATGATCAAACTAAAAGGCTAAAGTCTTCTCCCACATCTAGGTCATCTGTGACTAACCAATATAGTTAATATAGTTATTGTCAAAGAAAGTTTGCCAAGCAAGCCTCCCTTCACCTCAAAGTTCGAGGTCGAGATTTTCATGAGTAGCGAAGAATGATGCGGTAGTGTCACCTCGTTGTGTAGGAGCTATTGGCCATATGCCTATATCTGTGCTATACTATTATAAGGAAGAATTTAGTTAGGACATATAGTCTATTTTTTATTATTACATCATTATGATATTATTTTATTTTGACTTTATTTCATTTTATTATGCCATGTTTTGGTAACAGCTTACCTATATATATGGTCTTAGGTTGTAGTACTTTTTGAATTAAGAGTTGAATTGAATAAAGTTTAAATTTTGATTTGTGTGAAAACCTAGGCTAACACTTTAGCCTACCTCCATAGCCAATCCCTTATAACAGTACTTTTGAAGCTAAAAGGCACCCTTGGTACCATGTTATTTCAAAACCAGGGTAAACTTATGAAAGGTAATGATTCCAAATTAATTTCTTAACATCAATATCCTGGATATCAATAATTGGCATAGATCACATTATGAAAGGTATATGTTTCAAGTACCTGACAATAACATGAAGTGCGTGGACCAACATCAGAAGTTCCAACGGTTGAAACATGTTGATTATTCTTTTCCTGAGAGTAGTGCCACTCATCTGAATTCTCTGTGCATGAATCTACCAAGCGGCTGACAGGTTTTTCATTTTGAGAGTCTGTGAAATCCAATTTGGAGTTCCTACATGACCCTTTGAATTCGACTGGCTGATCAATGGGTTGGTGTTTACTCTTTTCATCATTCAACTCATTAATACCTAAATCATCTACTACTTGAGAATCCTTAGGCAAAAGCAATGGCACATCAGGAGATCGTGATAGGGAAGAAAAAGAATCCTGCCTCTCTGCACTTTTGGGCTGTTCTGTCCCACCAGCAGGAATATTTAATTCCATACATCTGCCCATGTATCTTGGAATGACCCTGTGGTGACGAGGGATGAGTAATGGAATAGCTTGTAGATTTGGAGCTTTGTTTCTCTGAAAATTTCCTTCATCTCATTAGAAAGTCATTATTGATGATAAAGCATAGCAAGAATTGGTGCTTAAGGCATAGGACCAACCTTTGCATGGTTCCATCGATGAACAAAGTGCCTAGCAATGTCACGACACGGTGGTCCCCAAAGAGCACAGTGAACGTCATGCCATGGCATACGAGGAATTTTACCCCGATTTATTTCATCTTTCATCATGTCCTCCCAACAATTTGGTTCAGACTCCCTGTTCAAACAGAAGCTAGAAATTTTTAGATTATAATTTTGGCAAATTCAGATGCCTCCCTATCTTAAATTGGCAAAGCTCAATTATCAACCGTGTATTACTTGATCATCCCTCTTCTCCCTCAAAACATTCTAATGGCAATAAAATAAAATCTACCACCTTCATTTAGCCAGAATTCATACAACATTATTTGCCTGAAACAGGTGTCAAAATATAATCTTGAGAGAATCTGAGGATGCAGTGAGAATGAAATCAGATTAACTTGTAACTTATTATCATAACCATCTCCATTCCAAATGATGCCCAGAAAAGACAGCACATAGACCAACCTTGGATTGTAATAATCCTTTCCAGGCCACATATTAGAAGGATAATCACCCACTTTGTGCTCCATTGTGTCATAGCGCCCAAAACACAAATCAAGACCTCCAATAAAGCATATTTGATAATCAACAACAACAATTTTCTCATGGTGCGACCTGAACGGAGAGTACAGTGCAGATGAAAAATTGTTAGTAAAAAGTTACCCAACCTGATAGTTTCCGGTCATAATTTCGGTCTGTGAAAAATAGTGTGCAGCAAGTCTGCCCCTTGCGTACCACAAATAAATACCAGTTGACAAATGATCAGGATAGCGCAGCACTCTCACATTCTCATGAATATTTAAAAGTCTTCCCTTGCTGTATGAGCTGTTTATTTTTAGAGCTAAAGAAACCTCCTTGTACAAAAGAACGTAGATCTGCACAGGCATGATATGATGCATAAAATTAAAATATCATGACAAACCAACATATAAATGTGAAAAGGCATTCTATTCAAACAAATACTATTTTTGTGTTTATGTCCAATACTTGGACTTACAACTAAATTGAATGGCATACAGTTACCACATAAGTAAGTCTAATAATTATATGAAGTCTATAACAATTAATGATAATCTGTAATCAGCTTTAACAAACTGCATCCATCCAAGACTACCTCTTTGCATGCAGTATCTACAGGATTGACAATCATGTTCGTTATGTTTAATATAAGCTTATCATATAAATACAGGAATTGTTCATGCAAATGCTTACATCAAAGTGTATTGAACCATTTTCCCCAAGTTCCACCAATAGCGATCACTCATTGAGAACAATTATAGATAATTGATAAAGCTTAAGACCTGTAAAAATGTATTATTTAAAGTGTTCATTACAAAATAATTGGTATGGCAGTTAGAACTAAAATTGTTTCAATTTAATGAATTTGATAGGTGCACTTTAACCATTAGTTTTAGTATGAAACTATCAGAATGACATCTTTTGCAAAGTATGAAGACCCCAGAGTGGCTATAGGCCTTGTCTGAATAAAAGACTGTAGCCGCAAATTAGATAGTCAAACTGACAAAATATAGAGCTTATTACAGGAAAACTAATTCTGTAAGACTCAGCAAAATGAAAACAATTCATTTCATTGATTTACATAAATATGCACCTGAACCCCTTTCTTCGCTTGTGCTTCCAGTAAAGCATCAAGCCTGGAGGAACTATGATCAGTAAAAGGCCGCCTCAAATAAAGCTCTGGGCATAGCCACCAACCAGTAATCAGAATCTGCATATAACATACGGGCATTAATTTGTGTAGGTAAGGTGCTAAGGGAAAAACATTGAATTTGCCAGAAGCCAACCTCAGATTTTGCATTCTCTATTGCTGAAGCAATAGCTTCAAAGGCTGCGCTTCCATCTATGAACCATTGAGCTTCACTGCCGTCTTCTGTCAAACCCCTTGGAGGAGCAAAAGAACCATAACGATGAGGACGACACCAACCTTCCGGAGGCTTTTGGACAGAATCATTAATTGCAGAAACCCAGTCTTTGACTTTATTACTGCTCGATGTTCTCAAATTTATGCTTCTGTCCCCACAGCAAACCTACAAATTTTTGCAGCAGATATAGTAATTTGTTTATGGCGCTTCTAAAACCACCACTTTAAAATATAGTTCAGTCAAGTATCACTGCTGCAAGATTCTAATATCAGCATCAACAGAAAAGTGCAAGAAGAGTGTCAAAACGAAAGATTACCAGCAATGCCAAAATTCTCACAAAGTGCTACAAGGTGTGAGCTGATTGGATAATCTAATTCATATTAAAAGGGTCTCATGTTTTTTATGATAGGCCTTATCAACTGAATTAATTCTGCAGAGCACCGATAAGCCACTTACCAGGTACACTTATGTGAGGCATAAGCATAAGGCACCTGGGAATCAATCTGAGAATTCTGCCGGACATGCTGCTGCAAAGGCCAGTGCTGATGGGCCTAGTACTGGGTATTTCTGGTTGTAATGATGAGATATGTGGATATATTGGGTTGTTTGGCGGGGTCAATGTAGCAAAAATCAATACCACTTCGAGCGTGGTGGCTCCAGAAAGGGAAAGTTTGGAGGAATTCAAAGTTTCAGAAGTGATAGTGAAATATTCTTCATCCATGTCCTCCTTCCCCATACATAGCTAGATTATATATAGGACATAGCTACTGGACAAGCCAGCTCGCCTAATCCGTTGCAACAGAATTAGGGAATATTAGGAAAGATTGAAGAAAACCTGTAACCAAATTAGATACCTCATTTTAAAGGATAAATAGCTTGTCAGGGAGTCATCCTCTTAGGCCGGGAGAGAAGGGTCTCTTCAGCTGTATCATTGGCTTCCCCCTCCACTGGACTTTTGTATTGGACCTGCTGGGTCTTGGATATGGGTTGTGCTTGTTACAGCCAGTCCGGACACGCTGTTCGACGGACAGGAAGCAATACTGTGCAGATGGAGGGGGCGGTGGAACTGAGCATGACTTCAGTAGTGGGCTTGATTCCACCCTGAACCATGAAGTTAGGTTGTGCAATTGCTCTGCTCCGATCACAGTGATGGTGGACTGTGGTGCAACCCACAATTTCATTATCATAGACCTGGTGCGTAAACTGGGGTTACAACTGAAGAAGACCGAAGCCGATGGGGTTTCATTGGGAACTGGAGGATCAGTCCAAGGCAAGAAGATTCGCAGAGGAGTGCACCTAACCTAACGTACAAGCAGTAGAGAACGGATGATTTTCTGCCACTGGACTTGCAGAGTTCTGATGTAATTCCATGGCGGAGAGACTTGGATGTGGGCTGTTCGTGCTATGAGCCTTCAATTTTTATTTTTTATTTTTTATTTTTGCAGTCAATCTCCACGGCCTTTTTGTCTACAGGTATTCTTCGAATATAAAAACCGGTAGACAAAGTTTCACTTCCATCTTTTATCTCTCGAAGGCAATATGTTTGTAAGGTGCCGTCAATCCTCTACTTACCAATAAATTGAAGCCAATATATTTTTGATTAATATAATAAAAATAAATTATAAATATATAAGAGTATAGAAATATATATTTACTATCGTTGGTGGACGTCTACAAAATACTAACCCTTTAATTACTGATTTTAATTATCAGTAGAAATATATATCTACTATTGTGGGTGGATATCTACAAATTACTAACATTTTAATTACTGATTTTAATTATCAGCAGAAATTAAATCATCACACTTTGATCGTCTATATTACTATAGTTATTTTATGTCAAGAGACATATATCCTTTTACATCCGTAATATATGTCAAAGGTGGTATAATTCGAGTCTAAAACTTTACAGAAAAGAACCAATATTCTTTCCACTAAATCAAAAAAGAAACTACTTGCCTCTATCTTTCACATGTTTAACTAATGTAGTTTGTGAATCTTATTTTATTTGTAGTAGAAAAACAAGACTGCAGGAGCGTAAAATTTAAACAACAATAAATTAGTCTAAATAATTACATAGTTTATTACTTGTTTTGATACATACTTAAGAAATTTTCAATTGTTTTATTATAGCTCAATATTTTAATTTATATAGTTTAGTAGGTGTGTTTGACAAATTTTTATTTTTATTCCAATAGTTTTATTATTTATTTTCATTTATGTTACTTAATTTTGTATCATCTTTTTTTTATATGTGCAAGCATTTAATTATTATTACAATATTATTACAACCAAATATTATAACTGCATTATTTCAAGCCAAAGGCCAAATACCAGTCTCTAATTTCTATTTTATTAGCTTATCATAAAATTTGTATTATATTATTCTTTTATTTTATATGTGTTTATTAATGTTCATTTTACATAATTTTTCATGTCAAGGCATAATTTAGTATAGTGGCCTAAGGCCCCAAAAAGTGTTATGCCGGCCTTGCTTAAAGGCTCCACGAGGCCTTCTTCCACCACCTCATGTATTCCATCATTGTATCTAGAGCGGGCAAAAATTGACCTGACTCGTTCAATCTGACCCAACCTAACCCAAATGAAACCTGACCTCGTATGCCAAACTCATTGCTTGAGATAATATAAAATTGAAAAACTTGAAAAGACCCGAAACTGAAGTCATAAGTTTGAATGTCAAAGAAAACATGAGATTATAATAGCTCGCTTACCCTGAACCCACATCTTATAGGGTTTTGTTCCTTGATCTCGTATGCCAAATGGACCTTTGGATTACTATTATCCGTTGAATCTGGTAATATATCAAAGACAACTATGTCTAAAAGCTCGGTACCGAAAGGATCTTCCAGGAAGGCCAAGAAGCCGGGTTTCAGTACAGCCCACACCTACATGAAAATATGGTTCAGTGCATCAGGTAATATAGAGCCATTATATATCTCCCACAATTACATTACTGCATTTTTTTTTTAACTAGAACCGGTATGATTAACATGTGCAAACCTACACAAATTCTACCGTGGATATAAACAGCCAAATAAATGAAGATCTTTCTGCATTTGACAACCATAGAAAAAAATCCGGTAAATATTCATTTATGTTGCCTGTAGAAGGCATCGATAGATAAATACAAATGAAAATGCCATGTACCTTTTGCCAATTGTCACCGCAAAAACGGAACAGTTGGCATGGAAGGCACTGTCTTTCGCTCTCTTTCCCCACGTTGTTCGGCAGGTGTTTCACCAAAACAAAACCCTCTTTCAACTTTGGGCCATATTCTTGCAGAAATGACAACTTAGAGACCTCCAGAAATTTGCAAACCTACAAGTTTGGGTACACAAGTATCATTGGGTAAATGGGTAACCTTGCAGCTCCTAGAAGAAACGTGCATGCTTCATCAAACAAGAGGCCATGTGGTAGTCAGGACATGGAATCAACAACAGACAACAAATAGACCGCCGCACCTTCATGACTCAGCATATTTTGGTTGAGTTAGTCACCCTATTTAGTCACAGGCAATTAAAAAATTAATTGAGTCATTAGTCTTTCAATTCAAATGAGTGCTGAGTCATGATTAGGGAATATATTTTGTTAGTTGTCCCCTCATTCTATCAGAGTTTGGAGTTAATAAAAAGGAGAAAAGGGTTACGGGATTAGGGGCACTGGAAATTGGATTTGTGGGAGCTTTTGCTTCGGGAGAGAGAGGCCAGGCTTTCGAACTCATCTTATCTTTGTTATTGCTACTGTTTTAATACAAGCCTTTGTTCTGTTTTCTCTTGATTTTCATCTCTCACTAATGGTTGATAATTCTGTGACTGATATCTAACGAGATACTGATTAGAAGAGTATACAACTGTTTACGCATGAATGATTATTTGATTATTTAGCATCCTCAAAGCAGAAATGCAGTAGCATCCTGAAAGATGCAGGCTAAGTAGGAGAATGGGCGCATGAAGGAAATGTCAAGTTGATGGTAATGAATGCAACAACTAGAGATTTGGACGTTATGAGAAATCATTTATTTGGAGATAGCAACATGTACTTGCCTCTAGTAAATTTACAATATCCATGTTGCTTAGAAAAAGATTTAGATAGTCTTGCATAGCAACCTTCGCCCTGTCTGTGATTGCCTGCTGTCTGCCTAATGATGGACGAATGACTGAAAGAGCAGCTATTGATGGGACGCATCTGCACAACAGCTCTTTTTATTTGTAGTCATAAGGGCTTGTCAAGATAATTACAAAACCTGTGGTGAAACTATAAAAATAATACAATACCAAAAGAGAAAAAGTGTAATTACCGCTATATCACATTTCATTCGATACAACGGCTCTAATGAAAGTTCAAGAAATAGTTATTTTTTCTTCCTCATACCAGGATGTTCATTCTCATAGACAGGATTTTATACCAATGAAGTTTAGATATGAGTTGCAACATAAAACTGAATGAGGAAAAAAAAAGAAAAAAGAAAAAAGAAAAAGAAATCAAGAACCACGCACCTGTTTCTTGAACTTCCTTCGTTACTGTGAAAATGAACAGCATCATCATCAAAACCATCATCGTGCATAATTGCTGTATTATCTCCTAATCCTATGTACTGGAGCCACTCTTTGACCTATAGAGGACAGTTCAGTGATAAACATCAAAACTCCAGAATATTTAATGAAGTAGTGATAGGTAAATTTAAGACTATGAGAAAAGGTGAACAGCGTGATAAGATCTGCAAAATGTTGGGCATTTTGTGTCTATTAATCTCGTCATTGAATTGGTCTGGTCTCTGACCAAATTTAAAATTAATTTTTCTGTTGTTCTTTTCCTTATTATTATTAATAGTATTAGTATTAATATTTAGATTAAGAAATTAATAACAAAAAATATTAATAGCAATAATTAATAATAGTAAATAATAACAATGATGATACTAAATAAATAAATATAATCACAGTAACAATAACATCAATAATAATGATGTCAATAATTATAGGGTGATGATGATGATGATAGCAGCAATGTATATGAGCTACATAATTAATAATAGAAAATAATGATAAAAATTAATTATAATTAATATTGATAATAGTCATTGTAATAATAATAATAATAATAATTCTTTACATATTGTTATAAGTATTACTATTGTTATTATTATTCTCATTATCATTCTTATATTAATTAATTCATCAATATTAATTATTGTTATTGTTATTCTCTTACAATTATCCTTATATTATTTCTATTATTATTGTATAATTATTCTCCTTGTTATTTCTAATAATGTTGGTACTAAACATCATTATTGCTTATATCCATTAGTGTTCTTGTCTGTTTCTTGTTAATAATATTAATTAATCTTATAATTATTTTTATTACTATTATTACATTATAGTTATCATTAGTTTTATTATTAATATTATTATTGTCATCATCATCATCATTATTAATAGTATTGTAACTTTTATCATTATAAATATTGTTATCTTATTGTCCCTTTATCTCATCTAATTTAGGATATGTTTAGTGTACAGCATATTATGCTTCGACAACTATTTTATTAAATAGCTTTTTAAAATTTATACTACTTTAATGTGTTTACTTTCTATATAAAGTAAAACATCTCATTGTAAAAGCCAACCGCCAGCAATTATGAATCTCCAAATATTTACACTAAGTTATTAAGGGAACCCCATTTAATAATTTCCCCCACTAATAAAATTATAAAAAAATATGCAACTTTTTTATTTTATTTTAAAAATTAAATTTCCTTAACCACTTTAATCTACATCACCGTCTAGTGTATAGTAAAATTTGTAACAATCTCTTCTCTCCCTCCTCTACCCGCTTTATGTGCTGCCACCTATTAGATTAATTAAATTTTAAATCTAAAATCCAACCGCTTGACTAATAAAATATTTAAAATAAAATGTTATAACTACCCTCGTATACATGATGGAAAGAGGTATCATGTCTACATTCTTGTAATTTGACCTTTAAAAAATAATAACTACTCCTAAAAAAAATTTGCATCTATCTGGACACTTATACTCTAAAATGAATCTTTATCGATCAAATTCACATCAGCTTTAAAATACTCAGCAAGAAAAACAAATGAAACCAGCAACTTATGAAGAAGAGAATAAAGAGATTTGAATGTAGCTAAACAATCATATATAAGAGAAAATAGAACACTTTGTATTGAGACTTAATACACCCAACTCCCTCAACCACAACTCTCTTCACCGAGACTCTCTGTTCTGTGACTTCTGTCCTTTTCTCTTTCTCTTTCTTTTAATGTCTAATTAAGCCCTCTTTGAATTAAGACATATATATACACACAAATAATCCTTAACCCTACCAATTGGATTACATTAATAATCCTAACTAAACGCAAATAACACTCCCTAAGCAAATGATGTGGACAAGACTATTATTCACATAAAAGAAAAAAATAGTACGAGCATTTTCTTTTTCATATTCCATCATCTCTATCCTCCTATCCTTTAAGTATGTAGTTATAACTTTTATTTTCAGTACCATATTTTTTGGTCTATCGTACTTCAGTTGTGAACTTTAAAGCATATCCATTGTTCATTGCTCTACAAAATCATTGAAGTTACATAGGTATCCATTAAAATACTTTCCTTTGTTCTTTCTAAACTGTGGCATACATAAATGGCTTCTTATAGACAACCAAACTAAAATCAAGAATGAAAATGGCGGCATAGCAACCGGCTAAGTGAGTAAACTTTATCCTTTGCATTTGATTTCAAAAGGTTCTTAGTTAGTTTTATTATTATTTGTACATTCATTTTATCCTTTTATACTTTTGTCAAAATGTACATAAAATCTGTGATTTATGATGTTGAAACAATCACTATCAGTTTTCTTTTTCATAATCACAATGTTCTATGATTATGTTTTATTTTGCACCCTTATTATTATTATTATTATTATTATTATATATATAAAAATTACATATATTGTATTAAATTGATTTTTATATGCACGGTATCATTTGAGTTAAAATCTAGGTAATAAAAATTAATACTCTTTCCCTTTTTTTTAAAAAAGGGTTTTTAATTCGAAGTTTTTATTTTAAAATAAAAGTTGATTTAAAAAAATTAATACTTACTTTTTATTTGTATCCCTATATTTTCTCTCTTAATTGTAATATTATTTTTTAATTAAGGATATAGTTATTTTATTAAAAATATATTTATTATTTTTTTAAAATAGTATATAAATTACTAAAAATATTTATAAAAAAACAGATGAAGTATTAAATGACATTAAATATAGTGCCGTTAATCCAATCTAACCTAAGCAAGTTAGATTAGCTGGGAAAATAAGAGAAGAAACACAGACCCATACATAAACGCAACAAATAAACTTTTCAAATACTGCTCATTGCGATGAAAATAGACAAACCTGCTCCTGTTTTTCCTGGAACTCCTCGATAATGGCACGTTTCTTCAAAGAAAGGTGCAAATAAATAATATGAGTAGCTTTCTTTTGCAATCGCCACTTGAACTGTTGCATGAAGACGCAGTGAAGTCATTATAGTTGTGCACGATGAGTCGCAATGAACTGCGACGTGTTGCGTCGTGAAAGCTGTCTCTTTTTTTTTTTTTTTAGATATTAAACTTGAGAATAATAGTAAGTAAACATCTGACCGGAACGATTAAAGAGACAAAACGAGAACCGAACTTTCAATAATCTCGGTCGGTATAACGATAAAATAATACAGATGCTCGCAAAAATAGCAGCAGTAACCAGACGCGACAACTGTCTTAAGGCATTTTTATTTTATTTTTTTACACAGAAAATGCAGAGCTACAGAATGAGCTTACGTGTATATTTCCACGGGTGTGCACGGTCCCATTCTCTGAAATCCGGTTAAGCACCAATTTTTTTTTTCCATAATAAGGACCGATGATTGGATTGAAATAATTCGGTTAGAATTGAAACTTTAAATTATATAAATGCTATACTAAAATATTTATAAAATTGTAGATAGGACCACAAGATAAAATTATTTAAGATTATAAAATATTATTTTATTATTAAAATTTAGAATGAAAATTAATATATTATATAAAATTTAAAATAAGCAATTAATCCAATCTAAAATTTTAATCCAAACCAAAAGTTTAACACTGCTTCCGCTAGTGATTTTAAGGCCTAACATTGGTTACACCCTTTTCCATATATATCCTCAAATATATATTTACCTCACATACTTATAATCGTTAAATTTCAATTTTTCAATAATTAGTCAATATACTAGTATTTATAGGTAGCAATCAGGTCGGTTTATCGAGTCTGATTATTTGTGGGCCGATTATGGGTTTGATTGGGTCATTTTGGGTTCCGATTATTTTCGGTCACCTAATTATTCGGATCAAGTTTGAGTTCGGTTTCAGGTCATTGTAAATCGGGTCGGGTCGGGTTTTGATTGAGATAGTTCGAGTTCGAGTCGGTTGATTTTGGATTATTTCGAGTTAGCTTTTAGGGTCCGGTCGGGTCTATGGATGTAAACGGGACGACTTTTATCCAAAATACGATGAGTTTTATGCTTCAAATACTTAAACGGATATGGAGGATGGAAAGAAAAATATTTGTTGGATCGAGGTATAGGATATCCATATTCTTACCCATTTACCCGATGTATATTTACCCTTTTATCCTTTATTTTAAAATAAATATAGTATAAATTAAGATTAAAATTTTTGTTTTGCTTAACTCTAAATAGATATTGGTACAAAAATTATCCTTATATATATATATATATTGTATAATCTATTTAAAATTAAATATTTTTATTCTACTACATACTCATTTTAGATTTTAATTTGATCTAAAATAAAAATATTATTAAAAATAAATTTATTACTATTAAATATTTAATATAAATAATAAAAAATAAGAAAAAAAAATTTTCCGCCCCTATTATCCTAATACCAAACAAGTTATAACGATTGATAACACCGTTCGTCTAACTTGTGCCTATATATAACATGTGTCAAGGTATATATTGAAAAATTAATTTCACATTTAGTAATACCTAGTTATCATCATTTTTTTTCTATTATTTTGTTTTTTATTTATAATAATAAAGCCTCTGAAACTGGTGTAGGGTATTTTCACTCAAACAAGCCACGCCACGTGAACGCAAAAGTCAGAAAACTTGTTCACAATAGTTGGCGGTCAAAATTAAACGTGATGCTGAGCGACGACAAGGCAAACGTGAAGAAGAAAAGTTTAACAATTAATGCATTACACCGAAGATAAATTAGAAATTAGACTTTGAATTTTTTTTTTTTAAAAGAACTACAAGCTAACTTTTCTTTCTTTTTAGAAATCAACAAGTTCGAACAAATAAAGAAAGAAAAAATCCGGAAAATCAACCATTATTACACATTCAACTCCTTATTGCATAACAAAAATTTATACTCACAAATTCAATAACACATTATCACATGCGACATCTACTAACAAATATCATACCTGTTTATACTGAACCTCAATGGAGTAATTCAAAAGCAACGGAGTTATATCACTTGCGTCCGGTCTCGAGACGGAAACGACCGTGGCCTTTGGCAGTTCATCAAAAATAGGATGAGTGGACGTCGCCAAGTCGGAGTGCTGTCGGAAGGACAACGATTTCGACACCGCAGCCATAGATGACGGCAATGCCTTGTAATGACAGTCAGTTCCGATGAGAAACTGCTCAGTGGACATGGATAAATCGACTCCAGGTGCCGGAAAATGACAACAGATGGAGGAAGAAGTGCAGTAACAGGAGTAGTAATTGATGTAAGATTGCGATCAGTGTAAATGGCCCTGGCAGTTTTTTTGTTCCTTCGCTGTTCGTCGATGCGGTTTAATCGAAATCGTCGGCGTTATGAAGTGGAGATGTTTATGTTTAGCCCGGACTCGCATGTCCTTTGACAACTAGAATCTGGATTATATAGATTTTCTGATTGCTTCCGTAATTGGTAAAGAGGGACAGAGAAATAGAATAAACTTGCAGAGTAAGAACAGAGATAAGGAATTAAATCAGACGGATTTGTTCAAAACTCCGACCGTATAGGGATTGTGTGCACCAATATTCGCAAATTATATTCCGTACCAACTGGATATTCCCGGGGTGATGTGGAAACTTGCAACGGATTAATGATTATAGCGGTGCATCATTGTACAGTTAGGCGTAATTTGGAATTTAGCGTCAAATAAATGGGCTTTTGCCTGCCTTTTGGTGTCGCGGCAAGTCTACAAACAATTGAGGAGGAAGGAATATTCTAAAATCCCTTTCGTATTTTTCGTGTGTGACTTGTTATGGGTTATTTATGGTTTTATTTTGGTGATGGCCAGCATATTTGTTTTCCTGGTTTAGTTATATTCCTGTTCCTGTTTTTATTATAATATAAAAAAAGAGAGACAGAGAGAGAGATTTGTTTTAGAAAAAAAGGTTTCATGTTTAATGATAAAATACCGTTAAAAGACTAAAGGTTAACTTTTTATGAGAGCAATTGATGTGAAAAATTATATATATATATATATATATTGCATTTTTTATATCAAGTATTTAAAAATATTAAAAATATCTTCTATGAAATATTTGTTTTACATCAAACTGATATTTAAAATGGATATTTATTTGAAATTTAAAAAAAAATTATTTTTTTTTGTAAATAATTAATTGTCAGATATTTATCTTCATGCTGGTGCTGGCAACCTAAGGAATTCAAAACGTGTACTACACCTCCTCCCTTACAAACAATATTGTACACGCATAAAACTTTCTTTCATTGTCTAAGTGGAACTTTAGGCAAGCTATTCTTGGATTGAAGATTTCTATCAACCCATGTCCTGCATAAAGTTCCTGCTACATTCTCCGAGCTCCTCTTTTGCAGCCACTGCAGTAAGTGGTTCCAGCTTTTGGGAACGAGAAAGGTCTTCATCCAGTTGAAGAGGTTCTGCCAGCATTGAGCAGCCATTAACCATCCTGTTACAATATAGTCTTAATCTTCAGCTGCATCTATGGACTCCATGCCAAGCATCATCTATAACTCCCTAGCTTCTCAGTTTGTGTCTAATTATTAATAAGGCTTGGTGATACATTAGCCACATAATCAGTTTGTGCTGTGGCTAGCTAGAATGACTCCATACAATATTATGTCTCCACTAATTGTACTTCTCCGATCTTAGTCTGATCTGCTCATATGTCCTCTGGCTGTTATAATTACCTTGATCTTCACATAGTCCGCCTATGTACAAATCATTATGTATATGAAAACTACTTTTAGCATGCAAGGGATCTATTGGCATATGAAACATACATGTGAATCCATCATACATACGGTAATAAAGGACCATGCCATAACATGGATCAACCATTAATTCATATCATAACATGTATGAAACATATATACAATAACAAATATCACACTAAAGAAATTATTTTAAGAACACCTAAATAATCACTATATATGATCAACCCAGGTTATTGTTTCTAAAGAATGTGATCAAACAATTTTATTTACTTAAGACTTCGAGTGAGTACACTAAATCTCCACTATGACCATCAAGACATAGCAGTCAACCAAGGACATTGTGTCCATATATCCATCACGACAAAGAAAGCCAAAGGCATCACTCATGTGTAGCCATCATGGCAAGGAAAACACCACCTAGGTTACCATCCTTATGTATGCATGCTACTATTAGGGACTATAAAAGACATTTAAAATGGAAATGGCATCAAATTTTTTAGGCTTGTCTGATGGCACATCACTACTATAAAAATTATAATACCCCATCTTTTTGTAAAGTGTTGAGTGTGAAATTATGCCAATTTTTTGTATTTGATTTTGATTTGAAATTATGATTGGGTTTAAGGTAAAATTGGATATGAAATGAAGTTGGAAAACTCAATTAAACACGTTTTCTTGGCTAACCAATTGACCGATTCATCGTTTCAGCAAAATAATTTTTCTTGACCAAACCAATTGACTTGTTGGGGAATCGATTGACTGGTCTGTAGAACAGTCGACTGGTAGACCAAATCGATCGATTGGTTTGTTGAGATGAATATATTTTCGAAACTCAATCTTTCAGAAATATTTCTTATACTAAAATAGAACCTAGCTCACCCATTCCATGTTGTTTCTACGAAATTCTTAACCTCTTTCATGATGCATTTGGTCCAAAAATACTACCTCAGTTTGATTTGAGGAGTTGATTGGGATAACTAAGATGGGGAGATGGCCTCAGCTTTATCCTCTTTCACCTCTCTCTTCTACACATTTCTAAGGTCATTGCTTCGATCTCAGACTCAATTTTGTTTAGCTAGGAGATTCCTTCCATGCCGACCTTCCATTTCCCTTCTTATGTATTGCATTTCTGTACTAATTAACCTACACTCCATGAGAACCACCAGTTGAGCTCTACAGGATAGGTTAGCATATTTTGGATGAAATATGTCTATTTAACTCAAATTCAGACAGTAAGAGTTAGGGGTTTCCATCTATTCCTTACCCCACTTATGATTTATATCAATTAGTTGGCTATAAATAGTCTTAATCATCCTTTCTATTTACACTTCTTTCAGCCACCAAATACTTTATCTCTCTAACATTCACCTTCTCCCTCTTCACTTTAAGCCTTGCATTCAAATTCCTTTTACTCTTCTAATCCTTTCTCTATCTCCCTCTTGTTTTAATTATTTAGCAAGAATGAGTTAGATTTAGAAAAAAGGTTGAGTGGTTTAGTAAAATTATCCTATGTTTTTTCTTTGGGTGTGGTAAGTTCATTCTTCCCTTAAGTTTAGTTTTATAAAAGTTATTCATAAATTTCTGAGTTGAACATGCTGTGATTTTATAGGTTGGGTGTTCTTGGTTAAGGAAAGTTTTGCTAGCATCAAGTAAGCCATTCTTACTTCTGAAAATAGTTTATGAGTAAATTGCATGTTATGGAACTCTTAAAGTTTGATATTACATGTTGGCATGAATATATTGCTTTATAAAACTGTATTGAATGATGGGACTTTACATAATAATCACATGTGATCATGATATATGTGGGTAAATTTATCTTTGCAAATCAACATAAAATAAAAGTCAACAAAGATTCAACACAAAAGATTTCCAACTAAAATGCAACTTTGTAAAACTAACCCTAACTTGCTATTTAAGAGGTATAATTGTGGTTTATATATCAATTTCAATCAAAGGTGATATCAAATCTTCAGTGTAATATAATCCTATATCTAAGACGATGATAGTTAATGAGGTGTTACCAAATTAAATCACTTAATTCTAGGATAATGCTTGCTAAGGAAGCCACATGACATAACAATCATTGATACTAAACCTTAGCACCCAAGCCCTTAAGTATGCACACACTCTATACGGTGTATGAAATACCTATAGAGTAGAAGTGTTCCCATTAACCCAAAGGTCTAACTATACACTTGGGGGACTATTATGAGGCATAATATCCTTTCCCAAACTCTCATCTTACTCTTTAAGTGATTAATATCTTATTAATTTAATATTATTACTCCTCAAAAGACATTGAAATCCAAACACAACAATCAAATCAACCATGGACCACATAACAATATAATTGTCAATTTAATTTTGAAGGACCACATAGGTCACAAAAATAATGCCATCATTGTAAGACCCTAATTTTTAGAATTGAAAATTTTCATTTTACAGCAAAAGCATATAAGCAAAATATGGGGTGTTACCACCGTAGTTGACATAATTTTGGTTTGCC
Organism: Tamarix chinensis; assembly: GCA_030549775.1. NCBI lineage: Eukaryota > Viridiplantae > Streptophyta > Magnoliopsida > Caryophyllales > Tamaricaceae > Tamarix > Tamarix chinensis. Next base: position 70,700,998 of record CM060181.1, read on the forward strand.
CAACCATCCTTATATCAATCACATAGCCAAAATCATTTATAGTAAAACAAGAAAAATAGAAATTGAAGAAATATTTATAATACAATATGAGTTTGGAGGTTATCTTTATATTACAATAATAAAATATAGAGTAAGGGATACCATAGATCAAAGAGTGCAAAAAGGTGTCCGGGTAAATACATCAACCGAATAACATAACTCTTCACCCAAATGCCCAATATAAAAGGTCACTCATCCCCACATAACGCATCAAAAGTAGCATAGCCATCTAAAGGATCTTCCGAGACATGCATAAAAGAATCATGGTCTCATGCTGTAATACCTCAAAAATTTGCTTATCCTAATCCTGCATTATTAACGCTCTAATTTGATTATGATCTATTGAAACCTTGTTTTATCCTTAGCCCAATTTCTTAATTTTGAAACTTTAATCAAATCTAAATATTTGACCTCGATAAACTGTACTTTGTAAACCAATCTCAAACTCGTAAAATTTACCTCTAATCCTAACTATTTTTGGCTAATCTAAAATTACCTAAATTAATCCCCAATATTTTTTCTATTTTCCTTTTTCTTTCCCCTTTTCTTTTCCTTCTTCTCCATCCCCCGTTAACTTAAGCCACAACTTGCATCCCTCTCCACTTACACCATCTCCCATCACTTTTTTTTTGCAACCATTCATCACCCTCCCTTCTTCTTCTTCTTCTTCTTCTTCTTCTTCTCCTTCTCTTATCCCCGACCGATCTACACCACTATCACTTTCCCCTGCCATTTCTTCTTCTTTCTTATCCTTATGCAAAAAATACACACAACCATCACTATCCGTACCGCACTCTTTGCCATTTTTCACCAAAACACATAACCAATCTTCTCCATTGCCGCCCTCATAATCTACATCACCACCCTACACCATTACGTGCATGCCACCCACCTCCATCTCTTTTCTTCCTGTTCACACCACACTCACACATGTATACACACACACACACACACACACACACACACTGCACACTCTCCTTCCCTTCTCTTTTATTTACCTTACCTTCTTCCTATTTTTGCATCAAGGAAATATTATCGAGCTCCCCCTCTTCTTTCTCCTTTCTTCCTTCTTCTTGTCCTTCTCTTCTATGTCCTATTTTTACCCATGCACCACCATTTCCACCATCAGCACCACCATGTACCACCAAACACCACCCATCGACAGGTGGACTAACCACCAAGGTCACCCAAACCTTCCCCAACATTGTCGCTAGATATTGCCACCAACCACCACCTCCTTTTCCTTCTTCTTTCTCTCGCTTGTCATGTTTATAAGAAATGCACGGTCTGCGCATGACCTCAAGCACTGTCATGAAACACTAAAATTTCCTATTACACGTCCCTGTAACCCAACATAACCTATCCGTGCACCCTTGCAACCCCACACATAGCCCAAACCCATACCCGTGTGCACCTATTTGACTTGCAACGTGTTTACCTAGTGATTGAGCATAGCTGTGCCACCTTACACCGCTTGGCCGTGCATGATTCTACCTCTCGACCTGGGTGTGCACCATCTACAACATAGTCATGCAGCCACCCTATTTTGATCCTGCACCCCCTACTTTCATACCTAATCCTTATTTAAGCACACCAAATTTTTACCATATCTCCACCACATATTTCATCACACATCCACACATCTCAAGCTTCCATTTGACTATGTTATTTCCATTTTTACCCTCTTTACCTTAATTTCTCCCCTAGTTATACTCTCTAATCTTAATTGTGGTTTTTGTTATTTTTTTATAGGTGGTATTATAGTATCCTCGAAGGAAGAAGTCTAGGATTTACATGCTTATAACCTGGTGTCCTAGTTTGTAAGGATAATATTTGATGTTTAGGATTTTTGTGTTATTGCTTCTATGGTTATGTGTATTTTTTATGATATCATTAATATATGATTTAATATATGTTGATCATGATATGTTGTGATAATATGAATATTATGTTGGAAGAAAGTAAGAGCGGGTAGGAGGTATCATTATGATTTTATTATGATAATGATATATTTGTAGGAATATATCCTATGGCATGAAGTATAGGCTAAATGAGCTTAATAAATGGGCATAAGTATTTTTTTTGAGGTATAATGATGGTTGGTAGATTTGGAAAATAATATGCATGGAAAGTATAAGATTTTATAAAATAAAGTTTATTATTTATCTTTTAGGGTATTTTTGGTTATTATAGGATAATAAGGAAATTTTGGTATTTTATATGTTAGGTGGATTAAAATATGATAATGATATCATTAGAAATGCTTGGTAATATTATTGTTTGTTTAGGGTTCTTCAATGAAATAATGGTTAATTAGGGCATAATAACTTATAACGATAACATTATCATTCCATGGGTAAAATCTAGAGGTTATTTGGATTTTGAATATGTTTTTAATGTTTGGCCTTATGAGTTGTTTATTGAACTTGGTAATCATGTGAATTTTATGGGAGGAATTATGAATTATTATGAAATTAGGGTTTTTAATGATTATATGAATAGAACCATGGATAAGATTATTAATATATGTGTATGGTGTGGGTGTTAGACTTTGCATTACGAGTTTGATAATAATGATGAGATTCAAGGATGAGATAATATATATTTTTTAGATTAATCAATAATGCTAAAGGGTTTGTAATTTAGGTTTGTAATTAGGGTTTGAAAAGACTTAAGGACTTTGACGTGTGTTATATGCCCATCTCCTTTAATGTGTTCGATGCCTGACAATTAATCTTGAATAAGATACTAATCACTTAAAGTGAAAGAGTATGTGAGTAGGGTTAAGGTGATATATATATATATATATATCCTGTTCCACAGGGGAGAATAGTGACTCCGGAGCATTCTCCTCTGAGAAGGTGATGTTTTTAATCTCTGTTGCACTTGAAAGAATAGTGGCTCAATAGTATTTTGCATTGAGATGGTGTTTCAATTTATTTCATCTGATTAAAAATAGTGGGGTCCCTACTCATCGTGAATTAAAAATATAACAATATAACCTATGAAAAAGATACTAATGATTTAAAGTGAAGAGTACGTAAGTTAAGACCAAGGTATTGTTTATATATATATATATATCCCATTCCATTAGGGAGAATAGTAACTCGGGAGCGTTCTGTCCTGAGAAGGTTATGTTTTCATATTTGTTCCATTGAATGATAATAGTGGCTTAGGTGTGTTGTTCCTGAGAAGGTGTTTTAGAGTGTTCCACTAATTTAAGAATAGTGTGGTTTCTCCACTTAACATAGATAAAAGAATGAAAATGGATTATGCCTAATAAAGAGATTTGATTTACTATCTATTTTATGAGATGCTTCATTTATTTGTATATTATCACCTATTGTTAATACATCTACTATTTGTATCCTTATTTTAATAGTATTGTTCCCTTACTTAGTACGTAGCATATTGACCACTTGTTTTATGGGTGTTGCTCATTCCTACGAGCAAGAGATCCTAATTCTTATGTGTAGGCCTTAGAAGATCCCTTAGATGATTATGTTGCCTATGATGCTCTATGTGGGGATGAGTGACCTTGTTTGTACTAGTTGTTTGCATGAAAAGAAATGTTATTTGATAGTTGTATTTACTCGTTTACCTTTTTGGACTCTTGATCCATGGTATACTTTCTTTTGTATATTGTATTGTAACTCGGAGTTGAACTCCAAACTCATTATTATATTATAAATGTTTCTTTCATTTCTAATTTCCTTGTGCTACTATAAATGTTTTATCCTTATAATTGATGTAAGGATGGTTGAATAAACCAGATTTATGTCAATTATAGTGGTAACCCCTACTATTTTACTTATATTTCTTCTACTGTAAAACAAATTTTTTTAGTAGTAAAATTTGGGTTGTTACACCCGCTCATGGGAATGAGCAACACTTATGAAAAGGGGGGTCAGTATGCTATATACTGAGCAAGGTAATACTCTTATCAAATTAGGGATACAGATAACACATGCATTCATAACTGATGGTAAGTACATATGCAAACTAATTAAATATCTCATAAGATAAATATTGATCCAGGCCTCTTTATTAGATATAACTATTTTTATTCTTCTATATACGTTCATTTTAAGAACCCCACTATTCTTAAACCAGTGAAATGATTTAAAGCATCTTCTAAAGGACAACATTCCTAAGCCACTATTATCATTCGATGGAACAGATCTGAAAACATCATCTTATCAGGGAAAAATGTGCCCGAGCCATTGTTATCCTTTGGTGGAATGTAAATGCATAAAGCATTAGTGTTTTATCCATAGGTTATATAATGATATTTTCATTCACACTGAGCAGAATCCCCATTATTTTTAATTCGGTGGAACGGACTAAAACATCTTCTTAGGGTAAAATGCTCTAGAGCCACTATTATCCTCCAGTGGAATGGAAATAAAAACATCACCTTATCCCTATTCATGTGCATTTTCGCTTAAAATGATTAGTATCTTTTTTTTAATTGATTTACATGTGCCAAACACATTAAGGCAAACAAGCACAGAGCACACATAAGGTCGATCTACAGATTTGAGATCTTTAATTTTCTTATACCTTAATATTCATCATTCAACTACCAACTATAGTATATCATTCTCAAATATCATCATTATTATTATACCAAAAATTCATGGTCTAATTCCCATGTCTCACACATAAAATAATAGTCCTATCCTAAACATTACTTTTTATAGAGCTCCCAAGACCCTAATTTCAAGATTAGTTATAACTCTTCCCATATGGCTCGTATGATTACCCAAATTTAATAAACATCCTTAAAATACTAATATTTACAACATATACCAAATTTTTGGTCTAACTCAAGGGTTTTACACATGGAATAATAATATTACCATTTAAGGTTAATATACCCTAATTAAGCCATTATCTCATTTTGAGGAACTCAAACATTTAGTAAGTACTCCAAAAACTTCCCTTGATATCATTATCTTATTTGATACACTTAACACATTAAAATATCTAGATCTCCATATTAACCCATATTGTTATTCTATAAGTTATAATCTTAGTGTACTAAGATTATATCAACACATCTTTCCCATTCTCACTTCCTTTATATCATATATATCCACATTATCACAACATATCATTAACAACATGCTTTCCATCATATAACAAAAATATCATGATAATATACATAGCCATGTAATCATTTAACACAAAACTCTAAAACATCGATTAATATCCTTACCAACAAGGATATCGAGCTCTAAGTAAGTAAATCCTATATTTTCCCCTCCGAGATCATTGGAATATTACCTATGAAAAATAATATCATACACGATTAGGCTTGAAGACTGAGGGAAAAGTTAAGGTAAGGGAGAGTGAAAATGGAAATAACTAAAGTCAAATAGAAGCTTGAGTTGTATGGATGTGTGCTGGAATGTATGGTAGAGCTATAGTGAAAATTTGGTAGTGTTTGGATAAGGTTTGGGGATGAAAAAGAGGGTGCACGACCAAAATGGGAATACTACTGGTGTGACCGTAGCTGGCACGCAATTTAAACCCTCTTGTTGTCAATTGTAGCACTGGTAAATAAGGGTATCGTTCTAGCCGGGGATTGAGAGGGCTCACCTCTATTTAACTAGCTTAAACTATAAATAAAAATAAAAACACTAAATAAAACAAAATAAATAAATAAGAAAAATACTAATGGGGGTTATAATAATGATAATAAAATAATAAAATGAATAAATAAAATAAAATAAACTAATAATGAAAATAAAGGGAAACCGCAGATATGAGAAATATGTTAGGGAAATAAAAATCCACCACTAGATTAGGTCGTAATATAATATTTATTTCTAAGTCATCTTTTGATCGTGAGAAAGAGATCGACCAAGTTGCACACCAAAAGCAAGTCTATACACCTTATATTACTCCCCTTAATTAATTAATACGACAAAGCGCCAATATTAACCCTATTAAATACTAGCAGTATAGCAGCAACAAGCGGCTCCTATATTTAACTAGATTTAATGCATTAAGTGTAAGTGGAAGGCTGTCAATCTAAGTATCCATACTAGTACAAAAAGCATGTCTAGCTGTATTTCCTTTCCTTGACCCACACGTATCGAAACGTTTTACCACTTCGGTTAGAATCACAAAACGATTAGGTGAATTGCTATCTAACCTAGCTGCAATTTATACATATAAATTCTAGTATATTTAGATGGCCACCTAGCAGGGAAATAATCCTACATACTGTCACTTATGAGGAACCAGAACAAGGCATGCACCAAATAAACTATACTTGACAGAATCATACATATAAACGATAGCAATTAACATAGAGTCAAGAAACAATCTCACGAAACAAAGAAAATAAAATTATAATTCAAATCATAATCTAGGGTTTCAATTCATTCCCTAACAATAAATAATCAGCCAGCCATAATTAAAGAATTAATTACACAGAAATATATATCTAAAATATAAATTAAAAATAAGAGAAAGAAATAACCGGAATTAATTTTGGATAAAAGATTTAGAATTTATTCAGATAAAAATTAATTTTATCTGAAATAAATTCTACCGGTATTAATTCTTCTCTAATTTTCTCTCTCGGTGCCTTGATTTCTGTGCCAAATTTCTTTTTCTTTTCCTTCGTTCTCGGTTGGCGGCTGACAGAGGCTGACGTTCCGTGCCTCGAACTCCGTGCAGCGCTGTCCTTTGCGCGTCGTCCGTGCTGAAGGCTGCGTCGTCTTCTATTCCGCTCCTTTATAAATTTTTTTCATGCGTCGAGTTTGACTTTTCGCCGCCACGTGAGCCCTGTGCTGTGCGACTCGATTCTCCTTTTTCTTCTGCCGTCATTTGTCTCGTTTGGCTTCCTGATGTCGTTCGAGCCTTTCTTCTTTCCACGTCAGCCCTTACGGCTGACTTTTCTTCTCGTGCGGCCTGTTTGGTTTGCTTCGTTTCCTGGCCTTTGGGCCTTCGGCCTTTGGCCGTTGGTCCAAAGGTCTTATTTCTTTTTTTTTTTTAATTTTCTTTTATTTAAAAACAAATCCTGCAAAATAAAATTCAATAAATATTAATAAATGATATTTTATTCTAAATTTACTTAATTTATATCATTTTAGCTCAAATAATAATATTTATGCAAATTTTACCACTTAAGCATAAAACAATAATTATTCCCCTATATTAGTTAAATAAACTACCAAAATCTAAGATTATAAGGGTATAAAATGTGTCAAAATATGAATTCATCACACCCCCACACTTAGCTTCTTGCTTGTCCTCAAGCAAGTTATTACTCTAAACAAATAAAATTAAATTAACTAGCCACTTTTGTAGGTCTCACGATTACACTTAGCATGTGCAACAAGCCCTTTAAACCCCTAGGTCACCCATCGAGGATGAGTAAGGTCTCGTGAGGGTTTCGCAGATGATATACCCACAAAATCACACACAAATAAAATAAAATAAAAACATACCTAACACCCTTAACACATTTTTTTTTCAGAATCTTTTACTTTCAAACGTCGAGATTAGCAATCAATCAAGATTCAGCATTGGGAGATTTAAAGAATCAATTTCAACATATGGTTCACACATAAACATGACAGGTATAAATAGATCAATATTATGGATGAAGATCTACCACGCCTTAGTCACATCAAGATCCATCCTCACTATGGATACCCTCTATTTTTTTCTCTCTTAGATTCATGGCTATAGATGTATAGAAACACTCATGTATGTGAGCTAAGATGATGAAGATAACAAATGACTCACATATATAAACAAAGAAGGCTCATGTTCTGGTGGATGAAACCTCATGAAAGATATCAAATACTTGCCAAATGGACTAAACTATATGCTTAACTCTTGTGACTAATCTCCATCAGATCAAAGGCTGCTCATCTCAAGAATCAAATAGGACTTACTGATTGGTTAACGGGGTTTAAGGTAAAGAAGGGTATGGAGTATTTTAGAAGTGTGGTGTTAAAAAGATCAAGAGCTAGTGGAATCTAATAAGTAGATGAAATAAAAGCTTAACTCCACATCAATGATGCATCTCTCCACCTTCACACCAAAATATAACATGAATAGAACTTTCTTAACATCATCTCCATAACTCCCTCTCTTCCTTATATCCTAACATTTTTTTTCTTTCTTTTTCATTTTTTTTTCAAAATTTTTTTTTGTCATTTTTTTTTCTTTTCATTCAATTTTTTTTCTCTCCAACAAACATAACCAATCCCCTTTCTTAGCATAAATACATATATTTCTTTCACACACACATTTACAACCACTCTTTATATCCATAACGATTTGATTTCCTTCCACTAGCTTTAAGCAAGGGTAAAGATATTAAGGCCCAACGGTTATTCAATGTAGGTAATGAAGAAAATTATATGTTCCTTGTATAGGCTCAAAGGGTTTCGATGGGATGTATATCATGGATACACAAATCAGGTTAAGCTATTTGGTCATGTGATGGAAACTTTTCTAAGCTGCCTTCATCATTTCCTCAATCAGAGCATATTTTGACTATAAGCTTCGAATAGCACAAGAGTAAGTTCTAGTAATCTCTATAGTCCATTACAAGATCTATGGCAAATAATTTGATCAAAATAATTAAACATATATGAGGTTTACAAAAAAAATTTTGAAGCCAAGAAAAGTAGATGATTTTGTGTAAATTCGCTCAGAAAAGAGAAGATACATATGGTTCAAAAGCTCACTAAGGAATGTGACGAATCTCAACATGCCATGTCGGTGGTTAGAAAATCATACATGTTCTTTCTCCATTCACATTTAGGCACATAGATATGTGTTCCCTATATCAAAATTAATACAAAAAATCTCCACTTGCTTTATCTCAATTTCATGATCCTCTTTTCGTTATATCCTCATTGACTAATTAAGGGTTCCTACGACTCTAAAAACGCTAAACACTCTAAAATAAATCTAAACAAAATTTTTTTTTCACATACAAAAACACACGCACCCCCACACTTAAATCACACATTGTCCTCAATGTGTAAACAACTAAGGAAACATGAAATTTAATGTATGGAGAAAACAAAATAAATAAATAAATAACTAAAGGATAGAAAACTCCCTTATGACATTGGGTTGCCTCCCAAGCAGCGCTTGTTTTTATGTCTTCAGCCTAACATGATCTCGGTTTTTCTCGTTGAAGGTGGATACGTCCACTTGAGAGCTGCTTCACCAAATCCTTCCTCATGATGATCATAATCCTTCAAGGAAGAAAAAGATAAAATGTTAGATTTAATGAATGATTTGATCCAGCAAGAACGTAACTTACCTAGCATAGAATTTAAGCTCGTGTGTAAAGAGAGAATATTTTGCCCAATTCCATATATGCTGATCTCTCTATCAATGGAAGAACATATTTTCCCATCTCAAAATCTTTAAACACATCTGATGTGAATCTTAAGAATTTATATTTAATTAATTTTGAAAATTGCTGTGAATTATTTACTTATAATTGTTTGTCTTATTTGGTGAATAAATAGGAGTGTAATGCAGCATATGGGCTCTGTGGATCTTTGGATGCAGTTGCTGGAATGTGCAGATAATGTATCTGAAGTGTGCAGATTATATAATTTTTTTTAATAAATTGTAATCCCATATGATGCATTCGCCGGTCGAAATTGGCTAATGGAAATTAGGTCGGTTGTATAATCCGCCACCCGGTCCTTAATTTGGACTAGATGGATTGTGGATTAATCAATCCTTAATAGCCATGATTAGCTAAAGTGTTATTTTTAGCTGATGGGAATTAAGTCCTAAACTTAATTGTATTTGGGACATTTTTATTTTTGGGGTTTGTTTGGGCTGATCGACTATTTTGTGGCCCAAAAACAACCAGGCCATTCGGCCTTTCCGTTGAAGGTTTAGCATGTATTCGAAGGTCTGTATTGTGTATTTTGTACGTCGACATACGGTCTGTAATACGCCTATATATAGTTGGGTCAATGTGTAACAGGACAATACTTTTGACTGAATATTTTTGGCTGAGTTTTCTCGATTCTTCTCTCGCGACTTGTCTCTCTCTCTCTCAGCGATTCTCTCGTTCGCTCGTTCTTCTGAATATGCTCTCTTACCTTTGATCGATCTAGATCATTCACTCTTCAAATTTCAGTTGCCGTTGTACAAACTGTGCCTCTGAATCTTTTGGTCTTCCTTTGGAGTTGTTCCTTAGGCTGAACCGGCGAATCGAACGTTGCGCTTGATTAATCTTTCAATCCTTTTGAGAAACCCTAACAGGTTTCCATCATTTGGTATCAGAGCCTCGATTATTAGAGTGCTCGTAGTTTCTTTGTTACTGATTAAGTTTTCCTCCATTTTTGAGTCGATTTCTGTATTTCGCTAACCTTATCTTGAGGTGAAATTTTATGGTTTACAACGACGAGGACTGTTTCGATTTTCGTCGTTCTAAAACCGGCGATTAAAGTATCTTGGTCCACTGTTTCGAAAGTCCGAAGAGAAACCCTAATCGACCTAGGGTTTGGTCAAGAACTTGAATCTTGACTGACAGTGTGACAAATTGTTGTTGGTAACCTCGATTCATAATTTTTCTTGTTTAATACTATTATCTGCTATACTTAATTTCCAATTTCTTCGCAATATTACTTGTTTGTTAATAAGTATACAGGTAACATAACCGGCGAACCATTTGGTTTCGAGAAACAGGGATAGACCTCCAAGAAGAGGGGTACCCTAGATAAGTGAATTAATTACTTAAGCAGACGCGGTAATATCGTTCCCTTTTACTTAGTCATTATTGTCGAATTATTATAGACATTGAATAAGTCTGAGTAAGCTTTACTATTACTATTTCTGTTAATCTTTGATACTGTGATACGTCTTGAGACTATACTGTGTGTTCTGTTTGTCTGAAATTCTTGAATAAGTTGTTTCTGTTCATTAATTGCTGCTGTGTTAGTTGTTTAAATAAAAAAAATTTCATTATGTCTAACAATGGTCAGTCTGTTAATCAATCTGTGTCTATTAATGATCTTTTAGAAACCCTTAGAACTTTTCAAGAACAAATGACTGCACAATTTGCTGTTTTATCTGCTAACCTAGAACAAAGACTAGGGGAACAGGAAGTAAGAATCAATGAGTTGCAACATAACAGAGTTGAAACTAATCAAGCAAGAGTTTTAGGAAGGGCTCCAATGGATCCTAGGATTAGAATTCCACCCATAGCTAATCTAGAGGAGTTGGAAGACCAAGTATCTCACAATAGTGATAGGATGCCTAGACAGAACAATAGGCAAGATAGGGAATTAGAGTTCATTGATAGAAATTTGAATAATCTTAAGCTTAGTATACCAGGGTTTAATGGCAGGAATGACCCTGATTATTATTTTGAATGGGAAAGGAAAATAGAACTAGTATTTGAGTGCCATAATTACTCTGAGGAAAAGAAAATTAAGGTGGCTGTAGTAGAATTTACTGAGTATGCATCCTCTTGGTATCATAATTTGGTGTTAACTAGATGAAGGTGTGGGGAACCACCTATACAGACTTGGGCAGAATTTAAAACCTTAATGAGAAAGAGATTTGTGCCAAGTTACTATTATAGGGAATTGCATAAGAGGTTGCAAACTATTAGTCAAGGAGTGAGGACAGTGGATGACTATTATAAGGAACTAGAAGTTTTGATTATTAAGACAGGAGCTATTGAGGATGATGATGCTACCATGGCTAGGTTTCTGAGTGGATTAAATTCAGAGATAGCTGATAAAGTAAAATTGTATCCTTGTGGAACCTTGAATGAAATGGTGAATATAGCTACTAAGATAGAGATTCAATTAAGGAAATCTAGGCAATATAAACCCCCTGGGATTGGGTTTAAGACTATAGTAAGGAGAAATTTTGGGGGAAATACTTCTGGAAACTGGAAGAATAATAGTAAGGTTGAATTTAAAGGTAGAAACAATGAAGTTAAGGTAGGACAGAAGTTTGAAAAGGGTAAGAATGTAATGACAAACCCTGTAAATGGATCAAATAGGACTACAGATATTAAATGTTTTAGATGTGGAGGATTAGGACATATAGCATCTGAATGTCCAAACAAGAGAAACATTTTAATTAGAGAGCCTGGAGATATAGAATCTGAATCTAAAGAAGAAGAGGAAGAGGTCAATATAGTGGGAGAGGATAATAGTGACCTAGAAGAGGAAGTAGAACTACCAGTGAGTAGGGATCTTTTTGTGGTTCGAAGGGCTTTAAATAGTAATAAATTACCTGATTCTAATGCTATACAGAGAGAAAATATATTCCATACCCGATGTTTAATTGATGATAAGTGCTTTAACATGGCCATAGATAGTGGTAGTTGTATTAATGCTGCTAGTACCCTATTGGTGTCTAAGTTAGGATTAACCATTACTAAACATCCAAAACCATATAGGTTGCAATGGCTTAATGAATTAGGAGACGTTAAAGTTAGTCAACAAGTTTTAGTGAACTTAAAACTAGGAAAATATGAAGATTCTGTTTTATGTGACATAGTTCCTATGCATGCTGCTTACCTGTTGTTAGGTAGACCTTGGCAATATGATAGGAAGGTGATACATGATGGCTATAAAAATAGGTATAAAGTACAGAAGGATGATAAGAAGATTGTCTTAGCACCTATGACTCCAAAAGAAATATTTGAGGATCAAACTAAAATTAAATCTGATTATAAGGAGTTATCTAAGCCTAATTTGGAGAATGATCTTAGTTCAAAGGACATAAAAGGGACTTTTGGATTTTATGCTAAAGGTAAGGATGTAGGAAAGGCAATGAAAAGAAATGCTAATGTGTACTTGATGATTTTTAAGGACTGTTATGAGTGTTAGAGAGGAATAATTGAAGAAGTACCTAGTACAGTGAAACAGTTATTAGAAGAATATAGTGAATTGTTTCCTGAGGACATTCCTAGTGGATTACCTCCATTAAGGGGAATAGAACATCAAATAGATTTTATTCCAGGAGCTGTTATACCAAACAGACCTGCTTATAGAGCCAATCCTGAAGAGGTTAAGGAATTAAAAAGACAGGTCTCTTAACTGTTAAGTAAAGGATATATTAAGGAGTCTATGAGTCCTTGTGTAGTACCAGTGTTATTAGTACCTAAAAAGGATGGTAGTTGGAGGATGTGTGTGGATAGCAGGGCAGTAAATAAAATAACTATCAAGTATAGATATCCAATTCCTAGGCTTGATGAAATGTTGGATCAATTGCATGGTGCTGTTATATTCTCTAAAATAGATTTAAAAAGTGGGTATCATCAAATTAGAATGAAACCAGGAGATGAGTGGAAGAGAGCTTTTAAGACTAATTTTGGATTATATGAATGGTTAGTGATGCCTTTTGGGTTTTCAAATGCTCCTAGTACTTTTATGAGACTTATGAACTATGTGTTGAGGGAATTTATTGGAAAATTTGTGGTTGTTTATTTTGATGATATACTTATATATAGTAAATCTTTAGAGGAACACCTGAAACACTTAAGGATTATTTTGAATGTGTTTAAAACAGAACAGCTTTATGCTAATTTAGCTAAGTCTAGATTTTGTTTGGAAAGTGTGGTTTTCTTAGGATTTGTGGTAGGAAAAGAGGGTGTATCTGTAGATGAAGAAAAAGTTAGAGCTATTCAGGAATGGCCTGTGCCAAAGAGTGTGATTGAAGTAAGAAGTTTTCATGGATTGTGTTCTTTTTACAGGAGATTTGTCATAAACTTTAGTACTATAGCTGCTCCCTTGACTGTCATAACAAATAAGGATAATGGGTTCACTTGGGGATTAGAACAACAGCAATCTTTTGAGACACTTAAGACTAAATTAACCCAAGCACCTGTGTTGAGTCTTCCTGACTTTGAAAAAATGTTTGAATTAGATTGTGATGCTTCGGGGTTAGGAATAGGGGCTGTACTTTCTCAAGAAGGAAAACCAATAGCTTATTTTAGTGAGAAATTAAATGGTAGTACTTTGAATTATTCTACTTATGAAAAAGAACTGTATGCTTTAGTAAGGGCTTTGGAAGTGTGGCAACATTATTTGTGGCATAGAGAATTTGTAATTAATACTGATCAGGAAGCTATTAAGTATTTAAAAAGTCAATCAAAGTTAAATAGAATACAAGGTAGATGGATAGAATTCATTGAGAGTTTTCCCTACATAATTAAATATAAGAAAGGTAGTGATAATATAGTTGCAGATGCTTTATCTAGGAGATATGCTTTATTAAATGCTGCTGATACTACTTTATTAGGTTTTTCCAGTATTAAACTATTATACTTAGAAGATATTGATTTTAAAGAAATCTATAAAAGGTGTGAAGTTTCCTCACAAGGAAAGTATTTCATTAATGAAGGATATTTGTTTAGGGAAAATAGGTTGTGTATTCCTGCATGTTCTTACAGAGGTTTATTAATTCAAGAAGCCCATAGTGGTGGGTTAATGGCACATCTAGGATCTTAGAAAACTTTAGATGTTTTAATTGAACATTTTTATTGGCCACACATGAAAATGGATGTTTTAAAACATTGTGTCAATTGTATTACTTGTAGGCAGGCAAAAACTACTTCAAAACCTTTTGGTTTATATACTCCCTTACCTGTCTCTAACCATCCTTGGGTTGATGTATCTTTAGATTTTGTTTTAGGATTACCTAGGACTAATAGAGCTAAGGATTCAATAATGGTTGTAGTAGATAGGTTCAGTAAAATGGCTCATTTTATACCTTGTAATAAAACAAATGATGTTGTAGCAGTGGCTGAATTATTTTTTTCTAATGTGGTTAAATTACATGGTATTCCTAAGACTATAGTTTCAGACAGAGATGTTAAGTTTTTAAGTCATTTTTGGAAGGTTTTGTGGGGAAAATTAGGGACTAAGTTATTGTTTTCTACAACTTGTCACCCTCAAACTGATGGACAAACTGAGGTAGTAAATAGAACTTTAGGAAACATGTTAAGAGCTGTCCTTGGAAAGAATCTTAAACAATGGGAATATGTTTTACCTCAAGTGGAATTTGCTTATAATAGGACTTTACATTCTACAACTAATAAAACTCCATTTGAGATTGTGTATGGTTTTAATCCATTAACTCCTTTAGATTTGAGTCCTTTGCCTCATGCTGAATTGCAAAATTTTGATGCTGAATCTAGAGCTGATAATATGAAAAGGTTATATGAGACTGTAAGCCAACAGATTAATAAAAAGGTGCAACAGATGGCTGAACATGCTAATAAAAGAAGGAGAAAAATGATTTTTAAACCTAGAGATTTAGTCTGGGTTCACCTTAGGAAAGAAAGGTTTTCAAATTTTAGAAAGTCAAAGTTGGACTCTAGAGGAGATGGACCATTTACTATATTAGAGAAAATTAATGATAATGCTTATAAAATTGATTTACCTGTTAAATTTGGGAATGTGAGTAATTCTTTTAATGTGGCTGATCTTAGTCCATTTCTGGGACTTATTCAGGTTTCAGAGGCGAAACATTTCCAAGAAGAGGGGAATGATGTGAATCTTAAGAATTTATATTTAATTAATTTTGAAAATTGCTGTGAATTATTTACTTATAATTGTTTGTCTTATTTGGTGAATAAATAGGAGTGTAATGCAGCATATGGGCTCTATGGATCTTTGGATGCAGTTGCTGGAATGTGCAGATTATGTAATTTTTTTTAATAAATTGTAATCCCATATGATGCATTCGCCGGTCGAAATTGGCTAATGGAAATTAGGTCGGTTGTATAATCTGCCACCCGGTCCTTAATTTGGACTAGATGGATTATGGATTAATCAATCCTTAATAGCCATGATTAGCTAAAGTGTTATTTTTAGCTGATGGGAATTAAGTCTTAAACTTAATTGTATTTGGGACATTTTTATTTTTGGGGTTTGTTTGGGCTGATCGACTATTTTGTGGCCCAAAAACAACCAGGCCATTCGGCCTTTCCGTTGAAGGTTTAGCGTGTATTCGAAGGTCTGTATTGTGTATTTTGTACGTCGACATACGGTCTGTAATACGCCTATATATAGCTGGGTCAATGTGTAACAGGACAATACTTTTGACTGAATATTTTTGGCTGAGTTTTCTGGATTCTTCTCTCGCGACTTGTCTCTCTCTCTCTCGGCGATTCTCTCATTCGCTCGTTCTTCTGAATATGCTCTCTTATCTTTGATCGATCTAGATCATTCACTCTTCAAATTTTAGTTGCCATTGTACAAACTGTGCCTCTGAATCTTTTGGTCTTCCTTTGGAGTTGTTCCTTAGGCTGAACCGGCGAATCGAACGTTGCGCTCGATTAATCTTTCGATCCTTTTGAGAAACCCTAACAGGTTTCCATCAACATCCTTCCAACGTAACCTCTCCTTTGGAGCATCACGCTTTTTATTAAATGTATCCAAGGTGATTTGATTACTCTCTTCACTCTTGGATCCATATAACCTGCTAAAAGAGGAAAAACAAGGAGTGTAGTTAGCATAAATAAAATTAAAGTGGTTCAAAGGCTTACCTTGTGTCTCATGGTCATCTCCAAGTAAAAGTGGGGAATAAATGTTCAAAGATGGTATATGGTAGGTGAAAGTGATAGCCTTGTCATCCATATACTTCTCTTTGTTCACTTGATCCTCATTTTGATGAGATTCTTCTTCTACTTTTATAATCTCTTCTTCCACTTGATCTTGCTCTTCAATGTTTTTCATGGAAACCTCCTCAACTGGCTCATCCTCACATTCAGATATAGCATCATCATCCTCATAACTTTGACTTGAATTTGGAATTGAAGTACTAGAGAGCTCTTCTTGTGCTTGTGATTGATTCATTAGGTTGACCATATAACCCATTTTCTCCTCTAGCACTGGCACCCTTTCATTTTGCATAATCTGACTTTGCACCAGTTCATTTAGGTTGTTTGTCAATGCTTCAAAAATCTTATCCATTTTTTCTGAACTTGAGGGCTCTGAAAATGGAGAAGATTCTTGTTGAGGATATTGATAATGTTTTGACGCTGCATAATCACATATGTAAGGGTCTTGATATGGCACTGAATAATGATCATTCATTTGTATATGTTGATTTTGGCTTTCTACCAACTGATTTTGACCATTTGTCAGTTCTTCAAGAATCTTATCCATTTTTTCTGAACTTAAGGGTTCTGAAACTAGAGAAGAATCTTGTTGAGGATATTGATAATATTTTGAAGCTTCATAATCACATGTGTAAGGGTCTTGATATGGCACTTGATACTGATCATTCATCTCCCATCCAAAGTTGGGTTGATGCCTCATTCCCGAATAGTATGTGCTTGTATAGGGATCATGTCCTTGAAAACCATTGAAAGACTGAATATTAGGTTGAGTCCATCCTCCTCCTCTCATAGCTTTTTCATGGTAGGCATATGGATTTCCTTGCGTATGACACACTCCACTTGTATTAATAACTCTAGCTTCAGCTACCTGCAAAACAAGAGCAGTGAGTTTGTTAAGTTTATCTTCAAGACTACTCATACTTACCTCATTTACTCTTGCGTTAAGATTCGAGCAAAGTTGTCCATAACCAAAGGATCCTCTCATAGCCACCTGAAAATACTAACACTTCAAAGGAAAAAGTTAATAACAAAACACACCCAAAATCCTAAGAAAATCTAAAACAAACTAAAAGAAAAAATACAAAAACACTAAAAAAAAAACACACACTAAAAATACTAGCAAAATAAAGGTGAAGTTACCAGTCCCCGGCAACGGCGCCAAAAATTGGTGTGACCATAGCCGGCACGCAATTTAAACCCTCTTGTTGTCAATTGTAGCACTGGTAAATAAGGGTATCGTTCTAGCCGGGGATTGAGAGGGCTCACCTCTATTTAACTCGCTTAAACTATAAATAAAAATAAAAACACTAAATAACACAAAATAAATAAATAAATAAGAAAAATACTAATGGGGGTTATAATAATGATAATAAAATAATAAAATGAATAAATAAAATAAAATAAAATAAACTAATAATGAAAATAAAGGGAAACCGCAGATATGAGAAATATGTTAGGGAAATAAAAATCCACCACTAGATTAGGTCGTAATATAATATTTATTTCTAAGTCATCTTTTAATCGTGAGAAAGAGATCGACCAAGTTGCACACCAAAAGCAGGTCTATACACCTTATATTACTCCCCTTAATTAATTAATACGACAAAGCACCAATATTAACCCTATTAAATACTAGCAGTATAGCAGCAACAAGCGGCTCCTATATTTAACTAGATTTAATGCATTAAGTGTAAGTGGAAGGCTGTCAATCTAAGTACCCATACTAGTACAAAAAGCATGTCTAGCTGTATTTCCTTTCCTTGACCCACACGTATCGAAACGTTTTACCACTTCGGTTAGAATCACAAAACGATTAGGTGAATTGCTATCTAACCTAGCTGCAATTTATACATATAAATTCTAGTATATTTAGATGGCCACCTAGCAGGGAAATAATCCTACATACTGTCACTTATGAGGAACCAGAACAAGGCATGCACTAAATAAACTATACTTGACAGAATCATACATATAAACGATAGCAATTAACATAGAGTCAGGAAACAATCTCACGAAACAAAGAAAATAAAATTATAATTCAAATCATAATCTAGGGTTTCAATTCATTCCCTAACAATAAATAATCAGCCAGCCATAATTAAAGAATTAATTACACAGAAATATATATCTAAAATATAAATTAAAAATAAGAGAAAGAAATAACCGGAATTAATTTTGGATAAAAGATTTAGAATTTATTCAGATAAAAATTAATTTTATTTGAAATAAATTCTACCGGTATTAATTCTTCTCTAATTTTCTCTCTCGGTGCCTTGATTTCTGTGCCAAATTTCTTTTTCTTTTCCTTCGTTCTCGGTTGGCGGCTGACAGAGGCTGACGTTCCGTGCCTCGAACTCCGTGCGGCGCTGTCCTTTGCGCGTCGTCCGTGCTGAAGGCTGCGTCGTCTTCTGTTCCGCTCCTTTATAAATTTTTTTCATGCGTCGAGTTTGACTTTTCGCCGCCACGTGAGCCCTGTGCTGTGCGACTCGATTCTCCTTTTTCTTCTGCCGTCATTTGTCTCGTTTGGCTTCCTGATGTCGTTCGAGCCTTTCTTCTTTCCACGTCAGCCCTTACGGCTGACTTTTCTTCTCGTGCGGCCTGTTTGGTTTGCTTTGTTTCCTGGCCTTTGGGCCTTCGGCCTTTGGCCGTTGGTCCAAAGGTCTTATTTCTTTTTTTTTTATTTTCTTTTATTTAAAAACAAATCCTGCAAAATAAAATTCAATAAATATTAATAAATAATATTTTATTCAAAATTTACTTAATTTATATCATTTTAGCTCAAATAATAATATTTATGCAAATTTTACCACTTAAGCATAAAACAATAATTATTCCCCTATATTAGTTAAATAAACTACCAAAATCTAAGATTATAAGGGTATAAAATGTGTCAAAATATGAACTCATCAACTACACGAGCATATGATAGGCAGTGCGCACCCGAGCCTTCAGCAGGGATTGTGCACATGTAGGCTGTGTGAAGAGGCAAGGTGATGCAAAAGCATCCCCTTCATCTAATCCCATCTTAAACATCCTTCTCCCCAATTTAGATGACCCCAAATTTCCTCTAATTTGGTAAGGTGTCCACTAAACTTTCTCCCATAAACTTTCTCTGATTAGTTTTCAATGAAACCAATCTTGTTGTTTGAAAAATACTTTTAACGAGTTTATGAAATAAAATATGAACTTTACTTAGCTTAAATATTTAAAAGAAACCTATGAATTAAAAAAATATTATCCTTAACCTTAAAGTATTTGTTATTTTCCATATGTTGTTTTCTTGTACTTTGAAACTTGATTTCTCTTTTACTTTTTCACTTTTGGATAACACATTAATTGGATAAGTCAATTGTTGTGCATACACACTTAAGTAAATGTATTAGTTATCAAGAACCACATATTATCAAAAAAATAAGTCTAATGACATTGTTTCACTTTTGAGGTTAATAATATACCTCTTTTTTATGGTAACATATGATTTTCTCCCTTGATTCTCCACTCCTTTTATGTGTTGAAACACAATGAGTATAAAAGGAGGAGAGACAACCATATTAAGGAAGAGGAGGCTAAATTCTTTGTATTATTCTCAAGTAAAAACAATTAATTGTAATTTACTTTTAATTCTTATGTAATTTTTTTCTTCAATCAAGATTTGTGAAAGGCATACCTCAACTTTACAGATCGTTAATTTCATCTTCAATCTATGATTTTTCATTCTCTCTTCCTTTATTTATTATTTCTACAATATGTAAATTAATTAAATTTATTTTTTACATTTTATTCAGTCATAAGTGAGTAATTCTCTTTTCTAGGATTGAATTAGGCTTTATTCGGTATGAATATGATGAGTTAAATTATATATCATATTTATGGTTCATATAGGTAGTTTCATATATTGGAAATTATTGATATAAGTCGGGTTTTAAAACACACCTACACATACACAGACACAGACACAGAGACAGACACACATATTTATATATATATAACTAAAAGGTTAAATTCAATGCTGGAAAATTAATATACGAATGGAAATCCGATTAATCAGGAGAGTAGACAATTGATTCTTAGGGACTATTTAGTTAGTGGTGTTTAATGGATTTAATCTAACTTATTAGCTAGGAAAATAGTCAATGGATTAGATTAGGTAAATTGCTATGCCTTGAAAGAAGCTAGTGAATTATAATTGATCGATTGTTCATAGTAATATTGAACTATAATACGACTTATTAATAATTCATTTTTGAATACCAAAAATGAGACCGAAGTTTAATCCTAGGTTTACGTCTATAGTTTCAACATCTTCAATTTATTAGTCAATTTATTAGTTACCTCCATTTTCCCATTTTATAACAATCTAGATAGCTAAAATAATAAAAATTGGTAATTAATTGTGAAATTCCTGTGGATACGACCTTGACATGCTACACGTAGTTGTATGCTTGTAGATTAGCAGCCATCAAGTTTTTGTCTTCGTTGCCGAGGATTTTGGTAAAATCAATATTGATTCTTTTTATCATTTAGCTGGTCTAGTTTTTTCTTTACTTACTTTCCTTTGCTTCTACACTTTTCTTTCCCACCTTGATCATTTGTTGTTTTTCATCTTTAGGTGCCTTATATGCAATGACCTCTCCATTTAGAACCTCTAGTTGCGTTGAATCCTAAAATTGAGAGAACCTTGAGTGAATTAAGAACTTAGGTATGTAAGATGAAAGAAAGCACAAGTTTGGAAGTCATGATTGACACAAATGGATGAGATGAGCAAAATCGTTCTCTTAGGGAGTTTGCATCTCCTAATGCCTATGGAATGCAATCAAGTATTAGGAAGCCAAATGTCACTACTAACAATTTTGAGTTTACGCCTGCACTCCATTATATGGTGCAGCAAAATCAATTTGGAGTCTTGGATGATGCTATCTTCTAATATGTCGCACCTTAATAGAGTCTCAGATGATGCTATGAAGCTAAGGTTATTCCCTTTTTCATTACAGAACAAGGCAAGGGCTTGGTTGCAATCAATTCCTCCCATCTCCATCACTGCTTATGATAAACTCTCACAAGCATTCCTTGCCAAAGTATTTCCCTCCAAGAAAAACTGCTCAATTGTGGAATCAAATAACAACCTTTATGCAAAAAGAAGGGGAATCATTATATGATGCTTGGGAGAGGTACAAAGACCTCTTGAGGATGTTCCCACATCATGAACTGGAGATCTGGTTAGGTGTCCATACATTCTATAATGGTCTTTGATAGAACACAAGGATGACTATTGATGTCATAGTCAGAGGTGCACTAATGAACAATTATTCTTGAGAGGCATGGCAACTCATTGAAGATATGACCCAAAATTATTTCCAATGGTTGGGTGAGACTCTTTACCCAAAAAGAGCAAGAGGTATGGTGTTGATGCATTAGTTCATCTTGTTTCTAGGTATATACCATGTTCAAATAATTTGACAAATTAAATGTAAATGCCTTATCATCTTATCCTGATCAATCATCATGTGAAATATGTGGAATTACTAAGTTTCCCTTAGATTGAGTGTTAATGAGTATGCTAATTATGTGAAAGATTTTAATAAAAAGGGGATCCTTTTTCCAACACTTATAACCTTGGGTGAATGAATCATCAGAATTTATCTTATAAAAATCCTCCTCAGAATCCTGTGCCTCAATATAATTATGTCCCTCTAGGTTTTCAGACTTTAAGACCTCCCAACCCACCTACCCAAAAGTTTAATTTGAATACATTGATGGAGAATGTTTTGATGTCAGCAAAAAAATTGAAGAGCTTACGAAGTAAACAAATGACTTTAAACACCAGAATAGAGCTATGAGTGAAGCCATGAAAATTTTAGCTTCTAAGGTTTATTCATTAGCTATACATAACAAGATGCTAGAAAACCAAATCATGCAAATAGCCCAACAAGCTAGCTCATCTTCTAGACATTCTGGATTGATTCTAGGGAAACCTAAAACAAGCCCTAAAAATTAAGTTAATGGCATTACATTGAGGTAGGGGATGGAGATAAAAGGACCTAGGATGAAGGGGAGTGATGAGAGTTTAGATAATGATGTTAAGGAGCCAATAATTGATGAGGAACAAACTAATAATAAAAAAGAAATGGTTAAAAAATATGTTCCACCTACACCCTATAAGCCTCCCCTATCCTTCCCTAAAATGTTGGCTATGGTTAAAGGTAATTTAGGAAGATTTTGGTAATATTAAAAAAATTTCATATTAACATTCTTTTTGTTGAAAAAAATTTCTTAGATTCCCTCATATATAAAGTTTTTGAAGGATATTTAGTCTAGTAAGAGAATGTTAGAGGAATATGAAACAGTCTCTCTTATAGCGGAGTGTTGTGATATTGTCTAAAATAAGTTACCCCTTAAGTTAAAAGACACTAGTTCATTTTCTATTCCATGCATTGTTGGTAATATTTCCATTAATCATGCGTTATGTGATTTGGGTGTAAGTATAAGTTTAATGCCATTATCAATGTATGACAAGTTGCAAATGAGAGATTTAAAGCCCACTATCATCTTCCTATAGTTGGCTGATTGATCAGTAATATGCTTGGTAGGTATTTTGGAGGATGTATCCATCCAGATTGGTAAGTTTTTTTTATACTAGTTTTCTTTGTTATTTTGAAAATTGAGGAAGAATCTCAAATTCCTATCATTATAGGTAGGCCATTCCTAGCAACTGCTGGAGCCATCATTGATGTTAAAAATGGGAGGTTTTCTTTGAATGTTGGGAGTAAGAAGGTGGAGTTTGTTTTATCTAATGCTATGAAATTCCCTCTAATCGATGACACTTGTTATAGAATTGACTTGATTGACAAGGTGGTGAATGAGGATCTTATTGAACTCTTCTGATGTGATCCTCTTAATGGGTGTTTGATAAGAGACAGATTAACTAGACATAAAAATCTTAAAATCATTTGTTTTGATAAGATGTTGGAGGAAAGTCCCATTTTTCCTCAAGCAAAGCAAAAGACATAAATTCTTGAAGTGGAATCGAGCATCCTTTCCCTGAAGAAAGAGGTAATACCTAAGGTGGAGTTAAAACCCTTCCCTTCTTCGCTAAGGTATGAGTTTCTTAACTCTAATTCTAAATACCAGGCCATTGTAAATGCTGGCCTAAGTAGGGTAGAAATTGAAAAGATTTTTATAATTCTTTTGCTACATCGAGAAGACATTGGTTATACCATAGATGATCTTAAAGGCACAAATCCTTCCATTTTTATGCATCGAATTCTTTTAGGATAAGGGTATAAGCCCTCCATTGAACATTAAAGGATATTGAAGCCTAATATGAAGGAAGTGGTGAGAAAAGAGGTTCTTAAGCTACTTGATGAGGGAGTCATCTATCTTATTTCAAATAGTAAATGGGTGAGTCCAGTGTAGATAGTACCTAAAAAAAGGAGAAATGATGGTCCTTAAAAATGAGGAAAGTGAATTAATCCCAACATGAACCATCACGGGTTGGTGAATGACCGTCGATTATAGGAAATTTAATAAGGCCACTCGTAAGGATCATTTACCCTACCATTTATCGATCAATTGTTAGAAACGTTGGCTCGTTATTCTTATTTTTATTACTTAGATGGGTATTTGGGATTTTTCCAAATCCCCATTCACTCGTCCGATTAGGAAAAGACTACATTTACGTGTCCCTACAACATCTTTTCCTATTGAAGAATGCCTTTTAGCCTATGTAATGCTCCTACTATGTTACAATGATGCATGGTGACTATCTTTTCTGACTTTGTTGAAGACATAATGGAAGTTTTTATGGATGATTTTTTGGTATATATTACTACTTTTGACAATTGTTTGAGAAATCTTTTTAAGGTTTTAGAGAGGTGCAGGAAAGTGAAACTTGTTCTTAATTGAAAAAAAGTGTCATTTTATGGTACAATAAGGGATTTTTCTTGGTCATCTCTACTTGGGGCATTGTGGTAGATAAGGTGAAAATCAACATTACTGAAAGGATGCCACCCTAACTTCTGTTAGAGGCATGCATAGCTTCTTGGGACATAGTAGTTTCTATCGGTGATTCTTTAAGGAATTTTAAAAATTGCTAAACCTTTAACCTAATTACCCATTAAAGATGTGTCTTTTGATTTTAACCAATGTGTTTGGTTGCTTTTAATAGGTTAGAATAGGCATCGGCAACTGCTCTAGTGATGTAGCCTCTTGATTTGAACATCTCATTCAAGGTTATGAGTGATATAAGTGACTATGCAGCGAGAATGGTCCTTGGGCAGAGAAAAGGTGGAAAGGTATACATGATTTACTATGTGAGTTGAACTCTTTATGATGTCCAAGTTAACTACTCTACAACCAAGAAAGAGCTCTTGGCTTTGGTGTTTGCATTGGATAAATTTTGATCATACTTGTTAGGATCGAAGATTATTGTTTTCACAGGATATGCAGCCTGTATGTACTTATTGACAAAGAAGGACATGAAGCCATGTTTGATTAGATGGATCTTTCTGCTCCAAGAGTTTGATCTTGAAATTCAAGATAAAAAGGGAATTAAGAATGTAGTGGCCGATCATCTCTCTTGATTAAGGTAGGACATGGAGGGAGGTGAAGAGGATAGTTCTCCATTCGATGATTCATTTCTAGATGATAACCTTTTAGCCTTTACCAGCTTTTCCACCCTAGGGTTTTCCGATTTTGTTAATTATAATGCATGTGGGGGTTACTACTACTGGACTTGTCCTATTAGTATAAGAATAAGTTCCTCTTGGATGTCGAGGATTACTATTGGTATAATCCTCATCTTTACACGAAATTTATTGTTGAGGTCTATAAAAGATGTCTACTTGGAGAAGAAGTTGGAAGTGTCATTGCTCATTGTCATTCTTCACCATATGGGGATCATCTTAGCACTTTTAAATTAGCTTCAAAGGTTTTCCAAGGGGGTATATTATCCCAAAATTTTCAAAGATGTTTGACAATATGTTACTTCATGCGATCAATGCCAAAGGATTGGTAACAT
This sequence comes from Tamarix chinensis, assembly GCA_030549775.1. NCBI lineage: Eukaryota > Viridiplantae > Streptophyta > Magnoliopsida > Caryophyllales > Tamaricaceae > Tamarix > Tamarix chinensis. Next base: position 70,726,653 of record CM060181.1, read on the forward strand.
ATCAAGAAGAAACAAAATGCCTCTCGATAACATTCTTTGAGGTTGAGGTATTTGATGCTTAGGGAATTGAAATCATGGGACCCTTCACATCATCTTACAACAACAAGTTTATTTTAGTCGCTGTGGATTATGTCTCCAAATGGGAGAAGGCGATGGCATCTGTAATATCCCTAAAATTTACAGTTGAAATTTTTTGTTTCTTAAGGAAAACCATGCACTAAAAATGAGGGGGTTTCTACCATCATGATTAGTACAAGATTGACCCTTGGCCAATCTCATACTAACCACAACGCTAAATGTACTAAAATTATTAACACAATTGATCAATAAAAACCATAATATTTCAACATTCATACGTAAAACCAGCATATGCAAATGTTAAGTTTAGTACATCAACAAAATATAATATAAAAAACTCCAATTAAGGGGAAATAAAAATGATAAAAAAAAATAGAAAACAAAAAAATTTGACAGAACACCCTCTTGGACCCTACAATAGGTACACCAAATCATCACTCTGCCCTACTTAAGGTGTCAGACACATCGAATCCATCGAGGGTAACATCTCCTACCTGCACTGACTCAGAAGGGGCCACTCCTCATGGGAATGAGAAGCACCATTGAAAAATGTGATCAGTATGGAACATACTAAGGTAACCATATGGTTGAGATAAAGCATAACACGTAAGAGGCATATAATGCAAGTATTATGTCAATTAGAATAATCACCATTACTATAATTTACGACATTAATTCCATCTTTTCACATCTCTCTAATTATATCCTTATGAGTACGATAAACCCACTATTATATCTAGTGGATCGGAATACACTCTAAGGTAAAATACTCCTGGCCATTATTATTTGTTGGTGGATCAGCCTCCAGGGTAAAATGCTCTTGGCCGCTATTCAATCTAGTGGATCGGTCAGGCATCAACTCACATGGTGTTCCTTTATAAGTGCTTGGTGTTTTTCCTATTATTTGTTATCATCTAAGGTTCGGTTTATTGAGCTTGGGATCCCCCACTATTATAGTTTGTGGATTGGAATACACTCCAGGACAGAACACACCTAGTCACTATTATTTGTAGGTAGATTAGTTTCCAGGGTAAAAATACTCTTGGACACTATTCTTGCTGGTGGATTGGTTTGGGCCTAGCTCAATATTATTCCACTTTAAATGGTTAGTATTTTATTCATGTATTATTTAATAAGTGACTCCTAACAAGACATGCATTCCCTTAATGGACTTCTCGACTCATTATTACTATTCTACCCTAGACTCTTTGAATAATCCTATCCCATAACCTGAGACCTCTACACTCCCAAGAGTCCAAGACCTCTATTTATCTTTCCATCCTACTCACCATGAATCTAAAAGCCCCCACACATGTTGGTCAAGACCCACTTTTCCATTTCTCCACCTAGGCTCACCATCGCTTACTAGGGTTTTCCCTTGAAACTCTAATATGGCATATATGGCCCTAGTATCTCTTTTTCCTATATGGCTCATGATCCCTTTGAATCCAACACCATCACTCCACTCAACCCACTTTAAAGATCAAAACCTTACTCTCCAACTTCCACATGTGATAAAGAACCCTAGTTGGTTACCCAAAAACTCTAATATACCTCTTTTTTTCTACACCTTCCCTTCACACACAAACTCCACCCTCCTTTTCACTTGACTCTGACCCTTCATATGCATCATTACTAATCACAACCCAAAATCAAACCAAACTCTATAAAATCTCTCATAATACCCCTATACTTAGGGTTTTCCCCAAAACCATAGTTAGGCTCCCATGCACACTTCCACCAACCCACAAACTATCTCCTTTACAAACACTCCGATCACCCGAAATACTCTTTCCTCCCCATGTTTAACCCTCATACTAACTTTTTCCACGTAAGCTTTTCCCCTATGTAAGGAATACATACCCCATGCAAGCCTCACACTCCCCATGAGAGATTTTACCCCAACCCTTCATTTTATTACTTTCTCCCTTTATTTTATCACCCATATGTCACAACACACTCAGGCTTTTTCCCACTTCTTCTTACTTATTTCATCTTCTTTATTTCCTTTAGATCACTACAACCATTCAAATCCACCTAAGGCCTTTAAGCATGCATGTTATACCATAACAATCATACATAGAGCATGCCATACATAACAAGTCATATCCCCCATATTACACACATTATAAATCATACACAACATACCTTAGCTCCTTGTATGGCAAACTGCACTACACACATATTTAGTCCACATTCACATATAAATACACAAACTATATCATTAACCTATAAGAACATAAATCATAGAAAAACCAAGCCTTAATCATATCCTTACTTAATAGGATATTGGGCTTGGAGCACGAATCCTACATCTCCTCACGGGAAGGATTTGGTTCACAACCTATAAGAAATGGAATAAAAATTTATTTAAACTTCTTCCTACTCCATTTTCATTCTCTTTATTTCCCTAACTAAATATTAATAGTAATAATAAAAATATTAATAATGTTAATAATAATAAAATATTTCAAATAAAATATACTAAATAAGTACAAGGGATAAGGGCACAACCAAAAAGGGACAACTAGCAAGGGGTTGTGCACGACTGTAGCAATTGTGGTGATTGAAAAGAAGAGGTTTTGGGGTTGGAAAAGAGGAGAGGATCTAGGTTTTGTGGGTGGTTGGGCTTCTAGGTCAAAGAGGGTTGTGTTGGTGGTGGAGGTGTCTCACGACTATAGCGCAAAAGGCAGTTGTGGTGGTGGTTGAGAGGAAAGGTTAGATAAGGAGGAGGAAGTGGGGAAGGAAAGGGGAAATGTTGATTTGGAAAGGTTAGGGAAAGTTTTTTGGGTAGGAAGGGAGGCAGTGAGGGTGGTGGTTGCTACAGTGGTGGCAGTGCAGGGCGTGTAGGTGGTGGGGATGGGTGAAAAAGGGTAGATCGAGTTGTCCACTTTGCATAAGTGGGGTGAGAAGAGGAAGGGGAGTTATGGGTAGGAGAAGGACTCATTCAATGGAGGGTGGGAGCACACTACAACGGTGGTGGCAACTGAAGAGGTGGTGTAAGGAGGGTTGGGGTGGTTTTCGAATGGTAGAAAAAAGGGGAAATTGAGGCAAGGGGTATATATAGGGGGAGATGGTTGGGGGAAGTGGACAAAAGAAGGAAGAAGATAAGGGGAGGGGTGGTTGGCTCTGGCTGGCGTGTAGGGTGGTGTAGCTCACATGACCAAGGGATAGGGGAGGGAATTTGTAGGGTCAAAGAGGGGGGTTTGGTGGGGGTTCTGGGGTCACAGAAGGGAGGGGACCAGTGCAAGGAAGTGTAGGCTGCACACCCTATGAAATACCCCGAAATTTTCTAATTTTAAAGATTATATTTAAATAAGGTTTTATTTGAAAATTTAATTTAGTAAATTATTTTTACTAAAATAAAAGGAAATTTAGTAGGGCAAATTAATAAGAGATTTTATAAATATGTTAAGTAAAGGAAATTTTGGTATAATATCTAATTAAGGATTTTAATTTGGGAAATTATTTAAATAAATTATTTTATTCAAATTAAGAAAGATAAAATAGTTTCAAATGAATTTTAATTTTATAAATAATTAAATTAAATAAAATTTGAGGGATTTATTAATTTAAAATGGAAACTTTGAGAAATCCTTTAAAAATACTATCTAGCCTAAAAAGGGATTTAAAAATTATTTTATTTAAATATTTTTAATTTTAAATATCCTAAATATTCAGATTTATTTAATTTGACCCAACCTAAATTAATTCTCTTTTCCTTTTTCCCTTTTTCCTTTTCTTTTCTTTTCCTTTTTCTTTCCTTTCTTTCATTTTCTTCTTCGCCTGAATTGGGCCTGTTGCGCGGCCCAATTCCTTTTCTTCTTTCCTTTTCCTTCGGCGCGGTCTAGCCCGCGAGTCGCCGCCCCCTCTCCTCTTCTGCGCTACGTTTTATGTCCTTATCCCAATCAAACTCCGCGTTTCACTTCATTCATATTACCGTTGCACGTCAACCCCAAAATTCTGTCCTTCAGGCTTTTTTACGTCAAAACTCGTCATTTCATTTAATCGTTTTTCCCTTCGCGCCAAACCGCCCGGTCTTTCCCTTTTTCCTTCTTTTCTCCCCCGCGAACCGCCCGGTCCAGCCTCCCCCATCATCTTCTTCCTCCTCCCGCCCGACGCCATAACCGCCAGCTCCCTTTCTCCCCGAAAATGGCGCCGCTGGCCACACGTGGCGTGACCGGCTCTTCTCCCACTCGTTTTCTTCCCCTCGATCTTCATGTTCATTTGAAACCATCAACTGCCCCTCTCTCCCGCTCGTTTGTGCACTGTTGCCTCGCGAAGGTCGGCAAAAATTCAAGTTTTTGCCGCCCGACCTTCGGCTTGAATTAAACCAATTTCCCTCCCAATTTCAACTCCTGGTAACCTCCCCAATTCAACCTTAACCTCCACAACTATAAAAACCATCCTCATAACCTGGGTTCCGGATTTTTATTTCCCCGAAACCCTAAGTTCAGACCGTGCGCCACCGCCCCGTTAGACGACTATTAATCTATCTCCGGCCAACTTCAATGCCTCCTCTTGCTCCCAATCTCTTCCCTACAATACCCTCTAATTAACTAAACTAACCAAAACCTTCGATTCATCTTGTACAAGCCTCCATAATCGCACAAAGTTGGTTAGTTGCTTCGATAGAAAATTTCACCCCGAGACGTCGAACCACCTTCCACCACCATATGCGCCGCTTCTAACACCTCCAAACCAACCATTAACTCCTGATAAATCTCCTCCACAGCCCCATAGATTTATTTTATTTTTCTCCTTCCCCTCACCTCTTTTTCTTCATTTTTAACCCTCTTAGATCCATTTTCCGGCCACCTCCGGGAACCACTGCCGGTTCCACCTACATCCTCCAACTCAAGGTGATGCCATAGACATTTTAAATACTTAGTTTCGAATTATTTATAATTATTCTAACTTTATCCAAAATTTTAGTATTAATTCAACTTTAATTATTATTATTATAATTATTATTATTAGTAATATTGACCGTATTCTAATTTCTAAATTTTTTTTACAGGTCTGGGAGTATTATTGAGTAAGATACAGTAATTATCTCGGCCCTTACCTATTTACTTAGATTTTTTACATAATTGATGTTATTAATAATAATAATAATAATAATAATAATATTAGTATAATTATTTGGTTGATACTGTGATTATTTCTGGAAGAACAAAGGCCTTAAATTTTAATTAGGCCTCGCATTTATTAATTTTATTAACATTATTAACATTTTTCAACATTATTTTAGTTATATTATCATTATTACCTTTATTAAAATATAATATAAGTATATATACATTATTAATTTTATTATCACAATTCTGAATAGTATTATTTTTATCATTGTGGGATGGTTAGAAATCCAACTTCTAATTTTAAGAATTTTGATATCATTAATATCTAATATTGTATTTATAAAAAGTACCATTAATATTATTATACTTTATTTATATTACTAATTATTTTTATTATTATCATTCTTATTATTGTTCTTATTATCATCATCATAGTTATGATATTATTAAATCTATTTTGTGAGAAGGGTAGAAACCCTTAGTTTATTACCTTTTCGAAAGAAAATAAGTAAATTAATTATATTAGTTTCTATAGTTAATTATTGAATAGTAAAATGTCATCCTAAAACCAAACCTCGAAATAATTTAGAATTATGTAAGAGAGTCTAATTCTAGTATGCTTTGATATAATAGGCGAACCCAATCAAATCCCTCAAGTGGAATAGGAGCGTGCACCAAGACCGGTGACGTTTTAGGTAAGGGTCTACTAAGGCCATTTATGTGTTTGCATGCACTATGTGTTTGATATGCCATGTATTTTATGTTCGTTATTATTAATTATTTCGCATGTGGCATGATTGTAGAGTTGAAGTATGTTGGTGTGAATAAACTGTGGCATGAGAACTATGTGTATGTTTATGTCATTATTGTATGATATGACTTGAGACATGTTGTTAGGGTTCATGAAATGGCATGGTGTTAGGGTCTTGCATGAAATGACATGATGTTAGGGTTTGCATGAAATGACATGATGTTAGGGTTTGCATGGAGTAGGGTTGCATGGGAGTTAGGGTTTTCATGGATTTAGTCACGCATGTCTGGGCAAATGTTTGTGAATGTCAAATTTTTTTGAATAAAATATTTAAGACACTAATATCTTAAAGTGGAAGATATTGAGACGGGACCAGCCGATCCACCAGTTAGGAATAGTGGTTAGGGTTTTACCCTATGTGTGACCGATCCACCGGTAATAATAGTGGTTAGGACATGAGATCCTATGTGTATCCGGCCCACCGGTTATAATAGTGGGGGATCCCGAGCTCAATAAATACAAACCAGATCTTCAATGCTATTAAAAGATACTAATTACTTACAGTGGAACACCATGCGAGCAGGAACCAGACCGATCCACCGGTCAGGAATAGTGGTTAGGGTTTTACCCTATGTGTGTCCGGCCCACCGGTTATAATAGTGGGGTGTTCCTGTTTTTGCATGGATATGATGCGAGTAGGAACCAGACCGATCCATCGGTCAGGAATAGTGGTTAGGGTTTCTACCCTATGTATGACCGGCCCACCGGTTACAATAGTGGGGTGTTCCTGTTTCTGCATGGATCTGATAAAAGGCATGGTGTGTATCGACTTTTGATAAAAGAAAGATTAAATGATTAATCCAGATCCTTTGGGCCTGATATGTGGACTTGCTGATATTAAGTTATGGATTTTATTTTATGCTTCTATGTATCATATGTGTGGGTTTGTAAATGTATGTTGATCATTATCCTGCATGAATTACTGTGTTATATGCCGGCCTTAGGATTCGGTCACCTTACTCAGTACGTAGCGTACCGATCACCCATTTCATGGGTGCTGCTCATTCCCACGAGTAGAAGGCCCGTCTGATCTATTGCAGGTAGGAGATATTTACTTTGATGCTATCGATGTCTGCGGGACATCAGGAGGGATAGAGTGATAGCTGGGCTGGATCGACTTCTAGAGAGACGTGGCCGTTGTCCCTTTTAACTTATGACTCATGTTATCTTTTATTATGTTTGAATTGTCGGAACAATTTTACTAACGTTGTTTAGTTATTATCTGGAAAGACAATAGTTGGTATTTCAAATTATGTAAGACTTGTACATACTCTGATTTCCATTTTGTAAATTTGAATTTATATGATATTACTGATAATGTTTTCTTAGCCTTAACACTTGGTACCGGAACGGTAGAAGTGAACTGGTCTGGTACTAAGTGTGGCGGTAACATCCCCAGAATTTACAGTTTTAATTTATGAGTATTGCTTTTAAAAAAAAATGTGTAAATTTTGGGGTGTTACACCCTATTTGTTAGAATGAGGAGAAGGTGAGGGGGAGAGAGAGAAACTTGGCAGCAAAGCATCCATGCTCATAGCTATGATCGAAGGGGGGGAGGTTGAAGATAAGGGTAGAAAGGAAATAAAGAAGAAAAAGGAGGGAGAAAAGGGGAAAAGAGGGGGCGTCCATGGGCCTTGGGCCACACAAAGGAAAAGAAAAAGAAGGGATGATGGGGCAGAGAAGGAAAGGAAAGGAGAGGAGGAGGAGAGAGGGAGTGGGCCTCAGGGAGGGGAGAAAGAAGAAAAAAAAAGGATGAAAAGGAGAAAGAAAAGGAATAAAAGAGGAAGAAAAAGGATAAAGAGAAAGAAGTGTGAGGTGATTGGGTGGTTTGGGATTTTTTTTGGAATTTTAGGAATAATAAAGTTAGTAATAATAAATAATTTTTTTTATTATTTTAGAAATTATTAGTATATTTTATTTAAAATTTATTTTAGTTTAGTAAATAATTTTAGCCACCACTAATTAGATCCCTACTTTATTTTCCTCCTTTCATGACCCTAATTATTTATTATTATTATTATTATTATTATTATTATTATTATTATTATTATTATTATTTTATTAAAAATAGTATAGTTAAATAAACCTTACCCTGTAATTCTTATTTTTTTTTAATTCCTAAAATAGGATTTTAGGGTATTACAACATCTCCTACTAATGATGCTAAGGTTGTGGTCTAACTATTCCAGAAAGTCATATTTCCAAGGTTGTGTGTTCCCAAGGTAGATGTTAGTGATGGTGGTTCCCATTTCACCTATCAACTTCTCAGCACACTTCTGAAGAAATATGGTGTTACTCATAAAATGGTCGCACCTTACCATCCCGGAAAATGTGGACAAGCGGAAATCATCATGCGTGAGATAATGGGGATCCTTGAGAAAACAGTGGCCTGCACATGAAAATATTAGGCAATGAGGTTGAATGATGCTCTAAGGAGTTACCGAGCTACTTACAGGATACTAATTAGAATGATACCTTTCTAGCTGGTATATGGAAAATCATGTCATCTACCCATTGAAATTGAGCACAAGGAATTTTGGGCAATAAAAGGATCAATTATGATTTGAAAGCCGCTAGAGAAAGGAGGAAGCTCCACCTAAACTAACTTGATGAGCAGTGATTAGACGCCAATGATAATAGCCGAATATACAAGGAGGGACCCAAGAAGTGGCATGATAGGAATATTATTCGAAGGGAATTTCACCAAGAAGATTCTGTACTTTTGTTCAACCCATGCCTCAAGATTTTTCAAGGAAATATTTGTTCTCGATGGTCGGGGCCATTCTATGTTTGAAAGGTATATCCGTTTAAGGTTATTGATATTTGGAGTGATTCCACAAGCATTTTAAAGGTTAATGGTTTAACATTGTATTCTTATACTACCAGCTCTCTAGTAAAAAAAAATGAGCACACTCGTTCCCCCAAATGCACCTTCAATTTGAAGAAAACATGGTCAAGCGAAAGACCTTAAACAAGCACTCTTTAGAAGGAAACCCAAGTTTTTATATGTTTTTTCTTTATTTTTTGTTCTTTCATTTTGCTTCTACTTTCTTTTTATAGTGTTTCAGCATATCCTATTATGGTATGAGTTAAGCAAGAGAAAGTTAGGGTTAAAGAATCAAGTTCGTAGCAAAATAGGCCAAAAATATGCCAAAATGGGTGTTGCAAGGCTAAGGCAAAACTTGATGCATGACCGTATAACGCTTGGGAGAAGAAATCTTAGAGTAAAGTATCACACGGTTAAGGCACGACCTTATGTATTGCCTTGTGACATTCTCTCAAAATTTTTGCAAAACTAGAAATCTCACATGACTGGGTCATGCTAAACCAACATGCTCGTGCCTTTATACCTCAAAATTTTTGCAAGACCAGAAATCTCTCACAACTAGGTACAGTCAGGTCATACTTAACTAGCACAACCATGCCTCTCCATTCCATAAATCTACAAGAGAAATTTCGTCTCACGATTGTGTTAATAAGCCTATATATACTACATGTACCTAGATCAGCACTGTATGTCCCTCCTTTGCCTCCATTACATCTCTTTCAACATATCCGAACCCTCAACAACCACAATCGAAGCAACACTAGCAAAATCCACTGTCCTCCACCACTACTCCTCTACACTACCACTATTTACACCACCACACCTGTGCACGACCCATGATTTACACCTTTGCACATCAGCCCTCCCTCCACACCTGTTCCTGAATACAACAATCGTGCACTACTCCTCTGCGTAGCCTCAACCGTGCACTGCCTCACCCATGCATAATCACACCCTTAGCTATAGCACCACCAGCACACTGATCTTGTCCCCACTACATGGTTTCCACACCCGTGCACATCCTCTGCTCCACACCAGTATATAGCCATGCGTCCCTAGCTCTACACCACAACACTCGTGCACTATTGCACCCTCTCCACTGCTCAACCATCCACCACAGCACATCCATTTAACCGTTCAACTATGTAGTGTAATTCCCTCCATACACTACACAACCTCTCACCACAACCATTCACCCATGCTTAACCACACCACCCGTGCACCACAATCACACCCTCCACAACACAATCTAAGAACCACCACTGCACACTTTGCATAATTTACCCCTACATTGCATAGTTTGGGCTTAATTATGGTTTGATACCCATTTCCCTATAATTACTAAGCTTTATTCTATTTTTTATATCCTAATTACCGATTTGGAACTTGTATTACCTATTTTTATTGCATAACTCTTGATACTTGGTATATTAGTTTCTGATTTGTAGGTTTTGCTCACAAATGGCATTGAAAAAGGTTACTACAACAACCATTGTGGGAATCAAAGGATAATCATCATGACAACTAAAATAACAAGCCCAAGGATGAGGTAGATCATCAAATACTCAATTATTCAATCTCTATGGCATTGTATTTATTTACTATGTTCACCATGAGAATTATGATGCCATAGCTTTTCAAAACATAACGTCCACTCGATATATCTATTGGACTTGTGTCAAAAAGTTAGTCTTTCGAGATGATGTCGAGCATTTGATTACTAGAAACAGTATCTCCCACTTCTTTGCTCATACCGGTCTTATAAACAAGAGACTCATGCTTGAGTTCCTTAACTCGTTCAATTTTTGAGCGAATTAGGGAATCTGTGTCCTTTAGACTCTTCAATGAGTCTCATGCTATGTCATTGACACAATTCTCTAAATTACTTTATTTTCCTACTCTAGGGCTGAGGCTTTGCCTTGAGGATCACTAATATGAGGATCCTAAGGCATTTTGGGCCTAAATATCTTTACCAAAGTGGGGTTTTCTCCTTGGCCTTTCAATAGATCATGCTAAGCCCTCTTTTATCTACAACCCTACGCTAAGGTATGTCTAACAATTATTGGTTGGGACACTTTTTGGATGGGGTGAAAGCAAAGTAAATGTTAGCACTAATATTATTGGTGATTTCTTTATAGGAGGAATGGTAGCATACATCACCCGACAGCTTGGATATGACATCAAGTGTATCCTAGTTGACCTCCCAAAGATATATCTAGGGATAAAAACTTGCATAATCATGAAGCTCATTATGCAAAACGGGCTGCCTTATTAAATTTAATACAATAAGGAGGTGTAGTATCCATTACCCAATAGAGCCTTTACTACTCTAATTGGTAACGGAGACAACAAATGGTTACCTTTTCTAGCAACACCCCACCTTGGTCAACATGTTCCCCCCCTCAGGAAGAGTAGCCCAATGCCACCAATGAAGCACCTACTTCACCATTGCTTCCTCTTCCACCACCCTTATCCTTTAGCACAGATCCCAGTCCTTCTTCTTCTTATGGTACATCTTATAATGCCTAGTTTTAGCATATCGATGCATGCTTTGATATGCTAGATGCCCAAATTGCAAGTCTCAAGGATTCGGTCATTCTCATAGACCAAATAAACTCCATGATACATCAAGTATATCAATATCATCTCGTGTATAATTTCTAATCCCTATAGTTCCCAAAGTGAGTTCACTTCTTTCCCTTTCCCCCTTTTTACCTATACATTGAGGGCAATGTATTGTCTAAGCAGGGGGGATTCTTCTTAGCTTATCATTTTCCATTTACATTGCTTTTCATTCTTTTCCTATTCACTTGGTGTTTTTTTTCTTATTTTCTTTCCATTAATTTTTTTGTTTTGTTAGTTAGTTTGGTTGGTTTTCATTTTTGAAAAAAAAGAGAAAAAAAATTGGGAAATAATAAGTTAATGTTGAAACTTTGATAGAACTTTCTACATGGCTTGATTATGCACTAGTGAGACCTATAGATTGTGAGTAAGTATAATGAAAATTTTTAAAAATGTTTTAAGTGTGAAATCTATACTTGATAGACTCTCAAACCACTTATTACTTTAGCACTATAGAGGTTCATCTTTGTTGATTTACCATCTAGATTGAGACATAAAAATTAGAGTGAGTAGTAAAAGAACTGGTGAGATCTTGAGCCTTATAGTTTTTCCATCATTTTTAGGGTCTTACTGATTCTTGATTGTGTGTATTATTCCTTGATGTGTGAAACCAGAAATTGCATGAATGCTCATCTAGGTCATATATGACTTATACATACATTAAGATGATTAAGGCACATTTTTACTTTTTGTAGCTACATTGGCTAAATGACCTACTAAATGGCATTCAATCCCTTTAACTAACCACTTTGAGCCTAGAGCCTAATTATTCAATCAAAAATCTACATTGGTCGCCATATTTTCAATTTATTACCTAGCCCTTTTTTTAAAAACAAAGGAGCAATAACTCTTTAATGTACTTGAATGTAGTAAGGTCAGGTATAAGTAAGGGATAGTAACAAAGAAGAGTTGGTAGATTTTTGTGTTGATAAAATAACTAGAAATATAGTGCCAATTTTTTTATATTTTTTTATATTCCTCTCTTTTTTGTTTTTCATTCTGAAAAAAAATGGAAAGAAGAAAAGTGAACAAGAGAGAGAGAGAGAGAGGAAAAGAAGAAGAAAGAATAAAAGTGTTGACATTGAGATGTGGGAAATTTAATTATATGATTCAAGTAGGAAGGGATGAGTTGATGGTGGAGGTCTTTGTTGGTTTACTTTGGGGTATGGTAGCATATTGTTAATATCATACTCTAAGAAATATTTTTCTTGTTATTGCTTCATCTTTTCATGGTCTTTAGCTACAATCCTAGACTTATCTTACCTTTTACCCTAGCGCATTACACCTTTAATAAGACCTTATGATTTTTGTGTTGTCTAGGATCTTTGAGTGGAGAATGAGAGTAAATGCAAGGTTATGGTCGATCATAATCAGTAGAGAGAATTTTGAGAGAAACCTATACACATGAGCATAGAGAGCTTATGACTACTTAAAGTGAGTAATTCTACTCCTCTACTTAAAAATAATAAAAGTAATAAATAAAATAGAATAAAATAATAATAACAATAATGGATAACTACATATATGAAAAACATGATAGGGAATTTGAAATCCTCCACTGGATTAGGTCAAAAATATAATATTAATTTATATTTAATCAGGAGAAAGAGATTAATCAAGTTGTGCCTGAAAAATAGGTCCATACACCTTATATTGCTTCTCATAATTAATTAATACAAAAAAACGCCAATGTTAACCCTATTAAATACTAGTAGTATAGCAACAATAAGCGACTCATATATTTAACTATATTTAATGCATTAAGTATAATTGGAAGGCTTTCAATCTAAGTAGCCAGACTAGTATACTAAGCATGTCTAGTTATATTTCCTTTCTTTGACCCACGCATATCTAAATATTTTATTACTTCGGTTAGAATCACAAACTATTAGGTGAATTGTTATCTAACCTAACTATAATTTACACATATAAATTCTAGCATATTTATATGGCCACCTAGTAGGTATATAATCCTACATATTGCCACTTATGACTTATGAGGAAACTAGAATAAAGCATGCACTATATAAATTATACCTGATAGAAATATACATACATATATACATACATATATATATAGGGTGAATGTCTCATACACACCCTTTCTAAGATACATGTATAGGAATTAATCATAACCATTAGATTAGTGTTTCATCAACGATCAAGATTTAATACATACCTAAATTAAATTTGTTTTAATCTCAACCCTTAAATCTTCTAAATCTAACGGTTATTAAGAGTTTCTACATTTGTATTTTAAATAATAGTTTGTACAAGAACCTATATATATATATATATATATATATAAATGATAGTAATTAAAATAGAGTCAAGAAACAATCTCACAAAACTAAGAAAAATAAAATTATTTCTCAAATCCTAATCTAGGGTTTCAATCTATTCCTTAATAATAAATAATCAAACAGACATAATTATTAAATTAATTACATAGAAATATATATTCAAAATATAAGTTAAAAATAGAGAAAGAAATAATCGAAATTAATTATGAATGAAATATCAAAAATTTATTCAGAAAAAAATTTTTTCATTTAAATTAAATTATATCCGATAAATTCTTTCCTATTTCTTCTTTTCTCGATAGTATTGATTTCTGTGCAATTACATTCTTTAATTTTTTTTCTTCGGCGTTCGTTGACCACAACACCGACTAGCGGACAATGCTGCCCCTACACTCTCTCTTCTGGTCGTCCACTCATTCTACAGCGCTGGTTTGTGGAATTTTGTGCTACCGTTGACTTGCGGCTCTCACATCTCTCTTTGAGCTGCTGCTGCCGTGCTCCCTCTCACCGTTAATCCTTTGTTTCTGTCGCTTTGTACCCTCTTTTGCTGCACTCTGCTCCTAATAGTAGAGCCTCTCCTTCTACTCGCCCTCTCTCCCACGTTTTTTGAATTTCGTGCTCATATAAAATTTTGTGCGGCCCCTCCACGTCAGCCCTCGCTCCCATTTTGCTCCTCTCATGGCCCACCTCTCTTTCCTTCAATGTCGTCTGGCTCTTTTTCTTCATTTCTTGTTTTTATGCCTTTGGACCAAAAGGTCCAAAGGTCCGATACTTTTTATTTTCTTATTTTATTTTATTTTATTTAAAAATAATATCTACAAAATGAAATTAATAAAAATTAATAAATAATATTATACTCTAAATTTATTTAATTATTATCATTTTAGTTCAAATAATATCATCTATGTAATTATTACTACTTAAGCATAAAATCATAATTACTCATTTATATATTACTTAAATAAAATACTAAAAACTAATATTATAAGGGTATAAAACATGTTAAAATATGAACTTATCACACCCCTACAATTAACTTCTTGTTGTCCTTAAGCAAGTTATTACTCTAACCACATAAAAGTACATAAATAGTCACTTTCGTAGGTTTCACGATTGCATCTAACATGTGCAACAAGCCATTTAAACCTTTAGGTCACATATCGAGAACGAGTAAGGTCCTGTGAGGGTTTCGCAGATGATATACTCACAAAATCACATACAAAAAGAAAAAGATAAATAAGTAGAATCACACCTACCACCCTTAACCATTTTTGTCTCCAAATCTTTTACTTTCATACGTCAAGATTAGCAATCAACCAATATACAGCATTGGGAGATTTAAAGGATCAATTTCAACATATGGTTCACACATAAACATGATAGGTAAGAAAAAAATCAATAATATGGATGAAGATTTACCATACCTTAGTCACATCAAGATCTATCCTCACTATGGATACCATCTATATTTTTTCTATCTTAGATTCATGGCTACAAATGAATAAAAACATTCAAGTATGTAGGATAAGATGTTAAAGATAACAAACAACTCATATATATAAATAAATAAAGCTTATGTTCTTGTGGATAAGACCTCATGAAATATATCAAATACTTACCAAATGGACCGAACCATATGCTTAAATTTTGTAACTAATCTCTATCAGATCAAAGGTTGCTCATCATAAGAATCAAATATGACTTATTTATTGGTTGTAGTGGGGTTTAAGGTAAAGAAGGGTACGAAGTATTTTAGGATTGTGGTGCAAGAAAGGTCAAGAGCTAGTGGAATTCTAATGATATTATGAAATATAAGCTTAACTCCACAACAACGATCAATGATACACATCTCCAACTTAACACCAAATTAAAACATGAATAGAACGTTGTCAACATCATCTCCATAACTCCCTCTCTTCCTCAATTGTATTATTTTCTTCTTTTCTCTTTTCTCTTTTCTCTTTTTATATTTATTTTTTATTTTTTTTGTATGATTATTTTTTTCCCTCCACGAAACAGAACCAATCTCCTTCTTAGCATAAATAGATATATTTCTTTCACAAACCCAACCACTATTTATATCCATAATGATTTGATTTCTTTCCACTAGCTTTAAGCAAAGGTAAGGATATTAAGGCTCGAAGGTTATTCAATGTGGGTAATGAAGAAAAATATATGTTCCTTGTATAGGCTCAAAGGGTTTCTATGGGGTGTATATCATGTATACACAAATTAGTTTAAGCTATTTGGTCATGTGGTAGAAAATCCTAAGCTGCCTTTATCATTTTCTCAATCATAGCATGTTTTGACTATAAGCTTCGAATAGTATAAGAGTAAGTTCTAGCAATCTCTATAGTCCATTATAAAAGTTATATCAAGTAATTTTTATCAAAGCAATTAAACATACATGTGGTTTACAAAGAACCTTTGAAGCTAAGAAAAGTAGATCATTTTATGTAAATTCGCTCAGAAAAAGAAGTGATGTATAGATGGTTCAAAAGCTCACTAAGAATTTTGATTAATCTCAATATGCCATGTCGATGGTTAGAAAATCATACATATTCTTTCTCCATTTACAACTAAACATGTAGATATGTGCTCGCTATATAAAAATTAACACAAAAAATCTCTACTTGCTTTATCTTGATTTTATGATCATCTTTTCGTTAGATTTCAAAGATATACTCCTCATTAACTAGTTAAGGGCTCCTATGAATCTAAAGATAATAAAAAAAATTTCTAATAATTTTTTTCTTTTTTTAGTTTTTTAATTTTTTTTATGAAAAAACATAAAACACACACGCCTATAATTAAATCACACATTCTTGTCAATGTGTAAAGAACTAAGGGAGCATGTAATTTAAAGTGTGGAGATACAAAATAAATAAATAAATAACCAGATGGTAGAAAACTGCCTTATGACATTGGGTTGCCTCCCAAGTAGTGCTTGTTTTTATGTCTTCAGCCTGATATGATCTCGGTTTTATTCTTTCAAGGTGGGCGTCCACTTGAGAGCTGCTTCACCAAATCCTTCCGTGTGATGATCATCTTTATCTTGCAAGGAAGAAAAAGATAAAATATTAGTTTTAATGAAAGATTTGACCCAACAAGAATGTAACTTACCTATCAAAGGATTTAAGCTCATGTATAAAGAGATAATGTTTTGCCAAATGTCAATGTATGGTGATCTCTTTATCAAAGGAAGAACATATTTTCCCATCTCAAAATCTTTAAACACATCCTTCCAATATAACCTCTCATTTGGAGCATTATGCTTCTTATCAGATGTATCCAAGATGATTTGATTACTCTCTTCACTCTTGGACCCATACAACCTGCTAAAAGAGGGAAAATAAGGAGTGTGGTTAGCATAAATAAAATTAGAGTGATTTAAAGGCTTACCTTGTGTTTCATGGTCATCTCCAAGGAAAAGTGTGGAATAAATGTTCAAAGATGGTCTATGGTTGATGAAAGTGACCGTCTTTCCATCCATGTACTTCTCTTTGTTCACTTGATTCATATTTTGATGAAATTCTTCTTCTTCTTTTACAAGCTCTTCTTCCACATGATCTTGCTTTTTAGTGTTCTCCATGGGAACCTCCTCAACTAGCTCATCCTTACATTCAAACTTGGCATCATCATACTCATAACTCTCACCTGAATTTGGTAACTATATACAAGAAAGTCATCAAAATAAACTACAAAAAATTTGGTAATGAACAACCTAAGTACCTCATTCATAAGTCTTATAAAGGTACTATGATTGTTTGACACCCCGAAGGACATTACCATCTATTCATAAAACCTATTTTTTATTTTAAAATATTTTCCCACTCATTGCCTTCCTTCATTAGAATCTAGTAACCACCACAAAGGTCAAATTTGGAAAAAAAGACACACACCATGCAAAAAATAAAGAAATCATCAAGCCTAGGTATGGGATATCTATAGTTGACGGTGATGTTGTTGATAGCTCTACTATCAACACACATCCTCATAGATCCATCCTTCTTTGGTACTAGCAAAGTCAATATAACCTAAGGACTAAGGGATTATTGAATTCATTCCTTGGTTAGTAGTTCTTCCACTTGTTTGTGAAGCTTCGTAGCTTCCTTGGGATTACAACAATAGGTAGCCTTGTTAGGTAAGGTAACACTGTGTACAAGATCCATTTGGTGATCTATGCCTCATATAGGGGGGAGGGTAGTTTATGGGGTAGATATAGGGTAGGTATTTTAAAAATACATTCTTAAACCTATCTATCAGAACCCTAACAAATGGTCCACTGGTTACTCCCCCTCATTCTCTCACCTATTAACAACAATAAATACAACATTCTTCATTTATCTAAAGCCTTAGATACATATTTTCATCTATGAACAAGGACTTTTGACACTTGGTGGTGTCTCCTTCCATGATTGGTTTCATATTTAATGATTTGATGATGATGTTCTTCTTAGCATACTTCAAAGTATAGGCATTTTCCTCCCATCATGAGTCAGGTTCCTATCATATTGCCAAGGGTGCACCAAAAGCAAGTGGCATGCATATATTGGGACTAAATCACACAAGACATTATCATGGTAGGTTTTTTCAATGGAAAAAGCCATAGGAACTTGCTTGGGAACTTCCACAACACTACCATTATTCAACCATTATAACTTGTATGGCTTAACGTGGGGTGTGGTGGCTAATCCAAGCTTTTCCACCAATGTTCATGGGCCAAATTTGCATAACTCCCACCATTCATAATGAGGGAGTAAACCTTACCATTAATGGTGTTTTTTTTTAAATATGCACTCTTTTTGGTTATCATCAAATTAGCTTTCTTTATCATGCAAAATTAGCCTTATCATAAGAGCCTCTCCTACATTAGGTGTCTCTTCCTATTATTCTTCTATATGATTCGAGGCCTCCTCCTCCAATTCTTCCTCATCAACTACCTCATTTAGCTCGATTAGGGTTGTGACCATTCGGTTAGGGTGTTCATTTTTGTAATGCCATACTACTTGGCACTTGAGGCACCATACATTTGTGTTTCTACTTGGCTCACCTTCTCCTTGTTTTCCCTTCCCTTTCAAGTTAAATTTGATAGGCATGGAGGGTGTCTTGGACTATGTTAGCACTTTTCTTGGAGGAAGCACACTTAGTTTTTTGATGCTAAACTGATTAGTCCTCTTCTTCTTCTAGTGCTTTTCAAATTTATTATCCAAGTGAAAGAGCTCATCTATGGTATAGTACCTTTGCATCTGCACTTTTCTAGCAAGGTTTTACCTAAGGCCTCCCACAAACCATGAAATGGTGTGTTCTTCACTCTCTTCAATGCCAGGCCTTAGCATTAATTTTTCAAATTCTTGAATTTACTATTCTACACTCATTTGCCTTTACCTTAGATATAACAACTTGTTGTACAAGTCCTAATGTATGATGATGGCACAAATCTTTCCCACATCAGCTTTTTCATTTTTTTTTCATAATTTAACTTTTGATTTCCACTTCCTCCTTTATTTGGTAAGGTTTTCCCACTAAAGAGAGGTGTGGCCTTTTAGTTTCATTGTGGCTACTTTGAAACTCTTGTCATCTATATACCTTTTGGCCTCAAATAGCCTAGAACATCTTAACTCTAGGAATTCTTCTAGATTATGTTGGCCTTCGAACTCTAAGATTTTTGTTTTAACATCCCCAAACTCTCTTCCTTTTTCTTTCCCCCTTCTCCTTGGCTTATAAGAGCATTCACTCATTGAAGAGTCTTCCTTAATTCATAGATTTTCCACTCCCTAGGGATCTTCTACTTCTAGGGGGCTCGATTATGATGTTGATTTGGTAGGTTAGGGTTTTGGATAAGTTATTGTAGGAGGGTTCAAATGTGGCCCATTTTTACTTGCATTGCCACCAACAATTGATCTATATGTTGAGTGTCTTGTTGCAAAGATTCAATGGCACATCTCTTCTTTCATTGTGTGCCATTAAGGTTCAAACCTCTAGGTATGGGATGACCATACATATGGGTAGAAATTTATTTTATTTGTGTAAAGAGCATAAAAAGGGTTGTTGGACTTAGGAGAAAATTTTCTTTTTGTAGGGAATGGTCTCAAGGAGGGTTTTTAGGGTTAGAATTTTTTTGTTTGCAAGGAATGGGTTTGAAAGAGGCTGCTGGATGTTAGAAATTTTTTTATTTATAAATATTGGTCTCAAGAGAGGGTGTTGGTGTTTGTTTGTAGGTTTTTGTCTTGACATGGGTGGAGGATTTAGAAATTTTTTTGTGTGATTGTTTGGCTTAAATAAGGAGTGAGAAATGATAATAGGTAACCCAATTTAGAGCAACTTAATGATGCACATGCAAATCGTGTTGTCACATGATTAATGGAAGATAGTGGCATGTGGGATAATTAACCACCAAAAGTTAAGAAAAGAGAGGGTATGAGAGGTAAGATAGTATTTGATCTATTGTAGAGATAAAGATCACACATTCACAACTACCACTCAAGGTTTTAACACCTGAGATAAAGATTAAGAGATTTTACTCTCAAAACAAAGTTTTCACTCAATTGTAAAGGGAGGGAATTGGTGAGCTTCAAAAATATGAATTTTAATTCAAGAGGGTAGTGTATCCCAATATGTTGACGCCTCCTATATTTATAGTGGCGGCCATTTTTATAAAAAGTCCATTCAATCCTTCATTTTACCTCCTTAGTTATAGTCCAACCAATCTAGTTACCTAATAAAATTTAACAAGGAGTTTCATTGTAACTAGATTAGGTTCATCACATGAAGTGTTTGATGTAGGAGCATCTCCTTTATATGATAACAAAAACTAAAATTTTAATCTATTCATCTCCCTCATGAGAGTAAAAAACTCTTCTTACTTAGACTAAAATATGAGGTAGATTATGATGAGCCATGAAAAAATAATTTTAAGCCA
Organism: Tamarix chinensis; assembly: GCA_030549775.1. Lineage (NCBI taxonomy): Eukaryota > Viridiplantae > Streptophyta > Magnoliopsida > Caryophyllales > Tamaricaceae > Tamarix > Tamarix chinensis. The sequence continues at coordinate 70,747,297 of CM060181.1, forward strand.
CCAACTCACTACCTTTTCTTATCTTCATTATAGGTTGAATATGACTTACAAATATGGCTAAAAAAGGCACACACATTTCATCCAAAAATTACCATCATACCACACCCATGAATTTCTCAATTTTTAAACCAAGCATATAGCCACCTCACTTCTTGCAAAAGATTTTTAGAGTTGAGTTTAGTGTTTTTGAATAAATTAATTAGCATTAATTAAGGGGTTTAATGGCCTAGAAAATAGGAATTGGCTGTTATCCATAAGGAGAGGGAGAAGAGTTACTTTTCTCTGTTTAATTAAGCATGGGCATAAGTAATATATGAGTTTCCTTTTTCTTATAATTTATGTTTCCTAAGTCTTATTAATTGCTTAAACATAATGTAGTAGTTAATGCATGAGTAAGGGTTGTATAAGGCTCAAAAATAAGCCCCCATGCTTATTTTTTGAGTCCTACTATAGTTAGCATGCATTAGAGTAGAGTTTGGTTAAGTTAAACCCTTATGGTTACCTAAGAGTTGGTTATAATTTTTCTCAACGTCTTACACTGTTATATAGGTGTAAAATGAATGAAAAAGGAATCCATTGATTGATTTTTCTACAGAGAAGGTCGCGTGCATTTTGTTCCCTAACAAATATAGTGTATTGTTTGTTGCAAATAAAAAATCTTACAATCTTTAGGTTAAGAGTCGATATCTTAAGTGGTGATTGTAAGTATTTGATTTCAGGGGTTACTTGAATATCAAATCCTTATTCCTATCTCATCTTCTCTTCTATTTTCACCTTTTTTGGAGCTAAACCCAAGTTTCATCAGTAACTCTTAGTAAGACCCAATTTGTTTGGCATTTTATTCATCAAATTGGTATCAAAGTTTGAGGTTAATAAAGTTGGGCCTTTTGTTTTCTCTCATATTTCTACACTTTGTACCTAGGGATGGCAATTAGATGGATTTTACCCAAAATCTGACAAGTTTTATCAGTCATATATGTAAACGGATGTGGACAAATGGATATGGATACGGGTATGGAGGAAGGGGAGAAATATCCGCCGGGTTTGGGTATGGATATGGGTAAGGGATCCTCAAATTCATACCCGTACCCGCATTTTTTTACCCAATATAAAATTACATTTTTTCCTTCATTTATGTAACCTTAAGTATATTTTCTAAGGCTAAAATTAAAGATATGATTAAATTTTAACAATCTAAGTATGTAATTCTAACATTAAATGATTTTTACTTTATACTTAATGGGTTTTACTCGAAACCCGATGGGTTTTACCCAATGGATATTTAAATGGATATGGATAAACATATATGGATATGGATGTGGAAAAAAAAAAATACCCTTCAGGTTTAGATACGGATATGGATATAGGTTTTCTTATCGGGTTTGGGTAACAGATAGGGGGTACCCGATCCATACCCGATCTGTGGCCATCCCTATTGTACCTGCATTTTCTAGTACTGACATATTTCTTCCCAATTCTCTCAGCCATATTTTCATCTAATCCTCCCACCATTCAAATTACCATCCCCCAATTTAACTCATTCAAACCTTTCTTATCGTCCCATACCCCATTTGAATCAAGCACCACCAAAAAATCCCACCATTTGACCCTCACTCCACTTTTGCAAACTCATTTTCACTACTTCATTTATAAACCACCATAGAGAACTAACAAGATCCAAGAGGTTTGAGTCTTGTAGAAGCACAAAAATTGAGAAGATATGGGGCTATAAAGGCCCAATAAGAAGACATGAAGAAAGTGCTAGGAATTTTGGCATCACTTACACCGCATGCTGGCATTCTTCACTCAAGAAGAGTCCCATCATTTAATGTGTAAAAATAGGAACCTAACTTAGAGAAAGAGGCTAGCAATTTTACCTCTTCTTCTAGTGACTCTCCTAACGTCCAAGGGAAGAGGAGACATGTTAGAAGGGAATCTTATCATCATATCAAAATAGAGATTCTGGATTTTGATGGGTCACATAATCTAAACCACATTTTGGATTGGGAGTTAAGGTATAATAGGATGTTCAAAGCCAAATCTTATAATGAGTAAAAGTCTTTCAAGGTAGTAGTCCTTAAGCTAAAAGAGCATGCTTCCTTATGGTGGGAAAACTTGGTACACAAGAGGGAGAAAAAAAATAAAAGTCTATGGTGAGCAGATGGATAAAAATGAAAAAATCAATATGAGAGAGGTTTCTACCACCTTCTTACACCTTAGACCTTTATAATAAAATAACTTCTTTGAGACATTGTTCTATGAGTGTATAAGAGTATATTAGGGAGTTTAAAAAGCTCATTATGAGGCTTGGTTTGGAAGAGGTGGAGGAGCATGTAATATTACAATTCTTGGGAGGTTTAAGAAGTGGCATTGCTAGGAAGATGGAGCTTTACAAATATTACACCCAAGATAAATTGTTTCATCTAGTCATTAAGGTGGACAGGATTAAAAATGAAAAGAGGGGTTCGAAGTTTGGCATGATGAATCCGAACTATAAATGTCAAAGGGAGGCACCTAAGCCATCTCCTACACCAAAAACATTTGATGTTAAGGGTAAATGAAGGCCCAAAATAGGTAGGGCAAGTAAGAGCAAGGGAGTGAGGTGCTTTAAGTATCAAGAGATTGGGTATTATCAAAATGAATGCCCAAACAAAAGGGTGATGACTTTGCTTGACCTAGAGGAGATGCCATTATATGGGAAAGAATAATAGGAGCACTCAACCATGGAGGAGGAGGCTAAGTTTGAGGAAGCCCCACCAAATATTGGAAAGGCCTTTATGGTGAGGAGGGTTTTGCACACAAAATAAGTCTTGGATGAGGAGTCCAAAAAGGAAAACATATTTCATATTAAGTGCACAATACTGGGTAAAATATGTTCCTTTATTGTTGGTGAAGGTGGTTATACAAACGTGTCTTCTTGCACTCTTATAGAGAAGCTTAATTTTCCCACTAATACACATATTATAAGCCATATAAGCTTCAATGGTTGAATTTACTAAGCAAGTTGTTGTTCCATTTTCCATAGGAAAGACTTATCAAGATAATTTTTGTTGTGATGTAGCTTCTATGGATGCATGTCATTTGTTGCTAGGTGGGCCTTGGCAATATGATGGGAATGTTAAGCATGATGGTAGGAATAACACTTAAAGCTTGATGTATGCAAATAAAAATATTGTACTCAAATCCCTAAGCATTCAGTCCTCACTTGTTAGGGAGGATCCACAGTGTAAAAAGGTTATGTTCATAGATGGGAAGGGGTTAGAAAATTCCATAGGGAAAGGGAAAACCATGTATTTTTTTGTTGATTCTAGAAAATAATGAGAATGGTAGTCCACTTCACCTAAGATTCGAATCTTTGTATTTGACTTTGAGGATGCCTTCCCAAATGAATTACCTAGTGAGTTGCCTCACATAAGAGGCATAGAGCACCAAATTGACCATCTTCTCAATTCTACTTTCCCTAACAAACCATCCTATAGGTGTAACCATAATATGGCCTTGGATTTGCAATGATAATTTGAAGAATTTTTGCAAAAAAGGTTAAATTAGGGAATAACTTAGTCCATGTTAGGTACCAACCCTTTTTGTACCAATTAATGATAGTTCAAAGAGGATGTGTGTTGATAGTAGAACCATCAACAACTTTACTAATAAAGTATTGGTATACTATACCTAGGCTTGATGAAATGTTAGCTTGTTTTCATGGGATAAGTGTTTAATCTAAAATTGATTGAGGAGTGGTTACTATCAAATTAGGATGAAGGAAGGAGACAAATGGAATACATCTTTCAAGACCAAAGGAGGCCTATATGAGTAGATGACCATGTCATTTGGGTTGTCCAACTCACCAAGCACCGTTATGAGGCTTATGGATGAAGTCTTAAGACCCTTCATTTCTAAATTTGTAATTGTGTACTTTAATGACATTTTTGCATTCTCCTATAGTATTGATGATCATTTAATGCACATAAAACTTGTATTATTAGCTCTTAGGAGATGCAAGTTGTACTTAAACTAGAAAAGTGTGACTTCTTTATGCCAAAATTCACCTTTCTAACATTTTATATATCCAAAGATGGTATTTTTATGAATGAGTCAAAGGTAAAGAAAATAAGAACATGGCTATCTAGGAACGTCGACAACCTTCTTTAGTGAAAAGTTCAATGGCTCAAGATCTAATTACAACACCTATGAATAGGAATATTATGCTATTTTTAGGTCTTTTGGATTATTAGTCTCATTAGCTTAGGCCATCACAATTTATATTGCATACTGATCATGAGTCCTTAAAATACATAAATGGGCAACATAAGCTCATGCCTAGGCATGCTAGGTGGATAGTGTTTTTACAATCCTTCTCATTTGTAGCAAAGCATAAGAGTGGAAAAACTAATGTTGTATTAAAAGCCCTGTCTAGGAGATATTGTATGTTGTCATTACTTGAAGTAAGAGTCTTAGGATTTGGGGTGCTTAAAGGATCTCTACAAACAAGATGAAGAATTTTCAAGCTACTTTGAAGATCAAGACAAGGCTCAAAGTCCTTACCTAATTCAATATGGCTTCTTTTTTGATAGTAACAAGCTATTTATTCCCAAAAGTTCTATCAGAGAGTTACTGATCTAAGAGGTGCATGGAGGACTAGCTATATATTTTAGCATTAACAAGACTTATGATGTACTATAGGAGTATTTTTATTAGCCTATAATGGCAGGGGATAAACAATTAATTGTGCTAAGGTACTCTAACTTCTAAAAGTCCAAAAGTCACTTCCACCAAGGGCTCTATACTCCTTTGCCTATCCCTTATCATCCTCGGGATCATGTGACTATGGAATTCATAGTGGCATTGCCTAAGACACAATGGAAAAATGATGTCGTTATGGTGGTGGTAGAACGGTTTTTTAAGTTGGTACATTTTTTCCCTTATCAAAAGAAGGATGATACCTCTTACATAGCCAATCGATACTTCAAGGAGATAACTATGTTACATGGTATTCCTAATTCAATTGTCTTTGGTTGGGATACCAAGTTTCTTACCTATTCTTGGAAGACACTGTAGAGCATAGTTAGTACTAAACTTCTATTTATCACTACCTATCACCCCCAAACAAATATTCAAATAGAAATCATTAACCGTAGAATCACTATGCTTTTATGGAGTTTGTTTCACAAATCGTTGTGGGATTGGGAAATTAAACTCAGTCATGTAGAGTTCGCTTACATCCGGTCCCCCACTTATGGCACTAGCTATCCCCCTTATGAAGTGGTGTATGGAGTGAATCCCACCACCCCTATTGATCTCATTCCTCTCCTCATTGAAGCACAAGTCAATTTTGAAGAAAGAGATAAGACTAAAAAACTCAAGAAATTACATGAGAAAGGGAGGTCTAGAATTGAGAAGGTTAATGAGATGAATAGAAAGAAAGCCAACATGCATTGAAAAGAGTAAATGTTTTCCAGTGTCTAGTTTGGCTTCACTTAGTAAGGATAGATTCTCCCTTTTAGGAGTAAGAACAAAACAATTCCATAAAGTGATGGATCATTCAAAGTACTTGAGCAAGTTGGAAACAATGTATACAAGTTGGAGCTTTTACCAAAAATAGGGAACAGATCAACCACTTTTAACATGTGAGATTTGCTTCCTTACTTATATGATGAGACTTATGAAGATAAAGGAGCTCCTTCTCAAGAGGGGGTGGATGATGCAGGAGCACCCCCTTATGTGATAACAATAATCTATTAAAAGCATCAAATGTGGGTAATGGATGTAAGTGTAGGCTACAACCTTATTACCTCCACTTTTGACTCATCCATTAAAATACCATACTTAGATAAAAAAAACCCTAGGAAGGTGAATTTTAGTGCAAAAAATTCACACTTCTTTCAGTTTCCATATAACTTGTTGTTCCCAAGGGTCGAAAATACAAGCCTTAAATGCTTTACATGATCTTCACTACTAGAGGAGTACACAATTATATTATCAAAGTAAACTACAACAAATTTATAGATAAAGGGCCTAAGGAATTCATCCATGAGCCTCATGAAGAGCATTTTAGATATTAAAAGGTTGACCATCCATTCATATAATCCTCCCTTAGTCCTAAAGGCTATCTTCGATTCATCTTGCTCCTTTACTCTAATTTGGTAGTATGTGCTCTTTAAATCATTTTTTAAGAATATACAAGCCCCATATAAGTAATCCAACATGTCATCAAGTCTAGGTATATGATACCTATACTTGATGGTGATATTGTTGATAACTCTACTATCAACACACAACCTCATACTCACATCCTTCTTCGGTACCAAAAAGGTTGGTACCGCAAAAGGACTAAGGGATTCTCTAATGAACCCTTTTTGTAACAACTTTTCAACTTGACTTTGAAACTCTCTAGCCTCCTTAGGATTACACCTATAGGCTAGCTTATTTGGGAGTGTAGGATCGGGGAACAAGTTTATTTAGTTCTCAATTCCCCTTAATAAGTGTAGCTCACTAGGTAGATTGTTTGGGAAGACACCCCCAAACTCACTTAGCAAAGGTTTGTTGGGTCTTTTCCTAAAATTATTTCATTATCTTCAAGCAACAACAAAAAATACATGACCTTCCCCTTATCTAGAGCCTTGTCTATCCCCTTGCTATCTAAAATCAAAGCTTTCTTCTTCTTTTTCCGATTCCTCCCTAACAAGTGAGGAATGGGACTAAGGAGTGTGAGTAAAATGTTACCTTGGGTAAATTTCAAATAATAAATTTTCCTTATACCATCATATTAGACATGCCTATAATATTGCCAAGGCCTTCCTATTAATAGATGGCAAGTGTCCATAGGAACCACATCACATACCATATTATCTTAGTCAATTTTCCTAATGGAAAAAGGAACTACAACATGCTTGGGTACTTCCAACCATGCTTCCATTATTAAGACATTGTACCCTATATGGTTTGGCATGTTGAGTGGGAGGCAAGTTCCCCACAGGTTTGTAAGAGGCTACATTAGCACAACTACCTCCATTAATAATAAGGGAGCTTATCTTACCAAGGATCCTGCACTTGGTTTGAAATATGTTCTCTCAGTTTGTCTCCTCCTTGAAGAAATCCTTGGTGTGCAATACCATTCTCACCATTAAGGCTTCCATTTCCTCCACATGGGTGCTTCCTCCAAGTACCAAAGAGTCATAACTCTTCCATTGGGATACTTATTTTTTGTAGTGCCCTAGGACCTGACACGTAAAGCACCTTATGACCTTTGGTTTGTTAGGTTCATGTCTAATACCTTTCCCCTTGTACTTCACATCAACATTTTGAATAGGAGGGGATGGCTTTGATGATGAGGGGGACTCTTTGGAAGTGTTGGTTGTGAACCTTCCTTGAGGAAATTTGAATCCTTTCTTCTCCTTCTTATGTTTCTCCACCTTAGTGGCTAGATGAAAAAGATCATAAAAGGTGTAGTACTTATGCAACTCCACCTTCCACGCAATATCACTCCTTAATCCTCTAAGGAAAGGTGATATTGTGTGCTCCTATACTTCTCCAACTCTAACCTCATCTTCAACTACTCAAAATTCCTGATGTACTCTTCAACACTCAGTGACCCTTACCTCAAGGAGGACATCTTGTTGTAGAGGTCTGGAATGTAGGGAAAGGGTAAAAACCTTTCAATTAAAAGGTTCTTCATCTTTAACTATGATTTCACCATATAATTTCTCTTCTCTATCCTTTGGTGAGTAAGTATTTCCCACCACAAGGAGGCATGTTCTTTGAGCATAAGGATTGGAATCCTAAAGAATCCTAAAGCTCTTCTCATCATCAAAGCCTTTTTCTTCAAACATCCTATAGTACCTCAATTCCCACTCTAGAAAATCTTTTAGATTAAGTGATCCATCAAACTTGGGCACTTCGGCTATGATGTCATGAAAAATATCTCTCCTTTTATGTCTCCTCCTTATACCATGTGGAGAATCACTTAGCGGGGATTTGGAATTACTAGCATCATCACCTATGCTAGAACCAACCACTTGGGGTCTTTTTCTCTATTGGGGGAAAGTATTTAGGTGTAGGGTGTTAGGGTTTTGCATGAGATTCTATAAAATGTCAAGAACTCTTCTCATGTAATTATGAAGGTTTTTAGTGGCTCAGTCTCTTCTCAAGTTTTGCACCTCTTCAAGGATTAAGGCCCTTGGGATTTTCTCATCACCCATATGTTCTTGATTTTGAAGAGGAAAACAATAGAGAAAGAGGATGTGTTTGGTTAACAGAGGTTAAGTGGGGTTCAAAAAATTATGGTTGGTGGCTAGAATTTTTTTTGTGGCTAGAATTTTTTTTGAAGTGATTGTGTTTATACAGGGTAAAGAGAGAGAATAGAAGATGAAAATTATCCCAAATTCTCAACTTCAAGTTCTGATACCAATTTGATTCATATGTAAAAAAGTTAACATATGCTTGATGGAAGATGGTGGATTAAGTAATAATTCACCACCGGAAGTTAAAAAAATAGAGGGGATAAGAAGTAGGATAGCATTCAATCTAAGGTAGAGCCAAAGATAAAACACTCACGACTACCACTCAAGGTTTCAATACTTGAGATAAAAATTGTGAGATTTTACACTCAAAACAATGTTTTCACTCAACTTGAAAGAGAGGGAATAAGGGTCCTTCAAAAATATGGTTTTCAATTTAAGAGGATAGCGTGTCCCATTGTATTGAGGCTACCCATATTTATTGTGGTAGCTATTTGTACAAAAAGTCCATTCTACCCTTCCCTTTACCTAATTAGCTATATTCCAATTAATCTAGTTACCTAATATAAGTTAACAAGGAGTTTAATTATAACTAGATTAGGTTCAACACATAAAGGGTGTTATGGCCTGATTTTAGATCCCAATACCTCCATATGGCTAACCATACATGTCAATTTATCAAAGTAAAATCAATCACTCACTTCCCATAATTAATAAATTAGGCATCATGCTTTAGTCAACCAACATTTCTTGATATGACTTGGCTGAATTTCCTTACCTACTCCATCATCCACTTGTTGAGATTTTTATTTTTATTATTTTAATTTTAATTTTTCAAAATTATCCTGGTAGCATTCCTAACTTAGCTTCTCAGGTGGTATAATACTTAGCAAAAATGATAAAATATGTAGTTGGCCTTGGACTTAATGTGCCACCATAGTTTGCTGGACTTAGGCTAAACATGCTACCATAATTAGTTATGCTTAGACTGGACATGCCCCCATGCATGCATGGTTGGTTCATGGGCTGGTATATCCACTTATTCTGTTATATTTAGCTAATTAATTTTATCTAAGTTAAGAGTGTTTTGTGATCTCCTAACTTAGAAAAATTAATTAGTGAAATTTTATCATTAGATTCTCTAGCATCACCTAAGCTTTGATACCAATTTGATGCATGGTGGATACATATTGGGTTAAGTTAGGCTAGAAAATAAGGATGGAAGAAGGAAGATGAAGAGAAGAAAATATGAACTAAATAACCCTTAATTAATATAATCTAATCTACCACTTGTGCAATGCAACATTCAAGATAAAGGATGTAAGAATTTTATATAAAATTCTAACAAGGTATGCACTAAAAATGGAGGTATGATTCTCAAGCAAGGAGAAAAATGGCTGACTAAAGACCCTTTCATTTTTCCATTTCTTGGGGACTGACAAAGATCTCCAAAATTGGGATAATGTATAAATAAAGTACAAATACAGTGGACTTCTACAAGCATTGTTACTTTAGAAAGCAAAAGTGGGTTAGTTTTTCAATAGCTATGCGTAAAACAAGGGTGCCTCTTGAGTATGTCCGTTTAGTTTTGTGAGGTTCCTCGATAAAGGTTTCTAAAGGAGGTTCATAGTACTTGCTCCCATTTATTCATGAATTTTCTAAGAAGGTATTAGTGTATTTTTTTAAACATAAGAATGATGTGTTTAATGCTTTCAATTCCTCAAAGGCCTTGCTAGATAAATAGATTGAGAGATAGTTAAGTGTCTCTTGACTAATAATGGTCTTGAGTTTGTTTAGCAGAGTTTCACTAATTTCTTCTAAGAGCATGAGATAGTGATACACCACACTTATGTTATGAGATTAAAACAAAATGGGGTCACTTAGTAGATGAACACAACCTTATTGGAGAAGACTCATTGTATGTTATCATATTTTAGGCTAGGCAGAGATTTTTAGGCTAGGGTGGTTCATATGGTGGCATACCTAGTGAGCCAATCTCCCAACTAGTCTAATAAGTTGAAGATGCCTAACGAGTTGTGGATTGGTAAGCTAGGTGATTTCTTTGACTTGCATCTCTTATTTTGCCGTGCTTATGTATATGTGCATGACAAGAAACTTGAGCTAAAAGCTAAGAAGTGTTTTTCTTAGTTATATATCTAAAGTGAAGGGGTATAGGTTATGGAACTTGGTCACAACCATGTTTTTGAAAGGAAAAGATTTTACCTTCAATGATTTTATGTTTATCTAGAAGACTTACTCTACTAATGGTGTGTCTAAGGGGTTGGATAAAACACTCCAAATTTTACTATAGAAAAATTTTATTTTACAGTAGATGTATATCATCAAAATATTGGATTTTAATACCATAATTGAAGTAAATTTGACTTATCATACTGCCATTCTCACATAAATTATAAGTTAAAAAAAATTAAGACGTGAACCAAGATAAATATATAACAGGAGAAATTTTATAAGATCATATACGAGCTCGGAGGTTTACTTTGATTACAATGATAAATACAGATAAAAGGGATGCTATGGATCTAAGAGTCCAAAAAGACATTTAAGTAAACCATCAATCGAATAACATAACTCTTTGCTAAACCCATAATACAAAATAATCACTCCACCCTTTACAACGAATCATAGGCAACAAAATCATCCATACAATCCTCAATGACCTTCATAAAAGCATTAGAGTTTTTTACTTATAGGAATGAGTAACACCCATAAAAGGATGGTTAGTACATTATATACTGAGCCACGTGACAATATAGTGGAGTCAGGGATATAGTTAAATATAGGAATTAAAATTAGAAAATAAGTACAACAACAAAACACATAAAATATCACTAAGTACTGATCTTCTCAAGGACAACACACTTAAGCCATAATTATCGTCTGATTGAATGGACCTAATATCTCAATCCTGAGTCATGTACTCTTCCACTTTAGATCATTAATATCTTATCTATCATATCCTTATTTACGTCGAGTATATGGGCCCATTATTCTTAATATGGTGGAATAGATTGAAGTGCTTCTCAAGAACAACACACCTAAGCCACTATTCTCATCTGGTGGAACAAACCTAACATCTCTCAAAGTGAAATGCTCTAAAGCTACTATTCTTAAACCAGTGGAATGGATTGAAGCACATCTTTGGGACAATACACTTAAACCACTATTGTAATAAAGTGGAATGGACTTATAAAAAACCTCAACCTGACTCATGTAATCTTTTACTTTAAATAATTAATACCTTATTAATGATTGATTTAAAAGGTATGTTATATAATTAAAGATGATAAAGCACATCACAACGTTCCTAAGGTCATTCTCTATGGTTAAGTCCCTTTTTTTCCCTCGAAAAACCTAATATCATATTTTTATCATAACTATCCTTTTGTTACTCTTTTATCCATAAAATTTACCTCTTACTAAAAAAAAAAAAAATAATAATAATAATAATAATAATAATAATAATCATTATTATTATCATCATCATCATCATCATCATCATCATCATCATCATCATCATCATCATCATCATCATCATAAATATACTATAACTTAAAGGTCTAAATATAAGGTCTTACATATCTGATAATAACCCTATCTCAGGAGTTACTATTCACAAGCTTATGAACCCTAATTTCACATATCCACTATAACTTTTTCTATAAGGCTCAAACAGTCACCATATTCAATATGCAGGTCCGAAATTATAATACTAACAACATATTTAAATTTTGTGGCATAACTCTACCATGTCACTCATGTGATAACAGCCTTCTCATTTGAGGATTACTCTTCCCAAATCGAACACTTTTCATACTCTATTAAACTTAGGTCATTCACAACTACTCTAAACACTTTATATAAAGTCCTTATCATATTTGAGATATAACACCTTAGAATATCATGATTATCATATTAAACCAATATTAACCAAAATCCCTTACAGATAAAACCCTTATTTCATATAAATCTTACATATATTGGTAATATTATTTTCAAATCCACTATTTATCTCCATATATCTTATTATACTATTTTCACACTCATCATATCTTAATAACCCTATTTTATAACCATGAATCATATAGAGGGCCTTCCATATAAAATAATAATATCGCATAATCTCCAGTTACTTATTTTCTATCATGTAATATCAACCTCATATCATTGCTTTATCAATCATACATTAAATCACATGATAAAAATAACATGGTATAAAAAATAATAATTCATAACACTTAGCAACCAAATAGCCTAGACTATGACAAGTATTCTTACAAAAAAAACTTTAGTCTTTAAGCACACAAATATTATTTCGGCTCTTTTGGAACCTTAGAAAAATCATCTAAGAAATCATAATAAAAAACATTAGGATTAAACTTCAAAATTTAAATGTTAAGTAAACAAAAAGGTAAAATAATGGAAGAAAACCATTCCAACCAAGGTGAGTGTTTGGGAAAACTTTGTGCAACTAAATAGAGAGGAGAGTTGTGGTGCTCCAAGGGGGAGGATGGATCAATGGAACAAGATGTAATTTCTAAGTGGTGAGAAATGGTTAAAGGGACCAAAGGTGGCAGGAAGTAATGATAGAAGTGGTTGAATAATAGTGGTGTGCATTGGTTATTTTAGCTAAAGCAAGGGGTGTGGTGTAGTTTGTTTGGCCAAAAGATGATGGTGTGTTATGGTTGGTGTAGGCATCAGTTGGGGGTGTTGTTCAGTTTTTGTCATTGTAGCCAAGGAAATGAAAGGAAAGAGGGAGATTCTGGTTTGTTTGGCCAAATGATAGGATGTTGCACTAGTGGAAATGGGCATGAATTACAGGGTAGGAACAATAAAGGTGACCGAAGGAGGTGAGGGTACTTTGTTGAGGGCTACCAATGGTGGTTTTTAGGGATTGTTTTAGTTTTGGTGAGGAGGAGAATAAGAAGAAGGAAAGCCTATACTTGGTTGTAGTATCTCTACAGAAACCCCAAATGAGGTGAGACATGGTTGGGAGCATTTATTATAGCATATACATACATTGATGTATAGATGGGGAGAAATGGGTGAGAACAGGTTAATATTTTCAACCCTAATCCTAGCTCTGTAGGAGTTGGAAATATCTTGGAAGTTGATGGGGGGTGACAAGGCGTGACAAGAATTGTCTAAGGATAATATTTCTTGCAAGAATAAGGGGGAAAAAGGAGGAAAAAGATAGGGCTGGCTAAAGGAACAAAGAAAAAAGAAGAAAAGAACATAGAAAAGAGGGAAAAGAAAGGAGAGAAGAACATTTTTTTTTCTTTTATTAGGTAAGAAAATTATAATTTGTGTTAGGTTATTAGGATATTTTAATCATCAATAAATCAAGATTAGGTCAAAATTCTAGGGTTAGAGAGTTAGGGTAAGCTAGAAATATTAATTTCTAATGATTAGGATTAGGTTATAAAGTAAATCACTTGAGATTAGGTGTAGCTAAATTTTAGGGTATTACATCACTATCCCCTTTAAAAGAGACTTCACCTCCAAAGTTAAAAGTTAAATTTGGGGAAGAAGAGAAAATGAATGTAAGGAAGGTGACCTCGTAGTTAACTCTATAGGACTTGCTAGTATAGTACCAAGGACTACCCCCTTAAAAGAGTGTAAACCCTGAAACTTAACTTTCTTGAGTTGAGGAGCATGGGGTGGCAGCTGCGCATATCCTTCTCGATCTCCCAGATTGCCTCTTCTACTCCAAAATGACTCCAAAGAATATTCATAAGCTAAATTGAGCTCATCTAGATTTGTTAAATCTTAGTATCAAGAATCCTCAAAGGCCCCTCCTTATTAGCAAAGATTCATTAGGCTCAAACTCATCTAGTTTGATGACATGGGACAAATATGCAATTTACTTCCTTAGCTAGGAGATATAGATGATGTTATAAAATGTGGCTAACTTTGGTTGAAGTGATAGGGTGTATGCTACCTCATCAACATTATCAAGAATCTCATCAGGACCAATGTATCTTAGACTTAGCTTACCCTTCTCACCAAATCCATCACTATGGCATCTCTTATCTGCATATCTCTTCAAGTAGCTTTAAGTTGCACTCACAATATGTGTAATACCCCGTATTTTAAAATTTAATTTTATTAAGGTTAATTATTTTATTAGCGTAATTTGATGTAAATATTAAATTATTTTAATTTCGATTCGTTTTATGGATTTATCAACAATTTTGACTTCATAATTGAATTTAATTAATCATTGTCGTTGCGGATGATTCTAAATAAATTCGTTCACGACTATGATTTTATTATATTCACATGATTTCGATTTTCGGTTAAAAATATATATTTTCGCTCTTTCTCGTATTTTGATTCTTAATATTTTAGATTCCTTTTTGATTATAACTTCGTCGTATGATTACGGCTTTATTTTGGAGTTATATTTCGTTAGCGATATATATATATTATTTAAATTATAAAATTTCCATTTAAAATAGTCAAATTTATTTTTATCAATTTTATCCGTAGAAAATATTTCCAACATTAAATTTATTTGTTTCTGAAGTCATTAAGATCTTCGGAAAGTTTTAAATTAAAAAGATTTTCGAAGCTTATTTATGGATTTCTTTCCAAAATTAATTTCCTTCGGTTTTACCTTTTTTGGTTGCGGAAGATCAATTTTGGAAATTATGTAAATGAGTCTCGGTTTATTAGAATTTAATTTAAATATTTACTTATATGCTTTTAAATATTATTTTGAGGTCTTATAATGTATTTCTATAAATAATATAAATTTTTAGGTTCATTGGTAAATTCTTCCGAAAATACTTCTGAAATTCTGTATATAGCTTTTATATCAATTTTAAGCCTTCGGAACGTTATGCAATGATTTTTCGTTAAAAAAAATTTTAGATAAAATTTTCCAACAATATTTTTAGATGTTTAGAGTTTATTTATGTGTATTTAAAAAAAAACCAAAACCGGTTCTCCGACCCATCTCTTCTTTTCCTTTTCTTTCTTCTTCTCTCCCTTCTCTTCTCCTTCCCTTTCTCGACCTGTCCCTGTTCTGCACCCAAAAATGCAGCCCTCATCTCCATCTTCTCCTTGCTTCTCCACGCTAGCAAACCTCCAGCCACCGCAACTGCAGCAACAACCGCTGCAAATGCCCCAGCAACAACCGCAACAAATGCCGCAGAAGTGTAGCAGCAGCACAGCAGCAGTAGATGGAAGCAGGAGCAGCGAACGGGAGTGACAGCGCCACTGTCCGGTCACCGCCGACGTCTATCGACCACCGGCGAGTTGTCCTTGCCCTCTGGCGAAGCTTCTCCGGCCATCTCTTGTCCCGATTTGTTGGTTTTGTTTGGTATAAAATTCTAAAAACCCTAACTTTTGATTTGATTAATTGAGTATAAAATTAGCTTATGAAAGCTAAATTGATTGTTTGATTATGTATATATATGTTGTATGATTGATTTAGAGTTGTTAATTGTAGTGTATTTGGTTGATTTGTGAAAATTGAATTTTTGGGTCGGGTTATACCCGAATTTCGGAATCGTTCGATTTAGCTATTTTGGGTAAATTAATTTTACAATATGCTGTGAAATGTATCTAATTTCATGTTGGAACTGTCAATTTGAGAAATTTATGTTGAATTAATCGGAATTGACCTTCTATGTCAAAATTCGTATGTAATGAAATTGGGTTGCATAATTGAGTCGTTTTACTCAATTGATTTTATAATATCATTTGAAATGTATTTAATTTTATATCGGAAGTGTCGATTTGGGAAAATTGTGTGAAATTGATTGGAATTAGATTTTTAGGTCAAAACTCTTGCGGGTTTAAATTGGATTGTGTAATCGGGTTGTTTTATTCAATTGATTATATAATTTACATTAGAATACATTTAATTACATTTCTGAATCATCAATTTATATATTTTAGCAAGAATTGATCGGATTTGCATTCCGGGCTCAAAAACTTTAATTATGCTAAATTGTGTATTTCTTTTATTAGTTTTGAGCAATTGATTATATGATATGTTATAAAATATGTCAAATTACATTTCTAAACATTCAATTTAATTAAATTTATGGAATTTAACCGAATTGCATTTTCGGGCCTAAAACCCTAGAATTCCAAATGAAATTATGAAATTTATTATTTGTATAGTTGTTGTTCTAAAATTAAATTTATAGAAATAGTTGATATGATCCTATATGCATTCTAATACCTTCGATTGTAATTAATTGATTTGAATTATTCGAATTTATGTCTTGGGTTGTGAAACACTAATTTCGGAAACCGATAGTCTTAAGTTGGCTACTCGGAAGATTGCTTTTGTTAAAAGTGATTATCTAGATTTATTTAAAATTAGTTTAATAGTACTCTTGAGCTATCAATTTGAGATAATAAAAGTTAATTAGTCGGTTCGTAGTGTGGGCATTAGAAACCCTAATTTTCGGAGATGGTTTTATATAATTAATTATGCTATGCTTCTTTTACCTAATCGATTTCCATATTTGACTTTAAATCATTTGAATTATGTTTTTATCTTATCGGGTTGGATTTGGTTCTATGCAAATGGTTGGTTGTCCTTTGGTTGTAAAACCTAATGAATAAGTCATTTTTGATAAAATAACTTATAATCTATTATTCTTTCCCCAACTTTCCAAATCAATTTGAAATGTCCCAAGTGATAAGTGTTAATCTGATTTGGTTAATATTTAATTTTGAATCTTAATCGAACTACGCTCGCAAGTCATAGGTTTTGGGCACGTTTTTCAGGAAAGGTTGTTTGTGTCCGTTTGTGTTGATCTTATTATAATTGAATTATTGATCGATAAGATAGTTTCTAACCTAGTTCCGATTTCCATCGGTGATCTAGGAAAACATTCTTGTGGATTGTCGAGCTTTTGATAGCTCTCTCTTTCTCAATTTGCTTAGCTAGCTTTGGACTTAGATAAGTCATTACTTACCTTTACTTATGACGAATTCTCGATGTATGTCTGCTTGGAGTGGAAGGTGATGATGATGCTTATCGATTATTTAATTATGTCAAGCATATGCTATGTCCTATATGATAATTGTATGAATATATGAATTTGTAGCCTCAATGCAACGCGTGTTAATATGGCGCTTGAATATTCTATGTGTGTAAGTGTGCGAAGGGTTTAGTATGGATTGAAATTGTATGATGCCTTATATTGTATTTTATGCCATGGACTTATTCGGCTTTAATGCCTCTGGAATCAATCGGCTTTAATGCCACTTAAATTGGTTCGGCTTTAATGCCCCTGAAATTGATCGGCTTGGATTGGTTCGGCTTTAACGCCGCTTGGATTGGTTCGAATTTAATGCCGCTTAAAGTTGACTGGCTTTAATGCCATTTGAAATTGATATAATAATGGATATTCATTGTATTGATGGATGTGAGCTAAGTGCTGTTATGTGGGACTAATTTATGATTGGCTAAATCCTTGAATAAAATATTAATCACTTAAAGTGAAAGATCTTGAGTGGGACTTGTATCACTCGGGGTAGCTATCTGAGTTAGGTTTGGTATTCACTTGGTACCATTCCGGTGTTTTCTATTCTGTGATCCCGGGTGCCTTACGAGGTCTGGAGAGGCCCTCTTATACTCCATAGGTGTCTCGATATATTTCGGCCCTATAGGGGGTATGCATACTTAAGTGATTAGGTGTCTTATTTATTGGTGGTCTGGTTACGTTTCTAGGCGGGCCAGCTAGGGCTAGTACCGTTCGAGTACTAGATTAGTTGTTACGATCTCTTCGAGTCTCCATCCTCAAGATAATATAAACAAATGGTTGTGATCATAATAAAGGAATATAATCATGAATTATTCTCGTTGGCTCTTGGACTTTATATTTCTATTTCCTATACATGTCTCTTGATTCTATCATACAATAGTGTTCCCATATGACAAATGTATGTATTCAATTATCATAGGATCTATTATTTAAATCACATGTGGGACTTGTGTGTAGAATGATACCTTCTAGGGTAGTGTGTGATTCTTAGCATGTGATCATGATTTTCTTGTACGCTTGTACCTTATGTATTGTCACGTCTAGTCATGTATTATAAGCATGAATCTGTGTCTCCATGTTTTATGGTTTGTGTATCATATGTATAATCAAGCATGGATTATTGTATGAGTAGAATGACACATGTATAATTGCATATAAGTATTGTAAGCTGAATGTTGCCATATCTTATATGTATTATGTTTCTTCCCATGAGTAGGGTAGTCTTGATTTACTCAGTACCGGACCCATACTGATACTACCTTGATTGTTTGGGTCCTGTAATGATCCACTGATGGTGGGGAGCAGACTATTGTGCAGGTTCAGTATTAAATGTCTTTTTATTGGGATGAATGCTTTCCTTGGATTTTGAGCGTAGGCTATCTGGTGATTCGATTTGGCAAATAATGTTGGCTCCACTGTTGGGATGCCCCTTGGTTCTCTTTTCAGATTTTATTGTATCTCAAATGTATTATTTTGGTGTATAAATCATTCGTTTGATTTGTATTTAGTTGGTTTGTGATTTCGTGGGAGATGTATTTGGATTTAATATCCTTTATCTTTTTAAGTTTTAAAGTCCAGGATTATTTTATAGGTTTCCGTTGGTTTATTCAGCGATGATTTTATTCAGTGAAATTGTTCACTTTCCATCTGCATATGGATATCTCCTTGTGGGAGTTTATCCTCACTCCATAGATGTTGGTTGAATTTTGTTGGACAGGTTTTAGCCTTGCATCTAGCATGAGATAGATGGCGGACATTTATCTTGTGTTAGGTGTGGCGGTAACATTTCCCAAATTGTGTTTTAGCTTCTACATTATTCTCTTAATCTCAAAACTTTTCAAGAGTGAAATTTGGGGGTGTTACACAATGTCCTAGATCAACCAAACCCATTGAGTTGTCTCTTTAATCATCTCTAGTCCAAGTACCATAGTCTCGCTAATGTCACTCCAATATAAGGATGTCTAACATATACATTCAAATAGTATCTCAAAGGGAGCCATCTTTATGTTAGCATGATAACTGTTGTTCTATGCTAACTAAACCAGCTTTAGACACTCCTCCTAAATTCCCAAGAAGTCTAAAACACAAGATCATAGCATAACATCAAGTGTTTAAATAGTCCTCTTAGTCTTATCATCTATAGCTGGGTGAAAGGAGCTATTCATCCTTTATATTATACTAATAACCTTCTACAACATCCCCTAGAAGTGTGAAAAAAATCTTAAATCCCAGCTGGAGACTGCCAACAAACCAAAAAGCTCATATAATCAATGGATAACTAATTCAAACTTCAAGTCGACTTCATTGGTATGAACACTACTAATTTAGTCAACCTATTGACAATCACCCAAATTATGTCACACCTATTGTGAGTCCTCCATATCCCACTCACAAAATCTATTAAGATGGAGTCCCACTGGAACATCAACAGGGTGAACTAACCCCAAAGCTATCTAATGCTCGATCTTAACCTTCTAGTAAGGCAAAAATCTTGACACAAACTCTATAACCTCTCACATTATACGAGACCACCATTAGATCCTCTTCAGGTCTTTATACAACTTATCCCTTCCTAACTAGTCAAAATAAGGAGTACAATGGCCCTTCTCTAAAATTTGGTGCTTTAAAGCAACACAACTATAAGATATACACGAACAACCTATGTATCACATGTTGCTATCCTCATGTATCCATAATCCCTCAGCTCAACCATCTTGAATCTTCTATTGAATCCTCTCAAGCTTAATGTCCCTAGGTTATCCCACTCAAATCTCATTAAAAATTGATGACATAATCGTCAAAGCATAGATCAAAACCTCGAGGTCACCATGCTAGATCACCTGTATCCCCATTTCACCGAGATACTCTAATAATCGATTAGCCACCATAAAAACACTCAAATATTGTGACATCATCCTACTCAAGGAATCTATAAAGAATTTGGCTCTACCGTCCTAGTAGGTTAACTCTATATCATAGTCCTTCACTGACTCTAACCATCTCCTCTACCTCATATTCAACTCCTTCTAAGTGAATATGTACATAAGGCTCTTATGGTTGATGAAGAACCAATACTAAGTCCCATATAGATAATGTGTCAATATCTTTAATGCTAAGACAGTGGTTGCCAACTTCAAATCATTTTTTGGGTAATTCTACTCATTTTTTTCAACTAACGAGAAGTTTATGCTACCATCTTACCATGCTACATAAAAAAAACCTAGCTCATGCTTCAATGCATTGTTGGAGATTTCAAACCTGTTTGATCCCGATGGTTAAGTCAAAATTAGGGTTGAAGTCAACCGCCGCCTCTACTCCTAAAATGCTCCCTTACATGCATCATCCCACTAGAACATTAGGAAAATCACCTAAGAAATTGTAAAAAAAAAACCGTTAGGATTAAGCCACATATTAAAGGAAATGTTAAGAAATGAAATGGTAAAAAATGGAGGAAAACTCAACCAACCAATGTGAGTGTTTAGGAAAACTTTGTGCAGCCAAATGGAGAGGAATGGTGTGTTATGTCAAGGGGGAGGATTGATCAATGGTAGAAGGTTCCATTTCTAGGTGGTAAGCAATGATAAAAGGGGTAGAATAGTGAAGTGTAGCAATAATGGAAGTGGATAAAGGAGGGTGGTGTACACAAGTTGATTAGGCAAAAGCAAGGGATGTGGTGCAATTGTTTTGGCTTGACCTAGCATTGTACTTGAAGGTTATTGTAAATTTTTACTCTAAGGAGTGGTGTGTTGCCATGGAAGAGGAGAATTCTTTATTAAATAATGATATGCAGGAAATTTTAAAGGTACATAGGAGGAAGAAGATAGTTGATTGGAAGTGGGTGTGTAAGTTCACATAAGGAGCCTTTCTATGCATAACTTAGTGTTGGAGTAGTTGGGTGATAAAAGTACATTATGATATGGTGAGCTTGAGGAGGAGATTTACATGCATTAGCCTATTATGTTTGTTGCTAAGGGGATATGTGACCATTTGTGCTTGTTGAAGAGGTCATTCTAAGGCTTAATGTAGTCTCCTATATATTGATATAAAAGGTTTGATCATTTTATGTTTGAGCATGGTTTCTCCAGGATTTAATATGATGAGTGTGTGTACATGATGGAGATGAAGCATGACCCTCTTGAGTATCGTTTGATGTATGTTAATGACATGCTTGTGGAAAGAAAGGATGTGCTTGATATTAATAGTGTAAAGATAATACTGAAGATTGATCTTGAGATGAAGGACCTCAAAGCTGTGAAGATGATCCTTGGCACAGAGGTCATACGAGATCGTGAGAAGAAGTATTTGAACTTCTCACAATATTCCTAAGTGAAAAAGGTACTTGAAATATTTCATATAATGAATACAAATTTGATGACCAATTTAGTGGCTACACACTTCAGGTTATTAGATTTAGATTTTCCTAAATCTAGAGAGGAAGTGGAGTTCATGGAAATTATTCCCTATTCCAATGGTGTCCATCCTATCATGTACACAATGGTATGCATCAAGCCTTATACAAGTTGTTAGTGTTGTGAGTTGATATATGGGGAACTAGCAAAAGGCTCACTAGCAAGTAGTGAAGTGGATCATAAGGTACTTGAATGGTACGATATGATTTTGTTTAGAGTATGAGAGATAAATTGATTTGTCAGCTAGGTTTGTGGACTCTTATTATGGTGGGGACCTTGATAATGATAGGTCCACCCATTTATATGTTTTTAATCTTGGTGGTTTGTGGAATCTAAAGGTCTTCCTTGTAGGAGGTAACGGCCTTGTCCACTACATGCTAGGAAATTTGTGTTAGACCAAGCAAACACATTAGAGAATTCGACTAAAGAAGCCACTGACCATGGGAAAGTTCAAATGTTGCTCAGAATTGGTTAGTCTCTTAGGCCATGAGGCGCTTTGGAAAGCTAGGGTTTTTTATGGAGGTATTTCCTTATCATGCATCAAAAATATTGTTTAAAGGTAGAGAATTATGAGTTGTGACTTGATATTTTGCGCACACCATAACATACTTTTTATGTACATATGTTGTGGAGAAAATTGAGGTGAAGAAGAGGTTTTGATATTTTGTAACTGGGTTGTATTATAATATGGATCTTATTTTTCTCCTTTTCCACCTAGTGGATTTTTCGAGAAAAAATAATTTATATCTTTCATTTTGGAAAAAAAAATGTGTGGTACCAAATTTAATAAATGTGGTATGTATTTGTGGCTTTTTTCCCGACGTCATATTGCTTGTGGTGGGTTTGTAATGATATAGAACTTCACAATATGAACCCTAGCCATCGTGGAGCACAGTTGAATCCTACAGAATACTTCTCCTCCCTTTCTCTTGTGTTTAATTGAGTAATTGTAAGAGAATTACTAATACATATGATATTGTTGAGAGATTTTTTCCATTCCTCTTATAATCACATAATTGCATGAATAAGGAACTTTGTTTTCCCTTATTGTTATGTTTTCATTTATATATGGATCATGCTTCAAAGAACTTAATCTTAGGAGCTAGAATGGTTTTAATCAACCCTAAAAGATTAACAATAGAAAGTGAATTATGGTTTTGATTTGTTTTTACTAATAATGAAATTGAATATGGAGTTGTATTAACCGATCTCTAAATAGCTCAAGGATTGGAAGTAATAAAATAATGCTATATAGTGATTCAACTTTGGTCACTAGCTAGTATAATGAATAGTATGAAGTCAATGAATCTTGCTTGGAGAGATATCTATGGAAGTTAGTTAAAGCAACAGAGTATTTTTCATTTGTTAAAATTACACAAGTACCGTGGATGATTAATCCTGTAGTTTATAGTCCAGCAAAGTTAGCCTTGGCCAGTACTTTATTATCATCCATAAATGTCAAAGTTTAATACATGACAACATGTTCAATAGATATAAATGAAGTTAGAACTAAGTTAGCCTCATATGTTACTCAACCTTTGTTTTGATGACAATAGACTCAATTATGAGTTTGACTTATCTTGTTATGTGTGTATGTATATCATAGTAAATAGTGAAATATTCAAAACTTCACTAAGTCAAAGATTGCTAAGGAGATTAAGTTTACAAATCATATCACAAGAATAAGCTAAAGATCAACAAGGAGGAAAAAAATAATACTCTAGCTTCAAGTACTTCAATTTCATATATGTAATACACAAACCATGAAGGAATAAGCAAGTGTGCTCACGATACCATGACTCAAGCCTTGAAGAGTGTGTTATAGTCTTAGTTTTTATGATCAAATGATTTACATATTAACTTCTTAGATATTTCAATGATTCGATATTTCTAATCCTATTCAAAAATCATTTTGAATGTTCTTATAGTGATTTCATGCATCAAAAATATTTTCAAGCATTTATGCAAAAAGGTTGTCAAAATTAATTTTATTTTAAGTAGTTTTCCATATGATTTGAATTGCAAAATTCATCATAAGTCACATAAATATTATTTTTGGATAAATAATATTTATTTAAAAATCTTAAAATGCTGAGTTAATAGTAAAAAAGACATCATACAATTTCAAGCTCTATAGTTTTAAGTTATAGTCTTTATTATAAAGGTATGTAGTGTTGAAACGTGACTCCACAGATCGACCAATTTCATTAAACCAGTCGACTTCTATGCCAAACCCATCCAATGGAATGAATACCAATCTACTAGGTAGAGCATTTCTAAATTTTTTTACCTATTAGAACTTGATTATTGGAGTACTTTTTACACCCAACGACTAGTGTTGAATTTTCTCATCTTTTAGCACTATAAATAAGAGTTATTAGACTTCAATAAACATCAATCAAGATAGCACAACTCTTATAAAATCATCATTTTCAAATCTTATGAAGAATCAAAGAGAATTTTGATTTTATACTTTGAAATTCAAATCAAACTTCTAAGTGCTCAATTTGCTCTTTATATTCATATAGATTGTTCATACACTTATAATTATTTATTGTATAGCTAGATAAACCTCTTCATTAGTGATTACGTACTTTCAAATGCTATCTTGTGAAGATTTTTTTTTATTCATTATAAATCATCACTAGAACACAAGTGAGGAGTGGTGTGTTGTCTAGCATTCCTAAGAGAAGTCATTGAGATTGTATTCTCATAAACCTATAAAGGATAACTAGGTAAATTGTAAATCATTTCTTCAAAGTTCATTGAGATTTTAGGCTTATAGACCAAGAGAGGAGTGATTATCCTCAAAGGCCCACGATAAATAAAGAGAGATTCAAATCTAAAATGCAAAACCTTTTAGTAGTTAACGTAGAAAAACTTTGTAGAGTTTCTTTAACCACTATAAACTGCATGTTTATTCTTTGCCATCCTTCTACTTATTTCTTAAAAAATTTTAATTTGCCATTATTTTTACAAAATAATCTATTCACCCCCTCTAAAGTATTCATATGGGCTTTCAGTTGGAATTCAGTTTGAAGAAAGGTAGTAAAATACTTCATGACTAAAGGGAAACTATATAGATGCTCATGTAAACATCCGAAACTAAAGTGTGTGCCTTGAAAAGTAGGGAAGAAACTCTTGAACAAAGTCCATGTAGGAATATGTGAATCACACAAAGTTGATAGACATCTCTTAGCAAAAACCTTATATTGGGGTTATTAATGAAATACTATATATCAGGATGTTGTGGAAATTGTGCTTTGATTCCTAGGATGTCAAAAGTTCTCCCCAACACCAAATATCCCTACTTCAAACTACAACCAATTGTATGTCCATAGCTATTTTCCATGTGAGGGCTGATATCTTTAGACCACTTAGCTCTAGTTATGATGATATTTTAAATATATATCACTAATTATTTAAAAGTTTCTCCATGATATATTTCAAACTAACCTCTTAAATGCAGGTGTTGGCCAAAACATATTTGCCATAGTTTTTATTGATTATTTTAAAGATTTTGGAAGGAGGGGCCCTAGCATAGATCATAGAAAAAGGAACAATAAATTTTTTCTAGAAGAATATTATTTGTAGGTAAGAAAAAGAAAAATGTGCTTTGATGGGATAAGAGATTGCGAATGGTTGTTATGTGAATAGAGCTAACCAAAATATACAATTTTTGAGTTCCTCAATCAATTATAACTAATAATGTATGACAATTCAATAAAAATAAATATAAACAATATTGGGGAAAAAATAGAGAATTGACTATTGATTCACTTCAGTAGTTCATCCACAAGTAAATAGCATTAAACAACTCTCTATATGGGATATTTTGAGGATGATTTCCTTATTGGTTTCAAATTGGCATAACGACTAGGGTGAATATGAAAACAAAGAAATACTAGAAGCATTGAGGTACCAATTGATTAGGGTTAAGTGCAACTGGGTAGATGAGGTTTTAAAAATATTGTGGATCATCAAGATAAATCTAAAAAAATCTAACAAGTGAAAATTCTTCTAATTTAGATTTTGGGGCTGAGGTAGTTGTACCAATGGAAATAGAAACAATTCATATATAGCTAGCTAATATGATTTAAAGGATAACGAAGAAGCCTTGAAGATTGAGAAGGACCAACTGAAAGAGCAAAGAGATGTAGTTAAAATATGGCTTGCAGAATATAGACAACATGTTGCTAAATACTACAATAAAAGAGTAAAACCTACACATTTAAAGATAGGGGATTGGTGTAAAGGAAGGGAAATTTCCAAAGAAATGGTGGCTTAGGAAAAATAGTAGCTAAATGAGAAGGCTAGTTTCAAGTTATGGAGCAAATTGGGCCAGCCACATTCATATTACCTGATGAAGAGAGATGATATCTAGAAAATGCTTGGAATGTACAGTACTTGAGAAAATATTAATTGTAGTGTTAATAATTATTAGATTAATAATGATGTTTGTTGTATTTGAATGCACATATTTTTGTTACATATGAATGTTGATAAAGGAAAAATATTTTTTTAGAATATTAATGTGTCTAAATAAAGTCTTTCGTAGCAAATATGCTTGCTAAGGTCATAAAGATCATAATAATAAAAGAATTTTGGGACACAAAGCTATTCAATGTCTTTTGGTCTATTGTTTTTGGTTATATTTGGATGCCCATGTATTTTTATATTCTCTCTCTCTCTAAGCTTTCTAAATCTCTAATATTGCTTTTATATAGAATAATACTTATCTTTTGTCTCCTCTATTCTGTTTCTTGTAATTAGGTATTAAATCTAAGAGGATTAATGATTTTAGCCTTAGCACTTGGTATGAGAATGGTTAAGGTAGCTAGACTTGTACCAAGTGTCACTTTAACCCCTTTTATTTTTATTATTTTATCTTCCATGCTTAACTCTGTGAATGAAATATTTTTGTTTATAAAAAAAACAGTGTGTTATAAGATAGGACTTTTCTTAACGTATTTACTATTTTGTAGCTATTTCAACATGGCCTTGAATGGACATGTCGGACATTTGGAGAGGCCATTCGAGGATTTTATAGAGTTCATTTAGCTTTTGTCTCTTCCTCAGTTATTTCACATGTGTTAGGTTTCGTGTCTATGTTTTCCATAACATTTTCATGCAAGTAGGGTTCTAGGTTTTTAAGGGGGTAGTTGCTCCCTTGAGTACGTTGCGTATCCTTACATGTTTCTAAAGTAGTGTGGCATTAACTCTAGGGAGGAAATCTATTTTAAAGGGGTAGTGATATAACACCTTGAAATTTCATAACCTTTGCTTTCATTTGTCTAGCCTTTTATGAAAAACTAACCCTTAAACCTTAGCCTATTATTTAATTAATAACCTTTGTGTCGTAACATAAATAAAATCCAAAACATTCTTCCCAATTATTCTTACCTTTTCCCAACTATTAAATCCATCCCGAACTTAATTATTTTTCCCTAGTTATTTTCATATCTAATATCTTAACAAAACCAAATTAAACATAAAAAATATAAAATATATCTATCTCTACCATACCATTTGGCCAACCGTATTTTACCCTTGTGTGCCCGAAACTCCTTACCCAAACATTCTCCTCATCTTCCTCTGTTTCTCTTATTATTTCCATGCCCCAGCATTTCAATTGTCCCTCATCCTTTGTTGAGCCATACTCCTCCCCCACCTATGCAAAACTACACACACATATACACATATGCAACCCCTCTTCTCCTCTCTTCTCTATATACATACATATAAAACACATAAGCCCCTCCTCCATCTGCACTTCCCAACCAATCAAACATTTACGTGCAGCACTTTGCAACACCCACCTCCCTAGCCCTCGACCACAACCATCATCGAAACCCTCTTCTTATTCTTCTTCTCCTCTTCCTCCTCCTCCTCCTCCTCCTCTCCTCCTCCTTACCAATAGATAGCTTCCCTCTATTTCTTACACCTTCCACTACATAGCCACCACTTCAACCGGCTAACCTTCCCAGCCATACCGTGTACCATGACGACCTGCACCACCCTTCTCCTACAACACCACGACATAGATCCTAGTAGCCACCTTAAGCCTTCATCCTCTTCTTATTCTCCTTTAATATATTCTTCCATTTGTACACTTTATCCATATCCCTAAGCGTTGCTAGCCCTTCATCACTCGTCACCCTAGCCGACCAACACAAACTCGCCTTTCTACCCCTTACTATATGAGTTGTGTTTAGTTTGTAAGATAATTTTTGGTACATATTGTGTATATGTAATGGTATTTTGGTAATATTAGAAAAATAAATATTTTGTTATTATACTTATTATTTTAGGTGTTAAAATATTATATAGCTATTTTTTTTAGGAATTTAGGTAACTATTATGCTCTACTATAATGTTAAATTTCACATGATAGCACATTAGGGTTTATGTGTTGAAATAAGTTACACATGAATTGTTAAAATTGTAATTATCTTTTATATTCTAAAAATTTGTAAAAAAATGTTATCATATGTAAACTATTTTAGAGCCAAAATATGGAGAAAATGATCTTTAATGATTATGTTTTGCATGTATGTAAAAAAATAATAGGATAAGTATGCTTAAATCTATTTATGGAATATTTATTCATGGATATGATCCTTAGGGGTAATTCAGTCAATTTATGTTTATTATAATTTTTACCTTGACAAGCATGCTTTATTTGTATTATATAATGTTAAGGATAACATTATGTGACCTTAGATCTATTCGATACGCATGCTAGGGTTTTATATGCAAAACCTTGAATGAGGGTAAATTAGTCTTTTGGCATATCTAATAATTTATCTCCATGTTAAATTGATTTAACTCTTATGTTTCAACCTTTTATGGCAATTTAATAAATAAAATAAATTTAGTAATCGAAGAAGATGTTAATGTGGTAATTTTAACATTGGGGGCATTTTGGTCATTTTCAGCCTAATGTGCCCAAGAGTGAATAATTTAGCCTATGATGGCCTTAGTGTATTTTTATGACTAACCTTGGTAGTAATCTTGATTATGGTTGTCTTAAAATAATGGAAGTTAGTAAAATGGTTAAGTATGAAAATTGGATCTATGTGATTTGTATGTAATATTGTGGTCACCATAATAAAATATTAATGCTTAAAGTGAAAGATCTCGAAATCAAAAATGGTGGATATTTAGGGGTTTTTACCCAAAATACGTAGTTTAGCCTATGGTTGATTCTAGGTTTTTATTGCTGTGCCTTAGTGCCTTAGTTAGGCCCTATATATTACTCTATTATATTTTACAAAATGACACGGGGTATGAATACTTGTAGATTAGGTGTCCTTGTTGGTAAGGTATTGTGTTAACTTTGTGTACCAACATGACCAAGGTATCTATACATCCTTGAGTTGATGGTCACTATGATACTATGCTGCCTTGGTGTGCCTTTGACTAAATTACCCTAGTGTCTCTATGTCCGATGTGATCTCCCTTTTAATAAATAAAATAAAAATATTTATGGATTATTAGATTGGTTGGTAGCAACTTTTTACCCATATGTGATTCGATAGCAACCTTTATGCCTACATGTAGTCTGGTAGCAACCTTTGTGCCTACCTATATTTTAGTAGTTGCCTTAGTCACCTATGATGCGGTGAGTGGTTATCAATATATGCTTGTGGGCCTACCTATATTATAAGATTTATAGGGAATGATAAATGAGGCATGTGGTTTATGGTTATTTTGTTGTTTTTAAGGTCAAAGTTGTTTCTAATTGTACTCCAAAGAGCATATATTGGATGTTCCGTTGATAAGTTTCAATTTGTTTCAAATGAACGAGTATGGATAGTATATGGTATTTGTGGTATGTGATTATATGAATGGTTATTGATACATGAATGGTTATTGTGATGCCTTATATGTGTTCTATACCAATTTTTTTTTTGGTTTGGTATAAATGGTTAATTAGTACCATTGTACTAAAGGGTTCCTTTTATGGGCTCCTACCTATTCAATGGGCATTGGTCTTTGTAGATCAGCTTCTGAGTTTAGTCAAAGCTAATAGTTCAATTGAGAGAGCCTAGGGTTATTTGGTATCTTTTAGTATATTGATTTTGGTTGTGTTTGGATTATATGTCCTTTTATGTTCTCTCTTTTTGAGTTTTATATATCTCTGATGTTGCTTTTATGTAGCACAATACCTATCTTCTCTTCCACCGAACTCAAATTTTTTCTCCTCTTCTTTCACAACAACAACAAGTGTGGGAGTGAGACGTGAGAGCCTCCTTTTCATAATCTGCCCCCATCTAAGATGGTCATCGAAGTTTATGTTACCATTAAAACTTAATGGTTCATCCTTATCAATCTTTAGCCCACCTTTTCTATTTGAAATTTAGTTTTTTGCATTTCACCAAGAAGACACTAAATATTTCTCACACTTTTAGGGTTAGGAGCTAACAAATTTCAACTATCTTGGGATTCTCTTTCCATATGAGGTAATGGAACTCTTTGTGAGGGAGGAATGCAATAATTTGGTGCAATTGATTCCAAAATTCCTAGCGCTCTCCTCATGTCATTTTTTAAGGACTCCATAGCCCCATCTCTTCTCATATTGTGTGCTTATTCAAAAATCAAAACCCTAGGAGCTTGTTGATTCTCATGGTGGTTTGGAAAGCAAGATGTAAAACAAGTGTGCAAAGGTGGAAAGGTTTCGAATGTTGGGATTTTTTTTAGTGGTAGAGTTTGGTTTGAATGGGGTTATTTGATGGTGGTTATAGTAGTTTTAGGGTGGCTAAAAAATGGGGATGGATGGGGTCAAAATAGGCTTGGAAAATGGCAGTAATGGTTCAAAAATGGGACTAGAAAATGGTGGTACAATGTGCAAAAAAATGATAGAAAACATAAGACCTAGCTTTATCAACCTTGAGCTTTGATACCAATTTGATATATAAAATACTAAACAAATTGAGTCTTGCTAAAAGTTGATGATGGAACCTAGGTTTAGCTTCAATGAAAGAGAAAATAGAAGAGACAATGACATGAAAATAAAAGGATTTGATATTCATATAACCCTTGAAATCAAATACTTACAATCACCACATAAGGTATTAATCGTTAAGTTAAATATTGTAATATTTTTGAAGATACAACAAACCATGCACTATGTTTATTTAGGGGAAAAAAGATTTCGGAACCTTCTATAGAAAATAATCTATAATGGCTTCCCTTTATGATTCATTTTAAATCCATATAAGAGGGTAAGAAGTTGAGAGAAATGACAACCAAACCTTAGATGACCATAGAAGTTCAACTTAACTAAACACTACTCTAAGGGGGCTGCTAACTATGGTAGAAACTAATTCACTCAAACAATCAACCTGGATAGGGGTTGATTTCGAGACTCATCATTAAATGCTACATTAGGTGTGATGCATAGTGGATGCAAATTGGGTTAAACTTGGTGCAAATTAAAATGGCTAGGTAATAAGCCACGAAAATGAGAAATTTAGAGGAGGGAAAAAGTGATGAAGTTATGAATTAAGTGACTCTTAATTCATAGACTTGAATCTACCAATTAAGCTATGCAATACTTAAGATAAAAACACAAGATTTTTAGAGATAAATCAATTAAGGTATGCACTAACCAAGGATGTAATTTTTACTCATCAAGAGGGAAGTAAGGCTAACCTAAAAAACCCTTACAATTAGCCCCTTCATGTTCTTATGTAGTGTTACAATTACTTAGTTACAATATAACCAAACTAGGGTCAGTTAGAAACCAAATTAGATACTTACTACTTAGTTACCTTTTCTAGTATAATTCTAAACAAACATAGCCTAGATTTCCCCACCCAAAAGGGGGTCATGATGCCTCCATCATGCAACCCATACTTTGGTTGATTCAACTTGAATGCAAGTAATTCTCATTAAGTACAAGCTATTATATGATTTTAAAAAAATGGTTATCCCCTAAAGTTAGCCTACAAAAGGGGACTATCAAAAGTACGAGGTAATGATTACAATGCTCCAAAAGTTGGCCATGATTCTACGCTTGCAATCCATCAGCCTTTTCTTCCATTTGGTATGGTATGCTGTAGAAACACATGAGCTAGTGTGACGTGTTTGCAAGCCGGGAAAAGGTGGCAGGATAGGTGGTTTTGTAGGCTGGAAAAAGGATGGTCGGAGTGGTTTTTGTATGTTGGAAGTAGGTAGGGTTTGGGAATGGAAACTCAACCTAAAGGGGGGTTTGGGGAAAAAGAAATTAGATGGAAAATTGGATAAAAAAATGGCTTGAATATGGCTGAAAAGGTGGCTAGGTGATGGCTACTAAAAGTGGCTACTATTGGTTGCAAGTTTACGATAGCTTGGGGTGAGTTTGCATTGCTTGTGCATGGTTCATGCATGGCTTGACTTTTACGTAAAATGAATTATAATTTGCATAGTGTTTGGGTGCTTATAAATGAGCACAAAAGAGAGAGGGATTGGGAAGGGAAGTTCATGAGAGAATAGTTTAGTGGGCACCTTCCTAAATTAGAAGAATTTTAGGGTCGTCTAATTTGGGGAGAAGGGTGGTTAATGTGGGATTCGATGAATGGGATGCTTCTACATCATTCAACTTCCAAACCGTAATAAAATAAGTTAAAGCTTCATAAATCTAATGAATAATTTTATAAATATGAACTCTAATTAGGAAAAAGTAACTTACCAAACCTAAGAGAAAAATAAATCTAATCTAACCTTCCATTGCTTAAAGATAAACAAGAATGAGCTAGAGAAAGGATTAGAAGTATGGAAAGAAATTGAAGCTAAGCTTGAATTGGAGAGAAAACAATACAAGGTTAGAGATCTAGATTATTTTGGTGGCTATTTATAGGTAACAAATCGGTTAAAAAACAAGCGTGGTTATGCTTAGATCAAAACCCCCTAATTTCTAGCTTTTGAATTTGAGATGAGTGAATGGATTTCTTCAAAGATAGGCTAACCTATCTTCCAAAGATTAAATGCTAATTTTTTTTATAAAAAAAAATGCATGTCATATTTGCCCAAAAATGTTAGTCACAAGAGAAGAAGTGAACAATCACCATGTAAGGAATCTCCTAGCTTAGCAAAGACATATCTAGGAATTAAAGCAACGATTTCTATAGTGAGTAAAGGAGAGAGGAGGAAAAATATAAAGATATGGCCACATTCCCACATAATTATCCAAATCAAAACCTTTAACCAGTTTAAGGTAGAATCTTGAGCTAAATGCATAATAAGAAGAGTTAAGAATCTTTAAAGAATAACTTGGAAATAGATTATCAAGATTCCATTTTTGTATAAGAATTTTTTCCATACAAATTGAGTTATAAAAATCTATTTAGCACAAAAAACTAGTCGATCGATTTAGCCTACCAACTACTATCTAGTTGATTTTTTCTCGAATCATGTCAATCAAATTGGTTCTATAACAATGAACCAGTCAATTGGTTAATGTAACAAGTCGATGAATCCACTTGGAAACCATTTCATTCGATTTCTAATGCTTATTCAAATTCAACTTTTAATCAAACTCAGTTATAGTTCCAAATCAAACATTACCAAATTTTAATAAATATTACAACTTCCCAGTCAACACAAATTACAAAAAGATATGGTACTACAACACTACCCCCTTTACCACACCTATGGTAAGTCACATTGTTACCTCCAAAATATATTCCTAGGTGATCTGCTCTACAATGCTTATAATGGTAATGCCTCTCCTCGGCAGATCCTTTGGAATGACCTCTACCTTAGGGTGCTAACCCCATACTCCTTTCCATACTTATGCGGCATGCTTCCTCCAAAATAGGCATTTTTCCTATCGTTGAGATACTAATGACCCTCGAACTTCCACTTGCTCCCTACTGAAGGGCCATGAATCTCATGAAGTACTCATCTATCAACAAGCCTCCTTTTCAAAGGCCATGAACTCATCGTACTTCTTCATAAGGAGGTGAATGGGGTAGAAATGGGTATGAAGCACCTCAAGGAACGATCCCCATCACATAGGCTATCCGCCTCAATGCTGGACGCTCCTCCACCAAGCATTCGTTCTACCACTCAAGTGGTATAGCACCACATGAACCCTCTTTTCCAAAGGGAAACCATATGTGATGAAGGTCTTCTCCATGTCCCTAATCTATCTTTCCATAATGTTAGGGTCCTCTTAACCCTCAGAGACTAGCGAGTGATGATTACCATCCCTCCTGAGCTAATCTTTTATAACTAGTGTGAGTATTGATACTGGCAGTGGTTATGGTGCTTAGACTTGGCCTTCCATGTATGTTCTAATTGTCCCCTTGAATGTCTCAATACACTCGTAAAGACAGTTAGTGGCCGTTGATACCTAAAGACTAGGACCATTTAGAAACTATCCTTTACCTAGTATTAATACTAGTGTGCAAATGAAGATGAAGGATATTTATAATATATTCTCTAACCCACTTTCACTCATGGACATTCTAGATTTAAAAAAATATTCTATTTTAGCTAAATTCTTAAATAGTTGGGATATCATTTAAAATAGCCTATGTATCAGCTCAAACAATTCAAAACTAGAAAACATTTTCAAAGAAGTTCATATACCAATCATGTTCTATCCATTAAAGGGTTTTAAAATGGAAACAACATTAAGAAAGATCCTTGATGGCCACTCATGGTATAAGCTTAAATAATTTAAGACTAGAAAAGATTTTCAAAAATCTCTAATACTAGCCTATAATATCAGTTTAATAATTCTTGAAAGTGGCACGTCTTTAAGAAAATGCTCATATACCAACCTATAACACCTCCATTTTTCTTTATTAAAAAATTTTATTTTGAAAACCTAATAGAAGTGGAAAACTACAAACACTTACGAAAAATATGGTATTACTCCCACATCTAACATAGGATAGGCATTAGTTTCCCACCCCATATTAGATACAAGGCTAATAATTAACCAAACAAAACCAAACTAGAGTACACCAAAACATATTATATTAATATTGAGAGAAAGGATTTCAATTATAGGACCTCAATAGTCCATAAACATTCAAGTACATATGGGGAAAATTAAACTAAAGTATAGGTTCAAATAATAGAAAAGTAAAGCATAAACATAGCCCTCTACTTGTGTAATGAGAAGGTGATTGAGTAAATGGGAACACCAGTATGCTTTATACTAAATAAGTCAAGTTAATTCTTCAATGGAAGTCACAAGCACATAATATCCCCACATATATTCATAATCATGCTAACATAGTTCATGCCTCTCTTAACAATTATAACAAGACTTGCTCTGTCATGGTGTTATCATATGTAGGAAACTCATACTATACAAGGTCATCATGCTTAGAAATATAACAAATCATCATAGATTGTTACTTTCAGTATATTGAGGAGATTGTCCAAATATGATTAAGGCTTTATTCATCCATGCACATAATTCCACCATAGGCCATTTTTCCACCTTTCTAATTCGTTAGGTCATATATATATATATGCATATGTATATGTCATTTTCTCTATTATCGTTGTTTTTCTTTTACTCTTATTTTTCTCTTTAACCTTATTGTTAATTCTAAATATTTATCCAAATACTTATTCAAATTCTTAACAAGCGATGGATTGTGCACCACCCCATGGTCTCACATACCATGGAATTTTATCTAAACTAAAGTATATAAACTCAAGGCCAAAGCAAAATAACCACCAATGGACATAAGTTAAGGTTATATCCAAAAACCACCTTGGTAATGAGACCCTTTAGTATCAATACCCTCTAGTACATCATTAGTGTCTAGAGTAGATTAAGCACTAGGATATACTAAGATCCCAATCGAAGGTAAAGCTCGAAGGAACCAATAAATGTCCGAAGGTAGATTAACCCCTGTAACTAATTAAGGATCAGGTAAACTAGACTCATACACACCTAGATAATCTTTTATTTTAAGTGATTAGTGCATTATTCGTGAGGTCATGTGATTATATAAGGCCCATAAAATGTGTAACTAAGGCATTCACATACTTACTCCATTTTAACCATTACCATTCCCCAACCATGTATAGGATTTCCACTAATGCTTACTCAATATTAACCAAATCCTTTAGAATAATCCATTTTAGCTCAAATTTTAGATTACATTAACCTTTAAATCCGTCAAATACATATTCAAGTTCACCTATTAAGGCCTTTACAATATCCATTGAGTATGTCATCAGTTATGATCCATTTAATGCACCCATTAGGTTGCCAATCTATATCAACAAATGTGTTTCAAAGCATATCCCAGCAAAAAGATCAAAATCACATAATCTATACAAACCAATCAATCTATTTTACCTTCCAATCAATTGGTTTTGGGCCA
The DNA here is from genome assembly GCA_030549775.1 of Tamarix chinensis. Classification (NCBI taxonomy): domain Eukaryota; kingdom Viridiplantae; phylum Streptophyta; class Magnoliopsida; order Caryophyllales; family Tamaricaceae; genus Tamarix; species Tamarix chinensis. Next base: position 70,783,320 of record CM060181.1, read on the forward strand.
ACTAGTTGATCTGTTTGGTTCAGTCAAACCCTAGGTTCTCAAAAATCGATAAATTGGTTTGGTCAAACTAGTAAACTATTTAGAGACTACTTGATCGGCTTTGCTAAACTAGTCGATGGGTTTAAGTTGAGAGTAAACTAAGGTCACCACAAACCTATCAATTGACTAGCTTGGGCCAACCAATCGACTATTCTAAGGATCAATCAATTAGTTTAGCCTAAATAATCGATCAATTTTCCTATAAATGGCACAACATAGAAATTTTCATGTAAATCACCCTCATAAATTCTACCACATCTAAACCAAATCACATCATAGCATCATGACAATAATTGATCAGTTCATAAACTAAAACATGCTTCACAATTAATAAAAGACCTAATTTCATTAAAATCATGCATTTATCAAAATTCATAAATTAATCAACATACATCATTATGAATAAAAATTCTCATGACACCCTGCATAATTAGGACTATATGGAAAGCACTACATCACACGATTAACTAGGGTGTATTCCAAAATTAAGAATAACTTACTTGGTGCAAAAAAGCTTTTCCATAAATAAAAAAATATACCTAAAAGATTTTCAACCTCCAAACCTCTAAAATAGAATTTAAAGCTTTATAAATCCAATGAAAATTTTAATAAATTTAAATTTGAAATAGGAGAAAACATCTTACCAAACTTAAGAGAAAAATAAAGAAAATTTGTGCTAAAAGAGAGACTCAACTTCCTTCTAAATCTAATCAAACCTTACTAAAAGGTAAATAAGAAGGAGCTAGAGAAGGACAAAAAGAGGGGAAATGAACCAAAACTAAGCCTAAATTGGAAAGAATAGAACACATGCTTAGAGAGCTAAAATATTTTGGTGGCTAAAAGAAAAGTAAATGGAAGAGGTGATTAGGATTATTTATGGCTAATAGATTGATACAAGAATGAGTGTGGTTATGCTCTGATAGAAAAAATTTAATTTTTAACATTTGAATTTGATTTGAACAGGTATTTGTCATTAAAGATCCGCCAACCTCCCTTCCAGAGTTAAAATGGTGATTTTTAGTAAAAGTTGGATTGATTTCACCTAGAAATATGAAACACATGAGAGGAAATGAACAATCAATGTGGCAAGAATGTCCCAACTAAGGAGAGACATGTCTGGGAATTGAATTAATTATTTCTATATCATTTAGAGGAGAAAGGTGGAAGGAGACGAAGCTAAGGCCACCCTCCCCCTATCCAAATCGATACCTTTAATTAGTTTAAGTTAGAAGCTCAAGCCAAATTCATGATAAGAAATGTTAAGTATCTTTAAAAAACAACATGGAACTTGATTATAAAGGTTTCAATAAAAATCAAACAACTTTAAATTTTAATAAACACTACAACGTTCCATTCAACACAAGGTATAGAAAGATGGGGTATTACAATAAGTTTGGGTTTAGAATTTTAATTAGGTTAAAATATTTTAATTTAGGGTATTTAAGATAATTTAATCAATAGCTTTCCATGGTAAGGATTAGATTAAAGTATCAATAACTTGTAATAGATATTAAGGTTAAGTTAAGAATTAAGATTAAGGAGTTAGGTTAAGATAGAAATATTAATTTTATAAGATTAGAATTAGGTTATGAAATTAATTATGTTGAATTAGGTTTAGCTAAAATTTTGGGTATTACACCTTCACTACACCAACCCCACGCTTCATCATTTCAAGCCTTACTCCTTTATCATCACACTTCATTATCGCTTTCACAAAATCAAACCTATCCTTATCTTTTCCTTTTGATTTTCATGTATTAGGAGGGGCTCGAACCTCTATCCTGATTCATTCCCACTCTTCTCAAACTTTCATTGACTTTTTCTCCATTTTCCTTGAGTCAAAATGTCTAAGTGTGGCACCTTATTCTTATTCTTCTCTACCCTTTTTCCTTTTTCTCTCAATTGAATCCCTTTCTTTTAATTCTAATCTTCATTTTAATTCTATTTTGTTTTATCTAAACAAATAAATATTAAGGTATAGAAAAGGATTAAATAATTTTACCTTTTCCTCTTAGCATGAACATATTTGGAGTAGTAGGTTGGGTACACTTTTGTTCCTTATTATTTTTTTCTTCTATTTTTTTTTGTTTTCACTAAGTTTAAAATGGTTTTGAACTATTTTGATTATTGTTTCTCATAGAAAATCAAGATTCTAGTTAGAAGCCATCCAGCTAAGAGATTTTCTCTTGTTAAAAAGGATTTTGTTTGAAGGTAAGAACATCTTATCTCTAATATGTCTAAGTGATTGTGAAGTATATGGTGATTCATGTGTTAATTAGATCTTTGGTTTTTGAGCATGTGGAAAAGTTTATGGTTCCCTTAGTAGTTTGAGCATGTTTTAGGCCTATAAGACACTCTAGCATAATGTTTAATTTGATAACATGAATCCACATTCCTTATTTTTTTAACATGATTTTTATGTGTTGTTGACGAGTTTAAAAGCATGTTAGGAGTTGGGGCTATTTTGTTTATTTTTGACTTTATTAGCATATCTTCTATGTAGCAAACCATTGACTGAAGGGTAACATTGGTCGAATGAAATATTGTTTTGGTTGAAGGATCTAGGTCTCTAGTCAAAGGACATGTTTTAGGTTGTGTTGTTTATTGATTGCCCTGGTTCCTTAGTCGATGGTAAAAGCAGTGTACCCAATGGTCGATGGGTACACTTTTTTATTGTCTTGTTCTAGTTGAATTATTGATGAACTGAGCCACTTTTTAAGTTGATCAAGGTAATACATTTTTGGAATATTTCTTAGCACAATGTAATCAATCGATTGATGCTTTTGATTAACTAATTAGCCTATTTTATTTTGTTTTGTTTTCATTTTCCCTTAATTTTTGTCTTTAGGGTTAGTGGTGGTTTTCTTTTAAAATATCACATGGGGTTTATCCTTTATTATTTAATTTTGAGTGTAGCTTGAATTATTCATAATTGGACCTAAGTAAAAGAAAATAAATAAAAATAGGAAATTTTATGTACCTTATGTCATGATCAGTTGCTTAAGTTTGGTGTCAACACTTAAAACACCCAATTTGGATTGATCGATGGAATGAAATATTAAATGTGCTTAGGGTAATGCAAACCTAAAACTGAGTGCCTGTCCCCTTACCTAAGAGCGTAAATGTGGTGGATGTGGAAGATCTATGAGATACTAGCATAAAGTGATGGTGGGAGTTGCAATCCTATTTTTATCTCAATATTAGACATAGATAATGGTTTAATTTTAATGGATATGATTAGGGTGTTACATACGTATAACTTAGTGTATGCCCTATTATCTAGGAGCTTAAGAGTAGTGGGTCTTGAAGATCCCTAGGAAAAGTCATATAGTGGTGGTGAAAGTTGCAGTCCTATGCTAGTGCCCATCATGAATAATAAAATTACTTGGAACTACCCTTATAGCTTATCCTAAGGATTTATGGTTATTGGTTAGGTGTGCCTTACATATTTTTCCATATCATATATGCTATCAATGATACTAAATGTTATGTTTTTTGAGCATGATGTATACCACATTATTATATAACTTCTATGTGTAGCATGAGTCCTTATCATGATCTAATTACTTTGTTTTACCAATATTTCATCATGCTAATACAATATTTGTGTGGTCACTAAGATGATTCGACTTATGTTCTGATGCGTACGGTTATGATTCTCAACTTGAGTATGTTGAGGACAATGATCATTGCTTGGGGATTGAGATTTATATTTTTATCTAGTTAAGGGTTAGTCTAACCAATTTATATTAACTTTTCCCTCTATTTTGGGATGATTTTCCTCTTTATAGTTATTTAAAATCCTTTCTTTGGTTCCTATATTTGAATTTTGTATATCTTTACCTTCTATATCATTCTCATTATTGTTATATTGTTATTACATGCATCTTTCATTCATTTGTTTCCTTTTGACTTACATCAAATATGTGTTAAGTGATGATCACACCTCACCCATGATTGATCTGGCAGTAATATTCTCTAGTTTTATTTTATTATGCTTCCGCATTGTCTTCAAAAAATATTTCTATTTTAGAAACTTGGGGGTGTTCTGTATGACCATCTAATTATGAATTTTAATAAGGTATTCTTTTAAGTTATCTTGTATCATGAGCATGTATGCATGTATAATATCTATCTTGTTATATGATTCATATGTATTACAAATACCTTATTCTATTGATGAGTATTGTGGCCTTACTTATTATGTAACACATTTATCATCTACTTTATATATTCTACTCATTCCCATGAGTAGATGTTACGTTATTTTATTGGTAATTACTGAATTAATGCTTTTTAATGTGAATGTTTATTGTCAGTGTTTATTTGAGTAGTTATGAACATCTGGTTATATGTATGTATGTATGTATGTATATATATATATATATATATATATAGAGAGAGAGAGAGAGAGAGAGAGAGAGAGAGAGAAAGAGAGAGGGAGAGGGAGGGAGAGAGGGAGGGAAGGGGAGAGAGGGAGAGGGAGAGAGGGAGAGAGGGAGAGAGAGAGACTTTTAGTCTCTTGTTTTCTACTTTTCTATTCTCTTATCTCTATTTTTTTAATCTCTTATTGTCATAGGATACAATGTTTTCCATACCTAATCTCTTGGTACTAGTTACTTTTAAGACTTGCATCAGACATATAATTGAAACAGGGAGTACATTTTTCTATGTTAGATGAGGTGTAAAATCTATTATTATTGTTGTTGTTGTTGTTGTTGTCATTGTTACCATTGTCGTCGTCGTCATCATTGTCGTCATTTTTACAAAATAGATTGTTTTAGTAGTAAATTTTAGGATGCTATAGTTATTGTGTGTTAATATAAACTCTATTCACTTTAAGGAAAATGAAGAACTGATTTAGATGATAAATTTCTTTGGTTTTAAGTTATGACTTAATGTAAAACCTTAGCATTTCATGGTTAGTTATTATTATTTGTTGTGAGGTTAGAATTTATTGTCTAATGATAGCCTTTCACGACTCATTATTTTTTGTTGAGAGGGTATACCTTGATGTCAAACCATAACCTTTCATGCCTAGTTGTTTCTTGTTGAGAGGTTATGGATTCATTCTTAACCTTAGCCTTCATGGCTAGTTGATTGATGTATATTACCTAGCTAGAGAACTTGCAATTGTCTTGAAGTGATCTCCAAGCATAGAGATTGAACTTCGCATATAACAACCCAATTCTACTTTTTTTATGGGACTCACAAGGATTATGGGGATATGCATACTTAAGGAACTAGAGCTCTAAAGTATCATGGTATGCTCTTTGGCATGCTAGCTAGGATATGTGGAGGCACTATGAGAAGTGGTAGTTGTCTATTGTAAACTAGACAATATATATTGTTCTGTGGCCATGAGTAGTGATAGTTACCCATTTTATACTGCTATTATTATATGGTTTATTGATGTAGGAGCATCCCCCACACAAGATAATAATAATCTATTCATTATTTTTTCTAAGTTAGGAGAATTTAAATCTCTCCTTACTTAGACTAATAAATGAGCTAGATTATTAGAAGTCATGCAAGCTATGCGACACAAAATAAAAGCCATTAACTCACCACATTTTCTTGGCTTCAATATGGCTCAAATATGGCTTGGAATTAGTTATGAGGAGTTCAAAAATCACTAGTATAGAACAAACCCTATTTTTTCTCAATATTCAAAAACTAAGAAAAAAAGGGAGCATGCAGGTCTGGTTTTGTGCAGCAGGATTTGAGTCCAAAATTTTATGATTTATAATACCTTAATTAACATAAATTAAGGAATCAAGATGGCATACTTCCCAGTTATAGCAATCAGCCAAGAAGGGGGCATAGGGAAGGGTTATTTTTCTTCATTTGGTTAAGCATAAGCTAAAGTAGTGTACTAGAATTTTTCTTCTTATATTTTATATTTCCTAAGCCCTAATACTAGTTTGTAAGCTAATTATACCAGCTATTATGCATTGGTTAGGGCTTAAGGGTTCAAAATTCAGCTCCAAAGCTGATGGGTTTGGATTAGTTTCTTCCCTACCATAGTTAGCCTATATTAGATTCATGTCTGGTTAAGTTTATATCCATATGTTTACCTAACAGTTAGTTTTATCTTTATAATTATTTTGGCTTAACCTCTTACACTCTTTTTATGAGTCAAGATTTGAATGGAATGAGATCATCAACCCTTTGGCATATTGTAGGTTTTTAGAACCCCATCATATAAAGCATAGTGCATAGCTTTGTTGATCCCTCATAAATCTTACATTATTTATTTTAGGTGTTAATAGGTAATTGTAAATCAAGGGTTACTTGTAAATCAAGCTCATTCTTCTTACCTCTTCTCTATTCTATCTTTCTCTTTTGTTGGAATTCAGCCTGAATTACATCATCAACACTTCTCATGACCTCAATTATTTAGAAATTATACATCATTTATTAGTCTTTTAACAAGCAATGACTTGAGATGGTTGGTGGTATTACGTGTTATTGTAGATTTGGTGTGTTTACTCTGTACATTTATACTAAAAGGTTTGTTTTTCAAATGTGTTTGGTACAAGTTTTATAATTATTCCTAGATCAAAGGTTGGAATTACATATTAGAGCATTCACTGTTTCATCCCATGTTAGGATTTTTAGTTTTTTGTTCTAATTAGTTTGATTCAACTTGTAACCTTATATTGAGATTTTTTGATGTATAAAGAGTTGTTACCTTTTATTGATAATTAGTTTGATGTTGTATCATATCTTTTAAGAGTTTAGAAATCTTAGTTGCATTTTTGAAATGTTTGGTTAAGAACTAATTATCCTTTCTTATAATTTTATATTTATGAGACTTTTGAGCCACCTCTGTCTTCAAAATCTTACCAAGATTCTTCTTTTGTGTGGATATTTTAAATTCTTACATTTTTTTATCCTTCTATGCCTTTAAAAAATGAAAAGCTAAGTTGTTGACAAAAATACACTATTAATAATAATGGTGCACCTTAATCGCATGCTTTAAGCATTGTTAAGCTCTTTTCTGGTCATCTAAATATCACAATAATTTTTGGATAATCTTATTTTTATATTCTTGAGCTAAATATGATCCAAAAATACTTGATTATTATTCATACCATTATAGATTAATGCAAATACTTTTGGATCATAAAGTTATCAAATTTAATTCATCTTTTCTTAATCCTTAGCTAGTCTTACAAGGATTTATCCAAGCCCTTAATTATTGATTAGTATGGATGAGAACCTTTTTATTTATTCCCCTAATATCATGGTTTCCTTATGTGGTTTTAGCAAAGTTTAATTTTGATTTCTTCAAACAAAAAATTACAAATTTAACCATTACTAATCTTTCTTCCTTCTTTTCTAAGCCTTTCATTTGTGGTGATGTGGCTAAAGAAGAGACACTCATTTCTACTCCATGTGAATGGATACACCTTAAAGATTTGTAGACAAATTTATTTTTGGTTCCTTAAATAAAATTTCCCACATACCCTATATTCTTCAAATTAATTCTTAAGTATTCTACCTTAGAAAACTTTGAGTCATCTTTTGTCTCCTTCCTTTCCCCACCATCAAAATATTTCTTCCTTAAATTTTTTTGATCCATTCTTCCATTTTCCACCATTATTGAATCATTTAATCCTTCCAAAACATTGTGGTTAAGTTCTTTAGTCAATTCTCCTTTGTTATTATTTTGTGAGCTTGTTTTCTCTAAACTTTTGTATAGTCTTCTAAGTTGTATTTTGTTATTTTCTTAGTGTTGAAGCTGAGACATCAAAGGTTAACCTTCCAAACCCAAAGCAAATATAATCTATATGTATTATGTCAAGTGCTTCAAGTTTAAGCATGATATAATTATTTTAATGACGGTTGGATATTTTACCCATAATTTGTGTGATTCATGGAATTTTAGTTAAATCTAAGTGTATCACAATAACCCTTGATGATATTAAGTTTATTTTCATATATGTTATGTTATGATTTGGTTTTTTTTAGTATGTTTTACTAGTGATTAAAAATTATCATGCTTTAGGCATTTATCACCTTGTTCATGGGTGCTTTAATGGAATATTTTGTTTTGGGCATCATTTTCATGCTTTTTTTTAGGCCATGTTACTCCTTGAAATATTTATATGATTTTTGGTATAGACCATGCCCTATTTTAATAAAGTTTATCATGTCTACTTGTGTGTTAAAGTTTTGAAAGCTTTAGTGCGTTCTTCATGTTCTTGATATACTGAAAGTGTTATTGGTTAATTACTCCCCAATTATGCTAATAAGAGTTGAAAATGAGAATATTTATGTTTATAGCTAACTAAAGCATAAAATGGTATATTATAAAAGTTAAGACATTTTACTATATATTTTGATTTCTCAAGATATTTTTGTGGTTTTGAGATATTTTTGAGGCTTTGGTCTAATCATAAATAGTATCTTTTATAAATAGTGATTAAATTTTTTGATTAGTTGTAATTTTGATAACAATTTTTTGACAATTTTTTTTTTAATATTTAAGCTTCTTGGTATCAAACATTATTTTCCACTAACTATAAATAATTTTTTATGTGAATAATAAATTTTCTCAAAATTGGCAAGTAACCTTATTTTATATTGGTTAACCATATTATATTTGAGTTTTCCATTTGTTATCCCTTTTTCAATCTTATAGCTTAAAGTGGTAATTTTGGAGTATGTGAGATTTTTGTGGTTATTTGATGAATTAATTTTTCTAAGTATTAAACAAATAGGAATAGGATGACCATAGTGGATTGGTGGTTAATATTATGATTGACTTGTGACTAGTTGGAATAAAAGGACTATGCTGGGAATAAATTAGGCTTGTGTTGTGGATATTATGGCTCACCTCCTAACCTTATTATTTTATGATAGTTGATGATTAGTGACCTTGAGTGGTCAACTTGATTGATGTGATGTATGTATCTTGGGATCTTTTGTTCAATTAATATGTGTTTAGATAAAAAAAATTGATCACTTTATTAAAGTCTTACTAATTAGATTAAAATTTAGGTTGAAATGTGTGGCTTTCTTGTATTATCTTGGTTGGATATTTCATGTAATGGTTGTTTCGAATTATATGTTCAATTGGTTGGTTTAATTAAAAAAAATAGTATGTTAAATTTTTTGGGAATAATTGTTCTCTAAGGGTAGCTACCTTGAGGATGGGTTTTGACCTCAATTAGGGAGTACCCTTAAGGTATTTGAAAGGCCCTCAATTAGGGAGTACCCTTAAGGTATTTGAAGATTATGTATATTAGGAAGGGACGGTATTGTTTCACTTTATGTGCACCAGTATTATCGATGTATACTATACATCTTCGTAGTATATGTTGGGATGGTAATAGTACAATGTTTCTTTATGATCAATGTATATTATATATCTCAAGGTTATGGGTTGAAGGGTATTATGCTACATTATGTGCTTTATCTTAGTTATGAGATAATTGGTATTGTTGCATGTTGGTTCATATATGATCTAGAATTTATGGATGACTTGATGTTGCCGCATGTTAGTATGATGTGATGAACATGTTATTTTTTCTAGATTAGGATTATTTTTTAATGGATGTGGTTTGGATGTTATAGTTGCTCATATAACATTGAGATGATTCAATAAGTGTAATACTCCATTCCAAAATCCTTCAAATTGTATTTAGAATTTTGGTTGATATAAAATAAATGAGTTTTGGTTTTGAAATATGCTTAAAATTCTAATAAAAATATGAATTTTGGGTTACTAGTTAACTAACTTACATAATCGATCGATTGGTGCACTAGAGAAATTTATGTTATTGTTATTGACAAACAAATCGAATGGTTTTTCCTAACCAATCGATTGGTTTGCTTACAATTTTAGATCCATTTCTGATTTTCATTTGAATTTCAATCCAATGATTATGAAAACTTCTAATTTGAGTTTGATTATCCTAATGAACATATTTTAGTGTGATGGTATTACTTTCAAATCAATTAGATCACTCCATGATTTTAATTAGAAAAATTTTCCTAAAAACCCACTTCTAGAGTCAAGCCTCCATTTTTCCTTCTCCTTTGCCTCTCCTCTTTTCTATCAACTGGGCAGTTTTTTTTTTACTTTGTGCATCCTTCCTTGACTTGCCAACCCTCTACTATGCCCGTCTTTGACTACACTGAACCCTCATATTCTCATCAAGTCATCCCTCACTTTTTGGCTTACCTACACTCAACCTCACATGTCTAATCCTATACTTCTCCCTTTTTGATCCATTATCATTCCACACTTTTGCTCTTGCTTTCTTCTCTCTTCTTCTTGTGATTATTTTCATTAATTGTTGAGAACCTGTCCATTTTCCCCTCTTCTTCTTTCTGTTGAGAATAAAAGAGATCTTCTTTGATTTTCTCCATTGAATTGTGCAAGCATTGTGTTCCTTTCTATTTTTATAATTTTGGTAGTAATTATCTCTTGCTTTCCTTAAGAAAGGAAGAATTAAGTTTGAGAAAAGTTGGAGATTTTAGCTTCTCTTTAAACACCCTATTTTGAATCAAAAGGTGGTGTTTTATGCTCTTCTTCTTCTTCTTCTTCTTCTTCTTCTTCTTCTTCTTCTTCTTCTTCTTCTTCTTCTTCTTCTTCTTCTTCTTCTAATTTTTTTAGTTTTTAATGATGTTTTGGAAGATGATTTTAATGGTTTTTACTTTGATTCTCTTATGAAACAAAGTTTTCCTAGATAGACCATCCAATAGGAGTTTTAGCCTAGAAGAATTACTTTGAGGTAAGGCATTCTTATCTTTAACAATAATAGGGTTTTGTGGTACATTGGGGTTCCATGTGTTAGTGTTTAAATGAGTAGAATCTGATTGTGTTCCATGGTATGAGTTTGTGGTATCATTCTTTCAAGTAAATGTTGTTGAGATTTCCTGATTTTAAACATGGATTGATTATTGAGTGTGATTTGATGAATTGTGTACATCACCATGTATCCATGTGACCCTATGTGTAAAGCATATATTTTTTATGTGTGTTTTGAAATAGAAGTGTGTTAGGATTAATATGAGTTGTGTTTTACCTAGATAAATATATCGGTTCATCAAACCAATCGACTGGTTTGCAAGCAGCCAAATTGATTGGATTTTTGGATCAGTTGGTTGCAAGATCAATTGATTGTTTTGGTAAACTTGTCGACTAGTCTTGATGAACAGTCAGTTGGTTGATCAAACCCACTGACTAGTGTTCCTACTGACTAAGGTTGTTTGGTCTCTAATTAGACCCATCAATCGGTGAGACAAAACCAGTCGATCAGTTGGTCAAACCCATCGATTGATTTTTTACAAGCCAAAATAGGTCGGTCTCTCTTTATACCTGTTGACCGGTTGGACCAAACAATTCGATCGATTCTCATGAACAGTCGATCAATGATGCGAACTAGTCAACTGGTGCTCCAGTTTTGTGTTGGTTTAGGTATGGTACGACCAAACCAGTCAAATGGTATAAAGGACCGATCAACTAGTTTGGTTGGGAGCCGTATGGTTTGTTGTGAATTGTTGTGTTTCTCAGGGGCCTTTTGTCTTGATACTTTCTTGTTTTCACAACATTTTAGGCATGATTTCAACCACAATTGACCTAAGTTAATATGAATCAATATGCTTGTATTTAAGACTTGATTTTTTATTGAGTTTGGTGTCATCTTGAAACACCCAATTTTTTGGCTTTAATACCTTGTGATTGAGTTTGGTGTCATCTCTAAACACCCAGTTGGTTGCTTGAATGGTGTCATCTCTAAACACCCAGTTGGTTGCTTGAATGCCTTGGTTAGTGTTTATTGTTAGCACTTAAAACACCTAATTAGTTTGATTTGTGGAATCTTGATCATATAACTTAGAGGCCTTCCTAGTATGTATATGTAGGGTTTAGTTATCTTTTGTGGCCCTAGCCTAAGAGACTAAGTGTGGTTGATGTTGAAGATCCCTGAGAAAATTTCCTTGGTATTAGCATTAGTGTGGTGGGAGTTATAATCCTACGTTCATCCTGTCATGGTATGTTGGCAATGATCTTCATTCTATGGTTATATACTTTGGCTATTGTAGACCCAAAATTTAGCATATGTCCCCTCACCTAGGATACCAAGCATAGTTGATGTTGAAGATCCCTAAGAAAAGTCTCTTAGCACTAGTGTGATGCAGTTGTAGGAGTGGCAGTCCTATGCTACTCCCATCACGGAATATTAGCATTATGTGATTTAATTTTATATGAATTATTGTGGAAACCCATACTTGTGTGTATATGTATATCCTAGGGCCTTGCTAAGGTATTTATATGTTATCACTATTCTGGTACATTACCTTTCTAGTAGGTTGAAAACCACGCTACTCTATGACAAAATATGTTGCATAAACCTTTCATGTTTAAGGTAGTATGTTTTGCTAGTATTTCACCGTGTTGATACTACACTTGTGTGGTCACTCTAATGATCCGACTTTATGTCTCAAGAGTAGATGACAATTTGTAGGGTTACGCCTCTTATTAGAGAATGTTGAAGGTTATGATGTGGGCCACTAGCCAGCCATTACATGGCATTGGAGGTTTATGATTATGCCTAAGATTTAGGCTTACCAGTTAATCGCATTTTTCCCACTATGTTGGGTGGTTGTTTTATATTTATGGTTATTTAAACTCTTGCCTCGGATTCCTACATTTGATTTTGTAAACTATTAAGTTCATTCAATCTGTAATATTGTTGTAATCTTTTTTACCTTGTATTATCACGTTAATATTATGTTCATAGATTTTTTTCTATTTCCTTCTTATGTTTAGGCTTGCATGAGGCATGGGTTAGGTGATGATCACACCTCTCTCATGGTTGATGCACTAGTAGCATTCCCTAGATTTGCATTTCAAATAGCTTCTTCATTGTCTTAAAAATTAAATTTTCTAGTTCAAAAAATTATGGGTGTTATAAGTTGGTATCAGTACCTATCGTTCTAAATCCCAAAATTGTTTTGTGAAAACAAATTTCTTTGGTTCCATCAAGAGTAGTAGAATCTGGTTTAGTTTGCAAGCGAACGTTGGTTTGGGTTAGAAGTTGAACTTAATTTTAAAGAATAGGACTATCGTCTGGCCTTATGTACAATGTGCTACCTTCATGTGTATTAATAGTGTAGTTAGTGAATGAATCCTTTCTAACACATCTTAGTATTCTTGGGTTCTAATGGCTGTAAATCGGCATCTCGAGAATTTCATGGAGATGGTTGGAGCATTCATGGAGTGGTATATTTAGTGTGAGGAGGCCCTGCCACCATTGCCACCTCCTTCTTAGGTGCCACCATCAAAGGATTGACTTCATTAGGTTGATCTTTATCGCCCTTTAGTTTTTGAGGGATAGGAGGACCTTGACATGTTAGAGCACTGGTTGAGGGATTTTGAGAAGATTTTTGCTGCCTATGGTTGTCTAGAGAGTAGGTAGGTGGACAATGGAGTGTTCCATCTACCGGTCATGCTGACGAGTGGTAGAGAGGTAAGCAACTGAGGGGAGCCACTATAGATCAATATGAGACGTTTGTTGAGATGCTCAAGGCTTGTTTTTATACTACTTGCTAAAGGATGGCGAAGTACGACGAGTTTATAGCATTGCATCAGGGAACATCTTCTGTGGTAGAGTACTACAACCAATATTTTAACTTGGTTCATTTAGTTCCTAAGGTTGACACCGAGATGAGGGTGAAGGAGAATTGCTTAAAGCTAGGGTTGAGTTTGAGGCTCCAAGAGGCACCAGAATTGCAGGCTATGTATGATTATGCCTTGGAGTTATCAGTGATTGCCCAGGCCCATAGTGCCTAGCTAGGGGCCAAGTAGAGGTTTAAGGGCGGTCAACACTATGGGAGAGAGAAGAGGTTCTAGACCTCAAGCAGTTATTAGTCAAAAGTGATGCATATGGGATGCAATTGGTTCAAGCTAGAATGAAGGTTGCATATGGGTTCTTGCAACCTGAAAGATAAGAAAATGAAAGAGAGGTTACAGATGAAGAGAAAATATAATCTTCGGTATCTTGTTAGATCACATACTAGAAGATACCACCAAAGGTATTCAATACTTAGGATAAAATCAGAAAGATTTTGCTGGATAAGCTTCAAACTCTTGTACTTGAGTATGGAGGGTAGGGGGAGCTCAAAAATAAGGGCATGTGGCAGCTAAATATGAGTTTTCCTCTATTAATCCTCAGCTAAATACTTATGAGACTTCATTAAGGTTATTTTTTTTACAACTTGACTACCTATTACATATGGATTAAATAATTAAATTTTAACTATCTAGTGTAGTTAAAGTCAAACCAAAACTAACCCTCCCAAGCCCTTCATGTGCTCCTATATTAGGGGTCTAGTTGCTATTACATAAATTAGATATAAGTACATAAAAATAAGCTAAAACAAGATCCTAATAACTCACAATGAAAAAAGGAAAGAGACAAGACATTCTTTAAGAGTTTAAGATACTCAAAAGTGTAAAGAATATCTTCATATAAGATATGGCAACAAAGCAGGTCTGGATGGCAACAAATCAAGTCTAAAAAAGGACCTTTCTAAGCTTTAAAATGAAATGTCCATGACCATCTCTTATGCTCCTTGTTCAATGTACCATAAAGCAAAAAATGGCCGCTGAATCAACTTTTTGTATGCATTATTTTTAAGTTGAGTTACTTGAAATAAATTACTGAAAAAAATACCTTCCAACTACTAAAATTTTGTGGATCCCCATCAAGACTTTTCCCAAGCCACTTTGATCCATTTTAGAAGCTATAAAAATTAAATGGCTGACTTGCATGGCTAAGGTTAGCTAATTAATTTAACCCAAGTGATAAGGGTTTTATTATCACCCTCAATTTTAGTAAAATTAATAGCTAGGTTATTATTCATACGTTAGATGCCCCCGCATAATCATCTCCCTCTTGAAAAGTAATATCCTTGTCTTCAAAAGTCTCATGGTTAATATAGGGAAGTAAATCTCCCATATTAAATGTGTTTAATATATTTTGCATGTCGTGTGGTAGCTCAAGTCTATAGGCATTATACCTAATTTTCTCAATGACTTTGTATGGATCATCACTACTTGGCATCTATTTATTTTTCTTCCTTATAGGAAATCTTTCCTTTCTAAGGTGAAGCCAAACTAAATCCCCTAGTTCATACAAGTATTGATAGCAATGCTTGTTTGCCTAGCTTTATTCATCTCATTCACCCTCTCAATCTTGGATCTTACTTGCTCATGTAGTTTCATCATTGCCTTAGGCCTCTCTTTTGCATCAAAAATACTTTGCGCTCCAATTGGAAGAGGTAAAAGGTCAATGGGAGTAGTGGGATTCACTCTATACACTACCTCAAAAGATGAATGACCTGTCGCATAAGTTGGTGATTGATTATTGGCAAGCTCTATATGGCTAAGTTTGGTGTCCCAATCTTTTAAGGACATGTGAACCATAATTTTAAGGAGCATCGTAAGTGTATGATTTGTTACTTTAGTTTGCCTAATGGTTTGTGGACAGTAGGCGGTACTAAATTGGTACCAACTAACCTCCATAGGGTATTCCAAAAAATAACTAAAGAACTTAGTATCCTTATCAAAATATATGACTTAGGAATATAGCCTTACTATTTCCTTAAAGAATAGATCAACTATATAAATGGCTTCATCTGTTTTGTCACAATCAACAAAATGAAGCATCTTAGAGAATCGATCCACAGCCACCATTATGGCATCATGTTACATTTGATTCCTTCTCAATGACAAAATGAAGTCCTTGATGAAAATAACTTTCGGACTTTTGGAAAATAGCACATCTTGCCACTACCCCTTGAACATCTCCTAACATTCTAGTATAATAAAAATGTTCATACAATACATCTATAGTCTTTTTGATGCCAAAGTGTCTCGCTAGGCCTCCCACATGTACTTCTCTAACAAGAGATTCCCAGATTGAGAACTTAGGAGTGCAAAGCTTGTTATTGTTGAATAAGAAGCCATCTTCAATCACAAATGCACCTCAAAGCTTATCTTAATTCTTGAAGTAGAAAGCAAAGTATTCATCTTTAAGGTAGAGCTCCTTGATGCACCCAAACACCAACACCCTAGCTTCTAATAAAGAAAGAATACAATACCTCCTAGATAGTGCATCAACAACTATATTTGTTTTCCCACTTTTATGTTTACCTACAAAGAAAAAAGATAGTAAAAATTATACCCATCTTAAATTCCTAGGGTTGAGCTTGTGTTGACCATTGGTGTACTTCAATGACTCATGATTTGTGTGTAGGACAAATTGTTGTGGCCTAAGATAGTGTGATCAATGATCAAGAGCTCTAACAATAACATAGAACTCCTTATCATATGTGTTATAGTTCATCCTTAAGCCATTGAAATTTTCATTGAAAAAGGTAATTGGCTTTCCTTCTTATATTAAAACAACCCTAATGCCCACTCCACTAACATCACACTCAATTTCAAATAGCTTGTTTAAATCTGGTAAAGCTTGAATAGGGACCTCACTTAGCTTCCCCTTGACTACTTCAACAGTTTATTGGGCTTCCCTTGTCCACTTGAACACTCCTTTCTACATGAATTCAATTATAGGTGCCAATAAGGTATTAAATCCCTTAATAAACCTCCTATATAAAGAAGCAAGCCCATGGAATGACCTTTCTTGTGTTAGGTTAGTTGGTGATGGCCATGTCTCGATAGCTTCCACTTCGGACTCATCCATAGCTATGCTATCCTTAAATACAACAAAACCTAAGAATGTAACTCTAGGTACAAATAACTCACACTTCTCTAGCTTAGCATATAACTTACTATTTTATAGTGATAAATATACAAGTTTTAAATGGTTTACATGTTCATCTTCAATACATCTATACACTAAGTATATCATCAAAGTAAACAGCTACAAACTTGCTAGTGAATGGCCTAAGTACTTCATTCTTTAGTCTCATGAAAGTGCTAGGTGCATTAGACAAACCAAATGGCATAACCACCCATTCACACAATCTACCCTTTGTCTTGAATGCAGTCTTCCATTCATCACCTTCTTTCATGAAGATTTAATAGTGGCCCCTCCTTAAATATATCTTTGAAAATACACAAGCACCATGTAAGAAATCAATTAAATCATCAAATCTTCGAATAGGATACCTATACTTGATAGTAATATTGTTGATAGCTCTACGATCAACACACATCCTTATGGTTCCATCCTTTTTTGGCACAAGTAAAGATGGAACCACACAAGGAATCAAAGATTATCAAATCAAACCCTTGGAAAGCAATTCATCCACTTGTCTTTGTAACTCTATGTCTTCCATTGGGTTGCATCTATAAGAGGATTTGTTAGGAAGTATAGAACTTGGAACAAAATCAATTTGGTACTCTATGCCTCTTGTAGGAACCAACTCATACGGTAAGTCATTTGGGAAAACATGCCCAATCTCTTCCAATAATGCCCTAACTCGTGGGTCATTGGGCTCACTCCCTACATTATTTTCAAGTAGTGAAAACATGTACACTCACTACTTTACCCTTCATAACATCCCTATCTAAGCAATTTTCATCAATAAACATGGACTTTTTACTACTTAAATCACTACCTTTCATGGTTGGTCGTGAATGCTAAGGATTCAGCACAATATTTTTCTTTGCAAATTTCAATCAATAAGTGCTCTTTCTCCCATCATGTGTGACACTCCTATCAAATTTCCAAGGCCTCCCTAATAATAAATAACATGTATCCATAAGTATAACATCACAATGCACTTGATCATGATAAGTTTTCCCAATTGAAAATGAACATATACTTGTTTTGATACCTCAACCACATTACCATTATTAAGCTATTGAAGCTTATTTGGGTGGTTATTCTTGGTAGTGGGAAGATTGAGCTTTTCCACCATAGTATTTGAAGCCAAACACCATCAACAACAAGACAACACATCTTACTAAGTATAGTGCACTTCTTATAAAAAGTGCTTTCTCTTTGTGATTGATCATCTAATGCTTCCATAAAGTGAAGGACCCTCTTAATCATCAAAGATTCTCTAACATCCGGTGGAACCTTTTCTTTCTCCTCATTGGCTGAGCCTCCATAATTTTTCTCCTCCTCATGGATGCTCTCATTTAAGTCCATAAATGTCATAACTCTCTTATTAGGAAATTCATTTTGATAATGCCGAATACCTTGACGATTAAAATATTTCACTCCTTTTGGCTTGTTAGATTCAAAAGTTGCTTCTTTCCCTTTGACCCTAACATCAAAATGTTTAGGTGTAGCGTTGATTTTGAAGGTAAATGTGCATCCTTTGAACTAATAGCAAGTTTGTTGTTTGTATGAAACTGAGATAACCTCTTCTCCCTTTTGTATTTCTCCACCTTGATGGCTAGGTGAAATAGCTCATCCAAAGTGTAGTATTTTTGCATCTCAACCTTCCTAGCTATGTCATGTCTCTTCCACCGCCTCAAGTTCAAGTCTCAACATGAGCCTTCCAAAGTCCTTCATATACTTATCTACACTCATAGATCCTTATCTTAGAGAAGACATTTTTTTGTATAGATCTTGAGTGTAAGAAGAGGGTAAGAACCTCTCCTTCATGAGTCTCTTCATTTTCTTACCAAGAATTGATTTTTGATTTTCCCTTCCACTTTGATGTGTGATATTTTACCACAAGAGAGAAGCATACCTTCAAGCTTCACGAGATCCACTTTAGAAGCCATAATATTTGAATATCGATTAGCCTAAAAAATTCTATAACATCTCAGCTCCCATTCAAGATACTATTTGAGATTATGAATCCCACTAATTTTGGCACTTTGGTCTTCACATCATGAAAATGGTCTTTTCTAGCATGTCTTCTTCTCCTCGTCTTATGAGAAGACTCACTAGTAAAGGAACCAAACACATCTTCACTTTCCTCCATGCTTGAATCACCTTCACTTCTATAGGGGTGGTGATTTCTTTATCTTTGATGAGACTGGTTTTCATTTGATCTCATTAACTCTGAAACACCAAGAACCCTTCTTATATCATTTTTTAAGGATTCAATAAATTAGTCTCTCCTCCTATTTTCTTCTTCAATGGTTTTAAGAATCCATTCCCACCTCAAGTTTTAGGCCTCATCAAGGCTTCAGCCTCTAGGAATATGTGGATCTCCTATTAGAATTTAAGATTTATGAAAACAAGACAAAGTGGAAAGAAGGGGAATAAATTCTAAATGGAGGTGGGTGATGACTAGAAATGGTTGAGAGTGTTTGGCTGGGTAAATAGAAGAAAAATGGTGAAGAAGTGGATAAAAAATTGATGGTACAAAGTACTAGATGGAAAAACAAATTTGTGAAGGAAAATACCCAATTAATTCAACCTAACTTTGATACTAAGTTGATGCATAAGGAATAAAATTGGCTAAAGCTAGGATGAAGGCTGCAAATGGGTTCTTGCAACTTGAAAGATAAGAAAATAAAATAGGGGTTGAAGATGAAAAGAAAATATGATCCATGGTAACTCCTTAGATCATATACTTGAAGATACCACCTAAGGTATTCAACACTTAGAATAAAATCTGCAAGATTTTGTGGGATAAGCTCCAAACTATTGTACTTAAGTATGAAGGGTAGGGGAGCTCAAAAATAAGAGCATACAATAGCCTAATATGAGTTTTCCTCTATTAATCCTCAACTAAACACTTATAGGAATTGGTTGAGGCTATTTTTATTTTCAACTTGGCTACTTATTATATATGGATTAAATAATTCAATTTTAACTATCTAGTGTAGTTAAAATCAAGCCGAAACTAACCCTCCCAATCCCTTCGTGTGCTCCCACATTGGGTTTATGGTTTCTATTACATAAATTAGATAAAAGTACATAAAAATAAGCTAAAACAATATCATAATAGCTCACAATTAAAAGGACAAGAGACAAGACATTATTTTAGATTGCAAGATACTAAAAAGTGTAAACAATGTCTACACACAAGATATGGCGGTAAAGAAAGTCTAGATGGTAGCAAATCAAGTCGGAAAATAACCTTTCCAAGCTTGAAAATAACGTTTCCATGACCAGCTCTTATGCTTCTTGTTTAATGCACCATAACACTAAAAATGGTTACTGAATCAACTTGTTTGTATGCATTATTTTTTAGTTGAGTTGCTTGAAATAAATTACTGAAATGATGCCTTTAAACTCCAAAAATTTCTTAGCTCCCCACCATGGCTTGTCCCAAGCTAATTTTAGCCATTTTAGAAGTTAGAAAAATTAAATGGCTGACTTGCATGCCTAAGGTTAGCTAATTAATTTAACCTAATTGATGAGGATTTTATCAATGCCTTCATTTTTAGGAAAATTAATAGCCATTCTATTATGGCATATGTTAGATTCTCCCGCATTAGGGAATAGAATCCCACATAGAAGGATAGTTAAGTTAGCCAAGCATGAGGTGTTTCTTTTATCAGTGGTGTGGTAAGAACCACAAGGGGGAAGGATTATGCTAGGCATATGTTTTGATTCCATCATTGTAGCTAGCTAGGGCATCCTTAGTTTGAGTGTCGCTCAATTGGAGGTAGTGCTCTATAAGGGCATGCGCATTTGCATATTGTGGTGGTACAGACACCACTAGTTTAGAGAGCACAACCAATTGATAGTGGAGCTAGCAGGACTGCTCTACAGTATAGGATATAGAGGCCCCATGATTTTCAGTAAGGGAATGGCTTAGGCAATGCTGCAAGACCACCTCCAGCAAGTGCTTGACTATAATAAGTCAGGCAAAGGCTGACCAACAGGTCAATGTTGTCATTGGTATGTTCATAGTTTCTTCCCTTCTTACTTTCCTCTGGTTTAACTACTATGGAGAGACTTCAATTATGCTCCCATCCAGGGATAAACTTCCATGCTCTAGGATATATAATTGTTAGTGGGATCAAGCTTCCAGTAAATCATATAGAGCTTGAGCTCTAGGATTTTGACGTTATCCTTCAGATGGATATACTCATGAGATATCGGGTATTGATAGATTGCATACAGGAGCATGTTGTTCTTAAGGGACCATAAGATGCTAGGGTCTCTTACCGAATATATAAGCCTAGACACTCAGTAAGGATGGTGTCCGCAGTGGTGCTTGGTATGCTAGTGCGAAAAAGGTACCTGCACTTCCTCTTTAGATTTTAGGAATTAGAATCCAAGAGACATCCTTTGCGGTGATTCAAATGGTGTAGTAGTTTCTAGATGTGTTTCTATATGAGATCTCAGGGATGTTGTCAGTGCGTGAGATAGACTTCATGATAGACCTTCTACTAGGGACAAAGCTTGTGTCAAAGGCTCCCTATTGCTTCACGCCAGCTGAGATGCTTGAGTTACATACTCAACTAGATGAGTTATTGGAGAAGGGGTATGTTCAACCAAGTGTATCTCCTTAGAAAGCAACTGTCCTTTTTGTGAGGAAGAAGGATGGTGGATTGAGGCTTTGCATCAATTATCGTGGGTTGCACAAGATTACAGTGAAGAATCACTATCTTTTACCCTAGATCAATGACCTCTTTGATCAGTTGTGTGGAGGTACAATGTTTTTAAAGATAGATCTCATATCAGGGTATCATCAACTGATAATTACCGAGAAATACATACTGAAGACAACCTTTAGGATGAGGCATGGCTAATATGAGTTCATCGTGATGTCTTTTGGACTCACAAATGCACCAACACTATTTATGGCTCTCACGAATTGCATCTTCTAGAAGCATCTCATTTGGTTTGTTGTGGTTTTCATCAATGATATCATGATTTACTATTGGACTTGTGAGGAACACAAGTTGACCTTTGACAAGCCTTGGAGTTGTTGAGGACTCATTAGATATATACCAAGCTCTGGAAGTGTCAATTTTGTTTGGACGAGGTAGCTTTCCTTGGGCATTTTATTTCAAGGGAAGGTGTGTATGTGGATCCTTCTATGATCCAAGTAGTGTTAGAGTGGACTACACCAATGAACATTAAGGAAGTTCATAGTTTTCTTAGTTTCGTAGGCTTCTGTTAAAAATTAGTCTAGAATTTTTCTAAGATAGCTCATCCTCTGAATGCCTTATTGAAGAAGATGACGTGCTTTATTTAGGATGATAATTGCACTAAGGCTTTTGAGGAGCTCAAGAGGAGGTTGACTTCAACTCTAGTACTTACCTAATCGTCAGGTAAAGAAGGATTTGAGGTGTACAGTGATGCATCTAAGTTTGGTTTAAGGTGTGTATTGATGCAGAATGGGAAGGTAGTGGCCTATGCTTCTCGCCAATTTCAGGAGCATGAGTAGAACTATAACACCCCAAAATTCAATACTTTTTTTTTGTAAAAGCAGAAGAATTTAAAATTGAAAACCTGTGAATTCTGGGGATGTTACTGTTACACTTAGTACCAAACCGGTTCCCTCCAATCGTTTCAATACCAAGTGCTAAGGCTAAGAGAAATTTTTGTTAAACTTTAATTAATGCTTAAACTAAGAGTTCATAAAAAGAACAAAAAGAGATCATAACTCAAAAATCAAAGTACGCGTAAAGAATTGTAATTCATATCTAAAAGAGAAATAAGCTTACAACCGATAAAATGTTCCTTTAAAATACTCAATATAAGTAATGAATCATGAAAGGGTAAATTTGATATAAAAGAAATAATAGAAGGAAATAAAATCACATAAAGAGTGAATCTGGCCACACTGCTCTCGAACTTGGAGCCCAATATATGCTCAACACTCAGCTCCGCCTGATGTTTAGCCCACCTGCACAAAGTCAGAAGGGCTTACTACTTGTGGGAATGAGCAACACCCATGAAAAGAGTGATGAGTACACTATATACTGAGTAAGGTAACCAATGCACTAAGGCCAATAGAAAAAATCATATAAACCATGCAGAAAAACAAAAAGGAGCATATAGTCCAATATGATAACATAATATCGTATCATCATTCGGGTAGATACATAAAGGCCCATTTATAATCTGGATTAATTATTTAATTAATCTCTGATTAGAAATCGATTCACACCATGCTTTTTATCAAATTCATGCGAGTATGGGAACCCCACTATTATAGCCGGTGGACTGGATACATACAGGGAACCTAGCTCCTGACCACTATTATTGCCGGTGGACCGGAAACACACATAACATAAAGTTCCTAACCACTATTATAGCTGGTGGACCGTTCTGGCCCCGACTCTCATGGTGTTTCACTATAAGTACTTAGTGTCTTTCCATGTCTTAGCACAAATATTTTCGGTTTTGTTGAGCATGGAATCCCCACTATTATAACCGATGGACTGAAAACGCACAGGTACAATGCTTGGCCACTATTATTTGCCAGTGGACTGGTCACATATAGGGTACATACCCTAACCACTATTATTCGCCCGTGGATCGGTCTACTCTCGGCTCCACAATCTTCCACTTTAAATGATTAATGTATTACGGTGTCTTACTCATAAACATTACCCTAGACATGCATGAATCACTCCCTTTATACTTATCCTCCAACCGACCCGTATCATATCATGAGAACCCTGCACCTCCTAACTTGTCCAAACCTGTCCTCAATACACAAACTCACACTAGAACTCCAACACCAAAATATGTGGGTCAAGGCCCACTACTACACACCTCCAAGTCCACTTATTTCCTTACTTTAAGGTTTTTCCCAGAAACCCTAATTTAGGCATTAGTGGCCCATCCTACTCTACTTCACAACCCAAATCATTTTAACACTCCATACATCACAACTCATAAATTCCACCCTCATAATTACACTTTAATCACCAAATACACATGATACCACAAAAACCCTAAGCAGCCACACCAAACCCTAATTGTTCACACAAATCCTAGTTCGGTCTCCTATGTACCCCTATATTGCTCCACGTACTATTTTTCATCCAAAGTGTTCAAATACCCAAACAACACTTACATTACCTTCCTCACGTCCCAAATCAACTTTTCATATGTAAAATTCATACCCATGCAGACTTTACACATCCCATGCAACCATTCGAATTTTTCATGCGAAACCCTAAAATCCCACGTGAAACCCTAATTTCAACCATGAAAACCCTAGATTCTTCCATATGAAACCCTAGATTCCTACATACAAAACCTTAGATTCAATCCATACAAAACCCTGGATTAGATCCCCCATACAACACCATAGAATCTGCCATGCAAAACCCTAACTCCATCCATATCAAACCCTAGTTTAGATTCTCCCATGCAACACCATAAAATCTGCCATGCATCCATACAAAATCTTAGTTTTCACAACAAACCATAATTAGTCACTCTAAACCCTAGTTAATCACAACATCCCATAGTTAATCACTCCAATCCCTAACTCAGTCTCCTCCATACCCTTATAATGTCCCACGTACTATTTTCCCCAAAGTATTCAAAACCCCATACGACACTTCTAATATCTTCCTTACACCCCATATCAACTTTTCATACTTAAATTTTCCTCTCATGCAAACTTTATATCCCCCATGCAAACGCTCAAACTCATCCAAAACCTTACACTCACACGTGAAACCCTAAATTCTCATTTTCCATTTTCAACCTTTTCCCCACACAATGCCACTTTTATCCATCCTCACATGCATGTCTAAAGAGGCACAAACCAATCATTACATATCACAATATTTCATCACATATACATAATACACATGCCATATAATAACACCTGAACATACTTCAACTCCACGCCATGCCACACACGAAATATTTACAATGATAAAAATAGGATGAGTAATATACAAAGCATATAATGCACATCAACACACATAAGGCCTTAGTAATACCCTTACCTAAAATGACACTGGTCTTGGAGCACTCTCCTATGCCACCTTAGGGCTTTGACTAGTCTCACCTATATGAGGGAAAAAACTAGAATTAGATTCCCTTATACCAAAAATACTATTATTTTTCTAACTTATTCTAAGACTAGGTTTTTTATAAAATAATAATACTAATAATAATAATAATAATAAGCCAATTACTAAATTTGGTTAGAAATATAAGAAATAATAATATTATTATAAAAGTTGATAATATAAGGTTTGAAAACTTTATCCTAATAATAATAATAGTGAAACTAAAATAATAATAATAATAATAATAATAATAATAATAATAATCATAATCATAATCATAATCATAATCATAATAATAATGATAATGATGATGATGATGATGATGATGATGATGATGATGATATGATTTGAAATAAAAGGTGGAATAAGGGTTTTGACCCTTCACCAAATAATACTAATAATAACATTGGTAAAATAAATAAAAAAATTTAGTAGTAATAATAGTAATAATAATAATGATAAAACCATAATAATATTGCAAATAATAATAATAATGGTAATAATAGTAATGATAATAATTGAAGATAAAATGAAGTAGGGTTTCGACCCTACATTGAATAATAATAAACTTATTAAATAATAATAATAATAATAATAATAATAATAATAATAATAATAATAAATGCTAATGATAAAAGTGTTTATAATATTAATAATAATAAGACTTGATATTTATAATACTACTACTACCATTCAAAATAGGCACAATAAGGTTTCAGCCCTACATAGAATAATAATACTAACATTGAAAATAATAATAATAATAATAATAACATATTAATATTAATAATAAATATAATAACAACAGTAAGAATAATAATAATAAAATCAAAATAAGAAAAATATAATAGGGCTTCGGCCCTCAATAGAAATGATAATAAAAACATTAATAATAATAATAATAATAATAATAATAATAATAATAATAATAGTAGTAGTATATATATTTGAATAAATGAAATAAAATAAATTAAAGCTTGTATAAATAGTGAAAAAGGGTTGAGGGGGTTTAGGGGTCAACCTTAGGCTGGTGGTGACAGGCGGCACCGGTGGTGGTGCACAACGGTGGCGGTGGTGGCCAGAAAAAGAGAAGAAAAGGGGAAAAGTTGAGGGATGGGAAAAAGAGAAAGAGAAAGAGGGTGGAAGTAAGGGTGGTTATGGTTGTCTAAAAGGAGAGGAATAGAATGAGGGTGGCAGCGCACAACGGCAGCGGTGGTGGCCGAATGGGGAAGAAGAAGAAAAAGAGAGTAGGAGAGGGAGGGAGAGGAAAAGAAAGGTAGGGGAAGATAGAGGAGGGTATGCAGAACAGGTTGGGAGGTGAATGAAGCTGTGGCAGCGGCGATAGTGGTGGCTAAATGAGCAAGAAGAAGAGAAAGAGAGGAGGAGAGGGAGGGAGAGGGAAAAAAAGGTAGGGGGAGATAGAGGAGGGTCTGCAGTATAGTTTGGAAAGTGAAAGGAGTAGCGACAGCGGCGGAAGTGGTGGCTAAGGGTGGTGCGAAGGGTGGCGGGGATGGAAGAATGAGTTGGGTGAGGAGGTGACTTTGCACTGCCGGGGTGGCTAATGCAAGGCAAGTTGAGGGAGATGGGTGGTTCAGTTAGTTAGAGGGCGGTGTAAGGATTAGTTGAGTGGGCAGAGAGGGTGGTAGCGTTGGCTGGAGGAGGCGGTAATGACGTCTGAAGGGGCGGTGGCGCACAAGGGAGATTTTGCTGGGTTGCAGGAAAAAGTCCCGAGATCAAGCTAATGAGGGGTATTTATAGATCTTTGATGATAGGGTAGGGTTCTGTGGGTCGGCATGGAATAGGGAAGGTTGGTTTGGGCTCACCGGTGGTAAGGTTGGCCGGTAGAATTTCAAGGACATGGCAGGGAAGTGGTGTAGAAAAAAGAGGATCGTGCGTGAAAAGAGAGGAAAGGTTGGTTGGGTTAATATGACCATTGAATCAGCGAGGGAGAGAGGGGAAAATGGCCGGTCAAATCGAGTGTGGCCAGCAGCGGGAGCTTCTGACAGTTGCAGGTCAAACGGCGGGAAGAAGAGGAAGAAGAAAGAAGGAAGAAAGATGGGGACTGGACCGGTGGTCCATAAAAAAAGAAAGAAAATGGGAGGAACTGGACTGGTTGGTGCGGTGAGGGGGGAAGATTAAGTGGAACGTGGCGTTTAGGGGATGGGCCGCATCGAAGGAGCAATAGAGGGAAAATTTGGGCTGCGGGAAGGCAGGCCCAGGTCGGCGAAGAAAGAAAGGAAGGAAAGGAGGAGTTGGGCCATGGAAGAAGGAAGAAAGGGGAGAGGGGTCTAGGCCATTGGGTTGGCCCAGGTCGGGGGAAAAGGGTAAGAAAAAGAAAAGAAGAAGAAAGAAAAAGTAAAGAAAGAGGAAGAAAGAAAAGGCAAAAGGAAAAGGGAAAAAATAATGGATTAGGTTAAATAAATTAATTAGGATATTTGGGATATTTAAAAATTATTAATATTTAAATATTCCTTTTTAAAGCTAATTTAGGGTTTTTGAAAGATTTTTCATAAATTCCATTTTAATTAGCAAATCACTCTAATTTTCTCCAATTAAATTATTAATAAAATTCCTATTAATTTGGACCTACTTTCTCCTTCTTATTTTAAATAAAATAATTTATTTCCAAAATAAAATTATTTAAATATTTTCCAAAATAAAATCTTTAATGAGCTAAAATACCTAAATTTCTCCTAATTAAAATACTTATAAATTTCTTCTTGAACAACCCTAATTAATTCCCTTTTATTTTAATAAAAATAATTTATTTAATTAATTTTTTACCTTGGATACCTTATTTAACTATAATTTTTACAATTAGAATTTTTGGGGCATTTCAAGAACGATCCTACGCATGACCTTGAACTAGTTGTAGTGAGTCTTTCCTTAAAGATTTGGAGATAATACCTACAAGGAGTATATTGTAAGTTCTACACAAACAATAAGAGCCTCAAGTACATCTTCATGTAGTGAGAATTGAACATGAGAAAAAGGAGATGGTTGGATTTGGTTAAAGACTATGATTTGGAGTTGACCTACCACAAGGGTAAGGCCAAAATCGTAGCATATGCTCTTAGTAGGAAGACATCATATGCCTTGAATTTGTTGGTAATGTTAAATTGGATCCAGAGACACTTTAGGAGTTGGGTATTGAGATCATTGGACTTAGGGGTGTTGAGACAAGGATGAGTGCCATCTTAGTTACCTTGACTATCTTCGATGTGATTCAACCTTTTTAACCAGGAGATGTCACGCTTGAGCATATTAAGGAGGTGATATCCAATGGCAGAGTAGTGGGATTTGAGACTTTTTAAGATTGTAGCATCCATTTTTGAGGATGGCGGTGCATTCTGTAATGTTATGGAGAACATAAGAGGAGGAGGATCCTAGAGGAGGGTCATTGTGCACCTTATTCCATCCACCTTAGAGGGGTTAAGTTGTACAAGGATTTGAGATGGATATATTGGTGGCCCCATATGGAGTGGGATGTTGCACACTTTATGGCCTGATCCTTGACATGCCAAAAGGTCAAGGTGAAACATAAGAGTCTGGTGGGTTTAGTCCAAACATTGGAGGTCCTTGAATGGAAATGAGATAGTGTATTGATGGACTTTGTGGTTGGATTACCTAAGACCCATGGTGGTTCATATTTGATCTAGGTTATGGTACTAGTTGACTATGGTATTCATACCAATGAATTTAATGTGGACTATGGAGCAGATGGCCAATGCTTACAGAAAGTATGTGGTTCAGTATCATAGGGTACCTGAGAACATTGTGTCGAACTGAGATTCCAGATTTTAGTCACATTTCTGGCAGAAGTTGCAAGCTACTTTTAGGACATGGCCTAAGATGAGCACAACTTTCCATCTAGCTACAGATGTTCAGATTGAGCTTATAATTCAGACCTTGGAGGATATGCTTCAAGCTTGCATTCTTAAGTTTTAAGACAATTGGAAGGATTGTCTAATTTGGTAGAGTCTCCCACAACAACATTCATCATGCAAGAATAGGGATGGCATCTTTCAAGGTACTTTATGGATGGAAGTGTCGTAGTTCTATGTGTTAGAGTGACTCTAGTGAGACGATTGTGTTGGGACCAAAGATGGTAGAAGACATAGTAAGGTAGATCAGGATGATTAGAGATCGAATGAAGGGAATTGAGGATAGTCAGAAGAGTTACATAGATTTACAGAGGAGAGCAAATGAATTTGAGGTAGGTGATAGAGTCCTTCTAAGGTTTCACTAACCAAGGGAGTACTACATTTTAGTCGTAAGAGCAAACTTAGCTCAAGGTTCATTGAGTCATAACAGATCTTGGATTAGGTTGGAGAGGTTCATTACTGTCTTGCCTTACCGATGGAGATTTCGTGTGTGCATAATATTTTCTACATCTCTCGATTAAGGAGGTATGTGTCGGATCCATCATGCATCATTCAACCAAAGACGATTGAGCTCAATGAGTCATTGATGTAGGAGGAGCGTTTGCTAAGGATCCATGATTACAAGACTTGAGAGACATGTTCAAAGATTTTACCACTTGTGAAGGTCTTGTAGTCACATCATGGGGTAGAGGAGGATACTTGGGAGTCCAAGGAAAAGATCAAGACGAAGTATGCAGAGTTGTTCGCTTAATTGCATTCTGTAGGTAACATAGTCTCTTTTAAGGGGGTAGTACCCTTTACTTGTAAATTAACCCTTAGTCATTATATTCTTTTAGTTGATGGCTTAGGGTTTATTATGTTTTGAGTTTACAGCAACATGTTTCTTTTTCCCTGAGTCATTTGTGAGGGAGTAGTGTTGTAATACCCCATCCCAAAATTATTTAAAATTTATTTAGAATTTTTTTAGATATAAACTAAATGAGTTTTGTTTTTATAACACCCTAAAATTTTACTATTGAAGAATTTTGTTTTAAAAAGTTATAAGAAGAAGAAAAATATGGTAAATTTTGGAGATGCTACCAGTACATTTACTACAAGAAAGGTTTCACTCCACTATTCTGATGCCAAGTGCTAAGGCTGAGAACGTACTTTACATAAATCAAGAATATAGTCATAAAACAGAGTAGTGCAATAGTTGGATTACAAGGAATACAATCCACTAAAAATAGTTTTAGAATAAAATAATTAAAAAATAAGTATAAGAGTTTTAAGGAAAACCCAAAAACCTTCCCGAATAGTCCTACGCTCTTAACTCAAGAGTAAATCTTGAATAGCGCTTATGAGCTAACCTGCAAAAGTCATTGCCGATTGAATAAGTAGGGGCCCAAGAAAGGAATCCTTTAATAATATAGTATTGAGTAACCCTTTATATAGGACTAATATGTAAGGTCCACATGCAACACATCAATTGCCATACATCAAACACATGAGCATGAAATTACACATATATATACCAAAGTGCAATAATCATTTAAATGGCTACATGCATTAAGATTATATGTAAAAAATGCTCATTCACTTAGAAATAACGTAACTTACCAAGGGAGTATCCAAGTGATGATCTTTATAGTATAATTAGAGAGACAACATCACACTCAACCATGCACATCATCCACTCAACCCAAAGGTATGCCCATAGGCCCATCAATATAATAACAAACCCAATCCATCCTGGTAGACACTAAGGTTGCTGCCATATCACATTAGTAGGTCATAATAGTTCATTCATTATTATCTGGACATAAACCATTAGTTTATAATTTATTCATATCTCAAATTATATCCACGTAGGTTCAGGGACCCCCATTATTTTTACTGGTGGACTAGTAGCGATAATACAACCCAGGGCAGCATGCTCCTAACTATTATTATAACCGGTGATCGATCCATATGATGTAATCCAAGGTAGAATGCTCTTGACCACTATTATAATCGGTAAAATGGTACATATAATATAATTTTAGGCCAGAATGGTCCTAACCACTATTATAACCATAGGACGGATACATATCCTACGCATGGTATCATCCCATATGGTGTTCCATTGTAAGTAATTATTATCGTTCCATTGTAAGTGATTATTATAATTCCATTTAATTATCACACCATTCCATTTTATTTAATCAAGAGGGATATAACATGCTTAGAGACACAATGATATACCAAACCAATCATACTGGTGCATAGGAGCAGCACGGTATCCTACTGACTATCAACCCAAAGGCGCAAAAGTACCTGATCTCACTAGTCAACTAAGGTACATAGTACCCTACCGACAAGGTTACCTAATCTATAAGTATGCATACCCTCTAATTAGGTTTGTAAAGCTAAATAGAGTAAGATGTACAAATTGGCTGGGCCACTAAGGCTCACCATCAAAATAAGAACAATTGTGGGCTAAAACATGTTTTTAGGGTAGTGACCCCTAAATAGCTTCCAATCCTGGTCTCAAGATCTTCTACTTTAACATTAGTATTTTAATTAAGGTGACCACGAGAAACACACATTAGTCACATACTTAACCATTTTTTTTCACTATTATGAAGTAACCAGAATCAAGATTATTGTTAATGCCAACATAAGTGGTCTATTAAGGCTATCCTAAGCCCCAGCACTCATACTTAGACACCTTAAATCAAAATGAGCAAAGTGCATATAAGGCTAAGGCTCCTCTTTACCATCCCATTCCATCACATAATTCATTTGTAATTATCAATGTGCCATAAAAAGAGTAACACAACATAATTATACTATTGATTATAAAGTCAAGTCATTCAACATACCAAATGACCATTTTACACATAAAACCCTCAATGCACATTTAGAACAACCAACACATATCATCATGCTTAATCAACAATTAATACACTTCCTGCATGTTATGTGAATAACAACATATCATACTCCAGTTTAATAAGTTACTCTTAAACCATTTATTTTCATTATTGTATATTCCAAATTACCAAAATACCCATAGCCCTAAAATATTCATAATCATACTTGAACAGGAGATACTAAGGCAATAACCCCTATCATATTTTTAACATCAATTTATACCTATCATGCATGTTTATTAGACCAAGCACCATATTACATGTAAAAATAACCAAAATACCGCTAGACCATTTTTTTTAATATAATGCTCAAATAAGTTATAAAAATACAGTAAACCCTTATTATCATATTTAGTATCAATTTATACTTACCATGCATGTTTAATAAACTAATCACCACGTTACATATAAAATTACCAAAATGCACCAAGACCATATTTTATTGATTATCATGTTCAATAAGTGATACCAATACAATAAACCTCTATTATCATGTTTAACAATATTTTTATAGCTATCATGCATGTTTGTTAGACTAACCACCATATCATATGTAAAATTACCAAAATACCCTTGCAACATTTATTTTTAAAAATATACCCAACTCGCATTATTAATGCCGTAAAACCCCATTATAATTTTTATCACCAATTACAATTTATCATACATATTTATTAACTCCCATTGTATATGATAAATTACTAAAATTCCCCTAGATCATAAAATATCGACAATCATGCCCGACCATACATTACCAGTAGCACAAAACCCTTATTAATATGGTTAGAATCAATTGTTACTTATCATGCATATTTATTTAAGAAACGTCCATTTTATATGCAAAATTACTAAAATGCCTCTAGAACATAGAATATCATTATTCAAGATGGAACATGTATTTTCAATGCCACAAACCCCTATTATCATTTTCAACCTCACATACCACTTATCATGCATTTTTATTAAGACAATCAACACCCTACATTAAAATTACTAAATTACCCCTAGGCCTTAAAATATTAATATTTCTACTAACACTTATTTTTATACTCCACCAAACTCCCATCTCCAATCATAACAAAATTCATAACATATTAGGTATCCCATTTAGGTTTAAACATCATAATAGGTCTAAATGACCAAATTGCCCCTAGGGCACATATTAGTATCATTTTCACTACAAGTGTCCATGCTCACTTAGTATAGCATATATATACACATAACACTCATCACCAACATCAACCCCTTTTTTAACTATCCTTTCACACATATTACATCATATACAATATAACATGATTTTCTTTCTATTTTCCAAGATAATATTAATAATCTTGAGATTGTTGGTAACACATCATATTTACATAAATCAAATACCAAAACCCCAATGTGCTAACATACGATAGTCCATACATATTAGTGGGATATAATAGTTACCTTATTTCTAGAAAAACTAAACTTAACTAGTATCCCGATTTAAAATGCTTAAGCTCTGTTTGATAGAATTTCATACCTAAAATAATATCACAAGTGAAATATTAATATTGGATAAATAGAAGAATTATTTTTATTTAAAATATTTATTAAATATATAACATTACTAAACTATCTTTTACCTTAATATTGGCTAAAACTATGCTAACATCACACGACACAACTCTTGATGCCTATATAGCATGAGCCATACAAATGGACCAAAAGGGAAAGGAAAAGGAAGGAAGGTAGAGGCTTTGGTAAAGCTTAAGGAAGGGTGTTGGTGGTGGTTGTTGGGTGTAGAGGTGAGGTAGGAGGTCGGTGGTGATTAGGGCTTAGGTGTGTAGATGGTGATTAGGTAGGGTAGCTCAAAACCTATGCAGATGGTGGAAGTGGCTATAGGAGAAATGTACAGGGAAAGGAGGAACAAGATGAAGAAAGGAAAAGAAGATGAGGGGGAAGGGGGAGAGCTAGGTGGTTTGGGTAAGGTGTATAGGGGATGTTGGGGTGGTGTCAGGCAATTAAGAGGAGGCTGGGGTAGCAGTGGAAAGGAGGAGAAAAGGTGGCGAAGGGTAGCAAGTGTTGGGGGAGTCAAAAGGAATAAGGAGAGGAAAGGGAGGGGTAGGTTACATGGTGGCCGGTTCTGGGTTCTTGGGTTAGTGGAGGGAGGAGGTAGGGTGTAGGAGAGGGTGATGTGGTGGTTGGTTGGGTGGCAGAGGCAATAGAGAGGGGTGTTAGAGAAAAAATAGAGGAAAGGGAGAAAAAAGAGAAGAGAGAATCAAACATGGAAATGGTGAGCTAGAGGGAGAGAATGGGCATAAAAGAAGAAGAGACGGAGAAGAAAAGAAGAGGAGGAAAGAAGGAGGCGTGCGGCATGCAGGTGGGTGTGTAAGAGGGGCATGGCTAGCATGGCAGATAGGGGTAGATAGAAATGGAAGGAAGAGACATGCGGGGAAGGGAAATAGGGGGTGTAAGGTTGAAAATGGAAAGCAAAGTGACAATGGGGGAGGAGGGTTATGTATGGAGGTCTAATCGGGCAGAAGGGAGGTGCAAGCTGGCAGTGCAGTAGTGCAATAGCAAGAAGACAAAGGCGTGTGATGGGGAGGGGAGGGGTTGTTTGGCTCAGTAGTGTAGGCAGGGAGAAGAAGGAAAAAGGCAAAGGGGGTCATGCGGAAAGGAAGAGGCAAGGAGAAGGATAGGGTGGCCCATGAGAGAAAGGAGAAAAAGAAGAGGTGGAAGATGGGATGGCCAAAAGGGGAAGAGGC
This sequence comes from Tamarix chinensis, assembly GCA_030549775.1. Lineage (NCBI taxonomy): Eukaryota > Viridiplantae > Streptophyta > Magnoliopsida > Caryophyllales > Tamaricaceae > Tamarix > Tamarix chinensis. Next base: position 70,817,767 of record CM060181.1, read on the forward strand.
AGGAAAGAAAAAAAAAGCCCAGACTACCTGGTGTAGGAGAAGAAAGGAAGGGTTGGCCTATTAGGAGAGGGAAGAAAAAAAACGAAGAAGAAGAAGGGTTAGGTTGGCCCAAGGAAGAAGGAAGAAAAGAAAAGAAAGAAAAGGAAGGAAAATGGAGGAAAAAGAAAAAAAAATATTTTTAGAGTTGGGATTAGAAATTAGGCTTAATTTGGCTAATGGGAAAAATATTAAATTAATTTATGAAAAAATTAAAGTATTAATTTAAATAAATAATTTTGGTAAAATTATGAGTTTTGAGATTTATTTGAATAAAATGAGTAAGATAAAATGACAAAAATATTTGTATTAATTTATTAAATAGTTCTATCTATTTTTATAAATCAAAGTTCCACAAAATAGTTAAATTAATAATTTAAGATAAAATTATTCTAGATAAAAGGTTAAATAATTGATTTTTTATTTTAAATTTTAGGGTGCTACATCACTACCCATTTACGAAAATCTTCGTTCTTGAAGTTCATGCCATACCACTAGGAATACACATAAAGGAACTTATGGTACCCGGTGGTAACTACCCCCTTAAGGTCAAACCTTACTCATCGAAAGGTGGTTAAGAAATAAACAACGCATTCATCTAATGGTCCAAAATAACTAAGAGAGAATCGATAGTATACCAGAAGGAGACGTGTTAGGATCAATCACTAGCTCATATACTCCTGTTTGAGTGGTTGCGTAGGTTGCCCCAAGCATTAATCCTAAAATGGTTGTTGTTGGGACCTTTGAACTCTGTCATGGAGTGGGCTATAGCATTCGATACTCTTATGCTCAAGTTAACCACACTCGTGGCACTAAATCAACTTTCCCATGTAATCCTTTCCAGGGTGTTCTCGTTTATAACAATGATAGTGGTAGTGTCGGATTAGTCTCTTGCTATCTTTGCTATGAGAAGCACTCTGACTCTTCTGGTAACGAACCCTAGGTTGATGTTGATGCTAAACATGTGAAACCTTGCCATTGAGGTGCTAACTCTTTTCTTTGAAGTCTAGTGCTTCATTCTTCCTCTTTCCCACGATGGACATATGCTCCTAGACCAAAGCATCGGTGACACAGTCCCATTTGTACAGTGTAGCTAAGTGGTGGAAAATGGTTGTACCCATCACCTCTAGATAAAGTGGAGTCTTTGCTCAAACTGGAAGATTGCCATAGCCTTTCTAGTTGTTATACCTTGAGCAAATCTCAAAAATTTCATGAAATGTGTGTAGTACTCTCATACCAACAAGCTTCCTTGAGTCAACCCCATGAACTCCTTGAGGTTGTCCCTCTTGAGATTCTCAGTGTAGACTCATGTGCGAAGCGTAGCTTTGAAGTCTTCTTAGGGAATTTGTCATCCTCCTTGAGTGCGAAAGCCTTCCCACCAAGTGTCGGCTAGTCCTCAAAGGAAGTATGTCACTAGCTTGTCCTTTGCTCTTCAAGATAATTGATCTCCTTGAAGGTCCTATCAAAATCCCTATCCAAACTTCTAGAACAATAGGGTATTCTTTCCCATCGTAGGTTGGAGGTTGATGACATGAGACTCTGTTAAGCCATTAGTATCCGATACGCATCTATGGGTGATATAGAGGTAGTGGTGGTTGAGGTTGAGACCCAAGAGGATGCTAAGCAAACTACATGAGTGTCTCGAAAGCTTTCTCCAGGTTTTCAACATGTCCATATAGGGCCATATAGAACTAGCTACAAAACAAAAGCATGTTAAGGAAGTGTTATCTATCAAGCCAAATGACCCATGCCAAGGGTCACTTATTCTACCCACACTTAAGCTCACAAGGCTAATATAGGTTTTAAAACAAATGGAGAAATGAGAAAAACCATTTTCTGGTTAAAACATGTAGGGTTGCAAGAGTTGAAGTTCTAATTAAAACAAAATTCTCAACAACCAAACTCAGATACCTGCTCGTGGTATAAATTTAAAACCATTAAAATCATAAATGATTTGCAAAATGTTCTGATACTACCTTGTAGTATTAGTTCAAACCATTTAAAATCGAAAAAACTTTGAATATGGTCTAATACCAACTTGTAACACCGCCAAAATTCACAACTGAAAATTTTTATTTTTAGAAGTTGTAAGAGGAAGCAAATACAATAAATTTCGGGGATGCTACTACCATACTTATTTCTAGACCAATTTCCCTCTACTATTCTAATACCAAGTGCTAAGGCTGAAAATGTACTTTACACAAATTAAGGATACAATCATAAAATAGAGTAGCGCAATAGTAAGATTACAACGAATACAATCCACTAATAGTGATTATAGAATAAAATCATTGAAAAGGAAGCATAAGAGTTTTAAGGAAAAGCCAAAAACCTTCCTGAATATTCCTACACTCTTAACCTAAGAGTAAATCTTAAATATCACTTGTGAGCTTAACCTGCAAAGGCCACTATCCATTGAATAAGTAGGGGCCCAAGAAAGGAACCCTTCAGTACTATAGTATTAAATAATCCTTTATATAGGACTAATATATAAGGCATGTATGCAACACATGAGTTGCCACACATCAAATACATGAACATGAAATTACACATATATATACTGAAATGCAATAATCATTTGAATGGCTACATGCATCAATATTATATGTCACAAAGGCTCATTCACTTAAAAATAATAGGACATAGCAAGGTTGCATCCAAGAGATGCTCTTTATAGTATAATTAGAGAGCCAACATCATACTCAACCATGCACACCATCCGCTCAACTGAAAGGCATGGCCATAGGCCCATCAATACAATACCAAAACCAATCCATTCAAGTAGGCACCAAGGATTCTACCATGTCACATCAGTAGGTCATAATAGTTTATCCATTATTATTTGGACTCAAGCCATTAGTTTAGAATTTATTCATCTCTCGAATTATATCCACATAGGTTTGAAGACCCTACTATTATCACTAGTGGACCTATAGCTATAATATAACCCAAGACAACACACACCATTATAACCGGTGGACCGATCCATATAATATAATCTAAGACAATTCTCCTTACCACTATTATAACAGGTAAACCAGTAGATAGAATATAACCTAGGACAACACACTCCTGGCTACTATTATAACAGGCGTATAGGTACATATGATATAATCTAAGACAAAACGCTCCTAACTACTATTATAACCGGTGGATTGGTACATATAATATAATCTAGGGTAGAATACTCCTTACCACTATTATAACCTGGGAATCGGTACTCATCCTATATATTGTCCCGTCCCATGTGGTGTTCCACTATAAGTGATTAGTGTATTTCCATTTAATTATCACACCATTTTATTTTATTTACTCGAGAGGGAGATCACGAATCTAGAGAGACATACACTAGTCATATAAGCACATAGGAGCAACACGGTATCCTATTGACTACCAACCTAGGGATGTAAAAGTACCCTGGTCACACTGGTACACAAAGGCATATAGTACCCTACTGATAAGGACACCTAATTCATAAGTATGCATACCCCTAATTAAGTTGGTAAAACTAATTATAAAAAGATGTAAGGTCTAGTTGGGGCACTGAGGCACACCATCAAAATCAACACAATAGTGGGGTAAACCACGCCTTTAGGGTAGCAACCCTTAAAGAACCATAATTCCCGATCTTGAGCTCTTCCACTTTAAGATTAGTTTTTTAATTAAAGTAACCATGTAAAACTCACATTAATCACATATTTAACCATTTTATTTGTTTCCAATATTATGAAGTAACCAGAATCAAGATCATTGTCAACGTCAATGTAAGTAGTCTATTAAGGCCATGTTAGGCTCCAACACTCAAATTTAGGCACCCATAGGTCAAAATGACCAAAGTACCCCTAAGGCTAAGGCTACCACTTCCATCACATAATTCATTTTTATTTATCAATGTGCTATAAAAATAGTAGCACATGATAAATATACTATTGATTATAAAGTTAAGTTATTCTACACACCAAATGACCATTTTACACATAAAACCCTAACATGCACTTCTAGAACAAACAACACATATCCTCATGCTTAACCAACAATTAATGCACTTCCAACATTTTATGTGAATAACAACACAGCATACTCCAATATTTACTCTTAAACCTTGCACATTCATTATGATACACTCCAAATTACCAAAATTCCCCTAGCCCTAAAATGTTCATAATCATACTTGAATTGGTGATATTAAAGCAATAAGCCCCATTATCATTTTAATATCAATTTATACCTATCATGCATGTTTATTAGACCTACCAATCTACCACCATATTACATGCAATATTATCACAATACCTTTAGACCATATTTTATTAAATATCATGCTCAAATAAATGATACTGAGATAATAAACTCCTATTATCATATTGAACATCAATTTATATTTACCATGCATATTTATTAGACTAATCACCACTTTACACGTAAAATTACCAAAATGCACCTATACCATATTTTATTAATTATAATGCTCAATAAGTTATACCCAGATAATAAACCCCTATTATCATATTTAACATTATTTTATACCTGTTGTTCATTTTTGTTAGATTGACTACCATATCACATGCACAAGTATCATAAAAACCTTAGGTCATTTATTATTCATAATTATACCCAACATGCATAACTAACACCATAGAACTCCATCATTCATAGCACCAATTATCACTTATTATGCATGTTTATTAAGTTAACTCCTATTTCATATGCTAAATTACTAAAATGCCCCTAGGTTATATAAAATATTGACAATCATGCCCAACCATGCATTACCAACACTACAAAACCCTTATTATCATGTTTAGCACCAATTCTTACTTATCATGCATATTTATTTAGGTAACCTCCATTTTACATGCAAAATTACTAAAATGCCCCTAGTACATAAAATATCATTATTCATGATGGAATATGTATTTTCAATACCACAAACCCCTATTATCATTTTCAACCTCACATAACACTTAGCATGCATTTTTATTAAGATAATCAACACCTTACATAAAAATTACCAAATTATCCCTAGGCCATAAAATATTGATATTTCTACTAACACTTATATTTATACTCCACCAAACTCTCAACTCCACTCTCAACAGCATTCATAACACATTGGGCATCCTGTTTAAGTTTAAACATCATAATATGTCCAAATGACCAAATTACTCCTAGGCTCATATTAGTATTATTTTCACTGTAAGTGTCTATACTCACTTAGTATAGCATGTGTATACACATAACACTCATCATCAACATCAATCCCTTTCTTAATCACCCTTTCACACATATCACATCATATACAAGATAACATGGTTTTCTTTCTACTTTAGAAGATGACATTAATATCCATGAGATTGCTAGTAACACATCATATTTACATAAATCACATACCAAAACCCTAATGTGCTAACATATGATAGTTCATACATTTTAATGAGGTAAAATGGTTGCCTTATTTCCTACAAAACCAAACTTAACTGCTATCCCAATTAAAAATGCTTAAGCTCTGTTTAAAAAAATATTGTACCTAAAATAATATCACAAGTGAAATACAAATTGTGGATAAATAAAATAATGATTTTTATTTAAAACATTTATTAAATATATAACATTATTAAACTATCTTATACCTTAATATTAGCTAAAAATATACCAAAATCATATGGGACATTTCACGCTGCCAATGCAGTATGAGCCATACAAATAGACCAAAAAGGAAAGGAAAAGGAAGGAGGGAAGAGGCTCGGGTAAGGCTTGAGGGAGGGTGTCGAGGTGGTAGTTGGGTGTAGAGGTGAGGCAGGAGGTGGGTGGTGGTTGGGGGTTAAGGTGCGACAACTCAGAGGCAGTGGAGATAATGGTGGTGGCTATAGGAGAAAAGTGTAGGGAAGGGAGGGAGATGAGGAAAAATAGAAAAGAAGAAGGGAAGGGAAGGGGTAGAGGTAGGTGGTTCGGGTAAGATGGTGTAGAGGGGTTTTTGGGGCGGTGTCATGTGGTTAAGAGGTGGTTACAACAATGGAAGAAGGGAGGAGAAAAGGGGTGGATGGAAAAGGAAGGATGAAGCATGTGGGGAAGGGAAGTTAGGGGGTGTAGGGTTGAAAATGGAAAAGAAAGGGATGATAAGGGAGGAGGGTGGTGTAGGGAGGTATGGCTAGGTAGAGGGGAGGTGTAGGTTGTCAGTGTAGGGACACAAGAAGAAGAAGACAAAGGTGTGTGATGTGGAGAGGAAGGGTTGTTTGACTTAGGCATGAAAGCAAGGAGAAGAAGGAGGAAGAGAAAGAGGGTTGGGTGGAAGGGAAGGGGGAAGGAGAAGTGCTAGCAAGCCAGTGCAGGAGAGGATAAAAAAGAAGAGATGGAAGATGGTCTAGCCCAAAAAGGGAGAGGCAGGAAAGAAGAAAAAAAAAGGCCTGGACTACCCCAAGCGGGAAAAGAAAGGAAGGGTTAGCTTGATAGGAGAAGGAAGAAAAAAAAGAAAAATAAGGGCTAGGTTGGCCCAAAGAAGAAGAAAGAAAAGGAAGAAGAAAGAAAAGAAAAGAAAGAAAAGGAAAAAGAAAGAAAAGGAAAAGGAAAAGGAAAGGGGGGAAATAAGATAAATAAAATTATTTTTAGAGTTAGGATTAGAAATTAGGCTAAATTTGGTTAATAAAAAATATTAAATTAATTTATCTAAAAATTAAAGTATTAATTTAATAAAATTATTTTAGTAAAATTATAGGTTTAAAAATTTATTTAAATAAAAAGAGTAAAATAAAATGATTAGAATATTTGTATTAATTTATATTATAATTCTATCTATATTTATAAATTAAAGGTCCATAAAATAATGAAATTAATAATTTAAGATAAAATTATTCTAGATATGAGGTTAAATATTTGATTTTTGATTTTAAAATTTTGGGGCATTACAGGTTTTGAAATGGGCTTGAAATTCTAAAAAAAAAAAGAGTGAATTTTAGGCGTACTAATTGATAGGTTGACATCATCAATCTACTGGTGCACTAGAGAAATTTATGTTCTTGTTCTAGACAAAACAGTCGAACGGTTTGCCTACTATTTCATATCCATTTCTAATTTTGATTTGAATTTATCTCTAATTATTATGAAAACTTCTAAATTGATTTCGATTATGCTAATAAGCATGTTTTAGTTTTTTGGTATTAATTTATACATTAATTATATCACTCCATGATTTTAATTAGAAAATTTTTCCTAAAAAGCCAAATTTGGAGGCAAGCCTCCCTTTTTTCCTTCTCCCTCACCTCTCTTTCATTCTTCTGGTAGCTTGGGCAATGATCTCTTGACTTTGTCTGCCCTTCCTTAACTTGACAACCCTCTTCCTAGCCCATCTTTGACTGCACTCAACCCCCACCTCCCTATCAAGTCATCCCTCACTTCTTGCCTTGCCCACACTCAACTTTACTTGTCTCATCCCTCTTTTCCTTAAAAATGTCAACAAGCCTGCTCCTACACTTCTCCCTTTTTGATCTATTATCATTTCACACTTGTGCTCTTGCTCTCTTCTCCCTTCTTCTTATGGAAAATTTCACTAAGTGTTGAGAACCTTTCCATTTTCCACTCTTCTTCTTTCTATTGAGTAAAACAGATATCTTCTTTGATTTTCTCCTTCAAACTATGCAAGAATTGTGTTCCTTTCTCTTCTTCTAATCTTGGTTTTAATTCTCTCTCAATTTCCTTAAACAAGGAAGAATTAAAGTTGAACAAATTTGGAGATTTTATCTTCTCTTTAAACATCTATTTTGAATCAAAAGGTGGTGTTTTGTGTTTCTCTTCTTCTTCTTCTTCTAATTTTATTTTTTTTTAACGATGTTTTGGAAGATGATTTTAATGAGTTTTACTTTGATTCTCTTAGGAATTGAAGTTCTACTAGATAGGCTATTAAATAGGAGTTTTATGCTAGAAGAATTGCTTCAAGGTAAGGCATTATTATCTTTAACATAATTAGGATTCTATAGTACATTGGGGGTTCCATGAGTTAGTATTTATATGAGTAGAATCTAATTGTGTTCCATGGTATGAGCTCGTGGTATCATTCTTTCCAAGTAAGTGTTATTTAGTTTTCTCAATTTTAAGCATGAAATTGATTATTGAGCATGATTTGGTTAAGTGTGCACATCACCATGTATCCTTGTGATCCTATGCTTGAAGCACGTATTTTTATGTGTGTTTTAACATAGAAGCATGTTAGGATTAATATGGTAAAGTGTGGTAAAAATTTGATTTGTATTTTACAAGTTTGGCTTATGTTTTACCTAAACTAGTCGATTGGTTCCTCGAACCAGTTGACTCATTTGCGAGCAGTTGAATGGTTTGGAATTTTGGATTGGTTGGTCGTGAGATTAGTCAATTAGTTTGGTAAACTAGTTAAATGTCTTGATGAACAGTCAATCGATAGGTCAAACCCATCGATCGGTGTCCCTATAGACTAAGGCAGTTTAGTCTCTACTTAGACGCATCGATAAGTTGGACCAAACTCGTCAATTGGTTGCTATGATCAATCGATCAGTTGGTTAAATCCATCAACCGTTTTTCTAATAGGTCAAAATAGGTTAGTCTCTACTTTGACCCATTGATTGATTGGACCAAACCAGTCAACGAGTTCTCATGAACAATCGACCGGCGAGGCCAAACAATCGAATGTTGCTCTAGTTTTGTGTTGGTCCAGGTTTGGTACGACTAGACCAATTGACTAGTCTAAAGAACCGATCGACTAGTCTAGTTGGGAGTCGACTGGTTTGTTGTGAACTGTTGTGTTTCTCATAGGCCTTTTGTATTGATACTTTCTTGTTTTAACAACATTTTTTGGTATGATTTCAACCTTGATTGACCAAAGTTAATATAAACCACTATAATGATATTCGAGACTTGATTTTTAGTTGAGTTTGGCGTCATCTTTAAACACCTAATTTGGTGGTCTTAATGCCTTGTGATTGAACTTGGTGTCATCTCTAAACATCCAGTTGGTGGTTTGTATGCCTTGGTTAGTGTTTGGTGTCAACACTTAAAAACACTCAATTGGTTTGATTTGTGAAATCTTGATCATAGAATCTTAAAAGGCCTTTCCGATATACATACTTCGGATTTAGTTATCTTTTGTGTCCCTAACCTAGGAGACCAGGTGTGATAAATTTTGAAGATCCCTGAGAAAAGCCCCTTGACACTAACGCTGGTGTGATGGATGTTGCAGACCCAAAATTGAGTGTATACCCCCTCATCAAGAGACCAAGTGTGGTGGATGTTGAAGATCCCTAGAAAAAATCCTTAGCATTGGTGTAATGCAGTGGTGTGAGTTGTAGTCCTATGTTTATCCCATCATGATATGTCGACAATGATTATGATTCTATAATTATGTACTTCGGGTATTGTAGACCCAAAATTTAGCGTATACCCCTTCACCTAGGATAGCAAGCATGGTGGATGTTGAAGATACTTGAGAAAAGCCCTTGGTACTACTGTGATGCATTGGTAGAAGTGACAGTCCTACGCTAGTTCCGTGATAAAATATCGCCATTATGTGATTTTCCTCTATGGTATTTCTTTGAGTTTCAATGGATGGTAATTTGTATTTCAAGTGATAGACGTCATATGATACGTTGGTATGTATTAACTAAAACAATGATAATTGTCAAGAAACATAAGCATAAACTAAAACTAAATAGTCATCATCCAAAAATACATAAAATCATCATATAAAAAGACAATAATCATAAATTGAAATAGAAACAATCATCAATGGAAGCTGAAATAATCATGAATTGGGACTAAAATAATCATCAGTTGAAACTAAAATGATCACCAAATCAAAAGGGTATCAGTTATCAGCTTGAATTGAAATTATCATTAGCTACAACTAGAATAATCCTCAAACGGAGAACGTAAAATTGAAACATTAATGATGTGAAAATAGTTTGTTTGTTGAAGTAAAAATAATCCTTAATTGAAAATAATATCTTTGTTGTTCTGTTAGAATTCACTCAATTTGTTTTATTCATCCGAAAATTATGTAAAAAATACTAGACATCAAAAACATTTCAACGGCGAAATATTAATGTGGCGGCGAGTGGTGGTGAAGTTGGGAGTGCGGACAATGAAATCCGACGTCAATAGTCGGTAGGATGGACGTAGATAAGAGAGGTTTAGTAATGGTAATTGGTAGATATTATTCTAATTTTTATTTAATTAATATTGTGGTGCATTTAATAAGATGGACTTGAATGCACGCTATAGATAGGGGCGGATACGAAGAAAAGTTGGTAGATCATGATGCCATTTTCCGATTTAAAATCCCAACGGGGGTTGTTAGATCAATAATCAAAGTAGCATCGTGTTAGGCTGTAATATAATAATATCCACTTGTGCTAATGAACTAGTCTAACCGGACATGCGTGGACGCCAACTTCTCTGAAGACGAGTTTCACCTCCTCCCCAAACCAAATTTAACGTATGCAAGCACTTTCTTATCCGGGTTGGTGAGGAAAGCCGTAAAATAATATGCAAGGATGGTTGTTTTTGGGGGGGGGGGGGTGTTCGGTGGATTGAATAATAGGATTGATTGGAAATTTAGGATAATAGAAAAACTAAAGTAGTTGTGGATAACAATTAATATAAATAAATATTGTTGATTTATTAATAATATTATTTAAAATAGCTATTAAAATCCTAAGATATTCATATTTGAAAATGTTAAAAGTAAGTTATAAACTAACCTTTATTTTATTATTAATTTTTAAGAAGTAAGTTTTTGCTAACTCATAAACTATTTTTTTTTAATTAATCACTTAAAATAACCAATAATTTATTATTTTTCTACTAATTTTAAAATTTGAACCTTAACCAAAAAATATGATTTTGTTAAAAATAAAAAAAAAAGCCAACCTTGCAAAGATTACTAAGATGAGGAACAATAGATATATCTTTATATAGCCGGTGGAGAGCTAAATAAAATTTTAATAACTTATTGGGAAGGAAACAAAAAAGTGAGATAGAAAACTCCACCCACAGGTTTCGCCTCTGTACGACGTCAAACCACGTTTGGGAAACTCTTAGAACAGAAACCATCATACATTTTCTTAGTCAAAGCGACTTCATCGTAAATTAGTTAAGACTTGAAGGACAGACAGATTGAAATGGAACGTGATGCTTCGTTGGTAGTACAAGTCTACCACTTACTCGTACTTGTTTTAATATTACTATTGGACGGTAGGCTACTTTTGTCGGATTTTGTGAGTTGTGCTCATAAAAAGTAAGAAAGAAAGACGGTAAATAAGATTCATTTGCAAATCTTTTGTTATTAGACTATATATATATATATATGTATTTCTAACGTACATCCAAATTTTATTTTTTTCTATAATAATGGATTTATAAAGGGATCGCATAATCTCAATTCTCAAAGGATAACCGTTTATTATTAATTTATATGTTTAGGAGTCTAAAAAATAAAAGAAGCAAAAAGATTCAATGTTTCCTTTTATTTTTATAACAAAAAAAAATTATTATATCTGCACTAGGAATTTGGTCACCTACTCCCTCCCCCTCTCGCGAAGTCGTAAAATCGTTCCACGACTGCTACTGAAAGTAAAGGTCGCACCGAGGGGGGGGGGGTAATCTCGGTCCGTAAGTCAAACATAACAGGCAGCTTAGCCACCTACCGCGTTCCGGCAAAGCCGTGCGGGGAGCCGAAACGTACGGGCCCTCACACCTAACGCCGTGCGTTATTAAATAAACGGTTCTTTCATTCATTCAATTAATGACGCGGTATGGGTGTGGGTACCGTATTGTTGTGAACTCTTATGCACACACACGCACGTATATATATATAGACACGACAAACGGTATTCGATCTCCAAGCCACTCAACAACCAAATTTGATCAGCTTAGAGCAGCTAGCGTCCTAACTAATACTGTAGAATAGCCGTCCTGCGATCGCCTGCTGCGATAAACGATCGGGAAATGGTGGATGTCGAAGTGTTGCAGAAGGCCCTTTACGGGTCTTTCTTCGCCATCGTGCTCGCCATGTTCATCTCAAAATTAAGGGGTAAGAAGTACAAACTCCCTCCGGGTCCAATCCCTGTCCCAATCGTCGGAAACTGGCTCCAAGTCGGTGACGACTTGAACCACAGAAATCTGATGGAACTAGCAAAGAAATTCGGCGACGTTTTCATGCTCCGTATGGGTCAGCGGAACCTAGTGGTTGTATCCTCCCCTGAGATGGCTAAAGAGGTCCTCCACACCCAAGGAGTTGAATTCGGTTCCAGGACCCGCAACGTCGTCTTCGACATCTTCACCGGAAAAGGGCAGGACATGGTTTTCACCGTCTACGGCGAACACTGGCGGAAGATGAGGAGGATTATGACCGTGCCTTTCTTCACCAACAAGGTCGTCCAGCAGTATCGGGCTGGATGGGAGGCGGAGGCCGCCAGCGTAGTCGAGGATGTGAAGAAAAATCCCGAGGCTGCTACCAACGGGATTGTCTTGAGGAGGCGCCTGCAGCTGCTCATGTACAACAACATGTTCAGGATTATGTTCGACCGCAGGTTTGACAGCTTGGACGATCCTCTGTTTAATAAGCTCAGGGCTCTTAATGCCGAGAGGAGCAGGCTGTCTCAGAGCTTTGAGTACAACTACGGCGACTTTATTCCCGTCCTGAGGCCTTTCTTGAGGGGTTATTTGAAAGTTTGCAAGGATGTCAAGGAGAAGAGGTTCAAGGTCTTCAGTGATTATTTCATCGATGAGAGGAAAAAGTGAGCACTCTCTCTTCACATATATCTATATATATATATATATATATATCTAGTTAATTCAAGGAATTGCTGGTGATTAATTTGTAATCACCAGCAAATAAGCAAAATTAACCGAATCCATGAATTCGCGCAGGAATTTGGCCAACACAAGGGCAGCCAGCAGCCAAGATTTGAGATGCGCCATGGATCACATCTTAGAGGCCCAGCAAAACGGTGAAATCAACGAGGACAACGTTCTCTACATTGTTGAGAACGTCAATGTTGCAGGTATGTCTGTTATCAAATTATTGTTTACTACGGCATCCCACGCACATAGGTTTGAGTTTGACTCTCTCTATCTTCCTAAATGCATACACTAACGCTACCGGCGCCCATGCCTAGGTCTAGGTTACCGTTCTCGATTAGCTCGTCCTGTTTATGAGATCCTTCAGAGGAGGTAATCAGTGGCATTCTTAAAACTTGATGAAGTCTAGCGGGTCTGAGATCTCATGTTAGTTAATTTCTTAATTTCCTGGAACATATTTTTTTTTTCTTTTCATTTATAGGGGTCGTAAAGTCACCTAAATTCCGAGAGAGAAGAAGGGAATTTAAACCTGAAATTTCTGATGTTCAAAAGCTATTTTTATTACTAAATCCAACCTGGATCGGATCCTTTATTAATTAATCATGTTAGTAATTACAAACAATACAAGAAGTTATAGCAATCTCTCTTCATTACTAATCAACCAATTTGCAAATGGTTGATGATCATGCGCCACCCACTAATCAGTTGCCTCTTGTCAATTAAACCAGTATGATCATTTATAAATCAACAACATATGATCTGTACAAACCTTTGCTCCAGTAATTCTTCACGCACTGTTTGAAAACTGCAGAACAATATATTTTGATGGGATTAAACGAATGATTCTATTATATTTTGCAGCCATCGAAACGACTCTCTGGTCCATCGAGTGGGCAATCGCAGAGCTGGTGAACCACCCTCATCTCCAGAATAAGCTTAGAGATGAGATGGACAAGGTCCTAGGTCATGGGGTCCAGGTCAAAGAAGCCGATATCCAGAAGCTTCCCTACCTTCAAGCCGTGGTTAAGGAAGCCCTCAGGCTCCGTATGGCTATCCCGCTCTTGGTGCCTCACATGAACCTTCAGGACGCCAAGCTCGGCGGCTATGACATCCCAGCTGAGAGCAAGATCTTGGTGAATGCCTGGTGGTTGGCTAACAACCCCGCTCACTGGAAGAAACCTGAGGAGTTCAGGCCAGAGAGGTTCTTGGAAGAGGAGTCTAAGGTTGAGGCTAATGGCAATGACTTTAGGTACCTCCCTTTTGGCGTTGGCAGAAGGAGTTGTCCTGGCATTATCCTTGCACTTCCCATTGCTGCCATAACTGTTGGGCGTTTGGTGCAGAACTTCCAACTCCTCCCGCCCACCGGGACTGTCCAAGATTGACACCACCGAAAAGCCAGGCCAATTCAGTCTCCAGATTCTTAAACACTACACCATTGTTCTTAAGCCAAGGACCTTCTAGCCAAATTAATACCTGCCTGACCTTAATTTATACCTGCACTCGGTGTGTCATCGACAATCTCTTGCTTTTGTAGTAAGCTGTGTTACTACAGTGCCTCCCTATCCTTTAATTGCTTCGACACCCTGATGAAATGAGTCAGACTATATTTTAAGTTTTCTCATATTCTCGTTGATGTGGATTGCATTTTGAATCTATCTATCGGATCTCATTAATGTTACAAGCTTTAACCGTTTGTTCAATACATATCTCCCGTCCATCTGTATCCATAATATATATGATTATATATATATAATCATCTCCCTTATGATTGCCGTTTACATTTGTAGGAAACGAAATATTAGTTTCCAAGATAAATACAGTTAGCTCGGTTTGGTTTGTGAAACATAGGGTCCAAAGAAAAATGAAAAAAATCAACTTTTTTTTCTTCATGATTTATTAGGAAAGTTCTATAGGAAAAAAAAAATGTTTTTTTTTATGTATTTGGTTTCCTGGAAAGAAAATTCTAAGGAAAGTTTATTGTTATTATTATTTGAATAATCTTATACATTAAAAAAACTATAAAACCTCTATAAACTTAATATTAATGCTAAAATTTGTTTAGAATAAGTCTTAAATATTACATAAAAAAGCTTACAGTGATTTCCAAAGATATTTTAAAAATATACAAAATAATCCATATTCCTTTTTATCTAAAACATGACATAGCAAATATAGGAAAAAATAATAATAACTCCATGGTTATTGCACACTCATTAGTTCTATAAAATATTAGTAATTCATTATTTAGTTTTTTTTTTTGTATTGTTATGTACCTATTTGGTACGGATCTTCTAGCACCTACTAATATATGATAGAGCAAATGATAATACTTGCTAAACTTCATTCCTATGATAACTTGTTGTCATCAACTCCAAAAATCTCAAAAAAGCCTTGTCACAATGAAATATGCACATCATATAACCATGGATAAATTTAATTAAAAAATACTAGATGTCAGCCAACATAGCCCCATGTTCCTAAAAAATTTAGAAAATAAAGCTAAAACAACCATTGTTTGGGCTCCAAAATCAATCACATACCAATGAAAATATATAACACCTTGTATATTTTAATTCAATTTCTTAAGCTTAATGATTTTGTTCACATAATTTGATGAAAATGTTTAATTATTTTAATTTTCATTTGTTTTTTGGTTTTATCAATGGTATTGAATTCATATTAGAATTTAGTTAACCGATGTCATTATAGATTATTCTTGATAAATTCGTTCATAACTATAATTCTTATTATATTCATATGATTTTGATTCCTTTTAAAAATATATGTTTCTGTTCTATCACATATTTTGATTTTTAATATTTTAAATTTATTTTTCATTATAACTTCGTCATATGAGTATGAATTTATTTTGAAGTCATATTTTTTTTATTAAAATTAATTTTTTAAATTAAAAAATTTTCTTAAAGTAGTAAATTTATTTTAATGATTTTTATTTGTAACAAATATTTCCTTTGTTGAATTTAGGTATTTTTATGAGACCGATTAGATCTTAGAAAAATTTAAGTTAATGATTTTTGTAACTTAATTATAAGCTTCTTTCCAAAATTGGTTTTCTTTCATATTTTTTTTTTCTTTTTGGTTTATGGAGAGACTTTTCAAAATATGTTATTAGTTATAGGTATTTAAATTAATTATTTTTCTTGTTGCAAAAGAAAATTCTATGTTCAAATAACCCTTAGGCCAACTCATGTTCATTTCCCAAGGTGACATCTTAGTTTTAGGTCACTGAATTAAAAAGTCAAGTGTTCAAAACAAGTTTTCACCTCATAATTGATTTTAAATTTGCACCTATCTCTTCCTTTAAAACCAAACCAATTTCATTTTAGAATTGTCTTATTGACATTTTACATCTCATCATAATTGAAGCATCCCTAAATTTACTATTTCAAATGTTTGGTTTGTGGAAGTATTTGTACAAAATTGTAAGTGGGCTAGTGGGCCACTATGAGTGGGGGAAGGTTGATGGCCTGGCAGCTTGGAGGAGAAAAAGAAGAAAAGGACAAAGAAGGAAAAGAAGAAGAAGGAGAAAGAAAAAAGAAAAAAGGAAAAAGAAAAATAGGAAGAAATAAAATAAAATAATTTTTGGAATAATGGAATTGAATATATTTGATAGATAAATTAATTTAATAATTTAAATTACTATAATATAATATATTGGTTTAAAAAATATAATTTTAGTAAAATATTGGTTTGGAGATTTTTTTAAATAAAATGAGGACAAAAAATAATAAAATATTTATTTTAATTAATTAAATATTTATATCAATTTTATATATTCAAAATCCATTAAATAATTAAATTAGATAAAATTTAAAAGTTAATTCATCCCAAATAAGGCTTATTTATTAATTTCTAGGTTTTAAAATTTTGGGGTATTACAAATACTACTTTTGGAATCGCCATGAGGAGGGCATGGAGTGTTTTAAAGTGTTTTATCCTTGTAAAGTTTGGTAGAGAACTTGGGAGGAGGTATGATTCTTAGAATGAGCCTTAGGTTTATGATTTAGGGTAAACTAGTGTCGTTCCTTTAAATACTAGCTCTTGTGGCAATCAATTTTCCTTTGGACTCTTATATCCCTAGTTATATTTTGATAATCATTGTTGATATAGAGAGAATATTATTTGTAACTTGTATATATATAATGTCTCTTATTTTCGTTGTTTTATTCTATACTTAATTTTTTTTTAGTATAAGGATGGTAGAGGAGGTCAAACTTATACTGAGTGTGGCAGTAACACCCATTATCTTTATAATTATAGGGTGTTTTAAATTGGTACAAGAGCTTTTGGTTTTAAAATCCTCTATTTTGGTTTTAAAAGTTTTTGTTCTTAAACATTTTAAAACCTGATTTACCCTTGTTATGATTGTAAATTAGAAGTTATTTTTATATTGGTCTTAGTCTTTGGGTTTAGAACCTGAATTGACCCTATTTAGTTTCATGTTTTACCTTGTTTAGGTGGGTTTGTAGATGGAATCATATTCCTTTTGATTTGGTTGATGAATTATGTATTAGAGAAATAAGCTTGATCTTCATTGGAGGTTTGAGGAATTATTGTTAGGAAGTGGATCGAATTGTGAGTTCTAAGTTAGTTGTTGTGTTTTTGATTGTTTAAATTCCCTAGTTAATTGTGCATGTATATGTGTGATTGATTCATGTGTTGTCCTATATATGTTTATATGATGGTATAGTGCATGATTAGGGATAAATCTTGTAAAGGGGTAGTTATAGCACCCTTATTTTTCACTAATTTTTTTAATTAAAAATATGTTGCGGAAGTAGAAAACACTTTAAAAAAATGGGGTGTTAGCACCATATCAGACATAGGTTCAAAATCCGCACCTACCTCATATGAAATACAAGATTAAGCCAACAAAACACTCACACAACAGAGTGTAAAAATAATATTTACTTGAAATGATTCCAAAATGTTTACAACAACAACGCTAAATGATTCTGATCAAATCAGTATAGAATACATATTAAAAGTATGAAATTACAAAACATGGGTTCGGGCATGAGGCCCAAAATAAATGCCATGGTCTTTCATGGACCCCATTAAAACTTTATGGTTGTCCTCACTCACAAGCCCTGACCTAATTAGATATCCCCAAAAACATGCACATAGTCCTCTACTTGTGGGAATAAACAGGTGACTAAGCAAACGGGTACATTACTATGCTATGTACTAAGTAAGAAAAGTTGCTCCCTCATTATACACAAGTATGAAAAATTATCATACATAAAAATAGAATACAATATGCATCCTGATAAGGCCATATATATAATGATAGAAGTACATGAATTCATTGTATCATACATAAGTAAAATACTTCTTTCATACACTCACAATCTTCTCACATAAGCATGTACATACTTAATGGTAAGGAGAACTAAGCAACCTCTAGGGTTGATTCTAATTAATAGGTTAGAAGTTATACCATTTGTTCATCTATATAAGATATAGGTGAGTCAACCCATCAATACTCTATTTCTTAACAAAGTAATTAGATCAACCATTAACCAAGTGTAATAACCAACTTTACTTATTTTCAATCAATCATACCATTACTTCTGTTCTTACAATGTATTAGCCATTCTCTCCATCATAATTCATAATTGATCAATTACTTACTTACCAACCATATTTTATTATCATTTAGCGATGGGTTATGTGCCATCCCCATGGTCTAATATACTATGGAAGCCTATTCAAAAAGGGACATAAAGTCCAGGCCAAAGCCAATCACCAAGTGGACATAAGTTTAGGCCGAAGCTAACCAATATTGACATAATTCTAGTTTGAAACCAACCACCTAGGTAACTAGACCCTTTAGCATCGATACCTCATAGTACATCATCAGTGTCAAGAGTAGGTAAGGTACCAAGACTTTTGTGGATCTCGAATCGTGCCTGGAGGCACCAGAAATGCCTTAAGGTAGACTAACCCACAATAGATAATTAAGGATTGGGTAACCTAGACCCATACTCAACTCTAATTTCTTTTTCTTTAAGTGAATGACATTTTATTCATAAGAATGGTGATCATACAAGGCTTATAGAAGCAAATAAGGTAAATCCCCATATTAAACCATATTAATCCCTTTATTTCAATTTTGCCCAACCATGTGGGCTCATCATTTATCCTTAGCCAATGAAATTGATATCCATCATATGGTTTGATCCATAACCTTATGATTTCCAGTACTCTTATCTCCATATTATCACTTATCTTAAATGAGTTACACATTTAGCCTTTACATTACTCATAATGTATGCCATAAGTAATGACTTATTTTAATATCTTAATTAGGCTAATAATCCATGTTAAAATATACATTTTATCCCATTAATAATCATGTTATGGTTCCAAAAACAACCCTCAAGCATAACTAAACAACAAGGAAACAAATCATGCAAACTAGCCTAACCAATCAATTGGTTGCACCAACTAGTCGATCGGTTTAGGTCGACTAGTCAATCACTTCATCTCAACTGGACTATCCTGTAGATTTTTCATATACTAGTTGACCGATTTTGCCAAACCTGTCGATGGGTTTAAGTAGAGTGTAAGACCAAGGTCCTTATTTTTAATGGATTTTGCCAAACCTGATTTATCATGGATTTTTCATAGCTTATTTTATTTATTTTCATGCTCTTTTCTCTATTGTTTTCATTTAAACATGAAAATCATGCATACAATAGCATTTCTTCATACCAACACGTACCAACCAACAAAATACATCACCTTTCACGTAGGAACACATCCTATCATTTTAAGAGCAATAATTACTTACTTGATGCACGCTAAATCCCCTTAAAAATAAGATTTCCATATATATGAATACTTTAACTCTTAAAACCTTAAAATAATAAATCTCAAACTCAAATATTATAACAATAACCTCAGCAAATTTTGAGAAAGAAAATAAAAAGAAGTGAGAACATAACATTGAGACAAAAATGAGAAAACTCCATTGGCCCACTTAGTCTTTTCCCAAAATCTAACTCTAACTTAATTAATAATTGAAACAAGATAGAGCTAGAGGTATGATCAAGAGAGTGTGCAAATCAATTTGGCAAGAGCTCGAAGAGTAGAAAAGGTATAAAATATGTGCGAGAATATTAAGATTGTTTAGATTTAGAATCATGTTAAGTTTATATATCTTTCAAGTATTATCACATGCAATATGAAATGATAACGTGCTAAATAAATAATGCATATCATTATTGTTAAGTTATATTATATGCATGAGTAATATTGTTAAATGACTTACGTATGCATTTCTGTGGTTTTGTTAGGATTTGGAACCCTCTAATATTATGATTTAAATTTTGTGATAAATATCTCATGATTATTATTGCATGGCATATAGTGTTTTTATAAATAGTATAAAAGCATGCATGCATGATTAGAGTTAGCATACAATAATTTTTAATTGCATGTTCTAGAATTTGAGATATTTCCCTACATGTGTGATGTTAATTTCCCTATTAATTCCATATAATGATATACATATGTGTTGACGAAATAAATGACATGTTAAAATGTATGATTAGGGTTTGTAGACATAACTCACTAAATGCATGAAAAAAAAATATAGTTGATCACTAAAATTATAAAGATTACCTGCATGCTAAAATATTCCAAACTATTATATTTTAGCCTTTTCATGAAAACATTCTTGTAATAATAATGTTTACTACAAAATTGGATACAAATGATGAAATTAAATTTCTTAGGGCATTTTGATCATTTTATACCTAATGCATCTTTTATAAATAATTAGACATATGATGGCCTTGAAGTGTAATAGGTTGATCTTAGTGTTGACTTTAACCTTGAATTAAACCATTTACCTTAGAGTTGACTTAAATAATTAAAAATAAAGGAAAATTGATAATTATGGAAATGGAAATAATTGTGCAATATGTGCTTTCTATAGCCACCTTATAAAATAATAATACTTAAAATGGAAGACCTCGAGTTTTGAATGGTTTTTCTCGAGGGATAGTTACCCAAGAGATGAGGTAGGAGCCCTCGGTTTGTTTGGTTAAATAATGCATTATTATGCCCAAGTAAGACCCTAGTCTACTCTATAGGTAACCTATGAGCCCTATAGTGGTATCAATACTTAAGGATTACATATGCTAGGTAAGGAGGGTATTCGTGTTTCCTTATGCACTAGTATGACCAGATTGTTTTTATGCATTTGGGTTTGATGTTAGGATATTACCACGTTCCTTTGTGCATTGCTATGGCTGATTTAATTTTATGGCTTTGGGTTATTATTGTATCCCCCTCAAGTAAATAAATAAAAATGTAAATAATTATTATTGGTTTATTAAATTGGTCGGTTGTAGCTTTTGTGTCCTGCCTTAGTATTTGAAATTGATTTGGATGGTTTGTTGTAGCTTTTGTGTCATGCCTCAGTATTTGGAATTGATTTGGATGTGTTGATTTGGAAGCTGCCTATGTACCCTACCCTAGCATTTGGAATTGGTTTGGATGTGTTGAATAAATAGTTTCCTTTTTTCCCTACCTTGGTATTGGAATTGATTTAGATGTGTTTATTTGGTACTCGCAGCATTGCCTTACCTTGGTATTTGGAGTTGATTTGATTAATTGGATATGTCTATTGTGTACCTTGAGATAATGTGAAATGATTTAGTATGTTATACTCTTGAGCTTGATGTTTAATTTTTTATACATTATCTCATAATTATTGTGTGTATATTGTATGTTCTTATGCTTTGAGCATGATTTCAAATTATTATGTGATTATGTGTAATGTTGATATGCTACCTCTTATGAGGTATTGTGATTTACTCAGTATGACAAAGCCGTACCGATTCTACTTTTGTAAATATCTATGAAATGGCATGGAGTTCTTTTAGGCCTATTGTAGTGGCAAGGATTAGTACTCCTATGGGAAGATGACTCATTTTCCGAATGGGCCTATGAGTCTATAATTTAGGGTATAGCGGTGTTGTTCCTTTAGGTACAAGATTTTGTGGTACTTAGTTTTCCTTCGGACTCTTATGTTCCTAGCTGCATTTTGATAAACATTGTTGATGTATGGAGAATATTATCCATAATTTTTATATATTTAATATCTCTTATGTCCATTATTATTATGGATCTAATTTGTTTTTAGCATTAACCCTTGTTATAAGGATGGTAGAGGATGTTGTACTTATATTGAGTGTGGCAGTAATATCCATTATCTTTGTAATTAACGCTTCTACAAAATGAAATTTTAAGTAGTAAATTATAGGGTGCACTGATTTTTCTAGGAAGGCTCACACAAAAATGGGGTGTGCATTTCATAAGAAGAGGAAAGGCAGGCTTGAGTAACTAGCTAAAATGGATAAGGGAAAGGGTGGCGTAGACGTGGTGATGATGGTGCTAGAAGGAGGGTTGGATGGTGGTTAACGACTTAATTATAGGGGGTTAGGGGTGGAGATACATGCATTAATGGATGTGGTTTTTTTGGACAAAAATGGAGGGGAGTAAGGTTGGTTTGGTTGAGTTAGAGAAGGAAGAGTGCATGCATGGGAGGGATGGTGGTGGTGAAGTGCATTGGCAATGGTTGGAATGCCGGTTGGAGGGCTAGTTGAGGAGAGGATGAAGGAGTGGTTTGCTAGGGAAAACCAAATGAAACAAAAGTGAGAGGGAGTATATGTATGTATATGAAGACGGGGGAAAATGGAGTTGATGAAGGGTATGGTGATGGGGATGGTATAATGGGTTCAATAGAAAGGGGTATGGGTAATTTGAGTGAGGCGAGGAGGGAGAAAGGGAGAGTGTATCAGGGAAGTGAAATTTTGTACAGATAGGGTGTAACACCCCTAATTTTTGAACCAAAAGATTTTACTTTAAGACAATGTAGAAGAGTTTAAAAAACATAAGCGGAGAATATTACTGCCACATTAACCATGAGAGGTATGATCATTACCTAGCCCATGCCTGATGCTATGTAAAATGGAACAATAAAAAAAAAGATGCATCATCATAATATTAATGTCACAATACGAGATAAGGAGAGGGATATTATAGATAAAATGAGTATGATAGTTTACAAAATCTAATATAAGAAATTGAGCCAAGAGTTTAAATGATAGACAATACCAAAACCTTCCCAATGCAGTGGACAAAATGCTTCTAACCGGCTAGTCTAACTCTTAGGTAGAAATATAAACTTTAACCCCAAGTAATGGCCCTCTAATAACCCACATCATTACCCTCAGCAAACTCTAAGTGAGAATCGTAATCCTGTAAATCATCCTCTACTCTATAGACAAAAGGATGGATCATCATAGTAAGCACACAAGCATAGTATCAGTACGGTGAAGTACTGGTATTATATACTACCTAAAATATGGTAAGGCTCATGCAGCATATTGAAGTCACATAATAATATGGTAAAAAAAATACCGATACAATTCATCACTTACTCTCATAGTAGTAGTATAACAAGACATGCTTGCATAGAAATAATGGAAGGATAAAAATACGGTAATTGTGTCACAACCCATACAATATAAATCATATTAGAATTATTCCTTTAGTGAAAACACAAATTTTTTGTTAATAAGATAGTTTATTTGACCACAACTAGTTCTCCATAATGAACAAAATTCATGATAGCACAAATAATCACAATGGGATACCGCACCTATCACATAGGGTCAGGATACATCGAAGGGGCTTTTTTGGGGATACCATACCCACGACACATCAGGTGCACCTACTATAAGGGCTCATGCAAATTGGAATACCACATCCACCACACATGGTTGAAGTACACTAAGTAGGCTTGTACTAGAAAACCTCACCCACCACACCTTAAATGTCTTTGTTGTGAGAGCTAAAAAGATGGGGTACCACATCTACCTAAGCAATGGACAATATAAAGTGTCAAGAGGCTTGTACTAGGATACCACACCCACTTATATTAGACACCAATGCCATGTCAGCCTACTATAGTATAATCCTATATCTCAAAGACATAAACATACCCCTCTACCAACCACATCTCAATAGAGAAGGAAATAGCACTCAGTGAAAATATAACCATAAGGCAACCCCCACTAACTCTTGGTCAGCTACCCAAGAGTTAAAGGAAAAGGCTCAAACGAAATCGTATTCCATTATTATATATTTTCAAGTGATATGAAAAATTACAATATAAAAATCCACAAATAACCAAACGGTTATTTCCAAGTGATAATACCAAACATAATTAAAATCCATTATTAACCAAATTGGGTGATTCCAAGTGATAACTCCAAACAAAATTAAATTCATTATTAACCAAATTGGCGTTTCCAAGTGATAACAACAAGTACATCAGAAGGCATAGTAGCCACCAATTAGGTGTTTAGAGATGACACCAAAGTTAATGTAACACCCCCAAAATTCACTCCTGAATTTTTTTTAAAGAATAAAGCGGAAGCTAAAATAGAATTTGGGTAATGTTACCGCCACATCTAACACAAGATAAATGTCCACCATTTATCTCATGTTAGATGCAAGGCTAAAACCTATCAAATAAAATTTCAAGCAACATCTATGCCATGAGGATATACTCCCACAATGAGATATCCATAGGAAGATGGCAAGTGAATAAATTCACTAAATAAAATCACCGCTGAATCAATCAGTAGAACTTGTGAAATAAATCCGAATTTTAAAAGCTTATCAGAGTATGAGGAATTAAAAGTCAATTACAACACCCTTCAAATTTTAAATACAATACTTGAAACTTCCAAAAATAAATACAATCAAACAAGACAATTTCCAATAGATCAAATTCCGGATTCCTACTCTCTCAAACCAAGCCTTCCACCCAAATACAATATCCGATCTCAAACCTGCATAAGAGGTCTACTCCCCACCATCAGTGGATCATCACAGGACCCATTTAACCAAGGTAGGATCAGTACGAGTCCAATACTGAGTAAATCCCACTACCCTATCTTATGGGAGAGACGTAAACTATAACATCAAGTGCATATTGAATCATGGTGCAATACGTTGATACAATATTATGTACTCAATACCCACATCATAAGTCCTACCATACACATATAATAACATGTGAAACATATGTAACATCATATTTAAACATGTAAGTGTGGTATGACCGAAATATAAAGTAGCTTATACGCCTCAGGTAGGAATAATCCATATTATTGACAACTCATTACATGGCCACACAATTTTGGATGCAACATCTTAAACCAATAAGATATTCAGATAAACCAACTAGGCATTTTTGGATAATGTTAAACCAACCAATCTCGGGCATTTTTGGACAATGCCAAACCAAACCAATCGGGCATTTAGCCCCACGGACATTACTTAGGGACATGTCCAGCCCCAATCGAGTAGACTCATTCTTTAGATCTCTGGTAAATATATTCGATTCACATCATAGTCTTTATCAATTCATGTGAGTGCGGGAACCCCACTATTATAGCCGGTGGACCGGTCATGAAGGGCAAAACGCGTCTGGCCACTATTATAGTTGGTGGACCGGTCATGCAGGGCAAAACGCTCCTAGCCACTATTATTCGCCGGTGGACCGGTCTATCCCTGACTCATATGATGTTTCACTGTAATTACTTTGTGTCTTATCCATGTCTTATTGTTATTACGTTCGGTTTGTTGAGCACGGACTCCCCCACTATTATAGCCGGTGGACCGGTCATGTAAGGCAAAACGCACCTGGCCACTATTATAGCTAGTGGACCGGTCATGTAGGGCATCCCGGCCCTAGCCACTATTATTCGCCGGTGGACCGGTCTCGGTCTGGGTCTGGCTCAACAATCTTTCTCTTTAAATGGATAATGTCTTATTCGTGTATTATTCGATAAGCATTTCACCCTTGACATGCATGCCTCCGACATTCTACCTCTATCCTCTCAAGGGGGCCTGTCCCATATCTTGAGACTTATGCGCCCCTTATCACACCCCGACATCCATTCCCCCTTACGCTTACACATAATGAAAAACCCGACTTCTACGAGTGTGGGTTAGGGCCCAACACCTCATGACATCAACCCCACCTACTATCACCCTCTAGGGTTTTCCCTTGAAAACCCTAATCGGACCTATGTGGCCCACTTTCTCTCACTGACACTACCGTTACTTCATTTATCATTTCACACCTTATCTCATTTAGATCCAATCCCAAATCATATCGCTTTACCCCTTCGATTCCATGCGTGACCGAGAAACCCTAGTTGGCCACTTCTAACCCTAGTACCTTTCTTCTCCCACAAATAATGTAACACCCCCAAAATTCACTCCTGAAAAAAAAATTTTGAAATGATAAAGCGGAAGCTAGGAGAGAATTTGGGGAATGTTACCGCCACATCTAACACAAGATAAATGTCCACCATCTATCTTATGCTAGATGCAAGGCTAAAACCTGTCAAATAAAACTTCAAACATCAATGCCGTAAGGATAAACTCCCACAAGGAGATATCCACAGACAGATGGCAAGTGAATCAATTCACTAAATAAAATCATCGCTGAATCAATCAGCGGAACCTGTGAAATAAATCCGAATTTTAAAAGCTTATCAGAGTACGATAAATTAAAAGTTAATTACAATACCCTTGAATTTTAAATACAATACTTGAAACTTCCAAACAAAATACAGTTAAACCAGAAAATTCTCGACGGATCAAATTTCGGATTGCCTACTCTCTCAAGCCAGGTCTTCACCCAAATATAATATTCGAATGAAACCTGCACAAGAGATCTGCTCCCCACCATCAGTGGATCATCACAGGACCCATTCAACCAAGGTAGCATCAGTACGGGTCCGGTACTGAGTAAATCAATACTACCAACTCATGGAAGGAAGCATAAAACACATAAGATACAAGCGTACAAGAAATCACGATAGCATGCTAAGTAACACCAATCTAACAATCCAATGATAATCATTATTACATCTAATTTTATTTATTTACGATGAGTTCAGGGACCCCACTATTCTTAAACCGGTGGAACGGTCTGAAGCACCTCTCGGGGACAACACACCCGAGCCACTATTATCATCGATGGAACGGATCCTACACCTCTCAGGGCAAAACGCTCCTAAGCCCTATTTTGAACGGTGGAACGGCTTGAAGCACCTCTCGGGGGCAAAACACCCGAGCCACTATTATCATCCGGTGGAACGGATCCTACACCTGGTCCAGACTCACGTAATCTTCCACTTTAAATAATTAGTGTCTATTCATTACTTAATTCATATCATATTCTTATTCACGATGAGTATAGGGCCCACTATTCTTAATCCAGTGGAACGGACTGAAGCACCTCTCAGGGACAAGTCACCTGAGCCACTATTCTCGTCCCGTGGAACGGACTCTACACCTCTCAGGGCAAAACGCTCCTGAGCCACTATTCTGAACCGGTGGAACGGCTTGAAGCACCTCTCGGGGACAACACACCCGAGCCACTATTATCGTCCGGTGGAACGGACCCTAACCTCGGCCCAACTCACGTGATCTTTCACTTTAAATATTAGTATCTTATTCAATGATTTTAACCGACCGTAAAATAGGCCCACATAAATAATTCCATGGCATAAGAATACAGCATAGGGTATCATATAATTTCAATCAATATTCAACCATTCAAATAATCAAATACATACCATATCCAATGTCATATTAACACACATTTGCATTAAGGCTATAAACTTGTACATACATGCAATTACCACACAGAACACAACATCCACTTGACATAATTAATTACTCGATAGGCATACTTATCACCTTTCACTTCAAGTAGACATACATCCAAATTCAGCCATAAGTAAAGGTAAGTAATGACTTACCTCAGTCCGAAGCTAGCTAAGCAAATTGAGAAAGAGGGAGAGATATCGAAGGCTCAACAATCCACGAGAAAGTTTTCCTAGATCGCCGATAGAAATCGGAACTAGGTTAGAAACTATCTTATCAATTAATAATTCACATATTCTAATTAAATAAACACAAACGATCTTTATTGGAAAATGCGTCAGAACTTAGGACTCAAGAGCATAGCTCTATTAAGATTTAGGATTAAAATATAAATCAAATGATTTAAAACCGAAAGACAGAAATCGATTTGATAAAAGACACACAGTACAATCGATTTTATAAAACAATCCCCGAAGATTAGGGTTTTGAATGCCTAAACTACAAATCGACCAAATCACTTCGATTACCTCAAATGGATAGTTTTAAAACACAATTAAACTAATTTTAGATAAATCTAGATAATTAATTTCAACAAAACAATCTTCCGATTAACCAATTCAAGACGATCCGTTTTCAAAATTATGGGTTTTAAAGCCCACGACACAAACTCAGATAATTCAAATCAATTAATTCCAATTAAAGGTATTAGAATACAATTAGGATCATTTCAACTACTTATATAAATTTAATTTTAGAAAAACAATTATACAAATAACCAATTTCATAATCTCACTTGAAATCTAGGGTTTTAGGCCCGAAAATGCAATTCGGTTGAATTCTATTAATTTAATTATATTGAATATTTAGAAATGCAATTAGACATATTTTATAACATATCAAATAATCAATTGATCAAAACCGCTAAAAGAAAATACCCAATTTAGTACAATTAGGGTTTTTGAGCCCGGAACGCAAATCGATAAATTCTTGCTAAAATATATAAATTGATGGTTCGGAAATGAAATTAAATATATTCTAATATAAATTGTATAGTCAATTGAATAAAACGGCCCGATTACACAATCCAATTTAGTTCCGCAAGAAATTTGACCTAAAAATCCAATTCCGATTAATTACGTACCATTTTCCCAAATCAACACTTCCGATATGAAATTTAATACATTTCAAACGATATTGTGTAAAATCAATTGAGCGGAACGACTCAATTACGCAACCCAATTTCAATACACACGAATTTTGACCTAGAAATCAAATTCCGATTGATTCCGCATAAATTTCTCAAATTGACGGTTCCGACATGAAATTAAATACATTTAAAGACATATTGTATAATCAATTTATCCAAAATCGCCAAATTGGACGGATCCGAAAAATTTGGCATAACCCGACCTAAAATCAATTTTCCAAATTCCGAACACAAACCATACAATTAACATATCCAAATCAATCTTACAGCACATATATACATAATACAACAATTAATTTAGCTTATCACAAGCTAAATCACACTCAATTAATCAAATTAATATTAGGGTTTTCGGAATTTATACCAAACGAAAATCAACGAATCGGGACAATGGAAGGCCGGAGGAGCTTCGTCAGAGAACGGGGGTGGCTCGCCGGTGGTCAGCCAGGCTCGCCGGTGACCGGGCGGTTGGTTGGCGCGAGCTGTGTGGCTCGACGATGCTGCCGCTGCTGCTCTGCGCGGTTGTTGCTGCCCTCTTCGGCTGCTGTGCGTGGCTGTTGGGCTCGGCTGCTCGCGGCTGGTGCCTGCTGCGGTGGTCGGGAGACGTCGACGGCGGCGAAGGAGGAGCAGGGAGGAGGAGGTCGGGGCTGGGGTTCTGCGCAGAGAACAGGACAGAACGCACGGGGAAAGAAGAGAATGGGAGAAGAGAAGAGAAAGGGAAAGAAGTGGGGGGGGGGTCGAGCACCGGTCGGGGTTGGGCTCTTTTTTTTTTTTTTTACAAATACAATAATAAAATGAAATACTAATTATCTAAAATTGTTATTGGAATATTTTATCTAAAATTTATTAAACGAAATTTATTTCGTGAGGTTCCGAAAGCTTAAAATTAATAAAAGAACTATATAAAGAGTTTCAGAAATATTTTCGGAAGAATTTACCAACAAACGTAAAAAATATATATTATTTACGAAAAAATATATTATAAGACCTCGAAAAATCATTTAAAAGCATATAATAAAATATTTAAATTAAATTCTAATAAACCGAGACTAATTTAAATAATTCCCGAAATCGATTTTCCGTAAACCAAAAATCGTAAAACGGAAGAAAATTAATTCCGGAAAGAAATTCACAAATAAACTCCGAAAATCTTTTTAATTTAAAACTTCCGAAGATAATAACGATTTTTAAGAACGAATAAATTTAAAGTCGGAAATATTTTCTACGGATAAAATTATTAAAATAACTTTAACTATTTAGACAGGAATTCTGTAATTTAAATAATATATTTCGTTAACGAAATATAACTCCAAAATAAAGTCGTAATCACACGACGAAATTATAACGAAAACGAATCTAAAATATTAAAATCAAAACGCGAGAAAGAATGTGAATACATATTTTTAACCGAAAATCGAAATCATAAGAATATAATAAAATCATGGTCGTGAACGAATTCATCTAAAATGGTTCGCAACGACAACAATTAATTAAATTCAAATATGAATTCGAAAACGTCGATAAATCCATAAAACAAATCAATATTAAAATAATTAAATATTTACATCGAATTATGCTAATAAAATCATTAGGCTTAATAAAATTAGGTTTCAAAATCGGGGTATTACATTACTACCCCCTTAAAAAGGAACTTCGTCCCCGAAGTTCGGGAAAACCTAAGTAGCGGAAACTTGACAAAACGATTGAATAAAGCATTAACCACAATAAATAGGTTAAAAGTAAATCCGAAGAAAAGTAAAACGATGTTTTACAAAACCAAACCAAACAAAGTTGAAACAAACAGGCATAGGAGCTAATAAAAAGAAGGAGAATCAATGTTTAGCAAATCAAATACAATAGAATTCAAACAGAAAGAAGGACATAATTAAAGTCAAAACAAGTTACAGAAAAATATTATTCTTTAAATAAGGTCTTACAAAAGAATAACAAAAGTATAACGTGAAGCTCAAATAGAATAAAGGATGAAAATTCTAAAGATTACACAACTCTAATAACACAACCAATACATCACATGCATGTAAAATTTTTATTTTTTTTTTTTTCAACAAGTTATCTCTATAACTCACATATGAAAACAAAGTTAACACTTGGCTCAACAACTCATAAAAAGTTCTTATACACACCAACCACAAACACCTAGGTCAAAGGAGATTCTTAACCACAAACACTTCACTAACAAGATCCCTAATCTACGCTATAACCATGATAGTCTAGACACTTAAATTCGAAAATGCTACTACTATAGCAACTATAGCATTCAAAGCCCAAAATTTTTATTTATCTATTTATTTATTTATTATTTTGACTATTCGTTAATAGTTCTCATACAAGATAACTTAATGCATTATCATTCACCAATAACTAGAAAAGAAAATATGCATATTTTACAAGGAAGGATTTTCATACATTAACGTTGAATTACCAACACGAAATACAAGACCGAAGCAACATGTAAATGAATGTTAATTAGCAGAAAATTAAAATATACACACATAATGAAAGTCATACAAAATTATTAAAGTCACTAGAGCAATTTGGGCACCCTACACACTGCTTATTAAAATTAACACTTCTATCTAAACCTCAACATTATCATTATCATATTTCTAGGTTTCTCCTAATTGAAAATGACACATCTATTTAAACATCACCATCAAGGTTGCAAACCTAAGTTTCTTACAACTCCAAAAATTTAAAACAACTCAATAAAAATATATTACAATTTATGTCACATCATAATACATCCAACAATATACACCTTATGATTATCAATCAAAAAAAAAACTACCGGACTAGGGTTAACCAAGTGGGGTCACTACCCCCTTAAGGGCAAACTAATTACAAAACGATAATAATTACAACACAAAACATTTCAGAGTTAACACAAGTCAAGCATGTGAAATACCAAGTAACCATATATAAAGATATAATTACAAAAGCAAATAACAAGGCCACTTACACTACCCAATTATACTATCCTCACAAGCTAATCTGGATTTAAAATTCACTTGAAAGAAGGTAAATACATTTTCAGTTAAAACATTTAGGATCGTGAGAACCGAATCTCTAACCGGAAACCGATTCTCAACAACCAAAAGCTCTGATACCAACTTGTAACACCCCCAAAATTCACTCCTGAAAAAAAAAATTTGAAATGATAAAGCGGAAGCTAGGAGAGAATTTGGGGAATGTTACCGCCACATCTAACACAAGATAAATGTCCACCATCTATCTTATGCTAGATGCAAGGCTAAAACCTGTCAAATAAAACTTCAAACATCAATGCCGTAAGGATAAACTCCCACAAGGAGATATCCACAGACAGATGGCAAGTGAATCAATTCACTAAATAAAATCATCGCTGAATCAATCAGCGGAACCTGTGAAATAAATCCGAATTTTAAAAGCTTATCAGAGTACGATAAATTAAAAGTTAATTACAATACCCTTGAATTTTAAATACAATACTTGAAACTTCCAAACACAAATACAGTTAAACCAGAAAATTCTCGACGGATCAAATTTCGGATTGCCTACTCTCTCAAGCCAGGTCTTCCACCCAAATATAATATTCGAACTGAAACCTGCACAAGAGATCTGCTCCCCACCATCAGTGGATCATCACAGGACCCATTCAACCAAGGTAGCATCAGTACGGGTCCGGTACTGAGTAAATCAATACTACCAACTCATGGAAGGAAGCATAAAAACATAAGATACAAGCGTACAAGAATCACGATAGCATGCTAAGTAACACCAATCTAACAATCCAATGATAATCAATATTACATCTAATTTTATTTATTTACGATGAGTTCAGGGACCCCACTATTCTTAAACCGGTGGAACGGTCTGAAGCACCTCTCGGGGACAACACACCCGAGCCACTATTATCATCGGTGGAACGGATCCTACACCTCTCAGGGCAAAACGCTCCTAAGCCACTATTTTGAACCGGTGGAACGGCTTGAAGCACCTCTCGGGGGCAACACACCCGAGCCACTATTATCATCCGGTAGAACGGATCCTACACCTGGTCCAGACTCACGTAATCTTCCACTTTAAATAATTAGTGTCTTATTCATTACTTAATTCATATCATATTCTTATTCACGATGAGTATAGGGCCCCACTATTCTTAATCCGGTGGAACGGACTGAAGCACCTCTCAGGGACAAGTCACCTGAGCCACTATTTCGACCCGTGGAACGGACTCTACACCTCTCAGGGCAAAACGCTCCTGAGCCACTATTCTGAACCGGTGGAACGGCTTGAAGCACCTCTCGGGGACAACACACCCGAGCCACTATTATCGTCGGTGGAACGGACCCTACACCTCGCCCAACTCACGTGATCTTTCACTTTAAATAATTAGTATCTTATTCAATGATTTTAACCGACCGTAAAATAGGCCCACATAAATAATTCCATGGCATAAGAATACAGCATAGGGTATCATATAATTTCAATCAATATTCAACCATTCAAATAATCAAATACATACCATATCCAATGTCATATTAACACACATTTGCATTAAGGCTATAAACTTGTACATACATGCAATTACCACACAGAACACAACATCCACTTGACATAATTAATTACTCGATAGGCATACTTATCACCTTTCACTTCAAGTAGACATACATCCAAATTCAGCCATAAGTAAAGGTAAGTAATGACTTACCTCAGTCCGAAGCTAGCTAAGCAAATTGAGAAAGAGGGAGAGATATCGAAGGCTCAACAATCCACGAGAAAGTTTTCCTAGATCGCCGATAGAAATCGGAACTAGGTTAGAAACTATCTTATCAATTAATAATTCACATATTCTAATTAAATAAACACAAACGATCTTTATTGGAAAATGCGTCCAGAACTTAGGACTCAAGAGCATAGCTCTATTAAGATTTAGGATTAAAATATAAATCAAATGATTTAAAACCGAAAGACAGAAATCGATTTGATAAAAGACACACAGTACAATCGATTTTATAAAACAATCCCCGAAGATTAGGGTTTTGAATGCCTAAACTACAAATCGACCAAATCACTTCGATTACCTCAAATGGATAGTTTTAAAACACAATTAAACTAATTTTAGATAAATCTAGATAATTAATTTCAACAAAACAATCTTCCGATTAACCAATTCAAGACGATCCGTTTTCAAAATTAGGGTTTTAAAGCCCACGACACAAACTCAGATAATTCAAATCAATTAATTCCAATTAAAGGTATTAGAATACAATTAGGATCATTTCAACTACTTATATAAATTTAATTTTAGAAAAACAATTATACAAATAACCAATTTCATAATCTCACTTGAAATCTAGGGTTTTAGGCCCGAAAATGCAATTCGGTTGAATTCTATTAATTTAATTATATTGAATATTTAGAAATGCAATTAGACATATTTTATAACATATCAAATAATCAATTGATCAAAACCGCTAAAAGAAATACCCAATTTAGTACAATTAGGGTTTTTGAGCCCGGAACGCAAATCCGATAAATTCTTGCTAAAATATATAAATTGATGGTTCGGAAATGAAATTAAATATATTCTAATATAAATTGTATAGTCTAATTGATAATATAAAAACGGCCCGATTACACAATCCAATTTAGTTCCGCAAGAAATTTGACCTAAAAATCCAATTCCGATTAATTACGTACCATTTTCCCAAATCAACACTTCCGATATGAAATTTAATACATTTCAAACGATATTGTAAAATCAATTGAGCGAAACGACTCAATTACGCAACCCAATTTCAATACACACGAATTTTGACCTAGAAATCAAATTCGATTGATTCCGCATAAATTTCTCAAATTGACGGTTCCGACATGAAATTAAATACATTTAAAAGACATATTGTATAATCAATTTATCCAAAATCGCCAAATTGGACGGATCCGAAAAAATTTGGGCATAACCCGACCTAAAATTCAAATTTCCAAATTCCGAACACAAACCATACAATTAACATATCCAAATCATCTTACAGCACATATATACATAATACAACAATTAATTTAGCTTATCACAAGCTAAATCACACTCAATTAATCAAATTAATATTAGGGTTTTCGGAATTTATACCAAACGAAAATCAACGAATCGGGACAATGGAAGGCCGGAGGAGCTTCGTCAGAGAACGGGGGTGGCTCGCCGGTGGTCAGCCAGGCTCGCCGGTGACCGGGCGGTGGCGCGAGCTGTGTGGCTCGACGATGCTGCCGCTGCTGCTCCTGCGCGGTTGTTGCTGCCCTCTTCGGCTGCTTTGCGTGGCTGTTGGGCTCGGCTGCTCGCGGCTGGTGCCTGCTGCGGTGGTCGGGAGACGTCGACGGCCGGTGCGAAGGAGGAGCAGGGAGGAGGAGGTCGGGGCTGGGGTTTCTGCGCAGAGACAGGACAGAACGCACGGGGAAAGAAGAGAATGGGAGAAGAGAAGAGAAAGGGAAAGAAGTGGGGGGGGGGTCGAGCACCGGTCGGGGTTGGGCTCTTTTTTTTTTTTTTTTACAAATACAATAATAAAATGAAATACTAATTATCTAAAATTGTTATTGGATATTTTATCTAAAATTTATTAAACGAAATTTATTTCGTGAGGTTCCGAAAGCTTAAAATTAATAAAAGAACTATATAAAGAGTTTCAGAAATATTTTCGGAAGAATTTACCAACAAATGTAAAAATATATATTATTTACGAAAATATATTATAAGACCTCGAAAAATCATTTAAAAGCATATAATAAAATATTTAAATTAAATTCTAATAAACCGAGACTAATTTAAATAATTCCCGAAATCGATTTTCCGTAAACCAAAAATCGTTAAAACGGAAGAAAATTAATTCCGGAAAGAAATTCACAAATAAACTCCGAAAATCTTTTTAAATTTAAAACTTCCCGAAGATAATAACGATTTTTAAGAACGAATAAATTTAAAGTCGGAAATAATTTTTACGGATAAAATTATTAAAATAACTTTAACTATTTAGACAGGAATTCTGTAATTTAAATAATATATTTCGTTAACGAAATATAACTCAAAATAAAGTCGTAATCACACGACGAAATTATAACGAAACGAATCTAAAATATTAAAATCAAAACGCGAGAAAGAATGTGAATACATATTTTTACCGAAAATCGAAATCATAAGAATATAATAAAATCATGGTCGTGAACGAATTCATCTAAAATGGTTCGCAACGACAACAATTAATTAAATTCAAATATGAATTCGAAAACGTCGATAAATCCATAAAACAAATCAATATTAAAATAATTAAATATTTACATCGAATTATGCTAATAAAATCATTAGGCTTAATAAAATTAGGTTTCAAAATCCGGGGTATTACAAATAACCTCTTTATCTTTCACCCAAAGTCTCTTCTCTCCCATAGAACCCATACTCACCCAAAATAAATCTCCACTCTTAACAAGTACTACACTCTCCCTTAATCATTTTTACTTCCACATTTGCTAGATTTCCGCTGTAATACCCCGTATTTTTGAAACCTAATTTTATTAAGCCCAATTATTTTATTAGCGTAATTTGATGTAAATATTTAATTATTTTAATTTTGATTCATTTTATGGATTTATCGACGATTTCGAATTCTTATTTGAATTTAATTAATCGTTGCCGTTGTGAACCATTTTAGACAAATTTGTTCACGACCATGATTTTATTATATTCTTATGATTTCGATTTTCGTTAAAAATATGTATTTCCATTCTTTCTCGTATTTTGATTTTTAATATTTTAGATTCGTTTTCGATTATAACTTCGTCGTGTGATTACGACTTTATTTTGGAGTTATATTTCGTTAACGAAATATATTATTTAAATTATAAAATTTCTATTTAAATAGTTAAAGTTATTTTAATGATTTTATCCGTAGAAAATATTTCTGACTTTAAATTTATTTGTTTCCGAAAATTTTTAATATTTTTTGGAATTTTTAAATTAAAAAAATTTTCAGAGTTTATTTATGAATTTCTTTCCGGAATTAATTTTTTTCCGTTTTACGCTCTTTAGTTTGCGGAAAACCGATTTCATAAATTATTTAAATTTGTCTCGGTTTATTAGAATTTAATTTAAATATTTAGTTATGTGCTTTTAAATATTATTTCGAGGTGTTATAATATATTTCCGTAAATAATACAAATTTTTATGTTCGTTGGTAACTTTTTCCGAAAATGTTTCCGAAATTCTTTATATAGCTTTTTATTAATTTTAAGCTTTCGGAATCTTATGAAATAATTTTTGTTTAATGAATTTTAGATAAAATCTTCCAATAATATCTTTTGAACATTTAGTATTTTATTTTATATGTGTATTTAAAAAACAAAAACCCACCCGACCGGTCGACCCCCCCTCTTCTTTTCCCTTTCCCTCCTCTCTCCCTTCTCTTCTTTTTCCCTTTCCCGTGCTCCCTGTTCTCTGCGCCCAAAAACCCCAGCCCCGACCTCCTCCTCCCTGCTCCTCCTTCGCCGGCCGTCGACCTCCAACCTGCTGCCCCTTGCCACCACCGACGACGCCGCACCTGCGCAACAGCCGCAGCAGGAGCCATCGAAGCAGTTACGCGCCACCAGCAGCAGCGCACAGCAGCAGCAACCGTGCAGGTCGCGCCGCCGCCACCCGGCCACCGTCGACGTCTCCCGACCACCGGCGAGCCACCCCCGGTCCCCGACGAAGCTTCTCCAGCCTTCCTTTGCTCCGATTTCGTTGATTTTCGTTTGGTATAAATATCCGAAAACCCTAATATTAATTTGATTCATTGAGTGTGATTTAGCTTGTGATAAGCTAAATTAATTGTTTAATTATGTATATATGTGCTCTAAAATGGATTTGAATATATTAATTGTATGGTTTGTGTTGAAAATTTGGGAAATTGAATTTTAGGGCGGGTTATGCCCAAATTTTTTAGATCGGTCCAATTTGGCGATTTTGGATAAATTGATTATACAATATGTTTTTAAATGTATTTAATTTCATGTCGGAACCGTCAATTTGAGAAATTTATGCGGAATCAATCGGAATTTGATTTCTAGGTCAAAATTCGTGTGTATTGAAATTGGGTTGCGTAATTGAGTCGTTTCGCTCAATTGATTTTACAATATCATTTGAAATGTATTTAATTTCATATCGGAAGTGTTGATTTGGAAAAATTATACGTAATTAATCGGAATTGGATTTTTAGGTCAAAACTCTTACGGGACTAAATCGGATTATGTAATCGGGTCATTTTATTCAATTGACTATATAATTTATATTAGAATATATTTAATTTCATTTCCGAACTGTCAATTTATATATTTTATCAAGAATTGATCAGATTTGCGTTCCGGGCTCAAAAACCCTAATTGTGCTAAATTGAGTATTTCTTTTATTGGTTTTGAGCAATTGATTATATGATATGTTATAAAACATGTCTAATTGCATTTCTAAACATTTAGTTTAAATAAATTAATAGAATTCAACCGAATTGTATTTTTGGGCCTAAAACCCTAGATTTCAAGTGAGATTATGAAATTGGTTATTTGTATAATTGTTTTTCTAAAATTAAATTTGTAGAAATAGTTGAAATGATCCTAATTGCTTTCTAATACCTTTAATTGGAATTAATTGATTTGAATTACCTGAGTTTGTGTCGTTGGATTTAAAACCCTAATTTTGAAAACGGATCATCTTAAATTGACTACCAGGAAGACTGTTTTGTTAAAGCTAATTATCCAGATTTATCTAAAATTAGTTTAATTGTGTTTTAAAACTATCAATTTGAGGTAATTGAAGTGATTTGGT
This sequence comes from Tamarix chinensis, assembly GCA_030549775.1. Classification (NCBI taxonomy): domain Eukaryota; kingdom Viridiplantae; phylum Streptophyta; class Magnoliopsida; order Caryophyllales; family Tamaricaceae; genus Tamarix; species Tamarix chinensis. Next base: position 70,856,409 of record CM060181.1, read on the forward strand.
CGATTCGTAGTTTAGGGATTTAAAAACCCTAATATTCGGGGATGGTTTTATAAAATTGATTGTGCTGTGTGTCTTTATCAAATCGATTTCTGTCCTTCGGTTTTAAATCATTTGATTTATATTTTAATCTTAATCTTAATAGAGCTATGCTCTTGAGTCCTAAGTTCTGGATGCGTTTTTCAAGAAAGATCATTTGTGTTCGTTTGTGTTTATTTAATTTGAATATGTGAATTATTGATTGATAAGATGGTTTCTAACCTAGTTCCGATTTCTATCGGCGATCTAGGAAAAATTTCTCGTGGATGGTTGAGCCTTTGATAGCTCTCCCTCTTTCTCAATATGCTTAGCTAGCTTTGGATTGAGGTAAGTCATTACTTACCTTTACTTATGATAGAATCTGGATGTATTTCTGTTCCGAGTGAAAGGTGATGACTATGCTTATTGATCATTTAATCATGTCAAGTGTATGCTGTGTTCTGTATGGTAATTTTATGTATGTGTGAATTCATAGCTTCAATGCTAATGCATGTTAGTATAACGTTGAATATGGTATGTATTTGAGTATGTGAAGTGTTGAGTATGGATTTGGGAATATTTGATACCTTATGCTATATCCTTATGTTAGAGAATAATTTATGTGGGCCTGATTTACTGTCGGCTAAAATCATTAAATAAGATACTAATTATTTAAAGTGGAAGATCACGTGAGTTGGGCCGAGGTTTAGGGTCCGTTCCACCGGACGATAATAGTGGCTCGGGTGTGTTGTCCCGAGAGGTGCTTCAAGCCGTCCACCGGTTTTTAGAATAGTGGCTCAGGAGCGTTTTGCCCTGAGACGTGGGTTGTAGAGTCCGTTCCACCGGACAATAATAGTGGCTCAGGTGACTTGTCCCTGAGAGGTGCTTCAGTCCGTTCACACCGGATTAAGAATAGTGGGGCCCTATACTCATCGTGAATAAGAATGTGATATGAATTAAGTAATGAATAAGACACTAATTATTTAAAGTGGAAGATTACGTGAGTCAGGATCAGGTGTAGGATCCGTTCCACCGGATGATAATAGTGGCTCGGGTGTGTTGTCCCCGAGAGGTGCTTTAAGCCGTTCCACCGGTTCAGAAGAGTGGCTCAGGAGCGTTTTGCCCTGAGAGGTGTAGGATCCGTTCCACCGGATGATAATAGTAGCTCGGGTTTGTTGTCCCCGAGAGGTGCTTCAGACCGTTCCACCGGTTTAAGAATAGTGGGGTCCCTGAACTCATCGTAAATAATAAAATCGAATGTAGTAATGATTATTATTGGATTGTTGGATTGATGTTGTTTAGCATGCGATCGTAATTTCTTGTACGCTTGTATCTCATGTGTTGTCATGTCTAGTAATGTACTCATAAGTATGAATCTGTGACCCTATGTTCTATTGTGTAACACATGTATAATTGAGCATGAGAATTGTAAGCTATAGTCTTTCATATCTTATGTGTTTCATGCTTCCTTCTCTGAGTTGGGTGGTCTTGATTTACTCAGTACCGGACCCGTACTAATGCTACCTTGATTGAATGGGTCCTGTGATGATCCACTGATGGTGGGGAGCAGATCTCTTGTACAGGTTTCAGTTCGAATATTATATTTGGGTGGAAGGCTTGACTTGAGAGAGTAGGCAAATCCGAAATTTGATCTATCGGGTTTTGTCTAGTTTAACTGTATTTGTATTTGGAATTCTCAAGTATTGTATTTAAAATTCAAGGGTATTGTAATTAACTTTTAATTTATCGTACTCTGATAAGCTTTTAAAATTCGGATTTATTTCGTAGGTTCCGCTGATTGATTCAGCGATGATTTTATTTAGTGAATTGATTCACTTGCCATCTGCCTGTGGATATCTCCTTGTGGGAGTTTATCCTTACGGCATTGATGTTTAAAGTTTTATTTGACAGGTTTTAGCCTTGCATCTAGCATAAGATAGATGGTGGACATTTATCTTGTGTTAGATGTGGCGGTAGCATTCCCCAAATTCTCTCCTAGCTTCCGCTTTATCCTTTCAAATTTTTTTTTCAGGAGTGAATTTTGGGGGTGTTACATCCGCTTCCTCCCAAAACCCTAACCGGGTCCCTTACACACCCTTACACCAACCTACGTACTATTTTTCATCCCAAAGCTCCGGTCACTCCACAACTCTCCCCTTGGCTTATTTACACCTTAAATCAACTTTTCTCAAATAAGGATCGCTCCCATGAAAGATTTATCCATCCCATGCAAACACCCAAAGTCCCCAAACAAATTTTAAGATTCCCATGCATGGTTCTCATCTCTCATTCATTTTGTTCATTCCTTCCTCTTTAATTTCCTCTCATAGATCATGAGGTATTTTGGTCAACCTCATATCCCCCTTAATGAACTCACTTCCCATTTCTTTCTTTTTGTCCTTTGATTCCCATATCATATTATCAATTGTCCTAACATGCATGTCCTAGAGGACCATATCATATCACACCATAAACACCATATATACATATCATACTCATATCATAAGAAACACATACAAACATACCTCAACTCCAAATTGCGCTACACATAATACAAATTAATTACAATCATATGATACACGACATAGCATGATATATATAGCATCCGAGGCATACAAGTCACATAACACACATGGGCCTTAGCTACATCCTTACGAAACACCCATAAGTGGAGGTAAGTAGAGACTTACCTAAATCCAAAGCTAGCTAAGCGAGATAAGAGGGAGAGAGAGATCCCTAGCTCGAGGGTCCACAATAAAGCTTTCCTAGTTCGCCGATAGAAATCGAAAACTAAGTTAGAAACTATCCTATCGATCAATAATTCAATTATTATAATTAAATCGACACACAGAAACACAAATAATTTTTCTTGGAAAACGTGTCCAAAACCTAGGCCTCAAGAGCATAGCTCTATTAAGATTTAAGATTAAATATAAATCAAAATGGATTAATACACATATTACTTGGGACATTTCAAAATAACTTGGAAAGATCGAGAAATAATAATCGATTATAAGTTAATTTATCGAATATAACTTATTCGTTAGGTTTTACAACTAAATAGATAAACCAACCATTTGCATAGAACCAAATCCAAACCGATTAAATTAAAACATAATTTAAATGATTTAAAACTCAAAGACAGAAATCGATTAGATAAAAGACGCATAGTAAAAATCAATTTTATAAAACCATCTCCAAAGATTAGGGTTTTTAATGCCTAAAATACGAATCGACCAAATCACTTCGATTACCTCAAATTGATAGTTTTAAACAAAATTAAACTAATTTTAGATAAATCTATATAATTAATTTCAACAAAACAATCTTCCTAGTAGCCAATTTAAGACTATCCATTTTCAAAATTAGGGTTTTAAATCCCACAACACAAACTCAGGTAATTCAAATCGATTAATTCCAATTAAAGGCATTAAAATGCAATATTGATTATTTCAACTATTTCAATAAATTTAATTTTAGAAAAACAATTATACAAATGATCAATTTCATAATTTCACTTGAAATCTACGGTTTTAGGCCAGAAAACACAATTCAGTTAAATTCTATTAATTTATTTAAATTAAATGTTTAAAAATACAATTAGACATATTTTATAACATATCATATAATCATTTGCCCAAAACCAATAAAATAAATACCCAATTTAGCACAATTAGGGTTTTTGAGCCCGGAATACAAATCCGATCAATTATTGCTAAAAAATATAAATTGACAGTTCGAAAATGTAATTAAATATATTCTAATATAAATTATATAGTTAATTGAATAAAACAACCCGATTACACAATCTAATTTAGTCCCGTAAGAGTTTTGACCTAAAAATCCAATTCTGATTAATTACGCATAATTTTCCCAAATCAGCACTTCCGATATGAAGTTAAATATTTTTCAAACGATATTGTAAAATCAATTGAGTGTAACGAGTCAATTATGCGACCCAATTTTATCACACACGAATTTTGACCTAGAAATCAAATTCCGATAAATTATGTATAAATTTCTCAAATTGACGGTTCCGACATGAAATTAGATACATTTAAAAACATATTATATCATCAATTTATCCAAAATCGCCAAAATTGGGTAGATCCGAAAAATTCGGGCATAACCCGACCAAAAATCCAATTTTCCAAATTCCCAACATAAACCATACAATTAACTTATCCAAATCAATCTCACAGCACATATATACATAATCAAACAATTAATTTATCTTATCACAAGCTAAATCATACTCAATTAATCAAATCCATATTAGGGTTTTTCAGAAATTTATACCAAACAAAGATCAACAAATCGGAGTAAAGGAAGGCCGAGGAAGCTTCGTCGGGGGCCGGGGGTGGCTCGCCAGTGGTCAGCGAGGCTCGCCAGAGTCGAACGGTGGCTCGTCGTTGCTGCTGCTGCTCCTGCGCTGCTGCTACTGCTGTGGCCGAGCTAGCTGCTGCGTCGCCGTCGGTCGCGTCGCCCGTCGTGGCTAGGTGTGGCTGGTGAGGCAGCTGGTGGAGAAGGAGGCAGCTGGGACAGGAGCAGGGGTTTGGGGCTGCGAATAGGGAGCAAGCGTAGGGCACCGACGGAAAAAAAAGAGAATAGAAGGGAGAAGAGAGAAAAGGAAAAGAAGAGGGGGTCGGGAAGCACCGGTTGGGTTGGGTTCCGCTTTTTTTTTTATTACAAATACTCATATAAAATAAAATAATAAATGTTTAAAAATATTATTGGAAGATTTTATCTAAAATTCATTAAACGAAAATTATTTCGTAAGGTTCTAAAAGGTTAAAATTAATAAAAGAACTATATAAAGAATTTTAGAAACATTTTTGGAAGAATTTACCAACGAATGTAAAATTTATATTGTTTACGAAAATAAATTATAAGACCTCGAAAATATTTAAAAGTATAGAATAAAATATTTAAGTCAAATTCGAATAAACCGAGACTAATTTAAATAATTTCTGAAATCGGTTTTCCCTAAATCAAAAAGTGTAAAACAGAGGAAAATTAATTTCAGAAACAAATTTATAAATAATTTTTGAAAAACCTTTTTAATTTAAAACTTATCGAAAATATTAACGATTACCGAAAATGAATAAATTTAAAGTCGGAAATATTTTTTACGAATAAAATTATTAAAATAAATTTAACTATTTAAACAAAAATTCCATAATTTAAATAATATATTTCGTTAACGAAATATAACTCCAAAATAAATTCATAATCACACGACAATGTTATAATCGAAAACGAATCTAAAATATTAAAAGTCAAAACATGAGAAAGAATGGGAATACATATTTTTAACCGAAAATCAAAATCATAAGAATATAATAAAACCATGGTCGTGAACGAATTTATCTAGAATAGTTCGTAATGACAACGATTAATTAAATTCAAATATGAATTCAAAATCGTCGATAAATCCATAAAACGAAACAAAATGAAAATAATTAAATATTTGTATCAAATTATGCTAATAAAATCATTAGGCTTAATAAAATTAGATTTCAAAAATATGGGGTATTACAGTTAACCAAATTTAAGTCATAAATACCATCATTATGATTCTTATTAATTTTAGGGCGATTATAGTTGAAATCATAATTTAAATATTGCAATTATATGGAGGTATTTACAAAATAATAGGCATTCAGCCATACTAGTTGATCCGCCCCTAGGATCCATCAATAGGTATAGTCATACCGGACCTAAACCAACAACATTAGGGGACCAATCAAATGGTTGGCCTCACCGACTGACTATTCATAGGAACCAGTTGATGGGTTTTGTCCAACCGATCGATGGATCTAGGTAAGGACCAAGCCATTTTGGCTAGTAGAGAAACCAATCAATGGGTTTGACCAACCAATTGACTAGTCATAAAAACCAATCAAATGGTTTGGTCCAATAGGTCTTTAGATCTAAGCAGAGAGACCAAATAATTTTGGTCTATAGAGACACCATTTGATGGGATTGACAAACCAATTGACTATTCATTAAGACCAGTTGATTGGTTTATCAAACCAATCAACTAATCTAACGGCCAACATATCCAAATCTCTAAACTATCTAACTGCTCACAAAACTAGTTGATGGGTTCGAGGAATAGATCAACTTATCTAGGTAAAACACTACCCAAAATTACGGTACACACTCCCAAAATTTACCACATGTTACCATATTAATCCTAGTGTGCTTCTATGTTATGATACACATAAAAATACATGTTGCACACATACACATGGATTCATGGTAATGTAAATGCTTCAATGAATCATGCTCAAATGGCCAACTTATGCATAAATTCAAAGAAACCTAACAATGCTAACTTGAGGAAGGATGTATATACCACATGATCAAGCTCTAGAATATATATTAGATCATGCTCACACAAATACACTAAAGACATGGAACCACCAATAAGCCACAAGATCCTATGCATGTTAAAGATAAGAATGTCTTACATTGAAGTAATTCTTCCAGTACAAAAGCTCCTACTTGATGGATATTGAAAAAAACATTGATTCCTAAGAGAATCAAAGTGAAAACCATCATTTTGATTGAGGAATTTTTTTTAAGAAGAAGAACACAAAACATAACATTTTCTCAAAAATAAGGTGTCAAAGGAAAGAATTGAAATCTTCAACCTTTCTTAAACCTTAATTTTCCTTGCTTAAGGGAAACAAAGGAGAATTGAAGCCAAGATTAAAAGAATAAAAGGGAATATAAGGCTTGCACAAAGAGGGGAGACAACTATAGCAAGTATTTATTTTTCTCAATAGAAAATAAGAAGGGAAGAATGAAGGGATGCTTGACACTTGGCAAGATTTTCCATACAAAAAAAAGAGAAGAGGGAAAGAATAATACGCGAGGAATGAAAATAGATTAGGAATGAAAGATATAAAGGTGAGTCTTGGTTAACATTCATAGGAGAGAGGGATATAATGTAGGTAAGGTTGAGTATGGGTAACCAAGAAGTGAGAGCTGACTTGAGAGAGTGATGGGGGGTTAAGTGTAGTTAGGAAGGGACATGGCAGTAAGTTAGTGAACCAGAAGCTAGTACATGAAGTTAACCACACACCCTAGCTGTCAAAAAAGAGAGGAATAGGCGAGAGATAAGAGAGAAGATGAGGCTTGCCTCAAAGTACTTTTTGGAAAAAATATGGCTAAGTACAATCATGTAATGATCTAAATAACGTGAAAAGAATCCTAGATCGCCAAAATATGCATATTAGGATAATTAGACTCTAGTTAGAAGTTTTAATAAATATTATAAGGAGAATCGAATGAAAATCATAAGTGGATATGAAGTTGTAGAATAACTAGTCAATCGATTTTGGAAAATATATTGACTAGTTCGTTGAGAAAAAAAAAACACTGTCAATTTATGAGTGCATCAGTCAATCGGTTAGGCAAACCAATCAATCGGTATAACTAAAATTCACATTGTTATTAGAATTTCAAGCCCATTTTAAAACCAAAACTAATTTATTTTATATCAACATAACTTTAAAAACATTTAGAAGGATTTTGGGGTAGGGTATTACATGAGGTTGTATGAGGGAGAGGGGATTGGTAGGTAGGATAATGTTATTTTTTATTCTTTATTTTTAGGTTAGTTTAGTTAAGTTAGGGTATTGAGTAGGAAAAATAACTCTGGAAAAATAATATGATTTAGGATATGTTTAATAAGAAGGAAAAGGTAAAATAATTAGGGAAAAATATTTAAGAAACTATTTGGATTACATGTCAAAGATTATTAATAAAATAAATAAGCTAATTTTTAAGGGTTATTTTTTGAATAAATAGATAAATGCCCGAAATTAAAAGGTTATAAAATGTTGGGGTGTTACATATTCTCTTCTATGCGATGTTGTCACCGATGTTGTTATGAGCTTTCCACATCAGGTGCAATTGATAATATATACATTTAAAGTCTCCCAACTATTTAGTTAAGAACCTATAACCAACAGAGCTTGAACTTCATCCCCAAATATTATCTCCATGCTGGATGAGTATGTTTAGAACTCTTTGAGGTGTGATACAATGGACTCTCTATCTTGGTCCCTCAATTTGTATAACTTTCTCATGAATTGCGCTTTGTTTCCAAGAATCTTATTTGCATAGACCAAATCCAACTTAGAATACTCTCCATTTGTTGTGGTTTCTTCTCAATATAATGAATTACATTATCATTCACCCATTGATTGATATAACTACAAGTTCTTCTATTGAGTTTCTTCCATTCCCCCTTCCTTCTTTTTTTCATAAGTCATTCTAATAATGAATTTGGAATGACATCTTCTTCCTACTATCTTCATACCATCATGCCCCTGTTCTACTACAGGCATTGTTCGACTGTGTAGAGTGGTTATTCTTAATCCTCCGCTTGTAAGTAAGTCCACTAGGAAAGTTTTATTTTTCATATTATAGTGTACATATAAAAACTAGCATAATATATAACAGAACAAACACATCATTTTTCCTAAATTTTCAATTTGTGAATCACATGTGCATGTAAAACCTAATAGCATAATATATACGATGAAGCCCGAGTCTTGTCTGTAATCATCGGCACACTTGCTTGAATTTTTAACATATGGAACCATAGGCTTGCTCATGAGGTAAACCAATTAGATAATAAAACCTATTTGCTATCATTAAAATAAGGTTGATATACCTACAAGGTCAATAATAACTCACTTTTCAATGATGCAAAGAAAATAATGCCATTCAAAAAAAGAAAAGAAAAAAAGATGATGCAAAGAAAATAGATAAGTCATATTAAAAGTTGTTTACTTGATACATACATACATATATATATATATATATATATTAAATTTTGCATCACAGTCTCGCTCACTTCTACAAGCAAAAATACACAAACTTAATTAGATAATTAGTAATGCCCATATAAAAGACAAAGTAGATTTGGAAAAGCCACGTACACACATTTGTGATATAACAAGCACAACCTCCGCTGACAATCAGTATTCAGCGGTTTTGATTTGTTTATATGTAGTTGATGGAGGAAATTGATAATAATCCAACATAGCTTCTCTTCTCTTTAATCAAAAATTTACCTGCAGTTAAATGCAATAATTATCGAGATGAGAAAGTTAAATTAGACTAACCCAAATACTGACTCTGTAAAGTCTGAAAACACTAATAAGATGACTAGGTGAAGAACCTTCTTATTTGGATGGCTAGGATGGGCATAACTCATGGAGGCATCTTCCAGCATTGTGTGGGGAAGAATGTCACGAGCCGCAAACGTGTTTATTGCATTCATCTCATCATTCCCACTGGTTGTTGGTACCATATTGAGTTGTTGCAACCTCTCAACTTCAGCAATCTACGTAATTTTTCAATTCACAAATATATGTATATATATATATATATATATATATAGAGAGAGAGAGAGAGAGAGAATCCGTCAGTTAATCTATGTACATATCGGTGAGTGATGTTTATTTGCTATGCCGTATACTCCTTCCGTTTAATAAAGAAAGTCTTTATAGATTAAAAAAATATATTTCGAAAGGAAAGTTTTTTTTAAGTTAGTTAATGTTTATTTTTTTATTTTTACCCTTATTTTTTCTTTCTTCATCCATAAATTAACTATTAGATTTCTTAATTATGGATGTAACTGTAATAGAAGATGTTTATTTATTGTTATCTAAAGTAATATACAAATTGTTAAAAAGACTTTCTTTATAAAACGGATGGAGTATCATAGTATATATGTACCTTGGCCCGCAGATATGTGTTTTCATGCTCCAATTCCAGCTCCTACGTAAATACAAATTGATTAACCAATTTCCATGGATCTAAATCTGACTTGTTAAGTTTATGGGTAAGCAAACATAGGCAGGGTACCTCCATGTCTAAATTTAGTCACATTATAACACTCATAAATGATAAATTTTTCATAATGAAATTCTTTTTATGCTTTCACAATGCTTAAAAAAAAATTGAAATTGATTCTTACTGTTGGATGAAAAGCATTGTTGAAAAAACTAATAACATTAGTTGTAAATATTCAAACATGAAAATTGTGATATTGAAATGAAGCTCAAAGTTTGGGCCGACTTAAATCGCAGCAACAATTGTGATTTTAATCATATGGAGACTGCATTATCGTATTGAAAATAAATTAAAAATTCTTAGGTAAGTTCGATTAATTACAAGCCCTCTTAAATAAGATAACATAAAATATACATTTTAGATATTGACAAATAAAGTAATGACGTACACTTAAAAATAAATAAGGAATAATTATATTTAAATTGAACTACAATCAATGTATTGAAAATGCTTTATGGCTAGAGGGTTGGATACTAGATATCCCATATTTTGATCTCTCTCACCCTATTTCAATGTTCATTATGTCTTTATTTATGATAATAATGGTCAACTATAAGATGATACAACTTCTTAAACTCTATGGATAGAAAATATACTTAAAACCCTTTGATCATATGGAGTTATTATTTTTCATTTAAAATTTCATCTTTTTAGGTGACCATTGGCTGACATGTATTCAATCTCATAGAATTATCATCAACACGTAGTTTTATAATAATGGACAACTCAAATTTGGTCAATATTGTTATCTTATTACTTATGTTTGACTTATTAAATGTGGAAACAATTTTAAAAAATAGCATATTCTATTGATGTAGGTTATTATATTGGTAAAGTAGTAATTTTTAATCATCATTTTGTGTTTTAAAATTTTATTTCTAAACTAAGAAGACTATTTTCTATTTTGTAGTTTGTATACCAATATATAAAAAATGTAAACATTTCGGGCTTTACATCATCTTTAGTCTTCCGAAACGATAGGGCCATTTAGGTTAGTCATTTTCTATTTTGTAATTACTATATTAGTAATTAGTATATTGTAAAATTTATTATTTCAAACAATTTTTTTTTTAAATGTGAAGCCCATTTGTGTTTCCTAAATGAAAAATATTTAAAATAATATACTTGATCAACATATATTATCACATAACTGCAATATGAAAGTTTTTCTATTCATTTACATGCTAGATTTAATTTTACAAAACGAAAAGACCATTTGTATTTTTGTAGTTATCATATTAGTAATTCAAGAGAAAAAAAAACATTGCTTTCATATAACATATTAGTACTAGTTTTGTCCCCATGCATTGCACAGATTTCTATCATTTTGAATTTTGAAGAAAAATATATGGGAGAAAATGGCATTACTAATAAGTATACAAAGTATAATTATATTTTAATGCCTCTAAATACAATATAGTTGGTGAAACTGATCAAATCATAACATACTCATAAGTTTAAATAGTTATTTGAACATAATGCTGGTTGTTGAAGTACTCCATTTATAGCTGCTATCATATAGTAAATTTATATACTTTTGTGCATGGATATGTAACTTGCCTAAAAAATTAAAAATTTAAAGGAAAAATTATTCATTCTCAATTAAGAAGTAATAAAAGATATATTAACTATAAATATTATTTTGTAGCACCCTATATTTTGTAGCATTAGAGTTTTCATAAAATATTAATTTCATTAGTATTAATTATGACTTGGATCATTTGGTATTTTTTTCATAACCATTATAAACCATTTAAATATTAAGGTTTCACAATATGTTACTTCCTCCGTATAAAAAAAAAAAGAAAAACAAAAGAAAATTCATTATATCAATTTGAACAATTTTTAAGAAAGCAATAAAAATAGTATTAAAATTAATTATTCGACATCCTCAATTGAAAAATAATAAAGCATTTAATACATATATAATTAAAAAAATAGAGTTAGGGTAAAAATAAAAAGTACGCTTTGACTTTGTTAAAATGATTTTCTTTTGTATAAAAAAATTGATAATGGAAGGAATTTCTTTTTTTTTTATAAGGATAGAATATTTCTTAGTTGGTATTTCAAAAAGTATTACTAGATCACATGATATTAAGATTTTTGTATAAGGTTTTCATATAATATCATTCTCTATGGTATTATAAAATTATTTTGAACATTTGACTGAAAAAACCTCATGCCACATCATTTGTTTCATATGATAAGAATAAATTATCGTTTTATCATATAATATTATATATTAGTATTTTTCATATATATGTTGTTAACATTGTTATAATAAACTACATTTTCATAAATACTGATAGTAGTAGTATTAGTACTAATAATGAAGATTTAAATTTTAGATATTAGTAAATACAAACCTAATTAGATTGTCAATAGACTGTTAGTAAATAGAGTAGGTGTTGAATAGTTATTGAGTCAAAGAAATATTTTAATAAATAAGCCTTTGACTAATTAAATTTAAATATATTAAACGCCCATTTTTAATAAATTGGTAGACTCCGAAAATTACTAAATAAATTAAAATATCTTTGTCAAGCCTAGTAGTTCCTTGGCTATATAAGTAGCTCCTAGCGGTATCATCCTAACGTAAATAAGCCATTAAGAGAAATAAAGAAAAATAAAATCGGAACATCCTCTGACCGATTGGGTAGGAGGCACATAGTTGATGGTGTTTTATTCATGTCCGTACTATCTCAAAGAATTTCAAATCTGTTGTAAACTCTAGTTTCTTTCCTTAAAAATGCAATACAATTATCTTAGGTACTACCGGCAACCCTGCCTTGGGTCAATACAGATTGAGTTATTATACTAGTCAAAATGTTACACATATTCTATATCAAACTTAGTGAAATAATGGAATTATACTACGTTTTCCCAACCATGTCTTTCACTATTATACTATTGTAATCTTATTGAATACATGATTATCAAGGCTACATTTTCCCTCACGCATAGGTTGATCTTATTTTGGGTAGTAAAATTTAGTGACTCATATGTTCTACTACTATTGTTTAATAAGTTTGAGAATGACGTGTTTTTATGTTGTGACGTAGGTAAATTAGACGTAACTTATTCAAGTTCTTGCGGGCCGGGGTTCCTTAACTAACTTATGTATTATTAGGCTACTCTTAATACTAATTATTATATTAGTTGTTAGATGATTATTTGATAAACCGTGGAAAGTTAATTAATTTCACTAGATACATTTATTTTAATAACCCACAAATTAGTCATAGATAATGAAGGCATAAAAGGAGTGATAAGATTATATATATCAATAATGTATACCTTTTTTTTTAAAAAAAAATTTATCCTTAAATAACTTCACAGTCAAACGTGTTTGATTTAAAGTAATTTGAAGATGGGTGACCTTCTAGGATTCTTTCTATAAAGTGTGTGAATTGATTAAAAGCATGTTCAAAAAGACTCTCATCAATTAGTTGATGCATATAAGATCCAATTTGGGTCGTTCTAGATTTTGGTGCTCTAAAATTATAGAACAACCAAAATAAGGAAAAGAAATGAGGAAGATTAGAAGTTATAAAGATTGGTTCTTAGTAACCTCTTGAATCAACACTTGCGAGAACCATATAAGGTATACAACTCTTAGGATAAATCTTGTAGGATTTTACACGTAAAATTCAAACTCATTCACTTGAGAAAGAAGGGAAGCTCTCTGTTTGGAAAAGAAAAGTTCAGCCAAGGTGAGTTGTTTTTTCATTTCAGGCTATCCTAACACTTATAGAAGAGAGTAGGATTAAAGGTTACAACTTAATCAATTAATAAAAATATTAGGACATAAGTAGGGATGAAAATTATGCTAAACTCCTAGCCTAAGAGTCTTGATTTTGGGGAGCTCTTTTAATGTTATTTTAAAAAACCTAACTCCCCTAATATCACATGCTTCAACTCATAATATCCATAATACAAAAAAGGAATGAGACAAAGATCCCTTTTGACCTTGTAAGTAACAAAAATATGTAAGGATTGTCTTCTAACCTTTCTTGTTCTTTCCTAAATCTACATAGTTCTTCTCAGGTACTGAAAGTGACTTGTCATCTGAATAAAAGGGACTTATGCCAAAAATGTTTGCCATCAAAAAGGGGGTTGTATGCTGCATTTTTAGGGCTATTTTATAATTTACATACTAAAGGAAATTAGGTTAAAAATTGAGGGGGAAAGCTTGGAAAAAACATGGTTTGAGTGCCTTAGTTTTAGGTAGTCTTTTGGACAAAAAAGAGCGAAAGGATTTTCATGGCTTGCATAGCTAGGTTTTGGTAGATAATTAATTTATCTTAATGGGGGGTTTTGTAGTTCTTAAACTTGGGTAAATTAATGGCTATATTATGACTATCAATTGGAGATGCTCTTGCATCCTCCTCTCCCTCTTGAAAGGTAGCCTCCTTGTCTTCAAAAGGTTCATTATGAATATAAGGGGGTAGATCTCCCACATTAAACATGTTTCAAATAGCTCCAAATTTTAAGCATTGTCACTTATCTTCCCAATAACCTTGTACGAATCATCACTTCTAGGTATGAGTTTTTTTTATACTTTTGAAAGGAAATCAGTCCTTTCTAAGGTGAAGCCAACTAGATCTTCCGGTTCATAAATGTATTTTTTTTATGCTTTATTCTCCTCTTCTTATTCTCTTCATTCACCCTCTCAATTTTTGATCTCACTTGTTCATGGAGTTTCTTCATTGCTGTTATCCTTTTCTTGTGCTTCAAAGTTGGTATGGGCTTCAATGGGAAGAGTTAAGAGATCAATGGGAGTATTAAGCATCACCTGATATGATACTTCAAAAGGTGAGCATCTTATAGCATAGGTCAGTGAACAGTTGTAGGCAAACTCGTCATGTGAATGTTTGGTGTCCCAATCCTTAAAGGATTCATAAACCACACTTTTAAAGAGTATTATGAGGGTTTTATTGGCAACCTTAGTTTTCTGATTGGTTTATGGATGGTAGGCGGTATTAAATAGGAGTTTAGTATCAAGTTGACTCAACAAGGTCTTCCAAAAGTAGCTAATAAACTTGGTATTCCTATCAGAGACAATGTACTTATGAATTCCATATAGTTTAACTATCTTCTTGAAGAATAGATTGGCTATATAAGATTCATCATCCATTTTGTGACATGCAACAAAATGAGCTATATGAGAACTAATCCACCACCACCATTATATCATCATTTAGCCTTTGTGTCCTAAGCAATGCTATAATAAAGTCCATACTCACATGAACTCCTGTCTGATGTAGGATAGAGAAGGGGTGTAGAGTCCATGGTAGAAGTGACTCTTAGACATTTAATAGGTGATACATCTAGCTATTACACTTTGTACATTTCCAATAAGTTTGGGGCAATAAAAATGCTCACTAAGTAAGGATATGGTCTTGTTGATGCATAAGTGTCTAGCTAGTCCTCCTCCATACACTTTACTCACAAGCAACTCTTTAATGGGGCATTTGGGAATGCAATGCTTATTGTTCTTGAAGAGGAACCCATATTTAATGAGAAATGATCACTTGTTCTTGTATTAATTCTCTAAGTAACATTTAAAGTCTTCATCTTCCTTTTAGAACTCTCAAATACACACAAACCCTAGTACCCTAGCTTCTAAAAAAGTGCATATAATATCTCCTAGATAGTGCATCTACTACTACATTTGTTTTTCTACTTTTGTGCTTCGATACAAAGGAAAAGATTGTAAAAATTCTTCTATTCTTGCATGCCTTATATTAAGCTTATGTTGTCTATTGATGTACTTCAATGATTTATGATCCACGTCTAACAAAAAATGTTGGGGTCTCAAGTAGTTTAGCTAATGATTAAGGGCTCTTACCAAAGCATAGAAATCCTTTTTTATATGTTTTAATTCACCCTAGAGCTATTGAGATTTTTCACTAAAGAAGTTATTTGGCTTTTCTTCTTGTAGTAAAATAGCACAAATTCCCACTCCACTAGCATCAGACTTAATCTCAAACAATTTGTTGAAGTTGGGTAATGTTAGGATAGGTGCCTCACTTAACTTCCCCTTGATCACCTAAAAGACATCTTGGGTCACCTGGTCCACTTGAATCCACCCTTCTTCACGCATTCAATTATAGATGCCAATAGGGTGCTAAATGTCCTAATGAATCTCCTACAAAGCAAAGCTAGAGCATGAAAATATCTCACTTTTGTTAAGCTTGTAGGCATGGGCCATGTCTTGATTGCTTCTACCTTGGACTCGTCGATGGTTATTCCATATTTAAACACCAAGAAACCTAAAAATGTAACCCTAGGTACAAATAATTCACATTTCTCTTGTTTAACATATAACTTGTGACCTCTAAGTGCTAGAAATATAAGTTTGAGATGCTTTACATGTTCTTCTTCACTAGAGATAGACAAAAAGATACTATCAAAATTTGCTAATGAATAGCCTAAGCACCTCATTCATAAATCTCATGAAATTACTAGAAGTATTTGATCATCTATGAGGAAAAACCATATAATCATACACTCCTCTGCTTTCAAATGTAGTCTTCCACTCATCACCATCTTTCATTCTTATTTGTTAGTAGCCACTCCTTTGGTCAATTTTGGAAAACTAACATGTACCATACAAACAATCAATCATATCATCAAGTTTAGGTATAGGATACCTATATATGATAGTAATGTTGTTGATAGCTCTACTATCAACACACATTCTCATGGTGCCATATTTCTTTGGTACAAGCAGGGTAGATAAGAAAAAAGGGATAAGGGCCTCCTTTATTAAACCCATGGACAACAATTCATCTACTTAGCTTTGCAACTCCAAGGCTACCTTATGGTTACACCTATAGGTCACCTTTTTAGGAAGTGTACCACCAGGTATAAAGTTCATTTGGTTCTCTATAGTTCTAATGGGGTAATACATGGGGTAGATCATTAGGTATTACATCATCAATTTCCTCTAATAATGTCCTAACCCACGGCTCATTAAAAACCTCCCCTCATTATCTTCTAACAACAACAACAACAAGTAGATTACATTACCCTTTGATAAGACCTTATTTAGACCATATTCACCTATGAGTAAAGATTTTTTACTACTCATGTCAACATGAATAGGGAGAGTAATTAAAGGTGTGAGAATGATCTTTTTCTTCCAAAACTTCAAGCAATAGATGTTCCTCCTTCCTTCATACAATAAACTTCTATCAAATTGCTAAGGCCTCCTCAAAAGCAAATAACAAGCATCCATTGCAAGTACATCACACATTACCTCATCTTAATAGTTTTTCCGATGGAGAATGACATTTTCACTTGATTTTTCACCTATACCATGTTACCATCATCCATTTTAGCTTATATGGCATGTTATATTTTGTAGTAGGAAGACTAAGCTTCTCTACTAAGGTGTGAGATGCTATGTTAGCACAAGTCCCTCCATCCATAATAAGAGAACTTATTTTTCCAAGTATGGTACACTTGGTTTGAAAAATATTATTTCTTCATGAATCATCCTATTCAACCTCTTTAGTGTGCAACACCAATCTAATCACAAAATATTCTTGTACATTTGATGGTGAAAACTCTTCTTCTCCATTCATGGTTGAGGATTCTTCCTACTCTTCACTCAATTCCTCTTAGTTAGATTCCTTCAAATCCACCATGGCTGTCACTCTTTTATTAAGGCACTCATTTTGATAGTGTCATAAGCCTTTACACTCAACATACCTAACACTCTTAGGCTTATTTTCAACTACTACTCCTTTACTCCTCAGATATTTTCTTAATGGTGCAGAAGGAGCTTTAAATGGTGGAAGAATCTTACTTGATGTGCTAGCACACTTATTTGGACCTTCACACCTCACGACCTCTTTTCTTTTTTGCATGTTTTCTACCTTGATGGCTCGGTGAAAAGGCTTATCTAAGGTGTAGTATCTATACATCTCCATCTTCCTAAATATATCTTTCCTAAGACCTCTAAGAAATCAAGACCTAACATACTATTTTAGAACAACCAAATAGAGCATCATAAAGAGTTTTTCAAACTCTCTAATTTACTCTTTGACACTCAATGATCATTGCTTTGAAGGGAAAATTTTTTGTACAAGTCTTGAGTAAAAGAAGGAGGAAGGATTCTCTCCTTCATCAATTTCTTCATTTTCATCAAAGATTTATCCTTTGACTTTTCCTTTTTTCTCCTCTTTTGAACTAAACCCTCCCATGATAACAAAGTATGGCCTTTGAACATACAAACTACTACCATAAAGGCTTTGGTGTCAATATAGCCCTTAGCTTCACATAACCAAATACACCTCAATTCTAGTTCTATAAAATATTAAGGATTGTGGTTTCCCTCAAGCTCTAAAACCTTATCCCTAACATCATGAACGGATTTCCCTTTTTTGATTCGTCCTTCATGGTTACATAAAACTCACTTGAGGAAGAGACTTCAACTCCTTCACTTCTCAAGTTGTCAAGTATTCTTCTCATATCATTTTGAAGAGACTCCATAGATCTATCTCTTCTCATGTTGTGTGTTTCTTCAAAGCTCAATTCCCTTGGTAATGGTTAGTCTCCTATTAAAGAATAAGAGTTTAGAAAAAGAGAACAATAATTGGTTGCAGACGAAGAAAAAAAAAGTGGTTAGGTTTCAAGTGGGTGTCGCCTAGAATTCTAATGTGTGAGTTTGGTTTACACATGATTGAGAAGAATACAAAGATAATACCTAAATTTATATAGCCTAATCTTTAATACAAAGTTGATGTATATGATTCAACTTGGGTCTTTCTAGGTTATGATGTTCTAAAATTACAGAACAACTAAAATAAGAGAAAGAAATGAGGAAGATTAGAAGTGATAAAGATTGATTCTTGATAACTCCTTAAATCAACACTTACAAGAACCACCTAAGGTATACAACTCTTAGGATAAATCTTATAAGATTTTCTAAAGAGACTTCAAACTCCTTCACATGAGAAAGAAGGGATGCTCTCGGTTTGGAAAGGAAAAATGTAGCCAAGCTAAGTTGTTATTTTATATTGTGTTATCCTAACACTTATAGATGAGTGCAAGATTAAAGGTTACAACTTAACCAACTAATAAAAACATTAGGAAATAATTAGGGACAAAAATTATGCTAAACTCCTACCCTAAGAGTCTCAATTTTGGGGAGCTATTTTATGTTGATTTTCAAAAACTTGACTCCCATAATATCACATTCATCAGCTCATAATAGCCATAATACAATAAAGGAATGATAAGAATATCCTTTTTAACCTTATAAGTAAAAAAAATATGTAAAAAATCTCTTCTAACTTTCCTTGTTCTTCCCTAGATCAACATTATTCTTCCCAAATATTAAAAGTGACTTGTCATTCAAATGAAAAGAACTTGTGACTGAAATGAGTGGATTCCAAAAGGGGAGTTGTAGGATTATTTTTTGGGGATGTTTTAGGATTAAAATAATAAAGGAAATTAAGTTAAAATTGTGGAAAATATTGGAAAAAAGCATGGTTTGAGTGCCTTGGTTTCGAGTGCTATTTTAGACAAAAAGAGAGGAAGGGTTTTGCATGGCTTGGTTTTGGGAGATAATTAATTTGTCCAAGTGAGAAGATTTTTGTGGTTCTCAAAATTGGGAAAATTAATGCCTAAAGTATGATTGGGGATGCTCTTTGCATTATATATAAGGCTATTCATTAATTCTAGAAGCACTAGAGGTAACTGCCCACAACCTTAGTGAGGTTGAAGTGTTACAAGTTGGTATCAAAGCTTTTTCGGTTATCATATATTTTTTTTAGAGATATAGTTTTCACTATCCAAATGATATAAATTTTCCTCTTTTATTTCAAAAAATTTAAGTCTAGACTATTTAGTGAGTGAGAGTTAGTTGTGTTTGGGAGTTATTTTTTCTTTCTTTTGTGTCGTATTTGTGATAACCTAATATGCTACTTATGTTTTCTTGATGATTTGGTGATCATTAAATATTAGCCAATTTATGCTTTTATAAGTCTAGCATTAGGTTCAGCTTTGATTAGAAGAGGGGAGCCTATAATAGGGTTGAGTTAATGGTTTTACTTGGGGTTTGAGCATAGGATATTTTCTCTATGGTTAAATTCTAAGAAGTAACAATAGGAAAAATAAGATAAATTGGAGGCTATTCTTGGGAATAGGTTGGTGTGATACCTATCTTAAGTCTAAGATAGACATAGTGGTGAAGTTAATATTGAGGAATTAGTATATAGTACCTTTTCAAAACTTTATTGTGATCATTACTCTTAGAAGATTGAGTTTTGATGAGAATGATAGTGTTAGGCATTATGATATGATTAGAGAAAATATTACATTTAATAATAATTTCACTACTTTTAGGAGCTTATAGTAGCTAAGGTTGAGTGAGTTACTTGCTTAAGTATTATGAACAAATGTTTTTTGAGGACTTTGTATATGTTGGTTTTAGGTGTTAGATATGGAGTGTCCATGTTCAAAGTGTATTATGGATGGGCTCATGATGATTCTAGGTGATGATATTAGAGTTCATGTAAGATGGTTCTTGGGATAGCTAAACCTTTCTTGGGAAGACAATTGCCATATGGAGCCATATCAATTTAGATCATATCATCTTCTCTAGACTCTACCATTTATTTATCCTTTGTTGGGAGTTTCAATGTTTTATATGGATATCTTTATTTCTGATGCTTTTCACCCTAGGTTTGTCAAGTGGGAAAAGTTTGATATGCATTATTTTCGATTGGATAAGGCTCTTAGTCAGATCAATGATGCTTGGAGAATTAAATTTGAAGGACCACCAAGTGTGTACTTAAGATTTTACAGATTTATGTTGATCATACTTGGAGTTCGTACAAGAGTGTGAGATCTTACTTAAGGAGTGGACCCCATGAATGATTGCATGAATAGTCTTATAAGTGAAGCTAAGGATTGGTTTATGGAGGTCACAACAAGTTTCAAGGTTAGAATTAATTTATACATACCTCAATGCTTTGATGGATGCCTAATACTTAGGAGTTTTTATAAGAGTGTAGGAGTTGAGATAGTCTCCCTATATAGGTGCTTTTAATACTAGGGTTTCTTTTATAATGTGTTAGTTAATGTATGTTATCTTATAATTGTACTGTAGTGTTTTAATCTATCTTTTTATTATGTAATCCTAATATATTTTGGCAATTTTGTTTATGTTGCACCTTCTTTACATTTTGGCATTTTTAGTGGTGTAAAGTAGTTTTTTCTTCTACACATTGGAGTTACGTGGGTGCTAGTGTTGTTAGCTTGGACTTCTCGATGGATATTTCCCTTTATCTTGGGTTGTTTTTGTTAATTTTAATCTAGTTATTATGTAGTTTTTGGGGGTGGAAAGGTATGAGCTTATATGTAACCATGTCTTAAGTTATTAAAGTGAGAGTGTTGTTATTATGCATGTTAAGGAAGTCAGCATTGTTCTAGTATTAAGATTGGGTTAATATTTCCTTGTTGATTATTAATATGCCAGTTTATCTAGAATAGTGGCTTGAGGAGTCTTTAAGGATGTTACCCTACTTGACTATTAGGGAGCATACCACAACAACAAAAAACATTAACACCTACAATCTTAATATCGACAATTATGTATCCTCATTGACAAAAACTTAACATCGATGATTATTCATTGGTATTAAATTGGAGCACAAATATATTTTTGTTTAGGAAAAATGGTAGGAAATATGTAATACGGACAATAAATAATATCGATATTAAGTGGAGCTAAAATTTCCCCTAGCATTTTTTATTAAAATCTCAAGAAAATACATACCATTGAGTTTTTCTTAATACTAATAGTCATATCATTGATAATAAGGAATACATTTGGTCGAAATACCATGGAGGAAAATTTTATGCCAAGAAACGATGAGGGAAAAATGAAGAGCTTAACATCAATAATGGATCGTTGGTAATAAGTGATTGTTTGTTTTATGAGCATGATTAAAACAACTTCATCTAATTTTCCCCCTTAATACCAACTATTATAGGCTTAATATTGATGATTTGGATCATAGGTGTTAAGCGAAAGTTATAATTTGCTCATAAATCCTAGCTCCTCATTTGCCTCGCATCTTCTTCAACTTTCATCTTCGCCCTCTTCTTCTCCTTCAACTTTATCCTTCATTATTTCTCCTTTCCACCCTCTTTGAGTTTTTTTTTATTTTTTTTATAATCTAGTTTATACTTCTTATGTATTTTTTGATATGAGATTATCTAACTATTAATTGTAGGTGTAATTAAAAGTGCACGAAGCATCACCACTGCATTGCTATCCAAGCACCATCATTGAAATATTCTTAGCATTTTATATCTATTGTTTATATTTGAGAGTTATTAGTTTGTGTTTGGTAATATTATTATATATTTGTTTGTTTTATATTAATTGTTGTGTAGTATACAAATTGAAATAATTTTCCAAATTAGATTATTGTAGTTAGAGTTTGTATAATTGGTTAATTAGATTTTATATAATTGGGTTATTAGATTATTATAGTTAAGTTTTGTATAATTGGTTAATTAGATTTTGTATAATTAGGTTATTAAATTATAATAGGTAGTTTATGTGGATAATTAGATTATTGTATATAGTTGTTTCTATGTATGTTAGTTTAGAATAAATAGTAGCATGTTAGAGTATAATAAATACTTCCATTAATTTTTTTTATTAATATATATATGAGGTGGTATGATTATACTTTTAAGGTATCATGTTAATACACATTAAATTTGGAGATATATAATTTTAATTTTAAGTGTGTGTTAAAGCTTAATTAATATTTGTTATATTATGTGTTTAATTTGTATCTTAGTATGTAAGCACATTAGATTATGTAATTAGCATGATAGTTTAGAAGGGGAATGATATAAATATATAATGTTTATTCATGGTGTATAAAAGAGTAAATGTTAAAAATGAAGATAAATAATTTTAAGATAAAAGTAAGTTGTTAGAAAATTTTATTTTCATTTGTTATTGTATATTAAAAAAAATACCCTCTATCCTACTTTATGATGTTTTTGGATGGAGATATTAGGCATCATATGAGATGAGTACGTGATGTGCTAAATCTCATAGTAGAGAAGGATTTGTATTTGGGTCCATACAATTTTAAGTTGTATTATAGGTATGGGTGAGTACTAGATACCTATATTTGTTTCTCATTGATGTTCAACAATCTAGATTTATTAAGGGTGGACACTTTATGAGGTAGTATGACTAGATTGCTAAAGAGTTGATAGTGATTGATGGTGAATGGAGGTATGTGCATGGGATGTTGGCAAGTGTATAGCCTAATTTAAATGACATTACATTTCATTAATACTAGCCAAATGGGATAGCGAAAACATTTTTGTATTAGTCATTTTGTATGAGTTATATTTTCCAAAATCCTAACTTCATATCAATTTTGTTTTAAAAAAAAACGCTACATGAAGTTTTTGTAGAAGATTCTTTTTTTTTTGAAGTGGATATCATATCCATTTTAAGGCTTTGTTTAAAGTTTTGAAATTTATTAAGAGTCTTGGTGCTTCTGTTTCTATTTTTGAGGGTTTGTTAACATAGAACGCTTCACAAGACTATGAAGATTTGGATTTTCAAATTAGACTTTTTCTTTCAAGATCACAAATTTCTAATAAGTAATGTTTTTCATGTTCACCATTCATTTTAATATGTCTACTCTTGTCAGAATGTTTTTTCCTAAAAATTTTCTTCTTAAGGAAGATCGACGATATGTTATTTTATAGACCAGATGGAATTTGGAAGGTTCGAACAAAGTTCCTATTCAATTTATTTTTGGAGTTCATTAATCTTAACTTAGATGTATTGTTTTCCTAATTTGTTTTCAATCTTGGGAATAAAGATTGTTTGTCAAAGGTGTTGAGTATAAGTCTGTTTACTTTAACCAAAAGGTTCAATTAGTTATGATAAGTAGAGATTGCTTTTAAAAGATTTAAATATCTATTTCTAGTAATTTAGATAAAGGGTAACAAATTATTTATTCATGAAATTCCCATGTGATTTACTTGATAAGGAGTGATCAAATTTATGAAAAGAGTTCCTTATATTATACTATAGCTATTATTAGGTGTTATTATGTATTTAGATCTGATTTGTAAACTGTTACATAAGATGTTTACCTCACAATTATTTTGTTGTTTTTAGTCATAAGCTATTTGCAGCCAAAATTTTTTCCGTTGAAGGAGAAAGGATTGTTTTTGGAATAATTCCTTTCTTGACACAATTAAGATCAACACCAATGTCAAATAGTATCATGGTTTCAATTTGGAAGTCATCCGAAACTTTTAGTATAATTTGGATAACATATTTTCGAGAAGTTATTTCTATAAGACATTTAAAAAATCTTATGGTGCAGGGAGATTTTGAAATGACTCTTCTTGAAAATCTTCATTTTGTTCACTAGGGATTTGTGATGATTTTGCCTAAGGATTGTAAAATATTACTATTTTTTTCTTATTTTTCTTGTAACTACTTTAATTCTCTTTTAACCACTTTGATTTCATGTTGTAATTTGAGGTTTTTTGGAATTAAATATTTTTTGTTGTATCTTAAGTATGGATATCATATCATATCATATGAATTGGTAGAATTCTTTGGAAGTTTGGATGATGGGATTTTTGGTTCATCCTTTTCTAAGGATTCCTTTTGTTTGATGGGATAAAAGATATGTTGAACAAATTTTAACATGAGTTTTTATTCTTTAGTGAGAACATTAATTTGTTTTAGAAATTCTTCATCTTTAGGCTCAAAAGAAGTTGATGAAGAAGGAGAAGCTAATTTTTTTTATTTGGGGGTCAGATCTAGTTAGATCTTCATTTTTGTATTCAATTTATGATGAATTCAATGATAAGATTTCGTATCATATGAATTATTCCTTCATCTATTTGTAATTCTCTAATTTTTTTATTTAACTTGTAGGATTCTGATATACGTCCTTTACGGCCACATTTATAGTAGGTTATATCTTTCCTAATGGCCTATTTTGAAGAAGATTGGGGTTGTTTTCCCCAAGACTAGGGTTTTTTATAATATTGTGGTGCATTTATTTGCTCTTATGTGTTCCAAGGATATTGAATTTTTGGTAGAAATTTCATAGTTCTTGTTTAGTTTTTTACATTTCTCATTTGAGATGTCACTATAATTTTAGATCTTCACAATCTTTAACACTTCCATTTTGGTGAGACTTATTAATTCACTGTATGTAAATATTGAGTATGGAATTGGATTTTTATGTACTTCTTTGATGTTGTTTCAAATTCTTTCGCCACGAAAAGTTGAAAGTCCAGTAAGAAATTTTTCTTTCCAAAAGTTTGGTTTGAATCATCCCTATGCATGACTCTAGTTAGGAATGTATTTTATACCATTGGAAATCACTTATTTTTTTTTATCTCAGGTTTGATAGGAGTTATGCATTTTTATCTTTGAGATGGGATGGGTCACCAACAAAATGGAGAGAAATGGCAAGAATATGTGATGCCACGACATTAGAAAATAAATCGTTGTTTCAATTATGATGTTTCTTTTGTGATCCATTTGGAAATCTTCTAGAATTGTATTTTATTTTTTAGAGGTGAGATGGTAGTCCCACCATCCTTTTAATTAGCCTAAAAATTCTTGCTATCAAGAGTTCCATTATTGCTTTATCAGACATATTAATTTGGGTTTTATAAGCATTAGCTACCAGTTTCATTTGTTGGAGAAGATTAAGAATGTGGTATTCTGACATGCCATCTATATTCCGTTCATAAAGTGATGTGGCTTTGTAATTTTGTTAGACTAATTTATTAGTCCTAGATTCAAGATTTAGCCCTAGATGAAGGCTGGATGTTTATCCATTATAGATGAGATATATTTGTTTCTTCGCTATCAATATGTTATGGAGAGAATGGAAGTCCTATTGTGTTGATTTTTGAAGGTTGTTCAAGTTTCTAGGACATGGATTTTGTTTCAAGAAGAAGAAGAAGGATTTATTTTGTTGATTTGAGTTTTTAAGGCTTCAATAAATTCAACCTTTTTTTTTGATATTTTGTTAACTAGGTTTTGAAACTTAAAATGGCTTTAAGAATGGGAGTTTCCTATTTTTAGTAGTTTGTGAAGAGATTGTTATTTGGATGGTTGGTAAAATTATTTTTTTGAATTTGCTTATCTATTTTTCTTAATTGTGAAATAATCATGTTGACATGTATGTTTGTATAATTATTTTGAAGGATAACATTCTTAATGTTTTCTTTGGGACTAAGTAGTTTTTTGAGTTCAATTGAGCTTTATCCTAAGACCATTTTTATATTTTGAAGAGGTGGGTGGCCATATTTGGTTACTCCTTTTTCCATTTGCCAAGTCTAATCTTTGTTTCAAATGGTAATAGGTTTGATTTTTGAATAAGGGAAATAAATATTTTTTTGTTTTGCATAATGATGAAACTAGTCAAAGAAAAATCTATGAACCTTTTTATTTTGACCAAAATCATAAAATTAAATTTTAATTTTATGTCATTATTCAAGAAAATGTTTGAAAAACCAATTACTTTTCTTGTTATTATGTTTGCCTTAGAAATATTTTTGAATAAGTTGGTTGTTGATTTCAAAATCCTTTTCCAAAACCTTTATTAAATTTTCTATTGTTTCAAAAAAATTTGGAGAATCTAGAGGAGAGTTGTTTTATGGAGATTATGTTTTTTTATAGAGACAAAGGGTTTTGTTTGGAATAGACTAAATGGGGCATTTTGGAATTATCAACCACTCTTTTAGAAAAATATCTAGAAACATAAGTCATTCTTTGTTCACAAGGATAAGTTATGAAAGAAGGTATCATTGAAATTCTTCCAATATCAATGGTGGAAGAGGATGGGGATGTGTCTGTTAAAGATACGCTTCGCAACCTTTGAAAGTTGAGTTTATTAGATCCATTATAAAACTTAGTTACTTGTTTTAACTCGGTGTTTGATTCTATTAGAGGTTGAATTTTTTGTGGAAGGGCATCTTGATGTAGGAGCATCTCATAACAATATTTCACTAATTAATTTTTCTAAGCTAGGGGATTACAAAATACTCTTAACTTGGATGAAATTAATTAGCTGAATATGAGAAATAAGTGGAAGTACCGGCCTATGCTTGCATGGCGGCACATTCAGCCCACACACAACCAATTATGATAGCTTATCAAACCTAAGCCCAACCAATTATGATGGCACATCAAGCGCAAGCCCAACCAGCTATTTTATTACTATTTCCAAGTATTTTGCCACCTAAGAAGCCAAATCAGCCCAAGACCAAGGCTGATTTCAAAAATTGAAATAAAAAACAGAGAGAAAAGAAAAAGGAGAACAAGAGGATGGTGGAGTAGGTGAAAAAGTCGGCCAAGTTAACAAATCATATTATTTTAATTCGCAGACGATTGATTAGGTATAAGGGATGATTGAGTGATTTGTACTTTTATTTATTACCCACCTTTTCAGCATCTAAGGGTCTCTATGCTGTGGTATGACTGTCAAAATACCATACATAGGCTGACCTCATTTTAGTTCTCATCCAACTAGTTTTTAGCTTGTATTAGATAACTATATAGTAAAGAATGGTTGGAATGTAACTAGGTAGGTAAAGGGGATGGATATAATGGACTTTTTGTAACCATGACTGCCACTATAAATATGGGTAGCCTCAACACAATGGAAGAAACTACCCCCTTGAATTAAAAACTAGATTTTTGAGCTCCCTATATCCCACCTCTACAAAGTTGAGTGAAAACTTTGTTTTGAGTGAAAAATCTCATAGCTTTTATCTCAAGTGTTGAAAAATTGAGTGGTAATTGTGAGTGTTTGGTCTTTAGCTACCTTATATCAAATATTATCATACTCTTCACCTCATTTCTCCATTTTAACTTTTGGTGGTCACTTATCCCACAAGCCACCATCTTCCATTAAGAATGTGCCAACTTGTTTAGCATATGCATCAAATTGGTATCAAAGATTAAGGTTGAGAATTTAGGATAATTTTTATCTACTATTTTCCTTCTTTATCCCGTCTAGGCCCAAACACTTCACAAAAATTTTCTAGCCACCCACCATAATTTTCAAGCCCAAGTTAACCTCTCCTAACCAAACACATCATATTTCTTTATTGATTGTTTCTTCAAACTCAAGCAACTATGGGCGATGAACAAATCCCAAGAGGCTTAAGTCTTGTAGAGACGCAAAACTTGAGAAGAGACCGAGCCATTGAAATCCTCCAAAATGACATGAGAAGAGTTCTTGGCATTTTGGAGATTCTCATGCAAAACCATAACACTTCATGCACAAATACTTCCCCACGACCAAGAAGAAGACCCCATTTTCACCAACATGAGGTGGTCAAATCTAGCACAAGTGATGATGCAAGCGATTCCAACTCCTCACCAAGTGACTCCCCACGTGATAGAAGAAGGAGACATGAAAGGAGAGATCCTTTTCATGACATCAAAGTTGAAGTGCTCAAGTTTGATGGATCACTTAATCTAGAAGATTTCCTCTAGTGGGAGTTGAGCTGCTCTAGGATATTTGAAGAAAAAGGATATAATGATGGGAATAGCTTTAGGTTTGTAATCCTTAAGCTCATGGGACATGCCTCCCTATGGTGGGAAAGCCTTACTCACCAAAGGAGAAAGAAGGGGAAGTCTAAGGTGAAATTTTGGTTGAAGATGAACAAGCTTTTGAGGGAAAGGTTTTTACCCTCGTCTTACACTCAAGACCTCTACAAAAAGATATCCTCCTTGAGGCAAAGGTCAATGATTGTTGAAGAATACATCAAGGATTTTGAGTGGTTGAAGATGAGGTTGGAGTTAGATGAGGTAGAGGAGCACACTATGTCACGTTTCCTTGGAGGACTAAGGAGTGACATTGCAAGCAAGGTGGAGTTACACAAGTACTACACCTTAGAAAAGCTTTTTCATCTAGGTACTAAGGTGGAGAAGCATAAGAAAGAGAAGAGAGGACCAAAGTTTCCTCAAGGAAGGTTCACTCCCAACACTTCCAAAGAAGCCCCCTCATCATCTAAGCCATCCCCTCCCATTTGAAATGTTGAAGTGAAGGACAAGGGAAAAGGTGTTAGGTTTGAACCTAACAAACTAATGGCTATAAGGTGCTTTAAGTGTCAAGGCCTAGGGCACTATCAAAACGAGTGTCCCAAAAAAAGAGTTATGACTCTTTTGGACTTGGAGGAGGTAGGTCATGAGGAGTTAATGGAAGAGACCAAATCAGACTATGAGGAGGAGGAAGAGCAAGAAGAGGCACCCCCTGATGTAGGAGAAGCTCTAATGGTGAGAAGGGTATTGCACACCAAGGAGTTCATAAAGGAGGAGACACAACCGGAGAACATATTTCAAACCAGGTGCATGATCCTTGGTAAGGTATGTTCCCTTATTATTGATAGAGGTAGTTGTGCTAATGTATCATCTTGCACACTTGTGGAGAAACTTAACTTGCCTACTACTCAACATGCCAAACTTTATAATCTACAATAGCTTAATAATGGAAGCATGGTTGAAGTGACCAAGTAGGTTGTAGTTCCTTTTTCCATTGGGAAAACCTACCAAGATAATGTGGTATGTGATGTGGCTCCAACGGATGCTTGCCATCTATTGCTAGGAAGACCATGGCAATATGATAGGCATGTCCAACATGATGGTAGGAGGAACACTTATTGTTTGAAATTTGAAAAAAAGAACATTGTACTCACACCCTACTTGTTAGGGAGGAAACCGAAAAGAAGGAGACCTTGTTTCTAGATAGCAAGGGGATAGACAAGGCGCTAGCTAAGGGAAAGCTCATGTATTTTTTATTGTTTCTTGAAGACAATGAAGGAAGTGGAGGAAGTGACCCACCGGTGAAACCTTTGCTAGGGGAGTTTGGGGATGTCATCACAAATGATCTACCTAGTGAGCTAACCCCCTTAAAGGGAATTGAGCACCAAATTGACTTAGTCTCCGATGATACACTCCCAAACAAGCCTACCTATAAGTGTAATCCTAAGGGAGCTAGGGAGTTACAAAGGCAAGTTGATGATTTGTTGCAAAAAGGGTTCATCAGAGAATCCTTTAGCCTTTATACGGTACTAGCCCTTTTGGTACAAAAGAAGGATGGGATTATGAGGATGTGTGTTGATAGTAGAGTTATCAACAATATCACTATCAAGTATAGGTATCTTATACCTAGACTTGATGACATATTAGATTGCTTACATGGGGCTTGTGTATTCTCAAAGATTGATTTGAGGAGCGGATACTACCAGATTAGAGTAAAGGAGGGAGATGAATGGAATACCACCTTCAAGATGAAGGGAGGATTATATGAACGAATAGTGATGCCATTTGGTCTCTCAAATGCACCTGGCACCTTTATGAGGCTCATGAATGAAGTCCTTAGGCCATTTATCTCTAAATTTGTTGTAGTGTACTTTGATGATATACTTGTATACTCCTCTAGTAGTGAAGATTATGTAAAGTATTTAAGGCTCGTGTTTTCGACCCTTAAGAAGAACAAGTTGTATGGGAAGTTAGACAAGTGTGACTTTTTTGTACTAAAAGTTACCTTCCTAGGGTTTGTTGTATTTAAGGATGGTATTTCAATGGATGAGTCAAAGGTGGAGGCAATAAGGTCTTGGCCTACATCCACATCTATTACCCATGTTTGATCCTTTCATGGACTTGCCTCATTTTATAGGAGGTTCATAAAAGAATTTAGCACTCTTTTGGCCCCTATCATAGAGTGTCTCAAGAAGGGAGAATTCAAATGGACACTTGTAGCGCAAGAAGCATTTGATGTGATCAAGTGCAGGCTAAGTGAGGGCCCCATCTTATGGTTACTGGATTTTGCTAAAGTTTTTGAAGTTGAATGTGATGCAAGTGGAGTTGGGATTGGAGCGGTCCTACTACAAGAAGGCAAGCTAATAGCTTATTGTAGAGAGAAGCTCAATGGATCAAGATCTAACTACGACACGTATGACAAGGAGTTTTATGCTATTATTAGGGCTCTATATCATTGGTTTCATTATCTAAGGCCCGTAAAATTTGTATTACATATTGATCATGAGTCTCTAAAGTATGTAAATGGGAAACATAAGCTCAACCCTAGGAATGCTAGGTCGATAGAGTTTTTACAATCCTTCTCTTTTTTAGCAAAACACTTGAGTGGCAAGACCAGTGTAGTAGCTGATGCCCTCTCTAGAAGCTATTGTATGTTTTCCCTATTAGAAGCTCGAGTCTTAGGTTTTGGATTCTTAAAGGAGCTATACAAGGAGGATGAAGACTTTACAAGCTACCTTAAAGACCGAGACAAGCTTTGAAGCCCCTATGTCCGACAAGATGGATTCCTCTTCAAGAATACCAAGCTTTCCATCCCGAAGAGTCCCATTTGAGAGCTGTTGATACAAGAATCACATGTAGGTGGGCTATTCGGACATTTTGGGATCAACAAGACCTATGACGTACTTCAGGAGCACTTCTATTGGCCTAAAATGATAAGTGATGTACATAGAGTCATAGCTAGATGTGCTACATGTTAAAACTCCAAGAATCACTTTCACCAAGGACTCTACACTCCATTACCAGTCCCTCTTCAACCTTAGGACCATGTGAGTATGGGCTTCATAATGGCTTTGCCTAGAACTCAAAAGCAAAAATGACGCCATTATGGTAGTGCTGGATCGGTTTTCTAAGATGGCTCACTTCATCCCTTATTATAAAACGGATGATGCCTCTTATATAGCCGATCTATTCTTTAGAGAAATAGTAAGGTTGCATGCTATTCCTAAGACCATTGTTTCAAATAAGCATACCAAGTTCCTTAGCTATTTCTGAAAAACTTTGTGGAGGTTGGTTGGTACTAAAATTCTATTTAGCACTGCCTACCACCCACAAACGGATGGCCAAACCGTAGTCACCAAATGGACCCTGACTACTATCTTGCGTAGCTTGGTGCACAAATCCCTCAAGGATTGGGACCTTAAGATTCCTCACACCGAATTTGCATACAATAGGTCCCTCACATACGCCATCGGCCATTTGCCTTTTGAGATCGTGTATGGTGTCAACCCTATCACTCCCATCGAGCTCATTCCACTTCCTATCAAGGCCCAAACAAATTTTGAAGCCAAAGACAGAATTCAATCCTTCAAAAATTACATGAGCAAGTCAGAGCAATAATTCAGAAAGTCAATGAAATAAAAAAAAAGGAAGGCCAACCAACATCGGAGGGAACAAAGTTTTGAACCAAGAGATCTCATGTGGCTACATCTTAGAAAGGAAAGGATTCCCTCTAGAAGAAAAAACAAGCTTATGCCAAGAAGTGATGGACCATTTAAGGTTCTTGAGAAGATTGAAAGTAATGCTTATCGGCTTGAGATACAACCGGACATGGGAAGTATATCAAACACATTTAATGTGGGTGATCTACTCCCTTATGAGCCTTATGCGGAAGAGGTGGAGCCCTTCCAAGATGGGGAGGATGATGCTGGAGCATCTCATAATATTATTTCACTAATTAATTTTTCTAACATAGGGGATCACAAAACACTCTTAACTTGGATGAAATTAATTAGATGAATATGAGAAATAAATGGAAGTACCAGCCCATGCTTGCATGGTGGCACATTCAGTCCAAACACAACCAATTATGATAGATTATCCAATCGAAGCCCAACCAACTATGATGGCACATCAACCCCAAGCCCAAACAGCTATTTTATTACTATTTCCAAGTATTTTGCCACTTAAGAAGCCAAATCAGCCCAAGACCAAGGCTAATTTTGAAAATTGAAATTAAAAAAACAAAAGAAAAGAAAAAGAAGCGCAAGTGGATGGTAGAGTAGGTGAATAAAGTCGACCAAGTCAACAAATCATATTATTTTAATTCGCTAAGCATGAGAGATGATTAATTAGGTATAGGGGATGATTGAGTGATTTGTACTTTTATTTATTACCCACCTTTTCAGCATGTAAGGGTCTCCATGTTGTTGTATGGCTGTCAAAATACCACACATAGGCTAACCTCATTTTAGTTCTCATCCAACTAGTTGTTAACTTGTATTAGATAACTAGATAGTAAATAATGGTTGGAATGTAACTAGGTAGGTAAAGGGGATGGGTATAATGGACTTTTTGTAACCATGGCTGCCACTATAAATATGGGTAGCCTCAACACAATGGAAGACACTACCCCCTTAAATTAAAAATCAAATTTTCGATCTCCCTATGTCCCTCCTCTACAAAGTTGAGTGAAAAGTTTTTCTGAGTGAAAAATCTCATAGCTTTTATCTCAAGTGTTGAAACCTTGTGTGGTAGTTGTGAGTGTTTGGTCTTATGTTACCTTAGATCAAATATTTTCATACTCCTCACCTCTTTTCTCCATTTTAACTTTCGGTGGTCACTTATCCCACAAGCCACCATCTTCCATTAAGCATGTGCCAACTTGTTTAGCATATGCATCACATATTTTTCGAAGATCCATTCTTTTACAAGTTGGACATCCTTCCATTTGATTAGTCATGGTATGACTGTGTTTGCCTTGGTTGGTTTAGTTTGTAGTAGAAGGGTAAGGTCCATTTGGTTTCAATTTTTTAAGTATAAGTCATCTTTAAGTACAACTAGTTCTCATTTCATCTAATATCCTAAGTGCATGAAGTTACCTCATCTCACAACTTTCTCATGGTGATTGATTTATAGAGTGCTCTTCATCTTAACTTATTAATTTCCTATTCTCTTCTAAATTATTTTCCCTAGCTTCTTTTTGAATGTGAAGAAATCTTAGATATCCTTCTCATTTTTATACAATTTCAAGAAGGTTAATGTCTTATTTTTCTCAAAGTTCTTGATAGGTATATATATTTTTTATATTTTTGTTTATTTAAAGAGATTTTATATTAAGGTTTTTTTTAAAGGTGTTTAATAAGTTTCAAGATCTTAATCTTTGGAAGGATTATTTTTTTTTTTTTTTTTTCTTAGCTTAGAACCTAGGTAAACTCAACAACAACTCTTTGGATGATTGAATTCATGCATGGTTTGATACATCTGTTTCACTTTCAATACCCATGATAAAATGTTGTCATTGATATAAACATGTGCTAAGTGAAATAGCATGAAAGATATACATGAAACATGGTAGATTAAGTTTGCTATTTTATTCTTTATATAATTTTACAAGTGTGCAGATAATTACATTGAATTTTTCATGCAAGATGTGTCATATGAAAGATTACAATTTCTACTTTACTAAATAATTTCATGATTTTTATTTATTTAAGTATGTAACAAGTTATGACAAAAACCGTGCAAAGTGTTAAAACTATTAATTGTGTAAAACATTGTTTAGCAAGGGTGCACTATTTGGGTTCTTTTTCCTTCCTTCCTTAGTCATTTATGTTGTATACTCATGATATTAATCTTTTATAAATTTAGATGATTATATTTGTTTATATATAGGGCGGTTAGTGACAAAGAAATCATGATTAGGTTTATATGATACATATGTAAAATATTTTTCTTTAGCTTTAAAAAATCATTTGGGTCTTTTCATTACTTCCTAGAAACCAAAAAAATTTGTCCATTATATGATGTATCAAGATGGATATGAGATGTTTGGTGAGTAAGTCCATGTTAGAAGGCATGTGATAGAAACTATTAATTTTGATGCCTTAAATGCATAATTTGAGATGTTAGGTGGTATTCCATTCATTTTATATTTGTTGGACCTAATAATATCCAAAACTAAAATTAAGAACATAATTGTATATTCCCAAGTGTTTAAGTGTTGGTTTCACATTGGTTAAGTGCTTAATTAAATGTTTGGTTTTATGCTTTAAAAATGGAATCACAGTTTCTTAAGGGGAAAATTGTTCATAAGCAATGAAATATGAATAAAATGAATAAGCACTTAAAAAGCCATATTTATTGTTTTAGCATCATTCCTATGTATATTATCACTTTGAGATTTTCTTTTATATGATGATTGAAAGTTTAAGTAAAAAATGTTGTAGTCTTGTAATTAGAATAAGAAAGGTAATGAAGATTATAATTATATTCAGTGTGATAGTAGCACATTTCATTTAATATTTTAGCTTTCATATATAAAAAATAAAAAATAAAATTTTATGAATATAAAAATTAGTTTGTTACCTTACTATATTAATAAAATAACATAAAAAATAATTTTTCTTTTGCCCAAAATAAAGAATTAATTATAATTATATTAAGTGTGATAGTACCACATTTCATTTAATATTTTAGCTTTCACAAATATTAAATTAAAAATAAAATTTTATGAATATAAAAATTAGTTTGTTACATTACTATATTAATAAAATAACATAAAAAATAATTTTCTTTTGCCCAAAATAAAGAATTAATTATAATTATATTAAGTGTGATAGTACCACATTTCATTTAATATTTTAGCTTTCACAAATATTAAATTAAAAATAAAAGTTTAGGAATATAAAAATTAGTTTGTTACATTACTATATTAATAAAATAACATAAAAAATAAATTTTCTTTTGCCCAAAATAAATTTTCAAAAACAAAAATATAGGTTAACAATTTGTATTATTATATTAGTAATTAGTAAATTACTATCAAAGTTTTATCTTTTCTCTTTATGTTAGAATTTATTTCAAGAACTAGAAGATTGTTTATTTTTTTTTTAATTTTAAGAATGTTCAAATTTATTTACGTAACTAATCCATATTAGTATACAAAAATATGAAACCTTTTATGTTTATTTATTTTTAAAATGAAAATATCATTTACTACTTTGTAATTATTATCTTAATAAATTAAGAATATTATTTATCATTCTTTATGTTAGATTTAGTACTCAAAAGCTGCAAAACTATTTAGTTCATTTGTTTTGTATTGTATAATTATTTTATTAGTAATTAATGATTTGAAGAAAAAAAAAACTTCTGTGTTTGTCAAATTTAGTTTAGCAAAATAAGAAGATTAGTTGGTTTTTAAAATGAACAAAATTAAGATAATAAATATATACAAATTAGAGAATACATGATTTATCAGAATATATCATTCATTTTATCATTTGCCTCCACACACTAGACAACTATAGTATTGATATGATAATATTTGTATTTATTAAGTAGAGAAGAACAATTTATGTCATGAGTAATAAAGTTAGTTAGTACATAAAATGTCGAAGGCTATTCTTAATCATTGGACAATGGACAATGAAATTAAAGGTCGACCATATTTAACGCACGACAATATATATAGGTTCGATATGTGCAACATCCAGCCTCTGATTATGGTCCTTGATTTAGTTAGAATGAACACTAGCATATACTAAC
The DNA here is from genome assembly GCA_030549775.1 of Tamarix chinensis. Taxonomy (NCBI): domain Eukaryota; kingdom Viridiplantae; phylum Streptophyta; class Magnoliopsida; order Caryophyllales; family Tamaricaceae; genus Tamarix; species Tamarix chinensis. The sequence continues at coordinate 70,892,665 of CM060181.1, forward strand.
ATATATATGTTCCTTACCTTTTTCTGCAGGTACTCAATGTCTGCCAGCAACAATTCATGCTGTAACAGAAATGGAAAATACATGAATATACAGTGGCTTACGAACATTATATGTCAAAGTAACTAATATTCATCAAAGAACAATTATAACTTTACAAATTAACAAATAGGCATTGAACATATTCCACTTATATACAATAATGATCTAGAGCTCGTATGTCACCACATTCTCAGTCCTTGTCGCCGTAAATCATTCCTAACTCGTTCTTCAAGGATGCCAATATATTGGGCTTGTCACCACTACGATTACTAATTAAAAAAAAAACACTAACCTCATATGTAAGCCTATTCCATGTATTAAAAAAAAAACAATGAGAGTGATGCAATTTGTAATACATCATCTTAAAGCCTTTTTAAATGGTTTTAGTTTAGTTTTGGAAAGGACATGAAAATAAGTAAATATGTGAGTCTCGTATAAATTAGTTGACTGGTCATACATAAAACCAATCAACTGCTTTATCTAGGAACCCAAATTGTCACCCGCAAAGAACTAAACAACTAGTTGGAGAAAACTAGTTAACTAGTATTTCTTAACTTGTCAATTGATTATGCTAGCGCATTTATATGTTTTCATGTTTTGTTTATATTTTTATTCAAATGTTTATGAAAACTTTTAATCAGTATATCATTGCACTAATAATTAAATATATTTTTGTGCTTTATCATTATTTCATTATAATCGAATTACTATTTCATTTTATTTAGTTAAAAATCACCCAAAAGTATTTTTGGAGTACTTTTTCTCACCAACCACCTTTTCTCTCGCCTTTCATGGTATAGCTTATGAAGGTTGCTTTGTAGATGTTGTGGTCTGTCTTGATCTAATTGTGGCTCTAACAAGCTAACATAACTCAATTATACTCAACCTCATTATATCTTAATCAAGCATACTACAATTGCTATAGGAGATTTTAACTTTTAAATTATAAGATTGTATTATATTTGTGCTTATATCATGTAATATATATATATGTCACATCTCATTTATATTAAGCGTATTGATAAATTATTTAGGTTCGTTTAACAGCAAGACTCATTTATAACCAATTTATTCATGAAACGCAATGGGTTCATATTGGATTTAGTTTTAAATAGATGATCTAGTTGGTTCCAACCCAAATCTAACCTATTACTATCTCCTTCTAATATCAAGTAAAAAGAAACGTATCAAATAATTTCTTATTTAGAGAGATGGCATATGAAACAAATTGGATACCAAGATAACAGTGGTACTTGTTTTATAAAGTTTAATTCCACAATTAAGTAGACCTTTTTATGTTCACTTTAGTTATTACTAGAATTTGATTCTAGGATATGCTTGCATGATTCATAACTAAAATAAAACCTTATGAATTCATAAACAACATGCATTATTTCTTTAAAATGAGTTTGATCTTTAAATAATAATCATAAACTTTATATTTTAATTTTTTTATCATATGATCATAACAGAAAAATTCAAAGAAATAATTTCACTAACTTCATTTATTGATAATAATAGATTGTCATGTTACATTTGTATGAGATATGATTTACCATTAATTCAAAGTTTATGTTCCATGCCTAGAGGGGGTTAGTGGGTGTGGGATGTGGTTATCGCGCAAGAGATGAGAATCGTATTTTCAGCTATGGCGATATTTTTGGAGAGAATATTTGGCTAATTGCTGTCATTTCAGTTTTATTTCTGTGTTAGTATGCTTGAATGGGTATTCAATGAGAGCAAGATATAATAAAAAAAAAGTGAGGAAAACATTAGATTTGAAGATTGTGGTATTGATGTGGCCATAAAACTTAGATAATAGTATCCATGTAACAGCTCGAGTTGATACAACCATGCGAGGGCTACCTTAGAGCACTATTAGATTGATCAGTTGGTCCCATAGATTAACATGAGTCATTTTAGCATGCTTTTTCCTCACTCATGCGCTTCCCGAGAAATTTTTCTAAAATTTTCCAAAAGGGTTACCCATCCTAAAAATTGATTCACGGTCAGCACGCTTAACTATGGAGTTCTTAGAATGTAATCACTAAAAGGATGATATATCATGTCAATATAAGTAGCCATATCAATCCTTCTACCACTTTGTTGAATGTTGGGATATTACATTCAACCCCACTCAAAGAACTCAACATCCTCATTGCACTTTAGCCACTAACTATCTCAATACATTTATATCCTAATAATCGTTCTACTAGGTGGCTGACTAGCTCATCAAAGTTCAGCTCACGGTCGCGGTTTTGCTTTGATACCATTTGTAACACTTCAAGTTGATACGACCATGCGGGGGCTACCTTGGAGCACTTTCAGATTTATTGGCCGGCCCCATAGATCAACACAAGTCATTTATACATGCTTTGTCCTCACTCACATGTTTCTTGAGAAATTTTTAGAAAATTTCTAAAACTTCCTATGAGGATCACCCATCCTAAAAATTACTCCACAGTTAGCACACTTAACTATGGAGTTCTTAGGATGAAATCACCAAAAGGATGGTATACCATGTTAATAAAAGTAACCATATCAATCTTTATAGCACTCCGCTCAATTTGGGATATTACAATCCATATGGGAGATAAATTAGTGAATGTGTCGGTGTCAAATAATTATGAATGGGAATTTTAGGCATTCCATGTTTTGCATACCAAAAGTCTTATTTTGGTATGCCTTTTTCCAAGTTGTTCTAAATTCTACTCGTGATTACATGGTGATAGGGGTTATTTGATATGGTTTTTTGTTCTCTTCTTTTTTAGGCCTAGTTGAGCTTTTAATTTAATTTTTTTTGTAAGGAGTATGAGTAAATGCTATGTGTTGGCATCTTTAGGCTTTTGTTTGTTGTAATATACGTATGTAGTTTGAAGGGGACTTATTGATGGTGCATATAATTAGGTGGATGTTTTTTTATTACTGATTTTACTTAAATAAAAGTCTTTTATACTCAAGTTAAAAAAAATTTAAAAAAAAACTTCCTCCCTTGATATTAGTAATATATATATATATATATATATAGATATGATAAATAAATGGATTTTTAGTTTCAAAATAAAATAAGATAAAGATTATAGAATAAAATTTGTTAAATTAAAATTAAAAGATCTAGTGATTGAAATAGAAAGGAGAAATCATGGATTCATGATGTGATAACGATCTATAAATTAGGATTCTAAAATTAGTTTGATTGATTTTAATATTTTTATTTGAAAAGAATGAGTGATTTATAAGGTAGATACATTTACTTGAAAAGGGTAAGTATTTAAAGAACTAAACATTAGAGTTAAATGTGTGAGTAAAGAAAGAATTCCCTCAATATTTTTCATTTTTATTTAAAAAAAAGTTGCTTTCTTTCTTGGTAGTAAAATTTTGAAATTGAAAATGGTTTGTGTCTATGTATTTGCTTCTTTTTAGAATACTCAATTTTAGTTTTTGAAAAAAAGTATAAATTCCTGTTTTTTTTTGTAATAAATAAATTGAATCTAACATGCAAGGATAGTAAATTGCAAGTAAACATGTTAGTCCTTAGGATATTTTATTTCTTATTTTCCTTTGCTAATAATTAACAAAAAAAATATTATTACAAAATTAGCATTATATACAACTCTAATCCTAACTCAAAGCTCTACTTAGGTACTTTATGTAGCTTATATAACACTCCCTATATTTCCTGTAGTGGTTGTTACTCTATAATTTTATGTACAACTCCTTTACTAGATCTTGAATAAATCTTCTTGGTGTTGTTATTTCATACACCACGCTTAGAAATCTAGAAGAGATGAATGGATTTTGAAGGTTAGGTAGGTAGCTATGCAGAAGATAAGATAAACTTCAGAGATGATAGGAGGAAGATTACATGTATTCTCATTATATCTTTCCTTCATACACTCCCCTTTTATCAGATCTTCTAACAACCTATACAAAACTCAGAAGAATTATACAAAATAGTAAGTTGTGACAATTCCTAAGAGTTGCCATAAATTCTAACCAAAAACACAAAGTTAACTACCAAAACTCAAAGCTTAACTACTCATTTGGATTGAAGACGGCCTTTTACTATTTCATTTATTAAAACATAGTGTATCAATACTTCCCTCCTTTACATGGCCCTTGTCCACAAGGGTCAAAATAAGGATACTTGAGTAGAAGATCATGATAGTGTTCCCAAGTAGCATCTTTTTTATTTCCATTTGACCGCTGACCAATGCCTTTGTTGCAGCTTGGGTTCCCCTCTTCACTATTTATCTATCAATAGTAACCACAGGCTCATAGAGAAAATTAGAAGTGGTTTGGTAATATGGTGGAGGGTGAATCACTATGAATTCCCCATAACTTCTCATAAATGGAGGCACATGGAAGACATGGTCTTTTAATGTGGACGCTGAAAGATCTAATTCATAAGTAATAGGATTGATCTTGTCCACCACTTGATATGGGTCTTAGTACTTGGAAGCAAGCATGTGCATTGATTGATGGGCTAGTAAGACCTACCTATATGGCTACAATTTGACAAATACCTGCTCTTGATTTTAACAAAAGATGGAATTTGACAATTTGATCTTTGAAGAGACACAGACAAACCTATCCCCTATGTTGAAAACTCTCTCACTTTGGTGCTCCTCAACTTGTTTCTTCATTTTGGCTTATATATGACTAAGATGAAACTTGAGAATCACTAGTGCATCAACTCAAGCTGTTAAGGTTCAATCCACAACCTCTATGAGTGAATCATGAAGACAATAAGGCAAATTTATTGGAGGGGGTTGGCTATATAATACTTCATAAGGAGTGGTGCATGTGGTTGAATGATATGTATTATTATACTAATATTCAACTAAGGATTTTCAATTGCCTGTCTTTCTGTGGATGATAAGCTATGGACAACTATAGTGCAGCCCTTTGTTATTTGAACAATTCTTTACATAATTCACTCATAAATATAGGATTACAATATCTCATGATGATTTGGGGTAGCTCATGAAGTTTATAATTCTAATTAATAAACTTTTATGTAATAGTGGAAGCATTGTAGGGATGCCTGTGTGCTATAAAGGTAACAACCTTTCTTAGCTTGTCCACTACTACCATAATCATATCAATTCCCCTGGACTTAGGTAAACCTTTAATGAAATCCATATTGATATCTATCCAACATTCTTGGGGATTGGACAAGGGTTTTAGCTTGCTTGGATATGTAGTTATATTGTACTTATACCATTGATAAGTGTTACATCTTCTTACATACTCCTATACTTCCTTTTGGAAATAACATAACAAGATGTTTGGTAGTAGTATGAACCCCTGAATGTCCCCTAGTGGTGAAGCATGATAAACCTCTAGCAATTATTGCTATAAAGTTAAATTGTTTCGCATGACTTACTTCCCTCTTCTCTTGAGTAAGTGGTTAGAGTGGCTATATTTAAGGTGGTGTACTAGGTCTTGCTATAGATGATTTATTAGCTCCCTATTCTTGGGGTCAGAAACCCAACTATATTGGATCCTTGCTAGAAGATCAGTGTGTATTTTATATAATGAAATAGTAAACAATTCAACCCCTTGAAATTTATAGAGTGCATCCATAGCTACATTCTCTTTTCCCTTTTTTGTACACAACCTCATAGTCATAGGAAATCCTCTTAGCAAGCCACATATGTTTAAATTTAGTAACTACCCTCTTGTAAACAGGTGTTTGAGTGGTTAGTGACTTGTCTTGATTTTAAAATGCCTTCCCCATAGTTAATGCTTCCACTTATCCACCGCAAATAAAATGGAAATCATCTCTTTATCATGAATGGACAAGCTCACTTTCTTGGGCGAAAAAAGCCTCGCTAATATATGCTATTGGGTTTCTTTCTTCATTAATGCAACACCCATACTGGTAGTGGAAGCATCACACTCAATGATGAATTATTTTCTAAAACCTAGTAGCACTAGGAGAGAGGTAGTGATGAGGCCAGATTTGAGTTTTTCAAATGCCACTCTAGCTTCAGTGGACCATATGAAAGATCCTTTCCTTATCATGTTATTCAAAGATTTATTGAGCATGGCATAATGATAGATGAATCTTCTGCAATAATCTACCAAGCTTAGGAACCCTTAGAGCTGATTGATGTTGGAAGGTAAAGGCCATGCTTGGATTGCCTTAATCATCTCAAGGTCTATGGATACACCTTGGAGTGAAATAACATGCCTCAAGTATTTAATATGGGTAGCACCAAACATACACTTGTTTCCTCAGCAAACAACTGGTTCTAATACAATAATTATAAGGTAGAATAGATGTGTAGTAATTAGGATGGCCAATCAGCACTACATATTAATATATAATAAACAAAAATTATCACTTTAAGTTTTAGTATGGCATTCAAGGTGTCCATTTTACCTTATAATAGGAATAATATAGGTGAATAATCACACCGCTTTTATATTCGATGAGGTGGTAACATCCACCTATTTTAGATTTTAATGGTTCCGCATTGTCTTCAATGAAAATTTTCACATCCACCTTGATAGTTTTATACAAAGTAAAAGAGTTCTCAATTTAAGCCACACAAATCTAAGGATAACTTTTTTCTCAACGTAGGGAGGGTGATGTGAAAACATATAGGGTATATTTAATCATCTTATGTTTGGAGCATATCTTAATTGAAATTCTTGAAACATAACATTAATTTCCTGATATTCTTGAAAGAAGATAATAAGAATCAAGACAAGGCTTCAAATAATTTATCATGATTCAAGAATTTGAAGAATAAAGATCAAAGCAATAATAACGTGGTTCGTCTAGAATTTTTATTATGTATGTTTACATGAGCTTAGCAACATAGTAAGTATTTGCATGGTTGATAGGTTTGTTCATTTGTTTTAAGCCACATGTTGGAGGTAAGGTATTGTTACTTTCAACTACCTCATGTTATTACAATAGTTAAGGACTTGGCCCAAGGTTTGTTACAAGTTATTATGAGGTGTTCCCATTAGTTAAGTTTGTAGAAAGGTTGTTAGACATAGTTCCGCCCTATATAGAATTACGATATATGGTATGCCTAAGTGAACTTGAAACCCTCATAATAAGTTATTATTATATCTTTTGACATCTATTCTTTTGTTCTAATTTCTTAACCCCGTTTGATAATATTTTAAGTGAGTTCTTCAAGAGTCTTCTAACTGACTCTCATTTTCATGTTTTTCTTTTTTCCTTTTAGTTATTAAAATCCAAATATTACTTAACACATTTACCCTACTTCCAAAGCCAATGTAAGCATCTTATAAGCCCATAAAGAGAGCCTTTTCACGTCATTTTCTCCCCTTTGTAGTTATTTATATGCTCTCATTTCATTAATAATAATGTCTCAAACCCTAATCATTTCAAGTTTGCAAATTCTTTTCTACCCATGAGATTTTATTATTGAAAGTCTTCTTGTGTGCATTTTTTTTTCATGTTTCGAGTCTGAGATTTTGTTGTGCTATGAGTAAAACTCCTCTCTACTTGAAGATGTTATATATGTTAAAAGGATTTGCTTTTCACAACATATTTTTAACAAGACTCATGTAGTTGTATGTTTACTATGCTATTAATGTGATCTGAATGATAAATTATTTTTTATGTTGTCTACTTAACACATTTACCCTACTTCTAAAGCCAATGGTGTAGTGCATTGACCTTTACTAATGTCTATCCTAACAAATTTTATTTGGTGTATATTGTGACCTCGTTCTTTAAATTTTTGACTGATGAATGGGATTTTGTTTCTGTTAAGCCAAATTAGTGGATATGAATTGTTTATATATGTTCCTTATTTAGTTTGACTCCATTATTTTAGCTTGTTTTGTTTGGTTTTATTGAAATATATTTTTACCCAAAAACCTAAATTGTGAGTTATTTGATGAAGTTAGGTTGAATTTTCGAGCTTTATATATTGATCGAATTTATAAAACACTTTAGCATTTATCTAATTTTTTTTACAAACTGTCAATTAGAACTACTTAATTAGAATCGAACGATATGTATTTTGGGCCAAACTTCCAAAATAATTTTTTGTATGAATGGATTTAATTAAACTCATTGTCCAAATTATTTAAAACAATATGCAGACCATTGTTTTGAACTAATTAACCAATTTTGACTAATGTGTATTTTTGGCTAAAAAACTTATGCGTAATGTTATTTTTATGAAATTGATTGATTCTATGTTAATCCTTGCTTCAATTTGTTTCGTGAATCATTTTAAAACGGCACAATTCTATAATTGTAAACTTAATTAATAACTTTAGTGGATATTTTGGTTTTGAATCTTATGTTTCATATATGTCTTCTATGATTCTTATTTGTAGTATTTGGTGACGACTAGATGGACATTGATTTTACTTAAACGTTTGCTCTAATCAGAATAATAATTAGTGATCGAACATCTTTGCTTATCATTGTTGTTCATGCTTGGAAAATGCCTTCTATTATGGTGATGTCCATGAGGTAATGTATATTTGTGTCTTCCTCCTTGATTTTCTACCTAAGACTAAAAAAATGTGTCACCTCAAGTGACATTTTTTATGGTATGTTCACCAATACATCAGAAGGAGTGCAAGAGAGGAACTCCACGATGACATCTCCCTTGTTCAATGGGAATATACTAATGTCGGTATAAAAAGTGCATGAATTTCTCACCACAAACTAAAGACTAAAGATGACTAAGTCTAAAATGTAGTAGAGTGACAGAGACAATAGATTAAGTTTAGGTTGGGTTTAACAAGATTTAGATATGAATTCATTTACAATACCTAGATTTAGATCTGACCAAGATCTATGGGATCTAAAAAACTTAAAAGACTTAAATCAATTAGATCTAGTAGATAAATGGATCTCAAGCAAATTATAAATAATTCAAGCTATTGTTTTTAAACAAATTGAAATGATTTATGTAAATACTAACACATTTATATTTTATATATCTTAATATATATATTTTTTATTAAAATAATTATCTGAGTAAAAAAATAAATATTTTAAAATAGTTAAATTTTTTAATACTATTTTAATACTTTTAGAATAAAATATTATATATATTACTTATAAATTAAATGAATATGAAGCTCAAACATAATCACGAGGATGACAAATATAAAATTTGTATGTATATATGTATGTATATTTACATACATACTAAATGGGTCTAATGGGTCAGATTTAAATATTTAAAACTACCAAATTTAGATTTATTTGGATATATATGAATTCACACCAATCAAATTAAAAAAATATAGACCTAGACCTTCCAAAAATAAGACAGATGTGATTTGTTTAGGTTAGATCCAAAATTCATTGTATCCCAAGGGTGGATCATTTAAAGTACAAGGGTTTTGAGCATGTTGAGAATGGTAGAAAAAGCTTTGCCTAGGATTACTACAAGAAAGTGGAGAAGAATGCTCACTTCAACCAAATGAATTCAACGGTCCCCGCAAAAATAGGTTCATGTGAAACTCTTACCCATCTAGTTCCAAAAAAGTTCTGAGAAAAAAAAAAGAAAAAAAAAGCCAAAATATTTTCTTTCAAACATTTTTCAAGAAAAATCAAATAGCTAATTTCCAATTATTTCACTATTTAGTTTATATCTATTTTGTAAACACACAAAAGAAAATTAAATTTTTTTTAATTTTTTTTCTTTTCATTGAAAATCTATAAGAACTAAATGGAGCCTTAGAGTTTTTGATGGTGAAACAAATGAGGTACTACATTGTAAGGTTGAAGTGTTGGTATAAAAATATGGATCTTTTAATTCGTTGTCTAATGAAATTATGTAAGACGTGATAATCCGTTTCATTGTGAGTGTCCATGAACTTGCTTTGTTAGAGGTTAACTGCTCACCAAAGAAGAAAGCAAGAAAATTCCTAAGAATATTGCCCATGGAGTTTATGCCTAAGCTTACAATTATACAAGAATCAAAGGATCTCTTAAATTGGATCCTTAATTGCTTATGAAGATATTATTAAATCTCATCATGCAAAAAGAAGTGTGCAATAAGGACCGAAAATGAGGAGTCAATGCCTAAGTATGATGAAGAAGAATTTGTTAGGTTGCCAGTAAGTTTAGAAAGTTCATCAAAGGATATTGCACTAATGAAAGGAACCAAGAACGTAATTATGGCCAGTGTAGATCGAACATCAGCTTAATTTTACTTTTGATCATTGTTATTAGTGCACCAAGGTAGGTCATCAAATACAAAATTACCGTGAAAGGGAATTGGACAAGACTAAGAATAGGAAACGACCGCACAAAGAGAGCTTATAAAAATACATAAGGAAATGATGAAACCAACAAGGTAACAAATGATGAGCAATAAGAAGAGTCTGATTTAATTTATTCTTTTATAACTTTGCCTGGTATCTTGTTCGAGCATGATAGTGTTATCCACTTACATTTTTTTTATATATTCACAAGAGGCCCCGTAAAGGTAAGTAAAAACTACCATATAGATGACGATACTATTAAGATCGATGTTATAATACCGAGAGAGAGAAAAGGAGATTCGAACCTAAAACCTTTGGCATTTAAGAATTGGACTTTACTACTATATCAAACCTCGTTCGGTAGTAGTACCCACTTACATAAGGTGTGATGTTAATTCCCTCAACAGTTATAAACTTTCACATTTATATATTTCTTAATTTTATTAGATTCGGAAATAAAGGTTATACAACATATTTTGTTAATAACCTACGCAACATCTTGAACAGTGAAACAAAGGTGATAGGCCTTAAGAAATAAAATGAGGAACAAAATGATAGAAATACAAAGTGGAAGATAAGATGGATTGCAGTAAAGGTTGGCTAAGAGGGAAGTTTGTACCTTAATAAATGGCCAGTCTCTCTAATAGTCATTACAAGAAGGGTCTAGTGCATGCCTCTGAGAAGAAACCCAATATACTGGAATTTAGGAATAAAAAGGGTTTGCATCTAACTTAATGTAAGGTCTGCATGTACTATGGATAGACTCGTCACACTAAGTATGACCACTTGGGTAAGTTGAAAGCACTTGGATTGCCGTTTGGAAGATTTACCAGGCCGTTGGAGGGCGGTGGTGTCCGGTGTGGTGGCGACACGACCTCACAGCTTCGACTGCCATTAGGAAGCTTGGGCTGGCGTATGCCAATACTTACGCCAATGCTGGGAGAAATTTTAAGAATTCATAAGCTCACCAAAGTCGACAGGGTTAAAGGTATAGTTGGTGGCCTAAACGACGAAAAAGGATGGTAATTTAGAGTTAGTTTGAATTTTCTGACAAGTCAAATTCGTAGATAGCAAGAAGGAAGATGTGAGATAGGTAGGCAGGGGGAAGGGAAGATAGCTTAAATAATGGTATACTCGGCATCCGTTAGAAGAGTTGCAGAAGTTGAAACATCAGAGTCCATTATTTGAGTTAACTATGTTCAATCGTGAGATACTAGCAATCATTCCTTGTTCCAGAATTTTGGGGAAAAGCGAAGGGATGTTGAGCGGACATTATATATGGGGACGACGACTCTTTATTAAGAAATAAGCGGCTCAGTTCTTCTTGTAATAAGTGACCTAGATCTTCTTGAACTTATAAACCTTGATATACGTTGGGTAGACCGCTCGCCACGAATCTAAATTCAAAACGCTGCTCTAATACTTGTGTTCGTAACTGCTAATAACAATTTCACTTCTCTTTGCCGTACGGCATAACGACACCACCCGACTGACAGAATTTGCCGACTCACCTCTTTGATAAAGAAACGCTGACTCTCTTGATCACGTCAACGCACCTGCCACTCGTTTATTTCATGTATCCCTCGACAATGAATGGACCCCCTCGGGCAGTAAATTATGTACCCCCGACAATGCATGTATTCCCCCTCGGCATTGTAATTTCCCTTCGTAGACCTGCCCGACCCCAGGGAGCTGACATACTAGGGATGGCAGCGGGATGGGTCAAAGAACGGATGTTGGATTTTTTATCCAATATATTGGATTTATACATGAATTATAAGAATTACGGCTTGTCATATGTATTAAATTCATATATAAGTAATCATATTTATGTTTAAGTTATTAGGTTTAATGTATATAATTAAATATGAACTCATATGTGTAGAGATTATGGGGGTCCTAGATTTTTGATGGACTGAACTAAGATGACCCGATAGATAATAAGTCAGTTATCTATAAATATGGTCATGGTCCCTACGTCTCACGTACTTCGTTTAAATTGAGTTTCATCAATCATTGTATACTAGCAAGCATATGCGTAATCTAAAAGATTATAGTACTGTCCGTTCGAATTTGATACTAGATTCGGTGGTACCCGACAATTTTGTTATTGTTATAGATTTAGGTATGTTTCCCTAATATATTTGATATTAATATTGATAGATTAGCATTCGATCATGTTAGATCTATATATGGATTATATTAATCTATCAATTAGTATCAAAGCCTCTACTAAATTTATTAAGATTAAGAAAATAATATTTTGATACTATTTATTATTCTTATGTATTTCGATTTTGTTCAAAAATTTTCATCAGTATAGTTCGTTACAAATATCAATTTTTTTATTCAATACTTTGTTCAAACAGTCACTGTTCATGGATTCAGATTTAGCTTTATTTTGTTCTATCACTATTCATTTATGATACTATTCACCTTTGGTACTATTCACATCCACTATTATTCATTCTATTTGGCTTTTTCTCTCACATATGTCTCTCTTTATTTTTCACATGTCTATCTCTCACCTGTGTCAAATGGTTGTGAGAAATGAAGGGTCAAATGGTTGGTTGTGGGAGATGAAGGGTCAAATGGTTATGGGAGATGAAGGGTCAAAGGGTGATTAAGATAAGGAACACAAATGGTTAGTAATTAAGAGTATTAATTAATTAAGGGTATTTTATATTATTTTTTAGTTTTGGTATTTTTTGGGCTATTAATTTGGTACTTGTTCATTTTATATTATTCAAATAATCATTTTAATTTAATATAATTTGCCTAATTAATTTAATTAGATATTTAATTTATTTTATCTAATAAATTGTTATGTGGGCCTTTTATGTGTTATTTGGCATTAATTTTGAATAAAATTGAGAGATCAATTTATTAAATCTAAATAAAGTTAGTCTCGATTTAGGTTTAAAAATTTTGAATAAAATTGAGAGATCAATTTATTTAAATTTTGGTTGTCTGATATTATTAGATAGACTAATTAACATAATATGTCACCAAAGTGACCTCTTTTTAAAAAATTAGTTTATTGAACATGTTGGATGTTTGTGCGTATGTTTATTCATGTAGTTATTTAGTCGACCTAAATGAAGGCAAATATCTGACAGATTTTCATATGCACTTGTGGCAATAAATATGTGATGATTATTTGGTTGCCATATAGATAATAAGTCAATCCAAATATGGGCTTATTATCCAACAGGCCTTATTGTTAGTATTTGATTATTGCAACAAGAATACTACTTGCAATTAATATTAAGGTCCAAAGACTTGATATTAATATTGCGCCGGTTTCTTATGATGGGATTGCCAATGTTTAAATTTATTAATTATTTACTATGTGAATTTTTGTGAGCATGAACATTTATTTATGTTTATATTTTCTGTACAGCTATGTCTATTACTACTATATTTGACAACTTAAGCTCTATTCCCATGGTGAATGAGAATAACTTTAAGGAACGGAAGGACAATATTACCATTGTTCTTAGCTGCATGGATCTGGATCATGCATTTAAGCTTTTGAAACCCACTGATCTAATGCTGAAAGTACCTCTGATGATAAGAGGAATTTTGAGAAGTGGGATTGGTCAAATCGCATGAGTCTAATAATCATTAGGCACAGCATTCCGGAAGCCTTTATGGGCATGGTGTTTGAAGACATTACCAATGCTAAGAATTTCCTTGCTGAAATTGAGAAATGTTTTGCAAAAAAGGATAAAGCAGAAACAAGCACTTTCTTGTAGCGCTTGATTTCGATGAAGTACAGAGGCAAAGGAAATATAAGGAGTACATCATGGAGATGTCTAACATTGCTTCCCAACTAAAGGTGATAAAGCTCAAGTTATTAGATGATTTACTCGTGCACTTAGTGTTGCTTTCACTTCTTACATAATTTAGTCAGTTTAAGGTTAGTTACAACTACCAGAAGGAGAAATGGACCCTTAATGAGTTCATTTCATGTTGTGTGCAGGAGGAGGAAATATTGAAGCATGATAAGACTGAGAGTGTTCACTTGGCCAGTACCTTTAAGGGCAAGAGCAAGAAAAGAAAAATATGAAGCTGCTTTTAAGGGTCTGGTACAAAAGAAACGGTAGAAGGAAAATGATAGCTGCTTCTTTTGTAACAAGGCTAGACATGTGAAGAAAGATTTTCCTAAATACCATGCTTGGCATGCCAAGAAAGGTATAATTCTTACTTTGGTCTATTCTGAGCTTAATTTAGCTTCAGTACCTAGAAACACTTGGTGGATAGATTCTTGTACTACTACTCACATAAGTGTTTTCTATGCAGGATTATTTGAACTGTTGAAAGCCAATTTATGGTGAAAGATACATCTATATGGGAGATGGCAAGGCAACAGCAGTTGAAGTGATTGGTACTTTTAGGTTATTATTAGGAACTACTTTTTATTTATATTTAAAAGACACTTTCATTGTACCGTCTGTTAGATGGAATATGGTGTCCATTTCCTTATTGGACAAGTCTGGTTATTTTTTTCATTTGGAAATAATAAATTTAGTCTTTTATTGAATTCAAATGTTATTGGTACTGGTTCATTATGTGCTTACAATAACCTATATATGCTTGACATAATCACTTCATATCATGAAACCTTGCACATGGAATCATGCGGTACTAAATACAAATTACATAAGGAAAATTTAGTGTCATTATGGCACAAGCATTTAGGTCATATCTCAAAAGCTAGAGTTGAGAAACTTGTGTATGATGGCATTCTTGATTCCCTTAACTTTATGAACTTGAACACCTGTGTTAATTGCGTTTAGGGAAAGTAGACCAAAGCTAAGAGAACATGTGCAAATAGATCTTTGAACATCTTAGAATTGATTCACAATGATATATATGGAGCGTTTCCTATGGCTTCTTGGAATGGTCAACAGTATTTCATATCATTCATAGATAATTGCTCATGTTATGGGTACTCACATCTCATTCATAAAAAATTATAGTCACTGGATGTGTCCAAATCATTTAAGGTTGAGGTTGAGAATCAACTCAAAAAATGGATATAGTGTGTTAGATCTGACCATGGGTAGTCAACAGTACTTTGTTTAGTCATTCTAGCTAACTAGAATCACTTTGGGGAGAAACACTAAAGACAACAACTTATATTCTAAATAAAGTACCAACTAAAGCAACTACTAAAATACCTTATGAGCTTTAGACAGGCAAAAAGCCTAGTTTAAAGCACTTTCATATTTGGGGATGTCCAACTGAGGCAAGGCCTTATAGGCCACATGAAAAGTCATTGGACTCCGAAATAGTTAGTAGCTACTTTATTGGTTATGCTGAGTGCTCTAGGGGCTATAAGTTTTATAATCCCACACTTAAGTCGATTTTTGAGACGGGAACTGCCACATTTTTTTAGGATGTTGAGCTTGGGGGGAGAAATGAGTTTACAGATATTATCTTTGAGGAGGAATCAATTACTATTCTTACTATTGTCTCTAACAATGTGCAAGTCTCTGCACTTGTCATCAATTAGGAGGTAAATAAGGAACCTCAACAAGACAATATAGAACAACTACCCATTTAGAATGAAGTGATTATTCTAGGAGGACAAGCTCAACAACCTTAAGAGCTAAGGAGATATACTAGAGAAAGGAGAAGTGTAATTCCGGATGATTACATTGTATTTCTCCTAGAACATGTGATTAGTATTGGTGTGATGGAATATGATCCGATCAACTTTTATCAAGCCATGGAAAGTTTGAATTCTCAAAGGTGGATTGAGGCCATGAATGAGGAAATAAATTCCATGATGGACACTGATGTATGGGATCTTATCCTACTACCTAAAGGAAAGAAGCCCATTGGTTGCAAATGAATATTTAAGACTAAGAGGAATTCAAAAGATAATGTGGAAAGATATAACGCATGCCTAGTCGCTAAGTGATTTACACAAAAGGAAGGAGAATATTTGAAAGAGACATTCTCTCCGGCCTCTTCTAAGGACTCCTTGAGGATAATTACGGCATTAGTGGCACATTTTAATCTTGAGTTACATTAGATGGACGTAAAGATTACCTTTCTCTATGGTGACATTGAGGAGAAGATCTATATGGTACAACCAAAAAACTGTGTCTGGAGACCCAAAGAAAATGGTTTGCAAACTTAAGAAATCTATCTATGGGCTCAAACAAGTGTCTTGACAATGTTGTTTTAAATTTCATCAAGTGATCACCTAATTTGGCTTTGAGATGAATTTGGTTGATAAATGTGTATACCATAAGTTTTGCGAGAGTAAGTACTTGTTTATGGTTTTGTACGTTGATGAAATATTGCTAGCAAGCAATGAAATATATTCATTACATGAGACCAAGATATTTCTAGCTAAGAATTTTGAGATGAAAGATCTTTGTAATGCTTCTTTTGTATTGGGCATAGAGATACACTAGGATCGTTCTCGAGGTATCCTAGGGCTGTCACAAAAGGCTTATGTTGAAAGGGTTCTCAAACAATATGCTAAGCATAATTGAAAACCAGGAAATACTCCTGTCGCTAAGGGAGACAAGTTTAATCTCAGTCAGTACCTTAAAAATGACTATGAAAGAAGGGAAGTGCAAAATGTTTCCTATGCTTCAGTAGTGGGAAGTCTTATGTACGCTCAGGTATGTATGTGTTTGGATATTGCGTACATTACTGGGATGTTGGGAAGATATATAAGTATTCCAGGAATTGACTATTGGATAACGACTAACCAGGTCATGTGGTACTTACAAAAAATAAAAGATTATATGCTCACATGTCAGATGTCAGGAAAGCTTGAGATCGTAGGATACACTAAATCCAATTTTGCTGGATGCCAAGATAGTATGAAGTTCACATCAGGTTTTTTTTTTCTAATGGTTGGAGGAGTTGTTTCTTGGAAGAGTTCCAAATAGATAGTTGTGGCCTCTTCCACTATGGTAGTAGAGTTTGTGGCATGCTATGAGGCTTCTAATTATGTAATCAAAAATTTTATCACGAGGCTGCGTATAGTAGATGGTATTGAAAGACCAATCAAGTTGTCAACCTAAGTTCTAAAAAATAAAAAAGTATCAATATCAAGGTCTTAGTTGTTAAAGAGAAAGTACATAAAGGAGAATTGTCTATAGAGCATATTAATACAGACTCCATGATAGCAGATCCACTCATTAAGCTGTTATGATCCAAGATCAATCAGTAGCTGCTAAAGTTCTGCCACTTAAGGTTTATCAGCGAAGATCAAGATCGAAGAATAATTAAGTCTGGGAGTTATGCTTTCTGTTTAGGCAATTAATATATGTTGATATGTTCGTTATTTAATATTAAGTGATAGGAAGCAGAATATTCTGCACATGCTTGTTTAGTTGTCGACATCTGTGCCTATTAGTCAGTTTTATATTTGAATAATTCAAACTGCTAAGACTCAGGAAGCAGTTTAAAAGCAGTTATTTATGTAAGTTTAAATACTGATGTGGGAAAGAATAATGATCAGTGTGGAATTTATCTTAAAAGTTCTTGAGACTTTAATCTCTTGGAGATCGTTGGGTTCTCTCTAACGAGCCCAATAAACTTACATTCAAAATAGGAAGAAAAGGTAGAAAAACTCAGAGATCTGGTGAGTTACAACCAGACTTTAATGTTCAAGGACCCATAACTAGATCTAGGGGGTTGGTTCGTAACAAATTGGTATCAGAGCCGATTGCTATGGGTGAATTGCGTTCATTTCAACAACAATTTGAGACTTTCCTCAAGATGTATGAGGAAAATCGTGCGAAGGATCGACAGGAACGAGAGCAAGATCGCTTAGCAATGGCGGCACAGCAGCAGGCATTGACAGAGCGAAGGGAGTGTAAACATAGGTAGGCGTGAAAGAAGAGCAGTGAGAGACACTCCAGAAATAGCCCCGTTTGTTCCTAAATATACTAAATTGGACTTCCCAAAATATGAAGGGTCAATAGACCCTTTGGGTTGGATTAATAGGTGTGAGCATTTCTTCAGGCATCAAAATACACCAGAAGAAGAAAAAGTGGGGTTGGCTTCCTTCCATCTTGAGGGAGATGTCCAGTTGTGGTTCTTGAAGGTAGAAAGAGACATACCAACAATCATTTGGGAAGAATTCAAGAGGCAATGTAATCTGCAATTTGGCCCACCAGTTCGAAGTAGCAAGTTGGGGGAATTGGTGAAGTTACGGCAAATATGGTCCGTTGAAGATTATCAACGCCAGTTTGAACAATTATCTGCCCGGGCAAGTACATTGTCAATGGATCAAGAAGTGCAATTTTTTATTAGTGGGTTACAGGAGTATATTGCTGTTGAAGTGGAATTGCACTAGCCAACAGACCTCACTAGTGCCATGAGCCTTGCCAGATTATATGAAAGACGAGGGAATCGGAGTAAAGGCGAGTCCTCTTCCATAAAATGAATGGGTTATGTTCAGTCGCGTTCTCCCTTTGTTAAAAAACTTAGTCAAGCGGAGTTGGAGGATAGAAAAGTCAGGGGACTCTGTTTTAACTGTGATGAACGTTTTAGTCCCGAACATCGTTGCAAGAAACTCTTTTGGCTTGAGGTTTCGGAGGATAACAATCAAGTTGAAAATGGAAGCCCATTAGAAGATTTAGAAGATGCTAAAATTTCTATTCATGCCATAACAGGAACTCCCTCTCCACGAACCATGCGGATTAGAGGCTCCTTGGAGGGTTCTACATTGCTGATACTAATTGATTCTAGTAGCACTCATAGTTTTTTAGATTCAGCAATGGCAAGGGAATTGAAATTGCAGATTGAGCACAAGGAGGAACTAAGAGTTACAGTGGCTAATGGGGAACGAGTCTATTGTGAAGGAGTTTGTCGTGGGGTGTCATTGCTTGTGGGTAATTCTATTTTTACTATTGATTTGTTGTTATTATCCCTACCTGGTTTGGGTGCTATTTTGGGGGTTAATTGGCTACAGACCTTAGGGCCCATTACATGGGATTTTAATTTAATGACTATGAGTTTTATTAAGAATGGGCATCTCATAGAGTTAATGGGGGTAAGGGAAGCACGTGCTAACTGTCCAAGAATTTTATCTTCATCAGTTGTTTCCATAGACAGAGATTCAGAGTTGCAAAGGCTATTAGCAGAATTTCAAGCCATATTCCAAGAACCGACGGGATTACCTCCTTGCTCGTGAGTATGACCATCGAATTTTATTAGAACCTGGTTCTTCCCCTGTGGTTGTTCGTCCTTACAGGTACCCTCACCTCCAGAAAGATGAAATTGAAAAGTAATGTCAAGAGATGTTAGTTAAAGGGGTGATTCGGCCAAGTCAATCCCCTTTCTCTTCACCAATACTGTTGGTAAAGAAGGCTGACAAAATATGGAGATTTTGCGTTGACTATCGCGCTTTAAATGCAAAGACAGTGAAGGATAAATTCCCAATCCCAGTTATTGAAGAGTTGTTAGAAGAACTGCACGGTGCCAAGTTCTTCACCAAATTGGACTTGCGTTCAGGATATCATCAAATTCGCATGTCCCCAGCTGATGTAGAGAAAAATGCTTTTCGTACTCACCATGGGCACTTTGAATTTCTTGTCATGCCCTTTGGGTTGACAAATGCTCCTTCTACATTTCAAGCACTAATGAACTCAGTTTTTCAGCCATATTTAAGGAAGTTTGTTCTTGTTTTCTTTGATGATATACTCATCTATAGTAGAACATGGGTTGAGCACCTTCAACATCTAAGAATAGTTTTCTCTACTCTACTGAGTCATGAGCTTTTCTTGAAGAAAGCTAAGTGCAGTTTTGCTCAGTCGCAGGTCGCATATTTGGGGCATATTATCTCTGGCCAGGGGGTTTCTGCTGATCCCAGTAAGGTGAATGCTATGTTGCAGTGGCCGATACCTAATTCTATTAAGGCATTGAGGGGTTTTTTGGGCTTAACGGGTTATTATCACAAATTTGTGAAAGATTATGGTTTAATTACAGCCCCTTTAACTACCATGTTGCGCAAGAATGCTTTTGTTTGGACAGACGAATCCAAAGTTGCCTTCGATAATCTTCGCGTTGCAATGTCCTCAACTCCAGTCTTGGCTTTGCCAGATTTTTCTCAGCCATTTGTGGTGGAATATGATGCATCTGACGCAGGTTTAGGGGTAGTGCTATAACAACAAAATAGGCCTATCGCTTATTTTTCTCGTCCTTTGGCTGCGAGGCATGTTAAACTTCCGGCTTATGAGAAAGAATTTGTTGGATTGGCTAAAGCAATACAACATTGGAGACCTTATTTGTGGGGTAGAAGTTTTATCATTCGAACTAATCATTACAGTTTGAAGTTTTTGTTAGAGCAACGTATTATAACTTCTCCTCAACAACGTTGGCTCGGCAAGTTAATGGGGTTTGATTTTATTGTGGAGTATCGTGCTGGGCGTGAAAATGTGGTTGCAGATGCTTTGTCTCGCCAATTTGAGGATCCTGTTGTCCTTTCTGCCATTTCTACTCCTCAATTGGATTATTTAGAAGATATTAAATCTGCTATTAATTCCTCTACTACATTATAACAACTTCGTGATCAGATTTTGAATGGTGAATTGAAAGATGTCTGGTCTGTTAAAAAGGGATTGATTTTATACAAAGGCAGAATTTTTCTTCCTCCAGATTCCCCTTTTCAAATTGTTCTTTTGTCTGCCATGCATCGTCAGGCACATGAGGGATATCAAAAAACTTTGAAACGTCTTGCTTCTGAATTTTATTGGAAGGGAATGAAGGAGCAGGTTCGAGATTTTGTTCGTACTTGTTCCATTTGCCAGAAAAATAAGGTTGAACACTTACAACCAGCAGGGTTATTGCAGCCTTTACCAGTTCCAGTACAGGTTTGGTCAGACATTTCTTTAGATTTCATTGAAGGTTTGCCTCTCTCCCATGGGAAGTCTGTCATGCTAGTGGTTGTTGATAGATTTTCAAAATATGCTCATTTCCTTCCCTTATCTCATCCTTACACGGCTGTTTCGGTGGCAAGATTGTTCTTTGATAATATTGTTAAGTTGCATGGAATTCCAGAATCCATTGTTAGTGATCGTGACGTCACTTTTACTAGTTCTTTTTGGAAGGAATTTTTTAAGCTAAGTGGAACTAAGTTGTCTTTCAGTTCTTCTTACCATCCTCAATCTGATGGTCAAACAGAAGTAGTCAATCGGACAGTGGAGATGTATCTGCGTTGTTTCACAGGTGACCGTCCTAAGAGTTGGGTGGATTGGGTGTCTTGGTCGGAATACTTCTATAATACGGGCTTCCATTCTTCTCTTCGTGCCACCCCTTTTGAAGTGGTATATGGAAGACCTGCCCCTCGTCTGTTATCATATTCTCCAGGACTGTCTTGTATTCAAGCATTTGATCATGAATTACGTGCTCGGGATGTGGTTCTACAGGAGTTGCGAGATAGGTTGCTTCATGCCCAAAATGTTATGAAGACTTATTATGATGCCTAGTGTAGAGATGTGTCATTTAATGTAGGGGATATGGTGCTTTTAAAGCTTCAGCCCTATCACCAAGTTTCAGTAGGTTCTAGGCGAAATCAGAAATTAACCCCTCGATTTTATGGGCCTTTCCCTATTGTGGAACGAATTGGTTTGGTTGCTTACAAATTACAACTTCCTGAAGACTCTAAACTTCATCCAGTTTTTCATGTTTCTTGTCTAAAGAAGTTCCACGGTACTGATTCTGGTTCTCCTACATTACCTATTATCCATAAGGGTGTGCCCATTCCAACTCCGCAAGCTATGCTGGATTCCAGAATTAGAGATGGCAAGAAGGAGGTTCTCATTCATTGGGAAGGACTTTCGCCCGCTGATGCTTCTTGGGAGTTTGCTGATCATATGCAATTACGATATCCTAATTTCACGCTTGAGGACAAGCGTTCTTCTAAGGGGGCAAGTGATGTTATGATCCAAGATCAATCAGTAGCTGCTAAAGTTCTACCACTTAAGGTTTATCAGCGAAGATCAAGATCGAAGAATAATTAAGTCTGGGAGTTATGCTTTCTGTTTAGGCAATTAATATATGTTGATATGTTCGTTATTTAATATTAGGTGATAGGAGGCAGAATATTCTGCACATGCTTGTTTAGTTGTCGACATCTGTGCCTATTAGTCAGTTTTATATTTGAATAATTCAAACTGCTAAGACTCAGGAAGCAGTTTAAAAGCAGTTATTTATGTAAGTTTAAATACTGATTTGGGAAAGAATAATGATCAGTGTGGAATTTATCTTAAAAGTTCTTGAGACTTTAATCTCTTGGAGATCGTTGGGTTCTCTCTAACGAGCCCAATAAACTTACATTCAAAATAGGAAGAAAAGGTAGAAAAACTCAGAGATCTGGTGAGTTACAACCAGACTTTAATGTTCAAGGACCCATAACTAGATCCAGGGGGTTGGTTCGTAACATAAGCCTTTACTACCCGAACTGTTTCTTGATTATATTGCTTATATGGGTGTTATATCAGCTGATAATGTTTAGTTTTAGTGGAAATCTCTCACTTTGTTTGCTCTATATATGGATACTTCTTTTTGGCTTATGGACATTTTTAACCATATGTTTTTTGTAGAAATAAAGTTTTGGTTTATTTATTTTCTTTGTTTGTAATTTGATCTCACTAAAGTTTTAAGGTGGACTAGTTGGGAATAGGCATGTTCAAGATCACATTACATGAAATTTCCATGCTGCACATCCAAATCTTAATCCATGTCATTTAGTTATATTTGCATATGTGACCATTGAAGGTTTCGTTGCAAAGAAATATGATGAAAGCCACTTTGATCCTATGTTGGTATGACTAATGGATCGGATTGGTTATAGATACATTTCATTACAATGACAATATTGAGCTCATTCGGTTATTTTACAATTCGTGGTTATAAGGTCACACATATAGCCCAAGTAGGAGATTGTTGGATATTTTATCCAACATATTGGGGTTATATATGAACTATAATATTTTTGGGTTGTCATATATATTAAGCTCATATATAAGTGATCATATTTATGTATAAGTTATCGGGCTTAATGTATCTAATTAGATGTGGATCCATATGTGTAGAGACTGTGGGAGTCCTAGGTTATTGATGGACCGAACTAGGATGACCCAATAGATAACAGGTCAGTTATTTATAAATATGGTCATTGTCCCTAGGTCACACATACTTCATTCCAATTGAGTCCCATAAATCATTGGAAACTAGCGAGCACGTGTGTAATTTAGAAGACCATAGTACCACCCATTAGGATTTGATACTAGATTCGACGATACCTGACAATTTTATTATTATTATGGATTCAGGTATGCCTTCGCAATATATTTTATATTAATATTGATAGATTAACATTCGATCCTATCAGATCTATATATGGATTATATTAATCTATCAATAGGGACCCCATCCCATTTCTGAGCCCAATAAGAAAAATAATCTCTAAATTTAACCCAATTTTTTATTTTTTTCTTTATTGGGGATTTATTGACCTAATCCTCGTGGAGATAAAATTCCCATAATCAATTTGGTCCCTGATCTATTTCCCATCTTCGATTTATTTTCTGACTTTAAAACCCGACCCAATCCCCAAAAATCAACTTTATACCCGATATATGATTCCATCCCTGATCCTCAAGCCTTTTTTATATTATACTTTTAATTTATATTCTATAAAAAATTTATATATATATATATATATATATATAATATAATGTAATATAAAAAATTATTCAGAGTGGGTTGGGGACCCTAAACCCATCCCTAAAAAAATCCCCATTAAAAGTTACCGAACCTGAATCTAATTCTTGAATTCTCTCCTCGAACCCAAACCTAAATGAGAAATCCCCAATAGGGCCCCAAATCTGTGGGGAAAATTGCCATCCCTATGCCATATCTTGGTGATTTAATTTTGAAGGAAATAATGATATTCAGAATCTTAGTAGGTCTATAAATGGGAGTGATTTAATTTTAAAGGGAGTGAATATATGAGTAGTTTTTCAACCAAATATTGAGCTAACCAACTAAATTAGACCAAAGCCTTGGACCTTTGC
Source organism: Tamarix chinensis (assembly GCA_030549775.1). Lineage (NCBI taxonomy): Eukaryota > Viridiplantae > Streptophyta > Magnoliopsida > Caryophyllales > Tamaricaceae > Tamarix > Tamarix chinensis. The sequence continues at coordinate 70,916,994 of CM060181.1, forward strand.
CCTAGCAGCCATCTAATAACTAGGGGCCTGACAGGCCACCGTAAGCATAGTATGCTTGGCTGTTTAATGCTGTTAAAAGTCAAATTAATAAAATAATTACTTTTTCTCTCTATTTCGTCTCCCTAAGACTCTTATCCCAAACCCCCTCGGTTCTCATTTTTCCTCCAACATGTTTAATAGGGTTGTGTATTGAATATGGAAGTGATTATGATCAAAGATTTATGAGAGGAAGCCAATTAGCAACTAAAACTATAATTTATGTGATTCTCCTTAAGTTGGTTATGTCCAAATATTGAAGGGTACAAAAGAATCCCAAGAACCCAAGCATAAAGTCATTAGTAATTAAAGAGTAAGTAGACATGTAGATAAGTCTTATTTATCATTAGATATGTGCTACACACACGCACACACACACAAAATTGATATAATATCAAATAATATCACTCAATCAGTCAATACCTTCTTTGATCTAATTCTTGTGATACCACGTTCAAGTCTATTCTCTAATTGCTTCATCTCCTTCATAGATAATGAGCTCAAGCATTCTCCCACTAGATTCCTACAATTAGAATATCCAATATATTAATTTATGTTAAAATACAGCTTTGTACCATGAGATTAATATTATTTAACAAATATGTTATTCTCCATAAAAGATAGCAAGCTTTAACACTCTTAAGCTCACACAACATGTATTAATTTTGTCATGCACTACTTACCAAAAGTATTGTTTATATACATCTAACATTAGAAAGTATAAGCCATCTACTTGGATATACAACATATTGCTTAGAATTTGGTAATACCCTTGTTTATCTCAACTTAAAAGTTTTATTTTAAATACAATATAAAGATGCAAAACAAAGGAATAAGGATGAAACCGCCACATGGAACATAGAGGTATGTCTCTTTATCTAACTCGTGCTCAACAGAAGGATAAAACAAAACCAAACTTACAACATTAAAACTCTACAAAAACATTTTGAAAGGAGACACTCAAATCTTGATTTTTTTTTCAATTTTGAGTATGAGTTAGATAAATAGTCACACCTCTCTTTATGTTCAATGTGTCGGTTTCATCCTATTTATTATTTTGATTCCTCATACTACATTTAAAATTAAAATTTTAAGTTGAGAAAAATGGGGGTATCATATGAAAGAACTTTAAAACCTTACCTGTTCGAGCCTTGTAGCATTTGTATTTGTTGTCGTAGTTTTGCAGATTCTTGCTGATAATACTGCATGAAAAAACCAATTTCCCAATGAAAATTAAGGTTATTATTTTGTTGGAAATTATGTTATTTGTCATTTTATCACAAATTTTAGTTGACATAACCCATTATGTTTTGAGAAATTTCAAAACTACAAACATATTTTTACATAAATCATGTATCATAATAAAATAAGATTTAGACACATCACAAGTTATTGATATGCAATTAATACCAAGATCATGAAATCTACATAACAGATGTTTTAGTTGATATTATTGTTGCAAAGGTTACTAGAACACAAGAAAATATTGAGATGCAAACACTTTGGGCTTCATTTCAATGAAAAATTTTAGAAATGGGATTTTAAAAAATAATAGAACTGTAAATGTGATTAACTTTGAAATTTCTTAAGCTATAAAAGCATTATTAATTAGGAATTTTAATGGAAGAATCTTAAAAGTTTTATGAAGATTGTGAATTCTCATTTTTATGTATCAAAAAAAAACTATTCAAACTAACTTTATAAATTCTTTATTCATGTATTGAGTGAATAGCTAGAAACTAAAAAAGACGTCTGGAGAAGATTGATAACTAATTTGGTTACTGGTATAAAAGTTAATACATGTACACACATGGCTTTCTGAAGTTTAATTACACGAGGGTTAATTGACCGGATGGATTGTGATATGGTATAGGATGCTTGTCTAAAGAATGACTTGAATGATGGTTTATATATATATATATATATTATTCCAGTAATACCAAAATTTGGAGACTTCCTAACAAAATGTGTTAAATGGTCACAGATGCTTTTGCCAAATTAACCTTGACTATTTACATCTTACAGAGAAAATGTGTCTACGTTGATACATATACACGTGATAATAACATTCATTTTGAAGTAAAAATTTGCGCAACATTAGTTAATTAAGCAACTTACTTGCGCATTAATCTCAGTGATAGAGCTTGAGTTTGAGCCATCACATGCCTTCTTGTATCTTTCTATTGTCGTCCGTATGCTATTAAGATTTGAACATGTAGAGCACGTACACAATTATTTTAAGTCTTCCACAATGTATAATTGGAAGATAGCCATAAAAAAGGATGATAAAAATAAAAAATAAAAACTGCTGTACGAAATAAAATACCGTTGAAGCTAAAATAAGATTCATATCTTAGCCATGATAATCTTTTCATCAATTATATTATTGCTAGTCTGGTTTAAGCCAACATTTTTTGCTTGTGAACCAATAGGAATCACTACAACGTCAATTACAAACGGAGTTAGAAATTCAACTGATGATATCAACAACTCATTCTTGCTTAAATACCAAAGACAATCTTCATCATAGTGATTTGAAGTTTATCACGTTGTATTTCATTCACCACATTGCATATACTTGTGTGTATATTTAAAAAAAAAATGTGTACGTTTGGTAATTTACGATCAATGAACTGTAATTTAATTTCAAAAGTTATATCCAACAAATTTAAAATAGTAAAATTTAACTTAATCAAATCGGTATGGTTAACTCTTCTAATATAATTACTACGAACAACCTACCTATGAATAACAAATGTTAGTTCATTAAGTTTCAAAATTGTTTTTGTTGGGAAGATATAACTTTTGAATGTGCTCGCCTCTTACGCTTGACATTTGCAGGGAACAAATTGCCTTTACAGTATGTACTACCTGACATATGGCTAAAAAGGACTATAAAAGGAAATTAATCCTTTCCAAGCCAAATGTTGATGCTAGTTTAATGAAAACGGTGGATTGGGTGATGAGGTCCGAAATGAGGTGCATATAAAAAGTTTTGAAGTTGGTAAAACTTTAAGATTCGGAAATACTGATTGTGTTGTTTCTTCTTTAACGAGTAAAACAAAATAAATAAAATAAAAACTATACTGATTGTGTAGATATTTATCATTCATGATAAATTTCCCTCCCAACTAAGAACGGTTTAGAAATACTATGTAATCCTGAGCTAGGCTTAACCGCTCCTAGAAAAGCAGCATAAAGTTCATAACACCATGTGCCATACAAATCGTCACCCCTCTAACCTATTTAGCGACTCCTTTCACTTCCAATCATGTTGCTTCTTCTTTGAACCCGCACTGAATAAATTACGTAGGGGGTGTTGGATAACTACAAGAAACAAGATCCTTCATTGGTTGAATATGGATTGAATAACTTGATTTGATAAAAAAAAAATTCCATTTCATTCATTGACAAGCAGTTGAATCTTCCACTCTTTTTATTATTCATTGATTAAAACTTACATTTTCACCATTTATTATTCATTATGGGAAGAAATTACATTCTTAAGGAAACCCCTGGCCAACAAGTGTCTCTAGAACCCTTCTAGGTTCGGGGATCAAGCCTTTTCATGTCTTTGGTGCCTCTTGGGATTAAATCCTTGCCAACCATTACATTCTTAAAGGATTTTTTCATGCCATATTACTCATGCCTCTTCGTCTTAGGTGGCAGTTACCAATCGTTTCCATAGAGAATCCCCACTTAGGCGCTTGTTTGGCCTACCAGAGGGTCTTGGGATTGAATTTTGTTTTGTTAATGTTCTGACAAATGAGTAATTAGTTAATCGACACATCCTAGTATTCAACAAATTGTTGGGCTGAATTGATACCATCTCTATTTTTAAATAAAAAAATCTTGCCATTTAATTTGGGGATTGCATTTTTTTTGCTGTGATCCAATTCTAAAGTATTTTTACAAGTGTTTGTGAGTATCTACATATAATTTTACCTAATATAAACCGATTTTGAGGACTAGACTCCCAAAATGGTGTTGGATGACCTCACCTTCTTATCTTCTTCTTTTTTCTATCTTATGATTGGTTAGAACGAACAATTCGACCTTGGAAAATCCTAGCAAATATCTGATCTTGTTTCCCCATGATTTTTGTCTCTTTCCCTCTATGTTTGATGACCAAATAAATACCTTATACCCACCATTTTAGGATAGCTCTATTCAACCTTAAGTTTCCCTTTTTTTTCTCTAAGAGTATAGACTTGTTAGAGCATGGTAAAGTAGGAAATTTGTGGTTATTGAAGCCTCTAAACCTCTTTCTTAAAGACCTAGCCCTATCCCAATCCTCTCCTTTATATCTTTTTTGTTCTATAAGTGCTAAAAGTTACTCTTCAACACTTTTACCTTCTACCAAGCTTTCTATCCCTTATACTTCCCTTTCCATTATATTTTTCCTCTTCTAATCCCTTCTCTAACTCTCTTTTGTTTTTCTCCTAAACAAAATAGGGTTAGATTTAGGAAAATGTTGTGGCTTTGAGTCCTTCTTTTAGTTTTCTAATTTTAGGGCAAAGATGATGAGTTTGTTATGTTCTTTTGATCTTTAAGCCTTATTTGGAATTCTTGATGCTAGAATGTTTTCTTGAGCTATTTTTGTTCTTCTAAAGGCACTTAAGTGGTGGAAATCTCTGAATTTCCTAGTTGAAGGAAATCTATTACCTTTCTTTCTTTTGTGTTTTGCTAGTGCCCAAGCCAAGTCATTCTTACCTTATTTTGGGTGGTGAATAAACATGTTGTGCTGTGGGGAGTGATTGACTCTAGATTATGTGAAAACATAAGTGTTAATGGTACGGTGTTGTGTTTATATTGTGATAAAGTGTGTGAAAATATGTAGTATAAAATATGTTTTTGGAATTTGCAAGTTTTAATGATGATTCTAGTATGTGAATATGTTTTTTTATCAGCTAATAAATTTCTAAGCATGATTAGGTGGCCAATATGCTAGAGGTGTGATTTAGAATTGTTATAATACTACAATGTTGATGGAATTGTGTTTAGGTAATATGTTGGAATTGTTATTTTGAGTTTCCAATTTGTTGTGGAGTCTTAAGCCCTTCGGTTGACTGAGTGTAATACCCTATATTTTTGAAATTCAATTTCCTTAAGTTTAACTACTTTAATAACAAAATTTGATAAAAAAATTATTATTTTATCTGCACTCCATTTTATGGTTCTATTACAAATTTCAAATTCATATTTAAATTTAGTCAATCATTGTAGTTATAGATTATTCTAGTTAAATTTGTTCATGATTATGATTTTTATTACCTTAATATAATTTTAATTTCTATTTAAAAATGTATTTATGTTTTTGTTGTTTTATTTTAACATTTTAATTTTTTTTTCAATTATAACTTTGTTGTGCGATTATAACTTTCTTAGAGTGTAAAAATATATTTCGTTAACGTAGATAAATTTTTTTAAAATTATAAAATCTCTTTAAAGAGTTAAAGATTTTAATAATTTTTACCTTTATCAAACATTTTCTTTGTTGAATTTATCTATTTTTATGAGGTCAATAAGGTTTGAAAAAAATCTATATCTTATTTATGAATTTTTTTCTAAAGTTAATTGTCATTCATTTTTTCCTTTTTGTTTAGAGATGATCTTTTTTAGAAATTATTTAAATTAATCTTAATCGAATTTTCTTAGAGTTTGATTTAAATATTTTTCTAGATAGATTTCAAAAATATCTTCAAGGTCGTATTATGTATTTTTGTAAACTTCACTTCTAGCTATGGCCAACTGTAAGCATTGCATAGCCATTTATGAGTGGTCTTACCTTTGATGAAGTTGGACCGATCCTTACTCAATTTGATTTGTAGAATTCATTTGGTATAATTTTACTGAAACCCTATGTTTGATTTTGAATAAATTAGGCTTAATTAAGTTCAATTGATTATTGGATTATATATGATTTGTGTGATTTATTTGGAGTAGTTAATTGGTGAAAGTTATATTTTCCTCATGATATTTACAAATTATTTGGATTTATCAAATTAAGCTAGTTTTGATAAATTGATTACATAATTTGTTTTAAAATGTATCTAATTTCATGTTGGCAGCTTGAATTTGATGAAATTAATTAAATTAGGATATTTTGGCTCAAACTTGTCTGGGAGCTATATATTTTAATCGGTTTTCATCTTTGAGTTGTTTGTGTCAATTGTATTTATAAAATGCTTTAGAATATGATTAACTATTTTTTTAATTAGTTAATTTAATAAAATTCATGAGAATTTACTAAGCTGGGATTTTTAGGTTATAACTCTAATCTTGTTAATTTGATAAATGTCTTTATGACTTTTAATCAAATTGATTATATAATATGTTTTAGAATATGCTTAATTTTATAGTTTAATAATTGAGCGAGAATTGACGAGATTTGCATTTTAAACTAAAACCCTAATTTTTGAAAGTAATTATCTTAAATTCGCTAATCATAAGATTGTTTATGTTGAAATTAATTATCTAAATTTATCTAGAATTGGCTTAATTGTATTTTTAAATACCAATTAGTGGTAATCAAAGTGAAATGATTGATTTAAAATTTGGGACTAAACCCCTAATTTTTAGAGATAGGTTTATGAAATTGGTTTCTATATGTTTATTTTACCAATTTAATTACTAACTTTGATTGCAAATCAATCTCATTATTTCTTATCTTATCCTTTTGGATCAATTCTCTGAATTTAACTACAAAACTTTATTTGTAAGCCATGTTTTGAATTTTTCATTTTGGTTGCAAAAATTAATGAACAATTGTCATTTTGGTTGCAAAATTTAATCAGTAATTGATGTTTGATAAAATTAACTTATGCTCTATAGTCCTTCCCTCAGTTTTCCAAATGGATTTGAAATTCCTTAAGTGATCTTTGATGAAATCGATTTGTTCAAGGCTCAATTTTGAATCCTAATCGAGTTTCACTCTCAAATCTTAGATTAGATATATTTTCTAGGAAATTTGATTTGTGATTTTCTTTATTGATTAAATGGTAGTACTTAAATTATTAGTTGAGTTAGTTTTCTAATCTAGTCTTATGATTTTCATTGGTGATCAAGGAAATCATTCTCATAGATCCTTAAGCTAGTGATCTCCCTCTATTTTTTTCATTTCTTTTAGCTAGCTTTGGATCTAGGTAAGTCTCTATGTACCTTTGTTTATGGTGAAATCATGAAATGTACATCTTCTTCAAGTTGAGGGTGATAAGTATGCTTTTTTTAATTTATGTATGTCAAGTGTATACCTTGTCTTATATGGTACTTATATGTATCTATGAGCTTTTAATTTTCAAGACAAACATATGTTAGTATGTCTCTTACTTATTTGAATGAGTTAGAGCATGTGAAGGTTTTAGCATAATTATGCGGTTAACTCATATGATTTTAGAAATGTTTGGTGATGCTAGAACATGTTCTAATGTGTTTTAATTATAATTCATTTTGAAAAATTGTATAATTGATTAAATATGGATTAAAATAGTGTGATGCTTTATGTTGACATTTTATTCCATGAATTGTTTTTGGATTTAATGTCGTTTGGAATTGATCGGCTTTACTGCCTCTTGGAGTATATGACTTTAATGCCACATGGTGTGGGCCTTGATCCCATGATCAAGTGTGTGAACAACATTAGAATGTAAGAACAGAATTGTATTGTGTTGATGCGAATGATTTAAGTGTTTTTATGTGAGTTTGATTTATGTATGGTTAAATCCTTAAGTGAAACATTAATCACTTATAGTGAAAAATCTTTATTTGGGACTTCTTTCACTTGGACTAACTAATCGAGTTAGGTTTTTTATTCATTTGGTATAATTCTGTTATTTTAGCTCTATAGAGGTTATGTATACTTAGTGATTAGGTGTCCTATTTATTAGTTGTCTAGCTATGTTTTGGGAAGGCCAATTAGGGTATTAGTGTTCATATGCTAGATTAGATGTTATGGTTTCTTTAGGTCCTTGTCCTCAAGTTAATATAATCTAATACTTATGATCACAATAATAGAATTCACTAATCAACAGTTCTTGTTCATTTATGGATTTTATGTCTCATTATCCTAGCATGTTTCCTACTTGTCTTCATTACAATTGTGCTACCATATGATGCATGCTGCTTTATTTTTTATGTTCACCTAATATACAATATTAATCTCATGTGGTTATTATATGTAGAGTGCTATCTTTTTGGTATAGTTGTGTTACTTAGTATGAGTTCAAATTTTGTTATATACTCATACCCCCTTGTGTTACCATGTCCAGTTGTGTGTTTATTAGTATGAGTCCATGACCACTTGTTTGATAGTATATTATTGCATGTGTCACATGTCCTCTTATGTTATCATATGTGCACCACTGATATATATATCTATATTATTCCATATGAGCAAGCCTAACTCATGCTATCTCATGTGTGACTCTTCTTGATATGTTATGGGTGGACAATGAATGTTGTACCATCTAATCATGTTATTTTATGTATTATTTTATGAGTGGAATGGTGCGTGTATTGCATGTATGCATGAGTATTGTAAGTTAAAGATTACCATGACTTTAGGTGCATCATGTGCCCTCCATGAGTCAGGTAGTTTTGATTTATTTAATATTGAATGGTGGGGAGTAGACCACTAATGTTACTACTATCTTCGTTGAATGGGTCTTGTGATGATCTACTAATGGTGGGGAGTAGACCACTCATGTAGGCTTGATATTGAGTGCTACATTGTTGGGTTGAAGATTTAGTTTTGAGAGAGTTAGGCCACCTAGATTTCTTTCCCCTTAAGAGTTTTGCTTCATTTTTTTTGTACTTGTTTTGAAAATTTTCAAGCATTATATTAAAATTTTAATGGTGTTGTAACTAAATTTTAGTTTCCCATTACTTTGGTAAGATTTTAAAATCTAGGCATTTTGCAAATTTTATCAGTGATGATTTGGTTTAGTGAAACTATTCACTTTCCATCTACCATTGGATAACTCCTTGTGAGAGTTCATTCTATTAGCATAGATGATGTTTTTAAGTTTTAGTTAAATAATTTTTATCCTTACATAACATGACATAGATTATGAATATTTATCTAATGTTAGTTATAGGAGTAACATTTTCTATTTTCTATTTTGGCTATTACATTGCTCTTTAAAACAAAAATTTTTAGATGTGAAAAATGGAGGTGTTAGTCGACTAATGGCACTTACTTCCATTTGTTGACTGCTTATGCATACTTCTTTCTAGTTGGTGTTTTGCCAATTGGTGAACCAACATAACCTATTGATCAAATGATTCAAGCTTTCAATGAATCAACTAATTTTTCTATTCAGTCAACCAACTACCTAAATTTTCCTATAGTATTATTTTTATTATTAAAGCTAGTTGTATATCTTGGCATGGTGGATCCATTTTGCTACTCCTTAAGGCATTGGGGTGTTACATTATGGACATTTTTTCCACTTCATTTTGGTTGTGTAATCTAAATGGGCATAGATGACCATAATCCTAAGTTTTAGACTAAAAATTGTCTTTAGAATAAAATAGAAGAATAATTAGAGATAACAAGTGGACATGGATTTGTTTAGTCGTGGTTGAAATTTCTAAATTCCCATGTGGAAATATTTTGACAAATTAATGATGTGAGTATACATGATTGGATTCATTTTTAGATATTTTAAGTATACGGGTGATATTATTTGAGCTAATTAACTCGAATGATGGATCAAATTGGCTAAGGGATGATGATATCATCTTTATGTAATCTGGATGGATTATGATGGATAACTTGGATTAGTTATATGATCATGGTTTCGTTGGTATGCTATATTAGCTTTATCTGCTATATGGTTTGAAATAAAATACTAATTACTTAAATGGGTAGACCTTAGAGCAATATATGGGTTTAGATTATTTGATCCTTGATTAGCTATGAGGTGTCAGTCACTCTTTGGGTGTTCTTGTTATTTATCTTCAGGGGATATCCAATTTGATCCTAGTGCCTTTGATACTATAAACATTGATGATATACTAGGGGGTATCAATGCTAAAGGGTTTGTTTACCTTGGTGTTTTATTTTACTTTCGTCTAATTTATGACCTTTTTTGGTTTTTCTAGCTTTGGAAAGACTTATGTTCTTTAGTTATAAGTTTGAATTACATGTGTATTGAAGGGATAACTCAACCCATTGCTAAAAAATATATGGATATATAATATTGTGCTCAAAATCTCATAATAACTAAATGAAATCGACCTTAAAGTTTGCCTAAATGGTTTACATATTTGGTATTTTACTTCACATGTTCTTATGTTGTTATCCATGAATCATAAAATTTAAGGTAATCATGATGAGTTTTGAATTCCTACACTTGGTGCATAACATGATCATTCCATGAATCCATGTCTTTCATTGAGCATGATTTTACCTACCTTCCTTGCTTGTATAGCATGCTATGTTGAGAATACCATGTTAGTATAGCTTGCAAGTTGGTATGGGATTATATAAGCATGTTAATGCGTATTATTTTGACTTGTGTGCCTATTATGACCATATGTGATGTAGGAGCATCCCGAAATAAAGATAATATACTTGTTAATTTTTCCAAAGTTGAAGGCTTCAAAACTCTTCTCACTTGGGTTAATGAATAAACAAGATTATGAAGGTGCCATGCAAAGCCATGCAAACACCAAAAAAATTTATCAACCCCCATGTGTGGCTGGCTCTATTTTAGCTACATTATGGATCTACAAAGCTATTCCTAATTGAGTCTATTATGGCTCACCAAAAGCCATATTTTATCCACTAATACATGACATCATTTTCAACCAAAGAATACTACCTTATGCAACCCTATTTTGTGTGCACAATTAAGGGATTTTGGGAAGATAATGTTAGGAATATTAGGACCTTTAAGTCATGTTTAAAATAAGGGGAATCAACCTCAATAATATTAACAAAATTTCTAGCCTGCCAAGGAGACTACTTTCTTCTTTCACCCAACCAAAGTTTTCCTTTCTTAGTTAAACTTAATTAAAGCATGTTGTTAGAATTTTATAATGTGTAATTTATGTTTTCTAAGCTTTTTTCATGGTTTATAATAGTAGCCATCATGTGATGGGAGGCTAGGGAGATTCAACAATTAGCACTAGCTGATTGTAGAGGCCAACAACCTTAGTTAACTTGTATTAGTATAAACTATTGTTGGGGGTGTAGCGAAATCAACTCACCATGAGTTAGATTTGTAATGTACTTACTAAAGGCTTGAATACACTCGATATAGAGGTAATAGGGTTGAAGGTAGAGGTAGACTTTGGATGAAGAATGCACCCACAATCTGAAGGAGTTTCTAGAATGGGAGATGAGATGTAATAGGATGTTTAATTGTAGGTCCTTAGATGATGAAAAGTCCTTTAAGGTTACTGTATTCAAGTTGAAAAGGCATGCCTCCTTATGGTGGAAGAATATATTCAAGATTTTGAGAGGCTTATCAGGAGGCTTGGATTGGAATAGATTCAATAGCATATGATGCCTTAGTTCCTTGGTTGTTTAAGGAGTGACATTGCTAGGAAAGTGGAACTCTATAAATATTACACCCTAGATAAGTTATTTCATTTAGCCATCAAGGTAGAGAAGAATAAAAGGGAGAAGAGGAATTCAAAAGTTTAAGGTTTAAGGTCGAATGCATACCCACCCAAGGAATTTCCAACAGAGACCCCTAAACCTAAGACATTTGATGTTATAGGTAAAGGAAGGGTAGATATCAGTGAGTCTAGTAGAAATAAGGGTGTTTGGTGATTTAAATGTCAAGGAATTGGACATTATCAAAATAAGTGACCAAATAAGAGGGCAATGACTTTTCTAGACTTAGAAGAGGGGCACTAGAAGGAGATTATATTGAAGATCATTCGACCATGGAGGGAGAGGTCGAGATTAGGGAAGTACCACTAGATGTAGGTGAGTCTTTGATGGTAAGGAGGGTTTTGCAAACAAGGGAAGTTGTGGAAGAAGAGTCCCAAAGAGAGAACATATTTCATTCTAAGTATACCATACTTGGTAAAATATGCTCCCTCATTTTTGAAAGGGGTAGTTGTGAAAATGTAGCTTCTAACACTCTTATGGAGAACTTACCTTATCAACTACGATACATGCTAAGTCTTATAATCTTTAATGGATTAATAATGGCTCGATGGTTGAATTCATAAAGCAAAAAAATTTCCATTTTACATAGGGAAATCATATAGAGATAATGTTGTATGTGATTTCATTCCCATGGATACTTATCACTTGTTGTTAGGGAGGCCAGGAAAATTTTATATGCTTGTCAAGTATGATGGGAGGGAAAACACTTAAAGCTTGAACTTGATAAGAATTCTCACACTCTTAGTACTTAGTCTTAACTTGTTATGGAGGACACCAAATGTAAGAATGCTTTGTTCATTGATGGGAAGGGGCTGGAAAGGGCCATAGGTGAGGGAAAGGCCTTGTACTTATTATTAATGCTTGAATCTAATGATATTGTAAAAACTCTTGATCCTCAAGTCAAAACCTTGCTGGGGGTTTTTGGAGATGCCTTCTCAAACGAGTTACCTAGTGAGTTGCATCTATAAGAGGCATAGAGAACCAATTTGATTTTGTTCCCAGTCATACCCTCACAAACAAACTAGCTTATAGGAGTAGTCCTAAGGAAGCCATGGAGTTACAAAGGTAAGTTGAGGAGTTGTTGTAAAAGGATTTCATTAGGGAATCCCTTAGCCCATGTACGGTTTTAGCCCTCTTGTTACCGACGAAAAATGGATCAATACAAATGTATGTTGATAGGAGATCTATCAACAACATTACTATCAAGTATAGGTATCCCATACCTAGACTTGCTGACATGTTGGATTGTTTGCATGGAAAAAATGTATTTTCCAAGATTGACTTGAAGAGTGGGTACTATTAAATTAGGATGAAGGAGAGGGATGAGCGAAATATCACTTTTAACACCAAAGGAGGATTATACGAGCGGATGGTAATGTTTTTTGGATTGTCCAATGCACCAAGCACCTTTATGAAGCTTATGGATGAAGTTCTTCGACTCTTTATCTCTAAATTTATAGTTATGTATTTTTATGATATTCTTGTGTACTCTTATGGATGTAAGGCACTTAAGACTTGTATTTCTAACCCTTAGGAACAACAAGTTTTTTGGTAAACTAGAGAAGTGTGACTTATTGGTCCCAAAAGTCACCTTCTTAGTGTTTGTTGTATCCAAAAATGGAATCTACATGTATGATTCAAAGGTGGAGGCAATAAGAACAAGTCCTACACCCACATCCATTATAGATGTTAGATCCCTTCATGGGCTTGCCACTTTTTTTAGGAGGTTCATAAAAGGATTTATCACACTTTTAGCATGCATCATATAATACCTCAAAAAAGGGGACTTTCAATGGACCAAGTCCGCATAAGAAGCCTTCAAGATAATCAAGATTAGGTTAAGTGATGCCCTTGTATTACAGCTATCCAACTTTGATAAGGTGTTCAAGATCGAGTGTGACACAAGTGGAGTGGGTATTGGTGCCATTTTGCTACAAGAAGGTAGAGCCATATCCTTCTTTATTGAGAAACTCAATTGTTTGAGGTTCAACTAGAGAACCTATGACAAAGAATTCCATGTTATTTTTAGGGCTTTAGATCACTGTTCACACTCTCTTCGACCATCACACTTTGTACTGCATACTGATTATGAGTCCCTAAAGTATGTAAATGGACAATATAAACTTAACCCTAGGCATGTTAGGTGGGTAGAGTTTTTACAATCTTTTTCATTTGTATCTAAGCATAAGAGTTACAAAACCAATATTATAGTAGATTTACTCTCTAGGAGATATTGTATGCTATCATTATTAGAAGTAAGGATCCTAGGATTTAGGTTTTTAAAGGAGTTGTACAAGAAATATGAAGACTTTACAAGCTATAAGGAAGAATAAGACAAGCCTTAGGGTCTGTACTTAGTGCAAGAAAGGTTCCTATTCAAAGGTAACAAGGTGTGCATCTTAAAGTGCTCCATCAGGGAACTACTAATTCGAGAGGTACATGAGGGAGGCTTAGCAGGACATTTTTACATCAACAAGACTTATGATGTACTCTAGGAACATTCATTTTGGCCTAGAATGGTGGGGAAAGTACATGCCCTCATGGAAAAAAATACTCTACTTACTAAAGGTCCAATAATCACATTCCCTAAGAACTCTATACACTTTTACCTATTCCACACCACCCTTGGGACCATGTGAACATGGATTTCATAGTGGCATTGTCTAAGATATAGAGGCAAAATGATGCCATTATGGTGGTCACCGATCGGTTTTCTTAGATATCTCATTTCATTCCATGTCATAAGATAGATGACACCTCTTACAATGTTGATCTCTGTTTTAAAGAAATAGTTATGTTGCATTGTATCCCAAAAATGATTATATTCGATTGAGATACCAAGTTCTTTAGCTATTTATAGCAAACCTTATGGAGATTTCTTAGTATTGAAATTCTCTTTAGTACCACGCTTATCACCCACAAACCAATGGCCAAACCAAAGTAACCAACTGCATCATCACAATGGTTATAAGAAAATTGGTTCACAAATCCTTGAGAGATTGAGACATCAAACTAAGCCATGCCAAATTCGCATATAATCGTTCCCCCACTTATGCCAAAAATCAATTTCCTTTTGAAGTGGTGTATGAAGTGAACCCCACCACTCACATAGATATAATTCCTTTATCAATCAAGGCTCAAACTAGTTTTGTACAAGAACAAGTAAGGGTAAGAATCAAAAAGGTGAACAACATGAATCAAAAGAAGGCAAACAAGCATTGAAAAGAATAAGTTTTTGAACCAGGAAACCTAATGTGACTTCACCTTCAAAAATAAATGTTTCCTTCCAAGAGAAAAACTAAACTCATGCCAAGGAGTGACACCCCTTTCAAAATTCTAGAAAAGATTAGGAAACATGCATATCACCTTGAAATTCCACATTAATTGAGGAATTTGTCCAACATATTTAATGTGGGAGACTTACTCCTTTATTTACATTAAATGATTTATGAAGATGAGGAAGTTCCCTTTTGAGAGGGGTAGGATGATTTAGGAGCATAAAAAAAAAAAGATAATCTACTTATTAATTTTTCTAAAGTTGAAGACTTAAAAAATCTTCTTACTTGGGTTAATGAATAAACAAGATTATCAACAAGCCATTTAAAGCCGTGAAAACACCAAAACAAGCCATCAACCCCCATGTGCATCTGGCTTTATTTTGGCTACATTATGGCTACACAAAGCTATTCCTAATCAGCTTCATTATGGCTTACTAAAAGCCACATTTTATCCACCTCTACACATCATCATTTTTTGCGGAATAAGGCTACCTTGTGCAATCCTATTTCGTGTGTAAAGTTAAGGGACATTTGGAAGATAATGTTGAAATACCCAAAAATAGGCGGTATATTATAAGGATTGATTTGGCTACTTATATGAACATGGTATACCATCTATTTGGTGATTCTAGTTTAAGAAATCCATAGTTAAATGTGCTCGCCACGGAACAATTTTGAGGATGAGTGACCCTTTAGGAAGTTTCAAAAAAAATTAAAAAATTTATTGGGAAGCACGTGAGTGATGAAAAAGTATACTAAAAGGAATCGTGTTGATCTGTGGGACCAGCCAATCAATCTGAAAACACTCTAGGGTATTCCCTGCTTGGTCGTATAGACTCAAGGTGTTATAAGATGGTATCAGAGTAAAACTACAACCATGATACAAACTTGGATGAGCCAGTCAGCCACATATTAGGATGATTCTTAGGATAAAACTAGATTGAGACATTAGTGGTTCAAGTGCAACAAGGACATTGAGTTATTTGAGTGGGGTGAATGTAATACCCCAAAATTGAGTGGAGTGTTATAAGGATTGATTTAGATACTTATGTCAACATGGTATACCATCCTTTTAGTGAAGAAATTTTTAAGATGGCTGAATATCCTTGAAAGTTTCAAAAATTTCTAAAAAATTATCAAGAAGTGTGTAAGTAGGGAAAAGGCGCTAAAAGGACTCGTGCTGATTTGTAAAGCCAACCGATCAATCCTAAAGTACTCTAGAGTAGCCCCCACATGGTCATATCAACTCGAGGTGTTACAAATTTTGGCAAGATAAAGTCCTTAAAATTAGGATTAAAATAAGGGTAAACAACCTCAATAATCTTGCCCCAATTTATAGCCTGCCGAGGAGACTACTTCTTCTTTCAATCAACTAAAGTTTTCCTTTCTTAATTAAACCTAGTTAAAGCATATTTATAGAATTTCCTAGTGTGTAATTTATGTTTTCTAAGCAATTTTCATGGGTTGTAATAGCAACCATCATGTGATGGGAGGCTAGGGAGATTTGATAATTAGCACTAGTTGATTGTAGAGGCTAGTAACATTAGTTAACTTATATTAGTATAAAATATGGTTAAGGGTGTAACCAAATCTGCTCACTATGAGTTAGATTTGTAATGTACTCACTAATGGCCTACCACCCACCGGTTGTCGACACAAAATTCTCCTTCTCAAGGATAAGGTTTAGTCTTGTGAATTTTTCAAAATCTTATACTATTTAAGCTAAGAGTTGAAACATTAGTTAGTTAGTGTAAGTGCATAAACTTGAACTTTTCAATATTAAGTTCATCTCTCATCTTTTTACCTCTTCTCTACAATTTCTATTTTGTTAAAATCTACCCAAACTCCAACACTAATAATTGGCTCAATCCAATATGTTTAGCATTATGCATCAATATGCATTTCATGAACTTTTATTATAATATAATGACATGCTTGTGTAATCAAACACCAATTATATCCCATGAGCAGAGGGTTTTATGGAGATAGGTGAGGGTGATCGTGTAATACCCCAAATTTTATCTAACCTAATGCCATATAAATTATACCTTAATCCTATACTAATCTTAAAGAAATCTTATTTTAACCTCAACCAAATTCCTTAATCCCGATATCTCAACCTAATCTAAACTTGACTTAAATAGATTTTATTTCATAACTTGATCTTAATTTTGCTAAAATTTATCACCGATACAACATATTTTAGCTAATCAAATTTATCTAAAACTAACCATAATCCTTTTCCTCTCATTTTTCCCTTTTCCTTTTTCCTTTTTCTTTCCTCTTTTTTCTTTCTCCCTTCTCCTACCTCCTTGCTCTGGAAAACTTGGCATTATTTTCTATGCAACTTACACCATCAACCATCACTCTCACCTCTACTACAACTAGGGCTGTGCAAAAAATCTAGGATCCGAAAATCCGATCCGATATTTAAAAATCCGATCTGACATTTCGGATATCCGAACCGATTTTATTCTAAAAGGATATCTGACATTCGGATATCCAGTTTTTTTTTTATTATCCGATCCAAAAAAATATTTGATATTTTGTTGATTATTTTAATAATACACCATATTATTGTGTTTTTATAGTTTTAAGTTTTAAAATTTTATTTATTTTTATATTTTAAATATTTATAATAATATTTGAATACTTATTTTAGATAAAATAAGATATTTATATGAATATAGATATGAATATTAATTGATATACGATCTTTATTTTTAAAAATATTATAGCAAAAGTTATTAAAATTGATAAAATAGTATTTTCATACGGATATTGGATATATTCGAATTCGGTCTATATCCGGTATATATTTTTTGGATATCCGCATCCCGGATATGCGGTCTAAAAAAATGCGGAGCGGATATCCGAAAAAAATATCCAAATGAATACGGATATCCGGTTTTGCACACCCCTAACTACAACCACCATCATCACCATAATCCCTCATACTTACCAGCTCTTATCCTCGTGT
Organism: Tamarix chinensis; assembly: GCA_030549775.1. NCBI lineage: Eukaryota > Viridiplantae > Streptophyta > Magnoliopsida > Caryophyllales > Tamaricaceae > Tamarix > Tamarix chinensis. Next base: position 70,934,914 of record CM060181.1, read on the forward strand.
TGCTGCCCCACTACACCATCCCCTACCATATTTCTTCTTTATATAACATACAGACATAGCTATTCCTCTCATGTTCTAGACCCCTCCATCTTCACCCCAACACACTACCATCACCTCTGGCCACTTTTGTTGAAAATTTCCCCTACCATCACCTTCGAGGGCATCGCCACCCTTTACATTTTTTCTTCTACCCACCACATGCTTCACACACACACACACACACTCACACACTCACTCACTCTATACTCTCCTTCTCCCTCTATTTCCCAATCTCTGTTAAAAACAATTCCTTAATCTCCCTCTCTTTTCTTCTTCTTCTTCTTCTTCTTCTTCTTCTTCTTCTTCTTCTTCTTCTTCTTCTTCTTCTTCTTCTTCTCTTCTTCTTCTTCTTCTTCTTCTCTTCTTCTTCTTCTTCTTCTTCTTCTTCTTCTTCTTCTTCTTCTTCTTCTTCCTTCTTCATTGTTTTCCTTTACTTTATTTTTTAACGTAAGTCCTCCATCACCACCGTGAGCCACCACAACCACCACACACCAACCAAAGCCTGGTGGACCAATGACCAAGGCCACCCAATCATTTAGTGCCCACCATTACCATTTTTCCTTGCATCCATCAATTTTTTGTGAAATGCGTGGCCTTACATATGGCTATGCAACACTAATTTTCTTTACTGCATGCCTGTGCACCCCTGCATAGTTTTCCTATGCACCCTCCCACAACTTGTGCATATCCTATCACATGCTTGTGTGCACCTATTCATTTTTGTCTTATGTCATCTGTTATCGAGTGTGGTCATGTCTCATTACATAGCCGAACCATGTAGGATTCCATCTCTTGGGCTAATACACAACTGTCTACCGTACGCTCGTCAAACCCCATTTTCTCAGCTATGCTTCTCTCTTAGCACACCTAAACATCACCCAAACACCACCAAAATCTCACCATAGCACCACGATACCTTACCACACTTTCATGTAACCCAAACTTACTAATTACTCTAGTTATTTCACTAACCTTTTTTCCCATTTAATTTTATTTAAATTTAGATTATTTTTGTGTTATATTATATGTGAATATGTGTGTTAGTTATGTTAATGTAAGGGGTTCAAAGAATTTGAGTGGAGACTAATTCAGTAAATATTGGTTATTTATTTTGCTGGGATAAGAGGTAAACTGTACTATTCTACTAAGATGTGAGATCAAGTGGTAACACATAAAGTTTGTTGTGTGGTTAGGGTGTGATTATGTCTCATTTTCAAAGGAATATATGTATGCATTACACTTTAGAATTTTTATAATGGAAATGTAAGTATTATGATTAGGGGTGAACTTAAATATTATAATATTAAATATTTAGCATGTGTCTGGCTTATTATTTAGTCAATAATATATGCATGTGTGTTTTTTTTAATGATTTACATATGCCTACCTAGAGTTTTGTTAGAGTTTGAAACCCTGTAACATTATAATGTAATTTACGATGATAAGTGTACCATGAGTATCTTTGCGTATTAACTAAGGACCAGGGTTGAAATAAATAGTATAAAGCATGCACGCATGATTACGGTTAGTATGTAGTAATTGTGATTTGCATGTTCTAGAGTTAAGGTCTTCCCTACCTGGACCGTGATGTTAGTTATCTTATTAAGTGACATATTATGCTATAGATTTATACGTACATGTTACATGGTATATATGTCACACCAAAAATGTATGATTAAGGCTGTAGACATAAATCACTGAAGCATGAAAAATGGAAAATATAGCCAGTCATTAAGAAATAACGACTATTCATATACTAAAATATCATGAATAATTATCTTTTAGCATTTTTATGACAAATTGCTCGTAATAATGTTGTTTGGTATGAAATTGAATAAAATAGTAAAATGAGGGTTTATGGGCTTTTTGGTCATTTTACCTTAATACACCTTTTATGAATAATAGGACATGACCTTAGGGTTTACCTTAATAACTAGAAATAAAGAAAAATAGCTAAGTATGAAATGGAAATTTATGTGAAATATGTGATATATGTGGTCACCATATAATATGCTAGTACTCAAAGTAGAAGACCTCGAGTTTATGAATGGTTTCTTTCTAGGGGTATTTACCCTGAAGACTAAGTATGAGCCCTCACTTTATTTGGTTTCACTGGTGTGTTGATCATGTCTCATTAAGGCTCTAGTCTACTATATAGGTGATTTATGGGCCTTATAGGGGTATCGATGCTTAAGGATTAGGTAACCTAAGTATGGAGGGTACTGTGTCACCTTGTGCACTAGTATGACCGAAGTGTTGTTATACCTTTAGGTTGGATGGTTGGAGGGTATCGTGTTTCTTTGGTCGCTCGTATGACCGGTGTACTTTTATGTCTCTGAGTTATTAGTGTTTCTCCCTCAAGTAACTAAAATTGGAAACAATTATTGTGTGAAAATAATAATGGGTTGTTTTGGATTACTATTTTAGTAGTTGTTATTGTGCGCTACTTGTTTTGGTATATGGTTTGGTCATTGCATCAGTGTCCTACGTTGGTATTTAGGCTTCTTTTGATAATATCGGTTGTGACCATTTTAATGATCGTATGATTTCCTTGGTATACCTATGCTATGTTTTTATATTGTACCTCATGTGGCCTTACTTATTGGTGTTGGTGTAATGGTTTATTCAGTATTGTAATACTGATGGGTTTCATTTGATGGTCCCTTACCTATTCAATGGGTAGTGATGACCTTACAGAAGCACTTTGAAGGTTTATCAATTGATGACTTCTAGTAGAGGGTTGAGAGTTAGGACTATCTGGTGTTCTCCTTGGCATCTTTGATTCGGATATTTTATGGACTCTTAAGTCCCTTATTATTTTTATTTTTTTATATTACAACTCTTTGCCTGATCTTTTTATATTTATTAGGACAATATAATCTATAATGAAAATGCTAACTTGTCTTTGTTATATATGTTATTTAAGTAAAGTAATGATTTAGCCTTACCACTTAGTATACAGATGGTGGAGGATGCCAAACTTATACTGAGTGTGGTGGTAACACCCATTATTTTTATAATTAACACATAAAATAAAATTTTAAAGTAGTAAATTTGGGGGTGTTACAGGTCAGTAGCTAATCCATTATGCGAGTGTGGATGTTCTTATGGTTGTATCTTTTGTTGGTCCTTAGGAGTCCTAGACTTTATTTGTATTGTATTATTTAGTGTACACTCTCCTTGTATATTTCTATTTGTTTTGGATTTGATATGGTTGTAGTTTTATAAACCCTATAATTTATCATCTTTTATGCTATCTGTTTTGCACACTCTGTTTCCTATGTTCATTTGGTTGGATAGTTATCATGCTGTATAGCATAGGATGGACAATGGGATATCTATCTAATGTTAAGTATGGTGGTAATATCTTAATTTCTTAGGAGTGTTTTTGTATTTCTACTTCTACAAACATTTTAAAAATAAATGTTTTTGGTAGTGAAAAATAGGGGTGTTACATAACCCATGGTTAAGTGGTGTAATATCTTGTGTTAACAAGTGTAGAAACTTTATTTGATATAAGCATGGTAAATGATTTCTTGGTAAATTGATGTGCTGCTAGGATGTTCGAGTGAAATTCTATCCTTGATCGTATATGTATGTTTATATCAACTTGATTGTCATTATTTTCTGTAATCGCATATGTCACCATCATGTCAATCTATTGAACCATATTAGTGCATGATCTATTATATGTTATCACATATAACATTTGTGTTATATATTATTCCTTTAGTTTAGGTTGTTTAAGTTAGTATGTTTTGTGTACTGCTACAATTTTGTAGTTGGAGCGTCGTAGGTGTTTGATGGCCACCCTACAAATTTTGTGGTGATGTCATAGTTGGAGTGAATGGGTTGTCTTTTAGGGGTGGGGCTTAAAGTTATAGCTATTGAAAGTGTCACTTGTTGTGTACCCTAGATCATGTATCTCTCTTTTGGACTCTTTATCCTTTTGTTTCCTTTTCTCTTTTTTTCTATGTATTATATTATTTTGAACATGTATTGCGTACTGTATTCTTACATATAATTTATTAAATTCTTCCATAATTTTTATCTATTTTTGTAAGTTTTGATTTAATTTTTGCAAATGTTTTAGCCTTCTAGTTAATATGATAAGTGTATGGATTCAACTGGTATTAAGTATGGTGGTAACACCTATTAAATTATGTTAATTTTTTTACTTAAAAATACAAATTTTTAGTAATAAAATTTGGGGTATTGCAACCAATACACAAGATCCAGATAAGTTATTAATTGTTCAACTCTCTATAGTGTTGATTATTCTTTTGATAATTTGAAATCCATTTTTTATGCTAAAGAATTGACATATTAAAACATTGAATATTTAACAAAGTAGGTATGATGGAGGTGTAATAACTTGTACCTTGAAAATCCTAAATCTTTTAGGATCTTTACAATTTTCAAATAAATTAATCTCACTTACACATTTCCTTACATCTTTTGAGAATTTGAAAACCCTAGTCATTTTATAGAAAATTTTAGTTCTTGTTATTTTGACATTTCTTACGATTTTGAGCTACTTTTGGTTTTCCAACTTCTTGAGAATCATTCTAATCTATAAATATTTAAGTTTCTTGTCTTTTATTTTTTGAGTCTCCTAGTTGTATTCAAAATGACAAACACAAACTATGTTAAAAATAAAATAAAATACTATTTACATATTATTTTACACTTATTAACGTTTTAAGCCTTGTTTCAACCTTCTACTTGTCATAAAATTATGAAACTTTAAATGTCAAATTCTCTGTCAAATATTTCCCCAAATCCCCTCTCCTCCAATCACAACTTCAAACCATGATTTATCCCTCATTTCCTTTATTTTGCCAGGCTAAGATCATCCCTCTTGCCCCTCCATTTTTAATACCCATGTATGTGTTGATAAGCTTCAATTATATGTCTTAGCTTAGTTACCAATTAAAGCCATGCATCATCACACAAGTACCTAAATAATTTACAGTTAGGCATTTTTATGTGAAAGTTAGCATGAGTTTTCCCCCTCAACCAACCACCTTTCCCTTTCCTTCATCTCCTTCGCCTTCTTCTGCTTTATTATTGGTTTGAACCTTCATCCTTATGTTCTCCAACTTTTCTAGCCATTCCTCCATTATTTTTACCTTAACCTAACCTTTATAAACTCAAACAAGCAAATATATATTAGTCTTATTACCGACAACAATTAAGGCATAGGTGGTAAGATTATAACTATTGTAGTTGTACCAATAAGTAATTGCCAACGACTTGTCATTAGTAAACCTTATTACTGATAATTTTTAGCTTATTATTACCAATGACATAAGTCGTCGTTGATTACCCTCTTTCTTATAGTGCACTACAATTCCTATTTCTATTCCCCCATTTTTATTTCCATTTCCATTAAAAAGCATGGTACTTATAAAATTTAACATCCAATTCCCATTCCCAACTCCCTAATTTCAAAAAACAAATGGACCATTATTTTTGCTTAACACGATAGAGATGCACACAAAAGATAAAGCTAGATTTCCTTTTCCTACTAATTTTATTCTCCTCAATTTTGGTCGAGGCAATCGCAATATGCAAATTCAAAGCTTCAACGACAAGTATAGGTGCTCTGGGGCCAATTGTGTTAATTTGAGATACGAAGGCCGTTGAAGATTGCCACGAGGTAGAGTGTGATTTCGCTCTCAAGGAAGTCTCTTCCCCGGTACTTGATTCTAATTATTTGTTTATTTATTTATAGTCCTCTAGCACCCTCAGGCCTCTGATGGAGCATATTCATGGTGCCCCCTCCCCACATGATACATCCCGGGATTATGCTTTTGAGTTAAATAGAAACAGTGGAACTACTGTACCTAAGCACTTCGTGCTGCCAGTTTTTTTTGGCGGCGAAGTTAGTTTGAATGTTTATGGAACATGTAGACGGACGGTTTTGCATTTACTTCATGTTTACTTTTTGTTAAAAAAAAAAGAGTTATGTAACTATATGAATAAAATAATGAAAAAAAAAATGGGTGCATCGAATTAAAGAGAGATGCCCCTATTACACTAGCTAGCTAGAACTATATATATATATATATATCTAATAAAATAGAGAAAATTGCGGTTGGGTATATCATAAAACTGTAACTAATTATATTTATATATAAAAAATAAATTAAACAGGCATATGCATGCTCTAAATATAGAATACGTTCATTATAATGAAAAAAGATATATTAATAAAGTTTAGTGCAGGGTAAGTAGCTAGGAATGAAGGAAATTTACTAACTTGGAGTTGGAATACTCATATACACGGCCACGGCTTGAGAAGACGATCAGAGCGACCTCCGCATCACATAGCACCGATAGCTCGTAAGCTTTCTTCAAAAGTCCATTCCTTCGCTTGCAGAATGTCACCTGACGATTCGTTGTGTTCTCGATCCTTTTGATTTCGATCTTTCCCCTACCCATCCTATCCTAGATAGACAGATAGATAGATATGGAGAGAAAAAAAAATCCAAATAAGTAATCAGTTTCCCGGCATCCCAGGCTTATTTTCTTACCTATAGATGTGAGAATGCAAGCTTGATTTTTGAAGCTAAGCGTTTATTAAAAGCCATGTCTACGATTGAGGCTACCGTTGAATTAAGATCAAACTAACGAATATGTTCATTCCGTATTATGGGGGCAATGTTCAGGCGGAGTTATATTGGAGGACCGACGGACAGTGCCAGAAGACAATGATATGTAGCTGGCACGTAACTGGAAATGAAATTTCGAGATGTGCAAGAAGGCTAGATCATTAATTAAGTAGTTATGAGTCATAAAAATTCAAGTTAATAAGAATAATAATCAGCTTTCCTGATCATAATAACATGGTTAGAGAGTGAATGAGATCGAATGAATCCATTGATCAACTTTGTTATTCATTTTCTTGGATTTACTGCATCGCAAATATACTAATCCTAGACCCCGCAAACATAAAAAAAAAAGGAATGTAAATTTACTGCAGTCTAAGTAATCCTCCTTTTTTTCTTTTTTCTTTTTTATTGCTTTTTAAATAGGTAGTTAGGGAAATGAATGAATATCAATATTTTTCATTTTGGTTATGGGGCCTCGGGGGGTGGGGGGTTCTGATAAGTTGGAAAATCTCGCACATATACATGAGAATCCGTGATGCAAAAGAAGAGGAAGAATACAAAAAGCTATTCAAGCACTGAAATGGTTAAAAGGACAGCAAAGGGGCGAAGAAAATATATGAATGAAGGCTTGAATAAATTTATGCAACACAAGATACGCTGCCTTTATGTATCTTTGTGCCGCAGAATCCAAAACTTAGAGTCAAACAGAAGTTTAATATATACTTCCAACTCTATGATAGACACAGTACTCTATGATGGACAATAGATCCGCTTGCTCGATCGCTGCTTGAACAAGTTGAACATGAAAATGGATGTGAAGAAAATACTATATATTTAACAATAGAGGAAAAGAAAAGAAAAAGAAGAGAGCTTAAATATTATGATAATATACTAAAAAGAATCTATGTATATCATGTCAAAAACTAAATCTCACCCAGATTAGAAAGCCAATAAAAGAAGCAAGAAGAAAAAAGAAGACAAACCCTAGCTATGTAGTACTTCAATGATGCATATGTGATAGAGCTACTTCCACTTAAATATATTACTATTAATAGTTCTGATCACTTTCATTAGGTTATTCAAAGTTCCTACTTCTTGATCCGAGCCAAAGTAATTTTTCTTTTTATTTTATGATATATATGGTGCAAATTAAATAAACCGGGGGGGGGGGATACAGAAACCATTATAAAAATCCAATTTTTTTTGGGGGAGGGGAAATATTAAAGAAAATTATCAGTTAGAATTTCAAACTAAACTGACCGAAGCCATGAATTATATATTGAAAAAATTACTTTACGATATTCCATCAAATATAAACAAAAGAAGCAAGATCACACACACAGACAGCCCCCCCCCCCCCATATCAAATGCCGAGAAAGGAATCCTGCACACTCTGCAGCAAGGTCAACAGTCAGCTAAAAAAATATAAATACTAAAAATACTTTATGTAGATAGAGATGAAGAAGCCATATAAGATTATGAGCAAAAGAGGAAACAAAATCATTCAGATCGATCTTGTATCATGAAGCTTTGTGTTTTGCAATTAAAATTCTCTTCCGGTCCATAAAAAAAAAAAAAAAAAGGGCAATCGCTACATATATACATACGAGAGGACCGATCGATGACCTTGGTATCTAACAATTATTAAAGGGCTGACTATTACATTAAGTTATATAAGGAAGGAGCTAGAGCTATAGGAAACTAACATGAAAGAAAATATCAAAACTAAGTAAAAGCAAGAGGCTTCAGAACGTATGCACAAACCTGCAGACGACAGTCGATCTCGAAAGTATTATAGAGAGAGAACAGATTGGCTTTGCCCCTTTTGCTGCTTAGTTCCTTATAATAATCATTAATTAAAAACTCATAAGTTCCAGGCGGGGCAGGCAAAAGAATGCTTTCAGCTTATTTTCAGAGGGGGTACCCTTTCAAATTATTATTATTATTATTAGGGAAGGAACGGAAAGCACAAGAAGAAACTCGATCTGTTTCGAAAGAAGCTAGGTCCGAATGTGGCTGGTGCAGCACTGTAAATGGGTCCTATGTTAGTATATATAGGAGGGAGGGGGAAGGGAAAGAGACCCGTTTTTTTTTTTCTTTTTTTCTTCCGAATATCTTATATTTTTGTGCTATAATATAATAGGTGTGCACATTTCATCAGATAATGAGCCCTTTCTCACTGTCGACAGACTCACCACAAGCAAAAGCGAAGCTAATTAGACCAGTCGGTTATTATGCGTCGAAATTAAGATAGATAGATGAATACTAATTAATATCGTTGTGTAATCAAGTGAGACTATTGAGAAGTGTGTGTCCTCTCAAACGAAAGCGACGTCGGCATTGGTAGACTAAAATGATTGCCAAATCCATGCAACGTGACGTCCTTGTTTAGGGTTGAGTGGCCCTTGCTTTTCAGCCCATATTCCCACCCTAAACTGCAAAGTTTCTTCTCTACAACGTCATTTAATTTCGAGTACAGGACACACAGACACACACACTCTCTCTCTCTCTCTCTTTCATTTTTGTATTGATGGTGATTCTGGCACCGCCTTCATTTCAAATTGATATCTCATCTAATTCAACTCCCTTACCCCATCACCACACTATCATCTATTTTTTCACTTCGTAACTTCCTGCTTGGCTAGCTTGATCATATAATATTCCTCCTCTGGTACTGGTCAAGAAATTGTACGGACCAATCCCCCCCCCCCCCCCACCACCCCTCACAAAACAAAAATCCCTACTAGAATTTCATCTCTCATCTTACTATATTATATATAAAAGAAGAAAACACTGCAATAATTTTTTCCTCCAAAACTACAATCACACGTGTCCACTTTATACAAGAATATCCTAATTTTTTATTTTACAGTACAGGAAGAATCGTCATCCGAACCAAATAAAAAATTACAGTGTCCACATATCACATTTTAATTTGCTGCATGCCTTTCCCTGTGATTGTCACGCAGGATCAGTTGACCACTATTATCCAACGGTTGGAAAGCAGCACAGCAGCACCGGACGATTTGATAGAATCAACCCTGTTCTATAAATAGGTATTGAGCAGCTAAAATGTACGTACAGATAACCTCATGTGCTTGAGTTGTAGGTATTCGGTGGTGTAGTTATTGGCTCACTTCTTTTCACTCAGTTTTTTTCTTTATATTCTTAATCATTTATAAATGTTCTTATGTCAATAATTTTGACATTATTTCCATTTTCATTTATAATTTGTATGTCAGAGAAGTAATAATGACAATGTGGAGCTTGATTAAAGATATTAATCTGTCGAAGAGCACATGAGCATTAAAACTTTTTAAACCTTTTTAAACCTTTCACTCAAAATTCATTCATTCTTTCAAGTCACTAAATTGGGTAAAAATTCACTTATACAATTAGATGATTTTAGCCATTTAAATTCATTTAAGCATGAAGCTAACTTTGATAACCAATATTTTTCTATATATGGGATTCTCAAATTATTCTAAACCTTTCCATAAATTTTCTTAATTTTTGGGATCTATTTACTACTTTGCTTAATAAGCACTTACTTTATAGCCTTTCTACCTATTTAATTATCCTAAAAAAATTAAAATACCTTTTCTACACCTATCTTTGTTGGCATGTGACCCTCACATGTTGGAAAATCAACTCTCAAATTTTGGATAATTGAAATCAACCAAAAATACTTCCATAATTCTATTACACTCTGATGTAGGAGCATCTCATAATAATATTTCACTAATGAAATTTTCTAAGTTAGGGGATCACAAAACACTCTTAACTTGGATGAAATTAATTAGCTGAATATAAGAAAATAAATGGGCATAATAGCCCATGCATGCATGGTGGCATGTTCAGCCCAAACATAACCAATTGTGGTAGCTTATCCAACCCAAGCCCAACCAACTATGGTATCACATTAAGCCCAAGGCCAACCAACTATTTTATTGTTATTTCTAAGTATATTTCCACCGAAGAAGCCAAATCAGCCCAAGCCTAAGGCTGATTTCAAAAATTGAATTAAAAAGAAAAGACAAAAAGAAGGAGGACAAGTGGATGGTGGAGTAGGTGAAGAAAGTCAGCCAAGTCAACAAATCAAATTATTTCAATTAACTAAGCATGGGAGATGATTGATTAGGTATGGGGGATGATTGAGTAATTTATACTTTTATTTATTACCTACCTTTTCAACATGTAAGGGGCTCCATGATGTGGTATGGCTGTCAAAATACCACAAATAGGCTGATGTCATTTTAGTTCCCATTCAATTATTTGGCTTATATATAGTAAAGAATAGTTGGAATGTAACTAGGTAGGTAAAGGGGATGGGTATAATGGACTTTTTGTAACCATGGATGCCACTATAAATATGGATAGCCTAAACACAATGCAACACACTACCCCCTTGAATTACAAATTAGATTTTCGAGCTCCCTATGTCCCCCCTCTATTAAGTTGAGTGAAAACTTTGTTTTGAGTGAAAAATATCATAAATTTGATCTCAAGTGTTGAAACCTTGAGTGGTAGTTGTGAGGGCTTGGTTTTTAGCTACCTTAGATCAAATATTATCATACACCTCATCTCTTTTCTCTATTTTAACTTTTGGTGGTCAATTATCTCATAAACTGCCATCTTCCATTAAGCATGTGCCAACTTGTTTAGCATATGCATCACACTCAAAACCTACCAACACTCTTACAATTCTTATACTTCTTTGTACTTCCTTGGGGTTGACCAAGCAAGCCTTACTCCTCTTTTTCTCTTCTTATTTTCTTTGTTAGAGTTGCTGCATGTGGAAAAAATTATTAGAAATCACCTACCTTTTTCTTCTGTAATCACCCAACTCTAACCTCTAACCATTACTATTACACCCCAAAATTTTCTAACTAAAATATTTGGGGGTTAAGCTCTTAATCATACCCTAACTCTCAACCCTAACATAATTATTCCATCATAACTCATAAACCATTCCCCATTCTTACCCTTCAAAACCGTGGTTTTTATTTTTATTGATTAGCGATCAACTAACCATCAGTCTTTAAGACTTTACCTTTTAGACCCTTTGATGTGTGTTAAATTGTGTTATTGATCATGATTTAGGTGTGTTTAATTGTGATTTGGACTTCTGTTTTGGTCCAATTTTAAAAGGGTTTGGAAAAGTGTATCACCCTAGTACACTAGTCGTAGATAGTTACTTGAAGTACTTTTAGGATTGATCACTATCCCCTAGAGGGGTGAGGACATGCGGGACAGATATCGTTGTATTAGGGTTAGCCCACATTCTCGGGAGAGTGTGCCCTTACTAAGTTTCCTTATGTATAAGAGTAAGAGGGGATGGACATCGGGCGTGAGAAGGGGAGAACAGTCTCAAGATATGGGACGAGCCCCCTGGGGAGGATAGACGTAGAGGGTAGTTGATATGCATGTCAAGGGTGGAAGCTTTATTTGATAAGACACGAATAAGATACTAATTACTTAAAGAGTAGGATTGTTGAGTCGGGCCTAGACCGATCCACCGGCATAATAGTGGCCAGGTGCCGGGGTGCCCTGGAGACCGATCCACCGGCATATAATAGTGGTTAGGTGCGTTATGCCCTATACGTGACCGATCCACCGGCTATAATAGTGGGGGATCCCGAGCTCAACAAACCGAACAGTATGTTGTAATTAAATCATGGGAAAATACTATATACTTACGGTAGAACACCATGAGAGTCAGGGCCAGACCGATCCACCGGCATAATAGTGGCCAGGAGCGTTGTGCCCTGGAGACCGATCCACCGGCATATAATAGTGGTTAGGTGCGTTCTGCCCTATAAGTGACCGATCCACCGGCTATAATAGTGGGGTTCCCGTACTCGCATGGATTAACAAAGATTATGGTTTGAAATGACTTATAAACAAATAATGGAAAGATACGTTATAATCACAGTGAAACACCATGAGAGTTGGGGCCAGACCGATCCACCGGCATAATAGTGGCCAGGAGCGTTGTGCCCTGGAGACCGATCCACCGGCATATAATAGTGGTTAGGTGTGTTCTGCCCTATAAGTGACCGATCCACCGGCTATAATAGTGGGGTTCCCGTACTCGCATGGATTCATAACGATTATGATGTGAATCGACTATAATTATCAAAGTTATGAAAAGAAGAAGTTGGATTGGACCATAACCGACCTACATCATCCATAATATTACATGTTGCTTATGTGATTGTGCAGTGTGTGTTATGTTGTATGATGGTATGCTTGGCCTTAGCGCACCTGCGCCCTTACTCAGTATTGGACCCATACTGATACTACCTTGATTGAATGGGTCCTGTGATGATCCATCGATGGTGGGGAGCAGACTTCCTATGTAGGTTTTGATCGGTTACTAAATTGGGGTGGAAGGCTTGACTTGAGTGAGTAGGTGATCCGGATATTGGTCCCTTGGGATATATTTTATTTAGCTATATTTTGTACTACGCTTCTTGTTTTGAAACCGTACTCTTAAGTTGTACTCCTAAATGATATTCTAACTGTTGTTGACTCGTGTTTTCGTGAATGACCTATGTTAACTATGAACCTATGTTTTGATGATTCTTACTTAACGATTGTTTAGTTTAGCCTTAGCACTTAGTATCGGAACGGTAGGAGTGAACCAGTCTGGTACTAAGTGTGGCGATAATACCCCTAGGTTTACGGTTTTAATTCTTTCGCTTCCGCTAAACCTTTTGATTTAAACGAAATTTTTCAGTAGTAAATTTGGGCGTGTTACACCAGCTGTGCGAATTAGTCTTCCCAATCAACCCTATTTTCTGCCTCTGCCACCCTTAGCCACCTCTTCCGCCATTGTTGCCGCTTCTTTCACCTCCCATTCTCTTCTTCAGACCCTCATCTACCTTTCGGACCCTACCTTTCTTTTCCTCTCCCTCCCTCTCCTCCTCTCTTTCTCTTCTTCTCCTCCATTCAGCCACCACCATCGCCGCCGTGCGCCGCCACCTCCATTCTGTCCCTCTCCTTTTGGGCAACCATAAACATCCCAACTTCGACCTCCATCCTCCCTCTCTTTTTCCCAGCATTCAACTTTTTCCTTTTTCTTTTCTTTTTTCGGCCGCCGCCGCCGTGCACCACTATTGGTGCCGCGTATCCCCACTAGCCTAAGGTTGAACCCTAGACCCTCTCAACCCTTTTGCCTATTTTTACAAGACTTAAATTATTTTATTTCATTTATTCTAATATAAATCCCATTATTATTATTATTTCCATTTTTAATATGTATTATTATTGTTATTATCATTAATGTTTTTATTATTATTCTATTGAGGCTGAAGCCCTATTTTAATTTTAATTCGATTTTAGCACTATTACCCTTATTATTTCTATTATACTATTATTAATATTAATATGTTATAAGTATAAATATTATTATTATTTCCTATTTTGAATTTATATTATTCTTATTCCATTATTATTATTACAACTATTTTACCATTAGTTTTGTTAATAATGTTGTTGTTGTTGTTGTTGTTGTCGTTATTATTTACTATTTTAAAATTGTTATGATTATTATTTCAGTATTATTATTACAACTACTTTACTATTAGTTTTTATTTATTATTATTATTATTATTATTATTATTATTATTATTATTATATTCATGTGTTAGTATTATTATTTTATATAGAGCCGAAACCCTATTGTGCTTATTTTAAATTTTAGTAGTATTATAAATATCATGTTTTATTATTATTAGGGTTATTATTATTTTTATTATTATTACCATTTATTCTTATTAGTGTTATTTATTAAATTATTATTATTCAATGTAGGGTGGAAACCCTACTTCTTTTTATCTTCAAATATTATCCTTACTATTATTACCATTATGGTTTATGGCTTTTATTATTATAATTATTATTATTAGTAGTATTATAATTATTGTTATTATTATTATTATTATTATTGTTATCATCACTATTATTATTACTAAATTTGGTTATTTATTTTAGTAATATTATTATCATTATTATTATTTTAGTAAAGGGGCCGAAGCCCTTATTTCACTTTGTTTTGAGTAATATCCTTGTTGTTATTATTATTATTATTGTTATTATTATTATTATTATTATTATTATTATTATTATTTATGTTATCATTGATATTATTTTTAGTATCTTTGCTATTATTATTTTAGTATCATCATTATTATTATTAAGGTGAAGTTTTCAACCTTACATTCTCAACTCTTATAATATTTATATTATTTCTATATCTTTAGCAAAGTTAGTAATCAATTAATTTTATTTTGTTAATATATTATTATTTATTTTAAAACCTAGTCTTATAATGAGTTAGTGAATAATATTATTTTTGATAGGAGGGAGTCTAATTTTAGCTTTTCCCTCATAATAGGTGAGACCAGTCAAAACCCTAAGGATGTGTAGGAGTGTGCTCCAAGATCGATGTCGTTTTAGGTAAGGGGTGCTAAGGCCTTTTGTGTGCTTATATGCATTATGTGCTTCACATGCTATGTATCATATGTTTATCATTATTAATTATGTCGTATATGGTATGATGTGGAGTTGAAGTATGTTTTCGTGTATTTGCATGGCATGAGTATTATGTATATGTGGTGATTTGTTTATGACCCTATAAGACATGCAAGTGAGGGTGTTGATGTGGGCTGTGTGGGAGAAAGAATGAAAAAGGAGAATTGGGAAAAAGGTTAACCAAGGAATGTGAGTTGACCTAATTATTTTAGTGATTCATGAGCGGAAGAGTAAAATGGAGAATTTTAGGGTTTCGTATGCACTACTACAAACACGAGAAATAATAACGGGACATTAATAACGGTAGTTCGAAAACCGTTGACAAATGCGTGAAAATTAATTGGCGGGAAGTTTTGATAACGGTTCTAGTTAAAAACCGTTATTAAAAGGGCAACGTTAAAATTTGGACGGATGTTTTAATAACGGTTTTATATAAACCATTATCAAAAGAGGATTTAATAACGGTTCATATTAGAACCGTTGTCAAAAGTCAGAAGCTTTTAATGACGGTTCCTGGAAGAACCGTTATTAAAAGATGTTTTAATAACGACTCTCTCAGGAACCGTTATTAAAACCCCAAAATCAAACTTTTATTTCGCTCGGTTCTGTTTCGTGCCAAAGTTTTCAGACTCTCTGCACTTTCGTTCTCTTGCTCTCCTTCCTTCTCCTTGCAAACCCTCGCACCGCCACACCGTGCACCACCAACTCGCACCACCAGGCTCCTCTCAAGTAAAGGAAACCCTCGCACCGCCAACTCTCCACCACGCCTCTACCATTGTTCCGAAGCTAGCTGGCACATGCACCTTCATCCTCCGTCGTGTTTGAAGCCCTTGCCTCTCTCAACATTCTCACCATCGTGTTTGTAGCTAGCTCACTTTATGTATGTGTTTTTTCTTCCTTTCGTTTGTTTGTTATTGAAAGATTGTGGTTTGTCGTTCGAAAATGTGTTGGCTGAAAATTTTGTTGTTTGTTGTTGAACTTGTTGCGTTATTGTTATATATTAACAAATGCATGTGTTGGCCGAGAGCTTTACATATTATTGTTGTATTTGTTTGTATGGAGAATATAGATTCAACATTATTTAGAGCTACAACCATAATAAACAAAAGAGAGGACATTATTGAGGTTATTTAGAGCTAGATTCAACTGTAAACTTTGGAGGGTCATAACGTTTTCATGGGACCTTGGATTTAGGTGATCTAGGAGGCTATTTTGGGTATTTTTTTGAGATCTACGACGTGGCAAAGAGACGGAGCCGGTTTGGGCAATATCGGAGCCCAAAAAAGGCCGTTTTGGCCTCTAAATTTAGGTTTTTTTGTGATACAACCTTTTTAGGGCCTTTTTTACAAATTGAACCTTTAATTTAGGGTATGATGGTGTTATATAACCTCTTGATTATAGTGGTAACATATGTTGCCTACCTTTGTATTATTTTGTATGTAGGGTAATACATGTTTTCAGTTATTGTTTATCTCTTTATCCTCTATTGTAATTATGGATGAGATAAGAGCTTTAGGTACCTCCAAAATTGAAGATCTTCGAGACAAAGGAACTTAGATGAAGATGATGAAATTGAAGTTTTTAAGGGTTCAAGTGAAGAAGACGAGCAATGAATCTTATAGTCTAGAATAGATTGGTCAACATAGATCCAAGCCATGTATGTTTGCTTTTCCATATTTTTCTATTAATAAATCATGACATACCTAATGGCTAACTGTATATTAATTGAAACATGGGTGTTGTAGTTTTTCACCGATGACTATGCACGAGGCCAGCAATATAATGTTGATGAAATTGATGAAGTTAGAGATCAATGGGCCAAGCACATGCACTCATTCATTCGGTATTAGGTAGCAATCTATATATTCTACATGCATTTTTAGGTTTGTATTTCGTCTACCAGCCTAGATCTGTGAACTTTTTACTTTGGGGTGTAGAGCTACCAAGTTGTGGTATGCCCACTAATTATAGTTGTGCTAAGTATAGTTGGTGTATTGAGACATGCATACCAATTATAGATTGATTGAAATTATGGTGTGATTGCAGATTTGGTATGAATTGATGTTGTTTTACATTGCAGATTTGGTAATTGTTTTAACATACAACTGTGTATGTGGGCAAGAACAAAACTACAAAAAAAAGAAAAAAAGTGGAGTTTTAATAACGGTTCTTATAAAAACTGTTATTAAAACCTTGTTTTAATAACGGTTCTTCTAAAACCGTTATTAAAACTCCACTTTTTAATAACAGTTTTCATCAGAACCGTTATTAAAAACTGAGTTTTAATAACGGTTTTTAAGTAAAAACAGTTATTAAATATGAAGTTTACGCATATATTCACGGGTTTTTGTGTATTTTTCATGACGGTTATGAACCGTTATTAAAGATTTAATAACGCGCGATTCAATAACGGTTGAAAACTGTTATTAAAACTACAAAATAACCGTTATTAAAACCCATTTCCGTGGTAGTGATGGGAGAATCTGATTTATGATTTTTATGGTTTTGTGTGGGAGAATCTAATCTATGGTGTAACATAAGAAAATTTAATCTATGGTATTATATGGGGGACTCTAAATTACGGTTTGTATGGGAGAAGATAAATTATGATGTTACGGGAGAATCTAATATATGTGTTATGTTATGAATTAATGTGGGAGCAGTCTAAGTATTATATGATTGCATGGTAGTATTAATGCTTGCGTGGTGGTATTTATGGTTGTATGGTGGTATAAGGGTTTGCATGGTGGTATTAGGGTTGCATGGTGGTATTAATGGTTGTATGGTGGTATTTACAGTTGTATGGTGGTATTAGGGTTTGTATGGTGGTATTTATGGTTGTATGGTGGTATTAGGGTTTGCATGGTGGTATTAGGGTTGCATGGAGGTATTTATGGTTGAATGGTGGTATTAGGGTTTGCATGGTTGAGCTAGGGTTTTGCATAGGAGTTAATGATTGCATGGGATTTAGGGTTTGTATGAAAAGTTCGAAAGGTTGCGTGGAATATGTAAAGTTTGCATGGGATTGAAATTTAAGTATGGAAGGTTGATTTGAGATATAAGGAAGGTAAGGTAAGTCTTATTTGGGTGTTTGAACATTTTGGACGAAAAATAGTACATGAAGATTACATAAGGGTCCGTAAGAGACCGAACTAGGGTTTGTGTGGACAATTAGGGCTTGTTGTGGATGCTTACAATTTTTGTATTATCATGTGTATTTGGTGGTTAAAGTGTAATTATGATGGTGGAATTTTATTATTTGTGATGTGTGAAGTATAAGATAATGGTTCATGCATGTCCAGAATGAAACCTTTCGAATAAGATACTTAAAACATTAATTACATAAAGTAGAAGATGTTGAGCCGGGCCTAGACCGATCCATCGGCATAATCATGGCAGGGAATGCTTGATCGATCCACCAGCTAAAATAGTGGCAGGGCATGTACTCTCGCAACCCATCCACTGGCTATAATAGTGGGGGATCGTGAACTCAAAAAAATCAAACCCTACAGTTGCTAAGACATGGGAAAGATACTAATTACTTACAGTGGAACACTGTACGAGACCGATCCACCGGCTAAAATAGTGGCAGGGCGTGTACCCTCGCGACCGATCCACCGGCTAAAATAGTGGCAGGGCATGTACCCTTGCGACTGATACACCGACTAAAATAGTGGGGCTCCCGTAATCGTATGGACTTGATAAAGAGTATGGTGTGAAAATAATTCAATAAAGGATTAATGAAGTAATTAATCTAAACTATATTGGATCTTGGCATTTTCACCTGATCGTTCATTTGCCTTTATTTTATTGTGTCAGTGATTATGCCCTGTTATTATTCTGCATGGATTATGTGCTTATATGTTGGCCTTAGTGCTTGGTTATCTTACTTAGTACGTAGCGTACTGATCACCCTTTTCATGGGTGCTGCTCATTCCCATGAGTAGTATGCCCTTCTGACTTTGTGCAGGTGAGCGAGCACTACTACGAAAACGGGAAATAATAACGGGATATTAATAACGGTAGTTCAAAAACCGTTGTCAAATGCGTGAAAATTTATGGGCGGGATAGTTTGATAACGGTTATAGTAAAAACCGTTATTAAAAGGGCAATGTTAAAATTACACGGATGTTTTAATAACGGTTCTTGAAAGAACCGTTATTAAAAGAGGTTTTGATAACGTTCTTGAAAGGAACCGTTATCAAAAGTCTGAAAGTTTAATAACGGTTCCTGAGAGAACCGTTATTAAAAGATGTTTTAATAACGTTCTTTCAGAACCGTTATTAAAACCCAAAAATCAAACTTATATTTCATTCAGTTCAGTTCTATTTCGTGCCAAAATTTTCAGATTCTCTGCACCTTCGTTCACTTGCTCTCCTTCTCCTTGCAAACCCTCGCACCACCACACCAGTTCCTCTCAAGTAAGGAAACCCTCGCACCGCCAACTCTCGCGCCTCTGCCATTGTTCCGAAGCTACCTGACACTTTATGTATTATTTGTTCTTCCTCTCGTAACTTTTTATCTACTTAATAATGCATGTTGCTAGGGTTTCGTTCGAAAATATGTTGTTGAATGTGTTTGCTGAAAATTTTGTTGTTCTTGTTGAATGTTGTATTTTTTTGTATGGAGAACATTATTTAGAGCTACAACCATAATAAACAAAAGAGAAGATATTTGAGGTTATTTAGAGCTAGATTCAACTGTAAACTTTGGAGGGTCATAACTTTTTCATGCGACCTCGGATTTAGGTGATCTAGGAGGCTATTTTGGGTATTTTTTGAGATCTACGACGTGGCAAAGAGACGAGCCGTTTGGGCAATATCGAGCCCAAAAAAGGCCGTTTGGCCTCTAAATTTAGGTTTTTTTTGTTATTATGCAATTCCGTGTAATTATGCCATTTTGGCCTCATATTTTTAGGGCCTTTTCTTAATGTAATTATGCCAATTCCGTGTAATTATGGATGAGACAAGAGCTCTAGTACCTCCAAAGAGCTACTGAACCAGATTTTCAAGTGAAGAAGATGATGATGATGATGAAATTGAAGTTTTTAAGGGTTCAAGTGAAGAAGACGAGCTACATTCCGATGATTCAGAATGATTATTATGCATGGCAAGCATGTTCATGTTTGTATTTTGTCTATGTCTTTAAGTCTCTAAGCTAGATTTATGACATTTTGCTTTGGTGTAGAGCTACCAGTTGTGGTATGCCTACTAATTTTGATTCTTGAGTATATATGTCTGGTGTATTAACAAGGATTGATTGAAATTATGTGTGATTGCAGATTTGTTATCAATTGATGTTGTTTTACAATGCAGATTTGGTAATTATTTGAACATACAAATGTTATGTGGGCAGAACAAAACTGCAAAAATTAAAAAAAAAATTGGAGTTTTAATAACGGTTCTTAAAAAACCGTTATTAAAACCTGTTTTAAAAACGGTTCTGATTAAAACCTTATTAAAACGTAGGTTTTAATAATGGTTTTCATAAAAACCGTTATTAAAACTCCAGTTTTTAATAACGGTTTTAATAAGAACCGTTATTAAAACCTACGTTTTAATAACGTTTTAATCAGAACCGTTATTAAAAGCTCCTTTTTAACAACGGTTTTTAAGTAAAAACCGTTATTAAATATGAAGTTTACGCACATATTCGCGGGTTTTTGTGTATTTTTCATAACGGTTATGAACCGTTATTAAAGATTTAATAACGGGCGATTCAATAACGGTTGAAAACGTTATTAAAACTATAAAATAACGTTATTAAAACCCCTTTCCGTGGTAGTGGAGACATCAATCGAGGCTGTGTGTTGAGCATGTTTTGGCTCATGTTTGAGAGAGTTGTGGCCATATTTCAGTCTTTATGTGACTTTTATTTCCTTTGGTTATTCCTTTTGTATTGGATTTACTCTTTAATGATTTATTACCTCATATTGAATATTTTAAATAAACCTTTTATAAAATGTAAGATTATTCCTTTTGAGGAATTTGGATTTCGCACTCTGATTTCTATCTTATTATTGATTATAAACATTTATGCGTACTTTGATTTCTGTATTATGATCTTTTAATTCACTTTATGAACTATTTGTTTGATTTTAATATTAATCTCTTTTTAGCCTTTGCACTTGGTACTTGAACGATCGTAGTGAACCGGTCTGGTACTAAGTGTGGCGGTAATATCCCCAGAATTTACAGGTTTTAATTTAAATATTTCTACTGTAATTACTTTCGCTAAAAAAAAGTAGTGAATTTTGGGGTGTTACAACCATAATGATACACTATAAGGAAATGGTAAATTTTCAATGAGGAATTTAGTGATGATACTTTATTGACACTAAAAGTAATTTTAGAGACACGAAAAATTGCAGAATTTTTTAAATCCCCAATGAATATTAGCAAGGAAATTATTGTAGCTATATAATTTGTAAAAAATCCACCCCCCAAAATTTCCTTATCTAATACTATTTCCAAAGGTTATTAGTGACGACATATGTCATGGCTAAAAGTGCATATAGGGATTTCATTTTTTGTGGAAAAATTACTATGACGTTAGGCACAACTTTTTTTTTTTCATAGTCAAATTAAGTTGCATGTCATTTCTAATAACATAGATGTTGTCGTTAATGGGTCAATTCTTCTACACATTGCATTATTTTCCCCCATTATTAGCAATGAGAACTGTCGTCACTAAAAGTATTCCTTTTCCTCGGTCAGTTCTTTCTCATCTCTTCTCCTCTTTAAATTCTATCATTTCTCTTCTCTTAGATATTTCAACAAAGTTAAGAATTTGTGCATAATATTTAGTATTTACTTAATTTCTTGTTTAATGTAATGTATTATCATTGTTGATTTATTTTGACTTTCTTTGTAGTTTTTTGAGTTTTTCTTCCATTTTCCACCTTGGTGCACCACTCCACTACCACTACCACCACCTCTCGACCCCATTACCAGTAGGAGTTTTTCATCTTTAATTCATTCTAGTGTCTTTAGGTAATTAGTTGATTAATATTAAAATTTAATTTTTTATTATTTTTTTTATAAATTTGTAGGCCTTTATGTGTTTTTTAATTTAAAGTATTTTATATTTATATTTACACATATTAAATGTTAATTTTGTGATTATAATATGTGTGTGTGTGTAAATGTTATCATTAATTATTATATAAAATTTGAAGGAGATAATTATACATACATACATACATATGTATGTATGTATGTATGTATGTACATATATATATGTTAAACGTGATTATACTTTTATGTATATATTGTGATTAAATGTATGTATAATGGTAATTATGTATGTATGTTGGTAACACTAATTAAATAATTTATTATGTAAGTGGTATAAAAATTGAGGCAATAATTGTATATGTATGCTATTGTGATTAAATATATGTGTTGTGATTGAAAATTTTATTATTAAAAAGGTATAATAATTATAATTATACATTATTATTAGTCTTAGATAAAATAATATTAAACGACATGTAGAATAATAGCATAACAATACTTTGAGCTAGTAAACTATTTTTATCCATGGATAAATTATTTTTAAGAGAATAAAAATTTTAAATCTTAAAATATTATAGGCTTTAAATAAATTATTATTAAGTATGTGGAATATTTTTAAACCCTAACTCTATCCAGAATCATTAAACCCTAATTAGTCTATATCTATATAAAATAAGAGTACCTGCTAAAATTTTCTAGTAAACCTAACATTCTTATTTCTTGCCTATGCATCTATTATGTCAAAAAGAAGAAGAAGAAAACAAACCAACAATATAAATGATACAATTTGAAAAATAAAGGGAAAAAACTAACAATATAATATTGTGTAGTAACATTTTATAGGAGTAGTTATATTTTATTTCACACATATCTTTAACTACTTCCGCTAAATATGGAAAGTTACAGCCCCAACCTCTGGATAAAAAAATTATAAAAATAAATAAATAAAAAAACCTAATTAATCAAATGTAAACCAAAGCATGTGTAAAAAACTAAATTCATGGTATAACTTCTATTCCATCAACTAAAACCTAAGTAATTAATTTTAACCAGTATATAGAATAATAACATAACAATACTTAGAGATAATAAATTATTTTTAACCTTGGATAAAGTATTATTAATTTAATAATAATTTAATATTATATAACTTATATTGGTATTAAATAATTTATTACAAGATATGTAGAATACTTTGTAACCCTATCTCTAATAGTAACCCTAATAAATTACTAATATGATAATCCATTACTATATAATTGTATGTAATAATAACATAAGTATTTTAAAGTAACTACATTTCCATTTTGTAGGGCTATAGGATGCATCGTTTACTTGATTAGTACCCTTTATAATACTATAGTATGTCTCCGAATGTTAGTTGGGTACGTGATGTGCTACATCGCATGGTGCGGAGGGGCTTATATTTAGGACCTTTTAAGTTCTTATCATATTATCTTTTGTTGATCTTACTACAAATTCA
The DNA here is from genome assembly GCA_030549775.1 of Tamarix chinensis. Taxonomy (NCBI): domain Eukaryota; kingdom Viridiplantae; phylum Streptophyta; class Magnoliopsida; order Caryophyllales; family Tamaricaceae; genus Tamarix; species Tamarix chinensis. The sequence goes on from CM060181.1 coordinate 70,958,607, forward strand.
TTCTTGGCTGGAGGTGAGATCTAGATATATATAGATTTATTTATCACTAATGTTCCACACCCTAGTGTTGTTAATGGTGGACAATTTATAAGATATTGTGACTAGATAACACGGGAGGTCTTGGCATAGGATGCCAATGAGTGCATATCCTCATTAACTTATTTATTCTTACGAGACAGATGCACCTTTTTTTAAGAAGTGAAAAAGCAGATAATTGTACGAGAAGGGTGGACTAAATGGATGATCGATGACATTCAATGAGGACACCTATTTTTAGTTCTAGTACCTTTTTGATATATAATCAAGGTCAATAGTATTTGTAATTTGTAACACTTTTATCTTATGTATATAAATATTTCTTTTAATATAATTGACATTTTATAATTAAATATTTTAAAAATATATTTCATATAGATAAAATGACAATCAATAAAATTTGGACATTGTTAAAGAATTGATGATCAAATGAATTTTGGAATGTACTTCAAACATTTATTAGAGTGGCAAGACCATGTATTAGGAATGATGATGGTTGGATTCATTTCCTATGCACAAAGTTTAATAACATAGATTGGCGATATATAGATAATATTAAATACCAGATACTGTGGAGTGGGTTCATACAAAATGAAGATGAGTGGATATATCATGGTGAAGTCAAACATGAACTGGAGCTAGTGTAAATGGTTGAGGAGGGAAGATATGAGATGGAAGATATAATTGGTGATTTGCTAAGTTGTGGTAATGAAGGATAAGATAGTATTAATGATGAAGTGCATGGTCCTCTATATAAGGACTTAGGTGGAAATGTAAACGATCTATATTACAATGAGTTATTCAAAGAGATGGAGGCTTAATTATATTGTAGGTGTGAAAATTTCTTATCTTTAAATTTTTTAGTGAATTTGACGAATCATAAGGTATTAAATAAGTTGATGAATAATTCTTTTTATGGGATTCTTAAATTGCAAAAAGAAGGTCTTGTAGAAGGAAACATGTTAGTCGAATCACACTACAAGGAAAATAATAGGATGACGATGGTGGGTTTAGGCTATGAATTCATTCATGTGTGGAAGTATGATTATGCTTTGTATTGGAAGAAAATGTTTATCGAGATGATTATCATGTATTGGGCATGTCTCATTGGATAGATGAAGCTACAATGGGCAAGAAAACTATGTGATGCTTCCTTCTAACATCGAGGTTGAAGAGACTATATGCTTGTAGAGATATAAATCATGACATAAGGTGGAATTTGAATGGCCGATTAGTAGACCCAAGGATATTGCATCATGTTGTTGACAGTGAAGCATGAAAGTATTTTGAAGCAAATCACCTAGATTTTGCCATTGATACAAAAAATTTACGATTGGGGATGGCATAAGATGTTTTGAACCCTTTAGAATGATTTCTATATATAATTTTATGGCTAGTTATCTTGACCACGTATAACATACACCTAGTGCTACATGAAGGACCCATTTTTAATGTTAATGTTGTTGATTTCCATTTTAAGTTCTCTAGGTATGGATTTTGACGTGTTCCTCCGGTCATTGCTTGATGAATTGAATAACTTATGGAGTTAGAGGTTGATACACTAGATGAGGTCAATAACAAGGTTTTCAAAATGCGTGGAACACTACTTTAGACCATTAACAATTTCCTAGTCTTATCATATCTGTTAGATTGTTTTGTTAGGAGAATTTAAAATGTCTCAATTGCAATAAAGACTCTAATTCTATGAGATTGAGTAACAAGATTAGGTGTTTTGACCATCTGCGATTCCTCCTCACCAATCATACGTTTAGAAAAAATTTATCAATTCAATGGAAAACTCAAAGGAAGGGAACCTCTAAAGAGATTGTTGTGTGATGATATTTTGATGCAGTTGAGTTATGTTACTGAATATTAACCTAGTAAGCATCTTGATCATCTAAAAAGAAACAGGGTATCGATGAATTGAATTGGAAGAAGAAATGCATCTTCTTTAACTTGCCTTATTAGTCAACAAATTTTTAAAAACATAACTTAGATTTTATACAGGTTGAGAGATTTTTTTTATCAATTTGCTTGGGATGATAGTCTGTGATGATGAAAAATTAAAAGAGATAGACAATGAAAGATGTTGAAATACTCCAAAATCATAATTTTAGAAATTATAGCTAATTAAGGATTTAATAGAAAAATTAATTAAATTAATTATTTTATTAAAATAAAAGGGAATTAACTAAGGAAACTCAAGAAGAAAATAATAAATAATTTAATTAGGAAAAATTAGGGTGTTTTGTTGGAAACTTTATTCAAAATAACCCAAATTAATCTAAAAAGGGATTTAATTATTATTTTCTAAATATTATTATTTTAAATAATATTCCAAAAATACCAAATGCCCAAAATACCAAAATGCATCCATTTTTCTTTCTTCCCTTTTTCCCTTTTCTTCCTTCTTGTCCTTTTTAATTCTTTTCTCTCCTTCTCCTTTCTTCCTTTCCCCATCCTCCCCGGTTTGGGCCTGCCTACCCTGTGGCCCAATCCCTTCCTCCCCTTTCTCCTTCACCGTGTCCTAGCTCGCATGCCTCACCTCCCTTTCCTTAGCCTGTCTCCCAACCGGTCCACCTTCTTTTCTTTCTCCTTGGACTAGCCGGTCTAACCTTCTTCTTCTTTCTCCTAGATGCGTGCCTGCAACTTCAACTTGACCTACGCCTTGATGTTCTCCGCCAACCACGCCTAAAAATAGGAAATCCCTCCCCTCTCTTCCACGCTGATTTGCCTACCTTTTCGACCTGACCAACCTTCACCTCTCTTCTTGTGCTCCCATTCCTTTTCCCCGACCCAATCATAGCCTACCATGGCAGACCTATGCGAGCCTACCATCGTCGACTGGTGTGCCTTATCCCACTTGCCCCTATTTTCCTACTTCCCTCTATCGTTTCCCCATCTCGATCTATAAATACCCCTTAGGCGGCCCCAAATTTGGTTTTTCATTCGCAGCCCAGAGATCCTGACTCGTGCACCACCGCTCAATCACATGCCCTTGCTGTTGCCGTCACCTAGTGTCACCGCTCGAGCCACCAACAACACCACTCCCTACATCACCCTCTACAAAACTATGCCACCTTCCACCCTTGATTTGCCTTGCACGAGCCACCCTGGCCGTGCGAAGTACCCTTCCTGAGTATCCACACTTCCACCCCTGCCACCCTTCACACCACTATTTGTTACAACTCCCGCCGCAACCACCACCCCATACACCTCCCAAACTTCCCTATATACCTTCCTCTACCTCCCCCTACCCTCCTTTTCCCCTTCCTCCCTCTCTTCCTCCTTTCCTCCCTTTCCACCAACCTCGGCCACTACAGCGTCGCCGCCTGCATCGCCCCCTTTGGCTGCGCCACCACCCCCATTCCAACCCTCTCAACTTGGGCACCCTCAACCACCCCAACTTCCACCCTCATTCCGCCTCTCCTTTTCCCAAAACTCAACTATCTCCCTCTTTCCCCTCTTTTCCCTCTTTTCCCGCCGCCATCACTGCCGCCGGTCACCACCAACCGTAGGTAGTACCTAACCCGTCTCAATCCTTAAACCCTAATTATGCAAGCCTTATCCATTTTAATTGTATTTATATTGTTATTATTATGTATTATGTATTATTATTATTATTATTATTTACCATATTTATTATTATTTTCATCCTTAGAATATATTTATTATTATTATTAAGGGGTCGAAACCCTATTTTATTAGTATTTTGATTTTCATTATTATTATTATTTTGATTTTCATTATCATCATCATCATCATCATAATCATCAATGGTAGCCTTAGCATATTATCATTTTGTTGCTATTAAAAATGTTCAAACCTTATTATTAATATTTCTTATTCGAATATTAATTTTACTAATATTATTATTAACACTTCTATTATTATTATTATTATTGTTACTATAGTTTTTATCATTATAATAATAATAATAATAATTATAATTATAATATTATTATTATTATTATTAATTATTATTGATTCTAGTTTTGGTATGATATCATTTTGTTGATATAAAAGAATAATACTCAAACCTTATTATTATTATTATTATTATTATTATTATTATTATTATTATTATTATTATTATTTATTCAAATATTGCTAATATTATTCCTAACGTGCTTATTATTATTATTATTATTATTATTATTATTATTATTATTATTATTATTACTGTATTATTATTATTACTACTAGTACTACTATTACTATTACTATACTGTATTATTATTATTACTACTACTATTACTACTATTAATATTAATATTAATAATAATAATATAATATTGTTATTATTATTATTATTATTATTATTATTATTATTATTATTATTATTATTACTGTTATTATTACGGTAAAAGTATTCGAACCCTTATATTATCATTATTTTAAATATTAATATTATTATTAATATTATCCTTAGCAATATTAGTATTTTTTTAGTATTACTATTATTATATTATTATTTTATCTCTAACCTTATTATTAGCATTAGCTTCAAAAATACTAGGGTTTCTAATTCTAGGAGTATTAGTATTTCTAATAATATCACTATTTTTGCTATAACTAGTGTTAGTACTATTATTAGAGGAAATAAAGCTATTAGAATTAATAATATAAATATGATTATAAATATTATCAAAAACCCTATTTTGACTAGTAATAATCTAGTAGGCTAAATTGAGGATAAAAACCCTATTTTTCACTTGTAAAGTTTCCTTTAATAATAATAACCCTAATCTTAGAATAAAATAGGAAATAATAGTATTTTGGTAGGAGGAAAACTAATCCTTAGTTTTTCCCTCTTATAGGTGAAACCATTCAAAACCCTAAGGAGGCGTAGGAGCGTGCTCCAAGACTAGTGCGTGCTAGGAAAGGGTGTAGCTAAGGTCTTATGTGTGCTATGTGTCTTATATGCCTTGGATGCCATGTGTAATGACATGTTGTGTATCTTGTGCTATTGCTATAACTGTTTTATGTGTAGCGTAGCTTGGAGTTGAGGTATGCTCATATACTTTCTTATCGTATGTGTTTAATATGTATATGCAGTGAGATGTGATGTGATGTAGCCCTTTAGGACATGCATGCAAGCATATTTAATGTGGTATTGTGGGATGGAAAGATGAAAAAGAAAAATTGGAAAGTAAGATGACCAAGGGGAAGTAAGTTGGCTAACGAAGGTGGGATTGACCTAAATACACCATGATCCATGAGTGGATAAATAAAAGGGGACTTTAGATAAAAGGAAAGAGTAAGAGAACTTCGTAAGGGAGAATCTAAGGTTTGTTTGGGAGAATCTAGGGTTTCATATGGGAATTTTAGGTTTTTGCATGAGAACTTTGAGTGTTTTCATGGAATGGTTAAGAGTCTGCATGAGGGTGAACTTTATATATGGAAAGTTACGTTGGGGTGTGAGGAAGGTAATGGAAGAGTCGTTTGGGTGATTGGAGGCTTTGGGTGAAAAATAGTACATGGGATAGTATAAGGGTGTATAGGAGATCAAGCTAGGGTTTGGGAGGAAACCCTTGTTTGAGAAGGTGGAAAAATGAAAAATAAATGAGCATGATTAGAGTATGAGATAGGGGTAGAGGATTGTCATGTGTGGGGCGAGCATGGGTATCATGGGAAAACAAGAGTGGAAGGTGAGAAATGGAGGGATGACATATTGAAAGGAGGATGCTAGGGTTTGGTGTGGCCACCTAGGGTTTCGTGGTCACACTTGTATTTGGGAGAGTAAAGTGAGATGATGAGGATTGAATCTAAGGGTTGTGACGTGTGGGGTGTTTAAACAGTTTGGGTTGTATGAGGTAGAGAAGGATGGGCCAAATAGGCCCAAATTAGGGTTTCTAGAGAAAATCCTAGGATAAGACTGTGAGTAGACTTGGGGGTACAAGGTAGTGAGCCTTGACCTACGCACTTAGGAGTTGGGCCTCCAGTGTGAGCAAGTGGAATGAGGAAAGGTTGTCAGAGCTAGTTAGGAGGTACAGAAGTCTCAAGATATGGGACGGGCCCTCTTTGGAAAATAAGCGTAGATGGAGTTAGTCATGCATGTCTAGGATGAAAACTTGTTGAATAAAACATAGTAAGAGACTAATCATTTAAAGAGGAAGGCTATTGAGCCAGTCCCAGACCGATCCACTAGCAAAGAATAGTGGCTAGGAGTCTAGTGCCCTGGAGACTGATCTACCGGCGAATAATAGTGGTCAGGCACATTATGCCCTATATGTTTTTGGTCCACCAACTATAATAAAGGGTATTCCGTTCTCAACAAACCGAACATAATTATGATAAGACATGGGAAAGACACTAAGTACTTATAGTAAAAAATCATGAGAGTCGGGGCCAGACCGGTCCACTAGCGAAAAATAGTAGCCAGGAGCATCTTTCCCTAGAGACCGGTCCACCGGCAATAATAGCGGTCAAGAGCTTTATGCTCTATATGTTTCCTTTCCACTAGCTATAATAGTGGGGCTTCCGCACTCATATGGAATGAGAATAAGCATGTTGTGAATTGAGCATTGATTAGAAATTAAATAATCAGTTTATCTAGACTACAGCTTGGCCTTTACTTATTTAAAATGATTACATTTTGTTATGTCATCATTCTTGTATTTTGTGCCTTGGTGTGTTGGCATTAGTGCATGGTTACCTTACTCGGTACGTAGCATATTGATCACCCTTTTCATGGGTGCTGCTCATTCCTATGAGGTGAAGGCTCCTTTGAGTTTGTGTAGGTTGGTAATATCGTCTTTGATGCTTTCGATACCTACGAGGCATCGGGTGGGGCTGAGTGTCGAGCATGGATTGGCTTGGGGATTCGAGAGCATCATGACCGGATTTACCTTTTCTATGTCCCTTTATTTTGTATTGGTTTACTAAGTTTTTTATTGTATTGTAACCTTTATTCTTATTGAAGAATTTTAATCATGTACTCTGGGTTGTAAACCTTTTTCCGCATACTCTAATTTCTGTTTATGTATCTTCCAACACTTTTATGAAACATTGTTTTGGATTTAAATTGTGATGGTTGGTGGTTAGTACGGGAACGACTGGGGGCGGGCTTGTACTAATCATGGTAATAACATATCCAAAATTCACAAGTTTTGATTTAATTGCTTCTGCTAAATATTAAATAAAATGAAAATTTTTGGTAGTAAATTTTAGGGTGTTACAGATGTGATTTAGGGGACTTAAACATAAAAAATGAATTATTATTGTATTTTAAGGGAAAGAAGTTGATGAAACCTGAGGCATACTTTATTCTTGATTCTAATTATTAGAGAAAGTTCTTGAAGTTTCTAAAGGAAGTGAAGTTTCCAAACAGGTTTGTTGGAAACCTCAAGAATAATGCTAGCAATAATGATAATAGTAATGGTGGCCTAAAGTCACATTATCATCATGTGACTTTACAATGCCTATTAGAATTTGGAGTTTGTGGATTCTTGAACAAATAAGTTGTGAACACTATCATAAAACTATGTAGCTTCTTTAATCTAGTTTGTTTGAGGACACTTTGATTGTCTAACTTGGAGAAGACAGAAGGTAATGCTGTTGTGCTCCTTTGTAAAATTGAGCGAATATTCCCTCAAACATTATTTAGTGCCATGGTTCATCTAATATTGCACTTACTAGAATAAACATAATTAGGTGGTCCCATGTATGGTAGATGGATGTATACTATTGATTGGAAGTTGAAGGACTTGAAAGAGTATATCAAAAATTATTCTTGGTTGGAGGGTTCTATTTTTGAAGGTTATGTAGATAATAAGGTATTGAATTTAAATTATGTGTACATGTAAGAAGTTGATAAAATGTTTAACATAGTAGAAAGAAATAAGGATGTTATGGTATGTCATCAGCTGTTGGTTTTCCATTGTCATGCTCATTCTAGTGGTGAGAGTACTAAGACAAACTTACCTATTAAGCAGCTAAAGAAGCTTCATTGGTACATTCTCAACAATTTTCCTAACATATAAGAATATTTAGAGTAAGTATTAGCTTACCATAATCTAATTTTATTAATTATACTCTCTATGATGGTAAAATTGAATCTACTAAATTTTCGTAGTAAACACATGACTAAAATTAGATAACATGGTGGTAATTTAGTTGATATTTAAAAGAAAGAGTTTACATCTTGGTTTTAATCCAAGGTTAATTTTCATGGATCCATGCACATTTAGTTAATATAATACCAGTCATAACATTTTTATAACATAAAATTATTTATAGTTATAAAAGTTATGGGAACCCATATTAGTTTAATGTAATGATGAATTATTTACATTCTCACATCAACCATTAAGTGTTGGATCAACTTATCTTGATTGTTTGATCAATAGAGTTAAATATTTGACACACCATAGAGATATCAATAGAAGAACACACAACAGTGTGTGTGTCCCTAGTATTGCAACACATTTTTGTATGAAAAGTTATTAGAGGTCATTGAATTATCTTATATAAATGATTGTTCTATTTTGTTGTTCAAATGTAAATGGTCTGACACTAATAGAGAAAGGAAAGAGTCATGTAGGAAAAAAAATTACATGTGTGTATATGAGGTTTGAGTGGTATAAAAATAATCACTATATATTGGGATTTTTTGGTAATTAATTAATAAATTTATTACAAAAAAGAAGATGATACAATGTAGCTCAACTATAAAACCACAAGGGGCATGACCCTAGCCAAATTAGACTATCCATCTATCAAATCTACTTAAGTAGTTATTTATATGAACATTAGAAGTATTAATAAATTAAATAAAAACCTCATAGAAAATCTCTCTAACTATGGCTCTTGGATTCCATTAGATTAGCTGGAAAACAACCATATTTCTATCGATCCAAATATGGTAGAGAAGAGCATTGAAACCAGCTCTCCAAGCTACCTTCTTTCCTTTCCCTTTGGTCTTCTTGATCAACCATTTAATGCAGCTCTTCCAATCTATGACATTTCTTTGCATTTTCAAACACCTCAGGATATAGTTTCATAGGACCCTAGCACCTGAGTAGTAAATTAGTGGATGGTCGAGGTCATCTTCATCATTTCTTCATGCCTCACACATGCTATCCATAGTGACCCCCCATTTATATAGTTTTGCTTTAATGATAAGGCATTGTTGCAAATCAACCAAATATTGAACATATGCCTTTCCAATCCTCTATGATTCTAGGAAAATGAGCTCCATGCAACTTTAGGCCTTGTAAGTCTGATGGCATGACACACCAGTTTAGAACTCAAGTTTTCATAGATACAACATTTAGCATAATGTGATTGAATCTGGTCCCTAACCTTTAACAGATGCTTGTACATCCAAGAGTACTTATTTTTCTCCTCAACCTACCAAATATCTCTTCCTTTGATGTAACTTTCATGCATCCATTTAACCCACAAACTTTCCTTAAAATCTATAAGTTTCTAGACGTATTTAGTCTTACAGGCTGAATTTCGGTGAATGATTTGTTTAAATCCGAGTCCACCCTCTCCCTTCGTTACATAAATTATTTACCAAGCCACAAGAGCTTTCTTATTTTGTGGATCCCTATTATTCTATAAGAAATCCCTATAGAGGCTTTCCAGATGATGAATCCTAGCTTTAGGTAATACAAACATCTGCTTCCAAAAGTTTTCATTACCAAAAATAAGAGATTGACGTAGTTATATTTCCCTACAAAGATTAGGTATCTTATAGTCCAATATTTCAATTTTTTCATAATTTTATTAATGAGAGGGTGGTACTAAGTCTCCTTGAGAGATCCAGGGTTCAAAGGAACACCAAGGTACCTAAAAGGGAAATTTCCTTCTTTGAAGCTAAACATCTATAATATCTGATGTTTTGTATCCTCATTAACTCCACTAAAGAAGACATTACTTTTCTCAGGGTTTGTTTGAAGGCTTGAAGTGATATAAAAAGTCTTCATTATATCCATAATCATCTCTACTTACTTCAAGTGGCCCTTACAGAAAATAAGCAGATCATCTACAAAACTGAGATTGATAACTTTGGTAATCTTGCATTTAAGATGCCTTATAAATTGGTTATCATCTTACAAAGTCTTCATTAACCGATATAGACATTCCATAGTTAACATAAAGAGATAATGAGATAAGGGATCACCTTATCTTAACGCTATACCACCCTTAAAAGGTTTACAAAGAGTGCTATTTAAACTAATGGAAAAATGAGTTCTTAAGACACACTGTATAACCATTTTAGTAAAATGACAGGGCAAACCAATACCTTCTAATAGGTGTTTAATGAAACTCCATTCCAAAATATCATAGGCTTTCTTTAAATCAACCTTTAACACCATACATGGGCTGATGTCCTTCCTACTATATTTCCTTAGCAGCTCTTGAGCCAATAATACACTTTCTCCTATCCATCTCCCTTCAACAAAAGCATTATGAGATCCTTTAACTATAGCTTGTAAAATTTTATATAAATATTTAGCAAGAACTATGGATATAGTTTTGTATGTAACATTGCAAAAAGATATTAGCTTATTTTCATTCATAGTTCTAGTAGAGGGTTTTTTGGGAATTAAGCGCAAAGAAGTGTTGTTTAATGATTTAAATAGATACTCAATTTCCCAAAAATTCTTTACTGCTTCAATGACAACCTACCCCATAATGGATCAAGTGAACTTGCAAAAGTGAGCGTTAAAACCATCAGGGTCAGGTGCCTTGTCGTCTCTCATCCTCAAAACAACCTCATTTATCTCAACATCAGTGATAGACCTTATCAAATGGGCTCTTTGGTCATTTTGAAAAGTAAGGCCTTGCTTTACAATATCATGATGCACCATCTCAAGAACATTTGCTAAAGAACCTAGTAGGTTAGTGTAGAACTTATGTATTTCATTGCTAATATCCAGCTGAGAAGTAAGCTTTCTCCCTATGTTATTATACAAAGTATATATATTACTATATCTTCTTCTCTCATTTAGTTTTGCATGGAAAAAACCATTGTTTCCATCTCCTAACTTGATATGCTGAGTCCTATATTTTTGCGGGAGAAAATGCTCTTCTAACTTCACTTGATGCCACCAATTGTTTCTCATAATACCCTCTTGGATTTTCAAGTCCTTGTCTCCAAGAGTAGATTGAAGGGCTTGGTTAAACTTAAACAATCTTATTTTGCTTGATTTACTTTCTTTCTTAGGTTCCCAAAGTGTTTAGAATAAAAATGCTTTAGGGCCCTTTTTTAGCATTTAGGTTTGGCTACCAACTTGTATTTCTTAGATCCCTAGACTAGATGGTTCCAATTTTGCGCAACACAATGCATGAAATTAGGAGAAGAGGTCCAAAAGTTAAAGAACTTGAGGGGTTTAACCCTAGTTCTATCATGTTGATTCCACTTTAAGTGCAACCTATAGTGATTAGAAAGGTAGTCTTCCATAACCTCAGCCCAAACATGATTAAAATTTTCAAACCATTCCTTATCCCTAAGAGCCCTATCCAGCTTGCAACAAACTCTTGTAGAGCCTAGTTGATTATTAGACCAAGTAAAAAGAGGGCCAGTTGATCGAATTTCCCCTAACCTATAGGTACATAGGCATTCAGAAAATTCTTCCATATCTGTTGTGTGAAGATTGCCATCAGTCTTCTTCTATGCTGCAAGAACCACATTGAAATCTATAATGACTAAGCTTCGTTTATTTATAGAAAGGAAGTTCACTAGCCATGTCCACAAATATCTTCTAGCACCCCTGTCATTATGAGTATACACAACTGAGAGATGAAAGTGATTACCATCATGCATTTCAACATAACAATGAAAAAACTAATCAAAGGTACCAATGACTTGAAGTTTTAAAAAATCTTCTCTCTAAAGAATCCAAATCATGCCATTATAGTGAGGAGAATAATTGTGAATCAAAGAGTATTGGTTACCAAACCTCTTCAACACACCTTGCATATTTCTTTATTTCACATGAGTCTCTAAATGACAAGATATATGAAAACTATTATATTGAATATATCTACTAACTAATTTATGCTTCATGGGTTTATTTATACCTCTGACGTTCCATACAGCAAGATTCATTAACATGGAATTAGGCATATGTTACCACTCTAATTAATATCCCCTCTAGATTCAATATAAATCTCCTTTCCCTTTCCTTTTTATATTCTGTTTAGGTATTGTTCAACATTTATAGGATCACACATGGTTAAGATGTCATATTCATTGCAAGTTGAAGTTTGTCCGTGTTGTATTTCCTTAGTTGGCATTAATGATGTTACAATTAGTCATGACTCCTTCCCTCTTTTGATATTACCTTTTGCTCTTGTGGTGGAGTTGGCTTTTTCACTTGCCAAACTTTTTGAATACGCTTGTCCTTCTCTAGCATAGGCTTAGGTAAATGAGCATCCAAATCATGGCCTACTCTATCACATTTTAGACAGAATTTCGGTCACCAATCATAATGAACATATTGTCTTCTCACATTTCCATTTGGCAGGGAAATCTATATTTGTTTAGTGATAGAGAGACTAACATCCACATCCACTAGCAATATAGGGAAGGATACCCAAGACTTTATAGATGTAACCATATCTACATAGATAATAACTCCAATGTAACTATCAATCCTACTAAGAGAATTAGTAGACCACTAAGTTATAGGTAGTCTAGGTAATGTAATCCACAAAGGCATTTTCCTCCATTCAACATTATCAAAGGGTTCATTTGGATTCAAATTCTTGAAAAGTAAGGGTCTAAATCTAAAACACTAATAAGGCTTTCTCAAAATTGATACAAAATTATATTCATTATCAAATCTGAATAGGAAATATTCCAAATCATGCAAGAAGATTTGAGGAATGATAAAAATCTTTGTCTAATTATCCTTTCACATGTTTCACCATTTGTGGGTGAGATAACTGAAATTCTGTAACCATTCCTACAAACATGTAAGCTCACCTTTTCTCCTCAACCTCAATTTCCTCCTGCACAAGTTGTGCTTGGGCTTTACCATTGATGATCATAGGAGGGGAGGATGTCTGGTTAAGGACCCCTTCTCTCTATGGTTCTTGATCAATATATCCTTCCAACTTTCAAATGCTTTAGTTGAAGATTAAATATTACCATGATGATTCAAATCATCCATGCTAGGGTTAAAAGCAATCTGGTTTGAATCAATAGCCTTCCTAGCCTTACTCTACTTCAGCAAAGGATCCATAGAATCCTCAATTAGCTCTTCCTTCTTCTCCTTATTCGATGGAATAGATGTTATTACTTTAAGTGATTCCAAGATAACATTCCAATCACTACTTCAATCATCATTACAATCGTTAGGTAACAAGTTGTCCTTCACTGGTAAATTTCCACCCTTGCAAGATGAACTGTTAGCGTGCTTAGTTTTCTTTTGCTGAGTCTTCCCCATCACAGGAGATGGGATTTGGGAGCGCGTGTGAGGCGCATTTAACAAACTATCTATATATTGGGATTTTAGGCAAAATAAGTCTAGTATATATATGAACCTCTTATAGTATATAATTGGAAGGAGGTTTGGGAAGTGAACATCATCACATGTGGGGTATGAATGATGATCATGATCAGACTAATTTGGTCGAAGTAGTTAATGGGGTTAAATTTACTACTATAACATTGAACATTGGTGAAATGCCCTGAAAATTTCTAATTTTATAAACTACATTTAAAGGATATTTATTATAAGAATTATTTAAATAAATTATTTTTAAATTGAATTAATTAGGGAAAATTAAGAATAAATTTATAAGTATTTTAATTAAGAGGAATTTGGGTATTTTAACTAGTTAAATATTTTAATTTGGGAATTAATTAAATAAATTATTTTATTTAAAATAAGAATGAGAAAATAGTTTTAAATTAATAATAATTTTATAAATAAATTAATTGGAGAAATTTAGTGTGTTTTACTAATTAAAATGGAAATTATGGAAAATCTTTTAAAATTCCTAATTTAGCCTAAAAAGGGTTTTAAAAAATATTTTATTTAAATATTATTATTTTTAAATGTCCCAAATATTTTAATTAATTTAAATACCAAACCTAATTAATTTCTTACTTTTTTTTTTTTTTTCATCCTTCCTCACATACACAACACATATCATCATACATAATTAATACACATACCATGCACAACATACTTCAACTCCAAGTCATACCACATATAAAATATTTAATAATAATAAACAATATATACATAACATGCGAAACACATAATACACATAAGCACATAAAAGGCCTTAGCACTCCTTACCTAAAACGACACCGGTCTTGGAGCACGCTCCTACGCCTCCTTAGGGTTTTGACCAAATAACAACTTACTAATACAAATAACATTAATAAAATTCTAACTTTGCCAAAGATATAGAAATAACAGAAATATTATAAAGGTTGATAATATAGGGTTAAATACTTTACCCTAATAATAATAATGATACTAAAATAATATAAATGAGAATATAAATAAGAATAATAATAGTAACAATAATAATAACAATAAAAAGGACATTATTCAAAAATAAGGTGAAATAAATGCTTCGGCCCTTTTCCAAGACAATACTAATAATAAAATAAATAATCAAATTTAGTAGTAGTAGTAATAATAATAATAATAATAATAATAATAATAATAATAATAATAATAAAATTTAGTAGTAGTAGTAGTAGTAATAATATATATATATATATATATATATATGTATATATATACTTATAATATAAAAGGAAATAGTGCTAAAAATGATAATATATTAGTAATAATGTTAAAATGATAATAATAGTAATAAAAGGCAAAAGCTACGAGGCTTAATTAAAAATTTAGGTTTTTACACCTCCTAAAATAACTACACTATTAAATAATTAATTACACTAATAATAATAATATTAATTATATTATTAATAATAATAGTAAACATGTACTAATTCTATTAAATAACTAAAATTCGAGAATAATAGTTTTTCTAACTCAATAATACTCCCAAACCTGTAAAGAAGATTTAACCATTAGATAACAGTTGATAAAAATAATAATGATAATTATAATAATAATAATTAGAATCGAATTAACATTAAAAATTAGGACAAAAGCTTAATAATTATCAATAAATCGAAAGTAAGTGTTTAAAAGGTCTAGGGTTTCACCTTGAGTTGGAGGATGAAGGTGGCACCGGCGATGGTTCCCGGAGGTGGCCGGAAAATGGGTCTAAGGGGGCCAAAAATTAGGAAAATGGGTGATGGAGAGGAAGAAAATTAAAATAATTATATGGGGCTGTAGAGGATAATTAGTAGGAGTTAATGGTTGGTTTGGAAGGTGTTAGAAGCGGCGCATGTGGTGGTGGAAGGTGGTTCAATGTCTCGGGGTGAAATTTTCTGTCGAAGCAACTAACCAACTTTGTGCAATTATGGAGGCTTGTAAAAGATGAATCGAAGGTTGTGGTTAGTTTAGTTAATTAGGGGGTATTGCAGGGAAGAGATTGGTAGCAAGAGGAGGTGTTGAAGTTGGTTGGGGAAGGAGATAATGGCGTCTGATGGGGCGGTGGCAGGTAGATCTCTCTTAGGGTTTTCGAGAAGAAGAAGTCTCGAAAACATCCACCATTAGGCTATTTATAGAGTTTAGATGGGTTATTAGGGTTTTGGAGGTCGGTAGGATGGGTTTGGGTGATAGGGTTTGGGTGGCCGGCGTCAGAAATCGGCCGGCGATTGCTTGGGTCGGGTCGAAGGTTCGTGAAGCCAGAGAGAGAGAATGAGCGAGAGTTAAGGATAATTGATTATTCCAAGCTAATTTGCGAGCCGAGAGGAAGAAAAAGAGAGGTGACTCGGCCGGTCAGAGTTGTCGTAGCCGGCGCCGCCATTTTCGGGGGCGGAAGCTACAGGCTGCGTCGATGGAGGAGAAGGGAGGAAGAAGGAAGGAGGAGGGGCTGGTCCGGTTCGCGGGGAAGAAAGAAAGAAAAAGGGAGGGAGACCGGGCGGTCGGCTGGGCGAAGAGGGTGTGCTTTAAATGAAGTGCGACGTTTTCGTGGAGAAACAACTGAAGTGTGGCGTTTCAAAGTCGGGCGAACAGAAGAAAGAAAAGACGGAGACGGGCCGCACGAAGGAGGTAGGCCCAAACGTCGAAGAAGAAAAAGAAAGAAGGAAGGAAGAATTGGGCCGCAGACTGGCCCAATCGGAAAGAAGAAGGAAAAAGAAAAGAGGAAGAAAGATAAAGAAAGGAAGAAAAAAAAAAGAAAAAGGAAGAAATTAATTAGGTTTGGTATTTAAATTAATTAAAATATTTGGGACATTTAAAAATAATAATATTTAAATAAAATATTATTTAAATCCCTTTTTAGGCTAAATTAGGACTTTTAAAAGATTTTCCATAATTTCCATTTTAATTAGTAAAACACACTAAATTTATCCAATTAATTTATTTATAAAATTATTATTAATTTAAAACTATTTTCTCATTCTTATTTTAAATAAAATAATTTATTTAATTAATTCCCAAATTAAAATATTTAACTAGTTAAAATACCCAAATTTCTCTTAATTAAAAAACTTATAAATTTATTCTTAATTTGCCCTAATTAGTTCAATTTAAAAATAATTTATTTAAATAATTCTTATAATAAATATCCTTTAAATGTAGTTTATAAAATTAGAAATTTTTGGGGCATTTCATCACTACCCCCTTAAAAACAGACTTCGCCCCCGAAGTCTCTTGGAGCGCCTAGGGTTAGGGAAAAACATTCTAAGTGAATGGAAAACCAACTAACGCTAATACCAATATAAACTACCCCCTTAGAAATAAACTTACTAAAGGAAATTTAAATCCAAGAAAATAGGGACACCATATAAAAACAACACTTATAAAAAAATGTATTATTTATGGAAATATATCATAAGAACTCAAAATTTTATTTCAAGCATATAATAAAATATTTAAGTTGAACTCTAACACCCTGAGACAAATTTAGTCATTTCCGAAATTATTTTTCTGTAAATCAAAAAGCATACAACAGAATAAAGCTGATTTTGGAAAGAAATTCATGAATACGTCTTCTAAATTTAAAACTTCCTAAAAATATTAATGATTGAAACAAATAATTTAGAGTCGAAAATATTTTCTACTGATAAAATTATTACAATAAATTTAACTATTCAATAGGAATTATATAATTTAAATAATGTATTTTGTCAACAAAATATACTTCAAAACAACGTCGTAATCACATGACAAAGTTATAATAAAAATAAATCTAAAAT
The DNA here is from genome assembly GCA_030549775.1 of Tamarix chinensis. NCBI lineage: Eukaryota > Viridiplantae > Streptophyta > Magnoliopsida > Caryophyllales > Tamaricaceae > Tamarix > Tamarix chinensis. The sequence continues at coordinate 70,975,900 of CM060181.1, forward strand.
AAAAAAAATACAAGAAAGAACGGAAACACATATTATTAACCAAAAATCGAACTCATAAGAAATTTAATTAAATTTAACTATGAATTTGAATCGTCGATAAATCCATAAGACAAATCGAAATTAAAATAATTAATTATGTACATCAAATTACATTAATAAAATCATTAAACTTGATAAATCTGGATTTTAAAAATACGGGGTATTACATTACTACCCCCTTAAAAAGGAACTTCGTCCCCAAAATTCAGGGAAAATCTAAGTAGCGTAAAATTGACAAACGATTGCATAAAATATTGATCGCAATAAATAGGTTAAAAGTAACTCCGAAGAAAATAAAACGATGTTTACAAAAAAAACAAAACCAAGTAAAGTTGGGTCCAGCAAGGTACGCCTTAAGGTTATCAATCCACTAAACCTATAGGACTAGGGTAAACCTAGTGGGGTTACTACCCTCTTAAGGACGAACTAATTACAAGACCATAATCACACCAGTAAAACACAAGGTCACTTACGCTACCCCATCGTACGATCCTCACAAGCTAATCCGGATTTTAAAATTTACTTGAAACAAGGTAAATAAATTTTCAGTTAAAACATTTAGGATCGTGAGAACCGAATCTCTAATCGAAACCCGATTCTCAACAACCAAAAGCTCTGATACCAACTTGTGGTATCAGCTTAAAAAGTTTAAAACAAATAGAGGAGCGGTCAAAATACACTTCAAAATCAAATACAAAGTCCGAAAACCAAATTTATTTTTGAAAACAAGCATGGCCGAAGGACCAACCGCTCTGATACCAACTTGTAACACCCTAAAATTCACTACTTTTTTTTTGAAAGCGGAAGTAATAAAAATAGAAACACTTAAAACCTGTGAATTCTGGGAATGTTACCGCCACACTTAGTACCATACCGGTTCTCTCAAACCGTTCCAGTACCAAGTGCTAAGGCTAAAGAAAAGATTTACATTAAATTCAAATTAACAATTCATAAAAGGATTCGAAAGATCATACACAAAATCAGAGTACGAGAAATTAAGAGTTAATTACAATACCCTTGAAGTTTCAAATAACACTTGTAACTTCCAAATGGAAATAAATTTAAACAAGAAAAAATCCGATGGGTCAAATTCTGGATTGCCTACTCACTCAAATCAGGTCTGCCACCCCAAAATAGTCTCTAATCTTAAACCTGCACAAGAGGTTTGCTCCCCACCATCAGTGGATCATCATAGTACCCATCAACCAAGGTAGTACCAGTACGGGTCCAGTACTGAGTAAGGTGACTTGATCACTAAGGCCAACAAATAAATGCATAAATCATGCAGGACGTAAAAGAGCATATTTATAAATACATAAGATCAACCGGGTAAAAGTACAAAGGCCTAATAATCTAGATTAATCATTTAATTGATCTCTTATCAGAATTCGATTCACACTATACTTTTTATCAAATCCATGCGAGTACGGAAGCCCCCACTATTATAGCCGGTGGATCGGAGGCACATAGGGTAGCATACCCTAACCACTATTATAGCCGGTGGATCGGAGACACATAGGACTACGCGTCCTAACCACTATTCCTAACCGGTGGATCGGTTGGCTCCGGCTCCCATGGTATTCCACTGTAAGTAATTAGTATCTTTTAAGCATTTTGGTTTGTGACTGTTGAGCTCGGAAACCCCCACTATTATAACCGGTGGATCGGTCACACATAAGACATCATGTCCTAACCACTATTATAACCGGTGGATCGGTCGCACATAGGGTAAAAACCCTAACCACTATTCCGAACCGGTGGATCGGTTGGTCCCGTCTCAACGATCTTCATCTTTAGATAATTAATGTTTTAAGTATCTTATTCAGAAGCTTTCACCATAGACATGCACGAATCATAAATCATAAATTCCATATTCAACATCATACTTTATTCACCATTTACACATGTGCTACCACCAAACCCTAGACATGCACCATATACCCTACTTGACCCCCACAACTATAGTCAATCACTCCAAACCCTAATTCAGTCACCTCCATACCCTTATAATGTCTTACGTATTATTTTTCACCCAAAGTGTTCAAACACCCAAATAACTCTTCTATTTCCTCCCTTACATCCCAAATCAAATTTTCACATGTAAATTTCACTTCCATGCAAACACTAATCTTTCCATGCAAACCTTCAAACCTTTTTCATGTAAACCCTAAAATTCCACGTGAAGGCCTAAATTCAACCATGCAAACCCTAATACCACCATACAACCATCGATATCACCATGTAAATCCTAATACCACCATACAACTATAATTACCACCATACAAACCTTAATATCATCATACAAACCCTAATACCAACATACATCCATTAATACCACCAGGTAAACCCTAGATTCCGTCATACAAAACCATAAATCAATCCAACCAAAACTAAAGATTCACCCATACCAAACCCTAAATTCAAACCATAAAGATTCTTCCATACCAAACCCTAAATTCAAGCCATAAACACCCCAAAATTCACTAATTTGTTTTTAAAAAAACGGAAGCAATTAAGATAGAAATACTTAAAACCTGTGAATTCTTGGAATGTTACCCCCATACAACCTGTGAATTCAACCATGCTAAGGCTAAAGAAAAGATTTACGTTAAATTCAAATTAACAATTCATAAAAGGATTCGAAAGATCATACAACAAAATCAAGTACGAGAAATTAAGAGTTAATTACAATACCCTTGAAGTTTCAAATAAGACTTGTAACTTCCAAATAGAAATACATTTAAACAAGATAAAACCCGATGGATCAAATTCATAGTTAAATTTAATTAAATTTCTTATGAGTTCGATTTTTGGTTAATAATATGTATTTCCGTTCTTTCTTGTATTTTTTTTATTTTAGATTTATTTTTATTATAACTTTGTCATGTGATTACGATGTTGTTTTGAAGTATATTTTGTTGACAAAATACAATATTTAAATTATATAATTCCTATTGAATAGTTAAATTTATTGTAATAATTTTATCAGTAGAAAATATTTTCGACTCTAAATTATTTGTTTCAATCGTTAATATTTTTAGGAAGTTTTAAATTTAGAAGACATATTCATGAATTTCTTTCCAAAATCAGCTTTATTCTGTTGTATGCTTTTTGATTTACAGAAAAATAATTTCAGAAATGACTAAATTTGTCTCAGGGTGTTAGAGTTCAACTTAAATATTTTATTATATGCTTGAAATAAAATTTTGAGTTCTTATGATATATTTCCATAAATAATACATTTTTTTATAAGTGTTGTTTTTATATGGTGTCCCTATTTTCTTGGATTTAAATTTCCTTTAGTAAGTTTATTTCTAAGGGGTAGTTTATATTGGTATTAGCGTTAGTTGGTTTTCCATTCACTTAGAATGTTTTTCCCTAACCCTAGGCCCTCCCAGAGACTTCGGGGGCGAAGTCTGTTTTTAAGGGGGTAGTGATGAAATACCCCAAAAATTTCTAATTTTATAAACTACATTTAAAGGATATTTATTATAAGAATTATTTAAATAAATTATTTTTAAATTGAATTAATTAGGGCAAATTAAGAATAAATTTATAAGTATTTTAATTAAGAGGAATTTGGGTATTTTAACTAGTTAAATATTTTTATTTGGGAATTAATTAAATAAATTATTTTATTTAAAATAAGAATGAGAAAATAGTTTTAAATTAATAATAATTTTATAAATAAATTAATTGGGGAAATTTAGTGTGTTTTACTAATTAAAATGGAAATTATGGAAAATCTTTTAAAAGTCCTAATTTAGCGTAAAAAGGGATTTAAATAATATTTTATTTAAATATTATTATTTTTAAATGTCCCAAATATTTTATTTAATTTAAATACCAAACCTAATTAATTTCTTCCTTTTTCTTTTTTTTTTCTTCCTTTCTTTTTCTTTCTTCCTCTTTTCTTTTTCCTTCTTCTTTTCGATTGGGCCAGTCTGCGGCCCAATTCTTCCTTCCTTCTTTCTTTTTCTTCTTCGACGTTTGGGCCTGCCTCCTTCGTGCGGCCCGTCTCCGTCTTTTCTTTCTTTTGTTCGCTCGACTTTGAAATGCCACACTTCAGTTGTTTCTCCACGAAAACGTCGCACTTCATTTAAAGCACACCCTCTTCGCCCAGCCGACCGCCCGGTCTCCCTCCCTTTTTCTTTCTTTCTTCCCCGCGAACCAGACCAGCCCCTCCTCCTTCCTTCTTCCTCCCTTCTCCTCCGTTGACGCAGCCTGTAGCTTGCGCCCCCGAAAATGGCAGCGCCGGCTACGACAACTCTGACCGGCCGAGTCACCTCTCTTTTTCTTCCTCAAGGCTCGAAAATTAGCTTGGAATAATCAATTATCCTTAACTCTCGCTCATTCTCTCTCTCTGGCTTCACGAACCTTCGACCCGACCCAAGCAATCGCCGGCCGATTTCTGACGCCGGCCTCCCAAACCCTATCACCCAAACCCATCCTACCGACCTCCAAAACCCTAATAACCCATCTAAACACTATAAATAGCCTAATGGTGGATGTTTTCGAGACTTCTTCTTCTCGAAAACCCTAAGAAAGATCTGCCTGCCACCGCCCCATCAGACGCCATTATCTCCTTCCCCAGCCAACTTCAACACCTCCTCTTGCTACCAATCTCTTCCCTGCAATACCCCCTAATTAACTAAACTAACCACAACCTTCGATTCATCTTTTACAAGCCTCCATAATTGCACAAAGTTGGTTAGTTGCTTCGACAGAAAATTTCACCTCGAGACGTTGAACCACCTTCCACCACCACATGCGTCGCTTCTAACACCTTCCAAACCAACCATTAACTCCTACTAATTATCCTCTACAGCCCCATATAATTATTTTAATTTTTTTCCTCTCCATCACCCATTTTCCTAATTTTTGGCCCCCTTAGACCCATTTTCCTGCCACCTCCGGGAACCATCGCCGGTGCCACCTTCATCCTCCAACTCAAGGTGAAACCCTAGACCTTTTAAACACTTAATTTTGATTTATTGATAATTATTAAGCTTTTATCCTAATTTTTAATGTTAATTTGATTCTAATTATTATTATTATAATTATCATTATTATTTTTATCAACTGTTTTCTAATGGTTAAATCTTCTTTACAGTTTTGGGACTATTCTTGAGTTAGAAAAACTATTATTCTCGAATTTTAGTTATTTAATAGAATTAGTACATGTTTACTATTATTATTAATAATATAATTAATATTATTATTATTAGTGTAATTAATTATTTAATAGTGTAATTATTTCAGGAGGCGTAGAAACCTAAATTTTTAATTAAGCCTCGCAGCTTTTGCCTTTTATTACTATTATTATCATTTTAACATTATTACTAATATATTATCATTTTTAGCACTATTTCATTTTATATTATAAGTATATATATACATATATATATATATATATATATTATTATTATTACTACTACTACTACTACTACTACTAAATTTTATTATTATTATTATTATTATTATTATTATTATTATTATTACTACTACTACTAAATTTGATTATTTATTTTATTATTAGTATTGTCTTGGAAAAGGGGCCGAAGCATTTATTTCACCTTATTTTTGAATAATGTCCTTTTTATTGTTATTATTCTTGTTACTATTATTATTCTTATTTATATTCTCATTTATATTATTTTAGTATCATTATTATTATTAGGGTAAAGTATTTAACCCTATATTATCAACCTTTATAATATTTCTGTTATTTCTATATCTTTAGCAAAGTTAGAATTTTATTAATGTTATTTGTATTAGTAAGTTGTTATTTGGTCAAAACCCTAAGGAGGCGTAGGAGCGTGCTCCAAGACCGGTGTCGTTTTAGGTAAGGAGTGCTAAGGCCTTTTATGTGCTTATGTGTATTATGTGTTTCGCATGTTATGTATCTATTGTTTATTATTATTAAATATTTTATATGTGGTATGACTTGGAGTTGAAGTATGTTGTGCATGGTATGTGTATTAATTATGTATGATGATATGTGTTGTGTATGTGAGGAAGGATGAAAAAGGAGGATAGGGAAAGAATTTGATTAAGGGAAGTGAGTTAACCTAATTTTATGGTTTTATAAGGAATAATCTAATGTATGATTTTATGTGTGGGAGAGTAGAATTTATGGTTTGTTTGGGAGAATTTAATTTATGATTGATTGGGAGAATTAAATTATGGTTTGTTTGGGAGAATTTAGTTTATGATGTTATTTGGGAGAATGTAATTTATAATATTATATGGGAGAATTTAAGTTATGGTTTGATTGGGAGAGTTAATTTATAATTTGTTTGGGAGAATCTAATTCGTGATGTTATTTGGGAAAATGTAATTTATGATATTATATGGGGGAATCTAATTTATGATTTGCTTGGGGGAATTCAATTTATAGTTTTCCTTGGGAGATTCTAATTTATGATTTTATGTGGAAGAATCTTTATGGCTTGAATTTAGGGTTTGATATGGAAGAATCTTTATGGTTTGAATTTAGGGTTTGGTATGGGTGAATCTTTAGTTTTGGTTAGATTGAATTTATGGTTTTGTATGACGAAATCTAGGGTTTACCTGGTGGTATTAATGGATGTATATTGGTATTAGGGTTTGTATGATGATATTAAGGTTTGTATGGTGGTAATTATAGTTGTATGGTGGTATTAGGATTTACATGGTGATATCGATGGTTGTATGGTGGTATTAGGGTTTGCATGGTTGAATTTAGGCCTTCACGTGGAATTTTAGGGTTTACATGAAAAAGGTTCGAAGGTTTGCATGGAAAGATTAGTGTTTGCATGGAAGTGAAATTTACATGTGAAAAGTTGATTTGGGATGTAAGGGAGGAAATAGAAGAGTTATTTGGGTGTTTGAACACTTTGGGTGAAAAATAATACGTAAGACATTATAAGGGTATGGAGGTGACTGAATTAGGGTTTGGAGTGATTGACTATAGTTGTGGGGGTCAAGTAGGGTATATGGTGCATGTCTAGGGTTTGGTGGTAGCACATGTGTAAATGGTGAATAAATTATGATGTTGAATATGGAATTTATGATTTATGATTCGTGCATGTCTATGGTGAAAGCTTCTGAATAAGATACTTAAAACATTAATTATCTAAAGAGGAAGATCGTTGAGACGGGACCAACCGATCCACCGGTTCGGAATAGTGGTTAGGGTTTTTACCCTATGTGCGACCGATCCACTGGTTATAATAGTGATTAGGACATGATGTCCTATGTGTGACCAATCCACCGGTTATAATAGTGGGGGTTCCCGAGCTCAACAGTCACAAACCAGAATGCTTAAAAGATACTAATTACTTACAGTGGAATACCATGGGAGCCGGAGCCAACCGATCCACCGGTTAGGAATAGTGGTTAGGACGCGTAGTCTTATGTGTCTCCAATCCACCGGCTATAATAGTGGTTGGGTATGCTACCCTATGTGCCTCCGATCCACCGGCTATAATAGTGGGGGCTTCCGTACTCGCATGGATTTGATAAAAAGTATGGTATGAATCGAATTCTGATAAGAGATCAATTAAATGATTAATCTGGATTATTGGGCCTTTGTACTTTTACCCGGTTGATCTTATGTATTTATGAATATGCTCTTTTACGTCCTGCATGATTTATGCATTTATGTGTTGGCCTTAGTGATCAAGTCACCTTACTCAGTACTGGACCCGTACTGATACTACCTTGGTTGATGGGTCCTGTGATGATCCACTGATGGTGGGGAGCAGACCTCTTGTGCAGGTTTAAGATCAGAGACTATTTTGGGGTGGCAGGCCTGATTTGAGTGAGTAGGCAATCCGGAATTTGACCCATCGGGTTTTATCTTGTTTAAATTTATTTCCATTTGGAAGTTACAAGTGTTATTTGAAACTTCAAGGGTATTGTAATTAACTCTTAATTTCTCGTACTCTGATTTTGTGTATGATCTTTCGAATCCTTTTATGAATTATTAATTTGAATTTAACGTAAATCTTTTCTTTAGCCTTAGCACTTGGTACTGGAACGGTTTGAGAGAACCGGTTTGGTACTAAGTGTGGCGGTAACATTCCCAGAATTCACAGGTTTTAAGTGTTTCTATTTTAATTACTTCCGCTTTCAAAAAAAAAAGTAGTGAATTTTGGGGTGTTACAATTGGAATGGAATATATGAATGTCAATGAGACCCTTGATGGCTTTGACAATGATGAGGTCCTATTAGATGACATGGAAGAAGAGGGCTTGAGTTATTTAGATTCGGATATGGTCAACAGAAAGGAAGAGGACTATAGTGATGATTCTAGTTTTTGTTCAGACTAAGTGTGTATTTGGTATAATTTTTGTATTTATCATTATAGTTAATCTAGACATATGTGACATAGTTTTACTATCTTGTGATATACTAATTTTATATAATTGATTTTTTTATTAATATTGTAACTTTTTTACTTTGAGATATAGTTATGGTAAAAATTGATATTACATATCATAGTGGAGATACAACAAGTGATCCCCCTCCTAAACTTCATAGATTATCTTTTGCATGCAAGTCTGGTGAGATAATATATACAAATAAATTTTTCACTGTTTAAGTATATGACTTTGAATAACTATTTAATGGTACTAATATTGACTTTAAAATTTATTTTTGTAGAACTACAAAAGAAATAAGAGAGGTAGAGGGAAAAATATTGATTTGTATGATGAGTGGTTACCAAACAATAAAAAGCCACTGCACATAGATTTTGCTAATAAATATTGAATATATAATCCTGTGTGAGAGTATGTGCAAACATTTTCTTAATGCGCTATAAATGCAATAGAGAATTTCATTATGCTACTATATAAATCATGAGCTAATGTTTTTGAAGATTTACATTCTAAGATTCTTCTATGACTTGAAGTATTTACATATTGTTAATTTAAGCATATAAATACTATTATTTTATAAATTACTAATATGGTATAAATTTATTATGTAGTAATATTTTGATCTTGATTACTAGATGCACAATCATGTGTGGGATTATATTTTGCTTTTTCTTATAAGGTTGTTTTAGGCCTAATACAGGAAAAAGAATAATAAGGTGAAGATGAAATGGTTGAAGGATAATAATAGGGAAGTCAGATAGCTTTGACCAAGAATCCTAGAAGAAGTGTATAGACTATAGGATGTCAGACGAGGCGTAGGCAAAAAAACTAACTTTGCTACTATAAATGTTGAAAATTCTATGTCATTTCTTAACTTTATTTTATATGTGGAGGCAAGGGATAAGAAAAATAGTAAAAATAGGTCTAATCATATAGATCCTAGTCTCCATAGGTTTAGATCTATTTTAGCTTATGAACGTACAAATGGGGGGGTGTGTCTATATATATATATATATATATATATATATATATATATATATATATATATATATATAACAAATTATTTATCTTTAATATTAATAAAGTATTAAGTCAACCAATTATGACAAGTTGATAAACAAACCCATCGATTGAAATCACCAATTAAGACCTATTAGGATCTACACATGAGTTTTGGGTAGTGGATCACTAAGCATGTGAGTTATCTCTTATTTTATGAGATAATATTTGTAAAGTTTTCACTTGGGATAATATTTTTAATTTTGTGGGATGAGATCGTGGGGCTCCATGATGAGGCCTAAGATGTAATATGGGAGGATGAGAGAGGGTCCCTCCACTAGTTCTAAGGACTCATCAATGATAATGGAGCCCATGATAGAGGATGCAATTCTTAATCATATATAAGTATGACTTTTGCATCTTTTTTTTGGTAAGTAATAGTAATCTTTATTAATTACCAAAATGAGAAATATGTGCATTCAAAATTCAACCAAAACACAAAATTGGTTAAACAAATATATCAAGACTAGCTAACATAGTTCTATAGGTCTCTATCTTCTTGGAGGTACTAAGGCGAATGAATATCTAGATAATGATCTCTTGAGTCACTGTCTGCACAAGAGGAACATTAACTTGAAAAATAGCTTTATTTCTTACTTGCCAAATCATGTAGATAACTATAGCTATCATCATCCGCATCATATCCTATTATCCTCTTCTACACTGCTTCCTCTGAATAATCCAGATTAGAGCTTGGTCCCATGTGGAAAATGGTTGGCAAATGCCAAACAATCGAACATTCGATGCTAAACATTACACAAATAGATGATCCCAGTCTTCTTACTCATAGGAACAAATACCACCATTCAAATCAATAGTGACACCATGACCAAGCCTAACCCAAGTAAGTATGGATCTTCTACATAAAATCCAATAGATAAATTTGTGTCTAGGATATCCTACATGCATCCAAATCATCTTATGCCATGGTTTCACATCTCCTCGAGCTCGGATCACCTCATAAATGTTACTAATCTTGAAGACTCCCCACCTATACATCTATCCTTCTAGAGCACTACAAGCAATCGTTGTCTGATTTGCAAAATTTGTCTAAAAGTCCATGAATGTTATGGTTTACTTTGAACATCACTCACATTCTCACTTTTAATGTAATAGCCATGGACCCAGTGGATCCATAAAATCTCTTTATGATGCACCAATTGCCATAATATCTTTCCAATAGTTGCCATATTCTAATAATATAGGTTTTTCAAACCTAGACCCCCTTCTTTATGAGGTAAACAAACCTGTTGCCAAGACACTAAAGCTTTTCGTGAAGGTGAACTAATTCCTTTCCACAAAAAAATTCAACACACTTCCTCAACATGATTAATCATAGATTTGGGGACAATAAAGATCTACGACTAGAAATTTTGGATACCAAATAAAACTGAAATGATAAGTTCAACCCTACCCACATAACTCAAGTGTTTATTAGTCCATAGCTATATACGGACTATGAGCTTATCAATCAAAGGTTGGAAATGTGTTATTCCCAACTGTACTATTTCAAGAGGCACTCCAATATACCTAAAAGGAAATGTACCTTCATCATATTCAACGACCTCTAAAACTTATCTTTTAAATAGAAGAAATACCTCCCATATAGACTGAGCTCTTGGTAGGATTTGCTTTTAAACCTGAGCATCTTGCAAAATCATCTAATTTCTATTTTAAGAGAAAATCCAAAAGTAGTAGGTGATCAGCAAAGTAAATATCTATGATCTTGAACTTTTGACATCTATGATGACCCACAAAACTAGGAACATGCCATTTTAATGAGTAATATGCTTTTTAAATGTTAACTTTCAACATCAACTGAGGACTTATGGATTTTCTTTAATAGTGTTTCACCAATTATGTGGCCATTAGGACATTATCACGTAGATTCCTACCCCTTACAAAAGTTTCCTGATTATATCTAAAAACAAAATGCAGAACATTTTGTATTCTATTACTCAATACTTAAGAGAATATTTTGTATAGAACATTGTAACACACAATCAATATATACTTTTTAAATCTATTAGCACCAAGTACCTTAGGGATGAGAGTAATGGAAGTGTTGTTAAGTTGTCTAGATCTTTCTTGTATGCCAAAATTTAGTCACGGCAGCAATGATGTCTTTTCTAATAACATACCAAGTTTTCTCATAAAAGAAAGAGTTAAACCCATATGGACTAGGGGATTTCAATTTTCCCATTGAAAATACTACCCTTCTAACCTCCTCATCAGTTGGCATGATTTAAGGCTCTTCGATGTTCAGAAGTTAGAGTAGATCCCAAGTTACACACTACCAAATTGATATGGTTTAGTTCAGCACTTATAGATCCCATTAATCTTTTATAGAAGCCCTTGATCCAGCTTGAATCTTAGTATCTCCCAATAGAACTCTATTATAATCATTGAGCAACTGGATAATTCTATTTTGTGATCTTCTACCTTGCAAGCTAGCATAAAAATACTTATTATTGTGATCACCTTACATGATAAAATTGATATATGCCTTCTGTTGCATAAAAGCCTCCTTATCTCTTAATTTCCTTTCCCGGTCCAAATGAGCTAACCTTTCAACTATAATAAGGGCTTGATCAAACGGGTTCTTAGTCAGTGTCGTTACCTTATCCTACCATATATGTTTTACAGCCAATGCTTGCTGGATAATATGCCCACAATGATCCACATCAAACTTCTTCAATTTTTGTTTTAGTAATTTAAGATTACACACACAATGATAAGCCTTAGTTCCCACAAGCTCTGTAGCCCAAACCCTATACACCAATTCTATAAAGACCTCTTTCTCCACCTAGAGATTCAAAATTTTAAAAGGCTTAGAACCTAAATTTCTAGTACCACTCCAATGTACCACAAGTGCAACATGATCTGAAACTAGGTCCTACACTATCTACACCTTAGTCAAAGGGTAAAGATCAAACCATTCACTATTACCCACACCTCTATCCAACCGATAATACAATCTAGAACCCTCTTCTTACATGTTATTCTAAGTAAAGGTGGTCCCAACAACTAGAGTGCCTCCAAGTCCACACATTTGTAAACATTGATTAAAAGTAAGCACATCATGAACATCAACAGATTCTCTTAGTTTCGAATGAGCTACAGTTACCACATTAAATTCCTCAATAGCCATCCAAGGTATATTGATCTAACCTGCTAAATTGGTCAACCAATCCCGTAGCTCTACTCTTATACTACCTAAATTATAGGTATAGATCATAGTAAGCATAAATCTATGCTGTGTATCCAAACATGTAACAAGACAGTGAATTCCATAAGCTTCCTTAGCTACATTTTGAATATTAAACAAAGTCTCATCCCATAAAATCCACACCCTACTATTATGATGTTTATCATAATTATGTTCCCATTTCCAACTCAGTACTAACTTATGTACAATACAAGTAGCATTATCATGTTTAACTCTAGTTTTTAACAGACCCAAAGTCCCTACTCCATGTTTTAACATAAGGTGCTTCATAGCCTTGTGCTTGAGGGTTTTATTAATCCCTCTAATATTCCATATGACTATTATCATATGGGAGGGGGAAAATGAAATCCATCACCCTTATCCACCCCTTCTGCCTTTAACCTCTCAAGTGGACATCCCTGTGCAAAGGATCTAGTAAGAGGAATAAAACATTGTGGAAGGCTATTCCCCTAAACTTCAATCCCCTTCCCTATACTAGTGTTCATTGGTTTGCGAGTAGAATTATTAAACTGATCTGTATCATGAGTATCAATCCAAAATATGTTAGGCTGAGTAGGTTTAAGGATAACCTGAGCTGCAGGCTTAGCTCTTGCAATAATAGATGCATCAAGTACAATATTAGGTACAGGTTTATCCCTCTTTGTCCTTTTTTTCCCAATTGTTATTGACATTGGACAGAGTCATGTCGCACAACATCACAATAGGAACAAAACTTAGGTCTCCATTCATAGGACACTCTTTGTTGAATCTCATGGCCTCTAGGTAATAAAACAGTAATGCTTTCAGTAAGGGGAGTACTTATATCAATCTCAATAAGTAATCGAGGAAATGAAACTATCCCTCTCTAAGCTGTGACTATGTCCACGAATATTGGTTGTCCCAAAAGACTACTAATTCTACTCAAACTATCCTTAGACCATAGGTGGAAAGGTATTCTAGGAAAAGTCACCCAAAGAAGCATAATCCTCCAGTCCTTTTCTAATAATGAAACATTAGGTGACCATTTCCTTAACAACATCGATATAACCCCAAAACTCAAATAGGGTAGGACAAGGTGCATATCCTCCTGAGTTGAAAATTTGAAAACAAAGAAGCCTTGGTCATGAGTAAACACCTCAGGCAAGAAAGTAAAAAAAATCCATTTATCCCTTACAAATTGGTTCATCTAGGTGTGACTTGGTTGAAGTCTAGCCACTAATCCAACCAAGCTATGGTCCCATCATTGTATTTCTTTAGTGATTTCATCAGCTTGTATCTGAGCTTTATTGGGTCCTTAGAAAATTAGTGGTGGAACATACTTTGGATTCATCCCCCATTCTTGTCTTATATTACTCACAAGTAGATATTGACATATTTAAACATCGTGCTGCCCTTGTAGAGGAGCAGAACTCATAAGATATGGAGTATTAGGGTTCGCTAGAGTAGTTCAAACCTATTCCAGTGTACCAGATTCATTCGAAACATCATTCACACTAATATCAAACCTTAGGGAATTCTTATCAGCTATTGAAATAAAGGTGCGCTCATCCTCTACACTATTAGATCCCTCGATTTTGACTGTTTCTTTCTCCTTAGGAATCAATTGGGAACTCACTGGATCCAAAGTAAGAACAACCATCCATGAAGCGGGTTTCTTCTTCACCATGGAATCACTCTTCTTCTTTTTTGGTGTGTCACACTACCACTTGAATTTTGCATCTTATTCCTAAGGTTTATAAGAGTTTTTATCTCAATTTTTAATTGGAACTCTCCTTTTTTTTTCTTGTTACTACTATTATGTTATGAAAATTTATAGGATCTCAATGAATAAAAAATTACGAATGATGGAAGAAAGAATAAGCTTAAAAGGAGAAGAAATGAGAAAAAGGAGTAATGAGGAGAAAAAGTTAAAGTGAAAAGAGATTTAGAGTTAAAATGTAAATTTTAGAATAAAATAAAAGCAAGAATCCATATTCAAAATATATAGGTGTGAAAGAAGTGGAATTTATATCAGGATAAGATTTAAACTTGGAGAATATTTCAACATCAAAGTTGTGTTTCTTTTCAATATATGTCCAATGAATCTAAAATTAGCTCAACTGGAGTCTCAATGAAAGAGTTATGGTCAAAATACCTAGAACTATCAAAGCTGACATGGGAAGCCTATGTTTATCAATATTGTAGGGATTTAAGAGGTCGTAGTATTTAAACTCTCATTCTAATTTATCACCCAAATAGTCTCCACTCCCTCTCTCTTCTCTCTCCTCCATCCTCTTCCTTAATTCCTCAAGAATTCTCTTGTAAACTAGAGATCTAAGTGCAAAAAGTTAAACACTTGTTAGAATCATTGGATTACAAGGGTATTTTATTTTCTCTTATCTATCTATGGAATCTCTTGTTATTCTTAATGTTCTTATAATGAGTTTGATTGGCTATATTTTTGTGCTAAGGTTAAGGGGAGTTTTTCACAATCAAGATGTGTTGAATATTTACATTCTTTATTTTATTAAATTTATGATCCTTGTAATGTGTTGTTGATTGAAGGACAAAATGATGAACTTTGGCCGGGTTCTACTTTTCGGTATGGGAAATACTTGTGCGATCGAGAGATAATCCTATATTAAACTCAATAACACAACTAGAGATTAAATTATAGGTTGAGTGATGATCAATTCAACCTCTACAACAATAAAGGAGAAGAATTTGTGAACTTTAAGGCATTAAACTCTATTATACCCTAAGATAGAGGTAGTTAGGGCCATATAGATGTAATAGGGTTGTTTTTGGCTTGAGAAAGCACAACACTTTCTATCCTTGTTGGTGTGATTGATTATTATTGTTGAATATATCTATGATGTGGTGTTCAGTTACATAGAGGATCGGGGGAGATGAACTGGAACCTTATCTTTTCTATTTACTTGAGTCACTTAAGAGTTATTTTCTTTTCTTTTTAGCTTAGTTAGTTACTTAGTTATTTTAGCTTATAATTTCTCATTCTTATCATTTCATAGTCTAGACATAGCTATGTTCCATCATTTTCTTAGTGGTCATTCACCAATCCTTGTGGGACCGACCTTGACTAGTACTTCCACCATGTACACTTGCGGCTAGGAACGTGTTAAGTTTTTTATCACCAACAAGGTTTTAAAAGGGTGAGAGAGGGTCCCTCCACTAGTTTAAAGACCTATTGATGATAATAGAGACCAGGATAGTGGATGAGATTCTTGATCATCAATAAGGCTTTATGAAGGGTTTCAGGCTCATGTTATCGAGTGACTCTTTATCATATTCTATTTGCAATACCCCACATTTTTTATGATGGTTGAATGAGAATTTTTATCAAAATTTAGGCCTTTGATTTTGATGTAATGTTATGATTTGGTTTGGGACAAATTTTTATTTTAAATCAAGTTAAAAAATGAAGTTTATTGAGTTTTGGAAACAAACCTATTGATAGGTTCCATATACCAATCGATTGGTTTTTTGCTTTAGCCAATGTGGGTTCCTTAACTAAATTGGTCGATTAGTGGTTGAATAGTAGGCTGGTAGACCCCAAGACAATCAACTATACTATCGATATGGTAACATTTTTTAGATTTATTTTTCTAGAAAAATCTCTTACACTAAATTAGAATGTTACTAACCCATGCGTGATTGTCCCTAAGAGATTTCTAACCATTTTTATGACAATAGGTTTGTTTCCATTTTATCTAGAAGTTAATTAAGACAAATGAGGGGGAGAGACAACCATTGCATCATTTTCTTCCTCCTCTCTCCTCTACATGATTTTGAGACCTAATGCTTCGATGTTAGGTATGCTTCTAAGAGGCTAGAAGATTCCTTCCACACAGAATTCCTATTACTCCATTCCAAAATACAAATTCTATCCTAATTGACCTAAATTCTCTAGAGACACCATTTGAGCTTTGGAGAAGAGATCAACAAATTATGGATAAAACCCATCCTTTCTAATCGAATTCAAATGGTTAATGGTAGGGTTTTGATTCAAATTCCAAATCTTCAATAATTCCCTTTAATTAATTGACTATAAATAGCCCCAATCATCCCTACATTTTATCTTTCTTTTAGCCACTAAATTTTTCTAAGTCTTGTATTCCCTCTCTTTCTTCCACATTTTGAGCCTTGTTAATCTATGGTTGCACACTCTTTGGATCCTGTCTCTAGCTCTTTCTTATTTCAATTCTCTTATTTTGGCCTTAAGTTGGTATGTTTTTATTCTCTTTTGTTTTCAAGATTTAAAATTTGATAAGATTTTGATATAATTTATGAGTTTATGACTTTGATTTTAAGGTTTTCAAAGCTTAGAATTTCCATAGTTGGAATTTATATTTTTAAGAGTATTTTTCCTACATCAAGTAAGTGATTCTTGCACCTAAAATGTTTAGCATGTGTTCCCACATGTTAATTGTTATCTGAAATGCATGTTAGCATGAAGAAATGCAGATACATGTATGCTTTGGATGCTTAAATAACATGATTTGAGTAAATAGCATGAAAATGTGTAAAAGTAGGCTATGATGATATTATTTCAAGAAACGCACCCTAATTTGGTTGCAAATATGTTAGTTGATGTTGATACATGCTTTAATATGGCTAAAGATGATTTTTATTGCATAAAAATTGTGATTTGGCACTGTATTAAGTCAAATTGGTCAACTAGTTACGTCAAACCAGTTGACTAGTTCCTAGAATAGTTGACTTGTACACTTGTAGAGACCTTGGTTTTTCTCTCTACTTGAACCCATTGACCAATTTCAAGAAACATATCGAATAGTCTATGAATAGTAGACTAGTTTGCCAAAACCAATTAACTAGTTTGAAGAGAGTGTGGTCTAGTTGAGTTAAACTGATTGACTAATTGGGCTAAGTCGATCGACTGGTTTGAATGGTTTGCGAAATTTGCTTCTTTTTTTTTTGGTTTTTCTTTGATATTATGAGTGGTATTATACCATGGTTATTAATGGGATAAATTACAGACTTTACAATGGAGTATTGGCCTAATTAAAAGATCAAAATGGTTCACGGGTTATAGTATACCATATGAGTAGTGAAAGGACTAAATGGGTATTTCACTTATGATAAGTGAGGCTATTGAGAAAAAAGTATTGAAACTCAAATTGGAATAGAATTAAATATGATGGTGGATATGAATAAAATTGGCCAAGGATAAATGGAAAACCCACATGGTTGGATGGAAAGAAAATTATTAATATGGATTAACATGAAAGTTTACTTGTTTACTTTGTATAGGCCTTGTATGATTACTTTTCCTTTTGAATATAACACTAATCATGTAAAATAAAAGAAAATCGAGTTGAGTATGGGTTTGGGTTATGTAATCCTCCATTAGCTACAAGGGTTAGTCTACCTTTGGGATTTTTTGTGCCTTCTAGCGAGATCCTGAGAGGTCCTGGTGCCTTACCTACTCTAGACACTGATGATGTACTAGGGGCATCGATACTAAAGTGTCTGGCTACCTAGGTGGTTGGCTTTGGCCTAGACTTGTGCCCATATTAGTTAGCTTCGGCCTGGACTTATGTCCATTTTATTGATTGGCTTTGGCTTGGACTTATGTCCACTTGGTGATTGGCTCTAACTTAGACGTTATGTCCATTTTATTGGATAGGCTTCCATGGTATGTAAGACCATGGGGTGGTACACTATCCATTGCTCGATGATAATAAATATGGTTAGTAAGTATTGATGGATAATTAAGAACGGTAACCAAGTTAACAATTAATGTTTAGATAAGAAATGAAAGTAATGATATGATTTACTAAAATTAATAAAGCTAATTCATGCATTAACTAATTAGTTATGGAATAGAACATTGATTGAGTGATTATCATGGATAAATGAATGGCATGTCCATGAATAGAACATTAATATGGTTAGTAATTTATACATGGATAAATGAATGGCATGTCCTAGAGAATTGGATAATTGGAAATAACCCTAGGGATTGCATGGATACTCCTCACTATTGCTTATGTAAGTGTTATGTGAAAATGTGGTGAATCTAAGCATAATGTATTATACTATGCTAGAATTGTATATGGTGGGTCTTATGCACTATTACCTTTATATGTGGCCTTATTATGATGCATGTTTCACATTCTATTCATGTATGATAAATTAATATACTTTTGATACATTGAGGGAGAAACTTATCTTACTCAGTAGGTGGCATACTGATGTGCCTATTTTCTCAATCACCTGCTCATTTCTACAAGTAGAGGATCATGTGTAGATTTTTGGAGATCGCTAGTAAAGGGCCAACCTTAGTTGTGTCAGGGCTTGACAGTAAGAACATTTGGAAAATTTTTGTGGGGTTTGTGGTGGACTATGATTTTAATTTAGGTATCATGGCCTCAAATATGTTTTGTAACCCTGTACTTTAGTCACATGTATTTTTTAATGATTTGATCAGAACCCATTAGGGTCCTCTAATGTACACACTTTTGGAGTTGTTTAATTAAGTTATTATCTTGCGCACTCAGTTGTTTGAAGTATTTGAACGGTTTAGCCTTATATTTGATATGGGATAGGTAGCACACATCTACTATATACCAAGTGCGGCGGTAACATCCCGTTTTTCCTAAGTGTTTACTTCTTCCTCAACTTGTTTTAATAAAAAAGTTTGGAGTGAAAAACGGGGGTGTTACACTATTAGTATTCTGCCTCCTACATAAGAGACTAGTACCCAATATTTTGTTTTAGTGCATAATTAGACCCCTCTTTACTGATTTTAGCTTCATGTAATTGTTTATTCCTTTAGTTTTAATTTTTTTGGAAATTCAATTGTGTAATTCATGTATGGTCGACTCAGAATCAACATTGTTCTCTTCTAGATTATGGTTGTTTTAGTCTAATTCTTCTTCTTTGTATATTTGCATTGTTATTATGATTATCATATTATTTATTTCGTTAATTTCATTTGAAAATATGATTGAGTAGTCTCCTTTTTAGGATTGGACTAGGTACTATTTTAGTAATCAATGTGATGAATTAAAGTAGTATGTCATATGATTGATTCATTTATATTGTTATATATGCTAGATTTAATTTTTTAAAGTGGATTTGACGAAATTAGACCTTCTTAGATCTAATCTACAACTAAAAGGCTGAGATTATTATCGAAAATTAGCATATGTATGGGAATTTATATTCTGCACTTTGTTATTTTAGCTAGACTAAATCCTTTAATTACCTTCTATCCTTTATCTTCTCTAGTTGAATGTTTGCTATATTCACTTTTAGGAACCTTTTATGCAATGATCGTTTCAACATGGGCCCTCATATAAGGTAAACCCTAAGATCGAACAAACGTTGACTGGGTTGCAGAGGTGGATAAGTGAGACAAAAGCAAGTGTGAGTTCAGAGACCATGGCTAAGGATAACGAAGAAGAGGAGCAACATCTCTCTCTTAAAGACTTTACATCTTCAAATGCATACAGGACACAATTGAGCATCCAAAAGCCAGATGTAGCTGCCAAAAATTTTGAGCTCAAACCTGCGTTGCTCAATATGGTTCAGCAAAATCAATTCAGTAGTAGCCCAATAGAGGACCTAACTTAAACATTTCTATTTTCCTTGAGCATTACGACACCTTAAAGATGAATGGAGTGTTGGATGATGCAATCAAGCCTCAGTAATTTCCATTTTCATTGCGGGATAAAGTAAGGGCTTGGTTGCGATCACTTCCCTCTGGGTCTATTAGCACTTGGGATCAAATTTCTTGAGCCTTCCTCAAAAAATACTTTACACCATCCAAAATAGTTAAATTAAGAAACCTTATTACAAGCTTCAGCCAAAAGGATGGTGAATCCCTCTATGATGCATGGGAGCACTACAAAGACATGTTGCGAATGTGCCCACATCATAGGTTAGAAGAATGGTTGCTGGTCCACATGTTTTATAATGGCTTAAATTACAACACCATGTTGACTCTAGATGCAGCAGCAGGAGGCACTCTTATGAACAAAAGCATACCAGAGGCCAAGCAACTATTAAAGATATGGCTCATAATCATTACCAATGGTCAGGTGAGCGCTCTATAGCCAAGAAGAGTGGTAGTTATTACATTGATACTTTGGATCACCTTTCTTCACAAGTTGATGCATTATTTCAGAAAATTGATAAACTAAGTGTTAATGCATTAACAACCTCCCCTACTATTTGTGAGATTTGTGGCATTACAGGATAGTCATCGGTTGAATATTAGTTAGTTACACCTCCACCCCTTGAAGCAACCCTAGTGGACAACATTAACTATGTCAATAGATTAACCAAAAGGGAGATCCATTTTCCCCCACCTACAACCTAGGATGGTGAAACCATCCAAATTTACCTTATAAGAACCCACTGTAGAACCCCATCCCTGAATCAAATTTTAGGCCCCTAGGTTTCCAAAAGCTTAGACCACCATTCTCGTCTCCTCCCAAGTCAAATCTTGAGTTGATGATGGAGAAATTCATAGCCTCTTAAAATAAACAAACCAAGGATTTGAAGAATTAGGTCAAAATCTTAAGCTCTAAGGTTGAATCCCTAGCTACCTATAATAAAATGCTAGAAAATCAAACCATCCAAGTGGCTCGACAACTGGGATCTTCCTCTTGACACACTAGAATGCTTCACGGATAGCCAGAGACAAATCCTAAGGGATCCGTTAATTCTATAGCCCTTCAAAGTGGAAAGGAGTTAAAGGAAATATTTTACGGAAGGAAATAGAAGAGGGAATTAGAGGAGTCGAAGAGGAAGTGGAAACACATAGAGAACATGTGCATGTTGAGAATGAGACCACCTTAGGGAAAGGTAACAAGGTATAAATCTATGTCCCTTCGCCACCATATTAACCTACCCTACCTTTTCCACAACAACAAGTAAAAGAAAGATTAGAAAAATAGTTTAAAAGGTTTGTAGAAATTTTAAAGAAATTGAAAATCAATATTCTATTTGTGGAATCCATATCACAAATGCTTGCTTCTGCAAAAATTTTGAAAGAAATCCTGTCTAATAAAAGACTGTGAGAGGAGTATGAGATGGTAGCACTAATGCAAGAATGTAGTGATATTATTCCAAATAAGCTTCCACCTAAGGTCAAAGACCCCGGCTCATTCTCTATTCCATGCACTATCAGTGACATGTCCATTAATTGTGCACTTTGTGATCTTAGAGCTAGTGTTAGTCTAATGCCTCTTTTTGTTTGTAAGAAGCTACAGATGGGAGATTTGAAGCCTACCACCATCTACCTCCAATTAGCAGATTAGTCAATAAAACACCCATTACGTATATTAGAAGATGTACCTATTCAGGTCGGTAAGTTTTATGCTCCGATTGATTTTATCATTGTAGAAATAGAGGAAGATGCTGAAATCCCCATCATTTTAGGAAGATCTTTCTTGGTTACTATAGGAGAAGTTATAGATGTGAAGAGTGGAAAACACTCCCTTAACATTGGGGAAGAGAAATTAGATTTTGATTTACCTTCCATAATGAAATTCTCATTATTCGACAATACTTGTTGCAGGATCAATACAATGGACAAGATGATTAAAAAAGATCTAACTAATTTAATCTTAGATGATCCATTGGAGAAATGTTTAATGAGAGATGGACTAATCCATGAAGGTGATGAAGAAGCAACTGCCTATGCTGCTATACTCGGAGAAGATCATGCCTTTGCAAAACGATTAGGTGTAGTGACCCCGATTGAAAGAGAATTGCATGACTCATCATGTACAAAAAAAGTTGCACCTAAGGTAAATACAAAACCTCTTCCTTCCTCTTTTATGTATGAATTTCTAGTCTCTAAAGGTTAATATCCTGTTATTATAAATGCTAGCCTAAATAAAGAATAAGTTGAAAAATTACTTAAAGTTCTTAGATTGCACAAAGATGCCATAGGATATTCCATTGAAGATATAAAAGGCATAAATCCTTCATTTTGCACGCATCACATTTTATTAGAATAAGGACATAAATCCTCCATTGAGCATCAAAGACGGTTAAATCCAAACATGAAGGAGGTCGTAAAAAGGAAGTGCTTAAGCTCCTAGATGTAGGAATCATTTACCCTATCCCATATAGTGGATGGGTAAGTCCAGTTCAGGTTGTACCTAAGAAAGGGGGCATGACTATCATAAGAAATGAGCAAAATTATCTAATCCCAACAAGAACGGTCACCAAGTGGCATATGTATATTGACTATAAGAAGTTAAATAAAGCTACTCGAAAGGATCATTTCCCCCTTCATTTTATAGATCAAATGCTAGAAAGGCTAGCTAGGCACTATTATTTCTATTATCTAGATGGAAATTTGGGATCCTTTCAAATCCCTATCCACCCCATTGATTAAGATAAAATAGCATTTACATGCCCATATGGTACTTTTTCTTATAGGAGAATGCCATTAGGTTTGTGTAATTCCCCGGTCACTTTTCAACGTTGTATGATGTCTATATTCTCCGATTTTATCAAAAATATTATAGAAGTGTTTGTGGATGATTTCTCTATTTATGGCACCATATTTGATGATTGCCTCGATAATCTTGCTAAGGTCTTAAAAAGATGTAAAGAGGTGAACCTTGTTCTTAACTATTAAAAGTGCCATTTTATGGTACAAGAAGGCATTGTTCTAGGTTACTTAATCTCCAATAGGGGGATTAAAGTTGATAGGGGAAAATTAACATTATTGCTAAAATGCCCCCTAACTTATATCAAAGGTGTTTAGAGTTTTCTAGGCTATGCTAGATTCTATAGGTAGTTCATAAAAGACTTCTCAAAAATTACTAAGCCTCTAACCTGCCTCCTCGTCAAGGATACCCCTTTTGCATTTGACCAATCTTTTTTTAATGATTTTATCAAGTTAAAGGACGCATTGACCACTACTCTAGTTATGAGACCCCCCGATTGGAGCCTTGTTTTAGAGGTAATGTGTGATTCCAGTGACCATGTCGTTGGGGTTATTCTTAGGTAAAGGAAGTAGGGGAAAGTGTAGGTCATATACTATACTAGTAGAACTTTGGATGATGCACAAATAAATTATGCTACAACCGAAAAGGAACTCCTAGCTATGGTGTTTTCCTTGGACAAAGTCAAATCTTATCTTGTTGGATCAAGAATCATTTTGTTCATTGATCATGTAGCTCCTATGCATCTATTGGAAAATAAAGATTCAAAACCAAGATTGATTAGGTGGATCCTCCTCTTGCAAGAATTTGATTTGGAGATAAAAGATAAGAAATGTGTTGAAAATGTATTAGTGGATCACCTTTCAAGGCTAAGGCAAGAGATGCACAAATAAGAAAAGGATGAATACCCAATTGATGATTCATTCCCTGATGAAAAATCTCTTTGCCATTGAGAGCCTCCAAGCTCCATGGTCCATGAATCTTATCAATTATATTGTTTGCAGGGTGTTACCTGGAGACCTATTTTATCAACAGCTTAAGAAATTCCTTTCCGACATCGAACATTATTTCCAGGATGATCCTTATCTTTACAAGAATTGTGCAGATGAAGTTATTTGATGATGCATTCTGTAAGATGAAATTTTGGATATCATTACCCATTGTCATTCATCACTATATGGAAGTCATGCTAACACCTCCAAGATAGCTGCAAGGGTACTTCTCGTAGGATTTTATTGGCCAACACTCTTTAAAGACATGAGGATTTTTGTGCTATCATGTGATAATTACCAAAGAACTGGGAATATCTCAAAATGGAATAAAATGCCCCTAAATAATATCTTTGAGATAAAATTACTTGATGTGTGGGGGATTGATTTCATGGGACCGTTTCCTTCGTCGCACAACCATAAGTACATACTAGTCATAGTAGTTTACATTTCAAAATGGGCAAAGGCGTTAGCGTCTCAAAAGAATGATGTGAAGATAGTCATTAAGCTATTCCAGAAGGTTATTTTCCCCTATTTTGGATTTCTGAGGGCGGTGATCAGTGATGGAGGATACCGCTTTGCCAACAAGGTCTTAAGAAAGCTTTTGAGGTAATATGATGTAGCTCACAAAATGGCCACTCCATATCATCCTCAGACAAGTGGTTATGTGGAGATTACTAACAAAGAAATAAAAGGGATCTTGGAAAAGACTGTACTTAAGTCAAGGAAAGACGGATCCTTTCGGGTAGATGATGTTCTTTGGGCCTACTGGACAACTTATAAGACCCTTATCGACATCACAACATTCTGTTGGGTATACGAAAGTCATGTCATTTGCCTGTTGAAGTTGAATACAAGGTATATTGGGTTATAATGACTATTCATCTTGGTTTATGGCAAGTAGGTGAGCAGAGAATGCTTCAACTCAACGAAATAAATGAGTTACGTTTAGCTCCTTATAAAAATACCAAAATATATAAAGAAAGAATGAAGAAATGGCATGACAAAAGTATTCTCTAAAAAGAATTTAAAGATGGAGAGTTGGTACTCCTATTCAACTCCTGTCTGAAAATTTTTCCCAGAAAACTATGATCAAGGTGGTCGGGTCCATTACAAGTGCTTGAAATATATCCTTATAGGGCAGTTGAAGTTTGGGGTGAATCTACAAGAAAGTTCAAAGTCAATGGGCAACATTTAAAACATTATGTTGCCAGATCTCCAACTGAGTAGTTGGGCTCCATCGCCCTTCTTAAGGTAACATCGGTTTGAAGAACATAGAGGTTGAGCTAATGACCCGAAACAAACACTTTATAAGAGGCAACCCATGTTCTATGTTTCCTTTGTTACGTTTCTTTTGTTTTGTGTGTTCTTCCTTTTATTTTTTTCTTTTGTTTCCTTTGTTTTTCTCTCTTTGTTGTAGCTTTTTGGCAAGAAATATTTTTTATCAAGATATCTAATGGATAATAGGATGTCATAATGCATTACATGATGAAAAGGAGCAAGAGAAATGAAGAATATAAGGTTGCATGGCCTAAGCACAGTCTAGCACACGACCGTGCATAACCCTATCGTTAGAAAATAGAAAAACTCGAGAGTAGAGATTTTGCACGGTTCGGCCATGCCAAACCTGCACCGTAGTGCCAATCTGTAAATTTTCAAGTTGGGAGGAAATTTTTTACACTATATACCCGTGAACACCCATTTCTTTCTCAGCACGGCCTGCCCGTGCAAATGGTACATGGTCGTGCGAACTTGTCTGCACATATATACACACACCTATGACCCCACCTTTTCCCCTTTTCTCACCGGCGCACTCTTCAATTATCAAACCCTAACCCTCCCCAACCTCTTCCATTTCCCCTTTCCTCCCAGATCTACACTATTCCCTGCACAGTCGGGTAGTGCAACATCTGTACACCCTATTTCCACACTACTTCCTGACCGTGTAGAAACCACAACCACCAAACCTCTACACACCACACTTTAAATAGCTATTTCACTTGCACAATATCCCCCCCTCCACCACCATTTCCACAATCAAACAACTACTTGATCTACCATTCCACCACCTCTCCTAAAACATCAAACATTCCACCATCCCCTACCTCAAACACACATCCACCACCCCTACACATTCTGCATGTGCAAATTCTTGCACCACCCATCAGTGCACCACCACACACCGCTCCTCCCTCTCATTGCTTTAGCTTCGGTTGCACACATGGGCATTTTTCTCAATTTTCTTTTTCATTTAATAGTTCTTTTCATTATAATTTTATTTCTTCTATAATTCTTGCTAAAATTCCACCGTATATCTTCTAATCTCAATTACGATGTGTGGTATGCCCGATCTATTCTATAATGTTTTGTTTTTGTAGATAGAAAGCAACAGTGGCCCCAAATAAAGTATCTAAATCAAACCAAGAGAAAGGTGAGTCCTCCCAACTGCAGCCACTCCAATCAAAAGGGTGAGGTAAGGCTACAAATACACAACCCTCAAATCCTAACAATATTATCTTTGCCAATCTCGATGATAAGGATCTCTATGAGGGGCTAGTGAACCGAAGAATTACCCCAACTCAATTCATCAATTGTAATTGTCTAGAATCACTAGGGTTTAAAGATGATGTTGTGTATTTTATTTCTTGAAGTGGTCTATACCGTTTCTTTCCAAATACATTTTCTATGCGTAAGGGACTCACTCTTGAGTTCCTTCGTTCCTTCATTTTTTATCTTACAGACCAGCCCATCATTTTTTTAGCTCTTTAATTAGACTCACCAAATGTCTTTGTGTAGGTTCTCATCCTTGCTTTGTCTTCACACTTATGGTCGAAGACTTTCCAATGGCTCCTAAATGTAGGATCGTTAAGAATTTTGGCAATAAATTGCTTTACCAAATAAGTGTTTTCCTCCTAAGTCATATACTGGTCATCACATGAAGGCCACACTAATTTACAATCTGACTTTGCATTTTGTCCAACAACTTATGGCTAGCTCAATTTTTAGCCGGGGTGAAAGCCAAGGTAATGTATGCAAATTAGAGCTCTTTTCTTTGCATTGTATGCTTTAGGATAGTTCCCTCAATGCAGGGTATTATCTTACTGATCATCTTAGTATGGTGAGCACCAATCTCATCGGTGATATTGTTATAGGCGGTATCATAATGTACATTGCCATAAGGCTCACTTATAGTTCAGATGAAATCTATGAGGATTTTCTTCCAACCTACCTTGGGTTGGCGACCTACACAAATATAAAGTTAATTGTGCAGGATCAGCGTTAATACATAATATATTATAACCAAGAGGTGTGGTACTCGTTGCCCAACCCAACCTTCACCACTCTCATTGGGATCGGCCACACCAATTTGTTGCCTTCTCCTAATATACCATGCCAAGGTTAGGCGATGCCCCCTCCCTCAAACGATAACCCTGACATCCGGGAAGAAGAGCATCATTTACCACTACTTACTCTCCCAGCACCTCCTTCTTTTGGCACCAATTCTAGCCTTTCTTCCTCAGGCACCTCTTGGGGCTCTCTCTTTCAACATATCAATGAGTGATTCAATATGTTGGACACTCAAGTTGCTAGTCTCAGGGAGGTTATTGCTCCCATAAACCAAATGAACTCTATGATACATCAAATTCATCAATGGCATTTAGAGCACAACTATCCTCCTCCACCACCGCCCTAGTGATTGAGTTTTTCCTCCCCTCTTTACTCACTTCAACATTGTGGACAATGTGTTATTTAAGCATGGGGGAGTTGTTTCTTTTCTGTTTTTGCTTGTTTTGTTGCTTCTTATTTTCTTGTTTTCCTTTTCCTTCATTTTCTATTTTCTGTTATGTTTTCTATTGCTTGTGTTGTTGTTTTGTGAAATGAATGCCTATGATGACCAAATGATAGAATCTTCTACATAACCTGATCATGCACTAGTAAAACCCATAAATTGTGGGCTATTACAACTGATATATTTGAAGATTGCTTATAGCGCAGACCTCCCCAAGTGATAGACTTTCAAATAACTTATTATTATAACATTCTAATGGTTTATCTTCGTAGACATAAGCCACCAAATAACACTAGTTTTCCTTTTGTTCAACCCCTTCAAGCCTAAGCCTTTGACTTTGTTTACCTACATACTACCTATTTTCTCAAGAAACTACCCTACCTTGGTCTGAAAACTAGGGAGCGGTAGCTAATGGATTCAATTATGGTAGATAGGGTAAAAAGGCAAGCATGGGGGTATTTCAAAAAAAAATAATAAAAAGAAAAGGGAAAAGAAAAATAGTAAATTTGTATATATTTCCATTTGTATCTTTTAATTATTCTTCTTTTTTTTTAAAAAAAAGAAGCATTGGTGTGTATTTAAGATTGATTAGAGAGTTTCCAATTTTGATATGGAGTTGTAGCAACCGCTCTTTTGGTTTTCAAACCCATAGCTACATTCCTAGATCTATCATACCTTTTACCTTGGCCTGGTTATACCCCTATTAAGACCTCTTGACTTTTATAATGCGTAATGTCTTTAAGTGGTAAAGAAGAAGAGTTTATGCATGCATATGATTGATCATCATTAGATAGGAGAGTATTGAGTGACATTATTATCCCAAAAAACACACATGAGCACATAGTGTCCACACTTCACTAAAGATAGTAAGTATGTGGCTTTGTTTAACCTTTATTTTTTCGGGTTGGCATTTACACGATCCTAAGCTGACTTAGAGTGTCATAATAATTTTTATTTGTGCATCCGCACTAAAGGGTTGTCTCACTTTATTTTCTACACTACTATTAACGCTCATAGTATGGGTTGAACTAGACTTTATATGACCTATTTATATTTTTGGTCCTATCATCTGAGGCTTTATTATCATTCCACTCATTCCATTACTTTGTGTTTTTTGTGTTTGCTTAGGTACAAGCAAAGAATAAGCATAGGGGAATTGATAAAGTGAATTTTTCTCATAATTTTACCTCACTTTACCTTCACTTTGGGACTTCATCTAATCTCTTTGACATATTTTGCTATAGTTTTTGTCTATTATTTGTACTACTTCTTTCTTGAGCTTTGTGTTGTAGGATTTCCTACAAAAACACCAATTCTGAGAAAGAATTGCCTATTTTAAGAGCAAAGGACCTAGCAAAGAAAGCTTGGGAGGAGAGTACATCGACCCAATATATTTATGGAAGTGTATTGAAGCTATAAGAGCCAAAATATGTGCCAAGATATCCCTAAGAAGCATGAAAAGTGGGTTGCATGGTTGGCTGCACACCCAGCTACATAGGTGTGCAACACTCCCCTATTATTGTGGAAGAAAATTGAATCGTACGACGAGGCAGTGCATAGTTACACGGCAAGGTAGTGCATAGTGACACAATCGTGCAAAATTCTGAGCTGAAAAGTCGAGGTTAAAAATATTGCACGGCCAGACCATGCCAGGCTTGCATGGCCGAGCAAGTTCGGAAATTCCAAAATGCCAAGAGCTAAGAAACTGCATGGTCAGGCCATGCAAAGGCCGCACGACCGTGCAGCAATAGTCTTCCCCACAATTTACATGCATGACATGGCTAGCGTGATGGGGATTTTTGTGGCATGCCTCAGGGACTTCTTAAGGAGAGAGAGAGAGAGAGAGAGGAGGAGGTTTTAGGGTACAATTAGACCCCTTGTTACCGAGTTTAGCTTCATGTAATTGTTTATTCCTTTAGTTTTGATTTTTTCGGAGATTTAATTGTGTAATTCATGTACGGTCATCTCGAAATCAACATTGTTCTCTTCCAGATTATGGTTGTTTCAGTCTAATTATTCTTCTTTGTATCTTTGCATTGTTATTATGATTATCATGCTATTTATTTTGTTATTTTCATTTGAAAATATGAGTGAGTAGTCTCCTTTTTAGGATTGGATTATGTACCATTTTATTGATCAATATGATGAATTAAAGTATTATGTTGTATGATTGATTCGTTTATATTGTTATATATGCTAGATTTAATTATTTTAAAGTGTATTTGATGAAATACGACCTCCTTAGATGTAATCTATGACTAAAAGGTTGAGATTATTACTAGAAATTAGCATATATATGGGAATTTAAGCAATCGCGAAAGTAGATGTTTAATTCTTAGGGACTTTAAAATTGGTGGTGCTTAATGGGTTTAGTTTATTTTGTGAGTCACAAAAGTAGTCGGAAAATTATATTAAATTTTTTCTTAGACCTTGACAGTGGCTAATGAATATAATATGAGCAATTGTCCATAGTTAGCAAATTAATCTACGTCATAAACGTTGTTTCATTATTGATTATTGATTTGGAGACCGAAGTTTGATCCTAGGTTTCACTTTTATTGTTTAGTATATACAAGTTAGAAAGCCTTTCATAATTATTCTTTTTATTAGAACACATACCCTTGTTTTATATAGATTTAGATAGTTAAAATAGTAAAGGAGTGTAATTAATTACGAAGTCCTTGTGGGTTACAACCTTGAAATGCAATAACAAATCTATGCGCTTGCAGAAATAGCGCAATAATTATTACCATGTGTAGTAGGTGTGGTATCCTAATTTTTTTTTGCTATACCTCACAATAAATGCATTTAATGAGTGGTGCGTGTGGTGTCCTCAAAGAAAATTTTCTTTGATATATTCTCACCATGTGTGATGGGTGTGGTATCCCATTGTAGGTGTTATGTTTCCATGACTTTTATTCATGGTGAAAACTGGTGTGCTTAAATGAAAGATCTTAATAATTGGAAATTATATGACGTATTAATAATATCATTTATTTTATGTGAACTTAATAAATTGCTAATATGATTATCTCTTACATGATTCTTATGTGAGCATGCTTTATGAGATGATAATCATGAGAGTAGAAGTTATACTTCCAAATAAATCTTATACCATGATAGTATATGACCTCAATGTATGACATGAGTTATTATCATGTTTGGGTAGTTTGTTTATAAGTACTTCACCGTATTAATAGTATATTTATGTATTCACTATGATGATTTGAATTATATTTTGGTAACAAGAGGATGCTTTACAAGGTTATGATTCTTAGCTAGAGTATTGATGCAGAAGAATCTAATGATTGTCATGTTCATCTTAATTCTCAAGGTAAGGAAGAATTAGCTTTCTTAATGTTGGAGCCTATCATGTTAAATATTCTTAATAATTTGTATATGTTTGGTATTGAAAACCGTTCAAGTTGTTCTTGTAGGTATGTCATATATTTGCAAAAAGAAGATGTTAATACACTTTAATGTGTACAAGTATTCAAAGCATGTAATACTATGGCATACATGGGATGATACTTTACAACAAGAAGATGTGGTGATGATTCTCATTACTTGTATTCACTTGTTGTAAATCCTAACCCTAAGTGTATTTTACGTAAGTTATGGTTTGATACAATTTCATGTATGTATCATAGTTAATTGTATCGCTTTGTAATATTAATCCTTAGTGTCATTTAATCAATGACATTATGATTAGGATTAAGTGTTATACAGGCTTAATTCAACCAAGATTAATGGGCTTGAATTAAGGTTAAGAACTGGCTGATTGAGCTTGTTCAATCGGCTGGAACTTTCCTATATATACACCATTGTACGCATGAAATTATAAGATGGAATATATAGAATTTGAATGCATAATCGAGCACAGCTAGCTTGCGTTTATCTCTCTCAATTTGAGTCATCTTTGAGAATGGAAGAGCCTAGGGCATTACCTTCCTCCATTGATCTCAACCTTCGACATTTTTGAAACCTAATTCAAACCCGTCGAACCAACCTGTCTTTACAACCTGTTTTCTTCGATTATAATCCATATTAAACCTTTGTTTCTTTTGCTTAATTTTGTGGGTGACATCTTCAACACATCAGCCTTCGATCCAACCTTCCTCTACTTTGATTTACTCATCAAGTATGAAAAGGATGATGATGTGGGTCAATAATTATTCATTTCCCAAGGATTGAGATTTACATTTCCATGCTGTTAAGAGTTAGGCTTACCAACTTAGATTTGTTTTGCATGTTATGTTGGGACATTTCTATCCTTTTTTTATGATTGAAACTTTTGTCTTTGGTTCTTACATTTAGATTTTGTAAATCTCTTTCTCATCTATATTATTCTAATCCATTTTATTATTATTATAATATTATTATAATATTATTAGAGTATGAATCCTTTAATTTTTGTTCTATTTTGCCTTGCATCACATGTGTTAGGTGATGATCACACCCTCCCATGATTGATATGGTGGTAACATTACCTAACTTTTATTTTAATGCACTTTAGCATTGTCTTCAAAAAACTTTTCTAAATAAAAATTTGAGGGATTTATAAATAAGAACATTTTGGTCTTTATACCCTTAATATAATCTTCTTAGGCCATGTTTTCCTTTTATATAACCTTAAGAGCCTTCAAAGATGAAGCCCTAGAATTAAGTGTATTGTTTCAATTACTTATGATATCCTTAAGTATTATTTTAGTGCATATGTGAATTCCTCATTTGTTATTTTATGTGCAGTTTTCATTAACAGGTCTTTGTGTAGTTATAATAATTTCATTTTAGGAACAAAAGTGTTATAATGAATTCACATAAGTGACAAATGAATAATAATGATATAAGTGTTACATGTTGTGTGAATATTTCTTATAATAAAAGATAAGATGGTTGCCTATGTAGTAAGAATTGTAACATGAAGGATAAGTACTATGCTGATGAGTAAATTACGTGATGCAGTGTTATGTGCTAATTGATGATTAATCGAAGAATAATATATTAATAATTAAATTAAAAGATCATGTGAATCAAAATCAAGGTGGTTCATCTAATGCTTTTTTTTTTTACAATAACTAAAGTGACCTTAGATATATTCTATATTGTTCGTTCTACTAGCTTATAAGGCATATGCGTACATATGGAACTAGAGTCTATATTTGTGGTTTGAGAAGAGTGTTCTAACTCGTAGGATTCTTTATATATTTGTGCTAATTATCCATATGTTATGGAATAGTAGGGTCCCTGAATTCAAGTAACTGTGTAATTAGAAATATATGATTACTTAAGTATGAACTTTAATATTGTTTTATCCTTAGGTCATTTCACGTAATGAGTAAAATGCATGTTTTGTATCTATCTTTCCATTATGTTAGTTTTTCCATGCATGCCTTGTTCTTATATTGTTTATGGTTTCCTTATCGATTTCTATTTAATGTTATCTTTCAATATTGTGTTTAGTGACCACATGATTGTAATGTCTCTTTTCTCATATTTGTCCAAGCATGAGTATGATGTATCGCATGTATTCATGCTTTAATTTATATATGCCAAGAACAACATGCAACATGTTATGTCTATTGAGTAACGTCATATACATCATATACTAACCTCATTTGTGGCATTGTGTTGATCCCATTGATTTTTGGGGAGCAAACTATGATTTTTTATAGGTTGCTGGTTATCTTTGGTATTTATTTGCTACTTTGCTTATAGTGAGTGGTTATTGAGTTCATATAGTGTTATCCGATTATTTCTTTTTACTATATTTTGGGAGTTCCATCTCATAAATCTCTTTTTAAATCATTTTATATAATCCCCTTGTTTTCTATTTGGTAATCTTATATAGCCAAGTCAAGTTCTTCCTACACTTGATTTTGGTACAAGTTACTTTTAACCTACCATTTGATATGGATTGGGTAAAATGAGTACCTTTGTTATATTAAATAGGGAATAACACCTAAGCATTATATGCTTTGGCTTCCCCATATATTTTTGAAACAAAGTATTTTCAGCAGTAAAAATTTAGGGGTATTACATTAGACCCCTATATCTAGGAGTTAATCTTTAGTTCTACTTTCCTCAAATTTTTTGATATATTTACGAACACAGCTAAGGTCACTAAGGCAGTTCAAGCTAGGAGTAGTGAGCTTGTAGTAGGTAAGAGGAAAATAAAGGGTTGGGATAGTGATTGTAGAGTTTAGACTCTAAAAGGGAGGCTAAGATAGTTGACATCACAACATCTAAGGTGGTCACTATTATAGAGGTAGTTAAGAAAAAAATAGGAAACACCAACACAATTCTTATGACAGGAACCTCCCAAGTAAATATTTCTAAGGAGTTTGGTCAAATGTTTTAAGTGTGTCAAGAGGGACCACAGGAATTATGAGTGTTTTGTATCAAAGGAAACAACCTAGAGGTTCCTACCTATAGCAACATGACCATCATCAAGAATAGTACATATTGGAAGGCTCTAAGGGAAAGAGACTAGTGGTTAATATACTTTAAGTAATTAGTTAGTCCCAAGTGGATATTAAGGCTTATGGGCTCATGGATTAGACTCCTATTATATTATCATTTTTCTTTACTTTTTTTATAGTCCCTTAACCATGTGTTGTTTCCTTTAAGATTATCTTGATTATTATGAACTTAGGTTATGGTTTGAATTATTTAAAGGGGGTAGTAGATCAATTGTTGGACCTTAAGGTAATTTTTTTAGTTGACTTTAGGGATGAAGTCTCTTTTTATGGGGGTACTAATGAAATACCTTTGTCTTTCAAAACTTCGATCATCTGATAAGTATATTTCTGTAGAAATAAAATCATATTATTTGAATTTTTTTATCACATCTTTAAAAGGATTTAAAACCCAAATTACATTTTTGAAATATTTTATTTAGGACTTCTTAGCCTTTCTTATAAATTTTACTCCTTTGTACTTTCCAAGTCAATTCTGGCATTGAAACTCTTCTAAGACTCAATTTTAATTTGGACATTTTGAATCCTAATTTTTTGATGAGTATCCTAGGATTTTTCAAAATGCCAAACTAAATTTTTAGTAAAAATAGATTATTTATTGCTTCAGTATACCTTAATCACTTGCTTTAAGCCCCAAAAAGTTCCCTTTGGTTATCTAAAAACTATGAAACTTTATTAATCGCTTTAGTATGAGTTTATTTGGCATCAAATGATTTGAAAATTTTATATAGCTATTTTTAACATATGTGGATTGTATCAAATATTTATGGAAGTAATATATCGACAAAACCAACATATTTTCTACCTTTTCACACAAAAAGTTTTGAGCCTATTTTTTAGCCATTCATTTATGATTAGAACAAATGTGAGCCACATATTTTGGCTTATATGTGGCCCTATTTAACACCTCAATTTTTTTACTACCGAAATTTTTTATTTAAAATAATACAGAAGCTTAATTACACCTAGAAAAAATAGGGTACTACTACTATATTTGATACAGGATAGATGTTTGTCGCTTACCTCATATAGGATACAAGGATGAAACCAACCAATAAATTTAAAAACAACATAGTGAAAAAATGTAAATTACATAAACTTCTCAAATGATTGTTTACATCAAAAGACCTTAACTACCCCTAACCAAATCATTACAACACTACAAGTAGATAAAAAGTATAGGGCTACACTAAAATGAGATTAGAGTGTGACCCTAAAATCAAAACCATGGTATACCATAGTTCCCATAAAACCTCTGAATGTCCATGCCCTTAATCCCCAAAATCAAGAGTAGGTAGCCTGATACAGGAGCATCTATTGATTCTCATATTCCTTAATTAGGTTTCTTAATATTAGAGCCAATCATATTAAATGTTCTTGATAATATGTTTATACTTGCTGTTGAAAATAATTTGAGATATTCTTGTAGTTATATTACATATTTGTAAGGAGAAGATGTTAACAAACCAAATAGGACTTAAAGTGTACAAGCATTCAAAGCATACAAGGCTATAGCATACATGGGATGACACTACAACAAGATATGGTGATGATTATCATTAGTTATATTAAACTTGTTGTAAGCCCTAAGTGTATTTTATGTAAGCTAGGGTTTGATGTAATTTCATATATGTACCATAGTTGATTGTGTGGCTTTGTAATGTTAGTCATTAGTATCATTTAGATGATGATATTGTGATTAAGATTAGGCATTATATAGGCTTAATTCAAGTAAGATAATTTATCTTGAACTAAGGGGAAATACCGACTGATTTTTAAGCATTAATGTCGACTCCTCACCTATATATATACCTATGGTGTACATGCATGGAGATGAAATAAGACAAAATCATTTGAACCAATCCTCAAGTAAATACTTAAATTGTCTCTCCCTTTTTGGAGTAGTATATCCAGGAAAGCTCGGGGCATTCCTTCCCTCATTTGAAGCTTGAATGTAGTGTCAACCTTCAGATTATCTCAACCAGTTTTCATTACTTGTGTCAAGTTTAAGCTTCTTAAACCATGTGTTTTTCTTCCACTATTAACTTGTGGCCGACGGGAACAAAGAAGTGATAGATCTAATGCTTCTCTCCACCTTTATCCACACCATTACCCCTTTACTATCCATCCCTAAAAACCTACACACGACCCTCTATTTTTGGAAATGTGTAGGTAGCCAAACAAACAAGCACATTATTACACAACGTACAGAGTATGCCAAGTTGCTCCCTTAATGAAACATAATATGAAAATGTTACCATACATAGCTATAATACTTAACATGCATTATGCTAATATGAAAAATGTAAAATGTAGGAATTCACCAGAACATGCTATCATGCATACCTCAAACAACATAGAATATATCCTTCTTGATTTCACATTATCATCATGTAGCTACTCATACATGTACTGAACGAATTATCCAAGAAACCGCTAGGATTTATTTCCAATTAATCAATCTCTTAGATTATACGACATAGGATAATCATCCCAACATTTCAATCAATAGCTAATTATTCACTTAAGCCATTAACCAAGTATACAAACTAGCCTTATCCTTTTTCTCATACATCCATTTTCTATCCTTATCTAACTATTCATATGCACTTATTCATTATCTAGGTCTTTATCATCAATTTACTTACTATTTATATTTTATTATTATCGAGTGATTGATTGTGCCCCATCCTATGGTCTCACATACCATGGAAGCCTATCCAAATAAGGGACATAGAATCTAAGCTAAAGCCAATAACTAGACTAAATAAAAGTTGAAGCCAAAGCCAACCAATAAGGACATACATCTAGGAAAAAGCCAACAAATATGGACATAAGTTTAAACCAAAGATAACCACTTAGGTAACTAGATAATTTAGTATCCATTCCCCTTAGTAATCATAGGTTTCTAGAGTATATAAAGCACAGGGACCTCATAAGATCCCACCAGAAGGTAAATCCCGAAAGCACTAATAAATGCTTGAAGGCAAACTAACCCTCGTTAATTAATCAAAGATTGGGTAACCTAGATCCATACACAACTCAATTGTCTTTCACTTCAAGTTATTAGTATATTATTCGTATGATAAGTGATCACAGAAGGCCCACACAAAGCAAGTAAAGCATTTTCCATGTTTATTTCATATAAATCCTTTTCTTTCCATTTTCTAAACCATTTGGGGTTTCCATTTATCATTTTCTAATACTATTCATTCCCATCATATTATTTTATTCAAGCACATGATGTAATTTATTGCTTTTTTATTAAGGACCTCTATATTTCAAAAGTGAAATTACTCGTTTGTCCCTTACAATACTCATAGAGTATGTCACACATAATGATCCATTTAATCCTTGTAATAGGCCATTAATCTATGATGAAATATTTATTTTAATATATTAATAATCATAATGTAGTCCCAAACATAGCGTCAAACCATAACCAAATTGAAGGAAAATAAACCACACAAACTATTCAAATAAGTCGATCGGTCTGGCGAAACCATTCGATTAGTTGCACCAACTAGTCAATCAGTTACACAAAAGTAGAGCATATTTTTCCTCAAACCAATTGATCAGTTTGTTAAAATAAGTTAATTGGTTCTACCTAACTAGATGATAGGTTTTAGTGGAGAGTAAGATCAAGATCTCTGTAGGCTTACTAATAGATGGGTTGGGTTAACCAATTGACTATTCTATAAACTAGTTGATTAGTTTGACCTAAACAATCGATCAATTTTCCCTATAAAAGCATCAAACCATTAACTTCTTGCAAATTCATACTTATAAGTCATACT
This sequence comes from Tamarix chinensis, assembly GCA_030549775.1. NCBI lineage: Eukaryota > Viridiplantae > Streptophyta > Magnoliopsida > Caryophyllales > Tamaricaceae > Tamarix > Tamarix chinensis. The sequence goes on from CM060181.1 coordinate 71,014,060, forward strand.
TACCCGTTTTATAACATGTACCAGCATAGTCTAACACATTCTCAATTGAATTAACTTGCATATCTTAACATTGAACCATCATATCCTTTTTTTTATCAATTATCATGCTTCTTACTCCAATTATACATATTATCCTTCCAAATCACTTATGCAGGCTATATACATTCATGCCAACATATAAAATAGCTTAAAGGAACTCATATCATATAAGAATACTCACAAATCATTTTAGAAGCAAGAATCATTTACTTGATTCACGCAACATTCTCCTTGTACTAGAATTTAACTATGTGAAATTCTCAACTTTTAAAACCTTAGAAAAATAAATCATAAATTTAAAAATTTACAAAAAAACCTTATTACCTTTAAACTTAAAATATAAAGGAAAGAAAGGCATATCACACTTAGGATAAAAACAGGGAATTGCTTAGTTGAAACACTTATCTTTTTCCAAATCTAACCCTTAATTAATTAAAAATTAAAAAAAAAAGAGAGATATAGAAAGGATCAAAAGAGCGTAAGAAATCTGACCACAAGCTTCTAAGTGTAGAAAAGAGGACAGGTGAATATAGAGACTTAGGGGTTTCATTAGCTAAAAGAAAGGTGCACAAAAGGATTGATTGTGGATACTTATAACCAACCAATCAAGAGGAATAATAAAGGAATCTGGAACAATTCTAAAACCATAGAAATTACCGTTTGAATTCGAGCTAAACAAACATATTTTATCAAAGACTAGTTACATTTCCCCGTGCAATGCACGGGTGGTGTATTAGTTATTTATATATTATTATATAAGAGATGAATAGTTTAACAATTTAATTAATATGCAGGAGATGAATAGTTAGTTGTATATGTTAAAGTAATTAATTAATAAAATACTTAATTAATACTTGATTAATATGTATTGTTCAACATATGTGCACAGATGAATAGTTATATGCATTTGTTGTATGTAGGATATGAATAGTTGTGCTGTATTAATGATAGAAGATGAATAGTTATTTGAATTTGTTGTTCGCATGTGATGAATAGTTGCATTTATATGTTTATTAGTTTGACAATTCAATGAATATGCAGGAGATGAATAGTTTTCTGCATATGTTCAAGTAATTAATTAAGAAAATTCTTGATTAATATGTGTTGTTCAACATATGTGGAGCAGATGAATAGTTACATTCATGTATTCAGTAGTTTTACAACTCAATTAATATGTAGGAGATGAATAGTTGGCTACATATTTTTAGATAATTAATTAAGAAAATTCTTCATTAATATGTGTTGTTCGACATATGTACAATAGATGAATAAGTCAATTAATACGCAGGAGATGAATATCATTTTGTTGTTATGCAATGTAGGAGATGAATAGTTTGACAAATCAATTAATACGCAGGAGTATTTCATCATTTATTTGACCTTATTAATTAGTAATAATAGATGACAGTGATAATATATGATTAGTAATAATAGGTATAGTTTAGGCGGGAAATTTTGTCTGTATATTGTCTGCCAAACAACACTATTTTTATATAATAACCAATGTTTTCGTTCTGTTATTAGTTTTTTTTAATAATAATTATATTATTAATCATGATAATATTCATAATAGTAACAATCAATTATATTAATATTCATTATTATCATAATAATAATTATCATTTTTATTTTATAAATTATGATAATAGTAATTATGAAAATTCTATAAATAATTATATTAGTATTAATTATATTAATAGTTATAATTATTATAGTTATATTAATAATAATAGTCATATTATTAATAATAAATAATAAAATTATTATTATAAACAATTATTATTATCATCATCATCATCATCATCATCATATTTGATTGATGTTGATCTAACCTTAAAAAAAGGAAAAAAATAATACTTCATTAAAATTAATTAGATGTATTTGCTAGTTGCATTGTATTAATGGCAGCAGATGCATATGTGTTGGTCGATTGGTTTATGCACTTTATTTGGTGTATTAATTATTTATCAATTATTTATATATTAATATGTAGGATATGAATAGTTTGAAAATTCAATTAATACATAGGAAATTAATAGTTTACTGCATATGTTCAGGTAATTAATTAAAAAAATATTTGATTAATACTTTATTAAAATTAGTTGTTCGACATATGTACAACCAATGAATAGTTATATATATTTGATGCACATAGATGATAAATAGTCGCATTAATAACTATTTATGAAAGGATAACATCTATAAGTAACTAATTCCAAATATAAAAAGTAGGTATATATTTGCATCCTTCATACATTATTATTATTATTATTATTATTATTATTATTATTATTATTATTATTATATTATTATTATTATTATTATTATTATTATTATATTATTATTATTATTATTATATTATTATCATATTATTATTATTATTATTATCATCATCATAATCATCATCATCATCACATCATCATCATCATATTTGATTGATGTTGATCTAACCTTAAAAAAAAGAAAAAAAGTAATACTTTATTAAAATTAGTTATATGTATTTTCTAGTTGCATTGTATTAATGGCAGCAGATGTATATGTGTTGGTTGACTAGTTTATGCACTTTATTTGGTATATTAATTATTTTTCAATTATTTATATATTATTATGTATGATATGAATAGTTTGACAATTCAATTAATACATAGGAAATTAATAGTTAACTGCATATGTTCAGGTAATTAATTAAAAAAATATTTGATTAATACTTTATTAAAATTAGTTATTCAACATATGTACAACACATGAATAGTTATATGCATTTGCTGCACATAGGAGATAAATAGTCATATTGTATTAATGGATATATGCATGTGAAGCAAATAAATATGCACTTTGGTGTATTAAATATTTATATATTAATATGCAAGAGATGAATAGTCCGACAATTCAATTAATACGTAGGAAATGAATAGTTTTCTACATATGTTCGGATAATTAATTAAAAAAATATGTGATTAGAAAATATATAGTTAATACTTTATTAAAATTAATTGTTGTGCAGCAAATGAATAGTTATATATATTTAATACACATAGGAGATGAATAGTCACATTATATTTATAAATATTTATATTAATTATTCCATCTTATTAATTAGCAATAATATATGGCAGTAGTAATTTATGATTAGTAATAATTGATATAGTTTAGGCGGAAAAATTTGTCTGTATATTGTCTGCTAGACAACTCCGTTTATATATATATATAGATATGCTGACCTATTCTCTAGAGCTCAAATGATGTTTCTAGGGAATACAGGTAAATTATACTAGAATTACAATTCATAAGAGAGGTAATGGAAGGGCAACGTAGATGGAATCTTCCAAGTACTCAGAATCATGCCTAGGATCAATGCATTGCTCTCAAAAATATGCAGAGGAGAGAGATGGAAGAGGATAGAGCCAAGGTCATCTCTCTCCCTAAACTATCTCAATTGTCCTCTAGACTGATCTAAGGAAATATTTCATGATAAATACATCAATAAAATGGTTAAGAATCCCTTGGGGATAATTTGGCATAGATTAGTAAGGTTTCATTTTATTATAAGAATTTTTTTAGAAAATTGAGTTAAAAAAAATTACTCATCTTGACAAGCTGGTCAATAAGTTTGGGAATACCAATTGACTATTCTACAAGCTAGTCGATCAGTTTCCACAACCAATCAATTAATTTATTCAAGAAAATCCATTTTACTAAAATAATGAACCAATCCATTGGTTTGCTTGAAAAAAATCAATAAACTCAAATTTCCAACTTATTTTAAATCAAAATTGCCTCAAACCAAATCATAACATTAAATCAAAATCAAATGCCCAAAAATTAACAATATTCTCATTCAACATTTTTTGTAAACATGCGGTATTACACCCCACCACTTTCTCCATATGGTTTGATATCTATACAAAATATATTTTTAATACTTAACACCTAACCCCTAATTCTTCCATCATAAATCATTCAGTGTGTAATAATCTTCTTTTATTCCCTCTTCTTGTTCTTATTTTCCTCCTCCTTTCTCTTATCGCCTTATGTGCCACGTCCCTTTGTTACCTTTAATTCTTATCCTTCATTTTTTGTGTTATCTTGATATATCCTTTATATATTTTTAGGTAAGTAAATGAGGATAGATCTTAGCTTAATTATGAATATTTTACCCTTGTTCTCCTTTATTGTTTGGAGAAATATACAATCTCCATTTGTATTTTTCATAACTTTAATCTTATTGAATATTTTTTGTTTTAAAGGTTTTCTAGGGGATCTTGCTTTTGTTTTTGAATGGCTTTTTTTTTCTTTTGCACTATGCCATTTTTGATATATAACTTGTTTAGGTTTAAGCATGTTAGGGCAGTGTTTATTTTGGTTAAAGTTTGAGCATGCTTAAGGGTAAAGTGGTTGATTTCTATGTTAAATGGATTTTTATTGTTTTTGTAATTTTTTTTTCTTTATCATGATCAAAATGCTAAAAATGCAAAGTTTGGTGGTTTGATTCAAAGTAGGTAAGCTTTCAAAGCCAAATCATCATTTAGGTCTCAGTAGGTGTAAAACTATCATTTTACATGTTCTAACTCTTAATTTGTCTGGTTTCTACATTCTAATGTGTTATAATCAAGTTAAGCATGTTTATATTTAATTTTCATGATTTTTTGTAGCTATTTCATATATACTAGCTAATTTCCTAAGTATTAATGTAAGTAAGTGGATAGTATGGATAATATGAATACTATGAATAGTTTTTAACAATTATCAATAGTTATTTACCCAAATTTAATTAAGATTAGGGTTAATATGGTAGTTACACCTAAAGGCTTGATTAGAACCACCTTCAGGTTTATTCGTGAATGTTGACCATAATCTTTAACTTAACCCTTGAAATTATAACAAAGCGTGAAAAGTTAAGTGATGTGACTAGTAATCAAGTATGAATAGTAATTCTCAATGGTAATAAATTTTTGTCTTTTTTCATATAGACTCTTGGTATAATTTTATATTTTTCAACGAATATGAATAGTAGTTTTTTCTAAAATTGGTGGGTTCTAAATAATATTTTGAGGCATTATGGCTTGTTATTTCTAAGTTTTTAATAAGAGAATGTATCTAGTATATTTACCGAAACCGTGTAATTTGTTGAGAAATGGTTAACTGTTGGGGTAATAGCTAAAAGCCTAACCATAGTTCTTTTAGTTTAGTCTTGTTGTGACTCTTAGTGGTTAATAGTTTCTGAGAGTCTGATTTATATGACATGTTTGGATCTTTAGATCCTTTTCCAAGAGAAGAGGGATTGAGTTGTGGTGTGATCATAGATAGCAAACTAACCTTTAGTCTTTTAAGACTTAGTATATTTATGAATTCCCTAATTAGAGATCCTAAGAGTGACTATGCTTCTTGGACTAGAGATTATAGGAAGTTCTTTGGATTGAAGGATTCATTTCTATTTTATAGGTTAAATCAAAAGGTGTTTAGGGATACACATACTTAAAGATTTGATTCCTAGTCATTATGTTCACAAGGCTAGTGATCAGGTGGCTTCCTTAACAAAGGATCATGGAAGTACGTAAACTTATGACTTCCTCAATATAGGATCTTAGCATAAGTTTATTTTTATCAAGAATTGAGTTCGTGTTGCTATTTGATCACGTTAAAATGGTTAAATAGTTATAGTTGATCTAAGATCTTTTGTGTTATAAAAGTAGAGTTGAGGTCTCTTTTGGAAATTCTTTCTTGTTAGATAATGAATGCCTAATGGATCTAATATATGAGACAAGTTGATGTTGTTGCATGAGAATACATGTTATTTGTTAGAGTTATGCATTATCATGTGTTTTTACATGATTTATGTTAGTTGAGCATGATATCTCTTTAGAGGATTTGTGGTTTACTCAATATGAGGAATTTATACTAATATTACACCTTTTTAGGCAATTATGTTAGAGTATGTCTGTGTTAAAGGATTACAGGAGTCATGTGGATTAAAGGCCCAAGCGTATTTGCTATTATGATTTGTAGAAGTTTTACCCTTAAGTATAGTGGAATGAGCATAAGGGTTATCCGATGTTCTACATTTGTAATTTTTCAATTGGATATTTTTTGGAATCATATGTCCATAATCCGCTTTTTACTTAAACTCCTTTGTCAACTTTTAAAATCTTGCAAGTGTTCAAAAGTTTAGGAACATTTGTTTATGTATATTATGCTTTGGAAAGTTTACATTTCTATTGTTTTAGCTTTTTATCTACCATACGTAAGGTAATGTTGTAATATATTTTATTTTTAAGGTTATAAAATGAGAAATTCTTATGTTTGATGAAATTTTGATGATGTTTGATCTTAATTTGGAACTATAGATTGGGTTTGATTTAAAAAGGAATTTAAAAAGCATGAAAAAATTGAGTAAAATAATTTTTCTTAATGTACCAATCGACTAGTCCATTATTTTAACTAGAATTTTGGTTTGAAAGAACTAATCTATTGGCTTGGGGAAACCAATCAACTAGTTTATAGAATAGTTGATTTCTTTATCCAAACTAATCAACTAATTTATAAAGTTGAGTGCTTTTTTAAGCTTGATTTTTTTGGAAAAATTCCTTTCATTAAAATTGAAATTTGATAATTTAACTCCATGTTATTTTTGAGTGATCTTTAGTCCTTTTTATCATTTATTCAGCTTTAATTTATGCCTAAAATAGATTCGAGGGCTTAATTTTGATAGAAGAGGGAGAGGATGAACTCAATCTTTTCCTTATTATTCCTCTCTCCTCTACACAGCTCTAAAACCTATGCTTCTATTCCAGGCTATCACTACACATCTTGGATATTTGGTTCCCATGCCAATTTGTCATTTCCCTTCTTATGCTAGTTCTTTTTTGGAAGAACTCGACCTACCTTCTCTAGAAAATCACCATTTGAGCTCTTAAGTGGAATTCAACCAATTCTTGATAAATTTTTCCATTAAGCTCATATTCAAATGATAAAATTAGGGTTTTTGATTAATTCATTAGCTATAAAACAACCTTAATAATCACGTTTCCTTACATTTCTTTCAACCACTAAAATACCCTTATCTTTTCAACATTTTTGCTAACTCTTCTCCACTTCAAGCTTTCATTCTAATTTGATTCACTCTTTTAATCGTTTCTCTACTTCCCTTTTTTTTCCTTCTAAAGCAAGAAAGAATTAGATTTAGGAAAAAGTTGATGTTGCAGGTGTCGTTTGGTTTTACTTATTATTAATAACTACTTTTAGATAAAAACTACTTTTATAAATCTACTTTTATAAAATTACTTTTATAAGTAAAACGTATGTTTGTTTTAACTTTTATTACATAAGTGATTAATGCTAAAAAACTACTTATTGTATCTTATTAGTGTTTGGTTTTCATTTTCCTACAAAATTACTTTTTCTTTTCCCTCTTTAGTTTTTATCTTCCTATATATATCTTTTAGTAATAATTAGTATATAAATTATGTAATATTAAACATTAACAAGTATAGAAAAAATATAAAGATATTACAAAGTACTAAAAATTATAAACTTATTAAAAAAATTATGAACAACCATTAAACAAACTTTATAAAATTCACAAATATCTAAAACTCAAATATTAATTGTAAATCAAAGTTTATATTATGCAATAAACATTCTTACATTCATAATAAACATCATAAAATCAAATAGTTCAATGACGTGCATTGTAAATATCATCTGCAATCCTACCCCGTACCATTTCCATTTCTCTAGCAGCTCTACCCTCTACATATTGTCCAACATCTCTATTCCTATTGTTTTCTTCATATATTTCTCTGCTACAAAACTCATCAAATAATATATCATCCATTCCATTCAACCTAATAAAATTGTGGATTGTCATTGTTGCAATGACAATAAACATTTGTTGTTCCAAACTATAATTCGGCATTTGCTTTAAGATGGGAAAACGAGCTTTCAAAACATCAAAGCAACGCTCAATCACATTTCGCACTGACGAGTGTAAATGATTGAATAATTCTTCTTTTCCTTGTGGACCCCCAACTCTTTGAAAATCGGATAGATGATATCTTGTATCCTTGAATGGCGCAAGATAGCCGGATGTATTGGGATAACCTAAATCAACCACATAATATTTACCTGCATAAAATGTAAGTTCATATTATTCAACTATAATATTTTATACTTAATATATAAAATAATGTTCTATTTACCTCGAGGAGGATGAGGAAAGTTTTTGTTGGGATCTCGAATACAGTGTTGGAATATTCAAGAATCATGAGCCGACCCCTCCCAACCAGCTTCCACAAATGTGAATAACATATCAAAAGAACAAACTGCCATAATATTTTGGGAACATACTCCTTTACGATTACGATAGGGCATTTGTTCATTCTTTGGAACACAAGCATCGATATGTGTTCCATCTATCGCTCCTACACAATCTTTAAAATAAGGCCAAAGTCTCGAATCATTCATGATCTCAGGAGGGACCTCATCAAGGCTTCGATGAGGCCTTATAATATCACTAGCAATCTTTGATATAGCAATTAAAACCTTGTTGAAATATCTACTAATAGTTTCTCCAGAGTGTTGAAATCGATCTTGCACAACTCTATTCCTTTCATTGTGACCAACTGTATATAAAAAAATCGCCAATTGTTCTTCAACGGTCACATTATACGTATCACTTAGCAACCTCCTTGATCTTAAAAAACTTGCTAACCTTAGAAAAGCATCCTTTTTCATTCTAAATAAATCGTGGCATAGCCTATCATGACCATTCAATATACGTTGGACAAACTGGTGACCTGTTTCAGAAGATTCCAAACAAGCTTGCTTCTCGATAGACGCCTTCCTTCTCTTTCGCAAATGTCGCACTACAAGTAAAAGTAGTAGTAATCTTTTTTTCCAATCATCCATCTATTCAAAATCAAAGCATCACTTGTATTATATGTATATCCAATATATATGCATAAAATTATATACAACAAACAACACTTATGTTTTCTATCAAACAACATGAATATTTCAAAGCTAATTCAAAAATTCACAAGTCCAAACAATTACATAAATCTATCAAAGGTAGACTATTCTAAAATACCAAAAGTCACAAGTCCAAACAATTACATAAGTTCAACATAAACAACATAATTCATACTTCATAGTTTTATAAATAGAAAGTAAAAAAATCTCAAAAAAAGTAGTCTTTTACAAAATACCATAACAACCTAACATCCTTGATTAACTCTTAGATGGATCTCTTAAAGATTCCAACCAAACATTACGCTTTTGGGGAGCCATATACATCCATATATCTCTGTTATCAGGATCCTTGAAAGCATTAGTACCGAGGATAAATAGCTCATCAGTAATTTCATCGGCCATGTTATTTAGAATAGCTAAACATTCTTTTATGGTGGGGGTTGTTGAAGCTTGAGGTGTAGGCAAATGAGGATCATCGTTACTCTTAAATGCAGATTCACATAATTGTAGCAACTTATAATCAAGCTTATCACTAGCTGACTCCTTTCTCTTACGAGAACTAGACTGTTGACTCTTAGAACGCTTGTTGCTTGACTTTTCCTTTTGGCATGCCCCACCATCTGAATCACTAGAATCACAACCCTCGATGTCAATGACTTTTTGAAATTTAGAAGGACTTGCATTACTTGTTCTTAGCTCTTCATCATCCTTATCAAAGCTTGGATGAGTCCCTTGAGATGGAGCCCATGAATATTCTCCGGTTGCATGAGTACCACCAAAGATTAACCGAAGCTCATCTAAATGGGCAATTGGTTTGTTGCGAAAGTGTTTACAACTTGGGTTTTGCTACAAAAAAAATTTAAAATTATTGCAAGTTATATATAATAATAAAAAATAAGAAAAAAATATATAATTGTAATTTACCTGAATAAATATCTTCCATCTATCCTCCCCACAAGTGATTGCACCTGTTATTGGGTCTCTTCCAAGTCCGGTTTCACTTTCAAGTTGTACCCATGCTAAGTAATCTTTTTTTATTGAGGTGAAATGATTTTTCACTTGAATTTTTTGGTATCGTACGTTCTCAAGCCTATTAAGACCATCAACAATATTGGACCATCCAATCTTGTTAAAACTTGAAGTAGGCCTATTGCCTTTCTTAACCTCCTCAACACATAATTGAACAAAGGTTTGATGCCTTGATTCTGTCCAATGTGCAATATCTGATGAAGATGCCATAGATCCTACAAATATACTTACATACTATCAATGATGAGAGACTATTTACAAGATACAACTTTCATTTAAATAGAGATATCATTTTTCTACTTAATCTTACAACTTCGGTATTATACATACATACCTATACATATACATATATATATATATATACATATACATATATATATACACACACATATACATATATACAATATACATATACACACACATATACATATATACATATACATATACATATACATATATACATATATACATAATATAAAGATATACTATCGTCTTCTCGTTACTCTTAGAACTTTGATATTATATATGTATTTGGTTTGAGTGTCAGAACTTTGATATATATACATATACATATGTATATACATATACATATATATATAATATAAAGATATACTATCATTTTCTCATTACTCTTAAAACTTTGATATTATATACGTATTTGGTTTGAGTGTCAGAACTTTGATATATATACATATACATATACATATATATATGTATAATACATATGTATATATATATACATATATATATAATATAAAGATATACTATCGTTTTCTCATTACTCTTAGAACTTTGATATTATATACGTATTTGGTTTGAGTGTCAGACAGATTGGGTCGAGGAAATTTCTTCCCAAAAAACTTGGCTAGATACTAGTTGATCATGGGGGAGATGCTGTATTTTGCACTTCACTTTATTTGATTACCCACGCATGCACTTCACTTTTTACCGCACAGTAGGTATACATATATATATGGATCAGTCGAATAGTTGACATAAACTAGATTTCTACGTATAAAAACCATCTATTCCAAGCTAGCTAGGATTGTAATGAAAAGGACTTAGTGCAGAGGACCCCAGCAAAGAGAATAAACAAATGAGTTAGGACAAGACATCAATACAGAACAGTAGAACGAAGCGCATATATGTGTGTATATATATATAGATCGGATAAACCACGCATACAGGCGCATATGTGGGTGTATGTATATATACATACATACATATATATATATATATATATATATATATTGGACAAACGACGCATACAGGCACATATGTATATATATAGATCGGACAAACGATGCATACATGCACATATGTGTGTGTATATATATGTATATATATATATATATATATATATATATATATATATATATATATATACAAGCATATTACGAGAATGACTAGAAATGGTAGCGTACAGGACTGCCATATCCAAGCTGATATTTAAACTCAAACTCAATCGCGGACATTAAACATTCATGTTTGCAATTAATAAAAAATGGCTACAGAAAACAGAGATAGTTTATCGATAACACCATCCTCCTCAATCAGTCATCATTTTAGTAGATCTAACAATGGTATATGAGACAGAGAAGAGAGAGGTGGGTCGAAAGGTTTCTGGATGGGGAAAGGGATGAAAAAATTAGCATAAGAAAGACCAATAGAAAAGATAGATCCTGCGACAATTTGCAGGACGAATATAAGGGCAGAAAAATAATTATTCATAAGATCTGTATTTTCACCATTATTGAAAGTAGAGAAAATTGAAAAGCAAGCGAGATTCTACAGAATAATCGCTGTGAAAAATAAAAAACATCTAAAGTTTATAACATTTGAAGAGAGAAATCGCGTACCTCAATCGTCTGGTGATGGAACGCCTAAAATCAGTGTTGGAGAAGCTCTGCAAATCTGCAGATGGGAGGGAGAAGCTGAAAAAAGAAGTTGGAGGGAGAAGCTCTGCAGCAAAAACTTGCGGTCGGCCCTTACTTACTGCACAGTAAGATATATCAACGTCAGCTTTTAAATGTTTTTTTTTTTTAAAATCACCGTGCCGTTTTAAGTTGATTTTAGAAGTAGGCTTTAGTTACTTTTGATTAATAACTTTTATAAAGTAATTTTTAGTAATCATTTTTTTTAAATAACTTTTTATAAGTAAAACCAAACATTATTATTATTCTAAAATTACTTTTTATAATTACTTTTATAATAAACTACTTTTTATAAGTTAGACCAAACAAGCTCTCAATCAGGTGATTCTATCCCTATTTTCTTAGTGATGTGGTGAGTTTTTTTTTCTTCCCTAGTTTGAGTTCTTGGTTTATAATAATTATTTGAAGGTATATGAGTTTTAACCTCTTGTTTGTATGGCTTTAATATTTGAGATCTTTAAACCTATGGTTTTGCCTTCTTAGTATGTTATTATGCTAAAATTTCAAGTAAGTTATTCTTGCCTTTTAAAAGTGGCATGACGAAGCATATGAGTTAGTATACTCTATAATTTTTTTATCTTTCTATGTACATATGAGATTACTAGTATTTATATGTTAGAATATTTAAGAAATCTTAAATAAATGGCTTGATTCATGAGAAATAAGGTTGACTTCATGTAAATGAAGTATGATATAATATATGAGTATATTAAGTCTAGGCTTTATGCAATCACAGTGTTATAATTTTTATTTGGTAGGATTTTAGAGCTTTAATTGTGTATAAAATGTCTGCTATATGTTGTGCATGAGTAAATCAATTGACTAATTAAGCTAAATTAATCGACTAGCCCTTAAAATAGTGAATAGTTAGCCCAACCAATTGACCGGATATTATTTGTGGTGACTTTGGTTACTTTTGGTTGAAACTCATTGACCTATTTGTCAAAACTGATGAATTGGTCTTAGAACACTTGACTAGTTTAATCAAATTGATCCACTGATTTGAGGTAACTCTAGGGTTTAGCTGAGCCAAACTGGTTGACTCGTTCGACCAAAGGGTGTTGCTTTGTTCTTTTGAACTTGAGATGTTATGAGACCATACACAATGCTATAATATGATCTTTACTTATGAGAACACACATCTTGGCATAAAATAAATAACCTATTAGATGAATTAAATGGTTCATAATTCATGATATTCTCAAAAGTGCCTTTGGAAGGTCTTAATAGAAAAATCAGAATGTGCATACTATGATGATATAATTGGATTATGTAATTTAGATTCTTGGCCTAAATGGATTATCTTATTAGGTTGATTGATACTTAGATAATCCCTAATGGAAGTTCCACCACATGGTTTGGAGATAAGAATTGTTAAGATGGAATTATCATGTGGATGTGTTGTTTGGCTATTATATGGACCTTATTTGATAGCATAACCTGAGAATATAACTTACTAATTACTTCTAGTGAAATATGATCAAGCTATAGATGTGACTAGGTTACCTGATCCTCAATTAGTTACCGAGGATTTTTTTACCTTTTGGCGTTTATTGGTGCCTTCAGACTTTACCTTTAGGGGCATCTTAGGATATCTTGATGTCTTACCTAATCTAGACACTAATAATGTGCTAAAGGGTATCGTACTAAAAGGTCTTACCACCTAGGCAAGTTTCTTAGCTTCAGTTGGACATTATATCCATTAATGGTTACATAGGTTCAACCAGACATTATGTCCTCTTGTTTTGATAGTCTTCTATAGTATGTAAGACCATGGAGCGCTAATAAGTTCTTCGCTGGAAAGGAAATAAAAAGGAAAAGAAAAGAAATGAATAATGACATGTCATTAGTTAATATAATAGATTATGTAAACTTAGAAGTTGACCTAATAGAGTACTCCTATAGGTTGACTATAAAGGAGCCTCGTAAGATGTGGAATAACTTATTAATTAATTATATATTATATCTATGATATCTAAGTTGTATTGCTTTACATGTTAAGATATGAAAATTCTAAGCCCTTGCATGGCATGAAATTTTGATGAATCACATGATTATGATAATATATATACATCTAAGTGTAATGTGCAAGTATATTATTATGTTTCAATATGAACTCTATTATTTCATTTGGCCTTGTATGCTTATGACTCCCTTTGAGGAGGTAGCTTGGCTTACTTAGTTTATATTGTACTGATATGCCCATATGTTTGGTCACCTACTCAATCCCACGAGTAGAAGATAATGTTCATGTTTGTAAGGATTGCTGCTAGTGAGCGTACATAATTTTGGGTTGAGGACTTGAGAGCATGAACATCCAGAGCCCGTAGATTGGGTCCTTAATGGACTAGGGCTTAGGTCATTGCCCTAAGGCTGTTTCATGACTATTGTACTATTATACTTTAGTTTACTCTCTCTCATGCATTTAAACACTTTGGGGACCCGTCAAGGTCTTATTTTTAAAGCATTTTCTTTTTGTATTTATATATCATAGTTCTTGAGCTCTATATTTTTGTATTTGGATTGGTTTATTAGCCTTTTATCTAACATGGATGGATAGCATATGTCTATTCTATGGTAGGAGGGGTAGTAATAGTTTGTTTTTTCTAGGTGTATTATGTATTTTCCATTTCCGCAATATTTAAAGCAAAATTTTTCATTCATGAAGAATAAGGTGTTATAGATGTACATACCTCCTGCTAAGTTAGATGTAATGGTTTCATTCCTGTTCTTTATTTTTTTTCTTCTACATTATATCTTTTAAATGAATCTTTAAAGTTGAGAAAAATGGAGTTGTTGCACAAGATGCAAATACAAATGAAGGCATTCATTAATTTTGTTTCCTTATATGAAGGAAATGTTTAAATAACATAAAAAATAAAAAATTGTTATTTTACCACTATTATGTTATGTTAAACCATTTTATATTTAAACATGGAGATATATCATGAATTGAGTCTAAGAAATGGATCTTTTAACATTGCTTGGTCTCTTGTTAAACCATTTATTTATAATAGTTTAACATTGCTTGATATCATTTCAATATCTGAGGAATGTTGATCTAGGTTATGATATAATTTTTTTGTTAATGATTTAACCATTTTCTAAATATTTAGCAATGTCCTAATATAAGTTTAAGACATGGATGTTTTAAAATTTCTCAACATATTCTTAAATCTTTTCTATATGATAGTCAAACATTGATTGATTTCGTTCTAGTATATATAGGATGTTCATCTATGTCGTTTCTAGATAATGAAACCATTTTATATTTAAATATGTAGTAATATCCTAATCAATGTCTAAGATAATAAGCTAGAAAAGAAAAAAAGGTTAATTAATTAATATTTTATATTTAAGTACCTCAATAAATCACTCAAGCAAAAAGAATATGAAATCTTGTAAGTAAAGCTAAGTTAGCAACTCTGAACACCTATAAACAATCATAAGAAGGCTAAATACAACAATATTATTAGTAAGTCAAAAAATTGAGAAGGAATGAAATTGTGAATGGGATATCATGATAGTTGATTTCATGGACATTAAGCAAGCTAATCACAACAACGATAACCGAAAACCTTCTTAATCACAATAGTTCAAGGGTTACAAGAAATTTATAATAGTATTTTGTGACATTTGAGTGGTTTTGAGATAACTATTTAATTTTGTTTTTAAATTTTTGCAAATAATTTATAGCTTTAACACCCCTGTTTTTTACTACAAAAAAATTTCATTTAAAATAATGTGAAAGCTTAAAAGAAACTAGGAAAAATAAAGTGTTATTGTGGTACCTAACATATGATAGACGTCTATTACCCACACCATATCATATACAAGTCAAAAACCAACAAACCAATTCAAAAACAACAAAGTGCACTAATTTAAGTTACATTAGATTAAAAAAAATTTACATTAAGAACACCATCAGTCCCCGACCAAATCAATATAGGTATACAAATAGATAAGAGTAGAGAGCTACAATGAAACAAGATTAGGGTATGACTTATAAACCAAAACCATAGTCTATCATGGATCCCACAAAAATCAATGAATGTCCATACTCTCAAGTCCCAAACCAAGCTGTGGTAGACCCACTATTGGCCATCCCTGAAAATCTACACATGTCCCTTTGCTCATGGGAATGAGCAAGTGATCAAGCAAACAAGCACAATAATACGCTACATACTGATTATGTCAAGTTGCTCCCTCAATGAAAATAAAAGTATGTAAATTCTATCATACATGGATATAATATTTAACATGCGTCATGATATTGTCATATACATAAAGTTAGGAATATACTTGAACATACAAACATGTCTAACTTAGACAACATCGAATACAACATGTTTGATTTCATATTATAATCCAGTAGGTATTCAAACATGTGTTACACATGTTAATCAAAGGAACTAATATGGTTTATTTCTAATTGCTCGATCCTGTAGGTTTTACCCATTACATTATTCATATATTTTCATATGTCAACATCCAACTAACATTTCAATCAATAACCAATTAGTCATTTAAGCCATTAACTAAGTGTACAATATAACTTTTTTTCCTTTTTTCATTCAACTAATTTCCACCCTTGTCTAACTATTCATATACGCTTTTATTTATCTAGGTATTTATCATCAAATTACTTATCGTCCATATTTTATTATCGAGCAATGGACTGTATACCACCACATGGCCACACAAACCATGGAAGCCTATCTAAATAGGGACATAAATTCTAGGCCAAAACCAATCACTAGAATGGAAATAATTCTAGGTCGAAGCCAACCAATGTGGATATAAGTCAAGGCTGAAACCAGCCACCTAGGTAACTAGCTCCTTTAGTATCAAAACCCCCAAATACATCATCAGTTTCTAGAGTAGGTAAGTCATTAGGGCCTTTAAGGATCCCACCTGAGGGTAAAGCCCGAAGGCGCCAATAAACACCTGAAGGTAAACTAACCCTTGATAGCTAGTGGAGGATCGGGTAACCTACACCCTTACACAACTTAATTTTCAATATCTTAACATGATTAATATATTATTCATAAGGTCAAGTGATCACACAAGGCCAAATAAAGAACAAATAGAGCATTTTCATATATATTCCATATCAATCCTTTTCCATTTTTCTAACCATGTGGGGTTTCCATATATCCTTGTCAATGTTACTCATGCCCATCACATTATTTAATCTAAGCACACATTGTGCTTCGTTACTCTTTTCCCATCACATTACACAAGTGGAATTACCCATTTAGCCTTTACAATACTCATAAAGTAGGTCATACATTATGATCCATTTAATAATTCTATTAGGCCATTAATCCAAAATAAATTATGTATCTTTCCCATTAATAATTATAGAATAGTACCAAAGATAGCCTCAAAGCATTATCAAAATGAAAGGAAAAAAACACACAATCTAGTTGAACCACTAGATTAGTTTGACTCAACCATACCCTACTTTTCCTCAAACATGTCGATAGGTTTGAGAAAACAAGTTACCAGTTCATAGAATATTTGATTGGTTCTTCCCAACCAATCGATGGGTTTGAGTGGATAGTAAGACTAAGGCCTCTGCAATCTTACCAATTGATAGGTTGGGCTAACCAATCGACTATTCTATGAACCAGTTGATTGGTTTGACCTAAATAGTCGATTGGTTTGCTCTATAACAGCATCTAACCATTATTTTTATGTAGATTCATACTTGTAAATAATCATTAATATCATCGAAACATGTATCAACATAATATAAAAAATTCCCAACCGAATTAACATGCATAACTTATCATCAAGTCATCACATCCCATTTTTATCAAGTTTCATGCACTTTTTACTCAAAATATATAATATACCCATCCAAATCAATTCTACAAGGTATACACATTCATGCCAACATACAAGATTAACATCATATCATGTAGGAATACTCAGAAACCATTTTAGAAGCAAGAATCACTTACATGATGTAGGTAAAATTCCACTTAATCTAGAAATTCCAATCCATGAAAATCTCAACTTTTAAAACCTTACAACAACAAATCTTGAACTCTTAATTTTGCAAAAAAGCTTAATAAAGTTGGATTTGAAATACAAGGGTAAGATGGATATACCACACTTAAGTAAAAATAGGGAATGATCAAGTGGACCACTCAATCTTTTTTCCAAATCTAACTCTTCCTTGCTTCATAATTAAAACAAGAGAGAGGTAGAGAAAGGAACATAAGAGTGTAAGGAAATTGATTATAAGGTTAGAAGTACATAAGAGAATAGGGTGAATACAAAGAGTTAAGGATTGCAGTGGGTGAAAGAAAGGTGCACAAAAGGTGTGATTGGGCATACTTATAGGCACCCAATTTGTAAGAATCACAAAGGATTCATGAAAAAATCTGAATGCATTAGTAATTAAAATTTTAATTTAAGATAAATATATTGATTCAGTCCAAGATATGCTAACCTATTCTCTAGAGCTTATATGATGTTTCTAGAGAATGCAAGTCAGATAGGCCAGAATTGAGTTTTAAAAGAGGGGTAATGGAAGGTTAGCTCGGAAGGAATCTTCTAACTACTCATAATCATGTATGAGATCAAAGCATTGATCTCAAAAATGTTTAGAGGAGAGAGGTGGAAGAAGGCAACCCTGAGGTTATTTCTCCCCCTCCATTTTCCTAATCGACCTCCATATCAATCTAAGATAATATCTTAGGCTAAATATATCACGAAAAATGTTGAGAATATCTTAGGGACAATTTAGCATGGGGTTGCAAGGTTCTAATTTAGTATAAAAAAATTTCTAAAAAAATAAAGTTCAAAAATATGCCCAACTTGAGAAACTAGTTAATAGATCTAGGCTTACTAGTCAACTATTCTACAAATCAGTCAATCAGTTTAGTAGAACACCCATTTTGTTAAAACAACAAACTAGTTGATCAATTCAAGGAACCAGTAGATTTTTTCTCCTAAAAAACTCAATAAATCTCATTTTCAATCTTATTACAAATATAACTTTACCTCAAACAAAATCATAATGACAAATCAAAATCAAATGCCTAAATATTGGCAACTGTCTCATTCAACATTTCACAAAGCTATGAGGTACTACACCACTACCCCCTTAAAGTGGTTGTGCCCCAAAATCCTATATACAACCAATCACATCATTACACATATGGTAAAACACAGATCATATTCATATTTAAGGGAAAAGGTTACTACCCTCTTAAAGAAAAATGTTTCCACCAAGGTAATAAGCTACAAAAATAACTCTAAATACTTGGCTTGAATTTCCTCCTCGATCTCCTAAGTAAATTCCTCTATATCATGCCATGACGAAAGAACCTTTACTAATGGGATGATCTTTATACACATCTATCTCTTCTTTGTGTCCAGGATGCTCACTACTCATTATTCATATGTTAGAGATTCATTGAGCTCTAGAGATTCTAGTTGGATATTGTGTGAAGGATCTGCTACGGACTTCCTCAATTGATATATGTGGATGATATTGTGAAATAAAGCAATTACATTGGTATATCTAATCCATAAGAGACTTAAACAACATAGTCTAATGAACCTTAAATTGAGCTTACCCTTCCTATCAAACCTCATGACTCCTTTGGTGGGGGAGATCCTCAAAATGACTCTATTACCCCCTTGTAACTATCAATCCATCTTTTCAATTATGCGTACCTCTTATTCTAGTCTTGGGATGCTCTCATCTAGTCCTAAATCGAATGGATGTGCCTAGTCATCTTCTACATCATCTCAGATCCTAACACAAGCATCTCATGGATGATGTACCAACATGAGAGGCTATAACACGGTCTCCTATATAGGGCTTCAAAAGTTTTCATCTTCATAATAATATGGTAAATTTTATTTTAGGAGAGCTCAATCAATTTTAGATGATCTTCCCAAATTCCCCCAAAGTCTAACACACATACCGGAAGCATGTCTTCCAAAGTATGAATGGTCATCTCTATCTAACGGCTTGCAAATTCTACAAAAAATTTGATAAGAATTTGGAATATTCTTTAGTTGAGTACCAAAGGTGGCTTGAAACTTCTACCAAAAATGTGATTAGAATTTGGAGTCTCAATCTAACAAAATATCATTAGGAAGTCCATATAGTTTCACCGTAAGCTTTTTATAGGTGTTGGTTGGTTGCTCCATATTTTATGTCACCTTCATCAGTATGAACATGACCGACTTAGTCACTTGGTCCACAACAACCCAAATAGAGTTAAACCCACTATAGGTCATTAGAAAACTAACCATAAAGTTTATAGATATATTGTCCCACTTCCACTCAGGAACTTCATATGGTTTCACTAACCTTATGGGCCCACTAATATGCCTTCTTTAGGTGCTTTTATAGCTTATCACCTCTTGGGTGGATAAATAAGGAGTATGATGTCTTTCCTCAAGGATCTTCCTATTAATCTCAATACAGCCTAGTGCTACACACCACCTACCACGGTATCTGATACTACCATCCTTATAGATCTAGAAACCTTCGGCTTTGCCTTTTGTAATACTAGTCTAGATTCTCTCAAGCTTAACATCACCAAGTTTGTTAGCTTAGATATCGTCAAAGATTGAAAGTGTAATGGTTAGTGCACACATTCTTGCCCCTTGACTACCACTAATGATCAACTTGATCTCCTACTTCCTGATCTTTTGGGACAGATGATTAGACAATTCAATTATGTCCATGGAATGTAATGTCTTTTGGCTAAGAGCATCAACCACCACATTGACCATATGCTTATGGTAGGTTAATTTCAAGTGATAATCCTTAACCAATTCCAACCATCGGTAGCTTGAGGTTCCACTCCTGCTCTATTAAGATATACTTGAGGTTCTTATGGTCAGTGTAGATCTTATATTATACTCCATAAAGATAATGCCTCAAGATCTTAAGGGTAAAAACTACCGCATTAAGCTCTATGTTATATGTTGGGTAGTTCTAATCATGCAGCATTAGCTGTCGAGAAGCATGTGCCACTACTCTTCCTTGTTGTATTAGCATGCAACCTAGACCAAGCTTAGAAGCATCACTATACAACTTAAATCTATCAGACCCACTCGACAATGTTAGTACTAGGGCTAAAGTCAAACTCCTCTTCAACTCTTTGAATGATTCACTACACTTATAATCCAACTAGAAAGGCATAGCCTTCTTCAAATGTTTAGTCAAAAATCATTCTATCTTAGAGAACTCTTTCACAAATTGATCATAGTAACCAGTTAACCCTAGAAGTCTACACACCTCCTTGATAGATTGGGCACATGCCACTTAGAAATAGCTTTAATCTTGGTATGACATACTACCACTCCATAATTAGAGATTATATTTCCAAGGAAAGCTACTTAGTCTAACTACAACTCACATTCTAAGAGCTTGGCATAAATCTAGTGTGATCTCAACAAGGCTAAGGCCTACCTCAAATGTTGATCATTCATCTCTCGGTCACTAGAGTAGATGAGGATGTCATCGTTGAACATTACGGTAAATTGGTCCAAGAATGGACAGAAGATCTAGTTCATAAGGGACATGAAATCTACTAGTGCATTAATGGGCCTGAAGGGTATTATTGTGAACTCATAAAGGGCATACCTTGTGAAGAAACTAGTATTAAGGATGTTTTATTATGCTATCCTCGGTTGATGGTAGCCTAATTAAAGGTTAATCATGGAGAACACCTTGGCTAACTTGAGTTGATAGAGCAACTCATGGATCCTTGGCAACTGAAAATGGTTCTTTACCATCACCTGATTTAATCCTCGATAGTCGATGCAAAACCTCAAGCTCCTATACTTCTTCCTCACTAACAGAACTAGAGTTTCCTATGGCTATATGCTTGGTTGGATATAAGCCTTCTCCAAAAGCTCCTTCAACTAAGCCTTGATTTCTTTCATTTTCATAGGTCCCATATGGTCTAAAGCCTTAGATACTGGCTTTACCCCTAGCAATACGTCTACATTGAACTCAACTTCTTGAATGGGTGAAATTCCTAGGATCATCTCAGAGAATATGTTAAAAAAATTACAAACCATTGTTACCTTCTTCAAGGTCATCTCAATTGCTTCAGTGTCTCTGACACTACACTGGTAGAGTGGATATCCCTTATGTACAAGGTTGCTTTAAATAATCACCGTCGCGATCCTTGCACAAGGATTTTGTTCACACTTCCATTATAAAATCCTAATACCCTTTGTAACACCTTAATTTTTACTACTAAAGAATTTTATTTTACAGCGGAAGTAACTAAGTAAAATAGTAGGGGTTACCATTGTGATCAATGTAATTCTGGTTTATGCAACCATCTTTACATTAATCACAAGACTAAAACATTTAAGGCGATACAAGGAAAATTAGAAGAAGAAAAAGATCACATTTATAGTATATTGCTGAGTTTAGAGTTTAACTCCCGATTTTCGTATCCCAAAATACAAAAGTAGGATACCATGGGTAAAGAGTCTAAAAGGGTATCTAGTTAAATACATAATCTGGATAACATATACTCTTCACCCTACTCTGATATAGATGGGGTCACTCGTCCCCACATAAGGCATCATAGGCCACAAGGTTATCTACTTGATTTTCTAAAACCTCCATATAAGATCTAGGGCCTTCTACTCATGGGAATAAGTAGCACCCATAAAACGGGTGGTCAGTATGCTACGTACTGAGTAAGGGAACAATACAATCAAAATAGGAATACAAATAGCACATGCTTGCACATTAGATAATAAAGGAATATAACTAAGTAAATGAACATCTCATAAGGCATATTATGATCCAGATCCTTTTATTGAGTATAATCCATTTTCATTATCTTATATACATTGAGTGTAGAAACCCCACTATTCTTAAACTGGTGAAACGGTCTAAAACTCTCAAGGATAATACACCTAAGCCACTATTCCTTCTGGTGTAAGGAGATTAGAACATCTTCTCAACGTAGAACGCTCCCAAGCCACTATTCTACCTGGTGGAACAAGAATACATATACATATAGAAAACATATCACTTTGGTCCTGACTCACATATTCTTCCACTGTAAATCATTAGTATTTTTTCAATAGGTTATGAAGATATGTTTTATTTCACGATGAGTAGGGACCCCACTATTCTTAAGCTTGTGGAATGGTCTGGAACTCTCAGGGTAACACACCCAAGCCACTATTCTTTCCGATGTAACAATGGTTAAAAACATTATCTCAAGACAAAATGCTCTCGAGCCACTATTCTACACGGTAGAATGGGAATACATATATATAGGTTTAGAAAAATAATCACCATGGCCCTAGTCACATGCTTTTTCACTTTAAGTGATAAGTATCTTATTAAAGATTGATTCTCAAGCATAGGACATAGTCAAAGATATATACATATAATATGGGTCCAAATCCTTAAGTCCTATCAAAGCCATATACACTTCCTTTAGTGTTCAGTCTCCCATGTTGGTTGCTCTACTTACATTATATTACATCATCACCTAAATACCATCCTTAGTATGTTACCCAAAATGCATAACCTAATTCCTATAATTTTGCTTTAGTAATCTCATTTTGATATATTAATCACAAAAGTATCCAAGCCTAAATTTCATATAATTGTCATAACACTTCCCATGAAATTTTCATTACTTCTAATTCCAATAGATAACCTCTAAACCCTGAACATGGAATAATAATAGTAACATTTCAAGATAGTTTGTCCCAAATTTACTATTAAACATTTATGAACCCCAAATAACAATAATTCTCCTATGAATTAACCAAGCTATTATTATCATAATTTAAACCTCCTAACACATAAATTACCAAAACTTCCTTATTATCCCATAATAACCAAGTTACCCTTTAAGCACAATTGAAACCTTTATTTTATAAAATCTTACACCTTCTATATATATTATTTCTCCAAGTCCATATTTATCACCACACCTCATGAGAGGCCTTAAGCCCATTTACAACAACTCATTCAACCCATATTTCATACCATAAGAGATATTTTCACAATTAGGACATTATCCTCATTCAACCCATATTTCGTACCATAGATATATTTCTAAAAATATGAAATTATCATCATTTAACCCATATTTCATACCATAAGATGTATTGTCACAAATATGATATTATCATCATAAATCATGACATAATGATATCTCTTACCAATTCTTATTTTCTTTCAATATAACATTCATATCATCACAAATTATCAATATCAACATATAATACATAATATAGGAGCAATATTATGAAAAACACAATTACCCATACAAGAAAACATCATCAAAAGTCCTAAGCATCAAATAGTATCCTTACCAACTAGGATATTTGGCTCTAAGCATACCAGTCCTAGACTTCCTCCACCGAATTTACTGGAATAACACCTATAAAAATAATAAAATTTATGGTTAGGATAGAAGAGTTAAACCGAAGGAGAAATCAAGGTAAATGGAGTAAAAATGGGTATAACCGTGGTTAAATATGAGCTTGAGATGTGTGGATGTGTTGAGGGATGTGTGGTGGAGCTATGGTTAAATTTTGGTGGTGTTTGGTTGAGGTTTGGGGGTTTGGGTGGAAAATAGGGATGTATAGCCAAAGGAATGAGGTTGCACAGTGGTGCAACAGGGGGTGCAGCTTTTGTTCGAGAGAAAAAAAGGTGTATGGCTAGGCAGTGCAAAATTTGCATGGCAGTGTAGAAATAGGCTGAGAGGAAAAATTATGCATAGTTAGATGGTGCAAGGGTTGCATGGCTGTCCAGTAGGGGATTTAAGAGTTCCACAGTCATGCACTCTGCGACAGTACAACACACAAGAGGAAGAAGAAGGGAAAAGAGGTGGCGGTCGGCTGTGATGGCTGGCGATGGCAAGGGGAAGGTTGGGACGGCCTTGGTGGTCGATCCATCAGCTAAAGGGTTATGAGTGGTGGCCAAGGTGGTGCACGGTGGGGGAGACAGTGGTTTGAAAGCCAAAGATAGGAAAAGAAAGGTAAAGAAGAAGAAGAAAGGGATAAGTAGGAAAGTAGAAGGAAGAGCTACCTCGTTAATGGCTCTTTGGCACAAATATTAGCATAGCTCGTTAATGGCTATTTGGCACAAATATTAGCAAAGTGAGGCAAAACCAAAGAGAAATAGGTAGAGTGTGAGGTTTATATATATATATATATATATATATATATATATACGTACACGTACATGTGTGAATGTGTGGTGTGAGTCGGGAAGAAGAAAAAGAACAGGGTGTGCTGGCTTGCGATAGTGATGATGGTGATTATACAGTTGCAAGGTGATGGTGATGGTTGAAAGGGATGGTTAGGGTAGGGTAATAGCTATAGGGTGAGGGTGGTGATGGTTGATGGAAGTGTTGTATAAGAAGAAGAAAAATTATAGGGAGAAAGATGGGTGTGTGACGGGGTGTAATCAGGCAAGGATAAAGATGCATAAGGAGAAGAAGGCAAGAAGAAAGGAGGTGAGGTAATGGTACAAGTGGATGGTGCAAGTGCATGGTGCAAGTTTCATAGATTTAGGATTCACATCTCAAGTTTAGCGAGAGGAAGAGAAGAAGGAAATGAAAAGGATAAAGAAAAAGAAAAAGAAAAAACAAGGGTTTGGGGATTGGTTTTGGGTTATTTTAGATTAGCTAAAGGTAATTAGGATTAACATAAATTTTAGTGGTTTTTTTATTTTAGTTTACAAATTACAGTTTATCGAAGTTCAGGTTTTTAGAATATGTTAAAGTTTGAAGATTAAGGATACGTTAATGCTAACATAAGGTTTATTGATATTAGCTTTATATTAGAGTGCTACTGGTATGGGATTAGACTAACCAAATTTTTGGAGTATTACACCCTTGAGTCATCATAGAACCACACATTCTTGTGTGCAATCGATCAATGCTTGATACTTCCCCAATTGCAATCTCATCAAAGTCATGCAACTTGAGTTCTATGAGGTCTAGTAGAAATTATATTCCTCCTACTATCAAGGTTACTCTTTAATAGAACCTAAAGCATGCAATCCTAACCCTAGACGGAAACACAAACAAAGAGAAATAATACTTGAAGGAGATAAGGCAGCTCTAGCTACAAATGCATATGATATAAAGGTTTGTGATGCACCAAAGTTAAATAATAAATACACAAAAAAGGTAGAGACTATAGCCATACCGGTCACCACATATACCTGAAGTTCTACCTTTAGCTAACTAATGACACTTAGGCATCCTACTAATGGAATTCATATGGAACTAGGTTATCCTTACTCTTGTTGGAAGGGGAAAGGCCTCAGACTTCTAAGCTAACTGAACTAACAACACTAGCTAGTGGTAGAGGAAATCTATGCATCTACGATTGTGGCTGTTGGATTGATCTGATACTCTGAGCTTTGGAATACCTCATTTTAATGATGCCACTACCAACTCGGCACTCATATTCTCTGTGCCCTACCATGCCATATCTATGGTACATCACCTTGTTGCTTCTGCAACATACCCTTGGGTGATTTTTCCTACATCACTTGTAGTGGTAATGCTTCTCCTCAACACAACCCCCAGAAAACCCTCCAACATAGGGTATTGATCCCACACACTGACCATATCTAGGTAGTAAGCTACCTCCAGAAAAACCCTTTTCTTTCTATCATCAGGATGTTGATGACCTTCAACTTTCTCTTACTCCCTGACTAAGCACTTTGGACCTAGATGACTTGGGATACCTCTAACGATTTCTCATATATCCCTACCATGTATAGTGGAGTAAATCCCACCAAAATCTCCTGGTATAGGATCCCTAGCCTAATCTTGAAACGGTGAACTTGCATCCCCTCGTTGGCTTCTACCTCTAGGATGAACTAGATCAAGTCCACAAATCTAGTGCAGTAGTCCTTGATGGACATGCGACTTTGATAAAGAGCCATGAACTCACCATATGTCTTCATGTGTGGGTGATTCAGATAGAAATGAGCTCATAGTACCTCTAAGAGTTGTCCCCATCTGGTAGGTTCTTCACCCCTACATTGGACCGTCCTCCCCCAAGCATTTACCCTTCCTCTCACATAGTATATAGCTACATCAAACCTTCAATCTCTAGGGAATCCACATGATTTAAGGTCTTCTCCAAATCCCAAACACATCTCTCCATGATGAAGGGGTCTTCCTAGACCTCAAAGATTTATAGGAAATGATCCCCAACCCTCCTAAGCTAATCTTCCAGAACTAGGGAGGCTACTAGCATCAGTGGTGGCTATGGTGCTCAAATTTGGCCCTCTATGTAGGCTCCGATAGTCTCCATGAATGCCTCAATGCACTTGTAACTACAGTCAGTGACCATTGATTCCTTATTAACGTTTATCACAAAATTTATCTTTTGTAAAATTCAACTTTGGAAGATCACACACTAGATCTTTTATAGCAAGTTTGTTCAACAAATCTATACTACCATGTGTAAAGCACTCATGCCACAACCATGCATCATTATTGATTGCACTCAAACATGCATCATGCAATTTATTTGATTTAACATCAAGTATATACACATTATTAATTTGTCGGCAAATAAATAGAACGGATTTATCTATTCTATTTGATATCACACAATATGAATGAGTGAAATAAACTGAAAACCTTTTACCATATAATTGACTAATGCTAATCAATATGTGAATAAGACCATCAACTAAATACGCATCATTTATGAAGGATTTGGTGTTACCAACACTGATGCTACCAACACCTATGTTCTTTCCTATTATGTTGTCTCCAATTGTCACACTTCCACTATCATATGGAGTTAGGTTCAAGAACATGGTCCAATCACTCGTCATGTACCTTGAGCATCCACTACCTAAGAACCATTTTTAACCTCTTGTTTTGACGTTAAAACATACCCACAAGCACCCACGCCTACTTTAATTTTGGAACAACATTAGAATTTTTAGTAAATCCACAATATGAAGCAATTGGATTGGTTATACCACACATCACACAATATTATCCTTTTGTGAGTAGAGGTAGATTTTGAGTTCTTGGTATGCCTACACATTGAAGAGGAATGTCCAATTTTCCCATATACATCACAATCATTTGTTGTAGGAAAGGATGCACTTAATGAGCCTAGGAGGATTTTACATAGAAATTCTTTAGTGTTAGGCATTTTATTACCTTTTTGTTACCTATATAGGTCCTTTCCAAATCAATACTATTAAGTATAGGGCATGTCAGCCAAAAGAGTAAAGATTAGCCCAAAACGGATATGGATTCTTCCATTTTGACAACATAATAGGCTAGTTGAGCATGGAGTGTAAGAACAACTGCTTGGCTCCTACCGCACAATATTCTTTCCCTTTCATCCTCCTCATCTCACCACTATATATAAGGAGCCATATATTCATTTTGGGGATCCAAAATCATTAATGCACATTCACACTTTTGATCTTGCCTCTAACCTCTATAATTTCACCTCAACATTCCTTACTTGTTTTGCCTCTTCTTTTACTTATTCAATAACCCCACAGTTAGCTAAATACACACGATAATAGGTGTCTTCTATGGTCTCAATTTCAAGCTGTAAGAGCTTAACTCCATCCATCCATTCAATAAATGGCATTAAACTTGATAGCTCCACTATCACCCACCCTTGGAAAGTTATTGAATCTCTCGTATCATTATCGGCATAAAATTCCTCAACAACCTACTCCGCAATAGACTTAGGTAAATGCCCTAGACATCCTAGAGAGAGAATAAAGGAAGAAGTTGTGTTGTGTTGTCATCTAAGAAGATCACGTTGAGTTAATGGAAGGTGCACAACTAAAGAGTACTATGAGTGATAGACTAATTCTCTAAGCCCTCCTAGGTATGATGGAAGTAAAAGATGTTCGAATCTAAAAAGAAGGCATTATGGCCATTAGACTAGCGAAGACAAATTAGAAAATGGTGAGCATATTATCCATCAAACTCGTAAAGATAATACTTAATCAATTAGAAGACTAATAGATCAAAAGGTGCAAGAAGCTATAGAGGCTAAAGAGGGGGAAATAAGTGACAGAAATACTACTGGCATACACCTTTCAGAAGGAGCATATACAAAGTAGCTATGTAAAAAATAAGAATTCTTACATTTAAGATGTTTGTTTGTTTTACAGATCTAGAAAACCATGTGAATGTGTTTAGGAATATAGTGTTATTAGTTGTAGAATGCGAAGAGACACTATATATGGCATTTTAAGGTACTTTGAAGGCATCAACATTGAGATGATTTTAAAAACAAAAAGCTCCATTGATAAGCTCCTTCTCCCAGCTTGGAGATAGTTTCATGGAATAATATGATTAGTTTTGATGACTACAAAAAGATAATTCCTCCTTGATGGGATTCTCCTAAAGGATATTTGAATTTATTTACTCATTTCTAAAAAGATTCAATATAGAGGTCCCACAAATTAATGAGTTAGATGATAGAATACCTAGATCTTCCCTACTTAGGGGTCTAGTAAAAAAAGATTTGGTTGAAAATTTATATCTCACCAAGCACAAAACCTACACTTTTCTTATAAAGGACTTAGAAAAAAGGATAAATAATACATTAATGACTAGAGTAATATGGTTATTGTTAAAGAAAATGGACACGTCATTGATGCTAATGAACATACATGATAAAGTTATCTTTATGGCAATAAAAAATCATAAAGATGTGAGGCTAGCGAGATAATTAGAACCATGATAGTCTTAGGCATGCAGGTTTGATAAATACACACCATTGGTGGCCATCAAATCATAAATATATCATGAGGAAAATAGTATTCAGACATTTCCAATGCCATTTCCTATAAAAAAATGAACAAAGAGTATAAATAATAAAAAGATGTGTGCTTATAACAAAGAGAATGGACACTCAAATGAGAAGTGACGAGCATTGATATATGTTGTAGAAGATTTGGTGTGGAAAGGTTATTTGAGAAAAAATTCACCAGCAACAGCAACAAATCAAGCAACACACTTGGTCCCACAGCTTCCTTCACCTCCTCAAAGCACATTTTATAAGAAGATTATACACACCATGGTAAGGGAAAGTGCCACAGTAGAAGCTAGCTAGTGATACCACTATTAGAGCATATATTCTCATAAGAGTAATAAAAATACAATGAAACATCTCGATGACCCTTTGGTTATCAAACTATAAATAGAAAATTGTGTGATGAAAATGGTTTTACTCAACATAGGTAGCTCTATAGATTCCATCTTTGAAGAACCTTACAAGAAATTAGGAGTACCAAAAGTTTTTTTGGTATATAAGACTTTTCCCACAATAGCATTCACTAGGGATATCATAAAATCAAAGGAAACTATAAATCTCACATTGATAGTTGGTGAGTCATTGACATTAAAAAGCATTAAGACATATTTCCTTATTATCACTTATTCTTGAATAAATAACATGTCCATTCCTAAACAAGATCCAAACCAACTTTTTCATGATAGGATTATTATGAGATTCCCTATTAATGGAGGATGGAGAGAAGTCAAGGGCAATAGGAGGTTCGTGCAACAATGCTAGAGATAAAGGGCATTTTAGAGTGCTTAGGTGGTGAGAAGTCAAGGAATGATTTTCTGTGCATTGACTTTTAACAATTAAGATTAATGAATTATTAATATGTGATTTCTTTTATTATTTTTATATGAATATATATATATGTTAATATTTGAATAGAACATGAGCTCTAAGCTAGCGGAGATAAGAGATTGGTGCAATAAAGCTATGTGGTAGTGACATAGGACATTTTTGAGAACTAAGGTAGTGAGACGTCAAAGAATGATTTTATGTGACATAATCCCACTAATAATGAAGTAGTTTTCAAAGTTAATGTCTTATCATACAGAGGTTGTCGACAATTTCTAAATGTATAATCCCTTACTAAGACCAACAAGCTTTGAAGACAGGCATACTTAATGAGATGAAAGTACTCCCCAAAAAGCTTTCATTCATTTATCCCAAGGCTCAAAACATAAACCCTTTAAAAAGGCTATTGAGAAATAAAGGTTGGCAGACCTAGTGAATTACACTAAGCCCAAGGCTTATTACATAAGCCCTTAAAGAAGTTAAACATAAAGAACCTAGTGAGTTGAAAGACATATTTGTTTACAATCACTAAGCTTGATTGTCACACCTAGTGAACATAAAAGAGTGAACATCTCTTTCAATCACTAAGACTAGACTCTTAAGGTGCATTTTAAGTCAAGGTACCGAGGACATTGAGTCCGTAAGGCACATTTGGCGGATTCTCAATTATTTAGGCCTCTAAAATTCATGGTGCACTCCTCAAAGGAGGTGTTGAGGTCACTGAGCCAATATTAAAGGGTTTGGTTAGTCTATTTAGTTTTATCAACCAATGATGACTACATTAGAATTACTTTTGTTCACCACCACCAAATTATAATAAAGATTCAATGTTTGTGCATTCTGGGGTTATCTAGTTTTCCTATTTTCAATAATATTTTTCCTCAACATTAGTGGAGAGTTAAAAATGAAGAAATTATTTTTTTTCTTATTATCAATAATATTTTTTCCTCGACATAAGTAGATAGTTACAAACCAAGAAAGTATTCTAGTTTTCTTATCATCAATCCCATTTTTGCATCGATATCACTGAAGGATTATAAAGAGAGGATTGTAACTAATGATAGATATGTGAAATGAAAAAGATTCATTTTATATATGATGAAGATATGTGTGGGTTACATAAAAAATTGATGCTGGAGGAAGGAGAGGTCCCTAAGTTTGATTATATTCTTCACTATATTGCCCTCAACTTCCTTGGATACTTTAAGAAAAACAATGCCCTCTAGGTCTTTATTAGTATATAGATGTCCATTAGATTTTAGTAGTTGATCATGCTAAGCTAAGATTTTAAATTGGGCGGATGCCATGGCCATGCTATAAATATATCATCGTGACTGAAGCTATTTCTCATAGTAAGAAAATTCTTCACTTGATAAATAGTTATTTATAACTTTGTTCAAACTCTTCATCATGCCATTGATAATGGATTTCTTAACTTGTCCATCCATATATTTTTGACATATTTATGCTCAATGCTTGGCCTCTGGCAGTTGTTTCTTGAGATTTTCATGTTCTATACTATGGCTAAATCATTATTGGCAATATATTTGTGTAGCCACTCAGCATCACTATATTGATCTTCCAAAATACATTTTCATGTAAGAAACCTAGTTAGAGAGGATTTTATTTTCCTACCATTCAAATCTTAGTGTATTAGCAAGCTTTCTAGACTTCTTGGAATATCCAACACATTTTTTCTTTATGGAAGATAATTGATCAATGATATCTTTTCCTTATGAAGGTCGTCCTTCAAAAGGGTAGTTTTAACTCTTAAAATCTTAGCCCCAGCCCTCTATATTTTTTCTCTCTCTCTCTTGGTATTCTTTAAGGCTAGTAACTTAAGCTCGGAGAAATTCTATATCTAAAGCATTAGACTTTAAGTCATAGTTTTTAGTCTCTAATTTAACCACTATATTCAATAGAGCATCCTTCTCGGTATTTAAGGTTGAACGAGCTTCTTGAACATTAGACAAATTGCCTTCTACCTATTGAAAATGACAACTACATCAAAGGAGACAATTAAATATATTCATCCACATTGTGAGTTTCTACATATAATACATAGAGTTATTAATTTTTTTCATCTATAAAAATTAATATATATAAATTAAAATTTTATGCTAGAATGGTTAAATTTAAATCCTCCCTAAAGAGAGATCTAATTAGGACGCCATCAACTATTTATTTATCTCTCTTCAACATAAGCACCTCAGTTAACTGAAGGCCAGCATAGTCATTGAGGTCACATTCAAAAAAATGATTAAGGTGATGAGGCGAGTAGGAGTTGGAGTTTCTATTTTCACAGTCCCTGACATCTACTCTCCCACGTTATCCAACTCATCTATAGTAATAAGGTGATACCCTTATTTTTTCCTTCAACAAGTGTGAGCTAGGGTTTTGGAGATCTAGCCTTATAACCAATTGTGAGTGGAATGGATAAAGGCTAGGATGTCAGATTTGAAGACCTTGAGTTATCCTTACCCACTAGCATCTATGGGATAACGTTTGGTTGAATTCTACCATTAGGTAACAAGAGAGTAGATGTTATTTTGGGTTGTAACCCCTCTTTGACTAATAGAAATTTTGATTTTATATTTATAGGACCCTTTCCTTAATGATTCCAATAATATTATATAACAATAATTGTGCAGCAAAGCTAGACAGAAGCAAAATATGTTATGAAGAGATAGTCGATAGACACTACTAACCTTGTTTACCTTTGCTCTCTTTATTAGGGTTTTAGAGTCTGGCTTAGAATCCTTTTCAACCCCCTAATTATACAAAAATATGTGGGGCGTTTAGGGAAATATTATGGAGAAACATGGTAGTGAAGTATTATAAGCATATACCTTTCACTTGGCAACTCTAGTAATAGAGGGTCCACTAAGAGGATGAATGCTAGGCTTCTTTACATGTTTCTACAACCTATGAGAAAAAAAATTTCTAATAGACTTTCCAAGAATTGCATTATACAAGGCATTAAGAATAATTTTATAAATTGAAGGAAGAATGAGGTTACTTAATGGACAAATATAAGAATTTAAAAATATACCACTTATTAGTATTAGAGATTAACCCTATATTTATGAGGATAATGGGATTGCTAGTGACTTCATTATGATTTACCACATGCCCATCTCATATGGCTTTTTCAAACTTGCCCACACTAGCTTCTAACTCTTTAGAGGGAGGTGGGTAGTCTCAAACCTCTAGCCTGAGTTGAACCCATCTAGGTAAATTTAACTTGAAATTTCCTAAGATAAAGAAGTATTATGACTTCCATTTCTTCATAGAAGACGAAGGCTCTTTTATGAATTTTCTTTCCCCAATCCCAATTCTAAGGGGTGGCTCAAAAATTTAAAGAAAGTCCTAAAAAGTTCTATGGTTGGTATAACCTCTAACAAGAGGCATGCATATAGGAATCCTATTACCATCCTCTAGGAATTAGGAATGAATTAAGTGGAGCTAAGATAATAGGTCTTAAGGAATTTCATTTTGAATGGATGTAATGGAAAATGGAATCTGATGTATAAATCCTTGATATGTAAGGATATTCCCCTATATTGCGGACTTTGGAATTTATTCAAAGGGATGGTATAATTAAATTAAGGTAAGAAGGGATATAATATTTGGTACCAAAATACTCGAGTTAAGCATTTGTAATATTAGTGGGAAGAAAATTACATAAATATATAGAAGAAGATTCAACTATGATGAAATAAGGAAGTGTGAGAAGGAGGTGAAAAGGCTAAGAGGTTCGTATTCGATAAGATGATCAAAGATGAACAAGGTAAAAGAGAAATGAGAGGTGTTGTAATGTATTTTTAGAGTAATAAAATAGGCTAGGAAAATTTTCTCTAAAAGGAGTAGGAAATTAACTAGAGAGTTTAATGAGATGGAAGGTTGGTGTGATAGCAATGTGAACACCGTAGGTATAATTTCAGGTGAATATTGCAATTTTGAAGGCAAAGAGTGAGAATTTGAGGAAATTAAAGTACAATAATAGCAAAAACAAAAGAAGAAGAAAATAAAGGAAGGAGGTATTTATAAATATAGAAATATAGGTCCTGGGTTTACTTCATTTTTTATTAGGAAGATGAAAGATCGGCATTCATTACTAACATAATCTCCTTGGTAATCCCATTTTGGAGAAGATAGAATGATCCATCAATCCTTAATTTTCTCACATGCATTTCCTTTTATTGTACAAAATAACAACAAATAAATGAGTGGCATATAATGACCTAGGAAGTTATTCCTTTTTATATTAAATGGTGAATGAACCATACAACAATCATTTAAAGAGCTTTTGTAAAATCTAAGTAAGTGGGGATAAATAGAATGAATCTTAATCAACAAGCTACATTTTGGTTCCATTTTCTATTTTACAAAAAAATTAAATTTGAAGTTTAGAATAACTGATGAAATTGGTGCAATTTTAACATTCTCTCAACAAGACTTTCTAACAGATTTTACTGATGGGGTTTGACTCGAAAACATCCACTGTGATGTATAAATGATGTTTGAAAATATTTTTTCCTACTGTAATTTTTTAGGCCACTGGCAGTATCTTTATGTAACCACATTTGGAAATACCATATTGTTTTTTGTAGTCAACCAACAATTATTGTATAATTTTACATTGTATAATAGTTTGTTCACTTGCAAGTCTCTACCAATCCTTTTCTTATTATGTTGTAAATGAATGACAAACATCATATCTTTATAAAATCACAAGGTGGTCCATCAGAATATCATTAAAGTTCAACTTACAAACTTTTAGGGAGTAACCAGCTTGTGGGCATGACCATTAGCAAATAAATGAAGTTTAAACTATCTACCTTAGGAGAGGGACTAACATGATGAATGATTTTTTGAAGGGAATGATGATACAACTCTTTACCAAACCAATACTATAAATTATAAGGAGTGTTGACCAAAAGAGTGAAGATCAGCTTAAAAGGGTTGTGGATTCATCCCACCTTGGTTCCATGCTAGGCCAAGCATGTAATATTGGAAAAACCTCCTGAATCCTACTGTATAATATTCTTTCTATTTTTCCCCTTCATCTTGCCTCTATATATATGGAACCTTTTCTTATATTGGGGATCCAAAATCATTAATGCACATTCTCACTTTTTCTCTCTCATCTCTCCTCTATGATTTCATCTTGGCATTCCTTAATTATTTGACCTACTCTTTTATTTCCTTAAGGACCCCATGGTTTTCTAAACACACACAAGAGTTACTAAAGGAAAATCCCTCATGGTCCTTACAATACCGTTGACCACCTAGCAATAAGTTTAATCCTTCTTCACCCTTAGTAAAAGTATATAATATCTCTATAAATTTATCACACTTTTCTTGTAGATCAAATAACATAGATTGAAGTTGATCTATCATGATGTTGTGACTAGAACTAATAAACTCCTTGTATGTATTAAATTTAATTACCTTCTCATTTTACTAAGATTTAACATGAAGCATAGGAGATGTAAGAAGAACATTTTCATTTAATATAAGTGTATGTTGTTCATTCAAGTGATCAAGAAATTCTTTTCATATTATCTCTTTCCTTAGTTAATATATTATTGGCACTTAAGGAATCATGTAATACACATGATAAATCATCATATAAGTAGAGAGAAAATGATTGTAACTCATTGATGTCATATTTAGCATTAAAGGTAGTGAAGAAGTTATAGGTTTATGATTCCTCTATTATTGAAGCTTGCCTTTCCCTTTTGTTGTTTTTAGTGTTGGTGTTACCCTTACTTCTTGCCATTTTCTTAGCCATCTCATTTGTATGCTCATAGAAATCCTAGATGACATGCATGGGTTTTCTACAATTGTTGCATTTGATGTTTCATCTTTGTTGGCTTCTCTAGATCTCTTTGTGTTCCTTGATGATGTGATTCCTTATCTTCCACTTATACCTCCTCTAAATTGGAGGAACCTATTGAATTGAATGGTTGTAAAGGCCACTTCCTCATCATCAATAGGATTTTCCTCTACGCCTTCCTCCTCTTCCTTTTTTTACCATATATTCAATTACATCTTTATTTCTAAAGGAGGTGTAAGCTTTTAAAGCAAAAAGCTTCTTCTTTCTTTAATCTAATACATCTTCCAACTTTTATTGATGAAGCACTAGATTCCTAAAGAGTTCTTGAATGATAATCTTCCTCAAATCTCTTGCTTCCTAATAGTGGTCACCTTGGGAATCTACTCTTTTATAAGACCTTGCAAAATTGTTCTCACTTGTTATTATTTAATGATTTCCTTTCCCAAGGCTTTGAGGTTGTTGAAAATAGGAGTGAAATGGTTTCTGAAGTTGCTGATTATAACACCGTGCTTCATTCTATAGAGTTCGAACTCTCTAGTTTGAACAATAATTATTTGATCATGCACTTACTTTGTCCCTTCATGAGTGAGGACGAGGTCATCCCATCTCACTTTGTGCAAGTAATGGATTTGGTGGTATTCACTTCAACCAAGAAAACATTGAAGAATCATGATGGCTTTCTCATTAAGAATGGAATATCTCTTCTATGCATCTTTGAACTCATCCCTCATCTTTTCCACTAGTTCACCATTATCCTATTTTATAATGATGATTCCCTTTCAATGACATTTAACCATATATCATAGACTTATGACTTGATGAAGAAAATCATTTTGTTCTTCTAGTGGACGAACTTCTCACCATTGAATAATGGTGGTTTTGTGATGGAGATGCCTGTGTTTAGACCAATTGAATCTATTATTCTCGTAGATATTTTTCACCTCAGATTATTAAATCCTTTGAATAATACCAAAGATCTATTACCAACTGAAAGAGCCCTAGATGATAGTGAATAGGGTTTAATGGAATGAAAATGATAAATAAAAAATTTACACATAACTTAAATTAGTTCAAGAAAAAAAAAATTATCTACATCCTCTACCAAAAGATTATCCCTTTTGGATTTTGAACAAGCGACATGCTTTTTTCAGGATCACTCTTCTCTTGGTTTATGAAATTTACAATCTCATTAACCCTCTAAGAGATGATTTACAAATTTTCTTATTTATCTTCTCTATAATCTTAATAAGAATCTCTTAAGAATGATAGGTAAACACTCCTTAACCCCTTTGTAAGGAATTTTATAAGGTAGTTGTGATTACAACTGATTATCGAAAAAAATCAAGAAATGAAAGTTTACAACTTTGGATGAGAAGTAATCTAGATAAATGTAACAAGGGATATTATAATTTATGAAAAAAATTATAGCTTGGCTTGTCTCTCTCCTTGTGCCCAACCCCCTCCATGGCGATGGAGCACAAGAAGTGACACCATTGTTTTGTCGAGCTTTGAGCTTCAGCTCTACTCTTAGTTCTTCTTCTTCCCTCCCTCTTTCCTGCACTCTTTGCTTTTTCTATTGTCTTGATGTTTCTTGAGTTATGGGGAATAGTAGGAAGATCCCCCGAGGTCAAGTAACAGGAAAAACTCTTATTTGTGCTCCTCCTAGTCCAAAGAAGGGTGCACGCCCTACTGAAGCATCTTCTGAAGCTTCGAGCTCAGCTTCTCCTAGTAAGATCTCTCCAGATGATTCCCCTGGTTTGACTTCTAAGGAAAGTGCTTATGCCCTAAAGAATCGAGTGGAAGAGGCTCTGACCACTGTCCCAGACTCAAATTTGGAGGTGGTTCCTGCACCCATGCTGCAAAAACAGACAGATTTGAGCTGCCAAGTTGATGCTTGTAGAGCAAGTGCTAAGGAGCAATCGAATTTAAGGGGTGAGAAACCCCTTTTGACTCAGGCTACAGTGCACTCGCATGACCCAGCAGTGAAGTTGGCTGGTCAAGACCCCTTGTCTTCAATGCCTAGCCTCCTTTCTGATTCTGATGCTGAAGTGAATGAGGTGAAAGGCTCTTCTCCTGCCAATGTGGTTGGCCAGCTGGGTGATGCCTTGTGTGAGGACCCTAAGCTGAACTGTGATCGAGTTGCACATCACCAGGTGCCTCCCCAGGTCAGAAATCTTTTGCTGAGCTTTTTCCTAGTATTGCTAGTAAGAAATGTGAATTTGTTCCCCCTAAGGGAGATGCTGTGTGTGTGTCCAAGAAAAACATTCATCCTGTGGATGAGTCTTGGGGCCATGTTTGCTGGGGTGCTTTGTTGGGGTTAAACCTGACAGATACCACATGGGTATTGCTAAACATGTGATCAAACTACCTTTTAAATACATAAGGCATAGCTCTAGATGGGTGATAGTGAGGTTTGAAGACCAGGTTGTTTTCCTTTGGCAAGGAAGAGATCACTAGGGTTCCTGTCTGGGTCAGACTTGTGAATCTCCCCATGGAGATGTGGAATTGTGGAGCAATCAGTGAAATTGCCTCCTTTATAGGCAAGCCAATCCTGATTGATGACTTCACATAGCAAAAATCCAAAATTAAATATGGGAGAGTCCTGGTTGATATTGATGTCAAAGGAAACCTACCTTCTGAGATCAAAGTCAGAACAGAATAGGATGAGTTCCTCCAATGTATAGAATATGAAGACCTTCCCCTGGTTTGTGGCTGTTGTGGAACTCTGGGTCATCTGGAGAGTAAATGTCTACTGAACAAGGATAGAAAAAGGGAGAACATTGTGAACCATGTTTCCTCTAGCTTCCAGCCCACTCAGGCCTGAGGAACCTCTACCAGCCAGGAAGGATCCTAAGGAGAATAATGCTAACTCTGTACCCCCCTAGCAGGTCTGATAGAGCTTTTGATCACATTAAGGATGGTCTTGTTGTGAAACAACACTACCCTGGGGTGACAGAGGAGATCCCTGATCTGCCCTCCCCTAGGAAGGTGGCTCCAGAACCCCATTTGGATGATTTGAGGCAGAGGAAAGGTAAGAGACCACAACTAAACCTGGAACCCAGCTTTGATCCTAAGGGCCCCCCAAGCAAAACTGTGGTAGTCTGGCTGGTACTTCTGAAACACCTAGGGTTCAAGGTCTAGTGGAAGTTAGTGGTTGGAAGCAGGTAGTATCTAAAGCTGCTAAGAGGAAGAAAAAAAACCCTGCCATAAAGCAGTTCAGAAAAGGACCCTTGAGGAGACCTACTAAACCTGCAAAGGTTTCATGAAAATGCTTGTTTGGAATATAAGGGGAGGGGGTTCTCCCCTAAAAAAAAAACCTAGAAAAAATATGTAAGGAAAATTCTTGTTTGATTATAGGCCTTCTTGAAACAAAGTTAGACAGTAAAAAAGTGCAGCTGATGAAAGATAACCACTTCAGAAGCTGGTAGCATCATGATAACTTTTTGAACCATCCAAATGGTAGAATATTCTTGCTGTGGAACCCTGATCTAATCAGATTTCATCTGGTTGAGATCTCTCCTCAATTACTGATTGGTGATGTTGTTGACATCAAAATTGGTACATCCTTTACTTTGAAAGTGGTGTATGGTTTGTATAATATAAAAGACAGAAAAAGTCTATGGGAATCCCTCATGATGAGGTCGAGAATCATAAAAGGGGCCTGGATTGTTGCAGGGGACTTCAATTTTCCTCTCAATGCCTCTGACAGGTGTGGCATTAGACCTGTTACAAACTATGAAACAGCAGATTTCAAAACTTATTGCTTAGTTTCCCAACTTTATAAAATCCCCTCCATTGGATGCTATCACACCTTTGTTGGGCATAATGTCAAATGCAAGCTGGATCGGGCTCTTATGAACTCTGATAGGTTTGTCTCTAGTCTTACGGTGCAAGCTCACTTCCTGGCTCCTGGTAGCTCATCTGACCACTCCCCCTACATTATGGCCCTTGGATCTCTGTAGGCAAGACAGAAACCTTTCCAATTCTTTAATATATGGTGTGAGCACCCAAGATTCTATAAAGTGGTCAACAGCTTTTGGAGCTTCTCTGATTGTGGTACCAGTCAATTTATCCTTTGTAATAAACTCTCCTTGTTGAAACAGGAGTTAAGAAAGTTGAATGTGCATGATTTTTCACACATTATTGCTAGGGCTAACCTTGCAAAATCTCAACTTAAGGAAGCCCAGGAGAAGTTCATGGCAGAACAGCACTCTACAGATTGGGAAACTCTGACTAGCCTAAAGAAGAAGGCTAAATTCCTGAGAAATGCTGCAGCTAGCTTTATGTCCCAGATCAATAAGAACAGGTTCTTATTTGGTATGGATCAGAACACTAGGTTTTTCTTTGATATGTTGAGGGCAAGGCAAGCAAAAAACAAAATTGTCCAGATTATTAAGAGAGATGGTACCCCTACTACCTCTAATCAGGAAATGGAAGCTGAGTTCCTCGACTTCTATAAGTTCTTGCTTGGGACTGAAAACAAAGACAATCCCTTGGACAGTGGTATTATCCTTCAGGGACCTGTTATTTCTGAGGAACACCAGCAGGCCCTAATCAGACCTGTTATGAATGTTGAAATCAAGTCTTCTCTCTTCTCCTTAGGGGATCAAAAAGCCCCTGGCCCAGATGGTTACTCTGTAAAATTCTTCAAAGCTACTTGGGAGACCACGGGGGAGGATCTCTATGCAACAGTCCAGGAGTTTTTTAATAACAGACAGCTGCTTAAACGTGTGAATCATGCTGCCTTGGTATTAATTCCCAAAAGTCCACAAGCCACCTCAGTCTCTGATTTCAGACCAATTGCATGCTGCAACACTATGTAGTTATTGCCAAGCTTCTAGCAAGCAGACTTGCTGAAAGTCTTGAAAAACTGATCAGTCCAAAACAAGGGGCATTTGTCAAGGGGAGGCTCATGACAGAGAATATCCTCCTTGTCCAGGAGCTTTTGAAAGAATATAAAAGAAAAAGAACCTCCCCTAAGTGTATGATTAAAATTGATATCAGAAAGGCTTATGACACTCTCTCCTAGAGCTTCCTGGAACAGATTTTGCAGGCCTTCAAGTTCCCCCATGAGTTCACCTCCATGATCATGGAATGTGTTACTACCACAAGTTACTCTCTCAAGCTGAATGGCAACCTGTTGGGCTTTTTTAAAGGAGCTAGAGGGTTGCGTCAAGGGGATCCTCTATCTCCTTATCTTTTTGTGTTTTTCATGGAGTATTTCAGCAGACTGCTAAAGCAGCTCTCCAGATATCAAAGCTTCTCGTTTCACTCTAAATGTGAAAAGATTGGGCTCACTCACCTTGCTTTTGCTGATGACTTAATTCTTTTCTGCAGAGGTGACATCCCCTCAGCCAAGATCCTATCCCAAGGGCTGGAGATCTTTTGTAAATGCTCTAGGCTCACTGTTAACCCTTTGAAGTCCCATATGTTTATAGCTGGGGTCAATCCCCATATTCAAGCTGAGCTCTTCTCCTTGACAGGCATGCCTAAAGGAACTTTTCCTTTCAGATATCTGGTTGTGCCCCTGAACCCCTACAAATTAAGAGCAATGGATTATGAACAACTCATTAACTCTCTGCGTGATCAATTGAAAATGTGGAGGGCTAGCTCACTATCCTTTGCAGGCAAGCTGGAACTCATCAACTCTATAGCTCAAGGGCTTATGGGATTCTAGATGTCTATATTTGCTATCCCAAAAATGGTGATCCAAAGAATTTTATCCCTCTGCAAAAAATTTCTATGATAGGGTAAACCTCCTCCTATGGCATGGACTAAGCTATGCCTCCCAAAAAAAGAAGGAGGACTTGGTATCAAAAACCTCCATGCTTGGAACTTGGCTTTTCTCAGCAAATACATCTGGGCCTTACAAGAGGAAAAGGAAACACTCTGGACCAAGTGGATTCATACCCACTATCTACACTCACAGGGTTTGGAGAATTTCACCCGTAAGCATGACACCTCCCACTTGTTGAGAACTATCAGCAACTTACTCTCCTCTCTGATTCAGGGACAGGGTGATTATGATCAAGCTAATATTCTGCTGAAATCTTCGGTGACTGATAAAGGCTTCTCTACTCAGCTAGCCTATAAGTTTTTTCGAGAGAAATCTCTGAAATGGAAACCCCACAAGGCAGTTTGGTTAATGAACAGAACAAAAAGACATTCCTTCCTTCTCTGGCTAGCCCTTCAGCACAGGCTCTATACTAGAGACAGGATTACTTTTTAGGAGGGGCCTAAAGAATTTCCATTCTGCCTACAGGAAAGGGAATCACATGATCACCTGTTTTTTGACTACTATGAAATCAAGAAGATTTGGTACCCTCTAAGAAGTTGGTTGGGTATATCCAGAGGGTCCACAACTCTATCAAGTGCAATGAGAATCCTCCACAGGAACTACCATAGACACCATAAGATTTGGAAAGCTTGAGCCCTCACTGTGGCTGCACTGGTCTATTTCATATGGAGGAGCAAAAATGCTCTAATTTTATAGAAAAAAGTTGTTCATCACAGGAATATCATTGTATAAGTTCAGAAACATGTATATAGTGCTCTAATTTTTGACAAGTCTAATTGAGGAGTGTAGAAATGATGTAACTGTAGACACCCTAAGGAGTGATATGTACCTTTGTAATTTTGGTTTCTGATCTCCAGGGCTAGGTATGTTAGCCTCTGGTTCACCAGGGTATGCCCTGTGTATTTGTACAGGTTCTTTTTGTTTTATATATTTACCTCATTTGCCTGGGATATAATAATTTTATAGCAACTCTAACTATGTTTAATATCTTATCCGAAAATCCTTTAAATTACATTTAAATTATATGATATAAAATAAATTATTTTTTATTTTAAACTAGGCTTGAAATTATAAAAAAAATATGAATTTTATGCCTACCAATCAACCAGTTTACATAACTGATCAA
Organism: Tamarix chinensis; assembly: GCA_030549775.1. Lineage (NCBI taxonomy): Eukaryota > Viridiplantae > Streptophyta > Magnoliopsida > Caryophyllales > Tamaricaceae > Tamarix > Tamarix chinensis. Next base: position 71,057,430 of record CM060181.1, read on the forward strand.
CTAGTGCACTAGAGAAATTAACATTCTTGTTCTCGAGAAACTAGTTGACTGACATGCCCAAACTAATCGATTGGTTTGCCTATGATTTTAGAACTATTTATGATTTTGGTTTAAATTTCTCTCTAATGATCATGAAAAAAAATTATTTGAGATTAATTATGCTAATAAGTATTTTTTAGTACTATAGGATTATTTTCACATTAATTAAATCATTACATAATTTTGATTAGCAATTTTTTCCAAAAATCCACTTTTAGAGGCAAGCTTCCCCTTTTTTCTTCACCCTTACCTCTCCCTCTATCTTCTAGCTGATGGGGCTGTGAGATTGACTTTGTGCACCTTTCCTTAAATTTTTGACCTACTACTATGCCCATCACTAACTGCACTCAACCCCCCACCACTCCATGAAGTCAAGCCTCACTTCTTGGTTTGCCCACACTCAACCTCACCAGTCTCATTCCACTTTTCCCCAATCATATTGACCATCATTGCCCCTATACTTCTCATTTTTTGATATATTCTCATTCCTTACTTGTGTTCTTTCTCTCTTCTCCTTTCTTCTTGTAGAAATTTTCACTAAGTGTTTATCACACTTCCATATTCCCCTCTTCGTGCTTCTATTGAGAAAAATAAAAATCCTCTATGATTTTATCCTTTTAATTGTGAGAGCACTATGTTCATTTCTATTCTTCTAATATAAGTTTTATTTCTCTTTTGCTTTCCTTAAGGAAGAATTAATGTTGAGAAAATTTGGTGATTTCAACTCTTCCTTTCAATACCCTTTTTTTGAGTGAAAGGTGGTGTTTTGTCTATCTCTTCTTCTTATTATTTTCTTAGTTTTTAAAGATGTTTGGAAAAAGGGTTTTAATTTTTTTTCCCTTTGATTCTCTTAAAAATCAATGTTTTGCTAGATAGGACATCCAGTGGGAGTTTTCTGCTAAAAACGTTGCTTCAAGGTAAGGCATTCTTATTTTTAACATAACTAGGTTTCTATGATATTTCTAAGTTCCATGTGTTAGTGCTTATATGAGTATGATCTAATATTTTTTTCACATTATGAACATGTGTTATAATTCATCTCAAGTAAGTTTTGTAGATATTCTCTAATTTTAAGTATAAATTAGGTTGTTTGAGCATGATTTGTTTAAGTGTATACATTGCCATGTATCTGTGTGATTCTGTGTGTGAAACATATTTTTTATGTGTGTTTTGACATAAAATCATGCTTGAATTAATAATCTAGAGTGTGGCAAAATTTGGTGTGTGTTTCACAAGTCTTAATATCATTTTACCCAGACTAGTCGATTGGTTCATCCAACCCAATGATTGGATTTGAAAGCAGTCAAATGGTTTGGTGCTTTAGATTAGTTGGTCGTAAAATTAGTCAATTGGTTTGATAAACCACTTAACTAGTTTTGATAAATAGTTAATCAGTTGGTCAAACCCATCGACTGGTGTACTTGTAGACCAAAATGGTAATCTTTACTTAGACATATCGATCGATTAGACCAAACCAGTCGACTGGTTACTATAGCCAATCTATCCTTTTTATCAAACCCGTCGATTTATTTCTCCATAGGCTAAAATATTTTGGTCTCTACTTAGACCCATTAGCCTATTGGACCAAACAAGTCGAGTGGTTCACATAACCAGTTGAGCAATAAGGCCAACCAATAAACTAGTGGTCTAGTTTAGTTTTAGTCTAGGTTTGGTACAACCAGTCAAGTCAACTAGTCTAAATGAATCATCGATTATTTTAGCTAGAAGGCGCATGGTTTGTTATAAATTGTTATAATTATCTTGGGTCTTTTGTTTTGATACCTCCATGTATTTACTACATTTAAATTATGAATGACCTAATTTAATATAAACCACTATGATGGTATTTGACAATTGATGTTTGGTTATGTTTGGTATTATAGCTAAACACCCAATTGGTGGATTTTTATACCTTATGGATGAGTTTGGTGTCATCTTTAAGCATCCAAATGGAGGCTTTACTGCTCTATGGTGTATTTGGTGTTATCACTTGGAAACACCCAATATGGTTAAATAAAGGACTTTAATTGCTTTTTTGTGTTATCACTTGGAAATACTAAATTGTGATTTGTGATATCACTTATACATAAATTATTAGATTAAGACTTTGTTTGATCCTTTCTCTGGCTCTTCGGATAGTTGTAGAGAGTTGGTGGGCGGGCTGCCCTTGGTTATATATTTTTCCACTCAGTACCTATTTCCTTCTCTACAGGGTTGCGGTCGGTAGGGGGTATGTGCATATCTTTGAGGTATAAGGTTATACTATGGCAGGCCGGCATGACATCAATGTAGTATGGGTGGATGAGGTATCCCAAATTTTAGCCCTTACTGCAGAGACATTTAAAGTATGGTGGGTGGGGCATCCTAATATAAGCCCGCTTAATGTACTTCAACCTTGTGTGGTGAGTGTGGTATCTCAATTTGTGGCACATGTACTCGATGTGTTGTGGGTGTGGTATCCTCAAAGAAAGCCCATCTAATGTATCCTAACCTTGTGTGATGGGTTTAGTATCCTATTGTGATTATCATGTGGTGCCATAACTTTTGTTCATGTTTGGGAATTGGATATGGATAAGTGAACTATCTCACTAATCAGAACGTTTTTGTTCATTTAAGGAAGAATTCTATTGTGGTTTACATTTTATGAATTTCATGTATTACTGTATTTCCATACTCCCATAATTTTCAATCATCCTATATCATACCTGAGTTAAATCGATATGATGATATCACCATGCTATTACCTGACTTCAATATGCTACATGAGTCATACCATGTTTTAGGTAGTATATTTTACTAGTGCTACATCGTACTCATACAGCACTTTTGTGGTCACTATGATGATCTAGCTTCTAGTCCGAGGAGTAGAGGATGATTTACAAGCTTACGACTCTTAGTTAGAGTATGTTGAGGGTGATGACATGGGTCATTAGTGGGCCATTGATTGTGGTTTAAGGTTATAATTGTGCCTAAGAGTTAAGCTAACTAATTCTTAGAATTTTGCCTACTACTTTGGGATATTTTATACTTTTGGTTATTTAAACTCTTAGCTTGATTCCTTGTATTTAATTTTGTGAAACTATTGAGTTCATTCGATTTATGATATTTTATAATCTTATTTATCAAGTATTTTCACATTATTATTATTAAGGTCGTGCTTTTTTTGTTCATTATTCCATTTTTCCTTGCATCAGTCATAGGTTAGGTAATGATCACACCTCTCTTGTGGTTGATGTGATGGCAAATATTTTCGTTATTGTTTTTAAAATGCTTCTACATTGTCCTAAAAATAAAATTTTCTAGTTCAAAAATTGGAGTGCTACAAGTTGGTATCAGAGCCTATGGTTTTAAATTCTAAAGTTATTTTGCCAAAATAAATTTCTCCTTGCGATGGATATTCTCACAAAATATTAGGCATTGATTGAGTATGCCTAGGAGTGCATGGCTCTTGAGGTACCACAGGTGCTAGGGTCTCTTACTAGAGATGCAAGCCTAGGCTTATAGTGAAGATGTTGTCCACAGTGGTACTTAATACACTAGTGTCGAAGGGTAACCACACTTTTGTGTAGTGTTTAGGATTTGGATAGCAACAAGTTGTCAATTGAGGAGATTTTCATGGTTAAAGTGTTTCTAGATCTTTTTCCAAAGGAGATCTTAGTGATGTCATTAGTGCATGAGATAAACTTCACGATATACCTTTTACAAAGGATAAAGCCTGTGTCAAAGACGCCCTATCACCAAGTGGTTACTGAGATGTTAGAGTTACATACTCAGTTAGAGAAGTTGCTAGAAAAGGAGCACATTCGACTGAGTGTATCATCTTAAGGAGCATATATCCTTTTCGTGAGGAAGAACGATGATGGGTTAAGGCTTTACATCAATTATCATTGGTTGAACTAGGTTACGGTGAAGAATTATTATCCTTTGCCACAGATCAATGACCTCTTTGATTAGTTCTGTGGGGGTACAAATTTTTTTAAGATAGATCTTAGATCAAGGTATCATCAACTTAGGATTATTGAGAAGGATATACTAAAGTCATCATTCAGGATAAGATATGACCATTATGAGTTCACCATGATGTCCTTTAGACTCACAAATGCGTCAATAGTGTTCATGTCTCTCACGAACCTCATCTACTAGCAGCATCTTGATAAGTTTGTTGCGATCTTCATCAATGACATTTTGATTAATTTTCAAACTATTGAGAAACACGAGCAGCACCTACAAAAAGATTTAGAGATGTTGAGGACTCATCAGTCGTACGCTAAGCTCTCAAAGTGTGGGTTTTGGCTAGAATAGGTATATTTAATTGGTCATTTTATTTTAATAGAAGGTGTGTCAGTGGATCCTTCTAAGATCCGAGTAGTGTTAGAGTGGACTGTACAAAAGAGAATTAAGGAAGTTCTTAGTTTTATGGGTTTAGTAAGCTGTTATAGGTGGTTCATCCATGACTTTTCAAGGATCTCTCATCCTTTGACTACTCTATTGAAGAAGACAACATGCTTTATTTGGGACAATAAGTGCGGAAAGGCTTTTGACGAGCTCGAGAGGAGGTTGACTTCAACTCCCATGCTTACCATGCTATCAGGTAAGGATGGATTCAAGGTGTATAGTGATGCATCCAAGTTTGGTTTAGAGTGTGTGTTAATGTATCATAAGAGGGTAGTGACCTAAACTTCTTGCCAGCAAAACTATCCTACGTATTACCTTGAGCTAGTTGTAGTGGTTTTTGCCTTAAAGATCTTGAGACATTACCTATATGGGGTATAGTGTAATTTCTACACAAACCATAAGAGCCTCAAGAACATCTTCAAATAGAAGAATTGAACATGAGACAAAGGAGATGGCTGGAGTTGTTTAAGGAATACAATACTGAGTTGACCGACCATAAGGGTAAGGATAACATTGTAATAGATGCTCTCAGTAGGAAGACTTCACATGCCTTCAGTTAGTTGGTAGTGTTAGATTGGATCTAGTGAGATATTTAGGATTTGAGCGTTGAGATCATTGGACTTGGGGATCTTGAGATTAGGATGAGCGCACTCTTGATCACTGACACCATCTTCCATGAGATTCAAGCTTGTCAACCAGGAGATGTCAAGCTTGAGCAAATCAAGAAGGTGATATCCTAAGGCAGAGCATAAGAAGTTGAGATTTTTAAGGATGGTAGCATATGTTTCAAAGTATAATCGTGCATTCCATAGAGCTATGGGGAGCTTAAGAGGAGGATCCTAGAGGAGGTTCATCTTGTGCCTTATTCCGTCCATCCTTGATGGGATAAGCTATGCAAGGATTTGAGATAAATCTTTTGGAAGCCCCATATGAAGTGGGATTTTGCAGACTTTGTGGCTCGATGCATGATGTGTTAGAAGGCTAAGGTGCAACATAAGTGTCTGGCAGATTTAGTTCATCCATTGGAGGTCCTTGAATGCAAATAGGATAGTATATCGATGGAATTCATGAATGAATTGCCTAAGACCCATAGTGGTTAGGATTTGATCTGGGTTGTGGTTGACCAGTTAACTAAGTCAACAGTATTCATAACGATGAAGTCAACTTAGATTTGGAGCAAATGACCAAAGCTTACGGGAATTATGTGGTTTGGTACCATGAGGGGTCTAAGGACATTATGTCAGACTGAGATTCCATATTTTTATTACACTTTTGGTAGAAGCTTCAAGATACTTTGGGGACAAAGCTTAAGATGAGAACAACTTTTCATCTAGTTACTGATAAGCAGACTAAGTGTACTATTCAAAACTTGGAAGATATACTTCAAGCTTGAGTTCTTATTCAAGGCATTTGAGAGGATCGCCTAGATTTGGTAGAGTTCTCTTACAGCAACATTCATTATACAAGTATAGGGATGGCATCTTTTGAGGCACTTTATGAATAGAAATGTTGTAGTCCCGTGTGTAGGAGAGGCTCTAGTGAGACAGTTATGTTAGGACCAGGGATGGTAAAGGACACTACCAAGAAAATTAGATTGATTTAAGACTCGATGAAGGCAGTCAAGGATATGCAGAAGAATTATGTAGATCTATAGTTGAGAGCAGATGAGTTTGAGGTAGGCGACATAGTCCTTCCAAGAGTTTTTTCGACCAAGGGAGTGATGCATTTTGGTCATAAGGGCAAGCTTAGCCTAAGGTTTATTTTGTCGTATGAAATTTCGGATTAGATCAGAGAGTTCTTTGCCATCTTGCCTTGCCAGTGGAGCTTTCACAAGTGCATATGTTTTACACATCTCTTAATGACGGGGTGCGTTTCAGATCCATCACACATCATTCACCCAGAGATGATTTAGTTCAATGAGTCATTGATGTACAGGGAGCATTCACTGAAGATCTTTGATTCCAAGACTTAGGAGATGCATTCAACAATAGTTTCACTTGTGAAGGTCGTATTGTCACAACATGGGGTAGAGGAGGCAACTTAGGAGTCCATGGAGGAGATCAAGACAAAGTATCAAGAGTTGTTCGCTTTTGTGCATTGCATGGGTAACATAGACTCTTTTAAGAGGGTAATACCCTTTTCTTGTGTATTAACCCTTGTTTATTGTATTATTTTGGTTGATGGTTTCAGGTTTAGTTATGTTTTGAGCTTACAACAATGTGTTTCTTTTATAGACCTTGGGGATGAAGTCTCTTTCAAGGAAGTAGTGATTTAATACCCCATCACAAAATACTTAATATTTTAGTGAAAATATGTTTATATAAAATAAATGTGTTTTGGATTTAAAATGGGCTTGAAATTCTAATAAAAAATTGATTTTAGGTGTATTGATTGACTAGTTTACATAACCAATTGACTGTTGCATAGGAGAATTTAACATTCTTGTGCTCAAGAAACTAGTCAGCTAGTTTACCCAAAACTAATTGACTGATTTGCTTGCAACTTTAGATCCATTTTTTATTTTAGTTTGAATTTCTCTCTAATGGTTATGAAAACTTTTTTATTTGAGTTTATCTTTAATAGGCTATGATTTGGATCAGCCTAAAGCACCACTCTTACACACAATAAGGACACTCCACAACTCCAATCTTACTCATTAATTAATTAATATTCAAGCTATGTGGGGGAGATGAAATGGAGGTGGAGCATGAGTGCACAAAATTACATGGAAAGAAGAGTATTACCAACTGTAAATTTCGTTCTATAATTTAATCCAAAAGTTATATAGTTGAGGGTCATGAATGGGACAACATTTGACATAAAAATGGAGGAAGTGTTTGTAGCTGGTATTTGTATCATAATACTACTCTATAATGTACTTAGTAGCATGTGGTAGTCATAGCCTTACTTTTAATTAAATTTTATCAAGTGCTTGTAATCCTTTTAACTTATAAAATAGCCTATGTCAACATGTGAAGTAAGGGGAGGATCTGTTGTACTACATAAGGTTGGGGAAGCTATCTTGGCCACCATATTTTATTTTTGTTAGACATAAACTAGCAAGGTTAGCCCTAGTTGATAACTAGCTAGTTTATTTACTAACTGGCTAGCATTGATTGGCAGTTAGGCTGAGTTATAACTAATATTTTTTCTAAACATTTCTATAAATGTTATAACACTCAAAAATGAAAAAGGGTTAAAACCCTATGGTATAAATGAGAGAGTTCAAAACTCCAACCCACCTTCAAAGTTGAGTGAAAACTTTGATTTATATTCTTAAAATCTTACTTCTTTTATCTCAAGAGTTGAAACCTTGAGTGGACGATATAAGTATATGAATTTAAGAGGTACTTAAGTTCATATTTTACTCTTCTTGTGCATCCATTTCTATTTTCTGATTCGGTGGTAATTGTCCTAATTCACATCTTTCTTAGCTTGAGCCAATTTGTATTTTGTATGTATTAGAAAACTAATCAATAGCTTTTTATTATGGTAGCATTTTCACTTTAGGTATAAAAAATATCCATCAATTGGTTTAGCAAATGAAATGACTAGTCAGGGCAACCAATCAACTAGTTCCTTGAACCAATACTTTAGTTGACATTAAATGCATAAAAAAATTTCTTGTTACTCATACAACAAATATATGCTTCATACTCCAATGAGCATATTTTTGGGAATAAGTATATATAGCATTTATGAGAGAGCATTCAAAAACATTTTGAGTTATCACTTATAGTGTAATGCAAATCTTTACTCCAACTTGTAGTTAATTCTCAACTACTTACTTTCGTATTCATCTCAACTTAAGATATTTTCAAAAGTGTGTGCTGACTCTACTTAGATACAAATTTCTCTCTAATTGTATTATCTAATTTTTTTCTTGCTATATTACACTCACAAAATATTCTTTTATTTTCATATATGTATCATTTGTGAGATATATTGTAAAAAACCACAAATCTCCTCAAAACTCATTACATTGAGGTTGTGTGTTGCCTAGCATTCTTTAGAGAGGTCATTGAATTAGTAGATCCATAAACCTAAGGTCATTAAGATAGTAGATTCATAAACCATGATATGTGTGATCATCAATAAAACACAAAGGAGATTTAAAGTCCAAAAAGCAAACTCTTTTGGCAGTAGATGTAGAGAAATTTTATTCTCAGGCTACTAGACAATGTATATCAAATTTTAGTTTCTCATTTCTATTCTTAGAAACCTTATTCTCCCCTCTAGGGCTATTTTATTAGTGTCAGATCTTGACACCTCATAAAGGATCTAACAATCTGAGTTGAAAGGATCATCCTCAAATGAATGGATTCAATGGGACTAAGAGAAGGAATGCCACCACAAATCCTCTAATGTTCAATAGAGAAAAGTTCCAATATTTTAAGAATGTGTGATATTATTTATCAAAGATCAAGATTATGATATGTGTTATATCGTAATTGAAAGCTCAATCAAAATCATGAAGGAGATCAATGACACAATGGTTGAGAAAATACGATTTAAACTCATGAATGCTAAAAAAAACTTACTCTCAAAGATAAATCTATTATGATCCTTTAATATAGAATTGGTGGGAAATAATATCATCACATAAAATCATGAACCGCCACGAAAAAATTTTTGACAAACTCAATTTTAATTGTGAAGGCACAACACGAGTGAAGAAATAGAGAATAGATATTCATGAGAAAGAATGTGAGCTCTTGTGTAAGAAGCAAGGAGAATCAATAAGTGAATTTAATAGTTGATTCACCTCCATTGTGAACAACCTCAAGGCATTAGGAAAAGTTATCACCAAGGAACAACGAGTAAGAAAATTTTTGAGAGGTCTCACAAAAGAGTGGATTTCAAAAGCTATGACAATTAAAGAAGTAAGGGATCTTATAAGCATCAATATCAATAAAATCATTGGAAAACTTATGGTCCATCAATCCAACATGGTAGATATTAGTGAAGGAAAGAATTGTAAGATTCACACTCTAAAATTGGTACCCTCTTTAAGGTAAAGTAAAGTTGATTGAAGAAGAGGTTGAACATTAAGATGGTGATGATGAGGCTATAATGATTGAAGAAGAATTGGATCTTATTAGCACTTAATTGAAAATGTTTCAACTATATAGAGGATGAAGAATTATAATAAAAGGAAGAAAACTTCCAAACATTTCAAGGAGGCCAAGGGGCACACCTAAGGATGGCAAGATTAAATGTCACAACTATAGCAAGTCCGAACATGTCATTTAGGATTATTTTGAGTTCAAAAATGAGATTCCCTAATAAATTAAAAGGATCAAAGGGAACAAAAATAAAGCTAAACAAGTACCTACAAAGACTATGGCCACATTTGAAGAAACTTAAAAATGTGATGATAATTATGAGACTTAGAGATGAGTCCATCTCCTGCACCTCCTATTAAAGCTTTGATGATGATTATGAGGATGATAATGAAGTTTAATATAAATCTCCATATCATATTATGATTTACTATATTTTTTACATTATTCTCTATGCAAAAATAAAAGTATGACTAAACAATAAGATAATAAGAAAAAACTATATAGTCACTTAAATGATTTAAACATAAACTTGCTAAATGATATAATATCATCCACATTTGAAGATCATAATCTAACCATTAATTTACCAAAGTTTGAAAACCACAAAAAAATACATACTCTATAAAATTAATTATATATCAAACACTAGCCATACAAGATATGTAAGTTATGCAAATCCTTTTTATCCTTTTCCTCCAAAAAAAAACAACTAACCCTAGGAAAAAAATTTCAAACCTTTTCCTTCCATTTTAAATCAAATTCCCTCAGTATTTATAGCCACTAGAAATCCCAAAAACATAGCCATACTAAGCCCTTTGAAAGCTATACCATTTAGATACAAGTCCCTTTCACGTAAAAGTTTCAGCACTTAGGATGAATAATGTATGTTTGGGGAAGATTAAGGAAGGCTAGAAGACATTATTTACTTATTTTTATCACGTAAAAGTTTGAACACGATCTTTTCTATTTATTTTCGCTTAATATGCCTATTATTACTTGTATCTTATGAAGTAGTGGAATAGGTTGCTCGAAAATCTACTTAAATACTTCCCCCATAACCAAAACACATGTGCTAGAGGTTTAGCATGATTTTAGACCCTATTTGGATCTAAATGAAAGTATTATTTATTTATTTTGTACTCTTTAATCTTGAAATTCTTCTATAAGTGTTAGGTTAGGATAAAATGAAAGATCAACTTAACTTTGGCTATCATATGTTCCTCTCAAAGTTGAGAGTCATTCTTCAACCTCAAGTGCAAGAGAAGATTCTTAATAAAATCTTACAATATTTAACTTTATAGTTGAATACCTTAGGAGGTTCTTGCAAGTATTTATTAAATAGGTTACAAAGAATCATTTGTTATCACTTATATTCTCCTTATTTCTTCCTTGTATTTTTAGTTTTTTTTTCAATTCAAGATCAACAAAACCTATCAAGATCCAAGTTGGATCTCATATTTTTTGGGTATCGATACCAATTTGGAAAAATAAGATCTAATTGAAATCAATTAGAACACGCAAGAATTGAGAAGAGAAGAACACTTAAGAACATTGATTAGGGAAACAGATGATCTTATTGATGTGAAGTAATTGTGATTACAAAGAGAATCAAAGAAATCTTCACCTAAATCACTCAATTCACCAATACCTTACAATAGAACTCACGAGGAGAGAAGAGGATGGCATTATTCTAATTAGGGTTCTAATCACATGGTATTTATACTAAACACGGGGCCCCATATTTTTTTCAACTTTAACAGTCTTTAGTATTTCAACCACAAACTCTTCTTTTGACCTCCAATAAGGCTAATTCTTGATGCATTGGAAAGATAAAAAACGATCTACAAGTTTCATGATCAATACATTTCCAAATTTTGGTTGCATCAAGGTAAAATATTCACATACTTTCAGATAGCTCATAGTTATACTCCAAATTCCTCCGAAATACTTCACACACCGGTCCAAGCTATTATACACACCAAATACGATTCATAAGCTCACACATATGCATCAACTTGGTCTCAAAGCTTGGGTTGTATCAATTTTTATCTTATCTTTTTCTTCTCCTCAACCTTCTCTAAAATAAAAACACACAAAATATATTACCATACCCCCACTCAAAACCTATATTTTTTCCCTATGACCAATTATTGATTTATTTTCCAAAATTTTAATATTCAATAGAAGACCAAGAAATATCAAGATGGTTGAGCCTTGAGGGAAAAAAATAATTGGAGAAGACATTGAACTATTGATTTCCTTCAAAATGATATGAGAAGAGTACTTGATATCTAGGAGTCACTAACTTCAAGAACCAAATGAGGGTTTTAAAGTTGAAGATAATGAAGGTAGTGAAGAATCATCCTGAAGTGATACCTCTATTATAGTTAGGATGAGGAATTAACAAAGAAAATATAGAGAATGCTCATCATGTTAAGGTTGAGATTCTAGAAACTAAGGGTAACAATAAAACTGAAGACTTTTTAGAATGGGACTTAAGGTGAAGTAGGTTATTTAAAGTTAAGGGGTATGCTAACACCAAAGCATTTAAGGCGGTGGTTATTAAGCTCAAAGACTATGCTTATTTTTGGTGGGAAATTGAAGCTCATAAGAGGTGAATGAAAGATAATTTGAAGATTAAATCTTGGATGAAAATAAAGGAGCTAATAAATGAGAGATTATTTCCCACTTATTTAGCTTAAGACTTATACAACAAAATATCCTATTTGAAGAAAAAAAAATTGAGTGTGTAAGAGTAAATTCAAGAGTTTGAGAAACTATCCATAAATATTTGTTTTGATGAGATAGAAGAGTATATTGTGACTCATTTTCTTAGTGGTATTGTGCAAAACATAGCTAAGAAAGTATAGATTCATAGGTACTATACCTTGGATGAGATTTTTCACATATCCATTAAGGTAGAAAAACACAAAAAAGAGAAGAGGGTTATGAGGTATGGAGGTCCAAACAAGGGTACTAGTATGTCAAAGGAGGTTCCTCCATTATTTAAAGCACCTTCTACACTTTTGAAAAAATGTGTGAGAAAAAAAAAGGTGTGGTGGTTGAAAACAAGTCCAAGAGTGTTCAAGATTAGGAAACTATCAAAATGAGTACGGTTAAAAAATATTAATGACCTTGGTGGATTTAGAGGATGCCAAACGAGAGGAAAATAGTAAAGAGGAGGATATAGCCATGGCCATGGATGGGGAAGAATAATTTACACCACCGGATGTTGCGGAGTCCTTTATAATTAGTCAAGTGTTGTATACTAGTGAGACCAAATGGGATGATTCTCAAAGAGAGAATATTTCCAAACTAAATGTACCATAATTTGGAAAATATGCTTTTTTATTGTGAATGGAAGAAGATGTGATAATGTTGCATATTTCACCTTAGTAAAGAAGCTCTTTCTTCCTACTACCAAATGTGACCAACTATATAAGCAACAATGGATTAATGATTGTAACAAGGTAGAGGTGACAAAGCAAGTGAAGGTGTCATTCTTGATTGGGAGGAAATATGAAGATGAGGTGGTGTGTGATGTAGCTCTAATGAATTTTTGTCATTTGCATTTGGGGAGGCCTTAGAAATTTGATTGAAGTGTCTTTCACGATGGAGGGATGAATGCCAGTTACTTAAAGTTTGCCAAGAAGACAATTATTCTTACACCTTTGAATACCCAACCTAGGAATATTGATATAGGTTGTAAAACATATTTATGCATTGGTGAAAATTATATGGATAAGGCTTTAGTGAAGGGTACAAAGATCTACTTATTTTCGTTCTTAGAAGGTAATGAAGGAAGGCTTTGGAATAAGCTATGTGATAAGGATTTATTAGAATAGTTTTTTAATATATTTCCTAATTATCTACTCCATGTATTACCCCTATTAAAGGTATAGAACATCAAATAGAGTTTGTACCCAGTGTTAAACTCCCTAATGAGATGGCCTATAGGTGTAATCTTAAGGAATCCTTAGAGTTAAAAATTCAAGTTGATGAATTATTGTCTAAAGGTTTAATAAGGGAGTCCCTTAGCCTATGTATCATGACTACCTTAAGTGTGAGAAATAAAGTATAAGTATCTTATACCTAGAATTAATGATATGCTTGATTATTTGTATAATGCATGCTTGTTTTAAAAAATCGACCAAAGGAGTGGCTAAAACCAAATAATAATGAAAGATGGTGATGAGTGGAAAATGCATTTAAAACCAAGGTAGGATTGTATGAATGGATGGTTATGCCCTTTTGTTTGTTAAATGCTTCTAGTACCTTCATAAGACTTATAAGTGACGCACTTAGGTCATTCATCAGTAAATCTATAGTATTTTACTTTGATGATATCTTTTTTGTGTAGCTATAGTGAAGAAGAACATGTAAAGCATCTCAAACTTGTATTTCAAGCACTTATGGATCTCAAATTGTAAGCTAAGCTATAATAGTGTGAGTTATTTTTACCTAAGGTTACATTTTTAGGTATTGTGGTGTTTAAATATGGAATAACTATAGATTAATCCAAAGTGGAAGCAATAAGTGCATAGCCCACACCTACAAGCCTAACACAAGTGAGATCTTTTCATGGCTCTACATTATTTTATAGGATGCTCATTAGGGAATTTATTACCCTATTTGCACTTATAACCGAGTGCATGAAGAATGGTGAGTTTAAATAGACTAAGGTGGCCCAAGATGCCTTTTAGGTGATTAAAGGGATCTTAAGTGAGGCAACTACCCCGACATTACCTATATTCAAAAAGTTATTTGAGGTTGAGTGTGATGCTAGTGGGGTAGTCACTAGCGTTGTTTTACTACAAGAAGGAAAGTCAATTATCATATTAGTGAAAAGATCAATTGCTATAAAGTGAATCATAACACATATGATAAGGATTTCTATGATTTGGTGAGAGCCCTTGATCATTTGTCACACTACTTGAGACCACAACAATTTGTGTTAAACACTAATCATGAATCATTATTGTACATAAATGGCCAAAAAAAGATTAATCTAAGGCATGTAAAATGGTTAGAATTTGTACAATAATTTTCCCTTGTATCTAAAAACAAAAGTGGCAAAACCAATATAGTTAAAGATGCAATCTCTAGGAGATATTGTATTCTCTCTTTATTAGAAGCTAGAGTATTGGGATTTGTTTGTATTAGTGATATTTATAAGGAAGATGAAATCTTTTCATGCTACTTGCATATCATGGTAATAAGAAGGGGTTATTTGTCATTCAAGATGGGTTCTTCTTTCAGAATAACAAGCATTGCATTCCTAAATGCTCCAATAGGGAATTGCTTGTGAGGGAAGTACATGGAGGAAAACTAGTTGGACACTTCGACATCAACAGGACTAGAGACATACTTAGTGAGATTTTTTATTGGCCCTGACTTTTGGGAGATGTACAAAGTGTAATAGCTAGATGTTTCACTTGTCAAAAGTCCAAGACTCACTTCCACCAAGGACTCGTAACTCGCTTTCCTATCCTACATAAACTATAAGATCATGTGAGTGTGAACTTCATTGTAGCATTGTCTAGGACACAAAGGCATAATAATGCTATAATGGTCGTGGTAGATATATTCTCAAAGATAGCTCATTTTTCTACATGTCATAAAATGGGCGATGCCTCTTATTAAACAAATATATTATTCAAGGAGATAGTCAGACTACATGATATTCCTTATTCCGTTTTATATTTGAAAGGGATTCCAAGTTCTTTAACTACTTTTAGAAGACATTATGAAGGCTATTGATACCAAACTCCTATTCAGTACCATATACCATCCACAAACCAATGCAAAAACTAAGGTCATAAATAGAAACCTCACAATAGTCATCAAAATCTTGGTTCAAAAGTCCTTAAAGGATTGGGATACCAAGCTTTCACATGCTAAGTTTACCTACAACCATTTACCAATATATGCTATAGGATATTAAATTTTTGAAGTAGCATATGGGGTGAACCCCATTGCTCTTATCGATCTACTACCTCTACCTATTAAAGAACACACTGACTTTGAAGAAAAAGAGAAGGCTAAAACAATTAATAAACTTCATGAAAAAATGAGGTTAGAAATAGAGAGGATGAATGATATGAATAAGAATAAGGTAAAAAAGCACTAGAAATAATACTTGTATGAACAAGGAGACCTAGTTTGGCTTCACCTTAGGAAGGAGCAAGTTGTTGTTAAAAGGAAGATGAAAATCATACCCAAAATTGATGGTCCTTACAAAGTTATTAAGAATATTGGTGATAATGCTTATAGGATGGAGCTACTTGAAGATATGAGAGGCATATCAAACACATTTAATGTGGGAGATCTACTTCCTTATATTAATAATGAGCCTTTTAAAGGTAAATAGGTTGCTTTTAAAGGGGAGAGGATGATATAAGGGAATCCACATGTGAATATCATAGTATAACAATTAATTTCACCAAGTTGCTAAACAAAAAAAAACTAATAACCTGGAAAAAATAATTATCTATCAAACCCTAGCCATACAAGTCATATAAATCCCTATTCTCTTTTCCTCCATAAAATCCATAAACAACCAACCTTAGCCCAAATTTTTTCAAACCTTTTTCTTCCATTTTAAACATGATCTTCCATGGTATTTTAGGCCTCAAGAAGCCACAAAAAACCCAAACACAAGAAGCCCTTCGAAAACTACACAATTCATCCATAATCCTTTTCACTTTCGTGATAGGTTATTTTCAACACTTGAGAAGAATGATGCAGATTTCTAAAAGGTTGAAGAATGATAGAAGACATTCCTTACTTCTTTTTGTTGTTTTTAAGGTTGGAATGGGTCTTTGTCTCTTTTTTTGTGTAACATGGTTGTTGTAATTGTTATAACGTGATGCAAAGGAATAAGAGATTTGAAAATCTACCTAAACACCTTCACCATAAATGATACACATGAGATGAATTTTTTACATTATTCTAGACCCTATTAGGACCTAAATGCAAGTGTTATTTTGTTAAGTTTTAATATTAAATAATAAACTTCTTTTATAAGTGTTAGGTTGGGTTAAAATGAAATATCAACTTACCATTGGTTGTAATATGTTCCTCTCAAAATCAAGAGTCAATCTTCAACCTCAAATGCAATATTTTGAAGCTAATTTATAAAATCTTACAATATTTAGCCTAAGAGTTGAATACCATAGGTATTTCTTGCAAGAATTGATTCAAGTGGTTACTAAGAATCACTTTTAATCACTTTGATTCTCCTCCATTTCTTCCTCTTATTTTAGGTTCTTCTCCAATTCAAGAACAAAAAACCTAGTAAGACCTAAGTTGGATCTCATATGCATCACTAAAATACCACACTATCTTAGAATCTTGTTTATTGTATATTAAAACTTATTGATGAAGTATGTAGAAAATCCTTATATTGTAAACTACCTTAGGTGTGTGCGATGTCTTTCACATATTCTAGTTTAAGAAGTACGTAACGGATCCCTTACATGTCATCTAGCTTGAGTTATTAAAGCTTGATGGGTCTCTAACTTATGAAGAATAACCAATAAGTGTCATAGATAGAAAGACTTGATTGATGAGAATAAACCATGTTCTTCTAGTAAAGGTCCTTTTGTTAATATATAGCTCCGATGAGGCCACTTGGGAGGTAGAAGAGGATATTCGAGCAAAATACCTAGAGTTTCTCCTAGTATAATTTGTGTTGTTTATTCCTTATTTTAAGGGGGTATTACCCATTTTTCCTTGTTAAATTTACTATGTGAATTGTTGTTTGTGTATGTACTATACCTAGACCTTCATTAGTAAGCTTTGAGGATGAAACCACTTTAAGGGGTAGTGTTGTAATACCCAATCATTTTTATAAATTTGTTCAATGAGAAGTTATGGAATTTATTAAGATTTGATAATATTTGATTTTGATATAGAATTATAAATGAGTTTGAGAAAGAATTGGATTTGAATAAGCTTAAGAAATTGAATAAAATGAGTAATTAAGGCCGTCGATTTATTAGTTCCATGAAATGATAGACTGGTTCATTATTTCAACTAAAGGGTTTTTCTCAACCAAACTAATCTACTAGTTTGGGAAACCGATCAATTGATTTGTAAAGGAGGTGAGTGGTAAACCAATCCAATGAACTTGTTTGTTGAGCTAAGTATATTTCTAAAACTCAATTTTTCTAGGGAAAACATCTTATACCAAAACGAACCTTGATAATATCATTTGAAGTTGTCATTAATTAGTTTTAACCTTTCTTATCATGAATTTGGCCCAAGCTTTTACCTTGAACTAATTCAAAGGTTTAACTTAGAGAATGGAGGGACAAAATGACCTTAACTTTATCTTATTCTTCCTCTCCTCTCTACACAGATATGGAATCATTACTTCAATTCCTAGACCTATCTCTACTTAGCTAGGAGATTCCTTCTAAGTTGATTGCTCATTTCCTCTTGTGTGTTTGAAATTTTAGGGAAATTTGACTTGAACTTTTCTATAAATCACTATTTTAGCTCTAGAAGGGAGGTCAACCAATCTTTAAGTAGATCTGCTTGTTTAGCTCAAATTCAAATGGTAGATATTAGGATTTTTCAAACTGAGAATAACCACACTCGTTCTTACATCAATTATTAATTTAAATAACCCTAATCACTCCTTCTATTCACCTCTCATTTAGCCTCCAAAATACTCCCACTTTCTCTAACCGCATGCTCTTATCTCTTCAATTCAAGCTTAGTTTTTGTGTATTTCCACTCTTCTAATCCTTTCTCTAGCTCCTTCTTCTTTTTTTCTCATGCATGGGGTGTTTAGGCTTGGGAGGAAGTTGAGTCTCTCTTTCAGTATAAATTCTTTGTTTTTTCCTCTTAGGTTTAGTAAATCATTTTTATCCTATTTTCAATTTTGATTTATGATATTAGTCATTGGATTTTTGAAGCATTAACTTCTATTTTTATGGTTTGGAATTTGAAAACCTTCTAGGTAAGGTCTTTTATATTTGTGGATAAGTTCGTGCCCATACCATGTAAGTCATTCTTAATTTGGGGATGTGACCTAATTAATCAAGTGATGTGGTATGCTAATTAATGTTCTAATTATACAAGGTTTCATGAGAATTGTTTTTAAGATTAATGCATGTTGATTATTTCATGAATCCTAACAAAAAAAGCATGATTTTATGGAAATCGGGTTGATTTGATTAAGTACAAAGAGCTTTTTACATTTTGAACTAATGATGTATTGGTATGATGTAATGATATGATTTATTTTAGATGTGGTAGGATTTTTTAGGGTGATTTGCAAGAAAAATGTTTCTTCTATGTTGTTTGAGGGCAAAATAATTGATTGTTTAGGCTAAACCAATTAACTGGCCTTTAGAACAGTTGACTAGTATTCTCAAACTGATCAACTAGTAGATTTATAGCGACCTATGTTTGCTCCTTGCTTAATCCCATCGATTATTTTGGTAGAATTAATCAATTGATGCCTTAAAAGTTGACTAGTTCGGCCCAACTGATTGACTGGTTTGAGGAAACATTTGGTTTGATTGAGCAAACTCAATTGACCGGTTGGCACAAACCAATCAACTTGTGGGTGAAACAAATCAACTAATAGACAAAAACAATCAACAGGTTGGACCAAATTACGTGAATTTGATATTTTCCTTAACTATTTAATAAGTGCAATACATTTGTTGACATGGATAGATAACCTAATGGATGGATTAAATGGATCATGATTCATGACATATATAGTGGGTTTTTTAAAGGTTTTAATGCATAAATCTAATTAAGTATTTGATATCTTTGAAATGAATAATGCATTCTAGACTTGGCAAGAAAAGGATTAATCTAATGGATTTGGTTAATATTGAGTAAGCATTAATAGAAATATCATGCATGGTTGGGGAATGGAAATGGTTAATGTAGAATAAGTATGTGAACTTCTTGTCGATACATTGTATGGAACTTTTGTGATAACTTACTAATCCCTTAAAATGAAAGATAATCGTGTTGTATATGGGTAGGGGTTACCTAATTCTTGATTAACTACTAGGGGTTAGTCAACATTTAAGCATTTATTTTTGCTATCATGCTTTACTTTTGGGTAGGATTATAGTTGATCCTGATGCCTTACCTACTCTAAACATTGATGATATACTAGGAAGTATCAATGCTAAAGGGTCAAGTTGCATAAGTGATTTTTTACTTTGGCCTATACTTATGCCCTTTGTTGGTTACTTGGAATAGGCCCAGGCATATGTCCATTTATGGTTACTTAGGTTCGGCCTAGACATTATGTCCTATAGTTTTGATTGACTTCCATGGTATATGAGCTCATGGGATGGTGCATAGTCCATCACTTGATAACAGCTGGAATAAGTATTTATGTAATAAATTGAATAAGTATTTAGGTAAGAATTTGGAAATAAGAATGTGGTTTAAAATAAAAATATAAATGTAAAAGAAAAGAGAGACAATGGCTAATATAAATGACCTAACAAATTAGGAAAGTGGAAGATAACCTATGGTGGAATTATATGTAGGGATGATGAAGCCTCAATGATAGCTAGGTAACCCACTTAGCAAATTTCATCTAATAATTGACGATATTGTGTTATGTTGCTAAGTATGATGTACCATGTATGGTATGAGTTTTCTATGTATGGTATCATCATGATAAAGTATGTATTATGTTTATATAAACATGAACCATGTTAGTATGATTATGATTATATACGTGAATCTTATGGGCCTATGGTTCCTAATGAAGAACCATGTTAGTATGAACCATGTTAGTATGATTATGATTATACCGATGTGCCCCTTTTCTCCATCACCTACTCATTCCCACGAGTAGAGGGTTGTACAGGTTTTTGGGGATGGCCAGCAGTTGGCCAACCTCTTTTTGGGCATGGATTCTGAGACATAGGACATCTAGAGATTTTTATATGGTCTTAGATGGAAGAGATTTCAGGGCTACGCCTTACCTTTTTTCTTTTATTATTTGAACCCTATACCATGGTTTAATTTCCCCCCCTCATGTATTAGATCATTTGCAGACTATTAAGCTCTTATATTTATATAATATGCTCTCATATAATAAGTTTTAGCGCACTCTACATTGATTTTAGTTGGTCTTGTTCTCAACCTTTTATCTAACATCGGAAAGGTAGCTGGCACCTTTTCTATGATGGGTGTGGGGGTAATGCCACATTTGTTTAAAATGTTTAGTAGTTTTCTACTTCTGTAAGGTTTTAATAATAAAAAAAATTTGTAGTGACAAATGGGGGCATTACAGGTTGGTATGAAAGCTTTTTGAAAACTTTTTCCATCCTTAATTTGTTTAAGATGATAACATAGGTCAGTATCAAAGCTTTTCCAAAAAAAAATTTGATCATAAATGATTTTAATGGATACCACAGGATTGGTATCAGAAACTCTTCAAAAATATCTTCTAGTTTCAAACTATTTGAGCTAACACAAGGGTTATTTCAAATAATTTCCTAATTATCAAGTATTTAGTTTAGTGTAAATATTTTTCAAACTCAAAATGTTCGTGAGTGAGAGTGGGTCGGAAAAAGTGATATAGGTAGCCCTTTTGTTGATTTGTTATTCTAAGTCTTACTACTAGGCAATGGATTCTTTCTTACTTTTCCTAATGTTTAAGAATCAATGACTGCTAACCATTTTTATGACTGTATCAAGGTATTCATGGGTACCCTTGGAGAGTACTTAGAAGGCTAGATCCGAGTAGCATAATCCCCACTGGTACCAGTACCTAAACTAGTTCCAAAAGATTGGCACAAGAGGGCTAAGAATCATCACGCACTAATCTTTGACTTTTAAGAGGACCTTGACATTATGGAAAGATGGTTCGGGTATATGGAGAAGACCTTCAATGCATGTGGTTACCCTATGTATGCTACATGAAGGGAAGAGTAGATACCCATTAGAAGAGTGTCTAACGTAGAGATGGAGAGACTACGGGATAGGGATCATTCCTTAAGGTGCTTCATGCCTATTTCTACCCCACTCACCAATGTATGAAGAAGTAAGATGAGTTGATAGCCCTTTGGAAGGGAGGTATGAAGATAGAGGAGTACTATAGCATATTTAAAGACTTTGTCTAGTTTGCTCTAGAAGTAGTGGCCAATGAGGTGATGTAAGTCCACCATTTTATTATTTGTTAGGGAATCAGATACCAAGATCTATAAGTTAGAGTTACTCCACTAGATATGGTGGGAATGTATGAGTAAGATTTGAAGGCTTCCTGAGTCATCCAATACCATATTACCTAGTTTAGATGGGGCAAGAGGAAGTTGGGGGTTGTTAGCATCCTTGTGAAAGGGAGAAGGCTTATTCTTGAGGAAGCATGCCGCCTAAGTATGGCAAGAGTATGGGGTCAGCACACTAAGTTGATGGTGAGACCAAGGGACATTCCGAGGAAAGGCATTACAACAATAAGCCTTGTAGAGTGGATCACCCCTAGATTAGATTGTGGAGGTAATAAGGTGACTTGCCTTGGGTGTGGTATGGTTGGAAACATGGAAAATTAATATTATGTCGATGGTGGTAGTTATAAGAGAGATCAAGCTCAAGCTTACAGTACCAGATCCATTTAGTAGACACAACCATAGATTTTTAGGGCTCCTCCATCACTAGCTAGTGTTGCTAGTTGAGCTAGTTAGTCAAAAGCCTTATACCTTTGGAAAGGTTAAGGATCATCCAATTCCATGGGAGTTCCTTTATGAGGTAGATTGAATATGATCAGCCAGTCTTACATAGAATATAAGGTTAATATGGTGACCAGTAAGCTTACTGTCTCTATCTTGCCAACATGTGTATTGTTTGACTATAGTGCATCATATTCCATTATGTCATCCATATTTATAGCTAGAGTTGCTTTTTTTCCTTCTAGTAGTATTTCCATTTCTATTGTGTTTCCTTCAAGGGATAGAATTACATGTTTTAAGTTCTATAAAGGGGTAAATTTGATAGTTGGGGGAGTAAAATTTCCCTTAGATATCATGGAGCTTGAATTCTGTGACTTCAATGTAATTGTCTGAATGGACATTTTAGGAAGTATATAGTGTTGAAAAATTGCTCGTAAGAACAGGTGTTTTTATGAGGACTAAAGGATGTTAGAATATCATATTATAAGTGTAAGTTTAATCTCTCTGTCAAGATCATGTTAGCAATCGTGATGAGCAACATTGTTTGGAAAATATATCTACTCATCTTGTGTAGTGTTTAAGATATCGAGGAAGCTGAGATGCCACTAAAGAAAAATTTAGTGATCCATGAATATCTCAATGACTTCCTTGAGGATAATCCAAGAATGCTACCTTTTTGAGATGTCAATTTTACATTAGACCTATCGTCGTGGACATAACCAATATCTAAAGCCCCATACCATATGGCACCTATAGAGCGAAAAGAGATCAAGGCTTAATTAGAGGATTTCTGGGAGAGGTTTATACCTAACCAATTGAATCCTTATAAGGAGCACCAGTCATATTTATGATGAAGATAAGAACCTAAGATTATGCATTGATTATCGATGGTTGTATCATGTTATGGTACAAAACTAGTATATGTTGCTACAGATCAATGACCTATTTGACCAACTCAAGGGAACCAAGGTATTATCCAATATTGATCTTTGGTAAAGCAACTATTAAGTGAGAACAGCAAAGCAAGATATCCCAAAGACTACATTTTAAATAAGATATGGTCATTATGAGTTTGCATATATTCTTCTTAGACTCACTAATGTGCTAAACGTATTCATGTCCCTAAGGAATTAGATTTTCCAATCATTATTGGATCATTTCATCATGTTATTCATTAAGAACATCCTTATCTATTCTAGTGATCAAGAAAATCTCAAAAAAACATCTATCACAGACTTTAAAAGTATTAAAGTTACACCAACTTTATGCTAAACATTCAAAGTGTGAGTTTTTTCTAGATCAAGTGGCAAATTCTGGGTCAGGTAATCTCAAAGGATGGGTTAGTAGTGAATCATTCCAAGTTCTAGGCTATTTTTGAATGGTCAGCACAAATTTCTATTAAGGAGTTGCATAACCTTTTGGGATTGGATAATTAATTCCATAGATTTATTATGAACTTCTCTAATATAGTTCATTTGTTGACCAATGTACTGAAAAAGCTTATGTGATTTCAGTGGGATGAGAAGTGTGGTGAAGCTTTTGAAGAGTTGAAGAAGTGTTTGACTACAGCCATAGTGTTCATGTCTCTATGTGGATGTAATAGTTTTGAAGTATAAAATGACACTTATTAGAATAGTTTATGTTGCATAATTTTGGAACATGGGAAAGTGGTGGCATATTCTTCTCGACAATTGAAGCAATGCACAACTTAGAGCTTTCTTCAGTAGAATTTTCTCTTAAGATTTGGAAGCATTACTCATATGGGGTTCAATGTAAGTTCTACACTAACCATAAGAGTCTCAAGTAAATCTTCACCCAACGGGAGTTGAATTTGAAATAGTGCCAATGGTTGGAGTTGGTCAAGGATTACAACCTAAAGTTGACATAACATGATGGTAAGGCTAGTGTTATGGAAGATGTGATTAGTTAAAAAGACATAGCATTCCTTGAGGAGAATTATATTACCAAATCAATTATGTAAAGAATTAAAAAGATAAAGCTCATCACTAATGGTTGTTTAAAGCTAAGAATGAGTTCAGTAACCATAAATTCTTCCATCTTTGAGGAAATATGAGCAAATCAACTTGGTAATGTTAAGCTTAAAAGAAAAAATAGGGTATTAAAGTGGGTAGAGTCCAAGAGTTTCAACTCTAAGAGGAGAGTAGTGTCATATATAGTGGTAGGTGGTGTATATCCTAGAGATGTTTCAAGCTTAAGAAGAAAATCCTAGAGGAAGGTGATTTTACTACTTATTATGTCCACCTTGGAGAAGATAAGCTATACAAGGATTTGAAGGTGATATATTGATGGCCTTATATGAAATATGAGGTGGTAGAGTTTTTTTCTCAACGCTTTACATGTTAGAAGGTTAAAGTTGAGCACAAGAGGCTTTCAAGGTTGGTACAACCACTATAAGTTCCAAAAGGAAAGTGGGATAACATATTAATGGACTTCATGCATGGTCTTTTGAGGACTTGTAATGGTTTTGATTCTATCTGATTTCTTACGGATTTCTGGACTAAGTCAATAGTATTTATACCCTTAAAGACAATGTTAAGTATGGAGTAGTTAGCAAATGCTTATAGGAGGCATGTTATATGATTGCATGGAGCACCTAGATTCATTGTGTCAAATCAAGACTTTAGGTTCTTTTCACAATTATAAAACAACATACAAGTTTCTTATGGGACTTAGTTGAAGTTGAGTACTACTTTTCACGCAACCATAGATGATTAGACAAAGTTTATCATTCAAACTCTAGAAGACATGCTTCGAGCATGTGTGTTGGATTTTGGGGATAGTTGGCAGGACCATCAGGACTTGATTGAGTTCTCCTATAACAAATGTTACTATGCTTGTATTAAGATGGAACCTTTTGAAGCCTTGTATAGGAGAAAGTGTAGTGATCCCTTTTATTGGAATAATATCACTAAGATGATTATGTTAGGACCAAAGATGGTTGAGGAGATGGCGAGGTAGATCAGACTAATTTAGGATCTTATGAGAGTAACCAAGACTGAGAAAAGAGCTACGCAAACAAAAGAAGTTGAACCAAGAGGTACAAGGTGGGAAAGAGATTCATTTCGAGGGTGTCTCCCACAAAGAAAGACATGAGGTTCAGTAGGAAGGGTAAGCTTAGTCCTAGGCACATTGGACCATATAAGCTTGGGAATTTTGTCAGCGACATTTCTTATTGTTTATCCCTACTAATGGAATTATCACATGTGTATGGTGTCTTCCATATATCAAAATTAAGGAATTATGTAATAGATCCTTGGCTTGTCATCCAATAAGAGTCATTAGAGCTTGATAAGTCTCTAACTTACAAATAATGGTATGTAAGTATCATAGACACAAAACCTGAGTAATGAACACAAAGAGTGATCCAAACTAAAGGTCCATTGGTCATGGCATGGCATCAAGGTGGCCACTTAAGAGGCTAAGTAACATATTCAAGCAAAATACCCCGAGTTGTTCTCCTAGTGTGATACCTATGGCATAGTTCTCATTTTAAGGGGGTAGTCCTACTTTTGCCTTATTGAATGTACTATCTGAATTGTTTTGTGTGTGTGTATTGTGCCTAAATATTGGTTATTAGGCTTCGGGAACAATAACTACTTTAAGGGGGTAGTGTTTTAATACCCTATATTTTAAGTAAAGTTATTAAATATGAAGTAATGGTATTTATTAACTTTCGATAATGTTTGATTTTAATTTGGAATTATAATTGAGTTTCAAGAAAAGTTTGATCTGAATAAGCTTTGGTAATTAAATAAAATTATTTTTCAAGTGAACTAATTGATTGATTTTATGAACTAATCAACTAATTTAGAGAATCGATTTAGTGGTTTGTAGAACAATCAACTAGTAAGACAAACCAATTAATTGGTTTGCTAGGTTTGCTAAGATGAGTACATTTTTTAAACTCAATTTTTCTAAGGAAAACATCTTATATCAAAGTGGAACCTTGATAATCCCATTCCAAGTTATTCTTTAACGATTCTTTACCGTTCTTTTGATACATTTGTCCCAAGATTCTACCTCGAACTAATTTGAGTGTTTGATTTAGGCAATTGAGGGAGAGGATAACCTCAAATTTGTCATCTTGTCCTTCTCTCCTCTACAATTTTGGAATTGCTACTTCCATTCCTAGACCTGTCTTTACTTAGGTGGATGATTCCTTCCATACTAATCATTCATTTCCTCTCATGTGTTTGAAATTTATCGGCAATTTTTTTGTACATTTTTCCATAATTTACCATTTCAACTCAGGAATGGAGGTTCGCCTATCTTAGATGAAATACACTTCCTCAAATCAAATTTGAATGGTAGAAATTAGGATTTTTTTTATTTAAGCATATCCACACTCATTCTTGTACTATTTTGTTGGCTTTAAATTTCCCTAATCATCACTTCCATTCACCTTTCTTTAAGCCGCCGAAAATACTCCAACTCTCTATAACCTCAAGTTCTTTTGTCTTTAATTTGACCTTAGTTTTAGTTTTTGTCCACTCTTATGATCCTTTTCTCTAGCTCCTTCGTGTTTACCTTTAAGTAGGGGAGGGTTAGATTTAAGAGAAAGTTGAGTCTCTCTTTCAACACAAATTTCCAAAATTTTTCTCTTTGGTTGGTAAGTCATTTTTCTCCTAATTCAAATTTGTTGTATGAAATTATTCATTAGATTTATAAAGCTTGAAATTCTATTTTTAAGGTATGGATGTTCAAAATCTTTAGAGTTAGGTTTTTCATATTTTAGGAATATGTCTGTGCTTGAACCAAGTAAGTCATTCTTACTTCTTAAATGTGACCTAATTAATCATATGATGTGGTGTGTTCGTTAAAGCTATAATTATATCAGGTTGCATGAGTATTTTTTTTAGATTGATGCATGTTGATTAATTTATAAATCCTTAAAAATGGCATGATTTTAGGGAAATTAGGTTGATTTGATAAATTGTAAAGCATGTTTCTATTTTTGACTTAATGAAGTATTGGTACAATGCAACATATGATTTTTTTTTTGGAAGTGATTGGACTCTTTAGGGTGATTTGCATATAAAATTTCTATTCTATGTTGTCTAGGGGTAAGGTGATGGTCTATTTTGGTTAAACCGATCAACTAATCCTCAGAATAGTCGACTAGTAGGCCCCAAGTAATTGATCAGTAGGTTTGTAGCAACCATGGTTTTCTATCTGGTTAAACCCATCGATCGGTTTGGCATAATCAATCAACTTGTCTCTAAATAGTTTACTAGTTTGGCTAAACTAATCAATGAGTTCAAGGGAACCCTAGATTTGATTAAGCCAAATTGATCGACTAGTTAGCCCAAAGCGATCAACTAAATGGTTAGGCCAAACCAATAGACTGGTTCAATCAAATTGTGTGAATTTGATCTTTTCACTTGGATATGCTTTGAGACTATGCCTAACACTATCATATGACTAATTAATGAGTGAAAAACATCTTTTGACTTGATTATACAACCTAATGGATGGATTAAATGGATTATCATTCATAACATACTTAATAGGTGTTATAAAGGCCTTAACAGGTAAACTCGAATAATTATTTGATGGATTTTAAATGAGTAATGCAATATGGACTTGGCTTGTAAAGTTTTAATCTAATGGATTTGATTAATATTGAATAATAATTATTAGAAATACCACACATGGTTGACGAATGGTAATAGTTAATATACAATAAGTATGCGAATGCCTTGGTTGCATATTGTATGGGCCTTGTATGATCACATAACCTTGAGAATACTGTAATAATTAGTTAAAGCAAAAGCTAATCGAGTTGTGAATAGGTTTGGTTACCTAATCCTCTATTAGCTACCTGTGGTTAGTCTACTTTCTGGTGTTTATTGGTGCCTTCGATATTTACCTTCAAGCAATATCCAAGTACATCCTAGTATATTACCTGCTCTAAACTTTGATGATGTACTAGTGGATACCAATACTAAAAGGTCTAGTTACCTAGATGATTTTTTACTTCAGCTTGGTTATTTTCATTGGTAGTTACTTGGCTTCTGCCTATAATTATGTCAATTAGTGGTTACTTACCTTCGGCCTAAAATTTTGGTCCTCTAGTTTGGATAGACTTCTATGGGATGGTGGACAGAGTATTGCTAGATAATAACTAGACTGAGTATTTAGGTAATAAATTGAATAAGTATTTGGATAATAATTAAGAAAGAAGAATGTGGTTAAATAGAAAAAAAATAAGAGTAAAAAAGAAGAGAGATAATGGTTGATATAAATGACCTAACCGATTAAGGAAGTGGAAAAATGGCATATAATGGAATTACGTGCATGGATGAATGAAGACTTAATGATATATGGATAACCTAATTAGTACACTACATGTAATAATCTATGATATCATGTGATGTTGCTAATAAGCCACATATGGTGTGAGTTTCCTATGTACGATATCACCATAATAAAGCATTTCTTCTATTTATATAGGCATGAACTGTATTAGTATGATTATGATTATATGTGCGAGTCTTTTGAGGTTGTGACTTCCATTGAAGAAGTAACTTGGCTTATTCAATACAAAGTGTACTAATGCGACCGTTTGCTCAATCACCTACTCCTTCCCATGAGCATGGAGATCCGGAGATTTTTGTGTGATCCTAGACAGACAAGAGTTTTGGGCCATGCCTTACCTTTGTTTTGTGTAATTTAAACCCTATACCTTTGTTTATCTTCTCCCCTCAAGTATTTAAACATTGATGGACTATCAAGGTCTTGTATTTATATAATATGCTTTCTTTTGGTATTCGTATTATATCTTTTTGCACACTCTACATTGATTTTTTTTTGTTTGGTTCTCAACCTTATATCTAACATGGGGTAGGAGGCTAGCACCTATCATATATTAGGGGTGGTAGTATCACCCCTTTTTTCATAAGTGTTTGGTATTTTTTTGCTTCCACAGGATTTTCAAAGCAAAATTTTTCAATAGGAAAAAATGGTGGCATTCTAAATAGACATTCCTAATCCATATGTCAACATGTATGGATTGCAAAATTCATCTCTATGCATAAAAATATAATTTCTTGGAATGTGTTTAGTAAAAATGGTTACGTTGCTTCATCTTATGCTTTCACTAGAAATGTTAAATCAATTTCAAATTATATGAAGCTATGGGTACCTAAGAAAACCATCCTTCAATGATTGAACATTAACCTATCAATGAACATTAAAATGATACCTAGACTAGTACATTGATGTTTGTGTGCTTGCTTCAACATAAAAAAAAAGTCACAAATGGTTTCTAGACAATGGGTGCAAATAGAACGTGATGTTTGATCAAACAATATTCTCAAAATTGACACCTATGATGAAGGAAGTATCACTTTTGGTGACAACTCCAAAGGAAATATCAATTATGTGGGTAGCATTAGTAACGTTAACACTAAGACTTTCATTGATAATGTATACTTGGTTAACAGTCTTAAGCAAAATCTACTTAGTATTATCCAGCTTTGTGATAAAGGATGTCTATTTAAATTTTCTCATTCACATGGCAATATTTCAAATGGATTAAATAAATCCATACTATTTTGTGTCCATACATTAACAATGTTTATATACTTGATGTAAAATCAATAAAAGTGCAAAATACCTAATTAAGTGATATAGATAATGGTGCATGGTTATGGCATAAAATAATAGCACTTGATAAAAATTTGGCTAGAAAAGACTTATTATGTTGTTACCTCAGATAAAATTTGAAAAAGATATATTATGTGATGTATGTCTACAAGGAAAATAACATAGAGCTTCATTCTAACCTAAAAATGTTGTGACCACATCAACATTACTTGAGCTAATACGTAGGTTTTTTTCAAACCCATTATGACACCTCACATAGGAGGTTGTAGATAAGCATTGGACATTGTTGAATATTACTCTTGGTACACATGGACATTATTTATTTCAACTATAGATAATGCTTTTAATGTCTTTCTTGTACATGCTAAGAGAGTATAGGTAAATAAAAAAAAAACAAAGATCCATGGAATAAGAAGTGAACACAATAAGGAATTTGAAATCATTAACTTTATGAAATTAAATGATCAAAATGAGATCTCTCATAACTTTTTAGTCCCAAGAATTCCACAACAAAATGGTGTCACAAAGCAAAAAGAATACAACTTTAGAAGATATTTCAAGAACCATATTGTATGATTCCAAGATTCTCAAGAACTTTTGGGCCAAAACCATATCAACCATCAATTATGTGATGAAATACGTTCTAACTCATATCATCTTTATGAAATCACCTTATGAGCTTGATAAATATAAGAAACCAAATATAGGATTCTGCACATTTAGTTGTAAATGTTCTAACCTAACTAACATGAAATGTAATTGCGTAAGTTTAACTCTAAAGCTAATGAAGGTATCTTTATTGAATATTTATTACATTGTAAAGCCTATAAAATATTCAACAAAAAAACATAAGTAGTTGAATAATAGATCCATGTTGCTTCTGATGAATCTACATCTAATGTGAAAGGTTTGAATGATGGAGAAGTAGGTCCATAAATTCAAGTGGATAACTTGCTTTCACAAGAAGAGTCCAAAACCAAGAAGAAAAGTGGAAGAATAGGAAGATGCTTTTCTAATCTCTAAATAAAGAGGATGGAGTTAGAAAACATATACCAAAAGCTCTAAATTATGCATATGGGCATGCCTAAGAGCTCATCATTGGTGATCCATCTAGAAGAGTGGCTACTCGATCCTTAATAGTTTATATTTGCAACCATTTAGCATTTTATCTCAAATAGAACCTAAATCACACATTAAAGGCATGAATGATGTAAAGTAGGTCATGGAAATGAAGGACGAGATTAACTAATTTAAGAACAATCAATTATAGTAATTAGTCTATAAGCCTCCAAATAGACCTATCATTAGGAATAAATAGGTCTCCAGAAACATGATAGATGAAGAGGTATTCTAGTTAGAAATAAAATTGGATGTGTTGTCAAGGGATAAAACCAAGGGGAAGGCATTGATTTCAAAGAAATAAATTCCCTAGTAGTTAAACTCGACGTAATACACAAATTTATTGCATTTATATCTTTCATCTACTTTACTTTATATAAAATGGATGTCAAAAGTGCATTTTTGAATGGATTCATTCAGCATGAACTTTATGCAAAGAAACCTTAAAATTTTTTTTTAAGATACCTCAAAGCTTAATCATATCTATAAGCTCAAAAAATCACTCTATTATCTACAATAAGACCCTAGGACTTGGTATATGCATCTTAATAAATTTCTAATTAATAAAGGATTTGAGAAATAAAAAATTGATAAAACTTTTTCATTAGAAAAATTAAGAAAGATATTTTGCAAGCACAAATTTATGTGGATGACAATATATTTGGTGCTACTAATGAAATCTTGTGTAAGGAATTTTCTAAGATATTGTATAGTGACTTCGAGATAAGCATTATGGTATAGATGACATATTTCCTAGGGCTACAAGTTAAACAAACCAAGGAAGGAATTTATGTTAACTAATAAAAGTATACTAACGAATTTATAAAGAAATTTGGGATGAACAAGAGTAAATCTTGCAATAGTCACATGGTAACCACTCCTAAACTTTACATGCATGAAGGAGGTAGGGAATTTGATCAAAAAAGTTATGAATGTATGAATAGATCATTTATCTATCTTAAAACATATAGGTATGACATCATGTTTAATGTTTGATTATGTGCTTGCTTTTAATGTAATCCCAAGGAATCTCACTTAATATAAGTTAAACGAATTATGAGATTGTTCTACACTAGTGATACCCTATTACATCTTGTTGTTTACACAAAAGTTGATTTTGTAGGGTTCAAGGTTGATAGGAGAAACATATTGACAACATGTAAATTTTTAGGGGAAGACCTAGTTAGTTGGCATAATAAGAAACAATCTTGTATTACATTATCAATTATATATGTATAATATATAGCCTCTAAATTACATTGTGCTCAACTCATTTATATGAAATGCCAATAAAGGAATTTTAGGCATTAATAAAAATCCCATTTGGTGTGATAACAATAGTGTAATATGCCTCAATAAGAATCCCATTCAACTCTCAAAGTCCAACCATATGGGAATATGGCATCACTTTATTAGAGATGATGTTGAAAAATGAGACACGAGTGTAGATGTTGTGGACACATTACACTAATGGGGATATATTTTTCACTATATCCCTTAATAAATAAAGATTCACAACTATTAGGAGAGAATGTGAGATGAAATTATTATTATTCAAGTTGTTTCCCTCATAGTTGTGAAATCATGAAAAATCTACACTTAAATGATGTGGTTAAAGCATGAAATTTAATGTAGATCATGCTAATATCTCTCTAAATTTCATTGATGTAACTTTGAAATTTCCTACATGATTCATGAATAAAGTGCTCAAATCAAGTGATAGCGTAGTCTATATTCCATGATTTAAATTGGTTGTGATGTTATAAATGTACATTGAAGAGTTAGTAACACTAGTGGATTGGTTGATAAACAAGTTTATGGGTCAAGGAATCAATTGATGGGTCACCCTGAAACCATGGTCTAAGAATCAATTTTTATTTTTTGTAAATGGAAAAAAATAGCCGATGGGGTTTAAAAACCATTTGACTTATTTGAAGAATAGTCGACTAAAATGTTAAACAAGTCAATTGGTTTATCAAAAATATATATAGGCCTTTCCTTACCTAGATAAACCCCCTTCGTTAGTTTCTAAACCATTTGACTCCTCTCTTGTGCACCCTCACTCTCTCTCACTAAAATCACTCACATCTTCACCAAAGTGCACCATCAAGTTTTGGTTGAGATCACTTGAAGGAATCAAAGCTGGTGCAAATAAGAATCACAACCTTGTTACTCTATTTAAGCTAAAATCAAGGGTAAGCCTACATAAAACCCTAAATCTCATTTCGGCCTAATTTGTGCAACATTAGGGTTTATAATGGATAATATGAGGTTAAATTCTTGTTATTTTAGTCTTTAAATCTCTAAAGACATTCAATATCATCTATTAGAACCACAATTTGTGTGTTGTTTCATAAACTTATTTTCTTCCATTCTAATCCTTGTTTTTATCATAAATCATTTAAGCTTATCTCTTACATCTATGATTACTCATTAAACATAACAAAATATAAATCCACAATAGCTAGTACCTACCACAAAAGGAAGGGTATATCTTAGAGTCCTCCTAAAAATTCTTGTACTTTACCAAACTATTCAGCTGGGATATCCATATAAATTGAGGAGACCTCAAAATGTTTACATATAGTGAATCTACTCCACCCTCAGTGGAGCAAAGATTTCTATCACTGCCTTATAGACTTACTAGCCCTATTTTATCTAATGAACAAATAACCATTTGATCCTCCTCTACATTATTATTGACCACTGAGACCTCCCCTCATTCTCCATTATTGTTTTGCATCATGTATGATAAAAAAAAACAATGGAATGGTAAAAAAAAATTGTTTAGGGAAGTGGTTTGATACTAAGACATGAACAAACATTTTTAGGCTCCCCTTAATGCAGTCTCTTTTTGATATTCACCACCTTTCATTCTTTACTCTCCGTGATTCTATCTAGATTGACTTTGTTCACCTCTAATACATTAACCTTTTATCCACATTCTTGGTTATACCCTTAATACATGAATTCTAGGTGTCCCTAGTGTCCTTAATGAGGCTAAATTGACAAAGATGCTCAAGATTTTGAATGACATCAACACAAGAATGACATTCAATGAGGGGATGCATACTAGAATGTATGATACCATTTTCACTGATATGGAGCAACATCATTATGTGCATAGAGGCACTACAAGCTTCGATTACCTACCACCCGTCAAGGGGTATGTCACTACCTTATTTTCTCTATCCTCTTTCCCCGAGATGTTTTAGGGGCTGATACAACAATGAAGGATTGGTATCAGGCACACCATCCTTACTAGCACTCCTACAAGGTTTGAAGTTAACAATTTGAGGCACATGGATCATATGTCAAGTTACAATCAGACCTCCATAAGATATAGATATATCATCACAAGGATCCTATTGCATTTTAGAGTATGCTTTGGTGATTTCTCAACTACTCAACTCTATCATTATAACAAGTTGGACTTCTTAGATCTAGTGACACTCTAAAGAATACTGTATAAGATGAGCGAGGATGGACAGACCTTGGTACTCACGATAAAGGCTCATTTTATAATATTATGCAAATTTTGTATACCATCTATACCCAAATCAAGATCTCATCCTATAGATTAAGATATAATTCTTCATCCATCAAATGACCTACTATCACATTTTGATATCCCTTTTGCTAAAGTGGCTTCCATGTTAACCGATATAGCTTCATCATCAACTAAACCTTCCTCTTCTAGTAGTTAGGATTGAGTAATAGTGCCAACATCAGGAATTTTCTACTCTAGATGTACACAATGTTTTATACTAAATTAGCACCCACTAAGAGGCCCTAGAGGATCTTGGAGATGATGTGCATGATATCTACTTATAGTTTTAGCTAAAAATTAAGACAAGTCATCAAGATGATATGGGAATGAAAAAAATCATAGGGTTTTCTAAGGATGGGCATAGATAAGATGACATAAAGGTTGTAGCTACTATAAGTCTTAAGGCCCATTTAATACAAATTGATGATCCTCCTCTAATTGATCACACTATCGACAAGTCACTTGTAGAGGATACATAGATTGGTTAAGCTATTATTATGAATATTGACTCCAAAGATAAAAAGTGTGAGGACCTAGATAGCCGGTCACTACCATCCCTCATCATAACCCTATCCACTACTCCACTTTCATCATATCTAGTTATGTCTAGCATTGATCAGGACTTTATATAATTCTTGGTTGCACCATGTGTGGGTAATAATATTCTTTTAGTAATTGAGTCATACATATATTCATTTATTATGTGGCTATATAAACTCAATTGACTATATAGTCTCTAGTCATTAGTATTTTGTAGTTTCCTCATCTCTTATACTATATTATACATTTTGATTATGTATATAAGATAAGATGATTCGACATTATGAATTCATTATTTATCTATCATTACTCTCATATACTCTAATTAGCACTCATAATTTTCTAATAATATATAATAGTTCATGGCAATAACTCCTTTGCATTTGGCTTGCTTTCTCCTTTAAATGTAGGGTTATGTATGGGTTGGTCCTCTCACATTTTTTTATGCCAAGAAAAGGAGAGAAATATAATAAATTAGAGTAATGGATTTAGAGTTGCAAATGGTAAGTGATAGGTGGTTTATCAAGGTATTTTGTGTCAATCTCATCCTTACCTTATCTAAATTTGTAAATTTAGGTTTTTATCATAAAAAAGAAGGGTGAGATTGTTGACCTCCTAGGTCAATTAATGCCTTGAAGCTTGTTCTCATGATAATAAACAAATTTGAAAGAAGTTAACATGGTTATTTAAGTGTGCATGAGCTATGTTGATCATAATAATGTCAAAATATACTTATTCAAACATGTTATCAAGTGTAAAGTTTAAAAGAGCTATCAAGTTTCAAAGCATAAGACAAGATTATATCAAGACTACCAAGACTCATAACCATAAGGTGTATACTCCAAGTCTTATGTTACCTTGTAAAGTAGTTTGAGCATAACATTTTTGGTTTTAATCTCTTAAGATGTTTTAGAATCCTTCTTTGTATTTATTTAATATTAATTCCTTCTTTATTTTGAATCCCAAATTATCTTGAATTTTTTGTTCAATAAGTTTGTTCTGTTTGAAACCAACTGACTAGTCTCAAAACCGATTATGGTTTGGTTCATACCAAATACTTTAAACATGCAAAAACTCAAATTCATTGGTAGGTTATAAAAGTGATCAACTAGTTCATGAACCAATTAAGGATATAAGTTCTACTCTTGTAGAAACCCATTTTGACTCTATTTGAACACGTCAACTGGTTCTTCAAACCAATTGACTATTTCACAACAAAATCAACTAGTCTCATTAACAAAGCTATGGGTTTTACTCCTACAAAAACCCATTTTGTATTTGTTTGAATAATTCAACTAGTTCATCAAACTAATGGACTACTCCACAAATTAGTTGACTTGTTTAACTGATCAGGCTATGGTTTTTACTCCATTAGGAACCTATCTCGTCTTTATTTGAACATTTTGATTGGTTCGTCAAACACACTTCATCTCTTTTTGAAAACTTTGAATGATTTCATCAAACCAATTGACTCATTAAAAAACCGATTAACGTTTTACAAAACTAGGCTAAGGGTTGAGATAAAGTGAAGAATAAATTTTTCCCAAGGAATTAACCAATTGACTGGTCAATATGACACATAGACTAGTTTACTAAATCATTCAACTGTTCATATAAGTTCATAGCAGAACAAATGTATGGCACAAAACCGACCGACTATTTTATGCAATCTTATCATTTTCACTTTAGGTATGATCATAATCTATTGACTAGTTTGATAAACTGATCGACTAGTCAAGGCAACAAATTGATAGGTTTCATGAATCAATTAACTAGTTGGCAATAAATGCCTAAAATTCTTCCTATTTCTCACTAAATGGGTATATGCATTAACCTCCAACAAATAAATTATTAAGCATAAGTATAGATAACATTTATTTGGTAGTATAGTAGTATCCTATTATAGATACTCCAAACTATACCATAAACATGCAAACAAGTAGTAAGTAGCTAGTAGGGGTCCATCCCACAAATACTATAATCTAATCCATCTATTTCTATTATCAAATTGATTCCTCCGATGTCAATTTTAAGAACAATTGATTATAAATAATGCAAAGAATAAAATAACAATTAGAGGATAACTAAATAACAAAAATAAGCTAATAATGGTTAGAGAAAATATTCAGCATAGGGATATCAACCAATCATCGAATCATATGTTCATGTAATATTTTTAATGTTAACCTATAGAAGTTTGGTGTGTCTGCTTCCTATCATTTCCTTTTATAAATAAACAAATTTTTTCTTATGATTTATTGTATAACCAATTAATAACCTAATATTAGATCTCTAAATTTAATTAATGGAAGAATTAACAATTAAAGAGCAGCTAACAGAACCATAATTATGGTTAGCTCAAATTATGTACTTCTAAAGAGTAATAAACATCAACTAAATCAATAACCTATTATATACTAATAGATGTATACGTTAACAATTATGGATTAACTATACTATCCTAGTATCCAATTAGACTCAAATTAATTAAGTGATCAAACTAGATAATGAATTTCTAACCTTGGATAGGTAATCATTAAAATTGGTTTATTAATCTTACCAAAAATATACAAAATAATAAAATAAAATTCATATCACATGATTAATTATCTCGTAACTAGCAATTGTTTTCCTACCCCATACTAATCTAACTTAGCAAATTGATAAAAAAAATAGAATCTAAACACATAAAAATTATAACATTAATTACCATAGAAAAATAAAATAAGAAAGAGTGAATTAAAAAACAAAATCACACACTTAATTAAATAAATGTATAACAAGAATTGCATAAAACATAACAAAAAGTACAAAAAAATAAATAAAACAAAGTAAAGAAATAAATTAGAATATTATAGAACCACAAACTTTATATAACATACAATCCTTCAATTACAACAACTAACTAAATCTAATGTAAGGATCCTAATGTTTCAAGAATAATGAAAATGAATTCAAACCTCTAGTGATAATGCTCTTGACATTTTATTTGACCTAATATATGTTGTATATGTACACAAAAGGCTGTATGAATTAGACCCAAAATGGTTTAAAAAATACTATTTGTATTGTTAAATATGATGCACCTTTATTTCTACTCTAACACTACACAACGTGGCTTGAGTTAGTGGAGTATGAAGGAGAAATAACAAGGAAATAAGGATTGTATTTCCATGAATACAAACCCCCCATATTTCCTTTCTCTTCATTGTCTTCTCTTGATTTTTCTTTACATGAATTTTCTTTTAGCGTTATGCATCCAGATTTATATGAATTCAGCTTACTTCTTGAATTGTGCTTCTAATGCAGACACATATCATGATGCATTTGATAATGAGGAATTAGAATTTTTAATAATGGAGTTGGTAATCTTATATGTTTATTGTGATATTTCTACTATTAATTCTAAAGACAATTTAAGATGTTCTTACAGGTATTTTATATATTTGTAAGAGGAAGATACTTAATATGTCAATCCATTTAATTCATGTTTGTTTACATAACATACAAACATTTAAATCTATGGCATACATGTAGGAAAAGACAACAAATATGCAAATACCTTATTATTTGTCACACTTGTTGGAAACCCTAAGATATCATGTATAATTTAGGGTTCTATAGCTTTTTATTTAATGAATGTATTAGCCAATTTAAATGTTTGTAATTTTTTAGTTAATATCTTTTAATTAGGTGTTTAATTATGTTTGTTAGAGTATTAGAGCTAATTCTTATTACTTGCAAAACTAAAACAACCATAAGGTGAGTTGGTTATGTTAACTAAAGAATCATGGTAGTGAAGGTTATTACTAACATGTTAATGTGGGGTAATAACTAGCTTAGTTGTTAAGTAATTATTAATTAGTTGTAATTACATCCTATGAGTATTACATTTACTCATTACGGAGCATCGTACACGACAGATTATAATATTGAAGTGAACAAACATTTGAGCACTTTACTGACAAATTCTCCCTTTTGTGAGATAATTTTCTTCTTAGGAATTACTTGGAGTAATCTTACTTAGAATCTTAGTGTTAAATATTGGTGAAGATTCACATATATCTTCATCCTACATATAATTTAAACCAAACAATTCATATCAACATCTTCAAACCTCATTGAAGATTTTTCTAAACCTAACCAAATTGTGGATAATAAGAGTGATTTCCATCATTTTGGTAACAAAGCTATGTTTTCCCAACCTTTTCTCTCTTTTTATCCATTCAAGAATGATTCTTTTCATGCATGCTTATGCACAACTTGATCTTTAGCCCTAAGATTAATCTCGATCTAGTCTTGTTAGCATATCTTCAATCAAGAATCAATCTTAATAGAGTCCTGATAGCACATCTTCAACCACATTTCTAATACATCTTCATCCTCCCTTTGAATCTTCAAATTCAAAGTTTGATGATCCCCTATTTTTCAATCTATTACCCTCAAATATTCACATCATATGTGTAACACCTCCAAAATTCACTACTGAAAAATTTTGTTAATTAAAAAGAATTTAGCGGAAGCAAATTAATAAACCGTGAATTTTGGGAGTATTACCGCCACACTTAGTATCAGACCGTTTCACTCATACCATTCCAATACCAAGTGCTAAAGCTAAGAAAAATGAAATACAATTAGAAAGACATTCAACATACATAAATCAGAGTAACACATCAAATCATTTACAAGAATAAAATCCACCAAGGGTGGTTACAGTAACAATGTTAACATTAAAACCAGGAATTTAAAAGAGAAAGAGGAAACCCTAATGGTACCGGAAAATTCCTTACTCTCTTTCCCGTGGCCCACTTGAGTAGCACCTGAAAAGACCTGCAAGGGCACTGCCCATTGAATAGGCAGGGGGCCCACAAAGGGAATCCCTTCAGTACTACGGTATTGAGTAACCCTTTAATACCACACTTAAACACAGGCCCACAATGCAACACATAATGCAAGCTATATACATAAATAATAAGAGGTACATACATAACAATCACATATATAACAAATTATAAGTCACGGTCGATACTTTTGGGCCTTAAGTCATGCCATAGTGTAAGATCAATACATTCGGGCCTTAAGCCATTATTCCTTCATCATTCAATCAATCTCATATTTTATATCCACGTGAGTGCGAGAACCCCACTATTATAGCCGGTGGACCAGAAAGTATACACTCAGGGCAGAATGCTCCTGACCACTATTATTTGCTGGTGGACCGGTCTCTAGGGCAAGACGCTCCTGGCCACTATTATTTGCCGGTGGACTGGTCTGGCCCCGACTCACATGGTGTTCCACAATAAGTGATTAGTATTTTTCCATACTTTATTCACATACATAACTGGTTTTATTGAGCTCGAGACCCCCACTATTATTGCCGGTGGACTAGAATATATATGTATATATCATCATCCAGGGCACAACGCTCCTGGGCCACTATTATATCTGGTGGACCGGTACTCAATATCACTTGCCAAGGCAACACGCTCCTGGGCCACTATTGTTTCCGGTGGATCGGCACTTAATATCATAAGTCAATTGGGCCCGACTCATTAATATTCCACTTTCATTATCAGTATCTTTCATTTCCTTAATTAGCACAACAAGTCTATTTATTTACCTTGGACGGGATATCAATAACCCGGGACACAAAGGTACACCGGTCGTACCGGTGCATACAAGCTACTCAATACCCTTCAACCCCGAACCCAAGGACGCAAAGGTACCCTGGTCGTACTGGTGCATATAGCTACTCAGTACCCTACTGATAAGGACACCTAATCCATAAGTATGCATACCCCCTAACTAGGTCCATAGAGCTAGAAAGAGTAAGATATAGGGCCTGACTGGGGCACAAAGGCACACCAGCAAATACCAGAATAATCGTGGACTAAACCACGTCTTTAGGGTATCAACCCCTAAAGAGTCACCATTCCCGATCTCGAGGTCTTTCACTTTAAGTATTAGTGTCTTAATTAAAGTGATCACAAAAGGCACAATAATCAGATACTTATCCACTTTCAATCGTTCTGATATCATTAGTCGTTTCTTATTCAGACGGTTATCCAAGCTATCACAGAGAAACCGTTAAGGCCATACCAATTATCGAATACTCTTACTTGGCTAATCAGCATTATTTGAATCATATTATAATGTTCCACAATCACAACGACATGTTAGGTACAAATTAATCATTTACCCCTTACTTATATAATTGCTAAGTCATCCCTTTCTTACTTGATAAATTACCATATTACCCCTTTAGGTTGCATAATTACCAAATTACCCCTTATCCGATTTAGGTTATCAAGTTGTCTCCTACACTTTTTAGATCGCCATTCACCCCTCATAATTACTACCCTTAACATATGTCCCATTTGGTTGGTTAGATTACTACTTTGCCCTTTTCTTTTATTGTAATTAACAGCTTCCCCTTTAATTGGATAAATTACTAAATTACCCATCTCCACTATGATGATTACCAGCTTCCCCCTTTATTAGGTTAAATAATTACTAACTCACCCTTTAGTCGATTAATTACCAAATTGCCCTTCTCCATCGTCATAATTACCGAATTGCCCCCTAGTTGGTTAAATTACCAAATTACCCTTTTCCATTATCATAATTACCATTATACCCTTCTCAATTATTATAATTACCATTTTACCCCTTTTCAATTATTATAATTGCCATTTTACCTTTTTCAATTATTATAAGTCCCAAATTACCCTTCTTCGTAATTTCAATTATTAATTTACCCTCCTTCATAATTATAATTACCCATTTACCCTTCTCCATAATTAATATTACCATAATGCCCTTTAATTGGTTAATTTACCAAATTAACCTTCTCTAGTATCCCAATTATCCAATTGCCCTTCTATAATCATAATTTAATTACCAAATTATATTTCGTCGTTATCATAATTACCAAGTTACACCTTACTCCCAAATTTACCATAAAAATTCTTTAACTTACAAAATTACCCTTCTACCCCTCACTCCCAATTTAAGATAATATCCTTTTATTTACAAAATTACCACAATACCCTTTTTCTGATAAAATTACCATAACACTCCTTTTACTTTACAAATTACTATTTTATCCTTTTACATCCAAATTACCATTTTTATCTTTCCTTACATAATTACTATTTTGCCCTTCTTTTCCAAAATTACCATATTACTCCTTTACTCCCAAAATTTCCATAATACCCCTTACTTATAAAATTACCATTTTGCCATTCACTTATAATATTACCATATTACCATTTATTTATGAAATTAATATTTTGCCCCTTACATCCAATTTTACCATATTACCCTTTTGCTTGCAAATTACCATAATACCCTCCTTCATCCAAAATTACTATTTTACCCCTACTTCCAAAATTCCCAAAATACCCCTTTCACTTATACAATCTCCACTTAACCCCTTTATTGTGCCACTTTTATGAATTTACCACCACTACATAAAATACCAATATTAGCACTTCATTCTTATCATTTAAGTCCACCAACTTGTCATTATTCAACATAATACTCATTAGCAACTACATATATTAGATTAAATACTTCACAAGCATATCACTAAAATACCCTTAGACAATAATATTATTCATGCATTAGCAACATAATACATCATAGACAAGCATTTAACATTTCCATCAATAATCAAACTCCTTCCTTAATTATCATACCTACACATGGCACAAAGGCTATCATACTTTTTTTTTATCAATCAATATAAACAACCATCTATATATCATGCTAGGCACATAAAACATACATAAAATCATACTAAAATCCCTAATGTGCTAGCATACGTTTTTCCATGTAATTAAGTGAGGATTAACGATTACCATAATCCTGCAAAAATCAAACCTTACCGGTATCCCGGTTAAGGATTCAAGGCTTAATTAGCAACTCAACACCTAAAAATAATATCAATCACTATTAGGTTAGAAGTAAGAAATTAAAAGGATAAAACTTTATAAAAATTTATTGAATAATAAATCACTTTAATTAATTATTAATATACCTCAAAATTTAGCCAAATGAATTTCAAAAAAGGGGGAGCTCACGCTGCATAAACAGCGTGAGTCTCATACAAAAACGAGAGAAGAAAGGGTTCGAAAGAGGGTGAGATAGGCAAAATTAGTTATTTTTGGGTTGGGGTCTTTGGGCTAGAAAAGATGGTAGATGGGGGAGGATTCAAGGCAAGGGAATGGTGTAGGAGTGAAGAGGGGATGTAGGTGGTGGCTAAGGGTGTTTTCACGGTGGCATAGGGCGGCGGCGAAGTTGGCTGCCGAGGTGGAGGGGCTGAGAAGGAAGGAAAAGAGGAGGGAAAAATGAAGGGTTAAGTGGGTTGTTTTTGGGAAAGTAAGGTATGGGGGTGGTATAGGGGGTTGTAGGGTGTCGAACGGTGGGTTGGGTGGTGGTAGAGGTGGCCGGACGGCGGCGAACGAGGCGATTGCAGGTGGCTTGGCGATAAGGGGGAAAATGGGGAGAAAAAGGAAGGGGTGGAGAAGGGAGGAAGTGCAGGGGCTCGAAGGTGGCTTGGGGTCTTGTGGTGGCGCAGGGTGGTAGTAGGTGGTGGAAAAAGGCGGCGTAGGGGCTGGGTGTGGTGGTGCAAGCGGCGGTGGGCGGCGGTGATAAAAAACCGGGGAAAATAATGGGAGGAG
The DNA here is from genome assembly GCA_030549775.1 of Tamarix chinensis. Classification (NCBI taxonomy): domain Eukaryota; kingdom Viridiplantae; phylum Streptophyta; class Magnoliopsida; order Caryophyllales; family Tamaricaceae; genus Tamarix; species Tamarix chinensis. Next base: position 71,101,114 of record CM060181.1, read on the forward strand.
GAGAAAGTGAGAGAAGAGAATCGAGAAAAGGAGAAGAGGCTCGAAATTATGGGGAATGAAGGGCGGGGGAGATGAAGAAAAAGAAGAGGGAGAAGAGAGGGAGTAGGTGGCTGGCCAGCGAGAGGATGCAGGTGGTAGGGTTGGTCGGTTGGCAGGGGAAAGAGAGGGAAGAAGAAAGAAAGGGAGAGAGCATGCGAGGTGTGGTCGAAGAGCTGGTTTTGCTCGAAAAAGGAAAGAAAATGACTGGGGAAGAGAGAGAGAGGGAGAGGGAGGTAGGTGGTGGTGGCAGGTGGCGGTAGTTGCAGCGGCATGGCGTGCTCGACCATGGCAGAGGGGTGCTGGTTAGGCGTGGGAGAAGAAAGAAGGGAGGAAGAAGGCTAGGCGAGCGGCTGGACCGGTGCAGGAAAGACGAGAGTCGGCCGGTTCAGGGGGAAAAAAAAGGGTTGTTTGGGCTGGGTGTGCCGCACAGGAAAAGCGAGGTGGAAAAAAATGGGCCTTTGGACTAGGCGTGCATGGGAGAGGGGAAGGGCTGGCCTGGGTGCGGCGGCCCAAAGCCAGGTAGAAGGAAAAAAAAAGAAATAGGGGAAAGGAGAAAGAAAAGAAAGAGTAGGGAAAGGAAAGTGGGAAAAATGAAAAAAATTTAAAATAATTAAATTTATAAAATAATAGGATGTAATATTTTTTATAATAAATTTATTTAATAATTTAATTTAATATAATTAAATATATGAGCTTAAAAAGGATAGTTATAGTAAAATACTAGTTTGAAAATTTATTTAAATAAAAGAATATGATAAATAGCAAAATATTTATTTTTAGTTTATTAAATACTCTTATCCAAATTTACATACTCTAAAATCCATAAAATAATTAAATTAAATAATTTTAAAAGCTAATTTATTTCAAATAAAAGCTATTTATTAAATTATAGGTTTTCGAAATATTTGGGGGATTACAATATGTTTGACCACTTCCTCCTTTTCCCTCAACCATACACCAATTCCTTCAAGAACCTATCTTCCTCCATTCTTTTCAATCCAAATTCTAATATTATCTACCATATTCAAAACCTTATTCCTCTTCTCCACTAAATTTCTACTCTTCCATTCAAATATCAACATTAAATATGTGAACCATCTATTCATCCCACATCTTCTACCATTCAACGTATATCATATCCGACACATTATCATCTTTATATATTCAACCTTCTTGTAGATACCCCATAATTATTTTTTTAGAGAATTGAATCGATATTCTCATAGTTGGGATTTGTTAGATTGAAAATGTTTTGTTTTTCTATATTATGAGCCTTTTACTTCTATACATATGTATACATGAGGACCTTAAGAAATACCACCTTGAATAATAAACTGATTATTTAAAAAGAAAATCAAATGAATCAGAAACAAGTTGTTTGGTCAATTCCACCGAGCAATAATATTGGTTCAGGTATGTAATTCCCTGAGAGGTGATTTGGAGCATTCCATTGATTTCACAATAGCAGCCAGGTGTGTTTTTCCATGATAGGGTTTGGGTCCGTTCAATGGGATAATAATAGTGACTCAAGTATATTGTACCTGAGAGGTGCTTTAGAGCCTTCAATCAATTTAAGAATAGTGGGGCTTTAGAGCTCATTGTAAACCAGAATATGATTTTGAGATAATAAATAATTAATATGATATCAATTACTTAAAGCAAAGAGTACCTGAGTCAGAATCGAGGTTTTGGGTTTGTTCAACTTGTGATAATCATGGCTTAAGTGTGTTCTTCTCCTAGAGGTGTTTTACAATGTTCCACCATTTTAAGAATAGTGGTTGGGTTTGTTTCATTGGAAAATAATAGTGGTGCATGAGATATGAGGGAGAAAGAAAAGTAATAAAGAAGTTTAACATATAAGAAGAAAGTATCAAGCTTACTAAATTTAGAGAATAGGCCTATTTTCAATAGGATTATAGGATCATTGCTGACATCATTGTTACCCTTTCCAAACAAAATTATCAAATTTATCTATATATAATTTAAATTTTAGGGTGAAGAGCAAGAACTCTTAGACCTCAGGGTTTAATTCACCCCACATTGATAATTTCCAATAAGAATCTCCCAAAATAATGAAGTATTGAGACATCCACAATTTTACAGAGGATCAATTCTCTGTAATGAATTTATTCTCCCCCCCGCGCCCCTCTTTTGAATGGAGTAAAAACCTAGAGTTGAGGGATAACTAAAAAATTTAAAGAAACATCCAATAAATGACACCTAGAAAAAAAGCCGATTCACATTTTGTAGTCACTTGGAATGACTTATTTTGGTCTAAGATAACATGATAGGAACAATTCTCGCACAAAAAAATGTAAAGGAAAATGGTTACTAGGAGGCAGAATCTCGATATAGAGAGAACTATAATTGTATGATGGACTATTTACCCTATCCAATAGGGATAGTGAAATTAAAGTAAGGGAAGAGGGAAAGTGATACTTTTCACACAAAAAATACTTAAATTGACCATCTGTAAAACTATTGGGAAGGAGAATTTTTGATGTAAGTAAAGAAGACAAAGCCATAATTTGGGGCAAAGAAGAGTAATAAGGGGGAAAAGAACGAGGGGTTCATAGCCAATAGATTATAAAAGAGAGGGAAAATATAAGAGATTTAAAAAATGTTGTAGCTATGGATAAAGATTTAGAAGGAAAAAAAAGATTTAGAATTAGTAAGATATCTTTTAAAATATATCCTTTAAAAGAGTAGGAGATTTGTCAGGGTGGTTGCAAGGATTTGTGATTGGAGCAATAACAATGCGAACACCACAAGTATGTTTCCCGTTTGGTAGCTCATAATTTTGCACACCTCCATTAATGGAAAATATTGGTGGAGTTGTGATTGTATCTATGGAAGAAGATGATACGGGTGTAGATAATATCCATGTAGTTGAGGAAAAAAGAAAATAAGGAACAAAATATGTTTGAAGATGAAAAGTGGGAATGAAAAGAAACCAAGGAAAGTAATTATAGGTGTGGTAACTACAAACAATGAAGAAAACAAGAATTAATGTGAGGAAGGTTATATATATATAGCAACACAATGATTGAGTAAATTTACCTCATTTTCAATTAGGATATATATAGCAACACAATGATTGATAAAATTTACCTCGTTTTCAATTAGGAAGATAAATAGTATTCATTCATTAGTAGCATGATTGCCTTGATATTTTATTTTGAAGAAGAAATTATAGGATGTCTAATCTAGCCTCAATTTTTGCTTCATTCCTACAATATTCATACAAGAGATAATGGTGCAATGAATGGCTTGCAATAACCTAGGAATTTTGTCACCTTTTAGAACTATATCTTGATAGATCATGCGGTCCTTATTCACAAAAACATTTTAGGATTTAAAAACATGTGGAGTAGAGAGAACAATGGAACTTATTAAGCATGTTTCATTTTTTGTACAATTTTAAAAATTTTCAAAATTCAAAACTTGAAATTTTATGTTCATTGATGGAGTTTATGTTGCTTTATATTTTCCTAAACATAAATGCTTCCAGTAGACATCATTGATAGAACATGATTCTTCGACATCTACTTATGCAAAAATGGTGTCGATATTTTAGAGTAATTTTAGTTTTAATATTCTCATTTATGAAATGACTAATAGTTGTTTTATCATTGTATCATCAATATACCAACAATATTTTGTTTTGTTGTCTACTAGCTATTAATAATTTTGGTTGTAGATTAATCTTTTCACTTATATTTTGCTTACCGTCATCATTGTATTAATAAATAACCAATGGATGCATCCTCTTTTTGAAAGAAACTATATTTTCCATTGATAGCATTCATAAATGTCAGCTCTAAAAAAATATTATCGGATGCCTGAAGCTAATGGTGAATTGCTAATGTTTATCATGTCCATCATAGGGAAAGGAAATACATAAGGGATAAAATTTTAAAGTGAATGTTGATATGGGTATTTCTCAAACTAATATTATTGAGCCTAAGAGGTGAGAGCTCAAAGAGTAGAGATGAACCCACCAAACTTTGGATTTTGCTAATCCTTTCAAGTGTCTCAGTCGGTTCTTTAAGTGGTTGGTTCACTATGATGAGTAGGGACAATTTTCTATTCTTAACTACATATTATTTGCTCCTTTACTTTACTCTCCTCCCTGGTTCCCCCTTTATAAATAAGAATGCATGTGGTCATTTTAGGGGGGCCAAAATCATTAATACAAATTCATATTTTTGCTCTCTCTATTCTTGTCTTAAATTCCCTCTTTTTATTCCTTGGTTGCATAATATCTCACTTGATTTTTTAAGAACTCCTTAGTTCATAAAATTCCAACAACAATGTCCATTTGGTGTTCTTGTTGCATCAGCCAAAGTTTATTTCCTTTTGTTATTGGGTATTGATAGACATAAAGGCCAATTTAACCCATTGCTCAAAAGAAGGAAGAGTAATATAAGTAAATAAGATAATTATATGATAATTTTGTGATTTGAATCTCAAAATTAGATATGTGGAATAATACTTAGAAGTTATCTTGTAGTTCACACCATTACCTTACTATGTTGCATGATCATAATGTCTTTGTTTAAACACATTGACTCATTTTGCTAAACCGATCAACTATTTTGCTGAAATTGATCAAATGGTTTGACTAAGCAGTCTATGGGTTTGTTCTTTCAAAAACCCATAAGGATTAATTTAAATACATGAACTGCTTTTGCTAAGCTAATCAACTAGTTTGATAAAACCAATCGACTTTTTTTACAAATAAGTACATGGGATTCACTCTTACAAAAACACATTTGCCCCTATTTAAACACATTAATTGGTTCTTCCAAACTTATTGACTTGTTTATTGAAGTTGAATAACTAGTTTGACCACTTATTTCATTGATTTGGCTCTTATCGAAACCCACTCATTTCTTTTTAAACTCATTGACAATTTTCACCAAACCAATCAACTTGTTTGGAGAAATTGATTGACTAGTTAGGCCAACAAAGCTGTGGGTTTTATTCCTATAAAACCTATTGGTCTTTATTTAAAACATTCAACAAGTTTTTCCAAACCGATCAACTGGTTCATAACTTATCAATTGTTTTAGACATACCAATCAACTAGTATAATGAACACATCAACTAGTCTTACCATATCATGTCACTGTTCATATAAGTTCTTAAGATAAACTATGCACTATGCATAACCAATCAATTGGTTTTAATAAATTGATTGACTTGTTTGCATAATAATAACTTCCATTTTTGTTCTAAACCTAAACCATCAACTATTTTGAAATGCTAATTTTCTACCCCTTGGGTGAATCAACTTTTTAATATTTTTATCTTATGGATATATAATGAGAGCCACCCTTATAAATAAGGTCCTTCTATATTTATTAAAACTAATTTTTAGAATATTGATTGTGTGATTAATCTCTTACTTTCAAATCATTCAATATCTCACTCAAAATTTACAAACATTCATAATTCTGAGGTGTTACTGAAAAGTCTTTTTTTTCTCATTTCTCTTAGCTGGAGCTATTCTTCAATTATAATATTTCTCATTACATATGGCTAGATTAAATATCATCTAATATTATATGCTTTCATATCTTATACTCATGGTGAGAACTATTTGTAATCACAAACTCCTCTCAAAAGTCATTGAAAGAGGTTAGTGTACGTTTACCTATCACTCTTGAGATATTATTGATGAGAGTCCAGCAATGATAAAAGGTCAAGTTGTAAATCATCTCTTAGTGGGTCATTAAGATAGTAATGCTTATAAGCTAAGATAAGAGTGATCATCAATAAAAAAATGTCACTATTTTAAAATCCAAAAAAAGAGAACTATTTGGTAGTGGTTGTAAAGAGTTATTAACATTTTAACCACTCTTTATTGTATGTTAGTTTTTATTTTATCATTTCCATTCTACAAAATCCTATTCACCCCTATCTAGGGTGTTTTTCATTTGTTATCAGAGCAAAGTCACCCCTCAAAAAATTTAACAATCTAAGGTAAAAAAGATCCACAAGTGGAATGGATTATGTTGATCTAAATGAATGCATCTCCACAACTATGCCACTATTATCCAATGGAGAGTATTTTCCCTACTATAAGAAATAAATGATATTATTCATCAAATTGAAAGACTAATATAAGTGGTCAATAGTCACTAAAGAACTAATAGATATCACAAGGGAGGCTAATGGTGAACATGCAAAAAAGTCAAGGGATGAGCACATGGATGTAGAAAATAGAAGGATAACTCTAATTGATAAATATATCATGATTCTACAATGTGTTCTTGCTGAAGTATAGTACCACCAAATCAAAATATGCTCAACTGCAAAAGAAATATGGGATAAGCTTATCCTGAACCATGAAAGGAAAAAGTAGGTGAAGCATCAAAGAATCACCCTTCACATTAGAGATTATGAACTCTTTAGCATGAAGCAAGGTGAAAGCGTCAACAACCTAATCAACCCATTTGCCTCAATTGTCAACAATAACAAGGTCTTAAGGAAATACTTCAACAAAGAAGATCTAGTAATAATGATCTTGTAAGGTCTTTTCAAAAAATGGAGCTCAAAATGATTGTGATTAAAGAAGTCAGAGATTTAAGAAAAATAAAAATTAAAGAGCTCTTCCGTAATCTTATGGTTCATTAATAAAAAAATTGGAAGATAGATCAGAAGAAAGAAAGAAGAATCCTTTAGAATTGAAAGCTAAAGTTATGGGTGAAAAGGAAGGCAATGAAGGAGAAGAATAACTTTCCACGAATGATGAATAAGTGGCCTTCATAACCACTTAATTGAAAAGTTTCCTTTGATAAAGAAGAATTAGAAATTTAATACCTTCCTTAAGCAACCAAACATGGAGGACAAGATCAAATTCCACAATAGTGAAATAGCCAATCATGTAATTCATAATTATTATGAGTTTAGAAATTAATCAGAAAAAAAATGGCAAGAAAAAGAGGGAACAAAAATAATAACAAAAGAAGGCAAGGACCAAGAAAATCTAAGGCTTCCATTGGCAAATGTGAAGGTGAACCCTCCAATGAAGAGGAAGAAGTCACCATCCTTTGTTTCATGACTTTAGGAGAAGAATCGCCAATCTCCACCTAGCTTACCAGCTTTGAGGATGAAGACGACATTAATGAGGTAGTATCTAACCTATTATACTCGTATGATGACTTATTATGTGTTTTACATGATTCATTACATGGCAATGATAATATAACTAAAGAAAAAGAAAACAAGAAGAAGCTTCCTGATCACTTAAATGGCAAACACTCTGCATTAAGTGAAAATATTCTTCTTGAATTTCACATTCTTCTTGTCAAAAATGAGCTAGAAAATAAATTAATTGAATATAATAGATAAAAGAAATATATTTATTATGATAACTAGGTTAAGATAGAACAAATCCAATCTAAAATAGTGGAACTACAAGAAAAATGTGATAAATTTGTAAAGATTGCATATACCTTCACAAAAGGTGAAGAAGGCTTAAATGTACTTTTAGGTGCATAATGGTAGTGCATAGAATGTGAGGGCTATGGAAATAAGAATGTAATTAATTGCTAAACACTAAAAAATTTTATTTTAAGAGGCTCCAAAACTCATCAAGATATTGCTTCCTCTATATGAAACAACTGTAATGTATGTGGAAAAATTGGCTACTCATATACAATATGTGGGCATGAAAAAAATGTAAGACTCACCTCCTCCAATATGAAAAGAAATATGTGCAATATGTGTGGTAAATCTAATCATATTGCTTCATCATATAAGTATAAAAAATATATCATAGTGATTCCAAAATTCATTCATGTATAGGTACTTAAAGAGACCATCCCACATGAAATAAACACTAACCAAGTAAGAGACCATTTCAAGAGTACCCAAATTAGGAAATATGTGTATGTAGCTATGCTTCAAAGTCAATACAAGAAGCCACAAATGGTTCCTATATATTAGAAGCTCAATACAAATGACGAGTGATCGAACCATGTTCTCTAAGTTAACTCCATATGATGGTGAAAGCATGACCTTCGAAGACAACTTAAAAGGAAAGATCATCGATGTTGGCAGCATCTGTATTAATAATTTCAAACCCTTTATAAATAATATATATTAGTTTGATAGCCTCAAGCATTATTTGATAAATATTAGCTAACTATGAGATAAACAATTCCCAGTAAATTTACACTACATGATTTCAAATGGAGTAGGAAAATCTATAGTTTTTGTATGCCCTTATATCAACAATGTTTACATGCTTGATGTTAAATAAAAAAATTTGCATAATGCGTGTTTAAATGCAATTTATAAAGATGTTTTGTTATGTCATAAATGCATTGTACATGGTAGCATAGAGTTATTAAACTAACTAGCTATAAAAGAACTAGTATGCAGTCTTCCAAATTTGAACTTTACAAAAGATAGATTATGTGATGCATGCTAATAAGGGAAACAACAGAGGGTTACCTTCAAACACAACTATGTTGTTACTACATCTCAACCACTAGAATTATTGCATATAGATCTCTTTGAGCCTACTAGGACCCATAGTATGGGTGGTTGTAGATATACACTATTCACTGTAGATTATTACTCATGTTATACCAGGACATTACTTATTCCTATTAAGGATGAGTCTTTTAATGCTTTTCCTTGTGCTTGCAAAGATAATTCAAGTAGAAAACATAACTGTGATTCATGCTATAAGGAACAATCATAGAAAGGAGTTTGAGAATGCCATATTTATGGAATTACATGATCAAAATGGTGTTACCTACAACTTCTCGGCACCAAAAACACCATAACAAAATTAAGTGGTTGTAAGAAAAAAAATTAACCTTAGAAGATGTTGCAAGAATCATGTTGTGTGCCTCCATACTTCTAAAATACTTTTGGGTCGAAGACATTACCACCGTAAATTACTTAATGAATAAAGTACTCATATGGGCCATCTTAAAAAAGACACCTTATAAACTCTATAAAGGTAAGAAAGAGTTAATTACATGCATTTTGTTGCAATTGCTTTGTCCTCAACAATGGAAAAAGTAATTTGGTTAAGTTTGACTTCAAAGTAGAAAAAAGCATCTTCAATAAAGCTTACAGAATCTTCAATAAATGAATAATGTTAGTTAAATAATTTGTAAATATTGCTTTTGATATATCTTTTCCTAGTAAGCAAAAAACCCAAGAGGAAGAAGTAAGTCCCTCCATCAAAGTTGAGAGCTTGCCGAAAAATGATGACAAGGAAGAAGATAAAGATGAAGAGCCTCAAATTAATCAACAAGAAGATGAAATAAGAGAGGATATTCCTAGAATAAGGAGATATGCCTATGGGCACCCTTAGGAATGCATCATTGGTGATCTAACGAGGGGACCTAAAAAAAGATCCTCACTAGGTAACATTTGAAATAATTAACATTTCTATCTCAAAAGAACCTAAGCCTTACTTTCAGGCCTTGAATAATGAAAATTGGATCATGGCAATGTAAGATGAGGTTAAGCAATTTAAGTGAAATCATGTTTGGGAATAAGTACCTTTACCTCCAAATAGACCCATAGAATTAATCTATATAAAGGGGGAGTTTTGGTTAGAAATAAGACCATATTATTTGCCAATCAATACAACTGAGAGGATGGTACTAAATTGAGGAAGCCATTAGCCCTGTAGCTAAACTCGAGCCTATATGTATGTTTCTTGCATTTAAATCATCTATGTGCTTTTATATTATATCAAGTGGATGTCAAAAGTGCTTTTCTTAATGGTTATATTAGAGAAGGTGTATGTGCTAAACAACCACCCAGCTTTGAAACAGACTCAAAACCTAACCATGTTTACAAATTCAATAAGCTCTTTATAGTTTAAAACAAGCTCCTAGAGCCTTGTATGAAAGTTTAGCACCATGCCAAATCTCTCTACCATTTTCTTCTCTTTCACTTTGGCTAATATGAGTTCACCTGGTACTAGCAGTTTTATCGGGGAATTTCTCATCTCAGTAGGAGCTTTCCAAAGAAATAGCTTAGTAGCCATATTAGCAGCGCTTGGGATGATTTTAGGCGTGGTGTATTCCCTTTGGCTATATAATTGTGCGGTTTTTGGAAATTTAAAACCCAATTTCCTCCATAAATTCTCTTATCCAAATGGCAGAGAAGTTTTCATATTTATACCTTTTCTTGATGGAGGGGTGACCATCCGTTAAACTACCCAAGAAAAAGGGGTAAACCAATGTGATCATGACATTGTAGGTGCTTGTGATGGGACGGATGCGACTTCCCTCAGTTGGTTTGGGTTTAAGTAAATTTCTATTAAGAAAAGGTCTTAAAAGAGGTAAAATTTTTAGACCTCTATTTCTAAGGAAAACTGAAAAGGATATGTTGCTTGCCCAAATTTATGTTGATGACATAAAATTCGGTGTCGGTAATACTTCCATGTGCAAGGAATTTTCATCCTTTATATGTAATGAGTTTTAAATGAGCACGATGGGTGAATTAACCTATTTCCTTGGACTCCATATCAACAAAACAAGGGAAGGAATATTTTTCAACCAAGAAAGTATAGAAAGCAACTACTAAAGATGTTCAGAATGAATGAGAGTAAACCTTACAGTATACTTATGGGCACCACCACAAAGGTTGACATGGATGACAAAGGTAAGTCAATTGATCAAAAGAGATATCGAGGTATGATTTGATGACTTTTCTATATTACTACATCTAGACCTGATATTATGTTTAGTTTATGCCTATGTACCAGGTTTCAATGTAATCCCGAGGAATCTCACATGACCGCCATCTAGAGAATCCTTAGGTATCTTATTGGCACACATAACCTAGGCTTATTTCACCCTAGTGATACTCTTCTAGACCTAATGGAATATTATAAAATTAATTTTGTGGGATATAAAGTTGATAGAAAAATCAATTTTTGTACCTACCAATATCTTGGAGAATCCTTAGTTGGTATAGCAAGAAACAATCTAGTATAGCACTTTCAATAGCTGAAGCAGAATATACAGCAGTGGGTGCTTGTTTTGCACAATTAATCTTGATGAAACATCAACTAAGTGATTATGGGCTTAAACTCAAAAAAATATAATTAAATGTGACAACACTATTGCTATATGTCTCACAGAAAACTTGTTCGACATTCCAAGTCTAAATATATAAAAATAAGGCATCACTTATTAAGAGACAATGTTGAAAAATGAGATGTATGTGTAGTATTTGTAGATACATTACATCAATGTGGGGACATCATCACTAAGCCATTAAATGAAAAATATGTAACAACAATTAGAAGAGAACTTGGAATGATAAGTCCATGATTAAAATTAATTCTCACCTAATATTGTAAAAATTTTGAAAAGAAAGGATTAATCATGACATTACTCTAAAACACAATAACTTGGCATAAAATTCAATTCAAAACATGACCCCTTAGACCATTGATAAATGTGATATGCTTCACACAATTAAACATACATACATACATATACATACATACATATATATATAGGGGAGGGGTCACATACAAACTATTACTAATATACAAGCATAAGAACCAATATCAACCATTAGATCAAAATTTAATCACATTCAAGATTTTATTAATACCAAACCAAAAGACAAATCCAAACCTATATCCAAACCACTAAAACCATAAATTATACAAACCCTAAACCCTAAACCCTCTAAACCCTAAATCCTAAACCCTCAAAACCTTATAAACCCTAAACCCTAAACCCCAAACCCTCTAAACCCTAAACCATAAACCCTCTAAACTAAACCCTAAACCCTAAACCCTAAACCCTCTAAACCCTAAACACTAAATCCTAGACCCTATAAACCATAAACCCTAAACCCTAAACCCCAACCACTAAACCCTCTAAACCCTAAACCCTCAACCCTCTAAACCCTAAACCCTCGAAACCCTCTAAACCATCTAAACCATAAACCCTAAACCCTCTAAGCCCTCTAAAACCTAAGCCCTCTAAACCCTAAACCCTCTAACCCTAAACCCTAAACCCCATAAACCCTAAACCCTCTAAACCCTAAACCCTAAACCTTAAACCCTCTAAACCCTAAACCCTAAACCCTAAAACCCACCCCCTAACCCTCTAAACCCTAAACCCTCTAAACTCTAAACCCTCTAAACCTTAAACCCTCAACCCTCTAAACCCTAAACCCTAAACCCTAAACCCTCTAAACCCTAAACTCTCTAACATAAACCCTAAACCCTAACCCCTAAACCCTCTAAACCCAAAGCACTAAATCCTAAACCCTCTAAACCCTAAGCCCTAAACCCTAAACCCTCTAAACCCTAAGCCCTAAGCCCTAAACCCTAAACCCTAAACCCTCCAAACCCTAAACCCCAAACCCCAAACCCTAAACCCTAAACCCAAAATCCTAAACCCTCTAAACCCCAAACCCTAAACCCTCTAAACCAAAACCCTAAACCCCAAACCCCAAACCCCAAACCCCAAACCCTCTAAACCCCACACCCTAAACCTCAAACCCCCTAAACCCCAAAACCCCAAACCCCCAAACCCCAAATCCTAAACCCTAAACCCCAAACCCCCTAAACCCCAAACGCTAAACCCTAAACACAAAACCCTAAACCCTAAACCCTAAACACTAAACCCCAAACCCTAAACCCTAAACCATACACCCCAAACCCTAAACCATAAACCCTAAACCCTATAAACCTCAAATCCTAAACCTTAAAGCCTAAACCCCAAACACTCTAACCCTAAACCATAAACCCCTCTAAACCCTAAACCCTAAACCCCACACCCCAAACCCTCTAAACCCAAACCCTCTAAACCCCAAACCCCAAATCCTCTAAACCCTAAACCCTAAACCCTAAACCCTCTAAACCCTAAACCCAAACCATATGTATGTATGTATGATAACACATTTGACACCGGATCGACTCTGTCTGTGCAAACTCAAAGCATTCACTTATTAATATATATCAGAGTAACATTTCTGTGAGAGAGAGGGGAACAATAGAAAAGAGAAGAAGAAGAAGAAGAAGAAGAAGAAGAAGAAGAAGAAGAAGAAGAAGAAGAAGAAGAAGAAGAAGAAGAAGAAGAAGAAGAAGAAGAAGAAGAAGAAGAAGAAGAAGAAGAAGAAGAAGAAGAAGAAGAAGAAGAAGAAGAAGAAGAAGAAGAAGAAGAAGAAGAAGAAAAAAAAAAAGAAGAAGAAGAAGAAGAAGAAGAAAGAAATAAAGAAAGAAATGACTAAAGTCGAATCAACTTCATCATCAACCAAATGCTATGTTACGTATATACATAAAAACATGTAGGTGGCATATGCACTTTTTCACTTGTAATAATTTGGAGAGATGTCTAAACACATTTAAAGCTGTCCAAAATACTTGACAAATCTAAAAGCAATGCTTGTATGCTAAATTTTCCTTGTCCAGAACTGAAAATATGTAGCATACAAAATCTCTTACAACAAGTATCTCATTCCATTCCATCAGGTAAAAGAGCTGAGGCTGAGGCTCGTCGTATACTTTTAGTAAATAGGAGGTGGGAAAACCCCTGCATGAATGCATCTAAAAAATAAAAATAAATAAATAAATAACATACACGGTGTAGGATTGCCTTCCAAAATTACAACTGACCTTGTATTTGTTGTATGTACAACAAATATAACATCATGCTCAAAAGCAAAATGGAATGCCAGACCAAGGAGAGCAAGCAGCCTCCTAATATTCAAATGCTTACATAAAAATTTATACTAAATGTGTTAAAACAATTAACTAAATACATTTATTCTTACTACAATTGGTTCACCTTCTACCAGTAAATAGACAAATATATATTTAATCAAACATTGAACATTAAAATTCCCTGAAGTGAAAATCAAAGTGACTACTACTCTGCATTTCCCCGTAACCTACCAGTTCATTATTCTGCAATTGAATGGAAGGAGCCTAAGGAATTCAGAATACCACAAGTGTTAATTGACAATACCACCTCTTGACTGAAACTTTGGAATCACTAATTTTAACTTACTCAACACATCTACAATCAATTAAGCCTGTTATTGTTGGCATTCAAACGTATTAGAGTCAACCCTCCGACCATAAAAAAGCTTTGATAAAACATATTTGTTGTTTTAAGGTCTATGAGAGCAAGCAGCCTCCTAATCTTCAAAACACATAACTCTATTTAAGATCAGATTATGCGATAATTTCTTCTTAAACGCTTCACTGCAACATATTAATCGACCTATGACCATAAAAAAAATGAAATACCTCTGTGCTCGTGTTGATGTCGCAATGCCGTTGTGTACTGCTTCTCCTTGTCTCCTGTGTGGCAGTGTAGTGGTGGTTGAAGAATGGAGGAGCTGAGGTCTGGTCGAAAAGAATAGTGGTTGAACTTTTCTGTTGTTCTATGAAGCTCGTTGGAGTGGAGGATGAGTGGAAATTGAGGGAGGTCGGGTACTTTGCTAGATCTGTTAGTAGATGCCATGGGTAGGTGATGGAGAGATGCAGGGGCAGAAATGGCGACGGAAAGATGGAGAGACGGGTGCAATAGAGAGAGAGAGAGGTGCTATGGAGAAGGAGATACTGGTGCAAAGGGGGTTGGGCGTTAGGGCGAGTCGAAACAGAAGGGGCGGGGCAGAGCCTTATGCGCGACAAACAAACAATACCTGTTTTTATCTATGACTGTCGGATCTAATTTAAATCCAATGATCAGGAATAGTTCCTACATTTGTATATAAAATGATGTTTGTATATGATCTTATATCTATATATATATATATCATATTATGACTCACAATGAAAGGGGCTTGAAATATAATGAAAATATGACCTGACTAGGCAAAACGATCGATTAATCTACAAAAGAAGTTGATCAGCTTTCAAACAAGTGGACCAGTAAATGGAAATAAGAAGGTAAAATCATTACTAATTTGTTTCTAACCTAAGCAAAACTAGTCAACTAGATAACCAATACAAGTTGATCGGTATCATAAATAATCAAATAATATACTCAACCAGTTGACCAATGTATCAGGTATATCAATATCTGCATCCCTTGTTCAATAAATTTTTTTTTACCTCGGTTCCTCCAAACTAATCGACTCCTCTTTGCCACTTCCCACTCTTTCCTTCAAAACACATTAACCCTTTGTCAAAATACTTAAAATTGAACTTGTTAAATTAAATCAACTCCACGAATAAATTTATCAATTCTAATATCACTTGATTTCACTCTACCTTGCCAGATTAGAGTTTCTTTTCCAAATAAAAGATAACTTTTCACTTTGTTCAATTTGGCTTCATTAGACTCATCTTCAGGCCAAATCTAGCCTACATTCACACTCACTAACATAATTTCACACAAATTGTGCTTTGGTTTCCTTTATCTCTCATCATTTTTGAAAAAATCCCAGACAGCCTTATTTGACTTCTCTCACTCAGTAAGGTTTCATAGCCTCATGGCCTTTCATTGTTAAAATCTTCTTCTCTAATTCATTTCAATTTAAAATGAAAAAGAAGAAATTCATTCCCTCAACCACTATTTATGGAGGTGTTGGCGTTCCTCCTAGTAAGCGGCCTCCTACCCAATAAAGTTTTCCGACTTGGATGACAATTCGTATAGAATTGCATACTACTTCACCTCCCTCTCAAGCATCCTTATCTTCTTCCTCTTCTTTGGAAGAAGCTAGTTCCCATCTCAACCTTATTACACACCTTCTTCTCATCTCCCTCCTTCTTTATCCTCAGAGACAACTGTGTTATCTACCTCTTGCTTAGCTTGAACCAATGAGGCCTCTCCTCATTCTAAATCTTACTTTTGGATTATGGATGACCAGCAACGCTTCATCAAATATGTTCGTAAAAAAAAAGTACGATATAGGAAATGCATTGATGTATTACTTTCTACCTCTTTTCACTCTCAACAATCCAGTCTACCCTAACTTGGTTCATCTTTTCTACGTCAATCTCGCTACCCTTGTTTTAAGAATCACCATCACTACTCATGTATTGGCTATTCCCATTGTCTTAAATAATGGAAGTACCACTCACGTTCTCGGCATTGATCACAATATTGAGTCTGGCATAACCTATATAGAGTGAATACATAATAGAATTCCTTATGAGATCCTAGCATATATGTATTATCGCTGCTTTTCTATGGAGGTATTTCCATCTCCTACTATCTACCACCCTTCAATGGCGTGTGGCATTAAATGGTATCCTCCATTATTTTCCCACAAGTTGGGTAAGGAGAAAACATGACCCTCAAGGACTGTTATGGGGTTGATCACATTCTTTCTTCCACCCACATCTACTTTAGGGCTGACAACTTTAAACACATGTCCCATATGGCTAAGCCTCGTCACGTTGCCATAGAATATGGCTCCCTCATTATGCTAATTCTTTTCAACTTCCACATTTATCATGTAAGGTTCTCGGCTATCCAACTAAAATTACACAATGGTCTCTATATCCTTAATGGTGTTACCTTCCAAAGAATGGTCTATTAGATCATTATGGATGATCAATCGCTTGAACATGTTCCTATAGTTGTTACCTCACTACATCGTAGAGGTCACCTTACTAAATCATATAGACCATAGTCCTCCCAACAAGTTGAAGATGATTTGTCACCACCCTCTGATGACACTTTAGCTCTAACTATAACAACCCTAATTTTTAAACTAGAAAATTTCATGCTTAAGACAATGTAGAAACATTTGAAAAATAAAAACGAGTAAAGTTACCACCACATCAACCATGAGAGAGGTGTGATCATCATCTGATCCATTCCTAATTCAAGGTAAAACATAAGAATGATGAAAAGATGCATGCGTATAATATTAATGTAATAGTATAAGATAATAAAGGCGAGAACAATATAATAGATAGAAAGAGTAGGAAAGTTTACAAATTCAAATACAAGAAATTGAGCTAAGAGTTTAAATAACCAGAAGAACAAAAATATCCCAATGGAGTGGACAAAACACCTCTAACTTGCCAGCCTAAGGCACAAACATAAATCTCCAATCCCATATAATGACCCGCTAAAGGCCCATGTCATCTCCCTCAGCATACTCTAACTAAGAGTTGTAACCCTATAAAGTGTCCTCTATTTCCTTGACAAGACTCTAGATCATCAAAGTGACAACACAAGTGCAACATTAGTTAGGTGAAGTACTAGTAAAACATACTACCGAAAACATGGTAAGGCTCATGCAACTCATTAAAGTCACATAACACCATGGTGATAAGCATACCAATGCAAAATAACATTTAGTCTCATGGTAGTAATATAACAAGATATGCTTACATAGAAATCATAGAAGGATAACAACGCTATAAATGCAATAAAACCCATGCAATATAACCATATAAGAATTCTCCCTTTAGTGATGACACAATTTCCATTTAATATGATAGTTTGTTCAGTTACACCTAGTTCTCTACCATGATTAAAAGTCATGGTAGCATAAATAATCATCATGGAATACCACCCCACCCATATTGTGTTAGGATATATTAAAGGGACTTTCTTCTAGGGATACATCACCCACCACACATCTAGTGTACCTTCCACGATGGCTACAAGATTGGGATACCACACTAACCACATAGGTTAAGGATACATCGAAGGGGCTTTTCTATAAGGGTACCATCCCCACCACATGTTAAGTTCGCCTACTACAAAGGATAACACAAATTGGGATACCACACCCACCTAAGTACTAGGTAATACGATGTGCCAAGGGGCCTATATTAGGACACCTCGCCAACCCGCTCTAGGCACTAATGCTATGTGAACCTACCATAGTATAATTGTATACCTCAAAGATATACCTATACCTCTACTAATAATAACCTAGTAGGAAAGGAAATAGGTAGTGAGTAAAAAATATAGCCACAAGGTGATCTACCCACCAACTTCTTGTCAGCTACCCTGAGAGTCCTTAAAAAAGGCTAAAACAAAGTCTTATTCCATTAATATATATTTTCAAGTGATTTCACAAAACACAAATGAAATCGACAAATAACCAAATGAGTTTTTGGAAGTGATAAAACCAAACACAATTAAATTCCATTGTTAACCAAATTGGGTGTTGCCAAGTAATAACACCAAACATAATTAAATTCCATTAGTAAACAAAGGTGTTTCCAAGTGATAATAGCAAACACATCATAAGGCATAAAAACAACCAAGTAGGTGTTTAAACATGACACCAAACTTAACCAATTCAAGTCTCAAATACTATCATTATGATTCCTATTAAATTTAGGGTTATCATAGTTGAAATTAAAAGTTAAATTTTGTAATTACATGTGGTATTACAACAAAAGGTTGAAGAGAATAACACCAATTTTTAAACAAACTAGAACACATTTATCTAGATTAGTCAATCATTCCCTAGGACAATCAACTAGTCTATTCGTACCAAATCTGAGTGAAAACAAAACTAGTGGACTAATCTATTAGTTAGTCTCACTAGTCGACTATTTATATGAACCATTCGATTAGTTTGGTCCAAGCGGTCAATGTGTCAAAGTAGAGAGCTACCAATTTTGGTCTATAGAGTCACCAATTGATGGGTTTAACAAACCTATTGCTCGTTCATAGAAACAAGTCGATTGGTTTGGTCTAACCGATTGATAAGTCTAAGTAGAGACCACACAATTTAAGTCTACAGTGGCACCAATCAATAGATTTGACAAACTGATCTACTATTTTTTAAAACCAATCAACTAGTTTATCAAACAAATCGATTGTTCTTGAGACTAACCAATCCAAATTTCCAAACCATTCGAATGCGAACATAACTAGTCGATGAGTTTGATGAATCAATCTATTAATTTGGGTAAAACATTACCTAGACTTTTGATACACATGCCCAAATTAACAAACATTACCACATTAATCCGAGCATTCTTCTATGTTTTATAATATAGAAAAATACATGTTCCAAACATAGAATCAAATGGATATATGGTAATGTAAATATTTTAATGAATGAGAGTCAGATGGGCAACTTATGCATAAAATATGAGAAACCCAACAATGATAATTTGGAATAAATTCTACCACGTAATCAAATTCTATAATATAAATTAGATCATGCTCACATAAGCACACAAAACACATGAAACTCCAATATGACACATAACCCCATTTATGTTAAAGATAAAATTTATTACCTTGAGGCAATTCTTCTAGCACGACAACATCTACTTGATGACTATTTAGTAGAGCCTAGACTCTTAAGATATTCAAAGTTAAAACTATTAAAACTCACCTTTCAAAAATTTATTAAAATCAAGGAAAAAAATCAGAAGAAGAAAATGTACACAAATACAACCTATTATAAAAAATAGGATGTCAAAGGAAAAAAATAGAAATAGTCAACCTTTCTCAGACCTTACTTCTTCATTTCTGAAGGAAAACAAGGGAGAACTAATGCTAAGATTAGAAGAATAAAAATGATACAATCCTTAACCAATGAAGGTAGAAAACTAGAGCAAGTATTTATTTTTTTTTCTTATTAGAGAGGAGAAGGGAAATAATGAAGGGATGGTCAACACTTGGGAAAATTTTCCACTGAGAAATGGGAGAGAAAGCAAGAAATATAGGTGAAGAATTAAAATGGATTAGAAATGAAGGGCATAAAGTTTAGGCTTGTTAAACATTCACAAGAGAGAGGGAGATGAGACTAGTAAGGTTGAATTTGGGTAACTAAGAAGCGAGAACTGACTTGATGGAGTGATGGGGATTGAGTGCAGCTAGGAAGAAATACGGTCATGGGTTGGTGAGTTAGGATATGGTGTACAAGGTCAACCAAGAACCCTAGATGCTAGAAGAGAGAGAGATAGGTGAAGGAGAAGAGAGAAGGTGAGGCTTACTTTAAAAGTGCTTTTTGGGAAAAATAAGGCTAATTAAAATCCTATAATGAGCTAAATAATATGAAAAAAATCCTATAACACCAAAATATACTTATTATCTCAATGAATTATAATTAGATGTTTTCATAAATATTAGAGAGATATTTAAATCAAATTTAGAATTAGATCTAAAATCGCAAGATGGCTAGTTGATCAGTTTTGACAAACTAGTGGGCTAGTTTTTTTAGAACAAAAATATCAATAACTAAGTGCATCAAAATTCACCCACACCTATCAAAGTACAAGAAATGGCTAAAAGAAGAAGTTTTTGGTTTGTCTTTATTTCCTCCATTTTCAAGTGAAATCCCCACCTCCAAGGCTAGTACATGCTTTAGTTAATTTACCTTCAAAATTCTTATCTCTTTTACCTTAAGTGTAGAAAAGCTTAAGTGGTATATTAAAGTGTATGAACCAAGGGTCACTTAGTTCATATAGCCTATCCTTATCTCCCTCTTTTAAATTTCTTCTTTCAATGGTTAAGTCCTAGCCAACATTTTTTACTCTACGCCTTGCCCTAAGCCTAACACAATTTATATCCACTATGCATCATCAAATATTATTAAATTTTATTAAACACCATAACTTTCCATTCAATAAATGTTATAAAAAAATATGGGGTATTACATCTCCATCCACAAAAGAGAGAGAAAAGGGTATTTATAATAAAAAAAAATAGCTTAGCTTTATATTAAAAACCCTTGACCGCCTTAGTTATGTTGGACTTAGGCTTTTAATCAACTTAAAGCCACATTTGGATTAAAAAGATGTTAACCATATTAATACCACATCTTATCTTATTTATATTCCATTTGTGATCTAGTTTGATTGGTTTGTGACTCTATAGGTTTATGTAATGTTGACAGTGTACCAAAATACCATTCAGGCCTCTAGTAAGAAGTTATGACGACCTAAATTACATAAATGTCATAAGCAACACAAGCCATGATAACACGTATATTTATCCTTTTATCACATGATATTTAGATTGAATAGAAGGCATTTAACGTTATATCCTTACTTTATTAAATCACACTCTTTCTTGATCACCAAGTAAGACTAACCTTAAACAAACAACACTTCATTTGCACATAGCCATGCTAGCATTAGTCATACATGCTAAGGGTCCCAAAGATGTCCCTCTCATGTCATGAGAGGGACAAATCCCATCTTAATCATCTATATGCCTATATATGATTCACACCATGTTTGATCATTACCTTTATGATCAACCTTAATAAGAGTCACATTTGATAAAGTTAAAATATGATGAGTGTCATACTAACATATACAAAGATCTTAGGTCAAAGTATAATATACTATTTGGAGAACACTAATGATACATCATGCGATATTCAATGTAGTTCCTCCTAGTTAATTGGTTCAATACCATATTCCATAACATGTATCTATATTATTAGTTTGATATCTTATATCATTGTTCAATAGAACATGATCATCAACTAATCAACATACCAGTCTTATGATCACCAATATCCCTTAATTAGATGATACTAAACTAAGGACAATTGTCTGCTAAATAATCTATCTATTATTTAGTAGAGTTCCATAATCTACTTACATACTCTATTGTCTACATAAAGAACAATTACTAAAAGGGATAACAACATATGAATAGATAACTTCAAATGATATTTTATTAATAATCAAAATCACCAATATGTGAATATAAATCATCAACTATGACTGGTTCTAGGATATAGTTCCAACATTCTTTAGGGGTAACTACTGTAAAGACATGGTTTAGCCCATGATTTGTTTTAAATTTTCTGGTGTGCCTTAGTACCCAACCAGACCATATATCTTACTACACCTAGCTCTTCAAACTTATTAGAAGATATGCATACTTATATATTAGATTTCCTTATTGGTAAGGTATTGTACTTCCTTTGTGTGTTTGTGCAATTAGGTGATGCAGAATCATCCTATTCAAGCATTTCTCATATACTTATTAATTTTTCTAAGTTTGAAGAATTTAAAACTCTTCTCACTTAGACTAAATTAATGAGTTAAAATTTTCAAGCCATGGGGAAGCCTTTCAAGCTATCAATCTTGTCCTTAGATGGATCTCATATAGCTCAAAAATTGATGCAAGAGCATACATTGAACATAATGATTGTCATATTTATTCTAATCCTCAAGGTAAGGAAGATGATTTAGCTTTCTTAATGTTGTAGCCAATCATGTTAAATATTCTTGATAATTATAATATGCTTGACATTGAAAACCATTCAAGTTATTCTTGTAGGTATGTTACATATTTGCAAGAAAATGATGTTCATACACATTGATGTGTACAAGTATTGCAAGGTATGTAAGACTATGACATACATAGTATGATACATTACAACAAGAGATAAAGTGAAGATATTCATTATTTGTATAAACTTGTTGTAAACCCTAACCCTAAGTATATTTTATGGAAGTTAGGGTATGGCTATAATTTCATGTATGTATCTTAGTCAATTGTATAGCTTTGTAATATTAATCCTTAGTACCATTTAACCAATGATATTATGCTTTGGATTAAGATTAATATGGGCTTAATTCAACCATGATTAATGGGCTGAATTAAGAAGGAAAACTCGGCTGGTTTAAGCTAGCTCACCACTGAGTCTCCCTTCTCCTATATAAACCATGTTGTGCGCAACTTTGTGGGAAGAATTGAATAGCTTTGAATTAGAATTTTTATTATCAAACTTTAAGCAAGAGATATAAAAAATAATAATCCCTTTTGGGTCTACATTGAGTAAGGAAGATCTGCGATAATCCTTCCTCAATACTATCTTCAAGTCGACACATTTGAACACCTTCAAATCTGCCGAAACACCTTCATCTTGTAACATCAAGTTCTTCATCTATAATCCACCAATTCACTTCATTATTTTTGCATTAGATCGTGGGTGATAGCTTCTACAAAAACATTTGATCCAACCTTCCATTGCTTTGATAAAAACCACATCATTTTGCCGAGTTTTCCTTCTTAATTTAGCCCATTAATCATGGTTGAATTAAGCCCATATTAACCATAATCTAAAGCATAATATCATTAGTTAAATGATACTAAGGATTAATATTACAAAGCTATACAATTGACTAAGATACATACATGAAATTATAGCCATAGCATAACTTACATAAAATATACTTAGGATTAGGGTTTACAATAAGTTTATACAAATAATGAATATCATCACTTTATCTCTTGTTGTAATGTATCATCCCATGTATGTCATAGTCTTGCATGCCTTGCAATACTTGTACACATCAATGTGTATGAACATCATTTTCTTGCTAATATGTAACATACCTACAAGAATAACTTGAATGTTTTTCAATGTCAAGCATATTAGAATTATCAAGAATATTTAACATGATAGGCTCCAACATTAAGAAATCTAAATCATCTTCCTTACCTTGAGGATTATAATGAATATGACAATCATTATGTTCAATGTATGCTCCTGCATCAAAAATGTCGTTGCCACAAGCCACATATGGTGCATGAATTTAGAGATGATTTGGGGGTTTATTCTCAACTTTTATTTTAAGAAAATGAAGGTCAAAATCAAGTAAATAAGATAAGAGATGCAATGACCTTTTATGGTGTTATTTTGGGCGTAAGGCAATAAAAAATCAAGAGGAAAGGGGTTAATATTTTCAAGTCCTTATTAGCTGGTTAATTGCACTTATCAAGACATTTTGGGAGTTGGGAAAGAAGCCTAGGATACTAAATTCATTAGGAAGAAGTTTTCCCTATTAAGAGGAAAGAAGATTTATCTTTTACCCATTTTAGTTAGTAGCAGGTTATAGTTTGTATAAGGTCATATAACTAATGTTTTCTTTATTTTTTTATATGTAAGGTTAGCTTGGAAGGGAGGAGTTTGACTCCCATGCCCCCTAACTTGTAGACCACTTGTGTAAGTATGTTTGTTCATTTTTGTATTTTTCTAAAGGCCTAAATTACTCATTATAAGAGTGGTGGCTGAATAGAATGAGAAGAACAACTTAACTTGATGCATTTAGAGAGTTCAAAATATTTTATCATTCAATATTAAAAGTGAAGAACATTGTATTAAACTCCTTCAAATCTTGCAAAATTTATCTCAAGTTGTTTATACCTTGAGTGGTATTTGTAAGTAGCTGAAATCCAAGAACCTTGAATTTTGGTTACCCCTTCATCTCCTTCACCCCAATTTCATTTTTCATTTTTGGTGGTAATTATACCCTATTCCCATCATTAATAATCAAGCTTGACCCAATTTGTTTAGTTTAGGCATCAAATTGGTATCAAAGCTCAATGTTAGTAAAAATTAGGTCTTTATTTTTTTCCCATCACATTACCTTTGTTTAAGCTAAATACTCACAAAAATCTTTGAGCCTACCCAAAAACCAAACCCTTATAACTATTTTTTCATCCTTTACTTTCATTTATTCAACTTCAAAAGTCTATGGATAGTCCTCTATTTCCAAGAGGCTTGAGCCTTGATGAAACACAAAGTTTAAAGGCTCAAAATATGAAAATGGAATAAGCCATCAAGATGGTGCAAGAAAATATGAAGAAGATCCTTATTATCTTGGAAAACCTTGTCCCAAATGCTAAATCATCCTTTGATTCTCATTCTATCCCTTCTAATTCCCATGAACCAACCATGACAAGAAGACTATTGCACATTCATCAAAAGGAAGCCATGAATCCTAGCTCAAATAATGAAGCTAGTGATTTTGAATCTTCATTGAATGAGTCTTCTCAAGCACTAAGGAGAAGAAGGCGTGAAAAGAGAGACTCTTTTTAGGACATCAAGGCTAAGGCCTTGGAGTTTTAAGGTTCTCATAATCCTTGAGAATTTCTAGAGTGGGAGTTAAGATGCTCTAGAATGTTTGAGGCCAAGTCATTTGATGATGTTAAGGTTTTCAAAGTTGCAATGCTTAAGCTCAAGGGGCACACAACACTTTGGTAGTATAGTCTTGAACATTAGTATAAAAAAAAAGGTAAGTCAAAAGTAAGAAGTTGGTCCAAGATGAAGAAGCTAATGAGGGAGATATTTCTTCCTCCGTCTTACACTCAAGATTTATATAACAAGATATCCTTTCTAAGCCAATGATCATTAAGTGTTGAAGAATATATTAATGAGTTTGAAAGGTTGAAGATGAGATTGAATCTTAAATATTTGGAAGATCAAACCATGTTAAGATTCATTAGTGGAATTTGATATGATATTACTAGAAAAGTTGAGTTACATAGGTACTACACCTTGGCTAAGCTTTTCCACTTAGCCAGTAAGGTAGAGAAGCACAAAAAGGAGAAGAGCCATTTGATATTTGGCTCCAACAAACCCTCCACAAGCTCAACCAAAGAGACCCCACCCACATTCAAGCCCTCTACACCAAAACAATTGATGTTATTAGTAAAGAGGGTAGTTTTGGTCCTAAAAATGGAAAATGAGCCTAATGTTTTTAAGTGCTGAGGAATAGGGAACTATCTTACACATTCATATAGAAACTTAAGCTACCTACCACAACGCATGTAAAATCATACAGGTTGCAATTGTTAAATAATGGTAATGTGGTTGAGGTTACACAACAAGTTATGGTATCATTTTCCATTGGAAAACCTATAAAGGCCAAGTCCTTTGTGATGTCATCCCCATGGATGCATGCAATCTCTTGTTGGGAAGACCTTAGCAATTTGATAGGTAAGTCAATCATGATGGGAGGAGGAACACATATTGCCTAAAATTTTCCAACAAAAACATCATCCACACCAATAAATTCTTGGTCATCGAGCAACAAGGAGGCCAAACATTACAATAACAACTTTTTTTATTGATGGGAAGGGTTTAGATAAAGCCATTTTAAGGGGAAACCTTTGTATTTTTTTATTGTTTGAGAGTAATGTGGGGAGTGTGTATAGTGCTCCTCCAATTATAGTATTATTAGATGAGTTTTATGATATGTTCCCTAATTATCTAACCCATGTATTACCCCCTAAAGGCATAGAGCACCTAATAGACTTTATACCTAGTACAAATTTCCCAAAAAAAAATGGCCTATAAATGTAACCTATAAGCCGCCATAGAATCACAAAAGGCAAGTTGATGATTTGTTGACTAAGGGATTAATTAGAGAATCCCTTATCCCTTGTGTCGTACCCACCCATCTTATGCCTAATAAGAATGGATCGATGAGAATATATGCTAATAGTAGAGATATCAACAACATTACCATCAAGTATAGGTATCTTATACCTAAAATTGATGATATTCTAGATTTCTTGCATGGAGCTAGTGTGTTCTCCAAAATAGACCTGAGTGGATACTAACAAATTAGGATGAAGGAAGAGGATGAATGGAAGACTACGTTCAATACCAAAGGACACTTATATGAATGGTTGGTAATGATCAAATGCCCCAAGCACATTCATGAAGCTCATGAATGAAGTTCTTAAGCCTTTCATTTATAAGTTTTTAGTATTATACTTTTATGACATACTTGTATACACTTCTAGTGGTGAAGATGATGTAGAATATCTAAAACTTGTATTCTTAGCACTTAGAAAACACAAGTTGTATGGAAAGCTGGAAAAGTGTGACTTCTTTGAACTAAAGGTCACATTTTTAGGGTTTATTGCATTCAAATGTGGAATTACCATATATGAGTCAAAGGTGGAGGCAATAAGAACGTGGTCTACACCTAAATTCATTTCAGCCTTTTCATCCTTTTATGGACTTACCTCATTTTATAGGAGGTTCATAAATGGAGTTAGTACACTATTAGACCCCATAATCGAATGTTTAACAAAAGACAACTTTAAATGGACTAACGCAACACAAGAAGCTTTTGAAATGATCAAAAACAAGCTTAATGAGGCCCTAGTGTTACCACTGTCAAAATTTGATTAAGTGTTTGAAGTGGAGTGTGATGTAAGTGGAGTAGGCATAGGAGTGGTTCTACTACAAGAAGGAAAACCAATTGCCATCTTTAATAAGAAGCTAAATGGTTCAATATCTAACTATAATGCCTATGATAAAGAATTTTATGCTATTTTTAGGGCTTTAGATCATTGGTCACATTATCTTAGACCATCTCAATTTGTGTTGTATCCAAATAATGAGTCCCTAAAATATATAAATGGGTAAAATAAGCTTAATCATAGGCATGCTAGATAGATAGATAGATAGATAGAATCTTACAATAATTTTCATTTGCAGCTAAGTATAAGGGTGGCAAAACCAATGTTCTTGTAGATGCCCTCTCTAGAAGGTATTCTATATTGTCATTATTGGAGGCAAAAGTCCTAGGGTTTGGTTGTTTGAGAGATCTCTACAAAGAAGATGAATACTTAGTTGGCAAATTTGAAGATTAAGACAACATTCGAGGATCTTTTGTATTTTAAGATGAATTCCTCTTCATGAACAACAGATTGTGCATTCTCAAGAGTTCCATTCGAGAAATGCTCATAATAGAAGTGCATGGTGGAGGATTAGATAGTTATTATGGCATAAACAAGACTTATGATGTACTCCAAGAGCATTTTTATTAGTTTAAGATGATAAGTGATGTACAAGGAGTAGTGAAAAGGTGTGATACTTGCCAAAAGTCCAAGAGTCACTTTCACTAATAACTTTACACTCCATTACTCATCCCACATCAACCTTTTTATCATGTGAGCATGAACTTCATAGTAGCATTGCCTAAAATCTAAAGGCAAAATGATGCTATTATGGTGGTGGTAGATTTCTTTTCTAAGATGGCACATTTTACCTCATATCATTATATGGATGATTTCTCTTACATATCTGATATATACTTTAAGGAGATAGTTAGGATACATGGTATCCC
Organism: Tamarix chinensis; assembly: GCA_030549775.1. Lineage (NCBI taxonomy): Eukaryota > Viridiplantae > Streptophyta > Magnoliopsida > Caryophyllales > Tamaricaceae > Tamarix > Tamarix chinensis. Next base: position 71,128,940 of record CM060181.1, read on the forward strand.
TAAAATAATTATCTTTAATTGAGATACCAAGTTCCTTAGCTACTTTTGGAAGATTTTATGGAGATTGGTTGGAACTAAAATTCTATTTAGTACCATCTATCAACCACAAATAGGTGGCCAAATAGAACCATCATGATGCTCCTAAGAAGGTTGGTCCATAAATTATTGAGGGATTAGGAGATCAAACTTAGCCATGCTAAATTTTCATACAACTGATCCTCCACATATGCAACCAAACATTCTCCCTTGAAGTATTATATAGAGTAAATCCCAATACTCCTATTGATATTTTACCCCTTCCTATTGATGTGCATACAAACTTTGAAGCCAAAGCAGAGCAAGTGCCTTAAAAAAATTACATAAACAAGCGAGAGAAAAATTGAGAAGGTTAATGAAATGAATTGAAAGAAAGCTAAGAAGCACCGAAAAGAATATACATTTGAACAAGGAGACCTAGTTTAGCTTCACTTGATAAAAGAGATATTTCCTATAAGATGAAAGAACAAGCTCATGCCTAGAAGTGATGGCCCTTTTAAAATTCTTGAGAAGATTGGTAGAAATGCTTACATGATCAAATTGCCTCTAGAGATGGGTGGTATATCAAACATGTTTAACATAAGTGATCTACTTCCATACATACACGGTGAGCCATATTTGGGTGAATAAGGATCTTCTCAAGAGGGAGAGGATAATGCAAAAGCAATCCCTTCAAGCATATATCATACACTTATTAATTTTTCTAAGTTTGAAGATTTCAAAATTATTCTAACATGGACTAAATGAATGAATTAAAATTTTCAAGCCATGTAAGATGTTAACCTTGTCCTTAAATGACTCCAATATGGCTTAAAAATGTTGTTGCCATAAGCCACATGTGGAGAATGAATTTAGAGTTGATTTGGGTATTTATTCTCATCTTTATTTCAAGTAAGTAAAGAATACAAGAGATACAATAGACTTTTTTGGTGTTATTTTGGGCATAAGAGAATCAAAAATCAAGAAGAAGAGGGTTAACTTCTTCAAGTCCTTATTAGCTGGATAATTACTCTTATTAAGATATATTTGGGAGTTAGGAAAGAAGATTAGGGGACTAAATTTATTGGGAAGAAGTTTTTACCCTTTTAGTTACCTATTAAGAGGAAAAAAGGTTTCTCTTTTACCCATTTTAGCAAATAGCAAGTTGTAGTTTGTACAAGGCCATATGACCAATGTTTTATTTATTTTTCTTATGTGTAATGTTATCTTGGAAGGGAGTACTCTAATTCCCATACCACATAACTGGTGAAGGACTTATGCAAGTGAGTCTATTCAATTTGTAAATTTCCAAGGGCTAAACACACTCATTATAACAATGGTGGCTAAATATGAAATGCCCCGAAAATTTTTAATTTTATAAAATACATTTAATTAATATTTATTATCAAAATGATTTAAATAAATTATTTTTAAATTGAATTAATTAGGGCAAATCAAGAAGAAATTTATAAGTATTTTTATTAGAAGAGAATTTGGGTATTTTAGCTAATTAAGCATTTTATTTTAAAAATTAATTAAATAAATTATTTTATTTAAAATAAGAAGGAGAAAATATTTTCAAATTAATATTAATTTTATAAATAATTTAATTGGAGAAAATTAGAGTGTTTTGCTAATTAAAAAGGAATTTGTGGAAAATCTTTTAAAAATCCTAATTTAGAGTAAAAAGGGATTTAAATATTATTTTATTTAAATATTATCATTTTTAAATATCCCAAATATTCTAATTAATTTAATTGAGCCAACCCACTATTTTTATTTTCCCCTTTTTTCCTTTTTTCCTTTTCTTTTTCTTTTTCTTCTTCTTTTCTTTTTCTTTTCCTTCTTCTCCCCGAACTGGGCCAGCTCGGCGGCCCAGTCTTCCTCTTCTTCTTCCTTCGGCCCAGCCCGTGCCACGCACCCTCCTACCGCCGTCCCTCGTAGCACTGCGTTTTAATCTCTTTCCTTCCCCAAACGCGTCGTTCCATTTAAGTCAACCTCCCTCGCGTCGAACCGGCCGGTCCCCTTCCTTTTCTTTTCTTTCTTCCCTGAGCCGCCCGGCCTCTACCTTCTTCTTCTTTTCCCCAGCCCCGACGCTGCCGCCACCTACCTGCAACTCGTTGTCGGCGCCTGGTTTTTCGCCGGCGATCTAGCCCGATTTGACCGGCCTTTTCCTCCCTTTCTCTTCCCCTCGTTTCGGCAACCTCATAAACCCTATCAACTCTCCCTTTTGTCGCGTGATACTCTCTCTCTCCTGCGCAACCCCTTTCCCCCATTTTGATTTCTGTCGGCCAACCCTCGCCTCCGATAAGCCCAAACCCTACTTCCTTATACCATCACCGACCTAAATAACCCTAACCTCTCCTCTAACTCTATAAATACCCTCACAATATACCCTGGTTCGAGTTTGGATTTCCTAACCCAGAAATCCTTCCTTGTCGCCACCACTCCTTTAGACGCCTCGTCCTCCGCCTCCGGCCAACTACGCCGCCTTCTCTAGCAACTCGTGCACTCCTTGCACCGCCCTCTAGCTAACCAAACCTCCCTCATCCCTCGATTCTTTCTGAACAAGTCTCCCCGACTGTGCAAACTTCCCTTCCCGATCAACCCTTTCTTCCACCTCCGCCGCCCTTCGAACCACCATTAACCACCTCTTCCGCCGCTTCTGCCGCCTATTTCTCCTCCCATTCTCTTCTTCAGAACCTCCTCTATCTCCCCATACCTTTATTTTCCTCTTTCTCCCTCTCCTCCTCTTTCTTTCTCCTTCTCCTCCATTCGGCCACCGTGCGCCGCCACCGTGCGCCGCCACATTTGGCTATGCCGCCACCTTCATTCTGTCCCTCTCCTTCTGGGGAACTCAAAACAACCCAGCTCCCATTTTAATTCTTCCTATCTTATTCCCAGCATGCAACTTTCCCCTCTTTCTTTCCTCTTTTCGGCCACCGCCGCCACCGCCGTGCTCCGCCGCCGGTGCCGCCTATCCCCATCAACATTTGGTTGAACCCTAGACCCTCTCAACTATTTTCCCTATTTTTATAACCCTTAAATTATTTTATTTCAATTATTTACATATATATACCATTATTATTATTCTTAATATTTATATTTTAATATGCATTATTATTATTATTAGTATTAATATTTGTATTATTATTTATGTAGAGGGCTGAAGCCTAATATATTTTAATTCGATTTTATTATTATTCTTCTTATCAATTCTATATTTACTATTATTAATATTAAAATGTTATAAGCATAATTATTATTATTATTTTCTATTTCGAATTTCCCTTATTCTTATTCCATCATTATTAATACAAATATTTTAACATTAGTGTTGTTATTAATTTTACTATTATTATCATTATTATTATTATTATTATTATTATTTTTGAATTTGGTTATGTAATTTACAAATAATCTTTTTAGTATTATCTTGGGAAAGGGGCCGAAGCATTTATTTCACCTTATTTTTGAATAATGTCCTTTTTATTGTTATTATTATTGTTACTATTATTATTCTTATTTATATTCTCATTGATATTATTTTAGTATCATTATTATTATTACGGTAAAGTATTTAACCCTATATTATCAACCTTTATAATAATTCTGTTATTTCTATATCTTTAGCAAAGTTAGAATTTTATTAATGTTATTTGTATTAGTATGTTGTTATTTGGTCAAAACCTTAAGGAGGCGTAGGAGCGTGCTCCAAGACTGATGTCGTTTTAGGTAAGGAGTGCTAAGGACTTTTATGTGCTTATGTATATTATGTGTTTCGCATGTTATGTATCTAGTGTTTATTATAATTAAATATTTTATATGTGGTATGACTTGGAGTTGAAGTATGTTGTGCATGGTATATGTATTAATTATGTATGATGATATGTTTTGTGTATGTGAGGAAGTTGATGTGGTTTGTGTGAGAGGAAGGACGAAAAAGGAGGATGGGGAAAGAAGTTGACTAAGGGAAGTGAGTTGACCTAATTTTGTGGTTTTATAAGGAATAATCTAATGTATGGTTTTATGTGGAAGAATATAATTCATGGTTTTATGCGGAGAATATAATATATGGTTTTATTTGGGAGAATGTAATTTATGATGTTATATGGGGGAATTGAATTTAAGGTTTGTTTGGGAGAATCTAATTTAGGATGTTATTTGGGATACGGTAATTTATGATGTTATATGGGAGATTCGAATTTATGGTTTGCTTGGGAGAATTTAAATTAGGATGTTAATTGGGAGAAGGTAATTTATGAGGTTATATGGAATAATCGAATTTATGGTTGTTTGGGAGAATCTATTTTTTTATGTTATTTGGGAAAATGTAATTTATGATATTATATGGGGGAATTCAATTTATGATTTGCTTGGGGGAATTCAATTTATATTTTTCCTTGGGAGATTCTAATTTATGATTTTATGTGGAAGAATCTTTATGGTTTGAATTTAGGGTTTGGTATGGAAGAATCTTTATGGTTTGAATTTAGGGTTTGGTATGGGTGAATCTTTGGTTTTGGTTGGATTGAATTTATAGTTTTGTATGACAGAATCTAGGGTTTGCCTTGTGGTATTAATGGATGTATGTTTGTATTAGGGTTTGTATGATGATATTAAGGTTTGTATGGTGGTAATTATAGTTGTATTGTGGTATTAGGATTTATATGGTGACACTGATGGTTGTATAGTGGTATTAGGGTTTTCATGATTGAATTTAGGGTTTCACGTGGAATTTTAGGGTTTGCATGAAAAAGGTTCGAAGGTTTGCATGGGGAGATTTATGTCTGCATGGGTATTAAATTTACGTATGGAAAGTTAATTTGGGATATAAGGAATGTAATGTAAGTGTTGTTTGGGTGTTTGAGCACTTGGGATGAAAAATAGCACGTGGGGCAAATTAAGGGTATGGAGGAGACTAAATTATGGTTTGTTGTGGTTAAATGAGGTATATGGTGGCTGATTAGGGTTTTTGGTGTTCTCATGTATATATGGTGATTAAAGTGTAATTATGATGTGTGAAGATTTATGCATGTCTAGGGTAAAAGCCTTTGAATAAGATACTTAAGATATTAATCACGTAAAGTGAAAGATGTTGAGCCGGGCCCAGACCGATCCACCGGCATAATAGTGGCCAGGTACTGCGGTAACCTGGAGATCTATCCATCGGCTTAATAGTGGTAGGGTATGTTACCCTAGTGACCGATCCACCGACTAAAATAGTGGGGGATCCCGAGCTCAACGAACCAAACTATACATGTTGATAATAAGTGGAAAGACATTATCTACTTACAGTGGAACACCATGCGATAAGGGGTCAGACCGATCCACCGGCATATAATAGTGGCAGGGTATGTTACCCTCGCGACCGATCCACCGGCTAAAATAGTGGCAGGGTATGTTACCCTCGCGACCGATCTACCGGCTAAAATAGTGGGGTTCCCATACTCGTATGGACTTGATAAAAAGTATGGTGTGAAATGAATTCTGATCAGAGATTAATTTAAAAATTAATCCAGTCTACAATCGGGCCTTGTACTCTTACTTGGATGATCGTAAGCACCTTATGTCATTGTGTTGGTAATTATGCCCTTTTATGTTCTGCATGATTTATGTGTTTGTGTGTTGGCCTTAGTGATCAAGTCACCTTACTCAGTACTGGACCCGTACTGATACTACCTTGGTTGATGGGTCCTGTGATGATCCACTGATGGTGGGGAGCAGACCTCTTTTGCAGGTTTAAGATCAGAGACTATTTTGGGGTGGCAGGCCTGACTTGAGTGAGTAGGCAATCCGGAATTTGACCCATCGGGTTTTATCTTGTTTAAATTTATTTCTATTTAGAAGTTACAAGTGTTATTTGAAACTTCAAGGGTATTGTAATTAACTCTTAATTTCTCGTACTCTAATTTTGTTGCATGATCTTTCGAATCCTTTTATGAATTGTTAATTTGAATTTAACGTAAATCTTTTCTTTAGCCTTAGCACTTGGTACTGGAACGGTTTGAGAGAACCGGTCTGGTACTAAGTGTGGCGGTAACATTCCCAGAATTCACAGGTTTTAAGTATTTCTATGTTAATTGCTTCCGCTTTTCAAAAAAAAAGTAGTGAATTTTGGGGTGTTACAAAATAGAATGAGAAAAACAACTTAACTTACTACATTTATAGAGTTTAAACTCTTTTTATCATTCAATGTTCAAGTGAAGAACATTGTCTTACACTCCTTCAAATCTTGCAAAATTTATCTCAAGTTGTTCATACCTTAAATGGTATTTGTAAGTTATCAAAATCTAATAACCTTGAATTTTGGTTACCCCTTCATCTCTTTCACTCCCATTTCATTTTTTTTTTTGGTTTTTGGTGGCAGTTATACCCTATTCCCACTGATAATCATCAATCTTAACCCAATTTGTTTAGCTTATGCATTATTAGGATACCCTAGTGCCCTTGGGTTGATAGTCAATAGGATACTAGGTTACCTTTGTGTGCCAATATGATTGGAGTACCTTAGTGTCTCTAGATTGGTATAATATCCCCTAAATTAAATAAAAATAGAAGTATTTATGGTTGGTTTGAAATGACATTAGATTGTTGAGCTGGTAGTCGCCCTTATTCCTTACCTATAATTTGTAGTAGTCTTTGTACCCTATCTATGGAGTTTTAAAATTTATTGGTATGGATGTTAAATTTATGAGATATAATGTAAATGTTATGGAACAGCTGTTTGTATATTTTAGCTCTTAAGTTTCATATTATCGCTTATATGTTTCAATATTTTTATACCATAACTTTTTATGATACCTTCTATATGCTCCATGAGACATTTTAATGTTTAGTTTTATATAGTGGGTTACCATTGTAATGATGACTTTCATTTTATAGTCCCTCATTTATTTAATGGGTAGTTGAGACTTTGTAAGATCACTTGTGATTTTAGCTTTAAGACTAGTATTTTTAGGGTTGAGAGTTAGGATTATCTAGTGTTTGATCCAATATCTTTTGATTCAAATATTACTAGACTCTTAAGTCCCTTCTGTATTTCTTTTGATTTGAATTTTGTAATCATTGTTTGATATGGTATTATCAAAACAAAGTTACTCTATAATATAATATTTATTATGTTTTTGTGATTTTTGTTACTAACTTAAGTAGAGTAATGTTTTAGCCTTAGCACTTGGTAGAAAAATGGTAGAGAAAACCACACTTATACTAAGTGTGGTGATAACACCCTATGTTTTTAATATTTTATCTTCCACAATTAACTCTTTAAAATAAATTTTTTAAGTCGTAAAAATGGGAGTGTTCCATTATCTTTACATCATGTCTTTGCTAGTAGGTGGTTGACTAATACACTATATTAGTCAACTAAGTATATCTTTAAACCGTTTGAATGATGTACTTGTCTATATTTCCTATAATTTTTCATGTTTTGAACCCCAATTCTTTTTCTTGGTTTTGTGGGACCAAACTACTATTCTTGAAGGCTTGTATGGGACATTTTAACCAACCTACTTTGGTTGTTAGACTTAGTGACCATGACTTGACCTTATTTTGACCTAGAATTGACTTTGAAACCGTAACACCCCCAAAATTCACTATTGAAAATTTTCTTTTTATTTAAAACAAATAGCGGAAGCAAAATATAAAACGGTGAATTTTGGGGATATTACCGCCACACTTAGTACCAGACCGGTTCATTCATACCGTTCTAGTACCAAGTGCTAAGGCTAAAGGAATGAGATACACTTTGCTAGATTTCCAAAACATGTTTAAATCAGAGTAGCGCAATACACTTTACAAAATTAGAATTCACAAGTGGTGGTTACAAGAACAAGAATACATTTAAACCAGAAGTAAAAGTAAAGGGAGAACCCTAAAAGTCCGGATAATCCTTACGCTCTTTCCTGTTGCCCACTTGAGTAGCACCTGAAAAGACCTACAAGGGACACTGCCCGTTGAATAAGCAGGGACCCATGAATGGAACCCTTCAATACTATGGTACTGAGTAACCCTTTAAAGTCACACTTAGAAGCAAGCCCGTAATGTCACACATGATACAAAACTACATGCATATATAACAAGATGTGTATATATAACATTCACATAATTAACAATCACATCAAATATCAATAGATAGTTATAAATAATCGATACTTTCGGGCCTTAAGCCATGTCATAGTGCAAAATCAATATATTCGGGTCTTAAGCCATTACTCCATCATTATTCATTCACTCTCATATTTTATATCCATGTGAATGCGGGAACCCTACTATTATAGCCGGTGGATCGGTCACTTATAGGGCAAAACGCACCTAACCACTATTATTTTCCGGTGGACCGGTCTAGCCCCGACTCACATGGTGTTCCACTATAAGTGATTAGTATTTTTCCATAACTTTATTTATATCCATGACCGATTTTATTGAGCTCGGGACCCCCATTGTTATTGCCGGTGGATCGGAATATATATCAACATCATCCAGGGCAACATTCTCCTGGGCCACTATTATATCCGGTGGATCGGTACTCATAATCACTTGCCAGGGCAACATGCTCCTGGGCCACTATTATAACCGGTGGATCGGTAATCAGTATCATAATCCAACTGGGTCCGGCTCATAATCTTTCACTTTCATGATTAGTATTTTTCCTTTATTTAATCAGCACAACAAATCCATTTATTTGCCTCAGATGGGAGATCAAGAACCCGGGACACAAAGGTACACCAGTCATACCGGTGCATACAAGCTACTCAGTACCCTTCAACCACGAACCCAGGGACGCAAATGTACCCTGGTCGTACTGGTGCATAAAGCTACTCAGTACCCTACTGACAAGGACACCTAATACATAAGTATGCATACCCCCTAAATAGGTCCGTAGAGCTAAATAGAGTAAGATATAGGGCCTGGCTGGGGCACAAAGGCACACCAGCAAATACCAGAATAATCGTGGGCTAAACCACGTCTTTAGGGTAGCAACCCCTAAAGAGCCACCATTCCCGATCTCGAGATCTTTCACTTTAAGTATCAGTGTCTTAATTAAAGTGATCACGAAAAACACAATAATCAGATACTTATTCACTTTCAATCGTTCTGGTATCATTAGTCGTTTCTTATTCAGGCGGTTATCCAAGATAACACAGAGAAATCATTAAGGCCATCATAACCTCATATAATTTCGAATTAGGATTCGTTCTCAAGTTACTTACTAATTATCAATAATCTTACCTTGCTAATCAACGTTATTTGAGTCATATTATAAAATTCCACAATCACAACAACATGTTAGGTACAAATTACTCATTTACCCCTTACTTATATAATTGTTAAGTCATCCCTTCCTTACTTGACAAATTACCATATTACCCTTATGGTTGCATAATTATCAAATTACCCCTTGCTCGGTTTATGTTACTAAGTTATCTTCTATGCTTTTTAGATCACCGTTCACCCTTTATAATTGTTAACCTTAACATATTTCCCTTTTTAGTTGGCTAGATTACCAAATTGTCCTTCTCCTTCGTTATAATTACTAAATTGCCCTTGAGTTGGATAAATTGCCAAATTACCCTCCTTCATTATCATGATTACTAATTTTCCCCTTTAGTTGGTTAAATAATTACCAATTTACCCTTTAGTCGATTAAATTACCAAATTGCCCTTTTAGTCAGGTAAATTGCCAAATTGCCCTTCTCCTTTATCATAATTACCGTTTTACTCCTCTCAATTATTATAATTTCCATTTTACCCTTTTCAATTATTATAGATCCCAAATTACCATTCTTCATAATTATAATTATTAATTTACCCTTATCCATAATTATAATTACCAATTTACCTTTCTCCATATTTATAATTATTAGTTTACCCTTCTCCATATTTATAATTATTAATTTACCCTTCTCTATGTTTAGAATTATAAATTTACCCTTCTCCATTCTTATAATTACTATATTGCCCTTCTCCATTATTAAAATTACCATAGTGCCCTTTTATTGATTAATTTACCAAATTACCCTTCCCTATTATCATAATTGTCCAATTACCCTTTTATGATCATAATTTAATTACCAATTTATCCTTCATTGTTATCATTATTACCAAGTTACCCCTTACTCCCAAGTTTGCCATAAATATCCTTTTAATTTACAAAATTACCCTTCTACCCCCTCACTTCCAAATTACCATAATATCCTTTCATTTACAAAATTACCGCAATACCCTTTTACTTATAAAATTACCATAACACCCCTTTACTTTACAAGTTACTATTTTACCCTTTTACATCCAAAATTACCATTCTTATCTTTTCTTACAAAATTACCATTTTGTCCTTCTTTTACAAAATTACCATATTACCCCTTTACTCCCAAAATTACCATAATACCCCTTTACTCATAAAATTTCATTTCCCCATTTACTTCCAAACTTACCATAATACCCCCTAACTTCAAAAATTACCACAATACCCCTTTTTACTTGTGAATTTATCATATTGCCCTTTTGCCTTCAAAATTACTACTTTACCCCCTTTATTACTATACTTTTATTAAATTATCATTACCACATGGAATAATAATATTAATACTCCATTAACAATATCCAACTCCACCAACCATTATATTTTAGTATAATACTTATTATCACCCACACCTATTAAGCCATAATCTAGCACAAGAAATATTACTGAAATGCCCCTAGGACTTATGATAATATTATTCAAGCATAAATGGTCACAATAACATAATATGACATGGATAAGTACCTTAACACTTTTATTAATAATCAAGTTCTTCCCTTAGACAACATTTACACACATAGCACATAAAAGACATACTTTCCTTTTTATTAAACAATACAAGCCAACATATAAATTATACTAACAACCATATATCAAACATAATAACATATTAAAAATCATAATGTGTAAACATACGTTTATCCATGCGTTTAAGTGGAGTTTAACAATTACCTTAATTCCCTTAAAAATCGAATCTTACCGGTATCCCAGTTAAAGATTCAAGCTTTGATTAGAAAAACCAATACCTAAAAATAATATCAATATTTATTAGAAATAAGAAAATCAAGATATAAGACTTTATAATTTTTTCTTAAGGAAATAATTAATTTAAATATTATCATAACTTAAAGATTTTAATAAAAATGGCCAAATAATGCAGGAACTCATGCTGCATATGCAGCATGAGCTGCATGCAAAAATAAAAGGAAAAAGGGCTCGAAGAGGGGGTGAAGGAAGGTAAATTAGCTATTTTCGGGTTGGAGTCTTTAGGCTAGAAAAGAAGATAGATGGGGGAGGTTTCAAGGCAAGGGAATGGTGTAGGAGTGAAGGGGGGGTGTAGGTGGATACTGGGGATGGGTTGTTGGCGGCTAAGGGCGATGGATGCGGCGGCGGTGAGGTGGCAAAGTTGGGTGCCGAGGTGGGTTGAGGTGGAGGGGCTGAGAAGGAAGGAAAAGAGGAGGGGAAATGGAGGGGTGCAAGGGCTATTTTTGACCAACTAAGGCATGGTGGTGGTAGAGGGGGTTACAGGGAGAAGATTGGTGGTCTGGGTGACAGAAGAGGCGGCCGGACGTCGGTGTAAGGAGGGATTGCAGGTAGGCTGTCGAGAAGGGTGAAAAATAGGGAGAAAAAGAAGAGGGGAGGAAGAGGGCTGCGGGATGGCTTGAGAGGGACGTTGTGGTGGTGCAAGGCTGAGGTGGAGGGTGGCAGGGAGCGGTGCAGGGGGTTGGTGATGCGGCAGGAGCGGCGGACGGCGGTGGCGACACAAAAATAGGGGTGGAAATGCCAAAAATAGACATTTTGGCACTATATTTTCTATTGAGGGTCCTTAGAGATCCAAAACCTTATTCATAGTTGTTTTACTCTTTAGATTTCTTTTCCCTTATATTTTATACTTGTTTTAGGTCTGTCATGGCCTTGGTTGTAAAACTTAACCTGCCTTATATCTTTTGCTATTTGCACACTCTATTTCTTTTGTGTTTATTTTGGTTTGGATACTTAACATTGTGTCTAGTATAAGATGGATGGGGGAATGCTTATTTTATGTTGGATACTATGGTAACACTCAATGTTTCATAGGATTATTTTTATATTTTATTTCCACAAATATTTGAAAAGAAATGGTAGTAAAACACGTGCGTGCTACAAAGATACTATCTATTGATAGAATTTTTATGTGCCTCATATTTGTGGAGAAATGTATTATTTGAGATGCCTCTTGAACATTTTACATGGCTCAAGGAGTTTTGAGGAGATTAGATGCATTAATCAGACTCAATACGAAACCTATCATGATGCATGCTTCACCTTAGGTATATTCTATGATGACAATGAATACATAGATGATATTGTTGAGGTAAGTGATTAGTAAGTGATAAGACCATCTCTACATAAATAATGTGTTAGCTATAGGGAGCTTAGCATGACCATATATTGTTTGGGAGAAGGGTTAGACTTATTTATCTGATGACATTTTGTATAAGCAATGTGCCATACTTCAACATATTATGCACACCATGCTATAACACCAATTTTTTCACTTATGTTGTTATTATACCATTAGTTCATTTGTTTTATAGTTTTATTTCAAATTGTAGACTTACATTTAGATAATGCTAAAGTAAAAAAGTTATGCAATAATTGAGTTTGAAAAAATATCGTAGACATTAGTTAGATCATTATCTGAGTATGCATTCACTTCGAGGCCTCTTGATGGCTTACAAACATTTTTTTCAAAACAAACATATTCAAGAATAGTTGTAGTATAATCAACAAGTACTAATTGAAGAGTATTTTGTCCTATTATCTAAGTTGAATTATGAACAAGATGGAGTTTATAACATTAAATTGAATCAAATGCAGGTGGCATATTCTTTGTATATGGCTAGAGGAACTAAGAAAATATATGTGTGGGAAACATTGTTTACTACTTTATGAAGCAAGGGATATACTATTCTTAATGTGGAATTCAGTAGCATATCATCACTTTTGTTTCCTGGTGGTAGGATTACTCATTTCCACTTTTCAATTCCACTTAATCTAAAAAAGGATTCTACATGAAATATTAAACAAGGTTGAACATTTGCTCAATTGATACTAAGGAGTAAATGAATTATTTGGGTTGAAGCCCCAGTAATGCATAAGCATTGTTACAAATGCTTAGACTAAACCATGCGAGATATCTTACTTATTTAGTGGTAATTTTTGACAAATATTATTAGTATTTCCAAAATACACATGTCAAAACATTGTTCAAGCTACAATTAATTCTTCATATCTATGGGGCACATTATGTTTTGTTACAGTTGATGATGAATAATAAACCACAAAACATTGGCATTGATGATGAATCATATTGGTTAAAGGACTTCACTAGTTGTCTCTCATGCATTGCTGATGAAAATTTTGGGGGTGCACATGATGGTTATGCTACCATTGAAATTCCCTCTCTTTTATTTGCTATCATGTCTAGGTCAACCAATTTAAACCATTATTGACAACACCTATTTGTCTTATTCCTCTTTCATAGGTGATATTGTCTACTTAAGTGGAAGGTCCATTTTGGCTCCAACACTTGATGCTATGGATTTGGTGAATATATATACAATCTCTTTAATTTCACATGAACAAACCAATTTGAGCTAGGACAACCCATGTAGATTCTAGAGTAACATTGAATTCTTAAGTGATCTACAACTCTACATTGTTCAAGCATTCAAATCATGAGTTAACTTTGAAGATTGACGCTCCTGCCATGTTAATATGTAATATAAACCTTATAAATGGGTTGTGCAATAACACTTAGTTAATACTTCCACGACTAGGAAGTCATAATTTATAAGTAAATATTCTTGATGGATTCTATGCTAGTGAACAAGTGCTCATACTTAGGCAATCAATTATATCATTTGATTCTAGATTGCGCTTCAAGTTTAATTGAAGGTAGTAACCTCTCTATTTCATATATCATGATTAAAAATAAAAGTCAAGAGCAATCCCTATCATATGGTGGCATCTATTTAAAGAAATTCATTTTTATCTTATGGACAACTATATATAGCTCTAACAAAAGTTGTCAATCCACAAGATCTTAAAATATCAATTAGCGATAATAAATGTGAATAATCCACTTCAGCAATTAATGTTATATTTAAAAGAGTTTTTCAAAATTTGTATTAATAAAGTGCAAATTATTTACATTTTCCATCTTCGAATGATGATGCCCATATATAGTCATCTAAAGTAGCATATTTCCCTACATCATACGGGAAGGAAACTTCTATTTTTATTTATTTATTTAAAAAAAACCCCTAAACAGCCTTTAGGCTTGGAGAAAAAAAAAAAACCCTACCCCTGGGAAGAGGTCACTGCCCACCGAATATACCCACGCTGCGAGACTACAATTAAGCAGGGGTCCGACCCATAGACGGGGACCTGAACGGTGCCCCGTGCTTACGAGGCGCACTATGGCAACTACATCGTGGGCTGTATCTTGTACTGGTCCGGTTTCTCTCAAAACCCAGGCGGCCTCTATCAACTACTTCTTTCTCACTCTCCTCTCTCCTGTGCAATTTCGTACTTCTTAAGGGCACCCCCGGTTACAGTAAGATTCCAGATACAGGTCATTCAAACGCTCTTTGATTTTTCTGTTCTTCTCGAACGCACCTTCATTTCTGAAATTTGCTTATTATTGCTTTAATTGATCTAGTTGTACATTGATTTAGACGCAGAATCTTTAGATTAGGGCTAGAAAAAAAAGTGGATGTTACGGCTTAATATATTGCGATTGCTAGTGAGAGTCGACTTTTTGCATGATTCAACCTATCATATTTTCTTTTGATCGATATGGTTAGTTGAAGTTATCGAACCTTGACTCCTGATGGAAAGTGTTGAAATACCTAAATGGTTAGAAGGGTTGCCGTTGGCGCCTGAGTTTTACCCAACTGATACCGAGTTTGCTGACCCAATTGCTTATATTTCAAAAATTGAGAAAGAAGCTAGTGCTTATGGTATATGCAAAGTTATTCCACCATTGCCGAAGCCATCCAGGAAGTATGTGCTTTATAACCTAAATAAGTCCCTCTTGAAGCGTCCTGAGCTGGGTTCGGAAATTAGTTTGCATCCTGTATCTGGTAAAGAGGCTAATAATGGGGATTCTAATAATGGGAATGCTAGAGCTGTGTTTACCACTAGGCAACAAGAATTGGGTCAGAGTACAAAGAAAGTCAAGGGGACAGGTAATTTACAGCAACCAACTGCTCAGAAGCAAGTATGGCAGAGTGGGGAGATCTATACGCTAGAACAGTTTGAATCAAAGTCCAGAATGTTTAGTAGGAGTGTGCTTAGTACAGTAAAGGAAGTCTCGCCAATAGTTACAGAGGCATTATTTTGGAAGGCAGCGTCTGGAAAACCTATATATGTCGAGTATGCAAATGATGTGCCAGGATCAGCATTTGGTGAAGCACACGGGTTGTTTAACTATCTCCATGGAAACAAAAGGAGGAGGAGAAGGATTTTTTCAAGGGACAATGCTAGACGATCTGATTGCCGGCAACAAATTTCAAGTGATATTAATGATGCTTGTTGTGAAGAGACATATAAATCTTCCCAACATCCTCATAATTCATCTTCTGTTACTGATTTAGGTTCTGCTAATTCATCAAAATCCATGATGGATTGGACTTTGCAATCCTCTAAGCATAGTGCCTCATATCCTGACCATGACATGGAAGGTACAGCAGGGTGGAAGCTTTCTAATAGCCCATGGAATCTCCAAGTAATTGCGCGCTCGGCTGGTTCTCTTACTCGTTTCATGCTGGATGATATTCCTGGTGTTACATCCCCGATGATTTATATTGGTATGTTGTTTAGCTGGTTTGCATGGCATGTTGAAGACCACGAGCTTCACAGCTTAAATTTTCTTCATATGGGCTCCCCAAAGACCTGGTATGCAGTCCCGGCCGACCATGCTAATGCTTTTGAGGAAGTTGTGCGTAGACATGCTTATGGTGGAGATGTGGACCGCCTAGGTATGTTATCTTTTCAGGTTTGCTTTAACATTTTTATTTACTTTCAGATATGCTGTTTATGTAACAACTATGGCTAGTTAACATGATAATGCTGATTGGCTATGATATGCGCTATAAGGATTGAAACATTAATTCATGTTCTTGTTGTGAGCGCCACTAGCCATGTCTTTTTATAACATTACATGTTTTAGCATGGTAGGCTTCCTTTTGGATTTGGCATCAGGGCATCATGTGGCAACACACATTTTTTTTTCTTTAATCGGGATTTCGATATACAGTGTTAAATATTTAGGGTAAGTATCATATTTGTCTTATGCACTGTTTATTAAACCAACTTAATTGTTCATTTTGGCTGTTGTGTAATCTTAGTTTTTGCAAAAGATGAAAATTTCATTATCTTTTACTATAGCTTACTATCAGGTGTTTTCAAACAAATAAATAATATGAAAATACATATCTAAACTTGTCGATATAACTCAATTTATTTCATCACATTATTTACTCAACAGGGTTGCATAACAATTCTCTATCTCATTTACCCGGAAAAATTCTTCTTTTTCTGACCATAGTGGTGAATGTGAACCTTTTCCATGCCACAAGTCTCATGCACCATGATATTCTTTGGATGACAAGGATCATATTATCCCCATTTTCTCATGACATGCTTAAGCTTTGTAACTACAACTTTTTGAGAAGGCAATTATTAGTTGGAGCTATGCCATCAACAAACATTTGACGTTGATTGTGTGGCAAGCTCTTATTTGTTTTTATCCTTAATGAAGTTTTGGTTTTTAAACTTTACTTGAAGTGAGTGACTAGATCAAATCATAATACAAAAGAACCATTGACAATGGGTAGTAGGGTAATTGCTAGAAAAAAAAATCCAAATCATTATGTAATATGGTGATATTTTGGGTCATTCCAACCCAAAATAAGTGTGGCAATGAAAATAGAAAGGAGTATTAATGATTTTCTTGATTAAGTTGAACCTT
Source organism: Tamarix chinensis (assembly GCA_030549775.1). Classification (NCBI taxonomy): domain Eukaryota; kingdom Viridiplantae; phylum Streptophyta; class Magnoliopsida; order Caryophyllales; family Tamaricaceae; genus Tamarix; species Tamarix chinensis. Next base: position 71,146,000 of record CM060181.1, read on the forward strand.
TATAAGGTTGGTTTGTAAAGAGAAGTCGTGATTCGTGAATGTGCTACTACCCATTCTGGAGATGTAAACCAAGGGGTTTTGGGGATAGGGATTTTTAGGGAGAGAAATGGAGTAAAGTGGGGCGTGTTATTAAATTTCTTGGATGCCTAAAATGGCAAATGAGGCCTTTTATTTATAGGGATGGAGTACACATGGGGTGAGGGAGCGGAGTGGCCACGATTTAGGTGGCCCTTAAGCAGTATTATAGTGCCAGTCAATTGGCCGAGGATAGTCAGCAACACCTTTTGTGGCTGGCTGGGTCACTAGGCCAAGGTTGACATTAGGGTGACGAGGTGACATGCCAATCTAGCTTGTAGGCCCAATGTTTGGTTGGAAAAATACCCATGTTATCACTTCTTTAAAGCTTGATTACTCGCGTCTATTGTGTCCTTGGTGTGCAGGATAGTACGGATTGTACCTAATTCAAACCCCATGCTAGGTTAGGTGGATAACCGTATCGCTTCCTTCAAGCTTAATTACCTAAATGAACCATTGAAATACATTGCTTGGGAAGATACATTGATAAGGGAGATACATTGGTAGGGGAAGGCAATACATTGCTAGGGGAATACATAGTGGTGGGCCGACAATGTCGGATATTGGGTAAAGATATAAATGAGCTTGAGTTTGCATTAGTAATTCGACAACTGTAAGCTCGGCAAGCACAACTTGCATTTTGGCTTAATGAGAGTCTACATTACTAGGGCTATGGGAGTCTGTCTTTCTTGATTAGTTGGGTGAGTCGGTAAAGCCCATCGGTCAACATTCGTCTCTCGGGTAGTGTCATCTTGTAGAGAAAAGTATGGAACTAAGTATTGGCGTGCCTTTTGGATTTGTATTTGAGGAGTCTGTTTGACATGCGTCAATCATCTTTAGGATCTCAAGGGGATTTGAGCCACTCGTTCCGTTACATTATTTCAGCTGCTGCTTCCTAGTATAATGGCCAATCAAACTAGCCCTTCATGTTTCCTCAAAAATCTATGATAAGAAATGATTGCGGATATCTTGGGATTCTTCATCATTACTTCAAATAATGAATTCGGATACCTTAACTTTTGCGCTGTTTCCAAGGTACGTCCCTATTTAAATCAATCTTCCTTCTTCTTGCTATCATCTTTTGTGTTGTTTGCGATTTTGGCTCACTGCAAAGTTCATACTAACTCCAAATTGCCATTTCATTATGCCGGTTAGGCCACCAACTACACTTAAACATTGTTGACTCTGACGTCTTCCTCATTTCATGAAAGTCCTCTTAGCCTATACATGAGCGATGGTATGCATTGGTACTAACCTTTGGATGGCAGTTGAGGCTGTGGGGTTTGTGTCACCGCTACACAAGACACCACTGCACTTCCGTGGTCCAACAAATCTCCCAGACTCTTAAAATGCTTTGAGAGCATCCCTGTTGAATTTCTTTTCCCCGTCTTCGTCGGAGAAAATTTCTTCTTTGAACTCCTTTTCCTCGAAGAACTTCTTGGCCTCTCTTGCCTCTAAATTTCAATTTCCTAGTATCCTTCCTTCTCATCTTTCTAGAATGCATTACACTCTTCGCCGTGGCCCTTTAGGCCTGTCAGTGTTTTCCTATGAATCCGTGTATGAGAGAATATTCAAAGTTACAAGTGGAGGATCATCACTAGCTTCCTCTACGTTTGTCGTTTCGTGGAGGTCTAGCCGTCAATTAACTTGTTTAATATTATTTTAAGTTCTTAGGTCACCCCAACATCCTACATATTACTTTATCCAACCCAGGATCATAAAATAATCAAGGAGCCTCGGATGTTCATCAAGAAGTGAAGTTACAAGGCATAGGAATCGCTAAAGTAAGGTCAGCTCAACTCGGATATACAAGAAGAGGCACCTATAACCGATGAGCTTAAAACCAAGATGATTTGGATCAATCGATTGCATAATGATGGTGTTGTAATTAATAATGTTGAAGTTGTTAGTGACCTTCTCTTGAGGAAGGCTGACTTGATCTTTGATGCAGGTAAATGACTGAGCTAGAGCATTGCCAATAAGTGTATCTTGTGTTGAACGTAATTCCCTTATGCATAGTGTTCCGAGTTAAGGGCATGATTGAAGTCGGCGGCACAAGGCTTGGCGAGGGCATTAGGAGACCCAACATGCGTCCCTCTAGTGCCATCACTAGAAAGGCACCATGCTTGAAACACAAGGTAACCATGTCGTTTCTTCTTTGGATAATGGTACAAAGGGGCATGTTGGAATCAAAGTACGACTTTAACTATCTCGATGTCATCAAGACTTTTGGTACTCGGCTGTCCATTGAAAATTGTCTTTGGCTCTTAGCAACCACAAGAATGACAAGCTCTTATTTGTTCCTCTAGACAGAAATCTAGGAATTGCAACTAATTTTCGTGTTTGCTGCTAAATGATTTTCCTACCCGTTGGGGATTGTATAATTAAGACGACAACCGCCTCAGGGTTATCATCTATCCCCCTATTAGAGCCTACACCAACTCCAAAAGCAATTGCTAGGATTTAACTTCATTTTATATTTTCTCAAAGTATCAAAAGCGAGTTGGAGGTCCTACATGTATGATTCCCTCTTCCTGCCTTTTACTATAATATCATTGACATATGCCTCTACTCGATAACTGACTTGCCTTGCAAAGATGTTAACCAATTTTTGGAACGTCGCCTTTGCATTCTTAAGCCCAAATGACATAACTTTGTAATAGTAAAGGCTGTTGTTGGTAATGAAGATGGTCTTGTCTTAGTAGCATCGACTGCTTTAACTTGATGTTAGCTAGAGAAAGCATTCATAAAGCTTAGTTGCTCATGCCCGACAGTAGAGTCTATCAATTGGTATATCCGAGGGCAAGCTTTAGGTCTGGAAAAAGTTGATGCACATCTGCCACTTACCCCTTCTTCACTAGAGAACTAGGTTGCTAATCTACGTGGCATACTTCACATCTTTAATAAAGCCTGAATTAAAGAGGTTTCGGACTTCCTCTTTTGTGGCCCCCCTTTTTTTGCATCGACCAACCTCTTCTTTTGTTTGATCGACTTGTACCCCTCCAATATTTCAAGATGTTCAATAATTTTTAGGGATGCCTTCCAAGTAGGTTACGGTCCCAGTAAAGCTGTTGGCATTTTTTGCCAGGAAACTCATTAGCTCCTCTTTGCCAGCCTTGGCTAGCCCTTTGTTGATGACGACACAATGTTCTCCATCATTATGTAATTGTATTGTCTTCGTCTCTATAGTTGCTTGGATCGCCCCCTCAAATTTTATGTGTAAGTCTTCAAGGAGAGTCTTTGCTGTCATTCGTGCACCTTGGGTGCCCTCGGCTCTCACTTCAATTTCCCCAAATTTCTTTTTAGCTCGATGACGTGGCATTGCCGAGAGATCTTTTGGTCTCCATGGACTTCTCCCCAATTGTTGCTGACTGGAATCTTATCACTAGTCCTACGATGAAAATAGTAGCCGACAACTTGTTAAGACAAATCATGTTATATGCCGGGGGGCATGCAAGTACTATAGAATCCATCTTGATGGTTTTGTCATTTCCCCGTTGTCCCACTGTTAGAGTTAGGTCTAATGACCCCTTAGCTTTGATCATATTGCTCGCGCATCCTACTAAAGGGGAGAACTTATCAATTGGGCATGTCTCTTGGGCAAGTTCTACTATTTGTAGACTTCCTTGAAGATCACATCCACAGAAATGACAGTGTCTATCAAAACTCTCTTTATTGTGCAATTGGCCTAAATCACCAATAGGGCATTATATGGTTCCATGCTTTGTAGGTCCTCATTTTTCTTTGTGAAGTTGACTTTCCAGCCACTCGTCTTTATTCTCTTACTTTCTCCATAGTAGTCAGCTCGTTTGACTTAGGCTTTCAAGGCTGTTGATCCCCATGGCCATGATCTCTCTGTCTTCCAGCCCCTAGAGTCTTGCGTTGGAAACTCTTGGGACTAAGGGTCCTTTAGAATCTATGATTGTGATGAGTCGGGGAAGTGGAGTTCTTCTCCATCTCATCCTTCCTCACTCTCTTGTCCTTTGTTACCTTCGCTAATTCTTCAATGTCCTGTTGTACAATACTACTTCTTAGTTGTAAGGCTTTTTGTCATTGTGGTGGCTAACAACCTTATTAAGGACTTGTGAATGCATGGTCAATCTAGCTCAACCGGAGACGGTTGCCTACTAAGGATGGTAGGTAATTTGGTTGAGAGTGTTTTTTAATGGGGCCAGCATGTTTGATTGCTTAGATGGATGGTTGAAGCTTAGCATTCATGACTTGAAGCTTGGAGAGTATCACTATATTATCAATGCTGTGCAGGTAACTAGGACCCTGGTTAGATCAAGTTGGGGGTTGAGGGGGTGACATGACTTTTTGTTCAGAACCCCACAGATGGCGCTAGGTGTTAAAGGGGAAATGTGAACTGAGGGGTTTTGGGGATAGGGAGTTTTAGGGAGAGAAAATGAAGAGAAATGGAGTAAAGTGGTGTGTGTTAATAAATTTTTGGGATGCCTTAAATGGCATATGAGATCCCCTATTTATAGGGGTGGAGTACAAAAGGGTGAGAGGGACGGGGATCCATGAGCTGGGTGGCCCTTAATGAGGATCCTAGTGCTAATCATCCGGTTGGGTTTTGCTCAAGGTAGTCTATGAGATCTTTTGTTGCTGACTGGGGCGGAGCCGACAGGAGGGGTCCGAGATGACGGGCTGATCCAGCTGTTAGGCCTAATATTAGGTTGGGAAAATACCCATGTCATGAAGGATTGTTTGGTATTTTTTAGACTCAAACATGTGAATAAGATGCAGTCCTTACTTACCTTGATAATAAGAAGATGAAAAAGATTGCTAGCTAAACAAGGACTTCTCACTTTGTGCATTGGATCATGCAAACTTGATGTTCTTGTTTTTGAAATGGAACTGAAATATGAGGATAGGTGGAAAATGTCGAACTCCTGATTCTCTAATTTGCCTTGCTCCCTTTATGAGTATTTTTATCTAAGTTCTTTTTGTTCTAAGAGGTGGAATAGAATAATCCGGTTGAAGTGTAATGCATTTTATGTCCCATAATAGGTCTCATTCTTCTACCTTTTCCTGGGAGTTAATGATTATTTATGGCTATTACCTTGACATCAAAGAATAGTTTGACCCAATGCATGATTTCTGCCGTAGTTGATCCTCATTTGACATTAGAGAAGTATATTGATTTTTTTTCCAATAACTGAATACTTTTGTCTTTCTGTAATTATTATTCATCACTAAATTTTTGCTCAGTATTTTGTATGGCTTTGTGTCACTCTTTAGTTTAGCAGTTTTTGAGGTACAAATTTGTGAAGTTAAAAGGAGTTCAGACTTCATATCGGATGCTGACGTTCTTTTATTATTCCAAAAGCTGACTTCCATCTCAAAGCGTTTGAATGATTGAATAATGGTAGGAACCTGTAGTCTTTTTGTGATGTCTCCAGATACGCTCTTTCCTTTATATAGGCATCAACATCCTCTTTTTATTTATTTTACTTTTTTCATGGGTTTGGTGTTTTGCACAGTGTTCTTTTCTTTCAAGTCAAGGGTTTGCTTGAGTTCATCTTCATGGCTTTAATACGGTACATGCACAATACAGTTTTGGTAAAACAACTATCATAATTTTGTAACTCAGGTTATTGTCTAAATGGGCAGCTGCACTTACACGCCTAGGTGAGAAGACTACTCTATTGTCCCCTGACGTAGTTGCTACCTCTGGCATCCCTTGCTACAGGTATTTGCTGTGTCATGGCTGAGATTTTAAGCTGTGTTATAATTAAAGTAGATTTATATATTAATCTTAATGTTTACTTTGTTGCTGCAAAACTAATATGATATGTGGATATTTTGATTAGGCTAGTTCAGAATCCTGGTGAATTTGTCGTGACCTTTCCAAGGGCCTACCATGTGGGATTCAGTCATGGTAATTACTTTACATTTTTCTGATGTGATAGAAGTATCTGTGATAAGGTTGTGCATGTGTACATGGTTTTCTGAATCTGCTTAAAACCTTCTTCCTTCTACTGTGACAGAAATGAACATGATTGAAGTTTCATAAGCTATCGATGGAAGATATGTCACAGTAACATTATGCTCAAAACCTTGGTTTTGGCAGAAAGAGCTTCTTTGATGAAGTCATTGCCTTGCTTGTCTAAACCTTGATTTCAATTGCCATATTTATTCTTTACATTGAAGTTATAGCTTGCTGTGGAAAATGTAATTTTTTTTTTCAGAATAAGAATGCATGGATGGTCAAAAGTGTTAGGTTATTAGGATAAATAATTTTACCAAAGTTTAGTCATATTTCTGTAGTTAGTTATGAGTCAGTTTGTTAAGAGTCTGGACTCTTCTAATTAATATTATAATTAGAGGGTGGAGGGATAAGGAGTGGAGGAGGAAATCAGTGGGGAGTTTTGGGAGAGTCCAGGCTCTCGAATACCTGGAATTGGGAGAGATCAGGCTCTCGAAAACCTGAATATCTTTGTAATCTCACTACTTCTAGTAAGCTCAATCTATTTTCTACTTAATTTACCTCTGGTACCTATCAAAAAGATCTGCACTTTATCATTTTCAACTACATGGCATGTGTGCTTATATTAGCTCTTATGCTGGTTGGGTTACTTTTTCTATTTTTTTGTCTCCTATAATGGGGCAGTATGGTTGCTTTACCACTATTTCCTTGGTCTCGGACATATATGGTTTGCAATACGGCATTTGTATTTATGTGTTTCCCTAATACAACCCTTGAAATTCTTTAGTATACAACAGTAAACGTTGATTCAATATTTTACTTTTTCAAAGTAAATGTTGACAATATTGGTTATGTTATGGACCTTGATTGTGGGCTAGACCCACTGTTGGCCCCATTATGCTTAGTTTTAGTCCTAGTATGTTAGAATCGGCATTAGTTTCTTTATTAATTCTTAGCAAACTTTAGTTTATTAAGAGATTTATGTATTAGGGTTAATAGGATTTATTAATAAAATGCCCCTTAAACCAGGACAAGTCACTTGAAACGAGTTGGGAAAATTAGCAATAGGTAATTCCTTGGCTCTTTCCTCTCTCCTCAATGCCAATCCCCTCCCTTGAATGAATCTAATTCCATGGGAACTAAGCAGAACCTCGGGTCATATCTAATAGGTCACAATTGTCTTTCTTGATGATGTAGGCTAGACTCTTAGTCTATCTTTTATATGTGAAACCTCACTCAAATAGTATTCAACTAAATTCAAAATTTAAGAATAATATATATAGGCTAATCATTTACCAAAATTCAGCCCCATAAGATAAATTTATAATCTAAATAAACTAATATCAAAGTATTAATGGAATAAGATAAAATTTCCAATAAATAAATAAACATAATAATATTTTAAAACTATTAATCCTATCTACCAATCTTCTTTCCAATACTTTAGGAGAGAACTAGGATTGCAACTATGGGTCCTATGATAAGGTGATTCATAGACCACATTTTTCTACCCCACTTGAGAAAAGTCAGATTGTGAACTTAAAGTGCAGGAGAGTTGGTTTGGCACTATTGTTTCGAACATGACCTATTTGGTTAGGCACATATAAACAATTGTTGACAAAAGCCATTGGCTTCTTGAATCGTCCATGACACTATTGTGAATGCATCCTATTCGATGTGATTGGACTTGAACTTGCAAGCAATAGTAGACATAGAAGTCGGTACATTAGAAACATGTATACTAGGCGATATAGGACGTGTTGACCCCTTCAAACTTCCTTTGCTCAACAAAGTTAACAACAATAGGACTTAATCATAATTTTGATGTCCTCCATTTCGTGCTCAATATTACAAACTTTGCGCAACAAGGGTCTAAACACTTCATTTCTAATCTAACCATCTTGCCAATAATAATAAATAACTAGGGAAATAAAATTATAATTATCTTTTTCTCAAGTTTTTTCTGTGGCACCTTTTATTTCATTATCGATTGATTCTCCCCTCCCTTTTCTTTTTTCTTTGGAACTTGTCTCTTTTTATGTATTTTTTATTGCCGTTGATATATAAAAAGTGTTATTTTAGCAACTTTGTTTTTATCCAAAAGAAGTATCATAAGCATATGAATTTGTTTTAGCTTATTAAAGTTGTTACTAGAGACTTGGTGTTTCACAATTATGATTACCGAAACAAAAATAATAAATTTTACGAGAAATGGTAATCAAATTAAAAAGAAATAAAACAATTAACAAAAAGGAGATAAGTTAAGAATGGGAGATAGCCTAGAATTGAAATATCGCCACAATTTCGATATTTAAAGAATGAATATTTCAAGTTTAATATGACTACCCAAATACAAGCAGGTTGGTTTCCTATGTTAACCAAAAGCCTCTTTTATGGTTGAGTGATTGTGTGTAACAAAATTTAATCACCTATTTGAAAATAGGAAAAAATCCAATCAAACTTATTATGTTCTTATTCAATTTTAGTTTATACCTCGAGAGACTCAAAATTACTTTTGTGATTTGACTCACTTGTCCGATTGTTATAGATTTGGTGATAATTTTCGCATTTCAATCCTTCAATTGATTATCTAGATTAAGCTAAGTTGTGGTTAAGTAAATTAGCCAAATTAGGAAATGATAACAATAAAAATTGATTAATTAGATTGCCAAATTAAACAATAGATCAATCCATATGCCAAACAATTGAACTTCAAGCTAAAACCCAATCCTAAATAAGGAATCTATTCACACATGGTATTAATCAAACTTGCAATTGGAGATATGATGAGCATTTGTCAAAGATTATAAAGCAAGATTCAATTGAATAAACCAATTTTGCGTAATCAAAACCCACGAATGAAGATCTATTTGCCGCAATCGTCGATTTGGAATGGGAGCGAAGCGCTATTGAGCATGAATATATAATGAGCAAAATACAAGATGTAAAATATCATACTGAGAATGCAAAAGAGATTAAATAGAGGAGTAGATGAAGATGAAGATGTAATAGATTATTTTTTTCCTGTTTGAATTAGAGAGGGAAGTATCATACAAAAGTTCCTCTCCTCTCTCTAACTATTCTATTTAAGAGGAAATAAAAAATCCCTCCTAATTCTTAGATGTCCCCTCTAAAAGCTCAGAAAGAATAAAAGAAATACACTTAAAATTGAAGCATCAGACATCAAGCATGGGCATTGAGGTTGACTGTGTTCTATGTATTTGACAACATTCTTTAACCACATTGATAATATTTAGCATTTTGGTTATAAATTTCTTTGTTTGGACTTTGAATGAGGCAATTTTAGATGTGTTGGAAAGCTTAGGGAAAGACCTACCACTCTCATGTTTTGCATCTTTCCAAATTTAGATTGCATGTTGGTCAAAATCTTTCACTTTCAAGCTAGTCGCCTATGTCCATAAGAATTTACCACACTAGGTCCTTTTCACCAATGACAAAATCCTTCTTTCTGCATCTAAAGAGTCACGTAAAAAAAAAAAAACATAATACACAATATCCACAAATATAAAATTAAACTAACTTATATACATAGATAATCCACAAAAAAATGCCTATATCACTAGTAGAAATCAACTAGATAAGTCATTTTATCTGGTTCTCAATTTCATGTAAAATATTGATTACTTTCCTAATTTACTCTATTATTATTAAATGTTTCTCTTTAGGTTTTTATATTTCTAGAATCTAAGATTTATGTGCTTTGAATGAGGATATATTAGTCATTTTGTGTTAGTTTTAAATTTATGTGTATGAAGCTAAAATGACACTTATTTTGAACCAAATCTAGTATTATTTAAGTCAACAATTCTATTTTCTAATAATTGGAGAACTTTTTTAAACTCTTCACTTGTGCTGAGAGTGATAGCAAATTTAGTTTTTGCATTCGCAAGCAAAAACGATGCCCTTTTGGTTGAATTTTGGTTAGTGACATTGGATGTGGGATTTTGATAGGACTAGGTGAACTAAGAAGGGAAATCTGCAACAAAGATAGCACGGTGAGGCAAGGACCAAAGACGAGGGTTTGGTGATAAAGATGAGGCATGGTGGCTTTTTGATTTTAGATCTGTTGGGATTCAGACATTTGTTTGGTTGGCAGCAAACAAAAGTATGGCAAGAGAAAACTTAAATGTCGAGGACACTGTGTTGTTGCAATAGTTGGACTAAAATTGTGTGAGGTTTATATGGTGATTTGCAATAGTGGAAAGATAGGCGAAGGGTTCATATGAATTTTTGCTACTAGTGTTTGAAATTTGACAGAAATATTTAGAATGTCGAATTGGTGGCAGGATTGATTTGGTTGTATACTAAATTGATGTAGGGTAGACTGTTAGCTTAGTTTATTCACACAAACCCTCACCTAAATCTTATTTATCTCAATTCTAAATTCACAAGTACATCCCAGGTGCTGTGTTGTTTTAATTGGAAGACGGCTGTGCAAGGCTTATATGGTGATTTGCAATGGTGGAAGGAGTAGGCCTAGGGTTAAAATAACTTTTGACTACTAGGGTTTTGAAACATGATAGATTTTTTTAGAATGCCAAATTGGTGGCAGGATCGATTTGGCTATAATACTAAATTAATGTAGGCTAGACTCTTCGCCTAGGTTTTTCACGCAAACCCTTACTCAAATCTTATTAATCTCTATATTCAATTCAAAAGTACAACCTAAGGCTACATCTGTAGGCCAACCTATTATCAAATCATTGCTTGACAAGATAAAATCTAAATAAAATAATATTAAAATTCTAATAGAATAATGTAATTTTTTTGAAAATAAGTAATATAATAATATCTAAAAATTATTAGTAGTTCTAAGCTTGGGGCAGGCAACAAAATTGTATCGGAGAATCGCGAACGATAAATTATATTGAAAAATAGTAGTTCTTCTAAGCTTGTTTTGACCTTTGAAGGATTGGGCCAAACTAGTACAATTGGGTCTAATAAGGTAATTACATATTTAAGTAAGGATTAAAAGAGGACTTAAGGGTCATTATGTAGAGTTTAATGAAGACCACTTGCCAAGCACATGGGGGAGAGATGCTTTAGGGCCGACCATAATTAGAAGATTTAGTAGATATTAGTTAGTTAGTAAAGTTTATCTTGTTAGTAGAAGATTCATCGTTTGTTATTTTCCACTAGTGGCGTGAGCTAGAACCAATTTGGGTGTGATTCATCTTTCAAGTTGCCGAGGTACCAATCAAGTATAAAAACATGGTGTAATCGACATTGAATACATTTAGTGTAATCAACTTGAGTTCAAATCTTCAATTGAATATCTTTGTGAGCTCTTTTTTGTTATGATTTCCTATGTGATTCATAATCTGTATTTCTTTACTTAAATTCTCTGTGATTTAATTAGAGAGATTTTGTGTTAAATTAACACATTCATATCCCCAACCATCATCCACCATAACCGATGTCATACACACACATATTCATCATCTTCGTCATTAAAACCCGAACCCGAACCCGAACCCGAACCCCTACCCTAACCCTAACCCTAACCCTAACCCTCTTTCTTGTTCTTAATTACCCTATCACACATGATTCTCCTGTCTTAATTACCGTCATTGAGTTACCATTAATAGCCCCTATAGATCTCAACCAAATCAGCACCAAACCCTAACCCCAAAACCGAAAACCCTAAGCCACCATCATTAACCCTAAACATTGAATTCCTTTCAATTCTTCATCTAATTTGGATTCGAATCTTGTGTGGTTGATCTTAAAAATCCTATTTTGATGTTGTGTGCTTCTAATGCACATCACTTGTGCTAGGTAAGAGTGATCTTTTCTGCATTGTTGTAGTACTTGAAATGCCAAGTTGAACTTATTCACTAGTACCTTTCGAGGAGTCATTTTATATTTGTCAACGAAATAGAAATGATTCAATTAAGAATACAAGTCAAAAGGCCCACAACTAGCAAAGGGGAGCATCCACCTCACAACATTCCAGGAGTCCCAGTATGTAGTGTTTTGTTTTAGTGATGGATATTTCGGGTATGCTATGGTGGGTTAAATACGAGGGGCTATATCAATATCCAGTTTCTCTGAAGAGGATTTCAGTGTTTGTGGTTTATGCCCATAGTTTCTTTGCAACAATTTTTGTGTAAAGCTATGCGATAAGATATTCATTACTAAGACAGCTGAGATGCTTTTCATCAAGAGTCCTTATTGAAAATAGGTAAAAGGTTCCAAAGTTAGGTTGATACTATTTATGTTGGTCCTATTTTTATGAGCTGTTATTGTATTTCAACACTTTCTACCTGCATTGCACAAAAATGGCAATCTTGTGGAGTTTTATGTCCCAAAACATTTTGGGGTGGGCTATTTGAAATGCTCAGTGCTGTCCCAAACATGTTTTGGTCAAAAAATTAGAACAATCGATAATGACAGTCGAAAAGAAGGCATGGAGTAAAATCCAGGAATTGGTTGCAAACAGGAAAATTAGACCTCAAGTAACATTCATTTATAGAACCCCCACTAGTAACCAGGCAGTTGAGAGACCAAGGAGATATTGTTTAGATATCTTCACCTTCCCAATGGCAGATTGTGTTGCCTCTTTGAGCCTATGCATTGTTGCTTTTGCCACCCAATGCTCAAGTCACCTTTGCCAACTGCCACTTGCTTCGCCTAGCCATCCTTTTGACGATCCCTCTGCAGCTTGCTTCTAACTCTAGTAGCTGCTTGTCACGGAGTGACTTCTTTCACCTAGGTATTTCCCGTGCGGCACTTAGAAGCACAACTTCTTTAATGCTCACTAAGTCAGCCTTTCCCACACTAAGGCTATTACCAAGCCTTAAGGACGAGTAAGAACACTTGGATATTTTAGGAGACTTGGAGAGAGTGAGTGTTTGTGTTTAAGAAGATAACACTTTATTGATGAGAGAGGAGAGAGCTTACAATTTGGGAAATAGTGGGGGCAAATGGGGTGGTCCTCTATTTATAGTTGAGGTCCCCCTCCCTTTTCCTCCTTTGGGGGAAGGTTCTAGATCTTCCGCAACCTTTAGATATTTCTAGAGACCCTTCTAGATTATATGATGTTTTAGAAGACTCTTCTAGATCCCTTCATAATCCTTTTAGCCTTTGGGATTCTAGAGAGTTCCACACCATTGTAGGAGGCCTCTAGATATTTACAAAAGGGATCCATACCTTTCTACATAATTCTACTAGATTCTACACAACTCTAGAATATTTTAGAGCCTTCAAGACAAAAAATAAAATAAAATGAGCAGGCCGTGACATGCCGCTCAGACTATGTTGTGTAATGACAGAGAATTGCAATGATGAAGGCTGGAAGAGTTGAGGATTAGAGTTTAGAGTGGGACTAGGTGTTGGTGAATGGGCTTCTCTATTAGCATAGAATAGAGTTGAGCATGTTTTAATATAGATTTTTGTTCAACAGGGAAGTTTTTACAGGGTAAACTGCAAAGTTAGGACAGATGTTTATAAATTCATTTTAGTTTTAATAGTTTCTGTTCCCATTTTCCTGCATCTCCATTTCCATGCCCTGTTCCCATTTTAGAATCCTCGGTTGTGCCCCATTACTATACATCTGGATGAAGGGAAATCCGGAGTGCATAGAGAATAGGTTCACAAAGCCTTACCTGCACCAAAATAAAATCCCAATTGTGGAATTCTGTTCAAGTGAATGGCCAGGATTGTTGAAAAATCAGAGTGGATTTCCATTTTCCGGACATGAAAAATAATCAGAACTAATAAGATAATTGTAAAATAAATTGAGAAATAAATCAATAAAACAGTAATTGAAAAATAGAGATCTTTCTTCGTGTAATTATGTAATTACAAGAGTATTCAACAAATCACTCAACAAGACTACACAATCAATAGCTCTCTTAGTTAAAGAAAACTCAAAGGAAGAGAAAAGATAACACATTCAACATAGCAGCAAGGGTATTATCACAACTCTTTTGTATCAGATGAAACTCTAAATGGGCAAAGAGGTGTGTTTTGTAGATGAACCAAAAAACATAAACTGTGTTTGTGAAACATGGGTCCCCCATATTAATTTTTTTTACTCTCAACTTTTGCCCAAAAGATAGCCAGAAAATTATGTCAACAAACAGATTTGTGTTATAAAGTGGCATGGCATGAACATATAGCAAAAGATACACAAGCAATCCACCCTCCATCTCCATTAAGTATACACATCCATTATACTTAATGCTGGAGAAACCATTCTCAATCATAAATTAATCAAACCGTTTATACCATTGTCTAGGAGATTGCTCTGTTTTGTACATTTACCTCATCAAGAAGAACACATGGTCACACATTCCTTTTACAACAAACACATCAAGTTGACACATGTTAATGTTCTCTTCAAGATCGCCATGAAGGAATGCAATTTTAGCATCCAATTGCTCCAACTGTAAATCATTCATAGCCAAAAGTGCAAGCAATGTACAAATATAAGTACTCCTAACAATTGAAGAAAATATCTCATTATAGTCCATGCTTGGAATCTGACTGAACCCTTATGCAACTAAACGATCCTTATACCTTGATATCTCAAGTCTCAGGGTCCCTGTTTGAACTTGTACAGCCACTTGTAGCAAACTATCTTCTTCTTCGTAGGTGCCTTCATGGGTTCCCATGCTTGATTCTTCAATAAAGACTACATCTCCCCCTCTATAGCAGCACACCACTCAAGAGTGTCAGAACTCACAATAACCTCCAAGAATAATGGCAGCTCATGTACAGAAACTGTCTCTTCACTAGATAATGTGCCATCTGTAGTTGATTGTGTTGGTTTGTTTCATCTTCATTCTAGGTTGCTTTTATTTATACATGTCATTGACTATCTCCAAGTGTATTTTTGTCCTCTGATGCTGCTTGTCTTGGTTTGTTTACCCTCAAGTGTACTTAGATTTTCATGTTTTATAGGTTTTAATTGTGTACTGTATTGTTTTCCATCTGTAATCAATTGTGTTGGTTAGATTCATTTTCATTCTAGGTTGCTTTTATTTATACATGTCGTTGACTATCTCCAAATTTATTTTTGGCCTCTGATGCTGCTTGTCTTGGTTGTTTACTCTCAAGTGTACTTAGATTTTCATGCTTTGTAGGTTTTAATTGTGGAGAAGCTGCAAATTTTGGTACTCCGCATTGGCTTGAAGTAGCTAAAGAAGCAGCAGTGCGTAGGGCTGCTATGGATCACCTTCCCATGCTTTCACATCAGCAGCTCTTATACCTGCTCACGATGTCCTTTGTTTCAAGGTTTAACATTTTCTATCTTTTTGTTCTTTACACAGTTAAAATTGCTCTATAGAGATGAATATTGGGATCAAGAGTTTATAAATTATTATTGTTTGTTGCTCATCTTTCTTCACCCTCCCTTCTGTTGGTGTGCTTGTTTGATGCAAATAAGAGTGGCTAAACCCTTTTTCTTCTTTATTCTTTTTGTGTTTTGAAGAGTATTAAGAATTCATAAATATGTGAAATGCTGAAAACTATACGAATACCATGTCACTGTCTTATGACACTCATACTGATTTGACTACTATGCTTGTGGAAGTAATTTTTGTATTACTGGGAAAGTTGTCGATAAATGAAGTCACTATATTTTTTCCCTGAAGTAATAGGACATGATTTCCATGTGTGGTAGCTGTTGTGCTTGATTGCATGCATTATCAGCGGTTGTGTTCCCTGCTATTTATTTTTGTGGTCAGTGCACTTCCTATTGAATTGGAAAAGTTGCAACACAAGAAATTATCTTCAAGCTGTAATTACACTGTTATTATGTAGTATGAGAGCTTGCACCATATTGTCTACTCACAAGTAAAGCTCATTTTCTGCCAGGGTGCCAAGTTCCTTGCTTCCAGGTGTTAGGAGTTCTCGTCTGAGATATCGTCTGAAAGAGGAAAGGGAGATGTCAGTCAAAAAGGCTTTTATAAAAGATATGTTGAAGGAAAATAAGATGCTGAATATTCTTTTAAGAAGAGAATCTGCCTTTCATGCTGTTCTCTGGAATCCTGATTTACTTCCATCTAATAAAGGATCTATACAGCACACTGGGATTGCTACTGATGTATTGGCACACAGAAAAGATGAGGTGCCGATGTTATTGAAGGATGATGATGGCCAAAATAATCTTTCTGACCAGATTAACTTGTATATGAAAAATATGAATGACTTGTACTTCGATCATGCTGATCTGTCTTCTGATTTTCAAGTCGACTCTGGAACCTTAGCTTGTGTGGCTTGTGGAATTCTTGGCTTTCCATTTATGTCTTTGATTCAACCATCCAACAAAGCATCTGAAGCAATTCTCTCAGCTGACAATCATTCATCCGGAGGAGCTGCAGAGGTTTCAGGAATTGTAAAATCAGGATCATCCAACACTTGCAATGTCCATATGGACTTAATTTCAGGTTAGAACCTCTGAAGATCCTTGCATTTTCTTTTCTATCATCTTCTACTATATTGCTTCCATCCTTGTGTGGCTGCTGAATTTCTACATTGCTATGTATTGATATTTATTTTAGTCTACATTGAGATTAATTTCAATGTGTTTTAAAAACTGTTGCTGTAGTTGGGGAAACACAGTTTTTCATCAAAACTTAGCAAGCTTCCATAATTATCTTAAAGTATTTATCCAAACATTTTGATATATATATATATATATATATATATATATATATGTGAGCAATATGGTTTCCCTTCACTCTATTTCACCAACCAGTGTGGCTGGATCTAATGGTCTGAAGGGAATATGATAGGCCATTGATGAAGTACACTTTTGTAAGGAGGGCAAACAGGGCACCATAGCTGGGCAGAGAAGGGGCGTATGAGGTGCTGTGGGGAAAGGGCCGAATCAGGCATTACATTTCTTTTCTGTTACATTTCTTTTTATGCTTTCTTTGTATGGTTAGTTACATGATTTCAGCAGGTCGTTAGTAATATACTGAGTCACCTTAGGGGAGGGAATCTGAATATAAATACCGGAGAGAGAAGGGAAGGAGGGGAGGGGGGAGCGGACTACTGTGGAGGCACTGGGGTCTTGAAAGCCTGGATATCGGAATACAATCAAATTAATCTCCTCTCCTCACTATTGATTCATTGTCTCATTGTTGGAAATTCTTCCTGAAATTCCTAGTTGCAGTAATCTCCTACTGTTTTCTCCCCCCTTCCCTTCTCCTTTCTCAGGTATTTATATTCAGATTTCCTCCCCTAAGGTGACTCAGCATATTACTAACAACCTGCTGACATCACATAACAAACCATACAAAAAAGCATAAAAAGAAATGGAACAGAAATGAAATGTAATGCCTGATTCGGCCCTGTCCCTGCAGCACCTCATACGCCCCTTCTCTGCCCAGCTATGGTGTCCTGTTTGCCCTCCTCACAAAAGTGTACTTCACTAATGGCGTATCAGAATATCCAGTGAAACAAAATAGCAGGAGTCAAATTTGTGTTCACTAAGAGGAAACTTACTAAAATCTGACATGGGTACTGGATCAAAACTCAAACCAGTGCATGCTGGTTTAGCTGATGTCTGCTACTAGGTACTTTACTTTTCATGTAATGAATTTTTCTATCATCAAATGAAGTCGCAAGAGTGAGATTTGTCCTCCCTACATATGTGGATTGGGGAGAGGTGAAACGTGCTGAAAAATGACAATGGCGAGTTGGTGAAAACTTGAACAAATGTATACTGAGGCTTCATTTGATAAATAATCTGCTAAGATGGGATGAAATGATATATGTTGACAATTTTTGACATTCAGCTTAATATTTGAATTGTGGGAATGTACTTCGTAGTAAGTTGAGGTTGCAAAAGTTTAAGTTGTAGTGAAGTAATAAGCTGCAAATAATTTGTTTATCAAACAGTAGCTAAATACTGAAAATTTCATGTGCCTGTAAATTTTTCTATAGGTGGAGCGACCAAGCTTGATGAAAGGTGGAACACCTCTTGTGGCTTTTTTAGGCCAAGAAGTTTCTGCCTAGAGCATGCTGTTCAAGTTCAAGCCCTATTGCAACCAAAAGGTGGAGCGAATGTGCTTGTAATTTGCCATTCAGGTAAGAAGGATCTCTTCTACATTGTTTACAAGAAACATGTCTCATGATATTTTTATTTAATGAACATCCGAAACCGATAAATAAATGATGTAATGGAGGATATCCTGTGAGACCTACAATTATATGGGCATGAAAAGATGTTTGAAAAGTTGTGCCTAATGCTCAAGGTATTGGGCACTGGGGGTCAGGGGACCTTTTTCCTTTTCATCCCTGGCGAGGCCAATTGGATGATGTGCTGCTAAGGCACAGAGGTGCATAAGGTCTCTAAGCCACATGCCTTGCTATGATTAGCTATTTTTAGGTTTTATGCAATCAATAAGATAGCTAAGGACCTATTATCTTCAACTTATTTTCAGGACTTGTTACATCAGATAAGAAATTTTTTAATAATAATAAAAAATTATAAAATTAATGATAATAATTACAATAATGATAATAATTACAATAATTATAGTAATAATAACTATAATAGTAATACTAATAAGGAAGATATAATTATGACAATAATAATAGTCAGATCGGATCGAGTAGAATAGACCTTAAATCTCACATTGGGAAAGATAGGGAGTAGTGAGAAGGTCGTGGAAGACCAATACGCATAATTTTGAATAGGAGGGAAAGATATTTACTATAAAGGAGGAACCTCTAATTAGTTAATTTTTAGGTTTTATTTTCATTCAAAAAATTCTGCAGTCAATCCGGTAACTAAAATGTCACGTTAGGAAGGAAAGGGAAGAGGGAGAAAAGGTCATGGAAAGCCGATAACCATAATTATGGGTGAGAAAGGAAAAGAAAATATAGGGAAAAAAAAGATCGCATATTTTTGGAACATCAAAAGCTGTATCAAATTGATAATCATATGCAGTCTTTACCAAAAACTTCAGTCATTTTTTAGCTTTTTTTACTCAATTTTGGTGCCTTCCTTCGCCTAGGTACGTGCTTTCGCCTTGCACCTAGGCTTTAGGGTCTCTAGTACTTAGGTACGCCTTACACCTTTTCAAAAGCTGCTTGTTTCCTGCACATCCCTGCTTATATAAATCTGCCAAGCTATCCCTGTAAAATTTACATTACCTCTGCGTGCCTTTTCGCTTTCCTTAAGTTTAGCTTAATTGCTACTTATGCACTTATCTGCTCATGCAGACTATGAAAAGATAAAGGGAAATGCTATAGCTCTTGCACAGGAAATTGGTTGTACATTCAGCTATAAGGAGGTTATGCTAGGATCTGCTGCTGTGGAAGACTTGAACTTGATCAACCTTGCTATTGACGATGAAGAGCTCAATGATTGCAAAGAAGACTGGACCACAGCGCTTGGAATTAATTTACGGTATTGTGTCAAGGCCAGAAAAAATTCTCCTCTGAAACAAATACAGCATGCTTTGAAGCTTGTTGGTTTGTTCTCTGATGCAAGTACTTCAAGTATCTCAGATATTCAGTGGTATTCCAGGAAATGTAGATCCAAGCGGGCATGTTTTCCTCAAAAGCTTAGTAAATCATGGGAGAGCCTGTATGTGAAGGATAAAAATGTCAAAGGTAGATTAATTAACAGCATCACTGGCAGGGGAAATATAATTCTGCAGTATTCACGGAGGAAATTTAAAAGGATGCGAGTTGGTTCTACTGAAGCAATTGGGTCTTCAATGAAGCTTCCAGCTAAGGTTCCAATCCTTGAAGATAGACTGGAGTGTGGCCCTCTGACGAATAGAGATGCAGTCTTTACTGAAGTAGCCCTTCAGCCTGGGATCGGACGGGACAAAGCGTGCAGGAATCCAGGTCAAGAACCTGGTTCCAGAGAGTCCCAAGTGGAAAAAGAAACTTTGGAGGAAATGAAGGTGGAGGTTCATGCTTGTACATCAACGATATCAGAATGTTCACAGGATAATAGATGTAATGCAGAAAGTAGTGAGAGCAATAGAATTTTTCATATTAATCCTTCTTGTAGTAGTGCTGCTGTGACGGAAGACAAGTCCATCATGGTTGAAGAGGCTAACATAATTGATGAAGAAAATTCGAGGGGTGAGGTTGGAAGAGGGGTAACTCCCACTAGTTCAAGTGGACAGGGCAGCAGATCAGCTGACGATTTTTTATATTCTGATTACCTGACAGCATCTTGTTCAAGAGAAGATGCAGGTGACTCGAATCTTGAGAAATCCTGCATGTTGAGGGAGGTATCTGATCATGTAGTGTCAGACAATCGAGTTCCGCTCAGAACTGAGGGCCAGATAAAAGACAAAAAAGTCACTTTATCTTGCTGCAAGCTTGGGAGTGAGTGTACCGCAATCCATGGTGTGCAAACAAACATTAAAGCGCACACAACACAGGTTGATAGAAAATCCACATGTGCTAGCTCTATGGCTAGTGGTAAAATAGCTTCAAGGAATCATTCCAAGGGGAAAAGAAAATCAGTTTTCCAGACCGAGAATCAGTTCATTCGTGAAGGAGGGTTTGTTAGGAGCCCATGCGAAGGACTGAGGCCAAGGATCAAAACGGGAAAAGCTAGTATTAAACTTACCCTTGATCATAAAGTGAATGGGGAGCCTTCTGTTGATAAGGTAAAAAAGCCTTCAGACAGATCATTGTCTAAAGTAGTTTTATCTAAAAGGTATTATAGATGCAACCTAGACGGCTGTCGAATGTCCTTCAAGACAAAGGCAGATCTATTGTTGCACATGCGCAATCAATGCCCTTATGAAGATTGTGGGAAGAAGTTCAGCAACCACAGATACGCCATGCTTCACCAACGAGTTCATGACGAAAACAGGCCTCTCAAGTGCACCTGGAAGGGTTGCAGTATGACATTTAAATGGGCATGGGCTAGGACTGAGCACATGAGACTGCATACTGGGGAGCGCCCATATGAGTGCAAAGTTGAAGGGTGTGGCCTCACTTTCAGGTATGTATCAGATTTTAGCAGGCACAGACGGAAAACCGGGCATTATGTAAATCCTTCTAGCTGAACAAGGAACTTTGGCCTTGGTAGATTAAGTTGGTTCTCGTGGGCATGTAGAAGTTGTTTCTTTAGGCCAAAATCAGCAAAATCACGTGTACAAAGCTAGGTCCTGTGCTATAGGTTAGGTTATAGATGAAGGAACGCATTTGGGCGTAGATGTGGAACATTTGGCAATGTTTAGGACCTTCTGGGGCTCTGTCGAAACTGGAAACTGAGAAATCCATTAGATCTTCATTTTGTGTCGTTCGTACAGTTTGTTAAGTTGATTATTGAAATTGCGGTATTTTGATGTGCTGAGCTTCGCTTTATATTCTCTCTGTGCCCAGAACCATGATTGAGAAAAATTTCGTGTATCATATTATTGTAAAGAAATATATTCTCATTGGTCATGGTTTGGTGAGCCATGTGAATGAAAATCTCTTCTGACTTAGGAAGAAGTCCGCTATGTTGATTATGCTTTGCTTTTGCAGGTGGTTTGAAGGGAGCACTCACGGCAAATATTCCAACACTACAATATTAATAAAATAACTAAGATTTTTCATTATACTTTCCACCCAATCTATCTCCACAATAATACTTTCAAATATATTAACAAAAAATACATTTTTATCGATCTATACCTGGATTTTATCTGAATAATTATTTATTGATCACTATTGTCCTTTCATGTATAATTTAAAATTTTAATTAAAAAATAATGTCTAACATTCTATATATAGACACACACACACATACATTTTACTGACAACAGTTTTATAAGTATTAATATATCAATTTTTTTTCTTATTAAGATTGATAGTAGTAAGTGTTATTAATAATTTTTACCAATTGTTATTTTATGCATAATATATTAAAATATAGGTTACAAATTTGATGTAATTAAAACTAAATTGTGCTGTCCAAACATTTATAAATGCATTTTTAGTACTTTATAATAATCCTTTCATTTAATTAATGAATTACGAAAATAATTTTTATTAAGTCATTATTCAAACACACCAACTTTAAAAATTAGACAATTGAATTAATATTAATATTAAGATAAAATAAACAATAATAATAGTAATAAATAACAATAGCAATATTTAAGAAAATAAAAATTAAGTTTGCAATATAAAAGAAATAACAAAAATAGATAACATCAATAGCTAAAGTTAATGAAAATAAATAATGATATTAAGAATATTGAAGTTAATAACTACAACAACGACAATAACACAACAATAATAATATTTAAGATTAGAAAAATTAGGAATAATAATAAGAATATTTAAAAATTAAATGACAACAATACTTAAAATAATAAGATTAATTATAAAGTTGACAACAAAAATAATAATAACTTAAACAACAACAGAAAAAAATTTCAATAATTTTGGTAACAAATAATAGTACTAAAAATGTATTAGTATGATGGAAAAAATTAATTTTTGGATAGATGAAGAGAGATAAGATATATAATGGCAGCTAATGAGAGAAATATTTAAAAAAAAATTATAAACAATTGTAAGAAAATCCATTTCTAACAAGCCTAGCCCCCATTCATATATTTAATTCATTTTTTCCTTAACAAATATAATTATTTTTTTATGATTGAAATAATTTTTTAGAAGTTTTATCCAAAAAATTTCCAAGATTAATTATTGGCAGACATGCATGCATTACTATTTTTATTAGACTTTTACCTGTGCAAATCACGAAAGTATTTAAGATCACTTATTGCAATTATGATATACTACAATAATTAGTTAAAATTAGTTTGGCACTCATGTTATACAAAGATTAAAAAAATTAATATTGTTATTGCTATGACAAGATTACTGACCGAAGGGATGAAGTTGTAGGGAGTCAAGAAGAAGTAGAGAGAGGTGAGAGCAAAAAAAGAGTGTTATTATGTGTTGTGAATAAAAGCTTAGAGGGAATAAGAAGAGATACCTCCTATTTATAGGGGTTGAGTATAAGATATGGGTGAACGGGAGATGATATATCATTCAAGCCGCCAACAATAAGGGGACTAACATACATAGTCTCAACTATTCCAAGGGCCTCTAAAGCCCTATATAATGGGCCCATGTACAAGCTGGGACTAGTAGTGGGCCTAATTGATTATCTAAACATTATAGTTTGGTTCAAAGAAAAAAAAAACATATACCACTCTCTTAAAAAATCAATCCATCATGTCGAACACCCTTCGGGGTATCATCTGGTGATGGTCACTGGTTAGTTTGTGGTTGACATTTGAAGTTGGCTTCATGCAAGTGTAACATCCTTATTTTTTACTGCTCAAAAATTCTATTTTAAAACATTTACGGAAGTAAAAATATAAAAATAATCTCATGAAAAATGGGGTGATACTGCCGTATCTAACACAAGATAGACATCTCATCACCTTCCCCATATTAGATACAAGACCGAGCATCCAACCAATCAAACTTGAAAAGAACAAAAAAAAAAAAACTAGAGCACATAATATAAATCACTTAAAGTTAAGAGAGTCAATGCTTACAAGCCAAGGATATGCAAGCCTAAAACCAATATGAAAATATACTAGAAGGAAATGATAACTAAAGGAAAATAATTACAAGGGAAGATACCTTAGTCACTCAATGACAATAAAATGCCTACACTTAAATAATTGGACTATCCTTGAAGAGATGTTATCAGAAACCTACACAATACCTCATATTTGTGGGATTGTGGAGGGAAGTACACCACCACCACCATCAATATGCATACATATTGAGAAAACTAATCTACCACTATTAGGAGGGGAGTATGCAACAATAACCCCATCATGATATATGCATGCTCCACATAACATGCCCTGTCTCTTTCTTTCCTGGTTTGTGTTTCATGAAAGAACCAAATCCATGCCTAACCATGCCCCTATTCTTGCACTTCGGTTGTAATACCCTCAAAATATATAGTTGAAAATTTTCATTTATTATAGAAAACCATACGATAAAAACATGGGTGCTATTGCCATGATCAATACAAGATTGACCCCCGGCTAATCTCATACTAACCACAAGGCTAAAGGAATTATAAGTATTGACAAGAATAATCAATAAAAACTACAACAGTTCAACATTTCATAATAAAACTAGAGTACACAATGTGAGAGTTAATACATATTGGAAATTAAATATAAATGACGCCCACTACGAGGGAAGTAAAAACAATAGAAAAATAGGAAATGATAAGTCTAGAGAACACCCTCTCTCTCCGAGCCCATATTAGGTATAATAGGTCATCACTCAGTCTTGCCCAAGGCATCATATGCATCGAAATCATCATAAGCATCATCTTTTACCTATACAAACTCAGGAGGGCCCACTAATGAAAATAAGCAATATCTATGAAAGGGGTGATTACTACACTATATATTGAGTAAGGTAACCATATGGCTAAGACAGAGTATAACATGAAAAAGGTAGATAATACATGCAGTAAGTCATTTCGATTAATCACCATTTTTAGAATTTAGGCCATTAATACCATCTTCACACATCTCTCAAATTATATCTATGTGAGTAAGAAAATCCCATTATTATAGCTGGTGATGAAAAAGGCAGATATGTTTGTTGTGTAGTAGAGGATGTTGTCTTGCTACTTTGATTAAAAGAAATTTAGGTTCATTGTTTATAGTATTGCATGGCTCTCTAGTTGGACCTTTCTTGATTACTATTTCATGGTATTTATCTATTGAAGCTTTTAGATTAGTATAATGGTAGTCATTTATAGTATGCTACTTTAAACTTTTATGGTGGTAGTTTCATTCATTTGCTATTATGTTTATGGTTTTCCTCCATGCCAAATATGTTTTAAATTGTGCACTTTGTGTGTGTGTGTTTGTATGTTTTTTAATATTATTGTTCAATTTTGACCTATAATATTAACATGTTTTACTAAACTTATAACATGAAAATTAAATATTAGAACATGCATCTCTAATTATTGTAATAAGTAGAAAACAGATAAAAATGTATCTTATGTTTAAAAGCATTTTTTTAGTATGAAGTACCTAAACTTAATACTTTATTAATTATGTTTGGTGTTATATCTTTGAAATCCTTATGGTGTTAACTTAAAAATGATAGTTTAGTTTTTTTTATCTAATTGACATTTGTTTTCTAATTGTTATGTGTATGCCTTCTTTTCCCTTCAGAAAGTGTCACCTAATAAGGATTACAAAGATTAGTTGTTTATTGTTGGTTGGTTGGTTGGTTTGATTTTAAGGATTTGTATCGTTAAGGTTTTTGTTATTTTTGATGTTTTCTCTTATGTTGCGACCAGTAGATTGGATAGATGAAAATGATAGTATATTGAGTTGTTTTTTTGGTGTTCCTCTCAGATTATGAGGGTGACTTTAGTGATGTGAATGATTGTGTGCTTGATACTATTTTTTTATTCTTATTATGAGTTAAGTGGTGTTTTCTTTATTAATTGGATTTAATTTGTTTGAGTTGTTTGTTACCTAGTATTTTAGATGTATTTATTTTTGTTTGTGATAAGATTAGGTTTGCTTTGCCCACTCTTTAGACCTCAGTGTTAAAGATGACCACCCCATAATTAGAACTTACTGTAATACCCCAAACATTTAAAACCTAGAATTTAATAAATAATCCTGATTTGAGATAATTTAAAATTTCAATTTATTTAATTTAACTATTATGTGGATTTATGAGTATATAAAAATAGATATGAATATTTAATAAATTAAAATAAATATTTTGTTATTTTATCATACTCATTTTATTTATATAATTTTTCAAACCAATATTATACTAAAATTTCCCTTTTAAACAAATATATTAAATTCTAATAAACAATATTATTAAATTAATATATCTATCAAAAATATTAAATGCCATTATTTTAAAAATTATTTGATTTTATTTGTCCTCTTTTTCATTTTTCTTTTCCTTCTTTTTTTATTTTTCTTCTTTTTTCCTCTCCAGGCCGCCTAGCCAATTTCCCTTCTCCCCCCTTGCGCTAGGCCGCTGACCCATTCTCTTCCTTTCTTCCTTCCCCTCTCCCTCCCGCATTTAGCTCCAGCCAGATCCTCTCACCCCTTTTTTCCTTCCCTTCTCCCCCAGTTGGGCCAGCCAAACTACTTTTTTTTCTCTCTCTCCCCTTCCCTTATGCACGGGCTGACCTGCTTCCCTTTACTTCTCCCATGCCAGGTCGGCCTGCTTCTTCTTCTTCTTCTTCTTCTTCCACCGCCTACAATTGCCACATGTACACCTACCATGGTGGCCCTACTCTCACTCTCCATCTTCCCTTATCCCTTTCCTTCCATTTTTTTTCTACACCCGAGCCTATAATGCTCTCCCTCATGCATTCCATTTTATTCTCCTTCTCCTTGCAACATGCCACCCTCAACCACTACCTCTGCCACCTAGCCAACTATTGAAGCTACCTCCCTGACATCCCTTCGACCTCCTTACATTGCCCCATCACCCCACTTGCCCCTACAACCCCTTTCCCATTATTCCTTTTCTTTCCTCTCCTTCTTAGCCACTACTCTACCCCACCACCATCTGCCACCGCTCTGCCTCTTCTGCTACCTCGACAACCACCCATTAACTCCTTAGAACCTCCCCTACCAGTACCCTTCCTCCCCTTGGCCAAAACCTCCCCTACAACCATCCCTTATCTTCTTCTTTTCCTTTCCTTATTCTCCTTCGCCACCCTTGCATCCATTTTTTTTAGCCCTACAGCCACTGTCTCTACTACCCTTAGCTATTGACCACCGACCCTCGACCACCACCTACACCCCTACTCCCTCCCTAAGACTAGCCACTACCCTACCTCCCCTCCACAAGCCCTCACCCAAGCCTTAAAACCCTCACTCAAACCAATCCCCTCTTCCTTCCATCTATCCCTTCTTTGACCCTTGTGGCTTTGTGTAATGCATGTAGCTCACCTTGCTCATGTAGCGTGAGTTTGGTGCCTACCTTTCATAATGGTTAATATTAGTATATATTTAATTAAGATTTTGATAATGATTATTCTTTTGAATTTCTGCTTCTATTATACTAATCTTTGATATTGTCTATAGGTATTAATTTTTACTAATCAAAGCTCAAACCTTTAATCGAGAAATTGGTAAGGTTTAATTTTTGCTGGAAATAAGGTAATTATTATACCCTACTAAAATGTGTGGATATACGTATGATAGCACATTAGTGTTTTTAATATGTTTATATGCATGATATATGTTGTTAAGTATAATGCATTTAGTGGTATATGTTGGTTGATGAAAAGAAGAGCATGATTATTTATGTGTCATGCATAGAAATAATACTTAATAGAAGGAGCCTTGTTATTAGTGATAATGTTAAATGCATTTATATGATATGATATGCTAATGTGGCCATTTATTGTATAAATAATGTTAATATGAGCCCTAAGGGCATTTTGGTAAATTTTCTTGTGCAAAAGCTGTGGCCCAAATATGTGTTTGGTAGGTGCTAATGAGTATTAATGATAAATAATAATAGTTGATGGTGTTGGATGATGTATATGGACCATGTATATTAATATTTATGTGGTGATGTTATTTTGGTAAACTTGGTATAATAAGGGCAAAATGGTAATTTACAAGAGTAAATGGGGTAAAATGGTAAATTGACAAGTAAGGAGGCTATTTTAGAAATTTTACATGAAAAGGGGATAATTTGGTAAGAAAGCATATTTGTAATTTAACATAAAGGAGGAGTATTTTTGTAATTTTGTAAAGTAAAGGGGTAAAATGGTAATTTAAGAAAGAAGAAGGGTATTTTAGTAATTTGGCATAATGGAAAGGGTATTATGGCGATTTCGTAAAGTAAAGGGGTAAAATGGTAATTTAATAAATGAGAAGGTTATTTTGGTAATTTGGCTTACAGAAAGGGTATTTTGGTAAATTTTCATAAAGAAAGGGTAATTTGGTGATTTTGTAAGTAAAAAGGGTAAAATGGTAATTATTATATTTAAAAAGGGCAATTTGGTCATTTAACCTACCAAAGTGGCCATTTGGTAATTTTGATGAGTAAGAGGGGTAATTTGGTACCAAAAGGGCGATTTGGTAATCTTAATAAGTGAGAAGGATAATTTGGTAATTTAACCAACCAAAAGGGCGATTTGATACATTTCATAAGTATAGAGGATAATTTGGTAATCTAACACATGCAAGGGGTCATTTGGTAATTATGTAAACATGAAGGTTAATATAGTAAATTGGCAAATGATGATAGGGGTATTTCAGTAATTTTATAAAGATGATAGGGGTAAATCGGTAACTTGTATTTAACATGTTAATAGATTAAATGAGTTTTATAATCAGACATAAGTAATAGTGAATAATAAGGTAAGGGTATTCGGTAAGTCAGTGAGTCTCATAAGAGTAGGGCATAACCTAAGATTGGATGGATAATTAAGGATGTGATGTAGTGTTTATCTCATAATTATGCAAGAGGTGTCTGGTTTGTAAGTATGCAAGGAAATGTGTGTTAGATGTATTTGAAGTATGTGTTTGAGTTTCGTGTATACGATGATCCTTGATATCGAATGCTTGATTCTATGGCATGTATATTTTTGTGTCTCTAGATTTGTGACCTTTTTCCTTCCCTTGAATTAAATAAATAGACTTGTTGAAGGAGATATGAATAAAGTACTAATTAGATAAAGTGAAAGATTATTGAGCCAGACCTAGACTGATCCACCGGCCAATAATAGTGGTCAGGTGCGTGTTGCCCTGTATGTTTCTAATCCACTGGCTATAATAGTGGGGGATCCCAAGCTCAATAAAACAAACATGAGATATTAATAAATTATGAAAAGACACTAATCAATTATAGTGGAACACCATGTGAGTCGGAGCCAGACCAGTCTACTGATGAATAATAGTAGCCAGGTGCAGGGAGCCTTAGAAACCTATCTACCGGCTAATAATAGTAGTCAGGTGAGTGCTGCCCTATATGTTTCTGATCCACCTGCTATAATAGTGGGGTTTCCACACTCACATGGATATAATTCAAAAACGATGATTGAATAATGATTAATTAATAGCTTAAGACCAAAAGTATCGAGTTCACATTATCATCTATTGATATGCCATGAGTTTGGTTTCATTGCTTATTCCTACTTGGGTATATAATGGAATTGCTAAGTATATGGATTTTTTCTATGCATCTTTTATTGTATGCGATGTTGCCTTGTGTATTGCTTCTTGTGTTGACTGTGATTTTCGTAAGCTTACGTATGATATTGTCCTATGTCATTATGTATTATGTGTTGCATGCGGGCCTTGCCTTTTGGTTTGGTATAAAGGGATAATTAGTACTATAGTACTAAAGGATCCCATTTGTAGGCCCCTGCCTATTCAATGGGTAGTGCTCCTTGTAGGTCTATTGCTGGTGTTATTCAAGTGAGCATTGGAAAAGAGCATGAGGATTATCCGGGAATGTTTTTAGAGTTTTCCTTTAACCTTTTATTTCTTTGTTCAAACCGATTTTTATTATAACCACTAATAGTGGGCTTTTATCTTTTATAATGCCTATACTATGCTATTCTGATTCTACTCTAATCTAAATGAAGTTTGAGTTCAAGTAAGTTATATTTTATTCTTTTACCCTTAGCACTTAGTACTGAAATGTTAGGAGGAAGCCAGTTTGATATTAAGTGCAGCGGTAACATCCCCAAAATTTATAATTTTTTATTTTTACTTCCGTTAATTTTTTAAAAAATTTAGTAGTGAATTTTGGGGGTGTTACACTTACCCTTCTTTTAGAACCTTGGAGGTCCACCTAATCGAAACTGGATTGTGCAAAAAGAAACGTAAGTCTCCATCTTCCTCTTGTACCCAGAATGTAAGACTGCTCCTAAACCATCTTACCAACAACACATGCCCGCACATACAATGCGACAATGTCCTAAAAATCCACATAACCCATCATCCTATAAATGTTAAAATTTAGCCCTTTCTTGAACTAATACACCATAGTTAACTTGCTCTCTACTATGCCTAATGTGAACATCAGTAGCTCCATGAACCATCATGGTACTACCTCACTATCATTCTCCTCTAGGTCAACTATATGAACCCCTTAAGCTTATCCTTCTTAAGGCTCTCAAGGGAAAACATAGTGCTAATTTCCATCTTGAAGTCCTCCTAGTACATTAGTTCTCCTCCTTATGCACGATGAACTAATCATTAGGTGTCTGCGACTCCTTTTAGAAAGAACACCACTATGCTCATATTTTAAGCAGGTGGACAATCTATTACCTCAAATGTCCGATCCATATCCTAAATCCATCCATCCAAGATGAATTAATCCTTGTCACTGGCATATATTAGTAGATGGTTTTCTAGTGACCCTACAAAGCCTATCTTCTCTAATACCCTCCTGTAGGTAATGTAGAGGTGTTGGTGGCGGCTGAGGGTAAGGGGACTGTGGCAGACGTCTAACTAACTTGATGAATGCCTCAAACATCTCTGTCAAATGACCAATATAGCCCTTAAGTGCCATAGAAAGCTAACTATAAGATAAAAATCATGTTAGGATAAATATTCCTAGCTTTCTAACACATGTAAAACATAAGCACATTCATAGGATACCTAGGTTACCTATTTTTAATTTCTCACAAGTTAATTTGGATGTTTAAAGAATCAAGTTTTAATAAATCTATAATAGATCGATAAAATTAGATAGGAGATCATTTGAAAGATGAACTTTTGAAGACAAAATATAGTAATCAAAACCAAATATCTAATACCAACTTATAGCACCCTATAATTTAGGGCTGGAAAGTTTTTTAAGAGGAAGTGTAAAACAAATATAAATGGGTGTTACCACCATATTGGACATAATTATAGGTGACCATACCATCCTTATATCAAACACAAGGGAAAATAGGTAAGACTTAAAACTTGATAAATAGAGAATATTATAATTTTCATAAATAAAGTTAAAGTTTAGAGATTAACTCCGAAGATAAAAAAACAAGAGATTTCATGGAATAAAGAGCTCAAAAAGGTATCATGGTAATATTTAACCACTAAATAAAATGACTCTATGCCCAACCTCTATAAATCATAATCACTCCACATATAAGACATCATATGCCATAAAATCATCCAAATGATCCTCATCAATTTGCATAAGAACATATGGGTTGTTTGCTCATTAGAATAAGCAACACCCATGAAACATATGAGCAATACGCCACGTTAAGTAAGGTGGTAATAGAGTCGAAGTAGGGTCACATAAAATTTATGAAATCACACAAGAGAATACGCATCAATTCTTGTTATAATAAAGTGATGTTAGGTAAATAATAATTCTTGTTATATACATTGAGTTTAGGGACTCCACTATTCTTAATCTGGTGGAACAAACTTAACCACATCTAAAGGTATATCACACCAAAGGATTTTTTTTATTATTATCCTATGGATTGGACCCAACATATACTAGGGAAACATGATCTTGACCATAATTCTTAAACCTGTGATATGATCCAAAGCACTAATTAAGGTAAAATATACCCGAGTCATATTATCATCTTGTGGAATTGATGAAATACCTCGATCCTAACTCATATGATATTTTACTTTAAATCATATGATATTTCACTTTAAGTTATTCATATATTATCTATTAATACTTATCTCATATTTCACAATCTCATTTGTGTTGTTTAACAACCCCTAAAATATCATAGTTGAAAATTTTCATTTAATTAAAATAAATACAAGCATGGGGGTGCTACCGCCGTGATTAGTACAAGCCTAGCCCTCATCCAGTCTTGCACCAAACACAAGGCTAAGGATAATTTCACAAATCATTAAACACACTTAAGGCAGAAAATGTACAAAGATGAAATATTCATAATGAGAGAATCAGAGTGTGTGATTAAAAGTTATTACAACCGAAAAGGGTTACATTGTTAAAGCCCCCAAGGTGATAAAATATACAACACAATAAAAAGAAAACAAAAACAAGAAGGGACCCCATTCTACTCACTTACCATGAATACCCAACTCCTATGTGTGTGGGTCGAGACTCACTTTCCCATACCTCTAAGTCAACTCACTATCGTCCTCTAAGGATTTACTTGGGAAACCCTAATTTGGCCTATATGGCCCAACCTTCCTCTATCCCACACAACTCATGTTCCTTTTCCCCCAACTCATCACCTCACCTGATTCATCCCCAAGTATCCCCCTTTACTTCCCATTCACACATGTGGCCACAAAACCCTAGTTGGCCATCCCAAAACCCTAGCACCTGTCTTTCCTCGTATGATGTCCCACTATCACTCTCACTTACCATTCCCTCTTCCAAAAGACACACATTCACTCTCCATGTGAAATTCTTTCCACTCTCATCCCATATTTCAATCCTCTCCATTATTTCCCCCTTCCACAATCTCCTCCACTTTAGGTTTTCCTCCCAACCCTTAGCCAAGTTCTCAATACACCCTTATCCCAGCCTACGTACTATGTTTTACCAATGGACTCCAATCACCCCAAAAACTCTTCCCTTATCTTATTTAACCCTCAAGTCAAATTCTCCTATGTAAGGATTATCCCCATGCAAAGACTATCCATCCCATGCAAACTCTAGACATCCATTTCACTCTCTTATTTTATTCACTTTATCCTTTTATTTGTCTACTCCTAAGTTATAAGATACTTAGGTCATTCTTACTTCCTTCTAGTCAATTCATTTCCTTTACCCCTTTCATCTTTTCATCCCCTACACTATATCTTTTACAACCTCCTAGCATGCATGTCCTAAAGGCCACATCACATAAGCACTACAAAGCATAATATACATTATCAT
This sequence comes from Tamarix chinensis, assembly GCA_030549775.1. Lineage (NCBI taxonomy): Eukaryota > Viridiplantae > Streptophyta > Magnoliopsida > Caryophyllales > Tamaricaceae > Tamarix > Tamarix chinensis. Next base: position 71,178,854 of record CM060181.1, read on the forward strand.
TTTATACATGCCATAAAGAGAACACATACACTTACCTTAGCTCTACGTTGCGGTATAAGTAAGTAGTCATAATAACATAAGGTACACAAACATATCATTACACATAACATAAAAAGCACATAATACACATATTAGGCCTTAACCACATCCTTACCTAAAATGACACTGGGCTTGGAGCATGCTCCTACACCTCCTTAGGAGTCAGACTTGATTCACCTATAAGAGGAGAAATACTAGGGTTAACATCCCTCTTATTAACATTTTCATTAATTTCTACTCACCTCTATTATAACCTAATATTAGGGATAATAATAAAAATGTTAGGTTTAGTAGTAAAAATAAGGATATTACCTCTAAAATGGTTAATCATTGACAAGATATTATTAACAATATTAGCAATAATAATGACAATAACTTTAATAATAATACTAGTAATAATAAAAATATTAACGATATTGATAATAGTAATAACAATGACAATAACAACAACAACAACAATAATAGTGCTAATAATAATAGTAATAGTAGTAGTAGTAGTAGTAGTAGTAGTAGTAGTAGTAGTAGTAATAATAATAATAATAATAATAATAATAATAATAATAATAATAATAATAATAATAATAATAATAATAATGATGATGATGATGATGATGATGATGATGATAATGATGATGATGATGATGATGATGATGATGATGATGATGATGATGATGATGATGATGATGATGATGATGAGGTTAGGATAATAATTACACTAATTATACTTAAGGGCTAGGAAGGTTAGGGATTAGCCTATTGAGGTCAGTGGTGGCAGTGGTGGAAGTGGGGGTTAGAGAAGATGGTCTTTAGGGCTATAAGAGAGAGAGAGAGTGAGATGGTGATTGTGGTGGTGGTGGACTCTCTAGGTTGAGAGGGTTGGAGTGGTGGTGTTTGTGGTGGTCGAGGGAGGTGGAGAAGGAGGAAGGATAAAGGAGAGGGAGAAAGGGAGAAAGAAAGGTAGGGGAGGCTCTATTGAGTTGAGTAAGCGGCAGGGGAGGTGGTGATTGCAGCAAGAGGGGAAGCGTCTTAAGTGGTAGTGGTACAAATATGCTAAATTTATTAGGTATAGTAAAGAGGGTCAAATGGGATCAGTAGGGGGTACTTATAGGCTAACGAAGAGAGGTTAAGATAAAGGGGGAAGAGGATAAGGGGGCAGCTAAGGTAGGGCTCACTGGACCATGGTGGTAGGCCTATACTAGCTTGTAAATTATAGGGCATAGGTCGGCAGGGGGAGAGAAGGGAAAGGGGAAGGGGCATGCATGGAAGGAGGTACAAGCAGGGTTGGAAAGGGAAAGGAAAAGGATGGACGGAGGTAGAGTTACAAGCCGACCTGCAACTCGAGGATGGGGAGAAGGGAGAAGGAAGAAGAAAGGTTGGGCCTACCGGTCTGGGGGAGAAGTAAAGAAAGGAAAAGAGGGAGAGAATTGGTAGGTGAGGGAGGAAGGAAAAAAAAAGAAGGCAGAAAAATAAGGAAAAGGGAAAAAAGGTTAGTTAGGGTATTTAGAAAATTTAGATATTTTTTAATATTTAAAAATAATAAAAGTTAGTAAAATAGTAGTAATTAAATTCCTTTTTATATTAATTTAGGATATTTTGGGTAATTTTTCCTAAATTGTATTTTTGACTAGCAAAATACTCTAATCCTTCCCAATTAAACTCTTTATTATTTCCTTGCTTTTTTGTCTTAAATACTCTGCTTATTTTAATAATATAATATATTTAATAAATTTTTATAGTAAATCCCTATTTTATCATAATTTATTAAATTAGGGTTTTTGGGTATTTCACGTTGAGTTAAAGGTCTCAGTATTCTTACTTTTATAGAATGGATTGACACACCACTCAAGGTATGGTGGTGTTAGAGTGATGTTATAGTGGAGCATGAGGTGTACTAGAAGGGTAGCACAATTATGCCAATGGGCACGTTGATGTTGTATGGGAATAGCATGCAATGCATGTATAGGTTGAGAGTATGAAATGCACATGGGCAGGGTGTGTGAGGTGCGCTTGACTGTGAGAGAAAAGCATGGGTGAGAAGAAAATAGTGTGCATAATTGTGTATAAAATTGTTTGTGGGTTGTGTGAGGGTACACAGTTAGGACGTTCAAGGGTGCATGACTATAAGACTCATGAAAACACTACAATAATTCACTTGTATAGCAAGGCCTTATCATTTGGTAGAAACCATTTTTTTGTTGAAATTTTTTTAGCTGCATAACTTTTCTGTGATAAAATTGTGGGTAACAACTCTATGATTAATAGTTTTTCCCATAGATATGTATGATCTATTGAGAATAATTGATAATTCCCACAAATATTTATCTGTTGGTAAAAATTATACCCACAATTAAATTCATGAGTAAAATTATTAATCACATAATAATATCTATGACTAAAAGTATTATCTACAAAAATATATTTGTGAGTAAAAGTATTACCCACAAAATAATATTTGTAACTGAAAGTATTATCCACAAAATAATATCGGTAACCAAATGTATTATCTATAAAATTATATTTACTAAAATTACTTCCAACAAATATATAATGCTGGTTATCCATATTTTGACCTATATATATGTGTGTATATATATATATATATATCATTTATTGGTGAAATGATAATGATGTCCATAATGCCTATTGTAGTTATATTTACTAGCCTTATCCTTATATAAAATTAACTACACTATATCGTTGTTTAGTTAATTATCAAAGCTATAATATTCTTGTAGGTACAATACTATATATACTACTTGTAACATATGTTGATATACAAGACATCTTAAAAAACACATCAAATACCATCATCTTCATTCTCATCTTATTCAACACCTCTAACAACTTCATCGTCTTCAAAATTTCATTAATAATCATCGATATGTATTATAACACCCTGATTTTCACTTCTAAAATAATTTGGTTAAAAATAATATAATATGGAAGCAACTACAAAAAATGGGGAGCGCTATCGGCACACCTTTTATAAGATTGATGTCCCTCATCTATTTCCTAATAAGTGCAAGGCTAAAAAAACTATCTAACAAATCTTCAAATAAAAAAAAAATCCTCATCGATAAAGTCACACTACCGATGTAACATATATGAAATCATAGGGAAGACATCCACCGTACAACCCTACCTAGGAAGCCATCCCAAGGCTACTTAAGGTGGAGTATATACTACCACTACATAAGATTACTAATAAATAATTCAACCACTTTCATTTACATGAACAAAAATGATATCAAAAGAATATAACATGGTTTATTTATATGACTTACATAGCATAAAAAAAAATATGGAATAATACACATCAATACATAAGATTCAATTAACTATGAGTTTAGGAAGTTTACCTATCTTTGAAGCTATGTTAGCATAAGAAGAATGAAAACCCTTGCTTTGGGATCCACTAAAATGTGTTACTAGATCACATTTAAAATTTATAAGACTAAGTTAGATAAAACTAATACAAACATAGAATAATAGAGAACACGTAAATTTTATTATAAACCACTTATATAATTTGGGTTTACAACTATAGGTGGCAATAAGGTTGGGTGGGTACGGTTATAGAGGGTTAGATCATATTTGGGTTGAGTTCTTTGCGGGTTAGTTGTGGATTGGTTTGGGTAATTTTGGGTTACCTTTTACTTTGGTCAGGTTGAGTTAGAGTTTGGATTGATGCAGATCCGGGTTAATGATTACATGAAGTCAAACTTAATACCTATTTACAAAGTTAATGATTTAGATTGGTATTTGTGATCAATATCCTATATGACCCATATCCAAAGTGACTAAATCTAGGATGACCTTGGCCAAAACCCAACCCTATCTAACTCATTAAAACCTAAAAATACCTAATTTGTCAAGCTAACCCAAAAATGACCCATTAAATTAACTCGAACATGAAATCACCCAAATTAAAGCTTTCTCGGTTCAAACCAAACTTGACACGGCAAACTAGCCAAAAATACCCCATACACAACTCAACCCATACCCGAACTTTCTCAACCCATACCCAACTCAACTAGATAAATTAACCAGATACAACCCAGATTTGCATAAATCAGAACTTGAACTCGATTCAACCTGAACAATATGCGAGCTTATATGAATATGATGCTTCTACCATATATGACCCATCATGATTGATAATATAGCACAACATCATAGATTATAATATGCAAGCTAAATAGTAGAATGCGAGCTAATAGTAAGGCTTCATTCATCTAGACACATAATTTCATCGTAGGCCATTTCCATGTACCTAATATTTTAGGTTATTTATACATATATAGGCTATTATTTCTTTTATTGTTATTTTCCTTTTACTTTTATCTTTCTCTTGAGTCAAATTCTTCTTCCAATTACTCATTCAAGTTATTACATAAATACTTGTCCCAGTTGTAATCATTCAATGGACTATGCACAATCCCATGGTCTCACGTACCATGGAAGTCTATCTAAACCAAAAGACATAAAGTCCAAGTCGAAGCCAAGTAACCACCAATAAACATAAGTCTAAGAAAAAGCTAAAACCACCTAGGTGACCAAACCTTTTAGTATTAATACTCCTTAGTACATCATCTATGTCTAGAGAAGGTAAGACACCAAGATCTATTAGGATCTTGCACAAAAGCACCAATAAACACCCAAAGGAAAAAAAATCCCCAGTAGCTAATGGAGGATTGGGTAATTAGACCCATACAAAACTTGAACATCTTTTGCTTTAAGTGATTAGTATATTATTCTTGAGGTTACATGGTCACACAAGCCCCATATAATATGTAAGGAAGGCATCCGCATACTTATTCCATTTTAACCATTACCATTCCCTAAACATGTGTGGGGTTTCCATTAATGCTTACTTAATATTAACCAAATCCCTTATATTAATCCATTTTAGGCAAAATTCTAGATTGAAATGCTCCACTAATTCCATCAAATACTTATTTAAGTTTACCCATTAAGGCTGTGAAAACACCCATTGAGTATGCAATACATTTTAATCCATTTGATCCATCCATTAGGTTGTAAATCCATGTAAAATGATATATTTCTCTCTTTAAGTGATCTTATAACATCATTTGGCATAGTCTCAAGGCATATCCTAGTCAGAAGATCTAAATCACATAATCTAGCCTAACAAGTTGATCAATGTAACCAAATCTAGTTAATTGATTTTACCAACCAACCTATTACTTAGGATAACTAGTAGATTTGTTTGACTCAGCCAAACCTAGGATTTCATTAAACAGGTTGATTGGTTCAACCAAACTTGTAACACCCTAAAATTTATTGCTGAAACATTTTGTTAAAGTGGGAAATGCTATTCAAACATTAATGGGTGTTATCGCCGTAATTGATATAAGTCTGGCTATGAACCTTTCTTATACTAGTTACAAGGGAAAAGTAAATTTGGATGCAAGACATAATAAATATAAAACAAGGATACTTCTTAACACAAGTAAGAGTTTAAAATTTACTTTGGAAATGGAACTAAAATACATAAACTAACTATTTAGATGAAAATGATAAAGAATAAAAACTTGCTTAAAATAATAACTAATTAACATATCTCTTCAATTCCCAACCCCAACATAAAACGATATCACTCAACCCAATCAGAGTATCATAAACAACATAGTCATCTAGTAGGTCCTTATTTATCTGCATAAGCTCAATAGAGGTCTTTGCTTATAGGAATGAGTCAAACCTATAAGGATGATCAATACGCTAACAATACAACCAAGAAGGGTCACATAAGTTTATATGACAACAATAAGAGATGGCATGCATATAAGATAATCTTACTAATTTATTTATTACTCTCGAAACCATATAGTAATAGTGTAATGATAGTTATTTATGATTATGTTTACGTTGATTTCATGGACGCCATTATTCTCAACCTATGGATCGGTAATAATGTATAACCCTAGGGGAGGATGATCCTGGTCACTTTTCTCAACTGGTGGATCGGTAATGAATGTATAAGTAGTCCTAACCCATGTGATGTTCCACCATAAGTAATTATTATCTTATAAAGAGTTATTATCATTCAAAGATTTTATTAACTTTATTTCAAGACTCCACTTTTTTAAAATAGTGGAATGGTAACTAGGAAAACCCCCAGACCAAGATGCTCTTGGCCACCTTTATCATTTAGTGGAACAAATAGGTATAATATGCCTCAACTGAGGTGATCTTCCATTTTAAGTGATTAGTATATTATTCATGATTTATTTATTTCAAGTTCATCACATAGTCATGTACCATTAATCATGCAAGGTAGTAGTAACCTAACACATACCCCAAAAAAACCCTATTTCCCATTAGAAACCCTAATCTCACAACTCTAGCATATTATCTTCTTTAATTCCATTTTTATCCCCAATTTTCCTAAAAAATATTAACATGATATTATGAACCGATATTAAAGCATCATAGTGTATTACACGCGTGTTACACATGAATATCCTACCCTTAGGGTTACTATTCAAGTCTCCTACGAAAATCTTAATTTCTCATACATTGCATAATCCCTTCTCTAGAGCTTAGTTAGTGCCCAAATTCCATGCCTATTCATAGAATGATATTGTAAAAAATTTAATAAAAAACTATGGCCTAACTCCCACATCTCACATATGTAATAATAACCTACCCTAAATGTTACTTTTCAAGCCTCCTCCAAAACACTAATTTCTCTCTTTGGTAATAACTATTTCCTTAAACTCCATATGGGGACCAAATATTATATACATTCCTAAAATGTTATTATTGACATAAAATCCTAAGGTTGCGGTCCAACTCCCCTATATTATACAAGGGATAATAATCTATCCCTAGAGTTACTATTTAGGCCTCTCAAAACCCTAATTTTACATTTTGGTAATAACTCATTCCCTAAATCTCAAGTAAATCCCCAGCCTAACGAAGATGTCATCATTAACCTTGTATTCAATCTCTAGTGCCAATCCCCCACTTCTTTCATATGTTATAATTACTCCACCACTAGGTTTTACTAATTACCATTTTCCCCTTTCCCTTCAGTTATTTACCATAAACCCTTTATTTTCACCCAATTTATCTTATATAGTATCCTTAACCTATTTTGAGTCAGCTAACACCCTAAAGTACTCAACATGCCACCTTTTATTCCTATTGATCAAAATGACTTAGGTCACTAGAATACCGACTTTTACCGTCCCCAAATCACAAGACTCCCAACATGAAGGACTTTTCAACTTTCCAATATACATTACCATAAAAAGCATGGCTATGATTATACATAAATACTTTGTATTCAACACATTCATATCTACACAACTTTCTTACCTTCTTCTATTGTCAAACAAAACTACATATTATATACAACACTAAAGTCATGCAACATTTGGTACCATGCCATCACACATAAACATAACAAGGACATATATTATAACATAAAAAAATCTTTTCTATGATGGTAACCTTACTAAAGAAGCTCCAATCTTTAAGCATGCAATATCTACACTTCATGCTCTACTATAACTAGGATATCACATAGAAATATAGACATACACAATTTAGAACTTTTTTTAAAGACTTTGAACTAAATGAAGGCTAAAAGAGGGGGAGGGGGAAAAGGGGACTAGTGGTAGTGATGTTGGCTAGGGCGCTTGTGTGGGGTGCCTCTAGTATGGTGGTGGAAAGGAGGGGGAGAAGGGGACTAGTGGCGGTGGCGCAGCTAGCCATTTTTGCAAGTTTAGGAGAAAAAAAGGAGAATAATGGCAGAATAAAGAGGGGATGTGGTAGGGAGGTTGGTTAGGGAAAGATAGGAGGTGGTTCCACTAAATGATAGGCATATAAGGAGAAGAAAGAAAAATTAAGGGAGGGCTCAGTTAACTGGCTTGATAGTGAGAGAAAAGGGAGAGATGACGTGTTTAGGGGAGTATATAAATATACATAGGGAAGGATTGGGGGAAAGGGGAAGAGAACATGATGTGAGGTGCTAGGGTAGGGTGCAGGTGTAAAGGTAAAGGCAGGGTGCTGCGGTAGGGCGACAACCAGGTTTGCATGGTGGTGCACGACCAAGAGATGAAAGGAGAAGAACGTGTGTATAACACCCCAAAATTCACTACTTTTTTTTAAAGCGAAAGAATTTAGATTAAAACCCGTGAATTCTGGGGATGTTACCGCCACACTTAGTACTGAACCGGTTCTCTCCGACCGTTCCAGTACCAAGTGCTAAGGCTAAAGAAAAGATTAATGATAAATTATAAGTCAAGACAAACTAAACTTGGTTGTAAAAAAAAATCAGAGTACCCATCAAGAGTTATTATTCAAATTAAAAAGAGAAATAACTTACAACCGATAAAGATTAAAAAAAGGAAATAGAATCACATAAAGATTGAAATATGGCCACAACTCTCTCGAACTTCGAGCCAAACATGCTCAACACTCAGCCCCGACTGATGTCTCTCCTACCTGCACAAAGTCAGAAGGGCACACTACTCATGGGAATGAGCAACACCCATAAAAAGGGTGATCAATACGCTACATACTGAGTAAGGTAATCGAGCACTAAGGCCAACACATAAGCACATAAACCATGCATAAGAATAAAAGAGCATAATCATGTTAACATAAATGCATATGACCATCCAGGTAAAAATACAAAGGCCTAATTATAGTCCGGATTAATTTTTAAATTAATCTCTGATCAGAACTCATTTCACACCATAGTTTTTATCAAGTCCATGCGAGTAAGGGAACCCCACTATTATAGCCAGTGGATCGGAAACACATAGGGTATCATACCCTAACCACTATTATAACCGGCGGACTGGAAACGCATAGGGAATAAAGCTCCTGACCACTATTATTCGCCAGTGGACCGTTCTGGCCCCTTCTCGCACGGTGTTCCACTGTAAGTACTTAGTGTCTTTCCCATGTCTTGGCACAAATATGTTTAGTTTTGTTGAGCACGGGATCCCACACTATTATAGCCGGTGGACCGGAAACGCACAGGTATAAAGCCTGACCATTATTATAGCCGGTGGGCCGGAAACACATAGGACATCATGTCCTAACCACTATTATTTACCGGTGGACCGGTCTGGGCCCGACTCAACAATCTTCCACTTTAAATGATTAATGTTTTATGTATATTATTCGGAAAATTATAACCCTAGACATGCATGAATCACTCCTTTAACACATATCCTCCAATTCCACTACACATCTCACTCTAGGTTTTTATCCCAAAACCCTAATTTAGACCTCGGTGGCCCATCTTACTCCACCTCACACAACCCAAATCATTTTAACACCACACATACCTCAACTCATAAATACCATCTTCATAATTACACTTTAATCACCAAGTACACATGATGTAATAAAAACCCTAAGCAGCCACACCAAACCCTAATCAACCACCACAACCTATGGTTAACCACTCCAAACCCTATTTAACCATAACAACCATAATTAGCCATTCCAAATCTTAGTTAATCACAACAACCCATAGTTAATTACTCCAGACCCTAATTCAGTCTCCTCCATACCCATATAATGTCCTACGTACTAATTTTCACCCAAAACTTCCAAACTTCCAAACACCCAAATAACTCTTCTATTACCTTCCCTACATCCCAAGTCAATGTTTCATACGTAAATTTCACACCCATGCAAACTTTACACATCCCATGAAACCTCTCCAACATTTCATACAAACCCTAAATCCTATGCAATCATTAATTCCCATGCAAAACCCTAACTCCACCATGCAAACCCTAATATCACCATGCAAACCCTATTACCACTTTACAACCATTAATACCACCATATAACCATTAATACTACCATAAAACCATTAATACTACCATATAAACCATTAATACCACATGCAATCCTAGATTCCGTCATATAAAACTCTAAATTCAATCCCCCAAAAACCAAGGATCTATCCATATCAAACCCTAAATTCAAACCATAGAAAACCCAAAGATTTGTCCATATAATACAATTGATTAGATTCCCCCATTCATAACTACAAATTAGATTCTCCCATACAAGACCATAAGTTAGAATCTTCCACATAAAATCATAAATTAGAATCTCTTAGATAAAACCATAAATTATATTCTCCCATTTAACACCATAAATTGGATTCTCCATTCAAACCCATAATTTAGATTCTCCCATATAAAACTATAAACTATATTCTCCCACACAAAATCATAAAAATCATAAATCAGATTCTCCCACACAAAACCCTAAAATTCTCCGTTTTATTCTTCCACTCATGAATCATTAGAATAATTAGGTCAACTCACCTCCCTTGGTCAACCTCTTTCCCCATCCTCCTTTTTCATCCTTTCTCCCACACAAACCACATCAAAACCCTTATATGCATGTCTTATAGGGTCACAACACATATCATCATACATAAATTATACAAATGCCATATAAAACATACTTCAACTCCACGTTATACCACATACGAAATAATTAATAATGATAAACATAGGATACATAGCATGCGAATCACATAATGCATATAATCACACAAAAGGCCTTAACACCCCTTACCTAAAACAACACCGGTCTTGGAGCACGCTCCTACACCTCCTTAGGGTTTTGACTAGTTTGACCTATTATAAGGAAAAGCTAAAATTAAACTCCCCTATCAAAAATACTATTAATAACTAACTTATTATAAGAATAGGTTTTTGATAAAATAATAATAACAAAAATACCAAAAATAATATCAATATTAATATTAGCAAGAATAATAAAAGTAGTTACAATAATAATAAAAAGGCATTACTCAAAAACAAAGTAAAATAAGGGCTTTGGCCCCTTTACGAAAATAATACTAATAATATTATTTGTAAATTAAATAACCAAATTTAGTAGTAGTAGTAGTAGTAATAATAATAATAATAATAATAATAATAATAATAATAATAATAATAATAGCAAAACTAATAGTAAAGTAATTGTGACATTAATAATGAAATAATAATAATAGTAATTCAAAATAGTAAAAATAAAATAATTATAATTATAATTATAATAACATATTAATATTAATAATAGCAATAATAGAAATAATAAGAAAAATAATAATAAATCGAATTAAAAATACAATAGGGCTTCGGCCCTCAACAAAATAATAATAAAAATATTAATATTAATAACAATAATAATATATATTAAAAATGGAAATAATAATAATAATAATAATAATAATAATAATAATAATAATAATAATAATAATAATAATAATAATAATAATAATAATAGGCTTTATATTAGAATAATTGAAATAAAATAATTTAAGGCTTGTAAAAATAGGGAAAAGAGTTGAGAGGCTTTAGGGTTCAACCTTAGGCTGGCGGGGATAGGTGGCAGTGGCACCGGCGGTGCTGCATGGAGGCGGCAGTGGCGGCCAGAAAAAGAGAAGAAAGAGGGGAAAGTTAAATGCTGGGAAAAGGAGAGGTAAAATGGAGGTGGGAGATGGGGTGTTTATGGTTGCCTAGAAGGAGAGGAACAAAATGGAGGTGGTGGTGCAGCCAAAGGCGGCAGATCACAGCGGCGGCGGCGGTGGTCGAATGGAAGAGAAGAAGAAAGAGGGAGGAGGAGAGGGAGAAATAGGAAAAGAAAGGTAGGGGAGGTTCTGCAAAAGAGAATGGGAGGAGAAAGAAGTGGCAGAAGCGGCAGAAGAGGTGGCTAATGGTGCCGCAAAGGGTGGCGGAGGTGGAAAAATAGGTTGGTCGAGAGGAGAACTTTGCATGGTCGGAATGGCTCGTGCAGGAAGAATCAAGGGAAAAGAGACACATAGTTACTTAGAGGGAAAAGCAAGGAAGAGTTTGGTGGCCATAAGGGGTGGTGAAGTTGGCCGGAGCTGGTGAACTAGGGGTCTAAAGGGGAGGCGGCGACAAGGACGGGAAATTCTAGTTAGGTGACAAAAGCTCGATACAAGGCTATTATGGGGGGTATTTATAGGCTTAGAAGGGAGGTTAGGGTTCTGTAGGTCGGTGTGGGAGTGAGGAAAGTTGGGTTAGGGTCACCGGTGGCGCGGTTGACTGGTGGTAGAAATTTTCGGGGAAGGGATATGCGCAGAGAAAAAAGGGGAAATCGCGCAAGAAGAGGGGGCATCGGTTTGGAGAAAATGTTGAAGAGTCAGCAGGGGAGAGAGAGGATAGAAACAGATGGTCAACGTTGGCAAAAAACTAGGGCACAAGGGTGGCGGAAATGGTGTAGGTCGGTGGCGACGGGGCTGGGCAGGTGTGAAGGAAGAAGAAGAAAGGAAAGGCTGGACCTGGCGGTCCAAGGAAGAAAGAAAAGAAAGAAAAAGAAGGAGACCGGGCGGTTCAGTGATGCAGGTAAATTTTCTTTTAAATGAAACACCGCGTTCTTCTGAAACAACAGAGAAAACACAGCGCAGAAAGGGTACGCACATGGGGACGACCGAGCGGCTGGGCGGAAGGAAAGGAAGAAGGGGAACTGGGCCGCGAGCTAGCCTAGTTCGGGGAGAAGAAGAAAAAGGAAAAGAAAAGAAGAAGAAAGAAAAAGAAAGAAAAAGGAAGAAAGAAAAGGAAAAAGGGAAGAGGGGAAAAAGAAAAATAGTGGGTTGGCTTAGTCAAGTTAATTAGGATATTTGGGTTATTTAAAAATAATAATATTTAAATAAAATAATATTTAAATCTCTTTTTAGGTTAAATTAGGATTTTAAAAATATTTTTTCATAAATCCCATTTTAATTAGCAATACAACCTAATTTTCTCCAATTAAATTATTTATAAAATTGATATTAATTTGAAACTATTTTTTCCTTCTTATTTTAAATAAAATAATTTATTTAATTAATTTCTAAAATAAAATGCCTAATTAGCTAAAATACCTAAATTTTCTCCTAATAAAAATACTAATAAATTTCTTCTTGATTTGCCCTAATTAATTCCATTTTATTTTAAGAAAAATAATTTATTTAATTACTTTTCATAAGAAAATCTTATTCAATAATAAATAATAAAATTTTAATTTTCGGGGCATTTCAGTGTGAGAAAGTAGGGGAGGGGTAATTTTGTGCATTAAAGGAAAAGGAAGGGGAGAGAGGAAGATTACAGGTAGGAGAAGAAGAAAAAAAAAATAAAAGAAAAGAAAAGGAAGAAAATAAAAGGGAAAATATAGAAAGCAATGGGGGGAATGGGCTTAGGCTTGTTCGAGGAGGAGAGAAAGGAAAAATATGAAGAAGAAGCCTTGAGCTAGGAGTGGTGCAACTCAAGAAGAAGAAGGAGCAGAAGTAAGAAGAAAAGGGAAAATAAAAAGAAAAAGAAAGAAAAAGGGATGAAATATAGAAAGGGAAATTTTGGGTGTGGGATTTAGATTTAGGTTTTAGGGTTAAGTTTTTAAATAAGTAAATATAAAAACTATATCATTAATTTTTTTAAGGTCTGGGGTTATGTTAAAAAAATAAAAATATTGAAATTAGGTTAGGTTAAAATGTTAATAAATCAAAATTAAAAATTTTAAAAGATTTTGGAGTATTACAAAACTATTCGACTATTCTTAAACTAGTTGATCGGTTATGCTAAACCAGTCAATGTGTTATGGTAGTTAGGAGAGTATTCTAAGGACCAATCTATCAGTTTTCCCTTAAATTGTAGAGAACAAGCATTTTTTCATGCAAATCTTCCTCATAATTCTTATCATATCCAAACTAAAACATATCATGTCATCATACCAATACTTTTTAGCTCATAAATTAGAACATGCTTCACATTTAATCAAATTAACCTAATTTCCCAACTATCGTTTTGTTTCCTTTGGATTCATAATTTAATCAACTTGTATCATTCTAAAACCAAATTATGAAGCAAACTTAATCATAATATTAAAATAGAAACCACATCACATGATTAAGTAGGTAACATTTTTAAAGTAAGAATGCCTTACTAGGTGTAAATAAACTCTTCCACAAATAGGACAACTCGACCTAGAGATTTTCAATTTCCAAACCTTAAAAAAATAGAATTTAAAGCTTCAAAAATTCAATGAATAATTTCATAAATCAAAATTAAAATTATGGAAAAACTAACTTACCAAACCTAAAAGAAAAATAGAGAGAATTTGTGCTGAAAAGCGACTAAACTTCCTCTTGAATAAAATCCTCCCTTGCATAAAGATAAAAAATGAGGAGCAGTGGAAAGGGTCAAAAGGGTTGAAAAATATTGAAACTAAGCTCAAAGTGGAGAGAAAAGAACACAAGGTTTGAGATTTGGAATGTTTTGCTATTGAAATACAAGTGAATTGATGGGGTGATTAGGGTTGTTTATAGCTAATAAATTAGTATATGAATGAGTGTGGTTATGTAGAGATCAAAAGGGTGTAATTTCTACTATTTAAATTTGAGTTGAATGGGTAGATTCATCAAAGATAGGGTGAGGTCCCTTCTAGATCTGAAATGGCCATTTCAAGTGAATTTAGGTCAAATTTTCCTAGAATATGTCAAACAAAATGGAGGAAATGATCAAAGTGGAAGGAATATCCTAGTTAGGTAGAGAAAAGTCTGAGAATCAGATCAAGGATTCAAGAGTGTGTAGAGGAGAGAGATGAAGAAGATGAAGCTGAGGTCACCCTCTCCCTTAATTGTCCAAATCAAACCCTCAAATCAATTTACAGTAGAAGCTTCAACTGATTGCATGATAAGAAATGTTAAGAATCTTTAAAGAATAACTTGTAATGGTATTGTCATGTTTCCGTTTTTCTATAAGAAGGTTTTATAGAAAAATTGAGTTTAAAAAATATACATAGCTCAACAAACTAGTTAATCAATTTGTCCTATCAGCCGATTGTTCTACTAATAAGTCAATTGGTTTCCTAAACTAGTCAATCGGCTCGGTCAAGTATGAACCTTTTAGTTGAAACAACTAACATGTTAATTGGTTCATGGAATTAGTCGATTGGTCTGCTTGAAATCTTTTTTTTTTCCATTTTTGAAAGTTATTTGAATCCAAATTTCTCTCAAACTTAATGATAGTTCCAAATAAAAACCAAACAATATTAAATTTTAATAAATACCATAACCTCTCATTCGAGAACACTTGAAAAAGAAATGGGCTATTACATTTTACCATTTTATATAAATTTTATAATTTCAAATTATTTATTTTCATTGATAAAGTATAAATATAAAATAAATTCATAACTACACTATGAGGCTATACTAAAAAATGAATTTAAAATATTATAAATCAAAGCATGCATTTGAAATAAAAGTTATATTTTAAATGGAAATCAAATCATATGAATCTACTCAAATTGTATTTGTGAACAAATTTTTCTAGACTAGTCTATAATAAGAGAACGATTTCATAATTTTAGCATAAATTTGAAACCTTTAATAAAACTATAAAATGAATCAAAACTTTAACAAACATTTACAAAAAAAAATTAAATCAAATAATTTAATTAGCAATTGACTTTATTTAGAAGGAAAATTGAAAGATCTAGAAATAATAAAAATAAAAGATATTGAAATTACATATTTAAACTTTAGAAGTTGAAAGATTAATATACTAAGTAATAAAAGAGATGACTGATGAGTCAGAATTTGTTTCATATTATAAAAGAAACCGATCAATTTGTTTTGATAAATTTTAGAAAATAATTCAATTATATCGAAAGAAATAATTTGGAAATACAATTTCATCAATTTTAAACAAAAACTATTAACCAACAAGTAAGAGAATCAAGCACAACTTAATTTTATAATCTCTTCCCAAATTTTAGGGTATTTAATAGTGAAATGCAAATTTAAACAATTCAAATCAATTAACTATAATTGAAGGCTCAAAAATACAATTCAAACATGCCTAACCAATTCTAGACAATCATTTTTAGTGATGAACAATTCCTGAAAATCACTTTTAGAGTTAAGGTTTTATCTCCAAAACATAATTAAGTCAAATAATATTAATTTCTTCAAATTGAAAGTTTATAAATTCCATTAGACATATTATATAACATATTTTATAATTAATTTAACAAAATAACCCAATGGTCAATCAAATTAGATTTGAAAACCATAAAAATTTTGACCAAAACATTTCCACTTGATAAGAGAGAGGATTATGAGGTAATAAGAGAAATTGAATTGGGTTGTGGGGTATAAGATGCATTAATAGGGAACAAATTTCAAATTTCTTAGAGATAGGAGGGATTTGGGAAGCCACACGTTGGATATGGGAATGATAAATGTGATGAGAAAATGATGATTATATACTAGGTTATGGTTTGGTAGGTCTTGGGCTTACCTTAGATTAGTCGGGCTTTGTTGCTTAGGTTTAAGTTAATTATCTATCTTACAAGGATAAATTTATTAAGGTACTTTTAATATTTGTCTTCATATTTTTCTAAATACTTGTTTATCTATAATTTGATTTATATACCATCACATTTAAATTTATTTTCACTTGAATAATTAATGGGTACCTATATGGAATTAGAAAAATATATTTTTATTATTATTTTGGCACAAAAACATAAATAACTTTTAAAAGAGATATACTATATTATATTTAAATTCATTATTTATTATATTTATAAAACTAATTAAACCATAGGTCCAACGTGTTCAAACAATTGATTTGAACAATAAACGAATAAACTTGTGAGAAGACTAGTTTAATAACTAGTTTGTTTTTTTAAAAATATGCACACTATCCTTGTTGGTCTAAGGTGCTATTATGTGGTTACAAAGGGCCTCCACATGGTCATATTAACTCGGAGTGTTACAGTTTCACCAACCTTAAGAAAAAATATTCAAAGACAAAAATATTTACTATGGCTAAAAATCATCAAAATAATTTTACTACTTCAAAGGATTTTTTATAATTTAAAATAGTTTATTATTGTTAATATTATATGGTTCCAAAATAAAGTCAAAATAAAAAGACAAATTCATCATAGAAAAAACCTATAAAATCTTAAAATAAAACATATGAAAATAATGAGAATATATTTTTAAAGAAAAATTGAGATCATTTGAATTTAATCAAATCATAATTATGAATAATTTTTTATTGAATAATCTATAATGAAAATTGTCTAAATAATTCTCATTAAAAATTTAAATTCAAAAATAAAACTATAAAACCAATCACAAATAAAATAATTAAACTTTTTCAACAAATTAACTCAATAAAATCATTAAAATTTAGGAAATTGTATTCTAAAAATACGAAGTATTATAATAATTATATAAATAATTATAGTAACATTAAGACCAAAAAGGTCTAACAACTAGGGGTGCATTGCCCCTAGACCCCCATTTTTCTAATCAAGCATCGAGACCCCCATCCTATAAGGTCATTTGAATTGTGACTTGACTAATTATAACTTTAATATAACATTTATTAATATAATTCATGTAATAATGATAGTTACTATAATTTTGTTATTTTAACAATAATCATTATTATTTTAATTATCATAGTTATGATATAATAATATAAATAATGATTATAATTGTAATTATAAATATATTTATATATTATATTATTAGGATTTAATATAAAAATTGACAAGTATGGTTAAAAGAAAAGTATCTCATGTATAAGATGAATGAATGTGTTGTGTTAAGGGATATAACAATTGGTGAAACCTTTATTTTCCATATATATTAATAATAGCAATAGATATATGAGTGGGTATTAGTTTAGCTGGCATAAAATATCTGTTGGCATAACATATGATCACCGACAGATAAATTTTTTTTATAGGGAAGACTTTTTTCATTGCACAAAAAAAATATTTGTTGGTATTAGTGACTTTTGTTAAAAGAAAAAATATATGTGACTACATTTCTATTGGCACAAGTCACATATTTTATAGTGAAATGAAATTGAGAATGAATAAGAGGAGGGAAATGAAATGGATTGGGGTGGTAATGGTTTGCATCGATGAGAGGGAATGATAGTGTGGCAACGGTGGTTGGTTTGCCAGGGAAATGGTGGCAGTTGGTGGTGGTGATGGTGGATGGGCAACGTCAAATAGAGTAAGAGAAAGAAGGAGAAGAGGGAGGGAAGATCAATGCTAGTTTGCTAGACAAAAATGGAGGGAGTGAGGGAGTTTTTTGAGCATTAAATGACATAGAGAGAAACATATATATTTTGTTGTGAGGAGAAACAACAAAGAAAGTGGAGGTGTACAAAACAATGGGCTAAGACATAATCAAAAGGATGATTGGGAAAATTTTCAACGGGTCATATCCCATGGATTGAGGAATGGATGGTAGAGATGGGTTAAAATGTGTTGTGTGGGAAAGGAAAAGAAGGAGAGCATGCAAGACAGAAAAAGGAAGAAGAAAAATCAATGTGGGAAAAAGGAAAAGGAAAATAGAAAAGGAGATTGATAAGAGAGAAAGAAAAAGGAGATAAGAGTGTGATTATGTTTTAGATAAGGTTAACATGTGATTAAAAAAATTAGGTAATTAAAATATCAATCATTTGAGATTAGGTTTAGGTTAAAATATTAATTACTTGAAAAAACTATGAGGATCGATAAAGCTATTAATTACTTAGGATTTGGCTTAGTAAAAAATTGACACCAACCTCGATGGTTATGGTTTACATAAATGGCAAAATATTACAAGAAAAATAATATAGGTTTTGCGACTGACCATATAGGTTATGGTTGATGCCAAACTAATGGTTAGGGTTTATGGAAGTGATGAAATATGACTAAGAAATTATTGTAGATATTATAATGTCCCAAAATTTTATATCCCTTATTTTCAAACATTTAGCCTTTTATTTGAAACAAACCCTTAATTCTTACCTTAATTATTTTTGTTAACCTTTGATCCGTAAAACCTAATAAATTATTAAATAAATTTATCTAAATTATTTTATTTTGTTCATTTTTAATTAAGCCCACTCTAAATCAATTAATTTTCCCTAGGTTATTATTCCTAATTGGTTACCCTAATCCTGGATATATTATTTTAACCCTAGACCTACTTCTAATCCTAACTCTAAGTTTATTTTATTTTTCATTTTTCTTTCCTCATTTTACTTTTTCCCTTTTCATTTTAGTTCCTGTTTCACCCTATCTTCTTTTTCACTTATTTATTTATTTATTTATATTTTTTCATCCTTTCCCCTTCCTCTAACCTATGCACATCCCTTACTTACCCCTTTCCCCTTTTAGGATAAACAACCTTTACCTCCCCCATGCACACATTGCCTTCACCCTTTTTTTCCTAGCAATGTAAGTTGATTATCCCTACACCGTGCACCCTTATACACCATCAACTACCCTCTATAACCTCTTCCTAACACCTTGGTCACTACACCACCCTACCACACCCTTCACCTACCTCATTCCATGACTAAACCTAGCTGCCCCGTTAGGTTCCTCTTCCCTCACTAACCCTTGCATATGTACACATCCATCCACCCCCTTTTCTCTACATTCTCCCTTATCCCCTTTCCTTTCCTTGTATCCCATTGAGAAATAACCCATCCAACCATATCTTTTTTTTTCTTTTCTTATCCCATTCCTTCCTATCTTTCATCAACATCAACACCACACCAAGAACCACCACATTCTGGTCGTCCCATCACCACCTCATCCACATTAACCTTCCTCACCATACATAGCCATCACTACCTTAAGCCACACCCTTTTAACACTTCTCAAAATTTCTATTATATTTCATTGTGGCATGTCTGACTGGTTCGCACTTAACACAACCGTGAACCCCTCACACTCCCAGCCAGTGACCCATTTCCCTATACCCATGCTTTACCTCTTCTTTGTATCACCTTATTCTTCTTAGCTCTAGCAACCACCTTTTTCCTCTTTTTTTTTTAGCTCTAGCCATCATCACCATATCCTCTCTACTATGTCCAACCATGTCTTACCTCCCCTAGTCACTACTCCAATAGTGTCCTTCCTTGCACGTCTCTTCCTCTTGGCAATGCCACTTCTCATCCTTACAACCATTACTACTATGCCAAACCATCTCCTCATGCCACACTCCAATTTGACATAATTATTGCTATGTTCCCTCTAGCTACACCAATTATTACCATTTTCCCCTTCTAAGTTGCTACCAATTGCACTGTTGCCTCCCTCTTCTGATGTGCAGCCAATTTGACTAATGTAACCTTAACTTTCTTTAGTTTTTATCTATTTTTCCTCTCTCTTCTTTTCCATATTATTACATAGTTAATTTACCTATGTGTAATATTGTGTGTTTGGACTTCTAAGTGATATTTTGGTGGTATTAGAGGAGGAATTATAGGTCTCACGTGCTTAGAGATCTCAAATGCTTCGATACGCCTTAGGTAAACTAATGAGACCTTGGTTTTCTTTATTTTTTTCTCTATTTTCCTCCCTCTTTTTTACCTTAGTATTCCATAGTTGATTTCCCTAAGTTTAATATTGTGGATTTGGACTTCTAAGTGATCTTTTAATGCTATTATAGGAGGAATATTTAGTCTTAGTTGCTTAGACACCTAAGACACTTTGGTAAGGATACTTGTCATTAATAGGGCTTTCATATGCAATATGTGTTTATTTATATATGATATCATTCTTGATTTGAGGAGTAATCATTGGTTTATATGTTTAGGGCCCTAAGAACCTTTGCTAAGGATACTTGTCATAGTTAGGGCTTTCATGTGCAATATGTGTATATTTATATATGATATCATTCTTGGAATTTTGTATAGAAAATATTGTTATGTTAATAATTTTACAGGATATGTGATGTTGTACGTTGAAGAAAAAGTGAGAAAGGATACGTTTGTGTATATTGTTGGTTGTTATGAATTGGTATATGTGAAATATCTATATAATTGTGGTTATGCATTTTTATGATGATAGTATATATTGGAGATTGAAAAATCATTCATATTGGGACTCATATGATTTTCATGAAAATATGGCTATTTTAGCTATCTCAAGGACATTATGGTCAATATGAGTTCAAAATAGAATATTAAATATTTTAATGTAATAATTCATTCAAAATAGGTTAAGTATATTGCATGAACATTTTGGAATGAATATGAATGATTTAAGTCCAATAAATGAGAAAAGTGGTTTTAAGCATGAATAGTAACCCTATGGGCGGAATCATTATCATATATGTAAAATGTTAAAATTGACCTTCATTTCTATATATATTTTTGATATTGGCATTTCAGGTATTATTATTTAATTTTGTTGTTGTACAACCTTCATGAAAAAGTTATGATTAATTTTTGAGATTAGGGTTTTGTGGGAAAATGTGAATGGTAGCCCTAAAAGAAGACTATTATCACATGTGTAAGACGTGGTAGTTGGACCTTAGTTTTTCATATACGAATTCAATAATAATATTTTGGGAATGTATATTAAATTTTTTAGTGATATGGATTTTATGATAAATGATATGGTTAATTTTTAAAATTAGGATTTTTTTGAGAAATGTGATTAGTAACCGTAAACGTAGGTTTTTATCGCATGTGTAAGATGTTGGAGTTACACCTTAATTTTTTAGTATGTTGTCATTGATAATATTTTATCTATGGGTATTGATTATGGTGATAAACTTAATACCACAAGAGACATTAAGGTTGACTTATGGATTTCCTAAGAGGGGTGTAGCCTTTTCTTTAGAGAAGTTTATATGCATACATGTGGTTGTACTTTATGTGTTTGAAATGATTACGGTAAGATATATTATGTGCTTTACATATCTACATATGCATATGTGTGAGGACCTTGAGAAATTCCACATTGAATAAGGTACTAACTACTTGAAGAAAAAGATTATGTGAGTCGGGGATGAGGTGTTGTGTGTTCATTCAACTGGATGATAATGGTGGTTTAGGTGCATTTTTCCCTCAAAGGTTCTTCAAATTGTCCCACTAGTTTAAGAATATTGGGGTTCCTAGGCTCAAAATAGATTAGAATATGATCAAGAGATAAGTTTTAATGAATAAGATATTCATCACTTAAAGTGAAAGATTATGTAATTTGGGACACAGGTGTTGAATCTACTCCACTAGCTTAATAATAATGACCATGTGCATTTTCAAGAAGATATAAGTAAGAAAAATTTGAGTATAAATATCTATGTCTGTACTAATATATGCTTTGATAGCCTTAGAAACAAGGACTAACTCAAACAGAGTAATCAACCCTTTTTTCATACATAAAAAACTTATTATTAATTTCCATGGAAGACATAAAACATTCAAATCTATCACCTTAATTGAATGCGCATTTGTAGGAAATAAAGATGATACCTCTTCTAAGTTGGAATTAGTATTTCCCTTGTGAAATATTGTAACATTTTTCAATGCCTTAACACAAGAAACATACAAGTTTTGAGAAGACTAACCTTCTTCTTTAATTCATTTATAACCTAAAAGAATAAATAGGTAATACAAAAATAAAGGATTAATACCCCTTTGCACATAATCATGTAATAGTCCAAAACATGGCCAAACTCAAGCACATGACATTAAAATATAAAATAAATCATGGATTAACACATACACAAAATTATATGACATTAGAATCTCATGCTTAACAATCAACCATACTCAACTAAGTCACATCGTTTCAAGGTATATAATAACCATATCAAAATCCATGGCTGAAACCGACTAATCAAATCAATTCCAATTAACATAGTATGTCATTGAGGAAAATACTGAACCGTTAATCTGATATGTACCAAAAACCAAGGTAGGGAACTGAGAAAACTACCGAACCATCAATTTAATATATACTAAAAATGAGGTAGGCCATTAAGGCAACAACCAAACTCAACAATACATCCCAAGACCATCAAAAAGTATTCTTTTCTTATTTATATCACTATAAGAAAGACAATTAACCCAGGGACACTGAGGTATACCTAGTCATATTGGTGCATGAAGGCAACACAAAACCCCTACTCTAGAACCTAAGGACACAGCGGTACACTTGGTCATATCGGTGCACATAGGCAGCACAATATCCTCTAATCTGGGTCACCTAATCCTTAAGTATCGATATTCCCTATAAGGCTCATAGGTCACCTATAGAGTAGATAAGGGCCTTGGTGGGGCATAGAGGCACACTAGTAAGCCAACTCAAGTGAGGGATAACACCTCATCTCTAGGGTAGCTAACCTTAGATAGTAACCATTCCCAAACACAAGATCTTCCACTTTAAGTATTAGTATTTTATAAGGTGATCACAAACATTTCATACTGTACAATCATTTTCATTTCCATACTTAACCATTTTTTATTATTTATAATTATTCAGATAAACCCTAAGGTAAGGTCAAAGTAAAAGTCAACACTAAGGTCAGTCCATAAAAATTCTAAGGCCATCCTATGTTCTATTATTCACATTAGGTGCATTAGGTCGAAAATGATCAAAATGCCCTTGAAACCCTAATTTCATCATTTTTATCCATTTTTGTACCAAATATTATAATTATGAGAAAGTTTTCATAAAAAGGCTAAAATATAATAAATCACAATATTTTAGCACGTATATAATTATTATGGTTTAGCGATTGACTATATTTTCTACTTTTTAAGCATTTATTGAGTTGCTCCCGCAAAAACCCTAATCATGCATTCTTTACGTGTCACACATTTCATGCAGCATCTATGTGTGTGTGTGTGTATTAATAATAATATGAAATTTAATAAGGTAATTATCATCATGGTACATGTAGAAAAAATCTCTAACCCTAGAACATGTGACTAACAATTATCGTATTCTAACCCTTATCGTGCGTATATGTTTGATGCTTTTTATATCAACCATAAATACCATGCAATGATAATCATGGAGTACTTAGAATGGAATTTAAATCCTCACTTAATAAGCATACAACTCTAGAAATACCTTATACATACATAAGTAAGCCATATAATATATTACTCATGCATATACTTTGCTTTCGATAATCGTGTGTACCATTTATGTAACAGGTTATAAATTTATTATGCATGCCATAATACTTGAAACATATAAGAACCTAGCATGATTATAGGTCTAAAAATTCCTAGCATGCTTGCACATAAATTCTACGGCCTTAAGAATGATTGCATTTACCTAAATGTAAGCTTACACAAAAAGCACCAAAAACCGTCTTGTTTGAGATCCTCAAATATTACCTAATAAATTAATATCCAATAATACATATTATTATTATTATTATTATTATTATTTAATATAACTTAACATTAACATAAAATTAATTAAACTAATTGAAAAACAATTACCGGCTAAAATAAGGCAACAAGAAACTAACCAAAACTCATGAAACAAAGGAGGAGTCTCTGGGAGGAAGTTTTCCAATAAGGGTAGGGGCTACAGCAAAGGAAGGGGTAGCAAGGGGGGAGGATCAGAAAGTTTGGCCAAAGCTAAGGGAAAGGGATCGGTAAAAATGGCCAAAAGGGGGGGGGGGTGGGGGTTATGGTGATTTTGTGTGCACCATAGGGGGTTGTTTTGGATAAATTTGTTGTAGCTTGGGGGTGGGGAATGGAAGCTCTTGCTGCAGCAAAGGAAGGTAGCAACAGAGGAATTATGTGGTGGTGTGGAGGGGGTTTTAGCAGGGAGTCTCCAATGGTGTAAAAATGGTGGAAAACAATAGCGACGATGGTTTTTTTTTCTTGCTTATAGGAGCTTGGGTAAAGAGAGAAAGTGTGGGTTGTTTTGAGGGTTAATTTACAATAAAAAAATGAAGGGGTGTAGGGGTCAAGAAGAGCATGATGTGTAGGGAAAGGAGGAGCAAAACAAGGGGTAGGGTGAGTTTAGTAAATTTAGTATAATGTATGGGTAAATTATTTAGGGTAAACTATCCAGGTAAAAATTATCTAGTTACTATAATAGGTTTATTTGATGAAACAAATACCCGTTACAATCCAAAAATTGGTTTAAATTTTAACATGCACCCTCTAGCATATTTTAACCTAATTAAATTTTATAACTAATAAGTTGTAATAATATTACACATATTAATAACAGTTTTAGTACAAACACCATATAGTAATTATTATAACTAACACACATATTTACTGTTTATATGTAGGGTTTTTAAAATGGGGTATTATAGGTATTAACCAAAAGGAAATATAAAAGGATAAGAGAGAGAATTATCTAATGCTTCTTCATTGGGAGTATTAATTAGAGAGTGACAAAGCTTATGGTGTGTTGCTGTAGGTATACCAAATTTAATCCTAATTCCAAACACTTTGTAAGTTGTAAGAAGTGGTCAAACACATAAGGAATAAGATTTAATCAAATATTTAGTGATTAATGTCAAAATACCTAGGTACATGATTGAATTTAATTGCACTACTATTATTTACAAGGAAAAAATTGATTATTATAGAATACAACTCACAATTAAACAAATTAGGATGGAAGGAAACCAAATAAAAATTCAAATATTTGATCAATGAGATAAGAATAACTCCAAATGTCTTAATGTTAATCTGTATAGATTCACTCATGTCTATTCCCTAGCTTTATTTATGCAAATAAACCAAAAAATATATTAATTTATTATCTAACCCACTAATAACATAAGTTAAAAACTCCATATTCAATTATGGGTAACATAAAGAATATAACCTTGTCAATTAGAATCATAATCACATAAGGTTAGATTATGGAATTCCAAGAATTGATAACTAAGATCAATTAATGACCATTTGCTACTCTGGTATACAAATTAAAAAATATGGATTAAAATTTTCATTATAGAATTTGATTAGTTAAACTAGCAAGGTGGTTAATCTAATTAATTAAAAGTACCAATCTTCACTTGGTAATGGAAGTACCCCTATTAATCCCATTGTAATATACTCTAACATATTTACTATCAAATGACAACTCACTAAAAGAAATAAAACATCATTAATTATTTAAGTATCAATTATAAAATGAAAAAAATTTCATGAACATAATTTAAGAACAAGTATTGAACCTAAATAATTCAATTCAATTTAATTTTAGAGTTTAAGAACACGAATGAGTAATAGAATACATTATCGACATTGTAATCAATTCCCATTCTTCTTCTTAACTTCCAAACTAGGAATATTAAAGAAAATTCATAAGGTAAATATTATCTATGGAGATGACATGCACATGTTATATATAAGGTTAGTGAATATGAATGTGAGTGATATATGTGGTTTTCTCAAATTAGCAGGCTACTATTGGTATTTTGTCTTAGAATTTTCTAGAATTTCTCATCCTTTAACTACCTTGTTGAAGAATATGATATGCTTTCATTATGATAATAAGTGAATTGAGGATTTTGAGGAGCTAAAAAGGAGATTAACTTCAACACTAGTGTAAAATTTACTATTGGGTATGGAGGGGTTTGAGGTGTATAGTGACACATCCAAGCATTTTATTTAGTGTGTATTGATGCAACATAGGAGGGTATTAGTATATGCTTCTCAGTAGTTAAAAGGTTAAGATAAAAATAATTCAACTCACTACCATGAGCTAGCTGTAGCGGTCTTTACCTCAAATATCTGTAGACATTATCTCTATAGAGAGTAGTGTAACTTCTTTACTAATTACAATTGCCTCAAGTTCATCTTCACTTAGCGAGAGCTGGATAAAAGACATCAAATATTGCTAGAGTTGTACAAGGAATATGATTTAGAGTTAACTTACCATGAGGGTAAGGCTAACTTTATAGAAAAAGCTCTTAATAGAAAGACTATAAACCCTTTGAGTTCATTGGTGGTTTTAGATTAGATATCGTAGGAGCTTTTATATATGGAAATATAGATCATTGAGTTTAGGGATATTAAGGTAAGAATGAAAGCATTCAATATCACAATGATCATCTTTGACACAATCCAATCTATTTAGTCAAGTGATATCAAGCTGGAGAGGATTAGGTGGGGTATAACAAAAGGTAGAGCTGTGGGCTTTTAGATTTTTGCAGATGATAATATTTAGTTCTGAGGTAGATTGTGTGTACCTTAGAGATGTGGGAAAGTTAAGAATAGAATTCTTATGGAGGGTCATCATGCACCTTATTCTATCCATCTTGGATGGGAAAATTTGTACAAGGAACTAAAGCAAATCTATTGGTGGATAAATATGAAGTGAGAGGTTGCTGACTTTGTGGCTAGATTGTTGATTTGTTAGAAGAAGAAGATAGAACAAAAGAATTTGGTAAAGTTGGTTAATCCATTTGAGATTCCATAATGGAAGTAGGATATCATGTAGACAAACTTTGTGCTTAGGTTGCTTAGGAATCGTAATGATTTAGATTCAATATGGGTTATAGTTGACTAGTTCACCAAGTTAGCAGTATTTATACTGATTAAGTAAATAAGGAGTATGTAGATGGTTAGTGCTTACAGGAAGCATGTGTTATGCCATTATAGGTGCCCAAGTATATTATGACAAACTTAAATTCTAGATTCTTATTCACTTTTGGCAGACCTTGCAAGCAACTTTAGGGGCAAAACTAAATATGAACACTATTTTCTATCTTACTATAGATGGTTAGCTTGAGCACACTACTCAGACACGGAGGATATGCTTCAATTGTGCCTACTCAAGTTCCATGGATGTTAGGATGATCATTTAGACTTTATTAACTTCTCTAACAATAATATTCATCATGAGAACATAGTGATTTAACCATTCAAGGTAATTTATGGATGGAAGTACCATAGTCCCTTGCGATGGAGTTACTCAAGTGAGACTGACACAAATATTGAAAGAGGATGAAGATTAGTGTGAAAGAGTTGAAGTTTAGGATCATTTTGGCTTAGAGTTTAAAGAATGATTAGAATATTCAAGCAAGAACTCAATCAAGAAATAAAAAAATCAAAGAGATTCAAAGAAACCAATTTACATATCACTAATCTAAGATTATTCCAAATTGTCTTAGAATGGGTATTCAATCATAAGGAGAGAATTAACCAAAAATTTACGTAATTTATATTTCGATATCAAAATTATCCAACATCATCATGCTATAAGTGTCGACACACATGCCTTATATAGGGCTGTAGGACATTGCTAACTAGCACACTAGTTTAGCCATATGACATACAAATGGCTAACTAGTACACACTTAGTATTATAATGTATTTATTTACTATATAATAAATGGGTCAATAAGACTGTTGCAAAAAAATTAACCTAAGATTACATGAAAATAATTTACAAGAAACCTCAAGATAATGGTGATGACTTTAAAAAGGTTGACTAGGTCTTTTTGACTCTAACTTTCATGAACAATATAGCTTCCTTTACAATAGTTTGTAACATGTGGACATATTAAGCATATTGAATTCTTATATCATTTTATTATCTTCTTGCACATATGTTACATATTTTGAAGAATGACTTGAGGCTATATCACTAAAGTTGTCAAAGAATTATCATAAAAAATAAGCAATGTAACCGGCTCCAAAAATAAGTATGCCAAATCACTACCTTAAGAATCATCTTTATATGCAGCTACATCATTCTTCTCAAATTGAGAAGATTTAGCTACAAAGGCATAAAAAACACCCTCTTCCTCAATGCAAATAATTATTTCCCTCTTATGTAAAAATAAACTCTTTTTAACCTTGGGTAATGATACATAATCATATTGGGATGGTTTCAACTTGTATTTCTTTTTATCAATAAACACCATATATTAATTAGTTACACCATTATAAGTTGCATTACGATCATATTTCCATGTTCAACAAATTTAGATACCACAAGCATCCATAGGAATAAAATTATAATTGCGAAAATAAATTAGTGTTTGTTTAGTCACCTTAGCTCCTTTATCAAAGTTAATCTATTGTAAGGAAAATGTTTTAGGATGGATAGTAGCCACTAGTCCTAATTGTTTGACCATTTTATCACTACCAACATTTGTACAAGAATCACTATTTATGATGACTCTACACACTTTATTACTAATTCTACACTTAGTTTTAGAAATTTTATCCATTCATGTAGATTTAGTTTCTAAGTCATCAACAAATGGTTCTATATTTTTAATTTCTCTCAAGGTCAAGACTCTAGGATTAGGCTATTATCTAGAAAAATGACTATATTGTATTTAAATCATTTTTAGTGGACATTTCATTAACTTTACAATTACCTTTATCATCTTGGTTAGGGTTAATTTTATTATCCATTGTTAAAGAATTATATTTCTCAAATTTTGATATAGATGCATTAGAATTATTTTTATTAAATGTAGAAGTTGAAGCACTTGTCTTTTAATAAGCTTTGGTAGAATTACTTTGCTATTGACATTTTAAAGCTAACTTAATCAAATCCTCAAGAGAATCATAGGCCAACGTTTTAGGTTTTTCCCTAATCAAGTTGTTAAGGCCACCTAAGAATTTAACACACTTTTGTTCCTTTCTTTCTTTCATATCAAATAAGAGTGCTAGTCTTTCAAATTCCATAGTAAATTTGTACACAAAGAAGTCCTTGCCTAAGAGTATTTAATTTGATGTGCATCTCTTCCTCATAATGTTTAGGTAAGTTATTATTCTTAGGTGTTTCTTTAAATTTTTTCAAGACATGATTTTACTTTTGTTTTACCTATAATGAGTCCTCTTAAGATTATCATACCAAACCCTAGAAAATTTTTTGAAATCAAGTGTTGTTAATTTACATTTATTCTCATCATAATACGTCCTAAATTAAAATATTACATTAATTTCATGCAACCATTCATAAAATAAATCAACATCTAATTTGCCATATAAATCAGGATGGTAAAGTTTATATTTTTGTCTTTGAATTGGTTATACCTTTACTGATGGTTTGCATTGCCTCATTGGTTATACCTTAAAGTATTAGATCCAATCTCATGAGACCCTTATTTATACTCCATATTGAAATTTTGAAGACCACATATTTCTTGGACCATCATCCTAACCATGCCTTGTACTTGATCATTTGTGGCTTCCATGGTATTATGCATATGTTGGAAAGTCTCTTAGTTAGCTACTCTTGACTCTAATCATTGTAGTTGGTTTTGAATGGAAGGGAGTTTCTAAAATTGTGCATTAGTTATATAGAAACTTTCTCCTAGTTAATGAAGAGTATCATATATTCTATTCATTGAAACTTTCTCACCTAAGATACACTCAACAAACTCCAAAATTTTGTTAAATTTTTGCTTCTTAAAATCTTCTTGAAGTTATGCCTATGTTATCGAAACAATATTGCACTCAAAAAGTAAGATAAACACAATAGAAGTTCTAGAATGTATTAACAAGAAATCTTGATGTACTTCAATCAAATCTTATTAAAATTCAAGACTATCTTGATGAAAGACAATGAAAGTCTTGATCGGTTAAAGAAGTCAAAGATAGTATATATGTTGGACGAAAATATAAACACAAGTGAAGATAGTTTCTTCTCTCTTTGTGATAAATGAAAAAGAAATAATATAAGAAGAAAAAATACAAGTTGATGTTAAGACAATTTCGTTGAAATAAAACTTAAAAGTCACAAATAAGAATGAGAAGCACACGATCCTTATACTTAAAAAACCGATTAGTAGTTCGAAAATAAAACATGTAACTTCGAATGTAAACAAAAGGCGTTAAGAAATAGTCTGTACAAATATAAAGAAGAAGAAGTAGAAGAGAAAGTCAAACCCTTATCTTTAAGTGTCAAAGGATTCACAAAGGCTATACAATCTTCAACCTCATATTAAGGACTAAGGAGAGTATATTGAAGATGTGAAGAAGAGTTTAAAGATTTACTACACTTGGTTGAATATGTGCTAAACTTCAACCATTTATATTCAATCCTAGAATTTGAATATTTGAATATCACATGAAGATATACTAGTATCCCTCAGTGATATTCAACCTTAGTGAAATACTAATCTCACTTGAAGTTCTTCAAACTAAAGTTGAAGGTAATCTAATCCTAATCGAATATGCACATGAAAACTGTCATGCATGGACATGCATAGAGTAGAACATGTTGAATGAACCAAATATGTGTGAGATAAAGAGACAAAGAAGAGGATTTCAATAGGAGAAAATGGGATAAAGAAAAATTATGTCGAAAACCAAAGCAAAAACGTGGCTTTGATACCAAATTTGACACAAATCTTCAAAGAGGACGAAGATTAATATGAAAGAGTTGAAGTTTAGGATTTTTTGACTTATAATTAAAATATTAATTAGAATATTCAAGCAAGAACTCAATTAGAAAATCAAAGAATTAAAAAAAAAATAATTTCAAACAAATTAATTTAAATATCACTAATCTAAGATTATTTTAAATAGACTTAGAATGGGTAGTCAATCATAAGGAGATAATTAACTAAGTATTTACTTGAGTTATATTTCAATATCAAATTTATCTAACAACATTATGCTACAAGTTTTAGCACACATGCCTTATATAGGGCTTTGAGACATTGCTAACTAGCACACTAGTTTAGCCACATGACACAAAAATAACTAACTAGCACACTACAAGTATTATAATAGAATCATTTCCTATATAATATATGGGTCAACAAGACTACTATGAAAAAACTAAGCTGAGATTAAATGAAAATAATTTACAAGAATACTAATCAAGTAAATAATGCTGGCTTTGATAGGTTGACTACGTATTCTTAGACTTTCATGCACAATATAACTTCCTTTACAATAGCTTATAATATGTGAAAATCTTAAGTATCTTGAATTCTTATATGATTTGATTATCTTTGAGCAAATATGTTCTATACCTACAATAATGCCTTAAGGTAATATCATTAATGTTAATGAAAGAGTTATCATCAAAGACAAGTAATGTAATTGGATCCAAAAATACGTATGCCAAATAAATGCCTTGAGAATCATCTTTAGATGCCCTTGCATCAGAGACACTTGTATTGGGACTAGATATGATAGAGGACACTACTTGGTAGATTATATTGATCCGAGATAAGATGAAGGCTTACATGGAAAGGGTAGAAGAATTATGTAGACTAATGGAGGAGGATGGATAGGTATGAGGTGGGTAACCGAGTCCTTTCCATGGTCTTGACCACCATGGCAGTGATGTGCTTTGGTTAAGGGGGAAAGATTAGCACGAGGTACATTAAGCCATATATGATTTTAGACTTGTTGGAGAGGTAGCTTACTAACTTACTTTACTAATTGAGATTTCACCATGCATATCGTCTTCTAAATCTCCCAATTGAGGATGCATGTGGAAGATTTGTGACACATCATCTAGCTAGAGATGATTGAGCTTGATGACACATTGGCATATGAGGAACGATTGTTAAAGTTCCTTGATACCAAGACTTGGGAACCGTGTTCAAAGTTTCCATAAGTTAAGATCTTGTGGTTATGCTATGGAGTTGAGGACACCACCTAGGAGTCTGAGGATGAGATCAAGACAAATTATTTTACATTTAGATGTATTGCATGGCTAACAACACCTCTTTTAATAGGGTAGTACCATTCTCTAGTGTACTAACTCTCACATGCTATATTTTATGTTGGTTAATGGTTTAAGTTTTTGACATGTTTTAAGCTTACAACAGAGACTTCTTTGGTGAGCTTTAGAAATAAAGTCTCTTTTATAGGGGTATTGCTGCTATGCCCTATCCAAAAATCCTCAAAATTTATTGAAAATTATTTTGATATAAAAAGAATTGGTTTTGATTTTTAGAAGGGCATCAAATTTGGGCTAAAATGTGAATTTTAGGCTCATATATTGGTGGGTTTCCCAAAATGGTATGACTAGGAACTAGCATTTTAATTTATGGGATAACTAGTTGCCTACATCGATTGATTGACTGACCTATGATTTTAAATCAATTTCTTTTTTGGCTTTGATTATTTATATAGTATTTATGAAAAATTCTAATTATATTTTTTTTTGTGCTAATAATCATATTTTGGTGCTTTGGAATTATTTTTTCTTTATTTATATCATACTATAATTTTTATTTGGCTAAAAATACCATAAACGCACTTTTGAGCTAGTATCTCATTTTCTTTTATCCAGCTAATTTCACTCCACCTCCCTCACACTCACCATCCATTTTCTTACACTTTGGTTCTCCACACTGAACCCAAAGTTAACTCTTCCTCTTTCCTCTTTTTGATTTTAGAGCGTAAGGGGGATGGAAAAATCTCTCCCAATTGGTTTTGTACTATCCTCGACACTTGATCCTTTTCTCTCCTTCTCTTGGATTATTTTGCTACATGTTAGTAATTTTATGCCATTTTATTTCTTTCCTATTAGTAATTTTCTGCCATTTTATTTCTTTTCCCTTCTATTAGAAAATAAAGGCTTGTTCCTTGTTTTCCTTCCTTTTATAGATTAT
This sequence comes from Tamarix chinensis, assembly GCA_030549775.1. Classification (NCBI taxonomy): domain Eukaryota; kingdom Viridiplantae; phylum Streptophyta; class Magnoliopsida; order Caryophyllales; family Tamaricaceae; genus Tamarix; species Tamarix chinensis. The sequence goes on from CM060181.1 coordinate 71,212,260, forward strand.
CTTCTCTATTTTCCCTTCTCCTAGTCTTAGCCTTAACTTTGCTTTGTTTTTTTTTTCTTTTTAAACAAGGAATGATTAAGTTTTAGAGAAAGGTTAAAGGTCATAGCTTTTTTTTCTCCTTAAAATCATTCCAAGAAAAGGTTGAGTCATACTTCTTCTTCTTCTTTTGTTTTTTATTTTTTAATTTATCTTCTAGAAAAGTGTTTTAATTGTTTTTTTGTTGATTCTTTTTGTAATTAGGCGTCATATTGGGAACCATTAATGTAGGTGTATTTTGTACTAGAAGGCTTGCTGTGAGGCAAGGCGTTTGTCTCTTTAATATGACTAAGGAATTATGATATTAATTGTGGTTCATATTCTTGTTATGTGTTGGGATGTATGTGTGTTATTTTGAGCTATTTTGATTCGAGCATATGTTAATGGCTGTTTCTTTGAATTTTTGGCTCATTTCTTGAGTATATTAATATCATGTGTGAGTTTGGTGAATTTAATCATTAGTCTTTTTAGAATCAAATTTATACAGTGTATTCATGTAATTTCATATGTTGAGTATGTCTTTTTTTTGTCTTCTACAAAGTAGAAGATTGTCTTTATTAATTTGGAAAATATCTATGATTTTTATTATTTGTGGATCATTGTTCTTGATTCATTTTTTCCAAGACAAGTTGATTTCTTTGTGAGACTGATTCATTATTTGTGTGAAAAACTGCTCGATTACATGAATGGTATATTAATTTTCCAAACTAGATTACTTGTTTCCATGAAGATTCGATCGGTTTTCCACACCCATCAACAAGTTATTTTATAACTATAGTGGTTTTTTTCTCGACCCATATACATAGACTAATCCAACTAACCCTTTAACTAGTTTTATGAATAGTTAATTGGTTAAATTAACTAATGAATTCGTTTTGCTATGTATATATTTTTCCCTAGGTCTAGTATGGCCAGATTTGTCGACTTATAAACTTGTTTACTTATATCACCTGATTTTGTTATGCTTATTAATCATTTATATCTCTCTTTTAGGTTTCTATATTGAATTTTCCATTAAATTGTGACATTAAATCATAATTTTAACCATGCTTACTTGAAATTAAGGAAATATAAAAATGATAAATATTGCGGTGCTTGTTTTGTCGAGTTTGGTGCCACCTCTAAACACCTAATTTTTTTAGCTTGTATGCCTTTATTAATTTTTGGTGTTAACACTAAAAGCACCAATTAGCTTAATCTTTGGAATTGAATAATAAGATCTTAGAGGCCTTCCTATTATGCATATATAGGGTTTGGTTACCTTTTTATTCCCTTTGACCTAAGAGGACAAGTATGGTGGATGTTGGGGATCTTTTAGACAAACTGCTTTACCTAGTGTTAGTCTAGTGGGTGAGGTATACCCAAAATTGAGTGTATGTCCCTTACCTAGGAGACCAAGTGTGGTGGATGTTGAATTTCTCTAAGAAAATTTCTATGGCACTAATGTGTAGTGGTGGTGGGAGTTGTAGTCCTACATTCATCCCAATCTTGGATATAGACATTAGTTTAATTATATGGATGTGTTATTTGGGTGTTTTTGGACCAGAGTTTAGTGTATGCCCCTCATAGAAGAGACCAAGTTATTTGGATTTTGTACATCCATAAGAAAATCCCCTTAACACTACTGAATAGCGATGGTGGGAATTACATTCATACAGTTGTCCTCATTATGGATAATGATATTATATTATTTCACCCTTATGGATTATTGTGGAAAATCATGAATGCATGGTTATGTGTGCTCTGTATGCCGTAGAGTACAACATATTTTACCCTTGATTCTTATCCGTAATGTTCCCTATGCATATCGTATACCATGTATTTTATATGACTTTCAATGTGCAGTATGAACCTTTATTATATATTAGGTAGTTTGTTTTACCAACATTTCATCATACTCATATTACATTTTTGTGGTCACTATGACAATCAAACTTTTATTCTAGTGAGTAGAGTACAATTTGTAGGGTTATGATTATATCTTAGATTATGTCGAGGATGATGTTGTGGACAATTAGCTATCCATTACTTGGGGATTCAGCTTTACATTTTGGTTTATGTAAGAATTAGGCTAATCAATTTAAATTGGTTTTTCCCACTATGTTAGGATGTTTTTTCTCCTATCCAGTAATTTAATCTCTTCGATTTAGTTTATGTATTTGGATTTTATAATTCTCTCTCTTATTTATGTTATTCTTATCCTTGTTATCATTACTATTGTATTTTTGAGCATGCATTCTTTTGTTTGTTGTTCTATTTTGCATTAACCAAACATATATTAGGTGATTGTCACACCTCTACCATAATTGCTATGGTAGTAACATTTTCCAATTTTTTTTATTTTATACGCTTTCACATTCTCTTCAAAATAAAAAATTTTTGTTCAAGATTTGGGGGTGTTACATTTCTTGCTAGATGCTGTGAGAGGGATTTGCTACTTACTTTCTTACATAGGAAATATGGAAGACAATGTGCAAAATAATCAACTCCATTGATAATGCTAGCCATTACACAACCTTACTGGCTCGCTCTAAAATCCTGTATGAGCCAATATATCTTAGGTTGAGCTTGTATTTCATGTTGAAATGCATCACTCTCTTGGTAGGACATATCTTTATGAGGACTTTGGTGCCCATACCTCAAAAGTATTAATCATTCTTCTTAAATCCACATAACTCTTTTGTCGATCTTGAGTAACTCTTATACTATCTTGAATCACTTTAATCTTGGGTTCCCCATGAGATCTCACCATGTTCTTCTTGTAAGCACTAACCACTTGCTCCATACTCTAAAGTCAACCTCATTGAGATAACCAATGCGGACTTAGTCAACCAGTTAGTAAAAACCCAAATGGAATCAAAATCACTATGTCTTGAGAAGACTAACCAAAATATGTACAGTGATGCTATCCTATTTCCACTCTAGAATCTCTAATGAATACATTAGCTCTATAGGCCTCTTATGATCAATCTTAACTTTTTGACAAGTGAAGCATTTGGTAACAAATTTTGTAACCTTTTGTTTTATATGTGGCCACTAATATACCTTCTTTACATCCTTATATAACTTACCTACTATAGGGTAGACGTTTTGAGGAGTATAGTGACCATCATCTTAAGAATCTCAAAATCTTGTGGGGCACACCATATACCCAAATATCTGATACTATCATCCTCATGAATCGAAAACCACATAACTCTACCACTAGAAATGCCATAATAGGTACTCTCGAGCTTTATGTCCCATGGATAACAAACTATTGTTATAGATGGAAGATGTGATGGTGAAAGCAAACATTCACACCTCCAAGCTACTAGCTATAATAATATCAATGCCTATCTCCCTAGCTCCTGATATAAAGGATCTGGTAATAATTTCCTATTAAAGGAGTGTGACGTCTTCTACCATAGAGTAACTACAAGCACCTATGCTTCCTCAAGTTCAACTTTTAATGGGTGAAAATATATTTGAGGCTCTTGTGGTTAGTTTAAAACTTATATTAAACTCCATAAAGTTATTGTCTGTAGATCTTCAAAGCAAACACTACAAATTATGAGTTGGATATTTCTACTCATTTGGCTTCAATTTTTAGGAAACATAGTCTACTACCATCCCATATTAATTTAACAAAAAAAACTAAGATATAATTAAAAGTCTAATACCCTATTTCTAGAAACCCTAAGTATAACCGTTAATTATGTGTATTAGTTATAATTATTATTTTATCATAATTGATAATAAATATAATTACTATAACTTATTAGTTATAAAATTAAATTAGGATAAAATATGCTAGAAGGTGCGTATTAAACTTTTAAACATAGGTTGGGTCCCAACAAGAATCTGTTTCATCAAATAAATCTAGCTCGGTAACCTAATAGATTCTACAAGATATTTTACCCTAACCTATCACCTAACCTATATTAGACCTTCCTTACCATCACCCTATTTCCCTCTACCTTGGCATCTTACCCTACGAACCATCACCCTACACCTCCTCCTCCATATCTTCCCTCTCCTCCATGTTACCCATTCCTAGTTTTTCTCCTCTTTTCCCTACACACCACCCATGTTATTATATCAAATATCTTCCTCCTGTGTCGTACCAAAAACCCTCATGCATCTTGCAATCTTCTACCTCACTCGAGCTCCCTTTTGGGCATAAAATCTAATCTCCATTCTTCCATATCATTACTCCTTCCAACACCATTTTTATTCTACAATAAAAATCCCCACCAACCTCCTTTCCTAGCCACCAATCCCCATTAATAATCCTCCATACCCTACACTGGACACCCCTATCAATACCTCCCCTACACCTATGCACAAAAACCTTATAACCATCTTTCTATCTGCTAAGTTTCCCTTCCTTTTTATTTTTTTCCCTTTCACCAAATCAACTACCTCACCACTAGCCATAACCACCGCTCCTTCCCCATCTCCTTTGGTCATGCTTACCTTTCCTCCCTTCTTAATTTCGATCAAATCTCCTTCGGCCATTTTGGCAGAAGCTTCCCTCATTTTCTTACACTCTTTTACACTAAAGTTTTCCCCCTTCTTCGACCCTTTGTGATGCACCTCTTCTTCTCCATTTTTTCTACTTCTTTACAATGATTCTCCCTTCCCTACTAGCAACTATTCTCTTCAAGCTTGGTGCCCTAGCACCGACCAATCTCATTGTTGCCACCTCTATTCTTCTTGGCCAAAACTTTCTCTTTTGGTGCTTCCTTAGCTTTCCTTTTGCTTGTTAGACCGGTCAGTTGGCCTATGTTATTTTAGTAATTTTGGATTATTACTTTTTAATATTATATTCTAATATACGTATATGTTTGGATGTTATATTTCTAGGTAACCCTTGAGAGCTTTGGAGAAGACTCCTTTTGTGTTACCTTGGATTAGGTAAATCTAATTACTCATAGGATGGTAAATTTATATGTGAGCATGATAGGAATTTTTAGACCTAGAATCATGATAGAGTTTATGCTTTTTGAGTTTTGTTGGATGCATGATAAAATGATAATATGATGAAGGGATAATATGCATGATTATTTATAATTGATTTGTATGAATGGTAATATTTTTAATGTTTTACTTCTTTATGTCTAAGAATTTTTTAGGAATTCCATTATTATCATGTTATGATTTTAAGTCCATGATATATGCCTTATGATTGCTTATGGTTACGATAATCCTTATTGAAGCATATGCGTTTGATTAGGGTTAGCTTAAGATATATTTTATTTTCATAGCTTAGGTTTAGAGATATTCTCCTACATGAAATATGATGATAACTTTCTTAGTTAAATGATGTTTTATGATTTAAATTGTGTATGTGCATGCTACATGGAATATGTAGTATGTAGGAGTCACATGACTAGGGGTTTTGTGGGTGTAAGCCACTAAATGCATGAAAAATAGAAAATATAGTTAATCACCTAATTGCAAAGATTACTTATGTGCTAAAATGATGTGGAATATTTCCTTAACACCTAATCCTAAAAAATCTCTCATAATGATGATAATTGCTACAATTATTGAATAAAATGGTGAAATTAGGGTTTGAAGAGTGTTTAATTTTTATCTAAGGTATCTTTTACAAATATTTTAGCGGTAGGATGGCCATAGAGTTTGATAGGTTGACCTCATTTTTATAGGGGCTTGATATATTTTTATTACCTTATGGTTTATCTAAATAATTAGAAATAAAAGGGAAATTCATGTGCCATATGTGACTTATGTGATCACCTCACAAAATATTAATATTTAAAGTTAAAGACCTTGTAATGGAAATCATATTTCTCTAGGGTTTTCTATCTTAGAGGTAAGTTATTAGCCTTCATTAATTTAATTCACATGTTTGCTGTTGTGCCCCAATTTAAAGCCCTACTCTACCATATAGATGACTTATGAGTCCAATATGTGGTATTCATATTTATATATTAGGTGAACGAGGTTAGGAGGATACCGTGTTGCCTTTGTGTGTCGGTATGAAAAGGCGTATTGCTGTGTCCTCTAGTGCGAGATAAGGATATTGTGTTTCCTTTGGGCGCTAATATGACCATGTGTACCTCTGCGTCCCTAGGTTGTTTTATATCCTCTTTGTGCAAGCAAGTATAAATTGAAATATTTTTTGTGTAATAAAATGAAAGGATTAGATTTTTTGATTTTTAGTTGCATGAGTACCCTTGAAACGAACTCCAAATGGAGTTTAGTAAAAATTACACAAGAATCGCAAAAACAACCGAACAGGAATAGGGATAGGGTGATCGGGACTGCCCGATCTAAATCCTCGAAGCTGAGAATAACAAGACTGCCGGAAACCGACAAGAAATGACGCAAAGTCATAAGAATTAAGCTAATAGCTTTATTTCATATGCTGAAATCGATTCGAACCAAGTTTTTCTTTTTTACATCAAGATAGAAGCTTTATATAGGGCAGCAACTAGCCAGGGTTAAAGGAAGCCGAACGTTGGACAACGGTCGAGAAGAGGAGCGGGCAGAGTGGATTAATGGTGGGTAATCTTCATTGATGGTGAGCGACGAAGAAGGCAGAGTTAGAGGAAGGAACAATCGCAGGCGGAAGGGTTCGGTCGAGCTGAAGGAGCGGCCTTGATGCCACGTTTGGTTTGACCTTCGACACTGAAGGATTGGGTTTGAAGGCTGGTGAGACGGGGAGTGTGTGAGCGGTTTGGAATTTGGGCCTTTTTAAGTCGATACGAAAGGTGGGCTTAGAGTGTGGTTTGATTAAGGCTAATGTGGGGGGGGGGGAAATGAAGGTAGTTTAATGATGGTTTAGGCAAGTCCCAACTTGACTAGCTGCTTAAAACCCTTATTACAAGATAATAAAAAAAAGAAAAAAAATACTAATAATAGAATTTTGCTAATTGGCGATAATGCCATTATTTTTGCTAATATTCTTGAAACTCAAATATTTCTTCTCAGCAACAAAATCCCGTTTTGGATAGCACCGTCTTGAATCCTTTTCCCCGCTTGCTTGGCTAGATTGTCAATTTTCTTGATTATCCTGCAAGACAATGATACAAATATAATTAATTATTTTTAAAGGATAATTGGTGCTTTTCTTAGTAAGGGTACTAAGAGTATTTGGGCTTTCATCATCCTCCCCTTCTTGAAAAGGTTTCGTCACCGAAACCGAACCTGCATCATAAAAGGGGGATAGGTCAGAAACATTAAAAGTATCAGTGATATTGCCATATTTTCCTGGAAGATTGATCTTGTAAGCATTATCATTAATGCGTTCCAAGATGGTAAAGGGACCGTCGCCTATTTGTGCGATTTTGGATTTCCTTTGGGTAGGAAACCTTTCTTTTCGTAAATGGACCCACACAAGATCCCCTGGAGCGAATATAATCTTCTTGCGGTGTTTGTTTGCTGCGTTTGCTATCTGATGATTGCGTTGCTTTATTTGTTTCTCCACTGATTCATGTAATGATTTTATGGATTGCGCCCTTCTTTCTGCATCAAAGTTAGTATAATCGGTTATGGGTAAAGGAATAAGATCAAGTGGTGAAAGAGGGTTAAACCCGTAGACAATTTCAAATGGAGTCCTCTTGGTGGTGGAGTGGATGGTCTGATTGTATGCGAACTCCACATGTGGTAGGTGGGATTCCCAATGCTTAATATTATTATCCAAAATAGCTCGAAGCATGTTACCAAGAGTGCGATTTACTACTTCGGTTTGACCGTCAGTCTGGGGATGGCATGTCGTAGAAAATAGTAATTTTGTCCCCAATTTTTCCCATAAAACCCACCAGAAGTGGCTGAGAAATTTGACATCCCTGTCTGATACAATGGTACGTGGCACACCATGTAAGCGCACAATATTTTGGAAGAAATAATCAGCTATTGCGGTAGCATCATTGGTACGATGACAAGCAATAAAATGTGCCATTTTGGAGAATCGGTCGACAACTACCATGATGCTATCTTTCCCTCTGTTAGACCTGGGTAGTCCAAGTACAAAATCCATGGAAATGTCAACCCATGGTTGTTTGGGAACGGGAAGAGGTGTGTATAATCCATGTGGCTTAGAAGTGGATTTAGCATGTTTACAGGTCACGCACTGATCACAAAATCGTTGTACATCTCGTTTGATGTGGGGCCAATAGAAATGCTCTTTGATGATACTTAAAGTTTTGAGATGGCCGAAGTGGCCCATCAGACCTCCACTATGGGCTTCTTGTACAAGCAATTCACGCATAGAGCATCTAGGTATGCATAATCTATTGTCACGAAAAAGTAAGCCTTCATGACGATAGTATTTTCCGACGGTGGTATTTTCGCATGGTTTGAACAATTCAGAAAAGTCATCGTCAGTTGCATATAGATTCTTAATATAGGTAAACCCTAATAAATGAGCATCCATGGTAACAACCAATGTATATCTCCTTCTTAGGGCATCAGCAACAATATTATCACCACCTTTTTTGTATTTAACCATATATGGGAAGGATTCAAGCAATTCAATCCACTTGGCTTGTCTCCGATTTAGCTTATGCTAAGATTTTAGGTATTTGAGTGCTTGGTGGTCCGAATGGATGATGAATTCTTTGGACCATAGGTAGTGTTGCCAAGTTTCCAAAGCCCTAATTAGGGAAAATAATTCTTTTTCGTAGGTGGAGTAATTAAGGGTAGCACCGCTTAAATTTTTACTGAAGTAGGCAATAGGTTTTCCTTCTTGAGATAAGACAGCTCCAATACCTATTCCTGATGCGTCACAGTCAATTTCAAAAGCCTTATCGAAATCAGGTAGCGATAATATGGGGGCATTAGTCAGCTTTTCTTTTAATAAGTCAAAGGCATTCTGCTGTTCTTTCTCCCATTTAAACCCGACTTCCTTTTTTATAACAGAGGTGAGGGGAGCGGCTATAATGCTGAAATTACGCACAAATCTCCGGTAGAAGCTACATAAGCCATGGAAGCTTCTTACTTCCGTAATAGACTAGGGTACGGGCTAGTCTCGTATGGCCTTCACCTTTTCATCGTCAACGGATATTCCATTCTTGCCTATCACAAATCCAAGAAACACAACACTTTCTAAACAGAATAAGCTCTTGGAGAGGTTGGCATATAATTTCTCGATTTTGAACACTTCAAGAACAAATCGTAGATGATCATGGTGTTCCTCATAAGACTTGCTATATATAAGGATGTCATCAAAGTATACGACGACGAATTTTCCAATAAAGTGTCTGAGCACGTAATTCATTAGTTGCATGAAAGTACTAGGTGCATTAGACAGGCCGAAGGGCATCACCAGCCACTCATAGAGTCCAAAGTTGGTTTTAAAGGCCGTTTTCCATTCATCTCCAGCCTTCATGCGAATCTGATGGTACCCGCTTTTTAAGTCAATTTTTGAAAATATAATAGACCCATGCAGTTGGTCAAGCATTTCATCTAACCGAGGGATGGGGTATCGGTATTTGACGGTAATTTTATTAACATCCCTACTATCAATACACATGCGCCAACTTCCGTCCTTTTTTGGAACTAGTAACACAGGAACAACACAAGGACTCATGGACTCTCGAATGTGCCCCTTTTCAAGTAGCTCAGTTATCTGCTTCTTTAGTTCTTTTACTTCCTCAGGGTTAGCTCGATATGCAGGTCTATTGGGAATGGAGGCTCCTGGTACGAAATCAATCTGATGTTCGATTCCTCTAGTTGGAGGTAACCCTTGTGGAATTTCTTCAGGAAAGAGCTCAGAGTATTCATTGAGTAAGGTGCGTATGTTATTAGGAACATAATCAAGTAGAGTGAAATCACTATGATAACATTCTTTACGCATGAGCATATAGATGGGTAACTTGGCGTAGAAGGCATAAGAGATGTCCCTTTTTCGGGCGAAAAAATTACGTAGTGGTTTATTCTGGCCTTCCATGTTGGGTTTCGAGGTCTTATTTATTTCCTCCCTCATGCTTTTGAATTTGGCTTGAAGCTTGAGTTGATCATCATGGACTTGCTTGGGTGATAGCGGCATTAGAGTGATCTTTTTGTCATCCTTGATAAGGGAGTAGCTATTTTTATACCCGTCATGTGTTACTTTCCTGTCAAACTGCCATGGCCTCCCAAGTAGAACGTGACTAGCGTGCATGGAAATGACATCACATAATACCTCATCCGCATATTTCCCAATTTGGATTGAAAGTAATACTTGTTTGTAGACCTTGACCTCACCTATGTCATTGAGCCATTGTAGTTTGTAGGGTCAAGGGTGTTTTGCGCCTGTCAACCCTAATTTGGTAATTAGGCTAGCACTTGCGGTGTTGACACAGCTACCGCTATCAATGATCAAACTACATAACTTGTCGCTATTTCAACATCTGGTATGAAAGATATTTTCACGTTGTATTCGCTCGTCATCAATTTTCGCATGCACGTTCAGGGCACGTCGTACGACGAGTAGTTCTCCCTCGGACGCATATACCTCATCATGGCCAGGGTCACTATCATAGGGGTCAGTATGAGTAGGGGAGTGGTCAACAAACTCATCATCCTCGGACTCAACCTCTCCTGTGGGCCGAACCACCATCACCTTCCTATTGGGACATTCGGACGTGATATGGCCATGCCCCAAGCATTTGAAGCATTTGATGTTTCTTGAACGTCCATTGCTAGAATTACCACTTGTATGTTCCTTACCCTTTTCTTTAAGAGGGATTGCCTTATTATCGAATGGAACTCTCGGTCTTTCTTCACTTCTAGGAGGCTGCTTCCAGTTATGATTTTTTGAATGGCCGGATTGGAAGTTGGGTTGGGGTTTAAGGTCCTGACCTTTTTGATCTGTTTTTCAATTTTGATGGCTAAGTTAACCATTTCCTCGATATCCACATAGTGTTGGAGTTCAAGTTTATCAGCTATTTCTTTGTTAAGTCCACTAAGGAATCTAGCCATGGTCGCCTCTCTATCTTTGATTATGTTGGCCCGAATCATTGCGATTTCCATTTCCTTATAATATTCATCAACGCTTCTAGGGCCTTGGATGAGGTTTTGTAGTTTTTGGTAGAGTTCTCGATAGTAATAGCTAGGTACAAACCTGCGTCGTAATAGTCCTTTGAACTCGTTCCAATCTCTTACCGGTCTCTCGTGGTTTCGGCGCCGGTTAGTAATAAGCTGATCCCACCAATTGATGGCATAATTGGTGAACTCAACAATGGCAAGTTTAATCTTTTTTTCATCTGAGTAATTGTAGCAGTCAAAGACCAACTCTATTTTTCTTTCCTAGTCCAAGTATGCGTCAGGATCATTTTTTCCACTGAATGCTGGGATCGTTAATTTGATATTATTTAGGTTCCGGTCCTCCCGATCGTACCGTCTTGGATGTCGGCGAGGTCGATGTCCCATTCTAGCATGTTCTTGGGCTGATGAGCCGTCGATTGAGAAAATATCTGGCTCGGGGTGGAAGTTCCTAGGATGTCTGTTTGGCTGGGGTGACTGGATAGGTTCAGTTGTATTATTAATTGTTTGTTCAATCTGATCTGGTCTTTCAATTAGGATACGTAGTTGTGCGGAAATAGGGTTTGAGTTACTATCGGATCCTTCCGACACATGTCCTGATATCGCATTTCCGGTTCGTGAGTTCATTTCAACCCGTTTATATATATATTAACTATTCACACAATTGGTTGGCATTACTTACGTAGCAAATGATTAGAATGTTGGGCTTTTAGCCCGTGACTGTTCGATAGGGCGGGTTTCCGAGCTGGTGGCTTAAACGATATGGAATATCAAATTGACCGCCTAATACCCGATATCTTGCCCCATTTCTGGATACCAAATTAATTTTGGTATCAAGTTCAGATCACTAGGGGAAAGGTATTCTAGAAGAAAGAAAAAGAAAAAAATTAGATTTTTTTTTAAAGTCAGACGAACAAAAAAAAAAAAAAATTAACACGGCAAGATTATGAAAATACAAAACAAAGGTCGACACCAGACAATCCAAACAGGGTACTGTTTGGATAGAAGAAAAAAAATTAAAATAAAAACACCAATCTTTCGAAATTAACACGGCAAGAAAATCAAACACATACAATTGATACTGGAAATGCACGATTAATTCGATCGACTCAAAACAGGAATAGATTTCAAACATAGAAAATTGCTACTAGAAATCAAGAAAAAAATCAAAAAAATACGACATTGACACTGGGAATTAAAGACAGGAGTTTAACACGAGATCGACACTAACAGAACCCCAGATTGGAACGGGTTTCGAAAAAAAAAGAAAAGAAAAACATTAATTCAGAGATGAGCGAAGCAGATCGACGCTCTGATACCAGCTGAAACAAACTCCAAATGGAGTTTAGTAAAAATTACACAAGAATCACAAAAACAACCGAACAGGAATAGGGATAGGGTGATTGGGACTGCCCGATCTAAATCCTCGAAGCCGAGAATAACAAGACTGCCGGAAACCGACAAGAAACGACGCAAAGTCGTAAGAATTAAGCTAATAGCTTTATTTTATATGCTGAAATCGATTCGAACCAAGTTTTTCTTTTTACATCAAGATAGAAGCTTTATATAGGGCAACAACTAGCCAGGGTTAAAGGAAGCCGAACATTGGACAACGGTTGAGAAGAGGAGCGGACAGAGTGGATTAATGGTGGGTAATCTTCATTGATGGTGAGCGACGAAGAAGGCGGAGTTAGAGGAAGGAACAATCGCAGGCGGAAGGGTTCGGTCGAGCTGAAGGAGCGGCCTTGATGCCACGTTTGGTTTGACCTTCGACGCTGAAGGATTGGGTTTGAAGGCTGGTGAGACGAGGAGTGTGTGAGTGGTTTGGAATTTGGGCCTTTTTAAGTCGATACGAAAGGTGGGCTTAGAGTGTGGTTTGATTAAGGCTAATGTGGGGGGGGGGGAAATGAAGGTAGTTTAATGATGGTTTAGGCAAGTCCCAACTTGACTAGCTGCTTAAAACCCTTATTACAAGATAATAAAAAAAAGAAAAAAAATACTAATAATAGAATTTTGCTAATTGGCGATAATGCCATTATTTTTGCTAATATTCTTGAAACTCAAATATTTCTTCTCAGCAACAAAATCCCGTTTTGGATAGCACCGTCTTGAATCCTTTTCCCCGCTTGCTTGGCTAGATTGTCAATTTTCTTGATTATCCTGCAAGACAATGATACAAATATAATTAATTATTTTTAAAGGATAATTGGTGCTTTTCTTAGTAAGGGTACTAAGAGTATTTGGGCTTTCGTCAACCCTACCTTGGCATTATGATGGATTATTAGTGCAGTATTTACCTCAATGCCCTACCTTAGTTATTAATAGATTTGTTAGTTCGGTAGAATCCTGAGTGCCATATCATTGTATTATTTTGTAATGTTGTTTAGGTAGTTATCTAGTTTTCCTACCACTATGATTGGAATGTGTTTAGAAAATTATATATGAATTTGTACCTGAAGATGATGAAAATGGGTTGGTACATTTTACCATTGAGTTTGAGATTTGGATGTTTATACATATTGTTCCATGAATATTATCTGTAGTTATGGTTCAATCTATGTTCTTAAGTATGCTTTTTGAATTTTGTGTGCCTATGTGAAATGTGGGTTTACTTCCTTTTGTGAGGTATTATGATTTACTAATTACGAGGAAGTCATAATGAAACGACTTTTATAGATGACTATGTGAGGGTAAAGGAGTGGCATGGAGCTTATAAGAGCAAGTAGGACAAGTGGAGTGCTTAGGAAAAGGTTCCATTTTTAGAATGAGCCTTTGGATCTAAGAGTTAGGCCAAACATGAATGTACCTTTAGTTATTAGTTTATGTTATGATATTTTTTTTAGACTTTTATGCCCCTTAATGTTTGTTGGTTATACTGCTGTACTACTACATTTATTCACAACTCTATTATGTATTATTTCTATTGCTACTAATTTAATTTGATTATGTTTTTTTTAGCCTTAGCACTTTGTGTAAGAAAGATGAGAGAGCCAAGCTTATGCTAAGGGTGGTGGTAACACCTAGAAATTTAGTCATCAATGCTTCTACAAAAAAGAAAAGCTTTGGTTGGTAAAATGGGGATGTTACAATTTGGTATCAAAGCTTTGGGTTTTTAAAATCCTCTCTTTTATTTTTAACAGATTCCATTTATAAGGTGAATTGAAGTCCAGTTTAGTCTTGTGAGGATTATGACATAAGGATTATCTTTTTTTGGTCTTTGTACTTGGAGTTATAATCATGGAGTATTGTTTGTAAACTTTAGAATAGAGAATTGAGTTTGATCTTGGTTGGAATTTTGAGTAAAATTTATTATTAGGAGATGGTTTGGTTGATGAAACCTAAGTTGAGTTGTTATATCTTGTAGGAATCCTTAGAATGTCTCTTGGAGCATACAAGGTACCTATTTCTTGCCTTAGGATGTTCCCAAGTGAGGTTATCAGAGTCCAATTGAGGCGGCTAGCAGAAGAGTTGAGCCATATAGAGAAAGAAGGCCAATACATTAGATCTTATATGTTTCAATCTAACCATTTGTTGAGGAACATTGCTTCAGTAGAGCCATGAATTTCAGTAAGAGAAGTGTATAGGGATCTATTTGTGATGAGTGTGCAATATCCTAGGTTAATGGAGGGTCAAAATTTCCTGTTACATTATGATAAGCTACCAAGAGAGCTAGTCATGATCGTTGTTGTATGGAGAGATAGGATGGGAATACCGTTGAGTACTACCCTAGATTATCTGAGTGAGATAGATGAACCTTGTGATTTGGAGAGTGAGCATATGATACTACATAAGGAGTTGTTCCAAAGGGTAATTTGTGATAGTTGGGCATTTGACGTTGTTATGGATATGAGCCTTCAAAGTTTGATGGTGATGATTGATTTGAGACGGGTTTTGAGGTTTTTGTTAGGCCTTCTGTGGTTAGGTTTTTGTTAGGTGGATTCTTAGTAGGGTAGTGATCTATCCTTATAATACATGTAACCCTAGTAGATTAAATTTTCCTTTTTCTTTTGATGTTCTAACTATTATTTTTGTAATGATTGTAACCATGATAGTTGTATGACTATATAGTACGAATGATTAATAATTCTTTTAAACGCATGTGTATGATATTGTGCAACACTTGTGAAAAATATCAATGTTATTATCGTCCTTTGAATGATATGGAGTACTTAGCCTTCTTATAGGTGGCTTGTGATTGTGCTCATTAGCGTTGTAACCATACTAATCTATTTCCTTTAGTATTATAGGTCGAAACATGAACCTTTTGTGTATTTAAGAGTTACTTATTACAGTGGTAGAGAGAGTGGCATAGCCACATCCGTAACCACAACCTCAACTACTACATCCTATAGTCATTCAGGATGAGAATTGGCTTAGAGATGTTGGGTTCCATTGTTAGCTTGTGTTTGAGGACCAATAGTTTGAGAGAGATGGATTAGGGAGTTAGAGAAGATCTTTAGGCCTCGTGATTTCCTTCATGGAAAGAAGTTGGATATTGGCACATTTAACCTACGAGGAATGGGAGATGAATGCTGAAGAAGATATAAGATTCTAGTGATTATGTAAGTAGAAACTAGGGAAGGATTTTTTATGTGTTTATGTGCATGTGCGTTGTGCGAAGCATGTTGAGGTTTTTAGCCCTATAATATGGTAATATGTCTATTGTGGATTAATTTCATAAATTCTCCATGCTACTTGATTTTGTGCTAGAGATAGCTGGTAGTGAGATGGTTTCTCATCATTTTGAGTAAGGGTTAGACCTATACAGTCAGGAGGAGAGATTATGATCGATGTGCTTATGGTGTATATGAGGGCATGTGCCCTAAAAAGGATTCAAGAAGGAAAGAAGGCTCATAGGAGGACTAAGAGGCTAGCATAGATTTTTTAGTGTCAAAGAGGTGATAAGAGGGTTTAGTCGAGTGTTTAATAAAGTCAACCTAGTGGTGGTCAATATTCATAGTGTTTTGGACTATGGTTCAAGAATAACAAACCTCTAAGGTTTTGTCACTACTAGGTGTGTAATGGGAACCTAGTTAAGGACTACTAGAGTATAATGATTGAGTTTTAGAAGTGTGGTGATATGGGCCATAGAGGATTTGAGTGTTACTCTTAAGGAGTTGAAACACAACATTAGTAGGTACAGTTAGCTGGTAGAACAGCCTATCGGCAATTTTCTTTCTTGGTGACTCAAATTCCTATTAGTAACATCCCAAGTATAAGTGTGAAGGGAAAAGGATCTTCTTCTCATGCCTAACTATAAAATAGTATAGTTTAGACTTTAGGTTTGATAATACCCAAGGAGGACCGATGGTTAAAAAAAGGAATGTGATTAGTGAGGCATAAGCTCGTGGATTTGTGGACATCACAACTGGCATACCTTTTTGCTTTTGAGTGTTTATAATTCATTGTTATTTGTGCATATATTGGTGTGATTGATTAATGAGTGTTTTGCATGATTATCTACTAGCTATATGTCTTGAGAAGGGTTTAGTCTCTTGTAAGGTTGTAGTGACTCCCAATTCCTTTCTATAAGCTTAATCCCACCTTGGAAGTATCATCACCTATGCTAGATCTTCCTTTCTATAAGCTTAATCCCCTCTACCCTAATGTTCTTACCTAGCCACCATCCGCCATCATAGATCATCTATACACTACACTAGCCACCCCTGCTGTAGTCTCCCCTACACCTAGGCACAAACACCTTGTAACCTCTCTTCCATGTGCTAACTTTCCCTTCCATTTTTTATCATTTTCCCTTTTAATAGACTCAACCACCCACCACCGACTATAATCTCCTATCCTTCCCCGTCTCCTTTGACCAAGCTTGCCATTCCTCCACTCCTACTTTCGGCCATATCCCCTGAATCCTAACTCTCCCACTTTTTGCCATTTTGGCAGTCACTTCCCTCATTTTTCCTACACACTTTTTCACCAAAGATATCATCCTTCTTTGACCCTTTATGTAACACCTCTTCTTCTCCCTTTTTTCCACACCTTTTGTTTCACATTCCCCTCCTTACCACTGGCTTTTCTCATCCTTCCTATTCTCCTAGCATCGGACATTCTCAGCATTGCCACCACCCTTCTTCTCAGCCAAAACTTCTTCCTTAGGAGCCCTAAGTTATTTTAGTAATTTTGGATTATTGTGAATAATATTTTAAGCTAATATATTTATGTGTATAGATGCTAAATTCATAGGTAATCATTGAGAGAATTAGATAACACTTTTTTTGTGCAATCTTAGATTAGGTAAATCCAATCACTCATAGGAGGGTGGAATATATGTGCGAGCATGCTAGGAACATTAAGACCTATAATCATGCTAGAGTTTTATTCTTTTTTAGTATTGTAGCATGCATGAAAAAATGATAATATTCTGAAGAGATGATAGGCATGATTATTTAAAATTAAGTGGTATGCATGGTAATATGTCAAATGTCGTATGTCGAAGATTTTGTTAGGATTTCCATTCTTATCAAGTTATGATTCTAATTCTATGACTTATGCCTCATGATTTCTCATGCATGGAATTTAGGGTAATGATAATCCTCATGGATACTTATATGCATGATGAGGGTTAGCTTATGATAAATCTTATTCGCATGGCCTAGGGTTAGAGATATTCTTCTATGTGAAATATGTCGATAATTTTCTTTGTTAAATAATTCTTTATGTTTTAAAATGTATACTTACATGCTGCATGGAATATGTGGTACATGAGACTCGCATTATTAGGGTTTTGGTAGTCAGAACCCACTATATACATGAAAAGTAGAAAATATAGTAAATCATCAAAACACAAAGATCACCTACATGTAAAGATGATGTGAAATATTGCCTGTATGCCTACTTATGAAAAATCTCTCATAATGATAATTTTTTATATGAAAAATGAAGAAAATAGTGAAATAAGGGTTTAAAGGGTATTTTGGTAATTTTCACCATCTTTTATAAATATTTCAATGCTAGGATGACCATAGAATTTGATAAGTTAACCTTATCTTTGGCTTGGCTTGACATAGACCTATGACCTTAGGGTTTAATTAAATAATTAAAAATAAATAAGTATAGAAAATGTAAATTTTTATATCATATGTGACTTATGTGATCGCCTAATAAAATATTAAAAATTAAAATGAAAGAACTCAAGTTATTAATGTTTGTTCTCTAAGGGTCGCTACCTTAGAGATGAGGTATTGTGCTTGTTATTTTCGTTCACTGGTATGCCGCTGTACCCTAGTTTAAAGCCCTACTCTACTTTATAGGTGACCTACGGGTCCTATATGGGGTAACAATACTTATATACTTGGTGATGGTTTATGGGAGGATACTGTGTTTTCTTATGCTCTGATATGGCCAAGCATACCATTGTGTCCTTAGGTTTAAGGTTAGGGTACTCTATTTCCTTTGGGTGACAATATGACCATGTGCACCGCTATGTCCTTAGATTGATTTGTCTCTCCCTCATGTAAGTAAGTAAAAATTGAAATATCTATTATGGAATAAAATAAAATGAATTGATTTATTGGTTTGGTAGTTGCCTTAGTACTCTACCATGGTATTGTGATAGATTGTTGGTGTGGTAGTTTTTTTAGTGTCCTACCTTGGTTAGTGTTGGATTTTTTGGTTCAATAGATGCCTTAGTACCCTATGCTTGGATTGGTCTTTTGGTATTGCTTTGGCAGTTGCCTTGTTACTCTTCCACTATAATTGGAATGTATTTATCAAATTATATAAGACTTTGTACCTTTAGATGATGAATGTGGATTGGTATGGTTTATTTCTTATTTTTATATTTAGATTTTTATATATTTTATTCCTTGAATATTATTTGCGATTATAGTCCATACCTTCTGATCATGTACGCTTTTTAGATTCTTTGAGACTATGTGAAATGTGGGTATGTTGTTGCTCATGAAGTATTGTGATTTACTTAGTATGAGAAAGTTGTAGTGATATTAATTTTGCAGATGACTATATGAGGGCCATGGAGTAGCATGAAACATATAAGAGCAAGCACAACTAGTGGATTCCTTAAGAAGAAGTTCCATTTCAGAATTAACCAGTGGGTTTAAGAGTTAGGGCAAGCCCTAATATACCTTCTAGTGATAGTTTTTATTATGATCTCTTTTTGTAATCCCCCGTATTTTTTAAATCCAATTTTATTATGTTTAATTATTTTATTAGCATAATTTGATGTAAACATTTCATTATTTTAGGTATGATTCGTTTTGTGGATTTATCGACGATTTAACTTCATAATTGAATTTAATTAATCGTTGTCGTTCCAGATCATTCTAGATAAATTCGTTCAAGATTTTGATTTTCGGTTAAAAATTTAAATTTCCATTCTTTCTCGAATTTTGATTTTTAATATTTTAGATTCGTTCTCGATTATAACTTCGTCTTATGATTACAACTTTATTTTGGGAGTTATATTTCGTTAACAAAAAATGTTATTTAAATTATAAAATTTATGTTTCACATAGTCAAAGTTATTTTAATGATTTTATCCATAGAAAATATTTCTGACTTTGAATTTATTCATTTATGAATTCGTTAAGATCATCAAAAAGTTTTAAATTAAAAAGAACTTTGAAGCTTATTTATGAATTTCTTTTCGAAATTAATTTTTTTTTTCGTTTTACCTTTTTTTGTTTGTGGAAAACTGGTTTTGGAAATTATTTATATTAGTCTCGATTTATTAGAATTTAACTTAAATATATTTGTATGTGCTTTTAAATAAATTTTTTAGGTCTTATAATGTATTTTCGTAAACAATATAAATTTTTACATTCATTGGTAAATTTTCCGAAAATATTTCCGAGATTCCTTATGTGGTCCTTATATTCATTTTGTATGTTCCGATCCTTATGAAATAATTTTGGTTGAAAATTTTTAGATAAAATCTTCCAATAATAAATTTAGATATTTAGTATTTTATTTTATACTTGTATTTGTAAAAAAAAAAAACCTAACCGGTTTCCCCCGACTCCCCCTCTTCTTTTCCTATTCTCTCTTTTTCTCTCCTTTCTCTTCTCTTTCTCTTTCCCTGCTGCACCTGTCCCCTACTCTTTGCGCGTGACCCAACCCCATCTCCTCCACTCCAGCCACCGTTGGCCACAACTACAACTGACTGCCGTAGCAAGGAGTAGCAACAGCAAGCAGCAGCCACAACAGCCTCGGTCGACATAACACAACAGCCATGTGCACCAGTAGCAGTCAAAGGAGGCGGTGTCACCCTCAGGTCGTGGCGAGCTCGAGTGATGGTCGGCGAGCACTGGTTGACCTCCAGCGAAGCTTCTCCGACCTTCCCTTATTCTGATTTGCTAATTATTGTTTGGTATAAATTTCTGAAAACCCTTACCCTGGATTTAATTGATTGAGTATGAATTAGCTTATGATAAGCTAAATTAATTGTGTAATTATGTATATATATGATGTATGATTGATTTAGAGTGGTTAATTTTAGAGTATTTAGTTGATTTGTGAAAATCAAATTTTTAGCCGGGTTATGCCCGAATTTTTCGGATTCGTCTGATTAAGCTATTTTGGGTAAATTGATTTTATAATATGCTATAAAATGTATCTAATTTCATGTCAGAGCCATCAATTTGAGAAAATTATATGGAATTAATTGGAATTGACTTTCTAGGTCAAAATTCATGTGTGATGAAATTGGACTGCATAGTCGAGTCATTTCACTCAATTGATTTTATAATATCGTTTGAAATGTATGTAATTTCATATTGGAAGTGTTGATTTCAAAAAATTGTGTGAAATTGATCAAAATTGGATTTTTAGGTCAAAAGTTTTAAGGGTCTAAATTGAATAGTGTAATTGGGTTTTCTTATTCAATTGATTATATAATTTACATTAGAACATATTTAATTTTAATTCCAAAACTATCAATTTATATATTTTAGTGGGAATTGATCAGACTTGCGTTCCGCGCTCAAAAACCCTAATTATGCTAAATTGGGTATTTCTTTTATTGGTTTTGAGCAATTGATAATATGATATGTTATAAAATATATCTAATTGCATTTCTAAACATTGAATTTAAATATATTAATAGAATTCAACCGAATTTTATTTTCGGGCCTAAAACCCTATATTTTAAGTTAAATTATGAAATTAATCATTTGAATAATTATTTTTTCTAAAATTAAATTTATGGAAATAGCTGAAATGACCCTAATTGCATTCTAATACCTTCAATTGGAATTAATTGATTTGAATTATCTGAGTTTGTGTCATGGGCTTTAAAACCCTAATTTTGAAAATGGACCTTCTTGAATAGGCTAATTGGAAGATTATTTTGTTGAAATTGATTATCTAGATTTATTTAAAATTATTTTAATCATACTCTTAAGCTATCAAATTTAGATAATAAAAGTTAATTAGTCAGTTCGTAGTTCGGGCATTAAAAACCCTAATTTTCAGAGATGGGTTTATTAAATTGATTATGCTATGCTTCCTTTCCTGATTGATTTCTGGATTTGATTTTAAATCATTTGAATTATGTTTTTACCTTATCGGGTTGGATTTGGTTCTATACAAATGGTTGGTTTGTCTTTGAGGTTGTAAAACCTAACTAGGAAATCATTTTCGAGAAAATAACTTACCTTCTATTGTCATTTCCGTAGCTTCCAAATCAATTTAAAATACTTTACGTGATATGTATTTAACCCGATTTGAGTTATTATTTAATCTTAAATCTTAATAGAGTTATGCTCTTGAGTCCTAGGTTTTGGACACGTTTTTCAAGAAAGTCTGTCTGTGTTTCCTTGTATGGATATAATTATAATATTTGAATTATTGATTCATAAGATAGTTTCTAACCTAGTTTCTGATTTCTATGGGCGATCTAGGAAAACTTCCTCATGGATTGTCGAGTTCTTGATAGCTCTCTCTCTTCTCAATTTGGTTAGCTAGCTTTGGATTTAGGTAAGTCTCTACTTACCTCCACTTATGGGTGTTTCGTGAGGATGGACCATTGTGTATATGTGTTAAGAGGTGAAAGTGTGTAACTCACATGGGTCGGTATATCAAACATGTAATATGTCTTGTATGATGCTTTGTATAAACATGAGGTTTAAGTAATTTATACTTTGGCTTATTGTTGAGCATGTTAGGGTAAAAATATTCATGATAGGACTGTTTGACTCTTTTGAGGAGGACGAATGAGCTTACACATGTTGGAATGGGATTGCATTTTCTATTTTAGAGTATGATTGAGTGAAAGAGCATGTTATAAGTATGATTGAGTAACAAAGTAGGTTAAGGTTTTTACCTTCAAGCAAGGATATGTGAAAGATATGTTAAAGATCACAATATATATATCTAATTAATTGACTAGAAAATATCTTAATGTGTGGCATGAATTGTTTTCCAAGGGATGGAGCACACTTTATGGTTTTCTAGCTGCATGGTGCATTATGAGATGATATGAATGAATGTTAATAATTTAATGCCTCCCTCAGCATAACAGGGTGTTGAATGTGTTTGAATCATGGCTCGGGGCTAAGCATGTCCTTAAGTAATGCTTGGGGCTGGAAATGTCCCTGAGAAATGTTAGGAGCTGAGCATGTCCTTGAGTAATGTTTGAGGCTAGACATATCCCTAAGTAATGTCTGTGGGGGCTAAATGCCCGATTGGTTTGTTTGGCATTGCCCATAAATGCTTTCTTGCTAAATGCCTAATTGGTTTGGTTTGGCATAGTCCATAAATGCCCGATTGGATTGGTTTGGTTTGGCATTGTCCATAAATTCCCGATTGGTTGGTTTAACATTGTCCATAAATGCCCAGTTGGTTTATCTGAATCTCTTATTAGTTTAATATGTTTCCATCTGAAATTGTGTGGCCATGTAATGAGTTGTCAATAATATGGATTATTCCTACCTGAGGCGCATGAGCTACTTTACATATCCATCATACCACACTTACATGTTTAAATAGGATGTTGCATATGTTTCGCATATTATTATATGTGTATGGTAGGATTTATGATGTGGGTATTGAATATGCATAATATTGTATCAACGTAATGCACCATGATTCAATATGCACTTGATGTTATATTTTATGTCTCTTCCATACGATAGGGTAGTGGGATTTACTTAGTATTGGACCCGTACTAATACGACCTTGGTTGAATGGGTCTTGTGATGATCCACTGATGGTGGGGAGCATACTTCTTGTGCAAGTTTGAGATCGGTATTGTATTTGGGTGGAACGCTTAGCTTGAGATAGTAGACAATCTGGAATTTGATCTATCGGGATTTTTCTTATTTAACTGTATTTATTTTTGGAAGTTTCAAGTGCTGCATTTAAAATTTCAAGGGCTTTGTAATTGACTTTTAATTCATCTTATTCTGATAAGCTTTAAAAATGTAGATTTATTTTATAGGTTCCACTGATTCATTCAGTGATGATTTTATTCAGTGAAATTATTTGCTTGCCATATGCCCGTGGATATCTCATTTTGGGAGTTTATTCTCATGGCATTGATGTTGTTTGGAATTTTGTTTAACATGTTTTAGCCTTACATCTACCATGAGATAGATGGTGGGCATTTATCTTATGTTAGATGTGGCGCTAATATTCCCCAAATTCTATTTTAGCTTCTGCTTTATTCTTTTATTCTTTAAAAAAAATCAGGAGTGAATTTTGGGGGTGTTACACTTTTCCTTTAGATTCCTATGTCACATATTGTATTTTGGTTATACTATTGTACCAATATGTTTATTCACAAGTCTATTATCTATTATTTCTACTTTCGCTAATTTACTCTAATCATATTTTTTTAGCTTTACCACTTAGTGTAAGAAAGGCGAGGGAGTCGAACATATTTTAATTATGGTAGTAACTTCGAGAAATTTAGTAATCAAGGCTTCTACAAAATAGAAAGCTAGTAAAATGGGGGTATTACAAGAAGCATCATTGTACTCCTCAAAACCGTCTATCCCATTCGGCAACATAAGATTTGGGGATGAAGTTAACATACTCTTAAACTTCACAAAAGACCTACTAAACTTCTCATTTTAGTGGAAGTGCATAGTCTTCTTCAATAATTTCGTGAATGCAAGAGAAATATTGCAGGGATGAATATATGATAATAGTGAGCTATAACTAAAAAACTATATACCACCACCTTAACTAACATCGGTGTTGGCCAATTTAAAACAACCTTGATGATTAAATGAGTTTTGGTATACAACCGATGCACTTTCAATAGGGCTAAAGTCTACTTCAATTGCTGCTCATGATCCTCATAATTTTCAGAATATGTAAGTATTTCATTAATAAAAACCCTGACGAATTGATCCAAGTATTACTTGAAGATTAGATTCATGAGAGCCATGAATGTTTCCAATGCATGTGTGAGTCTAAAATGCATACTTGTGAACTCATAATGGGTGTACTTGGTTTGAATAGCTATCATTAGGACTATTTACTCTCTCATCCTCAACTAATAATAACCTAACACGAGGTGAATCATTGAAAACATGGTGGCCTATCTGAGTTGATAGAAAAGGTCATTGATGTGAGGATGAGAATATAAATTTTTTACTATAACCTAATTCAATCCTCAATAATCAATGCACAACCTCAAACTCTCATCCTTCTTCTTCAAGAAGAGGACTTGTGCTCCCCATTGTGGTACATGTGGCTAGATATAGCTCTTTTCAAATAAATCCACCAACTAGGTGGGTGTCATATAGTATGGTGCCTTGGACACTTGGTAACATATTGATGTTAAACTCAACCTTTCGAATTAGTGACATATGTATAACTTTATTGGGGGACACATTTAGATATTCTCTGATTATTGGAATATGAAGTAATGTCTCTTCATCAATCTCAATATCTGAAATATATCACTACTTAGGTCCTAACCAACATTTACATAAAAATACCTTCACTTAGGAGCTGGGATTGTACCTATGATAAGATACCCTATCACCCCATTGTCCTTGAAGAATTATGTGTTTAAGTGCATAATCTATCACTACTCAGTTCCTAACCAACATTTATATGCCAATATTCACATCGAAATTAGGTATTTATATCTCTATGAGGTCTAATAGATACTTATCACAACTAATGACTATAGGTTCCCTTGAATTGAACCTAGAGCAAGTAGTCCTTTTGCGCAAAAGAAATATAATAGAAGTCATGATATTAGCATAGAAATAATAGATCTAGCAATGAATGTAGAAGAAATGAAAGAGATTTGAAAAATATTTTGCATAGGAATGTTGGGTAGTATCTCACAGTCACCTACCCTTTGGTAACATAAAAATTTCAAATAAGTTATTTAAGTTGTTGATGTAGTCAGTATCTAAAATTTTACTTTACCACACCCACTATCTAAAACATTAGCATCAAATTGAAAATAACTTTGTAATTCTAATGTAATATGTTGGTAAAAATTATTTTTTCCATAATGAAAGTAATGCATTCAGACATTAGTCAAGAAAGTAATCACATTGTTTAAAAGTCCCAATTATTTCATAATTTTTATCTGGATATTATGTGGATATAATTTTTCTAAGTGAAAGGTGTTCATACCTTTTTCACCGTTCATTATGAGCAAAGAACCAAACTCATTCTCTACATTGTAACCCTGATCTCTATTCCTTTTAGTTGGGCTTGTGGTCCTAGATGATTTACCTTGTGTTTTTCACTAACTTCTTTATGTCATTATCCTATCGAAGAAATAATAGGATAATTTTGATTTAGTGTATTATTTTCCACGCTTCCATATTCAATTCAAGTACTTAATAAAGGTTAAGTAAGTATATTTTATCTCTTTTTTATTTTATTTTATGAAACCATCAAAGAGGTTCATATCGATTTTCAAATTGCAATTCAAATTTATGTGTTTGAGTTCAAGTATCCTTTATGTAAACTTTAGAAGTGAAATTTTTTGAAATTTTCTCCCTTTTTAGGAGTAATTCAAATGGAATTATAATATCAAAGTCAATGCAAGCTTTAGTTAATACAAATTTAAGAATAACTTACCTAATGAGCATGTTATTAGCATTTAACAAAATCAATCAAAATCAAAATAGCTTAAACATCTTCAAAACATGCAATCCCCAAACATGATTACTTTCCAAAGTCTAAACCCTATAGTATATACATCCTTAGTGATGCATATTAACCAATAATTTTATAATTAAGCATCTAATGTGCATTTAAATAAGCAATTTATGAAACATAGTGATGATACCTAAAATTCATACACTTCCAAAATATTTTATATAAATCCACCATTTTCACAACAAAAAATAATTCCTTTTGGAAAAGGATTTGTGGAACAAAATAGGAAATATAGGGGGTTGCATCCACATCCAACACGAAGAAAGAACAATCAACACATAATCTATGTTGGTTGTAAGGCTAAACTTTCTCTTATACCTCAAGGAATAGGTGTGGTTGACACCTAACCTGAGACCATTATAATATTTACTACACATTTGAAAAGAGTATGAGAAAAACAAGTGTAAACATGGAATAAAATAATGGTTAAATAAGAAAAAATAGTCTTCTCTAAAGGAGAGTTACAATTATTATGTTATTGTTAGGGTAAGAAAATATTAGAAAAACATGATAAAAAAATAGTGTTTGTATTAGTAACATGTTTAAAGCATTTCTAATGATAGGGAAAAAATCTAGGCATTAGTTAGCTTAACTCTAGCTTGCACGCTCTTTGTCATGCATAACTCTAATAGGGGTTTAGATGCTTGCACATATAGTGTATCACCTGCCCATTGAATAAGTAAGCGACTATGAAATGGATAAGTTAATACACAAGTACTAGTTATATTAAACTACTACACAAAAGTATCAATAAAATGATACACAATATAAGGCTCACATAAAAACATTATATTAATGAACATGTGCTACATAAATATAATAACAGAATAATAAAACATAAGATATGGGTATTTCTAAAACAAGTACTATTAGGCATAAATTAGGATGGCCAAAAAAGTAAGGATCAACCCATAAAACATTGAGAAATACTCATCCTTTCAAGTGGCCCACTCAATTCCTTAATGGGGCAGCTCACTATATAGAGTAGGGACAATTCCCTATTCTTGAATGAATAGTATTCTCCCCTTACTCTCCTCCCTAGTTGTTCCTCCATAAATAAGAAGCCATCTACTTATTTTAGGGGCCAAAATCATTAATGCATATTCTCTTTTTTTCTTTCTCCTTTCTCCTCTAAAATTCCCTCTTGGTGTTCCTTGATTACATAAGATTTGACTTGATTTTCTTAAGAACCCCTTGATTTGTAAAATTCCCACAACAATAAGCATTGTCTGTATTGATCTTTGAAAAGAAAAATTATGTCTCCTATAGAACCTTCATATATAATTGATATCATTACTAGTGATACTTTTAGAGAGGATAATATAGTCACAACTTATTAACTTGAAGCAATAAAAAAAAAACCTTTGAGCATCTATTCAGGAAATGGTCTCGGACATGCTGTATTTCATTGCACGTACACTTATCTAATTACTGAATCTCATAGGTTCATACAAAAATCGTCTTGAAATGCCTCACCAACCCACTCCACAAGAAACGTTAGTGGACTAGGTTGTGTAGTGGCCTCTTCTAAAATGATGAAGATGAATGTATAGAAGACACACAAAAAAAGGCTAGAAGAAATAAATAATGGGTTTATCTAAGCCCCCTGAAGAAAGAAAGAAGTGAAAGGCTTTCAAATCATATAATATGTCATGGTGGCCTTCATCTTCCTATATAATACCCCACATTTTTGTATGATAGCTAAAAGAAAAATTGTATCAATTTTTTAACCTTTGATTTTGATTCAATATTATGATTTGATTTGGAATATACAATGAAGGTTTTATTAGAGTTATGTGTAAAATCTCAACTTTCATGATGCATAAATTTTGTTTGAAAAAGGTTTTGTGGAAGATACACAATAAATATAAAGTGTTACAACCATATTCATCATAAAAGATGTTGCTTTCAAAACCTAATTCATATCAAATGCAAGACCAAAAACTAATTTTTAATTAGTGATATAGTATAAGAATATTGTTCTATGTAATCATAAAAGGTAATATATATCTAGTGATCAGTTGTTAGAACAATATCCATAATTGATATAATATTGCAAAACAACAAAAAATAATTATCACGATCAAAATCCCAATAAGGACACAAAAAAAATTTATTCTCTTTTCTTCTCGTTGATTTTTGAGTATGTACCTATTACATAATACTTTTGGAAAGTAATAAAATGCATTTATTTCCACAAACAAAAAAAATATATCAACACAAATAGGAATACATAATAGGAATTAGTTATAAAAAGATATTAAGAATATCTTTATCAAAATATAGAACGCACATCAACATGGTATACTATATAACCCTATTCTAAGCCCTAACCAATTTGCTAAATTAAGTTCCTTGGTGAAACAGATCAACTTGTTAGGGGAAACTAATCAACTGGTGGATGAATAGTCGATTAGTAGACCCAAACTAATTGACTAGTTTGTTGAGCTGGTCACAATTTTGAATTTAATTTTTAAGGAAATCCCTTGCACTAAAATGGATCCTTACTAACTTATACTGATTATACCTAAGATATTCCTAGCCATTTTCATGTTGTTTTTAACCAAAAATATTGTCTCAATTTTTCTAGAGGTCAATTGAGACAAATGAGGAAGAGAGATGACCTTAGCAACTGTTTACTTTCTTCTTTCTCCTCTGCTAGATTTTGAGATTGATTACTTTCATCTCAAGCATGGTTTTGAGTAGCTAGAATATTTCTTCCACATCGACCTCACATTTCTTCATTCGTGTATGCTAATTCTATCCTGATGAACTTGAGGTCCCTAACGTCACCCATTTGAGCTCAGGAGATAAGGTCAGCAAATTATTGGAAAATTTAGCCATTCTGATCAAATTCAAATAGCTAATGGTAGGGTTTTGAGTTGCCTTTTGAACCCTCTATATTTTCCTTTGATTGGTTAGCTATAAATAACCCCAATCATCCCTGTAATTCATTTTCTTTTAGCCACCAAAATTCCTTATGTTTTATATTCTCCTCTCTTCTATCCACACTTTAAACAATTGCAAATTTATTTTTCACATTCTTTTGATCTTATCTCTAGCTCTCTATTATTTCAAGTTATAAGAAAAATAGAGTTAGATTTTGGGAAAAGATTGAGTGGTCTAATTGAGCTTTTCTATATTTTTTTTTCTCCGTAGTATATCCTTATTCCTTTCTACTTATTTTTGGAATTTGATGAGGTTTTGGTATAATATATGAGTTAAGATTTTGGCTTTTAAGGTTTTAAGAGTTGAAGTTTTCACAAACATGGGAATTCTATTTTTAAGGGGATTTAGTCTACATCAAGTGAGTAATTCTTACTCTTAAAATGTTAGAATGTGTTTATTTATGAAAAGTGATATGTTAGTTGGTTGATAAATGTTTGTTTGATGAAATGTAGTTTTATGCATGAATGACCTACATACCCAAATTATGTAAGGAGCATGAAAATGGATAAAATAGGCTATGATGATGTTATGGTGAGATATGCATGCTAATTTTTTTGGAAATATGTTATTTTATGTAGATACATGTCCTAACATGACTAGAAATGATTTTTATATAAGAATTTGCATGAAACATGTGGTTTGATACCATTTTAGGGCAAACCTATCAGTTGGTTATCTCAAACCAATTGATGGGTCCCTAGAATAGTTGATTGGTTGACCCAACCCATCAACCGGTATGCTCATAGAGACCATGGTCTTTCTCTCTACTTAAACTCATCAACTTATTTTCCATGCCAATCGAATGACTTCAAGAAAGCATGGTCTAGGTGAGTTAAACTGATCAACTTATCGACCAAAAACAATCAACTAGTTGGTGCGACTAACTGACTGGTGGGGTAAGACCAATCAACTGGTTCAATTGGTTTGCATGATTCATTTATTTATCTTTCGGTTATGCTTGTGGGTTATGCTTGTGACTATACCATGATGATTAATAAGATAAAATATGGATTTTAGCATGGACTATTTGCATAATTAAGGGATTAAAATGGATCATATCTTATGGCATACATTATTAGTGAAGGCTAAAGGTGTACTTAATTATGATAAGTGATAATATGGAGATAGGAGTGAAAGGAAGGATATAAATTAAACCATTTGGTGGATATTGGCTAGCTATATTTTGGAGTAATTTTTGTTTTAATATTCACATTTGTGAAATGATTGATGCCTGGTTCATTATTATATCGATAATAGGACAACATGATGTTTGTATAATTTTATTTGTAAGCAACTAATGATCACTTATTATATTTTTGATTAACCATTTATGAACAATTTTAGGTTAAAGATAAATTTTTTCACTTCTAATTTGCTAAAAGTAATCTTTGTGTTAATAAATGACTAATGGATACATCATCTTTTATAATGTATTTACATGGGTCATTGATAATGGATTATGATGATCAATCTACTATAAAGAAACAATTATTTTATACATAGGGCCAATTGTAAATTAAAGTTTATCCTACCAACCTCTAGGAAAGGATGGAAGTAAGGGATAAAGTTTTGAAGGGAATGTTGATATGGGAAATTATCAAACTTATACTATTGGAATGAAGGGGTCACAACCCAAAAAATGAGGATACCATTATTAAACTCTAGGACATGCTCATCCTTTAAAGTGGCTCTCCCAGTTCCTTAATGGAATAATTCACTAGGTCGAGCCGGGATGATCCCCTATTCTCGAATTCGTAGTATCACTCTCCTTCCTAGTTGTTATTCTATAAATAAGATGTCATACACTCATTTTAATGGAAAAAAATCATTAATACAACTTCTCATTTTTTCTCTCCTCTAAAATTCTATCTCGGTATTCCTTGATCAATCATGGGACAATATTTCATTAATAACCCCTTAGTTCAAAAAATTCCAACAATAGCATGTATTACATGGTAATAGAAATTTAAAATAAGAAAATAAATACAAGGGCTAATCACACTTGGAAAAAAAGAAATTAGACAAGGTACCTTATAAAATATCTAGGGTTGAAGTGGCCAACTAGGGTTTTTCGGTCACATGTGGAATCGAGGGGTGAAGCGATATGATTTGGGATTGGATCTAAATGAGATGAGGTGTGGGACGATAAATGGAGTAATGGTAGTGTAAGTGAGAGAAAGTTGGGCCACATAGATCCAATTAGGGTTTCGAAAGGAAAACCCTAGAGGGGGATAGCATGTGGAGTGGATGTCATGAGGTGTTGGGCCTTAACCCACACCCATAGGAATTGGTTCCCATTATGTGTAAGCGTAAAGGGGAATGGATGTCGAGGTGTGATAAGGGGCGCAAGAGTCCCAAAATATGGGATGGGCCCTCCTGGGAGGATGAGTGTGGATATAGTTAGCCATGCATGTCAAGGGTAAAATATTTTCAAATAAGATATTTTAAGACACTAATCACTTAAAGAGGAAGATTGTTGAGCCGGGCCCAGACCGATCCACAGGCATAATATTGGCCAGTTGCTGGGGTGCCCTAGAGACCGATCCACTGGCATATAATAGTGGTTAGGTGCGTTCTGCCCTATAAGTGACCGATCCACCGGCAATAATAGTGGGGGATCCCGAGCTCAACAAACCAAACATAAGTTACAAGTAAATCATGGGAAAGATACGTTATACTTATAGTGAAACACCATGAGAGTCGAGGCCAGACCGATTCATCGGCATAATAGTAGCCAGGAGCGTTCTGCCATGGAGACTGATCCACCGGCATAAAATAGTGGTTAGGTGTTCTGCCCTATAAGTGACCAATCCACCGGCTATAATAGTGGGGTTCCCGCACTCTCATGGATTCATAACGATTATGATGTGAATCGACTATATTTACCAGAGATCTAAAGAATGAATCTACCCGGACCATAGCAGGTTCTTTTTATCCGTATTACTGCATGTGGCTTATGTGATTGTGGCCATGTAATGAGTTGTCAATAATATAGATTATTCCTACCTGAGGCGCATGAACTGCTTCATATTTCGGTCATACCACTTATATGTTTAAATAGGATGTTACATATGTTTCACATGTTATTATATGTTTATGGTAGGACTTGTGATGTGGGTTTTGAGTATGCATAATATTGTATCAACGTATTGTACCATGATTTAATATGTACTTGATGTTATAGTTTATGTCTCTCCCACAAGATAATGTAGTGGGATTTATTCAATAATAGACCCGTACTGATACTACCTTGTTTGAATGGGTCCTGTGATGATCCACTGATGGTAGGAAGCAGACCTCTTATGCAGGTTTAAGATCGGATACTGTTTTGGGGTGGAAGGCTGGACTTGAGTGATCCACAAGTTGGCTGGCAACGGTTATAAGGCTCATTAATCGCGACGCGGCGCTTCAGCGGATCGAAAGGACAAACGCTGCGTCGCACTCGAGCGTTGGCTAGCGAACGACGCTGGGCCGCAGGGGAGGGAGAAACAAAAAGAAGAGAAGGGCTGGGCCGCGGGGAAGGGCCCAACCAACGGGGAAAAAGGAAGAAAAAGAGAAGGAAGAAAAGGAAGAAGGAAAATGAGGGAAAAGAAAAGAGAAAATGTTTTATTTAGGGTTTTGGATTTTGCATAGATTATTTAGAATATTTTTGGGTTGTTTAGAATATTAATATTTATAAAATATTAAATAAATTTCCTTTTTCCTTAGTTAGACTATTTTAGATAAATTTCCTTAACTTCCATACTAATTAGGAAAATACCCAAATTTTCTTCCAATTAAATTCTTTATTATTCCCTCCTAATCTACCTTAATTAATTCCCTACATTTTAAATAATTAGATTTATATGTTTGATTCCCTACTAATTCCTTATTTGGCCATAATTTCGAAAATTAGGGTTTTGGGGTATTTTATCACTACTCCCTTAAACCAGACTTCGCCCCCAAAGTCTCCTACGGCTTCCTAGGGTTAGTTTCGGCATACTCTAATTCTTATAGTAGTCCATCTTAGGCCACTTATATTAACGTGCCTGGGGTATAAGTTCAAATTAAATACTAAATATCAAAGTTTAATATTGGGAAATTTAACCAAAAATTTATTTATCGAAAATTTATTTTGAAAGGATCCGAAGGCTTAAAACTAATAAAAGAGTCATATAAGAATTTTGGAAGCATTCTCGGAAGGAATTACCCATGAACATAAAATATGTATTATTTACAAAAATATATATCATAAAACCTCAAAATTTTATTTAGAGCATATCATAAGATATTTAAGTCGAGTTCTAACAAACTGCGGCCAATTTAGTCATTTCCGAAATCATTTTTCTTTAAATCAAAATGCATATAACCTAACAAGGTTGATTTTGGAAAGAAATTCCTGAATACGCCTTTTAAATTTAGAACTTCCCAAAAAGAATTAACGATTTTTGAAACGAATAATTTAGAGTCGAAAATATTTCCTACGGATAAAATCATTGCAGTAAATTTAATCATTCAACAGAAATTCTATAATTTAACTAATGTATTTTGTCAACGAAATAAAACTCAAAATAAAGTAGTAATCACAAGGCAAAGTCTTACTCAAAAACGAATCTAAAATATAAGATCAACCGAAAATCAAAATCATAGGAATATAATAAATTCATTATCGCAAACACGTTTATCTACGATGGTCCGCAATGACAACGATTAATTAAATTCAACTATGGGTTTGAAATCATCGATAACTCCATAAAACGAATAGAAATTAAAATAATTAGTTGTTTACATCGAATTACACTAATAAAATTGTTAAAATTAATAAATATGGATTTTGAAAATACGGTTTATTAAATCACTACTCTCTTAGAAAGGAACTTGGTCCCCGAGGTTCGAGAAAACCTAAATAGTGGAAACTTGACAAAACGATTGAATAGGCCTTTGTCAAAATAATTAGGTTAAAGGTAAATCCGAAGAGAAATAACTTGATGTTTACGAGTTTAAATCAATGCTTAACCTACCAAATACAATGGAACTGAATCAAGGAAGAAGTACATACTTAGGGTTAGGCAAGTCACCAATCTAGTTCGTCACAACTCCGAAGGTGAAACTACTTCACCACAATATATTACTATTCGCCCCGTTATACCACACCCGCCAAGTACGACCTAAGGCTATCACTCCACTGAATATGTAAGACTAGGGTAAATCTAAAGGGGTTACTACCCCCTTAAGGGCAAACTAATTAAAAGAACCCAATAAAGGTGACAAAACACAAGGCCACTTACGCTACCCAATCACACTATCCTCACAAGCTAATCCGGATTTTACAAAGAAAGAAACGCTTGAAGAAGGGAAATACATTTTTAGTTAAAATATTTAGGATCGTGAGAATCGAATCTCTAACCAAAACCCGATTCTCTACAACCAAAAGCTTTGATACCAACTTGTAACACCCCCAAATTTACTACTGAAAAATTTCGTTTAAATCAAAAGGTAAGCGGAAGCAAAAGAATTAAAACCGGAAACTTGGGGGTATTACCGCCACACTTAGCACCAAACCTGTTCATTCCTACCGTTCCAGAACTAAGTGCTAAGGCTCAATCCGATCATCAATAAGTATGAATTATCATAAAACGCAAGATGACATTTAGCATAAATCGTTAAGAAGATATAAGTCAAACAAAGTTTGAATACAATTTAGGATTACAACCCCATAATGCTTTTTCTTTAAAAACAGGAAACGTAATACAAAATATAGCTAACAAAATAATCCCCAAAAAGAATCAGTATCCGGATCGCCTACTCACTCAAGTCAAGCCTTCCACCCTAAGATAGTACCCGATCATAAACCTGCACAGGAAGTCTGGTCCCCACCATCGGTGGATCATCACAGGACCCATTCAATCAAGGTAGTATCAGTATGGGTCCAATACTGAGTAAGGGCGCAGGTGCGCTAAGGCCAAGCATACCATCATACAACATAACATGCACATCACAAACACATAAGCAACATGTAATATTATGGATGATGTAGATCGGTTATGGTCCAATCCAACTTCTTCTTTTCATAACTCTGATAATTATAGTCGATTCACAAAATAATCGTTATGAATCCATGAGAGTGCGGGAACCCCACTATTATAACCGTTGGATCGGTCACTTATAGGGCAGAACGCACCTAACCATTATTTTATGCCGGTGGATCGGTCTCCAGGGCAGAACGCTCCTGGCCACTATTATGCCGGTGGATCGGTCTGGCCCCGACTCTCATAGTGTTTCATTGTGATTGTAACGTATCTTTCCATGATTTAATTACAACATACTGTTTGGTTTGTTGAGCTCGGGATCCCCCACTATTATAGCCGGTGGATCGGTCACTGATAGGGCAGAACGCACCTAACCACTATTATATGCCGGTGGATCGGTCTCCAGGGCTCCCGGCACCTGGCCACTATTATGCCGGTGGATCGATCTGGGCCCGGCTCAACAATTTTACTCTTTAAGTAATTAGTATCTTATTCGTGTCTTATCAAATAAAGCTTTCCTCCCTTGACATGCATATCAACTACCCTCTACGTCTCTCCTCCCCAGGGGGCCCGTCCCATACCTTGAGACTCCTGCGCCCCTTATCACACCCCGACATCCATTCCCTTTACACTTACCCTTAGATGAAAGAGTCAACCCCTACGGGTGTGGGTTAGGCCCTACACTCATGACATCCTCTCCACCTCCCATGACCCCCTAGGGTTTTCCCTTGAAAACCCTAATTGGGCCGATGTGGCCCAACCTTCTCCCACTTACGCTACCTTTACCTCATTCAACGCCCCACATCCTACCTCAATTAGATCCTCTCCCAAAACATATCACTTTACCTTTCGATTCAGCACATAACCATGAAAACCCTAGTTGATCACCTCAACCTTAGTACCTTTCTTCTCCCACAAGTAACCTCTCTCTTTTCATCCCAAAGTCTCTTCTTCCACATGGGAACCCATACTCACCTTGTATATAAATGAAATCTCACTCTAACCCATACTCCACCCTTCCTTAATCATTCCTACTTTTTTACTTTCCAAATTTCCATTTTCTCTAAAAAACCCTAATTGGATTCCTTATACACCCTTACATCCGCCTACGTACTATTTTACATCAAAGTCTCCAATGGACCCATAACTTTGACATTATCTCATTTACGCCCTAAATCAACTTTCCTCAAGTAAGATTCATTCCCATGCTTAATTTAAACACTCGAACACCCGCTTACACACAAAACCCTAATAAGGTCTCTTATGCGCCAACTTACGTATTATTTTTCATACTAAGTCTCCAATCATTCCAAGACTCTCCCATTCTCTTACTTACACCCAAATTCAACTTTTCTCACGTAAGACACACCCCCATGCAAGAGTTAGTCACCTCATGCAAACACCCCAAGTCATCATGCAAATTTTACGACTCCCATGCATCGTTTCCCCAACTCTCATTTGTTTAGGTCATTCCTCCCTTATTAGTCTTTTCTCATGGATCATGAGGTACTTAGGTCAACCTCATATCCCCCTTAGTGAACTCACTTCCCATTTATTTCCTTTTTATCCTTTCATTCCCATATCATCATAACAATCACCCTAGCATGCATGTCCTAGAGGGTTATATCATATCACCTCATAAACATCATACATATACATTTCATGCTCATGTCATAGGAAACACATACAAACATGCCTCAATCTCCAAGCTGCGCTACACAAAACAGGTTATTCATAACACATGCATAATACACATTAACATGGCATACTCATCATCCATCGACACATCACACATAGCACAAGGCCATAGCTCCGTCCTTACCTAGTTGGGCACCGGGCTTGGAGCACGCTCCTATAACTCCTTAGGGCTTTGGTCGGGGTTACCTATAAAAGGGGAAAATGCTAAGTATTAGTTTCCCTTATAATTACTATCAATCCTCATTCTAGTTTAAGGTTAGGGTTTTTATTACTAAAAAGGGTTTTATACAAAAACTAGGGTTTTTACCTTAGAATTAGTATACTAAATATTAGTAGTCAAAATATGTTTATTTTTAATACCTATTGTTACACTTATATTATTAGACCCGTTAGCCCTATTCTTATAATAATAATGTTCATGCTAACTATAGTAAAATAGTGATAATAATAATAATAAAACTAATACTAGTGACACTAATGTTTATAGTGAGAGAAACCCTAGAATTTCTAAGGCTAAGTCTATTAATGGTGTCATATTCGAAATAATATTATTATAAGGTCACAATATTATAAGTAACTATTCCTAAGGGTGATAATGATAATAGTTGAATATTCTTGAATAATAAAAGGGTTCAAATGCTTTTGATTACAACAATAAGGTAGTGATAGTAGTAATAATAGTAATAGCTAATAATAGTGTCATAGTAACGAGGTTAGGGTTAATGTTAAATGGTATGGTAATAAGGTTCAAGTACTCTTCTTAGTTAACAACCACATGATATTTACTAGCTTGAGTTAAGTAACATGGATAAGAACAAAAGTAGTATTATTATTAACAATAGTGATAAATATGTTAAATATAATAATAATAATAATAATAATAATAATAATAATAATAATAATAATAATAATAACAATAGTACAACCAAGTAAGGTTAAGCAATAATAATAATAACCATAGTAAGGATAATAGAAATAATAATAATAAAAATGTTAATACTAATAATTATAAAAATAAGACAAAGTTAAGTATAATATAAGTTAGGGTTTAAAAGGGATGTTAGTATTAGTAAGAAAATAAGAACATTAATAATAAAGACAATAATAATGGTAATAATGATAATAATAATAATAATAATAATAATAATAATAATAATAATAATAATAATAAGGATAATAATAATAATAAGGATATTAGTATTAATATTAGTAGAAAATAGTAGCAACTATATAAAAGGGGATTAGGGTTTGGATGGCTGGAGAACCACCTAGGGTCGGTGGTGGTCCGGCGGCGGCGACGGCGGCGGCGGTGGAGGTGGAGAAGAGAGGAAAGATGGAGGAGGTGGTTAGATGGGAGGAGGAAAAGGAAAGTTAAGTGTGGGGGAGGAGAAAGCAGGGAGAGGGGAGTGGAATTGGGGTGGTGGTATGAGAAGGGCGGAGGCGCGCGGTGGTGGACGTAGCGGCCGAAGGAGGGAATAGGTGGTGGAAAATGGTGGAGGCTGGTGGAGAAGGAAGCAGAGGGTAGGGGAGGACCTGTAGGTTACTTTGGAAGGTGCAAGGAGGGTGGAACACGGCGGAGGTGGCGGCTACAGGCGGCGTAAGGGGCGATGGCGACTGGAAGAGGGGTTTTTCAGCATGGAGCTTCGCATGTCAATGGTGGCACGTGCAGGGCAGGGTGGAGGGCGGCGATGGTTTTGTTTTGTCGAGGAAGGTGCAGGGGTGTTTTTGGTGGCCAGCGCTGGCGGCGGCGATCACCGGCGGCGGTGGAAGCTTCGTCTGATTTTCAAGCGACAGAGAGGCAGAGTTTTGGGGTAATTTTTGCATCACAGGTTATGGCAGTCGAAGGGGGGTATTTATAGGCAATTGGGGGGAGAAAACGACGAAGGAGGAAAGGACACGCCAGGTCACGGTAGTACGCCGTCCGGCGGCGATCGGCAGGCCTGCAGATTCTCTGTCAGCAAGCTCTGGCTCGGTTTGGGTGAGAAAGGAAAGGGGCAGGGCCTCGGCGGTGCAGGAAGGTAGGCTGGGACAAATCGGGAAAGAAAGGGACGGGACAAAGAACGAGAAGGATGGCCGGACTGTGTCGTTGTCGTCGTTGCAGCGGCGCGGTGGTCATAGGCGCGATGAAGAAGACGACAGCGGGGTAGGTTGGACCGGCGGTCCAGGGAAGAAAAGAAAAGGAAGAAACAGGCCGGTCAGCAACGGTTATAACGTTCCTAATCTCGACGCGTCGTTTCATTGTTTAGAAGGTCAAAACGCAGTGTCGTGTCGTTGGCTGGCAATGGTTTTAAGGCTCATTAATCGCGACGCGGCGCTTCAGCGAATCGAAAGGCCAAACGCTGCGTCGCACTCAGGCGTTGGCCAGCGCACGACGCTGGGCCGCGGGGGAGGGAGAAAGGAAAAGAAGTGAAGGGCTAGGCCGCGGGGAAGGACCCAACCGACGGGGAAAAAGGAAGAAAAAGAGAAGGAAGAAAAGGAAGAAATGGAAGAAGGAAAATGAGGGAAAAGAAAAGAGAAAATGTTTTATTTAGGGTTTTGGATTTTGCATAGATTATTTTAGAATATTTTTGGGCTGTTTAGAATATTAATATTTATAAAATATTAAATAAATTTCCTTTTTGCTTAGTTAGACTAATTTAGATAAATTTCCTTAACTTCCATACTAATTAGGAAAATACCCAAATTTTCTTCCAATTCAATTCTTTATGATTCCCTCTTAATTTACCTTAATTAATTCCCTACATTTTAAATATTAGATTTATATGTTTAATTCCCTACTAATTCCTTATTTGGCCATAATTTCGAAAATTAGGGTTTTGGGGTATTTCATCACTACCCCCTTAAACCAGACTTCGCCCCCGAAGTCTCCTGCGACTTCCTAGGGTTAGTTTCGGGATACTCTAATGCTTATAGTAGTCTGTCTTAGGCCACTTATATTAACTACCCCCTTAGGGACGAACTAGGGATTGTTGTGCCTGGGGTATAAGTTCAAATTAAATACTAAATATCAAAGTTTAATATTGGGAAATTTAACCAAAAATTTATTTATCGAAAATTTATTTTGGAAGGATCCGAAGGCTTAAAACTAATAAAAGAGTGATATAAGAATTTTGGAAGCATTCTCGGAAGGAATTACCCATGAACATAAAATATGTATTATTTACGAAAATATATATCATAAAACCTCAAAATTTTATTTAGAGCATATCATAAGATATTTAAGTAGAGTTCTAACAAACTGCGGCCAATGTAGTCATTTCCGAAATCATTTTTCTGTAAATCAAAATGCATATAACCTAACAAGGTTGATTTTGGAAAGAAATTCCTGAATACCCCTTTTAAATTTAGAACTTCCCAAAAAGAATTAACGATTTTTGAAACGAATAATTTAGAGTCAAAAATATTTCCTACGGATAAAATCATTGCAGTAAATTTAATCATTCAACAGAAATTCTATAATTTAACTAATGTATTTTGTCAACGAAATAAAACCCAAAATAAAGTCGTAATCACACGGCAATGTCTTACTCGAAAACGAATCTAAAATATAAGATCAACCGAAAATAAAAATCATAGGAATATAATAAATTCATTATCGCAAACGAGTTTATCTACGATGGTCCGCAATGACAACGATTAATTAAATTCAACTATGGGTTTGAAATCATCGATAACTCCATAAAACAAATCAAAATTAAAATAATTAGTTGTTTACATCGAATTAAACTAATAAAATTGTTAAACTTAATAAATCTGGATTTTAAAAATACGGTTTATTACATCACTACTCTCTTAGAAAGGAACTTCGTCCCCGAGGTTCGAGAAAACCTAAATTGTGGAAACTTGACAAAACGATTGAATAGGCCTTTGTTAAAATGATTAGGTTAAAGGTAAATCCAAAGAGAAATAACTTGATGTTTACGAGTTTAAATCAATGCTTAACCTAACAAATACAATGGAACTCAATCAAGGAAGAAGTACATACTTAGGGTTAGGCAAGTCACCAATCTAGTTCGTCACAACTCTGAAGGTGAAACTACTTCACCACAATATATTACTATTCGCCCAGTTATACCACACCCGCCAAGTACGACTTAAGGCTATCACTCCACTGAATATGTAAGACTAGGGTAAATCTAAAGGGGTTACTACCCCTTAAGGGAAAACTAATTATAAGAACCCAATAAAGGTGACAAAACACAAGGCCACTTACGCTACCCAATCACACTATCCTCACAAGCTAACCCGGATTTTACAAAGAAAGAAACGCTTGAAGAAGGGAAATACATTTTTAGTTAAAACATTTAGGATCGTGAGAATCGAATCTCTAACCAAAACCCAATTCTCAACAACCAAAAGCTTTGATACCAACTTGTAACACCCCCAAATTTACTACTGAAAAATTTCGTTTAAATCAAAAGGTTAGCGGAAGAAAAAGAATTAAAACCGTAAACTTGGGGGTATTACCGCCACACTTAGCACCAGACCGGTTCATTCCTACCGTTCCAATACTAAGTGCTAAGGCTAAATCCGATCATCAATAAGTACGAATTATCATAAAACGCAAGATGACATTTAGCATAAATCGTTATAAGATATAAGTCAAACAAAGTTTGAATACAATTTAGGATTACAACCCCATAATGCTTTTTCTTTAAAAACGGGAAACGTAATACAAAATATAGCTAACAAAACAATCCCCAAAAAGAATCAGTATCCGGATCGCCTACTCACTCAAGTCAAGCCTTCCAGCCCAAGATAGTACCCGATCATAAACCTGAACAGGAAGTCTGCTCCCCACCATCGGTGGATCATTACAGGACCCATTCAATCAAGGTAGTATCAGTATGGGTCCAATACTGAGTAAGGGCGCAGGTGCGCTAAGGCCAAGCATACCATCATACAACATAACATGCACATCACAAACACATAAGCAACATGTAATATTATGGATGATGTAGATCGGTTATGGTTCAATCCAACTTCTTCTTTTCATAACTCTGATAATTATAGTCGATTCACAAAATAATCGTTATGAATCCATGAGAGTGCGGGAACCCCACTATTATAGCCGGTGGATCGGTCACTTATAGGGCAGAACGCACCTAACCATTATTTTATGCCGGTGGATCGGTCTCCAGGGCAGAACGCTCCTGGCCACTATTATGCCGGTGGATCGGTCTGGCCCCGACTCTCATAGTGTTTCACTGTGATTATAACGTATCTTTCCATGATTTAATTACAACATATTGTTTGGTTTGTTGAGCTCGGGATCCCCCATTATTATAGCCGGTGGATCAGTCACGTATAGGGCAGAACGAACGTAACATTTATTATATGCCGGTGGATCGGTCTCCAGGGCACCCCGGCACCTGGCCACTAATATGCTGGTGGATCGGTCTGGGCCCGGCTCAACAATCTTAATCTTTAAGTAATTAGTATCTTATTCGTGTCTTATCAAATAAAGCTTTCCTCCCTTGACATGCATATCAACTACCCTCTACGTCTATCCTCCCCGGGGGGCCCGTCCCATACCTTGAGACTCCTGCACCCCTTATCACAACCTGACATCCATTCCCTTTACACTTACCCTTAGATGAAAGAGTCAACCCCTACGGGTGTGGGTTAGGCCCTACACTCATGACATCCACTCCACCTCCCATCACCCCCTAGGGTTTTCCCTTGAAAACCCTAATTGGGCCGATGTGGCCCAACCTTCTCCCACTTACGCTACCTTTACCTCATTCAACGCCCCATATCTTACCTCAATTAGATCCTCTCCCAAAACATATCACTTTACATTTCGATTCAGCACATAACCATGAAAACTCTAGTTGATCACCTCAACCTTAGTACCTTTCTTCTCCCACAAGTAACCTCTCTCTTTTCATCCCAAAGTCTCTTCTTCCACATGGGAACCCATACTCACCTTTTATATAAATGAAATCTCACTCTAACCCATACTCCACCCTTCCTTAATCATTCTTACTTTTGTACTTCCCAAATTTCCATTTTCTCCCAAAAACCCTAATCGAATTCCTTATACACCCTTACATCCGCCTACGTACTATTTTACATCAAAGTCTCCAATGGACCCATTACTTTGAAATTATCTCATTTACGCCCTAAATCAACTTTCCTCAAGTAAGATTCATTCCCATGCTTAAT
The DNA here is from genome assembly GCA_030549775.1 of Tamarix chinensis. Lineage (NCBI taxonomy): Eukaryota > Viridiplantae > Streptophyta > Magnoliopsida > Caryophyllales > Tamaricaceae > Tamarix > Tamarix chinensis. Next base: position 71,255,207 of record CM060181.1, read on the forward strand.
TTAAACACTCGAACACCCGCTTACACACAAAACCCTAATAAGGTCTCTTATGCGCCAACTTACGTATTATTTTTCATACTAAGTCTCCAATCATTCCAAGACTCTCCCATTCTCTTACTTACACCCAAATTCAACTTTTCTCACGTAAGACACACCCCCATGAAAGAGTTAGTCACCTCATGCAAACACCCCAAGTCATCATGCAAATTTTACGACTCCCATACATCGTTTCCCCAACTCTCATTTGTTTAGGTCATTCCTCCCTTATTAAATCTTTTCTCATGGATCATGAGGTACTTAGGTCAACCTCATATCCCCCTTAGTGAACTCACTTCCCATTTATTTCCTTTTTATCCTTTCATTCCCATATCATCATAACAATCACCCTAGCATGCATGTCCTAGAGGGTTATATCATATCACCTCGTAAACATCATACATATACATGTCATGCTCATGTCATAGGAAACGCATACAAACATACCTCAATCTCCAAGCTGCGCTACACAAAACAGGTTATTCATAACACATGCATAATACACATTAACATGGCATAATCATCATCCATCGACACATCACACATAGCACAAGGCCATAGCTTCGTCCTTACCTAGTTGGGCACCGGGCTTGGAGCACGCTCCTATAACTCCTTAGGGCTTTGGTCGGGGTTACCTATAAAAGGGGAAAATGCTAAGTATTAGTTTCCCTTATAATTACTATCAATCCTCATTCTAGTTTAAGGTTAGGGTTTTTATTACTAAAAAGGGTTTTATACAAAAACTAGGGTTTTTACCTTAGAATTAGTATACTAAATATTAGTAGTCAAAATATGTTTATTTTTAATACCTATTGTTACACTTATATTATTAGACCCGTTAGCCCTATTCTTATAATAATAATGTTCATGCTAACTATAGTAAAATAGTGATAATAATAATAATAAAACTAATACTAGTGACACTAATGTTTATAGTGAGAGAAACCCTAGAATTTCTAAGGCTAAGTCTATTAATGGTGTCATATTCCAAATAATATTATTATAAGGTCACAATATTATAAGTAACTATTCCTAAGGGTGATAATGATAATAGTTGAATATTCTTCAATAATAAAAGGGTTCAAATGCTTTTGATTACAACAATAAGGTAGTGATAGTAGTAATAATAGTAATAGCTAATAATAGTGTCATAGTAATGAGGTTAGGGTTAATGTTAAATGGTATGGTAATAAGGTTCAAGTACTCTTCTTAGTTAACAACCACATGATATTTACTAGCTTGAGTTAAGTAACATGGATAAGAACAAAAGTAGTATTATTATTAACAATAGTGATAAATGTGTTAAATATAATAATAATAACAATAGTACAACCAAGTAAGGTTAAGCAATAATAATAATAACCATAGTAAGGATAATAGAAATAATAATAATAAAAATGTTAATACTAATAATTATAAAAATAAGACCAAAGTTAAGTATAATATAAGTTAGGGTTTAAAAGGGATGTTAGTATTAGTAAGAAAATAAGAACATTAATAATAAAGACAATAATAATGGTAATAATGATAATAATAATAATAATAATAAGGATAATAATAATAATAAGTATATTAGTATTAATATTAGTAGAAAATAGTAGCAACTATATAAAAGGGGATTAGGGTTTGGATGGGTGGAGAACCACCTAGGGTCGGTGGTGGTCCGTCGGCGGCGCGTGGCGGCAACGGCGGCGGCGGCGGAGATGGAGAAGAGAGGAAAGATGGGAGGAGGAAAAGGAAAGTTAAGTGTGGGGGAGGAGACAACAGGGATAGGGGAGTGGAATGAGGGTGGTGGCGTGAGAAGGGAGGCGGCGCGCGGTGGTGGATGCGGCAGCCGAAGGAGGGAGAAGGTGGTGGAAAATGGTGGAGGCTGGTGGAGAAGGAAGCAGGGGGTAAGGAGGGTATGGGCAGGTAGGGGAGGACCTGCAGGTTACTTTGGAAGGTGGAAGGAGGGTGGAACACGGTGGAGGTGGTGGCTACCGGCGGCGGCGACTGGAAGAGGGGTTTTTCAGCATGGAGCTTCGCACGTCTATGGCGGCACGCGCAGGGCAGGCTGGAGGGCGGCGATGGTTTGGTTTTTTCGAGGAAGGTGCAGGGGTGTTTCTGGTGGCCAGCGGTGGCGGCGGCGATCACCGGCGGCGGCGGAAGCTTCGTCTGATTTTTAGGCGACAGAGAGGCATAGTTTCGTGGTAATTTTTGTAGCACAGGTTATGGCTGTCGAAGGGGGGTATTTATAGGCAATTGGGGGGAGAAAACGATGAAGGAGGAGAGGACACGCCAAGTCACGGCAGTACGCCGTCCGGCGGTGATCGGCAGGTCTGCAGATTCTCTGTCACCAGGTTCTGGCTCGGTTTGGGTGAGAAAGGAAAGGGGGTAGGGCCTGGGCGGTGCAGGAAGGTAGGCTGGGACAAATCGGGAAAGAAAGGGACGGGAAAAAGGACGAGAAGGACGGCCGGACTATGGCGTTGTCGGTGTTGCAGCGACGCGGTGGTCACAGGTGCGAGGAAGAAGACGACAGCAGGCTAGGTTGGACCGGCGGTCCTGGGAAGAAAAGAAAGGGGAGAAACTGGCCGGTTGGCAACGGTTATAACGTTCCTAATCTCGACGCGTCATTTCATTGTTTAGAAGGTCGAAACGCAGCGTCTTGTCGTTGGCTGGCAACGGTTATAAGGCTCATTAATCGCGACGCGGCGCTTTAGGGGATCGAAAGGCCAAACGCTGCGTTGCACTCGGGCGTTGGCCAGAGAACAATGCTGGGCCGTTGGGGAGGGAGAAAGGAAAAGAAGAGAAGGGCTAGGCCGCGGGGAAGGGCCCAACCGACGGGGAAAAAGGAAGAAAAGGAAGAAGGAATATGAGGGAAAAGAAAAGAGAAAATGTTTTATTTAGGGTTTTGGATTTTGCATAGATTATTTAGAATATTTTTGGGCTGTTTAGAATATTAATATTTATAAAATATTAAATAAATTTCCTTTTTGCTTAGTTAGACTATTTTAGTTAAATTTCCTTAACTTCCATACTAATTAGGAAAATACCCAAATTTTCTTCCAATTAAATTCTTTATTATTCCCTGTTAATTTACCTTAATTAATTCCCTTCATTTTAAATAATTAGATTTATATGTTTAATTCCCTACTAATTCCTTATTTGGCCCTAATTTCAAAAATTAGGGTTTTGGGGTATTTCAGATAGGTTTTAGCCTCGAATCTAGCATGAGATAGATGGTGGACCTTTATCTTGTGTTAGATGTGGCGGTAACATTCCCCAAATTCTCTTCTAGCTTATGCTTTATTCTTTCAAAAAAAAATTTTCAGGAGTGAATTTTGGGGGTGTTACAGATGTTGAATTATATAATATTAAAATCATCCATAAATGTCCAAGCCAACATTAGAGTTACTTTTGTTTTCTTTTTTTTACAATTCAAGCTAGGTCAAGCCTAGGGATAAGGTTAAAGCTATAGTTCATTTCTTATCATTAGTGTTACCATATATTATAGGATGTTCCAAGTTAAATCCGTAAGGCTAAAGATGAAGGTCAAGTTAGATATCATCTAAAATCTAAACCTAAATCATGGTTATATCTCTATTTATCTCAATAACCATGTGAAAGTCATGTTTATAGATAACGTCAACTCTATACCACCATATATGTTCATGTTTTTTTCTTCTATTAATGCTAAGTAATTTAACATAGAAGTTTTCACAATTTATGCCCATTATATAAGTCATTAGAGGTCTAATATCCATCCTTTTGTTTCACTATGTAAATACTAACCATATGAATAGTTTATTTTTCCATCTAATCATATACTCAGGTTATGGTTAAAAGAAAATCCTAAATGCTAAATTAAGGTCAATATTGGTCAACTAGAATAAAATTTCTCTTTAATAACTTTGATCCATTAATTGAAATTCATTAATCAAGTTAAATTTATAGCTACTAACTGGCTAAGACTCATCAGTGGGTCTTACTAACTAGGCAATTTATTTCATAGACCAATAAAACTGTCACAAAACTACCAACCATCCAAGTGGAGGTGAACCAACTGATCAATCAACCTCATCGGTTTACTATTCTAAGAACCAATTCATTAGTTTAGTTAAACTTACCTATGTGTCAACCTATGGCTAAGGTTGATAAGGTTGCAGACCAAGCTTAACTAGTTAACTATTATAGGAATGAGTTGATGGGTTTGTTCAAACTAGATAATGGGTATAAATTAAGATCAAAAGTACAAAATCATAGGCCAACTAGATAATGGATCTACCAGATTAATCGATTAGTCCTAGAGACCAGTCAATCACTCATGGACACTAGTCAATCACTTAGGTCAGAAAATACCTAAACAAAATGTGCATAAAATTAAATTCCATTATCATTTTTCAACCAATTTCAACATCAATCACAGGTCATTTGAGGTTTATAACATGCAATATTCATGAATCAACATGCTAAAGATCAAATGTACTCATAGAACATGCATCATATTCTCTTCTTCCTAGGCCATTATGAAATAATCTATCCATCACATCACAAATACTATTGTCACTTATGACACTCTAAATATCAAATGTAATCACAAATTTAGACTCATACTTTTGTGGCATATATATGCAAGGCTTTATGCCAAGCTTTCTTCCTCTAATTTCTTTCATTCTATAGTAACAAGTTTAGGAACATTGCCATCTCTAACACTATACTTATATATATATATATTCTACAAAAATAAAGAAGATAATGTCTTGCATCAAAAGAGCTAAGAAACACACCAAAGGGAGCAAAAATGTTTGAAAACACAAACCCCTTTCCCACATTAAAACACCTTTCAAAAACATTAGAGAAAAAACCTAGTAAAAAATCATTAAAATTATATAAAGAATATTTAGTAAAATTCTTGTCCAATGAGAGGAAATAAGAGAAAACCCATCTTCTTATGAAAAAAAGTAGAGAAAAGAAAAGATGAAAAGAAGAACATGGAGAAATGAGTAGAGAGAGGAATGGAAGATCATAATGTAAAGCCAAGGGTAGGAAATGTGGTAAAACAAGTATGAAGAAAAATAAAGTTATCTTAAGTTATGGGAGAAGGGATAAATAAAAAACCTATATGTTTGAATTATTATAGGCTTCCATAGAAAGATGAACTGTAGGGGAGTGTATAAATTGAGACGCCAAACTCTAACCCAGATCTAAGATTTGAATCATAGTTTTCAAATGTCCAAAGCTAGCATTTATATCTTCGATCTTAGTTGATGAAACTATAGTGTTCTAAGTAATGTGCCTTAGATGTTTTGAACATAAGGAAGAAATAATGATAATAAGCAAAGGAATTTGAAGTTCAGCAATTTACTAGGGTTGCAAGAGTAAATAATCTACTCAAAAATCCCACAAAAGAAAGAGAAAATAAGAAAAAGAAGATAAATGAGCTAAACACATGAATGTGACTTCTTATGAATTACTTTATTGTGAATCCATTGTAAATCAATAATATTAAGTTAAAAGGATAGCAAGTTCAATATAACCGGTAGATTGTTACCTTAATATAGTTGATTAGTTCATTGGGTTTCAAAACTTAAATTTAATAGACAAACCAATTTATCGATACCTCCATCCTATTAACTAGTTTTCTAATAAAACAAATTATCTTCCAAAGTCTAACACAAGCTCAACAAAAACAATACCAATCTAAACACACCTCTAAAATAATATCAACCACACTCAAATCACCATCATTTGCATAGATTAATATGCATTATAGACCCTAAAAAGTGGGATATTACAACTAGAATATCTTCTAATGTCACCACATCCATGTTCCACTTGTGAACAACACACATGTACATAGTTAACCTCTCTACAAAAAGACTACAATGTAAGGGTAGATATCACCTTTATCGTTGGTCTAGGCTTGCATCTCCTATAAAAGGCCCTTGGACACTAAAGTCCCTATAGCACTACTAGCACCAACATACAGTCTATCAGTGCTCAATATCTCCCTAACATATAAATCCCCAAGATGGTACAAAGTCTTGTACAGCTATCGCATCTAAGTCCACTAGGAATTCTACCTGCTTATCTTAAAGGCCATTTCTGAGTGGATCCTAATACAATCCCATCTATCCCTAGAAAGCAACATCAAAGGTAGTTGATATGAGGAATAAAGATGCACCTGAATCAAATAATAAATGGATCATAGTTAATGGATGGTGAACATAAAAGAAACTACTTTCATCTACCAATCAACCTCTACTTGGATGATGCAATTCAAATGATTACCTGTCTTTTCTTCCTGGTATCTACCATGATACCCTCTGGCACTCTTATTTTATCATCTTCTTTGAGGGAATATGTGTGGCTCATGTAGTCTTCCCTTGGCTTCCCTAGGCTATTCACTAACTAATGTAGGTACTATATTTTCTGACTATTATGTTGTTGACTACTAGGTTTGTTGCTAATAATCCTATGATTGCAATACCAACAATCCCTCATCCTAAAATTGAACATCATGTAGTTGAAACCAAACCCTTTACTATAGACACTTAAAATTTTGATATTATATCTTACTATGTAGTTAGAAACGAGCCGGTTTCCCTCAAATTCTTATCCAAGATGATCTCTGCCATACCACTAAGAGACAAAAATTCTTAGCAAATTTTTGTATTTCATAGGACTACTCAGCTTACTCATCTAGTAGAACCTTAGAGGTCCATCTCCTTCGAGTAGATCCTTCCTCCAAACCCCTATATCTTTAGCTTCTTCTTACCATGTATGGAAGCCTATTCCTATACCATAGTAGTTGTAACACACCCCTATTGTTATAATGTATCCAAATCCTTGAAGGCCACCACACCCATCATCATACGGAAGATAAAATGGTGTGTTTACTTGAACTTGAAGATGACTATCAACACTTTAGCAGCTATGCCCAGTTCAAATACTAATAGCATCGTGAATCGGGCATGTTATTGTTGCACTATCATGCCTGCCTAATTAAGTTAAATGAATATTTTAAGTTCGTTCTTCTTAAGTTTGTTTAGATAAAACATTTGATGGATCTCCATCTTTATGTCTTTCTAAGACATTAGCGATCCTCCATCGCACAATGGCTTATCTACAAGGCATCTATGACTTCTCAAAGAAAGAAGGTTGTTACACTCACCTTCCATACAAGTTGATAATCGACTACCTTGTAGGTCTTGTGCATGTTCTGATTCCATGCCTCTAGGAAGGCTGGATCCTCATCACTAGAGTAGATTAGTGGGTGATGTTCAATAACTCTCCAAATCCAGTCTTCTCTAATACCCTCATATGGGTAATGTAGAGGTTGTGGTGGTAGCACTAGATGTCTAATTAACTTGAGGAAGGCCTCAAACGTCTCCCCCAAGAGACCAACACGACCATTCGGGGCCATTGTGAATTAGACGGAAGATAAAAATATTTTGTAAGATAAAACATTACTAGCTTAATAACATATATCACACATAAAAATTTAATGCCACCCAGGGACACGTTTTTAGTTCCTTACTAGTTAAATTGGGTTTTCCTTTTATATAAGGGATATTTTTGAAATACTATATAGATCGATAAAATCAAATAGGGGATTAATTAAAATCTAAGTTTTCAAAAGCAAAACATGAAAATTAATGTAAAAGCTTTGTTACCAACTTGTAACACTCTAAAATTTTTCAATAGAAAATTTTCATTTTATCAGAAATAAAATATTAAAATAGTCAGGTGTCACTATCATATTCAACATAAGTATAACATAAAATGCCATCCGTACATTAAATGCAAGGTAAAAATAGATAAATATTCAAATATAATTAAATAGACAAAGAGATAGGTTTCATAAATTTTAAGAAATGTTCAAATAACTACTTCGAGTACAAAACACAAAATACATAAAGAGATAAGTTGGGAATAAAGAATCTCAAGATGTATCTAGGCCAAAACTGTCAATCGGATAATCCAACTCTATGGCCCACATCTCAAAGAGGGAATCAACACTCTTCCTCAATAAGTACATCAATAGTAGAATATTCTTCCGAGGGATCCCTAAAGACATGCATAAATTCAATCAGGTCCTCTTTTAGTGGGAATGTGTAATACTAAGGATAAGGATGATAAGTATGATATGTACCAAGTAATATTACAATATATTCATAGTAAAGTCATAACAAGAGATAAACACAAATATAGATTAAAATTTGATGATACCAACTTATTTGTCCATTCTTAGTCTTACAAAGATAATAACATAGTGATATCTATAATCTTATTAATATTAAGTTAAGGGACCCCACTAATTTTTGTTTGTGGATTGATATCATTAATATACAACACTAGGGTATAAAAAACTTGGCAAATATTTTCATCTAATTGAAAGATATTAATTATATAAAATAATATGGCATAAATATCTTTGCCTCTATTTTTGTTCAATGGAACATACATGTATAACTGAGCCTGAATGTGATTAATATCTTATCAATAATTACAATCATTCAGATGATTTATTTCAATTTGAGTCCAAGGGATCCACTATTCAAAACCAATGGAAAGGTATCAATAATCTACAAACCCATGGAATAAAGCTCCTAGCCACTATTATCATCCAATGGAATAGACACGTATAACACCAAGGCATACATGCTCTTGGCTCTTATTCTTATATGGTGGAACGGATGGGTACAGTCTATCCTAACTCATATGATCTGTTACTATAAATTATTAATATCTTAATCATGAGTATTTATTATCAACTTCATCATACAGAAACACTTATATTCATGAAAGGCACATGACCCAAAATTCTTCTAAAAAAGAAGCCATATTCCCCCTAAGAAAGCGTAATTTAATAGGTTAACCATAAATTCTATTATTTTTCTCATTTTATCAAAAACATTTATACCCATATTTGAAACATTGTTATTAATACCATACCCAAAAATAAAGGTTTAAATCCAATGTCTTCCTATGATATTTATATAACCACCAAATTTAATATAAATTCCTAAAAAATATCAATTTTAGCAATTTATATAGGAAGTAAGGTCAAACTCCAACACTTCACACATCTGATTATAATCCCACCCCTAGGTTTACTATTCCCATTAAAAGCTACTGATCACATTTTCTGGACTTAGGCCATTCATATTCACTCCAAAATTTCCACAAAAATACTTAACTTATTTTGAAAAAATTTTCATATTAAAATAACCAATATTTCATTTCTAACTTTTATTGACAAAATGCCCTTAAGATAGATAAAATACCTCTATTTCCACATAAATCTCTTGAGTCTTAATATGAATTTTTAACCTCCAATATATACTATCATCATAAATTACATAACCACGATTATATATATATATATATATATTCCACATAAAGTGATTCACGCCAACCCACAACAGGTATACATTTTGTAGTTTTCTCATGTTTACATCAACCAATGCAATATATACATCATTATTGTAATATTATTTCCTAAATAAACATTTCCAAGATAGTTGTCATATATAAATATATAAATATCGCACATAGAAGCCCTAGCTATGACATATATTCTTACCAGTGCATCTTTAGTCTCTAAGCATACAAGGCCTAGAAATCCTTCTACAATACCACCAGAATATCATTTAGAAACAAAAATATAATAAATTTAGAATTATGAAAATTAAATAAAGAAAAAAGGTGATAGAGAGGGAGGAAAAATAGAGGTAAATAAAATGGAAGGCTTGGCAAGGAGAGGGCACCGATAGAGGGATGAAAGTGCACGGTTAGAGAAGGAGGGCATGGTTGGGGAGTGTGTGGGTCAAGGGATAAAATGTCGCATGGGATGCACATGTGCTAGAAGTGGGAAATGGAATGGGCATAAGATGGAGGCATAAAGATGATTGGTGGGCTCAGGCTAGGCGTGCCTCAATAAACATCAAATGTGGCAACCGAGGAGGAAGAAAAAGAGCATAGATTGGGGTAGAAATGGGTGGGAGATGGTAAGGGATGTTGACGGGGATGAGATGGTGATGGCTCGGTGAGAAAAAGGTGGTCTTGGCTGTAAAGACATTATCAATGTAGAGTAAGGGAAGAACAAAGGAGGGAGGGAGCTTGGCTAGTAGGTTTCTCAATGGATGAAAGAAAATGAAGGAGGTGAAGGAAATAGGTAGAGAAGAGGGGGTATGTATATAGTGAGAAGAAGTGAGGGGTTAGAGGTGCTAATGGGTATGGGAATTAGTGTGTAAGGGGGTAAGTGAGGGAGTGGTAGAGATGTAGGTTGTGTTTATGAGTAGTTATTGTATAAGGGTGTAAGGGAAGTTTGTGTAGGTTGTTATTGGCATGCATAATTAGGAAGGAGAAGGATGAGCACAACGTAGTTGCTTGGGTGTTAGACCATGTTTTGTATGAAAAGAGAAAGGTGAAAGGGAAAGAAGACGAGGTTGGGATTTATGCTCTATGGAAAGGATAAGAAGAAAAGGAAAAGAAAGAACAAAGGGGAAAGAGGGAAATAGAAAAAATAAAATTGTTGGTAGTAAATTTTAGTGTTAGGATTAGAATGAAATTTAAGTTGAAAATTAGAGAATTGGTTAAGAAATTAATCCATCAATTATTTATGGTTAAGTTCAAACTAAAAATATACAAATGAAAAATAATTAGAATTTAGATTGGTCTAATATATTAATAAATCAAGAATAAAATTATATATAATTTTAGGGCATTACAATAAAATACATGAAGATAGGGTAATTTGACTAATGGTTTGAAGAGTGGATTCACCTTCAATTCTGAGACCTAAATAGGGATGTATAGGCAATAAAGGAAAAAAGAGGGTTTTAGATTAGCATCATCCAGAACTATTTGATAGTATGCTCTTTGTAGCTATGAGAAAAACATTCTACTGGTGGCTAAAATCTTACTTACATTCAACATAAAAAATGGTCCATAGATATTTTTGAAGCCTACTCCTTTACAAATTAACATTAAACATAGAAACCTTTAAAAGTGGTGTACCTATCATGAGGATTTTAGATAAAATATAGAGTTGTGCCAATCTTTAAGGGAAGTTGTATAGGAGCTAGTTCACAAGGGTTACTTGATATATTATACAGAAATGCCCCTTTTCAAATAGGAAGACATTATTCCTTGATAGTTTATTCACATTATAGCAGGGGGAGTATCCGTTATTAAAGCAAGTATTGTGGCTCTGAAGACATATATTATAATAATTGAATTCCATGAAACAAAGAAGGGGGAAAGAATAGGTGAATAGGAAGTTTTTTTTAGACCAAAAGATGAGGGGTAAAGTATGGCGGAGTATAATAATGAATCTTTAGGTGTTAAACTGTAGATAGTAAAGTTTTTGATGAAAAAGATCTGTGTAGACACAAGCAATTATGTTGATGCTATCTTTGAAGAATATTATAAACAATTATATCTACCTAAATAATTTTTGATAGATAAGACTTCAGCCGTAGTTGGATTCACTAGTAATATAATAAAGTTAAAGTAAATTTTGTATCTCATATTGATGGTTGGTTAACCGGGGGCTATATGAAGCATTAAAATAAACTTTGTTGTTGTTGCATGCCTTTTTTCTTTTACCATGATATTAGGACAACCATCCTATAGCAAAATACAAGCAAGAATTTTTTATGGTAGGATTATTAAAAAGATTCCTAGTTAAAGGAGTATGGGGAAAAGTCTGAGGTAATAATTGAGTGGCAGGGTAGTGTATGCAATAGAAATAATGGATGTCATAGAATGATTCAATGGTAAAAAACCAAGAGACATCTTATTCTAGGAAGATTGAAGAGAAAAAACTAGGAGGTATTAAGCATAGAGAGATAATAGACAAAGATATTAGTGATATTGATAAAGAGGAGCTGGAAGCTTTTGTCGACCAAAAAATATGTATTTGCCTGGACTCTATCTGATCAAGAAGTATTCCCTCACAAAATAATTGAACAATGATAAGATATATTGAAGGATTAAAGCTTATTAAACAAAAGAAAAGGGTCATGAGAGTTGGAAATCATAAGGGCACCTGAGAGGGGCTAGAGAACTTATCCAACTAAGGATTTATGAAAGATATGAAATATGTTAACTGGATAGCTAATCCAATCTTTGTAGGGAAGTATAATGGAAAATGGAGATTGTGAATCATCTTCATTAATATCAATAGACATTGTTCTATGGATGACTATCCATTACCTTGGATAGATCAATTGGTTAACTTAATAGCTAGGTTGGAACGGTTAAGCTTTATGGATGACTTTTGAGATACCAATAGATAAAACTAGCAATGTCTAATCAATAAAAATACCAATTTTATCATGGATGATGGGCTTTAATATTTAAAAGTAATTCCATTTCAATTCAACAATGTTGAGGAAACTTTCAAGAGGTTGGTGAACACACCATTTTAATGACAGATTAGGGAATGTGTAATGGCTTATATGGATGATATGATAGTAAAATTTAAGAAACAATAATCAAAATACAACTTCTTATGACTACTTTTGAGACTTTGAGAAAACAAAATAATATTAAATCCTGTAAAATGTGTATATAGAGTTGGCGCCAGTAAATTTCTAGGTTTTAAAATTTTAAACAAGGGTAAATTTGAATCTGCCTCGAATGTTTTAGGATTTACATCTATTCCCTTGTTTGAAAACATAAATCCATAAGCTAATGAGGTTTTATATTCAAATCTTCTATAGAATGTGAAATAAATACATCCAACAACTCTAGGGAAACTAGGTGCACTACATAGATTCTTATCTAGGAACGTAGATAAAAAAGGTTGCCTATTTTTTCTATCCTTCTGGCTTTATCTGTTTATAGGGCTTCTAGAAGCATAGATGTTGAAGCTGGTGTTGTATTAGGTGACCTAAATTTCATAATAGTGGAATATGTATTGTAATTTTACTTTGAAACCACCAATAATGAGGCATTGGATTGTCTTAAAATACCTCAAGGATTTAAGGTAAATAAAATAAAGCTATATAGTGATTCATATTGGATCATCAGATAATATAATGAACAATATAAAGTTAGGGAGCCCAACATGAAGAAATATTTAAGGAAGCTGATTGAAGAAACAAAGCATTTTTTAATTGTCGAAATAGCACAACTATCATAGATAGCAGATGCTTTAGTAAAATTAGCCTTAGCTAGTACTTTGTCATTAACTAGAATAGTCAAAGTTGAGTATTTAATAATACAATTGATGAACATTAGTAACGGTGAAGCTAAATTATTTAACATTAAATAAATTTTTTAGCGGATGAGTGGGTGAAGAAATTAAAAAATTACATAAAAGGAAGAACTCAATTGGCAAACAAAACTAAAGCATTTGAACAAAGAATGGTTGTATATTATTTTTTAACTGATAAACACTTGTATAGATGTTAACAAACAATGCTGGTACTAAAGTGTGTGCCTTAAAAAGTATGGTAGAAAGTATTTAATGTAATTCATGTATGAATATGGAAATTATATCAAGCTATAAGATATCTCACAACTAAAGCCTCCCCCTAACATTACTATTAGAAAACATTTTATCAAGATTTTGAGGCTATCATTGTAACACCCCAAAATTCACTATTTTTTTAAAATTGGAAGTAATTAAAATATTTAATTTAAAACCCATGAATTCTAGGGATGTTACCGCCACATTTAGTACCAAACCGGTTCTCTTTGATTGTTTCATTACCAAGTGCTAAGGCTAAGAAAAGATTTACATTGAACTCAACCAACATTTCATAAAATAATTCAAAAGATCAAATGTTAAAAATCAGAGTACGCATAAACATTTATGAGCCATAATAAGATAGAAATAAGAGTGCGAAATAAAAGAGGATAAATACTCAATACAAGGTAATAAATCAAAGAGGATAATTCCAATATAAAAGAAATAATAAAAGGAAATAGAATCGCATAAAGACTAAAGTATAGCAACAACTCTCTCAAACTTTGAACCAAAACATGCTCAACACTTAGTCCCGCCGGATGCCTCGCCCAGCTGCACAAATCGGAAGGGCCTACTACTCATGGAAATGAGTAGCACCCATGAAAAGGGTGATCAGTACGTTACGTAGTGAGTAAGGTAACCGAGCACTAAGGCCAACACATAATCACATAAAATCATGCTGGATAATAAAAGCTCATAAATACAAACACCATAACATACAGGCATACGATCATTCAGGTAAAAGTACAAAGGCCCATTTATACTATGGATTAATTACTTAATTAAACTCTCATTAGAAGTCAATTCACACCATGCTTTTTATCAATTCCATGCGAATACATGAACACCCCACTATTATAACCGGTGGGTCGGTCACACATAGAGCATCATGCCCTAACCACTATTATTATAGGTGGATCGGTCACATATAGGTGAAAACCCTAATAACTATTATAACTGGTAGATCAATCACATATAGGGTAAAACCCTAACCACTATTCCTAATCTGTGGATCGGTTCAATTCCTACTCGCATGGTGTTCCACTGTAAGTAATTAGTGTCTTTTCACTACTACAAACACGGGAAATAATAACGGAACATTAATAACTGTAGTTCGAAAACCGTTGTCAAATGCGTGAAAATTAATCGACGGGAATTTTTGATAACGGTTCTAGTTAAAAACCGTTATTAAAAGGGCAACGTTAAAATTTGGACGGATGTTTTAATAACGGTTTTATATAAACCGTTATTAAAAGAGGATTTAATAACGGTTCATATTAGAACCGTTGTCAAAAGTCAGAAGCTTTTAATGACGGTTCCTGGAAGAACCGTTATTAAAAGATGTTTTAATAACGGTTCTCTCAGGAACCGTTATTAAAACCCCAAAATCAAACTTTTATTTCGCTCGGTTCTATTTCGTGCCAAAATTTTCAGACTCTCTGCACTTTCGTTCTCTTGCTCTCCTTCCTTCTCCTTGCAACCCTTGCACCGCCACACCGTGCACCACCAGGCTCCTCTCAAGTAAAGGAAACCCTCGCACCGCCAACTCTCCACCACGCCTCTGCCATTGTTCCAAAGCTAGCTGGCATTTGCACCTTCATCCTCCATCGTGTTTGAAGCCCTTGCCTCTCTCAACATTCTCACCGTCGTGTTTGTAGCTAGCTCACTTTATGTATGTGTTTGTTCTTCCTCTCGTAACTTTTTATCTACTTATATAAATGCATGTCGCCAGGGTTTCGTTCAAAAATGTGTTGGTTGAAAGTTTTGCTGTTTGTTGTTGAATTTTGCTGAAAATGTGTTGAATTTGGCCGAGAGCTTTACATATTATTGTTGTATTTGTTTGTATGGAGAATATAGATTCAACATTATTTAGAGCTACAGCCATAATAAACAAAATAGAAGACATTATTGAGTTATTTAGAGCTAGATTCAACTGTAAACTTTGGAGGGTCATAACGTTTTCATGCGACCTCGGATTTAGGTGATCTAGGAGGCTATTTTGGGTATTTTTTTGAGATCTACCACGTGGCAAAGCGGCATAGCCGGTTTGGGCAATATCGGAGCCCAAAAAAGGCCGTTTTGGCCTCTAAATTGAGGTTTTTTTGTGATACAACCTTTTCAGGGCCTTTTTTACAAATTGAACCTTTAATTTAGGGTATGATGGTGTTAAATAACCTCTTGATTATAGTGGTAACATATGCTGCCTACCTTTGTATTATTTTGTATGTAGGGTAATACATGTTTTCATTTATTTTAGTTTTTACTTTTATCAGAATTGTTTTTCCTCTATTGTTTATCTCTTCATCCTCTATTGTAATTATGGATGAGATAAGAGCTTTAGGTACCTCCAAAATTGAAGATCTTCGAGACACAAAAACTTAGATGATGATGATGGAATTGAAGTTTTTAAGGGTTCAAGTGAAGAAGACGAGCAATGGATCTTATAGTCTAAAATAGATTGGTCAACATAGATCCAAGCCATGTATGTTTGCTTTTCCATATTTTCTATTAATGAATCATGACATACCTAATGGCTAACTGTATATTAATTGAAACATAGGTGTTGTAGTTTTTCACCGATGACTATGCACGAGGCCAGCAATATAATGTTGATGAAATTGATGAAGTCAGAGGCCAAGCACGTGCACTCATTCATTCGGTAGCGATCTATATATTCTACATGCATTTTTAGGTTTGTATTTCGTCTACCAGCCTAGATCTGTGAACTCTTTACTTTGGGGTGTAGAGCTACCAAGTTATGGTATGCCCACTAATTTTATTGCTAAGTATAGTTGGTGTATTGAGACATGCATACCAATTATAGATTGATTGAAATTATGGTGTGATTGCAGATTTGGTATGAATTGATGTTGTTTTACATTGCAGATTTGGTAACTGTGTATGTGGGCAGGAACAAAACTGCAAAAAAAAAAGTGGAGTTTTAATAACGGTTCTTATAAAAACCTTGTTTTAATAACGGTTCTGATGAAAACCGTTATTAAAACGTAGGTTTTAAAAATGGTTCTTCTAAAATCGTTATTAAAACTCCAGTTTTTAATAACGGTTTTCATAAGAACCGTTATTAAAACCTACGTTTTAATAACGGTTTTCATTAGAACCGTTATTATAAACTAGAGTTTTAATAACGGTTTTTAAGTAAAAATCGTTATTAAATATGAAGTTTACGCACATATTCGCGGGTTTTTGTGTATTTTTCATGACGGTTATGAACCGTTATTAAAGATTTAATAATGGGGCGATTCAATAACGGTTGAAAACCGTTATTAAAACTATAAAATAACCGTTATTAAAACCCCTTTTCGTGGTAGTGTTTATTTGCCTTTGCAAAACTCTGGTTTGTTTTCATTGAGATCGGGATCCCCCACTATTATAATAGGTGGGTCGGTCTTACATAGGACATCATGTCCTAACCACTATTATAACTGGTGGATCGGTCACACATAGGGTAAAACCCTAACCACTATTATTACCGGTGGATCGGTCACACATAGGGTAAAACCCTAACCACTATTCCTAACTGGTGGATTGGCTGGTCCCGTCTCAATATCTTTCACTTTAAGTTATTAATATCTTAAGTTTCTTATTCAAAAGCTTTCACCCTAGACATGCATAAATCATTCGCTTTAAACTTCACACATCACAAATCATATTTTTCATATTCATCATCATACTTTATTCACCAAGCACACATGATACCACAAAACTCTAAGCAGCCAAACCAAACCCTAATTAACCACAACAAACAATAATTAACCACTCCAAACCTTATTTAACCATAACAACCATAATTAGCCATTCCAAACCTTAGTTAATCACAACAAACCACAATCAGCCACTCTAAACCTAGTTAATCACAACAACCCATAGTTAATCATTCCAAACTCTAATTCATTCTCCTCCATACCCTTATAATGCTCCATGTACTAATTTCCATCCAAAGTGTTCAACCATCCAAACAAAGCTTACATTACCATCCTCACATCCTTAACCAACATTCCACACATAAATTACACTCCCATGCAGACGTTATACATCCCATGCCAACCCTAAAACCACCGTGCAAACCCTAATACCACCATGCAACTATTAATATCACCATGCAAACCCTAGATTCCGTCATACAAAACCCTAAATTCAATCCACACAAAACCAAAGATCCATCCATACTAAACCCTAGATTTAAACCATATAAAATCCAAAGATTCCTCCATATAATACAATTGATTAGATTCTCCCATTCATAACCACAAATTAGATTCTCCCATACAAGACCATAAGTTAGATTCTTCCACATAAAACTATTAATTGGAATCTCCCATATAAACCATAAATTAGATTCTCCCATATAACATCATAAAATTACATTCTCCCATACAATATCATAATTTATATTCTCCCATAAAACATCATAAGTTAGATTCTCCCACATAGTACCATAAATTAATTCCTCTCACACAAAACTATGCAAACCCATAAACTAGATTCTCCCACACGAAACATTAAGTTAGATTCTCCGATACAACATCATAAATTACAATCTCTTATACAACATCATAAATTATATTATCCCATATAAAACCATAAATTAGATTCTCCTTTACAAACCCATAAATTTCCCATTTTATTCCTCCACTCACGGATCATTAAAATACTTAGGTCAACTCACATCCCTTGGTCAACTTCTTTCCCCCATTCTCTTTTTTTTATCCTTTACCCCACACAACCACATCCTTACATGCATGTCTTACAGGGTCACAAACAAATCACCAAATATACATAATACACATACCAAGCAAATACACGAAAACATACTTCAACTCCACATCATACCATATACGACATAAATAATAATGATAAACATATGATACATAGCATGTGAAGCACATAATGCATGTAAGCACACAAAAGGCCTTAGCACCCCTTACCTGAAACGCCACCGATCTTGGAGCACTCTCCTACGCCTCCTTAGGGCTTTGACTGGTCTCACCTATTATGAGGTAAAAGCTAAAATTAGATTCCCTCCTACCAAAAATACTATTAAATATTAACTTATTCTAAGACTAAGCTTTTGATAAAATACTAAAATAATGATAGCAAAAATACCAAAAATAATATCAATATTAATATTAACAAGAATAATAAAAATAGTAACAATAATAATAAAAAAGCATTACTCAAAAACATATTGAAATAAGGTCTTCGATCCCTTTACCAAAATAATACCAATAATAATATTAGTAAAATAAATAACCAAATTTAGTAATAATAATAATGATGAAATAATAATAATAATAATTATAATAATAATAATAATAATAGAAATACTAATGGTAAAATAGTTGTAATATTGATAATGGAATAATAATAGTAGTAATTTGAAATAGTAAAAATAAAAATAATTACGCTTATAATAATAATAACATATTAATATTAATAATAGTAATAATGGAAATAATAAGAGTAATAATGATAAAATTGAAATAAAAATTGCAATAGGGCTTCAGCCCTCAACATAAATAACAATGAAAAAATTAATAATAATAATAATAATACATATTAAAAATATAAATATAAATAATAATAATAATAATAATAATAGTATTTATATTCAAATAAATGAAATAAATTAAATTAAGGCTTAGAAAAATAGGGAAAAGGGTTGAGAGGGTCTAGGGTTCAACCTTAGGCTGGTGGGGATAGACGACACTAGCGGGAGGTGTAAGGAAGAGTTTGGTGGCTAGATATGGCAGCGAAGTTGGCCGGAGGAGGCGGACGAGGCGTCTTTAGTGGCGGTGGTGGCAAGGTCAGGCATTCCTAAGTTGGGGATCAAGAGCTCGATACAGGGCCATTATGGGGGGTATTTATAGGGTTAGAAGGGAGGCTAGGGAAAGAAGTAGGGTTTTGGTTTTGCTAGCGGCGAGGTTGGCTGGTGGGACTCAATTCAAGGTAGGGTTGCATAGGTAAAAATGGGGAAAAACTACGTGGAGAGGGGAAGTTAGTTGTATCAAAAGGACTTACGAGTTAGGGGGAAGAGAGGAATGAGAACGTTTGTAATCGGCGGCAGATTTCTCGGACGAGTGGCGATGAGTTGCAGGTCAGTATCGAACGGGGCTGGGGAAGAAGAAAGGAAGAAGAAAAGGGCTAGACCAGCAGTCTAGCTGAAAAAGAAATAAAGGAAAAGAGAGGAGACCAAGCCCGTCGGCGCGGTGAGTGGAGTGTTTAAGTGAGACGCGGCGTTTTGGGGGAATAAAATATGGAAAACGTCTCATCGGGATGTCGAAGAAGAAGAAAAGAAAGAAAATGGAAAACGGGCCATGGGAAAGGAAAAGGAAGATGGCCGCTAGGCTGGGCTCCGTCGCATAAAAGAAAGGAGGGAGGGGATTGCGCCAATTGGCTAGCCTAGTTCGGCGAGGAGAAAAAGGAAAAGAAAGAAAAAGGAAGAAAGAAAAAGGAAAAAGGGAAAAGGAAAAGAGAAAAATAATTAGGTTGGGTATTTAAATTAATTAAAATATTTGTGATATTAAAAAATAATAATATTTAAATAAAACAATATTTAAATCCCTTTTTAGGCTAATTTAAGATATTTTTAAAAGATTTTCCATAATTTCCATTAGCATAAAAACCTAATTTTCTCCAATTAAATTATTTGTATAGTTAAAATTAATTTAAAACTATTCATTTAATTAATTTCAAAAATAAAATGATTAATTAGCTAAAATACCCAAATTTTCTCCTAATAAAAATAGTTATAAATTTCTTCTTGATTTGCCCTTATTAATTTCCTTTTATTTTAATAAAAAATTTATTTAATTAATTTTTATAATAAAATCTTGTTTAATAATAGACAATAAAATTAGAATTTTTGAGGCATTTCAATCATATGCCAATTCTAAAAATGTCAAAAAATTTCAACAACGCAAAATGTGTCTAGCTCAAAACTATAACGAATTATAAATCTATAGTCATTTACCTTATAGGGCTAATATTATGTAAGCACATAGACTCGATAATGGTGATACTTCAAATATATGCTACTTAGAATTTAAATATTTTTACATGATGCATTTTAGACTAACCCATTAAGTGTTAGCGTTAACCATAAATGATTTTTCACTATTGCTATTTATTATTTTACTAAATGTATAGAGGTAGAGACTGTAGCATAAATTATTAAAAAATAAATGTAAATGTTTTCTAGAAAAATATTATATGTGGGTAAGAAATGGAAATGTGGACATTGATGGTACGGGGCATTACAAATAGTCATCCTTTGAACGAAACTAGCAAAAAAAATTCAACTTTTTGAGTTCCTCAAGAAATTATAATTGTTGATGACTGATAGTTCACCAATAATAGATGTAGTGAAGTTGATTGTCGATTTACTTTAGTTTCACATCCATGTGTAAATTGTATTGAATAGTATTGTATATTGGGCATTTGGTATCTTGTAAAAGGGTTACTCAATGATTTTAAAATAGTGTAATGGTTAGATCAAATGTGAAAATAAATAAATTCTTACAGTGTGGAGACACCAATTAAATAGGGCCGAGCAAGTATGGGTGGATGAGCTTTTGGGAACATTATGGGTTGTTAGTCTAACTATAAAGAACTCAATGGGTGAAACACCATTAAATTTAGCTTTTAGGGTTAAGGTAGTTATACCAAAGGAAATAGAAATAAGTTTATATTAAAGAAGCTAGTATGATCTTAAAGACAATAAATAGGCCTTAAAAATTGAAAAGTAATTGCTAAAAGAGTAAAGAGATGATGTTCAAATGTGTCTTGATTAATGTAAATAAAAATTAATGTAATAATACAACAAAAGAATCAAACCTATGTAATAAAATGTATAGGATTGGGCATTAAGGAAGGTAGAGTACTAAAGTAATGGTTGTTAAGGAAAATTAAGGGATAAATCTGGAGAGTGTTTATTAATTTTATAGAGCAAGTTGGGCTAACCATGTTCATATTATCTGATGAAGAGAGAATATAGTAATCAAATGCTTTGAAGGAAAAACATCTGAGAAAATATTAATTGTAATTTTGATTGATATTGAATTTGTTACATTTGAATTTGCATACTCTTTCTACCTAACAATGTTGATAGAGGATTAAAGTTTGTATATATATTAATCTTTTTACATAGTGCCTTTTGTAACAAATATGCTTGCCAATGACACAAAACTTAAGCCCCAATGTAAGCTCAATATGTAAGCCCTCAAATAATGAGGCTAGTGAGCTATATATAAGCCCTCAAACAATATGGTCATCAAGATCTATAATTAAGCTCTCCAAAAATAAGGTTACTAGAAAATCTACATATGTAAGCTCTCAAACAATGAAGTCGTAGAGCTTAGAACACTTAGAAATGATAGACACATTGGGCAAGATGAAAGAGTGAATTACTTTCACTTACTGAGCCTAGGCTCTTATGGTATGTCCTTAGTTGATGTACGGAGGCCATTGGTCCTTCTTAGGTACACCTAGTATCTTTTCAATTGCTAAGCCTATAGTCATATTACTTGATCCTCTGCTAATGTGATAAGGCTAGTGAGTCTAATAAGGGATTTGGTTGGTCTTTTTGGTTTGATCAACCAATGTTATCATGATAAAACCTTACTATGGTTAGCCGCTACCAAAGTATAATAAATATTCTAAGTGTGTATATTCTCAATATCACAAAAACAAAAATTCATCCTTGGCATAAATATATTATGAATATTCTATATATAAAGAAGGATAATAAACTATGGTAAATCATTCTACATCTAAAGGTGTGATCACATTGAAATAAAGATGATTAAGAAGAAAATGAAAATAAATAAGGTAACATATTCAAGATTTATCTTATTCACTATCAACCTTTTTAACATCTTAAGGAATAGTTATGCTTTCCAAATCTTGACCAAAATATTAATTTCATCAAGCTTTTGTTGTTGATTGTGCTCTACTCGTGTTTTGAACTCAACAAACACCACCAAGGCACCATAAGTATATGAGTGAGACTAAAGCTATCCTTCTTAATGTGAAACCCTTCGCTATTCTAGAAGTTATCTACAGCTTTATGAGATTGTCTGAATTTGGCATCAATAATAGTCCTTTAGATGGGCTAGTATATTTCTAACAAGACTCAACCGCTTGCTTGGCCTCGGCTAACTATTATTTAAGGTACCTTATTTTGGCTTAAATTACCTTATTCTTTTTCATTAGCATCAAAGTATAGCCATTTAGTCTCAATCGCCCATTTTATGAAAAAAAATTCATCAATACATACTTAGTGTCACACCCAATGATATTTTTATTATCATTCTTCATATAATTTATTGAGGGTATTGATTTCTTAGCCTCAAAATACATTTTGAATGTTCCTAACATATGCAAACAATTTTTTCATTTGAGGGGATAGGTGATTAGTCCACTATATTTATTTTTGCAGGCTATCTTTTAGATGGATATCATTAGCCTTCAGCAACTCCATCTTAACCCTAGTAGATTACCATTCTTTTTGAACACAATCATCTAGGCTAGCAACTTGGGCTTTTAAAAACATTCCATCTATTGAGATATACATAAATGTGGTCTTCTTGGTTTATAGCTAACCTAATTTAGTCTCAAGATATTACTTTTAGAATTTTGGATTAGAGTGCTCACCTTGAATTTATTTGGGTTTTTTATCTATCTGTCAAAAGCTTTTTGTACTTTGAGCAAATTGATTAAAGATCTTATTTTGCATAAAAATTTGAGTCAAGGTGATGTTTTCTTGTATTTAAAATTATGAATTATTACGTACCTAGATGGAAAGGTTTAAATCAACCCTTAGTGGAGTTAATGTCTTCTTTATAAATCCTAACCTAGAATTATGTCCCTAACCAATTCGAGACAAGAACTATCATTTGGGCAGCAGTTGAAGGAGTAATAATCAAGTATGGTTAAAGTAGTGATATCATATTTAATGCATTCTTTAGAGATCTTTATAGAAGATATTTTTATTACCAAAAAAAAGCTTCTAGATTGGGTACCCTCACATCAAGGCTTTCTAGCACAACAATTACTTATGTGGGCTACCTACACTCTATGGCTAAAGGATGTTTTTGAGAGGTCACCGCCTTTTGCATTTGGAAAAGGAATATTCCTGGCTTCCACATTCATCTTTTCTCTTCTTTTTTATATTGGATGATAACTATTTTCTTCTTCTAAGAATATTTTAGTCACCTTACCTAATCTTGAGATAGTAGTTCCTTAAGTATGTGGTAAGGTAGGAAGTTTGGATTCCATTAAGGAAGGATCAAGCAATCCCCTTCCCTTTCTTTTATTATGCTTCCTAAGTAGCTTTAAAAGATTGTCTTTATTATTTTGTTCTTATATCTTGGGGTATGTTTTTGTGATGAACTCTGTGTAACCTTAGCCATTAAAACTTTAGAGATAACCTCAGGTTGAGCTCCATCAACAAAATGTATATTAGATTTTAAAGAATCAATGGTAATGTAAACCAAAGGATAATAAAGTATGAAAAATTAATTAAATTTAGAGTTCAAGGACATGTGCATAATAAGAGATGATGAACATAAAAGTATGTTTAATATGGGCATTGATAGATTCAAAGGCATAAAAATAACAAGAGTTGACAAACTTAAAAAGCTTGGTCATGATGGGAGTAGATAAAATAAACAATTTTTTATTATAAGTGTTGATAGACATATAAATATGTTTAGTTTGACATCTCACAAACTCAATGACATAATTAGTAGAGGAGCTAACAACCATATAAGTGTCAATAAACCTAGTTTTGCCATCCCTTCTACTTCTTGAAACATAATAATACAAAGGAATTTTTGGAGGCTGATGATAAATGAAATTAATATGGTTGAAATATATTATTAGTAAATATACCTTCCATTTGGGAGTTGTGGTAGTAGATGTCCCTCCAAGAGGATGAATCATTGGCCTTCTAATACCCTTAGATAGGTTAGAGGGGATAAGCTTTTATTGATCCTTTCATTCATCACACTCTAGAGGGAAAAGAAGAAAAATCTATAAGCTAATTGACTTATTAGTCAAGCAAATGGGGGAAAATGAGAGAAAAGGAACAAGTTTATTACCGGCATCAAAAGTTAACCCTATCTTCTCAATCCTAATTAGTTCATTCACTATTTCATTATGATTTATAATACACTCATCTCATACAAACTTATCAAAATTATCTATGTTAGCTTAAAACTCTAATAAGAAGGGTGGATGCTCTCAGACATTAGGATTTAGCTTACCCCATTTAAGTAGATCTAACTCGGAATACCCACAAATAAAGAACTATCAAGACTTCCACTTCATCAAAGAGGACTAAGTATCTTTTATGAACTAATCGTTCTATCTTGTGTGGGTGGAATATAATCCCAAGGTCAAGGAATGAATTAAAACTTAAAAAAGTATTTAAAATCTTCTATTATTATCCTAATATCTAACAAACAACATTTGTAGAAGATGTAATAACCACTCTACAAGTGATGGGGACAAACTAAGAATGGCTTAATTGACAGACTTGGAGAAATTCACTCATAAATAATTGTAAAGGAAAATGTATGACAGCATATAAAACCTTGGCATACAAATTTACATATATGTTTGGAGGATTATTAACTTTTTTAATAAGGATAGTTGAATTATTCTATGGGTAGAAGGAAAATATTAATTAACATAAGATTGATTAAGTTAGGCCTTTGTAATGTTACTCGGAGAAAGAGTATCCGATTCATGAGATAAGGGTTTAGACATGTTAACAAAAAAGGGGAAGGTTTTGAATGGATGATGGGTTTGATAAGTTCATAATTGGCTGGTTCTTGGAATTAGAAAAGAGGAAGGAAAATTCAAAGGTGTGATTGAGGTATTTAAAGACTAAGAAATATAGAATTAAAAGGAATGAGTAAGAGTTTTGAGAAGCAAATCTTTCATAAAGGTATGAGATTTAATAGGTCTTACAAGTGAATTGGTTTTTGGTGTGGTGATGATGTGAATTCTACAAGTTATAATAGGATTAGGAAGTTTAATATATTATTTTCCTCTATTTACATAAATGGTTGGAATATTTTCATATATCTATCTATAATTGAAGATAATAATGATGTAAATGATACCCAAACAAAGGTGAAGAATCGCATAAGGAGATTTTAAGGTTTCAAGTGTTTGAATAAAGGTTTAAAGAACTTTTGTTGTTGAAAAAGAAAAAGCACAAGAGCTGAGGAAGATGAAAATAATTAAATTAAATATCATTGAGAGGGAATAATTTAAAGATATACGTAGTGGCAGATGATATAAATAAAGGTGCATAGGTTTTTATATTTTTGGAGGATTATTGAATCTAATTAACGAAGATGGTTAAATTAGTTTAATGGTAGAAAGAAAATAATATCAGACATGAAATTGAACAAGGTCAGCCTCAATAATACAATTAGGAAGAATAGTATATTAATTATGAGATCAGGGATTAGATAAGATAACAAAGAGATGGAGGTTACAAGTGGATGAAGGGATTTACCAGTTCATCACCAGCTATTTTGTGGGATTGGAAAAATAAGGAAAAGTTGAGGGTATTATTGTGGTATTTGAAGACTAAGAACTAGAGGAATAAATGGAATAAGTAAGATGTTTGAGTAATAGATCTTTCATACATACTGGCGATTTACTAGGTATTTTGAAATGACTAGTGGCTGGTGTTGTAGTACTCTACATGTTAGATTATCGTCAGGAAATTCGTTTTATTGTATTCAAGGTAATGGTGGGAGGAATTTCACATATGTATAAGGATGAAGATAACAATGGTGCGGATGGTTCCTAAAGAAAGGTGAACAATCACATAAGGAGATTTTTAGGTTTTAATTGTATGAATAGAGATTTAAAGAAAATTTTTTGATAATAAAGAGAGCATGAGAGTTCATAAAGATGAAAAGTATTAAATTATGAAGTAGTTAAATGGAATTACTTGAAGATTTATAGTGGAGGAAGATATAAATTAAGGGCCATGAGGTTTCATACGTTTGGAGGATTACTCACTTTCTTCAACGACGATTGTTGAATTACTTTAAGGATAGAAAGAAAATGGTATCTAAGTCATGAGATGAGGATTAAGAAAAGTGAATAGAAAAAGGGATGTTGCAAGTGGATGAAGGGATTGACTAGTTTATTGCTGATAAAAAGGACATGTCATGCTCAATAACAAAACATACTTATTCACATTAATCTTAAAATATATAAAAAAATAGAATATAATAACCCATGTATAAAAAAGTAGGGCACTAAGGCTTAACCAACCAACCAACCAAATCACATCCAAATAAGAAAGGTAAGGCACCAAGGTAGCTACTAAACCAACATGTCCTAATCAATTCCAAATACCAAAGGTAAGTTACTTAGGGAACTATCAAACCAACAAATTCAAATCATACCAAGGTCACAAAAAAATATATCCTTATTCTTTATTTTACTTAAAAGGATACAATCAACCTAGGGAGACTAACATACACCTAATCATATTTGTGCTAGGAAGAAACATAATACCCTTAGACAAGAACACAAGGACATTAAAGTACACTAGGTAATATTAACACAACAAGATAACACCATCCATATAGTCTTCATGAGTCACCTAATCCTTAAGTATTGATACATCCTAAGAAGATTAAAAACCAAATTATAATAGATATAGGACTTTTTTGGGGGACAGTTGCATGCAAGTGAGGTAAATTAAATAAAAGGTTACACCACATCCTTAGGGTAGCTACCTCTAAGGAGCTATTAATCATAAACTCGACGTCTTACACTCTAAGCATTAATATTTTATGTTATGATAACAAATACCATATACTACAAAATACTTCCAATTATAACATTAACCATTGTATTTTATTTTAAATTATTCAAGTCAACTGTAAGTTTGGGTGTCCAAGTTAAAGTAGAAGTTAATACTAAGGGCAGCCAATAAATACACTAAGGCTATCATCCTAAATCTAATTATTCATCTTTAGTTTATTACGTCAAAATTAACTAAAATTCTCTTAAAACCCTATTTACACCATAATTATCTATTTTTCCCCAAACATTGCTACAATGATAAATTTTCATATAGAAGCTAAAAGGAAAAAATTGAATATTTTAACTCATTGGTAATTGTTATAGCTTAGCAAATGACTATGTTTTCTTTTATGCATGTATTTCGCAACTAATGGGTACAAGCCCTAAGCATGCATTTCTAATATATCATATATATACCACAAAATACGTTCATACATATTTATAGCATAGTTCAACATTTAAGGTACTAATTAATATCATGGTGCATATAATAATGTGTTTCTAACCTAAAGCATGCCTATAAAAATTTTCATAAATTAACCCTAACTATGATTACGTACTATCATGCTATATCTTTACCATCCCTAGCCACAACATACAATAATAATCATGGAACACAAATCATGTCATATATGTCACAACATGACAAGGCCACAAACCCTAACAAAACCTTAGGCATGTATACGTTAATTGTTTTACATATTTCACACGCATTCATCTCATATTTAATAATAAGTTGAACATATGCTAATTATTTATGATCATTCTTTCAAAATTCAAATTATCACACTAGCATAATATAAAACTTTAGCATGATTATAGATCTAAACAACCTATCATGCTCACATAAAAATTCTTTCATCTTATAAGTTATTAGATTTACCTAAGTCTAAGCTACACAAAAGTGGATAAGTTTTTTATCTCTCAGATACCACTTATAAACATACATTACCATATAATACAATAGAAAAATGAAACAAATTAACTAAAATGTAATTGGAAAAAGTGAAAGAGAATAACTGAGGTAAAGGGTAGTTACTAGAGGCAAGAACAAACTAAGCATGTAACAATAGGTGAAGCTCATGTTGCAAGGCCTTAGTAGCTTAAGGTTTTCATGCCACAAAGGTGTGGAGCAATATGATTGTCTCTTACATAAAGGAGTATGAAATATGAATAGGTGGTGCAACAAAGAGGAGGAATTGATTTTTTTACACGTAAGAAATGTAATAGTGTAATAATTAGATAATTTGTCAGAGGCTTTGATGTTGGAAAAGTGAGAGAAACATGAATGTCTCATGTAGAAAGGGGGATTAGCCTACATGACCTATGCAAAAGATGGGGAAGTAATGTGGGGATGTCACACATCAAGGAGGAGGTTCACGAGACAAAGGGAAACAGTGAAGACTCAAGGTATTAGTGTATTATTTGGGTGCAACAATGGGCTAGCATTGCTAATGTTAAAGGGGATACAACTTGAGTTGCTCACATAGGGGAGAATTATCACCTTGAGGTCACAAAGATTCAATAAAAATTAATTCAACATATATTGTGAAACTATGAAAAGATTTAGGAGAAGCTCTTGATGTTATAAATGGATGCTCAAGAGGATAAGGTCATAATACACAAGCCAAAGGCTCTGATTTTTAGTGGATTAAAAAAAAAAGGGAAGAGTGAGGGATTATATAAATAAGCACATCTAGGAAAATGAGAAACAGAAAAAAGAGTTAAGGTATGGCTTAAGGTATGGAGTGAATAGGGAAGAGTCACTGTGAAGGAATTAAACATTTCAGGAATAAGGTATGAAAATCGAGTAAAAAAAAGGCAGTTGGGGGCTCTACCTAGGGTCATCAAAGTTGCGGAAAATATCGTGTTATAATAGTTATGGATCCATAGTAAACTAGATACGCATTAAGGTTTAAACAAGGGATAAACTAATAACCCATAATCTATACAATTTTTACCTAATTAAATTTATATGTAATTTGTCATAATAATATAATATATGGGTACTTCTCAAACCATTACTATTGTGCTTAACGAGAAACTATCCAAAGAACATATATTGGTCCATTAAACTTTGGGATACACTTATACTTTCAAGTTTCTCCCTTAGTCCCTTATTAAGTAAATTCACTATACAAAGTAGAAATGGTTCCCTATTTTGATCCCATAGTATTTACCCGTTACCCTCCTCCTTTATTTTACTCCCATAAATAAGGATTCCCATACTCATTTTAGGTGACCCATAATCAGAAATATAATTAACTTACTTTTTCTCTCTCCTCTTTCTCTCTAAATTTTCTTATCTCCATGTTCTTCTTGCTTAATGTTTCCTCAATTTCCTAAGAACCCTTCAATGCATAAAAAAGTAGCAAAAATAGGCATCAAATGTTGAGATCTTGAATAAAAAGCTAGTTCTACCATTACACCTCTAAACAGGCTTCATACAAAAACTAGAGACCCTTTTAGAGAGGACTATGATCACTCTCTTTAGTCAATGAACGATAATCTTTGACCATCCTTTTAGGAGATGATCTCGAACATTTTATCTCTACTAGCACATAACTTTAGTGAGCTCTTGAACCTTCTAGATCAGCACCATCATCACCATCATCATGAGACACCCATTCCACAAGAGATTTTAGTGGATGACTTAATCTAGCCTTTGGACCTCCTTAAAAGATATCCAGGAACCGAGTTGTGTAATGCTATCATCCAAGATGATGAAGTTGAATCAATGGAAGATAGATGAACAAAGGGAAGTATAAAGGGTAGATGATCACTCTCTTTGACCCCCCCCCCCAAAATCATGGACAAAGAAAAAAGATATTCAAGTTAAAAAAGAGAGCATAACGGTTGACTAAGAAATATGAATGATGAATAAAATGTTCATCAAATTATTAGAGATTCTATCAACAGAAGGGATGATAACCATCAGATTAATAGAGATGAATATGATTCTATTATGACGTTAATAGAAAAAATTGTGCAAGAAGCTATGGAATATAAATAGAATAAGGAGAATAGTGAGGATCATTATAGTTGGAAAATACCCATTACAAGGGACATATCTGAAGCTCTAACACAAAGATTAAGATTTCCATCTTTCAAATCATTTGATGGTTTTTAAAAAATAGAGGACCACATAAATGAATATAGGATCACAATGTTATTGATTGGATCATGGGAGGAAACACTATAAAAGGCATTTATGGGAACTTTAAAGACATTAGCATTAAGATGGTTTGGGAAACTAATGCTGAATAAGTAAGCTATTTTTCTAAAATCATAATAAGTTTTATAGAATAATTTGATGCATGTCAGTAGCCTAAAAAAGACTCATCCTCTTTGATGGGATTCTCCTATAGACTAAGAGATTTCATTAAATCCTTTTTCAATAGATTTAATGAATAAGTTTGACAAATAGATTAGTTGGACACTAACATCACTATGTCCTCTATATTTAGAGGATTGGTAGATAAAGATTTAATGGAAATTTTATATTTTGCTAAAAAAAATTACATGTAATTTAGAAATAATGTATAAGAGAGGGTAAAGGGTAAAGAAATGAAAAAGGCAATGTGATCAATGACTAAGAAGATAGATACTTCCTCAATACTAAGATATAGACAAGAAATATGAATATGTATGTAAGAAGTGAATCAAATGACTTTCAGACTAATAATGCAACCAAAATAATAATAACCTTATATTGTGAGATTTGATAAATACACTCCTTCTATGGCGAGTTTGGAGTGCATATACAACATTGAAAATGCTTGGCAATCACTTTTAAGACTATTCCCATACATGTTAACTTGAAGCATAGAAACTTTAACATATGGTATGCATATCAAGAAGAATATGAGCATAAAATTAGGGAGTGTAAAAAATTAAAAGGTATAGTGGAAGACCTAGTTTGTAAGGTTTACATAAGGCACTATCTGTAGAAGCAACAATGAGACAAGGTATAGGAAGGTGAATAAGTCACCACTATCATCTCAAAAAAAAGGGAGCCTGGAAATTCTTTCACATTATGGCTTGAGGAAATGCTTAAGCTGAGGTGAAAATACCACTTAGAATACATGTATCAAAGAGGATAATTCCCATAAGGTGATCGAGAAGCCAAGAATAGATGATTGGGAAGTTAGTTTCATAATAAAGAAAGAGGGCCTAAGTAGAGCAAGAATATGAACAATCTATTAGTAATGAAAGTACAATTTTCTAATTATGTAATAAAAAGAGTCCTTCTACACACACGTAATTTAGTAGATGTTATATCTGAATAATATTATAAGCAAATAGAGTTTTCAGAGAAGTTCTTGGTAAACCAATTACCCTTTGTAGGATTTATGAGGAATATCATAAAATTCAAAGCAATGGCGGATATCACTATGAGAGTTTCCAAATAAGGAGCTGTGAAAAGTTTACAAGCAAATTTTGTTGTAGTTGCTTATGTGTCGGCATATAACACAATATTAGGCAGATCAACCCTTCACAAGCTTCAATCAAGCATCTTTTTGGTTGGATTGATAATGAGATTTCTAGTTAACAAAAGTTGAGGATAGGTTTAGGCTAATCAATGAGTGGTAAGATAGTATTATGCTATTGTTATATAAGGTTCCTTTGGTAGGTTGGACATGAAGTGACCATAAGAATGTTTAGTGTTGGAATATATAAATGTACTGAAAGATGACATAAAATCTACTATAGAGACCCCTAAAGAAGGCATAAATGTACTAAAGAGGCCTTCTCATACTATGCTTAGATGTTGAAAAGCTAACCCTCTTCTGCTTGCAAAACACGTAATACTCATACAAGTTTATTGTACATATACTCTATTCATCTAGAAGCCCTATGTTAGAGAGCTTAGTTAGGCCTTTACCACTCTTGTGACCCAATCTCTTGTTCTAAAGGCTCTTAACATTTGATTCTAACAACCTTGCTAATGTCATAGCAGTTTTCCCCACAATAGTATAACCTACCAACTCATATATTGTCCCGTCCTACTTCCCCTTCATCATTGCTAGAGTCCTTTTTATAACTCATAGGCTATAATCCTCAATAGCACACTGATATGCATTGCAATAAAAGGAACTCAAAGAGATAAGGTTGTTTACCATCTTAAGGATATCACTCATGTTGGATATTTTCTTGACCACACCATCATGCATCCTTACCTTCACCATCACAATTCCAATGATTGTTCAAGCCATGTTATTTCCCATCAAGAAAACTCCACTCTAAGTCACCTTAAATGTTTGAAAACAACTCTGGTTGGGACATATATGGTATGAACACTGAAATCAAAGATCACTACTAGGAAAATGGGAAATAATAACGGGATATTAATAACGGTAGTTCGACAACCGTTGTCAAATGCGTGAAAATTAATGGGCGGGAGAGTTTTGATAACGGTTCTAGCTCAAAACCGTTATTAAAAGGGCAACGTTAAAATTTGCACGGATGTTTTAATAACGGTTTCAGGTAAACCGTTATTAAAAGAGGATTTAATAACGGTTCTTATTAGAACCGTTGTCAAAAGTCAGAATCTTTTAATAACGGTTCCTAGAAGAACTGTTATTGAAATATGTTTTAATAACAGTTCTCTCAGAAACCATTATTAAATACTCTTTTTAATAACGGTTCTCTTAGGAACCGTTATTAAAACTCCAAAATCAAACTTATATTTTGTTCAGTTCTGTTTCGTGCCAAAATTTTCAGACTCTCTGCGCCTTCGTTCTCTTGCTCTCCTTCTCCTTGCAAACCCTCGCACCACCACACCGGCTCCTCTCAAGTAAAGGAAACCCTCGCACCGCCAACTCTCCACCACGCCTCTGCCATTACCGGCTCTGCATGTGCGTGCTATCATTGTTCCGAAGCTAGCTAGCACTTGCACCTTCATCCTCTGTCGACGTGTTTGAAGCCCTTGCCTCTCTCAACATTCTCGATCACCGTCGTGTTTGTAGCTAGCTCACTTTATGTATGTGTTTGTTCTTCCTCTCGTAACTTTTTATCTACTTATATATGTATATATATATATAAATGCATGCATATTGCTACAGGGTTTCGTTTGTTTGTTATTGAAAGATTATGGTTTGTCGTTCGAAAATGTGTACGTTGTTGTATGTATTGGCTGAAAATTTTGCTGTTTGTTGTTGAATTTGTTGCGTTATTGTTATATATTAACAAATGCATGTGTTGGCCGAGACCTTTACATATATATATATATATAATATGAATGTGAGTGTAGAATTATATACATTTTCACTCATAAAAACTATATATATATATATATATATACACACACCCACACATTTTCATTAATAAGTATAGGAGACTAGCAATAAGATATAGGAAATGTCATATAATGAAATGCAAATATATTTTACATATGCATATGTTAATGATTGCTGTTTGATGAGGATTAAATAGATATAGAGAATAAGGAATATATAAAAGTGAATAATTAAATAGAGAGAAATAATTGTGTATGATAATAATAATATATAATAATAATAATTAATAATATGATTTATATATTATGCTTTAATTACATTTAGCTAGGTTTAGGGATTAGGTTTTTTTTTGTGGTTTAGGGTTAGGTTTTATTATAATAAATTATGGTTAATTAGCTAGGGTTAGGGTTAGGGTTTATCGTTTATTATGGTTAATTATGGTTAATTAGGGTTAGGGTTAAGGTTAGTATTAATATCTTTTTGGAAACGTGTTAGCTAGCATGATTCGTATATATATATATATATATATATATATATATATATAGAATAGCATTATACATTTGAGATTAATTCTTTCTAAGCATGATTCGTATCGATAATATAATAGTACATTATTATGCTCAATACATAACATTCTAACATAATTTATTTATTTATTTTTTGTAGAGATATGGCCAACAAAAACATTGATAGGGATAGCAGTGATGAAGAAGGGAAGAGAGGACCTACGATTATGAGAATTATCATAGACATGAGGAATAGAGGAGAAGTAGTCGAGTTGGGATGGAATATTTACAATCTTACCATCAGCCCTTACACAGATATGTTCTTGACCTACATTTCACTTGTGACTCGTAACCGTGTTCCTATCTCCTATAATAATTGGAAGCAGGTTCCACAGGGTCATAAGGAGCATATTTGGCAGGAAATCACGGTAAATATGTTATTTTATGTAATCATTTTTGTATGTCAAATGTTATTAATTTTATTACATTAACATCGGTATACATCTACATGCCTTATTTTGCAGAGAGTGTTCAATGTCCCAAAGAGTAGGAAGAAATGGCTTCTTAGACATTGTGGGGAGCGTCTAAGAACCTTTAGGTCATATTTAGCTTGTAGAAAAATGTATGGAAAGAAGGATGGTTCTATACGACAGAACCCACCCAAACGATACGGTTTCATCGATCAAGAAAGTTGGAACCAATTCATTGCTTATCGTCTTACGGTGGATTTTAAGGTACTTGTTAGATAACAATTAAACTTTTTGTATCAATCCCAGTATTATGCTTAATATTGAAATAACCATGTCATTATGTTTTGGCTTGTCACATAGGAAAAAAGTACCCAAAATAAAGAGATTGCCAAGCAAAATAAATACCGGCATAATATGGCTCGCAAAGGCTATGCGGGCCTTGAAGAGGAGTTGGTATGCATTTTGTGATTATCTATTTACATGTAAATGTTGAATTTTATAATAATATTCTTAATTAAGAATATTTTTTGATCTGTAGCTTCTAGCCCAAGACTTGGACCCATGTACCTCGTCCATCAATATTGGTACATTATGGAAGAAGGGTAGAGCAACAAGAGATGGATATATTAATGAATATGTTGATGTTGCAGCCAAAAAAATTGTAAGTTTGTAGATATCTAGAACCCTACTTACTTTTCTTTTAGAAAACTATTATATTATGCTTATTCCTATAAGTTAAATTTACAGGACGAACTTGAAACGTCAGAAGGTGAGGAGGTGGACCAATATAGCATTGTGGCTCAGGCTACAGGAATTGTAGAACACCCTGGAAGACACAGGGGCATTGGATTGGGTGTTACGAGAACGAGCATATGTGGTCGATCTCGTGGTTCTCGTAGCACTAATGAGCAAGTCGCCATCCTCACCCAAAAATTGAACGTGGCATTTGAACGGATGGAAACAATGGAGCAAGAGCTGTCATTTATTAAATCTCAAGGGTATAAGCCATCCGATTCAGTAGACCATGATCAGCTTCACATACCTAATGTAAATAGCGTCAGAGATAGTTGTGAAGCTGATGCATTTCTTTCTACTCTTCCCGAGGTAAGTATTACAAACTATGAATTGTTATTAAATGTATTCAGTGTTATAAATTATTAATAATGTGTAATATTTTTGTTTAGGGTTTGCATAAATGTGACTTATTAGCGAATGACCTTTCAACAATTTTGGCGAAAGGAAGGGTCCGCATCAGTCACAGTATTGAAACGCAGACAATCCACGGGTACAATTTAGCCCTAAATACAAGGCCGGTGAGTATTGACACTCCAATCATTGGTAGTGCACACTTGCCTTGTTATAAAGAGGGCGATGAGGCAACCACAGTACTAGAAGCTCATGGAAGCTTCGTGGCTTGGCCTGCGGATCAAATACGTCTCACTACTGAAGAGGTATTGACATTTAATTTGACATCTTCATTAGACCTTGTTTAGTAGTTACACTATATATACCTTTTTCATATATATATATATATATATATATATATATATTTATATGCTCAATATATATTTTGTTTAATATTATCAATTAAGGAATCAAAAAAGGAATAAAAAAAGAAGACTACTTCTGCTAGTAAAACCAAGAGAGGTACTAGCAGAACAAGCAACACAAAACAGGGCGCTGCTAAAGGAAAGAGAGCTAAATCTGAAAAATTAGTTGCCCCACAAAAGATTCCTTCTTCAGATTAGCAAAGCCAACCTCCACCAGCATTAGCTATATTATATTTTTATGCCCAAAACTACCTCAAGGACAATTATATTTTCATTGATTGTCGTCCTGGGTATGTTCGGAGGGACGATGCTACTTACATGGTATCGATGGCTGACATAAGCGACATTTATAATCAAGAATGGATGTCAACCATAAGTGTCGCCGTCTATGTCACGTAAGTATTATTTCATTTTGAGATTTTAGTACTCTTAACTTATACAATTGGAATTTTCATGACCTCTTATATGAGTTATTATTTATTAACAAATATGCATTGTTTTTGTTGTCCATAGGTGGGTAGCTACTCGAGCTGCGATGGAGGGAATGCTGTCCTCTATTGTGTTTGTGTGCCCATACTACATAGCTGACGGTAGTACAATAAGAGAGGGTAGGCACATAAACTATTTAGCGGATCACATTTTGATTGAGGGACACAACAAGCTCTATCTCATTCCTCACCTCGCAACTGAACATTGGGTTTTGTACGCCGTCCGACCTGATCTTAATAAAGTCTATGTGTTTGATTCCCTTCAAACCTATGACATGCCTTTTGAAGTCGCTCGTCGTTATGGGAAGGAATTTATCGACATGTTAGTATACTTTTCACTTCTTACTTTATTAGCTTATTTATACATATATTCGCTTAGCTAGCTTTCATTATTTGAGGTATATATGTGTACTTACAATATTGTGTATCCAACTCTATTTATTAGGGCACTACGGACAGCGTATCAAAGGAGAGGTGGGAATGGTGTCCCAGACCCAAAGAATGTTCAATACGAGCCTGTCATAGTAAGTAGGAAGGCAACTATTTCGTATTTTATTTAATTAAAATTAATATCTAATAGTTAGAGAGCTAACTGAATTTATATGACAGTGTCCACAACAGCAAAACGACAAAGATTGTGGATACTATGTATGTAGAGCAATGGATCTGATAGTCCAAAATAGATCGGTCAACATAGATCCAAGCCATGTATGTTTTCTTTTCGATATTTTTCCATTAATGAATCATGACATATATGTTTGATACTTGACGTAAGTGCTAACTGTATATTAATCAAAACTTGGGATTTGTAGTTTTTTACCGATGATTATGCACAAGGCCATCAATACAATGTTGAAGAAATTGATGAAGTGAGAGAGCAATGGGCCAAGCATGTGCACTCATTCATTTGGTATTAGGTAGAGATCGATCTATATATTCTACATGCATGTTCAGGTTTGTATTTTGTCTAGCTATGTCTTTAAGTCTTCTAAGCTAGATTTATAAACATTTTGCTTTGGCGTGTAGAGCTACCAAGTTGTGGTATGCCTACTAATTTTGATTCTTGAGTATATATGTCTGGTGTATTAACAAGGCTGGGATTGATTGAAATTATGGTGTGACTGTAGATTTGTTATCAATTGATGATGTTTTACAATGCAGATTTGGTAATTATTTGAACGTACAACTGTGTATGTGGGCAGGAACAAAACTGCAAAAACGAAAAAAAAATGGAGTTTTAATAACGGTTCTTACGAAAACCGTTATTAAAACCTCGTTTTAATAACGATTATGATGAAAACCGTTATTAAAACCTCGTTTTAATAACGATTATGATGAAAACCGTTATTAAAACTCATGTTTTTAATAACGGTTTGATACTTGAACCGTTATTAAAACCTATCTTTTAATAACGGTTTTCATCAGAACCGTTATTAAAACCCTCTTGTTTAACAACGGTTTTTCTCAAAAACTGTTATTAAACATGCATTTTATGCTCATATTGGTGGGTTTTTTTATATTTTTGATAACGGTTATGAACCGTTATTAAAGATTTAATAACGGACGTTTTAATAACGGTTGAAAACCGTTATTAAAACTGTAAAATAACCGTTATTAAAACTACTTTTTGGGGTAGTGGATTCATCTATCACTAATATTGTTTTATTAATTAGTAGTTGCCAACATATCTCTGTCACTATCATCATAGCTAACAATAACATCATTCTTTGTAGTAGATAAATCACTAGATATAGCATTGAGTTTCCTATTAAGCCATAACTTTCTAGCATGCATCTTCTTGTGAAACCCATCGTGTCACATCCTTCTACCAACTCTTTGATTTAAACTAGACATTTTATGGTCACCAAACCCCCACTCTAGTGTCCTCCCCCTAGCTGCAAATCCCTCACTATATGAATCCCTAAAAGTACCACTGCTATTCAATTAACTATCAATCAACTTTCATTATAAGAGGGATAATTTCACATCCTCTAGGACGAACTTATCCTTCCTATGCAAATTAATAATAATAGAGTCATATTCATCAAAGTGACTTTTCTAAGATTAACTTTCACCTCATTTCAGGCCATGGAGCTTATTCTTTAATTGTAGCTAATTGGCTATTAATTTTATCATGTATAATAACTCATGCCCCAATGAAAGAATAGATTTTATTGATTCCTTTATAAATTCCCTTAATATCTCATTCAATAAACATAGTTAGATGGTAGAATGGGTCTTTAGATCAATTTCTTCAAATCTCACATCTTATATAACTGGATAGCACTTTCTTTAATCTATTCTAAATTATAACTCTTATCTTCAATATCCATAATCCAAAACAAACAAATCAAATAAACTTCTCAATATCAAATCTTCTACCCATCTCAATTACTAAATTGCCTCAACAACACAACTCATATACTAATTGTTTGTAGAATAACATGGATTAAAAATGATAAAAGACAAATCAAAATCAAAAACATTATGAACATTTGTGGATTCAATCATAAAAAGTAACAATTATGCAAAAGTATAGATCTTTAATCATTCACTTGTTTAATTACAAGATGATTAAACTAGTTAATCGATCAATTACATAAATCTACAATTATCTTTTAATGGAGAATTCTATGGAGAAGAAGAATAAGTTGCATCAGATGACTTAACGGCTAGGGTTTCATCATATCTCCTTTTATAGAAGATAAAACTCTATAGGACAAACAACGTATTTTAGAAATAAAGAAAAAGCATGGTCTGTGTTAAAGAAATATGGTACCCTGATGTTAATTTCCTTACTCTTAACTTTTACCTAAAATAACACATCAAAGTATTCAGTGAAAACATTGTCCATGTTAATAAAGATCTGAACCTCTTTTTCCTCACATAATTCACCATTATACACTAAACTTTTCTAATACCTGGATAAACAAATACAATGTTATGATCTCCTTTAAATACCCATTCAAAAATCATAACTTCTTATTTTCCATATTACCAAAATTGAGTGAATGTCTGCACCCTAGACTTAGAATGGATATTGGCATATAAAAGGATATAGCTTAGAAGTAGGGAAAATGTGTGTTGGATAAATTTTTAACATACTTGGCATTGCTACACAACCGCCTTAACATCTTAACATATTATCTCCTAATAATACCACTA
Organism: Tamarix chinensis; assembly: GCA_030549775.1. Classification (NCBI taxonomy): domain Eukaryota; kingdom Viridiplantae; phylum Streptophyta; class Magnoliopsida; order Caryophyllales; family Tamaricaceae; genus Tamarix; species Tamarix chinensis. Next base: position 71,294,989 of record CM060181.1, read on the forward strand.
GCATAGGGTTTTTTTTCAGAGGAATCCACTAAAATTTTGTTCCTTTGATCCACTTAACTAATTCCTTATTCATGCTAGGATTTTAAGCTCATATTGATTAGTGTATTACCTGATAACTAATTCTGAGTCACTACAAATCTTAACCATTTCTATTCTCAGGTCCCACAATTTCTTAACCCTAGCTAGAGAACCTTCATATTCTATTTCATTAATTATGGCAAAAAAAACCAAACCTTAGTGTGTATTCAATAGTTATACTATTTACATAAATCAAAACCTCAAAAACCTAGAGCTCATACTATTAGATGTTCTTTCAAAATATATTATGTATTCCCCTTACTTCCCTAGCTTTGATGATGAATGATGCTCAGTTTCAAATAAACATTTGAATTTTAAATTAGCTAATGCTTTCCTTTTAATTTTAGGTCTAGAATCATATTGTATATCATATTTCCTCAACTTGGAACCCCATGCCATCATTTTTCCTTAGTTCTCTAGCATTTTAAAATATTTCTAAGAGGTTTATTAGTTAAAACCATTATAGAATGAGTATCAAAATACAGATTTTACTTCCTAGGGGTAATCAATATGGAATAATCCATTTTCTTCTAGTTAGAGTACCACCTTTTGGTGTTAATGAGGACCTATAAATGGTCTTTTGTGTTCTTGCTTGAGCACATTCCTTAATTATAATAGATGAAATTGCTGACATTAATGCACAGAGATATAAAAATAGTTCTTTCCCTTCTAACATAATCATTATGGTTAGTAGTCTTTATTAGTGAGATATAAAATCAACGAATGCTTTTTCACAATCATCTGTCCATTAAAATCTATGCTTCAATCACAAAATTTTTAAAAATGGTAAATTATTATCAACTCCTTTTGATAAGAATTATATAAGGTAGCTAGTTTTCTATTTAGTTATTAGATATCACTCTTTCCTGACAAGGACTACATATTTATTTATTAGGTGTCACTCTTTCTTCACCTTCTCTCTTTTACCTCACCAATCCTTCTCTCCGCTAGTAGTTGGAGTGAAAGATTGACTTTGTACACCATCTCCTGACTCACCTACCCATTGCCATGCTCATTCTTAATTGCACTCAATGTTCCATCACCCCATCAAGTCAGCTGTCACTTCTTGGTTGCCCACACTCAACCTTACCAGTCTCATCTTTCTCTCTCCTATCAATGATGATCTAGCCATTGTATCTATACCGTAAATTTCTTATGCATTTTCATTCTGTATCTGTTGTTATTTCTTTCTTCTCTCTTTTCTTACTGGAAAATTTCCTAAGCGTTGAGCATCACTTTATATCTCTCCTTCCCTTTTCTCCTCTCTCTTATGAAAAATAGAGATATTCTCTAGTTTTTTACCCACTTTTGTAAGCATTGTATTCCTTTTTCTTATTCAATTCATGAATTTATTTCTCCGTATTTTTTTATTAGGCAAGGAAGAATTAAGGTTCTGAAAGGTTTAAGAGTTCACCTCTTTCCTTTAACACCCTATTTTTAAGAAAAAGGTGTATTATGTGTTCATCTTCTTATTCTGATATATTCCTTGATGTTAATGAACTTCCGAAACATGATTCTTTATGGCTTTAAATTTAATTCTATTAGGAATCAAGGTTTTCTAGATAGCCATCAAGTAAGAGATTTTGTGCAATAAGAATTACTTTAAGTTAAGGCAATCTTATCTTTAACATAAATGGGGTTTATTGGTTTATTGGGATTCCACTAGTTGAGTGTGTATGTAAGCATGATCTAATTTTTATTTTATAATCTAAGCATGTTAAATAATTCTACCAATGTTATCATTGCTGGATTTCTCATATTTAAAGTGTAAGTTGGCCATTTGAGCATGAATCATTTGAGTTTTGATATTACCATATAACCATGTAATTTTATATGTGCAACATGTATTTTTAAGTGATTTATGACATAAAGGCATGCTAGGATTAATATGATAAAGTGTGGTAAGTTTTAGTTTATGTATCACAAGTCTAGGTAGTGTTTTACCTAGATAAGTCAATTTGTTTCTCGAACCCATCAACTGGTTGTGCGAGTAGTCGAATGGTTTGAAGATTTTGATATTTTAGTCATGATAATAGCCAATTAGTTTGATAAACTAGTCGACTAGTTTTCATTAATAGTTGATCGGTTTGTCAAACCCATGGACTACTGTTCCTATAGACCAAAAAGGTTTCATATTTGTTTAGACCTATCAAAAGGTTGCACCAAACAAGTTAATTAGTTTCTATGGCCAATCAATTGGTTGATCAAACCTATTGAATGGTTTCTCTATAGGCCAACGTGGGTTGGTCTTTACTCAAACAATTTAACCAAGTTAACCAAAACCTATGAAAAGTCAATCAGTGAGACCAAGAAGTTAACTTGTCCTCTGATGATGTTTTTATTAAGGTCTAATATGACAAGACCAATCCACTATTCCCAGAGATAGAATGATTTCTCTGATTGAGTGTTGCCTTTCTTAGGTCTTTTATGTTACTAACTCCATGTAATTACAACATTTAAATAATTATTTCAACTATGATATCTCTAAACTAAATGAGAATGATAGTTATGTTATTTGGGATTTGAATTTGGTTAAGTTTAGTTATGATATCTCTAAACACCCTAATGGTAGCTTTTATACCTTGTGATGTGTTTGGTGTTATCACTTAGAAACACCTAATTTGGTTAATAATGGAGTTTAATTATGTTGGATGTTATCACTTGAAAAAAACTAATTTGGTTAACAAATGAATGTAACTTTGCCTTGTGTTATCACTTGCAAATACCTATTTGGTTATTTGTTTATTTTATTTATCTTTTGTGATATCATTTGAGAATATATTACTAGAATAAGATTTTGTTTAAGCCTCTCTTTTTCTTTGACTCCTGGGGTAACTGATCGAGATTTAGTGGGTGTGTCGCCCTATGGTTATATTTTTAGCTCGTACCTATTTCCTTCTTTACAAGGTTGTGATTAGTAAAGGTATGCTCTTATCCTTTAGATATAGGAATATACTATAGTAGGCTGGCATGACATCCGTCTCTAGTATGGGTCGGTGAGGTATCCTAGCATAAGTCCCCTAGCACTTCTTTTTGTTCCATTGGTAAGGTAGGTGTGGTATCCTAACTTTTTTCCCCTCATAATGGAGACATTCAAGGTTTGGTGGGTGAGATATCCTAGTACAAGCCCCATTAGTGTACTTTAACCATGTGTGGTGGGTGTGGTATCTAGATTTGTATGAGCACATCCAATACTCAATATGCATTGGCAAGTTTTATTCTTCAACTTTTTTTTATTTAAACTCTTAGCTTAATTTTATGTATTTGGTTTTATAAACTATCATACTCATTCTATCTATAATATTGGTCTTGCCCTTATTTTCTTGTATTATCGCATTTATAATAAGATCATGCAACTTTTCATTCTTTATTTTATTTAGCCTTTCATCAGGCATGGGTTAGGTGATGATCACATCTTTCTTATGGTTGATGTGGCGGTAACATTCTCTCATTTATTTTTTTAAATTCTTTCTCCTATCTTAAAATTGAAATTTCTTGGTGCAAAATTAGGGGTGTTACAAGTTTATATGAAAGCCTTTGGTTTTAAATCCTAAATTTGTTTTATGAAAATAAATTTCTTCACTTGTAGAATCTAGTTTAGTCTATGAACTGGCACTACTTTGGCTTGGGAGTTGGCCTTAATTTATAGCATATGACTTGTTTCTGGCCTTATAAGCAATGTGCTACCTTCATGTGTACTAATTATGTAGTTAGTAGTAGATTCCTTTCTAATATGACTTATTATTCAAGGGTTTTGATTGCTACAAATTGATGTCTTGAGAGTTTCATTGAGATTGTTGGACCGTTCATGGAGTGGCAAATTTAGCATGAGGACCCGGATGTGTTAAAGAGCTTGTTAAGGGACATTAAAAGAATCTTTGAGTCTAGTTGTTGTCTAGAGAGTAGGCATGTAGACAATGGGGTATTCCATCAACAATGTCATGTTGATGACTGGTGAAGAGATCAATAGCTTAGTGGAGCCACAACAAAAAATCAAGAGACCTTCATCAAGATGATCGGGGCTTAATTCCACCATACTCACCTAAGGATGTCAAAGTACAATGAATTCCTAGCATTGTATCAAGGGATGTCTTCAATGAAGGAGCATTATGGTCATTTCTTAGACCCAATCCCCTTTGCTCCAAAGGTTCCCACTAATGAGAGGATGAAGGTGCATTGATTTTAGTTGGGGTTTAGTCTAAAACTCTAAGAGATGTAGGTGGAAACTCATGTGTAGGAATTATTAGCCTTCTATGATTAAGCCTTAGAGGTATCAACAATTACCCAAGCCTATAGTGTCTAGTTAGGAGTAAAGAGGAGGTTTGAAGCAATCAGAGCTAAGGGGAGAGAAGAGGTTTAGACCTCCAATAGTCATGAGTCGGGAATGGTACCCTACTTTGGAGGGTAATTGAGTAAGTTGTGTGTGAGGTGTTTCTTTTACCAACAATGTGGTAAGAACCACTCAGAAAGGATTATGTTGGGATTCTTATTCAGTACCTTATTTTTTTTCAGCAGAGGCATTGTTAATTAAAGTATTATACCATCGAGGGTAGTGTTTTACAAAGGTAGACACATTTGTAGGGTATGGTGGTAGAAATGCTACTAGTTCAGAAAGCTTAGCCAATAGATAGTGGAGCTAGTAGGGCTGATCTATTATAGAGGATATAGAGGCCTCATACATTTCAACAAGGGCAAGGCTTAAATAGTGCTACTATATAACCTCTAAGTAGTCACCTAAATGTGATGAGCTAATCAGAGGCTGACAGGTAAGTTGATGTTGTCAATGGTACCTTCATGGTTTCTTCCCTTCTTACTTTCTTCTTATTTGACTTGGGTTCCTCACACTCCTTTTTTTCTACTACTTTCGTAGCTAGGGCATCTATGATTTTTGTCTAATTAGATAAAGGCTCTGGTTGTGCTCCTTTTTAGGGATGGACTTACACATTCTAGGCTATATAGGTTTGTGTCCTTATATATTAGTGGAATCAAGCTTTTGGTAGATCTCATATAGCTTCAAGTTTGAGACTTTGATATCATCCTTAAAATGGATATTCTCGTAAGATATTAGGTGTTGATCAACTACATAGAAAAGTGTATGGTTCTTAATGGACTAAACGGTGCTAGGGTCTCTTACTGGAGAGTCAATCGTAGGAGTTTGATGAAGATGGTCTCTGTGGTGGTGCTCAATACATTTGTGGAGAATGGGTACCCAGTTTTCTTGTGTAGCTTTAACAGTATAGATTATATGGAACCGTCGATTAAGGAGATTCTAGTGTTATGAGATTTTTCAGACATGTTTCCCACTAAGATCTCTGGTATGCCACTAATGTGTGAGATATACTTTAAGATAGATCTTCTACCAAGGATAAAGCCTATGTTGATGGCGCCCTATTTTCTAGCACCAATGTGATGGCATAGTTGCGTACTTAGTTGGATAAATTATTAGAGAAGGGATACATTCAATCGAGTGTATTCCCTTAGGGATCACAAGTCTTTTTCTTAAGGAAGATGGATGGTGGGTTGAGACTTTGCATCAACTATCAAGGGTTAAAATATGTTACAATGAAGAAACAATCTATTTACCATAGATCAATGACTTCTTTGATAAGTTATGTGGGGCTATTGTGTTTTCAAAGATATATCCACTGTATCATCAACTAATGATTTTTTAGAAGGATATACTAAAGAAAGCTTTTAGGATGAGGTATGGCCATTATGAGTTCACTGTGATATCATTTAGATTCAAAAATATGACAGTGGTGTTCATAGCTCTCATGAATCACATCATCTAGTAGCATCATGATCATTTCATTGTGGCTTTAAAGGTTTAAGGACCCATAAGTTGTAAGCCAAGTTCTCAAAGTGTGAGTTTTGGTGGATAAGGTTAATTTCCTCATTCATTTCATAGAAGGTTTGTCACTTGTCCTTAAAGAGCCGAGAAGTGTTAGAGTGGTTTGCACCAACAAACATTAGGGAAGTTTTTCTAGGACTATTCTAGGATTGCTCATCCTTAGAATACCTATCTAAAGAAGACAATTCACTTTCTTGACGATGATAAGTGCACAGAGGCTTTTGAGGAGCTCAAGAGGATATTGACTTCAAATCCATTATTTCCTTACTATTGGGTACAGAGGGGCATAATGATAACGATGCATCAATCTTTGTTTTAGGTTGTGTGTTGATGCAACATTAAAGGGCAATGGCCTATGTTTCTTTCTAAATGAAGGAGCATGACTAGAACTTTCATATGCATGACCTTGAGCTAGTTGTAATGGTTTTTCCTTAATGATTTTGTGACATTATTCGTATGGAGTAAAGTGTCAGTTCTACATGGACCATAAGAGCCTTAGGTACATCTTCATGAGCGAGAACTAAAATTGAGGTAGAAAAGATGGTTGGAGTTGGTTCAGGACTATAATTTGGCGTTAACCAACCATGAGGGTAAGGTCAATGCCATAGAAGAAGCTCTCAGTAAAAAGATTTTACATGCCTTGGGTTTTCTATTTGTGTTGGATTGCATTTGGAGAGATCTTCAAGAGTTGGGCATAGAGATCATTGGATTCAAGGATCTCAAGATACAGGTGAGCACCATCTCAATTACCCCGATCATCCTCGATCAGATTCAAGCTTGTTAGTCAGGAGATTTCAAGCTCAAGGTAATCAAGAATGCGATATCTGATGGTAAAGGAGTGGGGTTTAAGATTTTTGAGGATGGTGCGTCCATTTCAAAAGAAAAATGATGCATTTCACGTAGTTTTGGGGTACTTAAGAGGAGGAATCAAGAGGATGATCATCGTACAATTTATTCCATCCATCCTAGAGGGGATAAACTATATAATGATTTTAGACATACCTATTAGTGGCACTATATGATGTGGGAGATTACAGAATTTGTGGCTTGGTGCATGACATGTTAAAAGGCTAAAGTGGAACACAAGCATCCGGTGTGATTAGTCCAGCCATTGGAGGTCCCTAAGTGGAAAAGGGATAGTATGTTGATGTAATTAATTATTCGATTGCTAAATATCTATAGCGGTTAGTTTTTGATTATTTTACTAAGTCTAGGGTATTCTTGCTTATGAATTTCACATGGAGTATAGAGCATATAGCTAGTGCTTATAGGAAGCATATGGTTTGGTACCATGGTGTGCCTAAGGACATTGTGTTGGATAGAGATTCAAGGTTCTTATCTCACTTCAGGTGGAAGTCGTAAGTAGCTTTTAGGGAAAAGCTTAAGATGAGCACAACTTTCTATCCAGCTATAGACAAACAAACTGAGTGTATTATTTAAGCCTTGTAGTATATACTTTGGACATGCATGCTTGAGTTTTAGGTTAGTTGGGAGGATCGTCCATATTTGGTAGAGTTATCCTATAACAACAGTCATCATGCAATCATAGGGATGGCATCTTTTGAGACACTTTAGGGACTAAAGTGTCATAGTCCTATATGTTGGAGCGACTCTAGTGAGTTAGTTGTGATGGGACAAGAGATGGTAAAGGAGACTGATAGGAATTTTAGGATGAATTGAGACCAGATGAAGGTGGCTCAAGATAGACAAAAGAGTTATGCAAATCTATAAAGGATAGCATATGAGTTTAAGGTAGGCGACCGAGTCCATCTAAGAGTTTTTCCAACGAAAAGAGAGATTCATTTTGATTAGAAGGGAAAGCTTAGACCAAGGTTCATTAAGCCATACGAGATTTTAGAATGTGTTGGACAAGTTTCTTACCCTCTTGCCTTAACTATTGATCTTTCGCACTTGCTTAACATTTTCCACATCTCATATTTAAATAGGTATGTGTTAGATATATCACACAAAATCACCTAGAGTTGATTAAGTTTGATGAGACATTGATATACAAGGAGCAACTACTGAGGATCCTTGATTCCAAGACTTAGGAGACGCAGTCAAATATTGTTCCACTCATAAAGGTCTTGTGTTCATGTCTTAGTGTAGAGGCAGTAACTTGGGATTCCATGGAGGAGATCAAACCAAAGTATCTGAAATTTTTTGCTTAGGTGTGGTCCATTAGTAATTCTTCCCCTTTTAATGGGGTAGTACCCTTCCCTTGTATATTATCTTAGTTGTTGTACTATTTGAGTTGATAGCTTTAGGTTTTCCTATATTTTAAGCATACAGCGATACAATTTTTTTTACTCGATGATGAAATCTCTTTTTAGGGGGTATTACTAGAATATCCTATCTCAAAATCCTCAAAAATGTGTTTAAAATTATGTTGATATAAAATATATTTGTTTTGGTTTCTTAATTGACTTGAAATTCTAATAAAACTGTAAATTTATTGCCTACCAATCAACTGGTTTGCCTAACCAATCGACTGGTGCACTAAGTAAATGATATTTTTATTCTCGACAAACCAGTCTACTAGCATGCCCAAACCCATCAATTGGTTATCCTACAATTTTAGATCCATTTCTGAATTTCATTCTTTAGAGTTTTTGAAATTTTTTGATGAGATTCCAACTATACTAATAAAAATATTTTAGTTCTCTGGGATAATTTTTGCATTACTTAGATCATTACATAATTTTAATTAGCTAAGATTTTCCAAAAAAACACTTTTGATGCAAGCATCACCTTTTGTCTTATCCTTCTCCTATCCCTCTCTCTTCTTGCAGCTGAGGTGCAAGATTTAATTCTTGTACCATCTCCTAACTCACCAACCCATTGCCATGTTCATTCCTAACTGCACACAACCCCCATTACCCCCAACAAGTTAGCCCTCACTTCTTGGTTGCCCAAACATGACATTACTAATTTCATCTCCCTCTCTCTTGTGAATATCCCCCCAACCTAACCTCTATACCTTCTCTAACAACCCGAAAAATTCACTACTAAAAAATTTATTTTATTTAAAATTTAGTAGAAGAAAATATCAAAAACCGTGAATTTCAGGGATATTACGACCATACTTAGTACCAGACCAGTTTTCTCCTACCATTCAAGTACCAAGTGCTAAGGCTAAAAGAATAAAATACAATTTTCTTGAATTCAAAATTTATTTAAATTAGTGTAGCACAAATAGTTTCATACAAGAGTAGAACCCACCAATGGTGGTTACAAGAATAAAATTAATTGCCAAGGAATTAAAAGGTGGAAGAGAAACCCTAATAAGTCTACTCGAATATCACTTTCCCTAGATAATCCTTACACTCTTTCCCATTGCCCACTTGAATAACACCTGCAAATGACCTACAAGGGACACTACCCATTGATTAGGCAGGGCCCATGAATGGAACCCTTTAGTACCATGGTACTAAGTAACCCTTTAAACCAGACAGAAAGGCAGGCTCGCATGTTATCTCCCTATATAGTTTTTGTATTATGCGTTACATGGTAGCAGAGCATTTTCAATGATTCTCCCTTTCTTTTATCATTTTAAACTGGTCCCACAAGTTGGTATTAGGTGTTTTTCAAAAACCTTTCTTGGTTTTTAATGCTTTGAGCTAATACTATGATTTAGTATCAAAGTATTTCACGAGAGCTTTTCAACTTTTAAATAATTTTTGTGAGGTTTTCCCTTCCTTCCTTCCTTGTTTTAAAACCCAGATTAGTCCTGAGAGTTGGGTATGGGTAGGTCAAGTTACCCTTTGCCTAGGTCACCTAGTGTGATATATAGTACTTTTCCTACCACACTTCTTTTTTGTAGCTATCTCAACATGACCCTAGAAGGGCAAGTCAAAACCCTAGAAAGAGCATTCAAGGCACTCATGGGGCTAACTCAACATTCCCTCGAGTCTCACATTATTGACCTTCGATCTGCGATCGAAAAGAAGACCCTATAATCCTTAGAAGTTGGATGTGGGATTTCAACAAGACCTTTGAGGCACTCAAATTCCCTAAGAAATGAAGGACGAGCATCGTAGTATATTTTTTCGAGGACCAGTCGATGCTTGGTGAGAAGACTTCTGACCCTAAGGAGGGCTATCATTGACATGGGGAGACTTCAAGACTATGCTCAACATATGTTTCCACACCAAAACGTCTTAGAAGGGCCATGCCCAAGGCACTCATGGGGCTGACACAAGGAAGCTTGTTAGTCCAAGAGTGCTTCCCATGCTTCGCGGAGTCGCTAAAGTTTGCCCCCAAAATAAAAGCTAGGCTTCAGTGGTCGTCTAGTTCAAGTGAGGACTCCATATCGATGTTTGAAGTGCGACTATTTCCCATGATTTGACTACGTTGTATGAGTAAGCGTGTACCGCCGACGCTTGGTCTAGGAGCGTGACTCCATTCAAAGAAAAAGGAAGAGCGAAGAGGTAGAGTTATGAGAAAAGAGTTAGCATCCCTATAGCAAGGTTTTGCAAATCTAACATCAACCTTAATCTAGGGTTCAACATTAGAAGAGTCAGAATGCATCTTATAGCAAGGTTAGCAAGAGACCTGCTTAGCTTTACTATTACTACCATTGAAAAAGAGCTCATCTAGGCTAGGATCACATGGGGAAGCAGGTTTGTTACCATACCTATGGACAGCTTGGGAATAGAAGCTTCAAGTGTTACGACACACCCCATGGAGAAATTTAGAGACCCCAACAGCCATCAGTTTGGTGGAATCAGATGCTCGGAGCAATCCATTCAGCCTCTTCAATTGGAGCAAATGAGCAAGGGGTTGATCCCGATGCAACCTATTCAAGCTTATCGTCTAGTACCTCATAATGGTTTGTATTATTAAATATGAGTGTACTAGTTTCCTTAGTCAACTATAAGTCAAATAGGTTTGCCCTTAAAGGGGTAGTTACCCTAAGTACCCTAGGACCCCTCTTTTCTATCCCTAATACTAAGGCATAAACTTCGGGGACAAAGTTTTTCTTTAAGGGGGTAGTGATGTAATACCCCAAGTATTTTAAAAACTAATAATTTAATAAATTGTCTTTATTTGGAGTATATTAACTTTTAAAATTATTTAACTTAATTGTATTGTTTATTTTTTAGCATGTGAAAATGGATATAAATATTTAATAAATTAAAATAAATAGTTTATTTGTATCAAACTCATTTTATTTAAATAATTTTTCAAACCAATATTTTACTAAAATTTCCTTTTTAAACCAATATATTAAATTATAATAAATTAAATTATTATATTAATTTATCTATTAAGAATATTAAATTATATTATTTCAAAATTTATTTTATTTTATTTTCTCCCCATTTTCCTTTTTCGTCTTTCTTCTTTTTCTTCGTTTCCTTTCTTTTTCCTTTTCTCCTTTTTCACTTCTCTGGGTCATTCGGCCTACTCACCTCCCCCTTCCCTCGTGTTGGGTCATCGACCAACTCCTCTCCTTCCTTTCCCCTGTTCTGCTTGACAACCCCAGACCGAGACATTCCCCCTTCTTCTTTTTCTTTTCCTTTCCTCCCCAAGTTGGGCTATCCCAACCCCCCTTCTTTCTCTCCCACTCCCTCGCATGTAGACCGGCCGACTCCCTTTTCTTTCTCTCTCACCCTACTGGCCTACCCCTCCTTTTCTTTTCTTCTTGTTCTTCTTATCTTCTTCTTTGACGCCCGGCCAAACATGCCCCTCGGCACACTATGGCTGCCTCCTGTAGCTCCTCCATGACACTTGCCTCCCCCTACAACTCTGCTCTCTCTCCCCTTGTCCCTTTCCATCCATTTTTGGACCATACATGACCTGCAACTCCTCCCCCGCATGCCTTCCTTTTTCCTTTCAATTCCTCTTCTTCCTCCCACCAAAGGCCATGTGTCTGCCACCCCCTACAACTACACCTAACTCATCCATACCTATATCTTCTCCTCTCATTTCCTCCTTCTTTTCTTGTTCATTTTCTCCCTACTCGAGCCCCTATAACCCATTCTTCCTCTACTTTTCTTTTCCCACCTTCTAGGCCTCTATCTTACTCCTCTACCGTCTGCTGCCATTTCACCTCTTTCACTGCCCCCTAAGTCACTAATCTACTCCTTGCAACCTCCCCTACCACCTCCTTACCTCCTTTGGCTGAAACCTAGCCCTACAGCCTCTCCTTTTCTTCCTTCCTTTCCCTTCCTTCTTCTCCTCTACCACCCATGTAGCCCACTTCGTAGCCTTGCAGCTGGTGCCTCCACTATCCTTTGCTGCCAATAACCCATCCCTGACCACCACCTACACCCCCACTCTACCCCTACACCTAGCCCCTGCCCTAAATCCCCTCCACCTTCCCTCCACATAGCCCCCAAAACCCCAACCCAAACCAACATCTCCCTCCCTTCTTCCATCCCCCTTTGATCCCTTCTCCCCTTCCATTCTACATGTAGCTCTCGCTGCTCATGTAGCATAAGTTTGTTGCTCCAATTTTATGATTTTGGATAAATTTTAAAGTATATTAATGGTTAAATAAAGTATGTCATTAATTAATATTTGATAAAGTTTTATCCTTTTTGGTTTTTTCTATTTCTAATATGATAATTATGGGTATTATTCTTAGGTATTGGTTTTGTTAGTTAAAGCTTGAATCTTTAACGGAGGTACTAGTAAGGTTCGATTTTTGTAGGAAAGAAGGTAACCGTTAAAATTTACTTAAACATATGCTAGCACATTAGGGTTATAATATGTTTATATGTATAATATATGTTGATGAGTATAAGGTATTTAGTGGCATGTGTTGATTGATAAAAAGAAAAGCATGTTAATATATGTGTCATATGTAGAAATAAGGTGCAAGGAAGGAGCTTTGCTGTTAATAATAATGTTAACTGCATATGTGTGAAATGTTATGCTAATGTGGCCATTTGTTGCATAAATATTATTATTATGGTCCCTAGGGGCATTTTAGTAAAATTTTATATGTAAGAGTGTGGCTCAAATAAGTGTAGATGCTAATGTGTATTAAAGTTAAATAATAGTTAGGGGAGTTTGATGATAAGTATAGAGCACTAATATTAATATTTTATGTACTGAGGGTATTTTAGTAAAAGTGATATAATAAGGGTAAAATGGTAATTTTGTAACATAAAAGGGTATCTTGGTAAATTGGTATAAAGGAATAGTATTTATTAATTATGTAATGTAAAAGGGTAAAATGGTAATTTGGTATAAAGGAAGGGAATTTTGTTCATTATGTAAAGTAAAAGCGTAAAATGGTAATTTGGGGTAAAATGGTAATTTTGTGTAATGGAAGGGTATTTTGGTAGTTTAATAAAGTAGAAGGGTAAAATGGTAATTTTGTAAGTAAAGGGGGTAATATGGTAATTTTGTAAGTAAAGAGGTAATGTGGTAATTTTGTAAGTAAAGGGGTGAAATGATAATTATGTAAATTAAAGGGATGAAATGGTAATTTAAGAAAGGAGAAGGGTACTTTGGTAATTTGGAATAACAAAAAGGGTATTATGGTAATTTTGTAAGGTAAAGGGATGAATTTGTAATCTTAATAAAGGAGAAGGGTAAGTTGATAAATTGGCATAAATAAAAGGGCATGTTGGTAATTTTTTAAGGTAATTGGGTAACATGGTAAGGGTAACAAATAAGAAGGGCAATTTGTTAATTTAACCAACTAAAAGGGTAATTTGGTAATTATAATAATAAAGAAGGGCAACATGGTAATTATAATAATAGAAAAGGGCGATTTGGTAATTTAACCAACTAAAATAGCAATTTGGTAATCTAACCAACCAAGTAGAAAATCTGACAAGTGTAATAAGTATGAAGGGTGACTTGGTTACTTAATAAGCCTAAGGGCAATTTGGTAATTTAGATAAGTATAAAGGGTAATATGGTAATTTAACCCACTAGAAGGGTAAATTGGTAACATAGCAAGTATGAGGGGTAAATTTGGTAGTTTAACCAATAAAAGGAGTAATATGGTAATTATGCAAACACAGAGGGTAATATGGTAAATTGACAAATAAAAATGTATGACTTAGTAATTTTACAAGTAAGGGGTATTTCAGTAAATTTGTAAGGATGATGGGGGTAAAGTGGCAACATGCATACAAAATGTCGAGGGGTTAAATGATTCTCCTTGATAAGAAATAAGTAAAATTGAATAATAAGATAAGAGTTATTGATTAGTCGGTGGGTGTCACAAGAGAATATCATAAGAACATAGTATAACCTAGGGTCGGATAGATAACTAAAGAAGGTGATATAGAATTATGTCATAATTATGTAAGGGATTCTTGGTAAATAAGTGTGCATGGAAATGTGTGTTAGATATGTTTGAAGTGTGTGTTAGGATTTTGTGTATGTCGTGATTCTTGATATGGAATGATTGATCTATGGCCAATATATCTCTACATCTCTAAATCTGTGACCTATCCCCTTCCCTCAAATAAAATAAATGGACATTTCAATAAGACACGAACAAAGTACTAATGATGTAGAGTAAAAGAGTATTGACCCTAGCCTATACAGATCCACCAACAATAATAGCAGCTAAGCATAAGATGTCCTAGAGACCAATCCATTGGTGAGTAATAGCGGTCAAGTGCATTTTCTCTGTATGTTTTCGGTCCACCGGCTATAATAGTAGGGGATCTTGAGCTTAATAAACCAAATATTGGATATTAATAAATCATAGGACGACACTAATCACTTATAGTGGAACACCATGTGAGTTAGGACCCGATTGGTCTATTGGCAAATAATAGTGGCCAGGTGTAGGGAGCATTAGAGACCTATCCATCGATAAATAATAGTGGTCAGGTATATTCTGTCCTATATGTTTTCAGTCCACCGACTATAATAGTGGGGTTCCCACACTCATATATATATATAAAACAAAAGATGATGATTGATAAATGATTAACCAATGGCTTAATCCCAAAAAGTATTGATTCTCTTTATGATCTACTAATATAACCTGATTTGGCTTCGTTGCTTGACCCTACATGGGTACATGAAGGCTTTATAAGTATGTGATGCTTTATATGTAAATGAATTTTATGTTATGCATCTCTTATTGTATGTGGTATCGCCTTGTGTATTATTCCGTATGTTATCTCCTTATATAGTTTTTGTATTATGTGTTACATGTGTTCCTGCCTTTCAATCTAGTTTCAAGGATTACTCAGTACTATAGTACTGAAGGGTTCCATTTGTAGACCCAATCCTATTCGATGGGTAGTGTCCCTTGTAGGTCCATTGTAGGTGTTATTCAAGTGGACAACGGTAAAAAGCATGAAGATTATCTAGAAAAATTTTTAGTGTTTCTCTTCCGCCTTTTAATTCCTTAGTAATAGATTTTATTCTTATAACCACAATTGGTGGGTTTTATTCTTGTGCAAAACTATTTTTGCTATTCTAATTTAAATAACATTTGAATTTGGATAAATTGTATTGTATTCTTTTATCCTTAGCACTTGGTAGTGGAACGGTAGGAGAAAACTAGTGCCGCTAAATTTTAAATAAAATGAAATTTTTTCTGTAGTGAATTTTGGGGGTATTAATCCTTCAATTTCTGATCCATTTTCATTCCTTGTCTATTTTTCTTGCTTTCTTATCCCTTTTCTTCGTGGAAAATTTTCCAAGGGTTGAACAACCCTTTATTTTTCTTGTTTCTCCTCTATACTAAGAAAATAGAGATTTGCTCTTATTTTCTCCCTTCTTTGCATGAGTATTATATTCCCTTTTCTTCTTCTAATATTTGCTTTATTTCTCTCTTATTTTCCTTCATTACTAAAGAATTAAGGTTGTGAAAGGTTGAAGAGTTCGGCTCTTTCATTTAATAACCATTTTTGAGAAAAAGGAGGTGTTTTGAGTTCTTCTTCTCCTTTTTATTTTTTTCTTTGATTTTAATGAAGTTTTGAAAGATGATTCTTAATGGATTTAATTATGATTCTCTTAGGAATTAATTTTATTCCAAATAGCCATCAAGTAGAAGGTTTAGGCTTGAAGAATTACTTGAAGGTAAGGCATTCTTATCATTGACGTGTGTTTATTGGGCTCTATGAGTTTGGTATGTATGTGAGCATGATCTCATTTGTATTCTATAATATGAGCATATGGTACAATTCTTCCTATGTTAGCATTGTTAGATTCATATAATTTAATGCATAAGTTTTGTATTTGACCATGATTTGTTTGAGCATTTACATTACCATGTGTCCATGTGATTCTATGTGTTACCATGTATTTTTATGCTTGTTATAACATAAAAGTATGCTAGGATTAATATTGTAAAGTGTGGTCAACTATGGTATGTGCATTGATAGTTTTGGTAGTCTTTTACCTACACTAGTCGATCGATTCCTCAAACTCATCGACTGGTTGTGCGAGCAGTCAAATGGTTAGGAGATTTAGATCATTTAGGTGTGTGTTCAGTTGATTTGTTTAATAAACCAGTTGATGGGTTTCGATTAACACACGATCAATTTGTCATACCCATAGACTTGTCTCCCTACCAACCAAAATGGTTTGGTCTTTTCTTAAACACATTGACGAGTTGGACAAAATCAACCGACTAGTTTCTATGACTAGTCAATAGGTTGGTCAAATCCATCAACTAGTTTCTTTGTAGGATAACATGGGTTGGTCTCTTTTTAGACCCATCGATAGGTTTACAAAACCGGTTCCCATGACCAATCAATTTGTGAGGCTTACTAATTGACTAGTTCTCTAATGTTATTTTGGTTCAAGTCTAATAAGAAAGATAAGTTAAGTAATCCCAAAGACTAATATACTGGTTTAGTTGAATACCACCTGATTTGTTTATGACTTGTTGTTATTCTCTTGGGCCTTTTGTGTTATACCTCCATGTAATTACAACATTTAAATTATTATTTCAATAATGATTGCCTTGAACTTAATAAGAATGATCTTGATGGTATTTAGGACTTAAATTTGGTTAAGCTTTGTTTCATCTCTAAAGACCTAATTGGGGCCTTTCATGCCTTGTGATGTGTTTGGTATAATCACTTGGAACCACCCAATTTTTTTAATATTATAATTTAATAATGTTTGGTGTTATCCCTTATGAACACACAATTTTGTTAATAAAGGAATTTAATTATGTTTGGTGTTATCACTTGGTAACAACCCATTTGGTTATTTCTTAACTTTGTTTATGATTTGTGATATAACTTGGAAATATATTAATGGAATAAGATTTTTTTCAAACCTTTTTCTCCACCTCTTGAGGTAATTGACTAGGAGTTAGTGGGAGGGTTTCTCTATGGTTATATTTTCACTTGATAACTATTTCCTTCTCTACATGGTTGTGGTTGGTAGGGGATATGCACATACCTTTGAGCTATAGAATTATGCTATGGTACGCTAGTATGACATTGGTGTCCAGTACAGGTGGGTGAGGTATCCAAGTATAAACCCTTTATGATATGAATCTTAAGAACTTATATTTAATTAATTTTGAAAATTGCTGTGAATTATTTACATATAATTGTTTGTCTTATTTGGTGAATAAATAGGAGTGTAATGCAGCATATGGACTCTGTGGATCTTTGGATGTAGTTGCTGGAATGTGCAGATTATGTATTTGAAGTGTGAAGATTATGTAATTTTTTTTAATTAATTGTAATCCCATATGATGCATTCGTCGGTCGAAATTGGCTAATGGAAATTAAGTCGGTTGTATAATCCGCCACCCGCTCCTTAATTTTGGACTAGATGGATTGTGGATTAATCAATCCTTAATAGCCATGATTAGCTAAAGTGTTGTTTTTAGCTAATGGGAATTAAGTCTTAAACTTAATTTGTATTTGGGGCATTTTATCTTGTGGATTAATTGGGCTGGTCGACTTAATTATGTGGCCCAAAGTAACATCATTCAACCCTTTCCATTGTAAAGTTGGTCGTGTATTCGTTGGTCTGTATTGTGTATTTTGTACGTTGTTATACGGTTTGTAATACGCATATAAATAGCCTTGGAAGCATGTAATACTGGACGATCTTTTGACAGAACACATTGGCTGAATTTCTCGATTCTTCTCGCGACTTGTCTCTCTCTCTTTCGGCGATTCTCTCGCTCGCTCTTCTTCTCTGAATCTGCTCTCTCTTACTTTGATAGATCTTGATCATTCTTTCCTCGTTTTTTAGTTGTCGTTGTACAAACTGTACCTCTGAATCTTTGGGTCTTCCTTTGGAGTTGTTCCTTAGGCTGAACCGGCGAATCGAACGTTGCGCTCGATTAATCTTTCGATCCTTTCGAGAAACTCTAACAAGTTTCCATCATTTGGTATCAGAGCCTCGATTATTAGAGTTCTCGTAGTTTTCTTTGTTATTGATTAAGTTTTCCTCAATTTTTGAGTCGATCTATGTATTTCGCTAACCCTATTTTGAGGTATGAAATTTTAGGGTTTGCAGCGACGAGGACTATTTCGATTTTCGTCGTTCTAAAAAAAATCGGCGATTAAAGTATTTTGGTCCACTGTTTCGAAAGTTCCAAAGAGAAACCCTAATCGACCTAGGGTTTGGTCAAGAACTTGAATCTTGACTGACTATGCAACAAATTGTTGTTGGTAACCTCGATTCGTAAATTTTCTTGTTTAATACTACTATCTGCTATACTTAATTTCTAATTTCTTCGCAAATTACTTGTTTGTTAATAAGTACTCAGGTGACATAACCGGCGAACCTTTGGTTTTGAGAAAAGGGTTAGACCTCCAAGAAGAGGGGTACCCTAAATAAGCGGATTAATTGCTTAAGTAGATGCGGTAATATCGTTCCCTTTTACTTAGTAATTATTGTCGAATTATTATAGACTTGAATAAGTCTGAGTAAGCTATACTGCTGCTAATTCTGTTAATCATTGATACTATGATACTTCTTGTGACTGGACCGTGTGTTCTGTTTGTCTGAAATTCTTAAATAAATTGACTCTGTTAATTAATTGTTGTTTTGTTAGTTGTTTAAGTCTAAAAATTTCATTATGTCTAACAATGGTCAGTCTGTTAATCAATCTGTTTCCAGTAATGATCTTTTAGAAACCCTTAGAACCTTTCAAGAACAAATGACCGCTCAATTTGCTGTTTTATCTGCTAACCTAGAACAAAGACTAGGAGAACAGGAAATAAGAATCAATGAATTGCAACATAACAGAGTTGAAACTAATCAAGCAGGAGTTTTAGGAAGGGCTCCAATGGATCCTAGGATTAGAATTCCACCCATAGCTAATCTAGAAGAGTTGGAAGATCAAGTATCTCACAATAGTGATAGGATGCCTAGACAGAACAATAGGCAAGATAGGGAATTAGAGTTCATTGATAGGAATTTGAATAATCTTAAGCTTAGTATACAAGGGTTTAATGGCAGGAATGAATCTGATTATTATTTTGAATGGGAAAGGAAAATAGAACTAGTATTTTAGTGTCATAATTACTTTGAAGAAAAGAAAATTAAGGTGGTTGTAGTAGAATTTACTGAGTATGCGTCCTCTTGGTATCATAATTTGGTGTTAACTAGACGAAGATGTGGGGAACCACCTATATAGACTTGGGCAGAATTTAAAACTTTAATGAGAAAGAGGTTTGTGCCAAGTTACTATTATAGGGAATTGCATAAGAGGTTGCAAACTATTAGTCAAGGAGTGAGGACAGTGGATGATTATTATAAGGAATTAGAAGTTTTGATTATTAAGATAGGAGTTATTGAGGATGATGATGCTACCATGGCTAGGTTTCTGAGTGGATTAAATTCAGAGATAGCTGATAAAGTAGAATTATATCCTTGTGGAACCTTGAATGAGATGGTAAATATAGCTACTAAGATAGAGATTCAATTAAGGAAATCTAAGCAATATAAACCCCATGGGATTGGGTTTAAGACTACAGTAAGGAGAAATTTTGGAGGAACTACTTCTAGAAACTGGAAGAATAATAGTAAGGTTGAATTTAAAGGTAGAAACAATGAAGTTAAGGTAGGACAGAAGTTTGAAAAGGGTAAGAATGTGATGAAAAACCCTATAAATGGATCAAACAGGACTAGGGATATTAAATGTTTTAGATGTGGAGGATTAGGACATATAGCTTCTGAATGTCCAAACAAGAGAAACATTTTAATTAGAGAGTCTGGAGGTATAGAATTTATTGAGAGTTTTCCATACATAATTAAGTATAAGAAAGGTAGTGATAATATAGTTGCAGATGCTTTATTAAGAAGGTATGCTTTATTAAATGCTGCTGATACTACTTTGTTAGGTTTTTCCAATATTAAACTATTATACTTAGAAGATATTGATTTTAAAGAAATTTATAAAAGGTGTGAAATTTCTACACAAGGAAAGTATTTTATTAATGAAGGTTATTTGTTTAGGGAAAATAGGTTGTGTATTCCTTCATGCTCTTACAGAGTTTTATTAATTCAAGAAGCTCATAGTAGTGGGTTAATGACACATCTAGGATCTCAGAAAACTTTAGCTGTTTTAATTGATCATTTTTACTGGCCACACATGAAAAAGGATGCTTTAAAATATTGTGTCAATTGTATTGCTTGTAGGCAGCCAAAAACTACTTCAAAACCTTTTAGGTTATATACTCCCTTACCTGTCTCTAACCATCCTTGGGTTGATGTATCTTTGGATTTTGTTTTAGGATTACCTAGGACTAATAGAGCTAAGGATTCAATAATGGTTGTAGTAGATAGGTTCAATAAAATGGCTCATTTTATACCTTGTTATAAAACAAATGATTCTGTAGCAGTGGCTGAGTTTTTTTTTCTAATGTGGTTAAATTACATAGTATTCCTAAGACTATAGTTTCAGACAGAGATGCTAAGTTTTTAAGTCATTTCTGGAAGGTTTTGTGGGGAAAATTAGGGACTAAGTTATTGTTTTCTACAACTTGTCACCCTCAAACTAATGGACAAACTAAGGTAGTAAATAGAACACTAGGAAACATGTTAAGAGCTGTCCTTGGAAAGAATCTTAAACAATGGGAATATGTTTTACCTCAAGTGGAATTTGCTTAAAATAGGACTTTACATTCTACAACTAATAAAACTCCATTTGAGATTGTGTATGGTTTTAATCCGTTAACTCCTTTAGATTTGAGTCCTTTGCCTGATGCTGAATTGCAAAATTTTGATGCTGAATCTAGAGATGATAATATGAAAATGTTACATGATTCTGTAAGTCAATAGATTAACAAAAAGGTGCAACAGATGGCTGAACATGCTAATAAAAGAAGGAGAAAAATGATTTTTAAACCTAGAGACTTAGTCTGGGTTCACCTTAGGAAGGAGAGATTTCCAAATTTTAGAAAGTCAAAATTGGACTCTAGAGGAGATGGACCGTTTACTATATTAGAGAAAATTAATGATAATGCTTATAAGATTGATTTACCTATTAAATTTGGGAATGTGAGTAATAATTTTAATGTGGCTGGTCTTAGTCCATTTCTGGGACTTATTCGGGTTTCAGAGGCAAAACATTTCCAAGAAGAGGGGAATGATATGAATCTTAAGAACTTATATTTAATTAATTTTGAAAATTGATGTGAATTATTTATTTATAATTGTTTCTCTTATTTGGTGAATAAATAGGAGTGTAATGCAGCATATGGACTCTGTGGATCTTTTGATGCAGTTGCTAGAATGTGCAGATTATGTATCTGAAGTGTGCAAATTATGTCATTTTTTGTTAATTAATTGTAATCCCATATGATGCATTTGCTGGTCGAAATTGGCTATTGGAAATTAAGTCGGTTGTATAATCCGCCACCTCGTCCTTAATTTTGGACTAGATAGATTGTGGATTAATCAATCCTTAATATCCATGATTAGCTAAAGTGTTGTTTTTAGCTGATGGGAATTAAGTCTTAAACTTAATTTGTATTTGGGGCATTTTATCTTGTGGATTAATTGGGTTGGTTGAATTAATTATGTGGCCCAAAGTAACAGCATTCAGCCCTTTCCGTTGTAAAGTTGGTCGTGTATTCGTTGGTTTGTATTGTGTATTTTGTATGTTGTTATACGGTTTGTAATACACATATAAATAGTCTTGGAAACGTGTAATACTGGATGATCTTTTGACAGAACACATTGGCTGAATTTCTCGATTCTTCTCGTGACTTGTCCCTCTCTCTTTCGGCGATTCTCTCGCTCGCTCTTCTACTCTGAATCTGCTCTCTCTTACTTTGATTGATCTTGATCATTCTTTCCTTTTTCAGTTGCCGTTGTACAAACTGTGCCTCTGAATCTTTGGGTCTTCCTTTGGAGTTGTTCCTTAGGCTGAACCAGCGAATCGAACGTTGCGCTCCATTAATCTTTCGATCCTTTCGAGAAACTCTAATAGGTTTCCATCACCCTGTCACTTCATATTGTCCATTACCTAGGTTGGTTTGGTATCTGAACTTTTTGACCCTTGTGGTAGAGATATTGAAGGTGTTGTGAATGAAGTATCCCAGTACAAGCCCCTTAGTGTACTTTGTCCATGTGTGGTGGAAGTGGGATCCCAATTTGTGTGAGCCCCTGTGGTAGGTGCACTCGATGTATGGTGGGTGTGGTATCCCTAAATAAATCCCCTATGAATGTATTCTAAACCATGTGGTGGGTGTGGTATCCTATTTTGATTATTTATGCTGCCATAATTTTTGTTCATGGTAGAAAATTAGGTGCAGTCTAATGAAATCTCTTATTAACCAAAAAAAAATTATCACTAAAGGGAGAATTCTAATATTGTTTATATTGTATAGATAGCAATGTATCAATTGTATCTGTGTATTTTCATGATTTCCATGCAAGGATGTGTGGCTCTACTAATACTTGAGATTAAGTGTTGAGTTGTACCGATATGATATCACCAAGTTGTTATGTGACTTCAATGTACTTCGGGAGCCATATCATATTTTAGTTAGTATGTTTTATTATTACTTCACCATGCTAATACTATACTTCTGTGGTTATTGTGATGATCTAGCTTCTATTCTAAGGAGTTGAGGATAATTTACAAGGCTATGACTCTAAGTTAGAATATGCTGAGGGTGATGATGTGGGGCACTAGCGGGCAAGTGCTTAGGGTTGGAAGTTTATGTTTATGGATAACAGTTAGAATAACCATTTAGAAGCATTTTTCCAACTACATTCACAAGTTTTTATACTTCTAGTTATTTAAACTCTTGGGGTCGATTTCCTATACTTGATTTTGTAAACTATCATACTCATTCTATTTGTAATATTTTTCTTGCCCTTATTATCTTATATTATCACATTTATATTATAAGCATGCATCATTTTGTTCATTGTTCCATTTTTCCTATCCTCCTTACATCAAACACGAGTTAGGTGATAATCACACGTCTCTCATGGTTGATGTTGGGGCAACATTAGCCAGCTTTATTTTTCTAAGCTTTTGCATTGTCTTAAAAATGAAATTTTATTCTTCAAAGATTGGGGGTGTTAAATTAAATCCCTCTTTTATGTCTAGATGATGCAAAAATAATTTAGGGGGCATATTAAATCCCTTTAGTTGCCTTTAAGTTTGATACTTTCCGAGCAAATATAGATATTGTTTTTAAGAATAAGGAATGATATTCTTTTCCTAAAAATGCTTGAGTTAAGCTTATGCAATATTGCTAGGGATGAGAGTGTTTTGAGTCAAGCAAGGAAGAATCAATGATATTACGAATTAAAGGGGAATAAAGAAAGGATGAAATAATTGAGGAGTTCATAACCAACAAGATTGTTGAAAATGATGATGGGTAAAAAGAAGGAAATGATGTAGTGATTGTAAATAAAGACACAAAAATAGAGAGGGAATTTGAAATTTTTATATACCTTAGGAAAAGATCCCACAATAGAGTAGAGGAATTTCCAAGATAAAAGAATAGATTGGTGTGTTAGAGATGAAAGCTAGGTAGTATACAATAGGAACAAATGGAAACATTAGATAATGGTAATTATAAGGAGGGGATAAGAAAAGAATAAGTGTGAAAGGACATATATATAGTAATGCAGATTTCTTTACCTTATGTTTGATTTACAAGGTGAAGAATCTACATGCATCACTAACATGATATCCTTGGAAATCTAGTTTGGGGGAAAATAGAATTTTTAATCTTGTAATACCCAATCCTAAATTCCTTCAAATGAATTAGTTTTGGTTTCGGAATGGGCTTGAAATTATAATAAAAATGTGAATTGTAGGTGTACCAATTGATAGGTTTACCTAACCGATTGGCTAGTGCACTTAGAAATTGATAGTTTTATTCTCCACAAACTAGTCGATTGGTTTGTCCAAACAAATTGACTATTGATCCTATGATTTCAGAGCCATTTCTGATTTAGATATGAATATCTTTCAAATTTTTATGAAAATTTCTAATTAGAATAGAATTTTGCTCATAAGCATATTTATTGCTCTGGAATTATTTTTACATTATTTAGATGGTTATATGATTTTAAATAGCCATATTTTCCCCCAAAACATTTTTGAGGCAAACCTCACCTTCTTTCTTCTCCCTCGAGTATCCCTTTCACTTCTAGCAGTTGGGATGCAAGGTTGACTTCGTGCACCATCACCTGATTTACAACCCTATTGCCATGTCCTTTTTTAACTACACTCAATATAATACCCCAAAATTTATAAAAATAAAAGTTTAATGATTAATCCTTATTTGGAATAATTTAATTTTAAATTATTAATTTTATTATTTTGTAGACCTTTGATTAATAAAAATGGATAGGATTATTTAAGAAATTAAAATAAATATTTTATTATTTATCATACTCTTTTATTTAAATATATTCCTAAACACATATTTTACTAAAATTATCTTCTCAAGTTAATACCTTAAATTTTAAATAAATTAATTTATTAAAATAATTTCTACATCTAAATAATTTCTAACCCTAATTCCATTATTTGCTTTCCCCTTTTTCCCTTTTACTTTCTCCTTCTTCTTTCTCCTTTTTCCTTCCTTTTTCCTTTTCATTCTTTTCTTTCCTTCCTTGGGCCAACTGACCCTCTTCTCCCTTATTTTTTCCTTCCTTCTCCATTGAGTTGCCAGCCTACTATCCTTCCCATGCGGCCCTCCTCGCCCATCCACCCCTCCACCTTCTTTCTTTTCTTCTTTCCTTCCCACCCCCTATTTGTGCAAACCAAAATCCATTTTTTCTTATCTTCCCTCTCCCTCGCATGGGGCAACCTGTCCATCTTTCTTTTCTTCCCGCCTGACTAATCTACCCTCCCCCTTCTTCTTCTTCTTCTTCCTTCATCCCTGCACCGAACCAAAAAACCCCTTCCTTATGCATGCACATGCCTGCAATTCTTCCCCTCTGCACCTTCTATTGTAACCCTACACCTACCCCTCCCTCCAGCCCCTTTCCCTTGCATTTTCAACCAGGCATAACCCTACAGCACTCCCCGCATGCCTTCATTTTTCCCTTTTCTTCCTCTTATGCCTCACCACCCTACCCAAACCTGCAACCCTCCCCCTACCCCCACCTAACCCAACCTGACATGCCCTCCTTTCCCTCTTTTTTATCTTCTCCTTCTCTTCTTCTCCATTGCCCCATTTTTTTCCTCCTTAAGCTCCTTCTTTTCTAGCTGATTTCCCCCTTTTCTTCTTTCTTCTTCTTTCCTATTATTTTTGTTCTATCACCCTTAACCACATTCTCTCCCGCCCAACCAACCACCATTCTAACTCCCCTGCCACATCTGCTTCCTCCCTGTAACACCCAACAGTCACCACACAACCTTACAACCCACTTTTCCCCTTCCTTTATTTTCTTCTCCTCTCAACCTCTACCCTACACCACAACCTTAAATTGTCATCTTCCCTCTTCCACCATTGCTGAATCCACCCCTTGACCACCTGACATCCCCCTACCACCTCCTCACATCACCTTACCGAAATCCCCCTACATCACCATCCTTTCTTATCTTCTTTTACCTTCCTTCTTCGTCTTCTCCAGCCCTTGCACTAATTTTCCAGCCCCTACAACCATAGTCTCCACCGCCCAAAGTTGCCACTCTTCAACCCCCAGCTACCACCTACATCCTGCCACCCTTCCTATACCTAGCCACTACCCCAACTCTTCCCTTAACCAACCACCCGAGCCTCCCTTTTCCCCCTTAATCCAATACCCTTACTCCCCCATATTTTCCCCCCATCTTGCATACCACCTCACGCTGCATGGGTAGTGTGAGTATTACTGCATGTTGAAGTTTATTTTACTAAACTTTGAGGTATAATATAGTTAGTATTAAAATGTATTTAATAAGCTTTTGATAAAAATCTATTATTTTAATTTTCAACTACTAATATGCTAATTTTGATATTATTTCTTGGTATAATTTTGTAGTAATCAAGCTTACACTTTTAAAGAGGTACGAGTAAAGTTTAGTTATTATCGGAAATAAGGTAACTATTACCCTACTAAAATGTGCGGATTCACGTATGTCAACATATTAGGTTTTTGGATGAGATTTGTGTGTATATTATATGTGTAACACCTCCAAATTTACTACTGAAAAATTTCGTTTAAATCAAAGGTTTAGCAGAAGAAAAAGAATTAAAACCGTAAACTTGGGGGTATTACCGCCACACTTAGTACCAGACCGGTTCATTCCTACCGTTCCGGCACTAAGTGCTAAGGCTAAAACCGATCATCAATAAGTACGAAGTATCATAAAATGCAAGACGACATTTAGCATAATTCATTAATAAGATATAAGTTAAACAGAAGTTTGAATACGATTTAGGATTACAACCCCATAATACTTTTTTTTCTTTAAAAACGGGAAATGTAATACAAAA
Organism: Tamarix chinensis; assembly: GCA_030549775.1. Lineage (NCBI taxonomy): Eukaryota > Viridiplantae > Streptophyta > Magnoliopsida > Caryophyllales > Tamaricaceae > Tamarix > Tamarix chinensis. Next base: position 71,321,731 of record CM060181.1, read on the forward strand.
TATAGCTAACAAAACAATCCCCAAAAAGGATCAGTATCCGGATCGCCTACTCACTCAAGTCAAGTCTTCCACCCCAAGATAGTACCCGATCATAAACCTGCACAGGAAGTCTGCTCCCCACCATCGGTGGATCATCACAGGACCCATTCAATCAAGGTAGTATCAGTATGGGTCCAATACTGAGTAAGGGCGTAGGTGCGCTAAGGCCAAGCATACCATCATACAACATAACATGCACAACACAAACATATAAGCAACATGTAATACTATGGATAATGTAGATCGGTCATGGTCTAATCCAACTTCTTCTTATCATAACTCTGATAATTATAGTCGATTCACATCATAATCGTTATGAATCCATGAGAGTGCGGGAACCCCACTATTATAGCTGGTGGATCGGTCACTTATAGGGTAGAACGCACCTAACCACTATTTTATGCCGGTGAATCGGTCTCCAGGGCAGAACGCTCCTGGCCACTATTATGCCGGTGGATCGGTCTGGCCCCGACTCTTATAGTGTTTCACTGTGATTATAACGTATCTTCCCATGATTTATTTGTAAGTCATTTCACACCATAATCTTTGTTAATCCATGCGAGTACGGGAACCCCACTATTATAGCCGGCAGATCGGTCACTTATAGGGCAGAACGCACCTAACCACTATTATACGCCGGTGGATCGGTCTCCAGGGCACAACGCTCCTGGCCACTATTATGCCGGTGGATCGGTCTGGCCCCGACTCTCATGGTGTTCCACTGTAAGTATATAGTATCTTTCCCATGATTTAATTACAACATACTGTTTGGTTTGTTGAGCTCGGGATCCCCCACTATTATAGCCGGTGGATCGGTCACGTATAGGGCAGAACGCACCTAAGCACTATTATATGCCGGTGGATCGGTCTCCAGGGCACCTCGGCACCTAGCCACTATTATGCCGGTGGATCGGTCTAGGCCCGGCTCAACAATCTTACTCTTTAAGTAGTTAATGTCTTATTCATATATTATTAAATAAGGTTCCACCATTGACATGCATGTCTACTACTCTCTATTCTATCCTTCGAGGAGGCCTGTCCCATATCTTGAGACTGTTCTCCCCTTCTCACACCCCGACATCCATTCCCTTTACACTTACCCTTAGATGAAAGAGTCAACCCCTACGGGTGTGGGTTAGGCCCTACACTCATGACATCAACTCCACCTCCCATCACCCCCTAGGGTTTTCCCTTGAAAACCCTAATTGGGCCGATGTGGCCCAACCTTCTCCCACTTACGCTACCTTTACCTCGTTCAACGCCCCACATCTTACCTCAATTAGATCCTCTCCCAAAACATATCACTCTACCTTTCGATTCAGCACATAACCATGAAAACCCTAGTTGATCACCTCAACCTTAGTACCTTTCTTCTCCCACAAGTAACCTCTCTCTTTTCATCCAAAAGTCTCTTCTTCCACATGGGAACCCATAATCACCTTTTATATAAATGAAATCTCACTCTAACCCATACTCCACCCTTCCTGACTCATTCTTACTTTTTTACTTCCCAAATTTCCATTTTCTCCCAAAAACCCTAATCGGATTCCTTATACACCCTTGCACCAACCTACGTACTATTTTTCATCCCAAGTTTCCAATCGCTCCACAACTCTCCCATTCTCTTATTTACACCATAATTCAACTTTTATCACATGAGATTTGCCTCCATGCAAGATTTAGCCATCCCATGAAAACAACCCAAGTCACCATGCCAATTTTACGACTCCCATGCATGGTTCCCCAACTCTCTTTTATTTTGGTCATTCCTCCCTTATTAAATCTTCTCTCATGGATCATGAGGTACTTAGGTCAACCTCATATCCCCCCTTAGTGAACTCACTTCCCATTTATTTCCTTTTTATCCTTTCATTCCTATATCATCATAACAATCACCCTAGCATGCATGTCCTAGAGGGTTATATCATATCACCTCATAAACATCATACATATACATGTCATGCTCACGTCATAGGAAACACATACGAACATACCTCAATTTCCAAGTTGCGCTACATAAGACAAGTTGCCCACAATCATATAATACACGACATAGCATGGCATATACAACATTCAAAACATACAGGTCACACATCACACAAAGGCCATAGCTTCGTCCTTACCTAAGGCGACGCCGGGCTTGGAGCACGTTCCTCTAACTCCTTAAGGCTTTGGTCGGGGTTACGTATAAAAGGGGAAAATGCTAAGTATTAGTTTCCCTTATAATTACTATCAATCCTCATTCTAGTTTAAGGTTAGGGTTTTTATTACTAAAAAGGGGTTTTATACAAAACTAGGGTTTTTACCTTAGAATTAGTATACTAAATATTAGTAGTCAAAATATAGTTATTTATGATACGTATTGTTACACTTATTTTATTGAGCCCATTAGTTCCATTCTTATAATACTAGTGTTCACTAGTCATAGTAAAATAGTGATAATAATAATAATAATAATAATAATAATAATAATAATAAGACTACTAATAGTGATACTTATGTTTCAAGTAATAGAACTCTAGCGTTTTTAAGATTAAGTCTAACAATAGTGTTAGGTTAGAAATAATAATATTATAAGGTCACAATATTACAAGTAAACTATTCCTAAGGGTGATAATGATAATAGTAATAATACTAATAATGATGATAATAATAGTAATACTCCTAGTAGTAATGATAATAACAATAATACAACCAAGTAAGGTTTAGCAACCACAATAATAACCTTAGTAAGGATAATAGAAGTAATAATAGTAATATTACTAATAATGTTAATACCAACAATTATAAAAATTAAGATTAGAGTTAAGTATAATAAAAGTTAGGGTTCAAAAGGGATTTTAGTATTAGTAAGAAAATAAGACATTAATAATAGAGACCATAATAATGATAATAATGATAATAATAGTAATAGTAATAGTAATGAAAGAAATAATAATAATAATAATAATAATAATAATAGTATTAATATTGGTAGAAAATAGTAGTAGTTATATAAAAGGGATATTAGGGTTTGGATGAGTGGAGAACCACCTAGGGTCGGTGGTGGTCCGACGGCGGCGCGTGGCGGCGACGGCGGCGGCGGTGGAGGAGGAGAAGAGGGGGAAAGATGGAGGTGGCGGTTATATGGGAGGGGAAAAGGAGGAGTTTGAGGTGGGGAAAGAAAGAGCAGGCGAAGGGGAGTGGAGTGAGGGTAGTGGCGTGGCAAGGGGTGGCGGCGCGCGGCGGCGACGGCGGCGGCCGAGGGTGGTGGAGAGAGGTGGAAGATGAGGGAGGAAGGAGGAGAGGGAGGCAGGGGAGATGAAGGCAGGGGAAGGTAGAGGAAGCTTCCCTGGGTGTTTTGGAGGGTGGAGGAGGTGCTGGTGGCGGCTGGGTTGGCGGTGGAAGGCAGCGCAAGGGCGGCGAAGGCTGGGAGTGGTGGTTTTCAGGATAGGAACTTTGCACGGCGAGGGCGGTACGTGCAGGGCAACGCGGAGGGTGGTGGTGGCTTGGTTTTTTTGAGGGAGGTGCAGGGATGGTAACGGTGGGCAGAGGTGGCGGCGGCGGTCTCTGGTGACGGTGAAAAGCCCGTCTTTTTGAGGTGGCGGAGAGGCAGGGTTTCGGGGCAAAAATCAAAAAGGGAGCTGATCGGGGCTGCCAATGGGGGGTATTTATAGGCAATTGGAAGGGAAAAACGACAAGGGGAGAAGGAGGCGTGTGGGGCAGGTGTGCAGGTGGCCGTCCGGTGGCAGGTGGTGCAGGTCCTGCCATGGCAGGCTAGGTCGGGGAAGGGGAGAGGAAAAGGGAAAGAGGTGGGCACGCGGGAAAGGGAGAGAGGGACTTGGTCGGGGTCGAAAAGAGAAAGAAAACGACAGGGAGAGAGGCAGGGAAAGACAGCCGTACTGGGCTGGTGGCCGCCGGCAAAATTTGAGCTGCAGGTCGACGCCTGTGCGGGGGAAGAAGAAGGAAGGGGAAAGGAGGAGGATCGGCGGTCCAGGGGAAAAAGAAAAAGAAGGGGGGACCGGCCGGTTCGGCGTTTATAAGGTTTTTAAAACTAAACGCGGCGTTTCAACGTTATGGGGGACAGAGCGACGCGTCGCGTTGCCCGTTTTGCAACGACTATCTTCAGCAATCGGACGCAGCGTCTCGGCGGGAGGAGGGCCGAAACGCTGGGTTTGGGTGCATGGGAAGGCGTCGAACGGCGCTGGGCCGCAGGAAGGGAAAAAGGGAAAGAAAAAGGGAGGGTTGGGCGGCCTGTACATGAGACGGGGGAGAAGAGCGGCATCTGGGCCGATGGGCTAGCTCGGCCGGGGGGAGAAAGGAAAAGAAAAAGTAAAGGAGGAGGAAGGAAAAAAAAAGGAGAAAAGGAAAAAGGGAAAATGGAGGAATGATAAAATGGTTGGGTTGGAGGTATTTGGGTCTTTATTTATTTATATAATTAATTTAGATATTTAATTTTAATAATAATTATTTTAATTATAATAATTAAATCCATTTTTAAATTAGTCAGGCTATTTTGGATAAATTGTCCTTAACTTCCATTTTAATTAGTAAAATGTCCAAACTTTTCTAATAACTTATTTATTATTTTCTCCTTATTTTTCCTTAATAAATTTCCTCTTTATTTAATAAATTCACCTATTTTCTTAATCTTTCTCTAATAAATTATTATTTGCCATAATTCCTAAATTAGGATTTTTGGGGTATTTCAATATGTTGCTCAGCATCTTATGATTTTAATGTCATGTTGGAAGATAGAATGAAAAGCATACTATTGTATTAAATGTGACTTGTGTTGAAATAGTGGGTCTTCTTGTTAATAATAGTATTAGATGCATGTACATGTTAGGATAAGTAAATATGGCTACTTGTAGTAGAAATAATGCTATTATGAGCCCTAGGGGCATTTTTGTAATTTGACTTGTGGATATGGTATAACCTAAATAAATGTGTATGATGGGTGATAATGGGTATTAATAATAAATAATAAGGGTTTGCGATGTTTGATGCTGAATGTGGACTATGGGTGTTAATATTTTATATGTTGCATGTATTTTAGTAATTTTGCATGAAAAAGGGGCGTTTTGGTAAATTAATAAGTAAAAAAGGCTATTTTGATAATATTAGCATGAAAAAGGGGGTAACATGGTAATTTTGTGAAAAAAAGGTTAATCTAGTAATTTAATAAGTAAGAAGTGTAGTTTGGTAATTTTAACATGAGAAAGGGGTAACTTGGTAATTTGATGTATAAAACAGCAATTTGGTAGTTTAATAAGTAAGAAGGGTAATTTGGTAATTTTATGAATAAAATGGTTAATTTGGTAATTTTACAAGTAAGAAGGGTAAATTTCTAATTCTTTAACTAAGAGGGGTATTATGATAATTTTTGTAAGTAAGAAGGGTAAGTGGTAAATTTTCAACCAAGAAGGGCATTTTGGTAATTTAGTAAGTAAAAAAGGGTACCTTCGTAATTTTAAAAGTAAGAGGGGTATTTTAATAAGTTTATAACAAAGAGAGGGTAAATCAATAATTTGCATATAATGTAGCAATTGATCTAATAAACCTTCATAATAAGTCACAAGGGATGTTAAATAATATAACAAGGGTTATGGTCTTACTATCACTTGTTTAAGTATAATCATATATATTATAAGAAAAAAGGGTATTTCAGTTAATTGGTGTGTATCATAAGTATATGAATTGGAACCTAAAATACTAGTGGACTAGTTAACTTGACATGTACAATAATACTAATAAAGATTGCATAACAATAATAAAGTCAAATAAAAATGAATAAATATGTGATTGATGTATTTCTTGTGGTCACATTAATTAAGATACTAATGATTAAAGTGGAAGATCTTGAGATTGGGATTGGTGGCTCTTTAGGGGTCAATACCCTAAAGATATGGTTTATCCCACTATTATTCTGGATTTTGCAGGTGTGTCTTAGTGCCCCAACTAGGCCCTATATTTTACTCTATTTATCTCTATGGGCCTACTAAGGGAGGTATGCATAATTATGGATTATGTGTCCTTATCTGTAGGGTACTAGGTGTTCTCATGCACCAGTGCGACTAGGGTACCTTTGTATTCTTGGGTTAATACTTAGAGGTTACTATGCTAGTTATATGAGCTCGTATGAGAAGTATACCTTTGTGCCTCTAGGTTTGTGATCTCCCCTTAAGTTAAATAAATAAAATTTGTGTGATAACTAAATGTAAAAAATACTAATCACTTAAAGTAAAAAAAAATTATTAAGCCAAGCCCATACCAATCCACAACCGAGAATAGTGTCCAAGAGCATTTTGGCCTAGAGATCATTCCACTGGCAAATAATAAAGGTGAAGTGTGTTCCACCCTAGAGTTGTATTTCAAATTCACTAACTATAATAGTGGGGGATCCTAAGCTCAATAAACCAAACCTTGGATGGTAACAAATCATGGGGAAGATGTTAATCACTTATAGTGGAATACCACATGAGTAAGGACTAGATCAATCTACCAAAGATAATAGTGGCAATGAGCATTTTTCCATTGAAACCAATCTACTAGAAAATAATAGTGGCCAAGTGAGTTCTATCTTAGAGTAGTATTTTTGATCCACGAGTCATAATAGTGGGGTTTCCGTACTCATGTGAATATAATTTGATAGATATTGTAAATAATACTTAATTAATGGCTTAAGTACAAACAATGATGATTAAGTATATGACTTATTATTATGGTGTGATTGTGGCGTTAGTGTCTATCTTTGATGTAGAATGTTGTTGGAAATTAATTACCCTATAAAGAGCTTCGCTTGCATGCCCTCTTGGTAAGTGCTAGAAATGCTAAGTAAAAGGATTTTGTGGCATATGATTCCTATGATAGAAGTCCATCAAATGTTTGTTCTATTTATTTCTATACATTAGGTATGTTATTGTTCTTATGTTTGAATGATGTGTTATATGCGGTATGTGCCTTTTAGTTCTATATAAAGAATTAATAAATATTATTGTACTAAAGTGTTACTTTTGTGGGGGCCTTCCTATTCAATGGTTGTGTACCTTACAGATTTTCCCGTAGGTGCTATTCAAGTTCTTTTCATTTTAAGAGCATAAGGATTTTCTAGGAAGCTTCTGGTTTTTATCATTTAAACTTTCATATTTCCTTCTGTAATGATTTTATTTGGGTAAACACTAATGGTGGATATTATTCTTATAGTGTCATTTAACACACTACTCTGATTTAGTTTTATAACTTAGTTTTGTGTAAAATGTGTTATCTTCCTTTATAAGCCTTAGCACTTGATACTAGAGCGTTGGAAGGAAACTGGTTTGGTACTAAGTGTGGCAGTATCATCCTAGAAACTTATTGTATTTGCTTCCACTTAACTTTTAACAAAATTAATTTTTTAATAGTGAATTTTGAGAGTGTTACACTTAATCCCCCATCACTCCATCAAGTCAGCTTTCACTTCTTGGTTTTCTACACTCAACCTTACAAATCTCATATCCCTCTCTTGTATGGATATTGACCAACCCTCATCTCTAAACATTTCATTTTTTTTATCCATTTTCCTATTGTTATTGCTCTCTTCTCCCTTTTCTTGGTGGAAAATTTTCCAAGTTATCAGCATCCTTACATTATTTTCTTTTAACATAAAGACTTGCTCTAGCTTTCTCTCCTCTTTTTGCGAGCAATGTATTCCTTTTCGTCTTCTAATCTTGGCTTTAGTTCTTCCTTATTTCCCTTAAGGAAGAATTAAGGTTTGAGAAAGGTTGAAGATTTAAGTTCTTTCCTTTGGCACCCTTTTTTATAGAGAAGGTTGTGTTTTATCTTCTTCTTCGAATTTTTCCTTGATATTAATGAAGTTTTGAAAGTCATTTTTAGTGGTTTTAACTATAATTCTCTTAAGGATTGAGGTTCAACTAGATAGCCATCAGGGAGGAGCTTTTATACTAGAAGAATTGCTTTGAGATAACTCATTATTATCTTTATCATAAATGGGATTCTATGTCTTATTGGTTTCCTAAGTTTAATGTGCTTATGTGAACATGATTTCACACACATATATATATACCAATTGGGTGTAAATCTTCAAGTATTTACATTACTATATATCTATGTAATTCTAGGTGTGAAGCATTTAATTTTATGTGTGTTATAATGTAGAACCATTCTAGGATCAATATGGTAAAGTTTTGTAAATTTTGATGTGTGTATCATGAGTTTGGGTAGTGTTTTACACAAAGTAGTCGATTGGTTTCCTCAAACCCATCTACTTGTTTTGCAAGAAGTCGAACGGGTTAGAGATTTGAATAGGTTGGTTTTAAGATCAATAAATTGGTTTGATAAACTAGCCGAATGGTTTTAATGAACAATTAATCAGTTTGTCAACTCCATCGACTAGTGTCTCTGTAGACCAAAATGGTTTGATCTCTTCTTTGAGCCATTGGTCAGTTGGACCAAACAAGTCAACTGGTTTCTATGAGTAGTCTATCTCGTTATCATACCCATTAATTGGTTTCTCTGAATATCAAAATGGGTCTATCTCTACTTAGACCCATCAATCGATTGGACCAAATCCATTGAATTATTTCTATAAATAGTCTGTCCGTGAGGCCAACTAGTTAACTTGTCCCTTAGTGTTATTTTGGTTTAGGTCTGGTACTACCAGACCAGTCAACCGATCCTAGGGACCAATCAACTTGTCAAGCTAAATCCCGCTTGTTTCATTTACAAAATTATTCATAATCTCTTAGTCCTTTTGTGTTAATACCTCCATGTAATTATAACATTTAAATTATGATTTCAACTATGATTGCCCTTATTTTCATAAGAATCATAATGATGGTATTTGGGACATTAATTTAGTTGAGTTTGATGTCATCTCTAAACACGCAATTGGTGGCATCCGTGCCTTGTGATATTTTTTGTGTTATCACTTGGAGACATCCAATTTGGTTAACATTAGTATTTAATTATATTTGGCGTTATCCCTTGGAATCACCCATTTTATTATTTTTGGATTTTTATTTGTGATTTATGATATCACTTGAAAAGATATATAATAGAATAAGAATTTATATGATCCTTTTTCTTTAACTCTTGATGTGGCTGACGGGGAGTTAGTGGGCGGGTCGTCCTATGGTTATATTTTCACTAAGTACCTATTATCTTCTCTGTCAGATTATGATCAGTAGAGGGTATGCAGATATCTTTGATATATAAGATTATACTATGGCATGTTGTCATGGCATCAATGTCTAGTATGGGTGGATGAGATATCCCAATACAAGCCTCCTAGTACTTTATATTCCACATTGCTTAAGTGGATGTGGTATCCCACCTTTGTGGCCTTGGCGATAAAGAAATCCATAGTCTGGTGGCTGAGGCATCCTAATACAAGCCTCCCTGATGTACGTCGACCATATGTGGTGGGTGTGGTATCCTAATTTGTGTGAGTCCTCATGACAGGAACACTTGATGTGTGGTGGGTTTGGTATTCCCAAAGAAAGCCTCCTTGATGTATCTTGACCCTATGTTGTTTGTGTGGTATCTCACTGTAATTATTTGTGCTGCCACGACTTTTGTTCTTAGTGGAGAATTGTGTGTGATCGAACAAACTATCTAATTAATTAGAAATTGTGTGGTCACTAAAGGGAGAATTTTAATATGGTTAAATTGTATGGGTTGTGATTCATTTACCGCATTATTATCCTTCCATGATTTCCATATAAGCATGTATGGTTGTACTACTACTTTGAGGCTAAGTGTTGAATTATATTAGTATGCCTATCACCATGTTGTTATGTGACTTCAACATGTTGCATAATCCTTCCCATGTTTTAGATAGTATGTGTTACCAATACTACAACTTTTGGTAACTGTAATGATCTAGCTTTTTGTTGGGAAGTAGGGCACGATTTGCAAGGTTATCACTCTTAGTTAGATTATGCTGAGGGTGATGACGTGGGGCACTAGTATACTATTTCGTGGGGTCAAAGTGTATGTTTATTCCTAAGAGTTAGACTAACCAATTAGAGGGATTTTGCCCTTTTCATTGAGAAGTTTTTATATATTTGGTTATTTTTTCTTGTATTTAGTTTTGTTAACTATCCTACTAATTCTATTAATAACATTGTTCTCCGCCCTATTATCTAGTATTTTGCATTGATATTATAAGCATGCATCTTTTCTTCATTGTTCTATTTTTCCTTACATCAGGCATTGGCTTGATGATGGTCAACCCTCTCGCATGGTTGATGTGGTGGTAACCATCTCTAATTTTATTTTTCAAATGCTTTTGTAATGTCTTAAAATTGAAATTTTTTTGTTCAAAAAATTGGGGGTATCACACTATTTGTTTGGTACTCAACCTTCCTTAACACCCAATTCCCTACTTTTAATTGCATAGGTTTTACTTCTTTGTTATAGTATTTATCTAATTGTTGTTTGTTTCTAGCAAGACACATTTGAATTGCATCTCTTCATTCTTCCAATAGATCATTCTTATCTTTAGTCCTTCTCTATTAACTCAGGGATCATACTGTGTTTTTCTATATAAACTTGTTGCTATCTCTACTCATAAAACTACCTTAGCCCCAAAAGCTAAGCCGAAAGGTGTCCCACCCATTGGGGTTTTTTCAAATGTGTTCTTATAGCCCATAATATTCCTAGAAGCTTATCCACCCAGCCTCGTTCTACTAGTGCCTTAGCGCTTCTAGTATGCCTTTGTTATCATGTTCAGCTTGGTCATTTGTAAATGTTAAAATAAGTAAGGAACTCTTCCTCAAAGTAAAAAAGTTATCTTTGCAAAATATTATTTAATGGAATTTAAATATAGATGAACTACTAAAGTGAATATGTAATCTATTGTCAAGTTTTCTCATAATTGATTATATTTATTATGGTAGAATTATCAACCATTATCAATTTTTTAATTACCTTAAAGACTTAAAAACTACATGGTTTTATTTAGTTTTTTCTGTATGATGATGAGCTCTAACCCTACATTCTATCAGTATCCACCTTTTATTTTATACCTATAAATAAAATTATTTTAGAAAAACTTATAGTTTCTTTTCCAATGTTATAGGCTACAGACACTATCACTACCCATTTTATGAAATAATCAATAGTTACTATGATGAAAAAAAAATTTCCAGCACCTACACTTAATGGATGAACTTGAAAGGTAACACAAATATGTTATTATACTATTTTTTTCAATAATTGATTAGAAACATTGAATGGTCATAATTACCAAAGACTAAGAGGTCGAAAAATATCTTTCACCCATATGGCAAATGGCCATGGACATACAATAAGTTTTAGTTCCAAATTATGGGTGTTATGAGTCAAAGTAAATTTTTTTAGCCCTAGCAATGGTGTGTTATTGCCTCAGCATCTTGATAGAAAATTTTCAACTAATAACCTTTGTGCAATGCTTTTGCTAAGAAAGATTTGGAAGCCTATTTTAGTCCATATATCCCCTAGTAAGACCTTCTACCCCACTATTTGAGGTACATATTTTAGTACTAGTATGATCTATGAGCGTCTACACAATTGTCCCTTATCCATGAAGTATTTTACTCCCCTCCTTCTTAGCTCAAAAGTGTTATGTTTGTCTTTTGACTATGACTTTGTCTTAAAATAATCCATTAATTATTTCATCCACTCATGTATCACCAGAATCTCTATCATGTAATATAACTCAACCCTAGTTTCATTCATATCTATTAAATGTCTTGTTAAATATTCAACCTTATCTATCTAGTATAAGGAGGAAGTATTGGATGAGGCCACCTTTCATGAAGCATTAGCTACTAGATTACTTGATCATTATACTTGTTTCACATTCCAAGCATTCGTGATATGTCCTCCCTATTCGTAAGCTAATATAAACATGGAATGAAAAACTTGCTCTATAACTTCTCATGGACCTTACCATTAAGTTTCTAATTTACCTTTTCTACCATTACTTTAGAACTCTACTTTCCATAGTGCCTAATCTCTGACTCTCATTTTCATAGGCTTGACTCTCATATTATGGTATTTAGATATTTCATTTATAGATTTAGCAATTTTCATTTGAACCAAATGTCTTTGCTCATTGAGCAAGTATTTCTCAATTTTCAAGGCCTCTTCATTGTTTTTAGGATCATATTAGTTGATTCTATATGATCCTATGTTTGTTTCCAATTGTTCAACTGCCTCATCTCCAAAGGCTAAATTGGAAGGCCTCTCACCTTTTGGGATCTTTACAGTTGTAATGACAGAACATAATTATAACACCCTAATATTTTACTACCGATTTCTTTTTTGAAAATAAAAATTAAGAAGCTGAAAATAAAAACGCGCCTATAAAAAAATAGGGTGTTGCCACCACACCTAACACAAGATAAAATCCCATCGACTTTCTCATGTTATAAAAGGCAAGAATCGAGGTTTTAATTTGATGTATTATCTTCTCTAAGGTGAGTTTAATGAGAGGATTATGTCAATAATGAAAACATATATCCTAGAAAATTCTTCATCTTTCAATAAGAAATGAGGAAAATTTAATTGTCCCTTACAACTCTATATATTTACCCCCTCAACTTACTCCTTTCCCTTTCTCTACATTTATTACTCATCATCTTCCTTTTGACTTTTCATCTCTATATCTTCAAACCTCAAACCTGTAAATCTTCATTGTTTCTTATCCTTTGTCAGGGCACCATCCACAACACTTTTATCTTTGCCATTACATTTGATGACAACTCCTCCTATTATGGTCATAAGCAGAGGAATTAAACATTAAGAGCTTCCTAATAGCAAGTGAACTTGTGGATTTGTGTGGCTACTCCACGATCCTCTAATTTTTCCAAACATCCCACTAAATCCCCTACTCTTTTTATGGATCTATTTGTCAAACATCCTAATAACTTTTCTGATTCCTCAATTTTGTAGTCCTCAAATTCATCCATCACACCCTCAATTTTCCCTTCCCACTTTTTCTTTGATGAACAACTCAGCTATGAACCCCTCAACTTCTTCTCCCCTTTGAAATCCTCACAGTTTAGTCATTATGTCTAACCCTTATTCAATTTACTTAGATACCCTTATTCCAACAAAAGTTACCAAAGCTCAACTTGAGCATTTTTGTATAAAATACCTTCATCTTTATTCCTTTACTCTAATCCTACAAACCCCATGGACAAAGAAAATAACCCACCAAGCTAGCACATAACGTTATATGCCAAGGCACTTTATGCTGGCATATGCTTTCCCTTACATCTATTAAGAAGGGTATTTATACCAGATTTCTTGCTAGGCTTTGCTTATTTTGTCTCCAATGTTTAGATAATGCTGACATTATTTCTATAGGGTTCTTACTTTTTGGAATTCAAATGAACAATGGATTTATTTAGGAAACTTTTTAAAATCTTGATTCATCTATTAGCCCTTGGCTTCTACTCCATTCATATTAGGGGTAAGAATAAATTTATTAAGGAGCCTCTGTCTTTAGTAAAAATAAGAAAATCTCATTATCTTTTCATCTTGGCAAATTATAAGTGAAAATTACTAAAGTTGGGTAAGCTTAAATTGACGTTAGATAGCCTCCTTTCTTTATTCAGTAAGAAGCTTGTGTCAATGAATTTAGCAAAATTGTATACCAAGTGCACACCATAAATAATATTAAATTTATGAACAATTATGTCATCCTTAAGATGATAGGATTAATTTATGATGTTAGTACATAACTTGCTCTCCTTCAATTCTTTTCATTTATTTTTTACTTAACCATTCTGTTGACTTATGAAATTATTTAAATTTTCTTATAGAGTGCAAAAAATGGAAGTCTTGACAACATTTTAATCCCTCAATTTTATCCAAGGGAATAAAAAAGCCACCGTACGCCATCCTAGTGGAATATCTGTTACTAGAGTGGCTAAACAAAAAGTATATATACACTAATGATATGTCACTACCATGTGTATTTGTAATCACATTCTTTTTTTTTGCGTGATTATACACTTAGGAAGCTAAAAAGACCCCATAGCCTATTCTTGAGAAGCCAAAGAACAATATAAAATCAAATAAAATTAGCAAGACTCTTTATTTTACAACCGATACTAGTTCATTACATCTTCTTAAGTTTGTGGACTCTTATTCCAAAACATTTTTATGTTCCTTAACCTATATAATTACTTATTCTCCATAATTCATTTACCCTATTAATGTTGGAGCCCCTCCTAAGGCTATCTACTATGAGCCTGTAGCAAAAAAGTTTCCAGAACCTCCATCAAGCCCACCTAAGCCTCTATCTGGTCCACATACCTTTGGCTCTAAGGCTAGTACACCTAATCCTTAGTTGCAGCTAATTGAATGAAAAGTAAATGATCTAATGGATCCTTCCTTAAAGAAACTTCAAACATTACTTCCTTCCTTATCAGGTCCAATAGAACACCATGTCCTCATATCAACCATATAGACTATCATTCTTGTGGATGAAGTTTAGAGTGAATAAAAAGATCCCATAAAGAAAATGAAGTTTCACTTCAGAGTTAGTGGCAATCCTTATTTTCTATCAAAGGCTTGTATGAGCATTTTTGGTCCCTACAAAATTCCATCCAGAATATAAGGTGTTACTGACTCCATACATTTTGCTAGCTGGCTAGAAAGTCTTGATGATAGAATACCATGATTGGAAACTTTTTGTCAAAGGAAATTAGTTTGTGAGGGTGGCTCTAAATACCTATTAAAGGTGATAAATCCACTCTAAATATACTTGATAATTAATGCCATATAGATGAGAGTGTTAGCCTATAGTTAGCTGATGTACTAACATTAAGCAAGGACAAGTAAATAGTCAATAATCATAGAATAGGAACCTTACTAAGAGCTAAATTAAATGTGACCTATCAGGTATAACCTATTTATTATATATGTTTAATGTGATAATTTCATTAACCTTTTTATACTATTCGTACCAAATTCTTATATGGAAGAAGATTTGCAATCAATTTTCTCAAAGTACTCTACACGTCTGACTAGTAGAAAGTGAATATAAACTAGTACAAAAAGCCTACTCAACCCTAAAAGCTAAGATGGAATCCCTTTAGCATAAAGTATCTAAGATTGAAACTAAAAAAGTTCAATTGAATTCTATATCCCTTAATACAGAATTTGTAAAGGCTTAAGGGGCTAGCTTATAAGCTAATCCTTAAAGAAAAAAAATCAAGTGGCTAAATCTTTGAAAGCTGATACTACTTGTTTGGAAGATGATAGTTTGAAGGTGAAAATGGTAAATGATCAACTAACTTCCACAAAGAAAAAAATACTCATGGAGGCCTAGAATGTCCAAATGTATGTTAATAAGAATAGAGCTCTTTAGAAAGAGATTAATATTCTCACAAACAAAATGATGGAGTATAAGATCAAATATGAAGAGATAAAGAAACCTTTAGAAGAGCATTGTATCAAGAAAAGTGTGGCTTTGTAAATAAAATGTTGATAAATAGATCATAAGTAATATAAAGATAAAGCATCTTCAAGAATAATGGTTGGAGTCCAAAATGTGGCAAAGTTAGGGAAAAATACATAAATGAGCATATTGAGATGGCAATGGTGACATCAAATGAAGACATTATCATGAATCTTTATACAACCATCTAAAGAGCATAGCGTTTGCACTTTATGAAAAGCATATTTTGTCTCAATGATATGAATATTATACCTCTTAGGAGTACACCAAGTTTTTGATCTTAGAGCGCCATGACCAATTATAGAAATTCAATAGATAATTATATAATGGAGAGGATTTGAAGGGTGTTCCTACTCTTGAAGACACTAGGGATGATAATGTTGATATCAAAGATGATGACTCTTACAACACATCAATCTCCTTTATTTTTATCATGAATGTACATGCCCTTGATATATAAGATGATTTCATTATATTTGTTCATCCTGCTTCATATATAATAATATTTACATCTCTGGTGATGTCAAGGCTAAAATATTTTAACAATAAGAAGAATAAAGAATTAAAAATGCAAATTCTTTAAATTTTTATTATACTTTGGTGGTGAAATTTGAATTAGGGTCTAATCATATCAACATTGGTTGATCACACTGAATATACCAACCAAACCCCTCAATATTGGTCTTTTTTATCTCAAGACATTGTTTGAAAAGCACACCATATGAGCATTTACTTACCAAAGGTTAAGAGATGAAAGGTGTGCCATAATGACTTAGTAGCTAAATCAAGGATGAACCATAAGTGCCTAAGCTAAGTGAGTGAAAGAACATTGGTATTTTATCTCCTTAAGTGTACACCTTAGGTATAGTGAGTGAAAGTAAATTGGTCTTTTTTCTCACCAAGTGTGTCCATCTTCAATTCTAGCCTCTATGAAGGCTTATATATTGAGGCTTAGGTTTAATATGTATCACCAAGTGTGCCCCTATTTTAATGTTCTATTTCCTCTCTAATTTGAGGGATTATGTATAAAGCCTAAGGCTTAGTGACTGAAATCCTTTTGGTACTCTCATCTAATAAGGTGTGCCAATATTTGATGATAAACAACCTTTATAAGGGCTTATAGATAGAGATTTACTAACAACCTATTTATGAGACGGCTTATATGCTAGATGCCCTTTTTGTGAGAGATCTTACAAATAGAACAACTTCTATATATGAGGCTTACAAATAAAGATCCAAACTTGTATTTTTTGTACACATATTTACCACAAAATACATTTTGTGAACACATTAGTAAAAATTAAACTTTTATTCATTTTCCTTCATTAGCAGATAAATAAAATAAGCATATTAAAATGTGGCACACATCATCATTAAGTCAAAAAAAATAAATGTTATAAAAATATTTGCTCAAATATTTTGCGTGCTAAGTATTCTTAACATATCATCTCTCTTCATCAGCTAATATAAATGTTATTAGATAAACTTGCCCTATGACTTCATAAATATCTTCCCTTTACCTACTAATTTGCCTATGCTACCATTAATTTGGAACTTGAATTTTCTTAGAACCTAATCTCCTAATCTCAATTTTGTAGGCTTGATTCTTTTATTATATTATTTTGGTATTGTATTCGCAATTAAGCAAGTAACGTCTCTTCACTCATCAAGTAAGTCCTCAATTTTAAAGGCCTATTCATTGTTTTAGGATTATATTAGTTGATTCTATATGGTCCTATTTTTGTTCCTACCAGTGTAACTCCCTCACCTACAAATGCTAAATTCAAAGGCCTCTCACTTGTTAGGGTGTTTATAGTTATAATGACAGAACATAAGTATAACACTCCTATTTTTTACTACCAAAAAATATTATTTTAAAACATTTTTCGATGAAAAAAATGAAATACGCCTATAGAAAAAATGGGGTGTTATTGAGGCACCTAGCATAATTCAAACATTCATCTCTAATCCTATGTTAGATATAAGGCTAATAAACGACTTAAACAAAATATAAGAAATAGAGTATGCCATAATTTATTTTATAGGGATACCAAATGTTAAAATTGACAAATAAGACCTCATTTGGTGCATAAAATATTTGAAATACATAGAAGAGAGTAAAAAAATAGTATTAAATACATTAGGAGGATAAAATAAATACTTAAGGCAAAGATAAAGGTCTAGCCCCTTAAGTATGCACAAAATAAACTTCTAGATCTGCACACTTTTATTCCCCCTAGACCAACACAAAGTAGGTGAAATATTGGTCACCCTAAAACACCTATAAATGTCATATAAAACTTAGACAATTCACATATGATATGTATGTATTTATGCACCATATGTTTTTTAGAGTTATTGAATGGAAATTTATGGTGTTTAATAGATTTTGATAACATTTGATTTTGATTTGGAGCACTAATTGGGTTTAAGATAAATATAGGATTGAATAAAGCTTCGGAAATTGATTAAAATAAGTTTTCAAAAAGACCAAATGACTCATTCTATGAACTGATTCTCTAGATCCTCATTTCAACTAGAGGATCTTGTTTAAACTGAACTGACCAATTGGTTTGGGAAAGTAACTGACTCATTGGAAGACCAATCAACTAGTATACCAAACCAATGAATAAGTTAATCAGGCTATATATTTTTCCAATCTCAATTTTTCTAGGAAATTTATTATATCAAAGTGAAAACATAATAACCCAACTCTAAGATATTATTTAGAGATTCTTAATCATTTTTATCATGCATTTAGTTCTAGCTGCTTACTCAAATTTATTCGAGGGTTCAATATAGACAATTGAGGAAGTGGATGACCTCACCCTTATCTTCTTTCACCTCTTTCCTCTACATAACTCTTAAATAATTACTTCAATTTTAGTTACTCTCTTCTTGGATAAGATATTTCTTCCCATGTCGATCATACATTGGCGTTCTTTCATTTGATATTTTCTAGAAAAAATCCTACATTTCCTAGAATGTTATAATTTTAGTTATGAAATGGAAGTAAACCTACCTTTGATATATCTATTTTCTCAGCTCAAAATAAAATATTAAAATTATTCTTTTAATCTATTACCTAACCCCACTCATCCCTTAACTAATTCCTTGGCTATAAATAATCCTAATCACCCCTTGTTCCCACTTTTCTTTTAAACTCCTAAATAACTTAACTCTATAGTTCTTGTGTTCTCTCCTCTCCACTTTGAGCTTTATTTTAAGCTATTTCCACCCTTATGATCCTTTCTCTAGCTCCTTATTATTTTGAGGTTAAGCATGAATGAGTTAGATTTAGTATGAAGTTGAGTTTCCCTTACCTAAATCTTCCTTTATTTTTCTCTTAGGTTTGATGAGCTTATTTTCTATTTAATTAAAGTTCTAATTTGTGAAGATCACCCAAAAGTTTTTTAAGTTTTAACTTGCCAATTTAAAAGTTTTGGAAGTTGTGAAATCTTTTTGGTTAAGTTTAAAAATTTCTAAAGAATCATGTAAGTCATTCTTACCTCTTAAATGTAGCATAATTAAAAATGTGATGTGATGTGTTCTATAAAGTGGTAATTTTATAATTATGTATGATTATTTAGCTTGAGATTTATGCAGGTTGAATTATTTCAAGTCTTGAGAAAAATGCAAGATTTTAGAGAAAATAGGGTCGATTTACTTAAATATAAAGCATGATTATCTTTATGATCTTGTAAAATATTGGCTTGTTGCTATGATATGTTTTGGTTTAGATGTAGTAATATTTAAGAGTTTGAGTTTCATGTATAATGAAAGATAGATGTTGTCTAGAAGCAAACTGATAGATTGCTCACAAGAGCGTGTTTTTCTCTAAGGACCAAAGGAAGTCAGGGTATTGTATAAAAAATGTGAGCCTAACCCTGCTATGAAGGCTTTGTCAATAATTATATTGATTACCCTCATTTTTAATAGGTTTCCACTCTTCTTATGTAGTGTTTGAGATACAAAAGTTGATGGGACAACTTTGGAACAAATTGTAGTGGTTCAAGAGTGTCCCAATGTGATCCCTAATGAGATTTTGAGTATGTAGTATGTTAGAGATTTTCACTTTGCTGTGGATTTATAGCATTGGAAGGAACTGGTATCTAATAACCGATATCATATGGCACCTTTAGAGATGAAATAGCTTAAGGCTCAATTAGAAGAGTTATTGGAGAAGAGTTATATTCAACAATGTATATCACCATATAGAGTGCTAATATTATTAGTGAAAAAGAAGGATGGAGGCCTAATACTCTTTATCGACTACCAAAGTTTAAACAAGGTTATAAGGAAGAACCAATAGCCGTTGCAAAGGATTGATGACCTACTTGACAAAATCATATAAGCCACTGTGTTTTCCAAGATTGGCCTCTAGTTAAGATAAAACTAAATGAGGATAAGGGAGTAGGATATTCCAAAAATGTCATTTTAGAGAAGATATGGTGATTATGAGTTCACAGTGATGCCTTATGGACTCACTAATGCTCTAGGAGCATTCATCTCTCTCATGAACCAGATTTTCTAACAACTATTAGACTAGTTTATCATAGTGTTCATCAATGATTTACTCATCTACTCATACGATTTAGAGATGTATAAACAACATCTGAGATGGCTATTAGCGTTGGTAAGGACACACCAACTATATACCAAACCATCAATGAGTTTTAGCTAAATCAAGTGGATTTCCTTAAGCATATGATTTCACATGATAGCGTGGTAGTGGGTATTTCCATGGCTCGATCTATATTTGAGTGGCAAGCACAAACTTTTGTCAATGTAGTGCTCAAATTTCTAGGGTTGGCCAGTTACTACCTTATGATTGTTTCGGACTTTAAGGAAGTGGAAGAGAAGTCTGGTGAAGCCTTCAAGGACTTGAAGAGGAGGTGTAATACCATCCTATTGCTCACATTACCCAGTGGATTTTAAAATATCAAATGGTTAGGTTAGGTGTTGATATAATATGGGAGAGTGGAAGCGCATGCTTCTCAAACCCTTTTTTCCCTTGGTGGATGTATGGTGTGAATTATTGTGTGTTATGTGTTGTTCCTAGATCTTATTTATTAGTCTTTTGGGATGCAACTTCTTTAAGGGGGTAATGTTGTAATAACATATATTTTTGTAAGATTTATTAAATGGAAAGTTATAGTGTTTAATAAAATTTGATAATGTTTGATTATGATTTGGAGCTATAATTGGGTTTAAGATAAAGATGGATTTGAATAAATCATAGGGAATTAAGCAAAATAAGTTTTTAGGTGGGTTCGCTAACTAATTAGTTGTTTCAATTAGAGAGTCTTGTTTGACAACCCTGATTGGCTTATTTTAGGAATAGATTTATTAGTAGGTATAACTGATCGGTAGACAAAATCGATCAACTGGTTGGTAAGATTGGATATTTTTATAAGCTTGATTTTTCTAGGAAATTTTTTATATATAAATTGAACCTTTATAACCTAAATATAAGATATTTACTTTATATTCTTAACCCTTTTTATCATGTATTTGGATCTATCTGCTGATTTGAACCTATTTGAGGGTTTGATTTGGATAACTAAGGGAGAGGATGACCTCACCCTTGTCTTCTTTCATCTCTCACATATACACACCTCTAAAATAATTCCATTCATTTGAGACTGCCTTTCGTCGATATGGAGATTCCTTCCTATGCTGATGTTCAATATCCCTTCTTGTGTTTGATATTTTCTTGATAAAATGCTACATTCCCTAGAAATTCACCATTTCTGCACTAGAATGGAAGTCAACCTACATATAATAAATCTGCTAGTTTTTCTCACATTTGAATGCTAAAATTATGGTTTTTGATCTATTGAACAACCCACCTCATCCCTAAACCGATTCATTGGTTATAAATAACCCTAATCACCCCTTTTTCTCACTTCTTTTTCAGCCTCCAAAATATCTCCACTCTCTGGTGCTTGTGATCTCTTGTCTCCAATTCAAGGTTTCTTTTGAAAAATTTCCACTCTTTTGATACTTTCTATAGATCCTTCTTTTTTTTTCTTTAAACAAGAATGACTTAGATTTAGGATGAATTTAAGATTCTCTTAGCTGAATCATCCTATCTTTTTCTCTTAAGTTTTGTAACCCTATTCTCTTTCTAACTCAAATTCTAATTTGTGAAAATCATTCAATGGTTTCTAAAGTTTTAACTTGTTTTTTTAAAGTTTTAAAGTTTTTTTAAATCCTTTAGTATGAGTTTTTCCCATGAGTAAAATTTTTTTACTAGAGCATCAAGTAAGTTATTCTTACCTCTAAAATATGGAATGTATGAGATTGTGACTTGATGTGTTATATAAACTATAAAATTGTAAGTATGCATGATTATTTGGCTTTAGATTGACGCGTGTTGTGTTTTTGTGAATCTTGAGAAAACTAAAAGAGTTTAGGGAAATATAGTCAATTTTCTTGAGTATAAAGTATCATTTAATTTATGAGCTGGAAAAATATTTTCTAATTGCTATGATATGTTTTTTTTGGTGTGGTGTAGTGAGATGTTAAATGTTAGTCATATGTAAAATGTTTGATATGTGCTCTCTAGGAGCAAACTGATAAACTTGTTAAGCCAACCCAATCTACCTGTCCTCAGAATAGTCTACTAGTTCACCCAAATCTGTGGTCACCATGGTTACTCTCCTCTTAAACCAATCAACTAGTTCAGTAGAACTGATCGACTAGACTCTAAATAGTCAACTAGTTTAGCAACACCAATCAATCAGTTTGAGGCAACCTTGGGTTTTGTTGAGGAATCCCAATGAGCTAGTTGGCCTAAACTAATTTCACTAGTTAAGTCAAACTGATCGACTTGTTTTTATTAAATGTGTGATTTTGATCTCTTTATCTTGATATGTTATAAGACTATGTCTAATGCTTCTATAAAATTATATAATTATGGAAATACACTATTTAGCATTGGATGATAAACATGTGGTATAGATTAAATGGATCATATTTCATAGAATTTTCAATAGGTGTTTGTCAAGGTTTGGTGGAAAATCCTAAAAAAGTATGCTATAACTTCAAAGGGTCATCAAATGTAAATTATTGTCCTAAAATAGATTATCCTAATGGATTGATTATTATTTGTTAAGCACTAATGAAATTCCCACGGCATGGACGGAGGGTTGGGTAAAAATGGTTTATATCGAATGAGTATATGAATGTATAATTTGGATGTTTTATGGGCCTTATATGATCAAGTAACCTTGGTAAATAATATACTAAACACTTAAAGTGGAAGATGATTGAGTTCTGTATTGGCTATGGCTACTGAAGTAATATTTTTCCAGACAAATCTAGCTCAAAAATCAGATAGCTCAACAAACATGTTGATTAATTTAATCAACTAGTTGACTAATCAAAGAACTACTCGATCAGTTTCCTAGACTAGTCGACTAATTCCATCAAACTAAAACCCTAATTGAAGACGATAGACTAGTCAACCTATTCATAGAAACTGTTAACAAATACGTAAGAAAAACTCATTTATTCTCAAATTTCCAAACTTCTCCAATTCCTTTACAAATTAAATCCAAAAATATATTTCCAAATCAAGATCAACATTATGCAAACTCCATTAAATAGAAGAACTTCACACTTTTATAAATCTCAAATTATAGGGTATTATGCACATGTGAGAACTATTCAATTATGCTAACCGATAGAAAACCTCACTTACTTGCTCTAAGATCTCATAAGGCCTAACGTGCCTCAAACTATGATTATCCTTTCTACTAAACCTCACCAACCCCTTAGTGGGAGAGACTCTCAATAGAATTCTAACACCCAACTCATAACCATTAGTTCCTCTTTTCATGTCTCTATAGCTTTTCTTCTAGTCCTAGGCAACTCTTATATAGTAATGAATCAACTTGATCTATCTCATCACCTCCTCAATCTTTTATGGTCCCAACACAATTGTCTCACTGATATCCCTCAAAGACAAAAGACTACAACGCTTCCTCCCAAACAAGGACCCAAAAGGTACCATCCTAATATTTGCACGGTAAGTGTTCTTGTAGGAGAACTTAACCCAGTCATGGTAGTGCTCCTAATTATTTTCACAGTCCTTCATCTATTCTACAATCATATCTTATATGGTATGAATGGTCTTCTTGGTCTAAACATCTATAGTAGGATGAAAAGTAACACTCATCTTCAATTGAAACCTAAAGCTAGCATGTAGCCATTAAAAGTGCAACAAGAACCTGAAATCTTAGTTTAACATGATGTCTCTAGGGAACCCATGCAATCTCACAACAAGATTCCTGTAAGAACTCTCTAACTATTCCATGATTCATGTCCACTTCATCGATATGAACAATACCGACTTAGTCGAATGATCCATAATAACCTAGATGGAATCAAAACCATTATGGGTCCTTGGAAGATGAACCACAAAATCTATAGATATACTCTCCCATTACCACTTGAAAACATCTTGTGGTTGTACTAACCCTCCCAATATCTTAGTTTCCATATTGAACACATGACAATTCAAATATTGAGAGACAAACTTTGTAACCTCTCCTCGTATACTGAGCCACCAATATACCTTCTTCAAATCCTTATACAACTTATCCCCTCTATGATGGATGGAATATAGAGTACAATGGCCTTCCTCAAATATCTTCCTTTTATTCTCAACATATCATTAAGGGACCCACCATCTACCATAATATATGATACTTCCATCCACATGGATCTGAAACCCTTTAGATCTACCCTCTCAATAACATTCCTAATCTGCTTGAGCTTGAAATCCCTAAGGTAACTAGCTTGAATATCATTAAAGATGGAATGTATGATGGTGAGGGTACTAATCCTTACTTATAAAGTACCAACACTACCATGTTGTTCTTATCCACATGTTAGGTTAAATCGAGGTCATAATCCTTAACCATTTCCAACCATCGATGATATCTCAAATTAAACTCATATAACGTGAAAATGTACTTAATGCTCTTATGATCACTTTAAAACATGCACTAATCACTATAAAGATAATGCCTCCTATTATTCAAGGTGTACACCACTACAACGAGCTCAAAATCATATATCGGATAGTTCTGCTCGTGGAGCTTCAATTGACATGTAGCATAAGCTCCTTATCTCCTGTTCTATATTGACACAAAGCCTAATCCATTATTAGAAGTATCATTATACACCTCAAAATAATCTAATCCACTTAGTAACGTGAGAAATGGTTCTAAAGTCAAATTTCCCTTCAATTCTGTGAAAGCCTCACAACAGTTCTCATCCCAATGCATTTGTGTTGCCTTGTTTAGCAAATTAGCCAATGGTGTTGCCTTGTTTAAAAAATTACTTGGTGGATGATCTATCTTAGAGAAATACCTTGTTTTTAAAGGATCCACTAGCATGCCATATTTTGAGACCATATGCCAAAGGAAAGATATTTTTTGAGTGGAAACTCACACTTCAAGGGTTTGGCATACAACTAGTGTGCTCTCCGCAACTCTAAGGTATGCCTTAACTATTGTTTTCCTCATGAAAACTAGATTAGATGGGAATCTTATTGATGAAAACCAAAATTTACCTGAATATCCTATTTTTGAGAGCCATGAATTTTTTTAGCACATTAGCGAGTTCAAAAGGCATCACTATGAACTTTTAATGACTGTATCTAGTTGAAAAGAAATCTCTAGAATATAATGCTTGGCAATCAACTCATGGTAACCTGACTGAATATTATTCTTTGAAATTGCTATGTCTTATTTGAGCTAGTTGAACATATCATCAAATTGAGGTAGGGGATAATAGTTCTTCATCATAACCTAATTCAATCCTCGGTAGTTAATATACCCCCTCAAACATCCATCCATGTTTTGGATGAATAAAACTGATGCTCCCTAGGGTGGTACGCTTGGTTGAATGTAACCCTTTTTTAATAGTTCTTCTAGATAAGTCTTAAGCTTCTTCATCTATGTGGGTGCCATCTTATAGGTTGCTTTGGATACTAGCTTTGGAAACTAGTCAATTGTGATCTCAACATCCCAAACTTGTGGCATTCCCATAATCTCATTAGAAAACATATCGTGATACCCTCGAATCACCAATATCTTCTCTAGCAGTGTATTATTAGCTATATCATCTCAAACACTACAATGAAAGAGCTAATATCCTTTCCAAACATGGGTAATCAAAGCCATAGCCAACACATCCTTTATGGAGGGACTAAACTTCCACCTTTGATAAGAGACCATAATACCCTTTGGTCCTCAAAGAACTATATGCTCCTACATGCAATATATCAATGCTTGGTAGTTCCCCAATACATCAAAGTCATGAAATTCAAGCTCTATGATGTATAAGGGAAACTCTATTCCACTAAAAGTTGAGGACGCTCTTGTAAAGGGTTTAGAGCACATAATCCTATTGCCCAAAGGCATCACAATAGAAGTATAATTACTAGATGAAGGTGATAAAGCAACTTTAGCAAAGAGTGTAGATGACAAAGAATGTGATGCACTATAGTCAAATAGTGCACAAGCTTAAAAGGAAGAAATAGTAAGCATATTAGTCACCACACTATCCTAAGGCTCAAATTCATAATAGCTAATCAAGTACAAGTGCCTACCTAAAGGAACTCTGATAAATTGGTAAAATGACAAAATATAGGATGATTTTCCCTTTTTATATATGTTTATTTCCTTGGATTCTTTATCCATAATTTTAGAAATTATGTTAGATTCATGGATATTGTGTCCTTTGGAGTTATAATCTATACGTGCATAAAATAGATGAAAATAAGTCTAATATAAGGCAATTTATAGAATTTAATAGAAAAGTGAATAATTTGATTCAATCTCAATTTAGAAAATTACAAATGAGAAAAGTTATAGATCTTATTCTCATCTTTCTAATTCATCCAAGATCACCTCATTTTAACTTAGCATAAAGAAGTTATGAGCCAACACGACCTACATTGTTGATTATCATGTTTATGTAAGTTTTCAATGTAACTACTCTATCTCTGATCCCAACATATCTTGGTCATTTTGGGTATTAGATTTTATTTTTTCAATGCAATTGTCAAGGATTAGAAGCTTACATTCATTAGATAATATTTGAAGCCCTTTTTAAAGATAACTTAAGGTAGATATTGGGCAGCTGGACTTCCTTCTCCTAGCTCTCTAATTTCTCTTTGATTTCATTATTCTTTAATGCAAACAATCAATTAGATTAAATACATTTCTTTCAACTTGGAATATCAATTTGGGAGAATTAAAGTAGTGTATTAAACTCCATCTCTATGGCTTTATCTATTACACTCTTCTGTTTCTTTATTATCATTATGTGTTTGATTTCAATATTTTGCTTTATGATTTTAATTATGCAAGAGTAATTAATTGTTCTAGGATCAAATTTGGTTCTATTAAATTGGTGATTTGATGAATTAACCTAATTATTGTTAGAACTATTTGAATTTCATTATTTAATAGCTAGAAATTATTTAATTAGGGTTAGAACACTTGATCATTTTTTTAATCTAATTAGTTTGCTAATTAGAATTGATAGATTATATAGATTATAATTAAAATAGAAACTTAACAATTGAATGAGAATTAATAAATTACAAAAGTAGATTAAGTATTCTAAAAAATTAACTAAATTAACTTAATCTTAATGAGTTTAATTATATCTAAAGCTATCAAAATATGTTATTAGATTTGATTGAGGATGAATATTATTTGTGTAAAGAGATTAATGGTTAATTTTGGCAAATTAATCCTAATGTATTGAATAAATCCAACAATAGCTAGATTGGTATATTAAATTACATTAGAATTGTAACTAATATTCAATCTTAGGCTTGTTTTCAATCTATGGAATTCATAGTAAGTAGTTTCCATCATTTTTGTTATTTTATTTACCTATAGTTATCATCTAGCCATTTCTAATTAATCCATTAAGATAGTGAAACCATTCAAAATCAATATTTAGCATTGAAGTCACTAAGGATACAATCTTATTTTCCTACTATGACATCTATATGCTTATTGATTTAAATGGATAAGTTTTTGGTGATGTGGTTAGTGACTTTGGCTAGTTGATATTAAACTCTTCATTATTTAGCTAGACTAGAATTTTTTCCTTTAATTTTTACTCTTCTAATCTTGTCTCTAGTGGTTGTCTAACATATTTTCATTATACTTTATTCAGAAATCGAAGGCTAAAAATCATGGATTCTCATTTGGCTCAGATAGATGCACAATTAGGTATTATATCTCAATAATTGGATAATTTCATCATTAATAATGTATAGGCCTAGACCATTAGAATTTATTGTTATGGAGGATCATATGGTAGTACAGACTGTCAAGTAGAAAATTTGTTTTGTCATCCATATGAAGAAGCTAACCATGATTATAATTTTTATAGGAGTACTTATTCATACTTGAATTCATACTACTCGAGTTGGAGTGATTATCCTAACTATTCATGGTGGGACTAGAATCCCATTCAAAACCACTATCTAAGGTGGAAACCACTCTAAGAGTTTGGAGGAGATAATGTCTAAGTTTACTAATGAAGTTGAGGCCAATCTTTAGGATCAAGCATCATGGATGAAGGATCTAGAGGCATCATTCAAGAACATGGAGTTGAGAATAAGGACATTAGCCAGCATATCAATTGAAATATATCAAGGAACACTACCTTGGAATACAAAGAAGAATTGAAAAGAGGATGCTATGGAAATTATTTTGAGCAATGGTAAGGAAATTTCATATTTACCATCCACAAGCTTAGAGAAGAATGACAAGGGTAAGGCAAGTGTAGAGCAAGCTAATTCAAAAATGGAACTATAAGATATGGAAGAGCCTCTAAGGCATTATCTAAACGTACCATGTTGAGTGATAATTTTCTCCCTCTATCTCCAAAAGAAGAGAAGTTAGAATACAGTATCGTGACATTACTTATAAGGAATAAAAGTGTCAATAGGTAGAACTGATAACCCTTCTTCAATTATCAGGTATAAGTTTCATACACCTAACTCTACATATATTATGATTTTGAGTGTCAATCTAAATGTGTATTAAATGATTAAATTAATTAGGAAATTTATATTGTATGAAAAATTCATAGGATATAGAAAAAAATTATGATTTAGATTGGTTGAGGTTCCACTTTTACAAAAATTCCAAGGGTTATAAAAAGGAAGACAAAGATTAGAGTAACTTGTTTGTTCATCTATAATAGTCTTATGTGGAATATATGTTATACATTTTACATTCTTGTTTAAATATATTTTAAATAAATGTCTAATGATTAAAGTGTTGTGATTATAGTGGTGTTTCAAAGTTTAAGGTTGTAATTGTACGGTGTTAGTTTTTTCAATTTTCTTATCTTTCTCTACCTTATTTCCATCTAGAGTTGTGTGCATTTCTTTTTCTTCCTTTATTTATTTCTTTCTTTTATTTTCATGTGCCCATTTTCTATTTTCAATGTGTTTGTGTTCATTTTAATGTGTTTTTTGTCTTTATTCTCTTCGGCGTGCTTATATCTTATTATTATTCCCTTTTAATTTTATTTTAATTAGAAAAAAAAAAGAAATTTGGTAATATAAAGGCTAATGATGATTTTTTCCATGCTTACATGGTTGTACCTCTCCTTTTGTTAATCTAATGACATATACCCATGACTTACCATTACACCACTACACACTACATCTACAACACTATACAACTAAAATACCACTTACTACCTTTGGAATACCACATGTAATCACCTTCATCTTCACATTCCCACACCAATGTACTCCTAAAATATCAGGCATAACACCCCTTGAAGTGAAAAGAACAACCATTGAGCTCCTTTATAGCCTTAATACTCCTATGGCACCAATGAACAAACTAGAGCTAGCACAACTAGAGATGAAAGCAAAGCACCACAACCACCACCACCTCATTTTGAGTGGTATGTCTTCTCTATTCCTTTCCTTTACTCATTTCCACATGTTAGGGATAACGTGTCAAATAGGCATGGGGGAATGTGTCACATGTCTTGCGATCTTTTTCTATATTTTATGTTATTTTTCTAATTATTTGTGTGATTTTATTTTTCCTTATTTGTGTAATATTTTTTGTTTTTATCTTAACTTTTTGTATTTTCTCTTCTTCTTTAAAAAAACATAGGAGCATATATGAGTTGACTTGCCTCATAATTGAACATGGAATCTCTATTCTATGATCAGTAGATCAAGATGTCATATATGTGAGTTTTTTTCTTTCTTTCACTCTGACTCTAAAATTTAGGGATATAGGAATGACTTTCATCGTAATCTACCTAATTAATACCTAATCTCCTCTTATAACTTAGACTGCTCTTTTTTTAATAGAGAAATACTCAAAAAAACAAAACAAAATAAAATAAAATAATTTTGAAGTCTATTACACGGAGTACCTGACACTACTCCCTTAAAAGTATGGATATCACATCAATAGGTGTTACTTATGATAGAATTATTTGAAAAATGCACTAAAAGAAAATTGACTACTCTGTTAAGACCTTAAGTGTAAAAGAGATGAGTCAAATGTGACTTGATATGTGTCTATCATGTGGGAGAGTACTAGGGAATCAACAGAAAGAAAATTTCTACCAATCACATTTTTTGATATAGATGATTCCATTCAAAAACTTTAATTTACAAAAAACTTATAGATACATTAGTTCCGATGTAAAACGTGAAGTAGTATTTCTATTTTATTTTAGGATAGAGTAAATCACTTATGCATATGTGATTAGGTGAAGTTGGACCCTTTTACATTTCATCATTATCGTTCCTACCATTTTCTCTATCTTAACCATCCACCTTTCTTGTGTGCTCCTTCATTTTTCTTGAGCACAAGAAATCCTTAGAGAATAACGGAGTTAATAAATCAGTAAAATGACTAATATTGGGATGTTTTTCCTTCTTTATATATTCATATTTCCATGCATTCTTTACGCATATTGGTATAATTTCTATTAGATTCATGGATACTACATCCTTTACCATTATATTTTGTTGGTGCACATAATGGATACAAATAAGCTTAATATGAGGCATTATGATGGCTTCCATTTAAAAGTGAAGATTTTTTCCTCTAATTTAATCTCAATTTGGAAATATACAAAGAAAATAGGTAATAGATATTCTTCCTAGCTTTTGAACACATCAAATATCACCTCATTTTGACTATCAATGAAAAACTTATGGACCAAAATAGCCATATAGGTTTTCAGTATGATTACTCCATCTCTGACACCAATACTGGCTGGTCGTGTTGACTAAAATGGTTGTGTTGGGTATTAAATTTTTTTTGTTAGTGTGATTTTAAAGGATCATATGGTTACATTAAATAGAGGACATTTAAAGACCTATTTGTGTATGGCTTAGGGTAAACATTGGGGGATTGGCCTTTCTTCTCCTATCTCTCTAATTTCTCTTTGGTTTCATCATTCTTGTATGCAAAAACCCATTAGATTAAAGCTTTTGTTTTCAATTTGTAATATCAACTCCTCATAATTGAAGCATCACATTGAACTCTATTTGTATGCTTTTATATATTAAACGCTTATCTTTCTCTATTACTATTATGTGTTTGATTTCATTATTGGGTTTTATGATTTTAATTATGCATGAGTAATTATTTTTTCTAGGATTAAATTAGGTATAATTCAATTTTTTATTTAATGAATTGATTGAATTGTTGTTAGAATTGTTTGAAACATGATACAATTACTAGAAATTATTTAAGTAGGGTTAGAACAAATTTTCATTATTTTAATTTAATTAGGTTGTGAATTAGAATTTAAATATTATAATTAACTCTAAAACTTATCAATTGAAGGAGAATCAATGACTCATGAAAGTAGATTAGCTATTCTCAGGAATTAATTAAATTAGCTTCTTTATGATTTCATTAAATTTATAGTCATGGAAATATATTGTTATACTTCACTCAGCATGAATTTTATTTATCAAAATAGATTTATGGTTAATTGTAACTAATTTTTCCAAACATATTGAATAAATATGACACAAGATAGGTTCATTTTTTAAATTACATTAGAATTTTAACTAGAATTTTATCATTGGCTTGTTTCCAATTGATTGAACTCCTAATGAGTATTTTCCATCATTTTCGTTAATTTATTTACCTATAATTATCACCCATCCATTTCTAATTAGTTTTTTTAGATAGATAAAGCATTGAAAATTAATAGCTAACATCAAATTTCTTGAGAATACAACCTTATTTTGCTACTACGACATCCGTATAGTTGCGGATTTAAGTGAACAAACTCCTACGACATTACTTGTCCCCTACCCTAAATGAAAGCGTGGGGTTTTTGACCTCTTGGATGACTAGAAAAACATATAGCACTATCTAGTGATGAAGGAACTCTTGGAGTCTATATCTACCAAATCGATCTAGTTCTCTAAGCCAAAGGTTGACTCCATTGGAAATTGCCACAAAAACCTGACTCTCATAAGCCTTATGCCCCATCATACCACAATAATGATAATTCACTTTGCTTCCCAAGAAATCCACCCTAGGGTGTTCTGCTCCACAACTCTTGCAATCGTATTACCTTTGCTCAAAAATTCCCTCAGACTGTCCTTCTGATCACAATGCTACTCCTATAGTTCTACCATGCCTAAGTAGTATGTTGCCTCTATAATAAGCCTTCTTCCTAAAATTGGAATGTTGATGACACTCAAACTTCCTCTTACCCATAACAGGGCACTCTTGACCTGAATCACCCTAGACTCCTCCAAGGCTTTCTCATACATACTAACCATGTCATGCAGGGAAACTCTAGCTAATAACTCCTAGTATTTAATTCCTAACTAAATTTAAAACTATGAACCTACATGGCCTCACTAACCTCCACCTCTAGGGAGAGTTGGACCAAGTCCATGAATCTTGTATAATATTCCTCCACATATATGTCTCCTTAACATAGCGAAATAAAGTCATCATAAATTTTCATGCAGAGATGAGGAGGGTATAATCTAGCTCAAATATCCTCAAAAAATGACCTTTAATAACTGGGCTCTCCTCCCCTACACTAAACCATCTTCTATCATATGTTTGCTTGACCTCTCAAGTATGACAGTCCCACAATAGCCCTCTTCTTCAATGAGCATCCATAAGTAATGAAGGTCTTCTCTATGTATTTGATCCACCTCTCCTTAATGTTAGGTTCCTCTTAACCTTTTTACATTGATGAATGATGATGTCCAACCCTTCTAAGCCAATCTTCAAGAACATGTACTAGTGGCCATAGGGCTTCAATGTTATATTCCATATAGGCCCCAATAATCTACATCAAATCCTCAATGAGATCAAACTAAAAAGTTAGCATTCATAGGTTCATAAAGACTAAAAATATTAAAAAGGAATCAATTTAAAGAACACTAAGGCTTTTATAACATAATAAACACAAAAAGCTATTAATAACACACTCCTAATCCACTCTCACTCATGGACTAATTTGGGTCTGAAATCACTTGAGCTTTCAGATTCAATACTCTAAATAGCTTGGAAATCATTCAAAGAATCTATGGTAATAGTTTAAAATATTAATAAATTGAGAAGATTTTGAAATAAAGCTCTAATACTATTAATACCCTCATTTTTTATTACCAAAAAATATATTTTTCCAATATTTATAGAAGTGAAAAACATAAAAACACCAATCGAAAAACCAGATGTTACCGTTGTACTTAACATCGGATAGGTGTCACCACTCGTCCCATGTTAAGTTCAAGGCTAAGAAAACCAATTGAACCAACTACAAGAAATACAGTGCATAATAATATATATTATAAGACCCTGAAATCTCCTAATCCTTATTTTTGAATATTTATCCTTCTCTTTAAAGTTAACCCATAAATCTTAGCTTAATTACTTTTCTTAAAGCCCTACTCACAAACCCATATAAAATTTTGACTAAATATATCCTAAATATTTTATCTTTTTTATGTAAACCCATCCAAAATAATAAATTTTAACCAGCTTATTTTTCCTAATTAGATTCCCTAAACTAGGATAAATAAAATTTTCCTAATCTTAAATCCAAATCTAATTCTAATTCTAATCCTCAATTTATTTCCTTATTCCTTTTAATTTCTTTTTCTCATTCCTTTTTTTCTTTTTCTCTCTCCTTTTTTCGCTTTTCTTTTTCTTTCTCTTTCTCTTTTCTCCTTCTCCCCTAATGCACCAACCCTCCTCTCTTTTTTTTTTCCTTTTTTTTTCATTATCCTTATTCCTTAACTATCCTTACTCATCAAAACACACCACTCCATTTGATCACGCTTGTGCTCCTTCTTTCTATATCAGGCCAAACAACTCACTTGCACTCCACCTTTCACGCCATGTTCCCTTCCTTCATGGCTTATAAGACTCTAAACCAAAAAAATATTTTAGTAGCTAGCACGGTCTTTTCTTGCAACATTCCATGCCTCTACATCCCCTACCCATCCTAGCCATTGACCCATCCCCCTTAACCCTTACGTCTTCTCTACATTTAAATCATTTTGCCTCTAATTGTCTGTATACTCTCTCACACACACACATACTCCTCTTCTTTTGTTTTAACTCAAGACCTTTTCCATTTCATTATTCTCCCTCCCTTTCTCCTTCTCCCTCTCCTATCCTAGCTCTACTTATTGGATGTCACATGGTTTTTCACCACCATACACAATTGTGCAATCCTTGTACACCTACCCCTTCCATGCCCACCCCTCCCAGGCACACTTTTCCCATACTCGTCTCATTTATGCCTTGTGCCAACATACATCACCACAACCAAATCTCAATGCCATATACTCCAAATCTATAACCCTCCTCTTATGTTATTCCATACACTACCTTATTCATTTCCTAAAACGTCTTCCACTATCATAGCCCTTCCAACACTATCACACTAGCACACAACTATCCTCTATGCACCCCTCCCTTTACTTGATCTTCAACCACCATTGATCCCTCTCTTCATTTTCCTTTCAACACTCTGCAACACCTCTACCTCTCTACCTCCTCCATATAGCCCATTTATAGCCTCATCCATGCCCCTTGTCCTTGCCTACCTCTATTTTTTTTCATCTCCTCCTAGCCTTTTTCTTTCCTCAACCTCACTATAATCAAACTCTTATAGTCACGCCTCATGCTTGTAGCCTCACTAGTAGAGTCCACCTCTACCTCCCTCATCATTTTCATCTCCTCCAACACCATGTAACTCTCCCTCAACCATCCGCCTAACAAACCAATTTAACCCTTAAAGCCTCTTGCATGCCCATCATGCTACATGAGTTGTGTTTTTTATATTAATTTTTACCTTATTTTCAACATAGGGGCATTTCCATAACTTGTTATTCTTTAATATTTTAATATGAATTATTATTTTATTAGTTAAATATTAATATGGTTAATGTGGAATTATTTTTACGCACAAAAGATTAATGGAGCCTTAAAAATTTAAGTAGGTTGCCTATAATTTGTACCTTGCTGGAAATAAGGTAATCCCTATGTTGTGGTAAATTTTGAAATTTCTCAGGATAGCATATTAGAGTTTTGATACATAAATATAATTAAGCATGTTTGTGACTTTGTAATTTTCTACCTAAAATTTGTTAACATGAAATTCATGAAAATAAAGCATGTTATTTTGTGTAAAGTGTAGTGTGTATAAAAGTATGTTAAAATGGATTTAGTATTGGAATTAAATTATGTATGATATGTGCGTGCAATATCAAACATTGAATATTCATATGCGTACTTTTATTATGATTACTATTATTTTGTGCATGAGGGGAAAATTTGTCATTTTAAGCATATCATGATATTTACTCTGATAAACAAGTATGTATCATTTATTATTAATTATGGAAGTATGGGTTATGTTATTTATTTTTAGAATGATGTTTATTGTTTTACATACTAAACCATGTAAGGGTAAATTGGTCATTTGGTGTATCTGGTAATTTATTTGCATATTTAATAATTAAATAATTAAATATTAATATTTTAGCCTTTTATGGAAAATAAATTAAAAAAATAGAATTAGTATTCAAAATGGGTAAAAATGTTGTAATTATGGCCTTAGGGGTAATTTGGTCAATATGGTTTAAAAATAGAACCTTAGGTATTATAAGGTGATAATTGATTCAAAATATGTTAAGTATATTATGTAGAATGTTTGGAGTAAATAAGAATATTTTTAGTCCGACAAATGTGAAAAATG
Organism: Tamarix chinensis; assembly: GCA_030549775.1. Lineage (NCBI taxonomy): Eukaryota > Viridiplantae > Streptophyta > Magnoliopsida > Caryophyllales > Tamaricaceae > Tamarix > Tamarix chinensis. The sequence continues at coordinate 71,357,492 of CM060181.1, forward strand.
GCTTTAAGTGGAAATAGTAACCCTATTGGCGAGATCATTATTACATGTGCAAAATGTTGGATTTTAACTTTTATTTATGGATGTGTGGAAGATATTAGCATTTTAGGAAAGCATATTATTATTATTTTATTATATGAAGCTCATAGAAAAAGTTATGATTAATTTGTAAAATAAGGATTTTGTGGGAAATTTTGAATAGTAATAAAAAAAGGTAGGCTATTATCACATATGTAAGAAATTGGAGTTGAAATTTTATTTTTGGATATTATGTTAGGAATAATAGTATGGGATTGTATATTAAATTTGGTGGTTATATTAGATATATGGGAAAAGTTAAGCCAAATTTGTGAAATTTGTGCTTTGTAAGTAATTAGGAAGAGTAAGAGGTAGGATTTTATTGTATATGTAAGACATTTGAGTTAGAGATTATTTTTTTGGATATCATGTCATAAGTATATTTTAAGTATGTTATTAAATTTTGTGGTTAAATGGACACTATTCAAGTCATGCTCACCTTTTGGAGTTAGGTTTTTTTATAAGAGAAATATGGAATCTTCTTAGGGGATGTCCCAATATTTGTGTGGGTGTATTTAATATGCTAAGTTAGAGTAGCCTATCTACATCTTTGTTACATATTGACCTTGAGATAAATAACTCTAAATAAGATATTAATCATTTATAGTAAAAGACTATGAGTTAGGATCAATAATATCTATATGTTCCACCGAATGAAAATTATGGGTAGGAACATGATGCCTTGGGTTGGTATATTATTTATACTATTCCTCTGGTTGAGAATAATGGAGTCCCTAAACTCAATTGAAAAAACTCATCTTAATAATTGTAACCATTTATAAGATATCAATCATTTAAAGTGAAAGATCATATGAAGGAGAACCAGTTGTACTTCTCTTTCCACTAGATAAAAATAGGGGATAGGAGTGTTTTTTCCTTGGGGTTTTATAATGTTGAAACCATTCCAGTGGTCAAGAATAGTGGCCAGAAGCATATTACCCTTGGGTTGTATATTTTCGATACCATTCCACTAATTGAGAATAGTAAACGGGAACTTATTGCCATTAGGTTTTATATTGTTGATACCATTCCACTACTGGAGAATAGTAGAGTACCTAAACTTGAAATGAAATGAATAACTGAAGTGATCATAATCATTAATAATATGTTAGTGTTTACAATGAGAAATTACGTGAACTCGGATCGATTGTACCTAGTCATTCCACTGAATGAACGTAGTAGCTAGAAGAATTTTACCCTAGTGTTGTATATTTTTTATACCATACCATCGATTGACACTAGTGTTGTCCTCAAACTCAATGTGAATAAATAATTGGAATTATCATAACTACTATATGGGTTTTGTTTAATGTAATCTTTGACTTTGTATAATATGTATATCATAACATTGTGCTGGTTTGTACAGGTGTTGGAGAAGTTTGACATTGATATATGTGTTTTGTGAGATGCTTAGGGTTATCATGTTTATTAATATGGACCATATTTTCTCATAGAATGTTCTTATGTGTTTTTAGGAAAAAAATTCTAAAAAATGGAAGTTGACATAGGGATTCCTCCTTTTTTCTTTAGTGAATTTACCAACGCAATATTTTGTCATGTATGGTTTTATCTAGTATAAAATAGATATGAGAAAACCCTAGCCGTAGAGTCATGTGACCCAAATTCTTCTTCCTCTTCTTTATAGAATCTTCCATTGTTAGAGAATTATATATTTATGTAATTGATTGATGGATAAATTACTCATCCTATAATTATAGAAGAGTAAAAATAAAGATATATATTTCCCTTTAATTGTTATTTTTTGCGATTGAATCGTTAATTGTTCATCCTCTTCCTAATTCTAATAATTGTTTGGATCTATTCAATCTGCATTATTCCTCAATAATTTAGTATCAAAGCTGTGTTTGTTAAAGAGATATGCTAATTGGCATGGGTACTAGATTCAATATTGAGATATTTAATCAGTCCATCAATTTTAGACTATGAAAATTGAAGATGTGGGTGATTCTAATTAAAAATTTATTGGAAAAGGAATTATTTGATTATTCAAATAATCCTAATTTAATGAAGGATAAGTGATTTGAAGAAGTAGATATGAAGGCCTCTCTATCAGAGAACATTCTTGTTGAAAGAGGTCTTATGGGAAGTGGTAGAGGAATCAACAATGACTACCATGTGGTTTAAGCTTGTGTCATTATACTTGACAAAGTTAGTAGCGAAATGGCTACTATTGAAGAGTTGGCTTTATGACCTGAAATTAGGTGAGGGTTGGTCCTTAAAATCTCATCTTGAAGGATTTGATTATGGTGTGATGGATTTTCATAACATATAAGTCCAATTAGATGATGAATATTTGGCCACGATGCCCTTATGTTCTTTGGCTACTATTTTTAAGCATTTTATGAGACTATTTTATATGGGAAGGATAAGTTAATCAGTTAAGATGTGAAATTTTGCCTATTATAATAAGAGTTAATTTATAGTCATTTGACAGATAGTGGTACTTTTGGGGATCCACACAATGAGAGATTGATAGCCAAAGCCATGTTAGGAATTCTTATCCTAATAGGAAGTGTGATGCTAATTAGTCAAGTGAGTCATCCTATATGAAGGAAGATGCTACTATAGCCCACGATGATGGTGATGGAGATGTGTTGTCATCTACTAATTGATAAACCAAGATCTGTGATAGATGGTGTAATACCCCAAAACCCTAATTTAGGGAATTATAATGAAATAGAGATTCATTTGTGAGATTAATTAAATATAATATTTTTAATAAAATAATAGGAGTAATTAACATGAAAAAAGGGGGAATAACATAGGATTTAATTAAGGAAGAGTAAGGCACTTTGCTAACCAAAATAAAATTAGGAAGATATACCCAAAAATCTATAAATTAATATAAAAAGGAATTTAATTTTTTATTTTTACTAAATTTTATTATTTCCAAACATTTCAAAAATAACCTAAATACCTCAACCACCCTTTTTTCTTTTTTTCTTTTTTTTCCTTTTTCCTTTTTCCCTTTTCTTCCTTTTTCCTTTTTCTTTCTTCCTTTTCTCCTTTCACCTTTTCCTTTTTTCTCTTCCACCCCCCTAATTGGGCCTCACATGTGTGGCCCAACCTCTTCTCTCCTCTCTTCCCTTCCCCGCGTAGAGCCCAACCCATTCCTCCTTTCATCTTTTTCCCTTTTCCTACCCAATTATCCCCTTTCTTTTCTTTCTTTTCTTTTCCCTAGACCTATCAGCCCAGCCCCTTCTTCTTCTTCCTCCCCTATCCCTTCCTCGCGTTGCAGGTTGAGCCTGTAGAACTGCCACTGGCAGACCTACCCTGCCACCATACTACCTCGGCCTACTTCCTTCTCTATCCCCTATCCCTTTCCTTTTGAATTCAAGCTAAACCCGCCCTGTACCTGCCTCCCCTGCGTTCCCATTCCCCTTCCTTTTCCCCCATCTACGACCTACACCCTCAACTTTTGTAGGCTCGTACTAGCCTTCCACCACTATTTGGAAACTCCCACCTCTCTTGCCCCTTGTTCTCTTCTCCTCCCCCTCGACCTATAAATACCCCCTTACTGTCCCCCATTTCCCCTCCTTTGTTTTGCCTAGAAAACCCTTACCCTTCTTACCACCTCATCTTTAGACGATGCCCTAGCAGGCATCGCACAACACCACCACCCAAAACACCACCTAACCCCTTCCTTGTATCACCCTCCACCAAACCAAGCCACTCACCACCTTAACTCCCCCTACACAATCCACCCTAATAGTGTAAAGTGGGCAGCTTCAGTTGCCCTTTACACCCCATTGCGACCCCTCTCACATTGTGTGCCACCGCCTCCCCATAATCACCACCTCTCCTACCACCCACTCAACCCAACAAACCCTCCTCTACCTTCCCCTATCCTTCATTTTCCCTTTCTCCCTCTCTTTCCTCCTCTTTCCTTCTCCACCACTCTCAGCCACCGTAGCCGCCACCACCTAGCTGCACTACCACCGCTACTACAACCCTCTTAGACCAGGGAGTCCATCACCTCAAAACTGCCACCTCCCTCTCTGTCTTTTAGCCCCAAGAGACCAACCTTTCCCAACGCCACCACCACTTCCACCATCACTGCCACCATAGTTATCGTGCACCGCCGCTGCCACCACCCTAGCTACCACCTTCACTTAGGTTGTGCCCTAACCTTTTCTAGCACTTAAGTATAAATTATTTGGGTATAATTATTATTTTAGTCTTATTATTATTGTTGTTGTTGTTGTTCATATTTTTATTATTACTATTATTATTATTTTCCATTATCATCATTATTACTATTATCACTACTAATAGCCCTATTTTGGTTAACGATACCATTAGTGTATTTGTTATCCACTTTAATGATAATACCCTTATTAATATTATTAAAACTATAATTATTATCACTATCACTAATACTAGTCCTTTCTAAAAGTAATTAGGGAATAATGAAAGTAATAAGAGGGAAGTTAACCCCTAGTATTTTCCTCTTATAGGTGAACCAAACCTGACCCCTAAGGATTTGTAGGAGTGTGCTCCAATTCTAGTATCATTTTAGGTAAGGATATGGTTATGGTCTAATATATGTGTTTTGTGTTATGTGTATTAGTTATATGTGTGCACCTTATGTATTATGGATTATGCTCTTATAATGCAACTTACTAATCATAAAGCTAAGGTAAGTTGTATGTGTTTCTATGGCATGTGTAATATGGTAATGTAACTTGTGCTTGTGTTGTACTTATGTATGGTTTCCCTATATGACATGCATACCCAGAGCCCCTAAGTAGTAAGATGAGGTTGTGGGGAAAAATGAGAGAAGTAAAGAAAGGGGAGTGATAAGAGGGAAGTGAGAAAGGTTAGGGTATCTAATGACTTGTGGGTGGATAAATAAAGGATAATATGAATAAAATAAGAGGATGGAATAAATCTTGCATTGGGAGTATAAGGCTTGCAGGGGATGGTTAATCTTTGCATGGGAATGACCTTTTAATGGGAAAAGTTGACTTGAGGGCTAACTAAGTTGAGTGAAGAGTAGTTAGGATAATTGGAGTACATTTGTGAAAAATAGTATGTGGGTTGGTATAAGGGTGGATGGGGGACTTGGATAAGATTTGTGAGGAAACCCTAAGTGGGAGAAGTGTACGAGGAAGGAAAATTAATGGGAATGGTTAGAGTGTGAAATAAGATTAGAAGGGTGTCACATGGAGGGGGAGTAAGTTAAGGAAAAGGTGTTTGGGTGATGAGGAGATGACATAAAATAAAGGAGAACTACTAGGGTTTAGGGGATGAACTAGGGTTTCCATGGTCATATGTGGAGATGGGAAGTGATGTTGCGATGTTGGGTGTGGTCTGAGTGGAGTGGTAGTTTTGGGTAGCAAAGGGGAACATGAGTAGTGTAGGATAGGAGAAGTGAGGCCACATAGGCTAGAGTAGGGTTTCTGAGGGAAACCCTAGAGAGTGATGGTGAGGCAAAATAGAGTTATGGAGAGTGGACCTTAACCAACATGAATAAGAGTTTAGATCTCTCATGGTGAGTGGAGAAATGGTGAGGAAGAATTCTTGGAGCTCTGAGGTGAGTAAAGATCCCAAGATATGGGATAGAGATTTTTAGAAAATTGGGAATAAAGGGGTGAGCTTGGGAAGTCCAATGAGTCGTGCATGTTTAATCAGGGTTGTGTGTACAATAAGATACGGGTAAAATGCTAAACACTTAAAGTGAAAGATCAACTATCGAGCCCTGCCTAGTGAGAATAATTTTTGGTCCACTGATTATAATAGTTATCAGGTGTGTTATGCCCTATGGAGCATTTTTCGGTCTACTAGCTATAATAGCGGGGATTCTGAGCTCGATAAACCATACCTTATGTGGAATTAAATCAAGGAAAGGTACAAAATATTTACAGTGGAACACCACATGATTCGGGACTAGTAACGATAATTATCAGTCCACCGACTATAATAATGGTCAGGTGCGATCTGCCCTATGGATTGATATCCAGCCCATCGTCTATTGATAGATAAGATTTATAGATTATTTTCATGCTTAAAAATATCATTTATCTCTCATTAATTCTATTATATTTAATCTTTTTGTCGAGTTTTCCTCCTTTGAATAGATTTTATAGGAAAGAAAAAATTGAAGAAATACAAGGAGAAGTCAATGAAAAGAAGAAATCAAGTAAAAAACACATCAAGAAATGTTGAATCAAGAAGAGCGAAGTTCGAAAGGGAGCAAATACATCAAGAGAAGCTATGCTGAAACTTCAAAAGGAATTTAGTGGAAGGATTAAAAACACGGCACCCCCGTGTTTCATAAACACGGGTCGTGTTAATTATCTCGAGCATCAATCTTTAAATCCTTGTCGGCAGAACAGTTGGAAGAAAACACGTACCGTGTTTCCATTTAAAAATTTGTAACTGTCCGCGCGACCTGTTTCTGATATATTTCTATCTAAGAACAGGGTTCGGGACAAGGGGAGAGACGTCGAAACAATTGGAATGTATTTTTCTTCCTGTATTCCTCTAGAATATACATGTAATGCACAATTCCAACTATTTGATCTTCTTGAATTCTAGTGATCAATTGACAATCTGCACTTCAATTGATAAGTCTTCTCTATTCCTTTATGAATTTCAGTATCTTCATTTTTGTTAAATCTAAGTAGATTATCTGTAATTATACTTGTGTTCATTCTATTATCATCTAATTGTATCAATAGTAGATTTCGTGAATGTGTTGTTGTTATTAATTTTCAATGTTTATATGTAATTGTGTGATATGTAAATATGCAGATGTTTGAGTAATTTGAACAGGGTAGGATGATTTGAGGATGGAATTATATCCTAATTACCATTTCATATTTTAAATGTTTGATTCTAGATGAAGTTTAATTGAATTAATGGATCGAATTGAATGATTTCGTATCATAAATTAAGATTTTTGAACTAATTAGATTGATATCCTATTTAGTTTAGAACTTAATCTTTGCTAAGGCAATGAAATTACCCCGTATTTGTTAATTAATTTGTGTAAAGTACCAAGAAGATTAATTATTAATCTTATCCATTAATTCGTGCAATTGCATAATCCGAGCTTATGTGATTATGATTGTAGTTGGCTGCTTTCCGTTCATAATGCTACCATTAATTGAATCTAGTGTTCGTAACCTAGGTTATTAAACGGTCAGAAAATAAATTGAGAACATATTCAATTTATTAAGGTTGAGAGGAAGCAAAGGAATTTGTTATTATGAATTTCCTAAGTCAACATTAAATTGTTTAGAATCATTCTTTTAATTTGAATGTTTGGTATTTTAATTCCATCATCAATTCATTCCTCCCCTATTTGTCAATTAGTGATTAAGATTTGGTACAATTAGATTTAGTATTAAAATCAATGAAATTTTATAAATGGGGTTATAACATCAATAGCAAAATTAGTGATTAAAATGTCATTCCTTGTGGGTTCGACTCCTTCTTGCCATATACTACGTATTTGGGAGTTAGGATTTATTTAAATTTTTTGTATTCACGACAGTGCATCAAATTTTTGGCACCGTTGCCAGGAATGGCAATTATAATCTTTAGTTTTTTTTGGTGTGGTTTTTTATTTTAGTTTTTGATAAATTCTTCACGTGTACTCATCTATTCTTTGATTGTGTGAAATCTTCAGGCACTCGCAATTGAGTGCACTCGCAATCGAGCATCAAGGACAAATTATTCCAGCCATAGATCCAAACTCATCCTCTCCAATTGCAACCAGGACAAGAAGGAAATTAGAACACGCTAGCCATATTCCATTACCTTCTGAAGAAAGTTCCACAAATTTGGGAGAAGACCATATAGAGGATTTGTTTAGTACACCTTGCTACATTAATCCATCGATGGCGGATCGAACTCTCAAGGAGCTAGCTGCTCTTGTCTTCAACCCTAATCTTTTATGCATTAATTATCCAGCTGATAATGATACTTGTGAGATCAAACCTGGATTAATACGAGCTTTACCTATTTTTACAGGTTTTCGAGACAACAACTCCATGGGTTCAGGTTGTTTCACCGACCCAAATAAATTTCTCAAGGAATTCCATATAGCTTGTTCTGGTATGAAGCTGAATGGAGTAAGTGTAGAATAACTTAAACTCAAAGCTTTTCCTTTTGCTTTAGCTGATGATGCTAAGGAATGGTTATATGATCTACCAGCGGGCTCGGTAAACACTTGGACTGATATGCAAAAGGTTTTCCTTGAAAAATATTTTCCTTGATCGAGAGCAACTAATATAAGAAAGGAAATATGTGGTATTAGGCAAGATGGAGGAGAATCCTTACATGAATATTGGGAACGTTTCGAGAAATTGTGTGGTAGTTTTCCTAATCATCAAATTAGTGAAAAATTATTAATAAAATATTTTTACGAAGGTTTATCTCCTATGGATCGCAATATGATAGATGCTGCTAGTGGTGGTGCTTTGGTTGATAAAACACTCATCGAAGCTAAAAGGTTAATTGCTAATATGGCATCTAACTCTCAATATTGTAATAGAGGTAATACTTCTATGTCTCAACAGGTGAAAGGAACTAATATTGCTGAATTAAAAACGCAAGTATCGAATTTGACAGCTCTTGTGGAAAGAGTTATAGGTGAAAAGATTCCTGCCAAGGTATGTGGAATTTGTTCTTTTACTGGTCATCCAACTGACATGTGTCCTACTTTGCAGGAAGAACAACAAGTAAATGCCATTGGAGGACAACCGTTACCAAAATGGAATGATCCATTCGCTCCAACATATAATCCTGGATGGAAGGATCACCAGAATCTAAGGTATGGAAACACTCAACAAAGTGGTAAATCATATTTCCAACCACAGATGTATCAAAATTAGCAAGGAGCAAATCCACCTCCCAAGTTCTTCCAAATTCCACCAAATCATCAAAGACCACCATTTCAACCGATGCCTCCACCGCAAGTTCCACAACAATTGGGGGGTATGCCTTTGGAAGACTTGGTGAAATATTTGGCTACCTATACATTACAATTCCAACAAGAGACTAGAAATAGTATTAAGAATTTGGAAAATCAAGTGAGTCAACTAGTAGATTCCCTTGGAAAACTACAAGCACAAGGTTCTTCAAAATTTCCTAGCTAGACCAAAAGAAATCCTAAGGAAAACGCTAGTGCTATCGCAACTCGCAGTGGGAAACAATTGTCAGATCCAAGAAAAGTGAGTGAAGAAGATGACACAAGTAAAGATCCAGATGAAACAATGGTTGAAGAAGAAATAAGTGAAGATTCACAACAAACGATAAAGAGTAAGTCATTTTCTCCTATAAAAATTCCTGCTCCTTTTCCTAGCAGGTTGGCCAAAAACAAGAAGGTAAACCATGACAAGGAGATATTTGACATATTTAAGAAGGTAGAAGTTAATCTCCCTCTCATTGATGCGATCAAACAAGTACCAAGGTATGCAAAATTCCTTAAGGATTTGTGTACTAACAAAAGGAAACTGAAGGAAAATGAGAAGGTAAGTGTGGGAGAAAATGTGTCAGCAATATTGCAAAGAAAGCTCCCACCGAAGTGCAAGGATCCAGGTATTTGCACTATACCTTGCAAAATTGGAAACACGAGGTATGAAAAATGCATGCTTGACTTAGGTGCTTCAATAAATGTCATGCCTTTATCTATCTTTAACACCCTAAGTCTAGGTCCTTTAAAGGAAACCCGTGTTGTTATTCAAGTGGCTGATAGATCTAACACATATCCTGAAGGGGTCATTGAGGATGTCTTAGTTCAGGTAAATGAGTTGGTTTTTCCTGCAGATTTTTATGTGTTAGATATGCAAGATAATGGTTTAGCCAACCCCTCTCCTATATTGTTGGGGAGACCATTCCTAAAAACTTCAAAAACAAAAATTGATGTCCACGATGGAGTGTTAACCATGGAATTTGATGGTGAAGTTATTAAGTTTAACATATATGATTCCATACGATATCCTATAGATGGTGAGGAGGTATCTATGATTGATGTCATTGAGAATTTAACTGAAATGGTGTACCAATTATCATCGGCTGATCCTTTGGAAATAACTTTGACACAAGGTATAGAAACTGAAGGTTTGGAAGAATTGAACAAAATGTATGATGTTGAAGAAGAGATCAAGGAGGTAGTGGGTGCTTTGGGAATATGTCATAGTAGAATCAGAAAATTTGTGGATTTGCCATTGACAGTGGATAGACCTATACCTTCCATAGAACAACCACCTTAAGTGGAGTTGAAGCCTTTACCTAACCATCCTAAATATGCATTCTTAGGAGATAAGAATACCCTTCCTGTTATCATATCTAGTGAACTAACATCTCAACAAGAAGAAAAACTGGTAAATGTGTTGAAGAAGTACAAATCAGCTTTGGGATGGACAGTTGCTGATATTAATGGTATTAGTCCTTCAGTTTGTATGCATCGGATTTTAATGGAAGAGGATGTGAAGCCAAGTAGACAAGTACAACGTAGGTTGAATCCGATAATGATGGAGGTTGTGAAGAAAGAGGTTTTAAAATTGCGAAGTGTAGGAGTCATATGCCTAATCTCTGATAGTCATTGGGTAAGTCCGATTCAAGTTGTCCCAAAGAAAATAGGAATAATAGTAGTAGAGAATGATAAAGGATAAATGGTTCCTACTACAGTTCAAAATGGTTGGAGGGTATGTGTTGACTAAAGAAAGATCATTTTCCTTTACCATTTATGGATCAAATGTTAGAATGGCTAGCGGTTCATGCTTATTATTGTTTTCTTGACGGTTATTCTGGATATGTACAGGTCCCTATAGCTCCAGAAGATTAAGAGAAAACCACATTTACATGTCCTTACCGTACGTTTGCATATCGACACATGCCATTTGGATTATGCAACGCTCCAGCTACATTTCAAAGGTGTATGGTAAGCATATTTTTCGAATATCTGGAGAAAATTATCGAGGTATTCATGGATGATTTTAGTATTCATGGAGATACCTTTGAAGAATGCCTAGGTAATTTAACCCTTATCTTGAAAAGATGTCTGGAAACAAATATTGTGCTAAACTCTGAAAAATGCCATTTTATGGTTCAACAAGGAATAGATTTGGGACATGTTATTTCAGCTAAGGGAATTGAAGTAGATAAAGCAAAAATTAATCTTATCGCTTCACTACCTTATCCATCAACTGTCAAAGATGTGCGTTCATTTTTAGGGTATGTCGGGTTTTACCGCCGATTTATCAAGAATTTTTCTAAAATAGCCCAACCATTATGTAAGCTTCTTCAAAAAGAAACAGAATTTCAATTTGATGATGCATGCTAGAAATCATTTGACCACTTGAAGGAAAAATTGATAAGTGCACCCATACTTCAACCACCTGATTGGAACTTCCCATTTGAAATTATGTGTGATGCATCTAACTTTGTTGTTGGTGCAGTGTTAGGTCAAAGGATCAGGAAAGATCCACATGTGATATATTATGCCTCACGAACATTGAATGAAGCTCAAATTAGCTACATAACTACCGAAAAGGAGCTTCTTGCCATCATCTTTGCTTTGGATAAATTTCGTTCTTATCTGTTAGGAACTGAAATAATTGTTTATTCTGATCATGTAGTGTTGAAATATTTGTTAGCAAAGAAAAAGGCAAAACCACAACTGATTAGATGGATTCCTCTACTCCAAGAATTCAATATACACATTAAAGATAAGAAAGGAACAGAAAACGGAGTAGCAGATCATCTAAGTCGGTTAATCAAAGAAGTTGAAGTTGAAATACCTATCAATGAAGCATTTCCAGACAAACAACTTCATGTCATTGGGAATGAGATACCATGGTATGCTGACATGGTAAATTTTCTGGTGGCTAAGGTATTTCTCTCACACTTTACTAAAGCACAGAAAGATAGAATGAAAAGTCAGGAAAAATATTTTTTATGGGATGATACATACTTGTGGAAACAATGTGCCGATCAAATTATTAGAAGATGTATTTCTGATAGTGAGATTCCGTCTATCTTACACTTTTGTTACAGTTATGCTTGTGGGGGACACTTTGGCCCCAAACGAACGGCTTATAAAGTTTTAGAGAGTGGATTTTTCTGGCCTACATTGTTTAGAGATGCTCATGAATTTTGTAAAACATGTGAAAACTGTCAAAAGACTGGGGGATTAGGTCCTAGAAATGAAATGCCACAAACTCCTATCATAGCATGCGAAATCTTTGATGTTTGGGGTATGGATTTTATGGGACCCTTTCCATCCTCTTTTGGATTCAAATACATTCTTGTTGTTGTTGATTATGTGTCAAAATGGGTGGAGGCTAAGGCCACCCGTACTGATGATGCTAGGTTGTTGCAGAATTTCTTCGAACTAACATTTTTGCAAGGTTTGGCTTACCAAAAGCCATCATTAACGACAAAGGTTCACACTTCTGCAACAGAACCATAGAAGCCCTATTAAAGAAATATCATGTGACACATCGAATCTCTACAGCATATCATCTACAAACCAATGGTCAAGCCGAGGTATCCAATCGTGAAATCAAATCAATCTTGGAAAAAATGGTGAAACCAACAAGAAAGGATTGGAGCTTACATCTTAATGATGCACTCTAGGCTTATCGTACAACTTTCAAGACTCCAATTGGTATTTCCCCATATCGTCTGGTTTATGGTAAGCCTTGTCATCTACCGGTTGAGTTAGAACATAAAGCTTTTTGGGCCGTAAATAAATGTAACATGGAGTCAACTGAAACTGGAAGACATAGGTGACTCCAACTACAAGAATTGGAAGAAATAAGAAATGATGTTTTTGAAACTGCATTGAGATATAAAGATAGAACTAAGGAATTTCATGATAAGTTCATTCTTAGAAAGAGTTTTGAAATTGGTCAAAAAGTTTTATTATATCATTCTCGATTGAAGTTTTTTCCAAGGAAATTGAGGTCGAGATGGATCGGCCCATTTGTTGTGACTAATGTGTTTTCTCATGGTGCAGTAGAAATCAAGAGTGAGAAAATAGGGAAGATGTGGAAAGTCAATGGACACCGCCTCAAACCTTATTATGAAGGGCACCAAGTGCACAATTTGGAAGTGGTAGATCTTACCACTCCCAATTATGAGGGCTAAATGAATCGCATTTTGTCACTTGGGAAACACCGAAGTGTTGTACATAAGTTTTCCGTATCTCATACTTTTCTTTTTACACAATTGGTATAGTTTGTATGTTTATAATGTGTATATGTGTGGAAATACATTTTAAGTCTATTTTCATTTTTACTACACTTCAAAAAAAACACGGGGGGTCGTATTCACCAAACACGGCCCGTGTTTATTTTGCAGGAAAATTTTCAGAATTCCAGAGAGCTCCAAAAATAACACGGGGGGTCCGTATTTCCAAACACGGCCTGTGTTTCCCTCTCTGCAAAAAAATTTCAGAATTCCATAGAGCTCTAAAATTAACACGGGGGTGTCGTATTTTTAAACACAGACCGTGTTTCCTTCTCTATCATTTTTTCCCTAAAATAGAACATTCAAAAATAAACACGGGGTATCGTATTTTTGAAATACGGTCCATGCTTTCCATAGAATCCCTTTTTCTCCCCCGTGTTTACAAATCTAGAAAAAATACGGCATTTCCTCTCTTCGACTCCATCTCTTTGCTGCGCCCCTTTGTCCGTTTACCCCCTTCAAAAACCTTCATTTTCTCACCAAATTCTTCAAATTCTAACGATTCTTACCCACATTAAGCCTCCATTTTCTTTCTTCACCCTTAATTTTCTTTCCCTGCACAAATTTTCTGTCATTCCATTACAAAAAACAGGCGGCACCTTCTCCTCAAACCCTAATTCTGATTCGAGCATTAACCATTCCATTTTTTGCAAATTACTTTAGGGTTTTCGTGGAAATCGACATTCTAACGTATTCTTTCTCTGATTTCTATTATTTTCTCCACCTATTTTCACAAGACCAAGGTAAGTGGTTATTCCCCATCCTGCTGCAGTACTAAAATTCATATTCCTCATTTGTGCTATCATGTGCTGACACAATAAGCTTGGAAATTCAGCATAACTACATGTTTGACAATTGTGGGTCATTTTGTTGCATAACTTGCACAATTATAAACCTGGATGAATGACATGATTAGGGCATATGTGTGCATTTAGTGAATATTTTTGTGTGGTTATAATTGCAGGCCAACCATATTATTGCAGAAGCAACATTATGTTTGCTGCAATTTCAGTTTATGACATTGTTTCCGAGCATCCAATTCATAATCTTTATGTCTCTATATACTACATTACACAGACCAACCAAGACTCAATATCTCACTTTTCTCATATTGACATATTGTGTAGATGGCACCGAAAAAGAAGCAGCAATCTGAAGGTGAATCCTCAAGGCCTCGATCATCACCCACTCAATCAAGACACCGACGTAACCGGCCAAACGATTTAGGTATAATTTTTACTACACCCGAACAACAACAAAGGTACGATTACATGTCTCAAAGGCATATCACTGGCACTAGATATCTAGATGATGGGTGTCTACATACCTTAGGTATTCATGATCAAGTCATGCACATGCTTAGAACTATAGGTTTGCATAATATTGTCTATTGTACAAATCATACCTATAGGCGCTTGACTTTGGAATTTTTGAGTACTTTTGAACTATTTGCTGAAGTTGGTGACATCGGTGACACTCAAAATAATCAAGGGTATGTTTCTTTTTGCCTCTTTAATGAGGATAGGCAAATAGCCCTGCATGAACTTGCCCACACCTTTATGTTACCTCCAAGGGGCTACCGATTCATTTTACCCTGATTCCATGCCAACAACTTTTCGCCAAAATAGGTGATATAGCGAATATGCCTACCCTTGATACCTTCTGCAATTCTGAAGCAAAATCCTCCAGGATTTTTAACCTCGTCTTCTGATACATACAAAGGCTTTTGGCTACAACCATCTTTGGGAGGGGAGATAGTACTGGGGTGGTTCGCTCAATTGAACTCTTCTTTCTCTATTCTATGTTGGAACACTACTCTGTTGATACCGCCTATTTTATAGCAAAACAATTTCAAAGAGTAGGTAATTCAAAACAGGGTGACATTGTCATCGGTGATTTAATTACCAACATTTGTGTAAGCTTGGACATACCTCTTCCTGAGGATATACCCATTGAATCCATGAGCACGCGCATTGATATCGAACATTGTCGTCTTATGCATCTTATCGAGCGTAGAGGTAATGCTTGGTATCTTTCCTACCAAGGACGTGTTTTCTTCCCTCTACCTAACCCTACCAAAACCAACCCTTTAAACACACAGAATTGGCAACCAATTGAGGATGATGATACCCCTGCTCCGTTAGCCATCGAGCATCCTATTCCACCTCGTGGTGACCATGCACCAAAACCACCACCACCGCGATCCCAAGCCAGCTCCTCTTCATCTTCAACTTTTGTTCCGGAATGGCATCTCCAATTCAAAAATCAAGTATATTCCCAATTAGATTCCATTCGCCATAACCAGAATCAAATGATGGAGATGATGAAAAATCTTTATGATTTTCATCTTGGGAGCCAAGACCCGTCTCCACCTCCCTCTTGAATCCTCTTCTTCATCTTTCTCTTGCATTTGTTCATTGGGGACAATGAACACAATAAGTAAGGGGGTGCACTAGCACTTGTAGGCTTGTGACTATTGTTAAGTAGAAATAGTTCGTAGATGTTATATATTTATGCTAGTGGTAGTTAGTTAATTTATTCCTATCCCCTTTATGTGCTAGTTGTTCATTTTGTCTTATAAAAAAAAAGTATTAGATTTGAGTAATCCATGCACGAAGTAAAACAAAGTATGGGACTGAATTATTTTTGAAAAGGATAATTTTATACTTATTGTATATTTTGATCAACATCTTTTGAAAACCTTAAAAACGGAAATTGAAAATGAGATAACAGTAAAGGAAAGAAAGTTAGAATGGTTAGAAATCAAATCATGCATTGACTAGGAATGAGATGAAATGAAATTAAAAATTGGTAGATACACCATGGTGAGCGCTTGGACCTAGTCATTGAATATATTGTTTATCCAGAACATATTTTACTTGTGTGTGTACTCTCCAATGATATGTGAAACTAGAATTTGCCATTAATTCTCTTCAAGGCTGCATAGAACTTTAGGATATCTGAAAATGATAAAGGCACTCTTCTTTCTATGTTAGCACCAAAAGACCAAAAAGCTTATCCTGAAAATTTTTTCCTTTGCTTAAACCCCTTTGAGCCTAAGCCTTAGTTTATTGATTTAACCTTCATTAAAACTTAATACACGTATAAATCTTCCATCCCTACTCTTTAACTAGGAAGCAATAAATTAGCGGGAATAAGTTTGTTGATATATGTAAATCTAAGCATGGGGGTTCAATAGAAAAATTTGTTGTTATGCAAAAAAAGAATATATATTAATAATTTAGAAGAATTTTGGGGAGGATTGTTTTCTCCGTGTATATAGGTGTATGATGTATATTTGAGTTGCTTCTCTAGTTAATAGAGTCTAGCCACAATCCCAAAAATTCTATCTCACCTTAAACCCTTAGCCCCATTACAACCAAATTTCAAGACCTTTTGATTCTAATTAACTTTAGTTCTTTTTAGCGGTGGCAAATTGAGAATAATGGCAAACATATGGGCGATCATTATCATTTGGAGAAGATTTGATAGTAAACACATCATACCCTATACACATAAGAGTGAGTGTTTCCACATACCGAAAGTAAGAATCTACCAATTTGAATTACATTATTCTTAATCTAATTTGCATGATGAGATACTAAGTATTATAATTTTCATTCCTTAACCGTTTGAGCATTTGATAAGACTATTTTTAAGGTGATTTAGGGCATGATCCAAAAATATTTTTATCATTGAGATTTCATGATTTATAAGTATTTTAAGACCCATTCCAGTGTTGAGCTTTGTAAATGAATAATTCCAATCTAATAATTCTTGTAATCCGTAACCTGCCTTTCTTGCGTTTCTTGATGTATTCATGTGCATGTTATGATATTGCTTGAGGACAAGCAATAATTCAAGCATGGGGGTATTTGATAGATAAGATTTATACATTATTTTCATGCTTAAAAATATCATTTATCTCTCATTAATTCTATTGATTTAATTTTTTCATCGAGTTTTCCTCCTTTGAATAGATTTTAAAAGAAAGAAAAAAATTGAACAAATTCAAGGAGAAGTCAATGAAAAGAAGAAATCAAGTAAAGAACACCTCAAGAAATGTTGAATCAAGGAGAGTAAAGTTGGAAAAGGAGCAAATACATCAAGAGAAGCTATCCTGAAACTTCAAAAGGAATTTAGTGGAAGGATCAAAAACACTCCACCCCCGTGTTTCATAAACACAGGCCGTGTTAATTTTCTCGAGCATCGATCTTTAAATCCTTGTCGGCATAACAGTTGGAAGAAAACACGGGGGTCCCGTGTTTCCGAAACACGGACCGTGTTTCCATTTAAAAATTTGTAAATGTCTGTGCGACCTGTTTCTAATATATTTCTATCTAAGAACAGGGTTTGGGACAAGGGGAGAGACGTCAAAACAATTGGAATGTATTTTTCTTCCTTTATTCCTCTAGAATATTCATGTAATGCACAATTCCAACTTTTTGATCTTTTTGATCTTTTTGAATTCTAGTGATCAATTGACAATCTGCACTTCAATTGATAAGTCTTCTCTATTCCTTTATGAATTTCAGTATCTTCATTTTTGTTAAATCTAAGTTGATTATCTATAATTATACTTTTGTTCATTCTATTATCATCTAATTGTATCAATAGTAGATTTCATGAATGTGTTGTTGTTATTAATTTTCAATGGTTATATGTAATTGTGTGATATGTAAATATGCAGATGTTTGAGTAATTTGAACAGGGTAAGATGATTTGAGGATGGAATTATATCCTAATTACCATTTCATATTTTAAATGTTTGATTCTAGATGAAGTTTAATTGAATTAATGGATCGAATTGAATGATTTCGTATCATAGATTAATATTTTTGAACTAATTAGATTGATCACCTATTTAGTTTAGAACTTAATCTTTGCTAAGGCAATGAAATTAACCCGTGTTTGTTAATTCATTTGTTTAAAGTACCAAGAAGATTAATTATTAATCTTATCCATTAATTCGTGCAATTGCATAATCTGAGCTTATGTGATTAGGTTGTGTTTGATGTGTTGTTCGAAAATCTATTGTTTGATGTGTTGGTGAAATATTTTGTTGTGGACTTTTTTGATTGTGGTCGGCCGAGACCTTAATTTGTATATATATATATATATATATATATAAATGTGTTTATAATCTATTTTATAAAAATATGTATTATTATTTTAAGAGAATCCACAAGCCTAAAATATATATTATTATCATAAGATATGTACATTCTAAGTATAAAATTAAGGTGTATATTTTTTTTAGCACTCACATTATTATGCAAATCATGTGTATTTATATGCTTTTTTTAATATATATTTTGTAAGACGTGTATTTATATTCCGTAAAATATGTGTTCTATTATATGTATATATATTTATAATATATTTATATATAAGATGTGTATATATAATCTTAAATAATTTTGGTTAGAGTTAGGGTTGGGGTTAGGGGGAGGGTTAGTGTTAGGGTTAGGGTTAGGGTTAGCTATAGGTTTAGGATCATTATCTTATGAGGTTTAGTGTTATTTTTTATTATAATTTATTAGGGTTAATTAGGGTTAGGGGAGGGTTAGGGCTAGGGGAGGGGAGGGGTAGGGTTAGGGTTATGGTTAGGGTTAGGGTTAGGGTTTATCGTTTATTATACTAAATATAAACTAGGGCTATAGGGAAAAATCCTAAGGATAAGGGTATTGTGCATGGGGAAAAGTTGAGGAGGTTGGCTGGGCATCGGTGTTGTGATAAAAATTAAATAGAGATGAATAATTGTGTATAAGAATAATAATAATAATAATAATCATATAGGATTTATTAGGTTGTACTATATATATATATATATATTATTTAATATCTACTTGATTTTACTATGCGTAGCTTGAATGATTTGATGATAGTTTGATGTTTATCTAGTTTGTTAAATATATAACTAAAGATTATGTCCTTATTTTAAATAGTTTGATGTTGTTAGGTTTACATAGTTGGTTATGATCTGGTAGAATATATTTATGATTTGTCTAGCTAGTTGAAGATCAGTTTACATATTCTGTAATTTAGATCCTTTCGAGAACAACCTTGATGATAAGATTTAGTGGTTCTCATTTGTAGGTAGTGAGATGACATACACTCCACTGTATTTTCATATGGCGCCACATACAGATGTATGGACTCATGTGATATGTTTATATGATGAGCTATGTCATTTGTACACGAGTGGCTCATCCTATCACCCCTTCCATTTCAGATCTTATCACCTTCTGTTGACCCTGCCTCGGATAGAGCCATGAGCATCGGCTATGTCTACTTTTTTGCATTGGTTTGTCTACCACACTAATGCACCACACCCGAGATTTATTGAGGGTGAGTTGTTTGCTAGAGAGTATGATAGGATATCAAGAGAACTGATGGTCATCGATGATGAGTGGAGGTATCGTCATAGCTTGCCTCGGAGTATCCACCTCGGTTACCCTAGAGTATCCGTGAGTAGACTCTCTTGCGATGATGTCAAGGATCAAATAATATATCGTGATGAGTGGACTTTTAGAGTTATAGTTTTTAGTCGGGCTCGACGAGACTATCGGGGGATTTAGTTTTAGATATGAGTTTTCATTTTTTAGGTATTGAGTTGTAGCAACATTTTGATGTATATAGTGCTGCTATTGCTTAAATCCTGTAGTATGTATATCTTTTGTAATTTGAACTATTAATTGTATAATATTTTGCTACGTATGTATGTGTATATATATATATATATATATATATATATATATATATATATATATATATATTAACTCTTTTTAAGTATGAGGAGTTTCATTGATCAGCATTAATATAATTTTGGGAACTTGTTAGCATGATTCGTATATATATATATATATATATAGATACAGAATAGCATGATACATTTGAGATTAATGCTTTCTAAGCAAGAATGATTTGAAAATTATTAAACTTATAATTCAATTAATTTTTAATAATTAATTTCATGTGGGATATATCTAGATTCAAAAAATATGGATCAGAAATGGTTGTCTGCAAATCGTCTATCTAGAGAATATAACGAAGGAGTGGAGTTTTTCATCAAGTTTGCAATTGAACATGATCGGGACTATAGTAGAATAGTCTGTCCTTGTTTGAAGTATACTTATATTCAGCATGTCAACGCTAATGATTTGAGAGATCATTTATTTGTGTATGGAATTGATACAAGTTACACTTGTTGGATATGGCATGGGGAAACAGAGTCTAAATATGAAAATGACAATGTTAGGAGGGATAGTAGTGGATCATCATTTGATAACTATGAGGGACATTCGTTAGAGGAGATGACTCAAAAGGTTGAGGAAAATGTTCGGGATTACCCAAAAATGTTTGAGAAGTTATTGAATGACTCGAAGAAACCTTTGTATGGTGATTGTAAGACGTTTACGCGATTATCCGCTACTTTAAGGTTGTACAACTTAAAGGCATGTAACAGATGGAGTGATAAGAGTTTCATAGAATTATTGTCACTTGTGAAGGATATGCTTCCTGATGATAACGTTCTACCCGATCGTACATATGAAGCGAAGAAGATTCTATCCTCTATGGGCATGAGTTATGAGAAGATACATGCATGCCCTAATGATTGTATTTTATATCACAATGACAATGTATCTTTGGATAGTTGTCCTAATCCTGAATGCAAAGCACCACGATACAAGAAGAACAAGGTGCCCGCTAAGGTGTTATGGTATTTTCCTATAATACCAAGATTAAGGCAGATGTTTAATGATATTGAAGATGCCAAGAACCTAAGATGGCATGCTGATGACAAGATAGATGACGGGCTTCTTAGACATCCATCTGACTCTCCATAATGGATGATGATTGATGGGTTGTTTCCTGAATTTGGTAAAGAAGCAAGAAATGTGCGCCTTGTGCTTTCTGCAGATGGAATGAATCCGCACAATCAAGGCAGCTACAGTTTATGGCCAGTGATTTTGGTTATATACAATTTACCTCTGTGGCTCTGTATGAAACGCAAGTATATGATATTGTCTTTACTCATTTCCGGGCCAAACCAACCTAGGAATGATATTGATGTTTATTTGGCACCTTTGATTGATGATTTGAAGTTCTTATGAGACATGGGCGTTGAAGTATTTGATGCATATGGTCAAGAAAATTTCACTTTGAGAGCATTGTTATTCTGTACTATAAATGATTTTCCGGCGTATGGCAACTTGTCAGGTTATAGTGTGAAAGGTCATTATGCATGTCCGATATGTGAGGAAAATACTTCATTTGTTCAGCTAACACATGGCCGAAAGACTGTGTTCCTTGGGCATCGTAGGTTTTTACCAAAGAATCATCATTATCGTAGGCAAAGAAAAGTGTTCAATGGATTCCGAGAAGAAAGGCAGGCACCAATCCGGTTGACAAGTCGACAAGTGTGGCTGAAGATGAAACATTTGAGTGTCAAGTTTGGGAAGAAGAATAAAGATAAGCCTCCATCAGTTGGGTGGAAGAAGATGTCAATATTCTTCAACCTTCCTTATTGGGAATCTTTCTACGTGAGACATGCCCTTGATGTGATGTATATTGAGAAAAATATATGTGACAGTCTTGTTGGCACATTACTTAATGTTCCACACAAGATTAAAGATGGGATAAATGCTCGAATGGATATGGAAGGAATGGGTATTAGACAGGAACTGACACCGCGAGAAAACGGAAGAAGAACATATTTACCACCAGCGTGTCATACTCTTTCCAAAAAAGAGAAAATTTCATTTTGTGAATTCTTGCACGGTGTCAAGGTTCCGGAAGGGTATTCTTTAGATGTCAGAAGGCTCGTGTCGATGAAAGAGTTGAAATTAATTAACATGAAGTCTCATGATTGTCATATCTTGATGCAGCACTTGTTGTCGATAGCTATACGTGGAATTTTGCCAAAACGTGTTCGAATTACTATCACGAGGCTTTGTTGGTTTTTTAAAGCCATCTGCTCTAAAGTTATACATCCTGATAGTTTGGACGCCTTGCAAAAAGGGATTGTGATTATTTTGTGCCAACTTGAAATGTATTTTCTACCGTCATTCTTTGACATTATAGTACATCTAACTGTTCATTTAGTTTATGAGATAAAGATGTTAGGACCTGTTTATGGGCATTGGACGTACCCCTTTGAACGGTTTATGAAGTTGATAAAAGGTTATGTGAAGAATTGATATCGGCCAGAAGGATGTATTGTTGAGAGTTACCTGGTGGAAGAGGCAATTGAGTTTTTCACAAAGTACTTGTCAAATGCTGAAGCTCTTGGTATTCCTAAGTCTCGACATGCGGGAAAATTTGAAGGACAGGGTATTAGAGGCAACACAGTTTGGGCGTGTAGACCCTAACATATTTCGTGCAGCACATCTATATGTATTACACAACAGTGATGATGTTCAGCCGTACATTGAAGAGCATATGACTTCTTTACGGATTGAAAATCCATCAAAGACTGAGAAATGGATTATCGATAAACATAATCTTTCCTTTATTTATTGGATAAGAGATCACATCATTCCACTCATCGGATATTCCCCAACTTTAATTTCCAAAACCCTGCATTGGTTGTCTCAGAAACCTCGTTATGAAGTTTTTCAATATACCAGTTATGTGATCAACGGTTGCACTTTTTATACAAAAGAACAAGATGGGAAAAGTACAATGCAGAACAGTGGGGTGACTTTAGTGGCTGAGGCAATGCATGTTGCTAGTACGAAAGACAAGAATCCAACTTATGTAGATATGAATTATTATGGTGTGATTGAACATATATGGGAGTTAGATTACACTGTATTTAAAATCCCTGTATTCGGCTGCAGATGGGTTGATAACGGCAGTGGGGTTAGATATGAAGATGGATTCACGTTAGTAGAACTTAATAGGGCAGGGCATAAACAAGACACATTCATCTTAGCATCACAAGCGACACAATTATTCTATGTCACTGACCCTGCTGATAATAGATGGTCTGTAGTACTATCTACGAAAAAAAGAAATGCCAATGAATGTGATGATGAAAATGATGCCAATTGGAATAACGAGTGTGTCTTAGCTGTGCAAGAAACTCAATTATTGAACGATGATAACAATACAATTAATGAGGAGGAAATATATGTCAGGGATGATCATCGTGAAGTAATATATGTATCAGATCCTGAATCTAATCCGAAAATAAGGGGGGGAAAAGAAGGAAAAGAAGGCAATGAGGGTAATAATATTGTAACATATAATATCTATGTTGGTTTTTTTCAACTCAATTATGCTCAATACATAACATTCTAACATAATTTATTTATTGATTTTTTTTAGAGATATGGCCAATAAAAATATTGATAGGGACAGCAGTGATGAAGAAGGGAAAAGAGGGCCGACAATTATGAGAATCATCACAGATTTGAGGAATAAAGGAGAACTGGTCGAGTTGGGATGGAATACTTACAATCTTCCCATTGGCCCTTATGCAGACATGTTCTTGACTTACATTTCACTTGTCACACGTAACCGTGTTCCTATCTCCTCCTATAATTGGAAGTAGGTTCCAACGGGTCATAAGGAGCATATTTGGCAGGAAATCACGGTAAATATATTATTTTATGTAATCATTTATGTATGTAAAATGTTATTAATTTTAATACATTAATATCGGTATACATTTGTATGCCTTACAATGCAGAGAGTGTTTAATGTGCCAGAGAGTAGGAAGAAATGGCTTCTTAGACATTGTGGGGAGCGTCTAAGAACATTTAGGTCATATTTAGCTCATAGGAAAATGTACAGAAAGAGGGATGGTTCTCTATGGCAGAATCCACCCAAACGATACGGTTTCATCGATCAAGAAAGTTGGAACTAATTTATTGCATATCGTCTTACGGGTGATTTTAAGGTATTTGTTAGACAACAATTAAATTTTTTTATCGATCCTAGTATTGTGCATAATATTGAAATAACTATGTCACTATGTTTTGGCTTGTCACATAGGAAAAAAGTGCCAAAAATAAAGAGATTGCGAATCAGAATAAATACAGGCATAATATGGCTCGCAAAGGGTATGCAGGCCTTGAAGAGGAGTTGGTATGTATTTTGTGATTTATCTATTTACAGCATACTGACGAATTTTATAATATTGGTACATTATAAGAATATTTTTTTATTTATAGCTCATAGCCCAAGACTTAGACCCATGTACCTCATCCATTAATATTGGTACATTATGGAAGAAGGCTAGAGCATAAAAATATGGATATATTAATGAAGATGTAGATGTTGCAGTGACAAAAATTGTAAGTTTGTAGATATTTGGAACCCTACTTACTTTTCTTTTAGAAAACTATTATATTATGCTTATTCATGTAAGCTAATTTTACATATATTATATACATTACAGGACGAACTTCAAGCGTCAGATGGTGAGGAGGGGGTAGACCAATATAACATTATATCACAGGCTATAGGAATTGTAGAACACCTTGGAAGACATAAGGGTCTTGGATTAGGTGTTATGAAAGCGAGCGTACGTGGTCGATCTCGTGGTTCTCGTAACACTGATGAGAAAGTCGCCATCCTCACACAGAAATTGAATGTGGCCTTTGAACGGATGGCAATAATGGAGCAAGAGTTGTCATTTATTAAATCTCAAGGGTATAAGCCATCCGATTCAGTCGACCATGATCAGCTTCACATACCTAATTTAAATAGTGTCAGAGACAATTGTGAAGCTGATGCACGTCTTTCTTCTCTTTCCGAGGTAAGCATTACATAACTATGAATTGTTATTAAATGTATTCGGTGTCATAAATAATTAATAATGTGTAATATTTTTGTTTAGGGTTTTCATAAATGTGACTTGTTAGCGAATGATCTTTCAACTCTTTTGGCGAAAGGAAGGGTGCGCATCAGTCACAGTATCCAAACGCAAACTGTCCACAGGTACAACTTAGCCCTACTTACAAGGCCGGTGAGTATTGACACTCCAATCATTGGTAGTGCGTCATTGCCTTGTTGTAAAGAGGGCGATGAGGCAGCCACAGTGCTAGAAGCTCATGAAAGCTTCGTGCCTTGGCTTGTGGATCAGATATGTCTCACTACTGAAGAGGTATTGACATTCAATATCTTCATTAGACCTAGTTTAGTAGTTACATCGTTTATACATTTTTCATATATATATGCTCAATGCATATTTTGTTTATTATTATTATTTAAGGAATCAAAGAAGAAGACTGCTCCTGCTAGTAAAACCAAAAGAGGTACTAGTAGAATGAGCAACACAAAAGAGGGCGCTGCCAAAGGAAAGATAGCTAAATCTAAAAAATTAGTTGCCCCACAAAAGATTCCTTCTTTGGAAATACGCCAACCTCTACCAGCATTAGCTTTATTGTATTTCTATGCCCAAAACTACCTCGGGAATAATTATATTTCCATTGATTGTCATCCTGAGTATGTTGGAAGGGAAGATGCTACTTACATAGTATCGACGGTTGACATAAGCGACATTTATAATCAAAAGTGGATGTCAATCACGAGTGTCGCCGTTTATGTCACGTAAGCATTAATTTATATTTCAGATTTTAGTACTCTTGGAGAAATAGAATTTTTACGACCTCTTAAGCTTATATGAGTTATTAGTTATTAACAAATATCCATTGTTATTGTCGTCCATATATAGGTTGGTAGCTAGTGTCGCTGCGTTGGAGGGAATTTTTTCCTCTATTGTGTTTGTGTGCCCATACTACATAGCTGACAGTAGTACAATAACAGAGGGTAGGCACATAAACTATTTAGCGGATCAAATTTTTATTGAGGGACACAACAAGCTCTATCTCATTCCTCACCTCACAAGTGAACATTGGGTTTTGTACGCCGTCCGACCTAATCTTAATAAAGTTTATGTGTTTGATTCCCTTTGAACCTATGACGTGCCTTTTGAGGTCGCTCGTCGTGGTGGGAGGGAATTTATCGACATGTTAGTATACTTTTCACTTCTTACTTCATTAGCTTATTTATACATATATATATTCTACTTTCATTATTTGAGGTATATATACTTACAATATTATGTATCCAACTCTATTTATTAGGGCACTACGGATGGCATATCAAATGAGAGGTGGGAATGGTGTCCCAGACCCAAAGAATCTTCAATATGAGCCTATCATGGTAAGTAGGAAGACAACTAATGTATATTTTGTTTTAATTCAAATTAATATATAATAGTTAGAGAGCTAACTGAATTAATTTGACAGTGTCCACAACAGCAAAACGACGATGATTGTGGATA
Source organism: Tamarix chinensis (assembly GCA_030549775.1). Taxonomy (NCBI): domain Eukaryota; kingdom Viridiplantae; phylum Streptophyta; class Magnoliopsida; order Caryophyllales; family Tamaricaceae; genus Tamarix; species Tamarix chinensis. The sequence goes on from CM060181.1 coordinate 71,384,094, forward strand.
CTATGTATGTAGAGCAATGGATCTTATAGTCCAGAATAGATCGGTCAACATTGATCCAAGCCATGTATGTTTGATTTTCCATATTTTTCTATTAATGAATCATGACATATATATTTTTGACCTAATAGCTAATTGTATATTAATTGAAACATGGGTGTTGTAGTTTTTCACCGATGACTATGCACGAGGCCAGCAATATAATGTTGATGAAATTGATGAAGTTAGAGACCAATGGGCCAAGCACGTGCACTCATTCATTCGCTATTAGGTAGTGATCTATATATTCTACATGCATTTTCAGGTTTGTATTTCATCTACATCTTTCGGTCTTCCAGCCTAGACCTGTGAACTCTTTACTTTGGGGTGTAGAGCTACCAAGTTGTGGTATGCCCACTAATTTTTATTCCTAAGTATAATTGGTGTATTGATACATGCATACCAATTATAAATTGATTGAAATTATGGTGTGATTGCAGATTTGGTATGAATTGATGTTGTTTTGCATTGCAGATTTGGTAATTGTTTGAACATACAACTGTGTATGTGGGCAGGAACAAAACAGAAAAATGCTAAAAAAAACATATACTTTTAATAATGGTTCTATGAGAAACCGTTATTAAAATCATGCTTTAATAACGGTTTCTCATAGAACCGTTATTAAAACTCCTTATAATCTCATATTTATGTGCATTTAATATGTATTAGAGGGTTTAATAAACGGATAATCAATGACCGAAATGGTAATTCGATCATGTTTTAACAACGGTTTTTGTAATAACTGTAATTAATACATGGTTTTCAACAACGATTTTTTCATATAAACCGTTATTGAAACCTTATTTTTAACAACGATTTGCTGAGAAGCCGTTATTAAAAGTTCATTTTTAACAACGGTTTTTAAGTAAAAATCGTTATTAAATATGAAGTTTCCGCATATATTTGCGGGTTTTTGTGTATTTTTCATGACGGTTATGAACCATTATTAAAGATTTAATAACAGGTGATTCAATAACGGTTGAAAACCGTTATTAAAACTATAAAATAACCGTTATTAAAACCCATTTCCTTGGTAGTGGTTGGTTGTAATTTTCTCAACTTCTTACAATCTTATATGGGTGTAAAGATGGAAAAGAGGCATATATTGAGTACTTCTATAAACTCAAAGTCATATTCCATTATTCAACCAACCTAGTACATGGTTTGTTGTATCTTCCAAATATCTTACAATCTTTATCTTAAGAGTTGATACCTTAAGTGGTGATTGTAAGTATTTTATTTCAAGGGTTACTTGAATATTAAATCCTTTTTTCCATCTCATACTCTCTTTTATTGGAGCTAATCCTTGGTCCCATCATCAATTCTTAGCAAGACCCAATTTGTTTAACATTTATGCATCACTTGGATAGGTTTCCATGGTATATAATACCAGGGATAGTGCACAATCCATCACTCAATGATGGTATAGTAGAGGGATAATAAGTAATTGGTTGGAAAAATATGAATGGTGACCAAGTGAATGGTTAATAATTGGATAAAGATGGAAAAAATGGTCTGGATGAATAAAAAAGGAATAAAAGCTGGTTTATAAACTTGGCGAATTGCCCAAATGACTAATTGGTTATTGATGTGGTTTTTATCAAAGTAACGGAAGGTTGGATCGAAATTTGTATTAGAAGCTTTCACCCACAATCTAATGCAAAATAAATGAAGTGAATTGGTGGATTATAGGCGAAGAACTTGAAGATACAAGTTGGAGGATGTGTCGAGAGATTTGTAAGCCTTCAAAGGTGTCGAATTGAAGATAGATTTGAGGAAGGATTAATCCCAGATTTTCCTTACTCAATGTAGACCCAAAAGGGAGGATTAGACTTTAGCTCTCTTGCTCAAAGGTTTATCAAAATTCTTATTCAATATTCTACATACAAATGTTGCGCACAAGTAAGGTATATATAGGAGAGATAAAGCTCGGTGGTGACTAGCTTAAACTAGCCGAGTATCCTTCCTTAATTCCGCCCATTAATCATAGTTGAGTTAAGCCCATATTAACCTTAATCCAAATCATAATATCATTGGTTAAATGATATTGAGGATTAACATTACAAAGCTATACAATAGACTAAGATACATACATGAAATTATAGCCATACCCTAACTTACATAAAATATACTTAGGGTTAGGGTTTACGACAAGTTTATACAAATAATTAACATCATCACTTTATCTCTTGTTATAATGTATCATTCCATGTATGTCATAGTCTTACATGCCTTAGAATATTTGTACACATCAATATGTATGATCATCATCTTCTTGAAAATATGTAACACACCTACAAGAATAACTTGAATGGTTTTCAATGTCAAGCATATAAGAATTATCAAGAATATTTAACATGATAGGCTCCAATATTAAGAAAGCTAAATCATCTTCCGTACCTTGAGGATTATAATGAAAATGAGAATCATTATATTGAATGGATGCTCCTGCATCAGTTATGGAATGGAATATTGATTTGATGATTGACTTGTCTTGTATATGGATAAGTAAATGGTATGACCTAAAGGATTGAGTAATTAGAAATAAATCCTAGAAATTGTTTGGATTCTCTTTACTATTACTTATGTGAGTGCTTATGTGATGAGAATGTGAAACCAAACATGATATATTTTACCTTATTGAGTTGTGCACAAAAGCATGTCCTCATATAATTTTACTATCATATCCATATACAATAGATTACCATACTAATGTTTACATTGAGGAAGCAACTTGACTACACAATACGTAACATACTGATGTACCCATTTGTTCAGTCACCTACTCATTCCCACGAGTAGAGGGTCATGTGCGGGTCATTGAGGATAGTTAGTAGAGTGTATATCTCAGTTGGCTGAGGCTTGAGAGTAAAGACATTCAAAGATTTCTGGTAGGTTCTGTGGTGGACTAAGATTTTAAATTGGGTATCATGCCCTGACCTTATTTTATTGTAGCCCCATACTTAATCTACAAGTGTTTTGTAATGTTTTGGTTGGGATTCATTATGGTCTTCCAATGTAAACGATCTTTCAACTTGTTTATGTAATATTTATTTGCGCATTCTATTGTTTTAATATTTTAGTCGGTTTTAGCCTTATATCGGATATAGGGTAGGCGACGGATACCTATTCTGTATCAGGTACGACGATAACACTTCATTTTTTAGGTGTATTTTCAGTTTCCATAGTATTTTTAAAAGAAATTTTTTTGTAATAAAAAATAGGAGTGTTATACGGTTCGTTTAACTATTTAACTTGTTTAATAATTAAATAAATCAAATCAACTAGTTTAATTATTTAACTTATTTAAGAGTTCATTTAATTATTTAATATATTTATTAAATAAGTTTTATATATGTCTTGTCTATAAATAAATCGAATCCAACTTTTTTTGACTTAAACTCGAATTATTTAATAAAAGAATTTAAAAATAAAATTTAGAGTAAATTACTTTTTAAACAAACAAACCAAGACTCGGTTTTCAACGGCCACGGAGGGTCTAGTGAAAATGACTAGTTGGTTCCTTCCGGTTATCCTCCAACTTCATCCAGCTTATAAAAATATACGAAATCTTCCTTCCATTCTCGCCCAGTCTCTGTCATTCTACTACATCTACACCCATTACCCTAATGAGCTAAAATTTCTGTTCTTTTCTTGCCTCGAAAACTTCCCTCAGCGAATCCCAATGGCCGCCGCTGCACCTCCTCCGCCACCTGCACCTGCTCCGGAGCCGATCACTGTCCCGCTAGTAGATCCATCAGAAGGCCACCCACTCTTTGCGCGAATCCGCCTTGCCACAAAATCCGACATACCACATATCCACAAACTCATCCACCAAATGGCCGTCTACGAACGCCTCACAGACCTCTTCGTGGCGTCCGAAGAATCCCTGTCTTCTACGCTCTTCAACTCCCCACCTTTCCAATCCTTTACCGTCTTCATCCTCGAAGTCTCCAATTCCATCCCTCTGTCATCTCACCACCCTCCCACCTCTTCCTCCTTTACCCCCACTCACCGCACCTTAAATCTCACTGCCCCAATCACGGACCCAGAAGAGAGAGCATTTCGAACTGGCGAACCAGGTGTTGTCGTTGCTGGTTTTGTGCTATTTTTTCCGAACTACTCGACGTTTCTAGCGAAACCAGGGTTTTACATTGAGGATCTGTTTGTGAGGGAGTGTTATAGGAGGCAAGGCTTGGGGAGGATGTTGCTGACGGCAGTGGCTAATCAGGCCGTGAAGCTAGGTTATGGGAGAGTGGAATGGTGTGTGCTTGATTGGAATGTTAATGCTATCAAGTTTTATGAGTTGATGGGTGCTGAAGTTATGCAACAATGGAGGATTTGTAGGTTGACCGGTGAAGCTCTCCAAGCTTATGGAGCTAAGATGTAAAACATTAAATTTGGGATACATGTGCTGTTTCTTTCTGTTATGGTCTTGTCTTTGTATTTGTGGGTTGTTATCGAATCAAATTCTGCTGAACGTGTGGGATTAGGGATGAAGGAAAGAATTTCTGGACGAATTCATCTAAGGTTTTGATAACTTAGACAATTAGTTGTCTAGTATTACTTGTCTATGTAATATCTGACTGCTAATTTGCTTTCAACTTGTGGAATAAGACTTTACTTCTTTAAATTTGGTGATCCTTATCATCGGATTTGTTGATCCATCGTTAGATAAAATGATGCCTGGAATTCGCTGCTGAATTTTGCATCTGGAAAATTTTCCTGTAAATCGTCACAAATTATGACGTTTATGAATGATTGCAAGTCTCGTTTCCATTGTTGGGCACTCAATATTCAATAATACCCGGTAACTTGTTTCTCTGGTTGCCCGATTATGTGGTAGTTTACTAATTAATATTATTAGTCTCAGTAAATCCATTTTTATAGCATTCTGATAGGATCTGATCATGCATATATCATCTAGTACGTTACATATAGTGTTACGGTTATTCAAAGTTCAAAATCCAAAGATATATTGCCATGAGAAAATCATATTATGTTGCTTCCCTGCTAATTACGCAAAACAGGAAAGGACAATCTGACCTTTTTCCAGCCAATTACTCAAAACATGAAAGCAAAACAACACAGGACAACCTAATTTGTGTGATGGAAGGCTCGAGAAGTTTTAATCTTTATGGCGGTGCTATGATTCTTATTATCTCCGGGGTGCCACAAACTAGGCTAGCAAGAGGCCCAAGCTACCGGATTGGCCTTGTCTTTTTATGAGCAGGGGTCGACTGGACGAATTTGCTGGTTAATGCGATAGGGTGTCGTGGCTCCTTCGCGGGTTATAAAGATTATAAAATGGCAACGTAGTAATTACAATTAAAATCTGCTGTAGAGTGGTGGTTAGTGTGATATTTTTATGTGAAGAAAAAAAAAAGGCATCAAATTAAGCTATTTTGGTTGATACCAAAAAAAAAAAAAGAATAGAAGAAGAAGATAGATGTGAGCAAAAATAAAGAGATATAAGTTATGATATGTTTTGTCATGTGAGATTTTCAAATCTTAGTAATATGTATCATAATTATGTCAGTCGGGTACACTTCATACTTATATGGTACACCAAAATGCATTATATAATTTCGGTAGCTAATAACACATAAGTAAGTTAGGTTACATGTATGTATGATTCTCGTAAAGTTCGGTATTTTGATCTAACATGTTGGCTCCTTATCCAAATCTCTTGCTCGATAATGATTATCTACTCATAATTAAGTTGGTGCATAAGATAAGCTAGTTTGTTTAAACTAGACTTATTTTATTTAAGGACGTTAAGCTAAGTCACATATATACATTTGTTAAATCAATACATCAAATTTTTGTTTGCTGTTAATCCGTAATATCCCCCAACCATTTCAACTCACACTTAATGATATCTCAATCAAGCTCCAATGTCTCTATTCTTTTAGTTTGATTCAACTTGTTACCTAGCTAAATGATTATATTCTAGTTAAAATGAACATATTTGTAATAAGGAGAACACAAAGCTTATATGCATAAAGGAAATAAGATCCTGAAATCATTTTACCAAAAACATATTTCTTCAATCTTAACAAACTAAAATTGCCACATTGCATGGTGATGTCACTAATATTTGGAAAAAAAATGACGCTTTTATCCTTCCCATTGACAAATGTAACAAACAATCTCAATCATAATTATAAAGTTACCGTTATCCATACACACATTGCTTCTAATATTTACAAATGTGAGATGTAAGAAAATTGTAGGTTTTCTTCTTAATATTTTTTATGAGGTGCACATCTAATATAGTAATAGTAGTGGTAATAATACATGCAAAAAACCATAGAGAAAGTAACACCAGATATTATGTGGATCATATACTTAATAAGTATACATATACAATCCTAACTACTTCTCTTATATCTCATAATATGTAGCTATAGATAGTAAAACTATTTTCATGTATGAACTTCCATACACCCATCAACTTAAATCTATGTTAAAATGCATTTCTAACACTAGAATCCAATCCACCTTAATCAGGCTACTTAGAGATTCAACAACTCTAGATTACTAAAGATCTATAGCACCTCTAAAATTTTACTATTGAAAAATTTAGTTTTAAAGTAGAAGCATATTATCTAATAGCTGGGTGTTACTGCCATAGTTGACATAAGTATGACTTATAACTACCATCATTACATCAATCATAAGGTAAAATAATTAGAAAGTAAAACATGATAAATACAAATTGAGGGAACATTCTTAAACATTAGGAAAAATTTTTAAGGTTTACTCTGAGTATAATAATCAAAAATACAAAAAGGCATACTAGATCTAAGATTCCAAAAAGGTATTTGATCAGAACAAACATATGGATAACATGACTCTATGCCCAAAATTATGATACAAAAATCACTCATCCACATATAAATCATCAAAGGCTACAAACTCATCCACTAGGTCAGCCTCGCCCTACATTAAGACATCTGGGTCATGTAGTCATGGAAATGAGTATAACCAATGAAACAAATGATCAGTACACTATATACTGAGTAAGGTAATGGTACAATTAAAGTAGTATTACATATAATACATGAGTTCACATCAGAGAGTATACATACGTATGGTAATATAAAATAGTGCCAGGTAGATACTCATTTTAGGTTTTGCTATATAGATATATCATATTCCAATATTTTATTTACATTGAGTTTAAGGGCCTCGCCATTCTTAAACCAGTGGAACGGTTTGAAGCATCTCTTAGGGATAACACTGTAACACCCCCAAAATTCACTATTGAAAAAAAAAATTTATTAAAAGAAAATAGTGGAAGTAAAGAAAATAAAACTATGAATTTTGGAGATTTTACTGCCACAATTAGTATTAGACCGGTTTACTCCTACCGTTCCAGTACCAAGTGCTAAGGGATAAAAGAATAAAATACACTTTGCTTGAAACTCAAACCATATTTAAATCAGAGTAGCACAAATAATTTCGTTACAAGAATAGAATCCACCAATGGTGGTTATAAGAAAAAATATTACATTTATACTAGGAATTAAAAGGTGAAAGAGTGAAACCCTAAAGGCTTCTAGACAATCCTTACACTCTTTCCCGAGCCCTCTTGAAGAGCACCTACAATGGACCTGCAATAGACACTACCCATTGAATAGGTAGGGAGCCACAAATGGAACCCTTTAGTACTATGTTACCGAGTAACCCTTTAAACCTCACTAAAAGGCAGGTCCACATGCAACACATAATACAAAAAAAGAAAATGCATAACACAAAACTCGTATACTTAGAAAATTCATCACATGCCCAAGTAGGGACAAGCACTGAAGCCCAACTCATATCATATCAATGTATCATAATGTGAAATCAATACTTTTGGGCCTTAAGCCATTAATTAGTAATTATTCAATCATCATCTCTTGAATTATATTCATATGAGTGAGGGAAGCCCACTATTATAGCTGGTGGATCAAAAACATACAGGGTAGAACACTCCTGACCATTATTATTTGCCGTGGATCAGTCTCTAAGGTAGAAGGCTCTTGACCACTATTATCGCCAATGGATTGGTCTGGCCGTGGTGTTATACTATAAGTGATTAGTATTTTTCATGATTTATTCACATATAAGATTTGGTTTATTGAGCTCGAGAGCCTCATTATTATAGCTGGTGGACCGGAATACATATATACATCTTCTAGGGTAAATCACTCATAGGCCACTATTATAACTGGTGGACTTGTACACATATACATCTTCTCAGACAAAATTCTCCTAAGCCACTATTATAACTAATAGATCGGTACACATATACATCTTTTAGGACAAAGCGCTCCCGGGCTACTATTATAACCGGTGGACTAGTACACATAATATAATCCATCTAAGCCTAGCTCAATCATCTTTCACTTTACATGATTAGTGTTTTCCCTTTTCATTAGCATAATAGTTCCATTTATTTGCCTCAAGGGGGAGATCAAGAACTTAGAGATGCAAAGGTACACCGGTCATACTGGTGCATACAAGCTACTCAATACCCTTCAACCATCAACCTAGGGACGCAGAGCTACCCTGGTCATACTGGTGCATACAAGCTACACAGTACCCTACTGATAAGGATACCTAATCTATAAGTATGCATACCCCCTAAATAGGTCCATAGAGCTAGAGAGAGTAAGATGTAGTGCCCAGCTAGGGCACTAAGGCACACCAGTTGTAACACCCCTAAATCTACTACTGAAATTTTTTATTTTGTAGTGGAAGTTTATAACCAAAATACTAAGTGTTACCACTGTAATTGATTTAAGTTTGGGTTACCATACCATCCGCACATCGGTCACAAGGCTAAAACTGTTACAAGTAAAATAGAGTAAGGAGAAATAAGAAAAACTTTATAATGTAAATATGATTTTTGAAATTATCTCTAAGTACAATATCCAAAATATAAATAAATATCATGGATCGAAGAGTCCAAAAAGGTATCCAAGTAAAATAGCATCCATATAACATGATTCTTCACCCAACACCCAGTACAGATAGAGGGCACTCTTCCCCATATAATATATCAAAGGTAGTGAAATCATCAACTAGGTCCTCAAAGACTTGGACAAAACCATCAGGGTCTTATGCTTGTGGAAACGAGCAACACCCATAAAAAGGATGACCAGTACGCTACGTATTGAGTAAGGTAATAATATAGTCAAAAATAGGGAACACACAATTGCATGCATTAACAACAAAAAGTAATATACATACGAGGTACAAGAATTAATACAAGGCAATTATTAGTCCGAATTCATATTACAAGAAAATAATATGATACATTCTTTTATTTACGTTGAGTTTAAGGACCCCACTATTATTAAATCACTTGAACGATCTGAAGTGCCTTTCAAGGATAATACACTTGAGCCACTATTATCATTGGGTGGAACGGACCCTAAACCTCTTAGGGTAAAATGCTCCCGAGCCACTATTCTTCATAGGTGGAATGATTTAAATCACCTCTTAGGGACAACACACCTGAGACACTATTATCGTCCGGTGGAATGAACCCTACACTTGATCATAGCTCACGTAATCTTCTACTTTAAATAATTAGTCTCTTATTCATTACTTATCTCATATCATATTCTTATTCACGTTGAGTATAAGGTACCGCTATTCTTAATCTGGTGAAACAGATTGAAGCACCTCTCAGAGATAGGACACCTAAGCCACCATTATTGTCTAGTGGAATGGACCTAACACCTCTCGGAAAAAATGCTCTTGAGCCACTATTCTTAATCGGTGGAACGGTTTGAATCACCTCTTAGGGACAACACACCTAAGCCACTATTATCGTCCAGTCAAACATACCTATAAACGGAAATACCCTAAAACCCAAATTTAGAAATTTGACAAAATGAGGATTTATTAGAAAATTAATTAAATTAATTATTTTATTAAATTAAGAGGGAGTAATTAGGGAAAAATCAAGAGAAAATTTATAAATAATTTAATTGGAAAAAAATTTAGGGTGTTTTGCTAATTAGAATGGAAATTAGGAAAAATCTCTCAAAAATCCTAAATCAACCTAAAAGGGGAATTTAATTATTATTTTAAATATCCCAAAATATCAAAATATTTTAAATACCCCAACCCACCTATTTTCTTTATTTTTTTGTTTCCTTTTTCCTCCCTTCCTCTTTTTCCTTTCTTTTTCCTTTTTCCTCTTCCTTTTTCTTTCTTTTTCCTTCCCTCCCCCGACCTAGGCCAGCCCAGCCCTGCGAACTAGCTCTCCTCCTTCCCCTATACACGGCCTAGGCATGCGCTGCACCCTCTCCTCTTTTTTTTCTTTCTTTTCCGACCAGTCCTGTTTCTTTCCTATTTCTTTTCTTCTTTCTTTTTTTTTTCTAGACCACCCGGTCCTACCCCTTCTTCTTCCCTGAGGTTTGAGTGGAGACCAAGACATTGCAACCTTGTCTTCCGCCAGCCACCACCACACGCCATCCTTCCCTCTCCCTCACTTGTAGTTCTCTTTTACCATTTTGACCCCAACCGACCTCTTCCCTCGACCTCGCAACCCTGCCATGGTAGAACCGCATCGACTGCCACCACCAGTCGACATGCCTGAAATCTACACCCCGTCTTGTATTCTTCCCCTTGTCATTCCCCCCCCCAATTGGTCTATAAACACCCCATAGGAAGCCTTATTTGAGTTTTTAATTTCGGAACCCAGAAATTCCTCCCTTCTCACCCCCCATCAGAGGACCATTCCGTCACTGCCGCCCATCGCCGCTAGCCGAACCACCAATAGAACTACCCCTTACATCACCCTCTACTTAACTAAACCTCCCTCATCCCTCGATTTTTCCTACACGAGCTACCCCGGCCGTGCAAAGTTTTCCTCCCAATCAACCCCTCCTCAACCCCCACCGCCCGTTGCACCACTGTCCTCCACCATTTCCGTCACGACCAACACCCCTCACACCTCCCAAATATACCTATAGACCATCCCCTACCTTTCCCTACCCACCTTTTTCCCTTCCTCCCTTTCCTCCTCCTTTCTCCTCCTTATACCACCTCCGACCACCACATCTGCCGCCGCCATGTGCCGCTGCCGGTGCCACCACTGTCCCTAGGTGGTGTTCTAACCTTCCCAACCCCTAAACCCACTTTATACAAGTATTAGCTATTTTTAATAATATTAATAGTATTATCTATATTATTGTTATTATTATTATTGTTATTATTATTATTATTATTATTATTATTATTATCATTATCATCATTATTATTACTATTATTTTTACTTAACCTTACTTTAGAATTTTCCTAACCAGTATTATTATTATTATTAATGGTCTACAACTTTAGTGTTATTATGATTGTGATTTTCATTATTATTACTACTACTATTATTATTACCCTCATTATTATTCATACTATTACTATTAATGCTAGCTTTGGCCTATTATTACTACCTTTATTATTATGGTAAATATTTGAACTCTTATATTACTATTACCATTTTGATTATTATTACTATTAGTATTATTCTTAACACTATTATTATTATTATTATTATTATTATTATTATTATTATTATTATTATTATTAATGTTCTTGAAACCGAATTTAGCATGCTATCATTTTGTTACTATAGAAGAAGAATATTCAAGCCTTAATATTATTATTATTTATTATTCAAATATTTCTAATATTATTCCTAATTCCTTTATTATCAACATTGTTACTATAGTATTATTATTATTACTATTATTATTGGTATTATTATTGTTTCTATTATTATTGTGGTAAAAACATTCAAACTCTTATATTATCATTATTTCAAATATAACTATTATCATTATTATCTTTAGCAATATTAGTACTTTATTGGTATTAATATTATCTTATCCCTAACACTATTATTAGCCTTAGCCTTAAAATATTAGGGTTTCTATTACTATGAGCATTAGTATTGCTATTATTACTAATATCACTATTTTTGCTATAAGTAGTGTTAGTACTATTATTAGAAGAAATAAAGCTATTAGATTTAATAACATAAATATATCTATAAATATTAACACAAATCAATTTTGATTAGTAATAATCTAGTAGGCTAACTTGAGAATAAAAACCTAGTTTTCACTTGTAAAGTTTCCTTAAATAATAGTAACCCTAATCTTATACTAAAATAGGAAATAATAGTATTTTTGCTAGGAGGAAAACTAATCCTTAGTTTTTCCCTCTTAAAGGTGAAACTAGTAAAAACCTTAAGGAGGTATAGGAGCATGCTCCAAGACCGGTGTTGTATTAGGTAAGGGTGTAGCTAAGGCCTTATGTGTACTATATGTTTTTATATGCCTTGGATGTCATGTATAATGACATGTTGTGTATCTTGTGCTATTTTTATAACCGTTTTATGTGTAGCGCAACTTGGATTTGAGGTATGCTCTCATGTTCTCTTATGGCATGTGTACAATATGTTTGTGTTGTGAATGGTGATGTGATGTGATATGACCCTTTTAGGACATGCATGCTAGGATAATTAATGTAGTGATATGGAGTGGAAGGATGAAAATAAAAATGGGGAAGTAAGTGGACCAAGGGGCAGTAAGTTAGCCAAGGGGAAATAAATTTACCAAGGAATGTGGGAGTGACCCAAACATCCTATGATCCATGAGAGGATGATTAAAAAGGGGACTTTAAGCAAAATAAAGTGGATGAACTTTGCATGGGAGAATCTAGGGTTTTGCACGAGAGTTTTAGGGTTTTACATGAAAAACTTCGAGGGTTTGCATGGGATGGATAGAGTCCGGATAGGGGTAAAATTTACATATGGAAAGTTGCCTTAGGTTGTGAGGAAGGTAATGGAAGAGTCATTTGGGTAATTGGAGGCTTTGGGTGAAAAATAGTACGTGAGACAGTATAAGGGTGCATAGGAGACTCAGCTAGGGTTTGGGAGGAAACCCTAATTTGAGAGGGTGGAAAAAGGAAAATAAATGAGGGTAAGTGGAGTATGAGGTGAGAATGGGGGATTTTCAGGAGTAGGGTGAGCATGGGTATCATGGAAAGAAAGAGTGGAAGGTGAGAAATGGAATGGTGACATGTGGAAAGGAGGATACTAAGGTTGGCATGGCCAGCTCGGGTTTGGTGTGGTCACCTAGGGTTTCGTGGTCACATGCATATTTGGGGGAGTAACGTGAGATGATGAGGGCTGAACCTAAGAGTTGTGATGTGTGGGGTGTTAAAATAGTTAGGTTACTTGAGACAGAGGAGGATGGGCCACATAGGCCCAAATTAGGGTTTTCTGGAGAAAACCCTTAGGATGATTGTGAGTAGGCTTATTAGTGTTCGGTAGTGGGCCTTAACCCACACACCGAGGATTTGGGACTCTAATGTGAGTAGTTGAATAAAGAAAGGATGTTGAGAAAGTTAGGGGGTGTAGAAGTCTCAAAATATGGGACCGGCCCTCCTGGAAGGATAAGCATAGATGGAGTTAGTCATGCATGTCTAAGGTAGAACTTGTTGAATAAGACACGGTAAAACATTAATCATGTAAAATGGAAGATTATTGAGCTAGGCCCAGAACGATCTACCAGCATAATAGTGGTCAGGTGCTAGGGTGCCCTAGAGACTAATCCACTAGCATATAATAGTGGTTAGGTGCATTCTACCCAATAAGTGACCGATCCATCGGCTATAATGGTGGGGGATTCCGAGCTCAATAAACTAAACCCTAAGTTTGATAAGAAACCTAAAAGTAGGGCTGTTAACGAACCGAATCGAGCCGAGCCGGGGTAGGTTTGGGCTTGGCTCATTTACTAAACGAGCCTAAAAATAAAGCTTGAGCTTGGTTTGTTTATAAACGAGCCGAGCTTTTAACGAGTCGAGCCGAAATTTTAACGAGCCGACTCTCGAGCTTTGGTGCTAAACGAGCCGAGCTCACGAGCTTTTGCATTCTAAACGAGCTCGAGCCTAAATTTATTAGGCTCAAGCTTGATTTGTTTAATAATCGAGCCGAGATCGAGCCAAATTTTTAAGCTTGTTTATTAAGCGAACCGAGCCGAGCCGAGCCATTAACGAGCCGAGCCCAAAAAGCTCGCGAGCCGGTTTGGTTTGTCAACAGCCCTACCTAAAAGACACTAAGTACTTACAGTGGAACACCATGAGAGTTTGGGCCAGACCAATCCACTGGCAGAATAGTGGCTAGGAGCATCTTGTCCTAGAGACTGATCCACCGGCATATAATAGTGGTCAGGTGTGTTCTACCCTGTAAGTGATCGATCCACTGGCTATAATAATGGGGTTCCCGTACTCGCATTGATCGATAAAAAGTATGGTATGAATGAGTACTATTTAGAGATTAAATAATCAGTTTATCCAGATTACAACTTGGCCTTTATTCATCTGAGAGATTGTATGTTGTCATGTTATCGTGCTTGTATTATGTGTCCTTATATATAACACCCCCAAATTTACTACTAAAAAATTTCGTTTAATCAAAAAGGTTTAGCGAAAGCGAAAAGATAAAACCGTAAACTCGGGGGCGTTACCACCACACTTAATACCAGACCGGTACACTCCTACCATTCCAGAACTAAGTGCTAAGGCTATATAAAGTTAACAATAAACGCGAATCATTAGTAAAACATAAGTCATACAGAAATCAGAGTGCAACTTAGGATTATAAACCAAAGAGTACGTTTTTCAAAACATAAAGCATAGTACAAAACACAACTAAGTATGGAAATACGAAATCCGATGACAGCAATAGAGTCCGGCCGAATCGCTCTCAATCCCCAGGTCAGGTTAGGCTCAACACTTTGCCCCACCCGATGCCTCGTAGGTATCGTAGGCATCGAAGACATCATCTCCTACCTACACAAGTTCAGAGGGGACTTCTGCTCGTGGGAATGAGCAACACCCATGAAATGGGTGATCAGTACGCTACGTACTGAGTAAGGTAACAGACGCGCTAAGGCCAACACATAGAACACATGATACAAGGATAAGCACATAGGCAACATACAACATCACACCTGATAAGGCCTGGTTACTTTCCCGGTGACTTATTCTTTATTCTCATTAATAATATGCTCATTCCACACATATTCTTTAATAGTCCATGTAAGTGCGGGAACCCCACTATTATAGCCGGTGGACCGAAAAGTATACACTCAGGGCAGAACGCTCCTGACCACTATTATTTGCCAGTGGACTGGTCTCCAGGGAAAAATGCTCCTGGCCACTATTACTTACCAGTGGACCGGTCTGGCCCCGACTCACATGGTGTTTCGCTGTAAGTACTTAGTGTATTTCCCATGATTTAACTTACTTGCTTTGGTTTGTCGAGCACGAAATCCCCCACTATTATAGCCGGTGGACCAAAAAGTATACACTCAGGGCAGAACGCTCCTAACCACTATTATTTGCTGGTGGACTGGTCTCCAGGGCACCTCGGCTCCTGGCCACTATTATTTGCCGGTGGACCGGTCTGGGCTCGGCTCAACAATCTTTCACTTTACATGATTAGTGTTTTATCCGTGTCTTATTAGATAACATTCCACCCTTGACATGCATGTCATCGATGTTCTACTGCTTTTCTCTCAAGAGGGCCCGTCCCATATTTTGAGACTCCTGCACCCCTTATCACACCCTGACATCCTTTCCCCCTTTATGCTCACACCTAATGAAAGACCAACTCCTGAGAGTGTAGGTTAAGCCCAACACCCTACGACATCGACCTTGCCTATTCTCAACCTCTAGGGTTTTCCCCTTGGAAACCCTAGTTGGACCTATGTGGCCCAACTTCTTCTTACTTACCTTACCATTACTTGTTCCTCGCCCCACATCTCACCCTTATTAGGTCAATCCCCAAGGCATATCACTTTACTCCTCGACCTTGCATGTGACCGGCAAAACCCTAGTTGGCCACATCAAACCCTAGTACCTTACTTCTTCCACAAGTAACCTCTCTTTTTTTTCCCAAAGTCTCTTCTTTCACATGGAAACCCATACTCATCTTATATATAAATGAATTCTCACTCTTAACCCATACTCCACCCTTCCTTAATCATTCTTACTTTGGTACTTCCCAAATTTCCACTTTCTCCCCAAAACCTTAATCGGGTCCCTTATACACCCTTGCACCAACCTACATACTATTTTTCATCCCAAGTCTCCAATCACTCCACAACTCTCCCATTCTCTTATTTACACCCTGATTCAACTTTTCTCACATAAGATTCACCCCCATGCAAGATTTAGCCATCCCATGCAAACACCCCAAGTCACCATGCAAATTTTAAGACTCCCATGCATGGTCCCCAACTCTCATTTATTTTGGTCATTCCTCCCACTTAAATCTTCTCTCATGGATCATGAGGTACTTAGGTCAACCTCATATCCCCCTTAGTACTTCCCATTTATTTCTTTTCATCCTTATATTCCCAACTCATATTATTATTTATCCTAACATGCATGTCGTAGAGGGCCATATCATATCACATCATAAACATCATACATATACATGTCATGCTAATGCCATAGGAAACACATACAAACATACCTCAATCTCCAAGCTGCGCTACACATAAGACAAGTTATCCACAATTATATAATACATGACATAGCATGGCATATACAACATTCAAAACATACAGGTCACACATCACACAAGGGCCATAGCTTCGTCCTTACCTAAAGTGACGTCGGGCTTGGAGCACGCTCCTATAACTCCTTAGGGTTTTGGTTAGGATCACCTATAAAAGGGAAAATACTAAGTATTAGTCTCCCTCAAAAGTGCCATCATCCCTTATTATTTTAAGATTAGGATTATTATTATAAAAGAGAGTATTATACGAAACTAGGGCTTTTACCTTAAAATTAGTATACTAAATATTACTAGTCAAAATATGTTTATTTTTAATACTTTTTGTTACACTCATATTATTAGACCCGTTAGCTCTATTCTTATAATAATAGTGTTCATGCTAACCATAGTAAAATAGTGATAATAATAATAATAATAAAACTAATAATAGTGACACTAATGTTTATAGTGATAGAAACCCTAGCGTTTTTAAGGCTAAGTCTAATAATAGTGTTAGGGTTAAAATAATAATATAATAATTACAATACCAACAAGTAAAAATATTTTGAATAATAATAATAGAAGGGTTCAAATGTTTTTGTCACAATAATAGAAATAAAATAATGATAATAGTAATAATAGTAATAACTAATAATGATACCATAGTAATGATGTTAGTGTTAAAGGCATTAGGAATGATATTAAATGGTAAGGTACTAAGGTTTAAGTATTCTTCTTATTTAACAACAAAATGATAACACACCAACTTTGAGTTAAATAACATTCATAATAATAAAAGTAGTAGTAATAATAACAATAATGATAAAGGTGTTAAGTATAATAGTAAAAATAATAATAATAATAATAACAATAACAATAATAATCAAATAAGGTTAGGTTAAGTATTAATAATAATAATAATAATAATGATAATAATAATAATAATAATAATAATAATAATAATAATAATGTTAGTATAATAGAAGATAACAATCGAAAAGAATAATAGTAATATAAGAGTCCCAATATTTACACTAAAAGTTGTAATGGTCAAGTTAGTACTAGTAAGAAAATAATAATATTAATAATAGAGATAATAATAGTAGTAGTAATGATAATGTTATTAATAATGATAAAGATACTATATAATAATACCATATTTATAAATATTCCTGAAATTAGTTTAGGTAGTAAGAGTGATACATAATAATAATGATAATAGTAATAATAATAATAATACTAATACTAATAATAATAATAATAATAGTAATAACAACACAACATTAATAATACTAATAAGGGTAATACTATTAATATTACTAAAAATTGTTAACACTGATATAAAATGGGTTTCTAAAGTTAGGTTAACTAATGATAAAGATAATAATAATAATGATAATACCAACCATAATAATAATAATAATAATAATACCCTTAATATTAGTAAAAATTATTAATCACTTGTGCTAAGAAGGTTTAGGGGTTGAGGAGGTTGGAGCACCACCTAAGGTTAGTGGTGGAACCGGCGGCGGCGTGTGGCGGCGGCGACGGCGGTGGTGGAGGAGGAAGAGAGGTGGAAAGATCAATGTGTAGGCTAAAGGAGAGGGGATAGAGGGGTGTTTGAGGTGGAGGAAGATGCAGTAGATAGTGAGGGATGGAATAAGGGTGGTGGCGTGGCTGGGAGTGGCGGCAGGCGGTGGTTGGCGCGGCGGCCGAGGGTGGTGGAGAGTGGTGGAAAATGGGGGAGGTAGAAGGAGAGGGAGACAGGGGAAGATGAAGGTATGGGAAGGTAGAGGGAGGCCTGCTGGAAATTTTGGAGGGTGGAGGAGGTGCTGGTGGCAGCTGGATTGGCGGCGGAAGGCGGCGCAAGGGGCGGCAAAGGGCTGGAGATGGCTGTTCGGGGTGGCGACTTTGCATGGCTAGGGCGGCATATGCAGGGCGAGGCAAGGGCTAGTGGTGGTCTGGTGTCGTAGAGGAGGGTGCAGGGATGGTCTCGATGGGCGGAGTTTGTTGCGGTGGTCACCGGAGGCGGCGAAATATGCAACTGATTGGGTGGCGGCGAGGGACGGAGTTTCTGGGCTGTGGGAAAAGAGAGCTTGATTAAGGCTGCCAACGGGGGGTATTTATAGGATAATTGAGGAGGAAAAAGACAAGGGAAGAAGAAGACAAGCGGGGCAGGTGTGGCAGGACCACCGGCCGGCAGTGTAGCCCTGCCAATTACAGGTTAGGTCGGGTCGGGAGAAGAAGGAAAAGGAGATGGCATGCGGCGAGGGGAGAGATGGGGCTTGTTGGGGTCGGGAGAAGAAGGAAAGGATGGTCAGCACTGAGCTGGTGGCTGACAGCGAGATTCGGGGTTGCAGGGTCAAATTGTAGGTCGAGGTGCAGGTTGGGGAAGAAGAGGGGACGATTGGACCGATCGGTCCAGGGGGGAAAAGAAAAAAAAGAAAAGGACCGGCCAGCCTAGGCAAGGAGGATGCGCGAGACGGGCCAGGGAGGGAAAGGAGGTCTAGGCCGACTGGCTGGCCCAAACCGGGGGAATGGAAAAAATGTAAAGGAGGAAGAGAGAAAAAGGAAAAGAAGGGAGACAAGGAAAAATGGAAAATGGAAAAATGATAAAATGGTTGGGTTGGGGGTATTTGGGTCTTTATTCATTTATATATTTGATTTAGATATTTAAATTTAATAATAATTATTTTAAGAATAATAATTAAATTTATTTTTAAATTAATTAGGCTATTTTGGATAATTTGTCCTTAACTCCCATTTTAATTAGTAAAATGTCCAAAATTTTCTAAATAATTTATTTATTATTTTATCCTTATTTTTCTCAATTAATTTCCTCTTTATTTAATAAAGTAATTTATTTTCTTAATTTTCCCTAATAAATCATTATTTTTCCATAATTCCTAATTTAGGATTTTTTGGGTATTACATTACTACCCCCTTAAAGAATGACTTCGTTTCTGAAGTCAGTAGCATTTCCCTAGGGTTAAGGCCAAGAAGTTCTAAGCAGATAAAATGGAAATTTCGCTAACACTTATACAACTACCCCCTTAAAGAAAAGGGTTTACTAAGAAGTCTACTCCCCGATAACTATGGTCACAATTGTAAGACAACTGGGTATACTATGGTTACATACTATCTCACTTTTAGAAATACTCCTAGTCTACCCTTCAATTCCTCACCACAGCCGGACTTAGGAATATTAAAATAGGATAATTTCATTATCGTATAAAAACACTTCAAAATTCAGTGTAATCTTTATAAATTAAATTTTTCTTTGAAAACTCGGTGTGGTTACAAGGACCAACGCACTGATACTAATTTGAGGTCGCAACCAAACATTTGAAAGAAAAAAAAAGGTTTCTGAATCTAACTCTAAGCGTAAGTATTTTTAAAACAAGGAAAAACTTCATTAAACTAAAAAGGAAAATTTTGAACAAAATACCAGCTTGTGGTATCAACTCAATATTTGAAATTGGAATTTTTTTTAAATCAACTTCGAATGTAAATATTTTTGAAACGAGGAAAATTTTATCAAACCAAAAATTCTCAAAACTAAACCATGGTAATCGAAACTAACTCTCTGAACTTGTAGTATCAACTTAAAAAGGTTAAAAAAATGGAGAAGTAGTCAAACACACTTTAAAATCAAACACAAATTTCAAAAATCAAATTTAATTTCGAAAACTAGCGTGGTCAAAAGGACCAACTGTTCTGATACCAACGTGTGATATCAGCTTAAAAGATTAAAATCAAAAGAGCGTGGTCAAAACCAGCTCTGATACCAACTTGTAACACCCCCAAATTTACTACTGAAAAATTTCATTTAATCAAAAAGGTTTAGCGGAAGCGAAAAGATAAAACCGTAAACTCGGGGGCGTTACCGCCACACTTAGTACCAGACCGGTACACTCCTACCGTTCCAGTACTAAGTGCTAAGGCTAAATAAAGTTAACAATAAATGCGAATCATTAGTAAAACATAAGTCATACAAAAATCAGAGTGCAACTTAGGATTACAAACCAAAGAGTACGTTTTTCAAAAAAATAAAGCATAGTACAAAACACAACTAAGTATGGAAATACGAAATCCAATGACAGCAATAGATTCTGGCCGAATCGCTCTCGATCCCCAGGTCAAGTTAGGCTCAACACTTTGCCCCACCCGATGCCTCTTAGGTATCATAGGCATCGAAGACATCATCTCCTACCTGCACAAGTTCAGAGGGGACTTCTGCTCGTGGGAATGAGCAGCACCCATGAAACGCGTGATCAGTACGCTACGTACTGAGTAAGGTAACAACGAGCTAAGGCCAACACATAGAACACATGATACAAGGATAAGCACATAGGCAACGTACAACATCACACCTGATAAGGCCTGGTTACTTTCCCGGTGACTTATTCTTTATTTTCATTAATAATATGCTCATTCCACACATATTCTTTAATAATCCATGTGAGTGCGGGAACCCCACTATTATAGCCGGTGGACCGGAAAGTATACACTCAGGGCATAACGCTCCTGACCACTATTATTTGCTGGTGGACCGATCTCCAGGGCAAAATGCTCCTGGGCACTATTCCTATATCATTATGATTTGGTCTTATTCTGTTTTACTATGTTTTCTGTCATTTGGAACTTTAAATACTTACTTTTGGGTTGTAACTCTATTGTTTACTACATTATGAATTTCTCTATGGTCAGCGATTCAATTCTTTTGTGAATGCTTGTTTTAATTATCCACTTGTGTTTGATGTTAATCTTATTCAGCCTTATCACTTGGTACTAAAACGATAGGAGTGAGCTGAAATGCCCCAAAATATTTATTTGAGAAGTATAATTAAATAAGGATTTATTAGGGAATTAATTTAATTAATTATTTTTATTGGAATAGGAAGAAATTATTTAGGGCAAATTAAGAAGAAATTTATAAATATTTTTATAAGGGAAAATTGGGTATTTTGCTAATTAAAAAGGAATTTAGGAAGAATCTTTTAAAAATTCTAAATTAGCCTAAAAAGAGGAATTTAATATTATTCTATTTAAAATATTTTTATTTAAATACCCAAAATATTCTAATTAATTAAATTAATCCCAACCTACCTAAATTTTTCTTTTTCCCTTTTCCTTTTTCTTTTTCCTTCTTCCTTTTTCTTCTTTTTTCTTTCTTTTCTTCCTTTTTTCTTCTTTTCGATTGGGCGTGTTGGCGGTCCAATCTCTTCTTTTTCTTCTTTCTCTTCCGCGGCCCAACCTCCATTCCTTTTCTGTTCTTCCTTCGGTAGCCGAAGCGCTGCGTATTGCGCCTTCTCCCCCTAGAACGCAACATTCCATTTAAAATCTTTATAATGGGTGTCGACTAGCTCGGTTCTCCTTCACCTTTTCTTTTCTTTCTTTTTTTTCCCAACCGCCCGATTCACCTTCTTCTTCCTCCTTCCTCCTCCACCGTCGACCTACAGCTCCGCCACCTCCAAAAATGGCGCTGCCTGCCACGCTTGACTTAACCGACCGTTTCTGCTTTCTTTCTCTTCCCCTTGAATTGCAGTTCGACCTAACCAAACCCACTTCCCTTTTTCTTTGCACAAAACCCTCCTTATCCTATGCGAAAGGTTAACCACGACCTAAACTTGTGCCGACCAATTGACGCCACCGACTACCCCAAACCCTACCTACATTATCCTCCTGCCAAACTTCAGAACCCTACCTTCCCCTCTAAAGTCTATAAAGACCCCTTGTTTGGTTGATTTTGAAACTTTTTCCCCGAAACCCTAAGAACCTACCGCGTGCACCACCGTGACTTCAAACGACCTTTCCTCCCCTGTTAGCCAACTATGCCGCCTACTCTACCTGCTTAAGTTTTCCCTACACCGTCCTCTAACTAACTGAGCCACCCATCTCCCTCGATTCTTCTTGCACGAGCCACCACAGCCGTGCAAAGTTCCCTACCCAACAAGCCAAATTTTTACACCCGCAACCCCTTGCGCCACCATCCACCACCACATCTGCCGCTATCACTACCTGCTACACCACCCAAAAAATGCTACTAATATTCCTCCACCTAGTCATAGTCTTCTTTTCTCCTTTATCCTTCTCTTTCTCTCTTTTTCTCTTTCTCCACCTCTGCCGCCGTGCGCCGCCGCCACTTGCTGCGCCGCCAACCTCACTTTACTCCTCTCAGCCTAGATACCACCAACACCTCAACCACTACCCTCATTCTCCAACTCTTCTTCTCAAACCTCAAAATTTTCCTTTTCTATCCTCTTTTCCGGCCACTGCCGCCGCCTCCATACACCACCGTCGGTGCCACCCATCTCCGCCGACTCAAGGTGAAACCCTAGACCCTCTCAGCCCTTCTCCCCTATTAATTTAAGCTTATCCTATTTTATTTCAATTTTTAACCTTTATTCGATTATTATTATTATTATACTACTACTACTACTACTACTACTACTACTACTACTACTACTACTATTATTTGGTTCAAAATTAACATTATTATTTCTTGGCAGGGTTGAGAGTTTACAGGAATTATTTAGGTTATTAGTTTTGAATTATAAATATTATTAGTATTATTTTAAGTATTAGTATTATCATCATCATTATCATCATCATCATCATCATCATCATCATCATCATCATCATCATCATCATCATCATCATCATCATCATCATCATCATCATCATCATCATCATCATCATCATCATCATTATTATTATTATTATTATTACTATTATCTCTCTAGAGGGCCGAAGGCCTATTTTATTAAAATAATTCAATTACTATTATTTCTATTAATAATAATAATAATATTATTACTATTTTAATGATAATAATAATAATTATAATAATAATAATAATAATAATAATATTATTATTATTATTATTATTACTACTAATGGCACTTTTACTATTTTAGGGTAGAGTTGAAAACCCTACCTTATATTATTTTTGGGTCATGTATTAGTTGATCTTCAATCTTTTATTTGAGGATATTCATACTTTTCTATGCATATCCCACCAAGATCTTCATCAAGATCTTGATAAATCTCATCAACATTCTTTCTTTATTTCATTTCCTTCCATTTTCTATATTCAAACACTTTTTCCTTCATTATATCCTATTCAATTTCGCCATAGCTAATGAAGAGTTTATAAAGTGGCACCTTGAGACCATAAACTTTCAATTCCAACATCTTGAGATGAAGATAGAAGAATAAGTTGGAGGCTCAAGACCAAAAATGTTTTGAATGAATGGTAAGGTGCCTCATATTAACCAAATGAGGTAAAGTGAATGAGAAATTTGAGCACATTAAAGATGATACAAGTACCTCAAGTGGAAAAATAAGTCGAATACCAAGGAGATAAGACCAAGATGAAGAAAAGGAATTTGAGGTTGAATTTCTAAATTTTTTTGGATAGCTTGATCTTGAGGCATTTATTGATTTTTTGCAAAATATGGAGCCAAATTTTGAATTCAAGGAGTATAATGATTCCATAAGATGTAAGATTGTCGTAATCAAATTCAGAATATTTGTTAGAAATTGGTTTGATAATCTCACAAGGAGTAGAGAAAGAGAAGGCAAACCTAAGAACTAGTTATAGGAGAAACTTAACAAGCATATGAAGATAAAGTTCATCCCAACAGAGTTTGAGTAAGATAACTTCATCAAGATGTTCTTCTTAAGGAAAGGTATTTTAGATGTTGAGGAGTATACGAGGAAATTCAAGAAGCTTTCACTGATTTTTGATATTCGAGAGAGAATAGAACAAACTTGTAGAAGGTTCCTTAAATGCTTGAATTTCAATATTCATGATAAAGTGGAGGTTCCTATGGATGATACAATTGAATATACGATCAAGCTATCAACCAAGTTTGAACGTAAACTCAGGAACTCAAAGGTAGTGTTTAATACCTCATTTCTATAAAACCCTAGTTATAATCGCTAATTGTGTGCATTAGCTATAATAGTTATTTCAAGATACTTGTTAATAAATATATTTATTAATATGTACAATATTATTACAACTATTTAGTTATAAATTTTAATTACCTAAAAATAGACTAGATAATGCATTTTAAATTTTAAGCATAGGTTAGGTCATAACGGCAATCCATTTTATCAAATAAACTTATTTTGGTAATCGAATAATTTTACCCAGATATTTTAATTTAGTTCCTTACCTAAATAAGCCTCATATCAAATATAAGGATAAAACCAACCAAAATATTAAAACAACAAAGTACACAAATATAAGGATAAGACCTTAATGGTTTCCGGCCAAAATATTGTAAAATACATGTGGATAAAGTATAGGGCTATAATGAAAAGAGTTAAGGTGTGACACCTAAATTAAAATCTCAATCGGCCAGGAACCCCACCAAAAAACTTCTTAGATGTCCTTACTCTCAAGCCTTGACCCAATTGAGGTAGGCCCTCTACCGGTCATCCCAAAGACATAAACATGACCCTTTTCTCATGGGAATAAGCAGGTGATCGAGCAAATGGGAATACCAGTACGCTACGTAATGAATAAGCTATGTTTCTCCATCAATATAAACACAAGTATGCCAATCTATCATACATGGATATGGAATACAACATGCATCATCATAAAGCCATATATATAACAGTAGGATTACATAATGACATGCTCTCATGCATAATTCTAACAAAGAAGAATATATCATGCTTGATTTTACATTCTCATCACATAAGCGCTTACATATACAATAGCAAAGATAATCCAAGCAACCTTTAGAGTTTATTTCCAATTACAAAATCAATTAGGTTATACCATAACCAATTATTCATTTCAACCCTTAGCCAAGTGGATAAACCAGCTTTTATACCTTTTTAATCATTCATATCATTACTTTCATCCCTATCCATTTATTAACTAGTCACTTGGTCACCATTCATATTTTATCAATTGATTACTTATCATCCAAATTATATTATCGATCAATTTGACTCAACTAGACCATAATTTTCCTCACATTAGTCAATTGGTATGGGTAAACCAATTGATCAGTTTTGCCCAACCAATTGATGGGTTTAAGCAGAGAGTAAGACCAAGGTCTCTATAGGCTTACCAATTGATGGGTTGGATCAGCATGTCAACTATTCTAGGAACCAGTTGATCGGTTTGAGCTAACCAGTCGATTGATTTACGCTAACATAGCACCAAACCATAAATTTCATGCAAGTTATTACACATAAATCATCCTTAGCCATATTGAAACATGTAACAACATATTATTACATATTTCAAGCCTAATTAACTTGCATTTCACAACATAGAATCATCATATCCTATTTTTACCAAATTTCATGCTTTATACATGAATCATGCCATCTAACCATCTAAACCACTTATGTAGCTATCTTTATTCATGCTAACATGAAAATATCAAGTTAAGATAACACATAACATGTAGGAATACTTACTAAACATCTTAGAAGCAAGAACTACTTACTTGATGTAGGTAAAATTCCCTTTTGAACCAAAAATTCCAACTATGGAAATTCTCACCTTTTAAGACCTTAAAAGGCACAATCTCAACTTTGAAATCACGCTAAAACCTTATTCATTTCTTGAACTTAAACATAAAGAAATAAGAACATACCCTCTTGAGGCAAAAATAGGGAAGAACTCAGTTGGGCCACTAAACCTTTTTTCGAAAATCTAACTTCTCATTACTTAAAAATTTAAACAAGAGAGAACTAGGGATAGGATTAGAAGATTGTAAGAAAATTAGGTGGCAAGTCTTGAAATGTAGAAAGAAGAGAGTGAGTGCAAGGCTTAGAGAATTTTTTCATTGAAACAAAGGTGTATATAAAGAATTATTGGGGTTATTTATAGCCAACCAAGCAAAGGAAATTACAGAGAGTTTAGGAGCTAACTTGAAACTCTACAAGTAATTATTTAAATTTGAGCTAAACAGATGGATTTATCTAGGATTTGCTGACCTATTCTCCAGATCTCATATGGTGTCTCTAGAGAATACAATTCAATTAAGCTAGAACTAGCATACATAAGTAAATTAATGCAAGGTTAGTGTGGAAGGAATCATTTAATTTATTAGAATCATTCCTGAAATTGAGAGGAGGAGGAAGACAACACTGAGGTCATCTCTAGGGATGTAAACGGGGCCGATTCGGGTCAGGTATACTATACCCATATCCGTACCCGATAAAAAAATTTCATACCCGAATCCGTACCCATACTTGAATGGGTATCCGCTAGCACATCCATATCCGTATTAGTTGGATATCCATTACCCGACAGATTATCTGTTTACCCGTTAATGGATATTATCCAATGGATAAATCCATTACCCGATGGATAAACTCATTTATAGTTAAGTCAAATGACAATTTTAACCTTAATTTATACTATATTTATTTCAAAATTAAGGGTAAAAGAGTAATTATATATTGGGTAAACGGATACGGATATGGATATGGGCATAGTTATAGGTACGCGTATGGATATCCCATACCAGTATCCGTACCCGAACCCGACGGGTATTTTAATCCATCATCCATATATGTATCCATATCTGTTTATCCATATCCATTTAAGTATCCGTCGGGTTTCAGGTAAAACCCGCCCCGTTTACATCCCTAGTCATCTCTCCTCCTCAATTTTTCCAATCGACCTTTAAATCGATTCAAGCCAATATTTCAGGTTAAATACATCATACAAATGGTAAGAAATCTTTTAAGGACAAATTGGCATGGGTTGGTAAGGTTCTATTTTAGTGTAGGATAAATTTTAGAAAATTAAGTTTGAAAAATATAACCATCTAGTTAGGGCCTATAAGTAGACTATTTTACAACCAGTCATTCAGTTTCCCCTAACTAGTCGATCTGTTTAGTCAAGGAAACTCAATTTATTGAAAAAACAAACAATTTAATTAGTTCATAGAACTAGTCAATCGGTTTTTCTGCAAAAAATAATAAACTTAATTTTTCAACATGATATAAAATTAAACTTTGCCCCTAAAAAATCATAACATTAAATCAAAATCAAAGCCCCTAAAATTAAGCATAGTTATTGTTCAACTATTTACAAATATATGGGGTATTACTTTAACCCCCTCTTCCCTCTCATTTTCTTAGTCTTATGTTAAACCCCTATATACCACACACTTCCTCTCTTTCCCTCATCTCCCTCAAGCAAGAAGAAGCTCTGTGTTCACCATTATTTTTGTTTTATTTTTACCATTTTTACCCTATCAACAACTTCCTCTAAACACCTACTTCTTGTTGCACCCTCCACTACCAAATCCCCTACCCTAGCTGTAGCAAAATCTTCCAAAGCTCTACTCCAACCTATAGAAACCCCCAAACCACCCCTAGGATGCACACAAAATCACCTAAACACTCTTCCTCTTTCAGCAAAAACTACCACAAACCTCTTGCTTTGATAAAGGTTGCCAAAGCAATCCTCCTTGTTGCACCCTTCTTCTCCATATCTCCCTCATTGGATTTGGCCATAATTACCAAACCTAAACCCCTTTCATAGGCCATTTCTCCCTTCCCTCATTTGAAAACCACCATTAGTTCCTCGTCCCTTTGGTCTCTGAGTTCCATTATTGTGGTGTTGCTTCTTGTTTGGTTGGTTAGTCATTTGAGTTGGTTTAATTAATTTTATTTCATTTTTTGATATATTAAAGGCTAATATATGTGTTATTGGGTGTTAAGTTCTTAGGTAATCTTTGAGGATCTTAGAGAATGTGATATTTTGTATTTTTATGTGAGCTTAGATTTAGGTAAATATAATCACTCATAGGACTATAGAAAATTATGTATGAGCTTAGTAGGAAATTTTAGACCTAGAATCATGATAGGGCTTATTCTTTTCAAGTATTTTAGCATAGATGATAAAATGGTAATATGCTAAAAAGATGAAATGCATGATTATCGATAATTAAGCTATATGCATGGTATTATGTCAAATGTTTTATGTCCACATGTCTAAGATTTTATTATAGATTCCATTATTATCATGTTATAATTAAAATCCCATGGAATATGCTTCATGAAGGCTCATGCATGGAATTAGGGTTATGATAGTTCACATGGACACATATGTGTATGATTAACGTTAGCTTATGATAATTTCTATTTTGCATGGCCTAGGATTAGAGAATGTTCCTACATGTACTATGATGATAGCATGCTTATTTAAATGATTTCACATGCTTTAAATGTGCAAAATTATGCTGCATGAAAGATGTGGTGCATGGTAGTCTTATGCTTAGGGTTTTAGTTGGCACAACCCACTAAATGCATGAAAAGTAGAAAAATACAGTTAATCACTGAACTACAAAGATTAACTATATGCTAAAATAATGTGAAATTGATGTAGAAGAAAATTAATAAGATTTAGAATTTATTATGTTGGAACCTATTATCATATATTTATAGAGGATCCCTTACAAATTTGAAAACAAACGGATGACTATATTACTAGTTATGAACAAAACTTGTAAAATAAGTCACTAGTGAAAGAAACGTATGCATGGCAAGCATGGAGGGAAAAAATATATTGCATGGAAGTAATGAAAATAAAATTTTCATGAGTAGAATATATTCAACACTATGGATGTGTAATATTTGTTATATCATATTGATATTAGCTAAAAAGATAAGGAAGTTGAATAAGTAAAAAATTAGCTTAATTTTATCTTTTAGGGTTATCTTTTTCTATGTTATGAACTGTGTTTAGCGTAGGGAGAAAGATATGAATTTATGTGTAAATTATTATCAGATTTTAGGAGAATTATCTTATAATATTTGGGAGACTAAATGGCTATAAAAGCCATAGAGACGCACGACACAAAAGGGAGATGAATTTGAAGGATAATTGTAAGTTTTTGCTTAATTGAATTCTGTGTGAATTCTTCTTGATTTTAATCAATTATATGTGAGTGATTATTATTTAAATCCTTAATATCTTTGTCTATGTTAATTAGAGATTAAGATCTATCATTCAAACCCTAAAAAAAATCCCCGCATTCCCACTCTAATCACCATATTCAACCGCCATCAGCATCTTCTTCAACCTATTTTTCTTACTTAATTTTATCTATTTTCAATCCTTAGATAATAATAATAATATTATTATTATTATCAAAATATCATCCTTAAAATCTTTAAATCATAATCTAATCACCAAATAATTATATTTCCAATTGTTCATCATCATAAAATTCATATTACTACTAAACCCCAATCGTAAACCCTAACCCTAGCCCGCAAAACAAAGCATTCCAAAACTTTTATCATTTGAGCATCATCATCATTAATTCTAATTTGTCGAATAATCATCATCATGTCTTCATAATATTCAAGCCATAATAAACCTTAAATATCCCTAATTAAACCATATTACACCAAAACCATAAGCCAATATTCCTATACTCATTAATTCTAGTATCAGAGCTTGGTTTTGGTCTAATTTCACATAAAAGACCAAGATCCAAAATTTCCCTTAAAATTATTTCAAGAACAGATTCCTAATTTGAGATTATTTTAGTAACTCATCAAGGAGGTGTCAAGATTCAAGCTTTTGATTGATTTTAGGAGTAGTATTTTAGGTGCACCATTCGGTTGGTGCAAGGAAGACATTGCGAGCCAAGAGAAGAATTTGAGAGATGTTCGTAAGTTGTTGATGGAGCTTCACAGGCACAAAGATCCTATATACAAAATCTATATGAAGGATTGGATCTTCACAGGGATAAGGATCCTATATCCAAAATCAAAATCAAGGATTTCAAGTAGAAGAAGATCATATAAGGAGGCCACATGACCAAATGGAAGAAGGAGAAAAAGAGAGCATAGGAAAGTATGGGCCACCCCATGTTACATAAAAAAGATGTTATGATGATGTGGAAAAGGGGATTATATTTAACATACGAGATTTTAAAGGTAATCTTGATCCAAAGTCTTTCCTTGAATGGTTACAAAATGTTGAATTAATGTTTTAGTACAAGGAGCTTGATGACAACAATAGGTGTAAAATTACCATATTGAAATTTAAGAAATTTACTAGAGTGTGGTATGATAATTTGAAGAGGATAAGGGAAAGAGAAGGAAAAAACATAAGATCATGGTAGAAATTAAAAAATTAATTAAAAAGAAAATTTGTGCATAGAGAATCTAAGCAAAAGAATTTCATAAAAATGACTACTTTGAGGCAAGGGTTACTTGGAGTGGAGGAGTACATTAGAGAGTTTGAAAGATTAGATATTATTTGTGATGTTCAAGAAAGAGAAGATCAAAGATATGCTAGATTTATTGGAGGTATAAATATGAATATTAGAGAGAAGGTGGGGTGTATTCTTATGAACTATTTGAAAACTTGGCAAAAGTAGCAATCAAATTTGAGAAGCAATTGAAGAGAACCAAGCCACCAAAAAAAGCAACCAATACACCATATGGTTCAAAATTCAAGTGGGGTGTCGAAGCCATCAACCTAATAAGCCACAATTCAAGATAACACTAGAAGGTTCAATCATGAGAAAAGGAAAAGGACAAGATGGTTGATAAGGTGAACAAGAAATTCTTCAAGTGTAAAGGCTATGGTCATTTTTTGTGGTACAGTCTAAATCAAAGGCATTGACTTTGAAGGAAATAGAAAGTATGGAAGCATATGATGAGGAAGATGAAGATCCTAATGAAGACCTTGAAGAACTTAGTGAAGATGTAGAATATGCTTTGGAAGATGGCCAAGTAGATTACTATGTATTGCAACAAGTGATCCAAGTACAATAAAAACCTCAACCTACTCAAAATGAGAATATCTTTAAAGCCAACTATAGAGTTGAAGATGAATCGTGTGAAGTTATCATCTATAGTGGCTCTTGTACTAATGTTGCTAGTGAAAGAATGGTGAGTAAGATCAGATTGAAGACCGGATCATCCAATTTCATATTCACTTCAATGGCTCAAAAAGGATAAAGGTGTAATGGTAACAAAATCAACTCTTATCTCTTTCAAAATTAGAAATTATTTTGATAACGTTTTTTTAGCAATATTCTATCTATGGATGCTTGCCAAATTTTATTGGGGAGACATTAGCAATTTGATAGGAAGGTTACTCATGATGGAGTCCTTAATGAATATGTAGTGTGCAAATAAAAAAGAAGAAGTTTAGACTCAAGCCTAATATAAATGTGGGGAGTTTTGTTTTGAAGAGTGAAAGGTAAGAGGGAGCCAAAGGTGTGAAGCAAAATGAAGGAGAAAAAAAAGGTTTTGAATTCAAATGGAGTAGGGGAGAAAAGAAGAAAACAATCAAAGTAAAAAAGGAGAAAAAAGGAGTGTGAGATGATTGAAGATATTAAGGAGGAGGAAGTATGTTAAGTGTTGGTGGCGAAGGAAGTCCAAAAAGGGGAGAGTTCTAGTATGAATATAGAATTGAAACAAGTGTTGAAAGAGTATACAAATGTTTTTCTAGATGATTTTCCACCTAGATTACCTCCTTTTAGAGGTATTAAACATGTTATTGATCTTATGCTGGGAGTTACATTGCCAAATATGTTAGCTTATAGATGAAATCCAAAAGATTCCAAGATGTTGCAAAGACAAGTGCAAGAATTGTTGGATAAAGGCTATTTTTGAGAGAGTATGAGTCCATGTAGTGTTTCAAATTTTTTGGTGCCTAAAAAGGATGGTACATGGAAGATGCACATTGATTCTAGAGCAGTCAACAATATCACAATCAAATTTAGATCTCCTATACAAAGCATAGATGATATCCTAGATGAGTTTCATGGAGCAAAGGTGTTTCCTATGCTTGACCACAGGAGTAGCTACCATCAAATGCGAATAAGGAAAAAAGGAGGATGGATTTAAAGACTAAGTATAGGTTGTTTGAGTGGTTGGTGATGCCATTTGGGCTATGTAATATACCAAGTTAATTCATGAGGTTGATGAACAAGGTATTTAAACCTTTCCTTGGAGTTTTCATTGTTGTCTACCTTGATGATATTTTAGTATACAACAAGAGTAATTTCGAACACATGTAGCATTTGAAGAGGTTATTTGATAAGCTTATAGAGGTGAAACTTTATGGTAAAATGCAGTAGTGTATTTTTATGATGAAGAGTATGGTTTTCCTTAGGTATATTATGAGTGAAGACGGTATTAGAGTTGATCCTTCAAAAGTGGAAGCTATTCAAATTTGGCATATTCCTATTAATGTCCATGAGGTTTGGGGTTTCCATGCATTGGCTTCATTTTGTAGAGTTTTATCATTGATTTTTCTACTATCGCGATACCTATTACATAATTGATGAATAAGGGGGAGTTTTATTGGAATGAAAATTTAATAATGGATTTTGAAGACTTAAAGATAAAGCTTTCAAATGCACTAGTATTATCTCTACCTAGTTTTGATAAATTCTTTGAAGTTACTTATGATGCTAGTGGTGCAGGTATTGGAGGTGTGCTTTCATAAGAGAGGAGGCCAATTGCATTTTTTAGTGAAACGTTAAAGGGTGTAAGAGTTTATTATTCAACTTATGATAAGGAGTTATGTGCTATTGTTCATTGTTCGGAGATATGGAGTCATTATTTGAGACCTAAGCTTTTTGTGCTTCTCTTTGATCGTGAGAGTTTGAAGTATCTACATGATTGTGAGAGTTTGAAGGAAGACATGCCAAGAAGATTAGTTTTCTACAAAAAATTGTGTCCTCTACAAGACATGGGATGGTAAGAAAATTTTGTTGCAGATGCATTATCGAGGAGGACTA
This sequence comes from Tamarix chinensis, assembly GCA_030549775.1. Lineage (NCBI taxonomy): Eukaryota > Viridiplantae > Streptophyta > Magnoliopsida > Caryophyllales > Tamaricaceae > Tamarix > Tamarix chinensis. The sequence goes on from CM060181.1 coordinate 71,417,472, forward strand.
TAATACTTATAATGGTGGACGCAAAGCTTTTGGGATGTGAAACAGTCAATATTCCATTGATGATGATTTTTCTTTGATTTTAAAAGATTGTGAGAAACATAGAAGTCATGGAGCTTTTGTTATTCAATATGGATTCTTATTCAAGATAAACAAATTATGCATGCCAAAGAACTCAATTCGATATTCACTAATCAAAGAGGTGTATAAAGGAGATATTGTAGGATGCTTTGGAGTTCACATAACTATAGAGTTGTTGAAAGAAAATTTTTATTGGCCAAGGATACAAAAGGGAATGCAAGCTATGGTTGCTAGGTGTGTAACATGTCAAAGAAGCAAGAGTTTCTTCCATAAAGGGTTATACATGCCTTTATTAGTGCTTACTCAACCATGGGAAGGAGTTAGCATAGATTTTACTTTGGGATTGCCTAGAAGACAAAGAGGTAGATATTCTATCATGGTGGTGGTGGATTGATTTTTCAAGATGACTCATTTTATTCCATGTCACAAACTCGATTATGCTACTCATATTGCATATTTCTATTTTAAGGAGATTGTGAGATTGCATGGGATTTCAAGGAGTATAGTTTCAGATAGATATGTGAAGTTCCTAAGTTATTTTGGAAAGACATTATAGCATATGCTAGGAACAAAGCTTCTATTTACTACATCATATTAATCTTAAATGGATGGTCAAACCAAGGTTACTAATAGAAATTTGGGTAATTTGCTAAGGGGATTGATGAGTAAGGGTGATAAGGATTAGGATATTAAATTAGCATATGCAAAGTTTGCTTACAATCAGGGTCATTCAACTACAACAAGCTTTAGTCCATTTAAGATAGTTTATGGTATTAATACATATATACCAATTGATATGGTAACATTGAAGAAAGTTGAAATAGAGAATTATGATCCACAAGAGAGACTAGAGTTCTTTCAGAAACTTCATCAACAAATCAAGCACAACATTGAGAAGGAAAATAAAGTATACAAAGAAAGAGCAAACAAGCATAACAGTCAACATGTATTTCAATCAGAAGGTAAGGAAAAAAAAGCTTATGCCAAAGGTGGATGGTAATTTTAAAGTACTTAGAAAATTTGGAAAAAGTGCTTATGAGCTAGATTTGCCAGATATGTATGGTGTGGTGTCTAGAACGTTCAATGTTGTTGATATTATTCCTTATTATGGAGATGCAAACTTCAGGGCAAATTCAAGTTAAAAATAGGAGAATGATGTAGGAAGAAATGATAAATATTTAGCATTTATTGTGTTGTAACCTATTTTCCTATATTTAGAGATGATCCCCTACAAATTTGAATACAAATGGATGACTACATTGCTAGTTATGAATGAAACTTGCAAAATAAGTCACTAGCAAGAGACATGTGTGCATGGTATGTAGGGAGGGAAAAAATATGTTTCAAGGAAGGAATTAATGTGGTGTTTTCATGAGGATAATATAGTCAACACTTTAGATGTATAATATTTATTATTAACACGTTGATATTAGCTAAAAAGATAAGGAAGTTAAATTAGTTAAAAAGTAGCTTAATTCTATCTTTTAGGGTTATCTTATTCTATCTTATGAATTGTGTTTGGAGTAGGGAGAAAGCTGTGAATTTATGTGTCAATTATTATCATATTTTAAGGATAATTATATTTTAATATTATTGAGATGCAATGGCTATAAGATCTATAGAGACACATAACACAAAAGGGAGACTTATTTGAGTGAAAATTGCAGGTTTTTGCTTAATTGAATTATATGTGAAAGCATCTCAATTTTAATCAATTTTGTGTGAGTGATTATTATTGAAATCCTTAATCTCTTTGTCTATGTTAATTAGATATTAAGATCTATCCTTCAAACCATACACAAAACCCACGCCATTCTAACCTTAATAACTATATTCAACTGCCATCAACATCATCTTCAACACTCATCTTCAACCTATTTTTCTTACTTAATTTTATCTATTTTCAATCCTTAGCTAATAATAATATTGTTATCAAATGATCATCTATATCATCTTAACTTCTTAATATAATCACCAAATCAATATATTTCCAATCATTCAGCATCATAAAATTCATATTAGTAATAGTAATATATACAACCCTATATAATAGATCCTGAAGTAGAAAGCTCTTGCCAGAGACTCCTGTGAGAGATTTAAGAAAATTCTTGCAGATATTAGCCATGGCAAGACACAATCATTAGAAAAAGACATCCTCGATAGCCAAGAAAGGCTCCAGATCTCAGCGCTTAAAAAATTCTTTGATTGGAATGAATAGCCAAAATCATTAATTTAACCCTAGTGCTACCATGGATGAGGAGGTGAGTATCATGCGAAGAATCTTGCATACTCCTCCTATGGAACCTATATCGGATTTTGAAACTAATAACTCACCAAGAAAATCTATGACTCAAGATGATAATTCCTAAGAGATGAGAACTGATCTCAATTACCTAAAATTAAGAGGGAGGGAAATTCTTATGCAAAACCATTAGGAGCAATCTGTCCTTAATCTTGTCTATTCTCCCCTTGTCATTAAGAATGGAGTTGTAAAGGCCAAGTTAGAACCACAAAAAATTGTGAGAGAATAGGAGAAATGGGCACACACGTTAATTAGGATGGTTGTTGGATATCCGCCTACCCTCAATCAATTGAAACTTTTATTGAGGCTCAATGGACTTAAATCTCCCCCCGACAAATTTACCCCTATGATCAAGGATTCTTCCTTTTCAAATTTCAATCTAAATTGGACTCTCTTACAATTCTTGAAAAATATTTCAAGTCTTTTTGGATTTGACCCTTGCTTCTGAAGAAATGGAACCCTATGCTGCCTTTAGGTGACACAAAATATAGGAAGATGTCCCTCTAAATCACCCTCTTGGGCCTCCCATTGACATGTTGGTCTGTAGATTCATTAAGTAGAATTGGGAGTTGCTTAGGTGTGCTAATCTATTTTGATATGATCACTACTACTCACAGTAGAATATCATATCCAAGGATTCTTATAGAAATAAATGTTAGCTAACCAATTGTGAATTCTAGTTTGATTGATACACTTATGGGCACAAGAACTAAAAAAGTGAATTATGGCTAGAGGCTTAAGTATTGCATCAAATGTGACAAATCAGGACATGATACTGAACAATGTAGACCACCTGCTCCTATACAACATAGAAGAGATGAGAATTTTGAAGCCAAAACATGTCCAACTACAACAAACTACCCATGACACTAAACTTTCTCTACCTGGCAAGGGTAAAGGCATATTGGAGGATGACACAGATCTAATCAATTACAAGGACTCCCTTAATGATCAAGTCCTCCCTCCTCTTCCTTTGCATCGAGGAAAAGTAGGCACATCCTCTGAAGGAGGTCAACCCTCTATTATCAAATGAAGCTTGCAACATCGAATATCAGAAGAGCTTGCTCTCCTCTTAAGCAAAAGGATCTATGTAAGTGCTTACAAACACAGACCCTTTATGTTATTGGTCTTATTGAAACTAGGTTAAAGAATAGTAAGGTAGATGCGGCACATAAAAAATAGCCCCACATTTTAATTTTCACACTAAACATTCTTCTCATTATAATGGAAGAACAATGATCCTTTGGAATCCCATTGTTATCTCCCTAATTGTCCTCTCTGAATCTGGGCAGTATATTCATTGTGTAGTGAAGGGTTTACTAACCTAAACTAGTCTTTTGGTGAATTTTTATGGATCTACTCTGGTATTGAGAGAAAACAACTTTGGTATGGGTTAAACCTTCTCAATAAGCTAGTAGATAGAGCCTGGATGATTCTTGGTGACTTTAATGCCATAGTCTCTATTGCTGAGAAAATGGGTGGACTAGTTCATCAAGGTGAAATGGATGAATTTACCACTTGTCTGCAAAGTTGTGGGTTGAACCTATTCCTATAGTTCGTCCAATCTTCATATGGTCAAATAATCAGCATCATCCGTATAGAAATCATTACAAACTCGGCAGAGGTCTTGGTAATCATATTTTATTCCACATATTTCCTAACGCATGAATTGAGGTTGTGGAACATTATATCTCTGATCATGCATGTCTTATATTTACTATTAGGTAGGATAAGCCACAAAAGAAATAGCCTTTTAAATTCTACAATTATTAGGCAAAACATGATGAGTTCTTGCATGTAGTGAAGCAAACTTAGGATATTCAAATTGAAGGCTCAAAGTAATTTCAGGTGATAAAAAAACTCAAGAGATTAAAAGGGGAATTTAAAACATTTAATGCAAATCATTTTGGCCATGTGACCCATGAAGTTAAAAATGCTAAAGAAGAATGGGATTGCATAAAAAAAACCTATAAGATGACCCCAACAACTACCATATGCTAGACAAGGAAAAAGAAGCCAAAAAGAGATGGTGGAATAAATTACAAACTAAATAAAACTACCTTCAATAGAAGGTTAAGATCAAATTTCTCAAGTTGGGGATGGAAATAATGCTTATTTCCATGTAATGGTTAAAGAAAGGCATAGTGTAAACTCCTTAACTCAGTATAGCCTCAATGGTAACAATATCTTATCGTGGCCAGACATAGAGAAAGAAGTTATTAATTTTTACAAAGGCTTGTTGGGAACTACATGTACAAGTCTCCTCCACCTTGATCCAGAGGTGTTCAAGTAGGGACCAACTCGCTCTACAACAAGTAGATTGCACCTTCTACACCCAATTTTAGCATATGAAGTGAGGAAAGCAACCTTTAGCATAGGTGACAATAAAGTTCCAAGTCCTAATGGGTATAATGCTCACTTTTTCAACGAAAAATGATGCATAGTAGGGGATGATATATATGAAGCGAAAAAATAGTTATGGAATATAGGTTTCCTTTTAAAATCCTTGAATAACACTAGTATTCACTTAGTGCCTAAATCTCGCATGCTACCTATGTCACAGAATATAGACATATTGCTTGCTATAATGTGATCTATAAGATTTTCTTAAAAGTGGTCATTAATAGACTCATTGATGTTCTCAGTGAAGCAATGGGTGAAGCCCAGTGTGTTTTTTTCCCTAGAAGGTGGATAGGCAATAATATCTTAACAGCACAAGAACTGTTGATAAAGTATAAGAGGAAAAATATAATTCCTTGTATGATGATGAAAGTGGACCTGAAAAAGTCTTATGACACTGTAGAATGGCAGTTTGTTAGAGGGATTGGGCTTTCCTATTCACATTATCAAGTTGATCATGCAATGCTTAACAACTGTGAGTTTCCCTATAAGCTTACAAGGTTCTTTATGCAAACCTTTCCAAGGGAGAAGAGGGATTCAATAAGGAGACCCCATGTCTCCTTATCTTTTTTCCCTTGCTATAGAGTATCATAATAGGTTGATGAGAACACTATGGAAGGAAAATGGATTTAAAGGTCACCCTGATTGTAAAAGGTTGAGAATGGTCAATCTTTGTTTTGTAGACGATCTTCTACTTTTCTGCAAAAGTCACTTTTAATCAATCCAATTTATTAGGAGAAATTGGATATTTTTGAAGTTATTTCAGGTCTTAGTGCCAACCCATAGAAAATCTACATATATTTTAGAGGAGTTCACATTGATATTAAGAGGCAGATTATCCAGTACTTGAACTATAATGAAGGAAATGTTCATTTTAGGTACCCGAGGGTTCCATTGAGCAGCTCATCTCTAACTATCACACAATATCAGTCTTTAATAGAAAAAATCACTCAAAAATTAAAAGCTTGGACTCTGAAATACTTAAGCTATGTAGGTAAGCTCCAAGTCCTTCAATATGTGATATTTGGTATCACAAATTTTTGGATGCAAGTATTTATGCTTCCTAAAACTGTTATGCACAAGCTAGATTCTATCTATAGAGTTTTCTTTTGGGGGGTAATATGGAAGCAGGGAAAAGAAAGGCCCCTATTTCTTGGACCAAAATTTTTCACCTAAAAGATGAAGGTGGATTAGGCATTCGACAATTGTTACCTTAGAATGCAACCTATTTCTGCAAGAATTTATGAAGACTATAGGTTTAGAAAGAAAGAATTTGGGTCAAATGGACTCATGGAAATTACTTAAGTAGATCAGATATTTGGAAAGCAAATATTAAAGAGGGTTCTTCATGGATAACAAAACTCATTTTCAAAATGAGGGATATAGGGCAAGAAGCCTTATTATCCAATAGAAATAATGGAAAATTTAGTATTGACAAAATGTAACATAACTCGAGGCACAGAAATGACAAGTTCATGTGAAATAAACTTGTTTAGATGCATCATGGAATGCATAAACACAAAATTATCTGCTATCTGGCTTGCCATGAAGCGCTACTAGTGAATATTAACCTTAAGACATGGCATATTACTAATAATGATAATTGTGAAGTTTGTCAATAGGCTGATGAAGACCTTGATCATCTCTTAGTTTAATGTACTATTGCAAACCATATTTGGAGAAGAATGTTCAACTGGATTCTATTACCACATTTCTTTATACATGGCAAAGCTATATGCAATGGATGATCAAGAGCACAAGGAGCAAACATTGGCATGCTGAAGTGTTAAGGATTACTTTTGCTACTTTGATTTACAAGATTTGGATCAATAGAAATGAAGTTATGTTCCAAAAGAATCAATCTATCCTAGAGATTTTAAGTAAGTAGATTATCCAGAAAGTTTTCAATAGAGCCAGCCTTGTAAAGAGTGAAAAAACGTAAAATTTATTGAAGCTTATAGATCATTAGATGTAGTTGATAGGTGATTCAGGAGGTTATATGTCATTTTGATTCACTTGATTATCTTTTGTATGGCACTTCACATATGGATACTTTGATGCACATATTGCTACCAAACCCCAATTGTAAAACCTAACCTTAGCCCATAAACCAAATCATTCCAAAACCTTCATCATTTGAGCATCATCATCATTAATTCTACTTTATTTAATTATCATCATTTTCAAACCATTATAACCCTTAAATAACCCTAACCGAACCTTATTAGCACCCAAACCATAAGTCCATATTCATACACACATCGGAAATATTTCCTTATTACCTGTACATGACAAATCTTTATGATTATATTATTTGATACAAAAAATGAGTAAAATGTGGAAACTAGGGTTTTGAAGGGTATTTCAGTAATTTTGACTTAATGCATCAATACAAATAATGGAATGCTAGGATGGCCTTAGCCTTTTGATATGTTAACCTTATCTTTGAATTAACTTGACATAGACCTAGGACCTTAGGGTTTATCTAAATAATTAAAAATAAAAGGGAAAATGGTTAAGTATGGAAAATGGAAATTTCTATGTTACATGTGACTTATTAAAGTGAAAGACTACAAGTTAGGATTGGTTGCTCTCTTGTGGTCTCTACCTTAGAGATAAGGTGTTAGCACTCATTTTTGGTTAACTAGTATATCATTGTGCCCAATTTTAAGGCCCTACTGTACTCTATAAATGACCCATGAAACCTATTGGGAGTATCGATACTTAAAGACTAGTTGATCAAATTTTGGAGGATACTGTGTTTCTTTTCGGAACAAGTATGAATAGGTATACCGATTTGTCCCTATGTTTGAGGTAAGGGAATTTTATTTCTTTCGAGTACCAATATGACTAGGTGTAACATTGTATCCTTAGGTCAATTTTATCCCTCTCAAGTAAGGAAGTGAAATGAAAATGTTTGTTGTGTAATAAAGGAAATGGAGTGTTGGGTTAATTATCTCAATTCCCTACCTTGGTATTATAATTGGGTCAATAGTTGTCTCAATGACCTACCTTAGTATTATCATCAATTGTTATTTCGGTAGCTACCTCAATGCCCTGACTTGGTTGATGTGGGATTTTTTTTGTTTAGTAGTTGCCTTAGTGCCCTTCCTTGGTTTATATTAGATTTGTTGATTTCTTAGTTGCCTTAGTGCTTTACCTTGGTATTATTTTGGATTTTTGTTTCAGTTATTGCCTTAGTTCCCTACCACTATGATTCAAATATATTTAACTAATAAAATATGGCTTTACACCTTGAAATGATGAGAAGTTGATTAGTAGTTTTTGTTGTTGAGATGAGAATTAGACCATGATATATATTTCTCCATGAGTATTGTTTGTGCTTTTTATTCCTTATGCTTATGTATTCTATTTGGTTTTTGTGCGGCTATGTGGAATGTGGGTATACTGTCTCCTAAGAGGTATTGTGATTTACTTAGTATAAGGAAGTCATACTAATACTACTTTTACAAATAATTATGTGAGGGCTATGGAATAGCATGAAGCTTATAAGCACGAGAAGGACAAGGGGAGTCCTTGGAAAGAGGTTTTATTTTTAGAATGGGCTTTTGAGTCTAATAGTTATGGCAATTAGAGTTATACCTTCAGGTGTTGGTTTCTATTACGATCGATTTTCTTTTGGACTCTTAAGTCCCGTATATACTTCTTTTATACTATGGTACTACGACATTTATTTATAACTCTATTATATATTATATCTATTTTAGCTAAATTACTTTAATTGAGTTTTTTTCTAGCCTTAGCATTTAATATAAAAAAGACGAGGAGCGGGACTTATGCTAAGTGTGGTTGTAACATGTCATAATTTAGTAATCAATTCTTTTTCCAAAATGAAATTTTTTAGAAATAGGGGTGTTATATATTCTCCAAATCCTCTCCCGGAAGTTTGAATGATCACCCTCCTATTTTAACTTCAAAGGAGGATGATGGAGTCATGCCTTGAGTTGTAAAAGAAAAAGGTGCAAGAGGATACAAAGTGGTAATGTTACAAATGTAGAGCATATAGTCATATGGCCAGGGAATATCATTATAAGAGATCCCTAACCCTAAGTGAAATTAGAGAGACCAACACATGTAAAAAATATGTGAAGGTTACACACAAAAATATTAGATATGTCCTTAAGGCAAATGAGTATGAAGTGTAAATGAAGGAGAAGGAGAGCAATATTTTATGGTGAGAAAGGTTGAAGTACTCAAGGATAATGTGCAATATTAACATGTAGTTTCTTTGTGCTCATATGGTTCTAACTTGCTCCATGAAACATTATCTATATCAAAGGTTTTTTTTTATGATGGCTTAGGTTGTTTAAAAAATTTCAAGCATGAAAATCAATGTTCTATCAAAATTGCTATAGTTTGAATGTGATTTATAAATATTACTTTAGCTTGAAGATGAATTTGAAGCCATATGATCATTATTCATTTAATTATGGTGTGTTCTTTGATGATTCCATTGATTCCTTCAAAAGGAATTGGAAAACATTCAAGTAAAAGTTCACTCTTGAAGAGATATTCACGGAGTTTAAAGATGCAAGGCACCTTGAAAATTATATGCATATTTCGTTGCTTTTCATTCCTAAATGCTTAACATTGAGGTCAAACTCATCAAGAGGGGGAGAATGATGTGGGTGCATATTTTTTCACTTCTAAATATTTTTCTTTTATATCTTTAAAATGTTTCTTCACATTTTTGGAGGTATTTTGTAGTCGTACAACACTTTCTTTCATAATGGGCCATAAATTAAGAGTTTTTGCAAGATAGTATTCCAAACACATCATGAAGTGCCACGTAATGGTTTTAACCATGTCAATATGAAAAATAGGGTAACTTAGACATGGAGAAATTCCCATTCAACATGGAGAATCCTACCAACATAGGATTGAAGTTAACTACATATAATTTTCTAGTTAAATAAGATTTTATGTGAAAAACTAGTATTAAATCTTAAATAATTTATATGGTGTGTGTTGTAGTGTAATATAGCTATAATTAGGTGCTAATGACAACTAGTTGATAGCTAGATAACAACTAGATTTAGGGGATATTTCATTAGATTATGAAAAGTATGTTAATATATGATCTTAACTAATTACCCTAACGTCTATTTTTTTGTAGATTTAGCTGGAATTTTTTTACACCTTATTACTTATAAATAAAGCATAACATCGACCATTATGAGCATTGAGTATTGGAGTTGAAAATAAAGTATCTAATTGAGAATTAAAGCTTTTAATTACTTTGTTAAATTAAGAGTGATTATGAGAGGATTCTTAGTATGTTCTCTTAATTTTATTCAAAGAGTTTTTTAAGTGAGTTTTCTTTGAAAATCCTCATAAGGGTTATCTTTATAATTCTCCTAAAAGTTATATTTCAGCATATAAACATCTATCATCCTCCATTTCATTCAACATCTTCCTCACCAATTCCATATTTATTCAATTTTTTGAGTGGAGGTATGAGAGTGGGTTATGATTTTCATGATTGTGAGAATTAGAGCAAGAGATCCACACCAGGTTATATGACTTTGATTGCAATAAACCTTTTCATCCTTTAGATTGATTGGATGGTTAGCATGATTTTTTTTATTGTTGTCAATCTTCATGTCCTTTGAGGAATAATAATAATAATAATAATATTTTGAAATTCAATAAGAAACTAATCAATTAAAAAGTGAAAGTTGTCTTGTTGATGGAAAGGGACCTTATCTTTGTGGGGTAGCATATTTCATAAGTATCCTACATCTACTCATTTTCCACATTTTCTCATTCCACTTATTCAACTTATTCCACTTATTCCACTTAAATTACACATGATAATAGGATTCACTTATCCATGTCCAAAACATAGTAATACTCACATCTATGGCATAGTGGCTTAGAAACCCACTTGAATATCTAAAAATCAAACCAAGGAAACCACATGAACACATTGACTAAATCATTATGTCTCTGGCAAACATAATTTCTTTAGAGGAAGGTTAGGGTTAAAGTTTCAAGAGGATGAAGATGATGAATGTTGAAGATGAATTTGTGTATGACTATACATATGGATGAGGAAAATTATGATGGGATATGACTATGTTCAATTCTACACAAACTAACTCTATCAAAACCACATAGAAATTGAGAAGATAAAACTTGAATAAGAATCACATAGAACTCAAATTCAAGAAAAAACTCACAAAAATAACCAATTGAAAAATCAAGCTTGTCTTAGTTGTATTGCATCAATGATGAACGTCTGCATGCCCTCATTTTAATGATGATTCTACACCTCCTCAAATATGATTCTGCATGAAAAGATAAGATAAAATCAAAAGATTAAAACTCACACACAATCTTGCTCAATTGGCACACACAGACTCACACTACTAGATAATACTTGAAAGTACAGACAAATCATTTTAACTAAATACTCTAACTAATAACTAACATATATGCTTGATTATACATGGGATTTAACATCCTTCTCATGTGCTTATCATTTAATATCATTAAAAAAATTTAATAATGACCATTAACTCCCTTTTTAGTTCATAATTCAACAATTGAGCACCTTATTAGGCCAAAGTGTACTAGTTTAGCTCAATTCTTCCACCAATACAAAATGAACGAGATATAATATGAAATAATTCAAATCATGGCTAGAATTTGTAGTAAATGCCCTACATCCCTAGTTATATTAGTTTTTTTTAAATGGCATATTACATCACTTCCCCTTTAAAATGAACTTTGTTCTTGAAGTTGAGAAAGGTTAAGGATGGAAACCAAAATTCAACTCAAAATCATGAATAAAAATATTTTTGTGAATAAATCAAGTATAGTAATAAAAAACATGGTAACTGAGGAGGAATGAAGAACTAGAAACTTAGAGAAAGGTAATAAGGTAAAAAGTAAACACCAAAATAACACACAACAACAACTACAAGGATTCCTAACATCAATAGAAGGGATATATCAACTTGAACTTATCCTTCAAACACACTCTATGGTTTCTCTCAATTCCCAATATATATAATTACGTAACATCTCAACATTTTATCATCCTTAATTTTGGGTGTTTAGCCTCTTAACATACTTTATAACCCTTAAACCTTGCTGTCCTTTTCCATTTTACTCTCTCTCTCTCTATCTATTTATCTATCTATCCATCCATCCATCCATCCATTCATACATCCATCCATCCATCCATTCATACATCCATCCATCCATCTATCTATCCATCCATTAATCCATATATCTATCTATCTATCTATACCATCCATCTATCTATCCATCCATCCATCCATCCATCCATCCATCTATCCATCTATCCATCTATATATATATATATATATATATATATATATATATATATCAGGAAACACCTTCTCTACTAACTGATTACTACCTCTCTTTGCTGGTTCAATCCTAATTCAACCAACTATGCCTAACCCAACACTCTTCCTCCTTCCCCATATATTTGTGCCCATATCAACCTATTCCCATATGCCTCTGCCTCTATCTTATTTTCTATCATTCTTCTGATCATCCCTCACCCCATATAATATGGATGTGGTTGATTAAATGTAGTTTGATGATACAAATTCAAAGATTGAATGTAGGTTGAAGAGGATTTATATAGGATGAAGAGTTCAACAAAAATGTAACTTTGAATGCCTTACTAAGATGAGACTCAAAGGATCCTAATAGGAAACGCACCAAGAAATTCTACTACTAGAAATTTAATCACACAAAGAGGATTAAACCTTCACTCACAAAGTTAGAATATAGCCAAGTATTTACTTACTTTAAAATTGCCAATCTAAATATGTTATGTAAGTTATATATAGGAAAAAATTAGGAGTTTGTTATAACTAAACTAATTTAGGTTCTTACTAACTAATTTAGGCTAGCAAATAACTAATGTGGGCATTGGCTTTACTATATATAGTTATTGCTAATAACCAACCCTAACTAACTTAGTTAGTTACTAAAATTCTCAACTTTCCTAACAAATCCTAAAAATGTGTACAAAATCATAAAAAATGTATGTAATGACTTCCATGATTATAAGACAGCTAGCTAATACACAGATAATAACAAAGCTAAAAACCCTAATTCCATAAAACGATAACTTTGAAGCTTTTTTTTAGCTAAAAATTAGCTTTTAATTTCATTAATTAGTAAATAATACAACCTAGGGACAAAAATTCATCTACCAAATGAATATAATTTCTAAACTTATCCATTCTATGACCATACATGCATCTATTTAATATGCTAGTAGCTATAGATTTAAGCATTGCATTCCAATTTCATAGAATGTCATTAAACACCTTATTGTTCCCTACCTTCTAGGTTCCCTAAATTAAAGTGATAAATAATCCCCTAAAGAGCCTCATTTTATAGTTTAAATAACCTTATATGAAAGTAAACTCTTGTTGTAAACTCCATGTGAGGTTAGCTTCTCTGCTTCTCATAATACATGTTAAAGTGAATAAAACTCCCCCCATGATTGAGATATTCTTAAAGAGATTATAAATGGATTCATGTTCATTGTAGAACTCACATTATTGATCAGGTATGGATGTGTAATTACAGATTCAGTCTTTTGTGGCCAAATGCCCAATAATAGCAAGCCAAGCATTGATAGCTTGCATTATCTTATCATGTTATGTAACACTTTTATTTTCAAGTGAATTTTCATTTTACATCCTTCTTGCAAGCATGTCACAACCATATAAGAATACTCAAGAAAGTATTAAGGTTTTTTGAAAGATTTTCAAGTACTTCAATAATGATTGGTTCTATCACAAACAATTTTAACTATTCAACTACTTGAGTGTTATTAGATGCTTGTGAATCATTCTCACCTTTTTGGGGAAAAAAATCCTCAAATTAGTATCATTATAGTATAGAGACATCACCAACATTAAAGGTTCTCAAAACTGACTCATAAGAATCTAGTATTTCCAACCCATAAACATTATCTCCAAATTTTATTAAGATTCTAAATTATCCACAGGCTCTTGGCATTAATTTTTTCTTTCTTAAGTTTGGAAATACTTCCTTTCTTAAATCTAACCATAAAATCTAAAGAAAACAATTGTTGAAATAGATTTTTGTTGGCTTAAGCATGCTACCTTTTACTAGATCTCTTAATATTACTCCTAATTTATTGATAAAGCTTTTAAAAGAATTCCACTCTCTCCCTGGCTTTGTAACTTTTGGTATTTCCTTTCTTCAAAGTTACCATGGTGATTGGAAAAATATAGATTAACACCATATACAATCTCGAATGGATTTGCATGATTTGTACGTGAAGGACTCTGGTTGTAAGAAAAATCAGCATGTTCTGCCTTTACAATAGAATCCTTGGTAGTCTTATCTACTAATCCATGTAATAAAGTCCCAATATTTATATTCATTACTTTAGTTTGACTATCCATTTGAGAATGATGAGAAGTACATAAGATTAATTTTGTACCCAAAATATGCCAATGTGCCTTCCAAAAGTAACTTAAGAACTTAAACTCTCGATCAAAAAATGTATTCTTGGTAACTCTTTGTAGTCTCACTACCTATTAGAAATATAAATCTACTATAAGAGAACCACAACCATTGTAGAGTACTTCCCTCTTTGTTTTCTTCATAACCTTGGTATTAAATCCATGCTAACTCCTTCCCAAGGCTGACTCAAAATCGTTAAAGGTGCATACATCCCTCATAGAATAAACTCTTACTCTTTTGACAAGTTGCACATCTTCTACCAAAAGTTTTTACTCCTTTTATCAAGTTTGGCCAACAAAAATGTTCTTTTAGTAATTCTATAGTCTTATATACACAAAAATATTTTGTTACTTTAATATTTAAATTATATACACTATATCTGAGCACACATAACTTGTTAAGCTTAAGAAGGAAATCATCTTAAAACACATAATTACCATAACTACCATTTTTTAGTAAAATTAAAAAATTCCAAAATAAATCATCACCTTTTGGACACAATTATTTGAACATTTCAAAACCTAATAAGGTATCATCTATCATGAAAAGTATCATAGGTCTCCTCATTAAAAAAATCAAATACTACATTTTCTTTACCATGAAATTTTCTAACAAAGCACAAAGGATCGCAAGAAACTAACCCATTTTCCATGCATAGGACTCAATTTATTTTGTCCTTATAATTATTTCAAACCTTCATAATGAGAATGCAAAACAAAGGGTTTAGTTCTCAAGTAATGCCCTCGTATTTCTAGAGTCCTAATGATGGTTCAAAACTCTTCATCATGTGTGGTGTAATTCAATTTAGCACCATTTAATTTTTCACTAAACAATGCAATTGACTTATTTTTTTTTGTGAGAGTAAACCTCTTATCCCTACTCCACTAGCATCAAATGTAACATCAAACAATTTATCAAAGTTAGGTAAATATTGTACCGGTACATTGCATAGCTTAGCTTTTAATTCTTTAAAGCCTTTTGTAGCTTTATCTCCCCATTTAAAATCACACTTCTTCATGCGTTGGGTTATTAGTGTATCAATAGTTGAAAAGTCATTAATAAACCCCCTATAGAAGCTTGATAGTCCATGAAAACTTCACACCTCTTGAATGTCTTTCGGGATTGGTCATTATTGATTAGCTTGAACCTTTCTGGGATCTACTTTTATGCATTCTCTACTTACAAGGTAACCAAGAAAAACAATACTCGAAAGCATAAAATGACATTTCTCAAGTTTACCATAGAGTTTATTTTCCCTTAGTTTATGAAATAGTTTCATCAAAAAGATAAGATGATCATTTTCATTTTTTCCATGCTAAGGACATCATCTAATTATGCCACAATAAAATTTTCAAGAAAAGAACAAAAAAAATCATTCATAATCCTCATAAATGAACTATGTATGTTACATAAATTAAAAAGGCATAACCATCCATTTATAAAGGCCGAATTTAGTCATAAAAGTAGTTTTCCATTTATCACCTCTGTTATTCTCATTTTCTGATATATAGAATTCTTAAATCAATCCTAGAAAACACTTATGTACCACATAGTTAAAGCTTGTCATCTAATCTAGGTGTATGTTAAATCAAGAACTTCCCCTATGCTTTGTTGACACATTATCCCCAATGTGTGTAAAAGAGTAAAATGTGGGAATGGAGATGAATTATTGCTCACTAAGATGGTGGTCAATAGCCCTAGGAAAGATGTTAATCTTACATCCCCCACATTGTGGTGCTAATATCATGAGTTGTATTGTAGAACCCGTCCAAGCATGATTGAATGTCATCTAAACGATCATCAAATCATTTTGCAAAGTAAATATGGATTCATGTAGGCACTACTACCCATGCTCTTGTAAGGGTACCTCCATCATGAAAAATTTATCTCCAAAATGTCACAAGGCTCCAATTGGCAAGTGAATTATGAACCCCAAGCTCAAGTTGGTAGCATAAGATAATGAATTCATAAATAGTTAGCACATAATTCTAATTAAAAATCAGAAGTAAATATCACCACCAAATCAAAAGTCATTGGCTATAACCACAACAGAACTTAAAAATTCTAATGTCGATTGTCGATAGATGGGCCTACTCAACTGCACAAAGTCACTCCACCCAACCCTGTTAAAAAATGACCTATATTTTCTCTTATTCTCAATTGATTAAGAACATTGTCTTCAACGAATTTTGTGGTGACCTTACACCTAGAAACAAAGTTATACAACAAGATCTTGATTATGGTCAGGTATGAAGAGAATACCATAAGGATTACTGGGAGATGGAGGTGTAGGATCATTTCATGTAGCAATAGTACGGGTTGGTCATGTGGAATTATAAGATGAAGCATCGCTATACTTTCTATTCCTAGGACCCATTAATTGTTTGTTAAATAATAGCTTAGAATATGCATACAAGAAAAAAAAGGAGCAATAAGAAGACAATATAACACAAAAATAGTAATGTTAAGCACTAATAATTTATTTCATAATGTATATTAGACAAGTATGAAATGATAGAAATTATGGGATTCATTGTTAGCCCTAAAATCTAGATCTAAAAATACATGGTGATCAAAAAATTAAGGAGACAATTGATGATAAGATATCAAAAGTAATAGTAGAGGAGGTATAGGTTTAGGTATTGAGAACCAAAAACTAGATCAGAGAGGAAGATAAGTGGTGTTGCAATAGACATGGCTCGATAGGGAAAGTTACTAGCAACAACAAGGGGAAGCAAGGGATGGTGGTCGCTGGCGCTTGGTGTTGCGGTGTGGCTTACTAGCGATGTAGGTGGAGAAGGGAAGAGATTTATGGGTTGATATGGCATTGTCAAATCATAGGTAGGGGATGATATTGGCAACACAGGTTGGGGAAAAGGGTTTTTAGTGCTGCGATCGTGGTGGTCCAACGACTAACGGTGAGGAAAATGGGTGACCAAAATCTAGGATTTTGCTAGGGTAATGGAAGTTGAAAGGTTGGAGAGTTTGGATTGAATGACTAAAGGAGGTCAATAGTGAGCACGCCCATGCTTAAGTAAAATTTTTTCAAGGCTCATAGTTTGATACGGCCATGTTAGCCAACACAACTGGCCATGTAGCCCCGAAAAAGCACATTTTTTTCTTTCTTTTGACATTATCGTGCATTATAACACTATCATGTCATGATGGAAGAAGAGAACTCCGTTAATTTTTTCTATTTTGCTACATCGTTGTGTCCAATGACACACCCTAATAGTGCTAACCCTACAATTGCACCAATTCTTCTAATTTTTGAGATTCTTTAGTTTGAAATGCCATTTCCACCTCTTATCTTTTTAGATTCCCTTACACATCAATTTATAATAATGGTTTCACATGTTTAAAAGAATAAAAGTTAAAATAAGGTAAAATTAAACACTAGAAATAAAGAACTAATAAAATGAAATAAAAAAAAAGAAAGAAATGCACGTTTAATAGTCATGAGCTTGGCCCGTTTTATGCTCAAAATGATGATAGATTGGGAAGGGTAAGAATAACCATCTTCTTGATTAGAGAACCTACTATGTAATGCTTTAAACTCTGTCATTAACCTTGAAGGTTATTGTGGCCTCACTCAAAAATAAACAACTCCAAAACGACATACCTTACAAACATAAAATGACCCCAACTACCTAGACTTAATCTTAACTAAAAAGAGCTTAAGATTAGAGTTTAAAAAGAGTACCAAATATCCTTCTTGAGACTCTCTTGGGAAATATGCTTATCTTACTGTATATTATTTCTCTTCTCATATATTCCTGCATTCTCATAGGCATCCAATCTCAACTTAATAAGCTTGTTAGGTTGAGGCTTTCTCCGTTCTCTAGCACCTTTGAGTCAAAATTAATTTCCTTTATTTCCTAAAATTCATTATTCATAAGTTCAACTAGAAAATGACTACTTTTTGTATAATAACTTGAATGCTGACGTACAACATGAGATCCCCCATCACAAATTACCACTCTTGAGACACAAAATCAGGTAAATATTATCTTTTAAAATAGCTTGACCTCTACCTTCACATCATTTGTTGGATGTGCTAGTCCTTTAGAACATTTCAAGATGTAATCCACTACTACTAATATATACTAGTTATTATGTGATGATAAAAATGGTCCCATGTAGTCGATCCCCAAAACTTCAAAGAGTTAAACCTCAAAAATGCTATTTAGTGGCATCTCACTTCTAGGATGTTTCCTTTTCTTTAACACCAGTCATATCCAAGCACAAAAATTCTTACATCCTACAACAATAATAGCATAGGTTGTCACCAAACTCTCACCCTCATCATTTAAATTCCCATCATTATTTTTCACTACCTATCCCTATAACTCTTTTCCACTCTAAGGGTAATGGTATTAATGGATTCCTTGGGGTTGATCTTAAATTGTCTGAGAAGCATTCCTAAAGATCTAGAAGAGGATCTATCTTATTAGGAAACCTAAGTGATATAGTTCTCTAGCATTATGTTATGAGTGGGTGGAGAATCAACCTTAGAGACTAAGGTCTTTATAGTATCACTCATAATCCTATTTTAGTCTAAACTCTTCAATTTGCTTGTTTTGGGATTGCATAAAATATTCATCATGATCTCCAAATTAGACTTTGGGGGAATGGGGTAAGGAATTTTAGGTGCTTGAAAGCTAGAAGGTTTGAAATTAGATTAAGGCACCAAATTTTTGGTTGGATTCGTGTAGGAGAAATTAAGATGATTTCTCTAGCCTAAGTTGTAAGTGTTGGAAAATGGGTTCCCTTTATGAGTGAAAGTATTCCTATGTTTACATGTTCAAACATCAATGCATTAGAGGATGGGGGTTTCTAATCTGGAACTCCATAGCAGAATGCTCTACAACACCACATATATCACAATTAGAAGAATTAGAAGCCATTGAATTATACTCAATTTATCAAATTTATAAAATAAGGCATCTACCATTAAAGTAATATATCTAAAGTATCAACATGATACCTCCCACTCTTTTTGAGTAAAAAGTGCTCACTCAAACATTAGAAGTGATTTTATGCCATATCTTTAATAAGTTATCTTACCTCTCACATACTATTGTTCGTTAATGCCCTAACAATTGTGGAATCAACAATCATCCTTCTGTTGTAGAGAATATCGCTGTAGGAAGTGTGGATGACCAACCAATCCTCCAATCAATGGTGTGGAGAAATTTTTAGGAGATATTTAAACATTTTCCAAGCATCATATAAGGATTCCTCTTCCTTTGGATTGAGGGTTTTTATTTGATTACTTAATTGAGTCATCTTACTTGAAGGGATGTACTTAGCAAGAAACCCCTATGAGATGTAGTCATAGAGCTTGGTGGAAGTAACTATTGCTAAGATCTTTACTTGTCATGTAATGAGAAAGGGAACAAATTTAGCTTAATAGCATCGTACAATACTCTATTCATCTTTAAATATCACAATACTCCAAGAAGATGGAGATGTGTAGGTTAAGATTCTCCATTAGAGTAGCACCAAATTAGTTTTGTTGAACCTTGGAAATAAGCGAAGGCTTGAGCTCAAAATTGTTAGCAACTATATTAGGTCAAGTGATGCTCTTTTGCCTACCATGATATGTTGGTAATGTAAATTCTTTCAAATATCAATCTTATGGCCTGAATTTTCTTGGTTTGCTATAGTGGTATTATTATTCAAAATTTTCTTTGTTTTTTGTACCAACTTCCTTATAACCCATAAGTTTCTTTCAATCTCAAGATTATACTCAATTAATTATCCAAGATGTTGGGATTGAGGCATAAAATGGTGCTTACACATGAACATGAAGGAAATAGTCAAAAGTAGAATGAAATTTGAAATAAAATGTCTAGTTTATTTAAACAATAAAAAGAGTCAATATTAATAATGTCAAAGTCCCTAGTAATGGTGTAAAAACCTTGTTCACTTAAATCTACAAGTCTATAGATGTCGTAATAGCAAAATAAGGCCATATACTTAGGGAATTCAGTGTTAACTACTAACTTTTATTATTTTTTACTATCTAAATGGATTAATTAAAAAGGGATGGATGATAATAGTAGATAAATAAAATGATACTAATTATGAATTCAATAAAATAAAAATAAGCCTAGGATTGAACTTTAGTAACAACTCTAATATAATTTTAAAAATCAATCTATCTTGTATCAGATTTGCTCATTATGTTTTAAAAAATTAACCAAAATTAACCATAGTCCTATTTCGACAACTAAAAGTCATATTCAATTAAATCCAACAACCTAGTTTCATGGCTAGTTAAACTCATTAAGAATAATTTAATTCAATAAATTCTTGAGAATTCCTAATCTACTTTTTGAGTCGCTAATTCCCATTCAATTGCTAACTTTATTTTTAATTATAATATTGTTATACTAATTAAAAAGCTAATTAATTTAAAATGGTGTTCAATTATTCTAACGCTAATTAATTAAATGATACCAATTGAATAACAAAATTCAAGCAATTCTGACATTAATTCAATCAATTCATCAAATCAATAATGGAATCAAACCAAATTCAATCTTAGAACAAATAATTGAAATCATAAAGAACAATAATAAATTTAAACACATAATAGTAGAAGAGAAAGAGAAGAGCACAATATATAAAATCATAGAGTAAGAGTTTAATATGGTGCTTCAGTTCTCTAGAATTGATGTTTACAAATTGAAAGTCAAGGTTAGATCTAGTGTGTTTTTCATAAAAGAAAGAAGAATACAAAAAGAAAGAGAGAGCAAATCAGATGAATGAGAGCCTCCAAATATGCTTAGTGTTGTGCTAAATTAGGTCTCAACAAATTACAGCTAAATGTAACCATTTATACACTAAATATCATGCTGAGAAAAGAAAAACTGAATCCTAACACAGTTGCGTTAGAGTTAGAAACTAAGTATTCATGTTGTAGGCTTGCAAAGCCATGTTGATCAACACTACCAGCCATGTTGGGTCCATAAACTTTGTTTTCACTACGATTTCTTCTCTACTTGAACAACAATGTCGTTAAACACTAGAAGGCCATGTTGCTTCTTCCCATTCTTCTCTTAACTCTCTCTTTGCTCCAATTCCTTTCATAGCTCAAACATTTCCTACAAAACACAACAAGAAAGGAATAACATGAACTAAGGAGCTAAAATAGTCTAAAATATAAGGAAATCACACCAAAGAACAAGTACATAAGGGTAAGAAATGATTAAAATCTTGAATTTATTTGAGTTTATAAATTGTGTAATCATCTACATCTTTATTTTAATGAAGTTTTTCCTAAAATAATCTTATATCATAAGCATATATACATGTAAAGTATCTATCTTTCCATTAGGTTGCTTCTATCATGAATGCCCTCTTCTTGTGATGTGTATGGTTTTGTTATTGGTTTATATTTAATGTTATTTTCCAATATTCTGTTTAGTGACTAAATGATTATAATGTCACTTTTCTCATATGTTTCCAAGCATGAGTATAATGTATCCCCTCCATTCATGCTTTATTTTATATATACCATGATCAATGTGCAACATGCTACATCTTTTAAGAAACTATGACTATTAATACATTACCTATTAGCGATGTTTGTGGCATTGTGTTGATCCTATTGATTTTAAGGGAAATAGATTGTGGTGTTTGCTTATTTTTTTTATTATCTTTAATCTTTACTTGCTATTTTGTCTACAATGAGTGGTTATTAGGTACAACTGTAACACCCTAAAATTTACTAATTTTTTTAAATGGAAGCAATTAAGATAAAACCCGTGAATTCTAGGGATATTACCGCCACACTTAGTACCAGACCGGTTCACTCCGACCATTCCAGTACCAAGTGCTAAGGCTAAAAAGGAATATTTTCAAACTTAAACCAAGATTTCATAAAAGAACTTAGAAAGATCATAACATAGAGATCAGAGTGCGAAATCAAATTCCTCGGAGGGATTAATCTTACAATCAGTAAATGGTTCATTCAAAATACTCAATATAAGGTAATAAATCAAAAAGGATAAATGCAATACAAAGCAATAACATAATGAGATAAAATCATATAAAGTGTGAATTCGGCTATGACACTCTCAAACATTGAGCCAACCACAAGCTCAACACTCAACCCCACCTGATCTCTCGCCCACCTACACAAAGTTAAAAGGGCCTACTACTCGTGGGAATGAATAGCACCCATGAAAAGGGTGATCAGCATGCTACGTACTGAGTAAGGTAACAGATGCACTAAGGCCGACACATAAAGTCACATAAATCATGCAGAATAATTAAAAGATCATAAGGTCCGACATAATAACATAAAGGCATATGAATATTCAGGTGAATATACAAAGGTCCAAATAGTCCAAATTAATTACTTAATTAATCTCTTATCAATATTATTTTCACACCATGCTCTTTATCAAGTCCAAAATAGTATGAGAACCATTTTAGCCGGTGGATCGGTCTCTAGGGCACTCCGACGCCTGGCCACTATTTTAGTCGGTGGATCCGTCACTTAGGGTAACATACCCTACCACTATTTTATACCAGTGGATTGGTCTGACCCCTTCTCGCATGGTGTTCGACTGTAAGTACTTAGTGTCTTTCTTATGTCTTAGAAAATTGTAGGGTTTCGTTTATTGAGCTCGAGATCCCCCACTAGTTTAGCCAGTGGATCGGTCACTTAGGGTAACATACCCTACCACTA
This sequence comes from Tamarix chinensis, assembly GCA_030549775.1. Lineage (NCBI taxonomy): Eukaryota > Viridiplantae > Streptophyta > Magnoliopsida > Caryophyllales > Tamaricaceae > Tamarix > Tamarix chinensis. The sequence goes on from CM060181.1 coordinate 71,440,469, forward strand.
TTATACGCCGGAGGATTGGTCTCCAGGATACCGCAGTAGTCAGCCACTATTATGCCTGTGGATCGGTTTGGGCCCGGCTACTTTACATGATTAATGTCTTAAGTATCTTATTCATAAATTCTCACCCTAGACATGCATGACTCACTTTCCCCACACCTATCCTCCAATAGACTTGTTCCATATCATCAGACTCATGTACCTCCTAACTTGCCCCAACATCCTTTCCTCCATATCCTATCTCATATCAGAAGTCCAACTCTTAAGTATATGGCCAAGGCCCACTACTTCACACTTCCAAGTCCACTCCACATCTCACTCTAGGGTTTTATCCTAAAATCCTAATTTAAACCTATGTGGTCCATCCCACTCCAATTCACACGATCCAATTAATTTTTAACACTCCACTCATCACAACCTTTAGATTCAACTCTCATCATTATGCCTTACTCCTCCATCACATGTGTGGTCACAAAAGCCTAGGTAACCACACCAAACCCTAATTGGCCAACAAACCCTAGCTTCCTTATGTCCACATGTCACCCTTCCATTTCTCACATTCCACTTATTATTTTTCCATGCCAATCATGCTCATCATTACTTGATCACTTTCATCATTCTCTCGTACTCCACTCACCATCATTTATTTCTCCATTTTACCACCTCCTCAAATTAGGGTTTTTACCCCAAACCCTAGCTTAACCTCCTATGTACCCTTATACTGTCCTATGTACTATTTTTCACCCAAAACTTCCAAACACCCAAATAACACATCTATTACCTTCCTTACATCCTAAGTCAACTTTTCATACGTAAACTTTATTCTCATGCATACGCTAACCTTTCCATGCAAACCTTCAAACTTTCTCATGCAAAACCCTAAGCTCTTATGCAAGCCATATATTCACCCATGCAAACCCCACATCTATCCATACAAAACCCTAGATTAGATTCTCCCATGCAACACCATAAAATCTCCCATGCAAAACCTTAAGTACATCTATACAAAACCTTAGTGTCCTCCATGAAAAATCCTAAATCCATCCATATAAAACCCTAGATTCCTCCATAAAAAACCCAAGATTCCTTCATATAAAACCCTAGATTCTTCTATCCAAAACTCAAGATTTATCCATACCAACTCTAGAATCAATCCATACAAAACCCTAGATCATATCCTCCTACACAACACCATAAATTAGATTCTCCCACACGAAACCCTAAATTCCTCATTTTATTCTTCCACTCATGGATCATTAAAATACATAGGTCAACTCACATCCCTTGTTCAACTTATTCCCCTTTTGTCAACTTACTCCCCTTGGTCAACCTCTTTCCCTTTTAGTCAACTTACTTCCCTTGGTCAACTTCTTTCCCTTTTGGTCCACGTACTTCCCTTGGTCAACTTCTTTCCCCCATTCTCCTTGTTCATCCTTTCCCCCACATAAACCACATTAACATCCTCACATGCATATCTTATAGGGTTACAACACATAACATCGCATACCACAATATTTCATCATATACACATAGTACATATTCCATATAATAATACAGAAATATACTTCAACTCCACATCATACCACATACGGAATAATTATAATGATAGGCATAAGATACAACATATACAAGGCATATAATGCACATCAACATGCATAAGGCCTTAGTTACACCCTTACCTACAACGACACTGGTCTTAGAGAATGCTCCTACACCTCCTAAAGGCTTTGACTGGTCTCACCTATATAAGGAAAAAAATAGACTTAGATTCCCTCCTACCAAAAATATTATTATTACTAACTTATTCTAAGACTAGGTTTTTGATAAAATAATAACATATTAATAAAAATGATATTAACTAATTACTTTGTTAAATATATAGGAAATAATAGTAATATTATAAAAATTGATAATATAAGGTTGAAGACTTTACCCTAATAATAATAATGATACTCAAAATAATAATAACAAAGATACTAAAAATAATAACAATGATAATATTAATAAGAATAATAGTAGTAGTAACAATAATCATACAAAAAATACTAATACTAATAATAATATGATTTGAAATAAAAGGTGAAATAAGGGCTTCGACCCTTCACCAAAATAATACTAATAATGACATTAGTAAAATTAATAATAAAATTTAGTAATAATAAAAATAATGAAATAGTAATCATAATAATGATAAAAACCATAATAATATTACAAAAATAATAATAATCATAATTGTAATAATAGTAATGATAATAATCGAAGATAAAATAAAGTAGGGTTTCGACCCTACATTAAACAATAATAAAATTAATAAATAATAATAATAATAATAATAATAAATGCTAATGATAAAAATATTAAATAGAAAAAAATAATAATAATAATAAGACTTGATATTTATAATACTACTAATACAATAAAAAATAGACATATTAGGGTTTTATCCCTACATGAAATAATAATAGTAACATTGAAAATAATAATAATAATAATAATAATAATAATAATAACATATTAATATTAATAATAATGATAATAGTAACAATAAGAATAATAATAATAAAATCGAAATAAAAATATAATAGGGCTTCGGCCCTCAATAGAAATAATAATAAAAACATCAATAATAATAATAAAAATAATATATTTTGAATAAATGAAATAAAATAAAATAAAGCTTGTAAAAATAGGGTAAAAGGGTTGAGAGGGTCTAGGATTCAACCTTAGGCCGGTGGTGACATGTGGCGCCAACAGTGGTACACGGCGGTGGCAACAGTGGCTAGAAAAAGAGAACAAGAGGGGAAAAGTTAAGGGCTGGGAAAAAGAGAAAGAGAAAAAGGGTGGAAGTAAGAGTGGTTATGGTTGTCTAGAAGGAGAGGAACATAATAAAGGTGGTGGTGCAGCCAATGGTGGCAACGCACGGTAGCGATGGTGGTGGCCGAAAGAGGAAGAATAAGAGAAAGATAGGAGGAGAGGGAGGAAGAGGAAAAGAAAGGTAGGGGAAAGTAGAGGGTGGTCTGCAGAACAAATTGGGAGGTGAATGAAGTAGTGGCAGCGGCGGTAGTGGTGGTGGTGGATGACGGCGTAAAGGGTGGCAGAGGTGAAAGAATGGGTTGATTGAGGAGGTGACTTTGCACGGCTGAGGTGGCTCGTGCAAGGCAAATCGAGGGAGGGGGAAGGTACAGTTGGGTAGAGAACAATGCAAGGAAGGCTTAGGTGGGCAGAGTGGGTGGAGAAGTTGGCCGACGACACCAGACGAAGCGTCTATAGTGGTGGTGGCGCACCCGAGGGTTTTCTTGGGTAGGAATCAAAAGCTCGATACAGGGCTCATTATGGGGGTATTTATAGATTTTAGAAGAGATGGTAGGGTTATGTGGTTCGGTGGGGGAGTAATACAGGTAGGGTTAGGGTCACCGACAATGTCATTTGGCCGACGAAAAACTAGGTAGTGGTAGGGAAGGTGATTGGCTGGGATGAGGGAAATTGGACGAGGAGAGGGGAGAGTTGGTTGGGTGAGATAGTCGACGAGTCGCCAAGGAAGAGGGAGAAGAAAAAAGGCTGGTCAACGGCGTGAACAGTGGAAAAAAACTAGGGCGTTGGGCGGTGGTGCAAATCATCGATGGAAGGAAGAGGAATAAGAAAGAAGGAAGAAAGGTGGGGGCAGATCGACGGTCCGGGAAAAAAGAAATAAAGGAAAAAGGAGGGGAGAACCGGCCAGGCGGTGGGTAAATTTTTCTAAGTGAAACGCCGCAATTCAATAGGAAATAAAGGAAGGTGTCGTGTTGCGTTTTGGGCCTCCAAAGGATGAAGGAAAAGGAAGAAGGGGATTGGGCCACGGACAGGCCCAATCAAGAAGGAGAAAAAGGAAAGAAGAAGAAAGAAAAAGAAAAAAAAAGAAAAAAAAAAAAAAAAAAAAAAAAAAAAAAAAAAGGAAAAGGAAAAGGAAAAATAGGTGGATTGGGATAATTAAATTAATTTGGATATTTAAGATATCCAAAAATAATAATATTTAATCCCTTTTTAGGCTAATTTAGGATTTTTGAAAGATCTCTCATAAATTCTATTTTAATTAGCAAATCACTCTAATTTTCTCCAATTAAATCATTTATAAAAATCCTATTAATTTGGCCCTATTTTCTCCTTATTATTTTAAATAAAATAATTTATTTAATTAAATTCTAAAATAAAATCCTAAATTAGCTAAAATACCAGAATTTCTTCCAAATTAAAATATTTATAATTTCTTCTTGATTTTCCCTAATTAATTCCCTTTTATTTTAATAAAAATAATTAATTTAATTAATTTTTCTAATAAAACCTTATTTGACTATAATTCTTAAAATTAGGATTTTTCGGGGCATTTCAACAACTATATAATATAATCCGGTTATTTCTTGCCACCCTATTTTAGGAGTTCCATATCCTAAATCTCTCTTTAGCACATTCGATTTAATCTCCCTACTTTCTCTTTTTATAATCTTGTATCGTCAAGTCAAGTTATTCCTACACTTGATTTAGGTATGAGTTACTTTTAACATTGTATTTGATATGGATTTGGTATAAGGAGTACCTTCCCTATGCTTTATATGGCATAATACCCCTAATTTTTTTTTAGTTTCCACAAATATTTATAAAAACAAAGTTTAGTAGTAAAATTTGGGGGTATTACAAAAGGTAAATCCAAAAACTCTTCAAATGGTAGAATTAATGTGAAATTATGATTTTGTGCTTGTTTGGAATGTTGGTTTTGCTATTTTCATGACTTGGGTTATATTATGTTATTTATTATTGAAAAGATATGTATAGCATGATCATAAGTTATATAAATTATTATAATTATTATACATTCTTTTTTAAAGATTTGATACATAAATGATTAAAAAATCATAAAATATGGTAGTTTGAGATTTGCAAATTTGATATGATTATCATGCTTAACTATTTTTGATTGGCTAAGAGTTAGAAGTTGTTTTTGGCATCCAAATAAATCTTAACATTTACACTTTCCAACATAACTTTTAGACCTTAAAAATGCTGAGTATTGAATAAGTTATATTCATTTTCCCTAATGTGAGAAAAATTGCAAAAACCTAGTACAAGAGCATAACCTCAAGTTTGAGGTTTTGTTTTTATGTTAGAGTTGATTTTTGTGAGTTATAGTAACTTTAAGTTGTTGACTGGAACTTTTAGAACAAATTTGATATATAATATGTTATCATTTAGACTAATATAACCTAAGTTATGATTAGGTAAAGTTAGAGAATCTTTAGTAAAAATTAGTATGAATGTTATTTATGAATATTCAAAGGGTTATTCGCTAATAACCATATGTGCGGTTAGTACGTAATTAATCATATTTATATGTATAATTCCCCAAAATCTTAATTTAAGAAATTATGATAAAAGAGAGATTTATTTGTGAAATTAATTAAATATACTATTTTAATAATATAATGGGAGTAATTAAGATAAAGAAAGAAGGAAAATAATAAAGAATTTAATTAGGGAATATAAGGGTATTTTAAAGTTAATAAAGAGGGATTTATCATTATTATTGCCACCATTCTTATTATCATTAGCATTATCATCATCGCCATCATCATCATCATTATTATTATTAATAAAGTTAATATCATTATTATTGTTAATATTGTTAATAATATCTTTTCATTGACAAATATAACTACCTAAACCTATTTTGGCTAATAATGGCATGATTAACCATTTTAAGGGTCATACCTTATTTTTACTACTAAACCTACCATTATTATTATTATCCCTAATACTAGGTTATAATAGAGGTGAGTAGAAAATAATGACAAATGTTAATAAGAGGAAAGTTAACCCGAGTATTTCCCCTCTTATAGGTGAACCAAGTCCGACCCCTAGGGAGGCGTAGGAGGGTGCTCCAAGCCCGATGTCATTTTAGGTAAGGATATGGTTAAGGCCTAATGTGTGTGTAATAAGTGTTATGTGTGCTGATTATATGTGTGTACCTCATATGTTATGGATTATTCTCTTGTAGCGTATCTTGCTAATAATGGAGCTAAGGTAAGTTGCATGTGTTTTATGACACATGTAATATGGTCTTGCTATTTGTACTTGGAATGTGTTTATATAATATTGCCCTTCATGACATGCATGATAGGAAGCCTTAAATAGTGTGATTTAGTTGTGGGATAAATGAAAAAGAGTGATAAAAGTGAGTTGACTAGAGGGTGTAAAGGATGTCCTAAATATCATATGACTTATGGGTGGACAAAAGGAGGAATAATGGGAACAAATTAAGGGAATGGATAAAAACATGCATGGGGAGTATAGGGTTTCATGGGATGGTTAGCCTTTGTATGGGGATGACCTTTATGTGGAAAAATTTTACTTGAGGGTTAATTAAGGTAAGAGAAGAGTTGTTAGGGTGATTGGAGTCCATATGTGGAAAATAGTACGTGGGTTGGTATAAGGATGCATAAGGGACTTGACTAAGGTTTTGGGAGGAAACCCTAAGTGAGAGAAGTGTGCAAGGAAGGGAAACTTAATATAAAAGGTTAGGATGGGGAACAAAGAATTAAAGGGGTGTCACATGGACCAAAAGGGAGCTAAGTGAGTAAAGGTGTTTGGGTCTTGAGGGGATGACATAAAAGAAAGGAGAAGTATTAGGGTTTTGAGGAGTGAACTAGGGATTTTATGACCACGTGTGGCAGTTGGGTAGTGAGGTTGTGACGTTAGGTGAGGTTCAAGGGAAGTGATGGTTATGGTAGTAAAGAAGATTATAGGTTGTGTAGGATCAAGGGAAGTGAGGCCACGTAGGCCATATTAAGGTTTCGGAGGGAAACCCTAGAGAGCATAGAGGAGTGGAGCCAGAGTTATGGGGAGTGAGCCTTGAACCAAGTACGTAAGAGTTTTTGGTTCTCATGGTGAGTGGGAAAATATGAGGAGGAAGTCTCGAGGTCATAGGTTTTGTAAAGGTCTCAAGATATGGGACATGATTTTCGGGAGAACTGAGAATAAAAGGGTGAGCATGGGAAGTCTATTGGGTCATGCATGTCTAGTCTAGGTTGTGTGTGGAATAAGATATGAATAAAATGCTAAACAATTAAAGTGAAAGATAATCAGGCTGGACTCGGTGAGGATACTTTTTCGGTCCACCAACTATAATAGTGGTCTGGTGCATCTTGTCCTATGGAGTGATATCTGGTCCACGAGCTATAATAGTAGGCAGTGCATTTTACCCTATGGAGTGTTTTCGGTCCACTAACTATAATAGTTGGGGATTTTGGGCTCAATAAACCAAACTTTATATGGTAATAAATCATTGAAAGATACTAATTACCTACAATGGAACACCATATCACTCGGGGTTAGTGAGGATAATTTTTTGATCCACCGACTATAATAGTAGTCAGGTGCGTTTTGCCTTGTGAAGTGTTTCCGGTATACCGGCTATAGTAGTGGATTCCCCATACTCACATGAAGTTAGTATGAGGAATGTGTAAGATAGAAATATTATTCTAAGTTTGGATTGATGATATGAACTTGAATTAGGCATTGTATGCCTTACTTTTCTATTATCTTGCATGGCCTTATCCATATGGTTACCTTACTCGGTACATAGCATACCAATCACCCATTTCATGGGTGCTACTCATTCCCATGAGTAGAGGCCCCTTCTAAGTTTGTGCAAGTAGGAGGTACCATGTTTAATGCCTATAATGCACTGGATGCACCAGGCGGGGCTGTGTGATGACCGTTGGACTTTGCTTGGGGTTGAGAGCTAGTGCCGACCGAATTCTCTATTTTTTCTAGTTTTTCTTTACCATTGTATCACTCTTTCCCGTCGGGGGCTTAATTTTGTATCCATTTTTAATAATGTATTAACGCTTTAATTTTGCACTCTGAATTCTCTTTATTATGAATATTTCATATTTTTATAGATCCATATCTTAATTAGTTTAATGATTTGTGAAAATTATTTCTTAGCCTTGTAGTTGGCACGAGAATGGTCAGGGAAAAGTTTGTGCTGATCACGGCAGTAGCACCCCCATACTCATGTTTATTTTAATTAAATGAAAATTTTCAATGATGATTTTTATGGGTGTTACAAGTTAGTATCAAAGAATTAATTATAATAACCATATATTATTTTCAAAGAAAATTTTGATTAACCACATTTTTTCGGGTTTTGAAGCATTTCCATACCCTAAAGGGATATTTTATTTTGATAACTCTGAGACTGGTGCTATAGTCAAGAATGAAGGGTCGACTAGGAATTACCCAGAAGGGGGTAGTAGTATCATGATTCGTATTTTGTATTTTTCTTATCTGCATAAAGCATATTTTTCCTTTCCCCTAGAAATTAGCAAGTGACTTTGGGGACAAAGTCTTTCATTAAGAGGGTAGTAATGTAATACCCCAAAATTCTAATTTAAAATTATTTGATAAAATAGAAATTTATTAGTAAAATTAATTAAATATATTATTTTAATAAAATAATGGAAGTAATTAAGACAAAGAAAGGAGGAAAATAATAAAGAATTTAGTTAGGGAAGATTAGGGTATTTTTCTTATTAAAATAGATTTTGGGAAAATTTACCCTAAAATTTGTATATTACTATAAAAAGGAATTTAAATATTATTTTACTAATTTTTATTAAATATTAAAAAATACCATAATATCTTAAAAACACCAATCAACCTTTTTTTATTTTTTTCCCTCCTTCCTTTTTCATTTTTCTTTCTTATTTTCCTCATTTCTCCATTTTCTTTTTCTCCTCTTCATTCCCCAGATTGGGACTCCCCCACATGACCTAACTCTCCCCCTCCTCTCTTATCTCCCCACATTGCCCAACCTACGTCATTCTTTTTTTTTCTCCTCCCTCGCCCGCTAATTCTCCCCTTTTCTTTTTCTTTTCCCCTACCAACTAGCCCGACTCTTTCACCTTCCTCCTCCCATCCTCACGTTGCACGTCAGCCTGCAACTCTGCCACCATCCTCCAATCTACCACTGTACCTTCTTCCTACACCTCTCCTCTCTCTCCGTCCTTTTCCTTCCTATTTCAAGACAGAACCCCTCACCTGCCTCCCTTATGTGGTCCCTTTGTTCCCTTTTCTTTCCCTGACCTAATCTCCACCTTACAACTTTGTAGACTCATACTAGTCTGCCACCACTGGTTGGCGAGTCCTTGTCATGCATGCCCCCTTTTCCTCTTCTCCTTTGTCTTATTCCCTTGCCATTGTCCTACAACTACAACGTTGTCGATCTCATTTGGCCTCCTTTACTCTACCTAGATTTTCCTACATATTTGCACCATCACCACTAAAAATGCCACCCCCGCTTCCGTCGTGCAACACCACAGGCCGAAACACCACCCAAAACCTTCCCTATATTACCCTCCACCAAACCGAGCCAATAACCACCCTAGATTCCTCCTATGCAAGCCACCCTAACCTTGAAAAGTTAGCTACTTGACATGTCCCTTAGCACCCATTGTTGCCCCTCTTATTGTTGTGCCCTACCTCCTTTGCCACAATCACCACCTCCGCTTCCACCCAATCAATCCAGCAGAACCTCCTCTACCTTCCCCTACCCTTCCTTCTCCTTTTATCACTCTCCTTTATCCTCCTTCCTTCTCCAAAATCCTCAGTAACCACAACCAACAATGCCTATGTCTCCACCCTTGTAGCACCACCACCACCACTCCATCCCACTCAACCTAGAGAGCCCACCACCAATACAACAATCTTCTCACTCTCTCTTCCAGCCCTAAAAGACCCACCTTCTCCAAACCACCACATATACCACTGCCACTATCATCGTGCACTGCCACCACTTAGCTGCCATCCTCACTAGGTTATGCCCTAACCCTTCCTAGCTATTAAGTATAATTTATTTAGTATAATTACTATTCTAACTTTACTATCATAACTACTACTACTACTACTAGTACCACCACCACCACCACTACTACTATTCTTATTAAAATTATTATCATTATTATTACTAATATTCTATCACTGACTAATATAACTACCTAATCCTATTTTGGTTAATAATAGCATGGTTAACCATTTTAAGGATAATCCCCTTATTTTTATTAAAGCTATTATTATTATTATTATTATATTTATTATTATTATTATTAATTTTATTATTATTATTATACCTAAAGCTAGTTCATAATAGAGGTAAGTAGGAAATAATGAAAATGTTAATAAGAGGGAAGTTAACCCTAGTGTTTTCCATCTTATAGGTGAACTAAGTCCAACCTCTAAAGAGGCGTAGGAGCGTGCTCCAAGCCCAGTATCATTTTAGGTAAAGATGTGGTTAAGCCCTAATATATGTATTATGTGCATAGTATGTTATGTGTGATGATATATTTTTGTGCCTTATATGATTATGACTATATACTCGTAGCCCAGCTTGCTAAGTGTAGAGCTAAGATAAGTTGTATGTGTTCTCTTTATGGCATGTGTAATATGATAATTTGTCTTGTGCTTTATGGTACTTATGTGATATGGTCCTTTGCATGCAAGGAGGATTTAAATGATATGTTGTGGTGGTGAAATGATAAAAGGCATAAAGGAAGTGAGTTGAATATAGGTAATTAAGAATGACCTAAGTATCTCATGACCTATGGGTGGATAAATAAAAGGATAATATGAATAAAGTAAGAAAGTAAAATGAATATGTATAGGGTGTCTAAGGTTTGCATGGAATGGATAGTCTTTTCATGGGGATGATTCTTACATGGGAAAAGTTGACATGAGGGTCAAGTAAGGTAAAGGAAGAGTTGTTGGGGGTAATTGCATTCCATAGGTGAAAAATAGTATGTAGGTTGGTACAAGGGTGCATAGGAGACTTAGCTAGGGTTTAGGAGGAAAAGCCAAAGTGGAAAAGATTGTGGAAGGGAGAAATAATGGAAAGCATTAGAAGATGGGGTGAGAGGGAAAGGATGTCACATGGAGGGTAAATGTGTGTCATGTGGAAAAGGGAATGGTAAGTGAGAGTGATGGACGGAAAACATATGAGAAAAGAGAGGCACTAGGGTTTAGGGTGGCCAACTAGGGTTTTGTGGTAACATGTGCAAATGAGGTGTAAAGCGGGATGCTTGGGGACAAGTTGAGTGAGGTGATGATTTAGGGGTAAGGAAGGCATGGGTTGTGTGAGATAGAGGAATGCCAGGCCATATAGGCCAAATTAGGGTTTCTCAGGAAAAACCCTAGAGGGCGATAGTGAGTGGAGGTAGAGATATGGAAAAGTGGGCCTTGATTGATGCACATAGGAGTTGGGTATTCATGGTAAGTAAGGAAAAGGAGAAAAGGATGTCTGGATGCACTAGGAGATGTAGGGGTACTAAGATATGGGATGGACCTTTTAGGAGAATAGGAGTAGGCGGGGTTGTGTGATTAGGTAGTCCAAGGGGCATGTATGTATTGGGCAAAAATATTTATAGAATAAGACATGAAGAAGATACTAATCATTGATAGAGAAAGATTGTTGATTTAGGCCCAGACCAATCCATAGGCGAATAACAGTGGCTAGGTGCCTTAATCTTTGGAGACCATTCCACCAGCGAATAATAGTGGCAAGGTGCATTCTACCCTAGATGTTTCTGGTCTACCGCCTATAATAGTAGGGGTTCTCAAGATTAACAAAACAAACCTAATGATGATAAGCCATGGAAATATACTAAGATACTATCTACTTATAATGTAACACCCTAAGAGTCGGGGCTAGACCAGTTCATTAGCAAATAATAGTGGCCAAGTTCCTTGTGCCCTGGAGACCGTTCCACCGATGAATAATAGTGGTCAGGTGCATTTTTCCTATGTGTTTTTCGATCCACCAACTATAATAGTGGAGTTCCTTCTCTTATAAAAAGAATGGTGTGAAATGGTAATATTGAATAGAAATCTAATAATTAAGTTTAACCAAACTGAATCAGGGCTTGTACTATCTGTCTTTTATATGTGTCTTATCTATATAGTTATCTACTTGTGCTATCTGTATTTCCTATATGGACTTAGCTGCATGGTTACCTTACTCAGTAAGTAGCATACTAATCACCTGTTTCATGGGTGTGACTCATTCCTACAAGCAGAGGTCTCTTTTGAGTTGGTGTTAGTATGAGATATTGTGTTTGATGTTTATGATGCATTCAAGGTGTCAGGAGGGGCTGAGGGTTTATCTTTTGGGCTAAGTTGGCATGTGACTCTTCTTATTTTGGCTTTTATCTTACTATGATGTTTTATTCTCTCTCTTTGGGGCTTTGACTATGTAAACATTTCTAGTTTGTAATGACTTTTAATCACGCACTCTAATTTCCTCTTTATAAATATTTCAAATATCTATGGTTCTCTATCTTAAGTGTGATTAAAATTTTGTGAAATTATTCTTAGCCTTGTGGTTGGTGCAAGACTGGTCGAGGCCAGCCTTTTACTGATTACGGTGGTAGCATCCCTCGTGCTTGTGTATGTTTTAATTAAACAAAATAGTTCGACTATGATTTTTGAGGGTATTATAAGTTGGTGTCAGAGCGTTGGTTCTGGTAACCATGCTTTATTTTCAAATAAAATTTTGATTAACAAAGTTTTTCTAGATTTTGAAATGTTATCATACCCTAACAAGGTCTTTTTATTTTAATAACTCTAAATCTAGTGCCATAATGAGGAACAAAGGGTAAACTAGGAGTTTCCTTAGAGGGGAAATAGTATGTAATAATTGCATCGAACTAGTAGGTTTGCTTCTAATTCCCCATTTCCCTTACAACTGCTTTTCATCATGAACAGACGAGTCGGACACCTAGAGGAGGCCTTCAAGGCCTTTATGGAGTTCATCTAGTGCTAGCCCTTAGTGTTAACCCCGCACCACCATCACTCTGAGGGTGATGGTGAGGATTGGCTCCGGTGGGTCACTAGGCATCACCCTCCGACATACTCTAGTGAGGAGGACCCAATGATCTATGACTTGGATCACACCTTTGAAGTGGTGGACTTACCTCCAGCTCAATAGCCTAGCATAGTAGCATTCTTCTTGAGAGGCATAGCAGATGCCTAGTGGGTGGAATACCGTGCTCGAGATGATCCTTCGGTGAATTGGAAGGAATTTAAGACTTTCTTACACTCTAGATTCTACCCCAAGAGCCTTAAGATAGACAAGCTCCGAAAGTTCATCCATCTCACCCAGGGCAACATAATGGTTCACCAGTATCATACTCACTTCAACAAGTTGCTCTGGTTTGCCTTAGGAATCGCCACTAGTGAGTTAATGGTGGTGTTCTAGTTTAAGCAAGGTCCATCGTATGATGGGATTAGTAGCCTTTGCTGACTTGGCTACCCTTTACGAGCACGTCTACATTGCAGCCACTGTAGTCCAAGAGTAGGCCACCATCCTCGAGAAGAGGAAACCCAAGGGCCAGAGTTCTGGGAGCAGGATCAAGCCGCAAGTAGGAGGACCCATAATACACTAGCCTAGAGATCACATCATAGGTCAGGGGCCACCAAGGGTACCTGCTTATAGATGATGTGGCAGGAGTCACCCAAGTAGATATTGTGGGGGTAGTGTTACCTGCCTAAACTAAGGTAAGTTGGGACATAAAGCATTTGAGTGTTGGGGACCGTCGTGTACCCAGCAGTATCAAACCCAGCAGTACCAATAGAGGGGAGCTCTAATTCCCCAATAGTAAGCATACCAACACACCTCAGACTACACCCCCGCAATTCCACCAGCGAGCACATGTTCCAACTAGTGCCCTAGTTTTAGAGGCCTAAGGAAGGCCTTAGGGATCCAAACCTTTCCCTCTTATAGGAGGCTAGTAAGGCAGATGGTTGAACATGATTATTTAGACGGAGGGTGGCCGCAAGCTAGATGTCGTCACGAGTACGTTCACCAAGTTATCTCTACCAGTACATGTTCTCTTTGATTTGGGTGCATCCTTGTCTTTTATGTCATCTACATTTGTTACTATGGCTGATTTTTCACCCTCTGCTAGTGTAGCATTATATATGATGCTTCCTTTGGGTGATAAGATGGACTATACCAAGTTATTTTCATATGTGGCCTTAGTCATAAGCATGGTAAACTTCTTAGTGGATCAATTTAGGATGGATTTACAAGACTTCGATGTGATCATGGGTATGGATATGTTGGGGCGGTATCAAAACATGATCAATTGCACTGAGGAACCCATGATATTGCAAGGCTCGAAGGATACTAGGGTTTCATAAAGAAAAACCTAGCCTAAGAACACAACCAAGGTGGTATCAGTAGTTTCTCTACACTCTTTGATCCACAAAGGGTACCTACTATACTTTTGCAATGTGCAAGAGCTAAACAAGGACTTAGTAGCCCTAGACAACATCCCGTGGTTAAAGAATTTCCAGATGTGTTTCTGGAGGAAATACCAAGCATGCCTCTAGTTTAAGAAATTAACTTCACAATTAAGCTAGAACTAGGAGCTAAGCCTTTCACAAGGACACCCAACCGAATGATGCCTGTTGAGGTAAACGAGTTAAAGGCCCAACTAGAGGAATTATTGGAGCATGGGTATATCCAACTAAGTGTGTCACCTTGGGGAGCACCAGTCTTGTTCATGAAAAAAAAGGATGGTAATCTCTATCTCTACATCGACTACCAAGGGTTAAATCAGCTGATGGTGGAGAATCGGTACCCGCTGCCAATGATTGATGATCTCTTTGATTAGTTTGGAGGTGCCACGATGTTCTATAAAATTGACCTAAGGTTAGGGTACCATTAGTTGCGAATCACAAATGCTGATATTATGAAGACCGTTGTTCGGACTCAGCATTGATACTATAAGTTTACAGTTATGCCATTTGGGCTCGCTAATGCATTCATAGTATTCATGGATCTATTGACAAGTATTTTTAGACCCTTCCTCGACCAATTCATAGTAGTGTTCATTAATGAAATTTTGGTGTATTCCTAAGGAAATGGGGAGCATAAGCAACACCTCCACACTATTTTAAGTCCACTGAGAGAGCACTACTTGTATGCGAAGTTGTCCAAGTGTGGATTATGGCTTCAGAAAGTGGACTTCCTTAGGCATATAATATCTATTAGGGGAGTGGTTGTTGACCCAGCTAAGATTGTGGCAATCATAGAGTGGGAGCCTCCCGCGAGCATAGTAGAGGTTCGGAATTTTATAAGATTAGTCGAGTATTAAAGAAGGTTTGTACAGAACTTCTCCAAGATTACCCATCCTTTAACCAATATCTTGAAGAAGACCACAAAATTTTAATGGGATAAGACTTGTGGGGTAGTCTTCCAAGAAATGAAGAGGCTGACCACAACGCTTGTGTTAATTATGCTAGAGGACTTAGAAGGGTTTGAGGTCTATAGTGATGCATCTAAACACAGACTTGGTTGTTTACTGATGTAGAATGACAGAGTGGTCACGTATGCCTCCCAAAAGTTAAAGCAGCATAAACAGAACTTTCCTACCCATAACCTGGAGTTAGCTGTAGTGGTTTTTGTCCTGAAGATTTGGAGGCACTACTTATACAGGGTGAAGTGCAATTTCTTCAAAGATCACAAGAGCCTCAAGTATATCTTCACTCAAAAGGAGCTAAACATGAGAAAAATGAGGTTATTGGAGCTAGTTAATGACTACAACATCAAAATGACCTACCATGAGGGTAAGGCTAACATAGTTGCAGATACCCTAAGTAGGAAGACCTCACGTTCTACACATTGTTGTGTGGTTTCTAATCAGATGATAGAGGAGTTTTCAGGGTTAGAGATTGAATTTATTAGGCATGGTGACCTGGAGGCCCACCATATTTGAGGAGATCCGAGCTAGCTAGACCAAAGATATCAAGCTCGAAAGGATCCGATGGAAGTTGCAGCAAGGCAAGGCAGAAGGGTTCCAAGTTCATGAGGATCGTAGCCTTTGTTACAAGGGTCCCTGGTGTGTACCATAGGGATGTCTAGAGTTGAATCGTCGTATTATGGAAGAAGGATGTTAGACCCCTTACTCTATTCACCCAAGAGGGGAAAAGTTGTATAAGGATCTTAGGAAGGTGTATTAGTAGCCCCGTATGAAGTAGGAAGTGGCTAAGTCTGTGTCCTAGTGTCTAGTATGTCAAAAGGTCAAGATCGAGAACCAAAGACCTACAAGGCTACTTATGCCCTTCAAAGTGCCAAGATGGAAGTGGGACTCTATCTCCATGGACTATATTAGAGGTTTGCCAAGGACTCAAAGAGACTATGACACTATTTGGGTCATTGTGGATAGATTGACTAAGTCAACCATATTTATTCCAATGAATTCCACATGGAGTATGGATCAGTTAGCGGTTATCTATATGAAGTACATGATTAGTCGACATGGGGTTCTAGAGGACATTATATCAGATAGGGATTCGAAGTTTCTCTCTAATTTTTGGGAAAGTTGTAGGAAGTCTTAGGGACAAAATTGAAGATGAGTACAACTTTTCACCCTGCCATAGATGGATAAATACGGTGAACCATACAAACCCTAGAGGATATGTTGAGGGCCTGTGTGTTAGATTTCTAGGGTTTTTGGGAAGAGCACCTATATTTGATAGAATTTTCATACAACAATAACTATCAAGCTAGTATAGGGATGGCTTCCTTCATGGAATTCTACGGGCGAAAGTGTAGGATTTTGTTGTGCTAGAGTGACATTATCATGACAATGGTATTAGGACTTATGTTGATCGAGGAGAGAACTAGGCAGGTCCATCAGATTAAGGACTGGATAAGAGCATCTCAAAGTAGACAGAAGAGTTATGGTGATCAGAGATGTCGAGATAGTGATTTTGAGCCTGGGTGAAAAATGTTGTTAGGGGTTTCCCCTACAAAGGGCGTGCAAAGATTTGACAGAAAAGGCAAGCCGAGCCCAAGGTACATTGCCCCCTTTGAGATCTTAGAGCGAGTAGGTGAGGTTGCTTATTGGCTGGCCCTTCCTCTAGAATGGACGCTAGTCTACAATGTGTTCCACATCTTACAGTCGTGAAAGTAAGTTGCTGATCCCACTCA
Organism: Tamarix chinensis; assembly: GCA_030549775.1. Taxonomy (NCBI): domain Eukaryota; kingdom Viridiplantae; phylum Streptophyta; class Magnoliopsida; order Caryophyllales; family Tamaricaceae; genus Tamarix; species Tamarix chinensis. The sequence goes on from CM060181.1 coordinate 71,457,486, forward strand.
TGTGATCCGATTGGCTAAGTTAGAGCTTGATGATTCCTTAACTTATGAAGAGTGACCTATGCGGATTCTTGACACCAAACTCTAGAAGACCTGCAAAAATGTGATTCCCCTTGTGAAGATTCTATAGAGCTGACATGGAACCAAAGAAGCTACTTGGAAAATTGAGAAGGACATAGGTGAGACGTATCTGGAACTTTTCACTGCAAGTAGGAAAATATTTAGTAAACCCTTTTCTTTAAGGGGGTAGTAGTATTGTGATTCATGTTAGTATTATCCTGAATAGCTTAGAATGGTTTTTCCTATGCGGATTCCTTAACTTATGAAGAGTGACTAGTGCGGATTCTTGACACCAAACTCTAGAAGACCTGCACGAATGTGATTCCCCTTGTGAAGATTCTATAGAGCTGACATGGAACCAAAGAAGCTACTTGGGAAACTGAGAAGGACATAGGTGAGACGTATCTGGAACTTTTCACTGCAAGTAGGAAAATATTTAGTAAACCCTTTTCTTTAAGGGGGTAGTAGTATTGTGATTCATGTCAGTATTATCCTGAATAGCTTAGAATGGTTTTTCCCCTAGCCCTAGAAATTAGCAGTGACTTTGGGGACAAAGTCTTTCTTTAAGGGGATAGTGATGTAATACCCCAAAATCTTAATTTAAAAAATTATAATAAAATAGGAATTTATAAGTGAAATTAATTTAATATATTATTTTTAATAAAATAATGGAAGTAATTAGGAAAAAAAGGAGGGAAATAATAAAGAATCTAAATAAGGAAGATTAGGATAATTACTAATTTAAATAGAATTTAGGAAAGTTTACCCAAAATATCCTAAATTAATATAAAAAGGAATTTAATTATTATTTTACTAAATTTTTTTATTTTCAAATATTCTAAAACACCAAAATACCCTAAGCACCCCAACCAACCTATTTTTCTTTTTCTTTTTTCCCTTTTATTTGTTTTCCTTCCTTTTCCTTTTTTTTTTCTTCTTTCATTTTCTCCTTTCTCCTTTCTCCTTTCCTTTTTCTCCTCATCTTCCCATAGTTGAGCCTCACCGATGCGGCCCAACTCCTTCCTCCTCTCCTCTCTCCCCCGTGCGGCCCAACCTTCTATTCCATTTTTCCTTTCTCCCTTACCCACTCGGTCTTCTTCTTTTTCTTTCTTTCTTTTTCCCCTGGCCAGCTAGCCAAACCCATCTTCTTCTTCCTCCTCCCTTCTCCCCATCCTTGCACTGCAGATCGCACTTGTGACATGCCTCCATCCTCCCCTGCCACTATACCACCTGCTTGCTCCTCCCCTCACCTACCTCTCTCACATGTTCCCCTTCCTTTCCTTTTTCTCCCCTGCCATGTCTACACCCTGCCATTCGTAGGCTCATACTGGCCTACAATTGCTAGCCGCCAAGCCCTACCACACATATTCCCCTTTTCCTCTTCCCCCTTTGTCTTCTTCTTCCTCCTTTGGCCTATAAAAACCCCATATTAACCCCCAATTGCCCTCCTTTGCTCTGCCTAGAATTTCCAGTGCATTTTCACCACCAATACATTAGACACCACCTTAACTACAGTCACGCAACGCTGCCTCCCAAAACACCACCCAATCACTTCCCTACGTTACCCTCCACAAAATCGAGCCACTCACCACCCTTGAATTCACCTACACAAACCACCCTAGTTGTGCAAAGTTTGGTCGCTCAACCTACCCTTAACACCTCATCGCCGCCCCTCTCGTAGCTATGCACCGCCTCCTCCACAACAATCACCAACTCCCCTGCCACCCAATCAACCCAATAGAACCTTCTCCACCTTCCCCTACCCTTCCTTCTTCCTCTGTTCTTCTCCTTCATCCTTCCTCATTCTCCACAACCCTCGGCCACAACAACCACCACCACCTACACCGCCACTATTACTGTGCCACCACCACCACCGCAACCTGCTCAACCCACAGAGTCCATCACCACCACTACCACCTTCTCACTCTCTCTCTTCCAGCCTTAAAAGGCCCCCCTTCTCCAAACCACCACTTCCACCACTACCGCCACCTTGTTGCCACCCTCACTAAGTTTTGCCCTAACCCTTGCTAGCCATTAAGTATAATTTATTTACTATAATTATTATTCTGATTTTACTATCATTATTAGTATTATTATTATTATTACTATTCTTATTAAATTTATTATCATTATTATTACTAACATTGTTACTAATATTCTATCATTGACTAATATAACTACCTAAACCAATTTTAGTTAATAATAGCAAGGTCAACCATTTTAATGATAATACCCTTATTTTTACTACATATATTATTATTTTTATTATTATCCTTAATACTAGTTTATAATAGAGGTAAGTAGGAAATAATGAAAATGTTAATAAGAGGGAAGTTAACCCTAGTGTTTTCCCTTGTATAGGTGAACCAAGTCCAACCCCCTAAAGAGGCATAGGAGCGTGCTCCAAGCCCAGTATCATTTTAGGTAAAGATTTGGTTAAGGCCTAATATATGTATTATATGCATAGTATTTTATGTGTGATGATATATTTTTGTGCCTTATATGATTATGAATATATACTCGTAGCCCAGCTTACTAAGCGCAGAGCTAAGATAAGTTGTATGCTTTCTCTTTATGGCATGTGTAATATGATAATGTGTCTTGTGCTTTGTAGTACTTATGTAATATGGCCCTTTGCATGCTAGGAGGCTTTAAACAATATGGTGTGGTGGTGAAAATATGAAAGGGGTAAAGGAAGTAAGTTGACTAGAGGGAAGTAAGAATGACCTAAGTATCTCATAACCTATGGATGGACAAATAAAATGATAATATGAATAAGATAAGATAGTGAAATGAATCTGCATAGGGAGTCTAAGGTTTGCATGGGATGGATAATCTTTACATAGGGATGATCCTTATGTGGGAAAAGTTAACTTGACTGTCAAGTTAGGTAAAGGAAGAGTTGTTGGGGTGATTGGAGTCCATAGGAGAAAAACAATACGTAGATTGGTATAAGGTGGGAGGAAACCCCTAAGTTGAGATGTGGAAGGGAGAAATAATAAAAAAGATTGGAGTAGTGAGAGGTAAGGAAGTCACATAGTGTGTCTAGAAGAGGAATGGTAAGTGAGAGTGATGGAAAACATATGAGAATATATATATAGAGAGGATAGGGAGAAAAATATATAGAGGTATAGGATGATAGAAGGGAATGAAGGTAGAGACATAGAGTGTCTGTAGGGAATGAGAAGAGGAAGAGTAGTGGAGTGTAAAGTAATCTAATATAGAGGAGAAAATAGGAATAGGTAGGGATTTAGTGATGCAAGAAATAGGGAATGGCATATGTAGGTGAAGGAGGATGGAGGAAGTAATAAGAGAGATGATAGTGGAAGGAATGTGAAGCGAAGAATAGAGGAAAGAGATGTTAGGGAAAGAGTAAGAGGAGTAGGAAAGAGAGTCAATAGGAGATAATGGATGAGGGAGAAGTAGGATGTCTAATGAGGTAGAGGAGGAAGAGGGATGGAAGTGATGGTGATGATGGAGGAAAAAATATGGAGAAATAGGGAGGGATAGGGGTTAGGGTTTAGGGTGGCCAACTAGGGTTTCGTGGCCACATGTACAAATGAGGAGTAATAATGGAAAGCCTAAGTGGAAAAGATTGTGGAAGGGAGAAATAATGGAAAGCATTAGAAGATGGGGTGAGAGGGAAAGGATGTCACATGGAGGGTAAGTGTGTGTCATGTGGAAGAGGGAATGGTAAGTGAGAGTGATGGTGGGAAAACATATGAGAGAATAGAGGGATTAGGGTTTGGGGTGGCTAACTAGGGTTTCGTGGCCACATATGTAAATGAGGAGTAAAGTAGGATGCTCGGGGATGGGTTGAGTGAGGTGATGAGTTGGGGGTAAACAAGGCATGGACTGTGTGAGATAGAGGAAGGTTGGATCATATAGGCCAAACTAGGATTTCCTAGGGAAAACTCTATAGGGAGATAGTGAGTTAATCCAGAGATATAGGAAAGTGGGCCTCGACCCACTCATATAAGAGTTGGATATTCATGGTAAGTAAGGAAAAAGGGAAAAGACGTCTGGATGTACTAAGAGGCATAGGGGTCCCAAGATAAAGGATGGGCCTTTTAGGAGAATAAGAGTAGGTGGGTTGTGTGAGCAAGTAGTCCAAGGGGCATGCATGTATAAAGCGGAAACATCTATCTAATAAGATAGGAATAAGATACTAACCATTTATAGAGAAAGATTTTTGATCCAAGCCTAGACCGTTCCACCGGCAAATAATAGTGGCTAAGTGCCTTATGCCTTGGAGACCATTCCACCAGCAAATAATAGTGGCTCAGCATGTTTTACCCTAGATGTTTTTGGTCCACTAGCTATAATAGTGGGGTATCCCGAGCTCCACAAACCAAATCTAATGATGATAAGCCATGGAAGGATACTATCTACTTATTATGTAACACCATGAGAGTCACGGGCAAATAATAGTGGCTAGGTGCCTTGTGCCTTAGAGATCGTTCCTCTAGCAAATAATAGTGTCCGGGTATGTTAGGCCCTAGGTGTTTTTCGGTGCAATGACTATAATAGGGGGGTTCCTGTACTTGCATGGACTTATAAAGAGAATGATGTGAAATGGAAATATTGACCAGAGATCTAATGATTAAGTTTAATCGGACTGAATCATGGCTTGTACTATATGTCTTTCATGTATGGCTAATCTACATAGTTACCTACTTGTGTTATCTATATTTCATGTATGGCCTTAGTTGTATGGTTACATTGCTCAATATGTAGCGTACTGATCACCCATTTCATGGGTGCTACTCATTCCCATGAGTAGAGGTTCCTTCTAAGTTAGTGCATATAGGAGATGATGTGTTTGATGCCTGTGTGACATTTGAGGCATCAGCCGAGGTTGAGTGTTAATCTTTTAGGACATGGCATGGAGCCCAAGAGCGATGTAGTATAGATTCTTCTTATTTTGGCTTTTGTCTTACTATGTTGTATTTTCTCTCCCCTTAGGGACTTTGACTATGTAACCATTTCTAGTTTGTAATGAATTTTAATCACACACTCTAATTTCCTCTTTATCAATATTTTAAATTTCTACGGTTCTCTGTCCTAAGTGTGTTTAATATTTTGTGAAATTATTCTTAGCCTTGTGGTTGGTGAAAGATTGGCTGGGGGGCAAGCTTGTGCTGATTGTGGTGGTAGCATCCCCCGTGCTTGTGTATGTTTTAATCAAACAAAAAAATTTAACTATGATTTTTGGGGGTATTACAAGTGAATTCTTCTAAAAATGGCATACAACCTTATTTTAAGATTTTTAACTCAAATGCATTTGATATTTTTGATAAATTACACCCTAAGTGATATTTCGAGATTAAAGAGATTATTTTAAGGTTTTAATCTTAATCCTTTCATGTTTAATTATTTGAGGCTCTTAGTGGTTAAGGTGATTGAAGACTTGATTGTTTGTTGTGTATGGATCTTGGTACCTTTTTTTGTATAGGAATCTATCTTTGGATAAAATACTAATCATCAAGTAGAAGATCCTAAGTTAGGAATAGGGTACTATATAGGGCTAGCTACCTTAAGGATGAAGTTAGCCCTCGATTTGGTTTAGTGTTCATTGGTTGACATGTAGTGTTAGTAAGGCACTAATCTACTCTTTTTAGTTCACTAGGACTCTTAGGGAGTACACATACTTATAAATTAGGTAACCTAGGTTAGGAGGGTATTATGTCACTTTATGTGCCAGTATAATCAAATATCATTAGTCATTAGATTATATGGTTGAAAGAGTACTATGTTGCCTTATGTGCTAATATAAATAGAGTACACTTTGCCTTTGGAATCATCATTTTAATCCCCTTGAGTATAACATAAACTAACATGTAAATGATGGTGTGCTAGTGGTTGTACATTGCTCACTACTTAGTTTATATAATTGTTTTGATATGATGGAGCCTCATGGCTCTACCTTTAGTCATTAACCTTGGTTGGTTGTATTATGATTGGTGGAAATGGGAATTATTATTAAATGTAACATGAGTTAGGTATGAATTATTAAAATCATATTATCATATGCCTTCATGCATAATATTATGCTTTTATGTGTTATATGCTATGTGAGCTTGCTAACTCTATAGAGGATTTGTGATTTACCCATTATGAGAAAGTCATATTGATACTGCACTATTTTAAGAATGATATAGGTTGTGTTCACAATGGTGAAAGCTTTGAGTTTAAGTTAGAGTGTAGGGATTGTGGTGCTCTGTCACAAGTTTAGATTTTTGAATTTGTTTCTTAGCGATTATTCCCTTTTTATAAACATTATTTGAGATTTTTGCGATCTATAAATAGTCTTACCTAGCATAGTTGTGTAATGTTGTTAGTTGATTTTCATACCTAACTTTATATTTTTCATGGGTTACGTGAATGTACATACCTCTCCCCATAATAGATATGTTTGTAACGTCCGCTATTTTTTGTTTTAGCTTCTATAGTTTCTTTCAAAATGAAAATAATTAGTTGGTAAAAACTGGGGGCATTAGAAGTTGGTATCAAAGCTTTTAGTTTTGAAAATTGCTTATTGTTTTTGAAACTCGCTTTTCATGGTCCTAATCTTCTATGTCTCCTCTCTGATTTGAAAACCTAGATTGTCCTTATGATGAATATGAGTTAGTGAGTTACTATGGTCTTCTATTTTTATGGTTATTATAACAAGTGTCTAGATTATTTGTGTTGGTTCCACAATTGGAGTTAACATTGATGTTTGGATTAATCCTATATAATCATCTATCATTTGTTAAGTCCTAGATTTTTTCTTAAGGGGGTGGTACCACTATTTGATCGATGTTTAGCTTGATTACCATGCTTTATTAAAGTGGTTGTTGGGTGTTTCAAATACATAGAGAGTTATTTGATGAGTTGTGATAATGGGGAGAGGTTGGTTATTTCATTCAATGAGGATGTGAAGTTATGTAAGTGGTTGGTAAGTATTGTGGGTTACATTGGTAGTATGGTGGAATCAAGACGATGTGATTACTAAAATTTATTAGGGAGTCCTACATTCTTTGGGGTATGATGAGATTTGACACCCTAAAATTTTGTAACCTTTATTTTTTGGTTTTGCACCTTTCATTCAAACCCTTAACCTAAAATCTTAGCTTAATTATATTTGTTAACCTTTGATTCATAAGCCAAATAAATTCTTAAATAAATTATCTTAATTATTTTACCATTTTCCTATGTTCTTAAACCTCAACCTTGATAGATTAATCCCCCCCCATTTATTTTTTGTAACTAGATACCCCAACCTAACTAACCTAAACCTAAAATGAAATAAATCTAATCCTAGTATAACCTATTTCTTACCATCACCCTCCCTCACGCGACCCATACCATCCTATTTTTCTTCCCCCAAACACTCCTATATCTCCCTCCCTTCCTCATGCATAACCCTCACCTTCCTACTTACAGACCCTTATAATGCAACTGACTACATAATACTCCTCATCCTCTCCATTTTGTCTACATTTTCCCGAGTGCCCAACACCCTAACTACTTTCCTTCTTTCTCGGTTATTCTTCTCTATCTATTCACACCATCACCTACTAATACCACCATTCCCAACTCCTTTGTCAAGCATCACCATTGCCAACAAAATCTTTCTCTACTCCTATATTCTTCTTTCTTTCCCTTTCTCCTTCTTCTAGCCTAAACAACTCCCTATTTTTTGTTTCATTGATTCCCAATTGTGCCCTAAGCACACTGCCACCACCATTCACTAACGACCATCACCTATTATCTTTTGTTTTCTTTTTACTTCCCTTCCCGTCCTCCTCTAGTTTCTTTCCCCATTTATTGAGTACCCAACACTGATCATCAACCTCTCCTCTAGTTCCACTTTCTTTGGCTACCATTTACATGTCACCACCTTCTTTGCTAACTATCTTTGCCACCATTGCACTAACTCCACCCACCATCCTCATGCTACTCAGCCCCCTCTACATTGCCTTTTCATGTTGCCACCTCCATGTAGTGTATCTCCCTCACTTATCATTTCCCCTTATTGTATCAAAGCACACACAACTCCATTGCCACCATCGAAACTCTACCACTCTAGTATACCTCCTCATTTAGCCTTCACTCTATCTGAAGTAGTGCCTCCCAACCCTCCACCTTTCATAATCCAACCCAAACTCTTCCACCTTGCCTTAGCCACCTTTGCAACTATCCCTTGCCTCAACCCATTTGTGTCGACCCTTCACAAACACCTCCAAGCTGTGTATAAGACTCACACTACCCTAGCCCATACATTGCAAGTTTTTCCTTTATTCTTTTCTTTCTTCATTTTCCACTAATTTATGGGTAATTTGGTAATTTTTAAATTTGGTGATATTTTAATATTATTTTCTACTTTATGAGTTAGATATGAATATATAATTTATTAGTTTTATTTTTAGGTAAAGAGGTTGATTATTGGAGCCTAATAATTTTTAGCACGTTATTTATATTTGTGTTCTTTTTGGAAATAAGATAATCCATATACCTTAATAAAATTTTAAATATCGCATGATAGCATATTAGGGTTTTTTGTATAAATTTTATTAAGCATGTTTGTTGCATTGTAATTATTTTGTCTAATGATGCTAGTACAAAATTTGGTAAAATGGAGCATTCTAAGTTGTGTAAAACTTTATGTGTGTGAAAGTATGCTAGATTAAGTTTAATGTTATGGACATATTTTGCATAATGTATGCATATAATATAATAGGTTAAGCATACTTAGGCGTAGTTTTAGCATGATTATTATCATCGTATGCTCATCGGTATTTTGATACACATTTTATTTAATTAAATAAGTCTGCCTTATATGTATTATTTATTGTTTAGTATGAAAACATGTGATTTTAGATGAATTAGATATGCATGTTAGGGTTGTATGTGCTAAATCATATGTAAGAGCAAAATGGTCATTTGTTATATCTAGTAGTTTATTTGCTTACTAAAGTATTTTTAAATTATTATATTTTATCCTTTTTATCACAAATTATTATATAAAATAAAATTAGTATTTAAACTAGATAATAATGTGATAATTATGGTTTCAAAGGAATTTTAGTCATTTCTGACTTAATGCGCCTAAATATGAATAATTAAACCTAGGATGACATTGGTAGATTACTATATTAACCTAAGTGTTGATTTCTATCATGGTTGCATTAAATAATTGAGAACAAGTAAAAATGGTTATGTATGAAATTTGATGTATATAGTATTGTGTGCTATTTGCGATCACCTTACTAAAATACAAATATTTAAAGTGAAAGACTTAAAAAAAGGAGAATGGTGGCTCTTTAGGGGTAGTTACCCTAGAGACATCATTTAGCCCACAATTTGGTTTGGATTTTGCTATTGTTCCTTAGTACCCTAGTCAAGCCTTATATGTTACTATATTTAGCTCTATAGAATTCGTATAGGGTATGTATATTTATGGATTAGGTGTCCTTATTAGTAGGGTATTATCTTTAATTGTGTGCTAATGCAACCAAGGCACCTTATTATCTTTGGAATTACAGTCAGTAAGATTCTATATTGCATTGGTGTGCTGGTATAACTCGAGTACCTTAGTATATTCGGATTGATATGATCTCCCATCGAGTAAATGAAAATGAAAGTAATTATATTTGTTTTGATATGATATTGGATTGTAGTTGGTAGTTGCCTTTATGCCTACTTGTGATTCTGTAGTAGCCTTTGTGCCTATATATAGTCACTAGTTGCATTTGTACCCTACCTTTGGTGTTATGGAATTTATTAGTATGGATATTAGGTTTTTAAGCTATCATCATGAATGTTATGGAAATTAGGTTGATGATGGTTCTAAGTATTACTTCAAAAATCATCCCTTAAATGCATGGTTGATAATTTTCATTTCTGATTTAAGTGAATTGGTTTAAGGAGCATGTGGCCTTGGTAACATTTTCTTATCAAACATGGTTATCATATTTTAGTCAGCACTTGTATATTTCAGTATTGTATAATATGTTCTCCTAGGATACCTTATTAGGTTCCATGTGATTATTTCATGTTTAGTTTTGTATAATGGGTTACTTGATAACTTTGTACTAATAGATTTTATTTCATGGTCCCTAACTTATTCAATGGATAATGGTGACTTTAAAGGTTATCTTGTATGATGATCTTAGAGATTAGTATATTGGGTTGAGATTTGGGACTATCAAGTGTTCCATTTGGTATATTTGATCCTAATATTTTGGGACTCTTATGTCTTTTTGTATTTCTTTTCTTTTAGTTTTGTAACCGCTTACTGATTTTGTATCCTCAAAATAGTGTTGATCTACTTCGTAATCTCTATTATTTTTCTTATAACTATGTTATTCATTTGAGTGGAGTAATGTTTTAGCCTTAACACTTGGTATAAGAATGATATAGAAAACCAAGCTTATATTATGTGTGGTGGTAATAACCAACATTTTTACTATTTTAGCTTTTGTAATTACCTCTTAAAATAAAATGTTTAAGTGCTAAAAATAGGGGTGTCAAAATTATAGTGAATATTATGTGAACTGATGATTAGGGTTCTAAGGACTATTTGAGTTGTTGTATTATGATAAATGGATGCGTTTCTTGAGTGTCTTTGTATATGATGTTTTGTGTGATATCATGTTTATGTAGTGTTAGATTTTATTTGGTTTGTTTGTTTCCTTGTGGTAAACTTTGGGGGGGGATTTTCTTTTAAGGGGCTAGTGGTGTAATACCAAATATTTTGGAAAAACTGACTTAATTTAAGATATTTTATGGAGATAAAGTTATTCTATTTTAATGGTTTATAACACCTTTTAAAATATTAGAAATCTTAGTAATGTTATTAGAAGCGTTTTGTTTGAGAATCCTTACTCTTGCTAACATTTTGTTCTATAAGACTTTATAAGACACTTTTGTTCATCTAACTTCTTTTAGATGACTCTAATTTGATTACATTTAAATTCCTTGTATTTTTTGAGTTTCCTAGTGATTTTAAAAAATAGAAAACATAAGTTTTGATTAAAAAAACTAATTTTTTTCATATAGTTTTGTTTCATTTTAATTTTCTAAAACTCATGAAACTTTGAATATTATTATATTTTTGTGTCTTAGAGTTCAAAATTAACTAAAAATAATTTACCTTTTTTATTATTTTCAAATAAATTATTATTTTTTAAGAAAAATAAGTCGTTGAAACTTAATGTTTGTACTCAAATCTTATCTTTATCCTCTAATATTTAATCTTAACCCTCTATACCCCTCCAAGATTTGATCCTAACCATCCAATCAAGCTAAGGGAGCTTGCCATATATATCTTCCTAACTCACACCCATGAGCATGAGAGTATTCTCGTGATTTTCTTAATCATTAGATTCATATTATCTAATCTCTCATCTATTCCCTTTATCCTTCCTTATACATGTTCTTCACCCAGTATGATTCATCCCCCTTGCCCCAATGAGCTTCCCTCTTCCAATTGGCTTCCTTTACCACGTACCCCCCAAGTATCCCATGTCATTATTAACTATAATGATTACACAATCACTATATCCTCCTTTAGTTCCTTCTATGCTAAGACTTCTCCAATATGTGTTTCATATTCACTTAACCTCTTCTCCTTCTTCAAGCCACACCCACCATTCTCCCTCTTCTTCCTCCTCTATTTCGTGGCTCCATGGCCATATTTTGTCATGGTTGAATCTTGACCTTCCTTCCACACTTTAAGATAAGGATGATTTCTCTCTCATCTTAAACTATTTCTCTTTTGATTTGGTTTTGAGTATGATTTCACTATCCTTTTACCATAGCTTATAGGATTTAAAAAGGAATTGAATTTAAGCTTTGAAAGTGGGTTTTATTTTATTTTCTCAAGCTTGAAGCAAAGGTCAATCCAAAAACTCTATAGACAGTAGAATTATTAAGGTATGATATTATGTGTGTTTGACATGTTAGTTTTGCATTTTTTGTAACTTGGGTTATATGATATTATTTATGATTGAAAATATAAGTATAGCATGATCATAATTTGTAAAAATTATTATAAGTTGTATCGTGAAATATTTTATACATAAATGATTACGGTTATGGTAGTTTGACACTTGTGAATCTAAGATGACTTTTTTGATTAATTGGTTTTTATTGGCAATGAATTAGAATTTATATTTAGTACCAAACTAAACCTTAATATTTATACTTTCTAGTGAAGCTCTCAGATCTTAAAAGTATTAAGTATTAAATAAGTCATGATTATTTTCCCTAAAGTGTGCAAAATTGCCAAAACCTGGAACAAGAGCATAGCCTTGGGTTTGGGGTTTGATTTTTATGTTGGAGTTAAATTTGTTGTGTTACAATAATTTTAAATTCATTATATAAATATGATATATAAGATGTTACCATTTATTTAGACTTATATAACCTAAGTTATGATTAGGTAAAGTTAGAAAGAAAGTTCAGTAAAAATGAGTATGAATGTTCTTCATGAATATTAAAGTGGTATTCACTAATTATCTACTAACAACCATATGAAGGGTTAGTAATGATTTAATTGTGTTTATATGAGTATAATTAAGTATAAATCATGATTACACCGAAAATTATTATATTAGCTTTAAAATGGTAAGATGTTGAATATGCGAATAGTAGATGTCAAAGTTAGACCATTGACTTATGACTTTGTCTTTTTTCATTGACTTTGAAAGTTAATTTTTTTTAAATGGCATACAATCTTATTTTGTGATTTTAGACTCAAATATATATAATAGTTCTAGTAAATTATAACCTAAATGATATTTTGAGATCAAAAAGATTACTTTAAGGTTTTAATCTTAAACCTTTAATGGTTAGTTATGTGAGGGCCCTAAGTGGTCATGGCAGTCGATGACTTGATTGTATGGAATGTATGAATTTTGGTATATTAATTATGTAAGAGCATTCACCCACCACTTTTACTTTTTGGTATCAAATTTATGATGATTTAGGAGTTGTCTTAATCATACAGATAGGAACCTTTTTCATGCTCAAATTCATTCAAGGAGGACCATATTGTGAATAGCATGTCAACTTTGCATGAAGAAAGCTCCTTTAGCATTTAATACAACTCCAAGACAAGCAATAGCAACATTGGGGGTTCCCTCTTTCTTCTGCTCATTTAAGATCAAATCATATGATGTTTTTGGTTAAGAAAATCACTAGCTGGATGCAACACTGGTCCATAAGATTATTACCCTATGTAGAAATATTGCTGTTGCTTAGATCTGTCATCAATGGCATTTAGATGTATTGGAACCAAATTCTTTTCCTTCCCAAAAATCTCATCCTCAAGATTATAAGTTTATGCAGGAGTTTTCTGCGGACAGGGAAAGCTAGGCCTTCCAAACAAGCATTAATTGCCTGGTCCATTGTCTGTCTTCCAAAATAGGAGGGTGGTCTGGGGATGCTGGATCCTCAAGTATGGAACATAGGAGCAGTGGGAAAACACTTGTGGCATATAGCTCAAGATAAAAACAATCTATGGGTTAAGTGGATTCACAGTTTCTATATAAAAGGAGAGTCCATATGGAATGCTAAGTGAAATACCCTAAAATTCTAATTTCGGAAATTATGGCTAAATAGGAATTTATTAGGGAAATTAATTAAAAAATTATTTTATTAAAATATAGGGGAGTTATTTATGGACAATCAAGAGGAAAATGATAAATATTTTAATTAGGGAAAAATTATGGAGTGTTGCTAATTAAAATGGGATTTAAAAAAATTATTATTCAAAAATAGCCCAAATTAATCTAAGAAGGAATTAATTATTATTTTTTAAATATTATTATTTTAAATAACCCAAAAATACTAAAATGCCCAACCCAACTATTTTTCCTTTTCTTTCTTTTCTTTTCTTTTTCTCCCTCTTTTCCGTTTTTCTTTTCTTCCTCTCTCTCCCTTTTCTTTTTTTTCCTTCTTCCCCCGACCTGAGCCTGCCTGCCCGCTTGGCCCAGCTTCCTCCCTCCCTACACAGCCCAAGCCCACACCGCCCCCTTCTTCCTTTTTTTTCCTTTCTTTCTAACCAGTCCGGTGTCTTTTATTTTCTTTTCTTCTTTCTTCCTCCCTAGACCATCGGTCCTGACCCTTCTTCTTCCCCAAGGCACAAGCGGCGACCAAGGAGCTGCAACCCTGCCCTCCGCTGGCCACCACCACTGCCTACTGTCCTTCCCTCCCTCTCCCGTCGCTTTCTTTCATATTTTTTTTGACCCCAACTGACTCCTTCCCCTCTCCCGAGCACCCTTCCCCTTTCCCTTTTCCTCTTCCCTAGACCTTTCGCCCTGCCATGGAAGAATCGCCTCAACTGCCACCATCGAGCGACATGCGTGGAATCTGCGTCTCCCTTATCTTCTTCCCCTTGTCATTGCCCACCCAATTGACCTATAAATACCCCATAGGATGCCTTAATTCGGTTTTTGATTTTGAAACCCAAAAATTGCCCCTTCTCCCCGCCGCCCCTTCAGATGAGCAATCCACCGCCGTCGCCCATTGCCGCCAGCCAAAAAACCCCTAGAACTACCCCTTGCCCCACCCTCTACCTAACTAAACCCTCATTGTCCCTTGATTTTCCCTACATGATCCACCTTGGCCGTGCAAAGTTGCCATCCCAATCAACCCCTCCTCAACCTGCTGCCCTTCGCATCACCGCGGGTGCCAATTTCATCGCCACTAATGCCACCTCTACCCTCCAAAACAACCAGGGAAGCCTTCTCTACCTCCCCACACCTCCCTTTCTCCCTGCCTCCCTTTTCTCATCCCTCCTTTCTCCTCCTTCCACCACCTCCAATCCCCACATCCTCCGCCGTTGCTGTTTCCACTATTGTCCTTAGGTGGTTCTCTAACCTTCCCAACCCTTAAACCCATTTTACACAAGTATTAGTTATTTTAATAATATTAATGGTATTATCTATAATAATAATAATAATATTATTATTATTATTATCATTATTATTATTACTAAACCTAACCTTGAAAATATTTCTGACAAATGCTACTATTAATGGAGATCTACAATTTTAGTATTATCATGATAACCCTTATTATTATTATTATTATTATCCATATTATTATTGTTATTATTATTATTATTATTATTATTATTATTATTATTATTATTATTATCATCATCATCTTGCTAATATTGTTAATACTAACTTTTTTCCATTATCACTTTTTGTTATTAATATAAATATTTGGACCCTTATATTATTATTACCATTTCAGTTACTATTATTATTGTTATTGTTATTATTATTATTACGACTACTACTACTATTATTATTACTATTATTTTTATTATTATTAATGTTATTGAAACAAAAATTGGCATGTTACCTTTTTGTTACTATAGAAGAAGAATACTCAGCCTTAGTATTATTATTATTATTATTATTATTATTATTATTATTATTATTATTATTATTATTATTATTATTATTACCCAAATAGTGCTAATATTATTCTCAATGCCTTTGTTACTAACATTACTACTAAGGTATCATTATTAGTTATTACTATTATTTCTGTTATTATTTTTTTATCATTATTGTGACAAAAATATTTGAACCCTTATATTGTTATTAATCCAAATATAACTATTATCATTATTATCTTTAGTAATACTAGTACCTTGTTAGTATTACTAATATTATATTATTATTTTATCCCTAAAGTCACTATTAGCCTTAGCCTTAAAAATAATAGGGCTTCTATTTCTAAGAGCGTTAGTATTACTATTATTATTATCATTATTTTGCTATAACTAGTATTAGGACTATTATTAGAAGAAATAAAGTTATTAGGTTTAATAATGTAAATATAACTATGTATATTAACTTAAATATGTTTTGACTAGTACTATCTAGTAGGCTAACTTGAGAATAAAACCCTAGTTTTCACTTGTAAAGCTCCTTTTAATAATAGTAATCCTAATCTTAGACTAAAATAAGAAATAATTATATTTTTGGTAGGAGGGAAACTAATCCTTAGTTTTTCCCTCATATAGGTGAATCAAGTCAAAACCCTAAGTAGACGTAGGAGCATGCTCAAACTCCAGTATTGTTTTAGGTAAGGATGTAGTTAAGTCCCATGTGTGTTGTGTGACTTGTATGCCTTGTATGTTATGTATCATGCTATGGTGTGTATCGTATGATTGTCATTAACTTGTCTTGTGTATAGTGTGACTTGTAGTTGAGGTATGTTTATATGTTCCTTATGGCGTGAGTATGATATGTATATATGGTGATTATGATGTGATATGATATGACCCTCTAGGATATGCATGCTAGCATGATTGATAATGTGATATGGGAATGAAAGGATAAAAAGAAATAAAATGGGAAGTGAGTTTACTAATGGGGATATGAGGTTGACCAAAATATCTCATGATACATGAGAGGAAAATAAAGAGAAAGAGATTACCAAAATGAAAAAGAGATGGGAACCATGCATGGGAATTATAGGGTTTGCATGGTAGAGTTGCATGGGGTGGATAAAACCGGCATGGGAGTGATCTTTACATGAGAAAATTTATTTTAGGGTTTAAATAAGCTAAGGGGAGAGTTGTGGAGTGATTAGAAACTTGGGACAAAAAATGGTACGTAGGTTGGCATAAGCGTGTATAAAGGACCCAATTAGGGTTTTGAGATGAAGCACTAATATGGAAAAAATGTGGAAGTAAAAACAAATAAGGGAGAGTGGAGTATGGGTTAAGAGTGGGAATTTATGTTATAAGGGGTGGGTATGAGTTCCATGGGGGAGAAGAGGCTTTGGGTGAAAAAGAGAGAGGTTACTTGTGGGAGAAGAAAGGTACTAGGGTTAAAGTGGCCAACTAGGGTTTTTCGGTCACATGTGGAATCGAGGAGGTAAAGCGATATGATTTGGGATTGGATCTAAATGAGATAAGGTGTGGGGCGATAAATGAAGTAATGATAGTGTAAGTGAGAGAAAGTTGGGCCACATAGCTCCAATTAGGGTTTTCAAGGGAAAACCCTAAAGGGTGATAGTAGGTGGAGTTTGATGTCATGAGGTGTTGGGCCTTAACCCACAACCTTAGGAGCTAGTTTTCATCATGTGTAAGTTTAAGGAGGAATGGATGTCGAGGTGTGATAAGGGGCGCAGGAGTCTCAAGATATGGGATGGGCTCCCTTGAAAAGATAGAGGTAGAAAGTTGGTAACATGCATGTCAAGGGTTAAATACTTATCAAATAAGACACGAATAAGATACTATCCATCTAATGAGAAAGATCGTTGAGCCAGGCCCAGACCGGCCCATCGGCGAATAATAGTGACTAGACGCATTTTTCCCTACATGATCGTTCCACCGTCTATAACAGTAGGGGTTTCCATGCTCAACAAACCAAACATAATGATGATAAGACATGGGAAAGACATGAAGTAATTACAATGAAACATCATGTGAGTCAAGGGTAGACCAGTCCACCGGCGAATAATAGTGGCCAGGAGCATTTTGCCTTGCATGACCGGTCCACCGGCTATACTAGTGGGGTTCCTGCACTCACATGGATTGATAAAGACTATGATGTAAGTCGACTATATTTACCATAGATCTAAAGAATAGCTCTACTCGGACCATAGCTGGCCTTTATCATTTGTATTACTACAAGCTACTTATGTGATTATGCCATGTATGCTATGTTGTATGTTTTGTATGTTTAGCCTTAGAACATGGTTACCTTAATTAGTACGTAGCATAATGATCACCCGTTTCATGGGTGCTGCTCATTCCCATGAGCAGAAGACCTGTCTGAGTTTGTGCTAGAAGGGGATGCCGTTTTCGATGCCTATGACACCTACGAGGCATTGGGCAGCACTGAGCATTGAGCCTAGACCTAACCTAGGGATTGAGAGTGACTCGGAAGAACTATATTTTTCTTTTGAGTTGACCATGTATCATTTTAATCTAGTAATGTCATGTCGTATGATATTTTATGTTTTTGGAAAACTCCAGTTGCTTACTCTTTGGGTTATAATTCGTAAATCACACTTTGATTTCCGTATGACTATGAGAGAGTCCTCTCATGGGATCTCATGGTTTTATTAATTACTTATGTTTGATGTTAACCCTATTTAGCCTTAGCACTTAGTACTAGAACGATATGAGTGAACCAGTCTGGTGCAAAGTGTGTTGGTAATACCCCTAGAATTTATAGTTTTGTTATTTCACTTATGTTAAACCTTTTTACTAAAAACAAAATTTTTTAGTACTAAATTTTGGGAGTGTTACACTAAGCTTCCAAATACTGCATCATGGATTATTAAGAAGTTGTTCAAGATCATAAATAATCTCCAATCTGTGTTTCACACCATTACTCCTTCTCAGGCATATAAAGTTAGTGCAGTTTATAACCATCTAAGGCATAAAGGTAATCAAGTGAATTGGTGGAAAACTTTCTGGATGAATAATGCTAGCCCAAAACACAAGATTCTACTTTGGATTCATGCTCATAACAAGCTCCTCATTAAAGATAATCTTAGTAAGTATTCAAATGTGGAGGATCCAACATGTTGTTTCTGTGATGCCAATGAAACTCTCCACCATCTTCTGTTTACTTGTCCAAAAATGAAGCATCTCTTAAAGTATGCTTATGCATCTATTGGTTTGAAGGGGATAACTTAGAGATGGCCTGATTTGATAGTAACTCTTGATCAAAGAACAAGGGTCTCGAAAAGGAAGATTCAATTAGCCCGTACACTAAGTGCAGTGTGCATATATGAGTGTTGGCTTGCCAGGAATTCTAAGATTTTTTCAAAAATCAATTGTAGATGGAAGGACCTTATCAAGAAAAATATACATTGTCTCAGCTTGGTACTTGGCTCCCCAGATGAGTAGGAGTAGGCTCTATGTAATGTAGTATTTAGATAGGTTCTGGGAACTAAGTTGTGTTAAATCTATTACTTAATAAAAGTTTGATTTTCGAAATAAATAAAAAAGCCAAAACCCACTCTTTTTTAGCTTCATGGAAATTATTTACATGCATCTCATATTAGGGCATCAAGTAATAAATAAAAATACTTTTAGGACTTCAAGTTCAAGAATCTCAATTAAAGACACTAGCCTAAGTGTTGTATAAATCATACCAATCATTTTTGCCAAAAATCCTTCTCGTTTTCGATTGTATTGAAATCACTAAATAAGCAAGCCATGTAAAAAACCACACTCTAGCCACTACCTTTTGACAACTTAAGTGGCTCATTAAATGGCTCAAAATGTCTTATAATCATCCTAAGGGATGCAAAAGGTATGTCTCATGAGATACAACCATAATAACTATTTTGGATAGCCTTGTGGGTATGTTTAGGGCATGGAATATCAAAATCAAGAGCAATAGCCTTAACAACATTTTTAGCCAATTTTTGGAAAAAAATAATTGAGGGAAAGAAACAAAGAAGCAACAAGGATAATTATGCATTAATTATGAAAAAAAGGCAAAGTAAAGTCAACAAAAATTTAGCTACTATAGTAGCAAGATTGGGTTAATTTTTTGACAATGTTTAGGTACAAAGAAAGAGATAAATAATAAGAAACATAGAAGGTATGGAAGTTCAAAAAAATTTATGACATTTTATTTTTTTGTTGTGATTAGGTCTTACACACTACTAAAAAGGTTAGTTTACTTTTTGCAAATTTATCATGTCAACCCTACTAAGTTAGCTTGTAAAATTGTGAGACTTATCAAGCTAGGGTGAAAGAGCTTGGAGATGATGTATTAAGCTCATAATTTTAAAGTACTATCCATATGACATCATGAAGGTTGGCTGGGATGATTTTTAGCTTATATTTTATCTTTCCAAGTAGCTAGCGGACTTGAAACTCCCAATCAGATGTAGGAGTCATTAGGAAGGCATTTTTTATTTTTATTTTTGATCTTTAACCTTAGGACATCATTAGAGGTTATTTGTTTTGGTTTGTTTCAAACCAGCCAGTTAGCTTCTATGAGAAAAAAGTATCTTGTTAGTGTCTAACAAAATCTGCCTGTAGAAGGTCATTGTGGTCTTTTTGTAACTTAAAAGGACCTAACATTTTCTTATAAATGTAAGAGTCATTATAAATGTAAGAGTCACATATGAATGAAATTAGATTTGGTTGCCAAAATTTCCTTCCCTTTTGGTGAGATGAACCATCAAACTTAGGTGAAGAATTTGATTAACTTTATCCTCAAAATTTTACTTTCTTTATTCCAAGAGTCACACCTTGGATGGTGATTGTGAGTTTATAAATGAAAAGGGTACTTAAGTTCATATTTTCCTCTTCTTCAACCTCCTTTTCTATTTTTCAACTTTGGTGGTAATTATCCTAATCCACCATCTTCCTTTACATGACCTAATTTGTATTTCATATGCATCACTTTTTTTGGATAATAACCCAACTTTGAATAAGATACTAATCATTAAATGGAAGATCTCAGATCAGAACTGGAGTGCTATTATAGGGTAGCTACCCTAAGGAATAAGCTAGCCCTTGATTTGGTTTGGTGTTCGTTGGTTACCCTTGTAGCACTAGTAAGGTCTAATCTACTCTTTTTAGTCTATTAGGATTCTTAGGGGGTACATATACTTAAAGATTAAGTGACCTATAATGGAAGGATATTGTGTTGCATTATGTACAAGTATGAATGAAGATCATTAGAGTCTTTAGGTTATATGTTTTGGAGTACACTATTGCATTATGCGCCAGTATGATCAAAGACCATTAGTATTTAGGTTATATGGTTGGGAGGGGATTGTGTCACATGGTGCACTAGTATAGCCAATTATAATTAGATTCTTTTGTTTACATAATTAGAAGGATATTGTATTTCCATATATTCTAGTATAACTAGAGTTTGATGTGACTTTGGGTTCATCATTTTGATCCACTCAAGTAATATAACGAAAACTAATGGCTACATGATGGTGTGGTAGTGGTTTCACTTTGCACATTACCTAGTTTATGTAATTATTTTTGTGTGATGGTTACCTTATGGAACTACCTTTCATCATTAACCTTGGTTGGTCACATTAGGCTTGGATGAAAGAGGAATTATGTTGTCATGTGATAAAAAGTCTTATTCTTACCTATAACATTAGTTATGTACGAATTGTTAAAACCATGCAACCATATGCCTTTATGCATGCTTATATAACTATAACACACACTTCTTTAGAGGAGTTATGATTTAATTAGTATGAGAAAGTCTTACTGATACTACATTATTTCAAAGGTGTTGTAGGTTGTGTGGACAATGGTGAAAGCTTTGAGTTAGAGTTAGAGAGTAGTGCTTATGGTGTTTTATCCTTAGTTGGAATTTGTGATTTAGTTTCTTAGTAATTGTTCAGTTTTTTGTAAACATCATTTGAGATTTCTACAATCTATAAAGAATTGTACTTGGCATAGTGGTGTGCTATTATTGGCCGATTTTTAATCCTAGCCTGATAGTTTCCATGGATTAAGTGAACATAAGTATATCTTTTGATGATAGATGTGGCATGAGTATCCCTTGATCTTGTTATTGCTTTTGCATTATCTTTCAAAACAAAAGGTTTTGGTTGATAAAAGATGGGGATGTTGTCGATGTAATAAATCATGTAAAATTAGCTATATTTATTTTTAAATAATATAAATTATGATTAAATTAGGGTTTTTAAAAAAAATGGATCATTACATCACTATCCCTTTAAAATGAATTTTTTTCCTTGAAGTTCTATAAGGCGCATGGATGGAAGTTGAAATTAAACTTGAAATAATGAATCATAACTTGGTTTAGAATAAATCAAGTAAAGTACAATGAAACATGGTAACTTAGGAGGAATGGGTAACTAAAACTTAGAGAGAGGTAAGAAGGTAAGGAGAAAACACTAGAACAACACATAACAACATGACCATCTCACATGATTCCTAACATCTAGGCAAGGGATTTATTATAACACCCCCAAAATTTACTACTGAAAAATTTCGTTTTATTAAATATTAACAAAAGCGAAATAATAAGACTTATGAATTCTGGGGATATTACCGCCACACTTAGTACCAGACTAGTTCACTCATATCGTTCCAGTACCAAGTGCTAAGGCTAAAAGTATAAAATACAATTTATAAGAAACTCATCCCATATTTAAATCAGAGTAGGGGCCACATGAATGGAAGCCTTCAGTACTATGTACTGAGTAACCCTTTAAAACACACTAAAAAATAGGCCCACAATGCAACACATGATACAAAGGTATATACATATATAATGAAAGGTGCATATATAATAATCATATCCATACATTCACGTACTTAACAAGTCAATCAGATATTAATAGGTCAAAATGTACAATCAATACTTTTAGGGCCTTAAGCCATTAGTCCATCATTATTCGATCATCTCTCGGATTTTATATACCCGTGTGAGTGTAGGAAACCCCACTATTATAGCCGGTGGATCATTCACATACACGGCAAAACGCACTAACCACTATTATATGCCGGTGGATCAGTTACTTACAGGGCAGAACACACCTGACCACTATTATATGCCGATGGATCGGTCTGGCTCCGACTCTCATGGTGTTCCACTGTAATTACATAGTATTTTTTTCCATGATTTATTGTAACTTAGGGTTCAGTTTATTGAGCTTGGGATCCCTTACTATTATAGCTAGTGGATCGGTCACTTACAGGGCAGAACACACCTGACCACTATTATATGCCAGTCGATCGGTCTCCAAGACACCCCGGTACCTAGCCACTATTATGTCGATGGATTGGTTTGGGCCCGGCTCAATAATCTTCCACTTTAAATGATTATTTTCTTATTCATATCTTATTTGAAGGTATTTTCACCCTAAACATGCATGTCACCAACCTCTACTTCTATCCTCCTGAGATGGCCTATCCCATATCTTAAGACTTTTGCTCCTCTTATCACACCTCGACATCCATTCCTCATTCCATTTACTCATAACAAAATCCCAACTCCTAAGGGTGTGGGTTAAGGCCCATCACCTTAAAACATCCAAATTCTCTCACTACCACTCTCGAGCGTTTTCCGTTAAAACCCTAATTAGACCTATGTGGCCTAACCTTTTTTTTATCGTCCAATACCTCATCTCATTTAGATTCAACCCAAATCCTATCACTCTACTCACTAATTATACACATGACCATGAAACCCTAGTTGGCCACTCAAAACCCGAGCACCATTTTTACGTAAGGATCATCCCCTATAGACTCCATCCACCCCATGCAAACTATAGAAATCTCCTATGCAAGAGTTACATCACTCGCTTATTTTGATCATAACTTCCTTTTATTTTCCCCCTCATGGATCATGAGATATTAAGGTCAATCTCATGTCCCCTTAGTCAACTCACTTCTCATTTGTTCCTTGTTATCCTTTCACCCCCCCATATCCTATTATTAAACATCCTAGCATGCATATCCTAGAGGGTCACATCATATAACATCGTATGCCCAACATATATAATCATCATCTGCATGCCATAAGGAAGTCACATAAGCATACATTCACTCCAAGTTGTAAACAAATGATTAATCATTAAGCATAAAGTACACAAATATGGCATAACACATGGCATACAAAGCACGTAACCCAAACATAACTATTCTTAGCCACATCCTTACTCGGTGTAGGTTACCAAGTTATCTTCTACACTTATTAGGTCACCAATCACCCTTCATAATTGTTATAATTATCATATTTCCCATTTGGTTAGTTAGATTACCGAATTGCCCTCGTTCTTCGTTATAATTACTAAATTGCCCTTTAGTTGGATAATTTACCAAATTGTCCTTGTTCATTATCATAATTACCAATTTGTCCTTTAGTTGGTTAAATTCCTACATTACCCTTCTCCATTATCATAATTACCAAATTACCCCTTCCTTCACACTAAATTGCCATTTTACTCTTCTCTTTTTTTAAATGATCATTTTACCTTCATTTACACCGAATTACCATTTTACCCTTCTCTTTTATTAAATTATCCTTTTACCCTTCTCTTTTATTAAATTATCATTTTATCCTTCTCCATTATCATAGTTATCATTTTACCCTTCTTAATTATTATAGTTACCATTTTACCCCTCTCCATTATTATAATTACCAAATTATCATTTTCCATTATTATAATTACCACTTTACCCTTTTATTTACAAAATTACCATTATACCTGTTTACTTACAAAATTATCATTTTTCCCTTTACTTATGAAATTACCATTTTACCCTTTACTTCCAAAATTACCATTTTACCCTTTTACATACAAATTACCATTTTACCCTTTTACTTGCAAATTACCATTTTACTCTTTTACTTGCAAACTATCATTTTACCCTTTGCTTCTAAAATTACCATTTTACCCCTTTACTTCTAAAATTACCATTTTATTCTTTACTTCTAAAATTACCATTTTACCATTTTCACTTACAAATTACCATTTTGCCCTTTGCCTCCAACATTACCATAATAACCCTTTTACTTACAATTTACCATTCTATCCTTTTATCATACCACTTTTATTAAGTTATCATCACTATATGAATATTAATATTAATACCCCATTCTCTTCATCCCATTCCACCAATTATTATACTTCAACAATATACTCATTAACATTCACACATATTAGGCCACACTCTTGCATGATGCATATTACAAAAATGCCCCTAGGACTCACAATAATATTATTCATGCACTAATGGTCACAATAACATAACACATCATGGATAAGTACTTAACATTTTCATTAATAACCAAACTCCTTCCTTAAGCATTATTTCCACACATAGCATATAAACCACCATGCTTTCCTTTTTATCAATCAATACAAGAAACTACATATATTATATTAAACAACAAATATCAAGCATAATAATATATTAAAAACCCTAGTGTGCTAACATAGATTTATCCATGCATTTGAGTAGGGTTTAACGATTACCTTAATTCCCGTAAAAATCAAACCTTATCTGTATCCTGGTTAAAGATTCAAGCTTTAATTAACAAAATCAATACCTAAAAATAATACCCATAATTATCATATTAGAAGTAGGAAAACTAAAAAGGATAAAAATTTAAAAAAAATTAATTAATGACACACTTTACTTAGCCATTAATATACCTCAATAATTAAACAAAAAAATATCCAAAATAATATGGAACTCACGCTGCATGAGCAACGTGAGCCACATGCAGGTTATAAGGGGGAAATGGTCGAAGGTAGGGAGGTAGAAGGGAGGGGTGATGGTTCAGGTTGGGTTCTTAAGGTTAGGAAAGAAGGTAAATAGGGGAGGATTTAGAACAAGGGAAGGGTGCAGGGTTGAAGAGGGGGTATAGTTGGTGGTCGGGGATAGATTGTTGGCGGCCAAGGGCAGCGGAGGCGGAAGTGGTGAGGCTGCAAAAGGGGCTGTCAAGGTTGAGGTGGCTGAGAAGGAAGGAAAAGGGAGGGGAAAATGAGGGGGTGAGGGTGTCGGTTTTGGCCAAAGGAAGTGTGGGGGTGGTAGAGGAGGTTGTAGGGAGTGAGTTGGTGGCTTAGGTGGTGGCATAGGCGGCAGGACGATGGCGAAAGGAGGGGTTGTAGGGCAGTTGCCGAGAAGGGAGAAAAAGAAGTGAAAAAGAAGAGGAGAAGAAGAGGGAGAAGAAGGGAGTAGGTGTGTGGGGTGGGATGTTGTGGTGGTGTGAGGTTAGGGTAGAAGGTGGTAAAGGGTGGTGTAGGGATTTTGTGCGGCGGTGGAAGCAGAGGAGGGAGGCACCAATGCAAAAAAGGGATGGAAAAGATGGAGGGGAAGAAAATAATCGGGGGAAGGGAATGGCTCAAAAAAAATGGGGCAGGAAAGGGCTTGTGAGGAGAAGAAAAAAGAAGAGGGAGAAGAGGGCAGTAGGCAGCTGATCGGTGGTAGCCTGTAGGGTGGCAGGGAGTTGGTATTGTGGCAAGAGAGGAAAGGGAAGAAGAGGAAAGGGAGGTCATGCATGATGGGGGTGCATGGGTGGTTTGGTCCAAAAATGGTGAAAAAAGGGATGGGAGAGAGAGGGGAGGTGGTGGTAGTGGTTGCAGGCTGTGGTGGCTAGGCTTAGGGCTTGGGGTGGCAGTCATGGGTGATGAAGATATGTCAGGGCGTTTGTTGAGGCGTAGAAGAAGAAAGAAAGGGAGGGGGAAGCACCAGGCCAGTCAAGGGGGGAAAAAAGAGGAACTTGGCCAGCCCGATCACTAGGGGAGGAAGGGAAAGAAAAGAAAGGCAAGGGCTAGCCTAGGTTGGGCTACGCGGGAGAGGAAGGAAGGAAGGAGGCGGCCCCTGTAGGAGAGGAAGGAAGGAAGGAAGAGGGGATGGGCTAGTAGCCCAACGCGTAGGGGAGGTGGAGGCAGGCCGGCCTGATAGCCAGAAGGACGAAAAAGGAAAAAGAAAGAAAGGAGGAAAAAGGAGAAAAAGGAAAATAGGGGAAATTAAAATAATTTAATTTATAAAATACTAGAATGTAATATTTTTGGGAAATAAATTTATTTAATAGTTTAATTTAATATAATTATATATATGGGTTTGAAAAGGATAATTTTAGTAAAATATTGGTTTGGAAAATTATTTAAATAAAAAGAGTATGATAAATAACAAAATATTTATTTTAATTTATTAAATATTTCTATCCAAATTTATATACTCAAAAACCCATAAAATAATTAAATGAAATAATTTTAAAAGCTAATTTATCCCAAATAAAAGATATTTATTAAATTATAGGTTTTTAAAATTTCAGGGGATTACATTTATAGAATCAAACTTATCCTCAAACCACACTATATTGTTTCTCTTAATTCTAAAGGTATGTAATTCCTCAATTAAAACTATATAACACTTGTATTATATCATTCCCTCATCAATTATGAAAATTGATAAAGTAAGGGGAACCATAAAAGACTAACACAATCTAATGGGTTAAATACCCCCCTCAAAAGAAAACTAACTAGGAGAGCTAACAACACATCACAAAAAACGCGTAAAGGTCATCTAGGCTAACCCGAACACACTCCTCATAACTAATCTGGTATTTTAAAACCAAAACAAAGTAGACGAAAAAATGTTTAGGATTCCAAAATCAAAGCTTTGACAACAATTTATACCACTAAATTTTTGTAAAATATATTTTTCATTTAAAAATGGTTTTAGTGAAAGCTAAATAAGAAAATAAGGTGTTACTGCCACATTCAACATAAAGAAAGCACAAGGTAAAAATTAAACTTATGCGCATTGATTATGTGAGGTTGTCACCAGGTCCTGAATACTATAAGGTTACTAAACCATTAAAAGAAAAATATTAGGAGAAAAGGCGCAAGAGCCTAAGAAAATTAAATTACCATACAACACTCCAAAGTTTACTACTAATTTTTATTTTATTTTAGTAGAATCTTAATAACAAAATAGTTTGGTGTTAAAGTTGTATTCAACACAAGTCTAGCTTTCCATACCATCCTTACATCGAATATAAAGTAAAACGGTTTACACTTAGAAGATGATAAAACATAGATTAAGATAGGTTAATAAAGTTGAATGAGAATTTGGAGGTTAACTCCAAGTATAATAGCCAAAAAAAAGATATACATTAGAAACTAAGAGTCCCAAAAGGTATTTGAACCAAAAGTGAAAACTGGATAACATGACTTTATGCCCAACCCCAATACATAAAAATCACTCCTCCACTAGTAGTTAATCATAAGTGACAATGTCATCAAAATGGTCCTTAATGAACTAAACAAAATCACCTAGGTCATCTACTCGTGGAATGAGTAACACCCATGAAAAGGATGATCAGTATGTAATATACATCAATATAGTCATTGTAGGGGTACACATAATATATAAGGTCACGTGGAAGAATAAGCATGCATATAGATTAAAATTATATGATGTAAGATGAGAAATGATTCCAAAATCCCATTATTAGATATAATCATGAAGTATATTATTATTTATATTGAGTTTAGGAACCTCACTATTCTTAATTTAGTAGAACGAACTAAAGTACCTTACAAGGTATAATGCTCTTGAGCCACTATTATTGTTCGATGGAACAAACACCATATCTATTAGGGAAACATGATCCAAACCACTATTCTTAAACTGGTGGAACTATCTAAAGCTCCTTTCAAGGAAAAATGCTCCTAAGCCACTATGATCGTCTAGTACAATAAACACAACACCATATTTCTCATTCACATAATTTTTCACTTTAAGTGATGAATATCTTATTTATTTTTATTTATCTCAATATCATATTATTATTCATGTTGAGCTCAATGACCCCACTATTCTTAATCTAGTGGAATGGGTTGGAGCACCTCAGAAAAAAAAATGCTCTTCAGCAAATATTATCATCCAGTGGAATGAATACAATACTTCAATCTTGACTCATGTAATCTTTCATTTTAAGTGATAAATATCTTATCCATTGTTATTTTCTCTCAACATCATTATGTAGAAACACATATAGTTATGAAAAAGCACACAAATTAGACTTAAAATAATTTCTCAAAACATATTAAACATAACCACACAAAGATCATGACATACCCTAAGGAGGAAGGCCCTATTTCTCTTACGAAAACCCTAATTTAATAATGTGAGCATGCCTTCATTCATAATTTTAACACCCAAAATTCAATACAGAAAATTTTCATTTTATTAATAGATTTAATGAAAGCAAGTAAAATAAACTTGTGAATTTCTGGGATATTACTGCCATGATCAATTCAAGCTTAGCCCCCGGCAGGTCTCATACTAACCACAAGGCTAAAAAAAATTACCATCCATCAATACTGAAATTACAAATTCATGAAAGCATTGAAACATTCATAATATGAAATCAGAGTACGCGTAAAGAGTTACATTCCAAAGGTACATAAGTAAAATTCCTCAAAGGGAAATAAAGCTACAGAACAATAAACGAGTCTAGATAAATAGATACAAAATAAGGGGAACATAAAAAGTGAATTTGGTCACATTAGTCTCGATCCCCAAGACAAGTCTATGCTCAAATCTCAACCTTGCCTAATGCCTCGTAAGCATAAAAGGCATAAAAAATAGTATCACCAACCTACACAAACTCAGAGGAGCCTTTTGCTTGTGGGAATGAGCAGCACCCATGAAACGGGTGGTTAGTACGCTACGTACTGAATAAGGTAACCATATAACTAAGGCTAACACATAAAGGCACATAACACAAACATGATCATATAAACATCATACCATCATTGCAGATAGATAAAGGCTAAGCTATAGTCTAGATAAACTGATTATATAGTTCTCTGGTCAATACTCATTTCACACCATGCTTATTATCATTCCATGTGAGTGTAGAAGCCCCACTGTTATAGTCGAGGGATTGAAAAAATACATGGCATAATGCTCCTGACCACTATTATTGCTGGTAGATCGATCTCCAAGGCAAAGTGCTCCTAGCCACTATTATTTTTCGGTAGACCGATCAGGCCCCGACTCTCATAGTGTTTCACTATAAGTACTTAGTATCTTTTCCATGCCTTATCATACTTATGTTTGGTTTGTTGAGCACGGAATCTCCCACTATTATAGCCGATGGACTAGAAACATGCAAGACAGAACGCTCCTAGCCATTATTATTCACGGTGGATCAATCTCTAGGGTACCCTGGCTCTTAGCCACTATTATTTGCTGGTGGACTGGTCTAGGCCCAACTCAACAATCTTCCTCTTTAAATGGTTAGTATAGTATTCGTGTCTTATTCGACAAGTTTTCACCCTAGACATGTATGACAAACTCCATTTACACTTATCCCCCCAAGAAGGCCCATCCCATATCTTGAGACTTCTACACCTCCTAATACACCCTAACATCCTTTCCTTATCCCACTCACTCACACTAGAGGCCCAAATCCTATGTGTGTGGGTCAAGGCCCTCTACCTTATGCATTCAAGTCCACTCACTACTTTACCCTAGGGCTTTCTCCATAAACCCTAAATTTGGGCCTATGTGGCCTATACTTCACTACCTTACACAACCAAGACTATTTTAACACCCCACACATCACTTCCCTTAGTTTCAACCCTCATATTTTCACTTTACTCTCCCAAGTATGCATGTGACTACGAAACCCTAGGTGGCCACACCAAACCCTAGCTAACCACACCAAACCCTAGCTAGCCACACCAAATCCTAACATCCTTCTTTCCACTTGTCACCCCTCCATTTTTGACCTTCCACTCTTACTTTCCTATGATACCCATACTCACCTTACACATGACACTCCTCCATCCTCATCTCATACTCCACTCACCCTCAATTATTTTTACTTTTACATCCATCTCAAATTAGGGTTTTCCTCCCAAACCCTAGTCAGGTCTCCCATGCACCCTTATATTAACCCACTTACTATTTTTCACCCAAAGTCTCCAATCACCCAACCACTCTTCCCTTACCTTAATTACATCCCAATATAACTTTTCACACATAAAGATCATCCCCATGCTGACTCTGTCCACCCATGCAAACCCTCGAATTTTCAAGCAAAAGCTTAGAATTCCCATGCAAACCCTAGAATCTTCCATGTAAACCCTAGAATCCCCATGCAAAGTTCACCCACCTTTCATTCAAGGTCCCCTTTTACTTTCCCTTTCAAGGATTATGAGATATTTAGGTCAATCCTATATCCCTCAGTCAACTCACTTCCCCTTGTTCAACTTACTTTTCCATTTTCCTTTTTCATCCTTCCACCCCATATCATTAATATCCTAGCATTTATGTCCTAAAGGGCCACATCATATAGTACCATAATCACAACATATACACATTATACACATGCCATAAGAAAAAAATTGAGCATACCTCAACTCCAAGCTGCGCTACACATAAAAAAGTTATAATGATAACCATAAGATACATAGCAGATCATGATACATGTCATACAAGGGGATATAAGGCACATAACACAAATAGAGCTTTAGCTACATCCTTACCTAACACGATACCGGTCTTACAGCACACTCCTACACTTCCTTAGGGTTTTGACTGGGTTCACCTATAAGAGGAAAAAACTAAGGATTAATTTTCCTCCTACCAAAAATACTATTATTTCCTACTTTACTCTAATATTAGGGTTACTATTATTAAAAGAAACTATACAAGTAAAAATAAGGTTTTTATTTTCAAGTTAGCTTACTAGGTTATTACTAGTCAAAATAGGTTCATGAAAAGTATTTATAGGCATATTTATATTATTAAAGCTAATAGCTTTATTACTTCTAATAATAGCAATAATACTAGTTGTAGAAAAAATAGTGATATTAATAATAATAATAATAATAATAATAATACTTATAGTAATAAAAACCCTAGTATTATTAAGGTTAAGGCTAATAATAGGAATAGTAATAAAAATAATAATATAATAATAGTAATATTAATAAAAATAATAATAATGCTAAGGATAATAATAATAATAATAATAATAATAATATTTGAAACAATGATATTTATATAGGTCAAGTTTCAAATTCTTTCACAAAAGTAATAATAGTAATATACTAAGGCTAGCACTAATAATAATAATAATAATAAAAGTAACAATGATATTAATGGTGATAAAAATAAGGATAATCATAATATTTATTAAAATAGGGTTCGATTTTTTTAAATAATAATGGGATAAATATCTCAAGGCTACATTTAGTAATAATAATGGTAAAAATAATAGTCATGATATAATAATAATAATAATAATAATAATAATAATAATAAAAGTGTTAAGAATAATATTAGTAATAGTACTAGTCTATTATTAAATAATAATAAGGTTTGAATATTTATAATAGCAATAAAAGTAATAATATGCCAAAGTTAGCATTAATAATAATAATAATAATGATAGTAATAATAATAACAATAACAATAATAATAATGATAAGAATAAAAGAAATATTAATGATAATAATAATAATAATAATAATAATAATAATAATAATAATAATAATAATAATAATAATAATAAGAAGAAGAAGAAGAAGAAGAAGAAGAAGTTTCAACCATTAATAATAATAGTAGTATTATTATTTTTGAAGATGTATTTAATAATAATAATAATAATGATCAAAATAATAATGATGATATAATAACAATAATAATATCCACATTAATAATAATAATAATAATAATAATAAGGATAATATCATAATAAAAATAAAAGAGACATAGGTATCACAACTAGGGTTTTAAGAGTTAGGGTACCACCTAGGGTTGGTAGTCACCGGTAGCACTGGTGGTGGCAGTGGCGGTGAGGAAAGAGGGAAAAGGGGGAAAAGTTGAGTGTTTAGGGTAGGATAGGGGGAGTGAGAGGGGAAGTTGAGGTGGTAGAGGATGCCTAGGTGGAGAGGGTTGGACTGATGGTGGTGGCGTGGCCGAAGACAGCGGCACAGGCGGTGGCAGTGTGATGGCTGAGAGTGGTGGAGAGGGAGGAAGGAAGGAGGAGAGGGAGGTTGGGGAAAAAAAGGTAGGGGAAGATAGAGGAAGATCTATTGGTGATTTTGGAGGGCAGAGGGAGTGGTGGTTGCGGCGGGAGTGGCGGCGAATGGCGGCGCAAAGGGTGGCGATGGTTGGGTTAAGGTTGGTTGAATGGCCAACTTTGCATAACCAATGTGGCTTGTGAGGGAATATTGAGGGAGGTGAGGGGTGTATCTCAGTGGAGGGTGGTGGGTGGTGGTTTGGACGATGCGGCTGGATGGTGGCGGTGTAGCAGGTGGCTGAACTAGCAGCGGCGACAATAGGTGGGGATTTTTGGGTTGAGAAAAAAAAAGACTTGAATGGGGTTGGTTGAGGGGTAGTTACAGGCCAAGGATGAAAGGGAATATAAGAGGGGGGAGAGGGAAGGTCAACAGCATGCATGCAGCTCACCTGCCAGCGGCACATGGCCGACATAGGGCTACGAGTTATAGGATCTGCCATGCTCGGGAAAGGGAAAAGAAAGGGGGATAGAGGCACGTGTAAGGAGAGAGAGGAAGAGATTGGGTGGAGTAGAGAGAGGGAGTGATAGGGAAGAGGATAAGGGTTGTAGGACGATGTGTAGTAGCGTAGAGGCCGCGTGCCTACGCCGGGAAATGGAGAGGCTGAGCATCAGGGAGAGAGAGGGTTGGGGGAGAAGGAGAAAGGAAGAAGAAATGGGGTGGCTGCTTAGTCCAAGAAGAAAAGAAAAAAAAGGAAAGGAACTGGACTGGACTGGTGGCTGGCGAGGGAGAGAAAGGAAGGTGGCCTTGGGCCGCACGGGAGAAAGGGGGAGGGGAGAGGGTTTGGGCCACAGGGGTGGGCTAGCCTAGGTCGGGGGAAAAAGAGGAAAGAAAGAAAAAGGGAAAGGAGAGGAAGGAAAGAAAAGAAAAGAAAAGAAAAGAAAAGAAAAGAGAGGGAAAAAAAGAAAAAAAGGTGGATTGGGGTATTTAAATTATTTTGGTATTTTAGGATATTTAGAAATAATAATATTTTAATAAAATAATAATTAAATTCCCTCTTTAGGTTAATTTCAGATTTTTGAAAGAGTTTTCCTAAATGCCATTTAAATTAGCCAAACACCCTAATTTTTCTCAATTAAATTATTTATTAATTTCCTCTTGATTTTACCTTAATTACTTCCTCTTATTTTAATAAAATAATTTATTTAATTAAATTTCCTAATAAATCCCTAAATTTACCATAATTCTCTAAATTAGAGTTTTGGGGTATTTCAATAATACTCATCTAACTACCCAATTTAATAAACATTCCTAAAATACTAATATTAAAAATATACAAAAAATAAAGGTCTAACTCCAACGTCTTATACATGTGATAACAAACCTACCTCTAGGGTTGTTATTCACCATCCTTACAAAACCCTAATTTCATAATTTAGGCATAACATTTTCCATAAGACTCAGATAATGACAAAATTTCGTACACATTCCTAAATTATCAATATTAACAACATATCTAAAAATCAATATCTAACTTTATTTTTTTACACATGAAATAATGAACTACCTCTAAGGTTACTATTTCCAACTTAATTTATTTTCTCATTTTATTAGGCTTATGCCACTTATAGTCACTCCAAGTATCACACATAATACATTTAGCATGCATTAAACCACTTATCATATTAAGATAACTAAGATTACATATATATATATATATATATATACACACACACAATTCACACACCTTATCCTAACTTATATAGTGGTTCATACCAACTACCCAACTCACGAACAAGCTTAACTAAATGATACTCATAAAAATATGTTTTCACATGTTACTCAATTTTCTACAATACAACACAACATATCGTATAGTGACATTATCATCATGAAATAATCCATATAATGATACTAAGCATGAGAATTCATATAATATTGCACATTATATACAAAATTATAACTATGACATGTATCCTTACCAAAATATACTTGGTCTCTAAGCACGTATAAACCTTAAGACTCCTCCTTCAATACCACCATAAAATCACCTATAAATGAAGAACGAAACAAGGTTAGACCTTAGGGAAAATACCCTAAGAAAATCTAAGGCAAAGGAGGATGAGAAAAAGGTAAAACCAAAGTAATGGAGCTATGGAAAGTGTGGTGTAAGTTGGCGGTGGCTGTGTAGGTTGGTGGGTGGACATTGGTGGGATCATGTGAGTCATGGAATAAAAATGCCGAAGGTGTAGGGGGTTTGGCATGGTTTGGTGTGTGCTTGTTTTCCATGAAAAAATCTAGGGGAAGGACGGCAACTGGCATGGTTGGGGTGTAGGGCACATGAGGTAAAGTAGGGAGTTGTAGGTGCAAGCAATGTAGGGTTGGGAAGGGAAATAAAGAAGGGATCTATATGGGAGTAGGTTACATGGCTCAAAGAGGAAGGAGAAGAGAGGAGATCAAGGCTAGGAAGATGAAAAAGGAAAAAGAAAAATGGGAAAGAAAAGACAAAAAGAGAAAGAAAAGGGAAATGAAAAATAATTTGGGGTTATGATTAGAATTAGGTTTAAATTTTAGATTAGGGAGTTTGGGTAAAATTTATTTATCAATCATCCAATGTTAGAGTTAGGTTAAAATATTAATGACCCATAATTAGGATTAAGTTTATGATAAAGAAATTAGGGTAAGATAAAAATATCAATTACCCCAAGATTAGGATTAAGTTATGATATTAATTATTTGGGATTAGAGTTAGATAAAATTTAAGGTATCACACATAAACTTTAATTACTACCGGATAACTCTATTGTCAGCTTAACCCAATCAAAAGTTGTAGAACAACCATTATGCCTGCACCAAACATATGAAAAAGTGTAGTAGCAATATGATATACGTATTAAGTAAATATAACCGACTAAAAAAGATAACATTCTCACGTTACACATATAGGTATATGTTGAAAGTGATAGATCATAATGAATTTGACTCCATAATAAACACTTAGCACATTCCTTACATGGTATTTGCATGAAACAACTCACATAATCATGGATTTAGACCTTATAACACTTTTCTACTATCATATAATTAACCTTGATATCATGCTTATATAATTATCACTCATGCCATAGGTAAACATACACTAAAATAGAATGCTTGAATATGGAAAAACACATGATTTCATGAATTTAGAACATATTATAAATTTTACATTATTCACACTATTCACACAATTCATAACTATTCATGCTATTCATTACTATTCATTACTATTTATCAAAGTGTAGAAATCAAATAAAACATTTGAAATAATATAAACATTATGAAAAATTTACCAAACATAGAAAATAATGAAATTCACATACATGTGAGGTCTACTGAATATTCTATTCTTTATTTTCATTATCACACAAATAATTTCCTACACTTAATTTTTTTAAAATATAAATAGTGTCATTATCCAACTATTCTACTCATTCCTTATGTTTCCCAATGTTACTAATATCCCATCAAACCTATTGATATATATTATAATGCATATTCATTCATGAAATTCCCGAACTAAACATCATGAGCATAGAGACTTATGAAACCAAAACATAAATCATTAAGAACACAAAGACTGAAGACAACCACAAAAAAAAATTATCAAGGGCACAAAGACTTAAAATAGCCACAAAACCCCTTAAGTACCATAATTCTTACACACCCTCTATAGGCTTGTAAGTCATATAAAGTAAATAGAGGGACCCTACTAAAGGCATAGAGACCAATAGCAAACATAAGATATGCTTATGTAAAGAGACAATTAGCACCATACAAAATAACATTGAATGCATCAATTACACATCCCTACCTCAGATGCCATCCCTATGCTACTCGCTTAGATTTTCAATTCAATTTTACACTTAATTTATTAATAAATTTTAGATATATTATTATTCACCACCCCTATATAAGCTCACACACCAATTTCAGAAAAATTAACTATTCACAAAACATTAATCACCTATAGCAGAGTTTGTAGTCATATGCCAAGAAAGTTATATTTTCAAACAAAAACTATTTACTATTGAGATGTACCATTCACATCAATTTACTATTAATATGAAATTACTATTTCAAAGGTTAAAATAATGGTTACGGTCAACTATTAACCATAAATATCTCACTATAAGCATTTAGATATTAAATTACCATTCTCCATAAATATCTCACTATAAGCATTTAGATATTAAATTACCATTCTCCCCTAATGTGCCATAAACTTAATAATTAATAATAAAATATTAAATAAAATCCTAAAATCATAAAATTAAATAATAAGCATACCCAAAAAATAACTAGAATATTAGATCACCAAAGAATTAATTAATAAATTTAGATTGCATGTAAACTGACCATAATACCCCTAAACTCTTAAACATCTAAAATATCATAAATATTAGCATATAAGGATCTAAAATATGAAATTTGCATATTATTCATTGAACACATGATAAATATATAAGAGCACATGAAGAACACAAAAATCGTAGGTTATATGAAAAAAAAAAATCCAAAACAACCTTTTCATGCTAAAATTTCATTACATCATCACTTCGACTATACATACTCAAATAAAGGCTTTTAATATAAGAAATTACATCTAAAAACATAAATAATTAATTGGAATCATCAAAATTCATAAAAAATGCCAATAACACACAAAATTTGCCAAAGGTTGAAACTACCACAAAAGCTCAAATATACCATAATCAATTCAAACACCACAATATTCTGTATACTTATTACATAATTAAATATACCAAATCTTTTGTACTCCTAAGTAAGCTAGATACCCTCCTCCTATAACAAAAGCTTTTTATTGAAATCCTTGTAATAAAACACCCAAAATATGAAAAAATCAAACAAAACCATCAAGTATTAAAGAAAGCTCAAAATAATTT
This sequence comes from Tamarix chinensis, assembly GCA_030549775.1. Taxonomy (NCBI): domain Eukaryota; kingdom Viridiplantae; phylum Streptophyta; class Magnoliopsida; order Caryophyllales; family Tamaricaceae; genus Tamarix; species Tamarix chinensis. Next base: position 71,494,982 of record CM060181.1, read on the forward strand.
ATGGAGGGAGAAGAAGACTAAAGGTTGATGAGTTTAAGGAGAAAATGGGGGATGAAGATGATGAAGATTGAATTAGGAACAACTAATGGTAAAATGTTAGTTATTTTAGCTTGATATTTTTCTAATAATGGTGGAAAATTACTAACAAAATTAAAGGAATAGGAGAATATGATCTCGATAGGTCTTAGGGTTAGCAAATTATGTCTCAAAATGATTTAAATATTTTAGGTAGATTAGGAACAAATTTTAGATATTTAGTATAGTTTTTGTTTAGAGAAAATTGTGTTTCAAGGACTAATTATGTCTAAAATTAAAAGAATTTTTCTTTACACATAAAAAATAATTACAATAAGTATTCCGAAGATTTAAAAAAAATTTGTTAGCTGGAAAATACTTTTTCAAGATTTAAAACACGAATAATGGTAAAAAGGATAATGTACAAGTTTTTTCGTTAAAGTTCCCATTTAAAGTTTTGAAAAGACTTAATAGACTTAGGAAAAAAAATTCAAATAATCCAAATATAGTCAATTTAGATCAATTTTCAATAAATTTGATGACAAAAGATGACTCGAAAATATCATGAAATTTAAAATCGTAAGAAAAGATAAAAAAATGTGATCATAATATTTAAAAAATTAATCAAGGATTCTAAACTTTTATAAGATATCATAAATTATATAATATAAGATATCATTATTTCTAAATAATAGACTCCATGTTGCATAATATAACAATGGGAACTTCTAAAATACTGAAGCAATCGTCCAAACTTTGGAACAAGCTTAAATGCATGTAGCAAGTAGGATTCCTTTAGAACTTACCAAGATACAAGTTCATAAAGAGGGAATGAGGTAAAGAGTTGAGAAAATAGTGGAGTTCCCACACTCACATGAATTGAAAAAGAGCATGGTGTGAAATGAGTATATTAATTAGAGGTCTAAAGAATAAGTTTATCTCGGAATTAAATCAGAATATTCAAAAAATGGGATATTACTTACAGCCCCTACCCCCATGCGAAATTCAACCCCAAGCAAAATATGAGATAAATTCATCGCACACAAAGATAGAGACATAGAAGCAGCGTAGAGGCGTGGTTTATAAATGTCCATTAAACTTATTTGCCTAGCCCCAAAAGTCCATGAGCCCGGTCCTGCTCCTGGTTTTCACTTTCCTTGCCGTCAGGATTGGTGGCTGCCTACTCGACCCTTGTCCAGAAACAGTATAAGTCGCGAAAAGGTAAAATAAAGCATCCATCGAGGAGATGGCGAGTTTGCGGGTGCTGTCTCTAGCTTTGGCTTCCTCAGCATCATCTCTTCATAATATTCAACCGACTCCTTCCATGGTTTCTTTGAATTTGCGCTTTCACTTGCCCAATTTTAGTAACTCTTTAGCGCGTTGGAGGATTAATGCTTCCGTCAGCTTCACTTCAGTTTCTAACTCTCGAAAATCTCGTAAGAACCGGTTGCAAGGTCAGCACTCTTGTATCCGTCCTCAATTCCTCTAATTTTCGCAGCTTTTAGCTGCTCTATTTGAGTTTGAATTTTAAAATATTGTCCTGAGTAGTAATCAATTTTCAGCAGCTAGCAGTCGAATCCACCAACTAATACGAGTACTTATAGCGTTGATAACAAATTGAGATACCAACAAAAAATTTAGGAGTTAGTAAAAACACATATTGGGTGCATCGAGAAATGGTAGTTGTGGAACATTGAAAGTGAAAAAATTAATGGCGCTTAGCACTATTTCCTGTGGCTATTTGATGATCACCGATTGAGTGCAAACCTTTGTTAGTATATTGTGTCTAAATTTGTTTCTCTAAAGAAAAGCTTTGTAAGCTATGATATCAGCTCTTATGATCTAACCTCCGAACTTCCTTAACTTTGACAACCAAGATATGCCATTTTGTATCGGTATTAATCCAGAGAAAGTAGCTAGAACTCTCATCGAGTCTAATCTATTTGTCTGCATCTTGCTGGTGGGGTGATCTGGATGTGAAAAGCCAATCAGAGAAATCAAAGGTGGCCATCAATGTTTAAGGACTTAGGATCGATCTCAAAATTTAGGAACGCTGTGCATCACATGCTAGAAAAAGACAAGTATATGAAAGTTTTCGTCCAATGCTGTTGTCAAACATATGAAGCATGTGAGGTCCTACCATACAATTAAATAATGTTCCCGCTATAGTGTAGCAGCTGCTATATAGCGGTTTTTGGGTATGCCGTAATGCAAAATTACCGATATGCTATGGTTTTAAAATTTCACATTTATTGGCCGATAAATCGCTGGTAAATCAGCTGATAAATAAGTATTGCCAATAAATTAGAAAATATCACTGATAAATCGGGATAAATCACCAATTTATTGAGAATTCTTAAATCTACTGAAAAAGCATACATGATAATTTTTTTTTCTTCATTTACTATATATATCTTGGGCCAAGTTACTATTAAATAATAATAAAGTATTACTATTTATTATCTTCAAACGTACTATTAAATAATATGTCTTTTTTCATTTTAAGGTATATTTAAGGTTATTAGGAACATTTAGCATATAATGACTCATTTTATTACTTCTAATATAATATAAAACGCTAGTTTATTGAATATTTATATTCAAATGATCAATAATAATAATTAGAGTATATGGGGAAATAAAAATAAAAATTCACGTCATGACTATCACGACACATAATTTATCGTTTGTGATGCTCTGATATCGTGACACCGCGACCGCGATTTAATTGCCTGAGTCCTACTATGAGGGCCATTGCAGGCTTCCTATTGGCAACAAGGCTTCACATTTTAGTTTGACAATAAATATTCAAAAGAAGGTTTGGTTGCTCGGGATCCATTTGTCAATCTAGATCATTCTAAATTATTGCTTCATTTATGTGTTTTGGAACACTTCTATGAACAAAGTTGCACTTACTCATTTCCCTCTGAATTGAAGTCACTCCTTCAGATTGTCATCGTACTTGACTAAGCATCTGACAGAATAGAATGACTCAAGCCCTTAGTTTTATAAATCTTCAACCAACCAAAGACATAAACAACCTATAGAAATTTATAGCCAAAGTCAATCATTGGGGAGGGATCTTATGGTATAATAGAAAAGGGGTAGCATTTAATCCAAATGGGAAAATTGTTTTGAAAAGTGGCCATTAAAATAGAGCGGTGAAGTGAAGTGGGATGAAGGAGAAGGAACAAGGAAGGAGACAAAGAGTGAGGGAGTGTTGGTTTCCTTAGCGGGAAAGGGCAAGGAGAGATTAAAAGAAAAGGAGAGTTAGGGTTCTTTGAGAACCAATTAAACAAATTGAGGAATGTGAGCTGGATTTTGTGCTTCAGCCATGGTTTAGACCAAGAAGGAGGGAGGATTTTAAAACCCATCACCCATTTTCATTTAGGCTTGGGGTAGGCAAATGGGCATACTTCTTTGAGGCCAAAGGACAAGAGGATTGGGTAAATGTTGTCAAAACCTAAGTCTAATGTCAGAGGTTTTTTATTTTTATTTTTATTTTTTTTGAGAACATATCATCATTAGCCACTTATGCACGCACCCCACACAAGACACTAAATATTAATATCTAATTTTACTGATTATTTAAATGGGCTAGTTATTGGATGTAACTATATAAGGCTCAATAACCCCTAAACTAACTACTTAAAAATTATGAAATTGAATACTATCCAATTTTTGCTCTTTAGGCTTGACATTTCCCATTGCTTAAAACATAAAATGTTAGAACAAGCCAGAAATAAATTTAGATAATTTAAAATAAGGTTGAAAATGGCGTTCATTGAGGCGGTGTCCGCATTATTCTATATCATTTTTACCTCTTATCATGATAGTGTCATAATTCAAACCAGGAAAAAGAATAAGAGGTTAATGCATAATTCCAAAACTTTCAATGTAATCACCTTTTTTCTACACACAACCTAGGTCAATTGTCTTCTTGAACTCTAACAAAATTTGCTTCATTGTTTTTCCATCTCTTATGAAACATTACTTGCTTTTTGCCTTTTTAAATAGCAAAAATGAAATGACTGTATGTAAATATGCTGGTGATTCTTAGCCTTAGCGTTTTAGACATTATATAAATAGTTGAATGTTAATTTCATGCACTATGCCTAAATAACCAAAAATAGATGTCTTAACAGTTTCCTAGTTGGTGATGAACTTATCTAGTTGCATATACCTAGTGGGGGGCTTGAACATTTTGTTGCCTTTTGCTCTCCTTACATCCCAATTTTGAATTGGGAAGTTCCTGGTTTGCAATCTGAAGAGTGCTGACAGTTGCCACTTGATGGTCTTTCGAAGTTTTAAATTGTTGCTCATTTCATCAGCTGACACTTACTATTTCCTGACATCATGTTCTTGTTGTAATTTTATATCTGGTTTGTTTCCAGTGAGATCAGTGGCTGCTGCTGGTGAATCTGTGACTTGCTTTGATGAGATGGCTTCTGGGACCAAGAGGAAGTATTATATGCTGGGAGGAAAAGGAGGAGTTGGAAAAACGAGCTGTGCAGCATCACTAGCTGTGAAGTTTGCAAACAGTGGTCATCCGACTCTGGTGGTTTCAACTGATCCAGCACATTCCTTGAGTGATTCCTTTGCCCAGGTTGAGAGTGATTTCTTGTGATTACTTTTTGGTGAGGACAGTTGAATCAAGTCTATTCATTCACCAATGCTGTATTTGCTTATTAGTGTATTGTGACTTTCTTTCCTCTCAGGATTTGACAGGGGGCACACTAGTTCTGGTTGAAGGGCCTGATTCCCCGCTTTTTGCTCTTGAGGTATTGATGACACCTTATTCACCATATTTTCTTGGAGAATATACTTCATTGTGAGATGCATCTGTTTAAAGATTATGCAAATTATTATTTCATTTCAAATGATATGATCTGTCACTTTTTGAATCCAAAACTACCCTTATTTTTTTTTATATTGTAGTTTACTATAAAGTGTTTTAAATAAATATATGCCGAAATTTATGTAGCAAATAATGTCAATATAGATCTTCAATTTCATCTTTTATTTACCAATCAAAAATCTATCTTTTATAATAAAAAAATCTCTCCTCTTTTAATACTCTACATACTTAGTAAGTTTAATTGGTAGAACTGTGTCAGATAAATCCAGAGAATGCCAGGGAAGAATTCCGTGGTGCAACTCAGAAAAATGAGGGATCGGGTGTCAAGGATTTCATGGACAGTTTGGGATTGGGAATGCTTGTGGAACAGGTATGGTCAAACCTTCCCTTATGAAGATTTTTTTTTTCCACAGAGTTTACTATGGTAATTTTCTTGCAATTACTTGTCAAAGATGAATTCAAACTTATTGCTGGAGATAGGTAGACTGGTGGAATAAAATAAGTTCCTGGGGTATTATTCTTGTATGCCCTGTGATCCTTTCTTCTATAGGGCTGCCTAGATTTGTTGAATGATGCACACACTCCGTACCTCCCCAGTAGTCCCGTTTGCTTATGCAAAGTAAGGCTGCTATATGTTGCGGAGTGCTCACTAATTTTGTTCCTTTTTCAATGCAAAGCTGGGAGAGCTTAAACTTGGAGAGCTTCTGGACACTCCACCTCCTGGCCTGGATGAAGCTATTGCAATTTCCAAGGCATGTTTCTAGGTTTCTCATGTTTTGTGTTGCTACTGTGCTGTGTACACGTTTACTTTGTTTTGAAGTTCTTACTTAATATTGGACTTCGTTCTAGGTGATGCAATTTCTCGAGTCACAAGAGTATAGCATGTTTACCCGAATTGTTTTTGACACTGCTCCTACGGTGAGAATATGCATTATGCTTCAGTGAACTTTGTCAATATTCTCCTTTATCATTTCTTTTTCTTTTCTCGTAATATTGCTGAAATGCGATACAGGGCCACACCCTGCGGCTTTTGTCCTTGCCAGATTTTCTAGATGCCTCAATTGGCCGGATCTTGAAGGTTAGCTTCTGATTCTGAAAGCCTGAGTAGTTTGTCCCCGTGATTATGATTAGTCTTTATCAATTTCATAGTTGTTGTGATAATTAGATAAACACGCTTGAACTTCTTAACATAGATGCAGTTCTTTCAACAAAGAACTGCATCTGATTCTTATCTTCCCACATCCTTTTCTTTCCAGGTGGATGCAAATATACAGATATAATTTAGTTTTTGAATCATTTTCACATTGTAAGACATATGTAACAGCTTAAATTGTATGTGGTTGTTTTTACACAAGACATCAATATTACATTTTCCATCAAATGAGATTTTCATGTCTCAAATTTTGAAAAGGACGTGGAAATTGACCCACATATTCTTTCCTCCTCTACCTTCCTTTCTGCATTTATATGATGGGGTATATTTTATGGACCTCTTTCTAGACTGGGCCGACAATGGCGAGATCAAACCCTTAGCCCGGCAGCTGGAGTTTGGTGGCCTCTAGGTTATTTTTCTATTATTATTATTAGTTGTTTTGTGTAGTATATTTAGGAGAATAATTATTTTTAGGGATGTGGTTATAATCTCTTGAGAGGTGTGTTATCTCTAGAGGATTTAATCTGTTATCTTTAGGATTATCTTTAGAGGTTTTTATCCTTTAGAAGTTAGATATTTGGAATTATTATCTAATTAGTTTTATTATTAGTTTATGGTGATAATTTATTGTGGTAACTATCTAGGGATTTGATGTCCTTTGAGAGTCTGGATAGCTAGAGATAGTAAGCTCCATCAATAAGGCCTTCTGCTAATTTATAAAACTAAGCTAGAGAATTAACAAAATGGTTAATTCGTAGCTACTCAAATCCCTCCCTCTCTTACTAGTGTTGAGCTCCCTCATCCTGAAAACCTCCCTTTAACTTTCATATTCCTGATTCCCTATGGCAAAATTCTGAACCATAATAACAACCACTAAATTTATCGAGATGTGTGCCCCTTTTATTCTTAGATTACAAGGATTAGGTAGCTAAGGGGATCGACAAACAATGCACTTTGAATAATAATGTTGAGCAACTGGTCAAAACTAATGCTGAGAATCTTTAGAAGATTTCACCACTTCCCTTATGAGCACCACCATCTAGATACTTTCATCCCGGGTTAGCAATGAGATGGGTTGGGATTGGGACCCCATCCTATCCCCAAACCCCAAATATATCTAAATCCCCAACCCCCCTGATCCCCCTTTTTTGTGAATGATATTTTATCTGCCATGTCTGTCGTGGTGTGATTTTATTTATTTTTTTTCACAACAAATATTAGTACATATCAAAAAATATCAGTAAATATTAGTAAAATATCAGCAAATATTGACTGGTAACCGATATATTGTCGATAAATACGTAAAATTCTAAAATCGTCATATATCGCCAATTTCACGTACTGCCCAACTCAAAAACTAATATATATCGGCTGATATTGCGTATGGGGACCGATATTTAATTGTATGTTAAGGACCTCAGTAGTAGTTTGTCCATATAGCTAACAAATGGCTCTAAGTGCTTATTTTATTTCTCCAAAAGTAGAACACAATGAACTAAAAACTTCTCTAATCTTGAAATTAAACATTAAGGAGGGGGTGTTACAAAAACAAGTGAGACAAAAATCCCCATGCAACACCACTTTTAATAGGAAATATTGAAATGCATAATAAATCAACAACATTGCCTTTAACTGCCAGATAATTAAATAAAATATTAAAAAATTACCAAATATAAAGTGTAGAAGACAAATGACTCAACTCATCTATAGGCATTGGGCGTCTTGAACATAATACAGGCTTGAGAAGAAGAGCTGGTGAACAAATGAGGCCAGGGAGGAGCTCAAAAGATTAACATATCACGAGGTTTTGCGGTCATTGTTGTCCTTTGAAATCAAATGAATGGTGAAGCTCTGTGATCAAACCATCAAAGTGGTGCTCAGTCATTGTGGGTGGAGGATTTATTGCGAAGGGCTCTAAGTGATCGAGGCATGGGAAGAGAAGAGATGGTATATCAGTAGTGGAGAGTCAAGGAGAGGAAGTGTTTGACTGTTCACTCAAGAGTTAGGAGGTCTTCAATCCTTCAGTATTTCACATAGACAGAAAATTGAGAACACAAAACCCTAATTAATTGGGAATTAAAATATAGATACGTATGAACATGTACCTAAATACACCCAACCACCCACACACACTCTCTCATACATGCACACACACGAAACATATGTATTGGGGCGGTGTGGCAAACCCCTTTTTTCCCCTAAAAACATCCCTGAACTTGAATGGGAATTCCCTTTCCCCGATGAGGCCTCTAAACCCATGGAAAAAAAATTTCATACCTAGGACTCACCACTAAGACACCATGCTTGCTTCGCAACTAGTGTTTGCTATCCATCGTAGGCACCCTATGAGTTTCGCAATCACCATCCACCACCACCAACCCCATTGTCGACTATCATAGAAACATCATCTACCATGACTATACCATCACTTGCTTCACAACAAACCACCATTCCCTAACCCTTTAACCACCAACTGCAAGCCTTGTGTCACATACACCACAAACCACCCTTATATTGACCCTACCATTGGCCACGACAAATCAAACACCACCTCCATAGGTCACCAATACTAGCACCGCAGCAAACCATTGACAAATGATGTAGGTGGTCGCTGCCAATAGTTTGCCAATCAACCTTTATCCTATCCACTTTTTATCTGCCTTAAAAGCAACATAAGTCATCGACTAAGTTCACATGGTTGTCGACTATGGTTACACTCTACCAACCCTAGTTGTTGCCTCAACTCAGGTAAACCAAGAGGCTCTCAATTCTTTGTTTAGACACTATTTGACTTATGGAATAGAAAATATATGTTAGCTAATCAGCAGCAACCATGATAGAAGGTAGACTTTCACATTTACAAGCTACTTTGCGCCCTATTGCTTGCACACACAACTTCTTATAGAGGCTTAGAGTATATTGCCATAGTAGCAATCTAGAGAGAAGCATCAAAGGAATCCTCTTTGTAGGCGGTGTCTAAGGCTTGCACACCTCTTTTGGCCTCTGGTGCATTTTAATGAGCTATCATCATTCTTTTCCTAGTAGATTTGACCAACCAACATGGGTCCCTTGGCTACATGGTCAAGGCAAGCTATCCACAGGTTGCCCTTACACTCCACCCTCTTAAGGGGAGGCAAATCATGGTGGATTTAGCTTCCTTCCACCCAATTTTGGATAACCTCTAAAGATCCAAGCGACGGCCAAGAGAATCGAATACTCTAATAGTATATTTATAGTTGTTGGTCACACTTTGCATCTTATCCGGCATAGTACCAACGAATATATATTATCCTCTTTTCCTATGCTTATGCCTTTACTTGTGTATTACTTGTTGGAGTCTCGACACCTTTTTCTATGTTAAGCTTGGAGTTACGAGGTGCTACAAAGCCTTGTGCAACTCCAACAATCAACTATGCCCTTGTCATGCGGCATGCCAATGGTTCATCCTTGTGTGCATACAAATTCAAGTTGGATAAAACACTTAAAGGCTGAGCTTGTCTTTGAGAGAATAATTTTTAGGGGGTAACATATGAAGTTTTTCTTAGCTTTGATGATTATGGAGTTTGTTGAATCAGAATTGGTGTACAAGCTCTGGATGTTGATGTTGCTAAGGTAATGCGCTCGGTGTAGTGGTCTTTTAAGCATGGAGATGATAAGTTCAAAGTTCTAGTCTCTCATAATAAAAAGAAATGGGTGCCATGAGCCACAATGTTGTCTTTGGATATTAGTTTCACTTGTGAGAAAGTAGTTGATCGCTCGGGGCAGTTTTTGGAACAGTTTCCCTCTGCATCAAGTTGCATGGTAGTTCATGACCGAATCCTTTTACTCCTATCCATGTTATGAGCTTGAGAGCAAGCTTGTATTTTGGTAGGGGATTAATTTTATGGATGAGTTTCTGGCCTGTGAGCTCAAGCTCCTTTTAATAGGAGAGTAATGATATTGATCCTTTTCTGGCCTTTTATTATGAGTTATTTTTATTTATTTATTTTAAATAAGTTTGTTTGACACAAACATTCTATATTTTGGAGAATAATTTTTTTTAGGTGTATGGTTATTATCTCAAGAGAGGTGTTTTCCTTAGAGGATTTAGTGTTTTATTTTGAGGATTATCTTTAGAGGATGTTTATCCTTTAGGGATTTGGGTAATTGGAATTATAATCTAGTTAATTCATTATTAGTTTAGATACTGGTAAGTTACCAATCACCTCTAAAAAAGTGATAATTACAATGGTAATTAAATAATCTATGAATATTCTTTAGAGTCTAGATTTCTAAGATACTATCATCTAGTTAGATATTAACTATGTTTAGGGTTCTTTAAACCCAAAAATAGAACCTTATGTTATTGAATGTTTATAAGTTGGAGAATTAACTAATCTCTCTTTTCCCAATGTCAAGCTCCCTCAACCCAAAAACCTCTAATTTACTTCCATATTTCCTATTCTCCTATGACGAGATCCTGGACCATAACAGTATATTGTATTTGGCCTCTCTTTCCTCAATAGCAATTGATTTTCCAACTGATAGCTTCATTCTGTAATCATATGGATTAAAGCTCATGGTTTTTCATTTAATAAAAAAAACCCATAATTCATGATTCCTTTAAAAGTTCTTTTGTTCTCTCTCTCTCTTTCACAATCAACGGACGGTTTTTGTTGATTAATCTTATAAAGAAGAGAAGGACGGCACTCATTTTAATGCCATAGTGGGTTGATTTTTCAATATTTTTTTCTTTCCTAAAATTCAAAAAAGGATATATTGTATATGAGTGAAAATGATTTGCTTGAACCAACTCGACTACCGAACCCATAGGAGCATGTCGGATTCTAATAGAAATGTCTCAATAAGCTTTCATCCTGAAAGAACACCTATAATTTAAATCTTGCATCCCTATACAATATCACATGGAAAAGAGCACTGATGGTCTGAAACAACCACCTTGACTCTCATCTTTTGTGTCTTTCCTTTTTGACATGTTATGCGGTGTAGCCTCATCTTCTAGTTTTTCTCATAACCACTCTTTGTGCTCCTCTTGTTATTAATATTAAAGCTCTATGGCAAGTGCAGCTTAGGGAGAAAATTGCTTCAGCAACTTCAGCCATCAAATCCGTCTTTGGACAAGAAGTGACTCAGCAGGATGCTGTAAGCTTGATATTCGATCAAATGGAATTTATTGTATAATATGTTGACAACCATGCATCCTAGTTAAAAGATAACAACATTGCATTTTCCCCTTTTTCTAGGCTGGCAAATTAGAGAAGCTAAGAGAAAGGATGGTGAAAGTGAGGGAGCTTTTTCGTGATCCAGACTCAACTGAATTTGTCATAGTGACAATTCCAACGGTAAGTGCAGAGGAAGATGTCCATTGCTCTTGCAATTATAATAACTCGTCTATGAGTCTGCTCATATTGTTTCTTTTGTTGTTGATGGTCTCTTTCATTTGACCAAGTTGGTCTTCTTCAGGGCCGGCCTTGGCATTTTGGAGGCTTAGGGAAAACAATAAATAAGGATCCATTTTGTTATTTTTAATATAAATAATATTGTTTTAATTTTACTTGAATATGATAATTATGTCAAAAAAATATACCAAATATACATAAAAATTTATCTTTCAAATTATAGCTAAATAAATTCACAAACTCCCCCTCCCCCCGGAATAAAAGGAACAAAATAATAAATATTCAGTGAAAACATACATTTGATTATTCCTCTATGTTGCTGGCCTTTGTGAAACTTTGATGCACTATATTTTTTTTTGTCCATTTTAGATACTCAATAAGGGTAACATCTAAAAATCCAAATAAGGTGACAAATTAGGTACCATAAGTTAATTGAAAACATTATTATTTTTTTCTTAGAGTTTTTTTAAATGCAATTTTGAGTTTATCAACTTGGTTTTAATGAACTTTGTGATGCAAATGTCACCATAATAGTGCAATGAATATTTTTCCTATAACCTTTATTAGTTTAAATATTGTGTTTGGATGCTTTAAAATAGGATTTACACAATTCTTAGAATTTTAAATTGTTGATTTAGAAATACTTTATTCAAATTCCTCATGTTTAACCATATCAAAATAATAACTTTATAGCTAAAGAAATTTAAAAATGATTCAATCCCATCATTTAAGAAGTTTTCTATCCAAACAAAATCATTTTTTTTGGCAAGCTGAATTATATTTATAGTTGATTTTGTGTTAAAAGGTAAATAGAATATTAACTCTTGCTACTTAAAAAGTATCTCATAATTTTTGGTTTGTCATTACGTGTTAGAGCAACCTTGAGATTATCATTATGCTCTTGCATTATAAATTGTTATTAATCGAAAACAAATTTTAGGATTAAATGAAAAAAAAGGGAACATGTCTTCAAAAGCTTAAAATTGTTCAAATTTGCTCCTTTCAGATGAAATAGCTACAGTTATGTTTGGTAAATTAATATCTGAAATGAAGATGATTTGAAATGATGCATATTGACATGTTTGGACTTGTAATTTAATATTAAGTGTTTGTTTTAGAATGTTTTATGTAGAGGTGTGATGAAAAGTAGAGGCAGTTTTGAAATTTAAAGAAGTATTGTGTCACATTATAGATAATATAGAGATGACTTGGTTGCCAAATACATCTTACGTCAACCGGAAAATAAAACACATATCTTAAAAAATTCTTCAAACAGTTTTTGAACTCTCATTTTGTTTATAATTATTTAATTGTTTCTTTCTGCAAATTGTATGGTTTCATGAGATATAAGATGGAGAAAATATTTTCATCTCTCATATAATATATATTTATTTTTGCCTTAAATGTAGGACTATCTTTTCTGTATCTTTCAAAGTAAGAAATCGATTCTTTCAAAATATGAATTACAACATATACATTTCTGTACTCAACAAATATACTTGTATGCAAAAAATTTGTGCCTTAGGTCATAGCCTAGTGATTGAAGTTTGGGTCACTCAGCTTTGAATTCTCTTTTGGTATCGTACGCCTCTATGGTGATTATAATGCCTCTATGATGATTATAACACTTATATGTTGATAATGACACCTATATGGCTATAAATAAATAAAAGAGTTGGACCCGTTTAATTTGGAGGCACAAGGGATCGCCTCTCCTCACCCATATTCGAGAGTGATCTTGTCTGAATGTCAAACAGAAAATCTTGTTAAGGCTGTACATCCTTGCAAAATCTGACTAAGGCATCGAGATACTGAAGACTTGTTTCTCCTATCAGCATGACTTGAAATTTTTTAGTAATTTTCTATTCATAAGGGAGACTGCGATGAAAATTTGGATACTCTATAATATCATCTGATGGGTTTTTTGGCTTTGCCCCTTTTGTGTCAAGGTGATGGCTATAAGTGAGTCATCAAGGCTCTGTGCTTCACTGAAAAAGGAAACTGTCCCCGTGAAGAGGCTTGTTGTAAATCAAATTCTACCTCCATCTGCTTCAGACTGCAAATTTTGTTCGATGAAAAGGAAGGTAAACGTTGAAAATTCGTGAGTCCATGTGTTCTTGTACTAGTTTGCAATTTTGGATGCTCACATGTTGAGCTCAATGATATCCTGAATGCTCTAGCTGACATCTTCAGAGGATATGCTGTACTTGCATATTCTGTGTTCATCCAACATTCTTTTTAGAATACTTTAAGTGACTCTTGGCCTTTGTTCCCATATCATTGAAACTTCCAGGATCAGTCACGCGCACTAGAAATGATCAACAGCGATGCTGAACTTGCCAACTTGATGTTGATCGAGGCTCCCCTTGTTGATGTAGAAATCAGAGGTGTCCCAGCCCTTAGATTTTTGGGCGACATCGTCTGGAAATAATTTAATGCATATTCATGATAGGTAACTACTGTTTCAGGGTCCACTAATGGAATAACTGGTTGAAATTTGTGTTGGGTCCTGAATGTTAGTATTTTTCTCACCTGATTGATTTCAGGTCCTGCAATCTGTTTTGTTCATTGCCCGTTAATGGAGTTCTACAGGGAGATATCGTCTTTCGCTATGAATTAAGGAAGCCCGTGAGCCACATCATAGTTCACATCTTTTGTCTGGTCGAATTGTCATTTGCTGTGACAAATGCAGCTTGTGCTGAGTATGCTTTGTCTCGATGATTCTGTTCTTCCCATTTGGGCAAGATAAAAAATGGAAGACCATATTTTTGCGTCGAGTTTTGTTTTCATTTACCTTTCTTTGGGTTACTTCGTAAATTGTGATGGCGGATTAGAAGGCACTTATCATAGTTTTAAAAATAATATTGGTTGTATAAACGATAAGAGCACTGGTCTATTGATTGGGCTACCAGTTTAAACTTATTAAATCAGTGAAAAATATTAATTCAATAAAACTAGGTTGTCCCATATAATTTATTTTTAAATGAAGTAATATGCAATTGTTGTTAATATAGCGGAATATGACTTAATCTATTCATATTTTTAAAATAAACTCAACAATCACTACACTGGTAGCCCATCAACATTTAGTTTTATATGAAATACACTCAACAGTTACAGCAGAAACTATATACTTTTCTTTTTATTGATATGATACAAATTTATACAAAACTTAATACCTATAGATTGTAGATAAATTAAATCCAACAATTGCATAATGGTCTTATGTTGTAAATATTCTATTTTGGTATACAATTTATGAATATGTTTTGTATTAAATCTAAGATTTAGTATGGATACTATTTTTAATAGATATAAGTATAGATACTATTTATATAAGATATGGTAAATTGTATATGGAAGAGAACTTGTATATAAAAATGAGTAAGAGGCCATCTTCTCTCTTTTCCTTTACCTTGTTTTATTATATCTATTCAAGTTTCTCAATAAAACAATACATTATAGGCTTCTATGTTTATCTTGTTGGGAATGTTGGGGTGTCTATAAACAAATGATCATGGAATTAGTGTCAAACTTGATTAGTGCTTAATAAAAGGGAGTGACTTATCTTCTTTAGTTATTATTCTATATGTATATGATTATTATCTATCATAGATGACTAACCTATCTTTTTAATTTCTTATGTGAGATCTTAATTTTTACAAGTATATAAAATATTACATATGTGACATATCTTACATTTAAGAAAATTTTGAGAACATTGATCCCCCATTTGATATAGATTGATTAAACATCTTACCGATGCTATAATATAGTCTATAATTAGATTCGAATAAGGAATATTTTTTTCTCCCTTTTCTTTATTTTTATGCTAATTAATTTTTTTATCAGTTCTAATTGTAAATATTGGAAATATGTATTTTATTTGATTATATACATCTTGATTGATAATCTTCCTTTTAATTAGGTGATGGAGGGTCGAGGTCCATGGTAATAAAAGGCTAAAAGTCTCTCATTCAATAACCTCAAATGAGATCTAATATGATCATTTCAAAGATCAAAAGTGATAGATTAATGACCATATTGCCTATCACTATATGTAGTTTTCCACCACTTGAAATTAATAGAAAGCCACATCAAGTGATAACGTTAAGAAAATTATACAAATTTAAAAATGATAGATTGTTAATCTCATCACCCATTATTGTGTACATAAAAATGATGGATACGTAGCCTCATCACTCATTACTATATATATATATCATCATCATCACCTGAAGTTGATTGAAAAATATAGTATAAACCTCCATTACTCGAAGTTAATAAAAGACTACCAGAAATGGCTAAAATTTTCCCACGTTCTTAAAGTGATGCAGGAGCATCCCATTATAATATTTTACCAATTAATTTTACTAATTTAGGAGATTAAAAAATACTCTTAACTTGGAAAAAATTAATTAGCTAAAATAAATAAGGTAGAAGACTAGTCATGCAAGGAGGCACATAAAGGAAACCCATCCATGTAAGATTCAACAAAATATATTTTGTTGAGAATAATCAAGCATAATCACTCCACCTGCACCAATAAATTTGAAATAAAAAAGGCAAAAAAAGATAAGGCATAAAGATGGTAGGGTTGGTGAGAATCAATAACTTTTTTTGGGTATTAATCAACCATCTAGGTAATATACATCCAAGGTCATCCCACCTGTAGGATTCATATTTTAACCTCTCCAAATCAGATTATTTTGATTGGCTAAGCATGAGAGATGATTGATTAGGCATAGGGGATGATTGAGTGATTTGTACTTTGATTTACTACCTACCATTTCAACATGTAAGGGGCTTTGTATTTTGGTATGGCTATTAAAATACCACACATGAATTGACCTCATTTTATTTATCATCGAACTGGTTGTTAGCTTACATTAGATAACTAGATAGTAATGATTGAAATGTAACTAGTTAGGTAAGGAGGAAGGGTAGAATAAAATTTTTGTAACCATAACTACCACTATAAATATGGGTAGCCATAACATAATGGAACACACTACTCTTTTGAATTAAAAATCAAAATTTCAAGCTCCCCTATTTCTCCTTTACAAAGTTGAGTGAAAGCTTTGTTGTGAGTGTAAAATCTCATAATTTTTATCTTAAGTATTGAAACCTTGAGTGATAGTTGTGAGTGTTGGATATTTGGCTCTACCTTGATCAAATATTATGCTACTTCTCATCTCTTTTCTCTTTTTTAACTTTACACAATCAATTATCCCATAAGCCATCATCTTTCATTAACTATGTCCCAACTTGTTTAGTATATGCATCATGAAGCAAAAATGGGTTCGTACACGAGTGTTAGTAAAAGCATGAGGCTCTAGAAAACTATATTATTTATAAGTATGTAGCTGAGGTATGAAAATATATTAACACAATTTGGGGTGGAAGTTAAAATATTCACTCAATGATTTAATGGTCTTAAAGAACTTTTGCATAATTCAATCCCAAAAATTAAATGATTAAAAGTTGGTGAATATCTTATGTGCAATTTGATCAAGGAGATCAAATAGTTGAAATTCTTTCATGAATTATGCAATACCAATCAAGAAGATTAGATGGCATTGAATACCTCGAGTGCATTTTTATCCAAAATATCAAAGTGTTTGTTTATAGATATGAGTACTAATTTTATTTTTGTACTTTCTATTTATGCAATTTTAATTATTGAAATTTAGTTTCTATAATTTTAATTTTCTCAACATTTAAAATATTTGTTCTATTTTAAGGATCTAATATTTTATTAGCTTATGATTGGTTAGTGTTGTTTATGTTTTGTAAACCAAGGGATTTTTAGAAAATTGAAGAAGGGTAAGTATCAAATGAATGTCGAGAGGAAGTTAGAGGAGAAAGAAAAGAGCAAAAGTAAGATAATTATATTAATGATTTTAGACCCCCCTAAAATGAGTGCCATATTCTATATTTATAGTGGTAGAATTAGGGATGAGGGAAAAGGGAAGATACTATGCGGTTGGGAACAACCAACCATCATGGGGCATTCAAACGAACTAACCTCTATCAAACCATGAGAACGTCCTATAGGACCGGTGTGTCCAGTGGTCTTTGGGCTATCTTTCCTTTGTCGGGTTGCCTTCTTTTGGGCCTAAATGTGGTAATTTGAGAAAGAACAATATCATCATTCCCTTTGAAATTTCATATATCATGTTCATTATTTCCCAGGATAGTTGGGCTAAATAGTAGAGATTTTTCTCGAGCCATGCATGCTTCCGAGTTGTTCCTATAGTTTTTATAAACTGATCTTTAGTGATGTTACTGATGACCCACATTGGTACTTTACAAAATGTGATATATCCATCGGTCATTTACAAATAAAATAACAGATGACTATCGGCAAATTACAAGTGAAAAGATTAACTTACAACCCAAAATTATTGAATAACCGCCAACGGAAAACAAAAGAAAGGAAAATCAGTCGTTACAAATACAATTATATGGAAATACCATAGGCTTATTGATAATATAATAATGAAATAACTGTTAGTAATTTCCATAAATGAGAAGATTAAAAGTGGAGTCACACAATAATACCACCAACCTATATGCATTGGTAGATGTTGAAGAATCAAATTCCAACAACTATGTTTGATGGTTAGTTTTGCTAAGAAAAAATCAAGCATTTAGTTAGTAAACATAAAATTTAAAATTTTTAATATTGGTAAAAATTTAGAATGGCATGCACAATGAAAATTTCAGAATAAATTTTACTTTTCTCTCTCTCCCCTAATATCTAAATTATGAAAAAGCTTATGTGACTAAGGCCACATGATACACTTAATAGATGCTATAAAAGAGACCAAATTCTTAGGTTATTGTAGACCATTCATTAACTCATTATTTTGCATAAGAAAAGGCATAGATTGAGAGAGAATCAAGGTTGGATTAGAACATGTGTCTTCTCCTAAATAAGGATTTTAGGGAGATTGTGTCAATGATGTGTGCATATTCTGCATCTTCACATTAAAAATGAGATAAACTATAACACCCCTATTTTACCAGTTGATATTTTTTGCAGAAGCATTAATTATGAAATTATTGGGTGTTACCACCACTCTTAGCATAAGTCCAACTTCCTTGCCTTTTTTTTTTATTTTTATATCAAGTGCTAAGGATAAAACAAAACATAATTAAAGTAAATAAGCTAAAAAAAACACATAATAGAATTACAAATAAATGTCATAGTACAACAATATAACCAAAGTACAACAAGGGATATAGGAGTCCAAAGAAAAATCGATTGTAAAAAAAACCAATAATATAAGCTACAACTCCAGTTTTTCCTAACTCTTAAATCCAAAGTCCGATTCTGAAATGAAACCTCTTCCTAAGGACCCCACTGGTTCTACCTGCTCTTATAAGCTTCATGCTACTCGATGGCCCTTACATAGTCATATGCAAAAGTGGTATCATTAGAAATTCCTCTTAATGAGCAAATCATAATGCATCATAAGAGGCAACATACCCATATTTTACATAGTCACACAAAAACCAAAAAGTATACTTGAGCACAAGGCATGAACAATACCAACAAGAAATATTCATGGGACAACATCCAAATCTCAAACTTAATAGTAAAACATACCAATGCACTTTTCATCATTTTAAGGTGCAAAGTCATATTTGATTAGTTAAGTACATTCCAATAACTGTGGTAGGACACTAAGGTAACTACCGAAACAACAATCCAAAACAATACCAGGGTAGAGCACTATGGTGTCTATCAAACCAAAAAAAACAACATAAACCAAGGTAGGGCACTAGAACAACTACTCTATCAAAATACAAAGGTAGGACACTAAGATAACTACCGAACCAACAATCCATTCCTTTATTTTGTTACACAATAATATTTCCATTTATACTTTCTTACTTAAGGGGGATGCAATTCAACTTAAGGACATAGTAGTGCACATAGTCATATTGGCGTTTAAAAGTAATACAATACCCTTTCCTCAAACTTAGGGATGTAGTGGTATGCCTAGTCATACCATCACCCAAAAGCAACATAATACCTACCCAAACTCTGTCACCTAGTCTTTAAGTATCGATACCCCTTATAGGTCCTGTACGTAACCTATAGGATATAGTAGGGCCTTAAAATGAGGCACAATGACACCCTAGTGAATGAAAATAATCAAGGATAACACCCCACTTCTAAGGTAGTGACCCCTAGAGAGCACACATTCCCAACTTAAGGTCTTTCACTTTAATTATTAATATTTTATGAGATGATCACATAAGTCACATATGATACAGAAATTTCTATTTCCCATACTTAACCATTTTCTCTTTTAATGGTAATTATTTTGATAAACCCTAAGGTCATAAGTCTATGTCAAGATATGTTAAATATAAGGTCATCCCATCAAATTTCTAAGGTTATCCAAGCATTCAATTATTTTTAAAAGATACATTAGGCTAAAATTATCAAAATATCCTTCAAACCCTAGTTTCACCATTTTATTTATTTTCATACCAAACATTATCATTATGAGAGAGTTTTCATGAGTAGTTAAAAATGGAATATTTATCACATAGGTAATCTTTGCATGTTGGCGATTAGCTGTATTTTTCACTTTTCATTCATTTAGTGGGTTGCGCCCACCAAATCCCTTATCATGTGACCCTTACATACCACATCTTTCATGCAACATATACATACACATTTAAAGTAAAAAAATCATTTAACAAGGCAAATCATTATCATAGTACATGCAAAA
The DNA here is from genome assembly GCA_030549775.1 of Tamarix chinensis. Taxonomy (NCBI): domain Eukaryota; kingdom Viridiplantae; phylum Streptophyta; class Magnoliopsida; order Caryophyllales; family Tamaricaceae; genus Tamarix; species Tamarix chinensis. The sequence goes on from CM060181.1 coordinate 71,515,160, forward strand.
TAATATCTCTAACCCTAGGCCATGCAAATGGAATTTATCATAAGCTAAGCCTAATTATGTGTATTTGCGTCTATATGGATTAACATAACCCTAACTTCCATGCATGAGAAATCATGAGGCATTTTTCATGGGATTTGAATCATAAATTGATAAGGATGGAAACCCTAACAAAATCTTAGACATGCAGACTTAAAACATTTGACATGTTATTATGCACACAACTCAATTATCAAAAATCATGCATATCATCCATTCAACATATTATCATTTTATCATGCATGCTATAATACTCAAAAAGCATAAATTCCTAGCATGATTCTAATTCTAAAAATTCCTATCATGCTCGCAGATAAATTCTACTATATTATGACTGATTAAACTTACCTAACCTAAGCTTACAAGAAAGTGGTATTCTCCAAAGCTCTCAAGGATTCCCCTAGGAATTTAACATCCAAACATATACATAAATTAGCATATAATATTACACATAAATAATATAAAATTACTAAAATAACTCAGGGCTACTAACTGGTTTAACAAGCAAGAGGAAAGCTAACGAAAGACTTCACATTGAAAGAGAAGTTTTGACCAAGAAGAAGGAAGGTGGCCTCGGTGAGAATGGTTGGTTATAGGGGAATAAGAACAATGAGAATGGCTGGTGTTAGGGAGGGGAGAATGGAATAAAGGTGCAGCCCAAGAGGTCAAAGAAGGGGGAGTAGGTTCGGTAAAATGGGTGTAGGAAAAAAGGTTAGTTGTGGCCAAAATGGCTAAAGGTGGGAGAGTTGGGATTAGGGGGTTATGGCTGAAAGGAGGAAGGAAAGAATGATAGATTTGGCCAAAGGAGAAGGGGAAGAAACCATGGCTATGGCTGGTGGTGGGGTGGTTGATCTAGTGTGAAGTGCCGAAGGTAAGAAAGGAAGGAAAGTTAGTACATAGATGGGGAGGTTTCAAGGTGTTTATGCATGGGTGTATGGGAGGTTACTACATGGGTGACTATTTCTAGGTAGGGACATTCGATGATGATGGCTAGTGGTTGGTTAAGGAGACTAATGGGAGTTTTTGTTGTAGATTAGAAATTGGAGGTGGAAGGATACATGACAGGAAGAATGGCTAGGAGAGTTTTGTGCGCCAAAGGGAGCTTGGGTGAGGTATAAATTTTGCAGGCTCCTTGATTTTTTTGGCACAAAACAAGAGGGAGAGAAGTGATATAATTAGATTAGTTGCGTGAAGGGAAAAGAGGAGTAAAATTAGGAGAGGAAAACATGTGGGTGAGGGGAAGTAGGTGCAGAGTAATGGTTCATAAGGTAGGGTGCTGGGTAGGGGAGAGTAGGGTGACAATAAGGGGAGGTCTAGCATAGTTTAGGGGATAAGTTAGGGTAAAATATCTAGGTAAATAATTAAGGTAGAATTTTGCTAGTATTTATCAGGTTATCGAGTTATGTTTATTCGATGAAATAGATACCTGTTGAGACCTAACCTAAGTTTAAAAATTAAACACACCCTATAGCATATTTTAACCTAATTCAATTTCATAACTAATAAGTTGTAATTATATTACACATATTAGCAATATATTTATTATCAAATATCCTAAAATAATTATTATAATTAATATACATAATTATCGATTATAACTAGGGTTTTATGGAAATGAGATATGACAAAAACCAACTTAACCCGCATATATATATATATATATATATATATATATATATATATATATATATATATATATATATATATATCTATATATCTATATATCTATATGTATGTATATATATATATATGTGTGTGTGTGTATCTATGTATGTATACACATACATTCCCTTTCACATTTATTCTTTCATTCTCCAATCTTTACAATTACCATTCATTCCTGCTATACACCCTCTAGCTTTCATCCATTGTATGCTTTTTCTCTCTCATTTTTCAGGATATTATCCACACTAACATAATCTTTATCTATAGATATTATCACAACTCCACCTATAGTTGCCATTATTGGAGATGTGCAACATTACAAGCTACCATATGAGAATTGCACTTGCAGAGTTTGCGTTGCAAGTGGCTTAACCACCAATCTCTATAATCATCCTAGAAAATCCTCTAATTTATTGAGGGATATTTTCATGAGGTATCTTAGTAATTATAAATCTTCTCTTATTTCTGAATCTCCACTTACATTCATACATCATCTGTTTCACTTTTACCATCCTCATTTTTTAGAATTCTATCGGTTATAAAATCCTTTTTCATCTTTTCCTCATTCTTTCGTATTTAGCAATATGGATAAATCTTCCTCAATAGAATCAAACACCCTCATTCCAAACAATATCACTAATTCTTAACTCAACCATTTTCTCAAAATATTACACCCGTTATTCTTACTTTGATTGCACCCTCTACTTTAGATAGAGTCAACAATCCACCAGACAGGTGCATATCATTATATTTTGAGGCTCTATACATCAACATCCATTTTTCCCTCCACCTTTTTGTAAGGAAATTCCTCCAAGCCTATTTGCTTATCCTAGCATAACTTGTTCCCAATGCTTGGAGGGTGGTTATAGGCTTCTTATACGGGTGACATTAGTGGAGGCCAATCATACCATTGATCATTTCGGGTTTTTCTTTAAATTTTTGAGCCATTCCTCATCCTCAAGATTCTACTACATCCACACAAGGGGATAACCAATTCATAAAAGAGCCTTGGTATTTTGTGAAGAAATGGAATTCACACTACTTTTATATCTTAAATGACTATGAATAAAATTTTTCCAAATAGGGCCAGCTTAATCCTTATGTCTGAGAGTTCCCACCTCTTTCTCAGGAATTCGAATTCAGCATGGGTAAATTTAACAAATTCATCTCTGATGGGCCCTTTATAAATAATAATGTAATCATTAGCAATCTCATCATTCTTATAAAGATAGGGCTAATCGCCGATGTTAGTAAGTAGTATACTTTTATGGCCTTATTTTTAAGCATTCTTAATACCTTGTAGAATGCAATGCTTAGAAATCCCATCAGCAACCTATCTCCCCTAGCTTATCTAAGCGCATAAAGAAGCCCATTGTCTATCATCCTAGGTCCCATAGGAGTGACTAAATGAAAGCTGTGCATTCCTATAATATTTCACTACTATATTTCTCCATAAAATTGTTATAATAACCATAAAAAGGTGTCATATACCTATGAGAGTGAAAAGGTCACCAAAATTGGTTTTGAAAATCTAGAAAAGAAAGGAAAATTAGACAAGGTTTGTATTATTATCCATTCTGCAATGCCATTAATTATGTCTTGCGTCCGTCGGCTATCTTTGTAAAACACTTTTATTGTTCGTTGGTCTTTTTAATGTAACCACTACCTTATAATCTATTTTTATCCTTTAGGGCGATGGACCACACAAAGTGGACTCAAAGGTGTTGGTGGCATAGGAAAGGCACAACCAAAATTACCAATAGCCAAAAGCATTCCAAAATCTTCTTCCAGTCAACCTTGGTCCCCATCTATTCCTTTGATGTTTGGACCTAAACCTAACATACTTGCACCTCAACCTCAACCAAATAAGGGAAAAGGAAAGGGAATTTCCATAAAGATTAGTATTCTTGAGGATAATTCTGACTACGAACAAGAGATGGTAGTAATAATACTGTAAGAACAAGTGTGATATTTTCCTAGCCTTATCAAACTACCTTGTCTATTAGAAAAACCTAGCACGAACGTAAGGAATCACCTAGAAACTCCCTCTATTCTAGCTAGTTATTGCAACTCTTGTAATGTCATCAACCTCTTATCAAGTCTAGAATCTAAAAATCGATAAGTTTTCCTATGAGGAAAACCATTTTAGACGGTAAGTCCAAGGTGTATATTGATAATTGAGAAACTATCTTTTCCCTAAAAGACAATTATTCCTTCTTTGAATTTCATCTTGACAACCATATTGACTTCAAACTTACCAAAGCATTAATACTGAAGAGGGATGAGGAGATTGTTGATGACCTTCAACCTGGATTTCTCCTAAGAGTTGACCTTAATATTACCTTCTAGGTACATCCTTTAGATTAATATATTAACACTTTTGATATAATAATTTTAATAACTTATCAAATTTTACTTTGCAATAATTCATCATGAGGAAGAAGATGTTTGGTTGACTCCTACAAAGTAGTTAGCACATTTAACAGGTAGAGAGTGAGCTATCAAATCTTCGTGAATCTCACTCCACTTTAAAGGTCGAGAAAGAAACCCTCCATGCAAAATTGACTAACTTAGAATTTGGAAAGAGGAAGTTGCAATTTGAATCACTTGATACATACTTTCTCGGAGCTTAAGTTTCCACCTTATAAGAGAATATGAAAAAGAAAAAATAGTATTTTAATGATAATAGTATCCATTTGGAGGTTGATATTTACAAAAATAAAATCTTGGCCAATAAATTATCATCTTTGAAGATGAAATAGGTTGCCGATATTGGGAAAGCCATAAAATTTGCTAATGGTCTAAGTGCTAAACATTGGGAGAATGCAATATTCTCTAAGAAGGTTATTGATATTACAAAAACCTTGGAGACATAACTTGATGAGACCTAATGACTGCATAATGAGATTTCTGATAAGGACTTAGCCCATGTTATGGAGAGTGAAAATCACAAGAAGTAACTTTCTAAGGTTCAAAAACATGTTGAAATATTTCAAAAGAATATGGATGAGCGCATTAAGAAGGCCATTTCTCATGACAAGTTGAAGTATACAAGTGAAGTCATAGACATTTATCTAGTTAATGAAGAATTTTATCATTATAAGAAACAACTTTAATTACACTGGTAAGATTATGATATATCGTATGTTTAGTTTAAAGTCTTGGTCAAGCATGGTAAGCTGCTTAAAGCTAATAGATAGTTACACAAGGGGGAAGACTTGGAGGATATTCTAGTTTCTAAAGGGTTCGAAGACACTGAGAGTGACAATGAAGATGAAGATAGTTTTAAGGGTCCGACTAAATTTTTTTTGAGAAAAAATTTGTACATGTCTTCCTTATATATAACATGATATTTTTCATTTTCTATACACATCTCTCTTCTCATCTATTTTTGTGGTGATGTCAGGTAGAAATAATATGCCACCTTAGAAAGACCAAAACCATAATATAAGAATATCAAGGCCATAATACTTAAGATAAGAAATCTATCTTGAAGAAGTGTTTTTCATAAGAGATATGAATATCCATATGGTACACACTTAAATTTTTTATTATAATATGGTGGTGGCAAACCAAAGTAGGGTTTGATCCATCTACCATTGGTTAATCAAACCCAATGACCTCAACACTTTTGAGGAGCACACCATGGGAGCCGATGGCTTAGTGGCCTTGGTACCTCAACCAAGGATTCACTTTAAGAGAATGGGTTTAGATTGCAAAATGGAACTTCTCTCTTTCATCTTCCTTAGCTGTTCCCCTTGAGCTTAGTGATTGAAAGCAAGTTTGTCTTTCAACTTACTAGGTGTGCTCGTATTTTATTCTAACATCATTGAGGACTTATGTACTAAGCCATAGGCTTAATGAAACTCACCAAATGTGCCCACATTCATTACTCGATGGCCTCTAGGAGAGGTTACATATTGAGCATTGAGATTAATGAGAGAGTTTTTTTGGGTACTTTTATCTTACTATGTATGCCTGTCTTCAATGCTTGGCTTCCTCAATGAGAGTTATTGATAAAAATTGGTTGATGATCTCTTGGTGAAATGGCTCACATATTTTTTCCAACTACCTCTTTATGAGATGGCTGATAGCTTTGGCAACTACCTCTTTGTGAGAGGGCTTATAACTTTTTCTATCTGATGGCATACTACAAAGGGCTTGCTATCTGTTGTAACATTATCGTGTAAATTCATATAAAACTAATATGAGACATCACATAATAAGTATTCATAAATCTCACTTGTTAAAATTTAATGCACATAAAATCATTCTTTGACTTCTCATCCCCTAAGTGCTCTAATACACTTTTTGTTTCTATTACATATAATTGTTCTGTTAGTTTCTTATCACCTTGGACTTCTTCCATTATCCATTAATAGGGAATCTCATTAATAATCCTACTATGAAAATGTTATCCTAATGTTATCCAAAATTTGACACAAAAAAAATCATGATACAATCACATTAAATCTTCATATTAAAGTCCATATGATTGACATAATTCATGCTTATCAACTCCCCCATGCTTAACTTATTGCTTGTCCTCAAGCAACCAACACATATAAAAGCACATAGTAGAAGTGATAGGTAAAATTGAGATCCTTTTCTCAGGAAAGATTGTTCAAACACTCACATCACACCAAATCAAATCAACTCATCAAGACCCCAAAATTCAGTAAAATATAAAAACATAATTTTCAAAAATATTATTCATGTTGCATACTTAGGGAAGAAGTGGAAATGTATTGTTGAGTTCTCAAGTCAAAATCATGCAAAGAAGACCATGTAAGGATAACATGTTGCATGGGTTGCAGGTAGCCATGAGCTAAACTCGTACAAGACTCAAGTTTCAAACTAGCAACCTCACTTTAGGTATTCGGACACTCATCTCTCGTGTTTATTTATATGAATTTTTTTTAAAGTTTCACTCAAGTCCTTGCACTCATGAAAATGATCACCCATATGCTTGCAATGTTTCTCAATTCTCCACTCCTATAAAGACTTAGAACACACAATAATCAAGAGGTTTTATTAAGGTTGTAGTGGGGTCAAAGGTAAGAGAGTTAAGATATATATATATATATATATATATATATATATATATATATATATATATATATATATTGGGCTACAAGTCTAGAACTAATGAGGTATGAGCACTAATAGTTACACAAGTCTCTTTCACCTTTTTCAATATATATTTTTTCTCTTTTTTTTTCTTCCACTTTTTTTTTAATAGTCTCAACATCTTCAATATGGGAAAAAACCAAAATTTCTTTTTTTTTCTACACCATAATCATTCACCTTTTCATACCTCCCCCATGCTTAAGATACACCATACTCATACCCTTTTTTTTTTTTATATACTCATCACCCCACTAGCTCTAGACTAAGGTAGGGATACACGGATAAAGGTTACAGGTATGGTTAGATCAACAAAATAAGCCAAAAGCTCAAAAGGGTCAGCAAAGGATAAAATGTCAAGGTTAGGCTATTTGGCTAATGTAGCTTTTATAAGAAAAGAGCGTGCCTCTATCATCTTAATGTGCATCATAAGTCATATGTAATTTCGAAGAAAATCATTGCAAGTTCTAGTTTTACAAGCCATGGTGGGACATCACACACAAGAAAAATATTAAGACTACTTTTCGATGAATCAGTCTTTTAGGCTCAAAATCTCACAAGGTCCAAACAAAAATGCCAGTTCTAATCCTTTAAATCATAAAACAAGTCACCACATTAGTTACACTGCAATGAACCACAAAAAAGTTGCAATGCATATATGACCTTCAATTTCACCAACATAATTACACTCGTCCCTTAAAAATGCAACCAAAACTTTTAAGCTTAAAAAAAATCAAAATCATTTTCAAGAAAATGTTAAGGGGTCTCAACAAGTCAACTTAACTTACTGCAACCTCATGTTAAACATCCTTCTATTATCATCATTAAAAGATCATTTCCCACTTTTATATTTTTTTTTTCAAAATTTTTATTTTTTTTCAGTTTAATTTTTTTTAAACATAAGAAATGCATAATTATAAATATAATGCAAGAAACAAAAGCAAATGAAAATGTAGCCCTACAATATCTCCCCCATGCTTATAATTCACATTGTCCCCAATGTGTTGTCAAGGTAAAAGGGAAGAGATGAACTCACAGACCATGTTTACTTAGTGGCTGGTGGTGCAATACTGGCAGAATGTCCCTCGCCATTTCTGGAGCCATGAGTAGTCTACAAGTGTGGTTGGGAAATCAAAAGCCCTAAAATCTCCCAACGATTCAACACTTAGATTTTTATCACTTCTTCATTTTTTTCCTTCTTATCTGTGAGTTAGTATGAGATACAAAAAAAAAAAACAAAAACAAAATCTAAGGAAAAAAAAACTATGTAAATGAAATCATAAAATTGGGTTGCCTCCCAAGAAGCGCTTGTTTAAAGTCGTTAGCTCGACTTCTTCCTATCTAATTTTTGTTTGTCAAAATAATAACGGTCTTAATTTGTTCAATACCACCATCATTATATGGTTTTAATCGTTGACCGTTAACCATGAATGTTCCTTTTTCAGGATGCGAAATTTCCACTGCACCGGAGGGATATAAGTTTACAACCGAGAATGGGTCGGACCATCTGGATTTCAACTTTCCAAGGAAAAGCCTCAACCTAGAATTAAAGAGAAGCACCTGTTGTCCCTTGAAAAAATCACGCTTTGAAATATGCTTATCATGTAAATTCTTGGTATGTTCTTTGTAAAGCTTTACATTCTCATACGCATCAAAGTGAAACTCGTTCATTTCGTTCAATTGAAGTTTCCTGTGCTCACCTGCATCACTCAAATTAAAATTTAGAAATTTTAATGCTCAATATGCTTTATGTTCAAGTTCAACCGGGAGATGACATGCCTTCTCATATACCAAAAGGTAGGGGGACATGCCAATTGGAGTTTTGTATGCTGTTCTATAAGCCCAAAGTGCGTCATCTAATTTGATAGACCAATCTTTTCGTGTGACACTTACAGTCTTCTCTAAAATCCGTTTAATCTCCCTATTGGTTATTTCGACTTGAACACTTGTCTGTGGATGGTAGGGAGTTGCCACCTTATACTTGACTCCATACTTAGCTAGGAGGGATTGATATTGTTGATTGCAAAAATGCTTCCCTCCATCACTAATGATAGCTCTAGGTGTGCCAAATCGCGTGAAAATATTTTGTTTCAAGAATTTAACAACCACCTTTGCATCATTCTTGGGAAGTGCCACAACTTCTACCCACTTGGACACATAGTCCACAGCCACAAGGATATATTCATTACCAAAAGAATAAGGGAACGATCCCATGAAGTCTATACCCCAAACGTCAAACAACTCACAAACCATGATATTAGTTAATGGAAATTCATGTTTTCGGGATATATTCCCAATCCTTTGACACCTATCACAAGCAGAAACAAAGGTGTGAGAATCCTTAAAAATATTAGGCTAATAAAAGCCACATTGTAAAATCTTAGCCGTAGTCCTAGTTGGTCCAAAGTGACCTCCAACCTCCCTACTATGACAATGTTCTAGGATGGAATAAATCTCTTCATCATTCACACACCTCCGAATTACTTGATCAGTACAAATTCTAAATAGGTACGGATCATCCCAAAAATAATACTTCACCTCAGAAAGAAACTTCCTCCTTTGGTGATATGAAAGATGAGTGGGTAAGATATTACCTATCAAGAAATTGGCTATATCAGCATACCATGGAGTAGGTGTGATTTGAACTTTGTAAAGGCGCTCATCTGGAAATTCTTCATTGATGGAATTGGTTGGCTCTTCTATGATGGATTGAGGAATTTGTGATAGATGATCTGCAACACTATTCTCACTCCCCTTTTTATCTTTAATCACCAAGTCAAACTCTTGGAGCAGCAATATCCATCTTATTATCCTAGCCTTAGCATCCTTCTTAGCAAACAAATACTTTGATGCAGAGTGGTCAGTGTAAACAATGACTTTGTTCAACAATAAATAAGAACGAAACTTATCAAATGCAAAAACTATAGCCAACAATTCTTTTTCAGTAGTAGCATAATTTTGTTGTGCAGTATTCAGAATTCTACTTGCATAGTAAATGGTTCGAAAAAGTTTATCTTTCCTTTGACCCAACACAACACCAACAGAGAAATCACTTGCATCACACATTAGTTCAAAGGGTTAATTCCAATCAGGAAATGCCATAATAGGTGCACTAATCAACTTTTCTTTCAATGTATTGAACGCATGCAAACACTCATCAGAAAAAATAAAAGTAGCATCCTTAACAAGCAACTCACATAGAGGCTTAGCTATTTTTGAGAAGTCTTTAATGAACCTTCGATAAAAGCCAGCATGCCCCAAAAAACTCCTAACACCTTTAACAGTAGAGGGAGGGGGAAGTTTTTCAACTACTTCAATTTTTGCCTTATCAACTTCAATCCCCTTGTTAGAGATTTTGTGACCCAGAACAATCCCCTCTTGGACCATAAAGTGACATTTTTCCCAATTAAGGATTAAATTTGTGTCTTCACATCTTTTCAACACTTTATCCAAATTATTTAGGCATGCATCAAAAGAACATCCAAACACAGAAAAATCATCCATAAAAACTTCCATGAAATCCTCCACCATATCATGAAAAATTGCCATCATATATCTCTGAAAAGTAGCTGGTGCATTACACAATCCAAATGGCATTCTTCTATATGCAAACGTACCGTAAGGACATGTGAATGTTGTTTTTTCTTGATCCTCAGGTGTAATAGGGATTTGTATGTAACCTGAATACCCGTCCAGAAAACAGTAGAATTCGTGGCCTGCCAGTCTCTCTATCATCTGATCAATGAAGGGAAGAGGGTAATGGTCTTTTCTTGTGGCATCATTTACTCGTCTATAATCCATACAAACACGCCATCCTGTTACGGTACGTGTAGGGATCAATTCATTCTTGTCATTAGCCACAACAGTAATACCCCCTTTTTTAGGTACCACCTGCACTGGACTAACCCACACACTGTCAGATATGGGATAAATTACGCCTGCATCGAGTAATTTTATCACTTCTTTTTTCACCACTTCTTGCATCGTGGGATTAAGTCGTCGTTGAGGTTGTACCACTGGCTTACAACCCTCCTCCATCAGAATTTTATGCATGCATATAGATGGACTGATTCCTTTTAAGTCTGCAATGGTCCACCCAAAAACTCTTTTGTGCTCCTTTAATACCCTCACTAGCTTCTCTTCCATCAACCCACTAAAAGAAGATGAAATAATCACTGGAAGAGAAGTAGAACCATCTAAAAACACATATTTCAAATGAGAAGGGAGAGGTTTGAGCTCAAGTCGAGGAGGCTCTTCGATGGAAGGTTTTAATTTTTTTATCTCATCACGTTCCAAGCCTCTAAGTGGCGGCCTTAAAAATCTAGGATATGAAGGAGATGCCTCCAAATAGTGGATTGATTTTGTAAGGCTCTCATCTTCCTCACACTCACCAAGTCCATTTGTGAGACATGCTTCTAATGGGTCATCTAATCTGTTCACCTGAAAATACTCACTAATACACTCATCAATAGAATCAATGCGGAAGCAATTATCTTCTTCGCGAGGGTGTTTTATGCCATCAAATACATTAAAAACAATTTGTTCATTATTAATCCTCAAAATCAGTTTACCCTCATGAACATAAATAAGAGTTCTACCTGTCGCCAAAAATGGTCTCCCTAGAATTAAAGGTACCTCATAGTCCTCTTCCATCTCCAGAACAACAAAGTCCACAGGAAAGATGAACTTTTCAACTTTTACCAACACATCTTCAATAATACCACGTGGATACTTGATTGATCGATCTGCCAGTTGGAGAGATATGGTCGTACCCTTTGGTTCACCTAACCTAACCTTCCTAAAAATAGAAAAGGGCATGAGGTTAATGCTTGCACCAAGATCACAAAGAACCTTATCAAAATGTAAATTACCAATATTGCAAGGAATAGTAAAACTTCCTGGATCTTTTAGCTTAGGTGGTAGTTTATTTTGGAGCACAGCAGATCACTCCTCATTAAGTTTAACCATCTCGCAATCCTCTAGCTTCCTTTTGTTAGCTAAAATTTCTTTCAAAAATTTAGCATAACTAGGCATCTGGGTTAAAGCATCAGCAAATGGAATATTTATATGTAATTTCTTAAAAATTTCAAGAAACTTAGAAAATTGTGTATCTAACTTTTGTTGTTTCAACCTTTGGGGAAATGGGATGCAAGGTTGATAAGGTTTACCTCATGATGCGAACCCTCACCAGGTGTGGGGTTATCTCTTACCTCCTTTTGAGAATTAGAAATTTCTATGGGCTGCTCATCAACTGCATTTTTCTTACCCTTTTCTTCGAAGCTCGGAGATGGTATATCAGACAACTCTTTACCACTCCTCAAAGTAATTGCCTTTGCATCCTCTCGTGGATTCCTTTCTGTATTGCTAGGTAAGGTTCCCTGGTCTCTTTTGGAGATTATATTTGCCAACTGTCCTACTTGCACCTCCAAATTCTTCAAAGAAGCCTCCTGATTTTGCATTCGAGCTTCTTGATTTTGGAATCTAGACTCACTTTGATTTATGAACTTAGTAAGCAATTCTTCCAAACTTGATTTTGGTTCAGGGGTCGTGGTTTGGTATCTTGGAGGTGGTCTTACTTGACTTATAGCCTGAGTTGGGTTTTGATTTCTCCAAGAAAAATTTGGGTGATTCTTCCAACCAGGATTGTAGGTGTTTGAGTACGGATTGTATAAAAGGGTTACCCACCTGGCACTCAGTGCTAGTGTGAGGTCCACCACATAAGTCACATCTCATAATTGGGACCTGTACAGTAGGAGCAGTCAAGCTAGCCACTTGTTTAGTCAATGCATCTAACTGAGCCGAAAGAGTAGTGACGACATCGACAAAATGGATGCCCGCACTCCTACTAGGTAATCTCTGAGCATGCCACTGATGACTATTAGCTGCCAACTCCTCAATAAAATTATAGGCATCTTCTGGGGTCTTATTCATGATTGTCCCACCTGCAGCTGCATCAAGCATGGAACGATTAGTAGAAAATAAACCATTATAAAAAGTTTGAACCTGTAGCCAAATAGGTAGACCATGGTGAGGACATTTTCTCAGTAATTCTTTGAATCGTTCCCACGCTTCATATAACAATTCTTGATCATACTGTACAAAAGTAGTAATATCATTTCTCATCTTAGTAGTTTTTGATGGTGGAAAAAATGTAGCAAGAAATTGTCGAGCCATATGATCCCATGTAGTAATTGATCCCATTGGCAAAGAATGTAACCAACTCTTAGCTTTATCCCTAAGAGAGAAGGGGAAAAGCCTAAGCCTTATGGCATCATCAGAAACCCCATTCTGCCTAAAAGTATCACAAATCTCAAGGAAATTAGCAATATGAGCATTTGGGTCATCGTTCGGTAATCCTCCAAATTGAATTGCTATTTGAATCATCTGAATAATGGCCGGTTTAATTTCAAAGTTGTGTGCCTGCACACCTGGCCATCTGATGCTGGAACCTGTACCATCTAGATTTGGGGTGGCATAGTCTTTAAGAGATCTACCCATTGGAGCTTGTACTTGTACCTGAAGTGGTGCCTGTGAAAGAGCCGGATTATGTTGTAAATTTGGATTCAGCACTTGTGGAGGATGCATGTCTTGTGGATTAAGAGGTTGTTGGTTCCCGGTGTTTTCCATGCCTTCAGCAGGTCTATCCAATCTATGCAACCTATGGAAGGTCCTCTCAATCTCTGGATCAAAAGGTGCTAACTCACCCACACAAGAGCGGGTCATGCACTAGAGATCCTGTGTAAAGTAAAAAAAAAAAACCACTCGAACAAACTTTAAAAGGATTAGAAATAAAATAAAATAAAATAAAATAAATAGAAACACAAATGTCTAAAACAAAGAAAATTTCTCGGATCCCGAGGTCACTTGTTGCTTAGTCCCCGACAACGACGCCAAAAAAACTTGATGACTTCTAACCGCAAGTGCACGGTGTTGAAGTAGCATGCAAGGTCGATCCCACAGAGACTAGGAAGTGAGCAATGAGATAGTGAAAAGATCTCCTATGTCTAGACTAACGGTTGGGGCAGATAATGTTTAACTCTAAATAAAAATAAAATATGCAAACTAAATCCAATTATACTATAAGAACACGTGAAATTCAGTTAGAGAAAATGCTAAGGTTTCGGTCAATCCCCTCAACCCCAATGTGATAGAATATTTACCCCAAATCCCAAATTAAAATAATTTGTCATGAATGCCAACCAAAGTATGTATTGTAATGCTCTCTCAAGCCACTACACAATTGTCTATTAAGACTCATCTATCTCTAGTATGAATGCAAAAATAGGCAACACATTATTATGTATCATATTCCCTTCTTTTTAGTTGTAGAAGACAACCAACGTCTCTCGGCTTTTGGTTTGATTTCTAGTCATGCTAATGGAGCCCACTCCGACTCATCTCTCGAATCTTGCCGGGTTTCTTTAAGTAATAATAGAAAAGTGATCAATTTTCTCTATTATTCCAATTAAATTATTAGCACAACACATATGACAATTAATTAGATTGGGCAGGGTTTAGATTCTCAACACATCTGGATCAGGGCAACGGCGCCAAAAACTTGATGACTTATTACCGCAAGTGCACGGTGTTGAAGTAGCATGCAAGGTCGATCCCACAGAGACTAGGAAGTGAGCAATGGGATAGTGAAAAGATCTTCTATGTCTAGACTAACGATAGGGGAAAATGATGTCTAACTCTAAATAAAAATAAAATATGCAAACTAAATCCAATTATACTATAAGAACAAGGGAAATTCAGTAAGAGAAAATGCTAAGGTTTTAGTCAATCCCCTCAACCCCAATGTGATAGAATATTTACCCCAAATCCCAAATTAAAATACTTTGTCATGAATGCCAACCAAAGTATGTATTGTAATGCTCTCTCAAGCCACTATACCCTATTGTCTATTAAGGCTCATCTATCTCTAGTATGAATGCAAAAATAGGCAACGCATTATTATGTATCATATTCCCTTCTTTTTAGTTGTAGAAGACAACCAACGTCTCTCGACTTTGTGGTTTGATTTCTAGTCATGCTAATGGAGCCCACTCCGACTCATCTCTCGAATCTTACCGGGTTTCTCTAAGTAATAATAGAAAAGTGATCAATTTTCTCTATTATTCCAATTAAATTATTAGCACAACACATATGACAATTAATTAGATTGGGCAGGGTTTAGATTCTCAACACATTTGGATCAGGGGATTTCCCTTCACCTCAGCATAGATCAATTAGCCAAGCATGGCTTTCATTAAGCTCAACATATTAAACATAGAGAATTGCATCAATTGAAAACAATGAATAAAATCCAAAGAAAAACAATACAATAGCCTCTTTATTCAAGATGAGAAATTCACTGCTCAATCTGTCTGACTGGGAACAAGAAATTGAGATCAAAAGATGGAAGATTGTGGATGAATTGGAGGTGAGATTGGATTGGGTGATGCCAAATAAGAAAACCTATATCTCTCTTTAGTGTTCTCAAAGCTGTCTTCTTTTGATTCCATCCGTTTCTCCCTTCCAAAATGCATGAAAAATATGTTTATATAGACGTAACTATCCATCAACACAGCCGTTTCAATTCTTCAGCTTTGCGCATGTTTTGTATTCTAGCCATAACTTCTACATTTCACTTTGGATTGAGCTTATTTTTGATGCGTTAGAAAGATAATAAATATATCTACAACTTTAGTATTCAATATTTTTCCAAATTCATAACGCATCATGTCTTTACTTTTAAGCCTTTATTATTTTTCACACTTTGAGCACTTGCATTTTCTTCTATTTTGTTCCAGCTATTGTGTTTTAGCTCCTTTTGATCCCATATTCTTGAAATATCTACAAAATATGATCAAGAGAAGTAAAAAAGAACAAGTGGACTAAATTATGAAAAAAAATCATGATACAATCACATTAAATCTTCATATTAAAGTCCATATGATTGACATAATTCATGCTTATCAAAAATGTTATCCTAATGCATATTTAGAGATGGTCATCCTAATATCATGTTATATACTAGGAACTAGAGACAATAATAAAATCTTGTTTTAATGCTCACTCACCCACAATTAATGTGAGATTTAGAATTCCCTTTGATTTTGTTATACCCTAATAAATCTTACTAATGATGAAAATTTTTCTATCAAAGAACCTTATAGTAGCCCCAATTGAATGTAATATTCTTCAATGATGAAATCCAAAGAGCAATATATATATATAAGATTTCTTTTCATTACATAATTAGTTATTTTTACTTCAATAACTAGAGGGTCATTGAGATGTTTGGTTGTACCTAGCTCGTCATCTTTCACTGTAAAGGTGACTCCCATTCACCTATTTTTTCTTTTTTATTATTATCTTAGGAATTAGCTCTTTGAATATATGTTTTAATAGCAACATTACTAGCATCTGCTATAACATTTCCCCCACATAGTACCATCCATCATTGTCTTTGGTTTATAGGGACCCACTTCGATAGGCCCTCTAGATTTTTTAAGCTAAAGGGGCGGGGTATCCCAATCCACTAGGTTGGGTTTGCTATTAACGGCTGCTGAGGTGTAAGTATAGTTTAAAGGAAGAGGCAAGAACTTCATCCCTAATTTTGACTCAAAATGAAACCTATCCCATCACCAGTTCCATCCCACTCCCTTGCACTTCCCTTTCCAAAGAAAGATTGACGGGATTCTAGAAAGAGTTTTCGCTCCGATGTGGAAAGAAAGGAGTAAAGAAAGAAGAGTTGAAGATGGTTTAACAGTAAGGGGGGACAATTTATTATGGCCAAGAATTTATGAAAGTTATGTGTGTTTTGACCAAAGTTCCAAGCCATATAGAAGTTATTTTGGTAACTTCAAATAAGTTAATGGAAAGTATGATATAGATATGTTATAATTATATAATATGGGTCCAAAGAGCTAAAATCTTAAAAGTGGATTTATAATCCCTGAAAAGGATGGACAAATTTCCATAATGAGTTGATATGTCCATATGGATATAATCTAATAATAGATTCCACCACTGTATGAAATATCCATAAATTACTCTTACATTAGTGTAAGATGGTATGTGGAAGACATTAGTAATATCTTTACCTAAATAGTTGAAACTAATAATGGATATAAGTGAGAATCATTATTGATTCTTTATGAAATGTCATTGGATAAATGATTGATAAGTTAGAATAGTTAAATGTACCCACTTAATGATAATGATTTATAAGGATAAGAAATCTAACATTTGAAGCTGTAAGATCAATTGACTATAAATGAGTGTTCAAAAAGAAATGATTCAAAATTTAATTTGGTGAGTCATATCTTTATACAAAATCTAGATTTTTGTCTTGGATAAGGTTTTTACTGAAAGTTTCAATTGTAAGCTTGAAGTATGCCTATACTTACAAATGGAATAATATGTAATATTATATATGAGGGACACATAATAAGTTAAGGGGGGGAGAAGACTATACTATTTTTCAAAGTCATGGTTTGTCCCATTAGAATTTTCTGGAATGGTTTTTAATGAGATAATATTTCTAAGATATACTCTTAAAGGGGAATATTGTAAATATCATAAGATGTACATATAATGGGGATTGTTGTAAATATCATATTTATAAACCGTGGAAGAATTGTATTACATCCTAGGTTTAGAACTCTTATTATCATTCATTAGTTGTAATAATTTTTTCCCCCATTATAGCTATAATCCCCCAATTTTATGTCTCCTTCACCACCCTCTATATTCCTTAACTCTCTCTCATAATTAATGTAATAAGTACGGATACTATATATATATATGGTGAATTTTATATGGAATATAACTCATATTTATGAATAAATAATAAACTCTCTCTTATCTTTCACTCTATCTTGTATCATTATATCTATTTGAATTTCTCAATATCATATCATTTAAGATAGACTAAAATAAATTTATTTTGACACAATCAATTATAAATACAAATAAACTAAAATCATAAAAGCTACTAATTATTTGCATAAAAAATAACTAGAAGGATTAATATAAGTTGATACAACTAATATGTATATATGAATGGATTATAGTTTTTTTAATTAAATATATTAAAATTATGAATCTAAGTTTTTTAAAAAAAAAGAAGAGTCACATATTTAATTATTGATCATTTTAATAATTAAATTTGGATGCTTTGAAACCTAACCATATACCAATGCATTTATACGCAAGAGTACTATGTATTAAATGCATCTATGTATTTATTGAATTAATGTATTTTGTATTTATTGAATTAGTATAACCTTTTATTGATTACATATGAGACTTTGATAAGTAAATTTATATGGTATCTTATACATAAGAAATAGGTAAAAAAAGTTATGTTAGTAATTTTAGAGAAAACTTTGCTTACACACACACACACACACACACACACAGACACACACAATATATATTGTGGTGATGGAAAGGATATGCAATCAGAGATGAACAAAACATGAGTTTTATACATTTTTTGGATTATTAAAAAAAATTTATAGAATTTTTTTTGTAAATACTAAAACAAATGAAATCTTGTGTGAATACAAGAGAGAATTGTTAAATTCTAATTTGCACTCCAAAGAAGTTCTTCCTTGGATGTTGGGGGCTTCTGGTGAAAAGATTCCACCGAAAGTGGATTTGTCTTTTTATTTTGTAATCAAAAGTAGGCACCAAAAGGTGTGTCCATTAATCTTTCTTTTTGTGGGGTCCACAAAGGCTATTTGTATCATTGATTTTTGTCTCTTCGTGGGAGACAAAGACGTTTCCATCATTCCTCTATAGGGTTCAAAAGTTTCTGTCGATGGGCAAGTTAATCAAAAGGTATACCTATTTTGTATTTCTATGGGATCCATCAAAGATTTGTCAAGATATCCACTAAAAGTTTATTGTCCCTTCATGATTTTGTCCTTTATCTTTTGTTTTTTTATTATTTGTATATTTTATGTAGGAGGCTAATAATAGTGGATTGGTTTCTAGTTTTGCTTTTGATTATTATGGAAGAATCTCATAGCATTAATCTTCATTATCATCACCATAGTCTATGAGAGGCATAGATGATGATGATGATGTTTTGGGGATCTTATTTGTGATGCAAGAACCTGTTGCAAAATGCATCGGTTTTCTTCTTATGTTTTTTCCACATCCAATTGGGTGGATATAATTGATTTTTGGGCCAAGAATTAGGCTTATGTGTGAACAATTTGAAGGGGTGAAATTGATAAGGCCTTAGGTTGTTGGAGATTTTTTGATTTTTTTAGGTTGTTGCCCAATTTAAGAGATAGAGGATTTTTTGGATTTTTCATGTGGAATAGGTTGGTTCTTTCAGAGAATCTTTATGGAAAAATTGTTTGAATGATACCTAACTAGTATTTTTTGGAATTTCCATATAGTAGTTTTGGGGTTTATATAGGTCCCATGGTTTTTAATACCATCAGAAAATATTTTTTGAAGAGTAAAAAAAGGATTAGGATTGAAATATCCTTCTTTAATATTTGTAATAATTTGACAGTGGATTTTGGTAAAATTTTATACAGATTTTGAAAAATCCTTTTCTTTCTGAATGATTTGTTTTGAAGACTGTTTTTCTAAAACAAGAAGAGAAGATGATTATAAAATTAGATTTTGAGAATTGGGTTTTTGAGCGAAAAATCCTTCCTCGACTTTTTTAAACAAGGATAAGAATATTTCCTCGATTTTTTAAACAAGGATAATATCAAGTGTTATAACAACACACGAACATGCTTGAACTCCACATCATACAATATACAAAATAATTACAATAATAACATAGGATGCATAACATACAAGGCATACAATGCACATTAACACATAAAAGACCTTACTAACACCTTTACCTAAAATGACACCGGTCTTGGAGCACGCTCCTACACCTCCTTACAGCTTTGACTGGTCTCACCTATTATGAGGGAAAAACTAGAATTACATTCCCTCCTACCAAAAATACTATTAATTACTAACTTATTCTAAGAGTAGGCTTTTGATAAAATACTATAATAATAATAGTAAAAATACCAAAAATAATATCAATATTAATATTAACAAGAATAATAAAAAAGATAGTGAAATAAGGACTTTGGCCCATTTACCAAAATAATACTAATAATAATATTAGTAAAATGAATAAACAAATTTAGTAATAATAATAATGATAAAAACCATAATGATATTACAAAATATTAATAACCATAATGGTAATAATAGTAAGGATAATATTCGAAGATAAAAAGAAGTAGGGTTTCTACCCTACATTGAAAAATAATAAACTTATTAAATAATAATAATAATAATAATAATAATAATAATAACAACAACAACAACAACAACAACAATAATAATAATAATAATAATAATAATAACACAAATAACAATAATGAATTATAATGATAAAAATAATGATAACATTAATAACAATAACACTTGATATTTATAATACTTCTACAATAATTCAAAATAGGGACAATAGGGTTTCAGCCCTATATAGAATAATAATACCAACAATGATGATGATGATGATGATGATGATGATGATGATGATGATGATAATGACGATGATGATGATGATGATGATGATAATAATAATAATAATAATAATAATAATAATAATAATAATAATAATAATAATAATAATAATAATGATGATGATGATGATGATGATGATAATGATAATAATAATACTAATCGCATAATAACAATAATAATAATAATAATAAATAATAATAATAATAATAATAATAATAGAAAAATTAATAGTAAAGTAGTTGTAATATTAATAATAAAATAATAGTAATATATTTCAAATAAATAAAATATAATATAATAAAGCTTGTAAAAATATGGAGAAGGGTTGAGAAGGTGATGCGTGCATGATTAGAGTTTTAGATTTAGATGGAGTTTATATGGAGTATTTGATGAGTATGGATTATGGAGGTTGATGATGGGGATTCGAAGAGGTGGATGATGATGGAACACGAGGTAGAAGGGTAAATTAATCTTTAAACCACACAGAAATAAAGATTAAGGTTTCGAGAACAAAATCGTTCACACAGATTCGGTTTTATTTCGAGATGATTCGAAACAAATCGTTCACACAGATTCGACTTGTTACGAGATGAATCCACATAGAATTCAGGTTTAAGCAATGCTTAAGGTTGCTCTTCTTATTCAAGTTGTGTCTTTCTACTCGGATTCCTATGGTTTATATAGCCAAGGAACCAAGCATCTTTTCAAAAGATTACAAGCATATTCCCTCCCAAAAGCATTAATTCCCTTAAGACTAGCTAGTTAATATTTAGTCACTAATTGACTAAAAGTAAATAATAGTAACTCCCTTCCCAAACCATTAATTCCCTTAAGACTAGTTAGTTAATATTTAGTCACAAATTGACTAAAAGTATAACTCCCTCCCAAAAGCATTAATTCCCTTAAGACTAGCTAGTTAATATTTAGTCACTAGTTGACTAAAAGTAAATAAAAATAACTCCCTCCCAAAAGCATTGATTCCCTTAAGAGTGGCTATTTAATATTTGGTTACTAATTGACTAAAAGTAAATAACAATAACTAGTACTTAGACATAAATGTTACGCTAGCTAACAAACGTTGCATGAAGCCATGCATACTCCTCCATGTTTATGTATCTACATAGAGTAGCGTAGCCATCTTAGTTGGTGAAGTGTCCTGCAACTCTGCTCCCACATCATTCTCCCCAGGTTGGTTTGAATTTGTCCTCAAATTCACAACTTTGATGAGGAATAACAAACACCAAAGGACATATTCTTGAACGTGATACTGGTCCTTGTATTCTTTGAATATCTCCTTCACACTAAAGTTATCTTTGAAAATCCTCCAATGCCTCTTAAGCCTTGACATTGGATCTTCATAAGTGCACATCAATGAACATAAACCGAATGCATGGGCTGCATTATGGTTCATTTTCTTCTTCACATCACATATGTCTTCATGCACATTATATACCTTCGAACTCACCATGTTTTTTTCTTCATTTTTCTTCGAATGATACAAGGGTTCCATGATAACATTTTCTCCATAAAAACACAAGGAAACCATGGGATAATAATGCACATCATTCTCCACATAATCAACGTGATGCATGTAAAAACTTGGTTTCCCTCCTTTCGCTTCAATAGTAGTAATAACATGACTGTCTTCATCATTACATACTCGATTTTCTTCCTCATTCACACTTTCCTTTTCTTCCCTTTTAATCTCCTCAATTTCTTTACTCTTTTGGCTCAAATTCTCTTCTTTCTCTCTAACCAAACTCTCCTGATGCGTGCACAGTTAGAGTTTTAGATTTAGATAGAGTTTATATGGAGTATTTGATGAGTATGGACTATGGAGGTTCATGATGGGGATTCGAAGGGGTGGATAATGATGGAAAACGAGGTAGAAGGATAAATTAATCTTTAAACCACACAAAAATAAAGATTAAGGTTTCGAGAACAAAACCGTTCACACAGATTTAGTTTTGTTTCGAGATGATTCGAAACAAATCGTTCACACAGATTCGACTTGTTACGAGATGAATCCACACAGAATTCGGGTTTTAAGCAATGCTTAAGGTTGTTCTTCTTATTCAAGTTGTGTCTTTCTACTCGGGTTCCTATGGTTTATATAGCCAAGGAACCGAGCATCTTTTCAAAAGATTACAAGCATATTCCCTCCCAAAAGCATTAATTCCCTTAAGACTAGCTAGTTAATATTTAGTCACTAATTGACTAAAAGTAAATAATAGTAACTCCCTTCCCAAACCATTAATTCCCTTAAGACTAGTTAGTTAATATTTAGTCACAAATTGACTAAAAGTATAACTCCCTCCCAAAAGCATTAATTCCCTTAAGACTAGCTAGTTAATATTTAGTCACTAGTTGACTAAAAGTAAATAAAATAACTCCCTCCCAAAAGCATTGATTCCCTTAAGAGTAGCTATTTAATATTTGGTTACTAATTGACTAAAAGTAAATAACAATAACTAGTACTTAGACATAAATGTTACGCTAGCTAACAAACGTTGCATGAAGCCATGCATACTCCTCCATGTTTATGTATCTACGTAGAGTAGCGTAGCCATCTTAGTTGGTGATGTGTCCTGCAACTCTGCTCCCGCATCATCTCCTCATCCTCGTTTGGTTTTAATTTGTACTTCTTCTGATCCTTACACACGATGTGTTCGTTGAGGACCCCATCATGTGTAACCTTTCTATCATATTGCCACGGTCTCCCCAATAGAATATGACAAGAATCCATAGGCAGGACATCACATCGAATAGTATCTATGTAATTTCCAACTTTGAATGAGATAAGAGATTGTTTTCTTACCGATATGCCCTTGTCACGATATAGCCATTGCAGTGAGTATGGCTTGGGGTGACTCGTTATTTCCAATACGAGCTTGTTGACCATCTTCTCACTGGCTACGTTGGTGCATGAGCCGCTATCAATGATGATCTCACATGCCCAATCTCTAACTCGGCACTTGGCCTTACAAGGTCTTTCCCGCTGAGTAGGTAGAGGTCGGGTTTGCACTTGGAGAACTCGTCTCAGCACATAACAATCTACGGTTCCTTCTTCCAAGGAATCCTTTGGTTGTTTGGTTTCATCCTCCTCATGGTCTTCACTTTCCTCACATGTCTCCATATTGGCGATTTCCTTCAGGGATAACACTTGTTGGTTTGAGCAATCCCAAGCGAAGTGACCACATCCTCGACACTTGAAGCATTGCCTATGGACCTTCTCCTCCGCTTGCTCCTTGCCTTCTTCCTCCCAAGTGAATCTTCTAACCACATCGGTGTTTGTGGATTGCACCATTGGTGGCTTAGATCCTCCTTTCAAATTTGACCCGTACGGAACACTGATGGACTTACTTGGAACCTTGCCTCGCTTCAACTTTTTTTCGAACTTGATGGCTAGTTTAGCCAAATCTTCAAAAACTTCGTATGGGTACACTTCTACCTTCTCTCGGAGATTCATATTCAAACCTCCTATGAAGCGTGCACATCGCTGCTCTTCTCGTTCTTGCACGTCACATACAAGTGTTAGCCTTTTGAATTCTCGGATGTACTCTTCAACTCTGAGTAGGTGCTGCCTCAGAGTGGTCATCTTGATGAATTTCTCTTGCTCATATTCTATCGGAATGAACTTCTTCCTTAGATGCTTCTTCAACTTTTCCCATGATCGGATTTTTGTTTTCCCTTCTCTTTCTCTTCTTCGTTTTAGATTTTCATACCATACTCTAGCAAATTTCTTCAACTTCAAGATTGCTATACGATATCTCTTCCCATCATCGATCTCCTTATACTCAAAGATCGACTCCACGTTTTGCAACCATTTAAGGAACAACTCCGGGTCGAGATTACCCTCAAAGTCGGGTAAGTCGAAACGAATCCCCTTCTCTACGTCATCATATGTCCTCCTAGAGGACTCATGTGCCTTTCCGTAGTCTCCTACACTTTCTTCTTCCCCTTCCAACCAATGCAATGTTCTCCTTATATGCTCTACTTCGATTGGCTCTCTTCGGTAGGGTTGTTGCACATATGACCCTTGTGCTTGGGAAGCTTCGATTCTTCCCATACGGATCTTGACATCCTTAAAATCTTTCGCCAAGGCTTTGAGAATATCTCTCAAATCTTCTTCTTGACTTTTCATGGTTGGTCTTAAAGAATTTGTTCACTCTAACCACAACCTTAGCTTTGATACCAAATTGATGCGTGCACGGTTAGAGTTTTAGATTTAGATGGAGTTTATATGGAGTATTTGATGAGTATGGATTATGGAGGTTGATGATGAGGATTCGAAGGGGTGGATGATGATGGAACACGAGGTAGAAGGGTAAATTAATCTTTAAACCACACAAAAATAAAGATTAAGGTTTCGAGAACAAAACCGTTCACATAGATTCGGTTTTATTTCGAGATGATTCGAAACAAATCGTTCACACAGATTCGACTTGTTACGAGATGAATCCACACAGAATTCAGGTTTTAAGCAATGCTTAAGGTTGTTCTTCTTATTCAAGTTGTGTCTTTCTACTCGGATTCCTATGGTTTATATAGCCAAGGAACCGAGCATCTTCTCAAAATATTACAAGCATATTCCCTCCCAAAAGAATTAATTCCCTAAAGACTAGCTAGTTAATATTTAGTCACTAATTGACTAAAAGTAAATAATAGTAACTCCCTTCCCAAACCATTAATTCCCTTAAGACTAGTTAGTTAATATTTAGTCACAAATTGACTAAAAGTATAACTCCCTCCCAAAAGCATTAATTCCCTTAAGACTAGCTAGTTGATATTTAGTCACTAATTGACTAAAAGTAAATAACAATAACTCCCTCCCAAAAGCATTGATTCCCTTAAGAGTAGCTATTTAATATTTAGTTACTAATTGACTAAAAGTAAATAACAATAACTAGTACTTAGACATAAATGTTATGCTAGCTAACAAACGTTGCATGAAGCCATGCATACTCCTCCATGTTTATGTATCTACGTAGAGTAGCGTAGCCATCTTAGTTGGTGATGTGTCCTGCAACTCTGCTCCCGCATCAGAAGGTCTAGGGTTCAACCTTAGGCTAGTGGTGATAGGCGGCACTAGCGGTGGTTCACGAAGGCGGTGATGGTGGCTGAAAAAAGGAAAGAAAAGAGGAAAAGTTGAAGGCTAGGGACAAAATAGGGAGAATGAAGGTGAGGGTTGGGGTGTTTAGGGTTGCCCAGGAGGAGAGGAACAAAATGGAAGTGGCGGCGTACGAAGGTAGTGGTGGAGGCCAAATGGAGAAGAAGGAGAGAAAGAGAGGAGGAGAGGGAGGAAGAGGAAAGGAAAGGTAGGGGAAGGTAGATGAGGGTCTGCAGAAGAGAATGGGAGGTGAAAGAAGCAGAGGAAGCGGTGGAAGATATGGCTAATGGTGGTTCGAAGGGCGGCGGTGGTAGGTGAAATGGTTGTTTAGGAAGGCTCATTCGCACAATTAGGGTGCCTTGTGTAGAAAGAATCAAGGGATATGGGATGTTTGGTTAGCTGGAGGGTGGTGCAAGGAAGAGCTTGGTAGGCGAAGTGGGTGGCGGCGTTGGCTGACGGCGGCAGGGCTGGCATCTAAAGGGGTGGCAGTGACAAGGGAAGTTTTTTGGTTGGGGATCAAGAGCTCGATACCAAGCTCATTATGGGTATAGTTATAGAGAAAAGAAGAGAGGGTAGGGTTCTATGGGTTGGCTAGGGAATAGGGCAAGTTGTTTCGGGCTTACCGGTGGCGAGGTTGGACGGTGGCAGTCAAAATGGGGTAAGGGTTGTGTAGGGAAAAAGGGAGGGGATCGCGCAAGAAAGGGGAGACTTGGTTGAGTTGATGAGGCTGTTGAATCAGCGAGGGAGAGAGAACAAAGATTGGATGGTCAATAGGGTAAGATCGGCGGCGAGATTTTTTAGACGGAGGTAGAGTTGCAGGTTGGCGTCAACAGCAGGTGCGAAGGGCTAGGGAAGAAGAAGAAGGGGAGTGCAAGGACCAGTCAGCCCAGGAAAAGAAAAGAAAAGAAAGAACTGGGCGAGTGACGCTAGTAATTTTTTTTAATGAAACACCACGTCCAAGGGGGAAAAGAAGCAAAATATGGCACAGAGAGGGCGAAGGAAGAGGATCGGCTATGCTGGCTAGGCCGCACGAAGGAAAGGAAGAAGAGGAAAGGGGAACTGGCTGCGAGCTGGTCCAGGTTGGGGAGGGGAAAAAAGAAAAAGGAAAGAAGAAGAAAGAAAAGGAAAGAAAAAGAAAGAAAAAGAAAGAAAAAGGAAGAAAGAAGAAGAAAAAGGAAAAGGGAAAACAGAAAAATAATGGGTTAGGTTAATTAAATTAATTAGGATATTTAAAAATAATAATATTTAAATAAAATAATATTCAAATCCCTTTTTAGGCTAATTCAGGATTTTTAAAAGATTTTTCATAAATTCCATTTTAATTAGCAAAACACCCTAATTTTATCAAATTAAATTATTTATAAAATTCATATTAATTTGGAACTATTTTCCCCTTCTCATTTTAAATAAAATATTTTATTTAATTAATATCCAAAATAAAATTCTTAATTAGCTAAAATACCTAAATTTATCCTAATTAAAATACTTAAAAAATTCTTCTTGATTGCCTTAATTAATTTTGTTTTATTTTAATTAAAATAATTGATTTAATTAATTTTTCTAATAAAAACTTATTTAACTATAATTTTTAAAATTAAAAAATTTTGGGGCATTTCATAGATATCTAGTAAAAACTTTATTCCTAAGAGAATAAAAGTAAAAAAATAAAACAAAAATCCCTTTCAACAATCCATTCAAAATCAAAGAAAAACTAAAAGAAGAAGAACAACAACAAAATGCAACACAACCATTTCTAGAAATAGAATCCTAAGGAAAATAAACTAAAATCTTCAACCTTTCTCAAAATTTAGTCCTTCCTTAAGAAAAATAAGGAAAATCTAAAGCCAAGATTAGAAGAACAAAAGGGAGAAAATTCTCGACCAAATAAGGGAGAAAACTAGGGAAAGCCTCCATTTTTTCTTTATAGAGAGGAGAAAGGGAAGGATAGAGGAATGCTCAACTCTTAGGAAAATTTTCTACTAAGAAAAAGGAGAAGAGAGTAAGAATAATATATGAGAAATGAAAAGGGATTAGGAATGTAGTGTATAGGGGTTAGAGTTGGTCAACATTCTTAGGAGAGAGGGAGATAAAACTATTATGGTTGAGTGTGGACAACCAAGAGGTGAGGGTAGACTTGATGGAGTGATGAGGGTTATGTAAAGTTAGGAAGAGGCATGGTAGTTGATTAATGAGTCAGGGAATGGGCACACAAAGTCAACCACACATCCCAACTACTATAAATGATAGGGATAGGTTAGGGAAAAGAGACAAGGTGAGGCACGACTCAATAATGTTTTTTTTTTAATATAACTAATTAAAGTGATAGAATGATCTAAATAATGTGAAAAAATTCCTAAAGCACCAAAAATATAACTAATGTTTTCTTAAATATTATAATGGGATTTAAACAAAAAGTAGATATGTATTTAAAATGATACGATAACTAGTCAATTGGTTTGGGTAACCTCGTGGAATAGGTTGTCGAGAAGAAAACTATTAACTTTTGTGCTTACCAATTGATCGGTACGCCTGAAATTCTATTTTTATTAAAATTTCAAGCCCATTCCCAAACCCAAACTAATTTATTTTATTTCTACATAATATTTAACACATTTTGATGGATTTAGGGATGGGATATTACAAAACTCCCCTAGGTTCCTAGAAGACTCTGCCTATATAAATGAATAATAAAAAATAGATGAAGGCAAAACTTCCGAGGAGAATAAATTAGAATTCAAAAATCTCTCTTGTATTCACATAAAATTTCTTTTATTCACCAAAAATTTCTTTTTGTAAAACTCTTGTAGTAACCCATAAAATTTATAAAAATCTTGTTTTGTTCATCTCTGTTCACTTATCCTTTCCATCTACTACATTCTTCCCCTAGAAATTTGATGTTTTCTAGGGGGTGTGTGTGTGTGTATACATAGATAGATAGATAGATAGATAAATTAATGTTTTTGATTGATTGTGAACTTAAAGTTTTTGTGGTTTACCTAATTGCTACTTATTTTGTTTTATTTTTGCCTATTTTGGAATGTTAACAATTAATACATGTGGATGAACTAGTGGTCTCTAGCTTGTTGATTCAATAGTCAAACCAACTTGTCATGCTTGATTCTTAATGTCATGGCTTGAACTCTATCTTATTTTTGCTGATTAAGCTTGATCTAATCTTGAAAATTTGATGTGTTATTATTTTTCTATTATTATTGTACTATTCATATCATTGTTGTTGTTGTCATTATTATTATTATTATTATTATTATTAAGTATTTTTTATATAATTGTTAAAACTTTATTCATTTAAACTGAAATTATTATTATTAATATTATTTACAAAAATAAGCTAAAGGTAACCCACAAATAAGGTAAGTGATGCAGGAGCATCTAATGAATCTAATGATTGTCATGTTCATCTTACTTCTCAAGGAAAGGAAGAATTAGCTTTCTTAATGTTGGAGCCTATCATGTTAAATATTATTGATAATTTTTATATGCTTGGTATTAAAAACCGTTCAAGTTGTTCTTGTAGGTATGCCACATATTTGCAAGAAGAAGATGTTAATACACTTTAATGTGTACAAGTATTCAAAGCATGCAAGATTATATCATACATGGGATGATACTTTACAACAAGAAGGTATGGTGATGACTCTCATTAGTTGCATTAATTTGTTGTACACCCTAACCCTAAGTGTATTTTATGTGAGTTAGGGTTTGATATAATTTCATGTATGTATCATAGTTAATTGTATAGCTTTATAATATTAATCCCTAATATCATTTAACCAATGATATTATGATTAGGATTAAGTTCTATATGAACTTAATTCAACCAAGATTAATGGGCGTGAATTAAGGATAAATGTCAGCTGGGAAGGGCTTGTCGAACCAGCTAAACTTTCCCATATATACACACCATGGTACACATGAAATAACAAGATGAAAAATACAGAATTTGAATACAGAATCGAGCACAGCTAAGCTGCATCTATCTCTCTCAATTTGAGTCATCTTTGAGCAAGGAAAAGCCCAGGGAATTACCTTCCTCCATTGATCTCAACCTTTGACATGTTTGAAGCTTATTCAGACCTTTGAAACTCACCTACATTTGCAATCTGATTTCTTTGAGTATAATCAATAATATACATTCGTTTCTTTTGATTAATTTTGTGGGTGATATATTCAAAACATCAGCCTTTGATCCAACCTTCCTCTACTTCGATTTACACATCATTTTTGGTATCAATGCTTTAGCTGATTGAAGTTGTCGCACGAACTATCCCTTACAAACTAAGTTATCACATATGTGTTCTTCCATCAAGAACTCCACAATAACTCGATCTTTCCCTTGAATTCTTGGTTCTTTATGATATTCTTGGATATTTCTTGAATTTCTTGCTTGATATTCTTGCAATATTGCAACAATCTTGTTGCATTTTCCCCAGCAATTTACATAAAATCTTGACCAGTGTTGCAGTTCCAGGTGCAACTCTTCTACGTGTTACCTTGGGTATTGCAAGCTTTTTCATACCCAGCACCTATTTCCTTCTTAATTCTACTCCCTATCTATGTATTATCTTGTGTTAATCAACTCATTTCATTTCCCATTCGTGTATCTATCTGGGAAGGACACAAAAAGGCCAAAACCTAGAGCCATCTCAGCATCGACTGAACCGAACTAGTGTGTGTATCCTGGCCTATTCGAACCATTTCTCCTCATTTTTCTCTCAAAGAACGACTCTATAAACTCACTCTATATCTTCTATACATCTTCTATGAAGTAACCGGTACAAATATTCCACTTGAAGACAAGTATATGTTGAAGAAATCCATCAACATTCTATGATTTTATGTGGCTGAATTATATGCCATATATAGAAGATCACTTCTATTTCTTGTGTACGTGTATGCAGTTGCTTTTCTTGTGGCTACATCCTCTCCTTTTTGCCTAATCAAGGAATAAATGTAGTGATTTTAATTTGATTGTGAATTAGCAATAGTTTGTGCCTTGTTTGGTTGCAGGAAAAACAAATTCCAGCACCTACACTTTGTGGAATCTATTGTGTGCAACAAAAATAGTTATGTGTCAACCTTCACTATGGCTAGTGAATAAGTGCATGCCTTGGTAGATTCCATCAAGCGCCTCATCACACACATGGATTCTAAATTACAAACTCAAAACACACTTCAACATAAACTACAAAGTGTGGAAGCTAAATTGGTCAAACAAGAGAAGCATAAGCCATGGCAAGATCGCATGGAAATCACACATGATAGTGTGGAAGGAAGAATGAAGCATATATACCATTAAAATAGTGGACTTGGACATTTCAATATGCATCACCATGAAGATGGAGAAGATGAGATGAGTACCTTTGGCTCAAGTAACCAAATAAGACCAACTACATTTCAAGTAAGAAATGCATACCATGAAGATCAAGGTATTAAACTTGACCTTCCTGAATTTCATGGTGATTTGAATGTGGAGTCATTTTTTGAATGATTGCATGATATTGAGCCTATTTTTTGATTTAGAGAGTATGATGATGAAAGAAAATGCAAATTAGCTACTCTAAAGTTCAAAATGTTTGCTTGAATATGGTATGATAATTTAAAATGAACAAGATAAATACAAGAGAAGTCTAAAATAAAATCTTGGAAAAAACTTAAAAAGTACCTAAGAAAGAAATTTTTTCTTAGAGAGTATGAGCAAGATATGTATGTTAAAATGACTACTCTAAGGTAGGGTTTATTTAGCGTTGAATAATACACTAGAGAATTTGAAAGACTAGCCCTTATTTGTGATATTCATGAAAGAAAAGAACAAAAATGTGCTAGGTACTTAGGTGGCTTGAATAATTTAATAAGAGACAAAGTTGACATGTACTCTTATGATTCTCTTGATGACTTGATTAAATTGTCTATGAAATTTGAAAGACAAACCAAAACAACGAAGGCCTATGTTAAGTCTAATGCTTCAACTTCAACTAAACCCTATTCTAATACCTTTACACCTAAATCAACATTTTCATATGATAAAAAGAATAATAGAGATGTAAAAGGTAAAAATAAGGTAGTTGAAATAGAAAATAAACAATGCTTCAAATGTAAAGGATATAGACATTTTGCTAGAGGTTGTCCTAACCAAAGAGCTTTAACCTTACATGAAATAGAAAACATGGAACCATGTAGTGATGATGATGAATTAGAAGTTGAATCTCCTAATGAAATATTAACTATGGAAGAGGAATAAGGAGACCCATGATTTTTAATTCAAAGAGTTTTACAAATACAACCTTATATTACACCTATTCAAAGAGAGAAAATTTTTAAGACTAAGTGTAAAATAGGTGATATGGTTTTTAGAATCATAATTAATAGTGGTTCATGTACCAATGTTGCTAGTGAGGTAATGGTTAAGAAACTTGGTTTGGAAACTAATCATCATCCTAAACCCTATTCTTTACAATGGCTGAATAAAGATAAAGGAGCTAAAGTAAACAAAAGAGCTTTAGTCACATTTTCTATTAGAGACTATCATGATGAAGTTCTATGTGATGTTTTACCTATGGATGCTTGTGGGTTACTTTTGGGTAGACCATGTCAATATGATAGAAAAGCAACTCATGATGGGGTAACTAATGAATATGTGGTGAAAAAAGAAAAGCAATTGTATAGGCTCAAACCTTCTTTATGTGATCATATGCCTTTGGGTGATGACAAAAAGAGATTATTTTTACATGAAAAGGCTATGGAAAATGCATAGAAGAAGAAGGAATTTGTTATGCTTTAGTTTCTAAAGATTCTAAACCTGAAAAACAACAAATTGAAAATCCTAATCTAATTAAGTTGCTTGATGAGTATAATGATGTATTTCCTGATGACTTACCTCCTGGATTACCACCTAAAAGAGGTATAGAATATGTCATTGATCTTGTTCCTGGTATGCCTATTCCTAATCAACCGGATTATAGATGTAACCCAGAAGAATCTAAGGAATTACAAATACAAGAGATTATGGATAAAGGATTTGTGAGAGAAATTATGAGTCTTTGTAGTGTTCCTACTTTACTAGTGCCTAAAAAGGATGGTACTTAGTGTATGTGTATAGATTCTAGGGTAGTGAATAATATTACTATCAAATATCATTTCCTATGCCTATATTAGATGATATGCTTGATGAAATTTATGGTGGACAAGTATTTTCCAAAATTTATTTGAGAAGTGGATATCATCAATTAAGGATTAGAGATGGAGACGAATGGAAGACTGCTTTTAAAAAAAATATATGGTCTCTATGAGCGTATAGTTATGCCTTTTAGGTTATGTAATGCACCTAGCTCATTTATGAGACTTATGAATGATGTTCTCTGGCCTTTCCTTGGTGATTTCATCGTTGTATATTTGGATGATATTCTTGTGTATAGCAAAAATAGTTATGAACATCTAGTGTATTTGAAGAAATTATTTGATAAGCTAAGGAAAGCTAAACTATATGAAAAACTTGAGAAATGTGATTTTATGCTTCCAAGTGTAGTTTTGCTAGGCTATATTATTAGTGGAGAAGGTATTAAAGTAGATCCTAATAAGATTAGGGCTATAAAAGAATGGCCTTTCCCTAAGAATGTTCATGATGTGAGAAGTTTTTATGGATTAGCTAGTTTTTATAGAAGATTCATTAAGGATTTTTCTACTATAGCTACACCTATTACTCAACTCATGAAAATGGGTGAATTTTATTGGGGATAAGAAGCTACTCAAGCCTTTGAAATCCTTAAAGATAAACTTTGTCATGCCCCTATTCTATTCTTACCCAACTTTAATTTTCTTTTTGAAGTGACTTGTGATGCTAGTAGAGTTGGAATAGGAGGATTACTTTCCTAGGAAAAGAAACCTATAGCATTTTTCTCTGAACAGTTGAATGGAGCTAA
Organism: Tamarix chinensis; assembly: GCA_030549775.1. NCBI lineage: Eukaryota > Viridiplantae > Streptophyta > Magnoliopsida > Caryophyllales > Tamaricaceae > Tamarix > Tamarix chinensis. The sequence goes on from CM060181.1 coordinate 71,548,589, forward strand.
ACTTAACTATTCAACCTATGACAAGGAATTCTTTGCCATCATACGGAGTCTAGAGACATGGAGTCATTATCTAAGACCAAAACCCTTTGTGTTACATTCAGATCATGAAAGTTTAAAATACTTACATAGTCAAAAGAAAGTTAATCCAAGACATGCAAAATGGGTAAATTTCTAACAATCCTTTGTGTTCTCTGTCAAACATTTAGATGGTAAAGAAAATGTTATCGATGATGCTCTTTCTCGTAGATCTACATTACTTGTTATGATGAATGCAAAAATATTAGGTTTTGAAATGATAATAGACTTATATCCTAAGGATGAAGATTTTAAGGACATGTTTAGTGAATGTAAAGAAACTGGATACCATGGAAATTATGTCATACCTTATGGATTTTTGTTTAAACTAAATAAACTTTGTATTCCTAGATCTAGTGTTCGAAAATTTCTAATCAAGGAAATACATGAAGGTATCATTGTAGGACATTTTGGTATACATAAAATTATGGAATTATTACAAGAAAATTTCTATTGGCCAATAATGGTTAAACATGTACAAGCTATGATAAGTAGATTTTCTACGTGTCAAAAAAGTAAGAGTTACTTTCATAAAGGCTTATACACACCTTTACCCATTCCTGATAAACCATGGGAAGGAGTTAGTATGGACTTTATCCTAGGGTTACCAAGAATGCAACGTGGTAAAGATTCTATTCTTGTGGTAGTAGATAGATTTTCTAAAATGGCTTATTTTATTCCATGTAATAAAACCTATGATGCCATGTATGTTGCTGACTTGTATTTTAGAGAAGTTTCTAAACTTCATGGAATACCTAAAAACATAGTTTTTGATCACGATGTCAAGTTTATGAGTTATTTTTGGAAAACTTTATGGCATATTCTTGGTACTAAATTGTTATTTAGCACTTAGCATCATCCACAAACTGACGGTCAAACTAAAGTAACTAATAGAACTCTTGGTACATTATTATGAGGTTTAGTTAATAAGAGTATTAAATATTGGGATGTTAAGTTCGCTCATGCAGAGTTTGCTTATAATCGTAGTCCATCTAGTACTACTCAAACTAGTCCGTTTGAGGTGGTGTATGGTGTGAATTCTCACATGCCTACTAACATGATTCCTTTGAAAAAAGGTGAATTGCAAAATTATGAAGCTAAAGATAGAGTTAATTTTTTCAATAGCTTCATGAGAAAATCAAAAATAACATTGAAAAAGCCAATGCCAAGTATAAAACTCAAGCAAATAAGCATAGAAAATCTTATGTGTTTTCTCCTAGTTACTTATTTTTGTTACATTTGCGTAAAGAAAGATTTCCTAATTTACATAAAAATAAAATAATGCCAAGAGCTTATGGTCCATTTAAAATACTAAGAAAGTTTGGAGATAATGCTTATGAACTTGAACTTCCAGATTCTTATGGTGGAATTTCAAAAAAATTTAATGTTGGTGATTTGTCTCCTTATTATTCTAATGAAAATTTGAGGGCAAATTCTTCTCAACTTGGGGAGAATGATGCAGGAGCATCTAATGAATATAATGATTGTCATGTTAATATTAATTCTCAATGTAAGGAAGAATTAGCTTTCTTAATGTTGGAGCCTATCATGTTAAATATTCTTGATAATTTGTATATGCTTGGTATTGAAAACCGTTCAAGTTGTTCTTGTAGGTATGTCACATATTTGTAAGAAGAAGATGTTAATACACTTTAATGTGCACAAGTATTTAAAGCATACAAGGCTATGGCATATATGGGATGATACTTTACAACAAGAAGATATGGTGATGATTCTCATTAGTTGTATTAACTTGTTGTAAACCCTAATCCTAAGTGTATTTTATGTGAGTTAGGGTTTGATATAATTTTATGTATGTATCATAGTTAATTGTATAGCTTTGTAATATTAATCCTTAGTATCATTTAACCAATGATATTATGATTAGGATTAATTGTTATATGGGCTTAATTCAACCAAGATTAATGGGCTTGAATTAAGGATAAGTGTCAGCTGGGAAGGGCTTGTTGAACTAGCTGAACTTTCCTATATATACACACCATTGTACACATGAAATAACAAGATGAAATATATATAATTTGAATACAAAATTCAGCACAGCAAGGCTGCATCTATCTCTCCCAATTTGAGTCATCATTGAGCAAGGAAAATCCCGGGGCATTACCTTCCTCCATTTATCTCAACCTTCGACATTTATGAAGCTTATTTGAACCTTCAAAACTCACCTGCATTTGCAATATCATTTATTTGAGTATAATCAATAATATACCTTCGTTTCTTTTTCTTAATTTCATGGGTGATATCTTCAACACATTAGCCTTCAATCCAACCTTCCTATACTTTGATTTACTCATCCGTAAGGAGGATAAAACTTTCTTCACTAGGTGAAAGAGAAAAATATCAATTAGGAAAAAAATAATTAAATTTTTTTTATGTAAATATCAAACATTTTTTATGTTTTGATTAAGGAATAAAATTTTTGGTCTTTGTTCGGAATAAGGAAGTTCTAACATCTAATCTACTAAAGCTGTTTGAATATAATAAGAAATGATATTATTTTTATATTTAATATAGTGGAATAGACTATGTATTAATAACCTATGCATTATATTTATTTATGCATATAGATTAATATACCATGAATTAACAAATTAAAATAACGAATCTACAAAATTAAAAAAAAAAACAAAATATAATGAAATTAACAAAATCAACCAAAAAATATATATCTAAGAGATAAACCATGGTCCCAATTAAAAGAAATTTACATAAAATTAAGTTAGAATTAAAATCAAATAAATGTGACACATAAAAAAAGAAAAAAAAAAGAAAAAGAAAAATGAAGGAGCTCAAACTAGCATCTTGAGTTCATTATCACCTATATCTTCCATCTTCCAAATGAAAAATATGAATGACATCTTCACCTTCTTCTACCCTTTCCTTTCCTCTTGTTTTATTTTTCTTCCTTTATATCTCATTTAGATTTCTACTTTATTTCTTGAACATCAACTCCACACCTCATCGTCTTTGTTTTTTCTGATTTAGTTTGGCAATCTTTGTCCTAAATTGATATTTTCATTTACGAGATTTTTTTTGAAATTCACTAAATTTAAATTTGAATCCTCATCTCCCTAACCATAAATTATGAATAATACTACCATCTTCTCCTCCTTAAGCCCTAATTAATTTTAAGGTATCCTTGATTTTAGTAGAGGAGGTATATTTCTATTAAAACCTTAAATTTTCAACACTAATTTTTTTCTTCCTAATATGGTTTAATGGTATCCCTTAGTATGAATCTTGGTTGACATTTTCCCTCTAGCTAATCTAGGCTTGGCTAGGATTCTATTAGGTGCAGCTGCTTCGATTTGATATGCATATGATGTTTCTTTTCTCCAAATTTTTTGGTTTTCTTTGGTTACATATTTTATTACTTTTCGTTTCTTCCCTCATTTTTACTTAAATTTATTTTATTTTAAGTTATCCTATCAATTCTTCTTTGTTTTGAAGTAGGGGTTTTTTTTAATTAGTGATCAAAGTTATATGTAATATCCTAATTTTTTAAGAAAGTTTTAATACTATATTTATGAGGAAATTATGTTAATCAAGGATTTAGTACACCTCTTGGGTGATTTAAAACTCTTATTACATTTTTAAAACCTTTTGTTCATTCAATTGTATCCTTTCTAATAAATTCATTTTTCATACGATGTTTTTAGCCCTTTTTGACTAATTAAATTCTTCTAAATCATTCTAATTCCTTTATTTTTGGATTCAATATATTTTTATGAGCCTCCTAGTCCTTTTCAAAATCTTATATGGCGATGCATGAAAAAAGTACTATTTATACATAGTTTAACTTTTACTGCATTTTAAGACCTGACCTCTAACTATCTAAATCTCTTGAAGTTCTAATGATCATCTAATTTATGTATTTTTTAATCTTTATATTATCCAAACATATTCCATTATTATTCCTATCACTTTGGAATTTATTTCTATAAATTATAATATAGCTTTCATTTGAAACCAAGTGGTTGTTTGGTTAGAAGTTTGTAGATAAAGGAAGTAATAAATCCCAAGGCATGTTAAAAGGTTGTTTGTTTGCTTCGTAGGAAGTAGAAGTCTAAGCTATGTCCTAAACTCATTTTATATGCACTTTCTTAGGAGGTGGCTTACTTAAGTAGAACCAAGTAAGCTTTACTTATTGAGTAGCCTTTTAATTTTTTACTCTGACTTTTGTAAGTAAAAAATAATTTTATTTATTATCAATAGGTGTTTCACTTTAAATATTAGTATTTTATTAAGGTGACTATGAGACACACATATAAATCACATAAATCTTATTTCTATACTTAACAATTGTTTTACTCATTGCTAAATATTCAAGAGAAACATGATAAAGTTCAACATTAAAAATATACTAAGGCCATACTAGGCACATTTATCCACATTTGGGCGCATTAGGCGGAGAATGACCAAAATACCCTTGCAACTACAATTACTGCTTATCATCCATTTTAAATACCACCTTTATTTTATTTATTAATTTTTCATAAAAAGCTAAAAAATTATAACTAAATTATTAATCATGTAATTAAATTATTAGATACACTAAATGACCCATTTGCCCTTATATAAGATTTTGCACGTAAAACCCTAACATGAATTTCTAATCCATCCAAAATCACATATTCTCATGTTCGACAATATAGAATATACATTACACATATTTATTGGAAAAAATAAGCTAGTATACTTTAAAAGACCAAATTACCTCAACGATACACGAACACAAATAATAATTATACTAGATTATGCCTTAGCATGCTTAACTTATCATTTTATACATACATATCATGAAAAATCTTCTCTTGATATTATGACCATTTTAACATACTTTCGTACTCATAATATATTATATATGATAACATGCTCCCTTTTTCAAATTTTCTTGCTAACTATAATAAGCAAATAATTACAATGTAATGAATGATGCTTACTATAATTTATACATCAAAACCCTAATCTACTATCTTAACCTACTAAAATTATTAGGCACTTCTAATCAAAATTTTATACCTAAAAATAATTTTACATTATCCATATTAATATTTAACTAATAAATAATATTTTTTGATTAAAATATTTCTTAAAGGGAAACTTATCAAATTACCCTTAATATTAAAAATTAGTAAATTTTACAAAATCCTCATGCTATATGGGTAGAGTGAGTCATGTACGAGGGGCCTAGGTGGCTGGCTTAATTAGAGGTGATCGTTGATGGTGTGTAGAGCTTTGGTGGTGTTGGGTTGATGGTCGAAGAGGATGATTGGTGGTGGTGGCGGTGGTATTGGTAAATGTGTAGGAAGAACTATAAGTAGGGGCAATGGTAAGGCAAGGGAATGGGATGGGTGATATGGTGGTGCATTGGCAACTGTAAGAGAAAGTGGTGTAGGAGGCATTGTTGCTACAAGAGAAGGTGGTGTAGGATGGAATGGGGCTGTGGTAGAGGGAGGTATATATTGGGATGGGGATATGGGAGAGGGTACCAAGAAAAGGGGTGAGCAATGGGGGGAGTGGCTTGTACTAGGCATGGGGCATGGTTGGGGTTGGTATACGGAGGATAGAGTAGTGGTGGCATGGGTTGATGGTAGGCAGATTGCTGGAAGGAGAAGAGAAAATGATGAGGTGGTTGGGGGTTATGAAGGTTAGGGCACAGAGGAGGAAATCACTGGTAAGACATTTGGTTGGGGCACTAGCTATGCGAGTAGAAGGGTAGAGGGTTCATTATTCTAGGATAATTGAGAAGGTGGATGGCAAGTGGTGGAGATGTTGGTTGGAGGTGGCACATGCATGGTGGTTGGGCGATGTGTGAATGGAGAATGGTGTTGATGTGCAAAACCAAATAAGGTCAAGAAATAGAGTAGGAGGAGATAATTAGGGGTTTGGTTGTGGTTGATGGTCAATGATGAACTTGGGTTGTAAGGTTTGTTTGCTTGAGGAGATGTAGAGGAAGTTTTGTTTAGTTGAGTTAGAGAGGAAGGAAGAAGGGGATGGTTTGTGGTACCATATTTTTAGAAACCCTAATTAAAAACTGAGAATTATATGTAAATAGTTATAATTAATATTATAGGTTGTTTGTACAAAAACTATTTTGAATATTTGTATTACTATAGAATATTAGATATAAATTTAATTAGGATACATTTTATAATATTTTAGGCTACTAATTTTAACATTAGTTGGTAATCAGTATCCATTTCATCAAATAAACCTAGTCCGGTAACCTCAAATTCTACCAATAATTTTACCTGGATATTTTACCTTGGTTCATTACCTAAATAATTTACCCTTACCCTATGATACATTTTCTTACCTCATCCTACTCCCTCTATCCCTTGTATAACCATATTTTGCATAACCCCTGAACTACACACCTCATTTGGCCATGCTTGTTTTCCTCCCTTCGTTTTGCTCCACCTCCTCCTACATGACACAATCCCATTTCAGCATCCTATTCCCTATCATTTTTGTGTCATAAATTAACCCCAAGCATCCCACACATTTTCTCTCTTTCCCTAAGCACCCTCAAGTAAGAAAAAAATTCCATTGTTCCCATTGTTTTCCACTACTTTTATACCACCAGCAACTTACTCCGCATATCATCTCTTTAGTACCCATTCCACCACCAAAGCCTATACCCTAGTTGCAGAAAGAGCTTCTATATTACCCTTTCAACATGCAGAAAAATTCCTTGAAGCCACCCCCATGATGCATACAAAATTTCCATAACACCACCCCCTCTTTGACTAGTTTTGTCTGTCCCTCCCCCTTTGCTTTAACAGACGCTACCAAAGCCACCCATTGCTGCACCTTTTTCTCTATAACCCTACCTTGGCTCCAAAAATTTTATCCATTCCTACTCTCTTGTTTCAGCCTACTCCACTGTTACTTCCTCCCTCTTCTCGGCAATATCCACTATTTCCTCCTCCTTTATTTCATGTGTTTGTTTGGCTTCCTTGATGCTTTTTTTAGTGGGTTAGTAATCCTTGAATAATTTAATTAATTTGAGATTATTTTTATGATATATTCAATTCTAATACATGTGTTATTGGGTGTTAACTTCTTAGGTAATCTTTAACGATCTCACATAAGGCAGACTTTTATATTTTTTGTAAGCTTGGATTTAGGTAAATCCATTCACTCATAGGATGGTAAAAATTATTGGTGAGTATGCTAGGAACTTTTAGGTATAGAATCATGAAAGGATTTATGCTTTTTGTGTATTTTAGCATTCATGATAAAATGATAATATGCAAAAAGGATGATATGTATGATTATCGATAATTTAGTTGTATGCTTGAAATATGTCAAATGTTTTATGTGCACATGTCTCAGATTTTGTTATGATATCCAGTATTATTATTTATGATTCAAATCCCATTGTATATTCCTCATGAATGCTCATGAATGCACACAGTTATGATAATGCACATGGACATGTATACAAATGATTAGGGCTAGCTTGTGACAAATTCTATTTCGCATAGCCTAGGGTTAGAGATATTCTCCTACATGTACTAATATTATAATATGCCTATTTAAATGATTTCTCATGCTTTCAATGTGAACGTGTATACTACATGAAAGATGTGGTATGTGGTAGATGCACAATTAGGGTTTTTGTGGGCGCAATCCACTAAATGCATTGAAAGTAGAACTTACAATTAATTGTCGAAATGCAAAGATTACCTAATTGCTAAAATAATGTGAAATAATTCCTTGTTTCCACACATGAAAAATATCTCATTATGATAATGTTTGATATAAACAAAATGAATAAAATGAGGAAATTAGAGTTTTGAAGGGTATTTCTATAATTTTAACCTAATGTATCGTTCACAAATACATGAATGCTAGGCTAGCCTTAGCCTTTTGATAGGTTTACCTTATCTTTGACCTTAAGGTTTATCTAAATAATTAGACATAAAGGCAACAATGGTTAAGGAAAATGAAAATTTATATGTTATATGTGACTTATGTGATCACCTCATAAGATATTAATACTTAACGTGAAAGATCTAGGGTTGGGAATGGTTTCTCTCTAGGGGTATCTACCTTGGAGGTGAGGTGTTAGCCCTCATTTTTTATTCACAAGTGTGTTGCTATACCTTAGTTTTTAAATCCCTACTCTACTCTATAGGTGACCTACGGGCCTTATAGTAGGTATTGATACTTAAGGACTAGGTGAGCGAAATTGGGAGGATGATCTGTTGCTTTTGAGTGCCAGTATGACCAAGCATATCATTGTATCCTTGGATTCAAAGTATGGATATTGTGTTGCCTTTGGATTCTGTATGAGTAGGTTTACCGCTATGTTCCTATATTGATTTGTATCCATATCAAGTAAGGAAGAAAAATGGAAACGTTTGTTTTGAAATAAAATAAATGGATTGTTGATTCGGTATTTTCCTTAGTGCCCTACCTTGGTATTTTGATTGATTGTTGTTTTAGTAGTTGCCTACATGCCCTACCCTGGTATTATTTTGGTAGTTGCCTCAGTGCCCTACCACTTTGTTTGGAATGTGTTTAACTAATCAAATATGACTTTATAGTTTGAAATGATGAGAAGTGGAGTGGTATGTTTTGGGTTGAGACTTGGACCATGATATATGTTTCTCTATGTGTATTGTCTGTACGGTTTTTGCCTTGTGCTTATGTATGCCTTTTAGTTTGTATATGGCTATATGACACATAGGTACGCTACCTATTATGAGGTATTATGATTTACTCAGTGTAAGGAAGGTGTACCGATACTAGTTTTGCACATGACTATGTGAGGGCCATGGAATGACATGAAGGTTATAAGAGCAGCTAAGACAAGTGGAGTAATTGGGTAGAAGTTTCATTTTCTGAATGGGCCTTTGGGTCTAAAGGTTAGGGCAAACTAGAGTTGTATCTTCAGGTGTTGGTTTTTGTTACTGGTTTTCCTTTAGATTATTAAGTCCCATATTATACTTTTGTTATACTTTGGTGTTGTGACATTTATTTGTAACTTTATTTTGTATTATTTCTTTTTCTGCTGAATTACATTGTTGGAGTTTTTTTTAGCCTTAGTACTTAATGTAAGAAAGGTGAGGAGATAGAATTATGCTAAGTGTGACAGTGACTCCTGGTAATTTATTAATCAGCTCTTTCATGAAAAAAAAATATTTGGTAAAATGGGGGTGTTACACAATTAGGGTTGGTGATGTATATATGCATGCAGATGTTGAGCATGAGAAGGGGAGGGAAACCACGCTTTGGTGGAGGGAAAAATGATACGACATAGGGATTAACCTAAGGGATAAAATGATAGGGTTAGGTTAGCATTATTATTTTTTGTTTAGCTTGGTTAGATTAGGAAACCAATTAGAAAAATTAAACAAAAAAATCTCATTTTGAATAGGTTTATTAAGAAGAAAAAAGGTAAAATAATTAGAAAAAATATTTAAGATTTTATCTAGGTTATGGATCAAAATTTAATAATAAAATAATTAGGCCAATATTTAAGGGTTAGGTTTCAAATAAGAGGATAAATACTGGAAAGTAAAGGTTACAAAATTTTAGGGTGTTACGTATGTATCTTTGGTTGTAAACTTTTTTGTATCTTTGCAACTGATGGCCCCCATGTACAACTGCTAATCTTAAACCTATAAAAGAAGGAAAACAAATTAGTAACTAACTTTTTAAATCATATCTACAAACTGTTAAAATACTTTATGTTGTAAAAAGATAGATATAAGAATTGTGGAACACAATTTTATCTTTATATAGAAACTTGAATTGTCTAAATCTAATTTTAGATATGTAAGTTATAACCAAATTATGATAGTCTGTTAACTTTCCAACACATTTTGACTTTAAGCTCAAAAATAATTTAATATATAAGATTATTACTAGAATTGTGCAAAAAATCCGGGATCCGAAAATCCGATCCCATATTTAAAAATCCGATCAGACATTTCAGATATCCGAACTGATTTTAGTCCAAAAGGATATCCGATTTTTTTTTGGATTATCCAATCCAAAAAATATACGATATTTTGTTGATTATTTCAATAATATATCATATAATTGTATTTTTATAGTTTTAAGTTTTAAATTTTATTTTATTTTTATATTTTAAATATTTATAATAATGTTTTAATACTTCTTTTAGATAAAATAAGACATTTATATGAATATAGATATTAATATTAATTGATATACGATCTTTATTTTAAAAAATATTCTAGCAAAATTTACTAAAATTGATTAAATAGTATTTTCATACGGATATTGGATATATCATAATCCCGTCCATATCCGGTCAACATTTTTTGGATATCCGCATGCCAGATATCCGGTCTAAAAAATGCCGAGCGGATATGGATATCCAATTTTGCACACTTCTAATTATTACTATTATTTGAGCGCATAATTAAAAATAATATCAATAATCTCATTTATTATTTCAATAAATGACTAAAAATTTAAAGTACACTGGTATAAAATATTTACAAATATGCATTCATCAACACCCCCTCATTATTTTAATATTTATCCTCAAGCAAGATGTGAATCTAAACAAAAAAATAAATTAAATGAAAATAAAACTTACTTGTCACTGTTGTAAGTTTTATGATTTCACTTTGCTTGTTCAACAAGCCCTTTAAACCCCCCAATGTCACACTTAAAGGATGAGTAAGGTTTTGTGAGGGTTTCACATATGATATACCGATAAAATCAAACAAATTCACATAAAAAAACACTTGTAACACCATTAACTAATTTTGTCTTAGTATCTCTTATTTCACAGCACCAAAATTAGTATTTGACCAAGATTTAGAATCGTAAAATTTAAAGGGTTAATTTCAACATATGGTTCACAAATAAACATGATTGATATGAATATAAAACTAACAATGATTGACCATGCCTTATTCACATCAATGTTCATCCTCACAAAAGTGTACCCTCTTGTTTTTACTTCTCTCATATTTATGGAAAAATATATATTAACACACTCTGATATGTGAGATAAGCTGATGAAAATAATAAGTAACTCAAATATATCAAAAGAAAGGATAAGATTTTGTAGATAAAATCCTCATGAAGGAATATCAAATACATACCAAATGGAAAAAACCATATGCTTGACTTTTGTGCTTAATGTTTTATAGATTGAGGTTTCCTATCTCATGGATCAAATAGAACTTTATAAGGATTGTAATAAGACTAGGTTGAAGGGTTAGATGATTAAAAGAGAAATAAGAAATCAAAAATATATCCTAAAGCCTAGTAGAATCATGTTAACATAGTGACTTCTTATAAACTCAAACTTATGAAGGTATCTTCACATTACATCACATAATGTCATATAGGCCAAATATCTTCATGTCAAGCATCATCATTTTTTTAAAAACTTCTTATCAAAATAAAAGTAAGAGTATAAGATATTTTTTTAATTTCCTTTTTCATATCCAACATTTTTTTAAATCTCCCACACTTATTATTTTGGATGCTATTTAACATTTTCTTCACATGTATAAGTCTCATATAACTTTCTATGAGTTTTTTAACAAGAGAAGAAATTTGTTTAATGTTTGATTAAGAAAATTATGGGAGATGAAGAATTAAATGTTAATATGAAAGTCTCCAAGAGGTTAACTAAGGGGAGTACGAATCAAGTAAAAAAAAAGGGTAGAAGGCACTTTGCTTATGTGGTGGTAAATCCCAAGGTGCCTTTATCATTTTGTCAATTAGGACAGTTATGACATAAAAGCTTCGAAGAGTACATAAAATGTTCTAGTAATCTTTATAGTCCATCATAAGATCTAAGGCAGGTACTTTGATAAATATATATTAGTATATATGAGGTTTATAAAGAAAATTGAAGCCAATAAAATTTTATATGAAATGTTAAGACGAGATGGTATATATGGCTCAAAAGATCTCTATGTTGTGATGAATATCAACATATCATCTTTATGGTTAGGAAATAATACTTGTTCTCACACCATTCACTTCTAATAAAAAAAACACACACACACACACACACATATATTCCTTACATCAAAATTTCAAAAAGAAAAAAAAATTAAAATTCTCCATTATCTTAATTTTTTTGTCCTTTTTTAGTATATTTTCAAAGATATGTTCATCATGACTTATTAAGGGCTCATAAGACAAAAACACCCAAAAAGACTCAACTAAACACAAATAATCCTAGATAAAAAAAGATAATAAACAAATAAATAAAAACTTAGCAAATCAATGAAGAAAAAAATAAATAAATGATCCCCCACACTTATCATGAGCATTGTCTTTAATGGACAATATATCCACAAAATTGAGGAAAAGGAAATGTAGTATGTGTGAGAGAAAACAAAAGGTCGTTGAAGAGTGATTAAAAATCCAAAAAATACCAAGGGAGAGTTTTTGTGTTTCTCAACTAACATGACCCATGTCGTGAGACATGTCTCCGCTCTATGTTACCTCACAAGTGCTCCAATTGTGTAATCTCCTACCTTACAAATTTGTAGGCCCTTATGCCTTGTAATTCCTTTATAAATATATTATCTTTCAAAGCATTTGTAAAATAAATATCAAAATCCCTAGTAAATAAAAAAAATTCTAAAGAAAAATTAAAACATGAACTAAATTACATGTACAATTGTCATGAAAAGTAATTAAGAAAACATAAAAATACTAGGGGAGAAGTTTATGCTCCTATAACAAAATGACCCATGTTATGAAACACGTATCCACTCTATGTTACATCACCAGTGCTCCATTTGTGTTATCTCCCACCTTAAAATTTTATATCTCCTTATGCCTTGCAACTCCTTCATAAAACATTTGTAAATAAAAATTAAAATGCCTAGTATATAAAAAAAATAAAAAGAAACATTTAAAAATAATCTAAAATAAATATACAATTGGGTTGCCTCCCAAAAATTGCTTGTTTATAGTCATTATCTTGACTATAGTGTCATTCACTAGAGATTATTTAAGCGTATGATGGTTTTGAGGCTTTCAACCTCTGTCCCTTTATAGACATATAATTGATTTCTATTTACCTTAAATGTTCCTTTTTTTAGACACCTTATTTTTATTAATATAGATGGGGGAAATTATGTCACTGTGAATGATCTATACCAACATAAATGTATCTTACCAGAAGTAATCACAAGCGGGAATTAAATAGGAGTATTTTTTACCCATTTTTAAAATCACTTTTTTTTATTCTTTGACCATGCATCCTCCTTATGTTTTCCTTGTATATTTGAGCATTTTCATATGGGCTTAAAAAAAAATTCATTAAGCTCATTTAATTGCAAGATCCTCCTTTAACCTGTATCTTGCATATCCATGTTAAGAAAAAAAGTGTCCCCAAAAGATTTATGATTAAATTCTATAGGAAGGTGGAAAGATTTGAAAAATATAAGCTTATAGGGAGAAATTCCTATTGGGGTTTTAAAAGTTGTTCTATAAGCTCAAAATGCATTGTCTAACTTTGAAGACCAATCTTTCCTACAAGCATAAATAGTGTTTTTTCTAATAACCTTTAAATTTCTTGGTTTGAGACTTCTACCCATATGATAGTTTGGGGATGATATAGAGTTGTAATTATGAGCTTTGACTCGATAATGTTTTCATAACATAACATTATGTTCATTCGTGTAGATGTTGGAGATGTTTGGGGTTGATATGTGAGATTTGTGTTTCAATATGTGAGATTTGTGTGAAACATGAGGGTCCCGTGTTCATTAATATATATCGTATTTTCTCATAGAATTTTTTGATGTGTTTTTGGGTAAAAAGGTGAGAGCAAGGAAATTAATAAGGAGGTCCTGTGTTTCCTGAACACATACCATGTTACCTGGTAGGATTTTATTTGATATATAATAGATATGATAAAACCCTAGTTGTCAACTTATATGAGAAAACATCTTCTTCTTCTCTATAGAAATCTCCATTGTTAGAGAATTAGAGATTTCTATAATTAATTGATTGACTAGTTTAATTTTTTTTAATTACACAAGATTATGAAAAAATATCTCTATTTTCCCTTAATTTTTCTATTTTTGGATTTTTCTATCAACTGTTCATCATCTTGTTAATTCCATTTTTTTTTTGGATTCATTCAATCCATGTAATTCCACATCAAGTTGGCGTTAGAGATGCATTTGATAAAGAGATCATGTATTTAGGATGCATACAAAATTAAATATTAAAAAGTTCAATAGATCAATCAATTTAGGATTATGGATATTGATGATGTGGGAACATTAAATTCCAAACATAGTGAAAAATGTGTTATCCGAATAAGCCATATTCGATAAGGGATTAGTGATTTAGAGAATTAGATCTAAAGTCCCTCTCTATCATAAAACTATTCATGTTGAATGATGCATTATTGTAAGTGGAAAATGAATCAATGGCATCTGCCTTGTTGTTGAAGCTTGAGTCATTATAGAAAGTTAGTAGCAAATCAGATAATATTGAAGAGTCAGCTTCATAACCAGAAATTAGGTGAGGGTTAGTTCATAGAATCTTAACTTGATGAAGTTTATTTTATTGTAATGGATTCTCATAACATAGAAGTCAAATTAGATGAGGAAGATTTTTCCATTATGCTATAATATTCTTTGCCTACAGGCTTTAAGAATTTTTGTGAGACAATGTTGTATGGATAGAAAAAAAAGGTTTTCACCGTTATTTCCCATATTTGGGGTTATCTAAACTTTTGGATAAGATTTTAGGTATATAAAATGTACTTTAGTCATTTTGATTAAAAAGATGAATAATGTAATAGTTTGGTCTTTAAGACCTTATTGAATTATGTTATGCTTTTAGTTAGCTTTTTAGGACTCCTTTTTGGTAAGAGGGTCACTATTTATACTTTTAGAATATTATTTCTCTTGGTCTCTGGTCGTTAATTTTGGGACATCTCCTTATAGATTTGGAGGGATCCTATGATCTATTGTGAACCTTTGGCTCTCATACTTTTGAATGATCTAAGAACATTCTTTGTGCTTTTGTGTTAACCATAAATTCCTATATATGCTAATAGGTATATATGGGATTTGAGAGGTTATGGTAATAATTTAAAATTGGCAATGGTTACATATTATCCTATAAAAACGGCATAAGTCTTATGCACTTTTGTTTCCTATTTTTGTAAAACATTAGCGGCCACCAGTAGATGTATTAGTGGTTCAATACTTTTTCTACTCTATAGGTCCCTATGATCCATATAGGGTAAGGATTAGGTTACCTTTGGTGTGGCCACCATGGCATAAGACCATCGATGGTGGGCATTGGTTGTCCAAGTTTCCATGATAGTTGATGAATAATGAGAGGTTGATGGGTCATTGTTATATCAACCCTTTGGCACAAATGTTCATGTGTAGTGGATCTACACTCTTATTTATTGATTTATAGCCATGAAGGCTATGTATTTGATTCCAAGTCATGATAACCATGTGTATTTGACTCCTTGCCAAGATGGTTATGTGTACGATTGTGCCTACGAATTTTGTCCATTTTTGATAGGATGGGATGTCTATATATGAATGTTGATGTGTTTGGTCTAAACACTTAAAACCACTTTAGCAAAATGTGTTAAAAGATAATAAATTAGATTTATATGATCATAATATGTAAAGAGTAATAATAAGAATTAATGTAATACCCCGTATTTTTAAAATCTAGATTTATTAATTTTAATGATTTTATTAGCATACTTTGATGTAAACAATTAATTATTTTAATTTCGATTCGTTTTATGGATTTATCGACATTTTCGAATTCATAATTGAATGTAATTAATCATTGTCGTTGCGAATCATTCTAGACAAATTCGTTCACAACAATGATTTTATTATATTCTTATGAGTTCGATTTTTTGTTAAAAATATGTATTCCCGTTCTTTCTCGTATTTTTATTTTGATATTTTAGATTTGGTTTCGATTATAACTTTGTCGTGTAATTTTGACTTTATTTTGAAGTTATATTTCGTTAACGAAATATATTATTCAAATTATGGAATTTCTGTTTAAGTAGCTAAATTTATTTTAATAATTTTATTCATAGAAAATATTTCCGACTTTAAATTTATTCGTTTTCGGAAATCGTTAATTTTTTCTAGAAGTTTGAAATTAAAAAGGCTTTTAGGAAATTACTTATGAATTTCTTTCCGGAATTAATTTTCTCATGTTTTACGTTTTTCAGTTTATGAAAATATCAATTTTGGAAATGGTTTAAATTGGTCTCGGTTTATTGGAATTTGACGTAAATAGTATATTATATACTTTTAAATAATTTTTCAAGGTCTTATAATACATTTTCGTAAATAATATAAATTTTTACGTTCGTTAGTAAATTCTTTCAAAAATGTTTCTGAAATTCTTTATATAGCTTTTTATTAATTTTAAGCCTTCGGATCCGTTCGAAATAAATTTTAGATAAAATCTTCCAATAATATTTTGATATTTTTAGTAGTTTATTTTATGTGTACTTGTTTAAAAAAAACGCACCCCGACCGATCGAAACCCCCCCCCACTTCTTTCCTTTTCTCTCTTCTCTCCCTTCTCTATGTTTTCCCCGTGGCCCTGTCCCCCGACTCCCTATCCCGCAACCCTAACCCTAGCCAGCCGCCCCTTCTCCCAGCTGCCCCTCCTTGCTTCGCCCCGCCGGCGAGCTCCGACAGCCACCGACTCGCACAGCAGCCGCAGCCGACCACCGCAGCAGCAGCAGCTAAAGCCGCGCGACAGCAGCCCACGCAGCAGCGCAACAGCGGGCAACAACAGCAGCAGCAGCAGGCCACGCAGTTCGCGCCACCGCCAGGCCACCGGCGAGCCCTACTGACCACCGTTGAACCACCACAGGTCCCCAACGAAGCTTCCCCGACCTTCCCTTGCCCTGATTCGTTGATTTTTGTTGGGTATAATTTCCGAAAAACCCTAACCCTTGTTTTGATTAATTGGGTATGAATTAGCTTATAAAAAGCTAAATTGATTGTTTGTTTATGTATGTATATGTTGTAAGATTGATTTGGATAGGCTAATTGTGTGGTTGTGTTGGAATTTTGGAAAAATTGGATTTTTGGCCGGGTTATGCCCAAATTTTTCGGATTCATCCGATTTGGTGATTTTGGACAAATTGATTATACAATATGTTTTAAAGTGTATCCAATTTCATTTTGGAACCGTTAATTTGAGAAATTTCTGTAGGTTTTATCGGAATTTGATTCCTAGGTCAAATTTTGGGTGTAATGAAATTGGGTGGTATAATTGAGCCGTACCGCTCAATTGATTTTATAATATCGTTTAAAATGTATTTAATTTTATATTGGAAGTGTTGATTTGGGAAAACTGTGCGTAATTTATCAGAATTGGATTTTTAGGTCAAAACTCTTGCGGATTTAAATTGGTTTGGGTAATCGGATTATTTTATTTAATTGACTATATAAATTACATTATAATATGTTTAATTACATTTTTGAACCGTCAATTGATATGTTTTGGCAAGAATTGATCGGATTTGTGTTCCGGGCTCAAAAACCTTAATTGTGCTAAATTGCGTATTTCTTTTATTGGTTTTGAACAATTGATTATTTGATATGTTATAAAATGTGTTTAATTAAATTTCTAAACATTCAATTTGATTAAATTTATAGAATTTTAACGAATTGTATTTTCGGGCCTAAAACCCTAAATTTCAAGTGAAATTATGAAATCGATTACTTGTATTGTTGTTTTTCTAAAATTGAATGTATAAAAATAGTTGAAATGGTATTAATTGCCTTCTAATACCTTTAATTTGAATTGATTAAATTGAATTACTTGAGTTTGTGTCGTGGGCTTTAAAACCCTAATATTCGGGGATGATTTTATAAAATTGATTTTGCTATGTGTATTTTATCTAATCAAATTCTATCTTTGGGTTTTAAATCATTTAAATTCTGTTTTGACCTAATCGGTTTGGATTTGGTTCTATGTAAATGGTTAGGTTACCTATTTAGTTGTAAAACCTAATAAATAAGTTATTTTCGATAAATTAACTTATGATCAATTATTCTTTCTCGGGCTTTCCAAATTAAGTTGAAATGTCCCAAGTGATATTTGTATTAATCCGTTTTGATTTAGTTTTAACCTTAAATCTTAATAAATCTATGCTTTTAAGTTCTAATTTTTGGTCACATTTTATAAGAAAGATCAATTGGGTTGTTTGTGTTTATTTAATTATGTGAATTATTGATTGATAGGATAGTTTCTAATTTAGTTTTTTGATTTCTATCGGATCTAGGAAAGCTTTCTCGTGGATCCACGAGCTAGTGATCTCTCTCCTTCTTATCTCGCTTAGCTAGCTTCGGATCCAGGTAAGTCTCGACTTACCTCTACTTATGGGTATTTCGCAAGGATGTGGCTAAGGCTCCTACGTGTTATGTGACTTGTATGCCTTGGATGCCTCGTATGATTATATGTCGTGTTTTACATGTTGTTACCTTACCTTTTTTAGGTGTAGCACAGTTTGGATTCAAGGTATGCCTTTGTGATCGCTCTTGTTACGTGTTAATGTGGATGTGCTACAAGTTGTGACATGATATGACCCTCTAGGACATGCATGCTAGGGTTTTGGTAGCATGAAATGATAATAAAAGAACACCGGAAAGTGGACGTTTGGGAAGTTTGTATGGGGGAACTAGATCTTGCATGAGTGTGATCCTTACATGGGAAAAGTTGATTTGGGTTGTAAGTAAGAGCTTTGGAGAGTCTTAGAGTGATTGGAGACTTGGTATGAAAATAGTACGTGAGTTGGTGCATAAGAGACCTGATTAGGGTTTTGCGAGTAAGTGTGTGTTGGGGAGTCTGCATGGAGTATTTAAAGTCTGCATGGGGATGAATCTTACGTGAGGTAAGTTGATTTAGGAATTAAATAAGATAATGTCAAAGTTATGGGTCCATTGGAGACGTGGGTGCAAAATTCTACGTGGGTCGATGTAAGGGTGTCTAAGGGACCCAATTAGGGTTTTGAGAGAAAATGAGGAATTTGAAGGGTACAAGGGTAAAAAAAATTGATCAAGGATGGAGTATAGGGTTGAGAGCGAGGACTCACTTATATAAAGGATGAGTATGGGGTTCTAAATGAGAGAAGAGATTTTGGGGTGAAAGAGGAAGGTTACTTGTTGAGGAAGTAAAGCGCTAGGGTTTGGCGCGGCCAACTAGGGTCTTGTCGGTCACACGCGAACTTGGGAGATAAAGTAACACATTTGGGGAATTTCCTAATAAAAACGAGGTGCGAGATAGAGAGCAAAGTAACGTTTGGGTAAGTAAGAAAGAGGTTGGCCACATAGGCCTGATTAGGGTCTCCGAGAAGGAACCCTAGAGGGATGAGGACATGTGGAGTTGATATCATATGTGTTGGGATGTCCTATATTCTTGGAGATTATGCCTTACTATGTGCCACTATGCCTAAGTCTACGGAGGATGGATGTCGGGTGTGAGAAGAGATACAAGTCTCAAAATATGGGACGGTCCCTCTGGAGGGGAAAGAAGTAGAGTATCAACCGCATGCATGTCAAGGGTGTGATGTGATTCAATAAGACACGGATAAGACATTAATTACGTAAACCGAAAGATGTTGAGCCGAGCCCATGATCCGGTCCACCGGCTATAATAGTGGATCAGAGGCGTTCTGCCCTGTGCGTTTATTTTCCGGTCCACCGGCTATAATAGTGGATCAGAGGCATTCTGCCCTGTGCGTATATCTTCCGGTCCACCGGCTATAATAGTGGGGCTCTCGCACTCACATGCACTATTGAAGAAAATGTGTGGAATGAACATATCATTAATGAGGGTAAAGAATAAGTCTAATTGGACCATGTCCGGCTTTTATTACCTATATTACTACATGCTGCATGCGTGAGTATGCCACGTATTGAGTTTTAATAATATGGATTATTCCTACCTGAGGCGTATGAGCCACTTTACATTTCGGTTATACCACGCTTATATGTTTAATAGGATGTTACATATGTTTTAATGTGTTACTCTAGGTGTATGGTAAGATGCATGTTGTGGGTTGTGTATATGCATGATATTGTATCAACGTGTTGTACCCGAGTTTAATATGCACTTGATGATATCTCTCCTATAAGATAGGGTAGCGGGACTTACTCAGTATTGGACCCGTACTGATACTACCTTGGTTGAATGGGTCTTGTGATGATCCACCGATGGTGGGGAGCAGACCTCTTGTGCAGGTTGATACTGTGTTGGGGTGGAAGGCCTGACTTGAGTGAGTAGGCAATCTGGATATTGATCCTTCGGGATTTGTTTTTGTTTAGCTGTATTTTGTATTACATTCCTGTTTTGATAAACATATTCTGGGGTTGTAATCCTAAATCGTATTCTAACTTCTATTTGACTTACCACTTATTAAGGATGTATTTTAAATGTTGTCTTGCGTTTTTTGATACTTCGTACTAAAGGTTGATCGGATTTAGGCTTAGCACTTAGTACTGGAACGGTAAGAGTGAACCGGTCTGGTACTAAGTGTGGCGGTAATGCCCCCGAGTTTACGGTTTTCTCCTTTGCTTCCGCTAAACCTTTCGATTAAACGAAATTTTTCGGTAGTAAATTTGGGGGTGTTACAGTTAAGTTGCTAGAGATGCTTTAAAGATTTTCCTTCCCTAGATTTAGGTATTACATGTGATGTATTCTTAGTAAATTTCCATGTTATTGTATACATTTTATGTATGACATGAGATTATATATTTTATGGCATGTTTCTTGATGTAGGGCAGTGTGTAATAGTATGCTCGTGCTTATGTGTGATAATTAGTTCTCACTTTGTACTCGCATACTTATGCCACCACTTGTGGTCCCTGGCTATTCAATGGATAAATGATATATTTGTGAGTGTGGAGGCACTAGTTGATGATGGTTATAGTAGCCAGCTATTTGGTTATATTTGCGTAAAGAAAGATTGTTCTAAGTGACTCCGAATCAAAATTACCCAAATAGAGTCAAATTAGTTCTAATGCTCATGATTTTTTGCCTCATTCTTCAGTATTAGAAACCAGTCTGGAAAAATTTGATAAATTCATAGGTGAGGGGAATTTTGTAATTAATAATGATTTTGTTAGCAATCCTATCAATCTTAATGACATAGGACTAATCTCTGATGTTGGTAAGTATTATATTTTTATGTCCATATTTTTATTCACTTAATGATCTCATAAGTTGTTGGCATATGTAAATCTTCTTAATAATTCTATAGAATGTTATGATTGTAAAGCCAACAAACTAACCATTTCCCCTAGTTCCCAAAGGGAACCCTCAAGTTGTCTAAGGGCATAGAGAAACTCACCACCCACCCTCTTAGTTAAACCTTAATCACTGAGATGTCTAAACAAAAGGTGTTTTTTCCCCTAATTTTTCATCACCATAATATGGTATAATATTTCTCTAATAACCCTCACAAGGTGTCATACTATCAAAAAAGTGAAATAGCTACTAAGCACAATCTTAAAAGAAAGAAATAAAAATTAATTAAGGTTAGTTTTTTTTTGCTATTCTATAAAGGCATTAATTCTATCATGGATCTCTAAGATATCTTGTAAAACATATTAAGTGCCCATTATTCTTTCTTCTACAACCACTCCTTATCATCTATTTTCAATTTTCAGGGTGAGGGCCCACCCAAAGATAATGCTATTCTTAGACCGATATCCAATCTACTTCAGCCACCATATACTCCTTTAAACATTGGCCCTAAGCCTAACATCCCAACCTTTCACCCTCACTACCACGGAAAGGGGTTTTAATAACGGTTATTTTATAGTTTTAATAACGGTTTTGAACCGTTATTGAATCGCTCGTTATTAAATCTTTAATAACGGTTCATAACCATCATGAAAAATACACAAAAACCCTCGCATATGTGCGTAAATTTCATATTTAATAACGGTTTTTAAGTAAAAACCGTTATTAAAAAGGAGCTTTTCATAACGGTTCTTAAACAAAACCGTTATTAAAACCTCAGTTTTTAATAACGGTTCTATGAGAAACCGTTGTTAAAACCAGAATTTTTAATAATGGTTCTATGACAAAACCGTTGTTAAAGCCTCAGTTTTTAATAACGGTTCTATGGGAAACCGTTATTAAAACCTATGCTTTAATAACGGTTTTCATAGAACCATTATCAAAACTATATGTTTTTTTTTAAATTTTTCTCTTTTGTTCCTGCCCACATACACAGTTGTATGTTCAAACAATTACCAAATCTGCAATGTAGAACAACATCAATTCATACACCAACTATACTTAGGAATAAAAATTAGTGGGCATACCACAACTTGGTAGCTCTACACCCCAAAGTAAAGAGTTCACAAATCTAGGCTGGAAGACCGAAAGATGTAGACGAAATATAAACCTGAAAATGCATGTAGAATAAATAGATCGCTACCTAATACCGTTATTAAAACCGTTACGAGAACTACGAGATCGACCACGTACGCTCGTTTTCGTAACACCTAATCCAAGACCCCTGTGTCTTCTAGGGTGTTCTACAATTCCTATAGCCCATGATACAATGTTATATTGGTCTACCCCCTCCTCACCATCTGACGCTTGAAGTTCGTCCTGTAATGTATATAATATATGTAAAATTAGCTTACATGAATAAGCATAATATAATAGTTTTCTAAAAGAAAAGTAAGCAGGGTTTCAAATATCTACAAACTTACAATTTTTGTCGCTGCAACATCTACATCTTCATTAATATATCCATCTTTTGTTGCTCTAGCCTTCTTCCATAATGTACCAATATTATACAAATGCCACATTTCATTCACCATCGGTCTCGAAAAGGCGGAACTAATGGAGAGTTCAAGTCGGAATCCGCGGATTCGTATCTGAATACGAGGAAGTGCCCGATGGCGATGGAATTGTGTGCGACGAAATCTTCCCATCCGTTTTGAAACCAGACTCTGCCTTCTTCCTTAACTAGTTGTACTGGCCATTTTTCTCCGTTCGGGACGTTGAGGTATGCATGAGTGGGGAGACCCTTGCAATGGTTCTTAACGAATTTTTCTGGAAGTGCCTGTGATCACAAATGCAAGGCAGAGATTCCACGCACCGTTCAGTTTCCAAAAGTTTACTATAGGCTCATTTTGGTATGTTTTTGGAAAGTTTCAAGTAAAAGGAAAAAAATAAATTGGGCTAAAAATGACATTATTTTTTTACTTTAAATTATGATTTCTTCCAAAATTTTCTAACAAAAATCAAAATAACATTTTTATTGCTTAAAAAGATGGTATAGAAAATGACCTAATTACCTCATGACTTATGGGCGGATAAATAAAAGGGTAATATGGATAAAATAAGAGAGTAAAGTGATTCTTGCATGGGGAGTCTAGGGTTTACATAGGATGGTTAGTATTTGCATAGGGATGATCCTTACATGGGAAAAGTTGACATGAGGTTTAAGTAAGGTAAGGGAATATTTTTTTGGGTGATTGGAGTACATTGGTGAAAAATAGTACATAGGTTGGTATAAGGGTGCATGGGGAACTTGCCTAGGATTTGGGAGGAAAACCCTAAGTGGAGGAGATTGTGGAAGGGAGAAATAATGGAGAGGATTGGAATATTGGGTAAGAGTGGAAGGATTTCATGTGGAGGGTGAGTGTGTGTCATGTGGAAGAGGGGATGGTAAGTGAGAGTAATGGAGAGATAACATATGAGAAAAGAGAGGTGCTAGGGTTTGGGGTAACTAACTAGGGTTTTGGGTCATATATGTAGAATGGGAAGTAAAGTGGAATGTTTAGGGATGAATCAAGTGAGATGATGAGTTGAGGATAAAGGATCATGAGTTGTGTGGGATAGAGTTGGGCTATATATGCTAAATTAGGGTTTCTCAAAGGAAAACCCTAGAGGGAGATAGTAAATTGACTCAAATGTATGGGGAAAGTGGGCATTGACCCATACACTTAGAATTTGGGTATTTTTGGTAAGTGTGGAGAACAAGGAAAGGATGGCTAGATGTATTAAGAGGCATAAAAGTCCCTAGATATGGGACATCAGGAGAATAGGAGTAGACGGATTATGTGAGCAGGTAGTCCGAAGGACATGCATGTCTAGGGTGAAAAAATATAGTGAATAAGAGCGAATAAGACAATAATCATTTAAAGTGAAAGATTATTAAGTTGTGCCTAGACTGATCCACTAGCATAATAGTGGCTAGGTGCTAAGGTGCCTTAGAGATCGATCCACAGACAAATAATAGTAGTCATGAGTGTTCTACCCTGTATGTTTCTAATCCATTGGCTATAATAATGGGAGATCTTAATCTCAATTAACCAAAACTTATGTTATGATAAGACATGGGAAAAAATACTATTTACTTATAGTGGAACACCATAAGAGTCGAGGCTAAACTGATACACCACCATAATAGTGGCTAGGATCACTTAGCCTTGGAGACCGATCCACCAGCAAATAATAGCGGTTAGGAGCATTCTACCCTATTTTTTTATCCACCAACTATAATAGTGGGGTTTTCGTTCTTTTAAGGACTTTTAAAGAGCATGGTGTGAAATGGGTCTATTAACTAGAGATCTAATGATTATGTTAACTAAACTATAACACAACCTATATTGTATGCATTTCTTGTATAGTTTATCCACATGGTCCTACTTGTGTTATATGTCTTTTGTGTATGGCCTTAGATGCATGGTGACCTTACTCAGTACTTAGCATACTAAACACTCATTTCATCAGTGCTGCTCATTCCCATGAGCAGAGGGCCCTACTGAGTTTGTGCAGGTAGGAGACGCCATTTTCAATGCCTGTGACACTTGTGAGGCATCAAGCGAGGATGAGAGTTGACCTTATTGGACTTGGCATAGGGGCCCAAAAGTGATGTAGACCGGACTCTTTTATTGTATTGTAACTTTTATCCCCTTGGGGACTTTGACTATGTACTCTATTTCGGTTGTAATGCCTTTTAATCACACACTCTAATTCTCTCATTATGAATATTTTTAGTTTTCTATGGATTTATGTTTTAAGTATGTTTACTGTTCTTGTGAAATTATCCTTAGCCTTGTGGTTGGTATAAGACTGGCCAGAGGTTGGGCTTGTACTGATCACGGCAATAGCACCCTCGTGCTTGTGTTTGTTCCAATTAAACGAATTTTTTTAACTATGATTTTTGGGGGTGTTACAACAATACCCCACATTTTTTTGTAAAATGATTAAATGAGACATTATGTCAATTTTGGGCATTTGATTTTGATGTAATGTTATAATTTTGTTTGGGACAAAATATTATTTGAAAGTATGTTGAAAAATGAAGTTTATTGAGTTTATCTAACAAACCCATTAACTGGTTCCATAATCCAATTAACTATTTTTTTGTTTCATCAAATTTGTGTACCTCAACTAAATCTATAGATTAGTTGGGGAAAACCGATCAATTGGTTGTAGAACAGTCAAATAGGAGACCCAAACCCGTTGATTGGTTTGTTGTGTTGGACACATTTCCGATCTTCATTTTTCTGAGAAATTCCTTACACTAAAATGAAACCTGACAAACCCATGAGAATTTGTCCCTATGAGATTCCTAACCAGTTTTATGATGCATTTACCCTACAGTATTGCCTCAAATTAATTTGGAGGTTAATTGAAACAATTGAGGGGGAGAGATGACATCAGCATTTTCTTCTTCCTCCCCTCTCCTCTACACAATTATGAGATTGAATGTTTCAATCTCAAGCACGAAATTGAGTAGCTAGAATATTCCTTCCACACTAACCTTCAATTACTCTACTTGTGAATGTTAATTCTAACATAATAGACATGCATTTCCTAGAGAAACCATTTTAGATTTGGAGAATAGTCAGCAAATCCTAGACGAAATTAGTCTATTTTAGTCGAATTCAAATAGTTAATAGTAGGGTTTCTAGTTTATTTCCAAACCCTCAGCATTTTCCTTTGATTGGTTACCTCTAAATAGCACCAATCATCCCTACTCTGCACCTTTCTTTTAGCTAACAAACATTCTAAGCCTTTTACTCCCTCTCTTCTCTCTGCACTTTGAGTATTACAAATCAATCTCTCACACTCTTCTAATCTTGCTCCTAACTCTCTCCTATGTTAGTTTTTAAGCAAGGAAGAGTTAGTGTTTGGGAAAAAGGCTGAGTGGTCAAATATAGCTCTTCCCCTATGTTTTCCTCAAGTAGTATGTTCTTATTCTTTCTGTTTGTAAGTTCCAAAATTTAATAAGTTTTGGTGCAAATCTTGAGTTGAGATTTTGGTTTTTAAGGGTTTCAACTCTGATATTTTGCACTTTAAGAAAATTTTTTTAAGGAGATTGTTCTTGCATCAAGTAAGTGATTCATGCTTCTAAATTCTTTAGAAAGTATCCTTATATATTATGTGTTACTTGAAGTTGATTATGCATGTTAGCATGAATAAATATAGCCTACATAAATGGTTTGGATAATTAGATGTCATGATTTGAGTAAAAAACATGAAATTTGGTAAAATATGGATATGATAATTCCATGTTGAGAAATGTAAGTTAATTTTGTTGGAAATATGTTAGACTATGTTGATACATGGTTTACTGTGGTTAAGAATGATTTACATGTACGAATCTACATGAAATTCATGATTTGGTGACATGTAAAGGCAGGCAAATTGATCGACTAGTCCCTAGAATAGTCAATTGGTTGACCTAAACCCTCCACTGTTAAGACTATGGAGACCTAGGTCCTGCTCTCTACTTAAACCTATCAACTAGTTTAATAGAATCGATCAATAAGTCTATGAACAGTTGACAATTTTACCCAAACAGATCGACTAGTTTAAGGAAAGCATTAACTACATGATTTAAACTGATGGATTGGTTAACCAAAGCTGATTAACTTATTGGGCTAGACAGATCAACTAGTTTGAATGATTTATCTCTTTTTGGTTCGGTCATCAGCTGAGGTAATGTTTGGGACTATACCATGATTATTAATGAGATAAAATATAGATTTGATTATGAATTATTGGCCTAATGAAAGAATCAAATGGATCAAATTTTATGGTATACTCTATGAGTAGTGAAAGGATTAAATGTGTATATCACTTACAATAAGTGATGATATTGAGAAAAGAATAATGAAAATTAGCATGGACATGAATTAAATAATATGGTGGTCATGAATAACATTGGCCAAGGAAAAATGGAAAACCCACCTTGTTGGGAAGTGGGAAGGAAATGATTCATATGGACTTAGTTGGAAAATTACCTTTCTTGCTTTATATAGGCCCTATATGATCACCCAACCTTATGAATAAAATATAAATCACATAAAGTGAAAGATATTTGAGTTGAGTATGCATCTCGGTTATTGGACCCTCGATTAGCTACCAGGGGTTAGTCTGTGTTTGGGAATTTTTAGTGCCTTAGAAATTTTCCTTTGGGTAAGATCCTAAGAGGTCTCGGTGCCATACATACTCTAAACACTAAAGATTTAGTAGAAGGTATCAATAATAAAGGGTTTGGTTACCTAAGTGGTTGGCTTTGGCTTGGACTTATGTTCATGTTTGTTGGCTTCAGTGTGGACTTATGTCCATTTGATGATTAGTTTTCACTTGGACTTTATGTCCCTTATTTGGATAGACTTCTATGGTATATGAGACCATGGGGTAGTCTACAACCTATTGCTTGATGATAATAGAATATGGATGGTGAATATGGGTTTATAATTTAGGAATTATGGCTAAATTAATTGTTAATGATTGGTTAAGAGATGGAAGTAATGGCATGATATACCTAAATCAATAAAAGTTAGTTCATACACTTGGCTAATGATTGAAATGACTAATTGGTTAAGGAATGGAATATTAATTGAGTAATTCACCTATTTTATATGTGGATGAGTAAAAGGTATAACCTAAGGAATTGGATAACTAAAAATAAACCCTAGAGGTTTCTTAGATGATATCTGGTATTACATGCATAAGTGCATATGTGAGAAGGTTGTGAATCTAAGAATAAAGTATTTTTCTTTGTTGGAATTGTGCATGATAGGATGTCTTTATTCACTTCTACCTTGAAATATTGCCTTATTATGGCATATGTTTTATTTTATGTTCATGTATGATAATTAGTATACTTGTGTTACACTTAGGGAGAAACTTGGTGTAATTAGTATGTAGCATATTGATATGCCCATTTTCTTGATTACCTTGTACTCATTCTTATGCGGAGATGACCATATACAGGTGTTTAGGGATGGCTAGTAAAGGGCCTATCTTAGTTGGGTCAGATCTTGATAGCAAAGATATCCATAAGGTTTTGGTAGGGTTTGTGGTAGACTAAGATTTTACATTAGGTGTCATACCCTAATTTATTTTATTATAGCCCTATACTTTATCTACTTGTTTTTTGTAATTAATTTTGTCGAAGCCCATTAGGGTCTTCTGATGTAAACACTCTTGAAGTTGTTTAATTAAAGTATTATTCTATGAACTATGTTGTTTTAGTTATTTTAACTAATTTAGGCTTGTATCTGATATAGGGTGAGTAGCAGACATCTATCTGATGTCAAGTACAGTAGAAAAGCCCTATTTCCCCAGTTATTTTCTACTTCTACAATTTTTTTAATGAAATTTTTTGGTAGTGGAAAATGGAGGTGTTAAAGGATATCTCTTTTGCATATGCGTAGTGTAAAATCGTCGCTAAGCATGATAAATTATGTGAAGCCAATGTCCAGTTGTATTAGGGTGAAAACTTTGAGGACATTCAAGATCATAAAGGGTTAAAAGAGTTTGATAGTAATAATGAAGATGCATATAGCTTATAAGGGCCCATCGAACTTCTCCTCCTATTTTTTTTTATTGACAAATTTCTACATATGTAACACCTCCAAAATTTACTGCTAAAAAATTTCATTTTTAAAAGTTACAAATGAAAGCTAAGGTAGTAGATTTTTGGTGTTATCGCTACACATTATACCAAATCAGTTTCCTCTTCTATTTGAAAACAAAGTACTAAGGCTGAAATGTTATTTTACTTAAATTTCATGAAAACAATTATAAATAAGTGTAGCACAATAGTTAGGGAGGTTAATTCACCTTCTAAAAATTGACCGTTCTTTGGCAAGGAAAATATAGATGATTAAAAGGAAAAATACAGAAACCTCTGGTACAAGTACCAAACATAATCCTAGATATCCCTATGCCTTCAATATTGAAGAATAATCTTTGAATAAATCCTACGAGCTAACTTAGGGCTTAAGAAATGAACCCTTCTGTATAATGGTACTTAGTAAAACATTATACAAGACTAATATGCAAATCTCGTATACAACACATCAGATGCATCACATCAAACACATGAACATTAAATTATGCATATATTAACTAAAATATGATAATCATTCACATAGCTACATACATCAAGGTCATATGTTACCCATACTCATTCCCATAGAAATAATAGAAACATACTATTGGAACATCTAAATGATGCTTTTCATAGTGTAATTAGAAAACCAAGTCATCTTTAGCAGGAGGTGTAACTCACCTAATCAACCCACAACTCCTCAACAACATCAGAACAAGAATGCCATACACATTAGTAGATCATATTAGTTAGTTCATTATCATCTAGACTTATGATATTAGTGTAGTATTTAGTTAACTTGTAAATTTTATATCCACATAGGTTTAGGAATCCACGCTATTTTCATCAATGGACCGGTTAATAAAGTACAACCCTAAGATAGAATGCTCCATCCCACTATTATCATCGGTGGACAAGTAAAAAGGTACAACATGTACCAACCCACATGGTGTTCCACTATAAGTAATTAGTGTCTTTCCATAGTTTATAATTGTCTAAGGATTTTATTACTTGATTCTTACCGGAGGATCACTAAATAGAATACAAACCTAGGGCAATATGCTTCTGGCCACTATTCTCACTAGTGGCCTAGTAAATATGATACAAACCAAGGGTAATATCTTTCTGATCATTATTCTCACCAGTGGATTGTCAAACATAATATAAATACATAACAGCATACTTGAAATGCCCCGAAAATTTATAATTTTAAATATTATATTTAAATGAGGTTTTATTATAAAAATTAATTAAATAAACTATTTTTATAAAAGGACATTAATTAGGGCTATTTAAGAAGAAAACAATAAATAATTTTTCTAAGAAAAGTTTTGGTATTTTAGCTAATTAAGGATTTTATTTTATAATTAAATAAATTATTTTATTTAAAATAAGAAGGAGATAATATTTTGAAATTAATATTAATTTTATAAATAATTAAATTGGAGAAAATTAGGTTGTTTTGCTAATTAAAATGGAATTTATGAAAAAACTTTCAAAAATCTTAATTAAGCCTAAAAAGGGATTTAAATATTATTTATTTAAATATTATTATTTTTAAATATTCAGATTAATTTAATTGGCCCTAATCTAATTATTTTTCCTTTTTCCCTTTTCCTTTTCCTTTTTCTTTCTTCCTTTTTCCTTTCTTTTTTCTTTCTTTTCTTTTTCTTTTTCTCCTCTCCAAGTTGGGCCTGGTCGCGGCCCATTTCTACATTTTCCTTTCCGCGGCCCAAATCTCCTTCCGTTTCCCTTCATCACGGCCAACTCCAAAGCTCCACGCCTCAATTCCTTTTACACCAAAATGCGACGTTTTACTTAAAATAAAAAATTAGCTGCGCCCGACCGTCTGGTCTGCCTCCCTTTCTTTTCCTTTCTTTTCCCTGAACCACATGGCTCCCCCCCATCTTCTTCTTCCTTCGCACCTACTGTTGACGCCGTCGACTACCTACACTGCTGCACCTGTGCCCTAGTTTTTCGCCGCCGTTGACCGGCCGTTTCACTCCTCTCTCTCCCCTGCTGACCGTCGACCTTTTCACCCAACCAAATCTCCTCTATTCTCGCGCGATTTCCTTCTTTTTTCTGCACCATCAATCCATACCCGAAACTCACTCCCACCGGCCAACATCGCCTCCGGCGACCAAAACCCTACTTGCCTATTCCCATGCCGACCCACAGAACCCTAAACTCCCTTCTAACCATATAAATACCCCCCCATAATAGCCTTATATGGAGCCTTTTGATTTCTTACCCAGAAATCATTCCTTTTCGATGCCGCCACTTTAGATGGCAGCCCTGCCACCGTCGGCCAACGCCACCACCTATTCCGCCTACCAAAATATTCCTTGCACCTCCCTCTAGCTAACCAAACTTCCCATATCCATCGATTCATCCTACACAAGCCACACCAGTTGTGCAAAGTAACCCCATCCACCAACCTGTTTTCCAGCTCCGCCACCCTTTGCGCCACCCTTATCCACCGCTTCCACCGCTTCCTTCACTACCTAAATTGTTCTGTAGAGCATCCTCCACCTTTCCCGACCTTTCTTTTCCTCTTTCTCCCTCTCCTCCTCTCTTTCTCTTCTTCTCCTCCATTTGTCCACCACCGCCACTATAGTGCGCCGCCACCTTTGGCTGCTCCACCACCTCTATTACGTCCCTCTCCTTCTAGGCAACTTAAAACACCCCAACTCCCCCCCTAATACTCCCTATCTTTTTCCCAGCATCCAACTTTTACCCTTTTCTTCCCTTTTTTCGACCACCGCTGTCGCCGCCATGCACCACCGCCGGTGCTGCCTATCCCTACCAGCCTAAGGGTGAACCCTAGACCCTCTCAACCCTTTTCCCTAATTTTATAACCCTTAAATTATTTTATTTCAATTATTTGGATATAAATACTATTATTATTATTATTAATATTTATATTTTTAATATGTATTATTATTATTAGTATTAATGTTTTGATTATTATTTCTGTTGAGGGTGGAAGCCCTATTGTATTTTATTTTCGATTTTATTATTATTATTCTTATTATTTCCATTATTACTATTATTAATATTAATTTGTTATTATTATTATAATTATAATTATTTTTATTTTTACTATTTCAAACTTCTATTATTATTATTTTATTATTAATATTACAATTACTTTACTATTAGTTTTGCTATTATTATTGTTGTTTTTTTGGTCGTTGTTGTTGTTATTATTATTATTATTATTATTATTATTATTATTATTTCATCATTATTGTTATTGCTAAATTTGGTTATTTATTTTACTAATATTATTATTAGTATTATTTTGGAAATGGGGCGGAAGCCTTTATTTTACTTTGTTTTTGAATAATGTCCTCATTATTATTAGTATTGTTACTATTATTATTATTATTTATATTCTCATTGATATTATTTTTAGTATCATTATTATTATTAGAATAAAGTATTTAACCCTGCATTAATTATCAACTTTTATAATATTTCTATTATTTATATATCTTTAGCAAAGTTAGAATTTTGTTAATGTTATTTTATTAGTATGATATTATTTGGTCAAAGCCCTAAGGAGGCGTTAGAGCGTGCTCCAAGACCGGTGTCATTTCAGGTAAGGGGTGCTAAGGCCTTTGTGTGCTTATATGCATTATGTGCTTCGCATGCTATATATCACATGTTTATCTTTATTAATTATTTCGTATATGTTATGATGTGGAGTTGAAGTATATTTTTGTGTATTTATATGTCATGTGTATTACGTATATATGATGATATGTGTTGTGATCCTGTAAGGCATACATGTGAGCGTGTTGATGTGGTTTGTGTGGGAGAAAGGATGAAAAAGGAGGATGGGGGAAGAGGTTGACTAAGGGAGGTGAGTTGACCTAATTATTTATGAGTGGAAGAATAAAATGGAGAATTTTAGGGTTTCGTATGGGAGAATCTGATTTATGATTTTTATGATTTTGTGTGGGAGAGTTTAACTTATGGTTTTGTATGAGGGAATCTAATTTATGGTTTGGATGATTTTGTATGGGAGAATGTAATATATGATGTTATATGGGACAATCTAATTTATGGATTATATGGGAGATTCTAATTTATGATTTTGTGTGGAAGAATCTAACTTATGGTCTTGTATGGGAGAATATAATTTGTGGTTATGAATGGGAGAATCTAATCAATTGTATTATGTGGAAAAATCTTTGGGTTTTCTATGGTTTGAATCTAGGGTTTGATATGGATGGATTTTTGGTTTTGTGTGGATTGAATTTAGGGTTTTGTATGACGGAATCTAGAGTTTGCATGCTGGTATTAACGATTGTTTGGTGGTATTAGGGTTGCATGGTGGTATTAATGGTTGTATGGTGATATTAGGGTTCACATGATGGTATTAGGGTTTTATGGTGGTATTAATGGTTGTATAGTGGTAGTAGGGTTTGCATTGTGGTATTAATAGTTGCATGGGGATATTTATGGTTGTATGGAGGTATTAGGGTTTACATGGTGGCATTAGGGTTTTTCATGGGAGTTAATGATTGCATGGGATTTAGGATTTGTATGAAAAGTTCGAGAGGTTGCATGGGATGTGTTAAGTTTGCATGGGAGTGAAATTTACGTATGAAAAGTTGATTTGAGATATAAGGAAGGTAATGTAAGTGTTGTTTGGGTGTTTGAACACTTGGGATGAAAAATAGTACATAGGACATTATAAGGGTATGGAGGAAATTGAATTAGGGTTCGGAGTGATTAACTATGGGTTGTTGTGATTAACTAAGGTTGGAGTGGATAATTGTGGTTTGTTATGATTAACTAAGGCGTGGAGTGGCTAATTATGGTTGTTATGGTTAAATAGAATTTGGAGTGGTTAACTATGGTTTGTTGTGGTTAATTAGGGTTTGGCTGATTAGGGTTTTCGTGTATCATGTGTATTTAGTGATTTAAAGTGTAATTATGATTGTGAAATTTATGATTTTTGATGTGTGATGATTCATGCATGTCCACGGTGAAAGCTTTTGAATAAGATACATAAAACATTAATTATCTAAAGTGGAAGATCGTTGAGACGGGACCAATCGATCCACCGGTTCGGAATAGTGGTTAGGATTTTTACTCTATGTGCGACCAATCCACCGGTTATAATAGTGGTTAGGACATGATGTCCTATGTGTGACCGATCCACCGGTTATAATAGTGGGGGTTCCCGAGATCAACAAACACAAGCCTGAGTTTTGCTAAAATGCCTAAAAGATACTAATTACTTACAGTGGAACACCATGCAAGTCGAAGCCAACCGATCCACCGGTTAGGAATAGTGGTTAGGACGTGTAATCCTATGTGTCTCCGATCCACCGGCTATAATAGTGGTTAGGGTATGATACCCTATGTGCCTCCGATCCACTGGCTATAATAGTGGGGGCTTCCGTACTTGCATGGATTTGATAAAAAGTATGGTGTAAATCAACTTCTGATAAGAGATTAATTAAGTAATTGAATTGGATTATTCATGGGCCTTTGTACTTTTACCTAGTTGATCATATGCAATTGTGATTGTGTTCTTCTATTCTTATGCATGGCTTATGTGCTTATGTGTTGGCCATAGTGCTCGGTTACCTTACTCAGTACGTAGCGTACTGATCACCCTTTTCATGGGTGCTACTCATTCCCACAAGTAGTATGCCATTCTGACTTTGTGCAGGTGGGCGAGACATCAGTCGAGGCTGTATGTTGAGCTTGTTTTGGCTCAAAGTTTGAGAGTAGTGTGTCCGGATTCCCTCTTCTTGATATCTTATTTATTTCTATTATTTCTTCTTGTATCGGATTTATCCTGTTTGATCTATTACCTCGTATTAAATATTTGAAGGAAACCTTTTATCGGTTGTAAGCTATTTCTCTTTTTAATTTGAATAACAATTATCTATGCGTACTCTGATTTTTAATGTATGATCTTTCGAGTTCTTTTATGAACTGTTAGTTTGAGTTTAATCTAAATCTTTTCTTAGCCTTAGCACTTGGTACTGGAACCGTCGGAGAGAATCGGTTCGATACTAAGTGTGGCGGTAACATCCTCAGAATTCACGGGTTTAAATTGAAATTCTTCCGCTTTAAAGAAACACAAAGTAGTGAATTTTGGGGTGTTACAATGATCTTAGTCATTATTCTCACTAGTAGATTAGTAAATATAATACAAACCCAGGGCAGCACGCTCATGGCCACTATTCTTACACGTGGATAGGTAAATAAGCTACAACCGACCCCAACTCAAGTGATCTTCCACTTTAAGAGATTAGAATCTTATTCTTATCTTATTTATTTCAAATACCACATATAGTCATACACAACTCAAGTATGAATCTTGCTCTACTACAACCCTGAGACAACCATATTCCCTTGGAAACTTATAAGCCTAGGCACACCTTTAACCCCTACTGATCTTTGAGTACCTAATTTATCCAACAAACCTAAACCTATCATTAGAAACCCTCTTATCATGAGTCATGGCCTATTCCTCCCATTTCTCACATATGATGAAATTTTGCCTATATGGTTACTCGTGTTTCTCACATATGATGACAATTGGCCTCTATGGTTACTCCTTAAACCCTTGTTTCCCTAGTTAGCTTAGTCCCTTTGCTACTACTTGTGTAGCCCTAATATTCCATAACCAAGCATATATTACTATGATTATCTATCTCCTCAATTTTTGTAGATAACTTCACCATTTTACACATATGAGAAAAACATCCCAAATCAAGCTTCTCTTGAAACCTTAATTCCACCCTTTAGGTAACCTTTCATCCTTTAGTACTCCATGGACTCCCCAATTGTGCAAAGCTACACAAAAAGGTCATCATTAACCCCCATATCCACTTTTAGCAACAAACCCCTACTCTTTTCACCCATGGTCATAGCTCCCTTTGGGATTGATTCACCCCATGCATGTTTATAAGAATATTCACGCTAAAACTTGCAAAATTAGTAGAATGCCCCTATACCATGTAATATTGATAACCAAGTTAAAATATATGATACTAAGATAATAAATCCGCAATCTTATATCCAACACTAATTAACACTTATCATGTATGTTTAATATACTACTCACCATAGTACATACAAAAATACCAAAATGCCTCTGGACCAAAATTATGTGATATTCATGCCCAAACATGAGTTATTAATGCAACAAACCCCTATTTTCAGAGTTAGTGCCAATTATTTCTTTTTCATGCATATTTATTAGGCTAGCCACCATTTCACACTCAAAATTACCAAAATTCTCCTAGACCATACACTATCAACATTCATACACAAACATGTGTTACTATTATTTTAATCCCCTAATTTCATACTTAGCACCAATTATTACTTATCATGTGTATTTATTAGTATAACCATCATTGCACCCTCAAAGTTACCAAATTTCCCCTAGGCCATACAATATCAACATTCATTCATACATAAACATGTGTTACTATTACTTCAAACCCCTAATTTCATACTTAGCACCAATTATTACTTATCATGCATATTTACTATGATAACCACCATTAAACCTTCAAAATTAACAAAATTCCCCTAGGTGATATAATATCAACATTCATACCTAATGGTGTGTTACTAATACCTCAAGCCCTTAATGCTATAATTAACACCAATTATTACTTACCATGCATATTTATTAGGATAACAACCATCGCACCTTCAAAATTACCAAAATGCCCCTTGGTCATATAGTATCAACATTCACACCCAATCATGTGTTAATAATACATCAAACCCTTATTCATACTTAGCACTAATTTTTACTTATGCTACATATTTCCTAGGATAACTACCATTACACCTTCAAAATTACCAGAATTCCCTTAGGCTATATAATATCAACATTCATGCCCAAGCATGTATTACTAACACAACAAACCCCTATTTTCATAGTTAGCACCAATTATTACTTAACATGCATATATATTAGAATAACTGTAATACCCCAAAAATTTCGAAAACCTATATTTTAATAAATTACTTTTATTTGGAATAGAATTGCTTTTAGATTATTTATTTTAATTATTTTATGGATTTTAGAGTATGTAAATTTGGATAAAATTATTTAATAAATTAAAAATAAATATTTTTCTATTTATCATATTATTTTATTTAAATAATTTTCTAAAACTAATATTTTACCAACTTTATACTTTTTAAACTAAAATATTAGATTATGATAAATTAAATTATTAAATTAAATAAATTATCAATAATATTACATTTTATGATTTATAAAATTAATTTAAATTATTTTCCCTATTTTACCATTTCCCTTTTTACCCTTTTCCCCTTTTTCCTTTCATTCTCTTTTTTTTCTTTTTCCCTCTTCCTGGACTTGGGCCGCCAGACCCCTCGGCCTGCTACCCCCCTCCTTGCGCACTGGGCCACAGGCCCGATCTTCTCCCTTGCCCCTCGCACGCCCGTCCCTCTAGCCCAGCTGCCCTCCTCTTTATTTTTCCTTTGGACCGGCCGGGCTGCTCTCCTTTCCTGCGCCGGTCCGACCGCCCTGTCCCTTTCTTCTTCCCTTCTTCTTCTTCCACGCCCGACCTGCTCCCGTCGCCATGCGAGCCTGCAACTGCGGCCGCCTGCCACCACCACCTGCTCCCTCTCCCTCTCTCTCTCTCCCCCGTTGTTTTTCTTTCCCATTTCGAGCCAAACCGGCCCTGGACCACAGCTCACGCGTGACCCTCTCCCTTTCCTTCTTCTTCCCTCTTTCTCCCCTGCCACCCGACCACCACCTGCCACCTACAGCACCAATCGCCGGCCATCCCTGCACCTCTCTTCTCCCTCTTCTTTTTCTCCATCTCCCCAGCCTTTCATTCCCCTCATTTTCGAACCATAATCCCCTTCTCGAGCTCCCTCCTCTCTTTTCTCCTCCTCCCATTCGCCCCCCCCCCCCCCGTTCTTCTTTTTCCGCCGCCCTCCGCCACTCGAACCACCAAGCCCAGCCCCTGCGCCGCCTTCTGCCACCGCCTACTACCACCCTGCACCACCACGCAGCCCCTTCGAGCCCTACACTTCCTCCCTTCTCCTCCTCTTCCTTTTTCTTCCCAGTTTTTCCCCTTACCGTCGAGCCACCTGCAACCGCCTCTACCGCCTCCGTCCGGCCACCTCTGCCGCCACCCAACCCACCTTTCGACACCCTGCAACCCCCTCTACAACCGCCATCCATTAGTTGGCCGAAACCAACCCTTGCACCCCTCCATTTTTCCCTCCACTTTTCCTTCCTTCACAGCCTTTTCCCTCGACCCTTCTCGGCAGCCGACTTTGCCGCCTCGCCGCCGCCGTCTCCGCCGCCTTAAGCCGCCTTGAAACCACCCTTTGCCTCCACCTACACCCCCTCTTCACTTCTGCACCACTCACTTGCCTTAGAACCTCCCCTAACCACCTTCTTTCCTAGCCTAAAGACCCTAACCCGAAAATGGTTTATTTTTCTCCCTTCACCCCCTTCGAACCCTTTTCTCCCCATAATTTTGCATGAAACTCACACTGCTCATGCAGCATGAGCTCCCCTTCATTTTAAAAAATTGTTTGGATAATTTTTAAGGTATAATGGTATTTTATGTTAAGTGTTTTATTAATTAAAATTTATAAAGTTTTATACTTGGATTCTTATTTCTAACATAAATATGATGGATATTATTTTTAGGTGTTGAGTTGCTAATTATGCTTGGTAAGATTTGATATTTTGCGGGATTAAGGTAACCGTTAATCCTCCCTTAAATATATGAAAAACGCATGCTAGCACATTTAGGGTTTAGTATGATTTTATGCATGTTTTGTATGCTTAACATGATATGTTTATGGTTTCTTATATTGTTTGTTAAAAAGAAAAAGCAAGATAACTTTTGTGCCATATGTAGGTATGTTAAATGAAGAAGGAGTTGGAATATGGATAGAAATGTTAAATACTTGTTTATGATGTACCATGTTGTTAATGAATGAATGATGTTATTGTTTAAGGGTATTTTAGTAATTATTCTATGAGGTATATAAATCAATGTGTGTAGTTGCTAATGAGTATTATGTTGAAAAATGACAAGTTGGTGGACTTAGATG
The DNA here is from genome assembly GCA_030549775.1 of Tamarix chinensis. Classification (NCBI taxonomy): domain Eukaryota; kingdom Viridiplantae; phylum Streptophyta; class Magnoliopsida; order Caryophyllales; family Tamaricaceae; genus Tamarix; species Tamarix chinensis. The sequence goes on from CM060181.1 coordinate 71,587,665, forward strand.
ATAAAAATGAAGTATTAATATCATTATTTTATGTAGTGTTAGCAAATTCATAAAAATGGTGAATAAAGGGGTTGAGTGGAAATTTTATAAGTGGAAAAGGGTATTTCGGTAATTTTTGAGATAAAAGAATAATATGGTAATTTTATAATTAAATGGCCAAATGATAATTTACAAGTAAAGGATAAAATTGTAAGTTGTGAGAAAGAAGGGTAAAATGGTAATTTTGGAAGTAGGGGTAAAATAGTAATTTTGGATGAAGGAGGGAATTATGGTAATTTTGGAGGTAGAGGGGCAAAATCGTAATTTCATAAGTAAAGGGTAATATGGTAAATTTTATAAGTGAATGGCGAAGTGGAAATTTATAAGTAAAGGGGTAATATGGTAAATTGGAAAAGAAGGGCAAAATGGTAATTATGTAAGGAAAGATAAAGATGGTAATCTTGGATGTAAAAGGGTAAAATAGTAATTTGTAAAGTAAAAGATGTATGGTGGTAATTTTCATAAATAAAAGGATATTATGGTAAAATTGGATGTAAGGGGTAAAATGGTAATTTTGTAAATGAAAGGATATCATGGTAAACTTGGGAGTAAGGGGTAACTTGGTAATTATGATAACGACAAAAGATAATTTAGCAATTAAATTATGATTGTAGAAGGGCAATTGGATAAGTACGATACTATAGAAGGGTAATTTGGTAAATTAACCAATTAAAGGGCATTATGGTAATTTTAATAATGGAGAAGGGTAATATAGTAATTTTGATTATGAAAAAGGGTAAATTAATATTGGTAATTACGAAGAAGAGTAATTTGGGATTTGTGATAATTAAAAAGGGTAAATGGCAATTAAAATAATTGAGAGGGGTAAAATGGTAATTACGATAAAAGAGAAGGGCAATTTGGTAATTTGTTCAACTGAAGGGGCAATTTGGTAATTTAGCCGATAAAAGGGTAAAGTGATAATTGTTTAACCAACTAAAGGGGCAAAATAGTAATCATGATAATGAAGGAGGGTAATTTAGTAATTTATCCAACTCAAGGGCAATTTAGTAATTATAACAAAGGAGAAGGGCGATTTGGTAATATAACCAACCAAAAGGGAAATATGATAAGTATAGTAATTATGAGGGGTGAATGATGATCTAAAAAGTGTATGAGAAAATTTGGTAATCTAAATTGGACAAAGGGTAATTTGGTAATTATGCAACCTTAAGGGTAATGTGGTAATTTATCAAGTAAGGAATGGATACTTAACAATTATATAAGTAAAGGGAAAATGAGTAGTTTATACCTAACACGTCCTTGAGATTGTGGAACATTAATATGATTAAATAATGTTGATTAGCCAAGTAAGAGTATCTAATGATTAGTATGGCCTTGATGGTTTCTCTGTGACATCCTGGATAATCCTCTGAATAAGAAACGATTAATGATATCGAAACGATTGAAAGTGAATAAGTATCGGATTATCGTGCTTTATGTGATCACCTTAATTAAGACACTATTACTTAAAGTGAAAGACCTCGAGATCGGGAATGGTGACTCCTTAGGGGTCGCTACCCTAAGGACGTGGTTTAGTCCACGATTATTCTGGTATTTGCTGGTGTGCCTTTGTGCCCCAGCCAGGCCCTATATCTTACTCTTCCTAGCTCTACGGACCTAGTTAGGGGGTATGCATACTTATGGATTAGGTGTCCTTGTCGGTAGGGTACTGAGTTAGCTTTATGCACCAGTACGACCAGGGTACCTTTGCGTCCTTGGGTTCATGGTTAAAGGGTACTGAGTAGCTGATATGCACCGATACAACCGGTGTACCTTTGTGTCCTGGGTTATTGATCTCCCATTCGAGGCAAATAAATATGATTGATGTGCTGATTAAATAAAGGAAAGATACTATTATTGAAAGTGGAATATTAATGAGCCGGGCCCAGATGATTATGATATTGAGTACCGGTCCACCGGTTACAATAGTGGTCCAGGAGCGGGTTGCCCTGGTATGTGATATTGCGTACCGGTCCACCGGTTATAATTGTGGTCCAGGAGCGTGTTGCCCTGGTGTGTGATTATGAGTACCGGTCCACCGGTTATAATAGTAGCCAGGAGCGTTGTGCCCTGGATGATGATTTTATATATATTTCGGTCCACCGGCAATAATAGTGGGGGTCCCGAGCTCAATAAAATTGGTTATGTATGTGAATAAGATTATGGAAAAATACTAATCACTTATAGTGGAACACCATGTGAGTCGGGGCCAGACCGGTCCACCGGCAAATAATAGTGGTCAGGTGCATTCTGCCCTGTGTGTTTATCTTCCGGTCCACCGGCAATAATAGTGGTCAGAGGCGTTCTACCTTGTGTGTTGACTTCCGGTCCACCGGCTATAATAGTGGGGTTCTTGTACTCACATGGATATAAAATATGATATTGATGGATTAATGACAGAATAATGGCTTAAGGCCCAAAGTATCGATCGTGACTTATAAAGTATTATGTTTGTCATTGTTATGTATGCATCTCTCATTATTTATATGTGTTGGCTTGCATTATGTGTCGTATGCGGGCCTATCTTTAAGTGTGGTATTAAAGGATTACTCAGTACCGTAGTACTGAAGGGATTCCCTTTATGGGGCCCCTGCCTATTCAATGGGCAGTGCCCTTGCAGGTATTTTCAGGTGCTACTCGAGTGGGTTACGAGAAGGAGAGTAAGGAATTTTCCGGTATCATGGCTTTTTCTCTTTCTCATTTAATTTCTCGATTTTAAATGTTAACGTTGCTCAAGTAACCACCATTGGTGGATTTTATTCCTGAAAACGATTTGATGCGCTACTCTGATTTAAATATGTTGAAGCTTGCAATTTACTCTGATTTATGCATGTTGAACGTCTTTCGAATTGTATTTCATTTTCTTAGCCTTAGCACTTGGTACTGGAACGGTATGAGTGAACCGGTCTGGTACTAAGTGTGGCGGTAATACTCCCAAAGTTCACGTTTTATTTACCTGCTTCCGCTAATCTTCCTTTAATTAACGAAATTTTTCAGTAGTAAATTTTGGGGGTGTTACAATAACCACCACTGCACCTTTAAAATTATAAAAATTCCCTTAGTACATATAATATAAACATTCATATCTAGTGTTGCAGATGCCACAAATCGCTATTTTCATACTCAATCTCACATAACATTTATCTTACACATTTATTGGAATGATCACCATCATACCTTAAAATTTATCAAAATACCCCTAGACCCAAAAATATAGATACCCATGTCAAATCATGCATTTATGGCACACAAAAATCCTATCTCCATTCTTACTAATAGTGATAACACAATTGGTATCCTAGTTAGGTTTAACTATTATAATGTGTCTAAATGACTAAATTGGCCCTAGACCTCATGGTAGTAATATTCTTACTACAAGTGTTCATATATAACCTAAAATTTTATATACACTTAACATAAACCATCACTTCCCCAAATGTTAGACCATCTTCTCAATCACTGATTCAAACACATAACATCTCACAAAAGATAACATGCATCCTTTTTCCATTTTCCAAGATAACATTAATAAACATGGAATTATTTGTAACACATCATATCTACATAAATCATATGTAAAAACCTTAATGTGCTAACATACGATATCCAAACATTTTAGTAGGGTATAAAGGTTACCTAATTTCCAACAAAAACCAAATTTTACAGATAATTACCTAAAAACACTTAGGCTCCATTCAATAAATTTTTATACCTAAAAATAATATCACAAATATCATTTTAGTAATTGATAATTAAAATAATTTTTTATAAAATTATTTATTAAATATAAAATTACAAAACCACTTTTATACCTTAATATTTTCCAAAATATACAAAAACTTTACATAGCATAACTCATGCTACACGAGGAGTGTGAGCCATACAAAATAGCCAAATTGGAAGGAAGAAAAGGGGGATCAAGTAAGGGTTGGTGGGGGTGTTGGATTTGGTTTTTCGATGCAGGAGGTAAGGGAGAAGATGGCTAGTAAATGGTGGTGTGGTGTAGGTGGCTAGAAGGTGGAAGAGGCAGTAAGTTGTAGGGAGAGTGGTGTAGAGAAGGGAAAGAGGAGGAAGAAAAGGATAAGAAGAGGAAGAGAAGGGGGTGGGAAGGTGTAGGTGGCGTGGGGTGGGATGATGGCTTAGAAGGTGGGTAACTGGCGAAAGACAGTTGGAAGGAGCTTTAGTGGTGGAGAAAATGGAGGGGGAAAGGTGATAGAAGAAAAAGTGGTTGTAGGGTTGGGGTGCCGAAAGGGATAGAAGGGGAAAGAGGAAGGCCTATAGGGGAGGCTAGGGTGTTGGTTGCAGGTTGTGTAGGGAGGATATAAGGTGGAGGAGTTGGTGGTGGCAGCGGTGGATAGGAGCTGTGTAGGAGAATGAATGGTGGTAGGGGATAATTGGCAGAGGCTTTCATAGGGGAGAATGGAGGAGAAATGGGGTGGTAAAGGAGGTTTCATCCATTCCTCGACACCTTAGTTGAGGAACACAACATAGGAGCCTTACATTCACTAAGTTAAAAAGTCACCAGGTATACCTAATCACTTAGTACCTTAACCAAGGATGCACCTTAATAGTATTGTCTTAGTGAGTGGAAAAGAGCTTCACTCTTTCATTCTCACTCAGTTTACCTCTCATGCATAGTAAGTGATAACAAGTATTTCTTTCAACTCTCTATGGTTACTTGTCTTCAATTCTAGCCTCTTTAAGGGTTTATGTATTAAAACTTAAGCTTAGTGTAATTCACTAGGTGTACCTACCTTTATTGTTCATTGGCCTTTGGGAGTAATTAAGTATTGAGCATAGGTATTAATGAGTGAAAGCTTTTTACTGTAATTTTATCCCACTAAGTGTGCCCATATTCAATGCTCAATAGCTTAGGTGATGGCTTACAGATAAATTTTTGTCGATCATATCGTTGTTATAGGTCTTATAGTCTTAGATTTATCTATCTACCTCTTTGTGGGAGGGCTTACAATCTTAGATTTTTTTATGGGCTCTTTGTGAGAGGTCTTATAGTCTTAGATTTATCTATGGCCTCTTTGTGAGAGGTCTTATAGTTAGTATTGCAACATTATTCTCTTTAGTCACATGAAATTAAATTTGGAAAATCATGAAATAAGAATTCATAACTCTAAATTATCAAAAGTTAATAGACACAAAATCATTATGTTTACTTCTTGCCATCTAATTGTCCCTCCGATGCACCCTTTTTTCTATATTACATAGCATTTTTTCACTTGTCTCCTATCACCATAGGCTTCTCCACATTTTCCATTAATAGGGAATCTTCCCTGAAAATTATGCCCTAGAGCATACTTAAGAACGATTGTCCTAATATCATGTTTTATGCTAAAGGATCGTCAACAATAACAAAGTTTGTTTCAATACTCTTTAATGTTTATGGGTAAGCCACTATTAGTGTAAGATTTTATAGTGTCTCAAGTTAATCCTACTATTAGCAAATTATTTTCTATCAAATAACCTTTTGGTAGCCCCAATTGCTTGTAAGAATCCTTAAAGATGACATCCATAAAACTACTTGTATCAATCACAATTGGCTATTTGTACGTTAATAACTAAAGGGTCATTAGAATGTTCTATTTTACTTAACTCTTCATTTTTTTCTGTAAAGATTTTTTCTCATTCATCAATTTTGGGTTTTTTTATTAAATTTATTAGGAATTATCTCTTTAAATATATGCTTTAATAGGAGCATTAATAGCTTCTACTATAGCATTTCCCCCTACAATGGTGTGTATAATCTTATTCGGTAAAATGTCATGCTAGGGCAGAGGGAGGTGGCACCTTGATTATCAATGATTCCTATGACTATTTTCTCAAGTACCATTTAAACACCAAGTCTTCCACTACATGCTTTGATGATACACACACCTCTATTACGTGATTGTGCTCTCCATGATAGGCATGCCATTTGTTATTGTTTCTACTCTTTACATCAACCTTCATGGGGAATGGCCATGGGAATGTCTTCTTACCATTCTCTATCTGGTAGATATACATAAGGCTAACTAAAAATGGTGTATAAACTAGCTAGTCTAATATTGTCTAGGCATTAGCTATGTAACTTTCCCGACATCTTTATTGTTTAGTTTTGGCATATGGATAACTTTATCATGTTTATGCCTTGGCATTGAGGATGTACCCATCTTCTTTATTGTCAGAAATATTTCTTAAGTTATTTCCTTAGCATTTATCCCCTCTTATAGATCCCTTGAAAGAAAAGTATATAATTTGTTCTTGGCTAGATACAAGTTTTTGATCATGTTTTTGTCGGCTAGATTCTTCAGTAGGGAAAACCTATAAATGTCATCACCTAATTCATCAATCTAACGAACCTACTTATTGAATCTGTTTAGATATGATTGAATATACTCTACTATCTTTTGGGAGAACCCTATTGAGGATGATAAATCTTTCTTAGGCCATAGGCACAACTTGTAAAAAAGAACTTATTGAATCAGCCTTGAGTTTCCCAAACCACGTCAATGCTAATACATTTGAGAGTTCCTAAGAAGGATTTTCTTAGGGTCACATCCCATTCTTTAGCTAATAGAATCTTGTTTGTACAAAACATCATATTAATCATTAAGATTTGAAAATCTAGCCAATGATTAAAACTTTAGAATTCCAATTTTCTTTGTTGGTGCTTTATATATACTTCTAATAGAAGTTGTTTTCTAATTATAGTCATCAAAACTGTCTTTCTTCTTCCTCTTAGACTCTAACGTTTCTTTCATTTGCTGGCCTAATATCTTGCTAAGAGTGTAATTTTCATGTCTAAAATTCTATCGGCCATCATATATAAGATATTATTCATTGTCTTTAGTATTCAATCAATCGCCATGTCTAAAAGTATTTTCCATCATTTCTATTATTCTAATGACCATTATGAGCTTTCTTGTAACTTGAATGCCTTTTACTTCTCTCTTACCTTAGGAGGCTCAAAGAAAATCATTTTTTGTTTTTTTAGCCCACTTTGGTTGTTCTTATTCCATGTATTGAGCTTCATCATTTTAGACAACAACACTATGCCACCTAGTTCATTGAAACATAATTGGGAGGTCAAGGGCCTCCACCAAGGTTTCTTGTGGAGTGGGTTGCTAGCACATTTCATGTTGATGTGTTATGAACATAAAATATTGAGCAATTGGATGAGTGTATGTGCGAATGGACCTAACATGTTTGAGAACATTTCATAAATGCTTTATTAGAATTATGTTTTTGTAGCCTCAAGTTGATAAGTTGTAAGTAGATTTTCCTCTCTAAAAGGATCACTAGTATTTGAATTAATTCTTTTGGATGGTGGAATGGGAGGCATAGTTTTTTTTTCTAAGATCCACACAAATGGAACCTATTATTGTTGGTATTTTGTGAACCAAGGAGTCCTTAGGAAAATTTAGAAATATTAAGTAGAAAATAAGTGTTAAGAGGAAAATTAAGAGGAGAGACCAATAGTAAATGAATTGTATTGATGATTTAATGATCCTCTAACATAAGTACATAAATTTTTATTTATAAAGGTAGAATTAGGGATAAGTGTAAAGGTAAAATAATATGAGTTGGAAAATAAATAACTACCCTTACTCAACATAATGAACCAAACCATTAAGTAACTAGGAGAGCCACTTGAAAGGATGAGCATGTCTCGAAGCTTTAATGGGTTGATTCTTGTTCTTTGCATTGTCTCACCTCAGGCCTATTAATACTACTTTAAGAAATAAAAATATCAAATGGAGAATTTCAATACCTCTTTAGTGGTGAGACATATCTTATCTGTAGACTACGACATGAAGCTTCCATGAGCTTCCAACATTATAGCAGCCTCATCCCCTTCTTTATAACATGGCAAAGGTATATCTCAAATCATTAAAATGTCACTACTTATAGGCCTCATATCTATGGCTATGGTAAACCCATGGATCATCTGCGTTTTAGTACCATGATTGTTGTTACCCTTCCTTTTTCTAACAAATTTGAGAGACCATTATCTAAAAAGTCACATTTATACAAACATTAGAGTAAAAAACTTATATATTGTTAAATATTTAGTTCACACTTGATATAGTGTTAGAATTTCATAGTTTGATATGATTACCTTGGAAAGAGAAGAAAAATGTGCATCAGCGTCACAACTATCTCTAACACCACTTACATTACGCACATAAAGTAGATCATATCCATCTAAATTGGATAGATTATACCCTTAAGCTTTGATAAATGGCAAATTTTTCTCCCTTATTGCCATTCATTCAAATGCATGTTTAATTTTTGGTTCAGAAGAACTACTTAGTCATTAGTGTTCTAGGGTCTACAAGATTTACTACACATGCTTGTTCTCATAACCATAAATCTATCACCCGTATGTGCTTTGAGGTGTTCTTTAACTGCTAGTACATGTGACATGATGCTATATTGATCTACACCCTCAAGGTAATAAATTTTTTTAAATTTATTCTATAATGCATGTAATTTAGAGTATAGAAAAAAACATAATATAATATTTTTCTCTAAGAAAACTAACTAGGGATAGGGATATCTTCAAACATATAATTTTTTTGGTATCGTCTTGTACATCTTAATTAAGATATGAATATTTTGTCCCTCTAGCCTTTTTCCATCATATTCCAATATTGATGGATGAGGTATATGGATCAAAGTCCTGCACTACTAGCTATAATTCTAAGATATACACTTAAATTATCAATTTGATTATAAGACTCTCTATATAAACATTTAAACACGTGAATCAAAATGTCACGCCAACTCTTCTTCATGGCCTGCATAACCTTTTCAAGTCATATTATGGTAGTAAATATTTCTCTTAGATTTTTTTATCACTTTTATTCTTTATTGCAATCCATAATATTTAATCAGAGTTATTTAAATATCAATTAAATATATTCTTAATCAAAAAGCTTAATTGTTATGTAGCAAAAACCTAAAAGTCCTTTGAAAGATGATATGTAATAAACTAGTTCGAACTATTTTGATCAATGAAACCAAAAAATTTAGAAGGCTTCGTGCATAAAGCACCATCCCTCTCTCTATAAATTTTTTTATTTATTTTCAAAGTATTCCTATATGCTCACTATAATGTTTAAGATGTCACTTCTTTCTTGCTTCTGGGATAATGAACACTCTCTTCAAAATGATACATAAATATGTATAACAAAGTTCATGTATTAAAATTAATAATATGTGACAACCAAAATTGAACAAAAAACCAATATATTGACCATGAAATCTTTTCAAATATTATCCATGTTACCTTTCTGAACTTACTTCCAATTATTATAGGAGATTAGAACACAATGAAGATTGACAATTGAAATGTATGTGAGAAACATGTTAGCATACTAACCGATAAGAAGAATATAAGTGTTCCATCTCAACTTTACTTGTTTTCCACTATTTATGATACCAATGATGATTCTTATCATAGTAGGGCCTTTTTTACCATCTTCATCACTAGAGTTCCTATCAACAGCTTTCTTCATCATATCTCTACAAAATTTCAATATATAAATTAGTACAAATAAGGATATGAATAAATATATACAAAATATGATGTTAAAGTTTCAAGCAAACATATCATGTGTAGTAATGTTATGAAATAAGACACAATTCATGTTTCATATATTAATGCAATATCAGAAGTTAACACATATCATATGTTAGAATTTTATTACCCTCATTCCCTTCCTTTCCTTCTTTTTTTTTTCCTTTGTTTTTTGATTGGTCTCATGATCTAATACATATATTAATTATAACGATCATAACTTAAAAAGATTTCCTTTCAATAATATCATTGCTATTATCATTCAATGAGTGAGTTCCTTACATAGATTTGGAAAACTATTTGTCCTAATTAGCATCATTTTCGTAGTCACAATCATAAATATTTCTTTTATTTGTAGATAGTACCACATACAATCTTTCATTAATAAGATTGGTCTAAAAGAAAACTTTTGTTTCTTGTGATCCCAAGATGAATTAGTTTTGTTTATGCCTAACCCTATTGAGATCTATTTAATTGAATCCACCTTTACATAAAACCCCATGACTATTATCAACTCTTTTTCACCCAAAAATAGGTAGTTTAAAGCACAGTGTAATCAAGCTCCCATATTTCTTCAATCATAATATAATAATTTATATCCTTAAATGTTTAATTCATGTCATTTACACTAGCAATATGCATTGCCCCAACTACTAAAGTCACTATATTGTGTTGCATTATGCTCCTCTCATCTTGTTGTGTCATGTAAAAATTATATCAGTTGATGGCATAGCTACTATATGAGAACACTTCATATTGGGGCATTTTAGAAAACTAATGTAGGGTTCCACAAATTGATATCTAGGAATATTCAATGAGAAAAATGATGGAATCTCTCAACCAATGTATGAAGGAAATATTAATTTTGTTAATTATTCTTTTCTCATGTTTGATGGATTTTCAATCATCTAAGAGTTCATGAATTCTTCAACAAATGGTTGAAAATCTTCATTGTTATGTAATACATAGATATGTGATTTATGGAATGTGTAAGGGTCTACATGCCTAAATTGTTTGCCCCTAATACCCCATCCTTCAATTTTTCTTACATACTGAGACTTAGGAATACAAAAAGGTTTAGCATTGGAAAAATAATTTGTGCAAAATTCAATTGCCGCTTCTACTAGGTAACTATCAATAATATATATTTGTATCCAATTTTGATTCTTCATATAACCTTTTATAAAATTCATAAATACTTTAAAGGGGTACAACTAGTTCCCATGAATAAGTCTTAATCTTTTTACCTCAAAAACTAAGTGAACTGATAGATGCATCATAATGTCAAAGTGTGAGAGAGAAATGTACATTTCAAGTTGGCATAAAGTCATAACAATCTTTTTTGGTTAGGAATTCAAACTATTAGGCTACATGAATTTGGAACAGAGTGTGTTTAAGACTAAACAAATCCTAGTGATAATAATTCAAACATGGTTCGGCATAATTCAACATATGATTATAAGCATTGAATATTTTATCAAAATATGGAAATCATGAGACTTCAAGTTAATTAGTTTCAAACTTTTTATCAGCACTAGCCTTTTGTTATTTGTAGAATATCCTTTTGATACCTTGACATTATTAAAGAATTAAAAAAATACTTTCACTTTTCTTGAGAGAGTATGGAAAGTTTGTGGTAAATATGTTCTTCTTCCATTATCTTGTGGTGCCAATTCATGCCTAATGGCCATTTCCTCCATATCCTATTAAGCATTGATGCCATCTATAGTCTTTTGTGGAATATTAAGTAATGCAATTAATGTGGATGTACATGCCATCTCCAACATGCAGCCACCACCATATGTGAACTTCAATTCCATGGATGAAATCTGAACTCAAAAGTATAAGAAATGGATATGAATGAAAGTGATTTTACAAAGTAAACACTCCCAAACTACTAACTAAGGATTTAAATAGATAATCTCACTTAAGATACCTCCAGAAGATGATATAAAGTAGAATTCCAAAGGTAAGAAAAACCTTAAAGAGATTCAAAAAGTATATATTCAAAGACACAAATCCAAACTCACTAAGATGAATAGACATGCACAACTTCAATTCATAAAGAATATGAAATTGAAAGAAACTCACAAAGAGAATTCTATTACTCAATAATACACTTAAGATCTCATACAAGGCCATAGTTATGCAATATATGTAGTCACAACCCATGAAATATGAAGTCATCATGATACATTACAAGTTGGGATAAATAGAGAATTAATTAAGAATAAATCTCAACTAATTAGGAAACCTTAGCTAATTAGTGTCAAAAAAACTAGTTGTAAACCCCCATGTTGCATGCATGTTTATCCATGTCACATATGTCATCTTATCATCTTTGAATTGTTAACATAAGGTCCAACTTATCAAGGCTCCATTAGTTTTGACAAAATTACCTATTTTTGCAATATTCTTTAATTTAAGCGCAAATCTTCATTAAAGATTTTGCAATTGAAAAACAACTCCAATAACTTAAAGAAAAATCTAAAACATATACCAAACACATGTTTAGATGTATTAATAAGAATGCAGCTCCATAATTACCAACAAGGTATCACATATTTTTCTTGATATGTAAAAAAATGAAGGCATATCTTTTTTATAGAGATTCCCAATATGGATTGTTAATGAATATGGAAATCTTCTTCCAACTAGCTAATGGAGGTTTATCTTTATTATTCTTCACAAATTTCACCTTAACTATTTCACTTTAAAATACTCCTATCCACCCTTCAACTAGATTCATACAAGATATTTTTCTAGAAAGTAATTGAAAGGATATCTTTGCTTACAATAATGATGATTCTTTTATAAAATCTATGATTCCCAAGAAAAATTGTCTTTTAGCCATGCATTAGGTAAGTAAATAAATTATTCTTCTCACTTATTGAGCATGCATAATTTCCTTTCGCACTATAACTTAACAAACTGCCATATGCTGGAAAATTGCTCATAGTACCAAAAAACATTGTTCTCATTGTAAAATTTTCCTCACCGCAAAAATCAAATATCTCAACATCCATGTCCCATAAGAACTTTAAATAACCAATGAATGGTTTCAAACAAAAATCAATTTCATTCCCTAACTTATTTTGCTCCAAAATGAGAAAATAAAACATCATATACTTTTATTTCATATAGAGCCATAGTAGTAGATTTCATGTAACTAAAATCACTTTCCTTACACTTTATATGCCTTTATTGTATGGATTCATACCATTCATTGAAAGTGTAAGATTTAATTTTCTTATTTGTTTGCTAAATTTAGGGAACAAGCCATCAATAATCATCTATTGTGGAGTGTCAAATGGATTTCCTAGATGTCCATCATCTATCTTCTCATTAGCATGTACTCTCAAGTTTTTTGAGGTTGGACATCATTAATAATATACATGAATCTTGGTTCTATAGGAAAATACCATAATACTTTAGATGACACCTTGCTTTTGTATCTTGGTGCTTTGCATTTAGGTTTCTGATAATTATCTAATGAGACACATTCATTGAAAAATAATATAAAATAATTAGGGAATCCATATATCTTCTCATAGCTCATCACAATATATAAAAGGATATTCTTCACTTTATAGGTACAATCAGGCATAATATTATCATCAGTGACATATCTTTCATAAGTTTCAAATGATATCCAACCTTAAAGTAGTAAATAAACTAGTAAACTTTTTGCAATCACTATACAAAGGTTTCTCACAAGCACTAAATAACTTGTTGAACATTTTTAAATAATCCTAAACACTTTTCTCGGCCTTCCATTTCACGTACTCTAACGAATCTCCCTCATAGTTGTCAAATGATCCACTCCTTTTTGTCCTACCTTCCTTATTGTCATATCCAAACTCTATCTCACCATGTCATATCTAAAAATTGTAACTTGTATTAATTTCATACATGAAAAAATAATCTATTAAATCATTAGCATTGACACATTAAGTAATACCCCCATTTTTTACTATTAATTTTTTTTTAAACATTACAGAAGTTGAAAAACACACCTAGAAAAAAATGGGGTATTACCATTATACCTAACATAGGATTGAAGTCTGTTGCCTACCTCATATTAGATACAAGGCTAAGACTAGCCAAAAAATTAAAATAATAAAGTGGGCAAATATGGATTAGTTACATAAACAAGTTGAAAAGTTCTTTGCATTGGAAGACCTTAAAGATTCCTAATCAGAACATTACAAAACACATGTTGATAAAGTATGAGGATATTGTAAAATAAGTTAGGGTACAACAACAAAATTAAAATCTCAGTTGTCCATGGACCCCATTAGAAACCTTTGGATTTCCTTGCTCTAAAGCCCTAACCAAAACAAGGTAGGCCCTCTACTCATGGGAATGAGTAGATGACTGAGCAAACTAGCACATTAGTAGGCTATATACTTAGCAAGCAAAGCTATGCACTCAATGTGAAGATAAGTACGCCGATCTATCATATATGGATATGAAATATAACATGCATCACAATAAATCCATATGTATAATGGTAGGATTACATAAGGATGTGCTATGATGCATAATTACAACAAAGTACAACATACCATGCTATGTTTCACCTTACCATCACATAAGCACTGACCTATGTAATAGCAAAGACAATCTATGAAACCTCTAGGTCTTATTTCCAATTACTTCATCCATTAGGTTATACCATTTACTTATCCATATATGAGATAAGTCAATTATTTAATAAATATTCCATTCCATAACCAATTAGTCATTTTGATTATTAGCCATGTGTATAAATAAGCTTTTATTCCTTTTTAATTATTTAGGTCATCTCTTCCATCCTTATCTAATTATTGATCCTTCATATTTGATTAACCAATTACTTATCATCCATGTTTTATTATCATCGAGCGATACACAATGAACCACCACATGGTCTTACATACCATGGAATCTTATCTAAATAAGAGAGATAAAATCCATGTTGAAGTTAATCTCTAAGAAGAAAAAAGTCTAGACTAAAGCCAATCACCAAAAAAGACATAAGTTAAGACTGAAGCCAACAAATATGGACATAAGTCCATACCTAAGCCAACCACCTAGGTAACCAAACCCTTTAGTATCGATACCCTATAGTAAATCATCAATATCTAGAATAGGCAAGGTGATGGGACCTCTCAGAATCATACCCAAAGGCAAAGCTCAATGGAATATAAGACACTTGAAGGTAAACTAATACCAAGTAGCTAATCGAGGATTAGGTAACCCAGACTCATACTCAACTCGATTGTGCTTCTTTTTATGTGCTTAATATTTTATTTATAAGGATGAGTGATCACCAAGGTCCATACAAAAATAAGGAAGGAAATTTCCATGTTTATTCCATATTAATCATTTTTATTTCCATTTTCCCAACAATGTGGGTTCCATTTATCTTTGGCCAATATTATTTGTATCCACCATATTTTTTTACTTCAAGCCCATTTTGATTTTCATTAATCTTTTCTTAATTTCATCATTATCAAAAGTTAAATACCCATTTAGCCATTACATTACCCATGGAGGATATCATAAGTTATGATTCATTTTAATCTTTCCATTAGGCTAATGATCCATGATAAAAATGTCTATTTTATCCCATTAATAATTATGGTAAAATCCTAAATATAGCCTCAAAGCATAACCAAACAAAAAGGAAACAAATCTTGTAAACCAATCGAATTAGTTGATTGATTTGGCCCAACTAGTAAATCGGTTTGGGTTAACCAGCCGATCGGTTTGACTCAACCTAACCATACTTTTTCATAAATCGATCGATCAGTTTAGGCATGTGATTCAAAGGTTCATAGACTAGTCGATAGGTTCTACCCAACTGGTTGATGGGTTTAAGCATAGAGTAAGACTAATGCCTCTACAGGATTACCAATCGATAGGTTAGGTGAAATAGTCGGTTGTTCTTATAATCAGTCAATTAGTTTACCCTAACTAGTTGATTCGTGTTATATATCAAAGACACAATCACTAAATTTCATGCAAATTATTAAATATAAATCATCCTTAAAGACATCAAAAGATGTATTAGCATAGTTTAACATATTTTCAACTAAATGAACTTGCATTTCACAATGTGGATTCATCCTATCTTTTTATTTTTACAAAAATTTATGCTTTTTACCCAAATCATGCCATCTAACCATCCAAATCACTTATGCAAGCTATATTCATTCATGGTAACATGCAGAAATCAACTTATGGTAGCACATAACATGTAGGAATACTTACTAAAAATTTCAGAAGCAAGAATTATTTACTTAATGTAGGAAAAATTATCTTTACATCCAGAAATTCCAAAAGTGAGATTATCAACTTTTAAAACCTTAAAACCAAAATCTTAAATTGAATCATTACACTAAGACCTTAATAAATTTTCAAACCTAAAAACCAAAGGAAATGAGAGCTTACCATCTTGAGGGGAAAAAAAGGGAGAGCTCGGCTAGACCACTCAACCTTTTTCCCAAAATATAACTCCTACTTAATAAATAATTGGAAAAGGAGAGATATAGAGGCATGATTAGAAGAATTTAAGAAAATTAATTGGCAAGGCTAAATGTGTAAAAACAAGATAATGAATACATGACTTAGAGAATTCGGTGAGTTAAAGAATAGGTGCATATAAGGGATGATTAGGACTATTTGTATCCAACCAATAAGAGGAAAACATAAAGGTTTTAGGAATCAACTAGAAACCCTATAATTGATTGTTTGATTTTGATCTAAATAGACGAATGTTTTCTAGAATTTGCTGACCTATTCTCTAGAGCTCAAATGGTGTCTCTCAAGAATGCTGGTCAATTAGGCCAAAAGTAGCATACACAAATTGAGTAATGGAAGGTTAATGCGGAAGGAATCTTCCAATTACTCTTAGTCATGCTCGATATTGAGACATTGATCTCAAAAATATGAAGAGGATAATGTCATGCACATCTCGTCCCAAAATTGACCGAATCGGCCTCTAGATCCATTTGAGGCAATATTTTTGGCTAAATACATCATGAAAATGGTTAGGAATCTCTTAGGGAAAAATGGCATGGGTTCGTAAGGTGTTGTTTCGATGTAAAAGATTTTTGGGAAAAATCAAGCTAAAAAAGTATGGCTAGCATGATAAATCAGTCAATTAATTTGGGCCTACCAATTTACCATTGTACAAACCAATTGATTAGTTCCCCTAAGAAGTCAATTGGTTTAGTTGATAAAACCCAATTTGTTTAAATGACAAACTAGTTGATCTATTCATGAAACTAATCAATTGGTTTGTTTGAAAAACTCAATAAACTCGATTTTTCAACATGATTTCAAATAAAACTTTACCCCAAACCAAATCATAACATTAAATAAAAATCAAAGGCCCAAAATTTGGCCTAATCATCATTCAATAATTTATAAAAATTTGGGGTATTGCAAATTAAATATTAACATAGTTTAAACAAGGAAAGATGATTCTACTAGGGTAATGAGCATGTTCTACTGCAAACGTGATGAAAGTTTCAACTCCTTTACCATATTCTCTAGAAAAGGGATTTGGGGACATCTATTTTGTATCCATAGTTTTCCAATATATTTGTATCCCATGAAAAATATTTACTACAAATCAATTCACTTGTACAAATTAATTCACAAATCACTCATACTTAGAAAGAATTTATATTTATATATGTATCATTCTATTATGTTGCTATGTATGTAAACACTTCCTACACGTTTTTAAAATTATAATAACTCAAAAATTATTCATTCTTGGAGAAATTTCATATTTCAAAACTGTATCATGCTATTCTATTACAATAAGAACATACCATTCCAACATGTTTCCAAATTAATACCAATACATAAACCACTCATGCTAAGAAATAATTCATATGTGTATACAAATCAAATCTTTATATAAGTGTTCTAAATTCAAAACATATATGTACTATGTGTTTAAAACAAGACCTAAAAACTAAGACAAAACCTAAGGTAATGGAAGAAACATATACATCAAAAGTTTGCTACAACCGAAACATCTAACTAAGAATAACCCTAACCATCCTATGAAAACCATATGTAACCTTACCTAGGCAAAGTAGTAATCATCACATTCAAAGTCCACTTGTCTTGACTAGTTATCTACTCCCTCACATCATCAACATAGAGTATAGTAATGGATACTCTAGTGTAACAATTTTGGGTACTCAACATTGAGCTATGATAAAACCTCCACTCAACATCTATCACAGTCTACTCTCTAGCTATCTAAACATAATCCTATGCAAATACTTCACCCTTGATAAGGCATGGATGTGGTTAATTGGTATAATGGGAAAAAAATTGCAAATAATTAGCTAAAGCCACTAAACATGGATCCATTTAAGGTAGGTTAACAATATATGATATGATCTAAAATAGAACATATCAAAGTATGATCTACTCACAAACAACTAGTATAGCTTGGAATATAAGCATATCACATGACCTCCAAGATCTACATAAAGTGTTATGCACAAATATGGTGGAGGTATTCAAATAATAGGTAAGTGTGACGTCATACTACCTATTGAAGAAAAAACCACTAAATCATATCATTGAATTTGTTTTCTAACTCTTCTAAATTATAAAATTATGAATTCTGAAGCCAAATTAATTGTAAATATATTATATCTTCTCTTATCAAATTATGTTAAGATAAAAACATATCCACATGCATATAGAAGATATTGGCAATGAAATTAACATTTTCCAGAAACATTTTATCAATCATACATCCACACTATACATGCAATAGTATTTTATCATCATGAAATTAAATAATTTACATAATATTTTTTAGCAACTAATTATACCAAAATGCATTCATATATTTATAGTATTTTTTAAAATTCAAAGGCATGAACATACAACCATGAATGGATATATTTATAGAAGGAAAGACACGGCCTAGGGCTAAAAAGTATAACAAACAATGTAGCTATAGAGTTGAACCCATAACATACAAACAAGTACACATGTAAAACACACCTAAATACATCATGTGCAAACATTTAAAATGAAAGAAGAAAGAGATAATGAATACCTAGCTAAATTTGAAAAAGATGCACAATGGTAAAATGATAAAGATAATGGGGCTATAGAAAGAACCAACTTCTCTACACATGAGACTATCATTGGCGATGGAGCAAAAAAATAATGGATACAAAGGGAAAAGGGAGCATAAGACAATGGTGTTATGCAACCCTTAACTAAAGAAAGAGAAAGAAAATAATGATGGTATAAAGGAGGATAAAGTTGGTCATCAATAAGCAAGGGTAGGAAAACGAGGTCGTCAACTACGAAAAGAAGGAGGAGGAGTAAGAGAAATAGTGACAATAGAAAATGTGAAATAGAACTAATGAGTAGAGAAGATCAAAATAATGGTGTTGCCAAATTTGATGTCAATGTTTAATAACAATTATGGTTATAACTAATAATAAAATGAGTTTCAATAAAATTTACAAACATAATAGGTTTTAAAATTGTGTGCTAATTTTCTTTTTATGTTTTGATAATGATTATATTTATAATTGTTATTAAAACTTGGGTAATATTTTTTTTATAGTTTATTAAGTTTTTCTATATATAATAATAATTAAAAGATGCTCCAAATTTCCATGCCTAAATTTTCATTCATTTATAAATGATTTCAAATAAACCATCATTTATGTGTCTTTATTAAATGGTTAGTCTATAGTAGTGTAATCACAATCCCCACAAAACTTTAATTTCACGAGTTAGGCATAATTTTTCCCAAAATACACATATAACCACCAAATTTGTTACACGTTCCTAAAATAAAACTATTAATATCTTATCATAAACTTGAGGTCTAGTCCTAACATTTTACGCATGTAATAATGACATGCCTCTAGGGTTACTGTTATGAATTTATGTAGTTTTCTAACTTATTAGACTTATGCCACTCATAATCACCCAAAGTATTCCACATGATATAATTAGCATATTTTAAACTAATTAACACATTAGAAAACTAAAGATTCCATGTTTATCCCATTCGACTATAATATCATTAAGAATGCCAAAACACTCGTATTTTCATAAAAACCCTATGAGTTATAAGTTGATTGATTGCCATCCTTCACCTTTTATCCTCATAAAAGTTATTGAAAAATACATAAATATGATTCAAAAATCCTAATCCAATATAGTTATTGATTCATGCCAACCTACTTGACTCATAAACCACCTTATTTAGCAACGGACATAATCGCATCCTTTCATAATTTTTTCATGTCTTCATAAAAAAACACAAAATATTATACAACATATCATGATGTCATTATCTGCAAAAAAATACTAAACATGGGATTTTATACACACACACATATATGGCATACAAAACCCTTGTCAAGACATGTATATTCAGAAAAACGTCTTTGGTCTTTAAGCTTGTATAATCCTAAGACTCCTCCTCTAAGTCTACTAAAAAATCACCTAACAATAAAGAATAATACACATTAGGACTTAAGAAAGAAAAATAAGAAAACTAAGGCAAAGGAGACTGGATAGTGGAGCAAAATTGAAGAAAACTACGTCATAGGAGAAGGGCATAACCTAATTGTGGTAGAATTTTTTATATCATGGTAGGGTGAAACATGAGAAACTCACGTTGCTAGGTACATGCTGAATTCATGAGGTCCTCAAATAAGTTGTTAGGGTGTCATGAAGAGGGGAAGTTGGAAGGGTGGTGTAACATGGGTTAATGTTGTACTTTACAGTTGTGCAACATAG
This sequence comes from Tamarix chinensis, assembly GCA_030549775.1. Taxonomy (NCBI): domain Eukaryota; kingdom Viridiplantae; phylum Streptophyta; class Magnoliopsida; order Caryophyllales; family Tamaricaceae; genus Tamarix; species Tamarix chinensis. The sequence goes on from CM060181.1 coordinate 71,608,081, forward strand.
AAGGTTAACATAGTTAAGGCAGAGTTGTGTGAGGCTTTAACGATGTAAAGGCTTGGTTATGTGAGGTTATATAAACTATAAACAGCTCTATAGGAATAAAAATGGTGGATGACAATGAATGAAGGGTAAATGAGTTGAGGGAAAAAAGAGGGAATCTAGAGAGTGTTTATGCTAGGTTCAAAGTGAAATAAAGAGTGGAGAGGAAAGTCATTAATCAAGGGAAGGGGTATGAATGAAAAATAAAGAATGGATGAGGTTCAAGAGTTGGGGGAATGGTTTGATATTTCTAATTATATAAAGACTAGGGAAGGAAAGGAAAAAAGTGTGATGCATTATAGTTGTGGAAAGTTTCCAAGGGAAGGTGCCAGAAGAGGAAATCCATGCCCAAGGAGGAGGCATGGCTTGAGGAGGAAGGAGAAGGCCAATTAGGATATTAGGAGAAGGAAAGGAAAAAGAAAAGGAGAAAGAGTAGGGAAAAGGAGGGAGAAAAGGGGAAAGGAAAAAATAATTTTAGGTTAGGATTAGAATTAGGTTTAAATATATGATTAATGAATTAGGGAAAATCATTAATGTATCAATCATTTGGGGTTAGAATTTAGTTAAACTATTAATTATCCAAGATTTGGATTAGGTAAAAATATTAATTACCTGATATTAGGATTAGGTTAAAATATTAATTACTTGGGATTAGGATTAGGTTAAAATAACAATTACCCAAGATAAGGATTAGATTAAAATTTTGGATATTACATTACTAATCTCTTAAAAAATACTTCATCTCTTAAGTCAATACTTCAATAGTGGGGAAGTATAGGAAAAAGGATTCAAACAAGGTAATCTTGGTGGTTAATTATATAGGAGTAGACACTATGCTATTAGGTACTATCCCCTCGTTAGATAGAAAATCCTGAAGCTTAACACACATGTGTTGAAGCTCATGATGTGTGGCATGCATGTCTCTCTTTATTTCCTAGGGTGGCTGCTTTTGTCCAAGGTAGCTCTATAGAATATTCATAAGTAGAAGTGATATTCTATGGTTTCATCACACCTTATTTTCAAGTATATGCAAAGGCACCTCCACGTAGGATAAAAAATCATCTCACTCAATTACATTAGGTCTTATTAGGTGAGAAGGACCTACAACGTAGTTCCATAGCAACTACAGGTGGAAGGAATTGTGAAATCGGGTTAACATGAGCAAAATTGCCAAGAGATATGCGAACTTGCCAAACCAATCAATAGTCTAATAAAGACCAATATACCTTAGGCTTAGCTTATTCTTCCTACAAAACCTTTTAACCCCTTTGGTTTATGATACTCTCAACAAAACATTATCTTCTAACTCAAAATAATCACCATGTCACCGCTAGTGAACATAACTCTTCTATAAACTATAATTTGTGCTCATCTTATCCATAATCAACCAAACCTAGTGAGTTATCTCCTTAATCCTTTTTTGAAGAATTACATTCATCTTGCTAACATAGCTCTAACACTAGGGGGTTCAACACTTTTATCCATAAAATTCCTCAAAGATTGTCATCCCTATATTAGTGTGATAACTAATGTTGTAAGAAAACACCACCAAGTGTGGATGATACTCCCAACTACATCGGAAATCTAAAACATAAGTCCATAGCATATTCTAAAGTGTCTAAATAGACCTCTTAGTCTTCCAATTTCTAGATAGATAAAAAGTGGCACTCATCTTCAAATTCATACCTATATTCTCCTATAAATTCCTGTAAATGTAATCTATATCAAAGATTATATTGGTTGGTATACCATGCATACTCAACACATACCTTATGTAAGTGTAATACCCCATCTTTTTATAAGTTTATTGAATGAAAAGATATGGTATTTATTAAAATTTAAAAAATATATATATTTTGATTTGGAACTATAATAGAGTTGAGGGAATTTTAGATTAAAATAAGTTTTATAAATGGAATAAAATGAGTTTTCACATAGACCGATCGACATGTTCATCTTTTACCTAAAGGGTTTTACTAGACTGAACTAATCAATTAGCTTGGGAAACCAATCGATTGGTTAGTAGAATAATATATTCGTATGACAACCTAATCAACTAGTTTATCAACTTAGTATATTTTTAAAACTTTATTTTTTTTGGAAAACCATATTATATTAAAATGGAACTAAAGTAATATTAAAATTTCGTTACCTTTATGATCATGCATTGGGCTTGAGCCTCTGTCTTGAACATATTTATGGGTTTGATTTCAACAATTGAGGGAGAGGATGACCTCAAATTTGTCTTCTTCCTCCTCTCTCCTCTAGAGTTTCTAGAATCATTACTTTAATTCCCAAACCTACTTCTTCTTTTCTAAGAGGTTCCTTCCATGCCAATTGTTCATTTTCCTTCTTGAGTTTGACATTTTCTAGGTAAATTTGACTTGCATTTTCCAAAAAATTACTATTTTAGCTCCTGTAGGGAGGCTAGCCTAACTTTGATGAAATCTTCCCATTTAGTTCAAATTATAATGAAATTTTTTTTTCAATCTATGCCTAACCACACTCATTCTTGGACAAATTATTTTGTTTATAAATACCCTAATTAGCCCTTCTATTCACTTTTCTTTCACCAATCAAAATATTGTGCTCTCTGACCATATGTTCTTTCCTCCCCAATTTGATATTAGTAATGGTTCCTTTCTACTCCTCTAATCCTTTATCTATCTCCTTTTTTTTCTTCAAGCAAGGGCGGGTTAGATTTTGGAAAAGATTGTGCCTTATTTTAGCATAAATTTGCTTTGTTTTTCTCATATGTTTGGCAAGTTTTTTTCGCCTAATTTTAATCCAAAGTTATGAAATTATGGCTTATATTTTTGAAGCATTAACTTCTATTTTTTTAAGTTTGGAAATCAAAAATTCTTCTAGGTTGATTTTTTCTATTTGTGGAAAAATTTTGCTTGCGCCAAGTAAGTCCTTCTTTCTTCTAAAATGTGACCTAGTTAATCAAGTGATGTGTTGTATTTTTTAAAGGTCTGATTTTGTAAGTTTGCATGAGAATATGGTTTCAGATTGATAAATTTTTATTAACTTATGAATCTTGATAAAAATGTATGATTTTGAGGATATTAGGTCAATTCGGTTAATTATGAAGCATGCTTTAGTTTATGAGTTGAAAAGGTGTTGTTATGATGCTATTATATGTTTTAATTTTAATGTGGTGGGAATTTCATAAAAAATATCTATTATATACTATTGGGGGAAATGAGTCAAATGGTTAGGCTAAATTTATTCTTTATGTTAAATGGATTGGCTACTCCATAGAACAATCAATTTGTTGGCCCAAACCAATTAACTGGTAGGTCTTTTGTGACCTTAGTTTTCCCTCTACTTAAACCGATCAATTAGTTTTACAAAACCATTTGACTAGTTGTAGAATATTTGACTTATTTACCTAAACTAATCGATTGGTTTGAGGGAACCAAATTGTGGTAATATCAAGACCCTTATCCATCTCAAAGTCAGATTCAATCAACTACCAAAGACACCTTCTCTTTTCCTATTTTCTTTTAGTAGCTAAGTTTTGTTAAAATATGTTGTTAGAATTTTCTAATATATTGTTTATGTTTTATAATCCTTGTTATAGCATGTAATCATAGCCATCATTTTATGGATGGCTAGGTAGTGTCAAAAAAACTAATCAACACTAGCTGATTGTAATCTTGTAACCTTAGCTTATGTTTGTACCAACTATGGTTGAGGGTGTAACCAATATACCCATTATGGGTTATATTTTGTTTGTAACTCCTAAAGGTCGATTGAAACTATTAAATAGAGTGGGAGAGGCTAGAAGGGAGATCAAATTTAAATATTGAAAACACTCCCTGGTTGACGAACCAAAACTCTTTTCTTAAGATTAAAGTGTAGTATTGTGAGTTATCTAAAATCTTGCACCATTTATAAGAGTCAAAACCTTAGTTTGTTGATGTAAGTACTTGATTTTGAAGGCCTTTGGATCAAGTCATCCTTTTAGTTTGTCTTCCTTCTTCTCCATTCATTTTTTACTTTTGCAAAAAAATTCCAAGTTCAACACCAACACTTAGTATGGTTCCATTTGTTTAGCAATATGCATCAAATTTGTATGAAAGCTCAAGGTTGGTAATTTTGGGGTATTACTTTGTACCATAACCTTACTTCCTAAACCATTATCATTCTTGTCCATCCATAAAAAAAATCTTCAACCATTTATCCCACAAAATCATACCTTACCCTACCTTTGTTCTTCTTTACCACATCTCAGGTTGTAACGGCCTTGTGCATGTAGGCTGAGCAAAAACGTGGAAAATAAACATATTATAAGGGGGTTTAGTCTTGATGAATCCCATAACCTAATAAGAGATAGGGTCATTAAAGCATTATAAATATATATAAGGAGAGTGTTGGGTATGTTGGAGTCATTGGTGCCAAATGCCAACATTCCTAGAGCAAGGAGTCCTCTACCATAAGGAGAGGAAGGAAAAATGGTGTAAGGGATGAGCCAACCACCTATAGCTCATCTTCTAGCAATTTCCCTAGGTTACTGCAAAGAATAAGGGAGGTTAGAAGAGAGACTTTTAAGGATATTAAATTAGAGGTCTAGATTTTGATGGATCCTATAATTTAGACGAGTTTTTAGAGTGGGAAATGAGGTGTAACTGAATGTTTAAGGCTAGGTATTTGGATGATGAAAAACATCGTAAGGTTTTTTCCCTCAGGTTGAAATGAAATGCTCCATTATGTTGGGAGAATTTAGTGCAACATCAAGGGAGGAAGGAAAACTATAAGGTTAGTAGTTGGACGAAAATGAAGAGGTTGATGTAGGAGAGGTTTATACCACCTTCCTATACTCAAGACGTATATAGCGAAATGCCTTGTTTAAGACAAGGTCCATTGAGTGTGGAGGAGTATATTCAAGAGTTTGAGAGGCTTATCATAAGTCTTGGGTTTAAGGAGACTGAAGAAAACACCATGTATCATATCATAAGTGGGTTGAGGGGTGATATTGCTAGGAAGGTGGACCTCTACAAATATTATACCTTGGATGAGTTTTTCCATTTTTCCATCAGTGTGGAAAAGCATAAGAAGAAGAGGAGGAGGAGCTTAAGGGTTGGGAGTTGAGATCATATGCTTACCCACTCAAGGAAGCCCTAAAGCCAAGCCCTTACCCCAAGACATTTGATGTCAAGGATAAAGGAAGGCTAGAAGTGGATGAGAATTGTAAAAATAAGGGTGTGTGGTGCTTTTAAGTGCCAAGGAATTGGGCACTATCAAAGTTAGTGCCCAAATAAGAGGTCAATGACCTTGCTAGATCAAGTAGAAGAAAAATGGAATGAGGTGTTATTGAATATCAACCGACCATGGAGGGAGGGGCTAAGATTGAGGAGATACCACTAGATGTAGGAGAATCATTAATGATGAGGAGGGTGTTGCAAACAAGGGAGGCCCTAGAAGAGGAGTCCCAAAGAGAGAACATATTTCATACTAAGTGCACCATACTTGATAAAATATACTCCCTCATTGTTGATAAAGGTATTTGTGCAAATGTAGCTTCCATCTCATTGGTGTAACATCCCCAAATTTTGGAACTTAAAATTTTTGTTTCAAAGATTTAATAGCGGAATCCAAAACACAAAACGTAGGGGTGTCATGTCACATCCAACATAGAATAGGCACTCCCTATGCACAATCTATGTTGGCTGTAGGGTAAAAGTAACCTTATACCTAGGGATCAGGTATGGGAAACACTTGATTCCACCGCGATATAGGATTCAAAATAGAGATAAGAGAATAAATAGTAAAAATAGAGGGCTAAGAGTACAAGGAGAGATAAAGATATCCGGATAACTATACCCTTTACCAAATTATTTAGCACTCACCCAAGGTAAGTACATCAAGTTAATAATCATCAATCACCTATAAAACGAGGTAGATTTCCTCGTGGGAATTAGCAGAACCCATAAAACGGGTGATCCATACGCTACATACTGAAAAAAGAAAAAATACTATCGAATAGGGATACAAATAGCACATGCTTTCACATTAGATAATAAGGGAATAACCACATAAATGAAACTCTCATAAGACAAAATATGATCCAGATTCATTTATTAAGTATAATCCATTTTCATTATTTTAATTATGTTGAGTGTAGGAACCCCACTATTCTTAAACCGGTGGAATGGTCTGAAGCACTTCTTAAGGACAACACACCCAAGCTACTATTCTTTCTAGTAGAACGGTGATCAAAAACATCCTCTCAGAATAAAATGCTCCCAAGCCACGATTCTCCCCGATGGAACGGGATATATATATATAGAAAAATAGATCACCTTGGTCCTAACTGACATACTCGTTTAATTTAAATCATTAGTATCTTTTACATAAGTTATAATGATATTTTTTCATTTCATGATGAGTAGGGATCTTACTATTCTTAATCAGGTAGAATAGGCTGAAGCACCTTCTCGAGGCAAAACGCTCCTGAGCCATTATTCTCTTAGGTGGAACAGAGATTAAAAACATCCTCTCAGGACAAAATGCTCCTAAGCCACCATTCTCCCTGGTGGAATGAGAATATGTACATAAATATGTAATATATCACATTAGCCCTACTCATGTGCTCTTTCACTTTAAGTTATTAGTATCTTAATCAACATTGATTTTCAGGCATAAAACTCATTAAAATAGATATACATAGCATAGGTCCAAGTCCTTAAGTCCTTTCAAACCCTAATTACATATCCTTTAGTATTCATTCTTCCATATTGATTATTCCACACAAGTTATCTTATGTCATATCCAAGTCCCATCTTTATTACCATACCCAAAATGTATGATCTAATTCTCATACACATACATTAATAATCTCATCCCAATATATTACTCGCAAAATATCCAAAACCCAAGTTTTATATATTAGTCATAATGCCTCCCATGAAATTTAAATGATTATCAATTTCAATAGATAACCTCATAAGGTCAAACATTAACAACTTATTCAGAAGTCTATTTAACTTCTAGATCTTATAAATGGAATATTGATATTGTCATTATAGGATGGTTTGCCCCAAATTATCCATTAAATCATTTAAGGACCCCAAATAACAATAATACTTCCAAGAATTTTCTTATACTATTATTATCATATTTTAATCCACCTAACACATAAAATACCAAAATTTTCTTATTATCCCATAATGAACAAATTACCCTTAAGCAAAAGTAATAATATTTATTTTATAGAATCTTATATCTTCCACACATATTAATTTTCAAGTCCACAATTAATCATCACACCTTGTGAGAATTCTTATGTCCATTTATCAAAACTCATTTAACCCATATTTCAACCCATAAGATATATATTCCCACATATATGACATTATCTTAACAAAAATAATAATGGTACATTTTACCTATTCTTACTTTCTTTCAATAACATAATATCCTTAAGCCCTTATTTTATACCATAAGATACATTTCCACAATACGACATTATCACAACAAAGTCATAACATAATGGTACCTCTTACCCATTCTTTCTTTCTTTAAATAACATAATATCCTTAAACCCATATTTCATACCAAAAGATATAATTCCATAAATATGACATTATCATAATAAAATCATAACATAATGGTACTTCTCACCAATTATTACTTTCTTCCAACATGATATTCACATCATCACAAAATATCAAGATCAACACATGTTACATCATATAACAATAATATCATGAAAACACATATAACCATACAAGAAAATAACACAAAAAATCCTAAACATCGAATAGTATCCTTAACAACTAAGACACTGGGCTCTAAGCACGAAAATCCTAGACTTCCTCCTCTAAAGCTACTAGAATACCACCTATGAAAAATAATAAAATTCATGGTTAGGCTTGAAGAGTTAAATCGAAGGAGAAATAAAGGTAAAGAGGTTAAAAATAGATATAACTGTAGTCAAATGGGAGCTTCATATGTAAGGATGTTTAGAAGAATGTGTGGTGGAGCTATGGTTAAATTTTAGTAGTGTTTGGATAAGTTTTGGGGGTGAAAACAAGGGTGCATGGCCAAAAGTAGGAAGTTATATGACTAAGCAACAGGCAGTGCAACTCCTAGTCAAGAGAAAATATATTACAAGGCCAAGGGGTGCGAAAGTTACACATCTGTGTATCAACAATTCGAGAGGAGAAAAGACGCATGACTAGGTGGTGCGAAAGTTTCATAGTAGTGTAGCAGGAAATTTTAAGTGTTGCACGACCATGCATCAGACAGTGCACAGGCCATGCACTATGAAATGTTGTGATGCCTGAGAGTAAGAAGAAGGGAAAGAGGCAGTGGTCAGTGGTGATGGATAGCGATGATGAGGGGGAAGGTTGAAGGAATAGGGAGCTCAATCAATGGCTCTTGACACAAAGATGGGAAGAATGAGGCAAAACCAAAGAGAAAGGAGAGTGTGAAGTAAGTATGTGTGTGTGTGTGTGTGTGTGTGTGTGTGTGTGTGGTGTGAGTCAGAGAAGAAGAAAAAGGGCAGGGGTGGTGTGTAATGGTAATGATAGTGATAATGTATCTACAAGGTGATGATGATGGCAATGGTTGTAGAGGATGGTAAGGGTAGGGTAATAGCTATAGGGTGAGGGTGGTGATGGTTTTATTTAGGTGTTGCATAAGGATGAAAAGGATAAGAAGGATGTAGGCAGATAGGATGGTGCTCATGGGGGTGTGCAGGTCTGCAGAGATGGGAGAAGGAGAAGAAGAAGAAGGAGAAAGGTGATGGATGATGGATGAGGGTGCAAAAAGGTGATGGGTGATGGTACAAGTGGTGGTATAAGTTGCAAATGCAAGTTGCAACAATTCAAAAGTGCAACTTGAGGTTGGTAGGAGGAGGAGGAGAAGAAAGAAAGAAAAGAAAAGGAAAAATAGAAGGGTTGGGGGATTTGTTTAGGGTGATTTTAGATTAGCCATAGTAATTAGGATTAGTGGAGATTTTAGAGGGTTTTGATTTTAGTTTAAAAATTACGGTTTATCTGAGTTAAGGTTTCGAATTCGGTTAAAAGTTCAAGATTAAGGAGTTAGGTTAAAGCTAACATAGGATTCATTGATATTAAAATCAAATTAGGGAGCTAATGATGCGGGATTAGGTTAAGTAAATTTTTGGGGTATTACATTGGTGGAGAAGCTTAACTCGCCAACCATGACACAAGCTAAGCCTTATATGATTCAATGGCTTAATAATGGCTCAATGGTTGAAGTCACTAAACAAATTGTGGTACCCTTTCCCATAGGGAAGACATATCAAGATAGTGTTGTTTGTGATGTTATTTCCATAGATCCTTGTCATTTGTTATTAGAGAGACCATGGTGATTTGATAGGAGTGTTAAGTGATAACTATGACTTTTGCATCTTATTCCTAAGGCTTATAAGAGTTTTTAACTCAAATTTCAGTTGGAATTCTACCTTTTTGTTCTTGTTACTGCCTTTGTGTTGTTAAAATTTGCAGGGCCTCAAGCAACAAAAAAATCATGAAGGAAGGAAAAAATAATAAGCTTAAAGGGAGAAGAAAGGAGAAAAAATGAACAAAGAGGGGTAAAAGTTAAAGCAGAAAGAGATTTAGAACTAAAATGTAAATTCTAGAATAAAATAAAAGTAAGAATGTATATTCAAAGTATATGGGTCTGAAAGAAGTAGAATTTATACGAAAAAAAATCTAAATTTGGAGAAGCTTTCAACATCAAAGTTGTGAATCTTTTTAATGGCTTTCTAACGCATCCAATCAAAGTTATGATGAAAAATTTATGGTCAAAATACCTAGCATTGTCAAAGCTGACACGGGAAGCCCGTCTTTATCAATACCCTAGGGATCTGAGAGGCGGTAGTATAAAAAATCCCTCTCTCTTCTCTCTAATCAGCCTCCACTCCCTCTCTCTTCTCTTTTCTCCATCCTCTTCCCCAATTCATTAAGATCTCTCTTGTAAATTAGAGACTAAGGTGCAAGAAGTTAAACATTTGTAAGAATTTGTGAACATCAAGGGTATTATCTAATGATCTTTTCTCTATCTATGGAATCTGTTGTTGTTTTTAATAATCTTGCTATAAATTTGATAGGCTAGATCTTGTGTTAAGGTGAAGGGGAATTTCCCCCAAAACGAACGTGTTGAATTATTATATCCTTTTTTATTCAATTCATGATCTATATATTGTGTTATTGATTGATTGACAGATTGATGAACCACAGTCGGATTCTGATTATTGGTGTGGGAAATACCGATCAGATCGAGAGATAATCCAATATTAGACCCAATAACACAACAGGAGATTAAATTGTACGTCGAGAGATGATCAATTTGACCTCTACAACAATAAAGGAGGAAACATTGTGGACTTTAATGCATTACATTCTATTAGACTCTAAGTTAGAGATAGTTAGGGCCATAGATAGGTAATAGGGTGGTTGTGGCTTGAGAAAGCACAACACTTTCTATCCTTGTTGGAATTATTGATTATGATTGTTGAATTATTTTATGATGTGATATTCGATTACATGTGAGGATCGGGGGTGATGAACCGGAACCTTAGCTCTTCTATTTACTTGAGTCACTTAAGTGCTATTTTCCTTTCTTTTTAGCTTAGTTAATTATTTTAGTTATTTTAGCTTACAATTTATTATTTCATATCATCTCGTAGTCTAGACATAGCTAAGTTATATCATTGTCCTAGGGGTCATTCACCAATCCCTATGGGATCGACCTTGACTACTACTCCGTCCCCGTGCACTTGCAGGTAGGAATATGTCAAGTTAAGCATGATGATAGGAAGAATACATATAGCTTGATATATGCTAACAAAAACATTATACTCACACCCTTTAGTATTTTATCCTCACTTGTTCGGGAGGATATCATATGTAAGAATGCTTTGTTTGTTGATGGAAATAGTTTGGAAAGGGCTATAGGGAAAGGAAAGGCCTTATAATGTTGTTAATGCTTGAACATAATGAGAAGATACATGTACTTGACCCTCGAGTTAAGCACTCGATAGGAGAGTTTGGGAATGTTTTCCCAAATGAGTTGCCTAGTGAATTGCCTCCCACAAGGGACATCGAGCACTAAATCTATTTTGTTCCCAGTCATACACTTACAAACAAACCGGCCTATAGGTGCAATCCTAAAGAAGCCATGGAGTTGTAAAGACAAGTTGAGGAGTTATTACAAAAGGATCTCATAAGAAAATCCCTTACCAATTATACAATTCTAGCCCCCTTGGTACCCAATAAGGATAGAACAATGCAAATGTGTGTGGATTACTTGTATGGGGAAAATTTATTTTCCAAGATATACTACTAAACCTAGATAAAGGAAGCAGATAATGGAAGACTGCTTTCAAGACTAAGGGAGGGCTTCATGAGTGGTTGGTCATGCCATTTGTACTATCCAAGGAACCAATCACTTTCATGAAACTCATAGATAAAGTTCTTTGACCCTTCATTTAAAAATTTGTAGTTGTATATTTTAATGATATTCTTGTACAATCTTCTAATCGAAATAATCATGTAAGGCACTTAACACTTGTATTTTTATCCCTTAAGAACAACAAATTATAAGGAAAATTATAAAAGCGTGACTTTTTGTGCTAAGACTAAGAGTCACCTTTTTAGGGTTTGTTGTATCCAAAAATGGAATCTCCATGGATGAGTCAAAGGTGGATGTAATAATAACATGGTCTACCCCCATATCCATCACCAAAGTTAGATCCTTTTAGGGGCTTGCCTCTTTTTATTGGAGGTTATTTAGCACACTCCTAGAACCCCTCACATATTGCCTTAAAAAGGGTGTTTTTCAATGGACCAAATCCGCACATGAAGCCTTCAAGCTAATCAAGAGCAGGTTGAGTGAGACTCCCATTTTACGACTACCCAACTCTAACAAGGTGTTCAAGGCCGAGTGTGACACAAGTGGAATATGCAGTGGTGTTGTCTTGCTATAAGGGTCGTATCCTTCTTTAGTAAGAAAGTTAATGATTCAAGATCCAACTATAGCACTTATGACAAATAATTTTATGCTATTGTTAGAACTTTAGATCATTGGTCACATTATCTTCAACCATCACAATTTGTATCGTATAGTGATCACGAGTCCATAAAATACATAAATGGATAGCATAAACTTAACCCTAAGCATAGGTAAATGGAATTTTTTACAATCTTTGTCAATTGTAGCTAAGCACAAGGGTGGCTAGACTAATATTATAATAGATGCACTCACTAGGAGGTATTGTATGCTATCATTACTAGAAGCTAGGGTCCTAAGTGTTGGGTGTCTAAAGGATTTATATAAGTAGGATGAAGACTTTTCTAGCTACATGGAGGAGTGAGACAAACCTCGAGGATCATACCTAGTGCAAGAAGGATTTCTTTTCAAGGGTAATAAGCTATGGATTTTAAAGTGCTCCATCCAAGAATTGCTTATTTGAGAAGTGCATGGAGGAGGTTTGGCAGGGCATTTTGGAATCCACAAAACTTGTGATGCACTCTAGGAACATTTCTTCTAGCCTCCAATGGTGGGAGATATACAATCCCTCGTGTCTAAGTGCTCTACTTGTCAAAGGTATAAGAGTTGCTTCCACAAAGGACTCTACACACTTTACCCATCTTATACCACCCTTAGGATCATATGAGCATCGACTTCATGATAGCATTGCCTAAGATACAAAGGCAATATAATTCCATTATAGTAGTCGTTGATCAGTTCTCTAAGATGGATCATTTTATCCCATATCATAAGACGGATGAAGCCTCTTATAAGGTTGATCTCTATTTTAAAGAAATAGTTCAGTTGCATGGTATCCCGAAGACAATTGTCTCTAATCAAGATATCAAGTTTCTCAACTATTTCTAGAAAACCTTGTAAAGACTACTCGGTACCAAAATTCTCTTTAATATAGCTTACCACCCACAAACCAACGGTTAAACAAAAGTTACTAACCACACCAGCAAAATGCTTTTCATAAATTTGGTTCACAAATCATTAAAAGATTGGGATATCAAGCTAAGTCATACAGAGTTTGCCTATAATTGTTCTCCTAAGTATGCCAAAAACCACTCAACTTTTGAAGTGATGTATGGGGTGAACCCCACCACTCCTATTGATCCTCTTTCTTTGCCAATCTTGGCACAAACTAGTTTTGAAGCAAAACAACGAGCCATTAAATTTAAGAAACTACATGAACAAGTTAGGACCAAGATATAAAAAAAATGTTAATGACATAAGCCAAAAAAGGACTAACAAGAATAGAAAAGAACAAGTTTTTAAACTAGGAAACCTAGTATAGCTACATCTTTGAAAAGAAAGATTCCCCTCCCGAAGAAAAAAACAAACTCATACCAAGAAGCAATGGACCTTCCAAAATTCTAAATCGGCAACAATGCCTATCAGCTCAGCTTCAACACGACAAGGGAAATTGTCCAATACACTTAATGTTGGAGACTTACCCCCTTATCTACATGACATGCTACGAAGATGAGTATGTTCCTTTTCAAGAGGAAGAGGATAATGTAGGAGCATCCCTAGCACCCCAAAATAAGGATAATCTACTTATTAATTTTTCCAAAGTTGAAGACTTTAAAACCTGTCTCATTTGGGTTAATAAGTAACTAGATTATCTAACAGCCATGCAAACACAAAACACTAGCTGTCAAACCACGTAAATATGACTCCCTTTTGGTTGTAATATGGCTTCACAAATCTTCTCATTAACCAACTCCAATATAGCTCTGTTTTAACTCAACCAAGCCATAACCTTATCCCTCTCTATACTACACTAATTTTTGGTTGAAAATGACCTGTATTTTTAACCCTTTTCTTGTGCAAAAATAAGGGAAAGATAATTGTGGGAGTATGAAGACATTCAAAGCTAGATTAAATTAAGGAGAAGAATCCTCCATAGCCTTAACAAACAAGTAACCAGCTACCAAAGAGACCCTTCTCTTTTCCTATTTCCTTTATTAGCTAAGCTTAGTTAAAGTATATTGTTAGACTTTTCTAATATGTAGTTTATGTTTTATAAACCTTATCATAAGGTATAATGATAACCATCATAGAATGAATGGCTAGGTAGTGTAAAAACTGATCAGCGTTGTAATCTTGCAACCTTAGTTGGCTTATATTTGTACCAACTATGGTTGAGGGTGTAACCAATCTATCCATTATAACGTAGATTTTATTTATAACTTCTAAAGTTCGACTAACACTATTAAATAGAGTGGGAGAGGCTAGAAGGGAGATCGAATTTGAATATTGAAAACACTCACTAGTTGTCAAACCAAAATCGTTTCTCAAGATTAAAGTGTAATCTTATAAATTATCCAAAACCTTACACTATTTAGAATAAGAGTTAAAACCTTAATTAGTTGTTATAAGTACTTGATTTTGATGGTCTCAAGATCAAGTCATCCTTTTATATTTTATTCCTTCTTCTTCATCACATTTTTAACTTTTGTTGAAAATTTCTCATTTTCAACACCAACACTTAGCATGATTTTATTTATTTAACAATATGCATCACAAATAGGCATGAAAATGGAACACATTCGACACACTAAAAAGGGTAGCATCAAAGTATATAACCAATTATATTACAAGGAACAACATCAAATCAAGTATACAAGAAATATAAAAATCAAGAACTCGGCATATGTAGGTTGCCACATGGAACAAAATATCTATATGCAAGCACATAGTAGTAGTAGTAGTATATCGACAAAAAGTAATATAACTAGCTAATAAAAACATTAGTGCCATAAAAAATTAACCAAATAACATGCATCACCAATTAGCAAACATATAACAATGCATCAATAGTCACATGTTATCTCATATCATAATAGTACCACAATATAAGATATGCACAAACAACACCAATACTGACCAAGTATACAAAATAAAGACCAAAAAAATGAATTAAGTAAGTAAGGCACACCAAACTCATACAAAAGTCACATATTTACACTTGCATACACACAAGAGAAAAGACTTGCTAACTTAGGGTAGCCATATTAATGTTAGCGTGCAAAACCAAAAACACATTTGAATAGAATGAAGTTCAAACTAAATTTCCCAAAGAAGCTGCATAAATCTATAAAATTATACCTTCTCTAATAACCTAATATAAACTCTAGTGGTCATTTCAACAATAACTTAGTGTTCCAAACAAATAATAACAATATCATCCAAAACCACAACACAAACAGAGTGAAATATCAAACAAGACTCATGCACATCAAAACCTTACTAACTAAAGAGACACTATATAACTAAAGTGACAAACAAGATCAACTAAAAGCACAACACAAAAAAGCCCAAAAAAATACAAGAAAAAAGATTTCAAGATATAATGGCAGAATTCACTTAGTCGTAATAGATCAGAATCATTTGCTCAAGAAACTCAACAACATATCTTACCAAGCACAACAAGCCTTAATTGGATAGAAATAAGGTATATCGACAAACTAATTGGATAGAAAGGGAAGAGAACTAATAGAACAAACAAGGATGAGGAATATTTGAAGGAAACTCCAATGGAAACCAACACTATTGTTGATATATTACATTTATGTTGTAATAAGTAGGGCTATAAACGAGTCAAGCCGAACTAGAATAGGCTAAAGCTCGTTTAATAAATGAGCCTAAAAATGAGGCTCAAGAGCATTTGTGGTAAACAAGGTGAGCTCACGAACTTTTGTACTATAAATGAGTTCAAGCCCAACATTTCTATGCTCAAGCTTGGCCCGTTTACCAAACAAGCCAATGTCGAACCTTATTTTAGGCTTGTTTAACTAAATAAACAAGCCAAGCTAAGCCCTAAATGAGCCGACCTCAAAAAGCTCGCGAGCCGACTCTATAAATTTACAACCCTAGTAATAACCACAAAAAATTAGATGTAAGTAAAACCATCATTGTTATTGTGACGTAATAACATGCCTACTAGTAATAAGTTGTAATAACAAAAAAGACATTAGTTATTATAATAACAAAAAAAAAGCCGCACAAAATTAGATGTAGGTAAAAACATCACAAGTAGTAATAAGTTCACCAAGTGACAACTCTAAGGTCACAAATTAGCAACAACAAGAAGGCGTGCAACAATGCATTAGTAGTCACAAGTTATCTTACATCATAATAGTATCGCAACATAAGGTATGCACAAAAAACACTAATAATGACCAATTATGCAAAAGAAAGCCCTAAAAAAAGGGTAAACAAGTAAGGCACACTACGAGCATACAACAGACGCATACTAATACTAGCATACACATAAGAGAAGAGACTCACTAACTTAGGATAGTTGTATTAATCTTAGTATACAAAACCAAGAACGCCTTTAATAAAGGTGAAATTCAAACAAAATTTCTCAAACAAGTTACATTAATCCATGCAAACTTATCTTCTGCAATGACCCACTATAAACTCTAGTGCTCATTTCAGTAATACCTTAGTGTTCCAAACTAAAAATAACAAGATCATTCAAAAACACAACACAAAAAGGCTAAATATCAAACAAGACTCAAAACATCAAAATTCTACTAACTAAAGAGACATACTATGTAACAAATGACCTATGCAATGGGGTTTTCTCCTTAATCTGATTAGATTAATTTACCATATGTAATTGATCCTAAAAATCTTCTTAAGATAAAATTGGAGCTAAGACAATCCTTTCATCATCCTTATAAATGGTATAACAATTCTTATGACATCATACATCACCTACGAACGTACATCCAAGGTTTAGCCAAAAGAACATAGGTTATGTGCATTGGCACAACACTGCATAAGATCACATTCTCATACTCACCAACTTAATGCATAAAATCACTTGAGTCATTAATCCATATCAATCAATAAGGGTGAGGGTGTTTTGTAGTAGAAAGACTAAATTTCCTAATCATTACAGAACTAGCAAGACTTGCACAACTCCCACTATCAACAATTACAACACCTGTGCGGAAAGCATTTTCATGTTGCATAGATTCACTATCTATCTTAACAAGATTATTAAGAGTCTAACTATAAAACTACCACAAAAAATTTACCAAGATGACATCTTCAATGTTAGGATTACAACAGCAACAAAAATCAACACTTTAGTCATTAGAACACACACCGAATGAATTAATACTCAGCCAATCACAAATTTAGAACTGATGCAACAACATGAATCCTAGACGCACAACAAACAATGGCACACACAAATCAAAACAAACAATGACACAAAAATAATTCAAAGGAAACCCAATACTAGTGTTTGAGTATACCGAATTTAGGTAAGACAAGGAAATGGATTTAGAACTAGTTTCAGACACGAGAGTGAATATCACAGCCTGAGATCCAAACTAAGACTCCAAGGGCAACTGAAGATTGACGAGCCAGAAACTAATGACCAACTTGGCTTTAGCTAATACTAAATCGACTCTATAAATGGAAACCAAGATCGATAAATCTGTAAAGAGAGAAATCAATGAAGATTTAGTGTAGAATTTATTCAAATCGTAAAAAAAAAAAAAAAAAAAAAAGATTTAAAGATTTAAAGATTTAAAGATATAAAAATAAGAATAGAAATCATTACATCGCAACGAATCGAAAAAGTTCATTAAAAATTCAATGAAACATCCAATCAAGCGCAACAAACCTTAATCGAACAGCAATAAGGCAAATCGACACAGGAAAGGGAAATCAAGGTCGTAAATTGCAAGATCAGGACGACAACCACCACGCATCGACGAAGCGAAAAATTATAGTCCAGAGATGGACTCGTTCTCTACCAATAGTTCGAATAGATGGTTGATAATTGTCCTGTTCTGGCTTCGAATCTCATCGAACTCAGAACAAAATTGAATCGAATTGAACATAGAGAGGCGGAGCGAGACGGGAGCAACGACTAATCGTAGCTCTAATACCAAATGACGAAGCCCCGTAGAGAAAGCTTCCAAAAGTTTGTAACATAATAAACGAGAATTGAGGGATATTTTGAGGAAACTCCTTCAAGGGAATCCAACGAAGCTAAACGAGCAACGCTTGAAGGGGCAGAACTCGCATGCGGCCGCAGACCTTGGGTCTATTAACCAAAAATGTCGATGACAATCTTTATTTATTTATTATTTATTTTTTTATGTCTACGAGCAGGAAGGGCATCTTCGTGTGTGTGTGTCTACAGTGAGCTTAGCTCCAACCAGCCCGGGAACGCAGAAACGGGAATGAAAACGACATTTTTTTTATAAAAAATTGAGAAACCCAAAATGAAATATATATATATATATATATATATATATATGGTGTTGTTATCTACACTCTTTCTTCTAAGTTAACATCCGTTAGAATTATAGTTTTAAAAACCGGACCGGTCATCGAACCGGTCTCATAACTGGTTCACTGGTTTAGTGGTCGAACCAATGGTATATATTAAGTCAAAAAATATGAAATATATAAAAAATTACACTCTACATAAATTTGACCGGCTCCTGACTGGTTTTTTAATCGGTTATAACACCGGTTTATTGACCGGTTCACCGGTTTTCACTGGTCCGACCGGTTTTTAACTGGTTTTTACTGGTTCCGAGATCTTAAAAACCGGCATATGAAATTTAACAAGTGACCCGACCGGTTCGCCGGTTCATTGGTCAGACCGGCCGGTCCGGTCCGGTTTTTAATACTAGGGTTAGAATGTAGATTTTTTTTATTTTTATTTGTCATCATAATATCCTTTTCATAACTACACATTAGTAAACTATATTCTCTCTATTTTTGTTCTCTTCTTCTCAAATAATTACACAAAATTAATATTTGATAACATTGAATGCAACGAATTAGGATGAAAATTATGATTCAAATGAATTTTCAGTGAAGATAAATTAGAAAAAATAATGGTAAGTAGACAATTTTTGCATAATTTGTCCACCTAACGGGTGACTTACCCGTCTGATATCACATATGACGGACAACATATCCATCACAAAGACTTATGAATGGTTAATTCACTAGTCAGAAGTGATGATTGATATGAAATCACCTGCAAAAAATAATACTAGACTGGCAAGTTACGCGCTAGAGAGGCTCAGTAATGAGCAAGTCATTCGTTAACTTTTTTGAAAATTATTTTTATTTTTTTATATTTATGTACTAAGAATATCATATTTTGAATATTATCTATAGAATACAGATTTAATTAATACTTATTGGAGTAAGTTATTTGTAATGGACAAGATTTTTAATGATTGAGAGTCATTAATTGGTTGGGTTTAAAAAATTAGAAGGCCACATAATATGATTTTTGGTATCCAGAAATTAAAAAAAATGTAGGATATAGATTCATTGTGAAAGAGGATGTGCTTATAGAAGGCAGCCTTCAATAAATACGAAAAGTGCTCGATCTACCATGACCAAAAAGTGTAGTTGTGAATTCAGAATTCGTGGAAGGGAATATGTTTGTGGTGGTTGAAAACTAGTGGTAAAGTGTAGAATGCATGATCATAGATTATGTATATATTTGTAGGGGCATTCATTTGCTTGTCGATTATCTTTAAAAGAAAGCAGGTTGGTACCTAAACTAACATAAATAAATGTAAAACCAAGGGAGATTATCGACAAGTTGAAATAAAGTGATGATGACAATACCGCAACACTTAGAACAATCTACAATACTAGACATAAGTTCAAGGTTCATAGTTTGATGGGATGTATTGTTATGTAACAGTTATTGCACTTCATGGAAATAAAGAAATATCATTCACGACATCATCTTTTGCCCAACTCTGATGTGATTAGCCATATTGTATTTACACATCCAGATTCTATTACTTTGTTGCATACATTTATATATGTCATTTGTTTGGATTACACAGACAAAACCAATAAGTACAACATTCTTTTTTTAGAGGTCATTAGTTGTGTGTCTAGCGATAAGAATTTTACTATTGCCTTGGCATTTATGATGAAGGAAAAGGAAGATAATTATGAATGAGTGCTTGATAAGGTAAAGAGATTGATGAAGCCCCATGAACAAAATGTGGTGATCATTGATAAGGAACTGGGACTGACAAGAACTGTGCCAAAAGTCTTTCCTAATACAGCGCCCTTCTTGTGTAGATGGCATATTAGTAAGAATCTTTTGTGACATGCTATAATGAAGCTAGGAAGTATAATAGCGGGAGAAATTTGCCTAGGATGTTGGAGGAGGATTGTACAAGCCACTATAATTGAGACATATGAAAATGAGGTTTTACTGATGGGTGACAAATGTGGTAGATTTCCACATCTTTTATAATATGTGTATGAGATTTGATTGAATCTGTATAAGAAGAGATTTGTTTCAGTGTGGATCGACAAAATCATTCACTATGGCACTTATACGACCAACAAGTTGTAAATATTCAATGTCTATCAACTTATTAAGTGTGTAACAATTGACCATTACTTTTTTTTTTAAATTCATATTGTAGGGTGGAAAGTGAACATGAAAAGCTAAAGAAATATATAACATCATCATAAATGAGTTTTGACACATTATGCCCAAAGATAGATGCACTGATAAAACTCCAAATTATTGAGGTGAAAAAGGATCTAGAGTAATCATGGGTAATTATTCCACATTACTCTACAAATGACATATTGTTCAAGGAGCTCACATCTATTGTATGTCATAAAGCATTAGATTTGATAGCAGAGGAGAGTAAGAGGTCCAATATGGTTGATCCTGAATCCTTTGGATGTGGGTGTTACTTGAAGTTGAAACATGGTGTATCGTGTATACACAAGATTTTTCATTATAAACATGATCATCTACCTATTCTTGTATCAGCAGTGCATAAATTATATAAGATTTTCACTTTTGTTAGGCCACAAGAAAAAATGTTTTCATTTGATGATTCAATTATTGATCAAACCGTACGTCCATTTAATTCTAACATTATGTCTAAATTGCAAATGATGCTTGACCAATCGCCATCACATCTACTTTCCTATTCTAATCTTATTAATGAGATGCTTGATCTCGCCCAGATAAGTATGGAAGAATTGAATGCGCAACAAAGAAAAGGACACCCCAATAATAACACACAAAGAAACTATCAGAGTGGGAGTACATAGAGCATACTTATTTGGAATAACCTATGGGCCGAGGTCGATCAGGTCGAGGATGTGATAGAGGTCGCTCATCTCCTGGTCATTCAGAACGTGCATCTCCTAGTAGAGGTTTCTATTCCCTTGGTTGACTGGATCGAGGGAAAAGTAGTAGTGGGAGGAATAGTATTGGGAAGAGTCGTTGACTCATCCATGATTTTTCGTGATCTTATGATATTGAGCTAGTCATGCTCCCATGGGTTGCATCTTGGTCTGATGTTTTGGGTGATGGATACTATGGATTTAGAGTACTCACACTACAACTCTTTGGCAGAGAATCATAATAGTTAAATGTTAGAGCCGTAATTTATAGGGAATTGGTGACTCATGAAGATTATATGCTCTTGCCTTTATTGATCATGTTGCTGAAAATATTCAACGCTTGGTACATTAGAAGGGATCGACTCTAATGGAGAAATGGTGGCATCAACTTGGCTTTGGCTTCCTTTTTGGAACAACATACAATATTATATTTGTTTGTTTGAGTATGCATGGGTCGGTTACTTGTTTACCGCACAGAGCTTCACCTAATGGCAAACAGCCTGATCAAATCATCATCATCTTAAGTGTGAATAATTTATAGCACTACGTATTAGTATGTAAGTTATTGCACTCAAAATTTTGTATATCGTATACATGTCTGACACTTATGTTATGATACGTTATATTGTTGTAGAAAACCTTGATGGAACACGTAATATTACCACCTATATCTAATCAATGGTATAAAAATGCCACTTCAAACGTATCTAGATGGGACGAGCCATATCATAATCATACTCAGTTGTATCGGAACTCAATGGATATGGGTGTCCACCACAGGGAGACTTAGGTTGATGATTTGTGCGTAAAGTATTCTCCTGGTTTTGTAACGTGTTGTGCATTGGTTTATTGCATTATGTTAAGTATTTTGTAACGTGTTGTATATTAGTTTATTACATTATGTAATGTAAAATTAAAATTAGCATACATTAGACAAAATTATTATTATGATAACATTGTCCTAACAAATAAAATTAAACCATGCATAAAAAAAATGTACTACTATCATCACTAGGGTTTTGCTTGCCTTTCTCCTCTTCATTAGATGACAATCTTAGCCCGCCCATGGTAAGGTACATCTCCTTCAGCCTATCAAAACCTTCATTCTTACCAATTCTACCATTTTTTTTCTTCTTTAAACCAGTAGCAAAATCCACCCATCAGCTCATTATTTATCTCCACATATGTGCTTATATATGGAGCATTACTCGACCCTTGATCAACTGTTAGAGTGGAATACTAGATGTGTCCGAGGATAATACCAATAAGGTATGTATCTACAAACATCAGTCACGGAAAAGTACCATTACTTCCCAATTTTGTAAGAGATGAAGTCATAGAAACAATTAAAAAATCAGCAGCAGCAAATTCTTGTAGATGCCAGAAGCCTTCAAATGCCATTATCATGACTCTCCTTATTGCTAACTTTGCTAGAAGGTGATACAGCTTCAGCAGCAACAGTAACTTCTGCTTTGACTACGTAAGGTTCTGATAATTTCGCATCAGCAGACCGAGATTTCAATTTTAAGCCAAGCCTCTTCAAGAATAGGTTCCAACTACTTTTATTCTTGACCATCTTCTCCACCTCCTGCTTCATGTTCAAGCACTCCTTTTCTAGGTCAGAAACACGCTCCCTCATCTCATCAGCAGCACCAATATGCTCTTGATCAGGGCCCAGTTGGGCAAAGCACTCATTTCTTGGAAGTACTATGTTGCTAGTTAAATTTTGTGAGTTGTCCAGGTTATCAGAGACGAAGATCCAACCAGCAATAGATGTACGAAGACGCAGCTGTTCGAAAAACAGAACTTGGACAATGACTCGAAGTGGTAACCTCTCATTTTGTGCTGCATGGGTGCTTGCTTCTAGTGAGAGCTTTTGGCAGTTCATCAGCCTACAAATTTGTTCCTTCTCGGATTCTGTTAGCCCTGGATGTGCCTGGAGAGAGAAAAACTTACGACATAAGCTCTTCAGAAATGGATTCGGATATGACAAACATTGGGAGCGCAAGAATACCTCAACTGAGAAAAAAATGTTTATTTATTTACCTTAAGGTATATGTCAATAGCACGGTATATCCCATCATCTAACAGCCTTGCATAATCAGGAATAACAGTGGCAAGTGATTGAAACTTGGGCAACTTTAAATTCACATCAGGTGCCACCTCTGCAAGGTACCCATCAACAAGATTGGCCACCATTGTGACAGGGGTAAGCGTGTGTGCAACTCCGGTCATATGCTCCTCATATCCCAGAGAAGATGTGAAGTCAGTTGTATCTTTATCCGAACGCATAAAATGATCAAGAATCCTATGAACACAGTCAATATCATAGAGTGTCTCAGCAGAGTATCCCATATTTGGTATAAGGAGATCCTCCAAGGCAGCTTCATCTAACTGGGCTCCAATTCTCTTCTCCAAATTTTCTCGGCATGTCGGTTTAGCATGCAATATCATAGACGTTCTAAGAAGTCTAAGGAGAAACTTTGTTGATGCAACTCCTTTTTGATCGGGAAATAAATCTACTATCTCTTCAAGGAGAAACCTCTGGTCTATCTCGGAAGGTGAAGAACTACTTGAAGATGCCGAATTAGAATGCATGCTACCTTGAAACCCCGACTGTCGACCCATTATTGGCAGATACTTCTTTGCGTAGAACATGAGGGAACCAGCAATTCTTTCCGGTTTCATACGCCTGACTTCAGCAGCATGAATAAACCTTCTATAGAATGGATATTTGAGGGAAGACGCATCTTCGTACCACCAATCAGCACCAACTGGCAGTGGCCCATAACTTGATTGAATCCCATTCCACAATAAATTGCTGCCTGAGTTAGCACCGGTCATTTGTTCTGAGACAGGCCAACTGAATAAGCTCTGATCTGAACAAGCTTTCATTGCCAACGAATCGATGCATCTTGAAACAATATGAAGCTCTTCTGCATGAGGTAGAACCTCTTGACAACATTCAAGAGCGTTAAAGGAATCTGACCAGTTTCCAAAGACTTCGTGGAGGAAATTTTCTGTCTGCAAAATGAGATTATTCTCTCCATAGGCTTCATTCATCTGAAGATAATCAGCTGCACACCTGAGACTAACTATATTGAACGAATTAAGCTCGAATCTAATACCATAGCAGAACTTAGCCACTAGCAAAAAAGTTTCGGCTCCTCCAGGTATGTCATGAAGTTGCAATATGCCCATCCTTCCTTCTTCGAAAAAGATTTCTTCTATGAGTACCTCTAATAAGCCACTCCTTGACAGCAGCGGAAACTGTGCATAGTACACATAGATAATCAAAACAATGAAACACGTATATATGTTCTCCGTAACAAACACTATCCGTATCTGATAAAGCCAAACCTTATGTAGGCGAAAGGACATATCTCCAACTTCGATGATGACATCACTTGGAAGACTGGATGAACATAACCTGTAGAGAAAACACTTTATGTTACTAACAGGGGATGAACAGAACACCAAAAAGCTTAACAGAGAGCATTCATATGCCAGTTTAGAGTGTGAAATTACATAGCTAAAATAAAAATAAAAATAAAGAAAGAGAGAAAGAAAGAAACTGCAGGAAAATACAAGTACTATTAGTTTTTCAACTAATGAAAATTTCCAGAAAGAAAATGCGATAGTGTGCAACACATCTTCACATAAATGGTAGCTTAATCGAGTGTTTTTTATCATAGAATTACTAGATCTACATCCTAGAATTTTAACCGATCAAGGCCTTTACTATGTACACGATTCTTTACTACTACTTCTGTCAAAATTGATATCAAGAAATGCTACCATAATTAAGCTTTTTCAAATGCATTGAATACTCCAATGACCACTGACTGAATCTTCGTTTGGCATCCCTACCATAGATTATTCAAGTTATCGATCAATAATCTTAAGGAATAATTACAGAGCCTGAGTGCCACAGAAATTCCTAGTGCGCGCTCAGTTTTACCTTAACTCTTGTCTGACAAATTGGTAGATTTCTAAGGTCTTTTGTAAATGGATTCCGAGCACTTTGTACTCATATTACCAGGTTACTTCATGAACGTACCGGTTTGGCGAATGAGCGGTTACCACCACATTGCTCGAACTAAATCACAATAATAATGAGCGGAGAGAATGACAATACCATGTTTGGCTATCGAGGAGAAAGATATCAGATTTACATCCCAACTTCGTAGACGCCATTGCTTACTATCACATAATTCGATTGCAAACCCTGCAACAACACTTGATACTGTTTCCTGTCTTCTTCCCACTGCAGGTTACAAAAATCATACGACAGGGGTAATTATCAGATAAGAAATATAATAGGTCAGCATGCATTTATGGATTGATTGAAGAAAGACAACAAAATAAAAATTGAGTTTTGACGAATGGCTTTTACAAAACGGGAAAAACTCGTATCTCTGAACCCTGATTAGTACAGTCCACAACTTCACGAAATGGGTTTGAGACTATTTCTTTGCTACTAAGGCGAGCGAGTGTACGGCTGCCGATCTCTATTGTTCAGACTTCAGAGGGAGAGGGAGAGGGAGAATTGGTAAGACGGGAAATACCGATTCTTTGGGTGGGGGGGGGGTGTTAATCAAAGGAGGAAATTTCTTGTTACAAGTAACAGACTTAATTAAGCTATCCGCAACTGTTGTATAGCCTGGGAGTGATATTTTATGATGACATGCATTCGGTCTTCAAGCAGCCGACGCAATTCACCACTATGTTTTGTCATTTGTGCCACTGACTAGACTGGGTTGGGCTCATAGTAATAAAAATCGGATTGGACGGGCCAGTTGAACCCATAACCCAATGAATCGGTTATAAATTCGGACCAAATATTAATTAAAACTTATTTCATAAAAAAACCAGTCAATATTATAAAAATCGGCCGATTTTTTAAAAAACCGAGAACCGCCAGTTAATCAGTGAATCAGTCTGATTTTGTAAGTATAAGTTACAATTACTTTTTTACCCTCACATTATCGGTAAGGGTAATTGAGTCTTTTGCACCCTCAAACCGATTTTCCTATGTGAACCCTAAGAACATCAAAACAAACAGAGCCTCACTCGGTCACTCCTCTCCTCGAATGCTCGAGCTCGATCATTGCTGTTGTTCGCCTGTTCCGAACTTCCAGTTCTGCACTTTTTCTTCTTCTTCTTCGACAGACAACTCGACTTCACCTTGTTGCTTGACTCATAGGAGGTCAACTCTTGAGCAAGCAGTTCGTGATTTTCGTCCATTATCCATTGTCTTTTTGCCGTCATCTTCAACCTCGATGCTCGAACACGCCGTCTATTTTCACAGCGAAATCACTTGAGCCTTGCCATCCATTTTCATAGCTCGGTCGTCCTTCAATCTCAGGTGAATGATTTTCATACCTTGGCCAGATTGCAACTCTCAGGTCGAAATTTTTTTATTACCGTGATTGCAAGTTTGCAACAGTTTTTGATTCCAGTTGTGATTGCAAGTTTGCAATAATTTTTTATTCTGGTTGCTATGATTTCAAATTTGCAAGTTTGCAATAATTTTTTCATTTGAGATTTCAAGACATATTGATTCTGAAATTTTTACATATTCGAAGCTCTGAAATAGCTCGGTCTTCCTTCATTGTTCTTCTGCGATTGCAACTCGGGTCCAATTTTTTTGATTGGGGCAAAGATTCTGTTTTTATTTGAGATTTGTAGGACGATTCTATGATTGCAAGTTTGCAACTCATATTTGAATTTGATTCTGATTTCGGTTGCTGTGATTGCAAGTTTGTAATAATTTTTTCATTTGAGATTTCAAGACATATTGATTCTGAAATTTCTTAATGTATATGAATCTGAAATTGCTGCCATTGCTGTTATTGATTCATAATCTCTAATATAATTTAGTATGAGATATTATCGGAAAATTTTATTATATAATTTTGAATCTCTTATCATTCAGCCAGAGGACATGATTCTCTTGATTCTGTTGTTCTGTGTATATATAATTTAGTATGAGATGTTATCGGAAATTTGTATTATGCAATATAACTTTTAACCGGTCGAAATTTCTAAACATATTTGAATCTGTAATTGCTGTTATCCTTATTTTGTTATTGATTTTGATAATATGAAATCTCAGGACATGTTGATAATGTCGATTTTGTTATTGATTCCATTGATGTTGTTATTGATTTCGTTGATTTTGTTATTGGTTTTGCTGATGTTCTTATCCAGGCCGAAGACATCATTCTCTTGATTCTATTGTTCTGTGTATGTATAATTTAGCATGAGAAATGTTATTGGAAATTTGTATTCGAGAATCCTTTGATTTCTCTTGTATTTATCCCATTTGCAGCAATCCTTTGTATTCTGCAATCCTTTGATTTTCCTTGTATATAATTGAATTGTAACTTCTAAACTAATGTGTTTTATTTTAAGTTATTTATGAATATGTAAGAGACTTGATGTTGGATTATGTTATTTTGTAATTGTATTTGATATGTAGGAGAGTTTTAATATGAAATTATGTTATTTTATGATCTTATATGAATATATAATGATCACTTTATGATGAAATATATTGTTTGGTAATTCATGATATCTAATATTAAGTATTAAATACTTAAACTATATTTTTAAACAAATACGGATAGAGTTGACTTTAATTGAGTGAACTAGTTGAACTACTGGTTTAACTAGTTCGAATCACTGGTCTGACCACTAAATCAGTGAACCAGTTACCCAACCGATTCGATGACCGGTCCGGTTTTTAAAACTATGGCTGGGCTAATGGGCTCATCTCTTTGTTAATTCCCGCCCCCTGGGTCGCCTTCCTCTTTCTGTTTCTTTCCGAGTGCCCTTCTGGATGAGAAGAAGATCACAACTATCATTTTAAACGTGGCTTAGCGTTCTCGATAGAGGTAATAGAAATAAAAAAATTACCTTTATATTTTATACATCTCATATAATATAATTAAAATAAAATATTATTATTTGAACAAATATTTATTTTAGATATTAATTTAATTTAAAAAATATATTTTATTAAAATTATTATTATTATTATTACGACTACATACTTGACCTAAAAGGCATAATGTAGGAAGATATTTTTTCTACCCCTATTACCTAATACCATAGTTTTAAAAACCGAACCGGTCATCGAACCGGTCGGATTACTGGTTCACTGGCTTAGTGGTCGGACCAGTGGTTCGAACTGGTCGAACCAGTGGTTCAACTGGTTCACTCAATTAAAGTCAAATCTATCCGTATTTGTTTAAAAATATAGTTTAAGTATTTAATACTTAATATTACAAAATAACATAATTAAAGTCAATTAAAGTGATCATTACATATTCATATAAGATCATAAAATAACATAATTCCATATTAAAAGTC
This sequence comes from Tamarix chinensis, assembly GCA_030549775.1. Classification (NCBI taxonomy): domain Eukaryota; kingdom Viridiplantae; phylum Streptophyta; class Magnoliopsida; order Caryophyllales; family Tamaricaceae; genus Tamarix; species Tamarix chinensis. Next base: position 71,636,686 of record CM060181.1, read on the forward strand.
TCCTACATATCAAATACAATTACAAAATAACATAATTCAACATCAAGTCACTTACATATTCATAAATAACTTAAAATAAAACACATTAGTTTAGAAGTTACAATTCGATTACATAAATTAAATGGTTCGATCAAAGAGCTACTCATCCAATCCTATAGATTATCTATATCATCTCCAACATTAGAAAATATAGGAATGACATTTTCATGCATGCGATTATCTTCATCATCATCATCTCCACTCTCCCCTTCAACTTCATCATCTTCATTTCCGTCAATTTCATCCAATACGTCTACAAAAATGGAATAAGAATAATTACTTAAATTATTATATCAACTTATATAAGCTATAAAAGGTATGAGCCTCGTACCTTCACTAGGATTGTCTTGAATAGTGACAGAAGCTAATTCATTTCTAAGCAACTCAAGCTCTTCGTTATTCAAATTAGATGGCTCATCCATAAGAATCCAAGAGCCTATTGCATCAAACTCTTCAAAATTAATTGGATCATAATTTGTCTTAAATCGATTTCTACACAAAAGAAAACAAAATTAGACAAGCTTAGTAATATTATCATATAAAATAAATAACTTTACACATGATTTACAATAGTAAGACAACAATAAATTAAATTCACACATTTGTTGCAATCTCAAGTTAGAGTGCACAAAAACTAAATCATTGAGTCTTTGGTGCTCAAGTCTATTCCTTTTCTTCGAATGGATATGCTCAAATATGCTCCAATTTCTTTCACAACCAGAAGCACTACAAGTCTGGCTTAAAACACGAATGGTAAGCTTTTGTAGATTTGGAGCACCACATCCATATAATGCCCACCATTCATCTACAAAATCATTATAATAATTTACCAAACAAACTAAAAAAATGTAAATAGATATAAAATTTTGATAATACCTTGAAATAAGTAAAAAAATCATACTTGGAGCAAAAACACAACGATCTTGTACAGCAGACCATCTTCCAAAATCACCTTCTGCTTTTCTAAAAGAACTCATTTCCCTCGTTAATTTTGACCTCAATGTGAAATTTCCATTTGCATATCTCTCAATGACATCAATAACATAAGACATAGTATTTTGATGTTGAGAAAATTCAGATGAGTACTGGAAATGAGGATTAAACCAATAACCAGCTGCATGTAAGTTCCTTGAGAGTTGATTATCCCAACGAGAAGAAATAATTTGAAGATAAAGCTCTACCCTTTTCTTTCTCCTATGAAATCTAGCAACCATATCATCTTTAGCCTTGTGAAATGCTTGATACAAATAACCCATACATGGTTTATCTCCACTATCCACCAATCGGAAAACACGTATAAGAGGTTCGGTAAGTTGCACAATTATAGCACACTCCTTCCAAAATGTGGTATCCAACACATTCTCCACAAACTTCTTACCCTCCCTATCCTTAGCATAAGCACAAGAGGTCCACTCCCTAGACACAACCATCGTCCTAAGAGCATTCTTATGTGTCAAAATGCTTTGCAAAGCAATAAAATTAGTAGCAAACCGAGTAGGAGCTGGACGAATAATCTCTCTTCCTTCCGTGAACTTTCTCATCAAATGCAATGCATAACAATGATTATAGATATACTTGGTTATTTTTGAGGCATGCTTGACAATGTCTTCCACCTCATCCAACTTACCCATATCTTTAAGCATCAAATTAAGACAATGTGCAACACAAGGAGACCAATAAAGTGACTTAAACTCATGCTCTAACAACCTTCCAGCAGCAACATAATTCGCAGCATTATCAGTCACCATATGCACAATATTTTCAGCACCAACATAGAGAACAATATCTCTAAATAACTTATGCAATAGTTCAGCAGTTTTTGAAGCATCAGAAGCATCAACAGACTTTAAAAACACAGTACCCTTTGGACAATAAACTAAGAAGTTAATTAAAGTTTGATTATGTTGGTCTGTCCACCCATCTGCCATAATAGTACAACCACATTCTCTCCAATGAGAACGAAAAGTCTCAACATAATTATTCACCTCTTCAACATTTTTCATTAACAAATAACCGCGAAGAGCATGAACATTTGGTCCCTTATAACCAGGACCAATGTGAGCTATACCATCAATAACATATTGATAATAATTAGAATTTGCAGCATTAAATGGGATACATGAATCAATCATCCACTTAGAAATGAGAACATCAACTTTCTCAACAGCATCTTTGCTTTGTAACACACTTTTTAGTGTTGGTTGTGCCCCTGGAGTTGTTCTTGGCATGAAATGATGCCCTATAGTCTTTTGTTTTCCCTTGTCTAAAATCCTTAATTTCTCACCTGATTTGAAACTACTAGTTACCATATGAGGAGGTATCAAACATGGCTCTTGGTGTGAAGGAAAGTCCATTGAACAATATGGGTTATCTTCGGCTAAAAAATCTTGTGTCTTTCTTTTTTTTCTAGCAAACTCTTCAATACTTTCGTTCATTTCAAAACCAACTTTAGGAGGAACTTTTTTACACCTCTCTACTTGACCTTTAACACCAGCTAAGTGTTGTTTGACATGATGGATTCCACCCCCAGAAAGCAGCTTAGAACAATATAAGCATTGTAACTTTTTTCTCTTATTAGCATCCTCAACTTCTCTACAATGACCCCATGCTGGATCCTTCTTTCCTCTAGAAGTACTTTGAGAAGAATTTGGCGTAGAGCCAGTATTACTAGCCTCCGCAGACATCTTTAAGGGACAAAGAAGAAATTAGAAGTTACTAATTAATCATCCAAGTTAGCAATTTTAGAGAATCATCACAAATTTAGTGGCAAACAACACTATATATCCAATAATAGAGCATACTTCTCAAATTCAGCATCAATAAAACCAAAAAAAATAATAGACAGACAGCATATTGCCATATTCAGCATAATCATCATAGTTAGCATAATCATCATATTCAGAGTCATTCTGATTTGCATACCAATGGGAATGGTAAAAACAGATCTAATTTAAAACAGAAAGTAATACAACTTGGCCATTCAGAATAGGTATTTCAGATCTAAATTTCAGAATCAATTTGCAACAAGAACAAGGCAAAGAATAGGTATTTTATTTCAGAACAATAAAAAAGAACTTGAGAAGACAGGGAAGACAATACTTATAAACTCTCATCCAGGGGATTCAGAAGGCACTGAAACAAAACATTTTTTGTAGATAACATCAATTCTATGTCCAGTTCGGCATTTTCCAAGCTTATGTAATTGAACATGATTTCAGTCACCAAGAACTTCAGTGCAAAGAAATATTGACAGAAGAATGCAATCTCTCCCAGGCCCTCAACCTTGTCATAAAATATGGTATAAGAATTAAGCTACAGCATAATTGGATAGCTGCAGCAGAAACTTCCGAACTACAGAAAAGTATAATAACATGCTTGTACATTGTAACTTGTAGCAACTTCATTCTTAATTACTTGGACTACAAATTATGAATCACACCAACTCATCTTCCAGGAAGATCAACTAGAAGTGGCAGCACAATGCCTAGGGAAACACAAGAATCTGCAGCAGACCACACGTATACAGGAACAGAAAATATCGGCAACTCCCATGATGAATGCTCCGCACTTCTTATTATTCCAAATTGCCATTTGGTTTGTAAATGCTCAATAAAATATTCACCAGATCAAATATGATAGACAATCGAAGCACACAGCAGAAAAATGAATTCAGGCAGACGAAATAAACAGCAATTAACAGCAAAAAATTATTTGTTCAAATGGTATTATTTCAGGGAACACAAGAACGCAAAGATAAAGAACAGGTGCACCGTGCATTACAGTATGCAATTGCCTTCCCCTTACCGATTGATAGCAGGCAATCGATCCTCAACAAACAGGTAATTAAGTAGAAGTCTACAGAAGAAAATTAAAACGATATTATTTCAGCAGAACAACAGAAGCCACAAAATTAAAATTGAAATAACAAATAACAAGTAATTAAGCATATTATGATGGGAGAATTGAGATAATGACCTGAGTAGCAATGTCAGCGTTCGAAGAAAATTAAAATCGAATTGCAATTCTGCTGCGAATTGCAATTAGCAGTGTCAAGAAAATTGAGTAGCAATTAGCAGAGTAGAAATGGCAGACGGAACAAGATTTGTATTGAATCGAAGTTTGAAGATGAGTAATGGCAATTAGCAAAGGCAGAGAAGTCGTGCGAAGCTAATTGCCAAGGTTGAAGATGAATCGAAGTTCGAACTTCGAAGACGAACGCAGCAGCAGGCTCGCAGCAGTAGTGCTCTATTTGGTTTGGTTTAGGGTTAGGATTTGATTTGGTAAAAAGACATATTTACCCCTTAAGACACAGCACACTAAAGAATTAATTTGAGGGCGAAAGGGTAATTTTGGGTGAAAAACAAAACCGCACCGGTTCCTAAAAAAACCGCCGGTTCCTAAAAAAACCGCCGGTTCCCGGTTTTTGTAAAAATCGACCGATTTTTGCCACATCACCCGGTTTTTTTGTAAAACTGGTTCAGCCTACCTTTTCAACCGATTTTATCACTGGTTCGCGGGTTTACTGGTTCAACCGGCCGGTTCGGTCCGGTTTTTAATACTATGCCTAATACCAAATAAACCCTTAATCATGATCTTTATTTTTTATAATCAACAACATTTTACTATGTTCCTTTGGCTTATGTAAGGTGCGTGGGGGGATTTACAAGGATGAGGATGAGGGCAGGGCAGAAAAAAAAACATCAATTTCTAGAAAAATTAGAAAATGAGGTGGGCAAGAAATGGTAAATAAAATATTTATTAAAATTGTGTGTGTGTGTGTATATTAATTATACTCATAATAATTATATATTTACATATTTTAATTATATGGATACTAGTTATATATATATATATATTAATTGTATATAAAATTTAATACAATAAACTATGTCTGCAAAAATAAGTCATATATTAATTTTTTTTACTGCATTTCTCTTTTCATCAATGCTTCCGTCTTCCCTCCCTCCCTCCCTCCCTCCCTCTTCTTTCCTTTTGTTACCCTCAACCATATTAAATGGTGTCTTTTCATCCATTTTTTCTAATCTTTTCGGTATCATACATTTTCAATCATTCTTTAACGTTTCTGATGAAGTTATAGTCCCCCAGACGGAAAATAGTCGTTCACCTACGTTTCCGTGCTTCCATAAGGTGTAACAAAATACCGATTAAAGTCAACTCCCTTAGGTGATAAGTTACCTGTCGTTTAATGCATATCGATTTGGTTATTAGGACGCATTATGCTATGTATTCGAGTCCATCTATAACACCCTGTATTTTGAAAACTCTGATTATTTAAGAATCTTTGTGATTTTACAATAAAGTTATTATTTTTGCATGTTTTGTTACATTTTAAGGATTTACAAACTGTAACAACATTTTCAAATATTTTATTTTTATTTCCTTAACATATTTTACAAGTTTGATTCATGCTAGAAATTTAAGGTGCCTCCAACTATCCAACCTCTTGTGGATAATTATAATTCATCCCTATTTAAATTCCTTGATTTTTATCCATATTCTATTTGTCGTGTTTAAAATAATAATAAAAAGATTATGTTAAAAAGTACTTTCAAATTATAAAAAATTGGTGATCATTATATTTTAATATTTTAGAGATGAATAAGGAATTAAAAATATTTTACATTTACTTTTATCCTGTGTATCAATCTTAACTCTGATCTTACTTAACATTTGCACACCTTAACTAAATCTCCTTACTTTTATGATGACTTAATTCTCACTCTTGATTTAGCCTAAAAACACCCTACAAAGACATGTTTAGTTAGAAAAGTATTCCTTAAATACTTCATAAACTATAATTGATTTATTCTTATGTCAACACCTGTAATTTATGCTAAGTAACTCTCTAACCTATCATAACCCAACTCCATACCACAATTAATCCATTCCCTCTCCCCTTTGGTTTTGCTGCTCAACTTCCTTACCGACTCTCCTCCAAATTCCACCTCCCTTAGGTGGGAACTTGCCTTCTAATTATTACAATATTCTCTCAACTAATCTTCCCTCAATACCTCACCCATTCATCCTCCATCTCCCTCTAGTTATTATGTGACACAACCCTATCTATGCCATGTAAATTTCACCCCTTAAGCTTAGGAAATACTTCCTACATCATTACTACAATCTCTCACTGTACGTTTTGACTGGATATTTGAGAATAATATAATATTGTGTTGGTTCGTACATGCATTGGAAAAGTTTGGTATAGTATGGAGTTTTATGTAAGAAACACAAGGGTACCATATTTATTAACACGATATTTGTTTCTGAAAGAAACATTTGATATGTTTTGGGAAAAAGTCAAAAGTATGGAAATGAGCATGGAGGTCCCATGTTTCTTAAATACAAATTGTGTTTTTATTTATTTCTGAAAGACGTTGTTTTACTCTGTAGGTTTTTTTTTTAAAAGAAGACATGTTGAAACCCTATCCATCGAGATTTGAGCATCACAACTTCTTCTTTTTCTTTCCATAGCATTCTCCATTAAAAAAGAATTTTACATTTATGTAATTGATTGATTGATTAGTTTAGCCCTTGTTTGGTTTTACTTATTTGTAATAACTACTTTTAGATTAAAATTACTTTTAGAAATCTACTTTTAAAAAAAGTACTTTGATAAGTAAAATATATGTTTGTTTTTACTTTTATTATATAAGCTATTAATACTAAAAAACTAGTTATGGTACCTTATTAGTGTTTGGTTTTCATTTTTTTTATAAATTTACTTTTCATTTTCTATCTATAATTTTTATCTTTCTATATATATATATATATATATATATATTGGTAATAATTATTATATAAATTATGTAATATTAAATATTAAATATTAAAAATCATATGAAACATTAAAAAGTATAAAAAAAAATATGAAGATATTACAAAGTACTAAAAATTGTAAAATAAAAATTATAAACTTATTAAAAAAAATTATGAACAACCATTTTATCTAGAAATATCTTACAACACAACACATAGCCAAAATATCACACACAATCACCTAGTGTTGACAGTAGCAATGTTCCTACCATTGCATTCTCCTCCATTGATGGCTCTGATCGTGGCCCCAAAGCCTTGGCCACCGATGATGACAGAGTGAACGTATGTCGACGCCTTTAGACTGATCGGCAGTCTCGACAATCAGATCAAGTCGGAGTGTTTCCTTTGTTCCCGCATCCTTATCCTTTACTTCCCACTACCGAACTAAGAAAGGAGATGCAAAGAACTCTATGGTACAATTATAATCCTGTTTGATCATAGCTGGGGGAAACATCCATCACAAATCGCATCGAAACCACATCTCTCTCTCTCTCTCTCTCTCTCTCTATCTATCTATCTCTCTCTACATATATATAGAAAAACATGATGGCCGATGAGACTTACTCGGAATACAAATGAGTAAGAATCTTCGGTTCAGAAATATTGCATGCCGTAAGCTTCATAAACCTTGATCTTGTCTTCCACAGCTAGAATTTCTAAGGACACAAACCAGTGACTCCCACATATTCCTATTCAGTGAATCGCCGACGAAAACAAGCCGCTTCCCTCTCAACAGCTCCAACATATGCTCGAGTCTATTATTTTGATATTTGCACTTCCATTCGGGGTAATTGGTAATTGCCCATAATAGAGAGAGGATTGGAGGATGAAGATGGAAAGAAACAAGGTTTGGGGGAGGAAGAAGAAGGGCGCCATGGAAGTGCTGGCTAGGAGGAGAAATGTGTGGACAGATATGGAGGAAGAGAGTACAGTGTAGAAAAGATAGAAATGGGTATATGCGTTTTACCACCATCCCCCAACCCCTTCTCTCTCATTCTTGACAACAAAATTTTACCAGAGACTCGGGGGTGGGGGAAATAAATGATTTTTTTTTTAAAAAGATACTGTACCGCGTGGTGAGGAAGTTGCAGAAGTAATTTTAAAAGTAGGTATACATTACTTATAGATAATTACTTTTAGAAAGAAAATTTTACAAATCACTTTTTTATAATTACTTATTAAAATTAAAACCAAACACTTATAAAAATTTATAATTACTTTTTATAATTGATTATCTAAAAAAATGTTTTCTTAAGTAAAACCAAACAAGCTCTTAATCATTCTATAATTAGACGTGTACGAATAAAGATATGTAATTTTTTTTTGAATTGTTTTGTTTTGTGAATGAATTCTCAATTTTGCATAATCTTTTTAATCTCAAATTGGTGTGGATTTCTGTAAATCCATGCTAATTCAGTAGCAATTTGGTATTAAAGCTATATAGTTCAAGAGATCCAGTTATCGAGATGGATACAAGATTTAATATTAAGAAGTTTAATCAATCCATTTATTTTGGATTATAAAAATTGAAGATGTAGGTTATTCTAATCTAGAACGGATTGGGAAAAGCTTTATCTAGCCATTCAAAGAAGCCATAATCGATGATGGATGAGAGATTCAAAGAATTATATTTGAAGGCCCTTTTAATCATACATTTATGTTTGCCGAATGATGTATTATAGGAAGTAGCAAAATAATTAGTGGTACCTACCTTGTAGTTCAAGTTAGAGCATTATACATGACAAAATCGGTAGCAAATCGGCTATTGTTGAAGAGTTAGCTTCATGACATGAAACTAGGTGAGGGCCAATCTTTTAAAATTCATTTGAATGAATTTGACTCTATAGTTATGTATCTACATAATATAGATGTTAAATTAGATGATGAAGATTTAGCTATTATGTTGTTATGTTCTTTACCCTTAAGTTTTAAATATCTTTGTGAGACGATTTTATATGGGAATGATGAGTTAGTACTTGAGAATGTGAAATCCATCCTACTATGATAGAAGTTGATTGATAGTTAGTTGACTGGTATCGATAATTTCGGAGACTCACATATTGAGGGATTAGTAGCTAGGGGGAGGCCACAAGAGTTGGGGTCTGGTGATAGTAAGAAGTCTAGATTTAAGTCGAAGAGTTGGCATAACATGCTATGGGTGTCACAAGAAGGGGCATGTTAGGAAGTTTTATCCTAATAGGAAGCCTAGTGCAATGTTTGGTGAGTCAATTGATAAAAAGGATAATGTTATAGTTGCCCATGGTGATAGCGATGGAGATGTGTTATCGACCACTAATAGACAAAATAAGATTAGTGATAGACGTGTCTTAGATTTTGGGTGATCTAGCCATATATGTGCCAACTGGAGTTGGTTTCAGAAGTTCAAGGGGAATCAAGGTGGATTTGTTTTGATGGGCAACGATGTTGCTTGTAAAGTTGTTGGGATTTGGACGGAAAGGTGAGAATGCATGACAGTGTGGTTAGGACACTGTCCAACATAAGACATGTCTCAGAGATGACCAAGAGCCTCATCTCTTTGAGTTCCTTGGTTTGTAATGGGTGCCAGTGTGTTATTAAGGATGTGAAATACCCCAAAACACTAATTTCAAAAATTATGATAAATTAAGGATTTATTAGAAAAATTAATTAAATAAATTATTTTATTAAAATAAGAGGAAGTAATTAAGGCAAAATCAAGAGGAAATTTATAAATAATTTAATTAGAAAAATTTAGGGTGTTTTGCTAATTAAAAGGGAATTTAGGAAAAATATTTCCAAAATCCTAAATTAGTCTAAAAATAAAATTTAATTATTATTTTATTAAAATATTATTATTTTTAAATATCTAAAAAAACCAAAATATTTTAAATACCTAACCCATCTATTTTCCTTTTCCCCTCTTTTCTTTCCTTTTTTCTTTTACTTCTCTTCCTCTTCCTTCTTCTTTTCTTTCTTTTTTTCTCCTTCTCTCCCCCGGCCTAAGCCAGCCTAGCCTACGGCCTAGTCCCTCTCCCCTCTCCCTTCCTTCCGCGCGACCTAGGCCTGCGCCACACACCCCCTTCTCCCCCAGCCCTGTTTGACTCCCCCCTCATTTTCTTTCCTCCCCTAGACTGCCAGGTGTACCGCATGCCCCATCCCCTTCTTCCTCCCATGACCCTTCCTTTCCCCGATGCCTAACCACCCCACTTCCTGCCTCACGCCAGCCTACTGCCCTTATCCCCTTCCTTGGCACTCCCTCTCTCTTCTCCACCTATTCACAACCCCTTTCTCTCCTCACATGTGGCTCTCTCTCCTCTCCTTTTCCCCTTCCCGAGTAGCTTAACTTGCTAATTTTCGTAGGCCTCTTCGGCCATGGAGCCATAGTCCGGCAACTTGCACACCTGCCACCGACCATTCCTCTCCCCCTCTCTCCTTCCCCCTCATCCTTAGCCTATAAATACCCCTCTACCACCCTCGTTCACCCTTATTTTCTCAACCCAGAATTCTACCCCCTTCTTATTACCTCTGCCTGTTTCGCTACTCGTTGCTTTGTCATCGTCCAGGGATTCCGCCTGAGCCAACCACCAAATCATTCCCTGCATCACCCTCCACCAAACAACACCCTCCACCACCCTCGATTTTCCCTACACGAGCCATCCCCCAGCCACCGCCACCCTTGCATCGCCATCCACCGCCACTCCTTCCACAACCACCACCCTTTATACCCTCCAAAATCAGTTGTAGACCTTCCCCTATTCTCTTTTTTCCCTTACTCCATCTCCTCCTCCATTCCTCCCTCTTCACCACCCTCGGCCACCACAACACCGCCGCCTTTGCTTACGCCACCACCACCACTCCAACCCTCTCCACCTAGGCAACTACCACCACCTCAACTTCCACCCTCATTCCCCTCTCCTACCCTAAACACTCAATTTTTCTCCTTTTCTCCATCTTTCCATATCTCCGCCGTCACTGCTAGTGTCACTGGTCACCACCAACCCTAGGTGATACCCTGACTCTTTTCAACTCCTAAGTCCTATTTATGCAAACCTCATTCTTTTTATTTGTATTATATTATTAATATTATTATTATTATTATGTTATCATCATCATTATTATTACTATTATCATTATTTATTATTATTATTATTATTATTATTATTATTATTATTTACAGCCTAAGAATATTAATCTTATTATTATTAACGGGTCGAAACCCTATTTTATTATTACTTCAATTATTATTCTTATTCTTATTATTATTATTATTATTATTATTATTATTATTATTAGTAGTAGTAGTAGTAGTAGTAGTAGTAGTAGTAGTAGTAGTAGTAGTAGTAGTAGTAGTAGTAGTAGTAGTATTAGTAGTAGTTTTCCCATGTTATCATTTTATTACTATAAAAAAAATATTCAAACTTTAATATTATTATTTATTATTCTTAATGCTTTTATCATCATCATCATCATCATCATAATCATCATCATTATTATTATTATTATTATCAATATCCTTAGTAATATTAGTATTTTGTTACTATTACTATTATTATATTATTTTTATCACTAACTCTGTTATTAGCCTTAGCATTGAAAATATTAGGGTTTCTATTACTATGAGTATTAGTGTTACTACTACTACTACTACTACTACTACTACTACTACTACTACTACTACTACTACTACTACTACTACTATTTTTGCTATAATGAGTGTTCATACTATTATTATTAGAAGAAATAAAGCTATTAGCTTTAACAATATAATATGGCTATAAATATTAATATAAACCTATTTTGATTAGTAATAATCTAGTAGGCTAACTTGAGAATAAAAAAAAATCCTATTTTTACTTGTAGAATTTATTTTAATAATATTAACCCTAATATTAGAATAAAATAGGAAATAATAATATATTTTGTAGGAGGAAAACTAATCCTTTGTTTTTTCCTCTTATAGGTGAAACTAGTCAAAATCCTAAGGAGGCGTAGGAGCGTGCTCCAAGACCGATGTCATGTTAGATAAGGATGTAGCTAAGGCCCTATGTGTGCTATGTGCCTTATATACGTTGTATGCCATGTATCATGACATGTTATGTATCTCATGTTTATTATTATAATTATCTTATATGTAGCATGGCTTATAGTTGAGGTATGCTCATGTGTTCCCTTATAGCATGTGAATAATATATATATATATATGCTATGAATTATGATGTGATGTGATGTAGCCTTTTAGGACATTTAATCTAGGGTAATTAATGTAGTGATATCGGATAGAAGGATGAAAAAGGAAAATGGGAAAGTAAGTTAACCAAGGAATGTGGGATTGACCTAAATATCCCATGATCCAAGAGATGAAAAATAAAAGGGGGCTATAAATAAAATAAAAGAGTGGGTGAACTTTGTATGGGAGAATCTAGGGTTTGCACGGGAGAATCTAAGGTTTGTATGGGAGAGAATATAAGATTTTCATGGGAGAATCTAGGGTTTACATGGGAGAATTTGGTGTTTGTATGGGAGAATTATAGGGTTTTGCTTAAAACCTTGAGGGTTTGTATGGGGTGCATGGATTTTGCATGGGGATGAACTTTATGTATGAAAAGTTTCCTTGGGGTGTGAGGAAGGTAATGGAAGAGTTTTTTTGGGTGATTGGAGGCTTTGGGTGAAAAATAGTACGTGAGATAGTATAAGGGTGTATAGGAGACAAAGCTAGGGTTTGGGAGGAAAACCCTAATTTGAGAAGGTGGTGAAAGTAAAAGTAATTAAGGGTGAGCGGAGTATGTGATGAGTTTGGAGGAATCTCATGTGTAGGGCAAGTATAGGTGTTATGGGAAAGCAAGAGTGTAATGTGAGAAATAGAGGGGTGACATGTGGAAAGGAGGATGCTAGATTTTGGTGTGGTAAGCTAGGGTTTGGTGTGACCACCTAGGGTTTCATGGTCACACATGTATTTGGAAGAGTAAAGTAAGAATATGGGGGTTGAATCTAAGGGTTTCGATGTGTGGAGTGTTAAAATAGTTTGGGTTGTGTAAGACAAAGAAGGATGGGCCACATAGGCCCAAATTAAGGTTTCTGGAGAAAACCCTAGGTGAGGCAGTAAGTGGACTTGGAGGTGTAGGGTAGTAGGCCTTTACCCGCACACTTAGGAGTTGGACCTCTAGTGTGAGTAAGGGAAAGAAGGAAAGGATGTTGGGGTGTGTCAGGAGGTTCAATAGTCTCAAGATATGAGACAGGCACTCTTAGGAGGATAAGTATAGATAGAGAGTGTGACATGCATGTCTATAGTGAAACTTGTTGAATAAGACACAATAAGACAATAATCATTTAAAGAGGAAGACTATTGAGTTGGGTCCATACTGGTCCACTGACGAATAATAGTGGCCAACAGCCAGGATTCCCTAGAGACCGATCCACCAATGAATAATAGTGGTTAGGAGCATTATGCCCTATTTTTTTTGGTCCACTGACTATAATAGTGGCGGATTCCATACTCAACCAACCAAACATAATTATATTAATACATGGGAAAAAGCATTAAGTACATATAGTGAAACACCATGAGAGTCGGGACCAGACCGGTTTACCGACGAATAATAGTGGCCAAGAGCATCTTGCCTTGGAGACCAATCCACCGTCATCAATAGCACTCAAGAGTGTTATGCCCTATATGTTTTGTGTTCCATCGACTATAATAGTGGGGTTCTCACACTCGCATGGAATGATAATAATCATGGTGTGAAATGAGTATTGATCAAACATTTAAGAACCAGTTGATCCGGACTATAGTTTGGTCTTTATTTATCTGAAATGATTGTATGTTGTTATTTTATTATGCTTATATTATATGCCTTTGTGTTTTGGCCTTAATTACATGGTTACCTTTCTTAGTACGTAGCGTACTCACCACCCATTTCATAAGTGCTGCTTATTGCCACGACCAGAAGGCCCCATTGACTCTTTGTAGGTTGATGATACTATTTTTGATACCTTTGATGTTTATGAGGCATCGGGCGGGATTGAGTATTGAGCATGAACTTAGCCTGGGGATTCGAGTGTGTCGTGGCAAGATTTACTTTTCATGTTCTTAAACATTGTACTATTTCACTCATACTTGATTTTTATTGTATCGTAATCTCTATTCCTTTCAAGGAATTTTACTGATGTACCTTGGATTTTAAACCTTTTTCTGTGTACTATGATTTCTGTTTTATGTATGTTTCAACGCTCTTATGAAACCTTGTTTTGAATTTGAATTATGATGGTTGTTGACTTCCTTTAGCCTTATGGTTAGTACGAGAACATCCGAGGGCCAAACTTGTACTGATCATGGCAGTAATATCCCCAAAAATTCACAAGTTTTGATTTAATTACTTATGCTAAATCTTAAATAAAATAAAATTTTTAGTAGTGAATTTTGAGGGTGTTACAAGATGGTACCCTAAGAGTTATAAAAGATATTATGATGGTGATGAAGGGGAAGCGGGTCGAGGCACTATATGAGTTGGTGGGTTCCACTATTAGGGGACACCTCTTATGATAACATCGAGGTTGTTAGACTAAGATGTTACTAGATTTTGGCACATGAGACTAGGACATATGAGTGTCATGGGTTTGATTGAGCTATCTATGAAAGAGTTGTTGGATGGATAGACTACAAATACTATGCACTTCTGTGAGCACTATGCATTTGTCAAGTAGAAAAGGGTTAGATTTTCAACACCTAAGCATAGTATAAGAGGGCCTGTTAAGTATATCCATTCAAATTTGTGGGGTCGATTGAAAGTGGTTTCTAAAGGTGGTTCACCATACTTTCTCACATTTATTGATGAATTCTATAAAGGTATGGGTTTATTTCTTAAAGCATAAGAATGATGTGTTTTGTGTTTTCAAATGATGGAAGACCTTGATAGGGAAGCATACTAGGGAACAAGCTAAGTGTCTTAGGATAGATAATGGTATTGAGTTTGTTAAGTAGAGTTTTATAGATTTTTTCTAAGACCATGGGATACAGAGACCTCAAACTTGTGTTGGAAGACCATGACATAATGGGGTTTCTAAGCGAATAAATATAACCTTATTTGGGAAGGTTATATGCATGTTATAACAAGGAGGGCAATGTAGAGATTTTTGGGTTGAGACGGTTCATATAGAAGCATAACTAGTGAATCGGTAACTAAAGTGGTCCATTGATTTGAATACACCTTAGGATTTTTGATCTAGTAAGACAGATAATTATTCTAATATGCATATCTTTGGTTACCCTACTTATGTTTATGTAAATTATGGTATTACTAAAGCTAAAGTCAATCTCCTTTTCAACTTTTCCAAAGCCTCATTACACTTGTCATCCCACTAAAAGTGTGTTGTATTCATCAATATGGTAGTAAAAGGACAAGTGATTGTATAGAAGCCTAGGACAAAATTTTTGAAGTAACCTACATATCCAAGTAAGTTGTGCACTTCCCTAATATTTTTTGGTGCTAACTATTCTAATATAATATAGATTTTCGAGGGGTCCACTCTTTCCCTTAAGATGAAATATAAAAATAAGGATATCTCATCCATCCAAAACTAACACTATTAGAGTTTAACATACAAGTAATGCATTTTCAATAGTGATAATGTCCACCTCACATGTTACTCGTGCTGGAAATATAGCCAATAACCAATCATAATTGATGATTTATGTTTACATATTTTGTGATTGTTTTTATTAAAAAAAGATAATTTGATGTTATTTATTCAAATGTTTTTATACCTTTGAGTAATAATTTTTTGTGAAGATAATCGAGTATGTGACTAGAATGTGGAACTCCACTAACCAACAGAAATATTATCATCAAACTAATTATAAAGATACATGTCATGGAATATGGTATTGAACTAACCTAATAGGAGGATACTACATTGAATATTAGATGAAGTGTCATCAATGTTTTCCAAATAGTATAGTATCCTTTGACTTGAGATCGTCATATATGCAAGTATGATGATCATCACATTTTGACTTTACCAAAAGTTACCCTTATTAGGGGAGATCATAAAGGTAATGATCAAACATGGTATAAATAATATAGAGGTGCAAGTATGATGATCATCACATTTTGACTTTACCAAAAGTTACCCTTATTAGGGGAGATCATAAAGGTAATGATCAAACATGGTATGAATAATATAGAGGAGTATAGATGATCAAGATGGGATTTGTTCTTGTCCTAACATGAGCGAGATATCTTTAGGCCCCTCGACAAGTATGACTAATGTTAATAAGGCCATGTGTAAAATAGGTGTCATTTATTTAAAGTTAGTATTACTTGGTGTTCAAGAAAGAGTGTAATATTTTAAAACCCTTAAATTTATAGTTGAAATTTTTTGTTTAAATAAAAAAACGCAAGCATGGGAGTGCTACCATCGTGATCAGTACAAGCCCGACTCTCGGCCAGTCTTGTATTAATCATAAGGCTTATGGAAAGTTGTTACGAAACCTTATATAAATTTAAAAAAGGATTCATAGAAAAACTAAAATGTCCATAACAAGGAAATCAGAGTGCGCATTAAAAAGTTATTACAACCTAATAGTGTGCATAATTAGAATTCCCAAAGGGGATAAAAGGTACAGTACGATAAAACGAACCCAAAAAAAAACAATACATAGATAAACTAAAGTAAAAGAGAATCCAGCCAACATCACTCTCGGGCCCCCAGGCCAAGTTCAAAGATCAAATATTAGCCTCATCCAATGCCTCATAAGTATCATAGGCATCGAAAATGGTGTCTCCTACTTGTATAAACTCACCAGGGTCCTCTACTCTTGGGAATGAGTAGTACCCATGAAATAGGTGGTCAGTACACTATGTAATGAGCAAGGTAACCATGCAGCTAAGGCTATACACAAAAAGCATATAATAAGAGCATGATCATACAAATAAAAATACAAGCAATGCAAATGGTAGAGGCTATATTATAGTCCGATTAAAGTCATTCGTTAGATCTTTGGTCGATATGCTCATTTCACACAATGCTCTTTATAAGTCCATGTGAGTACGGAAACCCTACTATTATAGCCGGTGGATTGGAAATGTATAGGACAACACACACCTAACCACTATTATATGCCCATGATTGGTCTCCAAGGCAAGATGCTTCTGGCCACTATTATGCCAGTGCATCGGTCTGGCCCTGACTCTTATGGTGTTTCACTATAAGTACTTAGCGTCTTTTCTATGTCTTACTATAACTTAAGGTTTGGTTTATTGAGCTTTGGATCCCCAACTATCATAGCAGGTGGAACGAAAATATACAGGCTAGGAGGCACTTGACTACTATTATATGCCGGTGGATTGGTCCCTAGGGCATCTGACACCTGGCCACTATTATGTTGGTGTATCAATTTAGGCCCGAATCAATAATCTTTTACTTTAAACAATTAGTATCCTAACCGTGTCTTATTCAATATATGTTTTTCACCCTAGATATGCATTTTCTTTGGTACTACCCGTTCACACAATCTGTTTACTCGTATTACCCTGAGAGAGCCCATCCCATATCTTGGAACTCCTAGGCCTCCCAACACATCCAAACACCCTTTCCCTCTTCTCCTTAATTATCACGAATACCCAAATCCTTAGTGTGTGTGTCGAGGTCCAATTCCTCATGCCATCTAAGGACAACTCTCTATCACCCTCTAGGATTTTCCTTGAAAACCCTAATTTGGCCTATGTAGTCCATCCTTCCTCTAATCCACACAAATAATGCTCCTTTATCCTCAACTCATCCTCTCACTTAGATTCAACCCCAAATATTTCACCTTACTTCCCAATTTACACATGTTACCAAGAAATTCTAGTTGGCTACCCCAAACCCTAACCAAGTTTCCTATACATCCTTATACCAACTTATGTACTATTTTTCTCCCTAGGACTCCAATCAAAAAGCAATTATTCCCTCACCTTACTTACACTCCAAGACAACTTTTCACATGTAAGGATCATTCCCATGTAAAAACCATCCATCCCATGTAAACCCTAGACTTCCCCATATAAGATTCACTCCACTCTCTTATTTTATCCATATTTTCCTTTTATGTACTCTCATGGATTATGAGATAAGGAGGTCATACTCATTCCTCTTTAGTCCACTCTCTTACCCTTTCCCCCTTTTTATCCTTTCACCCTATACCATCTCATTAAACCATCCTAGCATGCGTGTCCTAGAGGGTCATATCACATAATACCACAATCATAACATACAAATCATTTTACACATGCCATAAGGAAGTCATATAAGCATACCTTAACTCCGCACTGCATTACAAGTAAGCATTCATAATAATATAAGGTTCACAACGTAACATAATACATGGCATACAAGGCACATAATACACATAATCATCCTTAACTACATCCTTACCTAATATGACACCGGGCTTGGAGCACACTCTTACACTTCCTTAGGGTTTTAACTTGATTCACCTATAAGAGGGAAATACTAAGGGTTAACTTCCCTATTACAATTATTTCCTACCTTATCATTATCATAGCATAATATTAGTATTAATAATAATAATAATAGTTTTATAAGTAAAAGTAGGGTTATTATTCTTAAAGTAGATAATCATATTACTATTAGTCAAAATAGGTCTTAGTAGTTATATTGGTTCATGTTAAAGTATTATTCAAAATTTTTATATTACTAAAGATAATAGCTTTAATAATAGTAGTAGTAGTAGTAGTAGTAGTAATGATAATATTAATAACAACCCAAATCTTAGTAATAATAATGTAGTATTAGTAATACTAAAATAGTAACAATAATGATACTACTACTAATAATAATAGTAATAATAATAGGGCTAGGAGTGATAGTAATATTAGTGATATATGTAATAATAACAATAATGATAAAGTAGTAGTAATAATGATAATAATAGTAATAGTAATATTAATAATAGTTTGAATATTAAGAATGATAATAATAAGGGTCCTAATAATCATAATAATAGTAACATTACTACTAATAGGGCCAAGGTTAATAATAATAATAATAATACTTCAAATCTTAGTAATAGTAATGATAAGGCTCGAATAATCATGTTAATATTAGCATTAGTAATAATAGATCCCAAGTTAATTATAATAATATTAGTAGTAACAATAATACTAATAGTAATAGTAGTAGTAGTAGTAGTAGTAGTAGTAGTAGTAGTAGTAGTAGTAGTAATAGTTCGAATATTCATAATAATATTAATACTAGAGTTATAATAATACTAACAACAACAAAAACAATAATAATAATAGTAGTAGTAGTAATAATAATATTAAGAATCATGATATTAATACTAATAAAATGATAACAATTACATTAATAATATTTAAGGATTGTCGAGGTTAGGATACAACCTAGAGGTGGTGGAAACTAAGTGGCAAAGATAGTGGTGGAGAAGGAAGAGAAGTTGAAAATGTGAGTTTCTAGGCTACAAGAGGGGGAGTGAGAGGGTGGTTGTGGTGGTGGTGGATGCTTTGGGTTGACAGGGTTAGAATGGTGGTGGTGGCTCAGCTATAGGGTGACACAGGTGACGGTTGGTGTGGTGGCCAAAGGTGGTGGAGGGGAAGAAAGGGAGAAGGAAAGGGAAGTAGGGAGAAAGGAAGGTAAGGTGAGGTAGAGGAGGCTTAGGTGGGTGTTTTGGAAGGTAGGGAGGGTGGTGGCTATGGCAGGAACGGCGGTGCGAGGGGCAGCCATGGGGGAAAATTGGCAAATGGGGGAGCCAACTTTACACGACTATGGTGGCTCGTGCAGGAGGAATTAGAGGTGATTGGGGGTGTGGTTCAGTGGAGGGTGATGTATGGAGTAGTTTGGTAGGTGGTTCGGGTGGCTATGGATTCATCTGAACATGTGGTGGTGCAAAGGGGTAAGTTTTTTGGCAAGGAAAAGAAGTCCAATTAAGGGATCTATTGGGGGTATTTATAGGTAATTGAGGGGTGGAAATGACAAAGGAGGAAGAGGAAAAGAGGGGGAAGGTGTGGTAAGGTTACTGACCGGTAGTGGTAGACCTGTACAGACCTGCAAAGTCGTAGGGTCTGTTTTGTCAGGGGAGAAGAGAAGGAAAGAAGGGAGGGCATGTGTTAGGAGGTAAAAGGGTTAGTTGGGGTCAAAAAAGGAAGGGAAAACGATAGGGAAGAGAAGGAACATGGCAGGCTGGTGCGCGGTAGCTAGTTATCAGCATACGGGGTGGTGGTAGGCTTCGATCTGCAAGTTTGGGGAAGGAGAGGGAGGAAGAAGAAAGGTGGGTTGGTGAGCCAGTCCATGGGAGAGAAAAAGAAAGAAAAGAAAAGAAACCGGCTGGCGAGTAGGCGAAGGAAAAGAAAAGGAAGGGTGATATGGGCTGGGTCACGTAGAAGGAAGGAGGGAGGTCTAGCCCGTGAAGGCTGGCCCAATCTAGAGAAAAAAGGGAAAAAAAAGGAAAAAAAGGAGAGAAAGGAAAGAAAAAGGAAAATAAAAGAAAAAAAGGAAAAGGAAAAGGAAAAATTGATCGGTTGAGGTATTTAGAATATTTTGGTATTTTGTTTGAATATTTAAAATAATAATATTTAGTAAAATAATAAATAAATTCTTTTTTTTTGATTAATTTAGGATATTTTGAATAGTTTTTTCTTAATTCTATTTTAATTAAGAAAACACCCTAATTTTTTCTAATTAAATTATTTATTATTTTTCTCTTGATTTTTTCTTAAATACTTCCCCTTATTTTTATAAAATAATTTATTTAATTAATTTTCCTAATAAATTCTTATTTTTCCATAATTTCTTAAATTAGGGTTTTAAGGTATTTTAAATTTAACAAAGGAAGGATGAAAAAATCAATGCCTTTTGTTTAATCTAAATATCATATGACATAAGGATAAATATACATCTACAATAGGTTATTTTGAGCTTATGACCTCTACGTAATTTGAGTGGTCTTAATATCTTTATAGAGACAAATTATGATTTTTGGGCTTGAAAAAAAGTTTTTTTTTCATTATCAATATTATGTGAACTGATAGGGTCGCACACTAATCGAACTAGATTAGAATGGATTATCAAATGAGTAAGATAAGGTCTTAATATGGTTAATATCTCTTTAAGCCCAAGTTGTTATTAATATAATTAAACCTAATGTGGCTTTAATTTGATTAAAAAGCCCAAGTGAGTTATAACTATGGTGGGATAGGGTTTTAATATAAATCAAACATGAATTTTTATTACAAAAATCCATTGTTCTCTCTTTTATGAATGGTGAAATTTTTGCTGAAATTGAAAGTGAGTTCCCAGTAGTGTCAGCATTCATCCTTAGTGATCTAATTTCATTATCTATGTATACTAGTAGAGGTGGGACATAATTCACACTTGCTTTCTCAAACAAGATGGAAGCCCAGCGATAAGATTAATGACAAATTGGAACAAGAAGCCGATAAAATCATTCTCACCTTCAATTCAAATCAATCAATTAACCTAGTCATGGGGACTAGCATGTTTTATCCTAGACTAGCATGTATTCTTTGATATTTTAGCCTTTGATTTTATTCTACTACATTGTTTTTGTAAGGTTAAAATCCTTTAGTGATACTAGAGCCTCTTGTTATGATTACCTTTGACCTAATAGGTTTGTATCATTTCTGTTCACATCTAGTTTTATTTAGTCTTTCCTTTTCAATCTAATTTTTGGCTTTTTATTGGACTAATTTATTGGATCTAATTTAATGGACCAAATCAATTTGATTTAATTTCATTTAACCTATTTGAGTGGACTTAATTAGGTGATTAGTTTTATTTATCTATTTTAGGAGATTTGAATGGTTAGATCTCTTAATTCCATGATTGTGTAACGGTTGTTATCGTTACACCTATTTAATGGGATTAGATTAATTTAATTAGCCTTGTAATACTTATTTAATGGGGTCATATAAATTTGATTAATCTTATAATAACTATTCAAAGAGGTTATTTTAATGTGATTAATTTCATTAGGGATAATTAAATGAAATTTAATTGAGGCAGTTAAGCATAATAGAGATTATAAACTTTCAAAATTGATTGGACCAATCCATTACCATTTTCAAATTGAAACTAATAAATGTGATTATTTAATATGATCAATTAGTTATGTTTAGTTTAATAAATTAATGTAACTAATTTAATAACCACCACTTGGGGAACTACCCCGGACCCCACTAGTGCACTACTCTTTGGCCCCTTTTTATCTTGCTTTTTCCCATGCTTCTATGTTAATTTTGGTGATAAATGTATGAGTGTAGGTATGGAGCAATTGTTTATAGTGATATAGCATCGTCCTATAATTTCGACTTGTGTGTGGTTATGTACTTTTGTAATAGTTTTAAGGCCTTTGAATCACTATTTTTGTGATTATTTATTTTAATTAGTAGATTATTATATTTTAGGATGCTCTTTGTATGTAGCCTTATTGATTGTAATTAGTTCATTAATAAGTATTTTACATCCTATGTGATTGGAGTTTAGCACTTGAAGCGAAGGAGCTGACCTTAGGAGTTCAAGAAAGGTCTTGTGAGAAGATTAGAAGTTGCAATTGGTTGCCACATTTTTTTTTCTATCTAGGGATCATGGTGTATCACACACATTATTTTTATTTATTTATTTATTATTTCTTGTGAGCTATCACTCATGAATGTTTTGAATATATAGTTATCCCTTATAATATGTGTTAAATGCATTCCTAATACTTAAGCCTTTCTTCACAAGTATCATCGTTGTATTATGCCAAAGAAGGGCATTCATGATTAGTTTCAATTTGAAATAGTTTTTAATGATTATCATCTATTAATGGTTCGACTTCACAAGGCCATCAAAATGGCTTTGGGCCTTGAGGCATAAGGTTCGTATTGTTGGGAAATTGGATGTCACCCAACAACCAAAAGTTACATAGGACGTAATTAGTTAGGTGTTGCTTTTCTAAATTACTAATACCTTAAGTGATAAGTCAAATCTTATTTAAGAAGTAAATTATGGGTCCTATCCTGCTAGATTCCAAAATAAAAAATGAAATTTAGTTGGACATTCTGTTACTTTTGCAAGTATTTTAAATCTAATTATTTGATAAGCATATTTTATATCTTTGCATATTTTTTCTTATATTAATATGGAAAATAATAACACCAAAACCTTCTTATTGCAATTGATCCTTGAGAAGGACAAACTATATGGAAATAACTTCATCGATTAACATAGAAATTTGAGAATAGCTCTCACTTAGGAAAGGAGACACTATGTCCTTCAACAGGCTATCTCTAATTCTCCTTGTGTCGAGCTAGCTACTTATCGTAAGCCTAATGATAGGTCATTGGATGTATCTTTTTGAATTTTATTTTGCATGAACTCATACCTTGGGAACTAGTTTGAGCACATGGTTGATGCCACACTCTCCTCACTGAACTCAAGAACTTGTTTAAGAAAAAAGCTCGAGTTATAAGTTTTAAGACTACAAAAGCATTATTTTTCATGCTAGATGGCGTAAGGAACCTAGTCAGTCCTCATGTTATCTAGATGGTTGACTATGATAATTATATTAAGAGATTAGATGTTCATATTAACTAATAGTTAAATATGGATTTGATCCTATAATCATCACCTGAGTCATATTATTAGTTCTTCATGAGCTGCATCATGCACGATCTTCATAAATCACTGAATAAGTTGCATGGGATGCTTAAGACTACTGAACAAAACATTAAGAAACCTAGTAATGTTCTTATGTTTCAAAAGGGAAAAGGTTTCAATAGAGTTGGTAAAGGAAAGGATAAGTATGATCTCAAAGGTAGGGGAACATCTCTAGTTAAGAACTTGAACAAAAAAAAACAAGGCTAATCCCAAGCTGGGACCAACTACTGACCAAAAATACTTTAATTGCAATAATTCTTGTTTGAAGAGAAAATACAAGAAATACTTGGAAGTAAGAAAAATGGATTTGTTGAAGCCGGAGCTTCAAGAATTTGTGTTATAAAAGTAAATCTTACTACTTCTACTACTTTTTTGGTATTAGATACCGAATGGGGATCTCACATTTGTACAAATTTGTAGGCTTTAAAGGAGAGTAGAAGAATGGAAAAAGGAGAATTGAACCTACACATTAGGAATGAAGAAAAAGTTGCTACTCAAGCTGTAGAAACTTTTAACTTAGCTTTACCATTACCATATATATTCTAGAATTGAATAATTTTTATGATGCACCTGCTATAAGCAAGAACATCATTTCTATTTGTTTGGATAAATGCTTTCATTTTATCATTAAGAACAATAATTATTCCTTTTATTTGAATGAAGTATTTTATGGTTATGCCCAAATGAATAATGAGATTTATGTTTTATACCTTGATATGCTTATTTTTCACATAAATACAAAGAGATTCAAATCTAATGATTCATATCCTATCTACATATAGCATTGTTGTTTAGGACATATAAATGAAAAATGCATTATGAAGCTCCATAAAGATGGACTTCTACACTCCTTTGATTTTGAAACATTTTAAACTTGTGATTCTTCTTTATTAGCAAAAATGGCAAAGTCACCTTTATTGGACACATACAAATGATGAATGAGTTATTGGACGTCATACATACTATTGTTTTTGGATTGATCAATTAAATTGCTAGAGGATGGTTTTAGTACTTTGTGATGTGTGTTAATGATTTGAGTATATATAATCATGTTTATCTTATAATACATAAACATGAATCCTTTGAAAAGTTAAAAGATTTTGATAATGAATTATAGAACCAACTTGGTAAAGTTATTAAGGCTCTTCAATTTAATTAAGGAGGTAAATACTTAATCTAAGCTTTTGATAATCATCTCGACAGATGTGGAATAGTTTCACAACATACTCCACCTGGTATTCCATAGTGGAATGGTGTATTTGAAAAAAGGAATCAAGATTTACATATGGTTCGGTCTATAATGAGTCATAGATATCCTCTAATCTCTTTTTAGGGATATTCTCTTAAGATCATATCATTCACATTAAATAGAGATCCATTTAAAGCACTAGAAAAGAGTCCATATGAGATATGGGCTAGAAAGGTTCCATGTTTATCTTTTCTCAAAATTTAGGGTTGTGATTTATATGTAAAATGTTTGACAACAAGAAAAGTTAATCCCAAATTAAATAGTTGCTTTTTCATGGGATATCCTAAAGAAAATAAAGGATATTACTTTTACAATCGCATCGAGAACAAAGTGTTTGTTACTCACAATGACATCTTTCTATAAATAGAATTTCTTTCTAGAAGTGCTTGTGGGAGTAAATTACATCTTGAAGAAACTCAAGAACCACAGGATAATGGTTCCAATATAATAGAGCCTAAGAAGCCTCAATAATCTATTGTAGGACTTGTAGGAGTGGAAATTGTTTAACAAAGGTTTATAAGGGTGCATCACAAACTAGAGATACATGTTTCTTATCACCAAGCATCGTAATGTGTTATTGTTAGTCAATGATGAACCCTTAATATATGAAGAAGTAACGATGAGCTCTGACTCTAATAAATGGCTGGACGCCATGAAATATGAGAGACGATCCATGGATAAAAATTAAGTATGGACTTTGGATTATCTGCTTGATGGTTGTAGAACCATTGGATTTAAATGGGTATTTAAGAAGAAACCTGATAAGAATGATAATGTAGATGCCTTTAAGACACATATAGTAGTTAAATGTTACAAAAAAAATATTCATGATACTACATATGATAAAGCCTATTCACCTATTACTATGCCTAAATTCATATGAATCCTTCTAGAAAATGTTACATTTTATGATCGTGAGATATGGTAAATGGATATTAAAACTAAATTTCTTAATGGGTTATTTGAAAGAGGATGTGTATATGATATAGTCTAAAGGTTTTAGACATCCCAACATTGCTAGAAAGGTATGCAAGCTTAAGAGATCAATTTATGGCCTTAATAAAGCATTATGGGGTTGGAATCTTTGTTTAGATGAATTAGTAAAAGATTTTGGTTTCATAAAATACAATGAAGATTATTGTGTTTACAATAAAATTATTGCGAGAATAATGTTTTTTCTTATTCTTTATGTAAACTACATACTACTTATTGGAAGTGATATTCATATGCTATAGTATGTGAGGTCTTGGCTAGGAAGTTTATTTTAATGAAGGATCTTGGCTAGGAAAGCTATATTATGGGGATCAAATTCTATAGAGATAGATAAATAAAGTTGATTGGATTAAGTTAGAGTACTTATACCAACAAGATCCTCCATAGGTAGAATATGCAAGAGACTTGATAAATTGATTTTTTTCTTTCATATTTTTATTTGGCTTTCCCTTTGTTTATGTAGTCTTGTTTAGCATATTATTTGTGTTACTACTTTCATAATAATTATTTTCAAAAAATGTTGCAAAAACATAAAGATCCAAGGAAATTATGTATGGAACTAGGAAAATAATCAAATATGGAAGGCATTAAATGAAGATAATCAACCTCACATGTCTTTGGAGAAGTGAAGAGGGTAAAAGAGTTGAAAAGAGGGGCAAATGAAGCAAGAAGAGGAAGAAATAGGTATTGTATGACTAGCAAGTGCAACCTTGCACAACTGTGCAACTATCAAAAAAACTCTTCACAAAATTTCCTTGCACGACCATAACATACCCTTGCATACCCTTGCATGTGTATTCTGCCATGAAGTATAAAGCTACACAACCAAGTGTGTATCTCAACTAGTACAACCTTACACAGTTGTGTAGCTAACAATTATTGGGCATAATGCATGATTTTCTCCAACATTCTTCCACTTTTTTTATATCAAACCAAATGGGGTATAAAAGGAAACTGGGATGATAATATTTAGGAAGGAAAAAAGGCTTAATTTTCTGTATTATTCTCAATAAAAAATAACTCATTGTTATTTAATTTGGATTCTTATGCAATTTTCATTCTTAAATCAAGATTTGTCAAGTGTGTATCTCAACTATTTATATCCTTATTTTTATGTTTAATCTATGGTTTGATATTTTCATTCTCTTTTTCGATAATTAATTATATCTATAATATGCATGGCAATTACATTTATTTTCTACACTTATTTCAATTCATAAGTGAGTAATTTTCTTTTCTAGGATTAAACTTGGCTCTATTCACTATGAATATAATGAGTTAAATTATATGTTGTATGTATGTTCATATATGTTGTTTTATATGTTAGAAATTATTGATATAAGTCAGGTTTACTAAAATCTAATTATGTATATATAGACTTTGACTACTACTAAAAGGCTGAAATCAATGTTAGAAAATTAATATATGAACTAGAATTCGATTGATCACAAGATTCAAAATTGATAGGGAATATTTAATCAGTGGTGTTTAACAGATTTAATCTAATTTATTAGTCACTAAAGTAGTAAATGGATTATATTAGGCACATTCCTAGACCTTGAAAGAGCCTAGTGAATTATAATTGACTGATTATTTACAGTAATCAAAAACTATACTACGACATATTATTAATTCAATTTTGAATATAAAAAACAAGGCATAAGTTCAATCTTAAGTTAAAATAATAAAAATTGGTAATTAATTGCAAAGTTCTTATGGATATGACCTTAACATGATACAATTAAGCCGTGCGCTTGTAGATTAGCAACCATCAAGTGTTTGTGCTATTGCTGGGGAATTTAGAAAATTAATATTGATTCTTTTCCTCTTAGGATAGACTAGACTTTTTCTTTACTTAATTATCTTTACTCCCGCTCTTGTCTTTCCCTCCTTGATAGTTTGTTGTTTTTTATCTTTAGGTACCTTATATGCAATGATCGCTTTGTTTAGGACATCCAGTTACTATTAATCCTAAAATCAAGAGAGCCTTGAGTGAGTTCAAAACTTGGGTATGTGAGACAAAAGAAAGCATAAGTTGTGAAGTTATCGTTGACACAAATGAAGGAGATGAGAATAATCACTCTCTTAGGGAGTTTGCATCTCCTAATGCTTTTGGAATGTAATCTAGTATTAGGAAGCTAAATTTTGTCACGAACAATTTCAAGCTGAAGCTAGTATTCCTTAATATGGTGTAGTAAGATCAATTTTGTGGTATTCAGACCAAATATCCAAATTTGCACATTTCAATATTCCTAGATTACTATGACACAATGAAGATGAGTGGAGTTTTAGATGATGCTATCTAGCTAAGGTTATTCCATTTTTCATTATGGGATAAGGCATGGGCTTGATTACAGTCAATTCCTCCCTGCTTTATTACTACTTGGGATCAACTCTTGCAAGCATTCCTTACCAAGTATTTCCCTCCAAGAAATACTACTCAATTGAAGATAAAATAACAACCTTTACGCAAAAAGAAGGGGAATCATTATATGACGCATGGGAGAGGTACAAAGACCTCTTGAGGATGTTCCCACATCATGTATTGGAAGACTATTTAATTGTACATACCTTATATAACGGTCTTCTCTATAATACAAGGATGATAATTGATGTTACAGTAGGTCGGACACTAATAAACAAAAGTGATTGAGAGGCATGATAACTCATAGTAGATATTTCCCAAAATCATTTCTAATGGTCAAGTGAACACTATTTACCTAAAAAGAGGAGTTATGATGTTGATGCACTAGATCCTCTTACATCTAAGGTAGATACTTTATCAAACAATTTGATAAATTAAATTTTAGTGCCTATCATCTCATATTAACCAAGCATCATGTGAGCTATATGGAATTACTGGTCATACTGCCATCGAGTGTCAGGTTAGAACATTGGTTTCTCCTAAATTGAGTGTTAGTGAGCATGCTAATTATGTGAACAATTTTAATAAAAAGGGGGATTCTTTTTCCAACACTTATAACCCTAGGTGGAGGAATCATAAAAAGTATTTTTTTTATTATAGAAATTATCCCTATAATCCTATGCCTCAATCTAATTATGTCCCTCTAGGTTTTGAGTGTAATACCCCAAATTGAGCGGAGTGTTATAAGGATTGATTTGGCTACTTATATCAACATGGTATACAATCCTTTTGGTGATTTCGTCCTAAGAACTCCACAGTTAAGCGTACTTGCCATGGAGCAATTTTAGGATGGGTGACCCTCTTGGGAAGTTTCAGAAATTTTTAGAAATTTCTCGGGAAGCGTGTGAAAGGGCTCATGTTAATTTGTGAGGCCACCCGATCAATTCAAAAATGCTTCAAGGTAGCCCCAGCATGGTCGTGTCGAATTGGGGTGTTACATTGAGAATCAAAGGCCTCCCTGCCCTCTTGCCTAAAATTTTAATTTGGAAACATTGATGGAGAATTTTGTGATAACTCAGAAAAAACAAAATGAAGAGCTTGAGAAGCAAATAGATGAGTTTAAACACCAGAATTAAAAAATGAGTGATGCTAATCTAGCTTCTATGGTTGGTTCATTAGCTATACATAATAATATGCTAGAAAACCAAATCACGCAAGTAACCCAACAAGCTAGCTCATCTTCTAAACCCCCTGGGATATTTCTAGGGTAACCCAAAACAAAC
Organism: Tamarix chinensis; assembly: GCA_030549775.1. Lineage (NCBI taxonomy): Eukaryota > Viridiplantae > Streptophyta > Magnoliopsida > Caryophyllales > Tamaricaceae > Tamarix > Tamarix chinensis. The sequence continues at coordinate 71,666,108 of CM060181.1, forward strand.
CCTAAAAATCAAGTTAATGCCATCACATTAAGGAGAGGGAAGGATATAGAAGGATCTAAGACAAAGGGGAGTGAAGAGAGTTTAGACAATGATGTTGAGGACCCCATAATTGATGAGGAAAAAGCTAATACTAAAAAAGAAAAGGTTGAAAAATATGTTCCACTTACACCTTCTAAGCCTCCCCTACCCTTCCCTCAAAGGTTATCTTCGGCCAAACTTCAAAATAAATTTGGGAAGTTCTTGGAAATATTAGCAAATTCACATATTGACATTCTCTTTGTTTAAGTAATTTCTCAAATGCCCTCATATGCAAAGCTTTTAAAGAATATTTTGTCCAAAAAGAGAAATTTAGAGGAATATGAAATGATCTCTCTTACAGAGGAGTGTAGTGCTATTATCCTAAATAAGTTTTTTCCTAAGTTAAAAGATCCTAGTTCATTTTCAATTCCATGCATTATTGGCAATATTTCTATTAATCGTGTATTATGTGATTTGGGTGCAAGTGTGAGCCTAATGGCATTGTTAGTGTGAGATAAGTTGTAAATGGGAGATTTAAATCCCATCACCATCTCCCTATAGTTGGCCGATTGATCGGTGAGACATCCAGTAGGTATTTTAGAGGATTTACCCATCCTGGTTGGTAAGGTTTTCATACTAGTTGACTTTGTTATCTTGGAAATTGAGGAAGATTCTCAAAGTCCTATCATTCTAGGTAGGCCCTTCCTAGCTACTACTGGAGCTATCATTGATGTTAAAAATGGAAGGATTTCCTTGAATGTTAGGTGTGAGAAGGTGGAGTTTTATTTATCAAATGATATGAAATTTCCTCGAATCGATGACACTTGTTATATGATTGACTTGATTGACAAGGTGGTAATTGAGGATCTTGTTAAGAGCTTCTCAAGTGACCCTCTTAATGATTTTTTTGATGAGAAGTGGATTATCTAGCAATGAAAATCTTGAAATCATTATTTTTTCCAAAATGTTGGAGTAAAGTCCCATTTTTCTTCAAGTAAAGCAAAAGACAAAAATTTTGGAAGTGGAATTAAGCATCCTTTCCCTAAAAAAGGAGGTAATACCTAAGGTGGAGTTAAAACCCCTCCCCTTTTTTCTAAGGTATGAGTTATTGACTTTGATTCTAAATACCCTATCATTGTGAATGCTTGTCTAAGTACATTAGAAATCGAAAAACTTCTTAAAATTGTTAGGCTGCATAGAGAAGCCATTGATTATATCATAGATGATCTTAAAGGCATAATCCTTCCATATATATATGCATTGTATTCATTTAGAAGAAGGGTATAAGGCTCTCATTGAACATCAAAAGGAATTTTACCCTAATATGAAAAAAATGGTTACAAAAGATGTCCTTAAGCTACTTGATGCGAGAGTCATCTACCTTATTTCAGATACTGAATCGGTGAGTCTGGAGTAGATAGTACCTAAAAAAGGAGGAATGAAGATCCTTAAAAATTAGAAAAATGAATTAAATCCAACAAGAACTATCATAGGTTGGCAAATGTCCATAGGCTATAGAAAATTAAATATGGCTACTAGTAAGGATAATTTTCTCTTATCATTTATCAATAAATTGTTAGAAAAGTTAACTCGTCATTCTTATTTTTGTTACATAGATGGATATTCGGGATTTTTCCAAATCCCCATTCACCAAGTAGATTAGGAGATATATTTACATGTCCTTATGACATCTTTACTTATCAAAGGATGCTATTTGACCTATGTAATGCACCTACCACCTTTGAACAATGTGTGATGTCTATCTTTTCTTAATTTAATGAAGATATAATGGAAGTTTGTATGGATGATGTTTTGGTCTATGGCACTAATTTTGAAATTTTTTTGTTAAATCTTGTTAGGGTTTTAGAGAGGTGAAAGGATTTAAATCTCATGCTCAATTGGGAGAAGTGCCATTTTATGGTACAAGAAGGAATTATTCTTGGTCACGTAGTCTCTAGTCGGGGCATTACGGTAAATATGGAAAAACTCAACATTATTGAAAAGATGCCATCCCCAACTTCTTTTAGAGGAATATGTAGCTTATTATGACACACTTGTTTCTATTGGTAATTAATTAAGGTTTTTTTTATTAAAAAATTGCTAAATCTTTAACTCAATTACTCATCAATGATATGCCTTTTCATTTTAACCAATTGTGTTTGGGTGCTTTTAACATGTTAAAATGTGAATTAGCAACTACCCTAGTGATGCAACCTACTGATTAGAACATCTCATTTGAGGTAATGAGTGATGCAAATGACCATGTAGTGAATGCACTCCTTGGACAGAGAAAAGATAGAAGGGTATATGTGATTTACTATACAAGTCATACCTTTGATCATGCCTATGTTAACTACACTACAAATGAGAAAGAGCTCTTGGCCATGGTATTTGTATTGGATAAATTTTGATCATACTTAGTGGGATTAAATAGTATCATTTTCACAGACCATTTGGCCTTTCACTACTTGTTAACCAAGAAGGATGCAAAGCCGTATTTGATAAGGTGGATCCTTCTGCTCCAAGAGTTCGATCTCAAAATTAGGGATATGTAGGTAATTGAGAGTTTAGTGGTTGATCATCTCTCCAGATTAAGGAAGGACATGAAGGGAGGTGAAGATGATGATTCTCCCTTCAATGATTCATTTCCATATGATAACCTTTTAGCCATCACCAGCTTGTCTGCCCCATAGTTTGTCAATTTTGTTAATTATAAAGCATATAGGGTACTACTAACAAATTTCTCCATGAGCAAAAGAAGAGGTTCCTCTTAGTTATCAAGTATTATTATTGGGACGATCCTTATATTTACAAGAAATGTACCCATGAGGTCTAAATTAGATGTCTGCTTGAATAGGAAGTTGGAAGCATGATTGCTCATTATCATGCTTCATCATATACGGGTCATGCTAGCACTTCTAAAATAAATTCAAAGGTTCTCTAAGCAGGTTTCTATTGGCCTAACCTTTTCAAAGATGTTTGAAAATATGTCACTTCATGTGATCAATGCCAAAGAACTAGTAACATATTGAGAAGAAATATAATGTCTCTCAATAACATCTTTGAGGTTGAGATTTTTGATGTTTAGGGGATTGACTTCATAGGACCTTTTCCATCCTCTTACAACAACAAGTTTATTTTGGTCATTGTTGATAATGTTTCCAAATGGGCAAAGGTAGTGGCATCTCCCACCAATGATGCAAAGGTTGTGGCCCAACTATTCGAAAAAGTTATATTTCCAAGGTTTGGCATCTCCCACCAATGGTGTAAAGGTGGTTCCCATTTCACTAATTGACTTCTCATCACACTTCTAATGATATATAGTGTTACTTATAAAATGGCCATGCGGTACTATCCCCAAATGAGTGAAAAAGTGGAAATCACAAATCATGAGTTAAAAGGGATGCTAGAGAAAATAATGGCCTACACACAAAAAGATTGGGCAATAAGGCTGAATGATGCTTTATGGGCCTATCGAACTACTTATAAGATACCAATTGGAATGACACCTTTCATGTTGGTATATGAAAAATATTTTCATTTGCTCGTTGAAGTTGAGCGCAAGCTTTTTTGGGTGATAAAAGAAATCAATTGTGATTTAAAAGATGCCAGAGAAATGATGACGCTCCAACTTATCGAGCTTGATGAGTTGAGATTGGATGCTTATGATAATGTACAAACATATGGGGAGAGAAACAAGAAGTGGCATGATAAGCATACTATTAGAATGAAATTTCACAAAGGAGATTCTGTGCTCCTTTTCAACTCACACCTCAAGATTTTTTTTAGAAAGCTTTGTTCTATGTGGTTGGGGTCTTCTATGCTTGAAAGGTGTACCCGTTTAGGGCTATTGATATTGGAAGCAAGTCCACAGGTATTTTAAAGGTCCTTAGTCAAATATTGAGGCCTTACATTGCCTATTCTCCTGTAGAAAAAATGAGAACACTTGCTCTTCTAGATCCACCTTCAATTTTGGTAAAAAGTGGTCAAGCTATAGGCTTTAAACAAGGGCTCTTTGGGAAATCCAAGCTTTTATACGTTTTTTCATTCTTTTTTGTTCTTTTTTTTTAATGTTCTCTTTTCACTTTTTGCTTTTACTTTTCCATTTTTACAATGTTTTGATAGGTACTATTATGGTACTAGTTATGGAGGAGAAAATAAGGGACAAAGAGATAAAGTTCATGGTAAAATAGGTAAAAAAATATGCCAAAATGTGGGTTGCACATCAAGGCACGACCTGACCCACATCATGGAATCCTTGAGGAAAAGGAATATCAAGAACTAGAGTATCTTATAGCCGAGGCACAATACATCGTAAGACTGCTTGAAATTCTCCTAAAAATCTCCTAGACCAGAAATAGCACATGGCCGGGCAATGCTATACTAGCATGCCTATACTTTTACACCCCCAATAATTTGGAAGACTAGAAATAATGCATGACCGAGATGGGATAAACTAGCATGCCTGTGCCTCTTTATCCCAAAAAATTGTGAGAGAAAATTTCTTGCACGGCCGAGCCATGCAATCCTACGTGGCTGTGTGAATCACCCAATTTATACTACACACACCCAATTTTACGCCATGCACGAACCTATTTTGGCTCCATTTCCTCCTCTTCAAATTTTTTTTCTAACATTAAGAACTCACAATCAAGTCACTCTCAGCACAAATCCACTACACCCTCAACTGCAACATCACCACTGTACATCGATTTAACTGCCATTCCAATTACATCGTGCACATCACCATTAACCGTTTACTACTCTCCATACATATGCATAACCATTCAACAGTGCATTGTGCTGTCATCCACTTCATGACCATAGCCATCAATGCATGACTCCACACTATGCATGATCCTTGCTCCATTGAACAGTGCACCATTGCTCTACACCATCAACCATGTACAACCACATCACCACCACAACCCCCATGCACCACAACACCCCCATTCCATTACCACCCATGCATGACTGCACTTTTAACACCATTACTATGGATCAACAACCATGCACAACCACATCACTACAACACACATGCACCACAGCAAGCCCATTCCATTACCACTTATACATGACTGCACCTTCAATACCATTACATGACCACAATACCACATGTACACGACACATCTATCCTCTACACAATACCGCTCGTGCACCATAACCGCACTACACTACCACCACAACATGTTTTAAGCACCACCACTTCACACCCTATAATTCCACCGTGTAAAGCATAATTTTGGGTTAATTATAGTTGATACCCATTTTCCCTCTAATTACTTGGTTTAATTCTATTTTTTTTCCTAATTACAAATATGGAACTTTTATTACCTCTTTTTATTGCATAACTCTTGAAATTTGGTATACAAGTTTTAGATCTATAGGTTTTATTTATAAATAGCATCAAAAAGTGTACTCAAACAACTACAGTTGGAATAGAAGGAGAATTGTCATGAAAATTGCAAAGATAATCTTGAGGATGAGGTAGATCATCACATACTCAATTGTCCCATCCCTATGGACTCATATTTGCCTATTTTATTCACCGAGGGCAATACAATTCTATAGATTCTCAAAACATAACATCCACTCGATATAATGATTGGACATGTCTTGAGAAATTACAAATTAAAGATGATTTTGAGCATTTGATTATTAGAGGTGGTCTCTCCCGCTTCTTTGCTCATGCCGATCATAAAAGTAAGGGACTAACACTTGAGTTCCTTAGCTAATTAAATTTTGTGCAGATAGGGGAATCTATGTCCGTTATACTCATTAATGAGTCAAATGCTATGTTATTGATATAATTCTCCAAATTACTCCATTTTCCTACTATAGGGTTGATACTTTTCCCTAAGGATCACTAATTCTGGGATCCTCAGGCTTTTTGGGCCCAAATATCTTTACCAAAGAAAATTTGTGCTACTTAGACTTAAATCGGGCATCATGCTAAAGCCTGTTGTGTGTGGGAGGGCGTAATCTTTAGTTATGTGGAACTAATGGTTCGAATGGAGTTGGAGAAGATGATAAGGCTTGGTGATGGTGAGCTATAAGTTTAAAGCTTTGAAATTGATGTAAATAAGATGATGGTTGTTCAAATAATGGTAGAAGAATGATGATGGTGATTCAGTGATGGTGGTTTGTTAATGATGATGGTTCGAATGATGCATGCTAATTAATCTATGCATTCAATTATGGACTGATGATGATGCTTAGTGTCAAAATTTAGGTTTTGGATGCAATTTGAAATCATGGTTTAGGGATAGATTAGGTTTTGGTTCAAAAAGAGGAAATAAGGTTGTGTTTGGTTGGCATGGATGGTTAGGGTTTCTAATGAATGTTTTAGGGTTTAGGTTTTCGTATACTAATTTAGGGTTTGGTTTAACCACGAAATAGAGTAGTAATTTGATGATAATTAGGGCAGGTAAATATGGATTAAGAATAGTAGAAAAGATATGGATGAATCTTTAATTCATATAGACAAAGATATTAAAACTTTCAAGCCAAACCGTTCACACAGATTCGATTTGCTCGAGCTTAAACTCATATAGAATTCATTTAGTGTTGATCTTCAACTTAATTATTCTTTCAATAATCATCATAAATGCCACATGCTCGACATTTATGAGTAATTTAGTCTTTGTACCACTAGCTAAAGCATATTCTAATAGATTCCAAGCTAAAAGATATTATGCTACTTTTATGTTAACTTTATACTATTTTTATGATAACTTGATTCTCCTACTTTATTACTTAATTAATAAATTAGCTAAATTACTTAATAATGCTTGAAAATTATGCCATCATCCTCCTTATGCACGTGGTTACTCCCTCTTTCATGCATGCCATACACACGTACGTAGACATTTAATTGCTTGCTTGTTGCGTTTTGAGCATTATAACCATTCATTGGTCTTCAAGTTTATGGGAGACACTTTCCAAGTGAAGAATACTTCATTCCATAATTATTAAAGTCATTCTTAAGTGTTTGCTCCTACATCATTCTCCCCATGTTGATTAGAATTTTCCATCAAATTTGCATCTCCATTGTAAGGGCTAATATCTCCAATGTTGAATGTCATTGAAACCTCGTCATATGAATCTAGCAAATCAAGCTCATAAGCACTCTCTCAATAATTTTGAAGCACTTTGAAAGGACTATCTATGTAACACCCCAAAATTTACACATTTTTTTTAAAGCAATACTCATAAATTAAAACCGTAAATTCTGGGGATGTTACCGCCACACTTAGTACCAGACCAGTTTACTTCTACCGTTCCGGTACCAAGTGCTAAGGCTAAGAAAACATTATCAGTAATACCATACAAGTTCAAATTTATGAAAACAGAAATCAGAATATGCGTAAGTCTTACATAATTCGAAATACCAACTATTGTTTTTCCAGATAGAACTAAACAACCTTAGTAAAATTGTTTCGATAATTCAAACATAATAAAAGATAACTTGAATCATAAATTTAAAAGGACAATGGCCACGTCACTCTAAAGATTGATCCAGCCCAGCTATCACTCTGCCCCTCCTGATGTCCCGTAGACATCGATAGCATCAAAGTAAGTATCTCCTACCTGCAACAAATTAGACGGGCCTTCTGCTCGTGGGAATAAGCAGCACCCATGAAACGGGTGATCAGTACGCTACGTACCGAGTAAGGTAACCGAATACTAAGGCCGGCATATAACACATTAATTCATGTAGGATAATGATCACATACAATTACAGCCCACACATATGATACATAGAAACATAAAGTGAAATCCATAACTTAATATCAGCAAGTCCACACATAAGGCCCAAAAAGATCCAGATTAATCATTTAATCTTTCTTTTATCAAGATTCATTACACACCATGCCTTTTATATCAAGCCATGCGAAAACAGGAACACCCCACTATTGTAACCGGTGGGCCGGACACACATAGGGTAAAACCCTAACCACTATTCCTGACCGGTGGATCGGTCTGGTTCCTGCTCGCATCATATCCATGCGAAGACAGGAACACCCCACTATTATAACCGGTGGGCCGGACACACATAGGGTAAAACCCTAACCACTATTCCTAACCGGTGGATCGGCTGGTCCCATCTCAATATCTTCCACTTTAAGATATTAGTGTCTTAAGTATTTTATTCAAAAACATGTGACATTCACAAACATTTTCCCAGACATGCGTGACTAAATCCATGAAAAACCTAACTCCCATGTAAACCCTAACTCCACGTACCACACATGTACAAACCCTAACTTCACATATACCACCCTTCCATGAAAACCCTAATTCATATGCAAACCCTAGCTCCACGTAGACATACTTCCATGCAATCCAGATCCCCATGCAACATTAATTCCATGTAGGCATGTTTTTATGAAACCCTAATCCACATGCAAAACCCTAACTCCACATTAATTCATGCAAACCCTAATATTATGTTATTTCATGCACACCTTCAACTTCTTGCTATTCCATGCAAACCCTAGTATTATTCCCTTTCGTGCAAATCCTAGCACCATGCCATCTCATGCAAACCCTAGTACCATCCTCTTACATGCAAATCCTAATTCATATATCATTTCAGGTCATACATTAATGACATAAGCATACACATATTTTTCATGGTGTATGACATTCATAATAACATACTTCAACTTCATAACCATATCACATGCACAATCAATAAGAACAGCGAACATAAAATACATAACATGTCATATTCATAATACATGCAAACACATAAATGGCCTTAGTAGACCCTTACCTAAAAAGTCACCGGTCTTGGTGCACGCTCCTATTCCACTTGGGTAATTTGATTGGGTTCGCCTATTATATCAAAGCATACTAGAATTAGACTCTCTTATATAATTTTAACTTATTTCGAGGTTTGGTTTTAGGATGACATTTTACTATTCACTAATTAACTATAGGAACTAATACTTAAAAATACAAATAAATTATTATTTTCATTAGAAGAGGGTGGTGATCTAAGGGTTTCTACCCTTCACCAAAATATAATGATATTATAATAATGATGATAATAATAATAATAATAATAATAATAATAATAATAATAAATAAGTATAATATTATTAATGATACTTTTATTAGTAGGATATTAATATTATTAATACCAAAATTCTTAAAATTAAAAGGTGGATTTTGAGCCACCCTAGTTTAATAATAATATTACCATTAGAAATTTTAATAATAATATTAACATTATATATTTTTATAATATAGAGTTAATAAAGATAATAATAATAATATAATTAGAAATAATGTTAAAAATGTTAATAATAGTTGTAAAAAGCAAATGTGCGAGACTTAGTTAAAATTTTAGGTTTATAATCCTCCTGAAATAATTACAATATTAACTAAATAATTACACTAATAATAATAATATTAATAATATTATTATTAATAACATTAACCATGTAAAAATTTAGTTAAATAAGTAAAGGCCGAGATGAATAATATATCTTACTCAATAATACTTCCAGACCTGTCAACAAAATTTATAAATTAGAATACAGTCGATATCAATAGTAATAATAATTAAAGTTGAATTAACACTAAAATTTAGGCTAAAAATAGAATAATTATCAATAATTCAAAAACAAGTGTTTAAAATGTCTAGGGTTTCACCTTGAGTCGGAGGATGTAGGTGGAACCGGAGGTGGTTCCCGAAGGTGGCCGAAAAATGAATCTAAGAGGGGTAAAAATGAAGAAAAAGGGGTGAGAGGGGAGGAGAAAAATAAAATAATTTTATGGGTCGGTGGAGGAGCCTTAGAAGGAGTTATTGGTTGGCTTGGAAGGTGGTGAAAGCGGCGGATGTGGTGGTGGCTGGCGTTTCAAGGTCTCGGGTGGAATTTTCTGGCGAGATAACTAGCCAACTTTACACGATTATGGAGGCTTGTACAAGGTGAATCGAAGGTCGTGGATGGTCTAGTTAATTAGAGGGTGTTGCAGGGAAGATATTGGGATGAAGCGAAGGCGTTGAAGTTAGCCAAAGATGGAGGAAGAGTCGTCTAAAGAGGCGGTGGCGTACAGGCGATGCTTAGGGTTTCGGGGAAAAAAAATCCCGAACCTAGGCCATAAGAGAGGTATTTATAATGTTGGAGGTTATGTCCGAGTTGGGGGAGTTATCAGGGGGTTAAAGCTGGTGAGAAACGTGATGGTTATGGCGTCGATCGGGCGGCAAAATTTTCAAATTTTGCCCGACCCTTCGCGAGAGGAATGGAGCAATCGTGGAGAAGAAAATGGAGATTGGAGCGTTTAAAATCAAACTTTGCGTCGAGAGGGAGAGAATGAGCGGGAGAAAGGCCGGTCACGCCACGTTTGGCCGGCAGTGCCATTTTCGGGGAAGGAAGGAAGGTGGACGGTTATGGCGTCGGGCGGGAGGAGGAAGAAGAAGATGGGGGAGGCTGGACCGGCGGTTCGGCGCAGAAAGGAAGGGAGAAAAGAAGAGGATACCGGGTCGGTCGGGCGCCAGGGTTATGCCTTTTAAATAGAACGACGAGTTTTGGGTGTAAAAAGGATAAGGAACGGCGTTCCGGGGGCTGGCGCGCAACAGTAAAAAGAATGAAAATCAAACTCAGCGTTCGAAAGGAAGAATAAGTAATACGCTGCGTGGAGAGAGGGGGGAGGGCGACGACGCGCGGGCTGGGCCGCGCTGAAGGAAAGGAAAGAAGAATGGGAATTGGGCCGCGCAACAGGCCCTATTCGGCGAAGAAGAAGAAAAAGAAGGAAAAGGAAAGAAAAAGGAAAAGAAAAGAAAAGGAAAAAGGGAAGAAGGAAAAGAGAAATAATTAGGTTGGGTCCAATTGAATAAATCTGAATATTTAGGATATTTAAAATTAATAATATTTAAATAAAATAAATTTTAAATCCCTTTTTAGGCTAAATAGTATTTTTAAAGTATTTTTCCAAAATTTTCATTTTAAACTAATAAATCCCTCAAATTTTATTTAATTTAATTAATTATAAAATTAAAATAAATTTGAAACTATTTTATCTTTCTTAATTTGAATAAAATAATTTATTTAAATAATTTCCCAAATTAAAATCCTTAATTAGATATTATACCAAAATTTCCTTTACTTAACATATTTATAAAATCTCTTATTAATTTTCCCTACTAAATTTCCTTTTATTTTAGTAAAAATAATTTACTAAATTAAATTTTCAAATAAAGTCTTATTTAAATATAATCTTTAAAATTAGAAATTTTCGGGGTATTTCAATCTACCCTTGGTATAAGATAGTGTTTCCTTAGTTTATAAAATCTCTCATTCCTCAAGTGTAACCATACAAAATATCTCTATTGAAAACATGTTGCTTTTGTGCTTGTTTGCTCTTGTCTTGTTCACTTCATTTTCCTTCTCAATATTGTGCTTGACTTGTTGATGTAGTTTTTGAAAGAACTTCACTCTCTCTTATATATCATAACTCTTCACTTCACCCATCTTCAATGGCACCATATCTATTGGCACATATGGATTAATACCATTTACTATCTCAAAAGGACTAGAGCTTGTTATCTTCAAATATTCAAAAGCATGGGTTTCTTGATTATTCCAATATAACTCTCCTTTATTCATTATTTGTGTAATAGGTGATGCAATAGAGGAGAAGTCTTTGATGAACCTCCTATAGAATGAGGCCAACCCATGGAAATTTTGAACTTTGTGGACATTAGTAAGAATATGCCATGATTATATAGCTTCTACATTTGACAGATCAACTTGAACACCATCCCCACTCAAAATATAACCTAGAAAGATCACTCATTCCATCATGAAATCACACTTCTCTATCATACCATAGAGCTTCACCACTCAAAGCTTATCAAATATCCTCTTCAAATGTTATATGCGCTCGAACTCGCTTGTTCTATATACCAAGATATCATCGAGGTAAACAACAACAAAGACCCCAATAAATGGTCTAAATACCTCTTTCATCAACCTCATGAAGGAACTTGGTGCATTACATAGGCCAAATGACATCACCAACCTGAAATACCTCAAAACCTTGATTTTAGAAATTATGGCAAAATAATTATTTACTCGGAAAATTAATTAAATGAATTATTTTATTAAAATAAAAGGGAATTAATTAAGGAAAATCAAGAAGAAAATAATAAATATTTTAATTAGGAAAAATTAGGGTGTTTTACTAATTGAAATGGAAGTTAAGGAAAATTTATTCAAAATAGCCAAAATAATCAAAAAAGAAATTTAATTATTATTATTATTTTAAATATTATTAATTTTAAATAATAATCAAATGCCCAAAATACCCCAACCCATCTATTTTCTCTTTTTTCCAATTTTACTTTTTTTCTTTTTCTTCTTTCTTTTCCTTTTTATTTCTTTCTCTCCATTCCTTTTTTTTCTTTCTCATGTTCCACGAATTGGGCCTACCGTCCCTATGGCACACTTCCCTCCTCCTTTTTTCTCCTTTGTCGTGGCCCATGCCCATGCACTATATCCCGCTTCTTTCCCCTTAGCTGGGCGGTTCACCCTTTTCTTTTCTTTTTCGTAGACCACCCGGTCCAATCCCTTCCCTTTTCCTTCTTCTTGGTCCTCCCCCTTTGCGACCTGCAACCTCCTTAGATCTTTGCCGTGATTCTTTCCCCTGACCACACCCATTGATAGGCCATCTCTCCCCTCTCTTCCTTATTGATCCACCCGCCTTTTTGACCCAACCAATCCTCCCCTCTTCTAGTGTGTCATTCCTTCTCCTTTGCCAATCACTGTCTGCCATGGCAAAATGTGCTGGCCAACCATTGTCGTTCGGTGTGCCCTATCCTAATTCCCCCTATTCTCTTGTGCCCCTCTGACCTTATCCCCCTCCATTTTTCCTATAAATACCCTATAGGTAGCCTTGATCGAGATTTTGATAACACAACCTAGAAATCCCACTTGTGTGCCACCGCCCTATCAGACGCCCTCGTCGTCGCCGTCGTCTAGTGCCGCCGCTCGAGCCACCCACAACACCACTCCCTACATTACCCTCTATGAAACTGTGCCACCCTCTGCCCTCAATTTTCCTTCCATGAGCTACCTCGGTGGTGTAAAGTACCTTTTCTGAGTAGCCACACTTCCATCCTTGCCACCCTTTGCACCACTGTTTGCCACCACTCCTACTGCAACCACCACCTCTTACACCTCCCAAAATTCCCCGCAGAACTTCCTTTACCTCCCCTTACCCTCTTTCTCCCCTTCCTCACTCTCCTCTTCCCTTCCTCCCTTTCCACCACTCTTGGCCACCACATCACCGCCGCCTGCACTGCCACCTTTGGCCACACCACTACCCTCATTCCAACCCTCTCAACTTAGGCAACCTTAACCATCCCAACTTCCACCCTCATTACCCCTCTCTTAGTCCAACACTCAACTATCCTCCTCTTTTCCCACTTTCCCCGCCTTCGTCGTGCGCCACTGCAGGTGCCACAAGTCACCACCTATTCGAGGATGTACCCTAAGCCCTCTAAACCCTTAAACCCTAATTATGCAAGCCTTATTCATTTTAATTGTATTATATTATTATTATTATTATTACTACTACTACTACTACTACTACTACTACTACTACTACTACTACTACTACTACTACTACTACTACTACTACTACTACTACTACTACTACTGTTCTTATTAGTATCACTATTATTATTATGGTAAAAATATTCAAACCCTTATATTAACATCTATTTTATCTTTTTTCCCGTTGTTCTCAAGACCGCCCTCCGCTCCAAGTTTTACCCCAAGAGCCTGAAGAGGGATAAGTTCTGAGAGTTTATGCAGCTCACTCCGAGGTCAATGACGGTTAGCCAATATCACGCTCGCTTCACCGAGCTGCTCTGATTTGCTCTAGGGATTGTCACCAACGAGTCCATAGTGGTTTTCTAGTTCGATTAGGGGTTGAACTTCAATATCCGCTGGATGGTGGGTGTAGCATCCTTTATGGACCTGGCTTCTCTATATGAGCATGCCTATATAGCCGCCACTTTGGTCTAGGAGTAGGTCACCATCCTTGGGAAGAGGAAGCCCGAGGATCAGAGTTCTGGGAGCAAGACCCAACCCCAGTCAGGAGGACCAAGGAGACCTCCATTGAGAGACCACAACAGAGGCTAAGGACCCCTGAGGGGATCCACTTGTAGATAGTGTGGTCGGAACCACCTAGGTAGGAACTATGGAAGCAGGTTGGTGACCTGCCTGAACTGTGGGAGGTTGGGCCATAGAGTAGTGGAGTGTTAGAGGCCACCACAATCTTAGCAAAATCAGACTTGAACGTCTCAACAAGGAGGAGCCCTAATATCCTAACAGTAGGCTTACTATTAGCATCTTCAGATTGCACCCCAGTAGTACTACCAGCGAGCACCTACCTTATCCGAAGCCCAGTTCGAGAGGAAAAGGGAAAGCCTGAGGGACCCAAGCCCTTTCCTCAAAAGGGAGGCCAGTCAAGAGGTCACCTGAACGTGATTAGTCAAGCTAAGGCTAACCGCCAGCTAGATGTTGTCACGGGTATGTTCACCATCCATTCTTTGCCGTTGTATGCCCTCTTTGATTCGGGTGCTAATCTATATTTTGTTTCATCTGCTTCTATTGTTGAGGCTGGATTATCACCATCTACTAGAATAGAAATATCTGTGATGCTTCCATCTGGTGATTAGGGGTGTGCAAAACAGGATATCCGTATCCATTCGGATATTTTTTCGGATATCCGCTCCGCATTTTTTTAGACCGGATATCCGGGATGCGGATATCCGTATAGACCGGATATAGACCGGATTCGGATATATCCAATATCCGTATGAAAATACTATTTTATCAATTTTAATAACTTTTGCATATATCAATTAGATCTTAAAACTAACAATAATATGGTGTATTATTGAAATAATCAACAAAATATCGGATATTTTGTCGGATCGGAGATATTCGAATGTTGGATATCCTAATAAAACCGGTTCGGATATCCGAAATGTCGGATCGGATTTTCGGATCCCGGGCACAGCCCTACTGGTGATAGGATGGAGTGTAGTCAGATGTTTCCAGATGTGGCCTTAGTCATAAGCGGGGTAGACTTCCTAGTAGACCTGATCGGGATGGACTTAAAAGACTTTGACTTGATTTTGAGTATGGACATGCTGGGGAGATATAAGACCATTATTGACTACGCTTAGGAGCGCGTGATCTTGTGAGGCCCGAAGGGGGCCTGGGTGTCGTACAAGAGGACTCAGCCTAATCCCACCACTAAGGTAGTATCAGCAATTGCTCTACATGCTTTGATCTAGAAGGGATGCCCCCTGTACTTTTGCAGTGTGCAAGATTTGAAAAAGGACTTGATTGTGCTAGATAACACCCTAGTAGTCAGAGAATTTCTAGATGTGTTTCCAAAAGAGATACCGGGTATGCCCCCAATATGAAAAATTGATTTCAAGATTGATCTAGTGCCAAGGCCCGAGCCCATCACAAAGGTACCCTACCAGATAGCACCGGTTGAGTTGAGGGAGTTAAAGGCCCAGCAAGAAGAGTTGTTAGAGCATGTCTATATCCGACTAAATGTATCACCATAGGGAGTACTGGTCTTGTTTGTGGAAAGGAAGGATGGTAGCCTCTGTCTCTACATTGACTATTAAGGGTTGAATCAGCTGACTGTGAAGAATCAGCAGCCACTCTCAAAAATTGATGATTTGTTTGACCAACTAAAGGGTGCCTCAGTGTTTTACAAGATTGATTTGAGGTCAGGATACTATTAGTTGGGGATCACCGATGCTAACATCATGAAGACCGCTTTTTGGACCCGGTATGGGCACTTTAAATTTACAGTGATGCCATTCGGACTTACAAATGCCCCCATAGTTTTCACGTACCTCATGACAAGGATATTCTGGCCATTCCTCGATCAATTCATAGGTGTGTTTATTGATGAAATTTTTGTGTACTCTTGAGGGAATGAGGAGCATGAGCGGCACCTACGCACCATTCTGAGCTTACTGAGAGAGCATCACTTGTATGCGAAGTTATCTAAGTGCAGATTCTGGCTCCAAAAATTGGCCTTTCTTTGTTATATAGTATCAGCTGGAGGAGTGGTAGTAGACCTAGCTAAGATCGTGGCGATCAAAGAGTGGAAACCTCCCACGAGTGTAATAGAGGTTTTGAGTTTTCTGGGTTTGGCTGGGTATTAAAGAAGATTTGTGCAGAACTTCTCTAAGATTTTCCGACTGCTAACCAATCTCCTAAAGAAGTCCACAAAGTTCCAGTGGGATGAGAAATTTGAAGGAGCATTCTAAGAACTGAAAAGGCGGATAACCGCTGCACCTGTATTGACCCTACCAGAGAGTACATAAGGGTTTGAGGTTTATAGTGGTGCATCTAAGCATGGGCTGGGATATATTATAATCCCTTGAAATTTTAAAAGCGTATAATTTAATAAATAAATTTTATTTGGGATAAATTAGCCTTTAAATCTATTTAGTTTAATTATTTATGAATTTTTGAGTATATAAAATTGGATATAAATATTTACTAAATTAAAATAAATATTTTGTTATTTTATCACACTCTTATTATTTAAATAAATTTTCAAACCCTTATTTTACTAAAATTATTCCTTTTAACCCTTATATTTTAATTATATTAAATTAAATTATTAAATCAATTTATTACCCAAAAATATTATATTGTATTATTTTATAAATTAAATTATTTTATTTAATACCATTTTTCCTTTTCCCCTTTTCCCTTCTCCTTTTTCTTCTTTTTCTCTTTTCTCTCTTTTTCCTTTTTCTTTGGACTATAGACTAGCTAGTCTGCCGTTTCCCCTGCACTTGGGCCTCTGACCCATCTCTCCCCTCCTCCCTCCATTCCTTTTCCTTTCCCCAGCCCGACAACTTTCTTCCTCCTCCCGTACGAGCCGGCCTACCTCCCTTCCTTTTCTTTCCTTTCTTCTCCGATTGGGCCGACCCACGTGTCTTTTCCTTCGGCCGCCCATCATGCCCAACCCCTCTCCTTCTTCTTCTTCTTTCTTTCTTCTTCCTCTGTCCCAAGTGAGAATCCTGACCCCTGCAGTCTCTGCCATCCCACCTGCAACTCCCTCTCCCTATTGCTTCCCTTTATCTCTCTCTCTCTCTCTCTCTCCCTATTGTCATTTTCTCTACCCCATCCCAGTCCCACCATCCTTGTCTCCCTTCCCCCATGCCCGACCATACCTCCCTTCTCCCTCTCCTTGCCACATCCATTTCGTTACCACCCTACCGCCACCCCTCAAGCTCCCTATCCCCTCCCTTCTCTTCCTCCTTCCCTGCCTCGTTCTACATTTTTTTCCCAAACTCCCCCTGCTCCCTGACCCTCTTTTCTTCCTTTCTTCTCCTCCCCTCTCTCACCCTATTTTTGGCTTCACTGCCTAGCTCTGCCACTGTTGCCGCTCAACAGCCACCTGCACCACCCCTACCACCCTCTGCCTCACCCCCAATCGATCACAGCACCCCTCGAGCCACCCTGCAGCCTCCTTCTTCCTCCTCTCTTCTTTTTCTCTTCTTTACCTCTCTTCTCAGCAACCACCCTATGCCGCCCCAATCCATCGCCGTCCTGCCTCTTCTGCCGCCACCTGAGCCACTATAGTAATCCCTACAACCCCCTCGAAAGCCTTTGCATGAAACCACCACTCGAAAAGCCTTCATTTTTCCTCTTCCTTTTCCTTCCTTCTCAACCCTTAATCTCGACTCCCTCGTCGGCCGCCACCTTCGCAACCTCGCTACTGTCGTCTCCGCCGCCCTTAGCCACCTTCAATCCATCCCCGACCACCACTTACACCCCCTCTCCACTTTTACACCATTACCTTGCCCCAAATCCTCCCTCGCATGCCCTTTTTCTTAGCCCCAAAACCTCAACCCGAAAATAGCCTATTTTCCCTCCTTTCACCCACTTTTGAGCCTCTCCTCTCATTTCTTTACATGCAGCTCATGTTGCATGAGCATATGAGCTGTTGTCTCTCTTGATTTAGTTAGGTAATGTTTTTTAAGGTATAATAATATTTTGATTCAAGTATTTGATTAATTAAGCATTTTAAAGTTTTATACTTTGATTCTTATTATTTCTAACATAATAAACCTTGATAATATTTTTAGGTATTGGTTTTGATAATCAAAGTTTGAACCTTAAACCAGAATACCAGTAAGGTTGTTTTTGCAGGAATCAAGGTAACCGTTAAATCCCACTTAAACACATAGATTGACGTATATTAGCACATTAGGATTTTTAACATGTTATTATGTTTAATATTTGTTGTTTAATAGAATGTATGTAGTTTCTTGTGATGTTTGATAACAAGGAAGCATGTTAGGTTATATGATAAGTATGGAAATATTGTTTAAGGTAAAATTTTGGTTGTAAAAGAAAATGTTAAGTATTATCCATGTTGTATTATGCTATTGTGATCTTAATGCATGATTAATATTTTGTGAGCCTTAGGGGTATTTTAGTAATATATATCTTGCACAAGAATATGGCCTAATATGTGTAGGTACTAAAAGTATATATTAAATATATTAGTTGTGGATGAGGTATTATTATTAATATTTTAAGTAGTGGTGATAATTTAAAATTAATGGTGTAACAAGGGGCAAAATGGGAATGTGTAATTAAAAAGGGGTATTATGGCAAGTGTATAATGAAAAGGGTAAATTGGTAATTTTATAACCAAAAGGTAATATGGTAATTTTATAATTAAAGGGTAAAATGGTAATTTTATAATTAAAGGGTAAAAGGGTAATTTTGGAATTAAAGGATAAATTGGTAATTTCATGATTAAAGGGTAAACTAGTAATTTTGTAATTAAAGGGGCACAATGGTAATTTTGTAATTAAAGGGGAAAAATGGTAATTTAGTATTAAAAGGGAAAAGTGGTAATTTTTTGATTAAAGGGCAAAATTGTAAATTGGTGATTAAAGGGCAAAGTGGTAATTTTGTAATGAAAGGGTATTATGGTAATTTTGTAATTGAAGGGACAAAATGGTAATTTTGTGATAAAAGGGAAAAATGGTAATTATGTAACAAATGGGTAAAATAGTAATTTCATAATTAGAGGGAAAAATGGAAAATTTGAAATTAAAAGAGGTCAAATGGTAATTTCGTAATTAAGGATAAAATGGTAATTTTATAAGTGAAGGGGTATTATGGCAATTTTTAGAAGTTAAGGGGTAAAATGGTAAATTTGAAAGTAAGGGGGTAAAATGGTAATTCTGTAAATAAAAGGGATAAAAGTGGAAATTGAAAAGGATTAACTTGGTAATTATAATAATTAAGAAGGGTAAAATGATAATTTAATAGAAGAGAAGGGTACAATGATAAATAATGGAGAAGGGTAAAATGGTAAATATGATAAATGTGAAGGGCAATTTGGTAATTTAATCAACTAAAGTGGTAATTTGGTAATTAGGATAATGAACAGGGGTAATTTGGTAATTCAACCAACTAAAGGGCAATTTGTTAATTATAATAAAGGAAATGGGAAAATTAGTAACCTAAC
Source organism: Tamarix chinensis (assembly GCA_030549775.1). Classification (NCBI taxonomy): domain Eukaryota; kingdom Viridiplantae; phylum Streptophyta; class Magnoliopsida; order Caryophyllales; family Tamaricaceae; genus Tamarix; species Tamarix chinensis. Next base: position 71,685,683 of record CM060181.1, read on the forward strand.
CAACCAAATGGGAAATATATTAAGTGTAACGATTACGAAGGGTGATTAGTGGCCCAACACATGTGGAAAATAGCTCGGTAACCTAAACCAAGTAAGGGTCTAGCTAAGGCTGAATGTGTGCTATGTGTCCTACATACCTTAGATGTCCTATATAATTATAATTTGTGTTTTATATGCTATTATCTTAACTGTTTCATGTGTGGCATGGCTTGGAACTGAGATGTGTACATGTGTCCTCTTTTGGTATGTAATAATACGTATATGCTGTAAGTTATGATGTGATGTGATGTGGCCCTTTAGGACATGCATGCTAGGATAATTAATGTGGTAATGTGGGATGGAGGCATGAAAAAGAGAAATGGGAGAGAAAGATAACCAAAGGGAAGTAAGTTAGCTAATGTAGGTATAGGAGGAACTAGGGTTTGCATAGGATAGTTAGAGTCTGCATGGGGGTAAACTTTACGTATGGAAAGTTGCCTGGGGGCGTGAGGAAGGTAATAAAAGTGTCGTTTGGGTATCTGGGGGCTTCGGGCAAAAAATAGTACATGGGACAGTATAAGGGTGCGTAGGAGACTAATCTAGGTTTAGGAGGAAAACCTAATATGAGAAGGTGGAAAAAGAAAAAGAAAATAATAAAAAAATAAACAAGAATGACTGGGGTAGAAAGCGAGGGTTGGATCTGAGGGTCGCGACGTGTAGGGTGTTGAAATAGTTGGGATGTGTACGACAGAGAAGGATGGGCCACATAGGCCCAAATTAGGGTTTCTGGTGAAAACCCAAGGGTAAGGCAGTGAGTGGACTTTGAGGATATAAAGTGTGGGCCTTGACCCACATACTTAGGAGTCGGGCTTTCGGTGTGAGGATGTGGATTAAGGGAAGGATGTCGGTGCGAGTTAAGAGGTGCAGAAGTCTCAAGATATGGGATGGGCCCTCATAGGAGGATAAGTGTGGATATAGTTAGCCATGAATGTCAAGGGTGAAATACTTTCGAATAAGATACGTTTAAGACACTAATCACTTAAAGAGGAAGATGTTGAGCTAGACCCAGACCGGTTCACCGACGAATAATAGTGGCTAGGGCCGGGGTGCCCTACATGACCTGTTCGCTAGTGAATAATAGTGGCCAGGAGCATTTTTCCGTACATGATGGTTCCACTGGCATTAATAGTGGGGGATTCCGTGCTCAACAAACCAAACGTAAAAACGATAAGACACAGGAAATATACTAATTACTTATAGTGGAACACCTTGTGAGTCGGGGCCAGACCGGTCCACCGACGAATAATAGTGGCTAGGAGATTTTTGCCCTACGTGACCGGTCCACCGCTGAATAATAGTGGCCAGGACATTTTGCCCTGCATGACCGTTCCACCGGCTATAATAGTGGGGTTCCCACACTCACATGGACATTTATAATCCGAGATGATTGATTAATGACGGACTAATGGCCTTCAGGCCCTAAAAGTATCGATTTTTCATTATGGCCTATTAATATTTTGTTAACTTGTAAAGTATGTGAATGGAAGAAAGTGAATGTTACATATTTACCATTAATATCTGATTGACTCGTTGAATATGCGAATGTATGGATCTGAATGTTATGTTTATACCTGTCGTTATGTATGGATGCATTGGTATATCGTGTGTTACATTGCGTACCTGTTTTTAAGTGTGTTTTTAAAGGGTTACTCAGTACCGTAGTACTGAAGGGTCCATTCGTGGGGCCCCTGTCTATTCAATGGGCAGTACCCCTTGCAGGTCGTATTCGGTGTTACTCAAGTGGGCCATCAGGAAAGAGCGTAAGAAACTATCCGAAACTGTTAGGGTTTTACTCCATCCCCTTTAAATTCACAGTTTCTATGTATCTGTTGTCTTGAACCACCATTGGTGGATTATATTCTTATACAATGTTTACTTGCGCTACTCTGATTTAAATATGTTTGAATTTCTCATAAATTATGTTTTATTCTTTTAGCCTTAGCGCTTGGTACTGGAATGGTAGGAGTGAACCGATCTGGTACTAAGTGTGGCGGTAATATCTCCAAAGTTCACAACTTATTAATTTTCTTTCGCTAATTTTATTTTAATTAAACGAAAAATTTCAGTAGTGAATTTTAGGGGTGTTACATATATGTTGATGCAAAAGGGTAGAGTAGTCGCATATGCCTCCCGACAGTCGAAGCAGCATGAGCATAATTATCCCACTCATGATCTGGAGTTAGCTGCCATGGGTTCCGCTTTGAAGATTTGGAGGCAATATCTGTACAGGGAAAATGTAGATTCTTTACAGACCACAAAAGTCTCAAGTATATTTTTACTCAGAAGGAACTCATCTTGAGGAAGAAGAGGTGGTTAGAGCTTATTAAGAACTATAACATCAAGTTAACCTAACATGAGGGTAAGGCCAATGTAGTTGTAGATGCCCTGAGTAGGAATACCTCACATTTTACACTATGTTGTGTGGTCACCAATTGAATTATAAGGGAGTTATCAGACTTAAAGATCGAAATGATTCAGCAAGGAGACCTTGAGGCCCGTATGAGCGCCCTGACACTCACTTCCAACATATTTTGAGGAGTTTCGAGTCGGCTAGGTTCGAGATGTCAAGCTGGAAAGGATTCGACGGAAGATGTAGGAAGGCCAAGCAGAAGGGTTCAAAATTCAAGAGGATGGCATCCTTCAGTTCAAAGGTTGCTGGCGTGTACCGCAGAGTTTTCTAGAATTGAAGCATTGTATTATGGAAGAAGAAAATTAGACTCCTTAATCAGTCGAACCAAGAAGGATCCAAACTATATAAAGACCTCAGAAAGGTATATTGGTGGTTCCGCATAAAGAGGGAAGTGGTAGAGTTTTTATCACTGTGTCTAGTGTGCCAAAATGTCAAGATTGAACACTGGAGACCAGCAGAGCAACTTTAGCCCTTGGAAGTGCCAAGGTGGAAATGGGACTCTATCTCTATGGATTTCGTCAATGGTTTACCAAGGACTCAAAGTGGTTGTGACACCATTTGGATTATTATAGACAGATTGACTAAGTCAGCCGTACTTATTCCCATGAAGTCCACATGGAGTATGGATCAGCTAGCAAATAACTACATGAAGTTCGTGGTTAGTCATCACGGGGTTCCAAAAGACATTGTTTTAGATAGGGATTCAAGGTTTCTCTCTCATTTTTGGGGAAAGCTGCAAGAAGTCTTGGGGACCAAGTTGAAGATGAGCACAACTTTCTACCCTGCCACGGATGGGCAGATGGAGCAGACCATACAGACTCTAGAGGAGATGTTGAAAGCTTATGTGCTGGATTTCCAGGGTTGTTGGGAGGGAGACTGCATTTGATAGAGTTTTTATACAACAACATCTACCATGCTAACATAGGGATAGCTCCCATTTAGGCTTTGTACAGGTGGAAGTGTAGGACTCCCTTATGTTGGAATGACATTAGTGAGATAGTAGTATTGGGTCTTAAGATGATTGAAGAAATGACTAGGCAAGTCCACTAAATTCAGGACCGAATAAGAGTAGCCTAGAGCAGACAGAAGAGTTATACTAATCAGAAATGTCGGGATAGTATTTTTGAACCGAGAGATAAAGTATTGTTGAGGCTCTCACCCACAAAGGGCATGCAAAGGTTTGGTAGAAAAGGCAAGCTGAGCCCAAGGTACATAGCCCCCTACAAGGTCCTAGAGCGTGTGGGAGAGGTTACTTATCGGTTGGCTCTTTCTTCCAGAGTTGGCACGAATCCAAAATGTTCTCCATATCTCTCAATTATAGAAGTACGTCGCCGACCCCTCCTATGTGATCCGATTAGACGAAATAGAGCTAGACAATTCTTTGACTTATGAAGAGTGACCTGTGCAAATCCTCGATACTAAGCTACAGAAGACCTGCATGAGTGCAATTCCTCTTGTCAAGATTCTATGGAGTCAGTATAGGAATCAAGAAGCTACTTGGAAGCCGAGAAGGACATGCACAAAGCATACCCGGAACTCTTTGCTTTAGGTTTGACCATCCTTACTAAGTTTCTCTTTAAGGGGGTAGTTGATGTAATTTTTGATGCTAGCGTGGTGTCCCCACTTAGGACATTCTAGCCTTAACCCTAGGAAATTGCAAGTGAATTCAGGGATGAAGTTTGCCTTTTAAGGTGGTAGTGATGAAATACCCCGAAATCCTAATTTTAGAAATTATGGCTACATAAGGATTTATTAGGAAAATTAATTAAATAAATTAATTAATTAAAATAAAAGAGAATTAATTAAGGCAAGGCAAGAAGAAAATAATAAATATTTTAATTATGAAAAATTAGGGTATTTTGCTACTTAAAATGGAGGTTAAGGAAAATTTATTCAATATAGCCTAATTAATCAAAAAATAATTTAATTATTATTATTATTTTAACTATTCAAAAAAAATCAAATACCTAAAATACCCCTACCCATCTATTTTCTCTTTCTTCCCTTTTCTTTTTTTCTTTTTCTTCTTTCTTTTCATTTTTCTTTCTTTCTCTCCTTTCTCCTTTTCTTTCTCTTCTTCCCTGAAATGGGCTTGCCTCCCCTGCGACCTACTTCACTTCTCCATTTTTCTCCTTAGGCACGACCCATGCCGTGCACCGCATCCCTCTTCTTTCCCCTAGCAAGTCGGTTCCTCCCTTCTTTTTTTCTTTTCTTTTTCTCGGATCGCCCATGTAACACCCCCAAAATTCACTACTGAAAAATTTTGTTTTATTTAAAAGAGTTAGCGGAATCAAATTACAAAACTGTGAATTTGGGGCATATTACCGACCCTTAGTACCAGAACGGTTCACTTATATGTTCCAGTACCAACTGCTAAGGCTAAAAGTGTAAAACACAATTTACAAACCATATTTAAATCAGAGTAGCATGACAATCGTTTACAAGAAGAAAATCCACCAATGGTGGTTAAAAGTACAACAATAACATTAGAACCATACATTTCAAAGAGAAAGAGAAGAAAACCCTAACAACTCTAGATAATTCCTTACTCTCTTTTCCGTTGCCCACTTGAATGGCACATGAAAAAGACCTGCAAGGGAAACAGTCCATTGAATAGGCAAGGGCCCCACGAATGGAACCTTCAGTACTATGGTACTGAGTAACCCTTTAAAAACACATTTAAATGTAGGCCCGCAATGTAACACATGATACAAAGATTTTTAAAACAAGATGTGTATATATAACATTGACATCAGATATCAATAGGTCGTAATGAACAATCGATACTTTCGGGTCTTAAGCCATGTCATAGTGCAAAATCAACACATTCTGGCCTTAAGCCATTAGTCAATCATTATTCAATCATCTCTCGGATTTTATATCCATGTGAATGCGGGAACCCCACTATTATAGTTGGTGGACCGGTCATGTAGGAAAAAACGCTCCTTTCCACTATTATTCACTGCTGGACCGGTCATGTAGGGCAAAACGCTCCTGGCCACTATTATTCGCCGGTGGACCGGTCTGGCCTCGACTCATATAGTGTTCCACTATAATTGATTAGTATTTTTTCATAACTTTATTCACATACATGATTAATTTTATTGAGCTCGAGACCCCCACTATTATTGCCAGTGGATCGAAATATATATTAACATCATCCAGGGCAACACGCTCCTGGGCCACTATTATATCTGGTGGATCGGTACTCATAATCACTTGCCAGGGCAACGCTCTCTTGGGCCATTATTATATCCGGTGGATTGGTACTCATAATCACTTGCCAGGGCATCACGTTCCTAGGCCACTATTATAACCGGTGGATCAGTACTTAGTATCATAATTCAACTGGGCCCGACTCATTAATCTTTCACTTTCATGATTAGTATTTTTCCTTTCTTTAATTAGCATAATAATTCCATTTATTTGCCTCGGATGGGTGATCAAGAACCCGGACACAAAGGTACACTGGTTGTATCGGTGCATAAATCTACTCAGTACCCTACGGACAAGGACACCTAATCCATAAGTATGCATACCCCCTAAATAGGTCCTTAGAGCTAGATAGAGTAAGATATAGGGACTGACTAGGGCACAAAGACACACCAGCAAATACCAGAATAATCATGGGCTAAACCACGTCTTTAGGGTAGGGACCCCTAAAGATCCACCATTCTCGATCTCGAGGTCTTTCACTTTAAGTATTAGTGTATTAATTAAAGGTGATCACAAAAGAGCACAATAATTAGATACTTATTCACTTTTAATCGTTCTGATATCATTAGTCATTTCTTATTCAGACGATTATCCAAGATGACACAGAGAAATCATTAAGGCCATCATAATCTCATCTAATTCCGAATTAAGATTCGTTCTCGTGATACTTACTAATTATCAAATGCTCTCACATTGCTAATCAGCATTATTTGAGTCATATTATGCAATTCCACAATCACAATGACATGTTAGGTATAAATTACTCATTTACCCCTTACTTATATACTTGCTAAGTCATCACTTTCTTACTTGACAAATTACCATATTACCCCTTCAGGTTGCATAATTACCAAATTACCCCTTACTCGGTTTAGGTTACCAAGTTATCTTCTACGCTATTTAGATCACCATTCACCCTTCATAATTGCTACACTTATCATATTTCCTATTTGGTTGGTTAGATTACCGAATTGCCTTTCTCCCTTGTTATAATTATGAAATTGCCCTTAAGTTGGATAAATTATCAAATTACCCTTCTTCATTATCATGATTACCAATTTACCCCTTTAGTTGGTTAAATAATTACCAATATACCCTTTAGTCGGTTAAATTACCAAATTACACTTTTCCATTATCATAATTACCGAATTGCCCCTTTAGCTGGATAAATTACCAAATTACCCTTTTCCATTGTCATAATTACCATTCTACCCTTCTCAATTATTATAATTACCATTTTACCCTTCTCCTTTATTATAAATACCAACTTACCCTTCTCCATAATTATAATTACCAATTTACCCTTCTCCATATTTATAATTACCGAATTACCCTTCTCCATATTTATAATTATTAATTTACCTTTCTCCATAATTATAATTATTAATTTACCCCTCTCTATTATTATAATTACTATATTACCCTTCTCCATTATTAGAATTACCATAATACCCCAAATTACCCTTCTCTATTAACATAATTATCCAACTGTCCTTCTATAATCACAATTTAAAGACCAAATTATCCTTTGTTGTTATCGTAATTACCAAGTTATCCCTTACTCCCAAGTTTGCCATAAATATCCTTTTATTTACAAAATTACCCTTCTACCCCTTACTTTCAAATTACCATTTTACCCCCTTACATCCAAATTTACCGTAATACCCTTTTGCATCCAAAATACCATCTTACCCCTTTCTTACAAAATTACCATTTTCCCCTTCTTTTCTAAAATTACCATATTACCCTTTTCTCCCAAAATTACCATAATACCCCTTACTTATAAAATTATCCTTTTGCTATTTACTTATAAAACCACCATTCTACCCTTTATTCACAAAATTATCATTTTACCCTCTAATTATAAAATTACCATTTTGCTCTTTTAGTAGAAAATTACCATTTTTCCCTTTAGTTATGAAATTACCATTATGCCCTTTAATTATAAAATTACCAATTTACCCTTTAATTACAAAATTACCATTATTCCCTTTAATTATAAAATTACCAATTTACCCCTTTTGCTTACAAGATCACCATCTTACCCCTTATTACACCACTTATATTAAATTATTATCACTACATGAAATTAATATTAATACTCCAATCATAATATCCAACTCCACCAACTATTATATTTTAATATACTACTTATTAGCACCCACACATATTAGGCCACATTCTTGCATAAGAAATTTTACTAAAATGCCCCTAGGGCTCACAATAATATTATTCATGAAAAAATGGTCACAATAACATAATATGACATGGATAAGTATTTAACACTTTCATTAATAATCAAACTCTTCCCTTATGCAACATTTCCACACATGGCATATAAACTAACATACTCTTTTATTATTACCAATCAATACAAGTAAATATATATTATATTAAACCACAAATATCAAGCATAATAACATATTAAAAATACTACTGTGCTAACATACGTTTATCCATGCGTTTAAGTGGGGTTTAACGATTACCTTAATTCCCGTAAAATTGAATCTTATCGGTATTCCGATTAAAGATTCAAGCTCTGATTAGCAAAACCAATACCTAAAAATAATATCAATATTTATTATATTAGAAATAAGAAAATCAAAACATAAGACTTTATAAATTTTACTTAAGGAAATAATTAATTTAAATATTATCATACCTTAAAATTATTAATAAAAATGGGCCAATAAATACACCAACTCATCTTGCTTATGCAGCATGAGCTGCATGCAAAAATAAAAAGAGGGAGGCTCGAAGATGGGGTGAAAGAAGGGATAATGACTATTTTCGGGTTGGGGTCGTTAGGCTAGAAAAGAGGGTAGTTGGGGGAGGATTGGAGGCCAGAAAAGGGTGCAGGAGTGAAGAGGGGGTATAGGAGGAGGATGGGGATGGGTTGTTGGTGGCCAAGAGCGGTGGAGGCAGTGACAGCAAGGCAGCAAAGATGGCTGTCGGGCTAGGTGTGGCTAAGAAGGAAGGAAAAGAGAGGGGAAAAATGGAGGGGTGCTGGGGTTGGTTTCGAGAAAAGAAGGTGTGGGGGTGGTAGAGGAGGTTGCAAGGAGTTGAATGGTGGTTTGGGTGGCGGTAGAGGCGGTCAGACGACGACGAACGGTGGGGTTGCAGGGGGCTGCCGAGAAGGGAGGAAAAGAAGAGGAAAAAAATAAGGGGGGAGGAAGAAGGGAGTGTAGGAGCTCGAGGGGTATTGTGGTCATTTACGGTGGTAGTATGAGGTGGTAGGGGGCACTGCAGGCTGTGGGTGTGGGAGAGAAAGCGACAGAGGGGCGGTGGTGCACAAAATAGGGGAAAAAGATGGAGAGGAAGAAAATGAGAGAAAGAGGATATCGGGGGGATAAGGGATCGAAAATATGGGGAAGAAAAAGGATGAAGGGGAGAAGAAAAAGAAGAGGGAGGGTAGGGGGAATTGGTGGCCGATTGGTGGCAGTGTTTAGGGTGGCAGGGAGAGGAAGGGGAAGAAGGGAAAGGGTGGCCACGTGGCATGGGTATGCATGGCCTGCCGGTTTCCAAAAAAAAAAATAGGAGAGAGAGAGAGAGTTGCAGGTGGTGGTAGTGGTTGCAGGTTGCGGTGTACGGCGTGCTCGGGGTGTAGGCAGTTATGGTGATGGCGACGAGCCGGGGAGCTACTGGGTCAAGGCAGAAGAAGGAGGAAGAATGGAAGGGGAGCAGGCCGGTGTAGGTAAAAAAAAGAAGGCAGTTGGGTCGGTCCGATCCAGGGGAGAAAGGAAAAGAAAGAAAAGAGGGGGGGAGAGCTGGGCTAGCCGGTGCGGGCAGGGGAGAGGGAGAATGGGCCAACGACCCAGTCGCGTAGAGGAAGGAGAAAAAAAAAGGAAAAGAAAAGAAGGAAGAAAAAAGGAGAAAAAGGGAGAAAGAAAAAGAAAAAGGAAAAAGGGAAAAAGGGAAATGGGAAAATAATTTAATTTAATTTATAAAATAATAAAATGTAATATTTTTGATAAATTTATTAATTTAATAATTTAATTCAATATAATTTAAAATATTGGTTCAAAAAGGATAATTTTAGTAAAATAATAGTTTGGGAAATTATTTAAATAAAAATAATATGATAAAATAACAAAATTTTTATTTTTAATTTATTAAATACTCTTACCCAAATTTATATACTTAAAAATCAATAAAATAACTAAATTAAATAATTTTAAAAGCTAATTTATTTCAAATAAAAGCTATTTATTAAATTATAGTTTTTCTAAAATTTTGGGGGATTACAGCCCAATCCACTCTCCTCCCTCTTCTTTCTTCTTCTTCTTCCTCCCCCTTCCCGACTTGTAAACTCCCAGACCTACACTGTGCTTTTCACCGCCGACCACGCCTGCTGACAGGCCATCTCTCCCCTCTCTTCCCCACCGATCCGTCTGCCTTTTTGACCCAACCAACCCTCCCCTCTTCTCGTGTGCTGTTCCCTCTTCCTTGCCAATCACAGCCAGCCATGGCAGATTTGCGCTGACTTACCATCGCCGGCCGGTGTGCGTTATCCTATTTTCCCCCTATACTCCCGTTTCCTTCTGACCTTATCCCCCTCCATTAGTCCTATAAATACCCCATTTCTAGCCTTGATCAAGCTTTCGATTTCACAACCTAGAAAATCCCTCTTGTGCGCCTCCGCCCTATCAAACGCCTTTGCCGTCGCCATTACCTAGCGCAGTTGCTCGAGCCACCCACAGTACCACTCCCTGCATCACCCTCTACCAAACTACACCACCCTCCTCCTTATATTTTCCTTATATGAACCATCTCGGCCGTGCAAATTAAGCTTCCTGAGCAGCCACACTTCCGCCCCCGTCTCCCTTCGCACCACCATTTAGCACCACTCTCACCGCAACCACCTCCTCTTACACCTCGCAAAATTCCCTGTAGACCTTCCTCTACCTCCTCTACCCTCTTTGTCTCCTTCCTCACTCTTCTCCTCCCTTCCTCCCTATTCACCACTATCGGCCACCACAACACCGCCACCTTTGGCCACACCACCACCCTCATTCCAAACCTCTCAACTTGGGCAACCTCAACCACCCCAACTTCTACCCTCATTCCCCCTCTCCTATTCCCAAAACTAAAAAATCCTCCTCTTTTCCTTCTTTCCCAACTGTCGTCGCTACTGTGCATCTCCGCCGGTGCCCGTAGTCACCACCAACCCTAGGTGGTACCCTAAACCCTCTCAACCCTTAAATCGTAATTATGTAAGCCTTAGTCATTTTTATTGTATTATATTGTTATTAACATGTATTATTATTATTATTAGTATTATTATTATGATTATTACTATTACTATGAAGGGTCGAAACCCTATTTTACTATTATTTCGATCATCATCATCATCATCATCATCATTATTATTATTTAGTATTTGAATATCAGTCTTATTAATATTATTATGAACACTTCCATTATTACTACTACTACTACTACTACTACTACTACTACTACTACTACTACTATTATTATTATTATTATTATTATTATTATTATTATTATTATTAGTTTTACTATTATTATTATTATAGTAATAATATTCAAACCCTTATATTATCATTATTTCAAATATTACTATTATTATCATTACCCCTAGCAATATTAGTATTTTGTTAGTATTACTATTATTATTAATATCGCTATTTTGTTATGATTAGTGTTAGTACTACTATTAGAAGAAATAAAGCTATTAGATTTAATAATATTAATATGGTTATAAATATTATTAAAAACCATATTTTTCACGTGTAATGTTTCCTATAATAGTAGTAACCCTTATCATAGAACAAAAGAGGAAATAATAGTGTTTTTGGTAGGAGGAAAACTAATCCTTACTTTTTTTTCTCTTGTACATGAAACTAGTCAAAACCCTAAGGAGGCGTAGGAGCGTACTCCAAGACCGATGATGTGCTAGGTAAGGGTGTAGATAAGGCTTTATATGTGCTATGTGTCTTATATGCCTTGGATGCCATGTATAATGATATATTGTGTATCTTGTGCTATTAGTTTAACTATTCCATGTGTAATGTAGCTTGGAGTTGAGGTATGCTTAGGTGCATTTTTATAGTATGTGTTTAATATGCATATGTGGTGAAATATGATGTGATGTGATGTGGCCCTTTAGGACATGCATACAAGGATGTTTAATATGGTAGTGTGGGATGGAAAGATGAAAAAAAAAGGAAAGTAAGATGACTGAGGGGAATTAATTTGGCTAGCTTAGGTGGGATTGACCTAAATATTCCATGATCCATGAGTGGATGAATAATAGGGGACTTTATATAAAATGAAGGAGTGGGAGAATCTAGGGTTTTGCATAGGATAATTTGGGGTTTGCATGATAAACTTTGAGGGTTTTCATGGGATGGATAGATTCGGCATGGGGGTGAACTTTACGTATGGAAAGTTAACTTGGGGTATGAGGAAGGTAATAGAAGAGTTGTTTGGGTGATTGGAGGCCTTGAGAAAAAAATGGTATGTGAGTCAGTATAAGGGTGTATAGGAAATCGAGCTAGGGTTTGGGAGAAAACCCTAATATGAGAAGGTGGTAAAAAGGAAAAATAAATGAGGGTGAGTGGAGTATGAGATGAGGATGGAAGACTATCAGGTGAGGGATGAGTTATGGGTATCATGGGAAAATAAGAGTGGAAGGTAAGAAATGGAGGGTGATATGTGGAAAGGAAGATGCTAAGGTTTGGTGAGGTTAGCTAGGGTTTGGTGTGTCTACCCAGGGTTACGTGGGCACACGTGTACTTGGGAAGTAAAGAGAGATGATGAGGGTTGAATGTAAGGGTTGTGATGTGTGAGGTGTTAAAATAGTTTGGGTTGTGTGAGGCAGGGAAGGATGGGCCACATTGGCTCAACTTAGGGTTTCTGGAGAAAACCCAAGGATAAAGCTGTGAGTGGACTTAGGCGTATAAGCTAGTGAGCCTTCACTCACACACTTAAGCTGTGAGAAGTGGAATAAGGAAAGGATGTCGGGGCAAGTTAGGAGGTGCAGAAGTCTCAAGATTTGAGATGGGTCCTTTTGGGAGGATAAGCATGGATGGAGTTAGTCATGCATATCTAGGATGAAATATGCTGAATAAGACATTGTAAGACACTAATCATGTAAAGTGGAAGATTATTTGTAATACTCCAAAATTTACACACATTTTTTTTAAAAATAAGACCTTTAAATTTAAAACCCATAAATTCTGGGGATGCTACAGCCACACTTAGTACCAGACCGGTTCACTCCTACCGTTCCAGTACTGAGTGCTAAGGTTGAGAAAACAATTTCCATCATCACACATTAATATATAAATTAAAGTTCACAAATCGATAATTAGAGTACGCATAAATTTTACATAATTCAAAATACTAGAGATAGTTCTTCAGAGAAGAAAAATAGATACAATAATAAAATTGTTTCCGAAGTTTCAAACATAATTAAAAGAGAACAGGAATGATAATCTCATAAATGGAAAAAAGCCACGCCACTCCATGACCCGATCTAGCCCAAATTATCACTCGGCCCCACCTAATTTACCATAGACATCAATGGCATCAAAGAAGGCATCACCTACCTGCAACACGTTAGATGAGCCTTCTACTCATGGGAATGAGCAGCACCAATAAAAAGGGTGATTATTACACTACGTACTGAGCAAGGTAACCAAGCACTAAGGCCAATACATAAGCACATAAAATCATGCAGGGTAGTATTCAACGTACACTTTCAAACCCACATATATAATGCATAAAGTGATGCAGAGTATTATACAACTTATAATGATCAAGCCCAAATAGTCCAGATTAATTATTTAATTAATCTTTTATCAAAAGTTGATTCACACCATACTTTTTATCAAATCCATGCAAGTACAGGAATTCCCCACTATTTTAGCTGATGGGTCGATCACTTGCGGGACAATAGTCCACATCACTATTTTTTGCAAGTGGATCGGTCACTTATGGGATAATATATCCACACTACTATTTCTAACCGGTGGATCAGTTTGTTTTCTGCTCACATGGTGTTCCACTATAAGTAATTAGTATTTTTTAAGTGTCTTAGCAAGCTCATGTTTGTGTTTATTGAGCTAGAGATCTCCCATTATCATTGCTAGTGGGTCGGTCACTTGTGGGACAATAGTCCAGACCACTATTATTCACCTGTGGATTGGTCACTTGCGAGACATCAAGTCCATACCACTATTTCTAATCGGTGGATCGGTTTGGACACGGCTCAATAGCCTTTCACTTTAAATGATTATTGTCTTGAGTATTTTATTCAAAAGCTTTTGCCTAGACATGCATGATTGACTCCTACTATTCTTAACCTCCAAACCCTAGTTGACCACCACAACCATAGCATACCCTAACACCCATGCAAACCCTAACTCCATGAAAACCCTACATCCATGCCAACCCTACTTCCATGTAAACCCTACTTCCATGCAAACCCTACTCCATGCAAACCCTAGCTCCATGCAACCCCCAACTCCATGCAAACCCTAACACCATGCAAACATTAACTTCATGCAAACCCTAACTCCATGCAAACCCTAATACCATGCAAACATTAACTCCATTCCAACCCCAATTCCATGAAAATCCTAACACCATGCAAACCCTAACTCCATGCAAACATTAACCCCATGCAAACCCTAAATCCATGTAAACCCTATCACCATGAAAACATTAACTCCATGCAACCATTATGACACTCCCATCATTATTTTACAAACCCTATCATGCATGTCTTATGGGCCACACCATACCACAACAATAACACAACCCATACATATATTACACATGCCACAATTTAATGCACGATCTTACCTTAACTCCATATCATTCTGCACATATGATAGTTATATAAATACACATAAAATACATTATAGTTCACATCACATGGCATATAAAACACATAATACACAAACAACCTTAGTACTCCTTTACCTAAAAATGTCACCGATCTTGGAGCACGCTCCTATACCTCTTTAGGGATTTAACTGGTTTAACCTATTATGAGGGAAAAACTAGAATTAGGTTCCATCCTAAAAATACTATTATTTACTAACTTATCCTAAGATGAGGTTTTTAAATAAAATCATATTATACTAACAATAACTATATGAAATACTACTAAAAATACTAACAATAATATTAATGTAATTCAAAATGGATGGCAATATAAGGGTTTCTACCCTCCACCAAAAGAATACTAATAATGATAATAATAAAAAGAACAACAACAACGACAACAACAACAATAGCAACAACAACAATAATAATAATATAGTAAATTAAACCTAAATAGTATAAGGTAGGGTTTTCAACCCTTCCTCAAAATAGTAAAGGTACCATTTAATAATAATGATAATAATATTACTATCACATTTTACTTATAATATTATTAGTAATAATAAAGATAATAATAATAATAATATTAATAATGGTAGAAATAGTAATATTATTAATAATAATAGGAGTATGCCCTCCATTAAAATAAAATAGGGCTTCGACCCTCCTTAGATAGATAATAATAATAATAAATTAATATACTAATAATAATAATATTAATAATGATAATAAAAATTATAATAATACTATTAATACCCATAATTCGAAACTAACAACTTAAATAATTTATAACTACTCTTGACCCTACCAAGAAAATATAACATTAATATTACATCCAATAATAATAATAATAATAATAATAATAATAATAATAATAATAATAATAATAATAATAATAATGATGATGATGATGATGATGATGATAATAATAATATTAATAATTTAATAAATGATAAAATTGAAATAAAATTAAATAAACTTAAATAAATAGGGGAAAATGGTTAAGAGGGTCTAGGGTTTCACCTTGAGTCGATAGAGATGGGTGGCACCGACGGTGGTGTATGGCAATGGCTGCGGCAGTGGCCGGAAAAGAGGTTCGAAAAGAAAAAAATTGAGGTTTGAATAGAAAAGGTGGAGAATGAGGTGTTGGTGGTAGCCTAGGCTGAGAGGAGCAAAGTGAGGGTGGTGGGGCATCAAGTGGCTGCGGCACACGATGGCAGAGGTGGTGGCTGAAAGGAAGAGAAGAAGAAAGAGAGGGGAAGAGAAGGAGAAAGGAGAAAAGAAGGGTATGGCTAGGTGGAGGAAGATTAGTAGCAACTTTTGGGTGGTATAGGAGGCAGTGATAGTGGAGGATGTGGTTGTGGATGGTGGCGCGAGGGGTTACAGGTGTAAAAACTTAGCTTGATGGGCAGGAAGCTTCACACAGTTGTGGTGGCTCGTGCAAGAAGAATCAAGGGAGATAGGTGGCTTATTTAGTTAGTTAGAGGGCGGTGGAGCAAAAAATTAGGTAGGTTGAGGTGGTAGCGTAGTTGGCTGACGGCGGAAATAGGCCGTCTGAAGTCATGGTGGTGCACACGGTAGGCTCTTAGGGTTTCGGGGAAAAAGTTTCAAAATCAAACAAACAAAGAGTATTTATAGAGTTTGGAGGGGAAGGTAGGGTTCTAGGGTTGGCAGGATGAAAATTCAGGTAGGGTTTGGGGTAGTCGGCGGTGTTAATTGGCTAGCATTAATTTAGGTGGGGGTCAAATTTTTGCACAAGAAAAGGAAGATTTTACGCGAACAAAAAGGGAAGTGGCTTAGGCTGGGTCGAACTGTGATTCAAGGGGAAGAGAAAGAGAGGGGAAATGGCCGGTCAAGTCAAGCGTGGCCGACGATGCCATTTTCAGAGCTTCAAAGGTTGTAGGTTGACGGCGGAGGAGGAAGGAAGAAGAAGGGGTTGAACTGGGCAGTGGGGGGAAAAAGAAAGAAAAGAAAAAGAAGAAGAACTGGGCTGGTTGGAAACGATTATAAAGGTTTTAAATGGAACACGGTGTTCCATGGGGAAAAGGCACACAACACTGCGTTTCGACTATCGAAGGAAGGAAAGAAAAGAAGCGGCGGGTAGGCCGCAGAAGAGAGGAAGAAAAAGGAGAGATTGGGCCGAAACATGCTTAATCAGAAAGAATAAGAAAAAGAAAGAAAAGAAAAGAAAAAGAAAGAAAGAAAGAAAAAGAAAAGAAAGAAAAAGAAAGAAGGAAAAAGGGAAAAGAAAAATTTAAGTAGTTTGGGGTCAACTAAATTAATTATAAAGTTTTGGGTATTTAAAATAAAAATAAATTAATAAAAATGAAATTTCCTTTTTAGACTAATTTAGGGTTTTTAAAAGAATTTTCCTAAATTCCTTTTTAATTAGTAAAAAACCCAAATTTTCCCTTATAAAAATATTTATATACTCCTTAATAATTTTCCCTAAACAAATCATTCCCATTTCAATTAAAATAAATAATTAAATTAATTCTGTAATAAATCCTTATGTAAATATATTTCTTAAAATAAATAATTTTGGGACATTTCATTACTACCCCCTTAAAAACAAATTTCGTCCCTGAAGTCTCCTACAGTTCCCTAGGGTTATGGCTAGGACATTCTAAGCATCTAGAATAACATATTACTAACTATACTTAAATCAACTACTCCCTTAAGGAAAAACTAGATAAAAAGAATCTAACCTATGGCGAAATGCTCTGGATATGCTTCTTACATATCTTTATCGGCCTCCTAAGTAGCTTCCTCGGTTTCGTGTTGACTCCATAAGATCTTAACAAGAAGAACCGCACTCGTACGAGTCTTCTATAGCTTAGTGTTGAGAATTCGCACCGGTCTCTCCTCATAGGTCAACAAATCATCCAATTCAATCTCATCTGGCTGGATTACATGCGATGGATCAGCAACATACTTTCACATCTGGGAAATGTGGAGCATGTTATGCACTCGTTCCAACTATGGAGGAAGCGCTAATCAGTAAGCAACTTCACCCACTCGCTCCAATATCTCATAGGGACCAATATACCTGGGGCTTAACTTGCCTTTCCTACTGAACCTTTGCACCCGTTTAGTAGGTTAAACCTTCAGCAACACCTTATCTCCTAGGTCAAAATTTCCATCCCTACGCCTCTGATCAACATAACTCTTTTATCGGCTCTACGCTGCTTTCATTTGATACTAGATTTGATTGACCTGCTGGGTCATATCTTCGATCATTTCTGGGCCAAACACTACCGTTTCACTGATGTCGCTCTAACACAAAGGTGTCCTACACTTCTTTTATACAATGCCTCAAAGGGAACCATCCTAATACTAGCATGATAACTGTTATTGTATAAGAACTCTACTAGATGCAAGATCTCTTCCCAACATCCTTTAAAATCTAGCACGCAGGCCCTCAACATATCCTCCAAAGTCTGATTAGTCCATTCTGTCTGTCTGTCTGTGGCAGGGTGAAAAGTAGTGCTCATCTTCAACTTAGTTCCTACAACTTCCTACAGCTTTCCCCAAAAGTGAGAGAGGAACCTTGAATCTCGGTCTGAGACAATATCCTCTAGAACCCCATGACGACTAATGACGAACTTCATATAAGCGTTCGCTAACTATTCCATACTCCATGTGGACTTCATAGGGATAAACATGGATAACTTGGTCAATCTGTCAATAATAATCCAAATAGTATCACAACTGCTTTTGGTCCTTGGTAAACAACTAACAAAGTCCATAGAAATGGAGTCCCATTTCCACCTCAGCACCTCCAAAGACTGAAGTAACCCAACTAGTCTCCAATGTTCAATCTTGACCTTTTGGCACACAAGAACTCTCCTACCTCCTATTTCATACGAGGCCATCAATACACCTTTTTGAGGTTCTTATATAACTTAGATCCTCCTGGGTGAACCGAGTAGGGAGTCTGATTTCCTTCCTCCATAATACGACGCTTAAGTTCTGGATAACTCTAGGGTACACACCAACGACCCTTGAATTGAATACTACCATCCTCGTGGATTTTGAATCCCTCTGTTTGGCCATCCTGCATCTTTTTTTTCTGATTCTTTCCAGCTTAACATCTCCAACCTGGCCAGCTCGGATCTCCTTGAATATAGTAGGAATGAGTGTTAGGGCATTCATACGGGATTCAAGGTCTCCCTGCTGAATCATCTCGATCTCCAGATCTAACAATTCCCTTATCACTTGATCAGCAACCACATAACACATCATAGAATGTGAAGTCTTCCTACTCAAGCCATCTAACCATGTTGGCTTTACCCTCATGGTAGGTCGACTCAATATCATAGTCCTTCATAAGCTCCAACCATCTTCTTTGCCTCAATTTGAGTTGTTTCTGAGTGAAAATATACTTGAGACTCGTATGATCTGTAAAGAATTTACACTTTTCCCATACAGATAATGTTCCCAAATCTTCAGGGCAAAAACAACAACGTCCAACTCCAGGTCATGCGTGGGATAATTCTGCTCATGATTCTTCAGCTGTCGTGAGGCATAAGCTACCACCTTACCCTTCTACATCAACATGCATCCTAATCTATGCTTGGATGCATTATTATAAACCTCAAACTCCTCGGACCCCTTGGGTAAAGTCAACACCGGTGCAAAGGTCAACCGTTTCTTCAGCTCTTAGAAAGCCTCTTCACAAGCCTCATCCCACTAAAATTTTGTAGTCTTCTTCAAAAGATTAGTCAATAGTTTGGAATTCATGGAAAAATTCTATACAAATCACCTATAGTATCCAGCCAAACCTAGAAAACTCTGAATCTCTGATATGTTCGTAGGGGGATTCCATTCTGTGATTGCCACAACCTTAGTTGGGTCCATAACCACTCCCCTAGCTGATACAATGTGACCAAGAAATGCTACCTCTTGAATCCAAAATCCACACTTTGACAGCTTCACATATAGGTGATGTTCCCACAATGTACTCAAAATAGTGCTTAAATGTTGCTCGTGCTCCTCGTCTCCTTGGGAATACACCAAGATATCATCAATGAATACCACCATAAACTAATCGAGGAAAGTTCTGAATAATCTCATCATTAAATCCTTGAAAACGGTGGGGGCATTTGTAAGTCCGAAGGGCATCACCATAAACTCATAATGCCTATATCAGGTCCGGAATGCAGTCTTCATAATATCGGCATTTGCAATCCTCAACTGAAGGTACCTAGATCTCAAATCGATCTTGGTAAACACCATAGCACCCTTTAGCTGATCAAATAAATCGTCGATTCTCGAAAGTGGATACTAGTTCTTTACCATCAACTAATTCAACCCTTGGTAGTCGATGCAAAGACGGAGGCTACCATCCTTCTTTTTGACGAACAATACTAGTGCTCCCCATGGTGATACACTCGGTTGGATGTACCCATGCTCCAATAATTCCTCTAGGCCTTTAACTGTTTCAACTCAACCGGTGTCATTCTATAAGGTGCTTTTGAGACAGGCTCGGCTCCTAGCACTAGCTCGCTCTTGAAGTCAATTTCACAAACTAGAGGCATACTCATTATTTCTTCTAGAAACACATCTAAAAATTCATTAACTACCGGAATACTGTCTAATGCAGACAAATCCTTGTACAGCTCCTGCACACTGCATAAATATAAGGGATATCCTTTTTGGATCAAGGTGTGCAAAGTGACCGTAGACACTACCATAGTGGTCGGCTCAAGCTAAGTCTTCTTGTACGAAACCCTAGTCCCGTTCTGGCCTTGCAAAATCACCCCCTCCAAGGCATGATCAATAACTGCCTTGTACCTCCCTAGCATATCCATGCCCACAATCATATAAAAATCTTTCAAGTCCATCCCAACAAGATCCACTAGAAAGTCTACCACGCCTATATCTAAGGCCACATCGGAAAGTGTTACATTATTGAGCTGGGCCCAGACTAATCCACCAGCATAATAATAGCTAGGTGCTGGGTACCCTTGAGACCGATCCACCAACATATAATAGTGGTTAGGCGCATTCTATGCTATAAGTGACCACTCCACCAACTATAATAGTGGGGGATCCTGAGCTTAATAAACCAAACCCTAAGTATGATATGAAATTTAAAAGATACTAAGTACTTACAGTGAAATACTATGAGAGTCTGGGCTAGATCGATCCCCGACATAATAGTGGCCATGAGCATTTTGCCCTAGAGACCGATCCACTAGCATATAATAGTGGCCCACTGAGTTTTGCCCTGCAAGTGACTAATCCATCGACTATAATAGTGGGGTTCCTGTACTCGCATGAGTTGATAAAAAGTATGGTGTGAAATGAGTACCGATTAGAGATTAAATAATTAATTTATCTAGACTACAATTTGGCCTTTATTTATCTAAAATGATTGTATGTTATGTTATTATGCTTGGATTATGTGATTTTGTATATTGGCCTTAGTGCATGGTTACCTTACTTAGTACGTAGCATATTGACCACCCTTTTTATTTCTCATTCCCATGTGTAGATGGCCCCTCTGACTTTGTGCTAGTTGGTGATACATTTTTCAATGCCTTCGATGCTTACGAGACATCAGGCGGGGCCGAGTGTTGAGCATAGACTTGACCCAAGAATCGAGAGTGGAATAGAGAGATTTACTATTTATGTTCTTCTATTTTGTATTGGGTTTCCTAGATTTAATTTTCACCATTTATAAACTTTATTCCTTTTAGGGAACTTTAGATATGTACTCTTGATTTTAACTCTTTTTCACGCACTATGATTTCTATCTTATAACTATTTAAATGTTTTATTTGAGCCTTGAATTTATTTTAAATTATAACTGTTGTTAAATTTCTTTTATCCTTGTGGTTAGTATGGGAAAAGTTGGGGGCCGAGCTTGTACTGATCACAGCTGTAGCATTTCTAAAATTCATAAATTTTGATTTAATTGCTTCCGCTAAATCTTAAATAAAATAAAAATTTTTAATAGTGAATTTTGGAGTGTTACACAACCATTCATATAACCCATACTTAGTCTTGAAAGGTGTCTTCCACTCATCCCCTCCCCTTATCCTCACTTGACACCATGTAACGCATCTAACATGTCATCTAATCTTGGCATTAGAAATATGTACTTGGTTGTGATATTGTTAATGGATCTCAAATCAATACACATCCTCAACGTACCATCCTTCTTAGGCACTAAAAAAGTTGGAAAATAACATGGACTCATACTTTCTCGAATATAACCACGGTCTAACAACTCTTGCACCTGTTTCTATAGCTTCTTAGCCTCCTCTGGATTACATCTATAAGGTGGGTTTTTTTGGTAATGGAATCCTAACCTAAGATCAATATCATGCTTAATATCTCTCAAAGGAGGTAGTGCACTAGGAAATTCTTTCGGAAACACATTGACATACTCTTTCA
This sequence comes from Tamarix chinensis, assembly GCA_030549775.1. Classification (NCBI taxonomy): domain Eukaryota; kingdom Viridiplantae; phylum Streptophyta; class Magnoliopsida; order Caryophyllales; family Tamaricaceae; genus Tamarix; species Tamarix chinensis. The sequence continues at coordinate 71,707,608 of CM060181.1, forward strand.
ATACTCGTTGCAGTTTCAGATCTATATTAGCATTCTCCCCTCGTTGGACCTCTTTTACAACTAAGGTATATAATATCTTCTCATCTCTAATAGATTCATTCATCTCACACTCCTTAAGTATCAAAATCTCCATGCCACTCTTCTTTTTTCCCTTCCTATACTTGACATCCTCCTTTTTTTCATTCCTCAAAATCGTATCCACCCCATTTGGATTAGGTTTGAGCTCAAACTTCTTTTCGTCCTTACATAACACATACTCATTAAGGACCCCATTATGCACAACCTTCCTATTAAATTGCCACAACCTCCATAAAAAAATGTGACAAGTATCCATAGGTAAAATATTGCATAAAACATCATCAAAATATTTTCCAATCTTAAAAGAGATAAGAGTTTATTTTGTTACCTTTACGCCTTTGTTTTGGTTGAGCCACTAGAGTGAATATGGTCTTGGATGACCCTTAGTCTCCAGATCAAGCTTTTTCACCATCTTCTCACTAGCAAAATTAGTGCATGATCCACTATCAATGATCACTTCACACACTTTATAACTAATTCGTCATTTGGCCTTGAAAATCTTCTCCTATTCAGTAAGTAAAGCTTGTGGTTACACTTGGAGCACCCTTTGTAACATATAGCAATCCACTGAGCCATCTTCCAAAAAACCTCAAGGATATCACTCTCCTCTTCTTGGTCTTCATCAAAGCCTTCATTCTCTTCACAAGACTCCATATTTTCTATCTCCTTTGAAGTCAACACCCTTTAGTTAGGACAATCCTGAGCAAAGTGGCCATAACTTCTACACTCGAAGAATTGCTTGTTCACCTTATAAACCACTTTATCTTTACCTTTTTATTCATGAGTGAACTTCCTATCATGGTCTTAGTTTGTGGCTTGAGAATTTTGTGGCTTTGACACTCCCTTGAAATTTGAACCATATGGAGCATTGGTTAACTTCCTTTGTGGCTTTGTTCTCTTAAACTATTTTTCAAACTTGATAGCTAACTTAGCTAGGTCATCAAACACTTCATACATTTAGACCTCTACCTTCTTCCAAATATTTATATTTAAACCCCCAATGAATCGTCCACACCTTTGTTCTTCTCATTCTTCGACATCACACATAAGAGTTAGCCTCTCAAACTCTCAAATGGATTCTTCAACTCCAAATAACCCTTACTTCAACCTAGTTATATTTATAAAATTTTCTTTCTCTTATTCCCAAGGCACAAACGTTTTCTTCAAATGTTTCTTTAAATTTTCCCATGACCTAATCTTCAATTTTCCTTGTCTATCCCGTCTCCTTTTTAAATTATCGTACCACACACTAGCAAACTTTTTAAACTTTAATATTACTATCATATACTATTTCTCGTCATCAATTTTCTTATATTAAAAAATCAACTCAATGATTTAAAACCATTCAAGAAAAGATTACGGGTCAAGATCAGAGTAGATTACGTTTTCCACAACATCATATGTTCTCCTCAAAGTGTCACGTGCCCTTACGTAATTTCCCACGCACTCTTCTTCTTCTTCCACCTAGTTTGGTGCTCTTCTCACCTGCCCTTCCTATACTTGTTCCCTTTGGTTTTGTGGTTGCACATGGGACTTGTGGGCTTGATAGATTTTTGTTCTTCCCACTTGCAATTTTACCCCCTTGATTTCGTCCATCAAGGTCTTGAGAAAATCTCTCAAGTCTTTTTGTTGGTTCTCCATTATTTTTCTTATCAACCGATTGTTACTCTCCCAAACAAGCCCTTAATCACGTGGCCCTCTTGTGATTTTTTTTGATTAATTCTTGGATATTCTTGAATATAATATACTTTCTTGATGAATCTTGAAGAATCTTCAAAGAAAGATTGAATCTTGATTGTCAATCCACAAACCTAAGGCTTTGATACTAATGTGTGTGGGAGGGTGTAATCTTCAATTATGTTAAACTAATGGTTCAAATGGAGTTAGATAAGATGATAAGGCTCAGTGATGGTGAATTGAAAGGTTAATGCTTCAAAATGGATGTAAATAAGATGATGGTGTTTTGAATTATGGTTGAGGAATGATAATGGTGATTTGGTGATGGTTGTTTGTTAATGATGATGGTTTAATTGGTGTGTGCTAATTAATCTATGCATTCCATTATGGATTGATGGTGATGATTAGAGTATATGTTAGGTTTTGGATGTGGGTTGGAATCGTGGTCTAGGTTTAGGGTTAGTGTTCGTTCAGAAAAGAGGAAATAAGGTGATGTTTGGTTGGTATGGATGCTTAGGATTTCAAAATGAATATTTTAGGGTTTCAATTTTGGTATATTGATTTAGGGTTTGGTTTAACTAGAAAATAGAGTAGGAATTTTATGGTAATTAGGGAAGAAAAATATGGATTAAGAATAGTAGAAAAGATATGGATTAATCTCTAAATCACATAGATGAAGAGATTAAAAAGTTTAAGCCAAACCATTTATATAGATTTGATTTCATCAAGCGTGGACTCACATAGAATTCATTTAATGTTGATCTTCAACTTCAATTATTCATTCAATAATCATAATACATCCCATGTGCTCGGGATTTATGAATAATTTAACCCTTTTACAAATGGCTAAAGCATATTCTAAAAGATTCCAAGCTAAAAGATAGTATGCTACTTTATGCTAACTTAATGCTAAATTTATTCTCCTACTTTATTATTTAATTAATAAATTAGCTAAATAGCTTAATAATACTCAAAATTACTGCCAAAATCCTCCTTGTGCACGTGGTTACTCCCTCCTTACATGCTATGTATGCCACACAAATACACGTAGACATTTAATTGCTTATTTGTTATGTTTTGAGTAACGTAGCCATCTATTGGTCTTCAAATTTATGGGAGACACATTCCAAATAAAGAATAATTAGTTCCATAATTATGAAAGCCAATTCTTGGGTGTTTTTTCCTGCATTAAAGCCTCTTTAATGTACAAACCTACACTAAGGTATGTTAAATGGTCGTTGGCCGAGACACATTTTGGACGGGGACAAAGCTAAGGGAATTTGTGAAAGCTATAGCTATGGGCTCTCTATTGTATGATCTGGGATGCTACCCTATATGGAGGATATTATCTAGATGATCATCTTAGTAATGTTATCACTAACATTACTGGTTATATCATTTTCATAAAAATTGCAACGTATATCGCTTGACTGGTTGGGTATGGCATCAAGCATGTCCCAATTTATTGTATCTAGGGTTAATGACTTACATAAACATGAAACTTGTTATGCAAGACGGGCTGCAGTATTGACTTTACATAATAAGGATGTGTCATATCCATTACCCAATAGAGCTTTCAACACTTTAATTGGTAACAATGATACCAACTAACTACCTTCTTTAGCCATACCTCGCCCTAGTTAATATGTCTCCCCTTAGGAAGAACAACCCGACACCACCAGTGAAGCACCTACTTCACCATTGATTCCTCTTATTCCTCTTATGGAATATCTTATGATGCAGGTCCTTCTTCCTCTTATGGAATATCTTATTATTCCTAATTTTATTGTATTTATGCATGCTTTGATATGCTAGAAGCCTAAATTGCAAGTCTTAGGGTTTCTGTCGCTCTAGTAAACCAAATGTACACCATGATACAACAAATGTATCAATGTCATCTCATGTATGGTTTCTAACCCCACAACCCTATAGTGAGTGCAATTATTTACCTTTACCATTCCTTCCCACACATTGAGGAAAATATGTTGTTTAAGCATAGGGGGTGCTTTAGCTTTTCACTTTCCATTTTCATTTCTTTTCTTTCTTTTCCCATTCTCTTGTTGTATTTTTATTTTTCTTTCTTTCTTTATAATGTTCTTTTCCTTTTCTTTTTATTTTTGTTTGTTTGTTTTTTTGTTTGGTGTTCCTTTTTTACAAAAAAAGGAGAAAAATAATTTGGGAAATGACAAGTTAATGATGAAAATTTAATAAAACTTTCAATATAGCTTGATCATACACTAGTGAGACCTTTAGACTACGAGGAAGTATGACACAAAAGGTTTCAAAATGTTTAAAGTGTGAACTCTCTAATCGATAGACTCGCAAACCACTTATTACTTTAGCACTCTAGTGGTTCATCGTCATTGATTTACCCATTTAGACCAAGACTAGGAACTAGAGTTAGTAGGAAAATAACCAGCAAGATCTTGAGCCTTATAGACTATCCATCATTTATATGATCATACTAATTATTGAATGTGTGTATTCTCCCATGATATGTGAAACTATAACTTGTATGAATTCTCTTCAAGGTCACATATAACATATGCATACATTAATATGATTAGGGCACATGTCTTATTTTCTTAGCTACATTAGCTAAATGACCTACCAAATAGAATTTAACCCATTTTCTTAACCTCTTTGAGCCTAAAACCTAATTCTTCAATCAAAAACCTACATTTATTGCCTTATTTCCGAGTTATAACAAAGGAGAGTTGGTATATTTTTGCGTTGAGAAAATGACGAGAAATGTAACCTCATTATTTTTATTATCTTCCTCTATTTTAATTTCCAAAAAAAAGGAGAAATAAGAAAGATGAATAAGAGAAAGATACAGAGGGAAAAGAAGAAGAAGAATAAAGGTGTTGGCATTAAGATGTGGAAAAATTAATCTTATGATTCAAATAGGAAGGGATAAATTCATGGAAAATGACTTGGTTAGTTTACTTTAGGGTAAGATAACATATTGTTAATCTTTGATTTTGAAAAATATTTTTCTTGCTATTGCTCCATTAGTTTTTGGGCCTTTAACTACAATCCTAGACTTATCCTACCTTTTACTTTAGCACCATTACACCTTTAATATGAACTTATTATTTTTTTGTTGCATAGCATCTTTGAGTCGTAGAGAATGAGAGTACACGCAAACCTATGGTCGATCACAATCAACAGAGAAAATTTTGAGAGAAACTAATACACATAAGCATAGAACACTTATAGTTACCTAAAGTGAGGAAGTCTAATTCTCTATTATTCATTGTCTCGTAAGGATGAGCATCTGCGCGATTCTAAACCTGATTAGACTGTCATACTAATATTAATTTGAGAGTTAGGATTAAGGAGTGTTCACAACATTATCTTCATTTTATTACTATTAACACTCATAATATGGGTAAATCTAATGTTTTCAATCTTGCTCCTGTAGTATGTTTTATCATCTAAAGCTTTGATTCCATTCCCTTCTATCTTTCTTTTCATTTTTGTTGTTTAGAGTTTTTCTTGGTGAAAAGCAAAGAGAAAGCATGAGGTTGTTGATAAACTAAATTTTTTCTAAATTTTTATCCTACTTTCCCTTCACTTATGCAGCCTTATTTAGCATATTGTTTGTGTTATTGCTTTCTTGATAAATATTTTCAGTAAATTTTGCATAAGCACAAAGATCCAAGGAAATGATGCATGAAACATAGAAAATAATCAAGTATTGAAGACATTGAATAAAGATAATTAACCTCAAATGTCTTTGGGGAAGTGAAGTAAAAGATATGAAAAGAGGAGCAAAGGGAGCAAGAGGAGGAAGAAATGGGTGTTTCATGGATAGATAGTGCAACCTTGGACAACCATGCAGCCCTGGATCATCATTATGTTAAGCTTATGAAAGTTGCATGGCCAGCCAGTGTAATTTCAACCGCGCTACTATATAAACATTTTCTTGAGGGACCTCAACACACCCTCACACAACCATGCATGTGTAATTTGCGAAGTGCTCAAAAGCTGCATGGATAGCCAGTGTTGCCTTGGATGGCTATACAACTAACTGCTATCAAGAAAAACATATGATTTTCTCTTATGTTCTTCCATTAGTTTCTGCATCAAACTGAACAAAGTATAAAAGGAAAGTGGGACAACAGTATTTGGTGAGGAAGAATGCTTAATTCTCTGTATTATTGTAAAGCAGAAAAGAAAAACTAATTTTAATTTACATTAGATTCTTATGCAATATTTGTTCTTCAATCAAGATTTGTAAAGTATATATCCTAACTCTGCAGATCCTTTTTCTTATCTTCAATCTACTATTTGATATTTTCATTCTCTTTTTTGTTAATGCATTATATCTACAATATGTATGCCGATTACATTTATTTCAACATTTCTTTCAATTCATGAGTGAGTAATCATCTTTTATAGGATTATATTAGGCTCTATTTGGTATGAATATACTAAGTTAAATTATATGATGTATGTATGGTTCATATAGGATGTTTCATTTGTTAAAAAATTATTGATATAATTTGGTTTGATAAAACCAGATTATGTATATATATATATATATATATATATATATATATATATATATATATATATATATTATATATATATACATTGACTATAATTTAAAGATTGAAATCAATATTAGAAAATTAATATACAAATGGGAATTCAATTGATCATGAGAGTAGACAATTGATTCTTAAGGAATATTTAATCAATGGTTTTTAGTGAATTTACTATAATTTATTATTCATGAAAGTAATTAATAGATTAGATTAGGTATGTTCCTTGGTCTTGAAAGAGGCTAATGAATTGTAATTGGCCAATTGTTCACAATAATCTTGAATTATACTATGACATATTATTAAATCATGTTTGAATACTAAAAATAAGACCAAAGTTTAATTGTTGGCTTTACATCTATATTTTTAGAATCTACAATTTATTAGTCATTTTATTATTTAATTCCATTTTTCCATTTTTAACAATCTAGATAGCTAAAACAATTATAATTGATCATTAATTGCAAATTCCCTATGGATATGACCTTGATATGATACAATGAAGCCATGAACTTGAAAATTAGCAACCATAAAGACTCAGAGAGAATTCTTACCTATGCAACATGGTCTAAATCTTAGCAAGACTTAGTGTCATTAGGAATAGGTTGAACGAGACTGTATGAGTAAAATTCCATATGCTTCAGCCATTGGTTTTATCATGTATGCAATGTTGAGCACTGATTTGGATATCTTGTATGCCATTAGCATGATGAATAGATTTCAGTCCGACCCTTATGAATGTCATATATTACAGTGAATAACATTATGAAATACATGATAATAATACAAGAAATGTTCTTAGTAGATAAAGGAGAATAGAATTTGTTTGTAAGTGTTTATATATAAATGATTGCCGATCATATCTAGATTACATGTTTTGTCTTAATGGTGTCACTATGAGTTGGACATGTTCAAAAAAATACATAGTTACTAATTCTATAATAGAAGTTGGATATATTATTAAATTAGATGAATCAAAAGAAGCGCTATGGATTAGGAAATTCATCACTGAACTATAATTAGTTCCTAGCATCCTAATTCCTGTTTGTTTATACAATGACATCAATAGAAATATTGCATAGGCTAAGGAGCCAATGTCTGATCAGAAGACTAAGCACATATTCAAAAAATATGGCATTATTTGTGATATTATCCATAGGGGTTATGTGAATTTATGTGAGATTTATAAATATGTAAATATTGTTGACCCATTATCAAAGCCACTTCCAAAACCTAAGTATTAATGTCATAGTAGTTTACAAGGCATTAAGCTTATGCATGATTGGTTCTAATGCAAGTGGGATACTATTGGAAATATGCCCTTGAACCTATCAAATTTGATAATTTGTATTTGCATATTTATTGATTGTACTTTTTAATAAAATATCATTTCATGTTATTAGTTCAAATTTTTTTATCCCTTAGAGTAATTTTTCATTATATAGATTATCAAGTATGTAAGTGGATTATGGAACTTTACTAAATAATAGAAAGGTTATGATTAAATAATTATCTCTAGTGTTATCTAATTAAGGGATATTAATGATCATAAGACTAGTCTGTTGATTATTTTATGATCATGTTCCAATAATAATTCATATGACATAGCAAACTAATAACATAGATACATTTTATGGTGCATGGTATTATATAGACCATCATGTTTAGGAAGAAACTGCATTGACTATTGCATAAATTATCATTAGTGTTCTCTAAGTAGTATATTATCCTCTAATCTAAGATCTTCCTATATTTTGGTATAAATCATGTTTTGACTTTACTAATTTTACCTTTTTTAGGGGTCAACATAAAGATAATGATCAGACATGATGTGAATCATATAGAGGTGTATAGAAGACAAAGATGGGAATCGTCTCTCTCATGATACCAAAAAGATATCTTTAGGCCCCTAGACAAGTATGACTAATGTTAGCATGGCCATGTGCAAATGAGGTTTCATTTAAGGCCATGTACAAATGAGGTGTCATTTGTTTAAGATTAGTTATACTTGGTGATCAAGAAAGAGTTTGATTGAACATATTAAGGATGATATAATCAATACCTTCTTTTCAATCAAAATATCATATGATAAAATGACAAATATACATGGTATAATAGATTGTGTTGAGATTATGAAATTTACATAATCTTAGTTGTCATGACATCTTGCTAGAGACCTGTTATGATTTATAGGCCTAAAAGGTGTTTCGCTTGACTACCAACATTATGTGAACCTACAAGATTGCACAACAGTAAAATTGGATAAAAATGGAATATAAACTGTGTAAGATGAGGTATAATATGGTTAATTTCTCTTTAATCCTAAGGTGTTATTAATTTGATTAAACTTATGGTTGGTTTAATTTGAGTAAAATACCATGTCTAATGTAACTAAGGTGAGATAGGGTTTTAATATAAAAAATATAGTTTTTTTTACTATGAATACCTCTTGATCTATCTTTTCTTCATGATGAACTTTCCAATCATCAAACTTTGTTCTCTATGAAATTGAGAGTGAGTTCTTAGTGGCACTAGCATGCATCCTCAAAGGTATAGTTTTGTTGTGTCTTGGGACCAATAGAGGTGTGACATAATTTTCACTTGCTTGCTCGAAAAAGAATGATTTCTAGTGATTAGAGTAATCATGAGTTGTAATATGAAGCCGGTTAAATCGTTCTCATCTTCAATTCTAATCAATTGACTAAGATAGTCCGAGAGACTAACATTTTAAATCTTAATCTTATATGCACTCTTAGGTGTTTTAGCCTTTGATTTTATTCCATTGTGTTGTTTTCTTTAGGCTTGTCTCCTTATGAGTCATAATAAAAAAATATTATTAATGAATACCATGACAAATTGATGAAGGTAGTGCTTGAAGATGTGGATCATTATGGTCATGAACATCATTATTGCATTAGTGATCCCAAAGGACATCACAATACACTCATAATGGCCATACCTCATCTAAAAGGTTGTCTTTGGTATGTCTCTCTCGGAAATTTTCAAGTGATGGTACATAGACCTGAGGTTGATCTTTGAGGACATTATGGCCCCATGTAGTTGAACAAAGAGGTAATCAATTTGAGGTAGAGGACAATGGTTTTTACCCTTAAACTAATTCAAAACCTGATAGTTAATGTAAAGCTTCAAACCACCATTCTTCTTCTTAACCAAGAGGACTAATGCTTTCTAAGGTGATATACTCAGTCTTGTTTAGCACTTTCCAAACACCACCTCCAATCGAGTATGTAAATTTTCCATCTCAATTGAAACAGTACGATAGGCTACCTTTGATACAATCTCAATTCTAGTAAAATATCTATCATAAATTCTATCTCATGCACTAAAGATATGACCAAACACTCATAGGGAACACACATCTAAATAATTGAACACTATTACAATGCCCTCAACAGATGACTCACTAGCCGCCAAGTCCCTAATGTTGTACAAGTAGAGTAGATATCCCTTTTGTATCAATGTAACAATCACTATTGTAGACACGTCCTCTCTAAGGGTCTGGGCTCGCATTTTTATAAGTGACCCTAGCACCCTTTATCCCCTTAAGATTAATGTTTTCTTATCTCCAATTGATCACTGTCCAAAATTTTGAGAGCATGTCCATCCCTATAATCACATCAAATTTACAAAATTCAAACTCTACTAATAATTGATGTCGTATTGCTATATAACTTAGTACATGAAAATCTATCCCTAGACAGGAGAGCAACATAATTCTCAATCCTATCAAAAGGAGTTAAAGCTACCCTATCTATCAAAGTGATGGATACAAAAGAATGCAAAGATTATAAGTAAAAAATTAAGCATGTATGGAGAAATCCATCATGAAACGAAGCCGTGATGAAATTTTCCCATCTACCACCTCTGATTGACTCATCACATTCAGGCTACTACCTTGAGGTGATCCTATAACATGGAGTAAACCCTATCAAGCTAGAAGATAGGAGGCATTTAAACTCTCTAATGTGGAGCTATTCTATAATACCCACTATTTATCAGTAAGGACCTCTAAACTAGTTGTGACTAGGCCACCAACCCTTATAAACATGACTTCCCTTGCATGACACTAGCTTCTATAAGATGACACTCAAATCAATAGTGTCTCATTATACGTCATTATACCACAACCATATTAGTAAACTAGTTGTGCAAGACCCATAATTTTTGACGTAGGAAATTTTAGTTTTAAGATAATGTGGAAGCATTTGAGAAAAAAAATAGGGGAATGTTACTACCACATCAACTATAAGAGAGGTGTGATCATTACTTAACCCTTGCCTGATGTAAGGAGAAACGGAACAATGAACACAAATATGCATGCTCATAATATAAATGTGACAATACAAGATAACTAGAGGGAGAATAATAATATAGATAGATAGAGTATAATAACTTGCAAAGCTAAATATAGAAAATCAAGCTAAGAGTTTAAATAATAAAAATATTAAAACTTGCCAACGAAGTGGGAAAAACACTTCTAAAAGATTTTCCTAACTTTAAGGCATAAACATAAACCTTCCACCCTAAGTAATAGTTGCTAATGACCCATGTCTTCACCCTCAACATACTCTAACTAAGAGTCGTAACCCTACAAATCATCTTCTGAACCTCAGAATAGAAGCTGGATCATCATAGTGACCACACAAGTATAGTGTTATTAAAATGAAGTACTAATAAAATATACTACATAAAATACGGTAAGGTTCATGTAGCACATTGAAGTCACATAACATCATGTTGATATTATATCGATACAATTTCAACATTCAATATTAACTAGTATTACAACAAGACATGCTTGCAGGGAAACCATGGTAGTACAAAGATATGAAAAATATATTGCAATCCATACAATATAAACCATGTTAGAAGTCTTCCTTTAGTGACCACACAAATCACAGATAATAAGATAGTTCATTTGGCTGCACCTAGCTCTCCACCATAAATATGGTATCATAAGTAATCACAATGGGATACCACACCCACTACATAGGCTCATGAAACATCGAAGCAGCTTTCTTTAGGGATATGACACCCACCACACAATGAGTGCACCTACTGCAAGGGCTCACACAAATTAGAATACTACACTTAGCACACATAGTTAAATTACACCAAGGGGGTTTGTATTGGGATACGTCACCTATGACACCTTCAATGTCTCCGCCGTAAGGCCTAAAAAGTTGGGATACCACACTCGCCTAAGAAATGGACAATACAAAGTATAAGGGGGCTTATACTGGGATACCTCACCCACCCTTACTCGAAACTAATTCCATGCTAGCCTTCCATAGTATAATCTTATACCTTATAGATATGCGCATAACCCCATACTAACAGCAACTTAGTAGAGAAGAAAATAGGTACTGAGTGAAATATACATAACCAAAGGAAACCCACCCACTAATTACTAGTAGCTATCCCAATAGCAAAAGAAAAAGGCTCTAACAAAATCTTATTTAGTTGATGTATATATTCATTTGATATCATAAATCAAAAATAAAATCCACACATAACCAAATGGATGCTTCTAAGTGATAACACCAAATTAGGTGCTTCCAAGTGATAACATCAAACTGGGTGCTTCCAAGTGATAACACAAAACATACTTAAATCCAATTATTAACCAAATTGAGTGTTTCTAAGTGATAATACTAAACACATCACAAGGCATAAAAGCCACCAATTGGATGTTTAGAGATGACACTAAACTTAACTAAATTCAAATGCCAAATACTAGCATTATGAATCTTATTAAATGAAGGTATACAAAGTTGAAATCATAAAATAAATATTGTAAATACATGGAGGTATCAACACAAAAGGCCTAAAATAATAACAAAGTTTATAAAAAAACCATGTGGCATTTAGGTGGACCAGTCGATCGGTCCTTAAGACTAGTCGATCGGTTCTTGAGACCATCATGCCATACCTAAACTAAAACAACATCAAAGGGCTGATCAACTGGTGGACCTTACCAATTTATTATTCACGGGAATCAGTTGATGGATGTAATTAGAGACCAACCCATTTTAGCCTATAGAGAAATTAGTTGATGATTTGACCAACTGATTGATTAGTCATAGAAATTAGTTGACTGGTTTAGTCTAACATGTTAACAAGTTTAAGTAGAGACTACACCATTTTAACCTATAGGGAAACCAATTGATGGGTTTGGAAAAAAAATCAAATGTTCTTTGAAACTAGTCGATTAGTTTATCAAATGAATTAACTAATCTCATAATCAATCAATCCAAATCTCAAAACCATTTGGTTTCTCGCACAACCAATTAATGGGTTTGAGGAATCCATTGATTGGTCAGAGTAAAACACTCCTCATAATTGCGATACAAAAACCAGACTTTACCAGATTAATCCTAGCATGCTTTTATGTCCTAAAATCCATAAAAATATATGCTACACACATATATCACATAGATACATAGTAATATAAATACTTAAATGAATCATGCTCATATGGTCAATTGATACATAAAAATTAGAGAAATCTAACAATGCTAACTTAGGAAGAATTATACCACATTCTTAGATTATAGAATATAAATTAGATCATGATCACATAAACATAAACAGACAGAGCCCTAGTAAGCCATAGGAACCCATTTATGTTTAAGATAAGAATGCCTTACCTTGAAACAACTCTTCTAGTATAAAATCTCCTACTTTATGGGTATCTAGTAGATTCTCAATTTCTAAGATAAATAAAGTCAAGAAATTAAAAATAATATTTAAAAATTTCATTAAAATCAAGGAAAATTAGATGAAGAAGAAACCCACATAACACCACCTTTTTCTCAAAAATAAGGTGTCAAAGGTAAGAGTTGAACTCTTCGACCTTCCTCAACCTTAATTCTTCCTTACTTAAGGTAATTAGGTAATAATTAAAAGTAAGATTATAATAAGAAAAATGAATATAGTGCTTGAAAAAAAAGGGGAGAAAATTAGCATAATTTTCTATTTTTTCTAAGTAGAGAGGCTGAAGGGAAATAATGTAGGGATTCTCATCACTTAGGGAAATTTTCCACAAAGAAAAGAGATAAGAGAACATGAATAGTAAGTGAGGAATGACAATGGATTAGAAATGAAAGGTATAGAGGCAATGTTGGGTACAAATTCATAGGAGAGAGGGAGATGAGACTAGAAAAGTTGAGTGTTGGTAGCTAAGAAGTAAGAGCTGACTTGATGGGGGTAATGGAGGTTGCGCGTAGCTATGAATGAACATGGAAGTGGTTGGGTAAGTCTAGAGATGGTGCAAAAAGTTGACCTTGTATCCTAGCTGCTAGAAGAGAGAAGGATAGGTGAGGGAGAAGAGAGAAGGTAAGACTTGCGTGAAAAGTGCTTTTGAGAAAAAATTTAGGTAATTTAAATTATGTAATAATCTAAATAATATGAAAATATTTCCAAAGAACTAAATAAGACTTTTAGCACATTTAGACTTTAATTAGAAGTTTTCATAAGCATTATAGAGAAATTCAAATGAAAATCTAAAATATATTTGAAATCACAAGAAAACTAATCGATCAACTTGGCCAAACTAGTCGACTGGTTTGTTGCGAACAAAATTTTTTATTATTCAGTGCATTAGTCGATCGATTAGGCTAATCATTCAATCGATATGCCTAAAATTAATATTTTTATTAGAATTTTAATCCCATTCCAAAACTAAAACTAATTTATTTTATATCAACATAGTTTTAAACATATTTTGAAGGATTTTAGGATGGGGTATTATAAGCGCCTCATTAGGGCTGACTCATGTACCCTTAATAGTAAGGTGTGGATCTTTACTATTAACTACTTGTGGGTTGGAACTACTTCACTTAATGCTAGCACTAACTACCCTTATATCTTTACTTTCCTCCCAACAAGGTACTACAAGCTTGTGTAATTAGAGATTCCTCTAGGGGAACACAATATTTAGTGTATTTATTTGGATATATCTAGGAAAAATAATTATTCATATCTTGGCTAATCTTATTTCAGCATTATAAGCCTCAAAACAAACCTTTTAGCTATCCAAAATTTACAAACTTTAGGGAACACTATATTTTAGTGTTTGGAGCTTAAAAATGATTTAAAAAAAATACTCTTTAATTAAATTTATAATTTTTCATATTAAGATATTTTAGATGCATATACATCTTCAAAATTAAAATTTCTTCCTCAAACCTATGCTACATGTTATGAAAATTCATTATAACCTTCCATGTGTCAAAACTGAGCTAATGGATGGTTAAGATCAGCCATATGGCTGTTGAATCTTAGGCCACACGTGTAGAAAATATCAAGCTTGTAAATGACCATTATAACCTTAATAAATTTCATATTTTTATCAAAATATTCCCTAAAATATCTTCTTTATCTCAATCATATCCATCCACCACTTCATCATCTTTATGTTCATAATCTTAACTAGGCTACCAAGTGTGACAAAACTTGTAGTCACCACCACCACCTTGGAACTACCATATTCCCCACCTTTGAGCTACCAAGCCACCACCAATATTCATCATTTTTCTTCTTATTTTTCTCTTCTTTTTCTCCTCTTCTTCTGTCTCCTTTTTATAGGAGTTTCAATCTCTTTACTCATCTAAATTTTGTGTCTTTCCCTCAATTTTTCCTCCATGGATGAGTTCTATTGTCATTCCAAAACGTAAGGATAAGTTTCTACTCTTTTACCTTTTTAATTTGATGTGTTCTGGTTTAGTATTTACATGTTGTTTTTGATAATTTTTCTTGAGATTTTATAAGTTTTTATGACTTTTTGAAGGAATTATTTGGTCTTTTAATATTTCTTTCTTTTATGATTTATGAGTGCATTTTTTGGTAATATCCTTTTACTTCATATAAGTATGTTTGATTTAGTTTATTTTGATTATGTTAAGTTTAGATGAATATCATGAGATTAGTGAATTTGGAGATTTTTTTTTGTGATTTTGGATTGTTAAATTGATGATATCATTTTAAAATTAGCAATTTTTAAATTAACTTTGATATATAACGTTTTATGATTAGATGGTTATAAGCATACTTTATATTTTATGGAAGATTTGTATGATTTAGGTGCTATTAATTCATTGCGTTTTTAATGAAATTGAACAAACAATGTTGTAGGTTGAAATTTGTAGATGATTAATTCATATATAAAAATATTAGAATGGAGTACATTTTGATGCTTTAATTTATGGTTGAAATTGTTGATGATTTAGAAATTTTTCTTTACAATATTTGAACTTTTCTTAGCTAATGATGCCCTAATTTTCCTAATTAGAGTTTAATATTTTGATAATAGTGTTTTTGAAGAAAATTAAGTGAATTATGATTAAAATACCCTTTAAAGGCTTTGATGGAATTTTTGGGTCAAAGATTGACCTCAACCTTTGAATTGAAACAATTTACCATCATGAAGAGTAAATCTAGGTTAAAAGTAATTCCAAGTAATAAAATATTTAAAAATATTTTTATTGCTAAGTTTTTTGGTTTAAAATGACATCTTTATCAGACCATGAATAATGTTTTTCATGAATAGTGAATTTTCCCAAAATTAAAAATGACACTTATTTGACTTGATTTAGCTAATTTTGTCTACTATTTTTATTAATTTTTGTCCCAATAGAAAGAAGTGTGTTGTATCAAAAATTCCTTTTTTTAGGGTTATTTCAACTTGTGGATTAGGTTTTAAATATTTTAAATTTCTTTTAGTTATTGAATGAATAAATAAATGAATAATATGATTGGTTGTACTTTAGGGCCTTATTGACCAAAGTTGAACTTTTATTTAGTTTTCTGGACTCTAACCTCGTAAGAGATGTACAGTTTTTCTTTCCAAAAAGTTTTATTGTTCTTCTAGCCTTTGATTTTGGATTTCTCTCTCTGGCTTATGAAATTTAATTTTTGGGTTTTTCCTAAAAGTTTTGAGCAATTTTTGGATCCATAATGATATTTGGGATAGTTAGTTTTCGTTTTTAACTAACCTATGATCATATCTAGGGTTTCATGTTGTTCATTAATACTTATATACATTATGCATGCTGTTTGAGTTTTCCCTTAGTGGATTAGGATTTATGTTAGCATTATAACAACATGATCCTTATAACCCTCATTTTTCAATTTTGTAAAATAGTAGGGCCTAGTAGTCGTATAGTTGCTTGGTATTTTCTCTACTTTCTATAATCATTTGAACTTTATAGGTTGTTTGCATACTTAAAGATTATTACACCATTTTAGAGACTACATTGGCTATAGTCCTTTAATAGAGGACTAGGTGTACAACCTACAATGAAATTTATAGTTCTTAGCTATATGGACATTAGAGTTCCTATAAAAAAAACCTTAGCTTTGTTATACTCATTTTTCTTGGAGTGAGGTGTTCATATATTTAGCTTTCATTCCTTATTATTATTTCTACCCTAATCTTTGTTCATTACGGTAGGAAAATCTTCCCTATATATCTTGGTTTTTATACCTTGTTGCTATTGTTTTTGCCCCCAATAGTTCTATCCATTGGTGGTAGAGCTGAACATCAAGGTTTGTACCTAAGAGTTCAGATCATGCCTATAGGTTATGTTATTTCCTTTATTGTGCCAATAACTATATTTCCTTATGTGTTACTTGCTAAAAATCATGATAGAGATACCTACAGGTTTTGCCTCATTCCTATATGTTTTGAAATCCTATATATATATAAATATTATGCCCTAGATTTCTAGCTTATAGATTTTATGTGGTTAAGTGTAAGCATATACCATGCATGCTTAATTGTCAACATTTACCATTTACACTTCATTATTAGCATATATCATTTATGCTTATTCTCAGCATGACTATTATTAGTAAGAATGGATTTGTTAAAGATGTTAACAAGGTATGCTCTTGTTACTTGATTAATTCAATTGTATTCATGATGTTGTACAATGTGATAATGTGATTTATGTGATGCATGATTATGTGAGATAACTAGGTCTTACTTAGTACTCTAGTTTTACTAGTACAAAACCATTTTAGTTTATACAAGTGTCTCCTATCTTTATTTTTAGGGTTGAGAGTGTTGAGCCACTAATAAACTCAAAAGGTACTTTATTTTGGATCCTTATGATCCTATATCCTATATTACTTGAGCTTGTGTTGAGCTTCGTGAGATATTTGGATCTTGTATTAATATTTTGTAATGTTTTTGTAAGTCTGTATCATAATTAGTTTAGGTGATGATCACACCTAACTCTTAGATATAACCTTACGTTTTAGTCTTGCACCCAACATCGGTTAGGTATTGATCAAACCTCTCTTTTGTTGAATGCCACAATAGTATCCTATAGTTTCTATTTAGCTTCCACAAAAAAATATTGTAAAAGAAAAAAAAATTCAAAATGTAAAAATGGGGTGTTACAACAAGGAAGAATGGAAATCTAAAGGCTTATAAAGTGTCAAAACAGAATCAAAGTAAATGAAAATAATCACCGTTATAAAGTGCTAGGGCTAAAGAAAAGAAATAATCAATACAATCTAAATTCTAAATAAGCATTAAATGGTTGTAAAATAAAATCAGAGTATGCATCAAAAATTGTAATTATTTTCCAAAAGAGAATTAAAATTACAATCGATAAAATGTTCATTAAAATACTCAATCCAGTAATGAATCATAAAATGGTAATTACTATACCAAAGAAATAACAAAAAAAATTAAATCGCATGAAGAGTGAATACAGCCACGACACTCTCGAACTTGAGCCAAAACATGCTCAACACTCAGCCCCGACTGATGTCTCGCCCACCTGCACAAAGTCAGAAGGGCATACTACTCGTGGGAATGAACAACACCCATGAAAAGGGTGATTAGTACGGTACGTACTGAGTAAGGTAACCGATCACTAAGGCCAACACATAATCACATAAAATCATGCATAAGAATAAAAGAACATAAGGACCATCATCATATCATAATATCGACCAATCATTCGGGTACATACGTAAAGGCCCAATTAGTCCAAATTAATTATTTAATTAATCCTTTATCAGAAATCGATACATACCATGTCTTTTATCAAATTCATGTAAGTACAGGAACACCCCACTATTATTGCCGGTGGGCCGGTCACTTTTGGGACAAATTCCACACAACTATTATTTGCCGGTGGATCGATCACTTGCGAGACAATAGTCCACACCACTATTCCTTACCGGTGGATCGAATGGTTCCCGCTCACATGGTGTTCCACTATAGGTAATTAGTATCTATTAAGTGTCTTAGCAAACTCTGGTTTTTATTTATTGAGCTCGAGTCACCCCACTATTATTACCGGTGGGCCGGTCACTTGCAGGACAAAGTCCACACCACTATTTTTTGCCAGTGGATCGGTCACTTATAGGGTAAAAACCTTAACCACTTTTCCTAACCGGTGGATCGGTTGGACCCGGCTTAATAATCTTCCACTTTAAATGATTAGTGTCTTAAGTATCTTATTCAATGTTTTCACCCTGAACATGCATGAATCATCACACATCACAAATCATAAATTTTACCATCATAATTACACTTTGATCACTAATTACACATGATATAGGAAAAACCCTAAACAACCACACCAAAACCTAATCAACCACCACAAACAATAGTTAGCTACTCCAAACCTATTTAACCATAACAACTATAATTAGCCCTTCCAAACCTTAATTAACCACAACAATTCACCATTAATCACTCCAAACCTAGTTAATTACAACAACCCGGAGTTAATCACTCCAAACCTTAATTTAGTCTCCTCCATGCCCTTATAATGCTCCACGTAACACCCAAATAATACTTACATTATCTTCCTCACATCCCAAATCAACCTTCCATACATAAATTTTGCTCCTATGCAAACTTTACATATCCCATGCAACCTCTCAAACTTTTCATACAAACCCTAAATCCCCCATGCAAACCCTAATACCACCATAAAACCATTAATACAACCATGCAACTATTAATAACACCATGCAAACCCTAATACCACCATGCAAACTGATGGAAACCTGTTAGGCTTTCTCGAAAGGATCGAAAGATTAATCGAGCGCCATGTTCAATTCGCCGGTTCAGCCTAAGGAACAACTCCAAAGGAAGACCAAAAGATTCAGAGGCATAGTTTTTACAACGGTAACTGAAATTTGAAGAGTGAATGATCTAGATCAATGAAAGGTAAGAGAGCAGATTCAGAAGAACGAGCGAACGAGGAATCACCGAGAGAGAGAGAGACAAGTCACGAGAGAAGAATCGAGAAAAACTCAGCCAAAATATTCAGTCAAAAGTATCGTCCTGTTACACATTGACCCAGCTATTTATAGGTGTAGTACAGATCGTATGTCGACGTACAAGATACACAATACAGACCTTCGAATACACGCTATATCTACAACGGAAAGGCCGAACGACCTGATTGCTTTGGGCCAAATAACTAGTCGATCAGCCCAATCAAACCCCAAAATAAAAATGTCCCAAATACAATTAAGTTTAGGACTTAATTCCCATCAGCTAAAAATAACACTTTAGCTAATCATGGCTATTAAGGATTGATTAATCCACAATCCATCTAGTCCAAATTAAGGACCGGGTGGCAGATTATATAACCGACCTAATTTCCATTAGCCAATTTCAACCGGAAAATGCATCATATGAGACTACAATTTATTAACAAAAAATTACATAATCAGCACATTCCAACAACTGCATCCAAAGATCCACAGAGTCCATATGCTGCATTACACTCCTATTTATTCACCAAATAAGACAAACAATTATAAGTGAATAATTCACAGCAATTTTTAAAATTAATTAAATATAAATTCTTAAGATTCACATCATTCCCCTCTTCTTAGAAAGGTTTCGCCTCTAAAACCTGAATAAGTGCCAGAAATGGACTAAGATCAGCCACATTAAAAGAATTACTCACATTCCCAAATTTAACAGGTAAATCAATTTGATAAGCATTATCATTAATTTTCTCTAATACAGTAAATGGTCCATCTCCTCTAGAGTCCAACTTTGACTTTCTAAAATTTGGAAACCTTTCTTTCCTAAGGTGAACCCAAACTAAATCTCCAGGTTTAAAAATCATTTTTCTCCTTATTTTATTAGCATGTTCAGCCATCTGTTGCACCTTTTTGTTAATTTGTTGGCTTACAGTCTCATGTAACCTTTTCATATTATCAGCTCTAGATTCAACATCAAAATTTTGCAATTCAGCATGAGGCAAAGGACTCAAATC
The DNA here is from genome assembly GCA_030549775.1 of Tamarix chinensis. NCBI lineage: Eukaryota > Viridiplantae > Streptophyta > Magnoliopsida > Caryophyllales > Tamaricaceae > Tamarix > Tamarix chinensis. The sequence goes on from CM060181.1 coordinate 71,728,201, forward strand.
TAAAGGAGTTAATGGATTAAAACCATACACAATATCAAATGGAGTTTTATTAGTTGTAGAATGTAAAGTCCTATTATAAGCAAATTCCACTTGAGGTAAAACATATTCCCATTGTTTAAGATTCTTTCTAAGGACAACTCTTAACATGTTTCCTAAATTTCTATTTACTACCTCAGTTTGTCCATGAATTTGAGGGTGACAAGTTGTAGAAAACAATAACTTAGTCCCTAATTTTCCCCACAAAACCTTCCAAAAATGACTTAAAAACTTAACATCTCTGTCTGAAACTATAGTCTTAGGAATACCATGTATTTTAACCACATTAGAAAAAAATAATTCAGCCACCGCTACAACATCATTTGTTTTATTACAAGGTATAAAATGAGCCATTTTACTGAACCTATCTACTACAACCATTATTGAATCCTTAGATCTATTAGTCCTAGGTAATCCTAAAACAAAATCCAAAGATACATCAACCCAAGGATGGTTAGAGACAGGTAAGGGAGTATATAAACCAAAAGGTTTTGAAGTAGTTTTTGCCTGCCTACAAGTAATACAATTGACACAATGTTTTAAAACATCCTTTTTCATGTGTGGCCAGTAAAAATGTTCAATTAAAACATCTAAAGTTTTCTGAGATCCTAGATGTGCCATTAGCCCACCACTATGGGCTTCTTGAATTAATAAACCTCTGTAAGAGCATGTAGAAATACACAACCTATTTTCCCTAAACAAATATCCTTCATTAATGAAATACTTTCCTTGTGAGGAAACTTCACACCTTTTATAGATTTCTTTAAAATCAATATCTTCTAAGTATAATAGTTTAATACTGGAAAAACCTAATAAAGTAGTATCAGCAGCATTTAGTAAAGCATATCTCCTAGATAAAGCATCTGCAACTATATTATCACTACCTTTCTTATATTAAACCTAATAGTTTAATACTGGAAAACTCTCAATGAATTATATCCATCTACCTTGTCTTCTATTTAACTTTGATTGACTTTTTAAATACTTAATAGCTTCCTGATCAGTATTAATTATAAATTCTCTATGCCACAAATAATGTTGCCACACTTCCAAAGCCCTTACTAAAGCATACAATTCTTTTTCATAAGTAGAATAATTCAAAGTACTACCATTTAATTTCTCACTAAAATAAGCTATTGGTTTTCCCTCTTGAGACAGTACAGCCCCTATTCCTAACCCTAAAGCATCACAATCTACTTCAAACATCTTTTCAAAGTCAGGAAGACTCAACACAGGTGCTTGGGTTAATTTAGTCTTAAGTGTCTCAAAAGATTGTTGTTGTTCTAATCCCCAAGTGAACCTATTATCCTTCTTTGTTATGGCAGTCAAGGGAGAAACTATAGTACTAAAGTTTCTCACAAATCTCCTGTAAAAAGAACACAATCCATGAAAACTTCTTACTTCAGTCACACTCTTCGGCACAGGCCATTCCTGAATAGCTCTAACCTTTTCTTCATCTACTAATACACCCTCTTTTCCTACCACAAATCCTAAGAAAACCACACTTTCCAAACAAAATCTAGATTTAGCTAAATTAGCATAAATCTGTTCTGTTTTAAAAACATTCAAAATAATCCTTAAGTGTTTCAGGTGTTCCTCTAAAGATTTACTATATATAAGTATATCATCAAAATAAACAACCACAAATTTTCCAATAAATTCCCTCAACACATAGTTCATAAGTCTCATAAAAGTACTAGGAGCATTTGACAACCCAAAAGGCATCACTAACCATTCATATAATCCAAAATTAGTCTTAAAAGCTGTCTTCCACTCATCTCCTGGTTTCATTCTAATTTGATGATACCCACTTTTTTAATCTATTTTGGAAAATATAACAACACCATGAAATTGATACAACATTTCATCAAGCCTAGGAATTGGATATCTATACTTGATAGTTATTTTATTTACTGCCCTGCTATCCACACACATCCTCCAACTACCATCCTTTTTAGGTACTAATAATACTGGTACTACGCAAGGACTCATAGACTCCTTAATATATCCTTTACTTAACAGTTCAGAGACCTGTCTTTTTAATTCCTTAACCTCTTCATGATTGGCTCTATAAGCAGGTCTGTTTGGTATAACAGCTCCTGGAATAAAATCTATTTGATTTTCTATTCCCCTTAATGGAGGTAATCCACTAGGAATGTCTTCAGGAAACAACTCACTATATTCTTCCAATAAATATTTCACTGTACTAGGTATTTCTTCAATTATTCCTCTCTAACACTCACAACAGTCCTTAAAAATCATCAAGTACACATTAGCATTTCTTTTCATTGCCTTTCCTACATCCTTACCTTTAGCATAAAATCCAGAAGTCCCTTTCATGTCCTTTGAACTAAGATCATTCTCCAAATTAGGCTTAGATAACTCCTTATAATCAGATTTAATTTTAGTTTGATCCTCAAATATTTCTTTTGGAGTCATAGGTGCTAAGACAATTTTCTTATCATCCTTCTGTAGTGTATACCTATTTTTTTAGCCATCATGTATTACCTTCCTATCATATTGCCAAGGTCTACCTAACAACAGGTGAGCAGCATGCATAGGAACTATGTCACATAAAACACAATCTTCATATTTTCCTAGTTTTAAATTCACTAAAACTTGTTGACTAACTTTAACGTCTCCCAATTCATTAAGCCACTGCAATCTATATGGTTTTGGATGTTTAGTAGTGGTTAATCCTAACTTAGACACCAACAGGGTACTAGCAGCATTAATAAAACTACCACTATCTATGGCCATGTTAAAGTACTTATCATCAATTAAACATCGGGTATGGAATATATTTTCTCTCTGTATAGCATTAGAATCAGGTAATTTATTACTATTTAAAGCCCTTCGAACCACAAAAAGATCCCTACTCACTGGTAATTCTACTTCCTCTTCTAGGTCACTATTATCCTCTCCAACTATATTGACCTCTTCCTCTTCTTCTTCAGATTCATATTCTATATCTCCAGACTCTCTAATTAAAATGTTTCTATTGTTTGGACATTCAGAAGCTATATGTCCTAATCCTCCACATCTAAAACATTTAATATCCCTAGTCCTGTTTGATCCATTTACAGGGTTTGTCATCACATTCTTACCCTTTTCAAACTTCTGTCCTACCTTAACTTCATTGTTTCTACCTTTAAATTCAACCTTACTATTATTCTTCCAGTTTCCAGAAGTATTTCCCCCAAAATTTCTCCTTATTGTAGTCTTAAACCCAATCCCAGGGGGTTTATATTGTCTAGATTTCCTTAATTGAATCTCTATCTTAGTAGCTATATTCACCATTTCATTCAAAGTTCCACAAGGATACAGTTCTACTTTATCAGCTATCTCTGAATTTAATCCACTCAGAAACCTAGCCATGGTAGCATCATCATCCTCAATAACTCCTGTCTTAATAATCAAAACTTCTAGTTCCTTATAATAGTCATCCACTGTCCTCACTCCTTGACTAATAGTTTGCAACCTCTTATGCAATTCCCTATAATAGTAACTTGGCACAAACCTCTTTCTCATTAAGGTTTTAAATCCTGCCCAAGTCTGTATAGGTGGTTCCCCACACCTTCGTCTAGTTAACACCAAATTATGATACCAAGAGGACGCATACTCAGTAAATTCTACTACAACCACCTTAATTTTCTTTTCTTCAGAGTAATTATGACACTCAAATACTAGTTCTATTTTCCTTTCCCATTCAAAATAATAATCAGGGTCATTCCTGCCATTAAACCCTGGTATACTAAGCTTAAGATTATTCAAATTCCTATCAATGAACTCTAATTCCCTATCTTGCCTATTGTTCTCTCTAGGCATCCTATCACTATTGTGAGATACTTGGTCTTCCAACTCGTCTAGATTAGCTATGGGAGGAATTCTAATCCTAGGATCCATTGGAGCCCTTCCTAAAACTCCTTCTTGATTAGTTTCAACTCTATTATGTTGCAACTCATTGATTCTTACTTCCTGTTCCCCTAGTCTTTGTTCTAGGTTAGTAGATAAAACAGCAAATTATGCAGTCATTTGTTCTTGAAAAGTTATAAGGGTTTCTAGAAGATCATTACTAGACACAGATTGATTAACAGACTGACCATTGTTAGACATAATGAAATTTTTAGATTTAAACAACTAACACAGCAGCAATTAATTAACAGAAACAACTTATTCAAGAATTTCAGACAAACAGAACACACAGTATAGTCTCAAGAAGTATCACAGTATCAAAGATTAACAGAAATAACAATAGTTAAGCTTACTCAGACATTATTCAATGTCTATAATAATTCGACAATAATGACTAAGTAAAAGGGAATGATATTACCGCGTCTGCTTAAGCAATTAATTCACTTATCTAGGGTACCCTTCTTCTTGGAGGTCTATCCCTTTTTCTCGAAACCAAATGGTTCGCCGGTTATGTTACCTGTATACTTATTAACAAATAAGTAATTTGCGAAGAAATTGGAAATTAAGTATAGCAGATAGTAGTATTAAACAAGAAAAATTACGAATCGAGGTTACCAACAAATTTTTTTTGGTAATATCCTTTTACTTCATATAAGTATATTTGATTTAGTTTATTTTGATTATGTTAAGTTTAGATGAATATCATGAGATTAGTGAATTTGGAGATTTTTTTTTGTGATTTTGGATTGTTAAATTGATGATATCATTTTAAAATTAGAAATTTTTAAATTAACTTTGATATATAACGTTTTATGATTAGATGGTTATAAGCATACTTTATATTTTATGGAAGATTTGTATGATTTAGGTGCTATTAATTCATTGCGTTTTTAATGAAATTGAACAAACAATGTTGTAGGTTGAAATTTGTAGATGATTAATTCATATATAAAAATATTAGAATGGAGTACATTTTGATGCTTTAATTTATGGTTGAAATTGTTGATGATTTAGAAATTTTTCTTTACAATATTTGAACTTTTCTTAGCTAATGATGCCCTAATTTTCCTAATTAGAGTTTAATATTTTGATAATAGTGTTTTTGAAGAAAATTAAGTGAATTATGATTAAAATACCCTTTAAAGGCTTTGATGGAATTTTTGGGTCAAAGGCTGACCTCAACCATTGAATTGAAACAATTTACCATCATGAAGAGTAAATCTAGGTTAAAAGTAATTCCAGGTAATAAAATATTTAAAAATATTTTTATTGCTAAGTTTTTTGGTTTAAAATGACATCTTTATCAGACCATGAATAATGTTTTTCATGAATAGTGAATTTTCCCAAAATTAAAAATGACACTTATTTGACTTGATTTAGCTAATTTTGTCTACTATTTTTATTAATTTTTGTCCCAATAGAAAGAAGTGTGTTGTATCAAAATTTCCTTTGTTTAGGGTTATTTCAACTTGTGGATCAGGTTTTAAATATTTTAAATTTCTTTTAGTTATTGAATGAATAAATAAATGAATAATATGATTGGTTGTACTTTAGGGCCTTGTTGACCTAAGTTGAACTTTTATTTAGTTTTCTGGACTCTAACCTCGTAAGAGGTGTACAGTTTTTCTTTCCAAAAATTTTTATTGTTCTTCTAGCCTTTGATTTTGGATTTCTCTCTCTGGCTTATGACATTTAATTTTGGGGTTTTCCCTAATAGTTTTGAGCAATTTTTGGATCCATAATGATATTTGGGATAGTTAGTTTTCGTTTTTAACTAACCTATGATCATATCTAGGGTTTCATGTTGTTCATAAATACTTATATACATTATGCATGCTGCTTGAGTTTTCCCTTAGTGGATTAGGATTTATGTTAGCATTATAACAACATTATCCTTATAGCCCTCATTTTTCAATTTTGTAAAATAGTAGGGCCTAATAGTCGTATAGTTGCTTGGTATTTTCTCTACTTTCTATAACCATTTGAACTTTATAGGTTGTTTGCATACTTAAAGATTATTACACCATTGTAGAGACTACATTGGCTAGAGTCCTTTAAAAGAGGACTAGGTGTACAACCTACAATGAAATTTATAGTTCTTAGCTATATGGACATTAGAGTTCCTATAAAAAAACCTTAGCTTTGTTATACTTATTTTTCTTGGAGTGAGGTGTTCATATATTTAGCTTTCATTCCTTATTATTATTCGTACCCTTATCTTTGTTCATTACGGTAGGAAAATCTTCCCTATATATCTTGGTTTTTATACCTTGTTGCTATTGTTTTTGCCCCCAATAGTTCTATCCATTGGTGGTAGAGCTGAACATCAAGGTTTGTACCTAAGAGTTCAGATCATGCCTATAGGTTATGTTATTTCCTTTATTGTGCCAATAACTATATTTCCTTATGTTTTACTTGCTAAAAATCATGATAGAGATACCTATAGGGTTTTCCTCATTCCTATATGTTTTGAAATCCTATATATATATAAATATTATGCCCTAGATTTCTAGCTTATAGATTTTATGTGGTTAAGTAGTGTAAGCATATACCATGTATGCTTAATTGTCAACATTTACCATTTACACTTCATTATTAGCATATATCATTTATGCTTATTCTGAGCATGACTATTATTAGTAAGAATGGATTTGTTAAAGATGTTAACAAGGTATGCTCTTGTTACTTGATTAATTCAATTGTAATCATGATGTTGTACAATGTGATAATGTGATTTATGTGATGCATGATTATGTGAGATAACTAGATCTTACTTAGTACTCTAGTTTTACTAGTACAACACCATTTTAGTTTATGCAAGTGTCTCGTGTCTTTATTTTTAGGGTTGAGAGTGTTGAGCCACTAATAAACTCAAAAGGTACTTTATTTTGGATTCTTATGATCCTATATCCTATATTACTTGAGCTTGTGTTGAGCTTCGTGAGATATTTGGATCTTGTATTAATATTTTGTAATGTTTTTGTAAGTCTGTATCATTATTAGGTTAGGTGATGATCACACCTAACTCTTAAGATATAACCTTACGTTTTAGTCTTGCACCCAACATCGGTTAGGTATTGATCAAACCTCTCTTTTGTTGAATGCCACAATAGTATCCTATAGTTTCTATTTAGCTTCCACAAAAAAATATTGTAAAAGAAAAAAAAATTCAAAATGTAAAAATGGGGGTGTTACAACAAGGAAGAATGGAAAGGCTTATAAAATCAAAACAGAATCAAAGTAAATGAAAAATCAACTCTGGTTGACTATTGGTCATCTAACCAACCCTTTAGTGCTACCTGTTCATGCCACTAAGTGTAACACCCCAAAATTCACCAATTTTTTTTAGCGGAAATAATTATATTAAAACTAGTAAATTTTGGGGATGTTACCGCCACACTTAGTACCAGCCCGATTCTCTCCGACCGTTCCATTACCAAGTGCTAGGGCTAAAGAAAAGAAATAATCAATTATAAATCAATACAATCTAAATTCTAAATAAGCATTAAATGGTTGTAAAATAAAATCAGAGTACGCATCAAAAATTGTAATTCTTTTCCAAAAGAGAATTAAACTTACAATCGATAAAATGTTCATTAAAATACTCAATCCAGTAATGAATCATAAAATGGTAATTACTATACCAAAGAAATAACAAAAAAAATTAAATCGCATGAAGAATGAATACAGCCACGACACTCTCGAACTTGAGCCAAAACATGCTCAACACTCAGCCCCGACTGATGTCTCACCCACCTGCACAAAGTCAGAAGGGCATACTACTCGTGGGAATGAGCAACACCCATGAAAAGGGTGATTAGTACGGTACGTACTGAGTAAGGTAACCGATCACTAAGGCCAACACATAATCACATAAAATCATGCATAAGAATAAAAGAACATAAGGACCATCATCATATCATAATATCGACCAATCATTCGGGTACATACGTAAAGGCCCAATTAGTCCAAATAAATTATTTAATTAATCCTTTATCAGAAATCGATACATACCATGTCTTTTATCAAATTCATGTAAGTACAGGAACACCCCACTATTATTGCCGGTGGGCCGGTCACTTTTGGGACAAAGTCCACACAACTATTGTTTGCCGGTGGATCGGTCACTTGCGAGACAATAGTCCACACCACTATTCCTTACCGGTGGATCGAATGGTTCCCGCTCACATGGTGTTCCACTATAAGTAATTAGTATCTTTTCAGTGTCTTAGCAAACTTTGGTTTTTATTTATTAAGCTCGAGTCACCCCACTATTATTACCGGTGGGCCGGTCACTTGTAGGACAAAGTCCACACCACTATTTTTGGCCAGTGGATCGGTCACTTATAGGATAAAAACCCTAACCACTATTCCTAACCGGTGGATCGGCTGGACCCGGCTTAATAATCTTCCACTTTAAATGATTAGTGTCTTAAGTATCTTATTCAATGTTTTCACCCTGAACATGCATGAATCATCACACATCACAAATCATAAATTTTACCATCATAATTACACTTTGATCACTAATTACACATGATATAGGAAAAACCCTAATCAACCACCACAAACCATAGTTATCCACTCCAAACCCTATTTAACCATAACAACTATAATTAGCCCTTCCAAACCTTAATTAACCACAATAATTCACCATTAATCACTCCAAACCTAGTTAATTACAACAACCCGGAGTTAATCACTCCAAACGTTAATTTAGTCTCCTCCATACCCTTATAATGCTCCACGTACTATTTTCCATCTAAAACGTTCAAACACCCAAATAATACTTACATTATCTTTCTCACATCCCAAATCAACCTTCCATACATAAATTTCGCTCCCATGCAAACTTTACAAATCCCATGCAACCTCTCAAACTTTTCATACAAACCCTAAATCCCCCATGCAAACCCTAATACCACCATAAAACCATTAATACCACCATGTAACTAATAATAGCACCATGCAAACCCTAATACCACCATGCAAACTGATGGAAACCTGTTAGGCTTTCTCGAAAGGATCGAAAATTAATCGAGCGCAACGTTCGATTCGCCGGTTCAGCCTAAGGAACAACTCCAAAGGAAGACCAAAAGATTCCGAGGCACAGTTTGTACAACAGCAACTGAAATTTGAAGAGTGAATGATCTAGATCGATCAAAGGTAAGAGAGCAGATTCAGAAGAACGAGCAAACAACGAGAGAATCGCCGAGAGAGGGCGAGAGACAGAGACAAGTTGCGAGAGAAGAATCGAGAAAAACTCAGCCAAAATATTCAGTCAAAAGTATCGTCTTGTTACACATTGACCTAGCTATTTATAGGCGTAGTACAAACCGTATGTCGACGTACAAAATACACAATACAGACCTTCGAATACATGCTATATCTACAACGGAAAAGCCGAACGACCTGATTGCTTTGGGCCAAATAACTAGTCGATCAGCCCAATCAAACCCCAAAATAAAAATGTCCCAAATACAAATAAGTTTAGGACTTAATTCCCATCAGCTGAAAATAACACTTTAGCTAATCATGGCTATTAAGGATTGATTAATCCACAATCCATCTAGTCCAAATTAAGGACCAGGTGGCGGATTATACAACCGACCTAATTTCCATTAGCCAATTTCGACCGGCGAATGCATCATATGGGACTACAATTTATTAACAAAAAATTATATAATCTGCACACTTCAGATACATAATCTGTACATTCTAGCAACTGCATCCAAAGATCCACACAGTCCATATGCTGCATTACACTCCTATTTGTTCACCAAATAAGACAAACATTTATAAGTAAATAATTCACAGCAATTTTCAAAATTAATTAAATATAAATTCTTAAGATTCACATCACAAACCCTAATACCACGATACAACCATTAACACCACCATAGAACCTTTAATACCACCATGCAACCCTAGATTCCGTCATACAAAACCATAAATTCAATCCACACAAAACCAAATATCCATCCATACCAAACCCTAGATTCAAACCATAGAAAACCCAAAGATTTGTCCATATAATATAATTGATTAGATTCTCCCATTCATAACCACAAATTAAATTCTCCCATACAAGACCATAAGTTAGATTCTTCCACATAAAATCATAAATTAGAATCTCCCATATAAACCATAAATTAGATTGTCCCATATAAAACCATAAATTATATTCTCCCACACAAAATCATAAATTAGATTCTCCCAAATGGAACCGTAATTTATTTTCTCCCACATGAAACCATAAATTTGATTCTCCCAAATAGAACCATAAATTATATTCTCCCACACAAAACCATAAATTGTATTCTCCCATATAAAACCATAAATTAGATTCTCCCATACAAAACCATAATTAAACTCTCCCACACAAAATCATAAAAATCATAAATCAGATTCTCTAGCACGAAACCTTAAAATTCTCCATTTTATTCTTCCACTTATGAATCATTAAAATACTTAGGTCAACTCACCTCCCTTGGTCAACCTCTTTCCCCATCCTTCTTTTTCATCCTTTCTCCCACACAAACGACATTAACACCCTCACATGTATGCCTTACAGGGTCATAAACTATTCATCACATATACATAATACAAATACCATGAAAATACACGAAAACATACTTCAACTCCACATCATACCATGTACAATATAAATAATAATGATAGATATATGATACATAACATGTGAAGCACATAACTCATATAAACACACAAAAGGCCTTAGTAACACCCTTACCTGAAACGATACCAGTCTTGGGACATGCTCCTACGCCTCCATAGGGCTTTGACCAAATAATAACATACTTATAGCAATAACATTAACAAAATTCTAACTTTGCTAAAGATATAGAAATAATAGAAATATTATAAGAGTTGATAATATAGGGTTAAAAAACCTTACCCTAATAATAGTAATGATACTAAAAATAATATCAATCAGAATATTAATAAGAATGATAATAATGATAGTAACAATAATAATAAAATGGCATTATTCAAAAACAAAGTAGAATAAAGGCTTCGGCCCCTTTATCAAAATAATATTAATAATAATATTAGTAAAATAAACAACCAAATTTGGTAATAATAATAATAATAATAACAATAGCAAAAATAATAGTAAACTAGTTGTAATATTAATAATGAAATAATAATAACAGTAATTAAAAATAGTAATAATAAAAATAATAATTATAATAATAATAACATATTAATATTAATAATAGTTATAATAAAAATAATAAGAATAATAATAATAAAATAGAATTAAAAATACAATAGGGCTTCAGCCCTCAACAAAAATAATAATCAAAACATTAATACTAATAATAATAATAATACATATTAATAATAATAATAATAATAATAATAATATTAATAATAATAATAATAATAATATTTATATGCAAATAATTGAAATAAAATAATTTAAGGGTTATAAAAATAGGGAAAATGGCTGAGATGGTCTAGGGTTCAACCTTAGGCTAGAGAGGATAGGCGGCACCGGTAGTGGTGCACGGAGGCGAGGGCGGCGGCCGGAAAAAGAGAAGAAAAGAGGAAAAGTTGCATGCTGGGAAAAAGCTAAGGAGAATTAAGGTGGGAGTTGGGGTGTTTAGGGTTGCCCAAAAGGAGGGGGACAGAATAGAGGTGGTGGTGCAGCCAAAGGTGGCGGCGCACAACGGCGGTGGGTGGTGGCTGAATGAAGGGGAAGAAGAAAGAGAGAGGAGGAGAGAGAGAATGAGGAAAAGAGAGGTAGGGGAAGGTAGAAGGTGATCTACAGAACATTTTAGAAGGTGAAAGAAGCGGCGGCAGCGGTGGAAGAGGTGGTAAAAGGTGGTTCGAAGGTGGCGGAGATAGAAAAATAGGTTGATCGGGAAGAATCTAGGGATATGGGATGTTTGGCTAGCTAGAGGGCAGTACAAGGAAGATTTTGGTAGGCAGAGTAGGTGGCGGCATTGGCCGAAGGCGGCAGGGCTGGCGTCTAAAGTGGCGGCGGCAAAAAGGGTCATTTTTCTGGGTAGCAATTAAAAGCTCGACACAGGCTCTTATGGGGGGGTATTTATAGAGTGTAAATAAGAGGTTAGGGTCTATGGATTGTTTAGAGAGTTGAGCAAGTAGGGTTAGGCTTTCCGGCGGTGTTATTTAGCCGGTGGCAGCAATTTTCGGGGGATGGGGGTTGACTGGCTGGGAGAGGGAGAAATGTGCGAGGAGAGGGGGAGTTAGTTGGGAGAAAATGTTTAAGAGTCAGCAAGGGAAAGAGAGGATCGAAACGGCCGGTAAACGACGGCGAAAAACCAGGGCAATTGTAACACCCCCAAATTTACTACTGAAAAATTTCGTTTAAATCAACAGATTTAGCGGAAGCGAAAGAATTAAAACCATAAACTTGGGAGTGTTACCGCCACACTTGGCACCGGACCGGTTCACTCATACCGTTCCGATGCTAAGTGCTAAGGCTAAACTAGGAAATCGGAAATAAGAATCGGCAAAACATAAACACATCGTTATCATGAAGCATCCATAAAAACAAGATACCAACCATCGTCAGAATGTCGTTAAGATTACAAATTAAAGGATCCACTTCCAAAATACGAATATAATATAAATACGAAAAACTACGGTAGATGGAAGCGAGGATCATAAAAGAGTCCGGCCAACTCGCTCTCGGCCCCAACCAGGATGGGCTCAACACTCGGCCCCACCCGATGCCTCGTAGGTATCGTAGGCATCGAACACGAGGTCTCCTACCTGCACAAGGTCAGATGGGCCCTCTGCTCGTGGGAATGAGCAGCACCCATGAAACGGATGATCAAAACGCTACGTACTGAGTAAGATAACAGACGAGCTAAGGGCCGCACACCAGATACACAACATAGCATACATAGCATAATTACGTAGATAGTATGCAATAACACAGATAACAATACAGGTTACGAACCAGATAACTTTTTCATCAGGTCTCTGATAATTATAATTGATTCACATCATCGTTCTTATTAGTCCATGTAAGTGCGGGAACCCCACTATTATAGCCGGTGGAACGGTCACGAGGGCCATGCCCTGCCACTATTATAGCCGGTGGACCGGTCACGAGGGTAACATACCCTGCCACTATTATTTGCCGGTGGACCGGTCTGGCCCCGACTCACAAGGTGTTCCACTGTAAATGTTTGTATCTTTCACATGTCTTATCATTATTCTAATTAATTTGTTGAGCACGAAATACCCCACTATTATAGCCGGTGGAACGGTCACGAGGGCCATGCCCTGCCACTATTATTGCCGGTGGACCGGTCACGAGGGTAACATACCCTGCCACTATTATTTGCCGGTAGACCGGTCTAGGTCCGGCTCAACATCTTTCTCTGTAAGTAGTTAATGTCTTAACATGTCTTATTCAAAAGGTTTTCACTAAAAGTACGCATAAATCATTCTCATTATGCCTTACACATCGCAACCAATAAAACTCCGCATTCATAACTACCCTTTAATCGATAATACACATAATAACGCCAAACAACTCTAAGCAGTCATAACCAACCCTAATTGTCCACACCAACCCGTGGTTAACCACTATCATCCCTATTTTACCATAACCACCGTACTTAGCCATCCCAAACCTTAATTATCCTCAACAGTCACAATTGGTTACTCCATCCCTACTTAATCACAAAGCCCCAGAGTTAATCACTCCAAACCCTGATTCCATACGATCATTAACTCCCATGCAAAACCCTAATACCGCCATACCAACATTAATACCACCATACAACCCATAACACCACCATGTAAACCCTAATACCACCATAAGTTATTAATACCACTATACAAGCGTTAACACCGCCATACGAATATTAATTATCACCATAAAATCACTAATACCACCATACAACATTAATACCCCTATAAGATCACAAATACCACCATACAAACCCTAGTAACCCCATACAAGATTAATACCTCCATAAGATCACTAATACCACCATACAAACCCTAATACTACCATAGAACATTAATACCTCCATAAAATCACAAATAACACCATACAACATTAATACCTCCATAAAATCACGAATACCACCATACAACATTAATACCTTCATAAAATCACAATACCACCATAAGCCATTAATACCACTATGAAATCATTAGTACCACCATACGAGCAATTATGCTACCATACAAACCCTAATACCGCCATGCAAACCCTAATACCACCATAAGCCACTAATTCCACTATGAAATCATTAGTACCACCATACGAACAATTATGCCACCATACAAACCCTAATACCGCCATGCAAACCTTAATACCCCCATAAGCCATTAATACCACTATGAAATCATTAGTACCACCATACGAACAATTATGCCCCCATACCAACCCTAATCTCATCATACAAACGTCAAGACTCCCATGATGGTTCCCAACTCATATTACCATTTACCCTAACATGCATGTCCTAGTGGGCCATAACATAATACATTATAAACATCATACATATACATGTCATGCTCATATCACGGAAGCACATACAACATACCTCAATCTCCAAGCTGCGCTACACATGAGACGAGTTATAAACAAATCATATAATACATGGCACAGCATGTCATACACAACATCAAACACATCCACGTCACACATAGCACAAGGCCATTAGCTTCGTCCTTACCTAAGGCGTCGCCGGGCTTGGAGCACGCTCCTCTAACTCCTTAGGGCTTTGGTCGGGGTTACCTATAAAAGGGGAAAATGCTAAGTATTAGTTCCCTGATAATCAATCCTCATTCTAGTTTAAGGTTAGGGTTTTTATTACTAAAAAGGGTTTTATACAAAACTAGGGTTTTTACCTTAGAATTAGTATACTAAATATTAGTAGTAAAAAATATGTTTATTTTTAATACCTATTGTTACACTTGTATTATTAGACCCGTTAGCCCTATTCTTATAATCATAATGTTCATGCTAACTATAGAAAAATAGTGATAATAATAATAATAAAAACTAATACTAGTGACACTAATGTTTATAGTGAGAGAAACCCTAGCATTTTTAAGGCTAAGTCTACTAATGGTGTCATATTCGAAATAATATTATTATAAGGTCACAATATTACAAGTAACTATTCCTAAGGGTGATAATGATAATAGTTTTATATTCTTGAAAAATAAAAGGGTTCAAATGCTTTTGATTACAACAATAAGGTAGTGATAGTAGTAATAATAGTAATAGTTAATAATAGTGTCATAGTAATGAGGTTAGGGTTAATGTTAAATGGTATGGTAATAAGGTTCAATTACTCTTCTTAGTTAACAACCAAATGATATTTACTAGCTTGAGTTAAGTAACATAGGTAAGACAAGGTAGTATTATTATTAACAATGGTGACAAATGTGTTAAGTATAATAATAATAACAATAACAATAATAATAATAGTAATAATAATAATACTAATAATAGTAAAAATAATAATAATAATAATAATAATAATAATAACAATAGTACAACCAAGTAAGGTTAAGCAATAATAATAATAACCATAGTAAGGATAACAGAAATAATAGTAATAAAAATGTTAATACTAATAATTATAAAAATAAGACCAAAGTTGAGTATAATATGGGTTAGGATTTAAAAGGGATGTTAGTATTAGTAAGAAAATAAGAACAATAATAATAAAGACAATAATAATGGTAATAATGATAATAATAATAATAATAATAATAATAATAATAATAATAAGTATATTAGTATTAATATTAGTAGAAAATAGTAGCAGCTATATAAAAAGGGGGTTAGGGTTTGGATGGGTGGAGAACCACCTAGGGTTGGTGGTGGTCCGGCGGCGGCGCGTGGCGGCGACGGCGGAGGTGGTGGAGGAGAGAGAGAAGGGAAAAGATCAAGGTGGAGGTTAGATGGGGGAAAGGAAAGGAAAGTTAAGTGTGGGGGAGGAGACAGCAGGGAGAGGGGAGTGGAATGAGGTTGGTGGCGTGAGAAAGGAGGCGGCGCGCAGTGGTGGACGCGGCGGCCGAAGGTGGAAGAAGGTGGTGGGAGATGGTGGAGGTTGGTGGAGAAGGAGGTAGGGGGTAAGGATGGTATGGGAAGGTAGAGGAGGACCTGCTGGTCACTTTGGGAGGTGGAGAGGAGGTTGATCGCGGCGGGGGTGGAGGCAGAAGGTGGCGCGAGGTGGCGGCGACGATTTTTGGGCAATAGATTTCGCACGGCTGTGGCAGCAAGTGCGGGGTAGGAACGGGGGCTGAGACGGTTTGGTTGCGTGGAGGGTGGTGCGAGGAAGGTTTTGGTGCGTGGTGGTGGTCGCGGCGGTTGCTATAGGCGGCGAACAGGGCGTCTGATCCGGCGGCGGCGAGGTAGGGTTTCGGCAAGGTCCAGAGGGGAAGACTTGCCTTGGCCGTTCGGGGAGGGGTATTTATAGGCAATTAAGGGGGGGAAAACGACGAGGGGGATGGGGATGGCATGTAGGGGCAGGCGAGGCAGGCCGACGTCCGGTGGTGGCAGCCGGTCGCAGGTCTGTGGCTTGACAAACCTGTTTGGCGATGTGCGGGAAAAAGGAAAGAAAATCAAGACGCGTGAGGGCCAGGATGATTTTGCTGGGTCGATTTGGGAACGAAAGGGATGGGAATGGCAGAGGAAGGACGGCCGGACGGCAGGGTTATCAGCGGCGGCAGGCTGCGAGTTGCAGGCCTGCGCAAGGAAGAAGACGGGGCGTGGGCGGACCGGCGATCCAGGGAGAGAAAAGAAAAAGGGGAGGAAACTGGCCGGTCGGCAACGATTATAATGTTTATACCCTCGACGCGTCGTTTCATTAATTATGCGATCGAAACGCGTCGTCATGGCTGGCAACGGTCATAAGGTTCCATAATCGCGAAGCGGCGCTTTGGCGGTTTGACGGGCAAAACGCTGCGTTGCACGCAGGCATCGGCCAGCGAACGACGCTGGGCCGCGGGGGAGGGAGAAGGGAAAGGAAGAGAAGGCTGGGCCGCGGGGGAGAGGCCCAACCGTCGAGGAGGTAAAAGAAAAAGAAGAAAAAGGGGAAAATGAGGGGGAAGAGGAGAGAGAAATATTTCATTTAGGGTTTTGGATTTTTTTATAATTCATTTAGAATATTGGTGGGCTATTTAAAATATTAATATTTATGAAATGTTAATTAAATTCCTTTTTTCTTATTTTAGGTTATTTTAGATAAATTTCATTAACCTCCATGCTAATTAGGAAAAATACCCAAATTTTCTCCTAGTTAAATTCTTTATTATTTTTCTCTTAATCTACCTCAATTAACTCTCTACATTTTAATAAATGAATTTATATAATTAGTTTTCCTAATAATTCCTTATTTGGCCATAATTTCAGAAATTAGGATTTTGGGATATTACATCACTACCCCCTTAAAAATAGACTTCGCCCCCGAAGTCACTAACATCTCCCTAGGGTTAAGGCCAAGAAGTTCTAAGCAGATACAATGGAAAAATTGTTAACACTTATAAACTACCCCCTTAAGGAACGAGGTTTACTAAGAAGTCTCTCCCGTCTCTAACTAAGGCCACAATCGGAGGATAACTGAGTATATTCGCCAAAGAGAGTACTACCAAAAGTCCTTATACTAGCATGCGGTGAAGGCCTAGCCTTAGCAACCATGAAGCACCCATAATGGATAAAGATGCATTTGAATAACAAGATAATAGGTATTGGAAGGGGAGATATGATGATCGTACCCGGAAATACATCAAAATGGCGGTCGGTCTCTATCCTATCGATCGCGTTCAAGCGTCCACCCGACTGACTTCCGTTCTGAGGGAAGGGTCTAGATCCTTGACGTAATCCTCTAGCGTCTCGACCTAGAGCATCGGTTAGAATAGGCGCTCGTTGGTAAGCCTGTTGTTGGGGCACTACATCTCCCTCCTGGGGTGCTTGTCGAGGCTGGTACTGCGGAGCATACGGCGGTTCTTGACACTCGAATGCCCTGTGGCCCCATTTGCCACAGTTCGGGCATGAGATAAGCCTGCCCCCACAATCTCGACCTGGGTGGCTACGACCACAACGTCTACATGCGAATCCTCCTCGAGGTGCTTGGCTCTTACTATGGTCTCTCGGCGGTGGTCTTCTTGGCCCCTTTGTGCGTGGATGGTTTCTGCTCCCCGAATCATGTCCCTCAAGCTTCTTCTTTCCGAGGATAGCGGTCTGCTCTTGAACCAAGGTTGCGGCGAGGCAAGCACGCTCGTAAAGTGTCGTCAGATCAGTGAATGGTACCGCACCCATCATTCTACGGATACCGAATTTCAACCCTTGCTCGAATTGAAATACCACTGTGGACTCGTTGGCAGCAATCCCAGGGGCGAAGCGTAGTAGCTCAGTGAAGCAAGCATGGTATTGGCGCACGGTCATGGATCCTTGCGTAAGCTGCATAAACTCCCATAGCTTATCCCTCTTCAAGCTCTCCGGATAGAATCTGGTGCGGAGAGCAGCCTTGAATGCTTCCCAATCCTCCGGGGGACCAACCCGGGCTCGGTGTTCTACCCACCAGGCGTCTGTCACGCCTCTCAGAAAGTAAGCAGCTATGCTGGGCTGTCGGGCGGTAGGACAACCCACTGCTTCGAATGTACGGTCCATATCTCTGATCCATCCTTCGAGGACCACGGGGTCCTCTTCTCCAGAGTAAGTGGGTGGGTGGTGTCCGGTGACTCTCCTGAGCCAATCCTCCCCCGCTCCTCCGGCTGGTGGTTGCGCTGGATGAACTCCATGAATGCCCCGATGGCATCCTCCAAACGTGCGGCTCGACCGTTCCCCGTCATTGATAACTACAAGGGGAGGAGGTAATGTTAGAAAGGGGACCATTGGTTTCGCAATGACCAGGGTATGCTACTACCCCCTTAGGGGAGTAGTACTAAGAATTCAACTTTCCTATAACTAAGGTTACGGCCGGGAGATAACCAAATACACCACGGTTACGCTACTCATCTTGGGAATATCACTAACCTACCCCTCGATTCCTCACTGGAGCCGGACTCAGAAGGTTTAAAACAGAGGAGTTTTATCTGGGTGTGGAAAACACTTTGAAATCAAGTGAAAACATTGTAATACGATATGTTCTGAAAACAAAAGAGTGTATCCGAATGGATCAACTGCTCTGATACCAACTTGTAACACCCCCAAATTTACTACTGAAAAATTTCGTTTAAATCAACAGATTTAGCGGAAGCGAAAGAATTAAAACCATAAACTTGGGAGTGTTACCGCCACACTTGGCACCGGACTGGTTCACTCCTACCGTTCCGATGCTAAGTGCTAAGGCTAAACTAGGAAATCGGAAATAAGAATCGGCAAAACATAAACGCATCGTTATCATGAACCATCCATAAAAACAAGATACCAACCATCGTCAGAATGTCGTTAAGATTACAACTTAAAGGATCCACTTCCAAAATACGAACATAATATAAATACGAAAAACTACGGTAGATGGAAGCGAGGATCATAAAAGAGTCTGGCCAACTCGCTCTCGGCCCCAACCAGGATGGGCTCAACACTCGGCCCCACCCGATGCCTCGTAGGTATCGTAGGCATCGAACACGAGGTCTCCTACCTGCACAAGGTCAGATGGGCCCTCTGCTCGTGGGAATGAGCAGCACCCATGAAACGGATGATCAAAACGCTACGTACTGAGTAAGGTAACAGACGAGATAAGGGCCGCACACCAGATACACAACATAGCATACATAGCATAATTACGTAGATAGTATGCAATAACACAGATAACAATACAGGTTACGAACCAGATAACTTTTTCATCAGGTCTCTGATAATTATAATTGATTCACATCATCGTTCTTATTAGTCCATGTAAGTGCGGGAACCCCACTATTATAGCCGGTGGAACGGTCACGAGGGCCATGCCCTGCCACTATTATAGCCGGTGGACCGGTCACGAGGGTAACATACCCTGCCACTATTATTTGCCGGTGGACCGGTCTGGCCCTGACTCACAAGGTGTTCCACTGTAAATGTTTGTATCTTTCACATGTCTTATCATTATTCTAATTAATTTGTTGAGCACGAAATCCCCCACTATTATAGCCGGTGGAACGGTCACGAGGGCCATGCCCTGCCACTATTATTGCCGGTGGACCGGTCACGAGGGTAACATACCCTGCCACTATTATTTGCCGGTGGACCGGTCTGTGTCCGGCTCAACATCTTTCTCTGTAAGTAGTTAATGTCTTAACATGTCTTATTCAAAAGGTTTTCACCAAGGGTACGCATAAATCATTCTCTTTATGCCTTACACATCGCAACCAATAAAATTTCGCATTCATAACTACCCTTTAATCGATAATACACATAATAACGCCAAACAACTCTAAGCAGTCATAACCAACCCTAATTGTCCACACCAACCCGTGGTTAACCACTATCATCCCTATTTTACCATAACCACCGTACTTAGCCATCCCAAACCTTAATTATCCTCAACAGTCACAATTGGTTACTCCATCCCTACTTAATCACAAAGCCCCAGAGTTAATCACTCCAAACCCTGATTCCATACGATCATTAACTCAAATGCAAAACCCTAATACCGCCATACCAACATTAATACCACCATACAACCCATAACACCACCATGTAAACCCTAATACCACCATAAGTCATTAATACCACTATAAAAGCGTTAACACCTCCATACGAATATTAATTATCACCATAAAATAACTAATACCACCATACAAAATTAATACCCCTATAAGATCACAAATACCACCATACAAACCCTAGTACCCCCATACAAGATTAATACCTCCATAAGATCACTAATACCACCATACAAACCCTAATACTACCATAGAACATTAATACCTCCATAAAATCACAAATAACACCATACAACATTAATACCTCCATAAAATCACGAATACCACCATACAACATTAATACCTCCATAAAATCACAATACCACCTTAAGCCATTAATACCACTATGAAATCATTAGTACCACCATACGAGCAATTATGCCACCATACAAACCCTAATACCGCCATGCAAACCTTAATACCACCATAAGCCACTAATTCCACTATGAAATCATTAGTACCACCATACGAACAATTATGCCACCATACAAACCCTAATACCGCCATGCAAACCCTAATACCCCCATAAGCCATTAATACCACTATGAAATCATTAGTACCACCATACGAACAATTATGCCCCCATACCAACCCTAATCTCATCATACAAACGTCAAGACTCCCATGATGGTTCCCAACTCATATTACCATTTACCCTAACATGCATGTCCTAGTGGGCCATAACATAATACATTATAAACATCATACATATACATGTCATGCTCATATCACGGAAGCACATACAACATACCTCAATCTCCAAGCTGCGCTACACATGAGACGAGTTATACACAAATCATATAATACATGGCACAGCATGTCATACACAACATCAAACACATCCACGTCACACATAGCACAAGGCCATTAGCTTCGTCCTTACCTAAGGCGTCGCCGGGCTTGGAGCACGCTCCTCTAACTCCTTAGGGCTTTGGTCGGGGTTACCTATAAAAGGGGAAAATGCTAAGTATTAGTTCCCTGATAATCAATCCTCATTCTAGTTTAAGGTTAGGGTTTTTATTACTAAAAAGGGTTTTATACAAAACTAGGGTTTTTACCTTAGAATTAGTATACTAAATATTAGTAGTAAAAAATATGTTTATTTTTAATACCTATTGTTACACTTGTATTATTAGACCCGTTAGCCCTATTCTTATAATCATAATGTTCATGCTAACTATAGAAAAATAGTGATAATAATAATAAAAAAAACTAATACTAGTGACACTAATGTTTATAGTGAGAGAAACCCTAGCATTTTTAAGGCTAAGTCTACTAATGGTGTCATATTCGAAATAATATTATTATAAGGTCACAATATTACAAGTAACTATTCCTAAGGGTGATAATGATAATAGTTGTATATTCTTGAAAAATAAAAGGGTTCAAATGCTTTTGATTACAACAATAAGGTAGTGATAGTAGTAATAATAGTAATAGTTAATAATAGTGTCATAGTAATGAGGTTAGGGTTAATGTTAAATGGTATGGTAATAAGGTTCAAGTACTCTTCTTAGTTAACAACCAAATGATATTTTCTAGCTTGAGTTAAGTAACATGGGTAAGACAAGGTAGTATTATTATTAACAATGGTGACAAATGTGTTAAGTATAATAATAATAACAATAACAATAATAATAATAGTAATAATAATAATACTAATAATAGTAAAAATAATAATAATAATAATAATAATAATAATAATAATAATAACAATAATACAACCAAGTAAGGTTAAGCAATAATAATAATAACCATAGTTAGGATAATAGAAATAATAGTAATAAAAATGTTAATACTAATAATTATAAAAATAAGATCAAAGTTGAGTATAATATGGGTTAGGATTTAAAAGGGATGTTAGTATTAGTAAGAAAATAAGAACAATAATAATAAAGACAATAATAATGGTAATAATGATAATAATAATAATAATAATAATAAGTATATTAGTATTAATATTAGTAGAAAATAGTAGCAGCTATATAAAAAGGGGGTTAGGGTTTGGATGGGTGGAGAACCACCTAGGGTTGGTGGTGGTCCGGCGGCGGCGCGTGGCGGCGACGGCGGCGGTGGTGGAGGAGGAAGAGAAGGGAAAAGATCAAGGTGGAGGTTAGATGGGGGAAAGGAAAGGAAAGTTAAGTGTGGGGGAGGAGACAGCAGGGAGAGGGGAGTGGAATGAGGGTGGTGGCGTGAGAAAGGAGGCGGCGCGCGGTGGTGGACGCGGCGGCCGAAGGTGGAAGAAGGTGGTGGGAGATGGTGGAGGTTGGTGGAGAAGGAGGTAGGGGGTAAGGATGGTATGGGAAGGTAGAGGAGGACCTGCTGGTCACTTTGGGAGGTGGAGAGGAGGTTGATCGCGGCGGGGGTGGAGGCAGAAGGTGGCGCAAGGTGGCGGCGACGAATTTTGGGCAATAGATTTCGCACGGCTGTGGCGGCACGTGCGGGGTAGGAACGGGGGCTGAGACGGTTTGGTTGCGTGGAGGGTGGTGCGAGGAAGGTTTTGGTGCGTGGCGGTGGTCGCGGCGGTTGCTATAGGCGGCGAACAGGGCGTCTGATCCGGCGGCGGCGAGGTAGGGTTTCGGCAAGGTCCAGAGGGGAGGACTTTCCTTGGCCGTTTGGGGAGGGGTATTTATAGGCAATTAAGGGGGGGAAAACGATGAAGGGGAGAGGGATGGCATGTGGGGGCAGGCGAGGCAGGCCACCGTCCGATGGTGGTAGCCGGTCGCAGGTCTGTGGCTTGGCAGACCTGTTTGGCGATGTGCGGGAAAAAGGAAAGAAAATCAAGACGCGTGAGGGCCAGGACGATTTTGCTGGGTCGATTTGGGAACGAAAGGGACGGGAATGGCAGAGGAAGGATGGCCGGACGACAGGGTTGTCAGCGGCGGCAGGCTGCGAGTTGCAGGCCTGCGCGAGGAAGAAGACGGGGCGTGGGCGGACCGGCGGTCTAGGGAGAGAAAAGAAAAAGGGGAGGAAACCGGCCGGTCGGCAACGGTTATAATGTTTATACCCTCGACGCGTCGTTTCATTAATTATACGATCGAAACGCGTCGTCGTGGCGTTGGCTGGCAACGGTCCTAAGGTTCCATAATCGCGAAGCGGCGCTTTGGCGGTTTGACGGGAAAACGCTACGTTGCACGTATGCTTCGGCCAGCGAACGACGCTGGGTTGCGGGGGAGGGAGAAGGGAAAGGAAGAGAAGGCTGGGCCGCGTGGGAGAGGCCCGACCGTCGAGGAGGTAAAAGAAAAAGAAGAAAAAGGGGAAAATGAGGGGGAAGAGGAGAGAGAAATATTTCATTTGGGATATTACAGCAATGGTGGCGAGTTGTAGGTCGGTGGTCGGCAGGGCTGAAGAAAGAAGAAGAAGATGGAGGGGAGTTAGACCTGGCAGCCAGGAAAAGAAAAGAAAGAAAAAGAACGACTGGGCCAATCAACATGGGCTAAGGTTTAAGTTTAAATGGAACACGAAGTTTCGATGGGAAAAATAAATGAAGTGTAGCGTTTCGGAGTCAGGCCGAAGAAAAGAAAGAAAAAGAAGGAGATGGGCTGTGGGAAAGAAAAGGAGGACGGGCAGCTAGGCTGGGCCGCGACGCAGAAGGAAGAAGGGAAAGGTATGGGCCACTGGGCTGGCCTAGTTCGATGAGGAGAAAAAGAAAAAAGAAAAAAGAAAAAAGAAAAAAAAGAAAAAAGAAAAAAAAAAGGAAAAAGGGAAAAAGGAAAAGAAAAATAATTAGGTTGTATATTTAAATTAATTCAAATATTTGGGATATTTAAAAATAATAATATTTAAATAAAATAATATTTAAATCCATTTTTAGGTTAAATTAGTATTTTTTAAAAGATTTTCCATAAATTCCATTTTAATTAGCAAAACACCCTACTTTTCTCTAATTAAATTATTTATAAAATTAATATTTATTTGAAAATATTTTATCCTTCTTACTTTAAATAAAATAATTGATTTTATTAATTTCCAAAATAAATCCTTAATTAGCTAAAATACCCAAATTTCACCCTAATTAAAATATTTATAAGATTTCTCTTAATTTGCCCAAATAAATTTTATTTTACTTTAATAAAAATAATTTATTTAATTAATTTTATAATAAAATTTTTATTTACTTTAGTAAATGTTTGCATTTGGATTGTAAGAGCGAATTTCAACAATGGCAGCATTGTATTGATAGACTAGTCATGTAATGAGTTGGTTGTACCCTTAGCCTTTCGGATTTTCTATTTATAAATTTTTTCTTTACTTATCAACAAAAAATACATAGCCAATCTATTCTTAAAAAGAATATATGATCAAAAGCTTAACAATCCTCCATGCTCTACCAAGATAATTGACTCTTTTCTCCACCTACTACTTAAATCCATCCATTTCAGAATTAATTGGTCTATTAAAAGAGTCTCTATCACCTAAATCAACCTCCACTTGGACTAAAGTACTATCATACTCCACCACCTTATATACAACACCATAAGACCTAGTATTCTTAGGGAACATGAACTCATTGAAGGTAACATATCTGATAGTCAAGAACTTAGACATAGCTAGGTCCCACAACCTTTACCCCTTCACTCCAGACGTAAAGCCAAGAAAGGTAGAATTGTTGGCTCTAGACTCAAACTTACTATCACTCACATAAGCATACAAAGGGAAGCAAAAGACATGTAAATTAGAGTAATCTGTTGACTCACTAGACCTCAAATCCTCATGTTTCTTCAACTCAATAGAATGATTTGTTGAGCAGTACCCTAAGTATACTGCCATGAGAATTGCTTTAGCCCAAAACTCTCCACCTATCTCTCACTATGATAAAATACAAAGATCCTTCTCTAATAGGGTTATTTCTCACAAAATAAGTGTAATGTCTCATGATCTCATAGTTTAGGCATAAATTAGTGAAACTATGCTCAACAAACTCCACATCATTATTAATCTTGAGACACTTAACTTGTTTCCTAGTCTAATTCTCTAACAAGGCATTATGGTGTTTGAAAACACCAGAAACCTCATTCTTATTCTTTAATAAATAAGCCCATACCTTTCTAAAGAATTCATTAATAAATGTGAGCAATTCCTATAAACCCCTTTTGAAAACTACCCTCGCTAGACTCCATAAACATGAATGGACAAAGTTAAGATGTGCTCTCGTACTATGATTAGTTGTTGAAAAGCTAACCTTCTTTTGCTTACTAAACATATAGTTATCATAGAATTTCATAGTACCTATACACTCTCCATCAAGGAGCCCCCTTTTAGAGAGCTTAGTTAGACCCTTGACACTCATGTGCCAAAAACTCATAAAAATTGTTTAAAAAACTTTAGTGATGTCATAATAGTTCTCCCCACAACTATGGAACCCTCCAACTCATATATTATCCTAACTCACTTCTACTTCATAGCTGTTAGACCCCCTTCTGTTAATATTAGGGTACCAAATTCAATAAGACACAAATGCCTATTATAATCCAAGGAACTTAAAAATATGAGGTTCTTATTCATCCAAGGGATATGCCACTCATTAGATAGAGCCTTGACAACACCTTAAGCACCCTCACCTTCTTCATCTCAATCTTAATAACTTTGCAAGAAGCATCATTCCCCATTAAGGTAAGTCCACCTTGACTAACCTTGAACTTCTAAAACCAACTCTATTTAGGAAAAATATGGTAATAACACCCATAATTTAAAATTCCATCTATCACTGATCCCTGCCTATCTATCAGTGGTTGAAAACATATCTTCATCATTGTTATCATAAGATACAAAAACATCATCCTTAAAACTAGATGACTCATGACACTGAGCACCAAGATTCCTATTAGGAAAAAACTTCTTAACATGCCTCTTATTTTGACACCCATTGCATGTCACATTGTTATGCCAACTGTTTAACTTAGATATAGATTTCTTATAGTCACTGGACCCCTAGTTATATGTCCTCCGCTGGTTACTAATCCCTCAATGTGTGAGTCCCCAAAAGTACCAATGCTAGGTAACTGTCTATCAATCAACTTCCATTGTAGCAAGGCAGCTTTCATATGCTTATGGACTGACTTGTCCTTCCTATACAATATAATCCCCCAAAATTTCTTAATACTTTTAGGTAAAAAATATAATAACATAATAACTAAATCTTCATCATCTAATTTAACTTCTTTATTATGCAAATCCATAACCACATAATCAAATTCATCAAGGTGATAATTCAAGGACTAAAAGTCACTAAATTTTAAGTTATAAAGCCAACTTTTCAATAATAGTTGATTTGCTACTAACTTTTTCATGTATAATGACTCAAGCTTCAACAACGAGACAACCACAATTGATTCCCTTCTCAATTTCTATAATACCTCATTCGATAATCATAGTTATATAGTTGAGAGGGCCTTCAAATCTACTTATTTAAAACACCTATATATCATCAAGTCTAGCTTATTCAAATAATCGAATAACCCTTTTCTAATCTGTTTTGAATAGAATTGCCTGCATCTATAATATCAAGTTCCTGTGACATATGAAATAATATAAGCTCCTATGTTAATAATTCACAATTCATTTATTCCTCTTAGTATTTTTAAAGTTAGGATATTAGCCCGAATCAATATAAAAATTATTGCTACAAATAATAGTCATGTCTAGGGTTAGGATTTAATAAAAAAACTTCTTACCATATATTGGGCATACAAATGAGTTTAAAATATTCCTTATATATTTTTAAATATATTTATGCACATAACATGCTGGTTGTTGAGCATAAATAGGATTAAATTGTGACTATTTTGTATCACATATTCTACGGGTAGTAATATAAATTTTTATGTACCATGATTTGTATCTTAAATTATTACTTTGAATTAGTGTGAATATTATGATATGTTAGAATTTCATACTAAGGTTATATATGTATTTTATGTTACGTCCATGATTAGAGGAAATATTGTCTTTTGTAATAATATGGAATTTTATTATATGTTAAACTATTTTGAATTATGATATTTTAAACTTTTTATGATAAATATCCTATATAAATGAATCAGGTAATAAAGTGAATAAAAATGTAATGATTAGAATTTGGAGAGCATTTTTTTCATAATAACAAAAATATTTCTTAATGTGAATGATTGGACTAGTTGACTTAAGTGTTCGCCTTAGAAAATGTTTGGAAATAATTGTATAAATGGATTGAATTGTTTGGAGTTAGAGAGTTATTTAGTCTCTGGTATGATGCCTAACCTTAGATCATGTTTTCTTGGTGATGTTGTGACTCTTGTGGTCCTTTAGATATAGAATTGTTTAATTGATTTATAGTGGAGACCCTCATGGTCCTTTAATTTTATTGATAGATAACTAAATTATTATTATTATTAACTTTAAAATCCTTAAGATAATAACATTAAATTAAATATGTTAATCACTTAAAGAGGAATACTTGAGTTGGAAAGGGATCTCATACCATGGATTAAGGCCTTGAGTGTATAGTTAGATCTTTGAGTCAAAGGGAATGTTTCTAATATATAGGTATTCAATACACACGATACAGGGTACTTGTACTTAAGGACTTAGATACTGAGGTTTACTATGGGCAACTGATATGTGATATACCCTCATTGGCAAGCTTCCCCTTAGAACTATATGATTGATATGCGATATACCCACCTTGGCAAGATTTCCCTAAGAACTATATGATTTGATTTGGTAACACCTCCTTGACAATCATAGTTTTCTGTATGGGATTCTATTCTAATCAAATTTGATTTGATTGATAGAATTTGATTAGTCATACACCATAAACCTATGTAATATTTTGATTAGGTATTGTTTGATAAAGGATTGATTGTGTGGTGATGTCAAACAATACCATTTTTCATATAGAATAGAATTTGTCGATATCTTATAATTGGTGTAAAATTTGGAGCATATCTTTCTTGTCCCCTTTATGGAGTTTGATTGGATTTATATCATTATTGAAATGTGGTATCCTATTATTTAGACGTTATTATTGCATATTATTGGATTCTTTTGGGTAACTCTTATTATTTATATGTTATGCGTAATATGGGCATACTACGTATACAGAGGCATTGTGATTTACTCAGTATGAGGAATTCATATTGATACTATTACTTTTTAGATGAGTACATGCATTACTTGTAGCGGCTAAATAATTTTGAGTAGCATCACCCAAACATTTAGCTAGACTAAATGGTTGAAAGTCCCTCATCCCATAACCTTTATTTGTAATATTTTTGTATAAGGGATGAGATTAAGGGCAAACTGATGTCATGCTTTTGTGTGTTCTTTTGTGATAGATTTTTCTTTATATTCTTATGTCCCTAATGTATGTTAGATACTTATATTTTATGAAGAATGTCTTATACGTAAACCTTTATTAATATATTATCTTTTCCTACTACTATTTGTTTTGATTTGACTTGTTTTGAGTCTTAACGCTTAGCATATGGAATGTGAGGAAACTAAACTTATGTTAATTGTGGTTGTAACACCCATTCATTTGTTATTATTTATTCCACAAAAAAAATTCAAGTACTAAATTTTCGGTGTTATATCTAGTTTGTGAAGTATACTTCATGATAGATCTTATAATAGGGATAGAGTTTGTGTCAGATGTACCCTATTGTATGGTGTTGACTAAGATGGAAAAACTGTGTGCTTAGTTAGAGGATTTAATAGAGAAGTGGTACATTCAACTGAGTGTATTATACTAGGGATCACCAATCCTTTTTGTTAGGAAGAAGGATGGTAGGTTGAGGCTCTACATTAGTTATAGAGGATTAAACTAGGACAAGATTAAGAACTATTATCATTTACTCAGATTAATGACCTTTTTGATGAGCTAACTTGGGATATAGTGTTCTCATAGATACACTTCCTCTTTGGATACCATCAGTTGAGGATTAATAAGAGGGACATATAAAAAGACAACATTTAGGATGAGGTATGGCCATTTTGTGTTCACTTTGATATCCTTTGGACTCATAAATGTAGTAGAGGTGTCTATGGCTCTCATGAACAATATTTTCTAGTAGCACCTCAATTAGTTCATTTTCTTCTTCATTGATGACATCTTGATTTATTCTAGGACTTTTAAGGAGCATGTATAATATTTGAGGTAGACATTAACACTACTTCGGACGCATTAGTTTTATGCCAAATTCTTAAAGTGTGTATTTTTGTTAGATTAAGTTGCCTCCTTGGAAAATCAATATTAAAGGATAGTGTGTCAGTAAATCCACTAAAGAGTCAAGTAATATCAGAGTTGTTAACACAAAAAAATGTTAGGAAGATACATAGTTTTCTACATTTAGCAGTACATATGTTTCGTTTAGGACTTTTCTATGACCGTTCATCTCTTGATGACCTTTTTGAAGAAGATGAGACATTTCCATTATGATGATAATGCATTCCATCCTTTAAAGATGTAAAGAAAAGATACATTTAGCACTAGTGCTCAACTTGGCGTCAGGTACAGAGGGGTTTGAGGTGTATAATGACACATCAAAGCATGGTTTAGTATGTGTGTTGATGTATCATGCGAGGGTAATAACATTTGCTTTTTCTAGCTCAACGATCATGAGTAAATCTATTTGACTCATGATTGTGAGCTTACTGTAGTGGTTTTTTCCTTGAAGACTTGGGGAATTACCTATATGGAGTGTAGTGTAAGTTGTTCATGAACCATATGAGCCTTTAGTACATCTTCATTTAGCTAGAGTTGAACATGAGATAGAAAAGATAGCTAGAGTTGGTTAAGGAATACGATTATGAGTTAACCTATAATGAGTGTAAGGCTAATGTCGTAGCATGTGCTCCCAGTAGAAAGACTACACCATCTTTAGGTTCTTTGGCTGTTTTAGACTACATATTAGGGGATCTTTAGGTTATGGGCATACTGAGAATTAGATTCGGAGATCTTGAGATGAGGACAGGTTCTCTCATGATCACGTTAACAATTTTTAAGGAAACTCCAGGTAGTCAGCCAAGAGATGTGATATTGGAGAAGATCAAATGAGTTATATGAGAAAGAAGAGTTATAGGGCTTTATATTTATGAGGATGAAATAATATTATTTTGAGGTTAGTCGTGCATTCCTTAGAGCTAGGGGGATTTAATCTAATGTTTATGGAGGAGGGTTATTGTGGACCTTATTCCATCCATCTTGAATGGGATTTTTTTGTATAATTACCTAAAATAGATCTATTGTTTAACCCGTATAAAGCATAAGGTTGTAGAATTCATGGCTTGGTGCTTGACTTATCAGATGATCAGGATCAAGCACACATGTCTAATAAGGCTAGTTTAGCCATTAGGGGTTCTTTCATGGAAATGGGATAACAAGTCCATGGATTTCATGGAGAGTTTACCAAGATTCCATAGTTGTTTGGATTTTATCTAGGTTGTTGATCAGTTAACCAAGTTAGCATTATTTATACCAAGAAGTTAGCTTAGAGTTTGGAGTAGTTAACTAATGCTTACAAGAAGCATATGGCATGGTACTATAGGGTTGCCTAAAGACATCATGTTTGATAGAGATTGAAGATTGTTATTAACTTCTAAGAGAAGTTGTAAGAAACTTTTGAGACATAACTAAATATGAGCATTGCTTTCCATTCATCTACAAATGGTCAGACTAAGTGCACTATTAATATCTTGGAGGATATTATTCCGGTGTGTGTACTTGAGTTTCATGCTAGTTAGGATGATTATCTAGACTTCATTGAGTTCTATTAGAATAACATTTATTATGCAATCATATGGTTGGAACCTTTTGAGGCACGTTGGAGCGACTTCAGGAGGATAGTTATGCTAGGACCAAATATAATAGAGGAGACATTGCAAGGAAAAATTAGGCTACCCAAGATATGAAGAAGAGTTATTTAGATGTACAAAGGAGGAAAAATAGGTATGAGGGGGTGATCAAGTCCTTCTGAAGGTCTCACCAACTAATGTGTGATGTGTTTCGATTAGAGGAACAAGCTTAGCTCAAAGTACATTAGGCTCTATAAGATTTTGGACGGGGTAGGAGAAGTTTATTACATATTCACCTTCCTATTCAAGCTCTTAACTGTGCATAACGTATTTCCAATCTCTCAATTGATGAAAACATTAGCATAAACATTACACATCAATAAAAAAAGATGATTGATCTTGATGGCACATTGACATACGAGCAGTGATTGCTGAGGATCCGTGATACTAAGACTTAGGAGATGTGTTCAAAGGTTGTCCCATTAGTGAAGATCATTTGGTTATGCTATGAAGCGAAGGAGACTACCTAAGTATATGATAATGTGATCAAGATTAAGTATCAAGATTTTCTTGTATTGACATAATTCATGGGACCACCTATTTTAAGGGGCTAGTACCTTCTCTCATGTACTAACTCTTAAGTGATAGTTTTTTTCTTGATTTCTTACAGTTTTGGCATATTTTAAGCTTATAAAGATGTTTTCTCTTGTGAACTTCATGGAAAAAATCTCTTTCAAAGGGTATTATAGTAATACCCAATCCTTAAATTATTCCAAAGGTATTTAAAATTAAGTCAATATAAAATAAATTAGTTGTTTTTCAAAAGGTTAAAAATATTTACCAAAATATGAACTTCACGCATATGAGTCAATAGGTTAGCTTAATCACTCAACTGATATGTTCAGAAAGTCACACTTTTATTTCATGATAAAACTATCAATTGGTTTGCCTAAACATATTGATTGGTTGTCTTATAATTTTAGATCCGTTCCTTTTTTTGGCTTTGAATCTATTTCTCATATTCAGGAGAACTTCTAATTAGAATTTATTTGCATTAATAAGAATATATTGATGCTTTGGGATCACTTTTGCATTATTTAGACCATTTTATGAATTTATTTAGCTTCAAATTCCCAAAAAGTACTTTTGAGGTATTTCTCGCCCTCTCCCACAAAGCAAATTCAATAGGGTTTTTTAACTTTTAAGACCTTTATATCTATTGGTTTATAAGGGTTAATATAGAGTAGTTATAGGGCTTAGAGAACTCATCTACTATTAAAGTAAGTGGATAAGGTTTTCTTCTGGTAGCTAGTGTTGATCAACAGTTTCTTCTTTCAAGTAGTGAGGCACTAAAGCATTTTCATGGAAAGCTTTTCACTTTGAAACTTGAAGGGACTAGGGGATGCGAACACCTTGTTTTTATAGTAAGGGCGAATAACTTCACTCGCTCGCAAACTAGTGTAGTAAGCTAGTTCCAAGCGAAGGCAATAGTCGACAGTCTAGGTCAGATGCTCATATAGCATGATTAGACTTCTCGGGACGTATAGGATAAGATCAACTATGCATTAGGTATAGGAAGGACCTTTGACAGGAGCATAGGAGAATAACCTATATCAAGGATGGTAGCTGACTAACACTCACAAGAAGGCACTTATGGGATGAGTTTTAGCTAGTAAAGATATTTTCCATAGATCTATTACTAAAGATTCAACAATCAATTTCCTAATCATGAAAAGTGGTACGATCCCAATTTTCTCTCGTTTTTATCTTGTCACAAAAAAAACACTTAAGTCTTGGGAAGGGCCTTACATTTCTCCCTTTTCTTGTCTACTAGGAAAAACAGAGGCTTGCCTCTTTTCTTCTCATCTATTAGTCTAATCTTTTTCTTTTCTTTCTTCCCTAAATCTTATCCTTATATTATCTTTGTTTCTCTCAATCAAGGAAGGATCAAGATTGTGAGAAAGGTTGAAGATCATTCTTTTATGATGAGTGCAAGGTTGTGTTATGCCATTTTTCTTCTTCTTCTCTTGGTTTTATTTTTTCATTAAGTTTTGAATAGTAATTATAAATTTTTTGACTTTTTATTATTCTATGAAATCAAGATCTTTTTAGAGACCATCACATTATGATTATTTTGGTCAATAAGATTTGCTCTGAGATGAGAAATCCTTATTTCTAATATGAATAAGGTCTTGTGTGATTTGATGTAATATCAAGTTCTTATTATGTTTTTATGATGAGTATGAATTGTTTTGAGTTACTAGATTAAAGAATATGGAAATGTTTTAATCTTTGAGATTTTAGAGCATGTTTTAAGTATTTTGATATTATATATGATTTGGGTGAAATTTTAGTGATATATAGTTGAGTATTAATTTCTACCATGTTCCCATATGATTCTACGTTTAGAGTACTTATTTTTATGTGTTTATGACATAGAATAATGGTAGGATTAAATTGGAAAAGTTTGATGATTTTCTGCTAAGTGTGGATTGAGTTTCTAGGTGCTCTTTCACCTGGGCTAGTCAATTAGTTTGTTAGACTAATCGACTAGTTGTGTGTATTGTCACCCACTTTGGAGATCATATCTGACTAGTTATATTAAAAGTTAATTAGATGGATAAACTAGTCCGCTAGTTATTATAAATAGTAAGTCACTTTTCCAAACTAATCCATTGGTTGTTTTGTGACCAGAGTCTTTTATCCTCAACTTAGACACGTCGACTTGGCTGGCCAAATTGATATGCCTATTTCTATGAATAGTCGATTAGTTAGACCAAGTAGTTGATTAGTTTCACTATGTGTTATTTTTTTCTGATCTGGTGTAATGAGACTAGTTAATGGTCCTAGCAACCGATCGGCTAGTTCCTTTTGAGTTTAATATGTTCATTTGTTGTTTAATGGTCTTTCTTTATGACTTCTATCCTAAATTTTCCAAATAATTACAGCACTTTAACCACGATTTCAACCATGTTCAAGAATAATTTAAAGGATATTAAAATGATAATATTATGGTGCCTTATGTTGTTGAGTTTGGTGTTATCTGAAACACCTGTTTGGTAGCTTGTATCACTTAGTTAGCATTTGGTGTCAACATGTAAAACATCCAATTTTCATTGATAGCTAGAATTGAATAAAGGAATCTTAGAGGCCTTCCCCATATGCATACTTAGGGTTTGGTTATCTTGTTGGTGCTCTTTAAGTTAGGAGACCAAACATGATTGTAATACCCCTAAATTTCACTCCTAAAAAGTTTCATTTTAAAGCATAAAGTGAAAGCCAAAGTAGAAAATGAGGCATGTTATTGCCCCACCGAGTATAAGACAAACACCCACCATCTATCTCATGCTAAATATATAGCTAAAACCTATTCAACTAAAATTTAAAAATCATCAATACTGAGGAATAAAATTGTAGAAGGATTTATCTAATGGTAGACGGAATATAAATAGTTTCATTGAACAAAATAATTGCTGATAAAATTAGCATTTCTTCTCCCCATCATTAGTAGATCATAGTAGGACCCATTCAACAAGGTAGTATCAATATGAGTCCAATATTGAGTAACTCTTATGACCTTATGTTATGGAAGAGACATGAACTACAAAATCAAACACATTTAGAATTAGAGTGCATTGAATTGATACAACATTATGCATACACAATATCTACATTATAAATCATGCCATACATATATAATAACATGCGAAACATATGTAACAGGCTACATAAAAATGTAAGCAAGATATGATGGAAATATAAAGTAGCTCATGTGCCTTGGATAGGGATAACCCATATTATTAATAACTCATAACATGTCCATCTTACACCAAAGCTGAGTCAAATAAAGCAATCGAGCATATATGGACAATGCTAAAACAAAGCACTTGGGAATTTATAGACAACACTAAACTTGACTAAACAAGATCAATTCAGCATTTATTGACAATGCCAAACCAAAATAATTAGGCATTAAGCTCCTTGGACATTACGTAGAGACATGGCTAACGCCAAGAATTACATAGGGACATGCTTAGCCCCAAAAATTACTTAGATACATGCTCAACCCTAAACATTACTTAAGGACATGCCTAACCTAGAACATTAATTAGGAACATGCTCTTCCCTAAACATTACTCAGGGCCATGTATAACCTCAAGAATTACTTAGGGATATGCTTCACCCCAAGCCATATTTCAAACACATTTAACACTTTATTTTGATGAGAGATGCGTTAAATTATCAACATTCATTCATTTCATTTTATAATGCACCATGCAGATAGAAAACCGTAAAGTGTGCTCCAAAACTTGCAAAACGTTTCATGCCACACATTAAGATGTTTTCCAGTTACTTAATCAAGATATATATTTATTATGATCTTAATATTTATCTTACTTATCCATACATAAAGATAACAAGATTATCATTCTTGTAACATGCTTATCATTCGGCCTCCACAAAAGAGTCATATAGCCCTATCATGAATATTTTTACCCTAGCAAACTCAACCTCATGATCAATAGAAAGCATTATTTTACA
The DNA here is from genome assembly GCA_030549775.1 of Tamarix chinensis. NCBI lineage: Eukaryota > Viridiplantae > Streptophyta > Magnoliopsida > Caryophyllales > Tamaricaceae > Tamarix > Tamarix chinensis. The sequence continues at coordinate 71,764,126 of CM060181.1, forward strand.
TATTTAACCTAGAAACCCATGTGAGTCACACAAATATCATGTATTAAACACATGCAAAATGATCTATCCTCACAAAACAATCATGAGTAGAGGTAAGTACAGACTTCCCTAGATTACAAACTAGCAATGTGAAATAAAAAGAAGAGGGAGATCATTAGATCAAGGATACACAAGTATGTATTCCTAGATCACTGATAGAAATCATAAGACGAGGTTAGAAAACTAATTAAAACATAGAACATTACAAAACAAGTAATTTTTATAAACATTCACTAAAACAATTAAGGTTTACAACCCAAAAGTCAAATCAATCAACTTAGAGAATTGATCCAAATGATAATTTAGGAATTCACTTTAATTTATTATAAATAAAATCTAATTGATTAGTACATGAAAGAATCAAATACAACTAATTTTTAGAAAACTATTCCAAAAATGTAATGTTTTAAAGACAAATATATAAATTCAGACAATATAATTAAGTTAATCCAATTAAAAGATAGGGTTTTAAACCTAAAAATACAATTTAAAGTCATTCCACATATTTCTATAAAATAAATTTCAAAAGGAAAAATAATAAAATTGACCTATTTTAGAAGTTTATTTGAAAGCTAGGGTTTAAAACCTAAAAATAAAATTTAGTTGAATTTTATTAATTTTTCTGAATTGGAGGTTAAGAAATGTAGATAGATCTAATATATATATATTATCAGTTAATAATAAACAATAAAGGAAAAACCTAATTTATCAAAATTAAGGTTTTTGAGCCCAAAATACAAACCTCATCAAAAATTCCTATAATCTATATATCTATCTATATATATATATATATATATATATATATATTAATTATTTAGAATGATATTAAACATATTCTAATTAAAATTATATAATCAATTAATAAGATAACTCTATTACATAATCTAATTTAAAATCATAAATAATTTTCACCTAAAAATCCATTCTAGATTGATTTCACATGACTTTCCTATATTGACACTTCCAACATGAAATTAAATGTATTTCAAAGTATAATATGAAGTTAATTGAATGAAACAACTTAATTATGCAATTCCATTTCAATATATAAGGATTTTGACCTATACATCTAATTCGAATTAATCTTACACAAATTTCTCAAATATATGGTTCCAACATGGAAACTATATACATTTTAAAGCATAATGCATAATCAATTTATCCAAAAAAACCTTAGTTGGGGGAATTAGAGGAATCCAACATAATTAGGACAAATTCCCAAATTCCAGCATTCAATCACATATTGCACAATTAACTCATATACTTTATTCATACAATACATATATACCTAATTAAACAACTAATGTAACTTAATTAAAACCAATTTATAAAATATCAATAAAAAACAAACTTAGGGCTTCCAAAAATTTATAGTAAATGAAAAATTGTGAATCATAGTAGATGAAGAGAAGAGAAGTTTTGTTGAAGGTCAACCAATTCTAGTCGGCGGCTAGGCAACACTAACAAAGGCTGTAGTTGGGGCAATGACATATGAAACCCTATCGCTATTGGTGCTTACCGTTGCTCTTACTGCTAGCTATTGTCGATGTTGCTAGAGGAGGAGCTAGCATCAATGATGGAGTGGCAAGGATGTGTGGTGGTGTGGTTGAGTGGCAGTTCTTGTAAGGTGGCGTGATGGTAAACAAAGGAGAAATGAATCATAGAAGAGGAAGTAGCATAAGTTAAGGGTTAAGGTTGGGTTCACAGAGAAAAAATAACTATAAAGCAAGAGAGAAAAGAGAAAAAAAATATCTTGAGAGAATAAAAAATACAGGGGACCAATCGAGTTTTTTTTTACTAATAAACAAACATATAAATATAAGAGGGTAAAAAATATCTAAAAAAATATTATAAGATTATTTTATCTAAAACAAACTTAATATAAATCATTTTATAATCAAAGATATAAAATCAATACGAAAGCTATTGAAAATATTTTGGAATAAAATACGAACATACATAAGGATTTGTATTATTTACAAAAAAATATTGTAAACTATATAGAAAATATTTAAATTATATTATAAGTGGGAGAGATTAATTTTAATGATTTCTATAAAAGGTCATATGTACGACAATTAGGGTAATATAGAAGAAATTAATTTCAGAAGAAAAAAAATCATCAAATGGTTTAGGATATCTTTGTAATTTATAATTTTCTTAAGCTCTTATCAACCTCATAAAACAAAATAACTTTAATGAAGGAAACATTTTTTAGGTGCATCCTTGTTTTTGCATCTAAACATGTTTCTTGAATATGTTTGGAATGGTTCTTAGCAATTTTGAAGGTGTTTTGAAGTCTTACAACAATTTCTTGGAGATTAAGCCATAAATAAGAGTTTTTGCAATATAATGTTCCAAACACAACCTCAGATGTCATGCAAGGAGTTACACCATTTCATGTTAAAAAATTGAAGGCTTTTCACATTCAAAGTAAGTTAAGATTTATTTTTAAAGAATTTATCATATCCCAACATATAATATAGGGCTGATATGTCTGTTATTTTCATGGGTGTATGCATATATATATGGAATTCATTTAACACTTGTAAGTGGTGGAATATTAAATAAAGAAGTACAGTCTCTTTGTGAGCAATTAAATCTTTCAATTATATTTTGAAGTTGAGAGTGATCTTGAGAGAATTCTTTGTGTATTTTTAGAATTCCACATGATTTTGGTATCAAAGCCTTATAATTTGTCCTTTTTAAAGGTATTCACTTTGATAGGAATTTTGTTCCACTCATTTTGGTGATTTATATTTCATATTTCTACACAAAACCTACTCAAATTTTCTTTCCATTTAGTATTTTTTTTTATTAAATTTTACCTAGAAATAATTCATTAGCATATATTCATCTTCCTAGTACATATCCTTTGAAGAAACTAATCAAGATCTGATTTCATTATGCTTTCTTTCTCATTCTAAAATCTAGTAAGATTGTATTAACCCATGCATTGGTTGCCCTTCAATCTTTTCTATGTATATTACACCAAGATCTTCATCAAGATCTTGATAACTCACATCAATATCCTTTCTTTCTTTGATTTTGTTCCATTATTCTTTATTTAAACCATTTTCCCTTAAGTATAACCCATTAGATTTTCATCATAGCTAGTGAAGAGTTTGTGCAGTTTCTTCTTGTGACTATAAATAGTCAATTCTAACATCTTGAGACAAAGATGGAGAATAGGTTGGAGGATCAAAACAAAAAAGTTAAAGGAATGGTAAGGTGTATGGTGAAAATAAATGGTGGTTAAATTAATGATAAACTTGAGTACATTGAAGATGATAAAAGCACATAAAGTGGTAGCACATGTTAAAAATAAAATGTGTAACAGTATGATGAAGACATAGGATTCAAGATTGAATTTCCATAATTTTTTAGGGAGCTTGATGCTAAGGGTTTTGTTGAGTGGTTGTAAAAAATGGTGGATAATTTTAACTTCAAGGATTATAATGATGCTATGAGATGTAAGCTTACAATTCTCAAAATAAAAAATTTTACAATAATTTGGTTTGACACTCAAATGATCAAGAGAAAGAGAAGGAAAAACAAAGATCAAGTCTTGGGAAAAATTAAAGAATCATATGGAGAGGAGGCTCATCCTAAAAGAACTTAAGCAAGGCAACTTCATCAAGATGATCTCCTTGAGGCAAGTGAAATTGATTGTTGAGGCATACAAAAGATAATTCGATAAACTTTCCTTGATTTTTGATAATCAAGAAGAACGTAGAAAACCTTTACAAGGTTCCTTGGTAGCTTGAATTTCATCTTTTATGAAAAATTAGAATTTTCTTTATATGATGAACTTAACCTCATGATATATCTAGAACTCAATTTTAAATTCCAACTTAAGAAATATAAGGTATTATCCAAACCATTTTCCTCTCGTTTAAGTGATCATCCTCATATTTCAAATCCTATTTTGTATTCAAAGTTGGAAGATAATGTTATTGTTATTCAAATTGAAAAATAAAAGAAGTTGAATGAAAATACTAAGCAACAATGTTGTAAATGTATAGGGTTTTAGTTATATTTCTAGGGAATTCCATATAAAGAGAATCCTAACACTATAAGAAATTGAAGAGATAATGAAGTATAAAAAGGCAAAGGAGGTTAGAGATGAAAAGTATCAAGGTCATATGTATGATACAAGTTTGTATGAAAGTGAAGACGGAGAAGAAGAAAGAGAACCTTCCTTTATGACGTGAAAGATTGAAGTAGTCAAGGATAATTTGCATTATTATCCTAGGGCTTCTTTACGTTTATATGGTTCTAATTTGATTATTTAGCCATTGTATGATTCAAAGTTTCATGGTCATTATTCCATGAGTTCCATTGATGATTTCAAGCTTGTAAAAAAATTCAGCATGGTTCAAAATCAATATGTAAGGAATCCATAGAGTTAAAGTTTGATTCCAAGTCATATGTAGTGTTTGACGATCATATATTCAGCTCTTTGCTTGGATTACTATTTTTTATGATCTCATGGTGTTCTTTAGAAGATATTGGAATATATTCAATAAAAAACATCACCTTGATGAGTACATTCGTTTTTCTTTACTATTTATTCTCCTTTGCTTGAGTTTGAGGTCAAATTATTCAAGAGTGGGAGAATGATGTGGGTGCTTCCTCGTTTTTTGCATCTAAACATATTTCTTGAATATGTTTGAATGGTTTTGTAACACCCCAAAATTCACTAATTTTTTTTTTAAAACGGAAGCAATTAAAATAGAAACACTTAAAACCTGTGAATTCTGGGAATGTTACCGCCACACTTAGTACCAGACCGATTCTCTCCAACCGTTCCAGTACCAAGTGCTAAGGCTAAAGAAAAGATTTACGTTAAATTCAAATTAACAATTCATAAAAGGATTCGAAAGATCATACAACAAAATCAGAGTACGAGAAATTAAGAGTTAATTACAATACCCTTGAAGTTTCAAATAAGACTTGTAACTTCCAAATAGAAATACATTTAAACAAGATAAAACCCGATGGATCAAATTCCGGATTTCCTACTCACTCAAGTCAGGCCTGCCACCCCAAAACAGTCTCTGATCAAACCTCCATACCCTTATAATGTCTTACATATTTTTTTTCACCCAAAACATTCAAACACCCAAATAAATCTTCTATTTCCTCTCTTACATCCCAAATCAACTTTTCACACGTAATTTCACTTCCACGCAAACACTAATCTTTCCATACAAACCTTCAAACCTTTTTCATGTAAACCCTAAAATTCCACATGAAGCCCTACACACAACCATGCAAACCCTAATACCACCATACAACCATCAATATCACCATATGTAAATCCTAATACCACCATACAACTATAATTACCACCATACAAACCTTAATATCATCATACAAACCCTAATACCAACATACATCCATTAATACCACCAGGTAAACCCTAGATTCTGTTATACAAAACCCTAAATTCAAACCATATAAGACCCAAAGATTTGTCCATACCAACCCTAAATTCAAACCATAAAGATTCTTCCATGCCAAACCCTAAATTCAAACCATAAAGATTCTTCCACATAAAATCATAATTTAGAATCTCCCAAGGAAAACCATAAATTGAATTCCCCCAAGCAAATCATAAATTAGATTCCCCCATATAATATCATAAATTACATTTTCCCAAATAACATCATGAATTAGATTCTCCCAAACAAATTATAAATTAACTCTCCCAATCAAATCATAACTTAAATTCTCCCATATAATATTATAAATTACATTCTCCCAAATAACATCATAAAATAAATTCTCCCAAACAAATTATAAATTAACTCTCTCAATCAAATCGTAACTTAAATTCTCCCATATAATATTATAAATTACATTCTCCCAAACGAACCATAAATTCTTCTCTTTCACACATAAAATCATACATTAGATTATTCCTTATAAAACCATAAAATTAGGTTAACTCACTTCCCTTAATCAAATTCTTTCCCCATCCTCCTTTTTCATCCTTCCTCTCACACAAACCACATCGACTTCCTCACATACACAACACATATCATCATACATAATTAATACACATACCACGCACAACATTCTTCAACTCCAAGTCATACCACATATAAAATATTTAATAATAATAAACAATAGATACATAACATGCGAAACACATAATATACATAAGAACATAAAAGGCCTTAGCACTCCTTACCTAAAACGACACCGGTCTTGGAGCACGCTCCTACGCCTCCTTAGGGTTTTGACCAAATAACAACTTACTAATACAAATAACATTAATAAAATTCTAACTTTGCTAAAGATATAGAAATAACAGAAATATTATAAAGGTTGATAATAAAGGGTTAAATACTTTACCCTAATGATAATAATGATACTAAAATAATATCAATGAGAATATAAATAAGAATAATAATAGTACCAATAATAATAACAATAAAAAGGACATTATTCAAAAATAAGGTGAAATAAATGCTTCGGCCCCTTTTCCAAGATAATACTAATAATAAAATAAATAATCAAATTTAGTAGTAGTAATAATAATAATAATAACAAATTTAGTAGTAGTAGTAGTAGTAATAACAATATATATATATATATACTTATAATATAAAAGGAAATAGTGCTAAAAACGATAATATATTAGTAATAATGTTAAAATGCTAATAATAGTAATAAAAGGAAAAAGCTGCGAGGCTTAATTAAAAATTTAGGTTTCTACGCCTCCTGAAATAATTACACTATTAAATAATTAATTACACTAATAATAATAATATTAATTATATTATTAATAATAATAGTAAACATGTACTAATTCTATTAAATAACTAAAATTCGAGAATAATAGTTTTCCTAACTCAAGAATACTCCCAAACCTGTAAAGAAGATTTAACCATTAGATTACAGTTGATAAAAATAATAATGATAATTATAATAATAATAATTAGAATCGAATTAACATTAAAAATTAGGATAAAAGCATAATAATTATCAATAAATCGAAAGTAAGTGTTTAAAAGGTCTAGGGTTTCACCTTGAGTTGGAGGATGAAGGTGGCACTGGCGATGGTTCCCGGAGGTGGCGGCGGTGGCCGGAAAAAGAGAAGAAAGAGGGAAAAGTTGCATGCTGGGAATAAAATAGAGAGAACGGTGGTGGAAGTTGGGCTGTTTTGCGTCGCCCATAAAGAGAGGAATGGAATGAAGGTGGTGGCGCAGCCAAAGGTGGCGGCGCAAGGTGGCGGCGGCGGTGGCCGAATGGAGGAGATGAAGAAAGAGAGGGGAGGAGAACGAGAAAAAGGAAACTAAAGGTATGGGAAGGTAGGGCAGGGTCTGTAGCACAGTTTGGGAGGTGAAAGAAGCGACCTTAGCGGCGGAGGAGGTGGCTAATGCCGGCGCCAAGGTGGCAGAGGCAGAAAACAGGGTGGATCGGGAAGAGAACTTCGCACAGCTGGGGTGGCTTGTGCAGGAAGAATCGAAGGGCGAGATAGATTTGGTTAGATAGAGGGCGATGCAAGAATGACACGGGTGGCCAGAAAGGGCGGTGAAGTTGGCCGTAGGCGGAGAACGAAGCGTCTGAAGTGGCGACGGTGGCAAGGTCGGGATTCTGGGTTTGGGGGATCAACAGCTCGATACAGAGCTGCTTACGAGGGTATTTATAGTCTTAGAAGGGAGGATAGGGTTCTTTGGATCGGCTAGTAGATAAGGAAGGTAGGGTTCCGGTCGCCGGTGGCGTTGGTTAGCCGGCGGTAGCAAAACGGGCATGGGTGTGCGCAGGAGAGAGAGAGAGAGGATGGCGCGAGAAGAGGGAGATTTGGTTGGGTCAAGAGGGTCGGCGATTCAGGGGAAAGAGATAGGAATAAAAATCGCCGGTCAAAACGACCGTAACCGGCGGCGAAAAACCAAGGGTGAGCGGCGGTGCAGGTGTTAGTCGACGGGCTGGCAGGCACGAAGGAGGAAGAAGAAGAAAGGGCCGGACCCGGCGGTTCGCGGAGGAAAGAAGAGAAAAGAAGAGAGGGAAGACCGGGCCGGTCTGGGCGCAACGGAGGAGGAGGTTTAATGAAACGACGGGTTTCAGTGTTAAAAGAGTCAAAACGTGATGTAGAGGGGGATGGTAGAAGAAATGTGCGCGGCGCGGGCTGGGCTGGGCCGGGCCGAAGGAAGGAGGGCGGGAAAAACTGGGCTGTGAGAGGGGCAGGCCCAAATGGGAAGGAGAGGAAAAAGAAAAAGAAAGAAAAAGAAAGAAAAAGAAAGAAAGAAAGGAAAAGGAAAAAGGGGAAAAATAATTAGTTTTGGTATTTAAGTTAATTAAAATATTTGGGATATTTAAATATAATAATATTTAAATAAGATAATATTTAAATCCCTTTTTAGGCTAAATAATGATTTTTAAAAGATTTTTCATAAATTCTATTTTAATTAACAAAACATCCTAATTTTCTCTAATTAGATTATTTATAAAATTAATATTAATTTGAAACTATTTTCTCCTTCTTATTTTAAATAAAATAATTTATTTAATTAATTTCCAAATAAAATCCTTAATTAGTTTAAATACCCAAATTCCTCCTACTTAAAATACTTAGAAATCTCTTCTTGAATTTCCCTAGTTAAATATCCTTTTATTTTATTACAAATAATTTATTTAAATAATTTTTCTAATAAAATCGCATTTAAATATAATTTATAAAATTAGAAATTTTCGGGGCATCTCAGGTTTTTAGCAATCGTAAAGGTATTTTGAAGTCATACAACACTTTCTTGATGAATGAATGATAAATAAGATTTTATGCAAGATAATATTCTAAACACAATCTCAAATATCATGTAAGGAGTTGGACCATATTAAGATGAAAAATTGAAGGGTTTGCATGTGGAAATTTATCCATGTAACATGCTGACCAAGTCAACTAGGAGCTGATAATTATTTCATAGGGTTTATTGGTTAATAAATATTTATTTTAAACTAATTCCCTCTATCTCAATGTGCATTATAGGACTGATGGGATGGTTATTTTCCTAGGTGTATCCTTGTATATCTGGCATTCATTCAACACTTATAAGTGTTGAAATAAATATTTCTATTACTTTGTGAAGTTGTAAGGGATCTTAAAGTGATTATTTGTTTGTTCTTCACTACATTTTATTCAAAGGTTTTTCTATTGGAGTCTCTTTGAAGATCCTTGTAGGGGTTATCTTTGTGAGGTTCCTAGAAGTTATAATTCAGGATTTATCATCATCCACTTCCATTTCATTCGATACTTTCGCCATTAATTCCATCATAACTTGATTAATTTTAGTGGATATATGAGAGTGGGTTATAAGTTTCATGTTTTTGGAAATTGGAATAGAAGATCCAAATGATAATATTTTCTATGGATATAAATCATTAAAATTATATTAGTAATTTAAAGGGGATTTCATAATTTAAACACTTATTTTGTTAATGAAATATAACTTCGAAACAAAGTTGTAAGCATATGAAGAATTCATAATCTAACATGAATTTAAAATATTAAAATAAATATAATAATAAAAAATATATACTTTTAAAATGAAATAAAAATCATATGAATATAATAAAATCATGGTAGTGAAGTTATTTATCTAGAATGATTTGTAGTAACAGTGATCAACTAAATTCTAATATGAATTCAACTTTTCAATAACTATAAAACTAAAAAGTTAAATTTTTATTAAGTTAGCTAAAAAAATCATGATATTTAAGAAATTTAAATTCGAAAAATACAAGGTATTTTAATGGTGGATGTGGAAGATCCCTAAAAAAGGCCCCTTGCCACTAGTGTTAATGTGGTGGGTGAAGCTTTCCAAAATTTAATATATGCTCCATTATCGAGATAAAGTATGTTGGATGTTGAAGATCTATGAGTAATGTCTCTTAGAACTAGTGTGTATTCGTGATGTGAGTTTCAGTCCTACATTCATCTTAGTTTTAGAATATATAAATTAGTCATTTATGTAAGTATTTTAGTTGAGGTGACTCAAAATTTAGCATATGCCCCATTTTCTAGGAGACTAAGTGTGGTGGATATGGAATCTCCTTGAGAAAAGACCCTTGGCACTAGTGTGTATTGGTTTGTGGGGGGGGGTGATTGCAGTCGTACACTTGTCCTCTCATGGAATATTGACATTATATTGTTCTACCTTATTCTATATTATTTTAGAAACTCATGAATGTATGGATATGTAAGCCCTAATTGTTATCATGTCATATATGTTTCCTAAGATCTTATGTGTTATTTTTCCTAAGCATGTTGTATACCATGCTATCATGTGAATTTAATGTGCAACCTAAGCCCTAACAATGTTTTATGTAGTTTGTTCCATTAGTACTTTACCAGACTGATACCACATTTGTGTGATCACTTTGATGATCTAAATTCTATTCTTGTGAGTAGAGGACAACATGTGAGGTTATAACTCTTAGCTTGAGTATGTTGATGATGATGTAGTGTTTTAATAGGTGGCCATTGCTTAGGAATTGATAGTTACATTTAAATATTATAGAGAGTTAGGCTAACCGACTTAGATGTATTTTTCCCACTAGTTTGGGTTGTTTTTCCTCTTTCTAGTTATTTAAATTCTTGGCTTTGGTTATCGTATTAAGATTTTAAATCTCATACATATTTACATTATTCTCATCATTATTACTATTGTTGTTGTGTTGAGCATTAATTCCTTTGTTCTTTATTCCTCTTTGCCTTGCATTAAACATATATTAGGTGTTGATCACACCTCTCCCATGGTTGATGTAGTGGTAACTCTAGGATTTTTTTTAATATGCCTCTATAATATCTCAAAAATGAAAATTACTTGTTGAAAATTTGGGGGTGTTAGATCGTCACCCACTTTCATGGGATAGATAAGCCAAGCTTTTATTACATGGTTGATGGTTATAACTATACACTAACCATCTTAAACAAGTAGAACCTAATACAAATTTATATGCAAAAATTACATTCTAAAAGGTAGACAAACAAGTTTCACATCAATGCATTTGTCGGACACACATATACTGATAACAATGATTAAAGTTACACATAAATGACCATTAGACACTTCTTAAAGAAAAATGATCAAAAACAAATTATTTTATATAAAAGAATGCAAGACGCCACATACATAATATATAGTGGCAACATATGAACTTAATCTTATAACATCCCTCATCAATCAATGCATGAAAAATGCCCATCTTGGGGAGAGGAAAACATAAATACAAAAATTTTCTTTGTTTTCTTAAAATTTAAAATTTGAACTTAAATAAAAATAAGATAGTACCAAAAAGATGGTTTCTTGAGTAAGCTTTATTTTATTTACTCCCACCATTTTATATTAGAGAGTGAGCTACTAAATAATAAGGTTCACATAATCCTAAATATAGTTGCTATAAAAGGAATAATTTCTTAGGATAGTGAAGGTCATATGCTAAAACACTACTGTGTTGCATAAGAAAAGGTAAGAATCAAGGTTCTATTTTGATGCTCTATCTTCTCCAATGGTTTTTCCCACCAAAAAACCGTTCATTGTAATTGTAAGAGGTTACCAAGAGGATAATGTTAGTAATGAATACACACAAAACCTAGAAAATTCTTTTTCTTCCAAATCAAAAATTAGGTATTTTTAACCATCTTATATCAATATATATCTACTCCCTCAACTTAATTTCTTTGCCTACTATTTAATTTACAAATCTTTGTATTCCTTAACTCTAATGCTCTCTTTATTCATCAAAATTGTTTTTTCAAACCTTTATTTGTTTATTTGAAATATACAAATCTCCATCTTTGGTTCTTTTGTCAGGGAGCTAATCACACCATTACTATCTTAATCAATAGACATTTGTGTAACTCCTTCTGTCTTTGCCATAAGTGGAGGAATACAATTAAATGAACTAACTAATACTACCACGGAAAGGGCTTTTAATAAAGGTTATTTTATAGTTTTAATAATGGTTTTCAACCGTTATTGAATCGCCCGTTATTATATCTTTAATAACAGTTCATAACTGTCATGAAAAATACACAAAAACCCACGAATATATGCGTAAACTTCATATTTAATAACGGTTTTTACTTAAAAACCGTTGTTAAAAAGGAGCTTTTAATAATGGTTTTGCAGTAAACCGTTGTTAAAAATAAGGTTTTCATAACGGCTTATAAGAAAAAACCGTTGTTGAAAACCATGAATTAACAACGGTTAATACAAAAACCGTTGTTAAAACATCATCGAATTACCGTGTCGATCATTGATTATGCGTTTATTAAACCCTCTAATACGTATTAAATGTGCATAAATATTAGATTATAAGGAGTTTTAATAACGGTTCGTAAACAAAACCATTATTAAAACCTATGCTTTAATAATGGTTCTATGGGAAACCGTTATTAAAACCTCAGTTTTTAATAACGATTCTATGAGAAACCGTTATTAAAACCTAAGTTTTTAATAACGGTTTTATTTAAAACCTTTATTAAAGCATAGGTTTTAATAACGGTTTTCATAGAACCGTTATTAAAAGTATATGTTTTTTTTTAGCATTTTTCTGTTTTGTTCCTACCCACATACACAGTTGTATGTTCAAACAATTACCAAATCTACAATGTAAAACAATATCAATTCATACCAGCAGGGTATCATACCATAATTTCAATCAATCTATAATTGGTATGCATGTATTAATACACCAACTATACTTAGGAATAAAAATTAGTGGGCATACCACAACTTGGTAGCTCTACATCCCAAAGTAAAGAGTTCACAGATCTAGGCTGGAAGACCAAAAGATGTAGAAAAAATACAAACCTGAAAATGCATGTAGAATATATAGATCGCTACCTAATACCGAATGAATGAGTGCACGTGCTTGGCCCATTGGTCTCTAACTTCATCAATTTCATCAACATTATATTGCTGGCCTTGTGCATAGTTATCGGTGAAAAACTACAACACCCATGTTTCAATTAATATACAGTTAGCCATTAGGTCAAAAATATATATGTCATGATTCATTAATAGAAAAATATGGAAAAGCAAATATACATGGCTTGGATCTATGTTGACCGATTTATTTTGGACTATAAGATCCATTGCTCTACATACATAGTATCCACAATCATCTCCGTTTTGCTGTTGTGGACACTGTCAAATGAATTTAGTTAGCTCTCTAACTATTATATATTAATTTGAATTAAAACAAAATACAAAATAGTTGTCTTCCTACTTACCATGATAGGCTCATATTGAAGATTCTTTGGGTCTGGGACACCATTCCCACCTCTCCTTTGATATGTCGTCCATAGTGCCCTAATAAATAGAGTTGGATACATAATATTGTAAGTATATATACCTCAAATAATGAAAGTAGAATATATATATATGTATAAATAAGCTAATGAAGTAAGAAGTGAAAATTATACTAACATGTCTATAAATTCCTTCCCACTAGGACGAGCGACCTCAAAAGGCACGTCATAGGTTCGAAGGGAATCAAACACATAAACTTTATTAAGATCAGGTCGGACGGCGTACAAAACCCAATGTTCAGTTACGAGGTGAGGAATGAGATAGAGCTTGTTGTGTCCCTCAATCAAAATGCGATCCGCTAAATAGTTTATGTACCTACCCTCTATTATTGTACTACTGTCAGCTATGTAGTATGGGCACACAAAAACAATAGAGGACATCATTCCTTCCAACGCAGCACGACTAGCAACCAACCTACATATGGACGACAATAATAATGGATATTTATTAATAACTAATAACTCATATAAGCTTAAGAGGTCGTAAAAATTCTATTTCTCCAAGAGTACTAAAATCTGAAATATGAAATAATGCTTACGTGACATAAACGACAACACTCGTGGTTGACATCCATTCCTGATTATAAATGTCGCTTATGTCAACTCTCAATACCATGTAAGTAGCATCGTCCCTTCTAACATACTCAGGACGACAATCAATGGAAATATAATTATTCTCGAGGTAGTTTTGGGCATAGAAATACAATAAAGCTAATGCTAGTGGAGGTTGGCGTATTTCCGAAGAAGGAATCTTTTGTGGGGCAACTGATTTTTCAGATTTAGCTCTCTTTCCTTTGGCAGCGCCCTCTTTTGTGTTGCTCGTTCTACTAGTACCTCTCTTCGTTTTACTAGCAGGAGCAGTCTTCTTCTTTGATTCCTTAAACAAAATATGTATTGAGCATATATATATGAAAAAGGTATAAACAATGTAACTACTAAACTAGGTCTAATGAAGATATTGAATGTCAATATATACCTCTTCAGTAGTGAGACGTATCTGATCCACAGGCCAAGGCACGAAGCTTCCATGAGCTTCTAGCACTGTGGCTGCCTCATCGCCCTCTTTATAACAAGGCAAGGGCGCACTACCAATGATTGGAGTGTCAATACTCACCGGCCTTGTAAGTAGGGCTAAGTTGTACCCGTGGACAGTTTGCGTTTGGGTACTGTGACTGATGCGGACCCTTCCTTTCACCAAAAGAGTTGAAAGATCATTCGTTAACAAGTCACATTTATGCAAACCCTAAATGAAAATATTACACATTATTAACTATTTATGACACCGAATACATTTAATAACAATTCAAAGTTATGTAATGCTTACCTCGGAAAAGAAGAAAGACGTGTATCAGCTTCACAACTGTCTCTGACACTATTTACATTAGGTATGTGAAGCTGATCATGGTTGACTAAATCGGATGGCTTATACCCTTGAGATTTAATAAATGACAACTCTTGCTCCATTGTTGCCATCCGTTCAAATGCCACGTTCAATTTCTGTGTAAGGATGGCGACTTGCTCATTAGTGTTACGAGAACCATGAGATCGACCACGTACGCTCGTTTTCGTAACACCTAATCCAAGACCCCTGTGTCTTCCAGGGTGTTCTACAATTCCTATAGCCTGTGATACAATGTTATATTGGTCTACCCCCTCCTCATCATCTGACGCTTGAAATTTGTCCTGTAATGTATATAATATATGTAAAATTAGCTTCCATGAATAAGTATAATATAATAGTTTTCTAAAAGAAAAGTGAGCAGGGTTCCAAATATATACAAACTTACAATTTTTGTCGCTGCAACATCTACATCTTCATTAATATATCCATCTTTTGTTGCTCTAGCCTTCTTCTATAATATACCAATATTAATGGACGAGGTACATGGGTCTAAGTCTTGGGCTATGAGCTATAAATAAAAAAATATTCTTATAATGTACCAATATTATAAAATTCGTCAGTAAGCTGTAAATAGATAAATCACAAAATACATGCTAACTCCTCTTCAAGGCCTGCATAACCTGTGCGAGCCATATTATGCCGGTATTTATTCTGCTTCGCAATCTCTTTATTTTTGGCACTTTTTTCCTATGTCACAAGCCAAAACATAGTGACATAGTTATTTCAATATTATGCACAATACTAGGATCGATAAAAAAAATTTAATTGTTATCTAACAAATACCTTAAAATCACCCGTAAGACGATATGCAATAAATTGGTTCCAACTTTTTTGATCGATGAAACCGTATCGTTGGGGTGGATTCTGCCGTAGAGAACCATCACTCTTTCTATACATTTTCCTATGAGCTAAAAATGACCTAAATGTTCTTAGACGCTCCCCACAATGTCCAAGAAGTCATTTCTTCCTACTCTCTGGCACATTAAATACTCTCTGCATTGTAAGACATACAAATGTATACCGATATTAATGTACTAAAATTAATAACATTTTACATACATAAATGATTACATAAAATAGTATATTTACCGTGATTTCCTGCCAAGTATGCTCCTTATGACCCGTTGGAACCTTCTTCCAATTATTATAAGAGATAGGATCACGGTTACGTGTCACAAGTGAAATATAAGTCAAGAACATGTCTGCATAAGGGCCAATGGGAAGATTGTAAGTATTCCATCCCAAATCGACCAGTTCTCCTTTATTCCTCATATCTGTGATGATTCTCATAATTGTCGGCCCTCTTTTCCCTTCTTCATCACTGTTGTCCCTATCAATATTCTTATTGGCCATATCTCTAAAAGAAATCAATATATAAATTATGTTAGAATGTTATGTATTGAGCATAATTGAGTTGAAAAAAACCAACATAGATATTATATGTTAAAATATTATTACCCTCATTTCCTTCTTTTCCTTCTTTTTTTCCCTCTTGTTTTTGGATTAGATCAGGATCTGATACATATATTACTTCACGATGATCATCCCTGACATATATTTCCTCCTCATTAATTGTATTGTTATCATCGTTCAATAATTGAGTTACTTGCACAGCTGAGACACACTCGGTATTCCAATTGGCATCATTTTCATCATCACATTCATTAGCATTTCTTATTTTCGTAGATAGTACTACAGACCATCTGTTATCAGCAGGGTCAGTGACATAGAATACTTGTGTCGCTTGTGATGATAAGATGAATGGGTCTTGTTTATGCCTTGCCCTATTAAGATCTACTAATGTGAATCCATCTTTATATCTAACCCCACTGCCATTATCAACCCATCTGCAACCGAATACAGGGATTTTAAATGCAGTGTAATCTAACTCCCATATATGTTCAATCACACCATAATAATTTATATCTGCATAAGTTGGATTCTTGTCTTTCGCACTAGCAACATGTATTGCCTCAGCCACTAAAGTCACCCCACTGTTCTGCATTGTACTCTTCCCATCTTGTTCTTTTGTATAAAAAGTGCAACCGTTGATCACATAACTGGTATATTGAAAAACTTCATAACGAGGTTTCTGAGACAACCAATGCAGGGTTTTTGAAATTAAAGTTGGTGAATGACCGATGAGTGGAATGATGCGATCTCTTATCCAATAAATAAAGGAAATATTATGTTTATCGATAATCCATTTCTCAGTCTTGGATATATTTTCAATCCGTAAAGAAGTCATATGCTCTTCAATTTACGACTCAACATCATCACTATTGTGTAATACATATAGATGTGCTGCATGGAACATGTTAGGGTCTACACGCCCAAACTGTTTGCCTCTAATACCCTGTCCTTCAAATTTTCCCGCATGTCGAGACTTAGGAATACCAAGAGCTTCAGCATTTGACAAGTACTTTGTGCAAAACTCAATTGCCTCTTCCACTAGGTAACTCTCAACAATACATCCTTCTGGCTGATATCGATTCTTCACATAACCTTTTATCAACTTCATAAACCGTTCAAAGGGGTACATCCAATGCCCATGAACAGGTCCTAACATCTTTATCTCATAAACTAAATGAACAGTTAGATGTACCATAATGTCAAAGAATGACGGTGGAAAATACATTTCAAGTTAGCGCAAAATAATCACAATCCCTTTTTGCAAGGAGTCCAAACTATCAGGATGTATAACTTTAGAGCAAACGGCTTTAAAAAACAAACAAAGCCTCGTGATAGTAATTCGAACATGTTTTGGCAAAATTCCACGTATAGCTATTGGCAACAAGTGTTGCATCAAGATATGACAATCATGAGACTTAATGTTAATTAATTTCAACTCTTTCATCGACACGAGCCTTCTGAAATTTGAAGAATACCCTTCCGGAACCTTGACACCGTGCAAGAATTCACAAAATGAATTTTTCTCTTTTTTGGAAAGAGTATGACACGCCGACAGTAAATATGTTCTTCTTCCGTTGTCTCGCGGCATCATTTCCCATCTAATACCCATTTCTTCCATATCAATTCGAGCATTTATCCCATCTTTAGTCTTGCGTGGAACATTAAATAATATGCCAACAAGACTGTCACATATATTTTTCTCAATATGTATCACATCAAGGGCATGTCTCACGTAGAAAGATTCCCAATAAGGAAGGTTGAAGAATATTGACATCTTCTTCCACCCAACTGATGGAGGCTTATCTTTATTCTTCTTCCCAAACTTGACACTCAAATGTTTCATCTTCAGCCACACTTGTCGACTCGTCAACCGGATTGGTGCCTGCCCTTCTTCTTGGAATCCTTTGAACGCTTTTCTTTGCCTACGATAATGATGATTCTTCAGTAAAAACCTACGATGCCCAAGGAACACAGTCTTTCAGCCATGTGTTAGCTGAACAAATGAAGTATTCTCCTCACATATCGGACATGCATAATGGCATTTCACACTATAACCTGACAAGTTGCCATACGCTTGAAAGTCATTTATAGTACAGAATAACAAATTTCTCAAAGTGAAATTTTCTTGACCATATGCGTCAAATACTTCCACGCCCATGTCCCATAAAAACTTCAAATCATCAATCAAAGGTGCCAAATAAACATCAATATCATTCCCAGGTTGGTTTGGCCCGGAAATGAGTAAAGACAACATTATATACTTGCGTTTCATATAGAGCCACAGAGGTAAATTGTATATAACCAAAATCACTGGCCATAAATTGTAGCTGCCTTGATTGTGCAGATTCATTCCATCTGCAGAAAGCGCAAGGCGCACATTTCTTGCTTCTTTACCAAATTCAGGAAACAACCCATCAATCGTCATCCATTGTGGAGAGTCAGATGGATGTCTAAGAAGCCCGTCATCTATCTTGTAATCAGCATGCCATCTTAGGTTCTTGGCATCTTCAATATCATTAAACATCCGCCTTAATCTTGGTATTATAGGAAAATACCATAACACCTTAGCGGGCACCTTATTCTTCTTGTATCGTGGTGCTTTGCATTCAAGATTACGACAAATATCCAAAGATGCATTGTCATTGCGATATAAAATACAATCATTAGGGCATGCATGTATCTTCTCATAACTCATGCCCATAGAGGATAGAATCTTCTTCGCTTCATACGTACGATTGGGTAGAATGTTATCATCAAGAAGCATATCCTTCACAAGTGACAATAATTATGTGAAACTCTTATCACTCCATCCATTACATGCCTTTAAGTTGTACAACCTTAAAGTGGGGGATAATCGCGTAAACGTCTTACAATCACCGTACAAAGGTTTCTCCGAGTCATTCAATAACTTCTCAAACATTTTTGGATAATCCCGAACACTTTCCTCAACCTTTTGAGTCATCTCCTCTAACGAATGTCCCTCATAGTTATCAAATGATGATCCACTAATATCCCTCCCAACATCATCATTTTCATATTTAGACTCTGTTTCCCTATGCCATATCCAACAAGTGTAACTTGTATCAATTCCATACACAAAAAAATAATCTCTCAAATCATTAGCGTTGACACGCTGAATATAAGCACACTTCAAACAAGGACAGGCTATTCTACTAGAGTCCCGAGCATGTTCAACTGCAAACTTGATGAAAAACTGCACTCCTTCGTTATATTCTCTAGACAGACGATTTGCAGACAACCATTTCTGATCCATATTATTTGAATCTAGATATATCCCACATGAAAGTAATTATTAAAAATCAATTGAATTATAAGTATAATAATTTTCAAATCACTCTTGCTTAGAAAGAAATAATCTCAAATGTATCATGCTATTCTCTCTCTCTCTATATATATATATATACGAATCATGCTAACAAGTTTCCAAAATTATATTAATGCTTATCAATGAAACTCCTCATACTTACAAAGAGTTCATTATATATATGCATACAAACGTAGCAAAATATTATACAATTAATAGTTTAATTTTAAAAGATATGCATACTACAGGATTTAAGCAATAGCAGCACTATATACATCAAAATGTTGCTACAACTCAAATACCTAAAAAACAAAAACTCATCTCTAAAACTAAATCCCCCGATAGCCTCGTTGAGCCCAACTAAAAACTATAACTCTAAAAGTCCACTCATCACGATATATCATTTGATCCCTGACATGATCGCAAGAGAGTTGACTCACGGATACTCTAGGGTAACCGAGGTGGATACTCCAAGGCAAGCTATGATGATACCTCCACTCATCATCGATGACCATCAGTTCTCTCGATATCCTATCATACTCTCTAGCAAACAGCTCACCCTCAATAAATCTCAGGTGTGGTGCATCAGTGTGGTAGACAAACCACTGCAAAAAAGTAGACGTAGCCGATGCCCATGGCTCTATCTGAGGTAGGATCAACAGAAGGTGATAAAATTTGAAATGGAAGGGGTGATAGGATGAGCCACTCGCGTACAAATGACATAGCTCATCATATAACCATATCACATGAGTCCGTACATCTCTATGTGGCGCCATATGAAAATGTAGTGGAGGGTATGTCATCTCACTACCTACAAATGAGAACCACTAAATCTTATCATCAAGGTTGTTCTCGAAATTAAAAGGATCTAAATTACAGAATATGTAAACTGATCTTCAACTAGCTAGACAAATCATAAATATATTCTACCAGATCATAACCAACTATGTAAACCTAACAACATCAAACTATTTAAAATAAGGACATAATATTTAGTTATATATTTAACAAACTAGCTAAACATCAAACTATCATCAAATCATTCAAGCTACGCATAGTAAAATCAAGTAGATATTAATAAGATAATATATATATATATATATAGTACAATCTAATAAATCCTATATGATTATTATTATTATTATTATTATTATACACAATTATTCATCTCTATTTATTTTTTATCGATCACAACACCGATGCCCAACCAACCTCCTCAACTTTTCCCCATGCACAATACCCTTATCCTTAGGATTTTTCCTTATAGCCCTAGTCTATATTTAGTATAATAAACGATAAACCCTAACCCTAACCCTAACCCTCCCCCTCCCCCTCCCCTCCCCCTAACCCTAACCCTCCCCTTAACCCTAACAATAATTAACCCTAATAAATTATGATAAAAAATAACACTAAACCTCATAAGATAATGATCCTAAACCTATAGCTAACCCTAACCCTAACCCTAACCCTAACACTAACCCTCCCCCTAACCCCAACCCTAACCCTAACCACAAATATTTAAGATTATATATACACATCTTATATATAATTATATTATAAATATATATACATATAATAGAACACATATAAACACACATTTTACGGAATATAAATACACGTCTTACAAAATATATATTAAAAAAAGCATATAAATACACATGATCATCTGCATATATAATAATGTGAGTGCTAAAAAAATATATACACCTTAATTTTATACTTAGAACGTACATATCTTATGATAATAATATATATTTTAGGCTTGTGGATTCTCTTAAAATAATAATACATATTTTTATAAAATAGATTATAAACACATTTATATATATTTATATATATATACATATATATTAAGGTCTCGGCCGGCCACAATCAAAAAAGGCCACAGCAAAATTTTTCACCAACACATCAAACACAACCTCTTCGGTGCAACATGCATGCATTTATATATATATATACATATCAGTAGAGACAAATTAAGCAATGAAGGAAGAACAACACATACGTAAAGGGAGCGACGGCGTACAAGTTGAGAACGGCAACGACGAAGGTACAAATGCAGGCTACGTTCGCAAGAATGGCAGAGGGGTGGTCGAGAGATGGTGGTGCGACGGTTTCCCTTAATTCAGAGGAGTGGAGCGGTGGTGTAAGGGTTCGCAAGAGAAAGAGAGTATGAGAGGGAAGTGGCAGAGTCTGAAATTTTTGGCACGAAATAGAAGAGAATGAAATAAAAGGAGATTTTAATAACGGTTCCTGTAAGAACCGTTATTAAAACCTTGCCAATTTTCACAACGGTTCTTGTTTGAACCGTTATTCAATCATGTTTTAATAACGGTTTTACGTCAACCGTTATTAAAATTCCCGTGAAAATTTTTACCTTGCACTTGTAATAATGGTTATTACGTGAAGCCGTTATTAAAACTTCCCGCGCATTAATTTTCACGGATTTGACGACGGTTTTCGAACCACCGTTATTAATGTTCCGTTTTTATTTCATGTTTCCATAATAGTGTAATGGTAATTGAACATGCTTTATTTGCATTGTTACTACATGAACTATAACTTCTTTTAAAATTCTAGGTAAACCTCAAATAATTCTAGAAGATCGCTTCTCAAGGTTCTTACTCATTCTTATAACTCATCTACTTCTCCATATTTAAATTCCTCTATCACACACTCAACTTTTTCTTCTTTTATAACTCTAACATACAAGTCTGCCATTTGTATCCATTTGCAAACTTCCTATTTCTGCTAACATATCTCAACTCTCTTCTCAGAACTTTAATACCTTTATTCTAAGAAAAATCGCTAAATCCTAACTTGATCAATTTCACATTAGATATTTTTTTTTAATCTTCCAATAATTAAACCAACCCCCTAAGATAAAAAGAAAATTTAAGCCCTCCCTCTGTGTTAGGTTTCTAATCCATAAAAATAAGAGGCAACCATTAATTCATAAATTTGCCCCGACCTTTTGTAAAGAGACAAAACTCCTAATTCTTCTTTATTTTAGGGGATACCTAGTGGAATGTACCTAAATAGGGTTATATGAATCCTAAAATCAGAGAGTATATACCCTTCTCCCTTGATTTAGAAGCCTACATTAACATGTTTCATAATTTTGTACAACCATTTTAGCCTCAAGAAGATAGGGTTAATTTATGAAGCTAGTAACTTGAGCCCATGTGTCATTTTAATTCATTCATTTATTTAACAAGTTTTTTAGCTTACAAAATTTTCTTATTTTCCCTATAGAGTGTAATGCTTGAAAGGCTTGATAATAGGTTATCACCTTCAACAAGTTAAAAAGGAATGAAAAATTCCACCATCCATCCTCCATGTGGGATATCTACCACTAACGCCACCAAATAGAAGGTATATTTTCTAATAATATATCATTGTCCTAGTTATTTAATTAGTTATAATAATAATTATTCAATGTCATGCATTTAAGATATAATAGGGATTACATACCTGACCCTAAAAAGTGAAGCATAAAAGGAAAAAATAAATAACGTTTCTAATACTCATTATATTTCCACAGGCTCATGTTATAAACATGTCCTTGAGTCTTGTCTATTCCTATTGTAAACATGTTTTATGTCGATCACCTCCTATGATAAAGCAGTTCATGATCTATTGGTTCATGTTGTGAACATATCCTTGAGTAATGAGTTTTATGATTTTATCATACTTGATCCTTCCTTGGCTTATATGATCACTAATTCTTCTCAATTTTATTTACCTTTCTAAGATGAATCCCAACCTAAGGAAAACTCTAAGGTTCTAGAAAAATATAAGGCACCAAATCCTCTATTACCCTTAAGCGATCAAAAATAAAGAAAAAAAATCTTATTAAGTCACTTTAGAGACCAATTAAAAGAAAAGGCAAAGAACTATTAGACCCTTACTTGAAAGAACCTAAATTTCTACCTTACCAAATGGTAAAGAGACTCTAGTCTTGACCTCATCGAGAGAGATAATAATACTTGTAGAAGAAGATGGGATTAATCATTTAGAGGTAAAAAAAAAGGAGAGAAAATATTCACATGGAAAATTACCCTATTCCTTCTCTAAATGAAAAGTCTATCACAAGTGGCAGTGACCCTTTAAAAACATCCTTTGGACAAGTGTTATTGATGGCTCAATAAGAGTAGTTGTAATGCTAGAAGGCGCCAATTTTAAGGTACCCAAATTAGTAGATTTCATTATGAGAAAATTATTTATAAGAGTGAATCTATATTTTACATTGAAGATGATGAAGCTACCTTAACCATGGCAAATGATTGCTCCTTCTTCAAGTTCCATAAGGATAACAATGTTGGTCTTAAATTAACCTAGGCTAGAATATGAGGCCAAGATTAGAAGATAGTAAAATGTCTCAAAATAGCATCCCTCATGAGATCTTATTTCAACCTTTCATATCAAGTATTGTAACACCTTAATTTTCACTACTAAAACGTTCTGTTTTACAATGGAAGTATATTAGTAAAATATTTGGGGTTACCATTATAATTGACATAAGTCTTATTTATTCAGCCATCTTTACATCAGTCATAAGGCTAAAACATGTATAATAACACAAGAAAATTAGAAATGAAAGAAGAATTTATAATATAATAATGAGTTTGGAGTTTAACTTTGAGTTACAATACATAAAATATAAAATAAGGGATACCATGTATCAAGAGTCCAAAAAGGTATCTTGGAAAATGCAAATACTAGATAACATTTCTCTTCACCCAACCACCTATTTAAGATAAAGTCACTAATCCCTACGTAATGCATCATAGGTAGCATAATGATCTAGAGGATCTTATAAGAACTACACATAAGAGTCAAGATCTGCTGCTTATGTGAATGAGTAGCACCAATAAAATGGGTAGTCAGTATGCTATATACTGAGTAAGGGAAAAATTTCATCTAAAGAAGGATACAAAGAATACATGCATTCACAATAGATGATAAGTATACGAGCAAATAAATGAAATCTTATAAGAGAGATAATGATTTAGGTCTCTTTATTAGGTATAATCTATTTTCAATCTCTTATATACGTTGAGTGCAGGAACCCCACTATTCTTAAACCATTGGAACGGTCTCAAACATACTTGAGCCACTATTATCATCCAATGGAGCATATCTACAAAAATTAGCTTCTCGATACAGAACGCTCTTGAGCCATTATTTATCCTATGGTACAGAATGTATATAAAAATATCACATTTGTCCTAACTCACTTATTCTTCCACTTTAAATCAATAGTGACTTTTTCCATAGGTTATAATGGTATATTTTTATTTCACAATGAACAGGAGTCCCATCATTCTTAATTTAGTGGAACAGATTGAAACCCTTTCTTAAGGAAAAACTCTCCCAAGCCACTATTCTTTCAAGTGGAACGGAGATTAAAAACATTATCTTCTCAGGGCATAACCCTCTTGAGCCACTATTCTCTTCTGTTGAACATAATATATATAAAAACATCACCTTGGCCATACTCACAGGATCATTCATTTTTAGTGATTAGTATCTTATTCATGATTAATTTTGAATTAATAAATACATTAAAGAAGACAGACACATAACATAGGTCAAAATCCTTGAATCTTTTCAAACCCTAATTACACACCCCTAGTATTCATTTTCCCATGTTGATTATTCCACCACATATTTTATTATATCATCCTCAAGTCACATCATTACTATCATACCTATAATGTATGGTCTAACAACCACATCATAAAAATTTATTAATAATCTAGTTCATGGTATTAATCCACCTCACACATAAAATACCAAAATTCCCTTATTATCCCATAATCACCAAATATCCTTGTAAAAAATAATAGCCCTTATTTTCTAAATTCTTGTACCCTCCACACAAATTATTTTCTAAATCCATCAATCATCATCACACCTCATAAAAATGCTTTTATCCATTTCTTTTAGCTTATTTTGCCCATATTTTATGTCATACGATATATTTCCACAATTATGTAATTATCACAACAAAATCATAAATTTAATTCTTACCCATTATTTCTTTCTTTCAAACATAATATTCATATCATCACAAAATATCATAACTAGGATATATTAAATCATATAGCATAAAAAACACACATAATCATACAAAAAATGACCAAAAACCCCTAAAAATCAATTAGTATCCTTACCAAATAGGACATCAGGCTCTAAGAAGACAAATCCTAGTCTTCCTCTTTCGAGATTACTAGAATACTACCTACAAAAACAACAAAATCCATGGTTAGGCTTAGAGAGTAAAATTAAGGGAGAAATTAAGGTATAGAGGGTAAAAATGAAAATAACTAAAGTTAAATAGAAGCTTAAGATGTGTGGATGTGTAGTGGAATGTGTGGTGGAGCTATGGTTAAAATTGGTAGTGTTTAGATAAGCTTTGGATATGAAAATAGGGTTACATGATCAAAAATGGGGGCTACACAGGAGTGCTGTAGGTAATGGATCCCTAGTATGGAGGTAGGATTGCTCATAGATAGATAGTAGAAAGTGAAACGACCATGATTGATCATTGGTAAACAGGTAACAAGTCAAATTAGCGTGCACAGTTATACATTTGGGCCATGTACAGTTGTGTAAGGGTGCATAGGTAAGTAATGTAGAGTTGTAAGGATGTGTGATAGGAAAATTTCATGTTTCATGGTTGTGCTTGAGGTGATGCATAGGCTGTATGTTTTTTAAAAATACAACAAGCTAAATAAAGATGAAGGAAACAAGGTGATGGTCAGTAGTGATAACCGACGATGATGCTGTTGGGGTGACCTTGGGTGGTTAGCCCACCATCGTTGGGCTGCATGTTGTGTTGCAAAGTGGTGTGGGTAGTGGAAATGGAGGTGCATTGGATGAATAGTGCATGAAATAGGAGGAAGGAGAAGAAGAAAAAAGAAAGAAAAAGAAGGAAAAAGATAGGGGCTTAGGTAGTGGCATTTCGACATAAAAATGGTAGAGTAGAGCCAAAAAAAGAGGAAGAGGAACAAAGGAGAGTGGGGTATATATATACATACATATACACACACACAAGTGAGTGTGTGGTGCAAATAATAGTGTAGGGTGGTGTTATAGGATAGGAGGTGTGGCAGTAGAGGTGATTGTTGTGTGTTGTGGTGAAAAATGTAGGTGAGGTGATGGTGAGTGTTTATGTTGCGTAAAGATGAGGAAGTAAAAGAAATAATGTAGGGAGTGGGGTAGTGTGCATGTGTATAGGTTGGGCAAAGATAAGAGGTAATGAAGAAGAAGATTGATGATGGATGATGGATGGCTGCAAAGGAGATGATGGGAGATGGTGCAAGTGGAGGGGTGATACAAGCTACAATGCAAGTTGCAACAAAATGAAACATTATAGATATGTTGATGGGAGAAGAATAAGAAAGAAAATAAAAAGAGAAGGAAAAAGGGAAAAGATAAAAATATTTGGGATTAGTTTAGGTAAATTTTGGATGAGCTAAATTAGTTAGGATTAGTGGTAATTTTAGCAGGTTTGAGATTGTATTATAAAAAATATGCTTTATTCGGGTGAAAGATTGGAATTCAATTAATGTTTTTGGGATTAAGAATTTTGGTTAAGGGTAAAATATTTTTCTCTTGGGATCAAAACCATATCAGGGAATTAATGATGCTAGATTATACTAAGTAAATTTTTAGCGTATTATAAGTATATCCTAAATCATAATTTTATACACATAAGATAGCTCTAATGTACATATGATAGCTTTAATGTGACCACTTCCATACCTTTTTATATGTCATATTCAACAATTATTTATGCGAAAGAAGATTTTTGATCAATTTTCTCTAATTTCGAATCCCTTCTAACGAATAGAGCATGAATGTAAACATCTTAGAGGTGACCACTCAACTTAGAAAGCTAAAAAGGAATCACTTGAGACTAAAGCACCTAAGTAGGAAATCGAGAATAACATATTTAAGTCAACCTTAGACAACGTAGAAATTTTAATAGCCTAATTTTCTAGCTTAGAAAATTATCTTTAAAGTGAAAATAGTAATCTAGGGTTGAAATAATGTTCTTGAAGGCTGATGCCATCTGTCTAGATGAACATCTTCAAAATGAAATAGACGAAACTAATCAATTACCTTCCTAAAAGAAAAAGTAACTTGCAGATATTGAGAAGGTTTGAACGTACTCTAATAGCTAAAATTAATACCCTCAAGCACATAATGGTTAGGTATGATGCAAAGTACGTGAAGATGGAAAAAGCTTTATAATAAAAATAGATCGAGACAAACAACTAGGCTTAGAGGTTACTAAGAAGGAGATGATCAATATAATTGAAATGAATCATCTTTAACAATAACTTGCTAAAGGCCTCATTATTTGAGGGATTATATATTTGAGTTTAACTTCCCATTTGTATAAGGACTTATGTATACATCTTTTTCAATGACCTACCTGTTTGAAGTCATACTTATTTGATCTTAACTACCCATTTGTATGAGGACTTATGTATAGATTTTTGCTAATGATCTCAGTTTTTGACAAATTACATATATGAGCTTAAGCATTGTGATATTGTGATATATATAAACTTTTATTCCTTTAACTACATAAGTCAACACATATTCTCCTTTTTCCATTACACTTCTTTACTAGGACTAGATTAGCTACGAAGTTAATATATTTCACATCTCTCAAAAGATATATACTCCTATTTGTCAGCTTCATTGATATCCTTACCTATCATCATCTTGTGCCCCATATCCCCAAACTATTTCTCTTTTATCTCCACATCAACGTAGATGATTTATCGAGAAGCATTTAAATGTCCCAAACAAAACTCTCTTACCACTTCTTAACATCATGTTGTCTTGAGACCCCTTTATTTTTATTACGTAACACTCTTACACAACTCTCTTATCACTCTTTACTTATCCCTATTATCAATTAACTAGGAACCTCATTAATAACGTATCTATAAAAATTCCTAATTAGAATTTATTAAGTGATGGTCATCTCATATTAGGTTATATTTTGATGGGTAAGAAAAAAATACAATTTAGTTTTATTACTACTCAAAACCCTTGGCTGATCAAACGTTAAAGTGAGATCTACCATTAACTTTGACTTTATAATATTACTAGCGAATCATATTAGGGGTGGAATCTTATCTAATCGCTTATAAGATTCCTTAAAGATAATATAAACATAACTGTCTATGATACAATTTGCAATTTGCAGTTCAATAACTAAAGGGGAACCATGATGCAGTTTCATACTCAAACCCTTATTTTTTTGTGAAATCAACTTCCTTTTCACCCATTCTAGCCCTCCTGTTTAATTCATGGAATTTGGGTTTCCTAATATATACCTTTTAGGGTTGCATTACTTTCATCCACAAAATAATCTCTCCATATGATAATATTAATGATCTTTTATAGTTCTTTATATTGTGAAGGTGGAGGAAACTATCCAGAAACAACTGTCTTGTTAGGCCGAGGATTTTTGTGCAAAAAATTTTCAAATGACACTTACCCAACAGCATTTCTATGATGATCGAAACTCCTCTATAGCATGCCAAACTTCATTATGATAGGCACACAATTATCAAGGTTTTTTTGTTTCATGTAAGTCCGTAAAGGAAAGGGCATCAGAAACTTCTACTAAAATTTTTGGCATTTAATACATATGAGATGCTAGCCACCATTGGAGTTTATTTGTGAAAGTTAGCAAGCATACTCCAATGGGCCACATTAGCTTACTCGTCTCCTTGGCATCTATCATTTGCTACACATGTTTTGTAAAATAATTATAAGATTTATGTTTGGACAGATATAAATTCTCCGCTAATTCTTTATCGTTTAGTCCTCTAAGGAGGGAAGATCAAATGATAACATTTCTAACTCATCAATTTGTTAGAATTTTTTTTATCAAAGATAATAAAAAAGTAAATATACTCTAATGGTCCTTGATAAAACTCCATCAAGGAATAAGAATAATTTTTAGGTTGGAGGTATGTATCAAACTACTTAGCAAAAGCCACTGCGAGCTACAAGAATGAACTTATTGATTCAACTCTAAATTTCAAAAACCATCTCAATATTTCTCCTTTAAAAGTGCCTGTAAATGCTTTGCATAATACCTCTACCCATGCCCTAATAAGGAACATAGCATTCCATAATACATTTAAATGGTCCACTTAACCTGTGGAGCCATCAAATTATTAAAAAATAAAATTCTTACTTTTGTGCTAATGTTTTAGATATGTCTTTCTTGAAAGGAGTCTGCCAGTTAAAACTACTTATATTATCCTTCTTTTTCATATATTTGAGGGCCTCCTACACTCTTTGATCTATAATTTTAGTGACCATATCCTCTTTGGCTTTGATAATTTATCGGATATCTTATCTTTAAATATATTTTTATCTTTATTTGTTTGATAAATATCGTGTCTTTTATTTTCATGTTGACATACATTTTCTACATGTTTGTCAGCCTCATTCCTTGGTCTCTTATGCCTTTCTTGAGGGATCCATTTACCTTAGTCATCTTCCATTTACTTCACCTTCTGTTCTTAGAAGAATGTGCTACAGAACATAGTCCTTGGCTGCTTATATATAATATCTAGAGCTTCCACCAAATTTTATTGAGGAAGAGGCTATTAAGGTGTAATGTTATGATCTTGATCCATAAGATGAAGTAGCTATCTAAGGGTATGTGTAAGAGGAGCCAACATTTCCAAAACAGTTTATTGATTGCATGCTTAAATCTTAGCATTATCATCTTGGAGCTAAGAGATAATAAATAGATGTTCTTCCCTAGACATATCATTAGTACTAGAATCAAGTCAATCAAAATGTTGAACAGGAGGCATAACTTTCAGTTAAAGATCCCCACTGACAACACCTCTTGGTGTATATGTTTTATGAATTGAGGGGTTCTTTAAGAATGCAACTAATATTCAATGATGAGGGAATATCGAGGGTGAAATAGTGAGGAGATAGTAGAGAGGAAAAGTAAAAGAGTTGTATTATAATTTCATTTCCTCAAAATTATGGCAAGTTCACCTATAGATAGAAGATTAAATTGAAGGAGGAAGGTAATAAAACAATATGATTTGGTCAAAAACATAAGGAAACTTTGTCATATGTAGAGAGTCGACCCAAAAAATGGAATTGTATAGGTTACTACTCTAGGAAAAGTCTGAGGCTAAGGTGAGGGAACCCTAAAGATTTTAATAAGCCACCATTCAAGGGTTTGATATTCATATTTGAGGAGAAAAAACCATATTAATTTCTATGATTAGATATACATAATATATTAGGTTCTTAATTAGGGTTTACACAAAATGGGGTATTAAAAACATCAGTATACAAAGCTTAAATAACTTCTTCAAAATCAAGATTTTTATGCTCTTATATCTTACTAGAAAAAAGAAGATTGAGGCTATTGATCTGTTGACATTAATTAACATCTTTTAATTTTTTTTCAATCAGTATTAAGATATAAGGGTATGGTTAATCCGTTCATATTCCTTTTTTATTTGCAAACTATCATAGTTTAATAAGTTCTCATATGAATTTCTTATACATTTTTTTTATTATTTCTAAGGTCATTTGAATTATCAAATCCTTGTTACAGCTTCACATATTATTAGGGACTTTTTATTAATATTTAAGGAATGATCAAACTTATTTTACTTGTGCTTAAAGCACAACTTCTTTTTTTAGATTTGTAGGTAAGGTAATGAAAACTAGTATTTTTGGTTCATCTAGAGAAACTTTATTATTATTTTTATGACATGGATTATATGAACTTATTTATGGTTTGAAACTTGTGCACATCATTTCTAAAGGTTAATTTTCCTTTTAAAATTATTATGGGTTGATTATTTTAAGATTTGATATAAGAAAGATTAGAGGGAGTATGAAATCGGTTGATGTCACACCCACGAAATTTGTTTTACTTATGAGTTGAATATACGCAAGATGTCTAATAATTAGAAGGTTTAATTGGTATCAACTTAAGTATCTTTGATTTATTTTCCAAAATAAACTTTGGTTTATGATTTTGAGTTTTATGTTAAATGTTATGATCCAAAAATTCTAAAAGTGTGCAAGGCAAGCTAAAACATAGCTCATGAGCACTATAATTGAGTAATGGGTTTTATCTTTATGTTAGAGTTGATTTTTTCATGTTATAGAAATTTCAAGTTTTTTATTGCTATTGTTGAAATAGATTTGATATATAATATGTTACCATTTAGATTAGTAAAATTTATGTCATGATTGGGTAAAGTTGGAGAAATTTTAGTAAAATGAGTTTGAATGGACTTCATCTTTTTATGAATATTCAAAATGTTTTTTTAGTAATTGTCCACTAATCACCATGATTAGGGTTACTTGAGACTTTAGCATGCTTATGTATATTAATAGATTTAATTATGGTTTATTGTGGATTAATCTAGAATTTGATATAAAATGACCAAATTAGCCTTAAAAAAGTAAAATGCTAAATATGTGAATGATGAAAGTCAAACCATTACCATTAGAATTGAATTATACTTTTTTGTTAAATTTGACCAAGGCTTTGACACTTCATATTTTTCTTAATGAATAGTGGATTTAAAAAAAATGAAATAAACCCTTTTTTTTGAATTTAAACTCAAATCTATGTTATGTTTTCGCTTTAATAAGCCCTAAGTGATATTTTGGAATTAAAATGATTACTTTATTACCTCAAATAATTCATTACTTCCTATGCACTATATGATCAAGGTTTTGTGCTTGGTTTGAAAATAAGAAATGGTGTTAACATTGTTTATTATTTTGTGAAACCATACAAAACACTTGTAGATATCAGAGGTTAGCACAATAAATAACCTCATCCTACTGATATTGTTCCTCATAATCAATAAAACATTATTTGAGAAAAATAGTGTTCGGACAATCCCTCTCTCTATGCCCGAGCTCCCCCCCCCATGGAACTTGCGCATGATTGAAGGCTCCATTAATCTTTTGAACATAATCCTTAAGCTCCAGTCCATTTCTGTGATCCTATTCCCTCAGCCTCGACTGTCCAGCTCAATTTCCCTTTAAGTGCAGCTGATTATGGTGCAATGGGGAACAATAAGAGAAACACCCGAAGTCGAATGATGGGGAAAACCTCAATCAGTGCTCTCCCAAGTCCAAAAAAAGTTGCAAGCTCCAGTGAATCATCTCCAGATATCTCGAACTCATCAAATTCTAGTATGTCTTTGAAGGATTGTCCCAACGATGTGATTTCGAAGAGGAAAAATTGTGCCCCAACATTTTCATGACAGGGATGTGGGCTCCCTGAGTGGGGACTTTAATTCATCTTTAGATCTGATTCAAGTGTCTAATGTGGAAAAGCAATCCTCCCTAGTTCATGAAAATGTTGAAAATTGCCCAATTTTGAACCCCCCAATCGAAACCTGTAAGAGAGAAGACCCAATTGCTGCAGAGGAACTCGAGCTTGAAAGAGCCCATGAACAATTCGAAAGCACAGAATCCTACGTCCTCAATACCCTCCCTTCTGTCTGATTCTGAGGATGCAATGGAAGGGGAGGATCAAAGTCCAAAAGAAATGCAGGTGAATCCCCAATTTACTGAATTTTAGCCAACACACAACATAAATGGCGAATCTCAAGTACCTACCTCCAAGCCAAAAACTTTTGTTGGATTATTCCCTGATATTGCATCAAAAAGATGTGAATATGTACCCCCAAAGGGAGATGTTGTATGCATTTCTAGGAAAAACATTCAATCGGTAGATGAGTCTTCGGGTGCTTGTTTGCTTGGATGTTTTGTTTGGTTTGAAAGCTAATAGATACCACATGGGGGTGGCTAAGCATACTATTAGACAACCTTTTAAATATAGCATGCACAGCTCTGGGTGGGTTATTCTGAAATTTGAAGATGAATTTGATAGAAACAGAGCTTTGGATGGAGGACCTTACATTATTAGGGGTAAATCATTTGTGCTTAAAGATATCCCAAAATTGTTTTCATTCGGCAAAGAAGAAATTACTAAAATTCCTATATGGGTTAGATTAGTTAATCTACCCATGGAAATGTGGAACTGTGGTGCAATCAGTGAGATTGCCTCATTTATTGGTAAACCAATTATGATTGATGAATTCACTCTAGATAAATCAAAAATCTAATATAGTAGAGTGCTGGTTGAAATCGATATTAAAGGGAAACTACCAGCTGCTATAACTGTCAGAAGTGAGGAGGATGAATATATCCAACTGATTGAATATGAGGACCTCCCTTTAGTATGTGATAGTTGTGGATCTCTTTCTCATTTGGCTTTCAACTTCTTGCTTAACCCGACCAAGAAAAGAGAAAACATTGTTAATCATGTCTCAAAAAGTAGGTAGGCACCTCCCCAAAATGCTGCTCCAGCAACCTCAATTCCTATTGAGGATGCAAATGATCAATCTGAACAAATCAAAAGGCCCAGAGAGAACATGAAGGCTGCAGACCCTGAGAAGATAGTTCTTGTAGAGAAAAACACCAGGGACAGCTTAGAGATGGGATAGTTGAGCTTAGACACGTTTGAGGGGATTATCCCAGATTCACAAGATGATATTTCAAGGAAAAGAGGGAAGGAACCCCAGTCTGACATGGATCCATCCTTACCTCCAAGTGCTCTCCCTTGTCTATCAAAGAAATCAACCAAGACTATTATCCCTGGTTCTGCTGACCCTCTGAATCAAGTGGCTGTTGATGGCTAGCAGGAGGTTGTTTCCAAAGCTGCAAAAAGGAAAAAGAAAGCTATAAACATCAAGCAACTCAGAAAAAGCTCGTAGCCGAGAAGGGTATCAAGGCAGGATAAAGTCCCATGAGTCTAATCCTCTAGAACATAAGGGGAATGGGCTCTCCCCTGAAAAAAAAATCCCTAAGTAATTTATGTAATAATAATTCTTATTCATTACTGGGAATATTGGAATAAAAAATAGAAGCTTAAACAGTGCAACGTTTGAAGGATAATTATTTTAGGGGCTGGCAACATCATGAAAACTTCCTCAACCATCCCAATGGCAGAATTATGCTTATGTGGAATCCTAACAGCATTCACTACCAGCTCCTTGAGATAACTCCTTAGACTATTACAAGTAAGATAAAAGATAAGAAAACTGGTATATCTATTGCTCTAACTATGGTATATGGCCTCTATAGTATTAGAGACATGAAAGTTTTATGGGAGACCCTCATGGACCTGTCCAGAACCATGAAGGGCCCTTGGATTGTGGGAGGAGACTTCAACTGCCCCTTAAACTCTATTGATAGATGTAGCTTGAGACCTATTACAGACTATGAGACTGCTAATTTCAGATCTTGCTGCTTAGTCTCCCAAATCTCTGATGTTCCTACAATAGGGTGCTTCTATACCTTTATAGGACCTACAGATAAGAGTAAACTTGATCGGGTCTTACTGAATATTGAGGGATTTGCTGCCAAATTTAAAGTCTCTGCAACCTTCTTGCCTCCTGATAGTGTCTCTGATCATTCACCTTGTTTAATTATGCTTGGTAAATATCTTCCAAGGAAGAAACATTTTCAATATTATAATATGTGGAGCCAACATCCAAAATTTATTAGCCTGGTCCACAAAGCATGGAGATATTCGACTAGTGGTACTTCTCAGTTCAGACTTTGCAGAGATCTTTGATGAAACCTGTGACTAATACTGAAATCAAAGCATGTCTTTTCTCTTTGGACAATCACAAAGCCCCAGGCCCGGACGGCTACTCGACTAAATTCTTCAAAGATTCATGGGAGATTATTGGTAAAGATTTTTGTGAGGCCATTCAAGAATTTTTCAGGAATAGGAGGTTGCTCAAACGTATCAACCATGCAGCACTAGTGCTAATCCCCGAGACTAGTCAAGCAACCTCAGTCACTAAATTTCGCCCAATAGCATGCTGCACAACAACGTACAAGGTAATTGCAAAAATTATAGCCAATCGCATTGCTGATATTTTGGAAAGTATTATAAGCCCTGAACAGGGGGCTTTTGTTAAAAATTTCTTAATGATTGAAAATATCTTCCTGATTCAAAAGTTATTGAAAGATTACTCCGGCAAACGAACATCACCAAAATGTATGATAAAAGTTAATCTTTGCAAGGCCTATGACATGTTATTATGGAATTTTCTCAGAGATGTCCTGTAGGCTTACAATTTCCTTCTACCGTTCATCGAGCTTGTGATGGAATGTGTTAACATTACTAGCTTCTCTCTAAGCTAAATGGGAACATGTTTGGGTTCTTCAAAGGTGCAAGGGGGCTCAGGTAGGGTGACCCATTATCCCCCTATCTTTTTGTGCTCAGCATGGAATACTTCAGTAGACTTATCAAGCAGCTCTCCCTAAAGAGGGATTTCTCCTTCCATTCAAAATGCAAGCCTATGAGTCTTATCCATCTTGCTTTTGCAGATGACCTTATCCTTTTCTATAGAGGGCATAATCCTTGTGCTAATATCTTGATGCAAGGACTGGACAGGTTCAGAAATTGTTCAGGACTGGAGGCTAATCTAGTAAAGTCTCAGTTGTTTCTTGTAGGGATCAAGGCTCATGTCTAGCCGGAACTCCTCAGACTCACCAATATGCCACTGGGATCTTTCCCTTTTCGGTAACTAGGGGTGCCTCTCAACCCATGCAAACTTAGAGCTATTGATTATGAGTTTCTCATCAACAAATTTTGTGATCAGCTTAAAGTGTGGAGGGAAAAC
This sequence comes from Tamarix chinensis, assembly GCA_030549775.1. Lineage (NCBI taxonomy): Eukaryota > Viridiplantae > Streptophyta > Magnoliopsida > Caryophyllales > Tamaricaceae > Tamarix > Tamarix chinensis. Next base: position 71,800,386 of record CM060181.1, read on the forward strand.
CCTCTATCTTTTGCGGGCAGGATGAAAATTATCAAGTCCATGATCCAAGGCACCCTATGATTCTAGTTTTCAATTTTTGCTATCCCAAAAGTGGTTATGAACTGCATTATTAGGTTCTACCGAAGTTTTCTCTGGCAAGGCAGACCCCCACCGATCGCTTGGAATACCCTCTACCTCTCTAGAAAAGAAGGTGGACTGGGCCTCAAAAATTTGTTGGCCTAGAATGTAGCCTTTCTCTTCAAATATGTGTGGTTCCTACAAGATGAAAAAGTAACACTTTGGACGAAATGGATCCATACTCATTACCTGCAATCATAGGAACTGAATCAGTTTACGCCAAAGCATGATACCTCACATTTTATGAGGAAGTTGAGCCATTTAAATTTGTACCTGATCCAGAAAATAGGATCAACAAATCAAGCCAAGAATCTCTTGAAATCTTGGGTCCTCCCCTCGGGCTTCTCCACATTGGCAGCCTACAACTTCTTGTGCGACAAAGGATTGAAGTGGAAACCTCATAGAGTTGTATGGCAGCATGTCAAAACAAAAAGATACTCATTCTTGCTCTATTTCGCACTCCACCATAGATTATATACTAGAGATTTATGGGCCAAAGGAATGTAGTTTTTGTCAAGTATGTAACGAGACACATGATCACCTCTTTTTTGCTTGTCTAGTTATCCAAAAAATTTGGCATCCTCTTTGGACTTGGTTGGGAATCAACAGGGGAGCTACTAACCTATTCAGTGCTATAAGAATCATCTACAGGAACCACAATAGAAGACATCAAGCTTGGAAGGCTCGAGCTCTTGCGATGGCATCACTAGTATACCTTATATGAAAAAGCAGAAATGCCATAGTTTTTGAATGTTAAACTTTTAATCCTAAGAGTATCATTGTACAAGTTCAGAAATACGTTTACAGAGCTCTATGTATGTAGGCTTAGCTGTTGTAGTAGAACTCCCCCTTTTTTTTGTTCAACTTGATCCCCCATTACTTTTGTATGATAGTGAGTCTGGGTTCCTAAATCTAAAAGAACCCATTCACACTATCCTGTAACTCCAGGGGATGCCCTGTGTTTTGTACATTCTTCTTATATATATATTTACCAAATTTACCAAGTAAAACATTATGGGATATATACTAGATTTTTCCTTATAATCCCTTAGCTTACACTAGATTGCTTTAAAATTTAGCATGCTCAAATATAATAATAACGCTTAATAGTACCCAACTTTTTAGGTCTTTATAGTGTTAATCTATTCATTTGATTACGATCTAAGTGTGTTTCATCTTGGCTTAGATTTATATTTAACATTGGTATTGTTTTAGTTGAGCCTCGTTTGGATTTTGGAAGATAAAGGGTTTTATTATAAAACTAGTTAACTAGTTTGGAGGTACTGATCGGATAATTTGTTCCTTAACTTTGAGTTTTGAAATGCAATAAACTGATTGAGTACTTTGAGGTATAAGTTGACTTTTTTAACTAAGCTAGTTGTTTTTTGTGCTACATTTTCAATGAAAATCTTTCCACAATTTTTTTGCAGTGTTATGATTATTTTTGAGTTGTTATTTATGAATTTTACTAAGCTTTCGAGAAGGCATAACCTTTTTTATTTAATGGAAGAGTGGTTTCTTATTAGTTACTTTTATGAATTTATCTCCTTTAACTTTTTCTTATTTTTCTCTCTCTTATGTTATATTTCCAAGCAAATAATTGGTCCATAAGACCTATGAATATTATTGATTTTGATTTCCTACCCTTGTTTTCTTATTTCCTTCTCGTATTCAGAATTCTGAGGCCTATTACCCTGTAACATTTTTATTTTCATTGTTATAGCTAAAAGATAGAAACTAAAACCTTGAACCTCTAAAATTCTCATTTGAAAGCTTGGATTTGGGTTATGGTTTGGTGTCTCAATTTATAAACCCCATTACCCTTCTTTTCCACTAGAAACCCTTAATAAATTCTATTAAAAGCCTTCAACTTTTGCCCTCCTTCTTTATCCTATGAACTTACCTACTATTATTCATATTTTCTCAACCCAAAATTCTTCTTTGGCCTTTGATTTTCAGCTTTATATCCTCTTCTAATACTCCATCTAACATTTTCTTGTTTTTCCCAAACAAGATAGAGTTAGATTAGGAAAAGAGTGAGAAATTAGCTCGCATCTTTGGGGTATCAATTTTCTTCTTGAGGAGATGACTTCTCATTGATTTTTATCTTTGATCTCTAATTTTATTTAATTTTTTGTATGATTTTAAAATTTTAATAAGTTTTAAACTTGCTTCCCTTAATGTTGTTCATTTATTGAAAATGTTTAGGACTTTCAAGACTTTTTCTCCTTTTGGGCATTTGCAAATTTTTTTTAACTGTAAACTATTATCTTCTCTATTTTATGGAAAATAGGGTGTGTAAGTGTAGTGTACCTTCTATATTTATATTTATGTGGAAGCACGAGTATTAAAGATGAAAGTTCACTTGACATTGTTAATATTGAATAAATGAAATAAGTTATAGAAAGTCTAACTTGAGAATTTGTATGCAAATGCTTCATGGGTATAATTTGGATCAAGTAGCTAACCATGGTATTGTGAGCATCTTAGCAACATTAGCATGTATGATATGATGTATAAGTACTTAGCATGATGACCTAGGAGGTTGTACATGAGCATATCATCTAAATACATTCTGATGAAAACTCTAAGAAAAGGTCTAAGTACTTCATTCATTAGTCTCATGAATGGTCTTGGTGGATTACATAAGCCAAAAGGCATCACTAACCACTTATAAAGACTATACTTAGTCTTGAATGCTGTTTTCCACAAATCCTCTTCTCTAATACTCATCTATTGATATTTGATTCTCATATCAATCTTAGAAAATACTCATTCCCCACATAACTCATCCAGCATATCATATAGCCTTGGAATTAGAAATTGATATTTAATAGTATATTGTAAACGTCTCTTTAGTCGATGTACATGAGCCATGTACCTTCCTTTTTAGGGACTAGTAATGTAGGCACACAATATGGACTCACACATTCCCTCACATAGCCTTTCTTTACGAGCTCTTAGATATTTTTTTGTAACTCCTTATCCTAATTCAAATACATCTATATGTGGGCCTATTAGTCAAAGACATACTAGAAATTATATCAATGACATGTTCTATCCTTATCTTAGGTGGCAATCTATGTGGTAACTCATTAGGAAAGACATCGTTATGATCTTCAATGAGTTTACCTAATCGAGGATTGTTATTATCTCTCTCTTCTTGTAGAGATTCTTTCATGACTATGTCATAACAACCCCCTTCTTGCATATATTTGACCATATCCTTTTCATTATTCTCGACTATGCTCTAATTAACATTCTTAGAATGTTTAATCTTATGCTTCTTTTTATCCTCTTCAACTAGATACTCATCAATAATACTATTATGAATATCATTTCTGTCATACTACTATAGTCTACCTAATAAGATTCCACATGCATCCATAAGTAAAGCATCACATATGACCTCGTCATAGTAGTTACTAATTTTTAATGATAATAGTGTTTTTTTATCACCTTTAATCCCTTATCTTTATTCAACCATAGAAGAAAATACGGTTGTAGATGTGATATGGTCTTCAACCCCAAATACTTAACCATATTTTCATTGGCTACATTTATAAAAGAGCAACTATCAATGATAATACAACAAACCATATCCCCTACTCTTCGTTTTGTTTTAAATATATTCTCCCTTCGAGTAGGTTGCTCAATAACTTGAAATGCTCTTTCTAAGGCATGACAGGTAGTTTATTCTTCATTAGATTCACTAGAAGCTTCCTTGAAAGGCTCAATTTTGGATTTTTCCTCATGTGTCTCTGTGGATTGATAAGACCATTTGATTAGAACAATCATGAGTGAAATGTCTATACCCTTGGCATCATTTACTTTATATTTGTCTAGTAGGGACATCATTTACTTTATATTTGCCTTTCTCCTCTCTTATAATTCTGGGCTTCTTCTCAACATTGGTAGAAGATAAAGTACTCGCTCCAAATTGGTTGTTTGGTTATTTGAGTAGTATTTAGTGGATGGATTATTTTACTTTGTATGAGGCTTAGTCGACATAACTTGTTTTTCAAATCTTAGGGAAAGTTAAATCATTTCATCTAAGGAATAATAAAGACAAGTTTATCCCTTGTCTTGAATCATCTTGTTAATGCCTCCCAAGAATCTAGAACAAGTTTGTTCCTTCCTTTCATGGATGTCACATACTAGTGCCAACCTTTCGAATTCCCTAACATAATCCTCAACACTTAGTAGTCCCTACCCAAGAGTAGTAATTTATGTAATTATATTGTTCATATCTTTTAGAATTGAATTTTATTCTTAGATGTTTCTTAATTTTTTCCTAAGATTTAATTCATGATTTGCCTTCTCTAAAAATAATTTTTTCCTTTTCCTTTTTCCTTCCATTTTCCTTTTTCTCTCTTTATTTTCTTCCTTTGTGGGCCAACAAGCCACCTACCCTTTCTCTCTCATTGCTTTCCCTTCCATTTTTAGCCATACACACCCCCTATAACCCATTCATATCTATCCCTTTCCCTTCCCTGCTTTACTTCCTTATTCATGCCACCCTATATGCCAACTTGTAAACCACCTACCTTATATAACCGATCTTGTCTCCTTTCTTCTCTTCTTCTTTTTCTTCTCCTTCTCTTCTCCTCCTCTATCCCATATTTATCCCTTAAGCCCTTTCTTTCCTTGCTAATCCCCCTACTTTCCTTCTCCCTTTTCTCCCCTATTTTTGCTTTACCTCCCCTAGACACCATCTTTGCAACCCAATTGACCAGCACACCAATTCCCCTACCTCCCCTACTTCCTCCTACACCACCCCTAGTACCTTAAGATCTCCATCTATAGTGCACTCCATTTTTTCAATCCTCCCTGCATACCACCTTGCACTACCCATTCCCTCTCTTTCGCAACTACTAAAGCTACCCCTCTACCACCTCTCTATCTCACCTTGCTTAAAATCCCCTTAAAACCCCTTTCTTTCTCCCCTTCTTTTTCCTTTCGTCTTCTCCTTCTCCCATATTTGCACCTACCTTATAGCAAACATTCTGCTATCTCCAATGTGCTAAGCCATCACTCTCCAGCCCCTAGCCACCACCTACACCCTATCACTTCTCCTACCCCAAAAAACTAACCCAACTCCCATCCATAAGCCCTTACTCGAGGCTCATTCTTCCCTTCACTCAAACCTTCCTTCCACCCTTTCTTTCCCTAACTTCATGCATGTAACCCATGTTGTCCATGCAATGTGAGTGTTGTTGCATCATTTTAACATTTATTCACTAATTTTTGAGGTATAATATAGTAGGTAACAATATATATTTAATTATTTACTACTATCTTTTTAATTGTGATCTTTTTTAGGTATAATTTTTAGTAATTAAAGCTTAAGCATTTAAACTTTGGTAGCGGTAAATTTTGGTGGTTGCTGGAAATAACATAATTGTTATACCCTACTAAAATATATGGATTTACGTATGTTAGCACATTAGTGTTTTGGTATTATTAATGTGTATATTATGTGTTGTTAAGCATCTTATAATTTTTATTGTCATATTGAAAGATAGAAGAAAAGTATGCTATCTTGTATGCAATAGGACTTGTGTGGAAATGGTGGTTAAGAAAGCGGATTGATGTTAACAATTATATTATGTGCGTAGGCATACTATGATAACTAAATATGGGCACATGTAGTGGAAATATTGCTATATAAGCCATAGGGACATTTTGGTAATTTTATTTGTATATAGGGAGTGACCTAAATAAATGTGAATGGAAGGTGATAGTGGGTGTTATGAATAATAATAATAAAGTTTTTATTGTGTTAAATGATGCTTGTCATCCATTGATACTAATATTTTATGTGTTAGGGGTATTTTAGTATTTTTTTCATGAGAAAGAGGTAATTTGGTAATTTAATAAGTAAGAAGGGTAGTTTGGTAATTTGGTAATTTTATAAGTAAGAAGGGTAGTTTTATAACTAAGGAGGGTATTCTTATAATTTTATAAGTAAGAATGGTAATTTGGTAACTTTATGAGTAAGAAGAGTATTTTGGTAATTTTATAAGTAAGAAGGGTAATTTGGTAAATTTACAACTAAAAAGGGTAATTTGGTATTATTACTAGTAAGAAGTGTAATCTGGTAGTTTTATAACAAAAAAGGTTATTTGGAGTGGGTTGAGTATGGTGATGGTATGGGAATATAAGGAGATTGTGGGCTGATTAAGAAGAGGAGAGGCTAAGGCTACATAGGCTAGATTAGAGTTTTAAGGGAAAATCCTAGTAAGCGATGGTGAGCATAGGTGGAGAAATGGGAAAGTAGGCCTTAACCCATATATGTGGGGGTTCTAAATTTTTTATGAGTATGGTGGAAGGTGAACGGAGGTCCTAGAATCTTGGCTGATGTAGGGGTCCCAGGAAGGGGATAGGGTATTTCAGTTAGTCTAGGTTGGTAGAGTGGTAATGAGTTGGGAGTGCCCGCTGGGTGTGTTTGTCTAGATTTGGGTTACTTATTGAATGAGATATGAATAAAACACTAATCATTTAACGTGGAAGTTCATTGAGCTAGGCCCAAACTTAGGATGGTTACTCTTGTTCCACCGATTATATAAGTGGCCAGGCATGTTTGGCCCTAGATTAGTATTTCTATTTCATCAATAATAATAGTTGGGATTCCAAGCTGAATAAGTTAGACCTTGGATGATAATAATCTATGAAAAAGATATTAATTACTTCTAGTGGAGAACCACGTGGGTTGGGGCCATAATTAGGATGATTGTTGTTCCAACAGTTGTAATAGTGGCCAGGTGTATTCTACCCTAGATTAGTTATTTTTGCTCCACTAACCCTAATAGTGGGGCCTCCATACTCGCATAGACATAATTCGAGGGATGATTATGAATAATATCTAATTAATGGCTTGAGTCCAAAAAATGTTAATTATACCATTATAAATTGTTGTGATATGATAGCGCCCATAGTGGGCCATGGGTGCCTGCCTTTAATTCAGTGATGGTATGTATCAATTGAGTATGAGATTGGACTCTTGATTGTACTATAAAGAGCTTTACATGGATGATCACTTGGTGAGTGATGGTAATGCTAAGTGAATTTACATTGTGACATATGATTCTTAAAGTATGAGTCCATCAAAATGTTTATTATATTTCTATCTATGCATTGTGTAATCTACTATTCTTATGTTTGAATTGATGTGTTGCATGAGAGCCCTACCTTTTAGTTCTATATAAATGATTACTCAGTACTATAGTACTAAAGGCTTCCTTTTGTGGGCCCTTACCTATTCAATAGGTAGTGTTCTATACAGGTTAGCCCGTCGGTGTTATTCAAGCTTTCCTTTTGGGTTAAGAGCGTAGGAATGTTAAGGAAGCTTTTAGGGTTTTCTTTTAAACTTTTATATTCCCTCGTTTAATGAGCTTTATTCTATAACCATTAATAGAAAATTTTATTCTTGTATTGTATTAAATATGCTACTCTAATTTAGTTTTGAAATTTATATTTGTGTAAGTTGGTTCTTTTCTTTAAGTCTTAGCATTTGATACCATAACAGTGGAAGGAAACTAGTCTAGTACTAAGTGTATTAGTAGCATTAGTGAAATTTACTATATTTGTTTCTGCTCAAATTTTAACAATATACATTTTTTATTAGTGAATTTTGAAGGTATTATATTAAAATCTTCATGACACTAACGATAGAATTCTCCCTAAGAAGCCACATCTTCAAATGACTCAATGAAATTTCAGCGTTGCATCCTCAATGATTCTGAAACACATTATCATAAGGACTCTTCTATGATTATCAGCTATCACCTTCATGAAATGACTCACTATATTAGTAAACCAACAATAGCTAGCTGGAGATTGGTACATCATCAACTACATACCCATAACTCCCAAAAGACTCTTTTTAGTGATAAGATGGGGTTCCCAAACCCGAATAGGGGCCATGTTTGATGTGGATGGGGGTTAAAAGAACCCAAAGTAATCGACTGGATCTTTTTTATTTCTCCACTATGGCTTTCAAGAAGTTATAAGCAATATTCATGCATTTGAATGGCACATAACACTAATAAGATAGGAAATTTAAAATTCACAAGGATAGTAATCAAAGGGTTTCTAATGAGAAGTCACGAAAAATCACTCAATATAGATAATCAAAAGAAACTACTTAATAATTTTCCTATGATCAAAGCTGTCTCACAAACAGAATAAGAAAAAATGCACAAAGTGATTTTTAATGTTAGACCTCAAATTAACTTAACATCTTAAGTTATCCTCTAAGGGTTGACATTATTTCATATATATAATGGTGTAACCCACAAAAATACCCACCCAACTAGCCATGCGACACATTGGGTTTAGGGTTTAGTTACGAAATTGAGACAAAAAATTATAACTATCAATAAAACCTATGTTTATTGCAATTGACTCCTTAGTTGCCATTATCCACATGGCTTGGATGTATTTGACTTATTCTAGCTAGCATTTTGTCACCTTTGACTAGTCGACCAATTAATCAACTCACTAAGGCTACATTTGGTTTTACAAAAATATACTACTTGCATGATTCTTCAATCTAAAACCATTTTTTTAAGAAAGTGTCTCTAACTTAGAAAACAATTCAAAGAACCTCAAAAAACATCCTAAACATGTCCAAGAATCATGTTTAGATGTATAAGCATATTTTCACCTGAATGATTCCATCTTGCCCTCTGTCTTGAAAGAAATTTGGCCACGAATTTGAATCTTCAAATAAGAACTATCAACAAACAAGAAATTATCTTCCAAGATGATGTTTATCTTTAAAGTAATTGAGAATATGTATTTGAATGTTTGAAAATGCATCTTAGAACTTTTAAAATGTTGAAAATTTGAATAGGCTTTCAAGTTGAAAAAAAAAACAAAAAAGCTTCTAGTGTTTGCATCTAGTTTATAAAAATTTCAGCATAGAATTCACCATAGAAATATTGATTATCAACCTTCCTATACCTTTTTTCATGATCTTCAAGCCTTTTAATGGAACCTCCTTCATTTTAGCTTGAATGTGTTGAATTAGAAAATTCTTTAATGTACTCCATCCTTTCATTAACTTTCCTACCTTTACTTTGCAAAGCCCATGATAGCAAGCCTTTATACCTGTCACTATCAGCTTGCCTTTGATTTCCATGTGTTGTAGTTATAATTGCATCTTGCTTAGGTTGAATATAAACTAACTCTAATGAATATCTTCAACTAGCATACTTTAAAGACTTATTAAACTTCCTAACAATGAATCTTGATAGGTTATTTAGGAAGAAAAGGACAAAATTGGAAGGAAATAACAAAAAAGAAGAAATGAATTCCAAACCATCCACCCACAATAAATGCAACTACACAAGAAAATACCCCAAACAAAGTTCAAGAATACCTTAAGAGAAAGATTGTGATGAGCTCTTACCAATTTTTGTTTTTATATTGGTCAAAATCACTCAAAGTAATCAAATGGATCTTCTTTATTCATCAACATTGTGTTTCAAATGGTTGTACGAAATATTCATGCATGGCACAAAACACTAACAACATAAAACACACAAAGAATCACTCAACAAAGACAATAAAAGAAACTACACATTGTAATTTTTCCATGATTAAAATAATCTCACAAAGAGAAAGAAAAAAACTCCCAAATAGATTTTTATTATTCAACTCAACTTCATTTAACATCGTAACTACCCATCAAGGATTAGAAATTATGCCCCATATATAAATCGAACCAGCCACATTATATGTTAAGGTTATGGTTTAGTTACAAAATTGATACATAAAATCATAACTATAACTAAAACCTTAGTTTATAACAATCGACTCATTAGTTATTATTATCTATATGGCATAGTTGTAGTTGAATTATTCTAGCTGCTATTTTGTCACCTTTGACTGGTTAACAAAAAAATCTCATATTTGTAATATTCTTCAATATAAAACCATATTTTCAAGAAATTGTATTTAACTTAAAAAATACTTATGAGAATGTTAAGAAACATCCTAAACATATACAAGAATCATATTTAGATGTATATACATATTTCCACCTGCATCAATGTTAGTAGGTGCATTGTCTCCCCATAATTCATGATGGAGGATACACACAAACCCATAATCATAAGTTACAATAGCGAAACCATGTTATAAAAAACCTTAGCTTAAAAATCATATAAGATCAAATCACACAAAATAAGAAAAAGTTAAGTTACCATTTTTCCAACTCTTGTCACGGTTAGCAAAAATTTTTAATGCAGGCTAGAAAATGTAAAAATATTTAAGATTACGAAAACCGATTCTTTAATTGAAGCACAAATCTCAACTACCAAAAGTTTTGATACCATCTGTAATACTCCCATTTTAATGAACATAAAATTTTCATTTTAAGAGTTAATAGGGGAAGCCAAAACACACAACTTAGGAATGTCATGCTACATCCAACATAGAAGAGGCACTCCCTATGCTTAGTTTATGTTGGGCGCAAAACAAAAATGATTTTATGATTAGGAATTAGGCATGGGAAGTAGTTGATTAAACCATGATATAGCATAGAAAATAGAGAGAGGGGAATAAATAGTGAAAACATAGGGATACAAGTCTAAAGAGAGAGAGAGATAACCATAACATGAACAAATTCAATTAGCACTAACCTAAGGCAAGGACCCATAAAAAGCATGGTTAATACACTACCTACTCTGTAAGGTAACTAGATGGTCATGTAAAGGATATAAATAATTTCATAAGTTCACATCATATAATAGACATATAAATATGATGGAATAGCCCCATCACCTCATTATCTACTCACATAATCTATAATATCCCAAAATTCACTTTTTTTTTTTATAACAGAAGCACTTAAATTAAAACTTGTGAATTCTAGGGATGTTACCGCCATACTTAGTACTAGATTGGTTCACTCCAACCATTCCAGTACCAAGTGCTAAGGTTAAAAAGATTATTTTCAAACTTAAACCAAGAGTTCATAAAATGAATTAAAAAGATCATAAAATAGAAATCAGAGTATGCATAAAAGTTTATAATCAATAATGAGATAGAAATGAGAGTGCGAAATCAAAATTCCTCTGAGGCAATAATATCTACAAACATTAATATTTAATTTTGAAAAATCCAATATGGAAAATAAATGTCATAGAGAAACAGAATGACATGAAGAATGAATACGACCACGAAACTCTCAAACTTTGAGCCAACCACAAGCTCAACCCTCATCCTTGCATGATGTCTCGCCCACCTACATAAAGTCAAAAGGGCCTACTACTCGTGGGAATGAGCAGCACCTATAAAAAGGGTGATCAGTACGCTACATACTAAGTAAGGTAACAGATGCACTAAGGCCAGCACACAAGGTCACATAAATCATGCAAAATAATAAAAAGACCATATAAACCATCATGATAACAAAATATCATACAATCATTCGGGTAGATGCATAAGGCCCATTTATAATCTGGATTAATTACTTAATTAATATCTTATCAAAATTATTTTCACACCATGTTCTTTATGAAGTTCATATGAGTATGAGAACCCCACTATTTTAGCCGACGGATCGGTCTCTAGGGAACTCCAGTGCCTGGCCACTATTTTAGCCAGTGGATCGATTACTAGGGTAACATACCTTACAACTATTTTATGCCGGTGGATCGGTCTAGCCCCTTCTCGCACGGTGTTCCACTGTAACTACTTAGTATCTTTCCCATGCCTTAGTAAACTGTAGGGTTTGATTTATTGAGCTCGGGATCCCCCACTATTATTTTCGGTGGATTGGTCACTAGGGTAACATACCCTACAACTATTATACGCCAGTAGATTGGTCTCTAGGATACTGTAGTACCTAGCCACTATTATGCCGGTGGATCGGTCTAGGCCTGGCTCAATACTCTTCCACTTTACATGATTAATGTTTTAAGTATCTTATTCAGAATCTTTCACCCTAGACATGCATGAATCACTTTCCCCACACCTATCCTCCAACAGACTCTTTCCACATCATCAAAATCATGTACCTCCAACTTGCCCCAACATCCTCTCTTCTAAATCCTATATCAAATTAGAAGTCCAACTCTTAAGTATATATATGGGTCAAGACCCACTACTTTACTCTGCCAAGTCCACTCCATATCTCACTTTAGGGTGTTATCCCAAAACCCTAATTGTGTCCTTTGTGGTCCATCTTACTCTACTTCATACAACCCAAATCATTCTAACATTCCACACATCCCAAATTATAAATTCCACCCTCATAGTTACACTTTAATCATCAAATACACATGATACCACAAAGACCATAAGCGGCCACACCAAACCCTAATCGTCCACAAAGACCCTAGCTCGGTCTCCTACCTACCCTTATATTACTCCACGTACTATTTTTCATCCAAAGTATTCAAACACCCAAACAACACTTACATTACCTTCCTTACATCCCAAATCAACTTTCCATACGTAAATTTCATACCCATGCAGACTTTACACATCCCACGCAACCATTCTAATTTTTCATGTGGAACCCTAAAACTCCCACGTGAAACCCTAAATTCAACCATGCAAACCCTAGATTCTTCCATATAAAATCCTAAATTCCTCCATACAAAACCTTATATTCAATCCATACAAAAACCCTAGATTAGATCCTTCTATGTAACACCATAGAATCTACCATGCAAAACCCTAAGTCAATCCATATAAAACCCTAGTTTTGATTCCCCCATGTAACACATAGATCTGGTTCTCCTATACTAAACATAGATTAGATCCTCCCACACAAAATCATAGATTATACTCTCCCATATAATACCATAGATTAGATCCTCCAATACAAAACCATAGATTAGATTCTCCCATATAATACCATAGATTAGATTCTCTCATACAAAACCATAGATTAGATTCCTTCCCATACAAAACCTTAAATTAGATTCTCCCATATAAAACCATAAATTAGATTCTCTTATACAAAACCATAGATTAGATTCTCCCATACAAAACTATAAATTAGATTCTCCCATACAAAACAATAAATTAGATTCTTTCTTCCATACAAAGCCATAGATTATCCCACTCTTGTATTTAATTTAAAATCCCCATTTTATTTCTCCACTCATGGATCATTAAAATACTTAGGTCAACTCAAATGCCTTAGTCAACTTACTCCCTTTGGTCAACCTCTTTTATCATTCTCCTTTTTCATCCTTTCTCCCACAAAAACCACATTAACATCCTCACATACATGTCTAGAGGGTCACAAACCAATCATCACATACCACAATATTTCCTCACATACACATAGTAGACATGCCATATAATAACACAGAAATATACTTTAGCTCCACGCCATACCATAGACGAAATAATTACAATGATAAACATAGGATGCATAACATACAAAGCATATAATGCACATCAACACACATAAGGCCTTATTAACATCCTTACCCTAAACGACACCAGTCTTGAAGTACGCTCCTATACCCTCAATACTAACAATGAAAAAAATAAAATAATAATAATAATAGTAATAATAGAAACAATAAGAATAATAATAGTAAAATTGAAATAAAAATATAAGAGGGCTTCGGCCCTCAATAGAAATAATAATAAAAACATTAATAATAAAAATAAAAATAATAACATTAATAATAGTAATATTAATAATTATTATAATAATAGTAATATATTTTGAATAAATGAAATAAAATAGATTAAGGCTTGTATAAATAGTGAAAAATAGTTGAGGGGTTTTAGGGTTGAACCTTAGGCTAGTGGTAACAGGCAACACCTGTGGTCGTAAACTGTAGCGGCGGCGGTGGCTAAAAAAAGAGAAGAAAAGGGGAAAAGTTAAATACTGGGAAAGGGAGAGGTAGAATGAAGATGGGAGCTGAGGTGTTTAGTGTTGCCCAGGAGGAAAGGAACAAAATAAGGGTGGTGGTGCAACCAAAGGCGGCGGCGCACAGCGACAACGGTGATGGCTGAATGGGGAAGAAGAAGGGAAAGAGGGGAGGAGAGGGAGGAGAGGAAAAGAAATGTAGGGGAAGGTAGAGGGTGGTATGCAGAACAGGTTAGGAGGTGAAGGGAGCGACGATAGTGGTGGAAGTGGTAGCTAAAGGTGGTATGAAGGGCAGCGGAGGTGGAAGAGAGGGATATTTGGGAAGGATACTTTGCACAGCCAGGTTGGCTTGTGCAGAGAGAATCGAGGGAGAAGGGAGGCTTACTTAGTTAAAGGGCGGTGCAAGGATTAGTTTGGTGGGCAGATAAGGCGGCGAAGTTGGCCGATGATGGAGGAAAGGCCGTCTGAAGTGGCGGCGGTGACAAGGGGGATTTTTCTAGGTTGCGGGAAAAAGTCTTGAGATTGAGCTAATGATGGGTATTTATAGATCTTAGATGAGAGGTTAGGGTTCTTTGGGTCGACGTGGGAATACGGCAGGCAGGTTTTCAGTCACTAGTGGTAGTTAAATTTTGGAGAGGGGCATGCACAAGAAAAAGGGGAAACTGTGCAAGAAATGGGAGAAGTAGGTTGGGTGACGGGATCGGTGGATCAACAAGGAAAAATAGGAGGGAAATAGTCGGTCAAACGACGAGATCGACGGCGTATTTCTCGGACAAGGCGGTGGTGCAAGTCATCAGAAATGGCAGGTGTGAAGGGCTAGGGAAGAAGAAGGTTAGGGGCCGGACAGGTCGGCTAAGAAAAAAGAAAAGAAAGGAAAGAAAGAAAACTGGCCAGGTGACGAGGTGAGGGTGTGTTTTAAATCAAACGCTGCCTTTTAGGGGAAAAAGAGGCAAGGCGCAGCACGACATTCTAGGCTGCCAAAGGAAGAAGGGAAAGAAGAAAGTCTGGACTGCAGCAAGGAAAGGAAGGAGGGGAAAGGAGGACTAAGCTGCGGGCTGACCCATGTTGGGGAGGAGAAAAAAGGAAAAGAAGAAGAAAGAAAAAGAAAGAAAATGGAAAAAGGAAGAAAGAAAAGGAAAAAAGGAAAAATAGAAAAAGTAAAATAGTGGGTTGGGTTAATTAAATTAATAAGAATATTTGGGATGTTTAAAAATAATAATATTTAAATAAAATAATATTTAAATCCCTTTTAGGTTGATTTAGGATTTTTAAGAGGTTTTTCATAAATTTCATTTTAATTAGAAAAACACCCTAATTTTCTTCAATTAAATTATTTATAAAGTTCATATTAATTTGGAACTATTTTCTCCTTCTTATTTTAAATAATATAATTTATTTAATTAATTTCTAAAATAAAATCCTTAATTAGCTAAAATACCCAAATTTCTTGTAATTCAAATACTTATAAATTTCTTCTTGATTTTCTCTAATTAATTCCCTTTTTTATTTTAATAAAAATAATTTATTAAATTAAATTTTCTAATAAAACCTTATTTAACTATAATTTTTAAAATTAGAATTTTTGGGACATTTCATAATCTTTCACTTTAAATAATTAATGCCTTATTCGTTAGTTACTTATGTTAAAACATACTCTCATTTATATTGAGTTTAGGGCTCCACTAATCTTTATATCGTGGAACGAACCCAATATTTTGGCCTAACCTATATGATCTTTTACTTTAAATTGGTAATATCTTATTCATATTTCATTTTATAGTTAAAAACAATAACTAAGGTAAGTAAATCATGAACACATGGATAGCAAGGCTGTCCTCAATGAAAAATTCTATAAGCTCTCTGAGCATGTATATCCTATCCCAACTCCTTTGAAATATCCAAAAAATCACAAAACAAATATAGAAGGAGTTTCCCCCATAATTGTTTGCAACACGGAGAGTGGTTTTAGCTGTCAAATAGGTGGGTAGTAACGGCAATTTCTGTCATTCCTTGGGATTGTATAATGATAATAAATGGCAAAGGGGTTGGAGTTGCTATGATTTAGTAGGCCAAAGGTAGGTAGGTGTTGATAGTGCTGGGGTTGCTACGATTGAGTAAGCCAAAGATAGGTAGAAGTTTTCATGAGTTTTTCCGAAGGTAGCATGTGTGATTTAGTTGTTGGTGCTAAGATTGGGGAGCAATGATGGAAATAAGTAAAAGTGATTGGTAGTGATTGAAAGCTTTGGCCGATGAATAAGGGGGTGGAACAATGGAGGAAGATGAAAATGGGGGGGGTGTGCTTTTGTGGTGGAGGGTGAGGGGAAGATGGGGTGTTTTGTGTAAGTGGTCAAAATAGTCGAGCAATATTCGAAAAGTTTGCCACAAAATGACAGTAATAACCGACTAACCTTAAAAACTACACACCTCCTTCACAGAAATGGGTGTTAGCCTCTCAAAAATAGCTTAAATCTTGGAAGAATCCATTGTCACTCCATATTTAGAGATCACTTAACCAAGGAATGCCACTTTATCTAACTAGAAAACACACTTCAAGATCTTGGCATAGGGGTAAGATAATCTAAGCAAGGCCAAATACTGCCTCTGGTGCTACCCTTACATATCTTGGTTGCTAGAGTAGATGAGAGTGTCATCAATGAGCACCATGATGATCTAGTCAAACAAGGGATGAAAGATCTTGTTCATGAAGGACATAAAATATGTAGGAATGTCCTATCTTACCATCCTCAAATGATGATAATTTGATCAAAGGTTGATCTTGAAGAATAGCTTGGGTCCCTTTAGTTGATTAAATAGGTCATCGATCCTTGGCAGAGGATAATGGTTCATCATTATCACCTGGTTCAAACTATGATAGTTGATGCACACTCTCAGGCTAGCATCCTTCTTCTTCACGAATAGCACTAGCCCTCCACAAGATAATATAATTTGATAGATATAGCCTTTCTCCAAGAGGTATTCCAACTAAGCCTTGAGCTCTTTCATCTCTACAAGTGCCATCGAATACATAGCCTTAGGAACTAGCTCTGTTCTCCGCAATACATATATGATGAATTAAACATCTCAAACTAGCAACATGCCCAAGATCTCCTCAAGGAAAGAGATAAGAAACTTATGAGCTACCGCCATCTGTTCTAGTGGGGTTTCAGCTTCTTTGGTGTCTTTGACAGTACAGAAGTAGAGGGGATACCCCTTGCATGCAATATTACTCAATGTGATCCTTGACACGACCTTTGTATAGGGATTGGGTTCACACTTTTGGTATGAAGCCCTGATACCCTTTGGTCCTTGTGGCACTACACATCCTTGTGCACATTCTATTAGTACTCAGTACCTTCCTATTATATCCATTATGAAGTCACATTAAAATTCTACAATTCTAACTCTATAAGGTCCAATGGAAACTCATTCCTTTCTACTACTATTACAACCCCTTGATACACCCTAGAGTATACAATTCTATCCTCTAAAGGTAAAATGGAAAAAGTAGAAATGCTACCTAAAGGAGATAAAGCAGATCTAGTTATAAAAGTAGATGCCACAAAATAATACAAATCACCAAAATCAAACAGTACACAAACAGAAAGGGAAATGATAATGAGCATACTAGTTATCGCATTGGCCTAGCATTCTACCTCTAACTGACTCATCACATTTAGATGCCCTGTTAACAAAACTTCTAGTGTGCTAGCTGATGCATGCCCTTGATAAAAAGGATAATTCCTCAAACCTCCAAGATGACATGCTTGGCTAGTGGCACTAATAAGCAATGGAGGAACTTTAGGTTTCTAAGGTTGTAGCTACTGAATAGATAATGTGTTTAAGCTTAGGTCTGACTCCTTTGAATACTGCTACTGCGGACCCAAATTTCAAACTCTCAGTATTAGACTATGGCATATGTATGGTACTTCACCTTATTACCTTTGTTAGCCCTAGGTGATCTAACCACACCTCTTATAGTGGTAGTGTCTTTTCTCAACATGACATTCAAAACATCCTTCCAATCATGGTACTAACCCTATGCTCTGACCAAACCTCGGTGGTAAGATACTATTAAAGAAAGCCTTCTTTTAGTCACTGGAATGTTGGTGACCTCAAACTTCCTCTTTTTCCTCAACTGAGCACTTTGAGCCTGAATAAGTTAAGACACCTATAGGGATTTCTCATACATCCCAACTATGTTTGATTAGGTGACTCCCATATTAAACTCTTGGTATTGGATCCCAATCTGATCTTGAAGCTATAAAGTTGCATCACCTTGTTACCTTCTACCTAAAAGGAAAACTAAACCTTGTCAATGAATCGAGTATAGTAATCCTTGATTGACATGACCCTCTACCGAAGCACCATGAACATGTCATACTTCCTTATTCGTAGTTGTGTCAGGTAGAATCGGACTCATAACACTTCCAAGATTGGCCTACATCTCACATGTTCTCCACCTCTGTACTGGATACTCTACCACCATGTGTTTGCCCTTCCCCTTAGATAGTAAACAACCACATATACCCTTCTCTCCCTTAGAAAACTATAGGCGGTAAAGGTTTGCTCCATGTCTTAGACACACCGTTCCATGATATTGGTTCCAACTAACCTTCGAAGATCGGTTGGTGATGATGCCTACGCCTCATGAGCCAATCCTTTAGAGTTAATGTAGTTATAGGTAGTGGTGGAGGTTGAGGTGCTTGGATCTTGCCTTCCATGTATGCTTTAATAGTCTCCATGAAGGCTTTGATGTGTTCGTAGCCGCAATTAGTGGCCATCATATCCTAAAAGCTAAAAGAAGTTAGGGTAATATTTCAGGCCATTGAGTACTTTGACTTGTATAAACAAATATAACCTAATTACAACACTTTCCCAACCCAACTCTCACTCAAAAACATCCATGTTTGAAATAACTAAAGTTATCAAAAAATCAAGAAAATAATTTATGTTCCAAATTGATACCTTCATATGGTATCATCTCAAAATTATTTGTAGTGTAAAAATATGCCATCGTAAAAATCTTATTGTATTAGTTTGAAAATTCCTAAAAGTAGGAAATCTTAAGTAAACCATTAGGACACCAACCTATTATATTTTCTTAGTTATTATTGAAAGTGGTATGCCTTTAAAAAATCTCTAATTGTAAAATGTAACACCTCATTGTTTACTACAAATTTTTTTTTGTTAAAACATGTTGTGGAAGGAGAAAACTTTAACGTTGTACCTGACATAGGTTAGGCGTTAGCTGCCTATCCCATATTTGATATGAGGCTAAAAAAATAAAACACTAAAATTATAGAGTGTGTGAATAAAAATGTAATTGAAACGATTCAAAAATGTTTAAAATAAGTGACCTGAATAGGTTTTGATCAAATCGTTACAGAATACATACTGAAGGTACGGAATTATAAAACATGGTTGGGGTATGGGGCCTAAAACAATACCATGGTCCTCCACAAACCCCACTAAAACCTTCCACATGTCCTCACTCACATGCTTGACCTAACCGAGGAAGGTTCTTTACTAGCCATCTCCAATGACCTGCACATGGTCCTCAACTTGTGGGAATAAGCAAGTGATGAAACAATGGGTGCACCAGTAAGCTATGTATTGAGTAAGATAAATTGTTCCCTCAATGTAAAAAAGCATGCTAATTCATCATTCATGAACATAATGTACAACATGCATCATGGTAGGACTTTGTGCATATAAGTAAGAATGCATAACGTATGCCATCATATTCAACATCATCACATTATAAACAACATACTTTCGATACCATAGCACATTTTCCATAATCACTTGTATGAGCAATAGCATACAATTTCCCAACAGCCCCTAGGGTTATTTCCATTTATCCAATTTCATGAAGATATACCACCCATTTATCCATGTAAGAATAGGCCAATCTCTATAATCAATGTTCTATACCATAATCGGTTAATCAAGTGCATAAGCCGACTTTAACCATTTGGTTAGCCATATTATTACATCCATTATATAGCCACTTATCAACCGTTTATTTGATTATCATTCATAATTATTAACCAATAATTACCAACCTTATTTTATAATCATCAAACAATAGACTGTGCACCACCCCATGGTCTCAGATACCAAGGAAGCCTAATATGAAATCTAGGTCAAAGTCAATCACCAAATGGACATAATTCTAGGCCAAAGCCAAACACCATAATGGACATAAGTCCAAGACAAATCCAACTATTATGGACATAAGTCCAGGCCTAATCCAATCACCTATGTAACTAAAACCTTTAGTATTGATACCCCCTAGTACATCATCAATGTCTAGAGTACTTAAGGCATCGGGACCTCTTAGGATCAAGCCTAAAGGTAGACTAATCCTCTGTAGTTTATCAAAGATTTTCTAATCCAGACCCATTGTCAACTCAAATTTCCTTCCTTATAAGTGATTAGTATTGTATTCATATGGATAGGTGATCATATAAGGCCCATACAACCAACTAAGGTTTAGTTTTCCATATTAAATCATATTAATCCTTTTATTTCCATCTTTCCCAATTATGTGGGTTATCTAATTGCCCTTAGCCAAATGTATTTACATCATGATACGGTTTAATTCATGCCCTTATCGATTCCCATCATTTTTATTTCTATATTATCTCCTATGATAATTGAAGTACACCTTCAGCCTTTGTATTAATTACAGTTTATATATGCCATAAGGTATGATGCATTTTAATCCCTTACTTAGGCTAAAATTCCACACTAATATCTATATTTCATCCCATCAATCATCATGGTATAACCCCAAACATAAACCCTAAGCATAATTGAAGCATAACCAAACAAGTTATGCAAACCACCCAAATTAGTTAATCTACTAAGCTTGACAAGTTGATTTGTTGCATGAATAAGTCGATTAGTTTGGGCTGACAAGTCAATTAGTTTAACTCAACTAAATCATGATTTCTTCAATCTAGTTAATATGTTTGAGTAAACAAGTAGACTATTCATAGACCAGTCAATCACTTTTCCCAAACTATTAATTGGTTTAAGTATAGCCTCCTTTAACTTCCCCTAGAAATGAGAAAGGAATATTAAACCTCAATTAGAATCTATGTCAGTAGGTGTATTGTGCCTAATCCCACAAACCTAATTTAACATCAGCTAGCTAGTGCATACCCAAAGTTGACTATATCATCACAAACACTAATAACATAGTAAACCTATCAATGATAATATATCTTATTGCATCCACTGTGATTCCTTCTTAGCCCACTCACAAAATTCAATAAGATGGAGTCAGACTTCAACCTTGAAACATTTGAAGACTAGAATAACAATGCAAACCTTTAGTTTTCAAATATTACCTTTTAACATGTTAAAAATCCCGACATGAACTCGACTACCTCTCGATTGATGCAATGTCTTAAGTATATACTCTTGAGGCACATATGCAACTTATCCCCTCATTGGTAGATAGAATACATATTACCGTGACCCTCCTCTATAGTCTATTGCTTTAGATCTGCACAACTCTGAGGTACACAGGAACACCCCTTGTAGAAAACTCTACCATCTTCATGAGAGGGGAAGTCCTCAACTTGACACTCCTAAATCTTCTACTAGATCTTCTAGAGCTTAATATACCCATATTTCCCCCTTGAAGCTCAAGAAAAAATATCATCCTAATCATCAAGTCACTCATCAAGAATTCTAAATCACCATACTGGATCATCTCTATCTCTATCTCACCTAGCTCCTTCTACAAAAGTTGTATGTTGATGTTAACTATTCTCTTATCTACTCTGAGAGAATAGTAAAATGTCATCGATGAACAAAATCACAAACTAATTTAGGAATGGCAAAAGAAAATCTATACTAGTGCTCTACTAGCTTCTCCAGCCGAGTCTTCAACTCCCTTAACTCTATCAATGAAGTCTATCTCAAAAAACTTAAGTATACCTAGTATATCCTATGGGAACACATTAGGAAAATCCTAAGCAAATAAAATATCTTCCAGTGCTAAAACATCTTTATTTATGTACTGAACTTGGAAAAAATATATAGGGTAGCCTCTCTCCATGAAAAAAGTGTACCAAATGGATATATAGGACCTTTTTTGTAGGCTTAAACATTCATCTAAACGTAGCATCCCAAGGTTCCTATAACACAACTTGGTCTAATGCATAATTTATCATAGCTTGATGTCTCTATAACATATCCATCCCTAAGATAAAAATATTAACCTATAGGCCTAGTTTAACCAAATCCACTAGGAAATGTGCCCATTATATCTATAAGGCTAAGTACATGTAGAGACTAGTGCAATCTAATCAATCCATAGAAGGAAACACCATTGAAGTAGACACACTAACAGATGGAGACAAAGTAGCTCTAGTAAAAAATGTTGTAGATAGAAACAACATAGATACTCCAGATTCAAAAAATACATATCCTAGTAAAGAGTGGACAAAAAATGTACCAGTAACCACATCCACCTATCGATTACCCATTTCTTGAATGATGACATTTAGGCTCCCACTTAAATCTCTCATTAGTATCCTTCATGACACCCTCTAGCTGCCTAACTCTATCCTCCTTTGTGAGGATGTGAGCAAGGCCCTTGTGGTCTCCCCTTAGCCTCTATAGGCTATCCACTTACTGGGGAAAGTGCCCTCTACTACAATTATTACTATTGCTATGAATATTATGGCCTATTTTAATGGTACCAACAATCCCCTCTACTTATACTAACTAACCTATGACTAGAGTTGGCCCCTTTGCTCCTGTCACAAAAAAGTTTGATGTTTTGTCTAGCTTCAAATGTGTCAATGAAAAGGTTTTCCCTCATAATAATGGCTTTGATGATATCCACCACATCATAGATGGATGAAATGTCTTGTCATATCCTAACATCTTATATGCCCACTCGACTAATTACTTTCTTGAAACCCTAATAGTTTGGGTCCCTAAAACTTGATCATACATCTACAACTCTATCTCTCTTACTTCCTCTTCCCAAGAATAGAGACTTTCTCCTATAAAATAATGGCACCAACATACTCCCTATCATATAATGTGGCTAATTCTTTGAGATCCACATCACTCATCATCCTCCAAAAGATTAATTAGGGCCCCTACTCAAACTAACACACAACCATTGAGTCACTTGCTTCTATACCTTATATGAACATTAGTATCTGTATGAATGAGGTGTGGTACTACCTCACTATAATATATTCCTAAGTAAATAGCATGAACACCTTCAACTTATCCTTCTTAAGGCTCTCCCAATAGAACTTCTTATGGATCACCATCTTGAAGTCCTCCCATGTCAATTATGGTCCACCATACACATGATGACCTACTAACTAGGTGTTGATGGTTCCTCAAAGAAAGGCTATAATACTTACCTTTTAAGTAGGATGACAATCAAACACCTTGTATGTCTTATCCATATCCCAAATCCATTCCTCTAGGATAATTTATTCCTCATCACAAGTGTAGATAGGGGTTTTGTCCTATGACCTATATAAGTAGGTGTAATCCTAAGAAAATTTTCTTTACCTAACACTATACCATTAACACAATAATTTGATTATAATCTTGACAAAATATTATTTAGCCTTAAATCAGTTTCTTAATCTCAAAACTTTAACCGAAGTCAAATCTTTGACCAAGATAAACCATATTTTCTAACATAATCTCAAACCTGCTAAAGTTACCACTAATCCTTACTATTTTGGCTAATCTAAAATTTTCTAAACTAATCATCAATCTTTTTCTCTTTTCCCTTTTCCTTCCCCTTTTCTTTTCTTTCTTCCTATCTCCCATCAACTTAAGCTGTAACATTTGATTTCTCTTACATCTTGCACTTGCAACTTACATCCCTCCCCACTTACACCACCTTCCATCATCTCCTCTATAACTATCCATCATCCACCACTCTTCTTCTTTCCTTAACTCTATTACCCACCATCTCCCATAATCTCCTTTGTAGCCATCTATCATCCATCACTCTTCTTCTTTCTTTATCTCTATTACTAGACCTATATATGTCCACACCACCCCACTCCCTACCTTCTTTCTTTTTCTACCCCATCCTTACACAACATACACACTCAACATCACCAACACCTGCATTTTCACCACAACACACAAGCATCATCTCCACTACCACCCCTCTTCACCTACACCACCCCCTACACCTTTGTAGGCATGACTCCCCCTCTTTTTTCCTTTCCGCATTTGCACCACACACAGACATGTATGTATGTATATATGTATGTATGTATGTATGTATGTATGTATGTATGTATGTATGTATACACCACACTCTCCTTTATTCCTCCTTGTTTAACCTCTACTATACCATTTTTGTGTCAAGGAAATAGTACCCAAGATTCCCCTCTTCTTCTTCTTCTTTTTCGCTATTCCCTATCCTATTTTGTCAACTACATAGCTACTTTCTCCACCAACACCACTTAGCACCACCACATACCTCCCAAAGCCAGTAGGCTGACCACACAAGGTCACCCCAGCCTTCCCCAACACAAGTGTTGGCCATTGTGCCAACCACCACCTCTTTTTCTTTATTCCTTCTCTTACCTATCATGTTTTTAGGAAAAGCACGACCTTTGCACAACCTCAAGCATTACCCTACAATACTAAAATTTCTTATCACATGCATGTGCAACCCAACATAGTCTGCATATGCAACCTAGCATGCCTATAAATTGCATAGATGCATGCCCATGCACTTCTATTCCTCTTGCAACCTATTTACCAAAGATTGAGCACAACCATGCCATTTTACATTACTTAACTGTGCATGATCCTAAATCTCAACTATGTTGTGCACTACTTACAGCATGCCTATGTAGCCCCCATTTTCAGTCGTGCACCCCTATTTTTACCTCTAAAACTTATCCAAAAATGACTAAATTTTTACCATAGCTATACCACATATTCTACTATGCATCCACACATCTCAAGCTTTCATTTGACTATGGCTATTTCCACTTTTACCGTCTTTATCTTAATATCTCCCATGAATATACTTTTTGCGGCTAACTAAGGAGTTTGTTTTTTTCGTAGGTAGTATTCCAATTTGGAGGAGGACTTCTTAGATTTGTAATCTTAGAGTTGGTGTCCTAGTTGGTACATATACTAATTGATATTAGGGTGTTGTGTCACTTTCTTATATGGTTTCGTGTTTTTTCATGATATTATTTCTATATGATTTAATATATGTTGATCATCTATTTTGTCATGATACGGATATTATGTTTGAAAGAAATTAAGAATGGGTAAGAGGTATAGTTATGATTTTGTTATGATAATAATGTAATTGTGGGAATATATTTTCCCACAATATAGGCTAAATAAGCTATAATAGATGGACATAAGCATATTCTGTGAGGTATAATGATGATTGGTGGATTTGGAAAATAATGTGTGTGGAAGGTACAAATTTTATAAAAACAAAGGTTATTGTTTGTACTTAACGATATTTCGGTCATTGTGGGATAATAAAGAAATTTTTGTATTTTATCAGTTAGGTTGATTATAATATGGTAATGATGTCCTAAGAAGTGTTTTGAAGTGTTATTGTTTTTTTTGGGTTCCTCAAATGAAATAATGGTTAAATTAGGGTTTAATAACTTAAAATGATAATATCATTAGTCTCTGTGTAAAAACCTAGAGGTTGTTCAGGTTCTAGAAATGTTGCTAACGATTGGTCTTATGAGGTTCTTTATTGGACTTAATAATCATGTGAGTCTTATGGGAGGAATTATGACTACTTATAAAACTAAGGCTTTTAGTAATAATATTACCTTGGATAAGATTATTAATGTGTGTGTATGATATCGGTGTTATACCATGCATTACAGGTATGATAATATTGATGAGATTCAAGGATGATATAATATAATTTGTGGTAGAATATTCAATAGAGGAGAATGAATCATAAGGAGTGGGTAATTAGGGTTTGAATATATTTAAGGACTTTAAACCAATTTGTTCAATACCTTAGAATTAATTATGAATAAGATACTAATCACTTAAAGTGAAAGTGCACGTGAGTATAGCTAAGGTAATATTTTTATATTCTGCTCCACCATAGAGAAAGTGGCTCCGAGGCATTCTAACTCTAGAAGATGATGTTTGTTTTTAATATCCATTCCATTGGAAATAATAGTGGCTCAAGATCATTCTACATTCTACCATGAGAAAGTGTTTAAGTCTATTCCATTGGATTAAGATTAGTGGTACCCCTAATCATTGTGAAATGAAAATATAAGAGTATAACTTATGGAAAAGATATTAATGATTTAAAGTAGAATAGTATATAAGTCTATGCAAAGGTTTTGTGTTTATATATATTCCATTCCACCAGAGAGAATAGTTGCTCATAAGTGTTGTACCTCGAGAAGGTGATGTTTTAATATCTATTTAAACGGATAATAATACTAGAACATGTGTATTGTCCCTTTGAAGATGCTTCAAACTGTTCCACTAGTTTAAGAATAGTTGGGTTCCTACACTTTGTGTATATAAAAGAATGACATTGGATTATACCTAATAAAGAGATCTAGATCATTATCTATTATAAGAGATGTTTTATTTATTTGACTTATACCTATTACCTATTGTGAATGCAAGTTCTATATGTATCCTTATTCTTATATTATTGTTCCCCTTTCTCAATAAGTGTCGTACTTACAACACATTTTATGGGTGTTGTTCATTCCTATGAGTAGGAGACCCAAGCTCTTATGTGTAGGTTATCGAAGATCCTATAGATGATTATGCTACCTATGATGCACTATATGGGGATGAGTTACCTTATAGTACAAGGTGCTTGGTTGAAGAGTAACATTGTCCAATAGTTGTATTTAGCCAAACACTATCTTAGACTCTTGATCTATGGTATCCTTTAATTCTTATTTTGTGTATTGTAACTTTGAGTTAAACTCCAAACTCATTGTATTATACATATTTCTTTCGTTTGAAATTTCCTTGTGTTATTAAATGATTTTAGCCTTATGATTGATGTAAGGATGGTTAAAGAAACCAAACTGATGTCACTCATAGTGGTAACCCCTAATATTTTAATTATATACTTCCATGACAAAATAAACTTTTTTAGTAGTAAAAATTAGGGTGTTATGGTAAGTCTTCTCTAAAACCCTATTATGGGTAATAAAGAGGTAGTGGTGGCATTTGAGGCTAAAGTAGTGGTGGTGGAAGTTCGACAAACTTTATGAAGGTGTCAAAATCCTACTCTAAACGACCAACACAACCATTAATGGTATAGGTGAGATAGCTACAAGAAAGAAAATGTGTTAGAATAATCATTCCTAGCTTACTAGCACAAAATGCACATAACAACATTAACAGGGAAACCTAGGCTACTTTGTCCAGGTTCGTAACGGTTTAATCTGGGTTTTTGAAGAATCATAATTTTTGAAAATGTGAAATAGATAGATAAAATTAATTAAGGGGTTGTTTTAAAACTAAATTTTAGAAACAAGACACAACAATAAAACCCAAACTCTAATACCAACTTTTAACACCCTAAAATATACTATCAAAAAATTCATTTTTAGTGGAAGAATAATATCAAAATAACTGGGCTTTACCACTATAATTAACATAATTCTAAGATACCATACCATCTTTATATCAATCAAAAGGAAAAAATAATTAGAGTGTAAACTTGATAATTAGAAAATAAGAGACACTTTAGAATATAAATATAGGTTGAGATTAATTCTAAATACAATATCCATGAATAGATACAAAAGAGATACAATGGATCAAAGAGACCAAGAGGTATTAGGACTCTATGCCTAAAAACCCTGGATAAGAAATCACTTCACCCCATGCAAAGTACCATAGGATGCAAAATTATCCAGTGAGTCCTCAAAATCCGACACATATACATATAAGACATTTGCTCTTTAGAATGAGCAACACCAATGAAAATGATGATCAGTACTTTACATACTCAACAAGGTGAAAATACAGTCAAGGAAGGGATATAAATAATTATATGCATTCACAGTAAAAATTAAGCACACATATGAGATACATAAAAATTGATATAAATTTATTTCTCTTCCATGTCTCATTATAATATATGACATAATCCCTTCATTTAGGACCCAACATTCTCAACTAGTGGAACAGATATCAATAATATATAACACTAAGGCCAAAAGTCCTAGCCACTATTCTCTACTAATGGAAAAGTTATCAATAATATATAACCCTGAAGCACAAAACCTGTAGGCATAATTCTCTATAGGTTGAATGGTCAGGTGCAACATGTCCTCACCCACGTAGTCTTTCACTTTAAGTGTTTAATATCTTATCAAAGGTAGGGATCATCATTATGATTTATTCTAAATTGATTTCAAGGACCCCACTATTCCTAACTAGTGGAATGGTATCAATAATATATATCCGTTAGGCAAAACACACGTTACCACTATTCTCTACTTGTGGAATAGTTATTAAGAATATAAAACCTTAAGGAAAAATGCTCCAAGCCACTATTCTCATTTGATGGATTGGAGAGGTATAACCTGTCCTAACTTGTATAACATTTCACTTTAAATTATTAGAATATAATCCATAATTAATTTGACATGTATAAACATAATTGAAACAAAAAAAAAACCACATAGATATCTAGGTCGTTCTTGAAGATTAGGTCCATAGGTTTTCTAAGAAACCCTAATTTCATATTTGAAGCATAAGATCTTCTTTGTTACTCTTTTTTCCATAAAGTTTACTATTTTTTCTTCAGATGTTAGTATTAAGAACATATCTAAAATTAAAGGCATTGACCTAATGTCTTACACCTATGATAATATCAGTATCTCAAAAATTATTATGTTCAAGGCTTATAAGACTAACACATTCAATATAAACTCCTTAAAAACCAAAATTGACAACATATCAAAAATTCATTATCAAACATAAATGATTCATATATGTAATAATAACATCACCGTTTTAGGGTTATTATTCCTAAATTATACCTTTTTCTCATTTCGTGGGACTTATACAATTCATGACTACCCCAAAAATATCATATGATCCTATTAGAATATTTCAAATAATCTAACACATGTAAATATAAGAATTTTCACATTAAATCCCCTATTGACTAAAATGCCATAATAAATAATTAAATGCCATTATTTCAAAAAAAACACATATGTTTCCTTATCATTATATCCAAATCCTGTATTTATCACCTTATATCTTAAATAATATTTTCTCACTTATCATTCTCTTTAAATCTCATCTTGCAACCATGTATCACATCGATCCACTTAGGTATTTTTTTCCTAAAATATTATCATATTCTTCCAACTCATTAATTTATCATCATATGTTATCATATTCTCAAATCATAGCATTAAAAACATCTAAATATCACCATAAAAATAATAAGATAATAATACCTATAGTTAAATATAACAATTAGCATGAAAAGCATAAATTACGACTAGTATCCTCAAAGAGAATGTCTCTAGTCTCTATACACATAATTCCCTTTTTATTTCCTCTATAAATTTGTGTAAATCACGTAAACAAACAAATATTAAAAACCATTAGCATATAATTAAAAAATTATAAGGTAATAGAGAGGAAAATAATGGAGTAAAATCAAACAAAAATAAGGTGATTTTTGGTGGAGATATGTACAATAAGGGAGAGATCGGTGGGATGTAATAAGGTGATGGGTGGAGCAACAATAGCTTTTCCATTGCTAAGGGAGTTACACCAGTATGAAAGCCCAAAAGAAGGGCTGTGGGTTTCAGCAAGTTCAACCAAATGGAAATGAAGGGATATGCTGAAAATGGCTATTCGTGGAGCATTTATTGTAGTGCCTTTTCCTAAAGAAAGGAGGTAGGAACTATGGTCTTTTCTATTAGTAGTGGGTTGAAATGGTGGATTTTTCTATAGCTAAATGGGAAGGAGAAAAAGGGAGAGTTGTGGTATGTTTGTTGGAAGGAAGAAAGGAAGCTTCGATGTAAACTTCTTGTTGCAGAGGATGCGTTTTGGTGGATTTTCACAAATCAAGAGTTGGATGAGGATGTATATTGAGGCATTGGTGGGACATTTTACAATGAATATGAGGAGAGAAATAGGAAATGAAGGTAGTGTTGGTGATGTTCACTTCCATAGGAAAATTTAGATGAAGGAAGGAGGTATTTTGAGGAATTAAATGTGAAGTTTAGAGGTATATAGGTATGCATTGTTAAGTGCACATAGAGAGCGAGATGCAAAGGTATTATAATCAGGTTGGATTTTTACACAACCCACTAAGACATAGGATGGGAGTTGATGGGTGATAATAAAAGTGGCGAGCAAGTCATGAAACAGACGCACAAAAGGGGGATTACTCAGAATAGCAATGGTGAGCAAGAAGAAAAGGAAGTAGGAAAAAGGAAAAGGAAACTGGGCAGAAGTTATCAACTAAATATTTTCCATATTTTTACCGTGCTTTACCTTCATTTTTGTAACTTTGTTTAACATGAATTATGAGAATTACCATAGATCAAGTCTCTTACTTATTTTACTATACTCTTTGTAATTATTTTTAATAAAATTAAACATAAATGCACAAACCCAATGAAGTGGTGCATGGAATTGAAGGAAAAAACAAATATGAAAGACATTGAAGTAAGATCATCATCCCCATAAGATTTTAGAGAAGTTAAGAAATTTAACGATCAAAAAATAGGAGGAAAGGAATCAAGAAGAGCAAAGGAATCATGTTACACGGCTATAGCACAACTAGCTATACAATTTTGCATCCTTTAACGATCCAAAGTGCTAACAATTTTGTTGCATGGCTGTAGCACAACCATACAACCATTGATCCTAGAAACCATGGGAATTTTTTTTGCATAATCTCAACACACCCCACCGGCACAACAATACAGAAGTTGAGAGGTTTAAAAGTAGAAACATTGAATTGCTAGCCTATGTAGTATTGCACAAACTTGTAGTGTGCAGTAACCACTATGCATGTACTTCTCTTCTTACTTCTTTTTCCACTTCTTTTTATACTTCAACTTGGAATTCCTTTGACAAAAATGACTTCTAGAAAGAATATTTATTATTTTCTTTTTATCCAATCTTTCCAAGTAAAGAACCCCATGTAATTTATTTTTAGTTCATGCAATATTATTTTCCAAATTAAGAGTAGACAATTATTTATCACAACTCTACGGTCAACTTATTTTATCTTCAATTTATGGTTTGATCTATCTACTCTCTATTTTCTTATTTATTGTATCTCCATTATCTATGGTTCTTATTTTTATTCTCTACATTTCTTTCCAAATTAAGAGTAACTAGTTTTTCTAGGATTGAATTAGGCTCGATTCAATATGAATATAATGATTTAATGGATATATCATATGTATGGTTCATATGTAATATTTTTATTATAGGAATCATTTTTATGAGTTAGATTTGACAAAATTTAACGTATGTTAGAAATTAATATACAAATAGGATTTCGAATGATCATAAAAGTGGATGTTTAAATCTTAGAGACTATTAAATCAATGGTATTTATTAGATTTAATCTAATTTTTTAGTCACAAAAGTAGTCAATGAATTATTTTAAATATGTTCTTTTGTGACTACAACATATTATTAATTCATTATTGAATGCTAAAGAGAAAACCAAAATTCAATCCTAAGCTCTATATCCATCCTTTCATAATCTATAATTAGTTAGTCATTGCATTTTTATTCATTATATACTTCTAAATTCTCATTCCATAATAATATAGAAAGCTAAAATGATAAAAATCAGTAATCAATTGCAATATCCTTGTGGGATATGACCTTGACATGCTACAATGAAGTAGCACTTGTTAAGTTTTTAGCTCCTTTGCCGAGGACTTCAACCAAATAATATTAATTCTTTTATTATTAATATAGACTAGATATTTATTTTCTTAATTTTTTTTATTTTTTCTTCTATTTTGTTTTTGTTTGCTCCTTGATAGTTTGTTGTTTTCTATCTTAAGATGCCTTATATGCAATGATTGCTCCATTTAGGAACTTCAACAACATTGAATTCTCAAATGGACAGAAATTAGGTACGTGAGATAAAAACTAGCAAGAGCTCTAAAATTATGGCTAAAAACTAAGAAAAGAGCAAAGTTGCCCTCATAAGGAGTTTTCATCTCTTAAAGCACATGGAATGCAATCTAGCATTAGAGAGCCAAATTTTACCACCAAAAATTTTAAGTTTAAGCCTTCCCTCCTTAATATGGTGGAGAAAATTAAAATTTATGGAAGCAAAATGGAAGATGCCTTATCTTGCTTGTGATAATTTTGGTATCAAAAGGGAATCATTGTTTAAATATCAATCTATTGCTCCTTTGCACCTAGAAGAAACTATTATCGACTATATAAATTATGTGAAAAACTTCAAAAAAATTGGAGACTTGTTTTCTCCAACCTACAACTAGAGACGGAAAAATCAACCAAATCCCTCCTACAATAACCCAAAACTTAACTCAATTCCTTAATAAAACATTAGGCCTCTACATTTTCAAAACCATATACTTCTATTACCTAACCCTCCAAAGTCTAATCTTGAGCTAATTTTCGAGAATTTTATGACCTCTCAAAATGAGAAAGCTTAGCATTTGAGGAACTTATTTATGAACATTAATTCTATGGTTGAATTCCTAGCCACCCACTATTAAATGTTGAAAAACCAAATTATTTTGATAGCCTAGCTAAATGGATCTTATTCTAGGCCCTCTAGAACACTTATAGGGAAACTAGAAACAAATCCAAAGGGAACCATCGATGCTAAAGCCCTTAGAAGTGGAAAGGAACTAGAAGATCCTATTTTGAGAAAGGAAATTGAGGTTTTAGATGAGAAGGTTGAGGATGTTACAAAATAGAATGATGAGCCTATAAGAAATGAGAAAGAGACCACCCTAGGAAAGGATAATGAAGTGTAGAAGTATGCCACCCCACCACCATACAAGCCTTCTATTCCCTAAGCTAAAAGGTTAATGAAGGCTAAGTTAGGAAAATAATTTGGAAAATTCTTGGACATGTTGAAGAAATTCCACATAAATATCCCATTTATTAAAGTTAGAACAAAAATATTAACATATGCAAAATAACTCAAAGAGATTATATCTAAAAAGAGTAAGTTAGAATAGCCTTCATAGAAGAGTGCAATAATCTAATTCAAAACAAATTATTACCTAAACTTAAGGATCTCTATTCATTACCTATAAATTATTTTGTTGAAAAGTTGGTCATTAATTTTGCTTTATGTAACATAGGTGCAAGTGCAAGCTTAAAATTTTTTTCCATTTGTAAGAAACTTGAAATAGGTGAATGGAAGAGAACTACGATATCTCTTTAGTTCGCAGATCAATCGCTGAAGTATCTAGGGGGTGCTTATGAGGATGTCCCCATAAAGGTTGGTAATGTTTTCATTCCTATTGATTTTTCCATCTTAGAGATGGAGGAAGATTCTCAAATCCCTATCATCTTAGGAAGACCATTCCTAGCAACTAATGTGTTATTATTGATATGAAAAATGAAAGACTATCCTTGAATGATAGAGAAGAATAGGTTGAGTTTGATTTATCTAAAACTATGAAATATCCTAAATTTGATGATGAATGGTATAACATGGACATAATCGAGCTGGTTGTATAAAAAGAACTACGTAGGCTATTTTCAAATGATTCAATCAAGAAAATCTTAGTGCATGGAGACCTCGATGGGAGAAATGAATATGTTATCTTGGAAATAATAAAGGCATTAAGGGCACCCTCCTCTTGCAAAAACAAAAATAAATAATTGAAGTGTTGAACAAAGATTCAAAACCCATCAAAGAGAAGGAAGAGCCTCTAATTCATTATATGAGAGAACCATATAGAGTAAGAATTTTCTCAACTAAACCTAAAAAAAAAAAGAGAAGTTGAAGTACGATATTTAGACCTTCCTTTTTCAGGAATCAAAGTCTAAATAGGTAGAATGTGAGACTCCTTATACAATTCTCAAGTGTGAGTTTCATGCACCTAACTCTACATTTATTATTATTATGAGTGTCAATCTCAATGGATCTGAACTAAGTACATTACTCAAAAAATTTATATTACATCAACAAGTTATAGGGTACAAATATTGTTATCAATTTGATAGGTTAAGGTTGCACTTTTACGAAAATTCAAATGTCTATAAAGAGTGGAGTAACAGATTCGTTCATGTACAAGAGTGTTATGTGGGATTTATTGTATACATTTTGTTTTAACCTCTTTTATGTGAATGTCCAATGCTTGAATTGTTTTGATGACAGTGGTGTTTCAAACTTTAAGAATTCCATCGCAAGGTGTTATTTTTGTCATTTATATTATCTTTATCTACCTTATTTTTGTCTAGTGTGGTGTGCATTTCTTTTTCTTTCTTTATTTATTTATTTTTTTGTTTTTACTATGTCCATTTCCTATTTTTAGTGTTCTTTCCTTTCTTTAGCATATTCATTTTAGTGTGTTGTTTTATTTTATTTTATTTTAATGTTTTTACTTATGATTAATTTTCCTTTAATTGAAAATAAATAAGAAATTTGGGATATCATAGGCTAATGATGAAAATTATATATAATTCTCTATACAACTTGATCATACACTAGGTAGACCTATAATTTGCTAGTAATGAAAAAGTTTTTGAAATTTTTTTAAGTGTGAAATATTTGATCTATAGACTCTTAAAACACTTATTACTATAACACTATCAAGGTTCATCTTCATTGATTTGCCTATATTGACCAAGACATAGGAAATAGAGTTAGTAGCAATAGAACCAGTGAGATATTGAGCCTTATCAACTATTTATATTTTATATAGTCTTAATGTTTCCTAATTGTTGTGTTGCTCACCATGTGTGAAAATAGAAGTTTCATGACTTCTCTTTAAGGTCACAAATGACATATGCTTGCATTAAGATGATTGAGGCACATGTTTTCTTCTCATAGCTACATTAGCCAAATTACACCAAATGAAATTTATTTTCTAATCTCAAACCTCTTTGAGCTTATGACCTATTTCTTTAATCATAAACCAACATTGATAGCAATGATTCCGAGTTATTCCCTTAACCTTGTCAAAAAACTATGGAGCAATAGCTCTTGAATGTATTTGAATGTAGGAATGCTAAGGATAAGCATTGGGGAGTAATAAAGAAGTGTTTGGTAGATTTTGAGTTGAGAAAAAAATCTTAATGTAGCTTTATCATCTTTATAAACATATTCTCTCTTTCTTAATTATAAAAGAATAGAGAGAGAAAAGAATAGAAAAAGAAGAATAAAATTTTTGAACTTGAGATGTGGGGAAAAAATAATATGATTTTGGTGGGTAGATATGAATTAATGAAAAAGGCCTTGGTTAGTATAATTTTGAGTATGTTAGTACATTGCTAATCTATTTTTCTAGGAAATATTCTTGTTGCTATCGTTACACTTGTTTTCAGGCCTTTAACTAGAATCCTAGACTTGTCATACCCTTTACCCAAATACCTATACACCTTTAATATGAACTTATGATTTTCTATTTATATAATGTCTTTGATTGGAGGATACTCAGGATAATTGAAAGCATATAGTTGATCATAATCATTGTAGAGAATTTTGAGCAAAAAAAAACAAACATGAGCATAGAGCGTTTTCAATTTCCTAAACTAATGAATAATACTTACTTATTATACCATTGCCTCATAAGTATGAGCATATACATGAACATAAACCATTATAGAGTGCATTACTATAACTGATTTAGGAGTCAGAGCTAAGGGGTGTTGGCAACTTTATGTTAGTTTTCTTACTATTAATGCTCACAATATATGTCGGTCTAGTGATTACATGTATTTCTTGCATAGTTTATTCTATCATCTAAGGATTTGATCCCATTCCCTTATATATAATTTTTCAATATGATATTTGGATTTTTCTTGAGGGCAAGAAAATATTAATTATGGGCAAGATGAAAAACTAAATAGTTTCCATATTTTTACCTTGCTTTGCCTTCATTTTTGGAAGATTTGTTGACATGAGTTATGAGAGTTATCATAGTTTAGGTCCCTTTGAGATATGACCTTAACATGATAGAACGAAGGTGTATGCTTGTGTATTAGCACTCATCAAAGAGTAAAAGACAAAAAGAAAAAAAAAGAAGGCCAAAAAGGTAAAAGGGTGGGAAGGAAGAAACGAATAAACTTTGGGTTTTTAATTTTAAAAAGGTTAGCATAATTTAGGTTGGGGTTTTAAGATGATTTAATTGATAATTTCTAGATTTTAGGTTTATGTTAAAGTATTAATAATTTGAATATAGATGAGGTTTAGGTAAAATATAAATTTTTCTATGATTAGAGTTAGGTTACAATATTAATTACTTAGAATTAGGGTTTGTAAAAATTTAGAGCATTACACCATGATTGATAGACTATTTTGGTAAACCCATAGAATATTTATCCTTTATCTTTAGTCATCTTATTGTCATGTTAAACCTCTTGATAGGTTTGACTAAAGCCATAAACTTTTTCATAGAATAGTATACTGGTTGTGTCAACAAATTGACTTGCTAATCTATCACCCTAGGAGTCTTAGTCTCTCCTTAAACGCTTCAAGTTATTTAACCAAACCAATCTACTTATTGTTAGAACAATTGACCAATTGGGTATTTCACCACCACTGTGAAGGTTTTCCAATGCCTAGGCAAATTGAATATTTCATCAGATCAATGTACTTGTTACTACCATTGACTGACTTATCGTTATAAACCCAACTACTAGTCTTAGCTAGATTTTTGTTTCTTATCTACTTCCTTCATAATGTGATGGCTTGAGTTTTTCACACTTGGATCATAACCTAAGATGTTGGTAGCAATAATTTTATTGTATTAATTGATGTTAATTTAAGGGTTAAAGTTAAGAAAGAGAAAATTGATTATAGTTTACTACTGTTGACCATAACCTAGAAATTTGGCCTTTCTCTTGACTATGAGAAAAGTAGATGATTAGATGGAAAAAAAGAATTTTCCTATGGCTAGTTTCTATGTAATGAATCATAATTGTAGCTAACAAACTTATAATGACTTATATCATGGCCTTAATAAGTGGAACCTTATAACTTTAAATGACTTATCATGAATCAGAGAAAATAAATTGGATATATATGATAGCATTAAGAGGACTTTATATTAACCTCACTTTGGAGTTAACTATTATCAATGACCTTCACCTAATAATTGAGATAAATGGATAAATAACATGAAAGAGGATTGGACTCTAGTTGACCTCCAATTAGATCTGCATCTTTGTCTTGAAGGATTAACCTGGATCAATGGTAAGACATTGGTTAAGTAATGAACTATAGCTTTAACCTTATTCCTAGGCTTTAACCTTGATTTCATTGTGAATTAAGTGAAGTAATTGGAAATGAAATTTTGGTTTGGACATTTATGGAATATATTAACATTAAATAATTTTTCCTTTTGGCATATTTTATCAAGTAATGAGATGATCACTTTAAGATACCCTTATTAGGAACAAAGGATGATGTTAGAACCTTATATGGTAGCTTTTGGATTTAAATGATTGTTACTTTGTTTGATATTGGTTTTGGACCTTAGTGTGTTATGATATATTTATTTAACAAGATATTAACCACTTATAATGGAACTAAATTATTATTGGTTTGGATTAATGAATCATTGATTAGTTACAAAGGGTTAGTCTGCTTTTGTGAAATTTTCCTTTGAGTGCCTTTAGGCAAGATCCTTGTGATGGATCTTAGCCTAACAAAAACAATACAATAGGATAAAATCAAAGGCTAAAATACCTAATAATGCTTGCTTGATTAAGATATAACATATTAGTCTCCTTGATTAGGTTAAAGAAATAATATAAATTAAGG
Organism: Tamarix chinensis; assembly: GCA_030549775.1. Lineage (NCBI taxonomy): Eukaryota > Viridiplantae > Streptophyta > Magnoliopsida > Caryophyllales > Tamaricaceae > Tamarix > Tamarix chinensis. Next base: position 71,838,332 of record CM060181.1, read on the forward strand.
GTGAGAATGTTTTCATTAGATTGTTATACAAATTCATGACTACTCTAATCATTGACCTTCAATCATGTTCAATCAAGAGAGTAAGAATTATGTGGAACCTCTACTAGTATGTGCATATAATGTAACTGGATCACTAGGGATGGATGCTAGTGCCACTAGGAAGTCACTCTCAATTTTGAAAGGAACAAAGCATGATACCAAGAAAGTTTATCATTCAATAAAGGGATAAAAAGGGGTATTTATAATAAAATCATAGCTCAATTTTATATTAAAACACTATCCCTCCTTCATTACATTAGACTTAGGATTTTAATCAAATTAAATATACCTTAGTAAAAACTTAGTATTAAAGAGATATTTACTGTTTTATGACCTCAATCTACGTAGTTTACAATCCAACTCTAATAAAGCTCAATTGGTTTGTGAACTTGTAGCTTCACATAATGTTAATTCTGGAAGGCTCAAAATGTTTTTGACCAAAACCTCAAGGTCCCTAGAAATATTTTATAACCGCTAAATTTCATAAATGTCATAAGCTTGGCATGACCTATTATTGTACGTATATTTCTCTTTTTTTCATATGCGAGTTTTATTGAAAAAAAGGCATTGATCTTGTCATCCTTACCTTCTTCAGTCACACTCTTTCTTTTCCACCAAGTGAGACTGACCTTCAACAAATTAAAACTTGTTTGTGCATGGTCATTCTAACATCGGTCTTACTTTTCGAGGGACCAAAAGGTAAGTCTCTCATGCCATGGAAGGGCCAAATCTATCTTGATCATCTATAGTCCTCAATATGATCCACACCATGTCTGATGATTATCGTTATTGTCTCCCCTAATATAGGTAATGTTTGGTAAATTCAAAACATGATGAATATTATAGCAACATATAAAAAGATCTTAGGTTAGATGACAATATACTATATAGGGAACTATGATGACAATTTATGCAATATTCAATGTAGTGCCCTCCTATTAGGTGGGTCTAATACCATGTTCCATAATATGTATCTATGTTATTATTTTAATATTTCATATCAATGACTAGTGGAACATATTCATAAACTAATCATCATTATCAAAACACGATCACTAATATCCCTTAATTAGATAATACTAGATTAGGGAAAGGAGGTGAATAATAATATTTCTATTATATAGTAGAGTTACACAATCTAGACATAGACTAGATTATCTACATAAAGAATAATTACTCAAAGGGATTATAATATATATTTGAATAAGTAACATCAAATAATATTTTATTAATATGCACTATTAGAAAATATGAAAATACAAATCCTCAACTTTCATTGGTTCGAGTGCATATATCTAATAGTCTCTCGCTTGCACAAATACCTATCATACACAAACCTAATGCCTCATAAACTAGTATGACGTTCATACATAGGTTGTGGAAGAGGCTTTGTTAATGAATCGGTAATATTTGCATCTATGTAAACACTTACAAAATGATCTTGGTATCCTCCATATATCGACAACAATTCTCTTATCTATCTGAATTATTTTAGAATGTTCTTCACTGCTATCTAGTTATTATCACCATGGTCATATAGTAATTTTCTAATCACTCTAATGGTATATGAGATATCCGATCGAGTGCATAACATTCCACATGGCGTTCTACGAAATATAATCTCACTCATCCTATGTTTGATAATACTAAGTCTTGCTATGATTTATATCATATTATATAGCTAAGAAACCTTTCTTATAGTCTTGTATATTGTACCTATGGTAGATATTATGGATATAAGTACTCTAACTAAATCTAATAAAATTTCTTGATCTATAACTATGGATCGTCATCCCCAAAATATAGGTTTTCTTACCAAGATCCTTCATTGAAAATGAACTTCCTAGCTATATCTTCATATACTTTAGCATAGGAGTATCAATTTAAATAAGAATTATTTCATCTAGAAAATGGAAAAGGAAATTGATTGGGCTCCCACTAAGTTTCTTGTGAGCACAAGACTCTTCGTTGCATCTAATGATGCCAAAATATTTGACAAATTCATCAAATTGAAGATTCTGACTCCTAGATGCATGTATAAGGCCATAAATTGATCTCTTAAGCTTACATACCTTTCTAGCATTGTATATATGTGTTAAATACATATAATCTTGCAAATAGCTATTACGGAATTCTGTTTAGATATCCATTTGTTATATATCATATTCATGAAATGGAGTAATAGGTAAAAGACTATGTATGAATTGAAGAATAGAAACATGTGAAATGGTTTCATCATAGTTAATACAATAAATTTTTTTTATAACCTTTCACCACTAGATGTGCCTTAAATATATCCATGTTTCCATTCTTATGAAGTTTCTTCTGAAATACCTAATAGCATGTAATATTTAAGGAACCATTAGGTGGATCAACCAATGTCCATACTTTGTATTTATCCATGGATTCCATCTCGGATTTCATGGCATCAAGCTATTTATCACTATTAGAGCTCATCATTGCTCATTCATATGTTAAGGGTTAATCATTGTTTAACAATACCACATCATGATGCTCTATCATGAGAAATGTGTATCTCTTTTGCTCGTGACATAGCCTTGTAGACCTTTATGGATTGTTTTCCACTTTAATAGGTCCTATAATAAATTGTATAGGTTACTTAGGCTTTGTAATATTAGGATAATTATTCTTTAGTTTTAAATTTCTTCATTATGTACATAACTTACACTAGCTCCTAAAGAAATAGATTCTCCCTCTAGAAATATGATATTCTAAGAAACAAACACTTTGTTCTCAGTACGGTTCTAAATATTATCCTTTAGTTTCTTTAGAATATCCAACAAAGAAGCATTTGTCTTATTTATTTTTATACTTTATTGAGTTAAAACATTTTAAATATGCTTCACCACCCTAAATATTGAGAAAAGTCAAACTTGGAACCTTTGCAATACTTATCTTATTAGAGTTTTTTTTATTACATTTAATGGAGCTATTTTTAGTGTGAATGTTGTGGCTTTAAGAGGATGTTCCTAGAAATAGATTGGAAGATTTTTTTGAATAATCATTGATCGAAATATATCTAATAAAGTTTGATCCCACCTTTTAGGTGCACCATTCAACTATGGAGTATGTGGTGGATTATGTTTTGAAATTATTCCACATCTTTTTAGATGGTTATGAAAAGTTTGGCTTAATTTTTAATCTCCTCAATACAATTGAAGAGCCTTAATCATTTCAAAGAGTTGGTTCTATACTTCATTTATCAATTCTTTGAAATTTTTAATGGATTCAAGATTATTTTTCATATGATAAAGAAAGCCATATATGCTAATATCATTAGTAAATGTGATGAAGTATTGAAACCCTCCTCTAGCATTTGAACTAATCGGTAAGCAAACACATATATATATAAGGTCCAATAATTCATTCATCCTTTGACTATATGAAAAAAAAATGAGGACTTTGCCATTTTTTCTTGTTAAACAAGACTCATATATTTTAAATTATTTAAAAATCCATGAAGGGTAGAAGTACATATTAATGGAGCTTTATAATGTAGTTATCATTTATATTTCCTAAAATAAAACGAAAGAGGTATGTAGGGATAAACTTGTTGGATTTTCTTCTATTAGCATTTATGTTATAAATAGGCATATCAAGATCTAGAACATAAAGCACATTATTCATCGAGGTATAACAATTAAACACTTCACTCAAGTAAAAGGAACAACTATTATACTAAATGATGAAATGAAATATTCCTTATCCAAATAAGAAAGAAAATTGATGTTCCTACTTATATTAAGTATATAATAACCATTATTTAGTTCTTTAATCAATCTTGATGGTAGAGCTAAATCAAAATTTTTGATACCTTGAGCAGCAAATGTTGTAGCTTTCCTAAAGTGTAGGTCTAATTTTTCTTTTGTTGTTCATCTACTCTCCTTGATACCTAGCACATTTTTGCAAATATGAGATCAACAGTAGGTATCTAACACCTAAGAAGAAGTAAAAGTAGTAAAATTTACTTCTATAACACAAAAAGTAGAAGCTCTAGCTTCAAGAAAGAAATTCTTCTTATAATCCAAGCATTACCTGCAGTTTCTCTTCAAGTGACTAGAATTCTTGCAATAGAAACATTGTTGATCAATTTTTTCTTCCATGCATGGTATTGGTCTTATTTTGTTTGTTCTAGTTTCTAACTTGAGTTTTTCCCTTCATCTTGGGATCAACCTTTCCCTTTTGTTTGCTAAATCTCTTGAAACCCTTACCCTTTTGAACAATGACAACATTATTGGGTTTCTTAATGTTCGATTTTATCATCTTAAGTATCCCTTGCACCTTTGTCAATGATTTATGATGATCATGCATAACATAGTTAAAATACCCTAAAACCCTAATTTAGTAAATTATGTCAAAATAGGAATTTATTAGGGAAATTAATAAATAAATTATTTTATTAAGATAAGAGGTAATATTTAATTCAAAATCAAGAGAAAAATAATAAATAATTTAATTAGAAAAAATTAGGGTGTTTTGCTAATTAAAATAGAATTTAGGAGAAATTATCCAAAATATCCTAATTTAATATAAATAGGGAATTAAATTATTATTTTACTAAAATTTATTATTTTAAATATTAAAAAAATACCAAAACATTCTAAATGGCCTAACCCACCTATTCTTCCTTTTTCATTTAATTCTCCCTGCATGAGCCACCGCAGTCGTGCAAAGTTAGCTCCCCAATTTTCCAATTCTCCCCCATCTGCAACCCTCATAACTCCATGCACCGCCATCCCCATAGTAGCCACCACTCCCCCTACCTCCCAAAACATCCACCAAAGCCTCCTCTACAACCCCCGCCTTTCCTTTCCCCATACCTCCCTCTCCTTCACCCTTCGTCCCCCTCTATCACCTTTAGCTACCACACCAATTGCCGCTTCCATCGCCCTATTGGATTTTTCACCACCACCATTCCAACCCTCTCAACCCAAAGCATCCACCACCACCACAACCACCCTCTCACTCCCCATTTCCTAGCCTAGAAAATCACTTCTCCACTTTCTCACACTCCTCCACCATAGCCACCACCGCTGCCTAGTCACCACCACCTCTGAGTTGTGCTCTAGCCTCCCCAACCCTTAAATATTATCAATGTCATTTTTAATTATTTTTTAGTACTAATATCATCATCATCATTCTTATTAATTTTTTTTTATTGTTAGTATTATTATTATTAAGATTCAAACCCTTATTATTGTTATTATAATTATTATTATTATTAACTTTGAAACTATTATTACTAACTCTAATATTAACATAATTATTCAAAACCCTATCATAATTATTACTAAAATTTAAACTACTATTATCATTTTATCATTATCATCATCATTATTACTATTATTATTATTATTATTATTATTATGATGATCATCATCATCATCATCACCATCATCATCATTATTATTATTGTTATTATGATTATTATTATTATTAACTTTGGCCCTATTATTACTAATGATTACTATTATTATGATTATTATAACCCTTATTATTATTATTATTATTATTATTATTATTATTATTATTATTATTATTATTACTATCATTGTTAAGATTTGAGTTATTACTACTATTACTATTATTATTATTATCATTATTGTTACCTATATCACTAATATTGCTATTACTACAAGTAGTATTATTATTATTAGTATCATTATTGTCACTATTTTAGTAATACTAATACTATTTTTTTTTATTTGGGTTATTATTAGTATTATCACTATTATCATCATTATTGTTGTTGTTAATGTTAAATTTATTATATTTAGTAATATAAATATTACTAATAATACTTTAACAAGGACTAATATAACTACCAAGACCTATTTTGGCTACTTTAAAAATAATACCCTACTTTTACTTATAAAACTACTACTATTATTATTAACCCTAATATTAGGCTATGATAAAAATAGGTAGGAAATAATGATAATGGTTGTAAGAGGGGAAGTTAACCCTAGTGTTTTCCTCTTGTAAGTAAACCAAGTTTAAAACCCAAAGGAGGCGTAAGAGCGTGTTCCAAGCCTGACATCCTTTTAGGTAAGGATGTAGTTAAGGCCGCTTGTGTGTCTTATGTGCCTTGTATGCCATATGTTATATTGTGTACCTTATATTATTATCAATGCTTACTTTTAGTGTAGTGCAGAGCTAAGATATTCTTATATGACTTCCTTATGGCATGTGTAAAATGATGTGTATATTGGGCTTGTGGTCTTATGTGATGTGACCCTCTAGGATATGCATGCTAGGATGGTTTAATGAGCTAGTATTGGGTGAAAGGATAAAAGGGGAAAAGGGGAAATGATTTGACTAAATGAGAATGAGAATGACCTAATTATCTCATAACCCATGAGGGGAGATATGGACAAAATAAGAGAGTGGAGTGAATCTTGTATAGGGAAGTCTAGGGTTTACATTGGATAGATGGTGTTTGCATGGGGATGATCCTTACATGTGACAAGTTATCTTAGGGTGTAAGTAAGGTGAAGGAAGAGTTTTTTGGGTGATTGGAGTCCTTGGGAGGAAATAATACGTAGGTTCATATAAGGGTGTATTGTAACACCCCCAAATATACTACTAAAAAATTTCATTTAATCAAAAGGGTTTAATGGAAGCGAAAAGATAAAACCGTAAACTTAGGGGCATTACCACCACACTTAGTACTATATCGGTTCACTCCTACCGTTCTAGTACTAAGTGCTAAGGCTAAACAAGATTAACATCTAATACAAGTCATTAATAAAACACAAGTCAATCAGAAATCAGAGTGTGATTAAGGATTATAATCCAAAGAGTGCATAACTAGATTTTTTCAAAACAAAAAGGATTGTTTGACACCACATAACTAAAATAAAATAATACATGGTCCAATAAAGAAACAGAGTCTGGCCGAGTTGCTCTTGATCCCCAAGTCAGATCTAGGCTCAACGCTCAGCCCCACCTGATGCCTCATAAGTGTTGTAGGCATCGAAGATGTCATCCCCTACCTGCACAAGCTCAGATGGGTCTTATGCTCATGGGAATGAGCAACACCCATGAAACGGGTGAGCAATACGCTATGTACTAAATAAGGTAACAGATGTGCTAAGGACGACACATAGAGCATATAACATAAGAATGATCATATAGGCAACATATAATGATACATGTAATAAGGCTAGGTTACTTTTCAGGTAACTTATTTTTTAGTCCCCTTAACAATATGTTCATTCCACACATACTCTTTAATAGTCCATGTGAGTGTGGAACCCCACTATTATAGCCGGTGGACCGGAATACATACATAGCAAAATGCTCCTGGCCACTATTATTCGCCAATGGACCGGTCTTTAGGGCAAAACGCTCCTGGCCACTATTTTTCGCCGGTGGACCGGTCTGGCCCCGACTCACATGGTGTTTCGCTGTAAGTGCTTAGTCTATTTTCCATGGCTTAGCTTCATTACTTTGGTTTGTTGAGCACGGAATCCCCCACTATTATAGCCGATGGACCGAAAATCATGCACGACAAAATGCTCCTGGCCACTATTATTCGCCGATGGAACGGTCTCCAAGACACCCCGGCTCCTGGCCACTATTATTCGCCGGTGGACCGGTCTGGGCCCGGTTCAACAATCTTTTGGTTTAAGTGGATAGTATTTTATTTGTGTCTTATTTGATAAACACTACATCTTTGACATGCATGTCATCAACGTTCTACTTCTATCCTCTCAAGGGGACCCTTCCCATATCTTGAGACTCCTGCGCCCCTTATCACGTCCCGACATCCATTCCCCCTTACGCTTACACATAATGAAACCCAACTCCTAAGGGTGTGGGTTAAGGCCCAACACCTGATCACATCAACCCCACTTACTATCACCCTCTAGGGTTCTACCTTGAAAACCCTAATTGGACCTATATGGCCCAACTTTCTCTCATTTACACTACCATCACTTCATTTATCACCCAATACCTTATCTCATTTAGATCCAATCCCAAATCGTATTGCTTTACCCCTCAATTCCATATGTGATCGAAACACCCTAATTGGCCACTCCAACCCTCGTACCTTTCTTCTCCCACAAGTAACCTCTCTCCCTTCGCCCAAAATCTCTTCTCTCCCATGGAACTCATACTCGCCCCTTGTGTAATAAATTCCCACTCTTAACCCGTACTCCACTCTCCCTTAATCATTTTTTGTTCTTCCACATTTTCCAGATTACCGCTTCCTTCCAAAACCCTAATCGGGTTTCTTATACACCCTTACACCAACCTACATACTATTTTTCATCCCAAGTCTCAAATCACTCCACAACTCTCCCCTTAGCTTATTTACACCCTAAATCAACTTTTCTCACGTAAAGATCACCCCCATACAATTTTTATCCATCCCATGCAAACACCCAAAGTCCCCATGCAAATTTTAGGATTCCCATGCATGGTTCCCATCTCTCATTAATTTTTTTCATTCCTTCCTCCTTAATTTCCTCTCATGGATCATGAGGTATTTTGGTCAACCTCATATCCCCCTTAGTGAACTCATTTCCCATTTCTTTCTTTTGGTCCTTTCATTCCCATATCATATTATCAATTATCCTAGCATGAATGTCCTAAACGTCCATATCGTATCACACCATAATCACCATATATACATATCAAACTCATGTCATAAGAAACACATACAAACATACCTCAACTCCAAGCTATGCTACACATAAGCCAAGTTAAGGACAATCATATGATACACAACATAACATGATATATATAGCATCACAGGCATACAAGTCATGTAACACACATAGGCCTTAGCTACATCCTTACCTAAAACGACGCCGGGCTTGGAGCACACTCCTAAAACTCCTTAGGATTTTGGCTCAATTCACCTATAAGAGGAAAAGTACTAAGGATTAGTTTCCCTCCTACTAAAAGTAACATTACTCCTTATTTTAGTCTAAGATTAGGATTATTAATATTAAAGGGAGCTTTACAAGTGAAAACTAGGGTTTTTATCTTCAAGTTAGCCTACTATATATTACTAGCCAAAATATGCTTATTTTAAATATTTAATGCTATACTTATATTATTAAACCTAATAGCTTTATTCTCATAATAATAGTACTAATACTAATTGTAGCAAAATAATGATGATGATAATAATAATAATAATAATAATAATAATAATAACAATAATAACAATAATAATAATAATGCTAATGCTTATAGTGATAGAAACCCTAGCATTTTTAAGGTTAAGGCTAACAGTAGTGTTAGGGTTAAAATTATAATATAATAATTGTAATACCAACAAAGTAAAAATATCCCTAAAGATAATAGTGATAAAAGTTATATTTTGAATAATAATAATATAAGGGTTAAAATTTTTTTGTCACAATAATAGTAACAAAATAATAACAATAATAATAGTAATAACTAATAACAATACCATAGTAATAATGTTAGTGATAAAGGCATTAGGAATAATATTAACGATATTCTAATATTAAATAGTAAAATACTAAGGCTTAAGTATTCTTCTTCTTTAATGACAAAACAAGAATATGCTAACTTTGGTTTAAATAACATTAATAATAATAAAAGTAGTCATAATAATAATAATAATAATAATAATAATAATAATAATAATAGTAACGATAAAAATGTTAAGTATAATAATAATAACAATAACAATAATAATAGTAACTCAAATGATAATAGTAATATAAGGGTTCAAATATTTATATTAATACATAAAAGTGATAATGGAAAAAGGTATTATTAACAATATTAGCAAGGAAATAATGATAATGGTAATGGTAATGGTAATAATAATAGTAATAATAACAATAATAATAAAAATAAAGTTGGGTTAAGTAGTAATAATAATAATAATAATAATGGCATTAATAATTAAGAATAATACTATGCCAATGATAGTAAAAATGGTAATATAAGGGTTCAAATATTTACCATAATAGTAAAGATAATGATAATAAGCAATAGCTAGCATTAGTAATAATAGTAGGAATACTAGTGAGGTTAGTAATAGTAATAGTAGTAAACGAGGAAAAGTCTTAATCATAATAACACTAAATTTGTAGGCCATTATTAATGATAATATTATTATTGGTTAGGAAAATCATAGAGTTAGGTTAAGTAATAATAATAATAATAATTATAATAATAATAATTATAATAATAATAGAGATAACTATATTAATAATAAAGTTGTTAGTAATAATAATAATGATAATAGTATTAGTAGTAGTAATAGAAATAATTATAACAATAATAATATGGATAACTATTTTAATTCTAAAGTGGTAGCCTTTTAAATAGCATACCCTAGTTATAAATATTTCTGAAATTAGGTTAGGTAATAAGGGTGATACATAATAATAAAATTAATAATGGTAATAATAATACTAATAATAGTAATAATAATAATAATAATAATAATGATAATACAACACTAATAATAATAAGAATAATAATAATAATAATAGTAATATTAAGGATAATACTATTAATAATACTAAAAATTATTAACACTTATAGAAAATAGTTTAGGGGCTGAGGAAGTTGGAGTACCACCTAAGGTTGGTGGTGGAACCGGCGGCGACACGTGGCGACGGTGGTGGAGGAGAGAGAGAGGTCGAAAGATGGATAAGTAGGCTGAGAGAGAGGAAGTGGAGGGGGTGTTTGAGGTGGTGGAAGGTGTAGCAAGTGGAGAGGGTGGAATGGAGGTGTGGTGCAGCCAAGAATGCAGCGCACGGTGGTTCGTGCGGTGACTGAAGGTGGTGGAAGGTGGTGGAAGATGGAGAAAGTAGAAGGAGAGGGAGGAAGAGGGATATAAAGGTAGGGGAAGGTTCCTTGGGTGTTTTGGAGGGTGGAGGAGGTATTGGTTATGGTGGGGGTAGCGGCGCAAGGGGCGGCGAGGGGCTGGAGTGGGCTGCTCAAGTTGGAGAGTTTGCACGGCCGGGGCGGCACATGGAGGGCAAGGTAGGGGAGGAGGGTGGTTTATTTTTGTAGAGAGAGTTCCAGGGAAGGTTTTGGTGGGCAGAGTTTGCGACGGAGGTCGTCGACGACGACGGAAAAAGGGGTTGTTTGGGTAGCGGCGAACGGGTGGGGTTTATGGACTGTGAAAAGGAAGCTCCACCCAGGCTGATGATGGAGGGTATTTATAGGCTAATTAGGGGGAAAATGACAAGGGAAAAAGAAGACAATCCGGGTAGGTGAGGCAGGACCACTGGCCGGTGGTGGTAGGTGGTGTAGTCCTACCATGGTAGGTTAGGTCGGGTCGGGGAGAAAGAGGAAATGAGATGGCCACGCGGGGAGGGGAGTGATGGGGATTGTTGGGGTCGAAAAAAGGAAGTAAACGATGGGGAGAGCAGAGAGAAGGGAGGCCGAACGGTGTTGGTGACTGTCGATGGCAGAGTTGCAAAGTCGAATTTGTAGGTCGGGAGTGCAGGTGGCGTGGAAGAAGAAGGAAAGGGAAGAGCTGGACCGTCGGTCTAGGAGGGAAAGAAAAAAAAAGGAGAGAACCAGCCAGGCGGTTGGGCGCAGGGGTAGGGCTCGCGGCTTGGGCCGCACGAGACGAGCTAGGTTGGAGAGTTTGGGCTTCAGGCTAGCCCAAACTAGGGGAGAAGGAAAATTAAGGAAAGGAGAAAGAAAGAAAAGCGAAAAAGGAAAAAAGGATAAAGGATAAAATGGTTGGGTTGGGTTATTTGGTCTTTATTTATTTATATATTTAATTTAGATATTTAAATTTAATAATAATTATTTTAAGTATAATTTTTAAATTCATTTTAAGATTAATTAGGCTATTTCGGATAAATTTTCCTTAACTTCCATTTTAATTAGTAAAATGTCCAAAATGTTCTAAGTAATTTATTTATTATTTTCTCTTTATTGTCCTCAATTAATTTCCTCTTTATTTAATGAAATAATTTATTTTCTTAATTTTCCTAATAAATCATTATTTTGCCATAATTCCTAAATTAGGATTTTTGGGGTATTTCATATATAGGAAACTTGGTTAGGGTTTGGGGTGGCCAACTAGGGTTTTATAGTAATATGCGTAAAATGGGAAGTAAGGTGAAATGTTTGGGGTTGATCCTAATGAGAAGATGAGTTGGGGATAAAGGAGCATGAGTTGTGTGGGTAAGAGAAAGGATGGGCTACATAGGCCAAATTAGGGTTTCGGGGAAAAACCTAGAGGGTAATAATGAGTTGTCCTTAGATGGTATAAGGAAGTGGGCCTCTATTCACACACTTAGGAGTTAGGTATTTGTGGTAAATAAGGAAAAGGGGGAAAAGGATGTCTTGATATATTGGGAGGTGCAGAGGTCCCAAGGTATGGGACGGACCCTCTTAGGGGGATAGGAGTCGACGGATTGTGACATACATGTCAAGGGTGGAAATATTTATCAAATAAAATATGAATAATATACTAACCATTTAAATAGAAAGATTATTGAGTCGGGTCCATACTGGTCCACCAGCAAATAATAGTGGCCAGGAGCCAGGGTGCCTTAGAGACCAATCCACTGGCAAATAATAATGGCCAAAAGTATTTGGTCCTACATGTTTTTGGTCCACCGGCTATAATAGTGGGGGATTCCATGCTCAACAAACCAAACCTAATGATGTTAAAATATAGAAAGACACTATCTACTTACAGTGAAACACCATGAGAGTTGGGGCCAAATGGTCCACCGGTGAATAATAGTGGCCACGAGCCTTATGCTCTAGAGTCCGATCCATCGACAAATAATAGTAGCAAGAGCATTATGATGCGGGAGCAGAGTAATAGAACATAACACCGAAGAAGACGGTTACGCTACTCAGAGAGGGTGCATGAATATGGGGTATGCATGGCTTCATGCAATGTTTGTTAGCTAGTGTAATGTTTTTTTTAAGTACTAGTTATTGTTATTTTCTTTCATGCAACGTTTGTTAGCTAGCGTAAAATTTATTTTTAAGTAATAGTTATTGTTATTTACTTTTAGTCAACGTTTGTTAGCAAGCGTAACATTTATTTTTAAATACTAGTTATTTTTATTTACTTTTTAGTCAGTTAGTAACTAAATATTAACTAGCTAGTCTTAAGGGAATTAATGCTTTTGGGAGGGAATATGCTTGTAATTATTTGAGAAGATGCTTGGTTCCTTAGCTATATAAACCATAGGAAACTGAGTAGAAACACACAACTTGAATAAGAAGAACAACCTTAAGAATTGCTTAAAACCCAAATTCTATGTGAACAGTTTTGTTCTCAAAACCTTAATCTTTATTTTAGTGTGGTTTAAAGATTAATTTATCCTTCTATTTCCACTTTATATTTTCCCACCTCCTTCCACCAAAAAACCTCCTCCAAATTATCTCTCACTATAAACTCCATACTCCATCCTCATCGAATACACCCTATAAACTCCATCCAAGTCCGAAACTCTAACCGTACACGCATCAATTTGGTATCAAAGCCTTGTTAGGGTTAGAGTAATCAAGATCTTCAAAATTTTCCATGGTAAGTCAAGAGGAAGATTTAACGGATATCCTCAAGACGTTGGTGGAAGATCTTAAAGAAGTTAAGATCTATATGGGAAGAATCAAGGCTTCCCAAGCACAAAGGTACCATGTGCAATAACCCTACTGAAGAGAACCAATCGAAGTGGAGCATGTAAGGAGAACGTCCAATTGGTTAGATGATGAAGAAAGCGTAGGAGACTATGGAAGGGCACATGAGTCCTCTAGGAGGACGTATGATGATGTGGAAAAGGGGATCCATTTCGACTTACCCGACTTTGAGGGTAATCTCGACCCGGAGTCATTCCTTGAATGGCTGCAAAACGTCGAGTTGATCTTGAGTACAAAGAGATAAATGATGAGAAGAGATGTCATATAGCAATCTTGAAGCTGAAGATGGTTGCTAGGGTTTGGTACGACAATCTAAAGCGAAGAAGAGAACGAGAAGGGAAATCGAGAATATGATCATGGGAAAAATTGAAGAAGCACTTGAGGAAGAAGTTCGTTCCAAGAGAGTACGAACAGGAGAACTTCATCAAGATGACCACGCTAAGGCAAGGCCTACTCGGAGTTGAAGAGTATATCCAAGAGTTCGAAATATTGATGCTTGTGTGTGACATACAAGAGCATGAAGAGCAAAGGTGTGCACGGTTTATTGGAGGTTTGAGTATAAATCTCTAGGAAATGGTAGAAGTGTACCCTTACAAATTTTTTGAAGATTTGGCTAAGTTAGCCATCAAATTTGAGAAGCATTTGAAGCGGGGCAAGGCCCCAAGTAAACCTGCCAGTGTTCCGTACGGGTCAAACTTTAAAGGAGGATCCACGCCACCAATGGTGCAATCCACTAACATCAATGCAGTTAGAAGATTCACTCGGGAGGAAAAAGGCAAGGAGCAAGCAGAGGAGAAGGTCTGTAACCAATGCTTCAAGTGTCGGGGATATAGTCACTTCGCTCGGGATTGCTCAAACCAACAAGTGTTATCCCTGAAGGAAACCGCCAACATGGAGACATGTGAGGAAAGTGAAGACCATGAGGAGGATGACACCGAAGAGCCGAAGGACGCCTTGGAAGAAGGAACCATAGACTGTTATGTGCTAAGACGAGTTCTCCAAGTCCAAACCAGACCTCTACCTACTCAGCAGGAAAGACTTTTTAAGGCCAAGTGCCGAGTGGGAGATCGATTATGTGAGATCATCATTGATAACAGCTCATGCAACAACGTAGCCAGTGAGAAGATGGTCAACAAGCTCTGATTGGAAACAACGAGTCACCCCAGGCCATACTCACTGCAATGGCTCAATCGCGACAAGGGCATACGGGTAACAAAACAATCTCTTATCTCGTTCAAAGTTGGTAATTACGTAGATACTATTCTATGCAATGTCCTACCTATGGATGCTTGTCATATTCTGTTGTAGAGATCGTGGCAGTATGATAGAAAGGTTACACATGATGGGGTCCTTAATGAAAACATCATGTGTAAGGATTAGATGAAGTACAAATTGAAACTGAACGAGGATGAGGAGAGTTTGGTTAGAGAGAAATATGAGAATTCAAGCTGGAAGGGTAAAGAATTGCTGATTTTGAAAGAGCATGAAATGTTGGAAGCTCTAAAGGGGGAAGAAAGGTGCTACGCCCTAGTAGCAAGGGAGATCTCAAAAAAGGAGGCCGCCAACCAAGATCCAAAGTTGCAACAAATATTGAAAGAATATGCAGATGTATTCCCAGATGAGCTACTAACCGGGTTGCCTCCTTTGAGAGGAATTGAGCATGCTATAGATCTCATGCCAGGAGCCCCACTGCCCTGAAATGCCCCGAAAATTCCTAATTCTAAATATTATATTTAAATGAGGTTTTATCATAAAGATTAATTAAATTAATTATTTTAATTAAAATAAAAAGAAAATTAATTAGGGCAAATCAAAAATAAATTTATAAGTATTTTAATTAGGAGGAATTTGGGGTATTTTAGCTAATTAAAGATTTTAATTTGGGAATTAATTAAATAAATGATTTTATTTAAAATAAGAATGAGAAAACAGTTTTAAATTAATATTAATTTTTATAAATAATTTAATGGAAGAAAATTAGGGTGTTTTGCTAATTAAAATGGAATATATGGAAAATCTTTTAAAAATCCTAATTTAGCCTAAAAAGGGATTTAAATATTATTTTATTTAAATATTATTATTTTTAAATATTCTAAATATTCAGATTAATTTAATTGACCCTAACCTAATTATTTTTTCCTTTCCTTTTTCCCTTTTTCTTTTTCTTTCTTCCTTTTTCCTTACCTTTTTCTTTCTTTTTCTTCTTTTTCTTTTTCCTCTTCTTTTCCCCGACTGGGCCTGGCGCAGCCCAGTTCTTCTTTTCTTCTCTTCTTTCTTCTTTGGCCCAGCCCGCGCGGCATCCTTCGTCTGACGTCGCCACGCCACGTTTTTCTTCCGTTTCCACCAAAACTCACCGTTTCATCTAATCCGTTACCCCTCGCGCTGTCGCCCTTCTTCCGCCCCTCTATGCGCGGCGTTCCGTTCGTTATTTCGTGGGAATGCAGCGTTCCATTTAGTCGCACCCTCGACCGCGCCCGAACCGCTCGGTTCTTCCTCCTTTTCTTTCTTTCTTTTTCCTTCGTGAACCGCCCGGCCAGCCGTCTTCTTCTTCCTCCTCCCTCTTCCGTCGATGACGCTGCAACGTTGGCCGCCATCAATGGCATCTCCGGCTACGGTGATTAATACCGGGCGTTTCTTGCCTCATTGTCTTCCTCTTAAATCCACGAATAAATTTGCTTAATTATTGGACGTTAAATCTCTCCCGTTTCCTCTCCCCAGCCTCGCGAAATTCCGAAATAACTCAAACGTTAGCCGACCGTTTTCCGCCACCGGCTGCCCAAATTCTCGCATCCCATAACTTCCTGAAGACACCCAAAACCCTACTATACTATCTACAATCTATAAATAGCTGGATTGTATGAGTTTTTGGAGTTTGTTCTTCCCCGAAACCCTCGGCCCGATCTGCCGCCACCCCAACTTCAGACACCTCTTCCGCCGCCTTCAGCCAACCTCAGCGACACCGAAACATTCCATTCTCTTCCCTGAAATTTTCTCTAGCTAACAAAACCATTTTCACCTCTCGATTCTTCTTGCACGGACCTCCATAGCCGTGCCAAGTTGGCTACTCGTTCTCTCCGGAATTTTGACCCCGAAGCCTTAAACCGCCATGCGCCGCCACCTTTGGCTGCACCACCACCATCATTTTGTCCCTATCCTCCTGGGAAACAATAAACACCTCTTATATCACCTCAATTCTCCCTATCTTTTTGTCAACATCCATCTTTCTCTTTGTTTTTCTATTTTTCCGGCCGCCGCCGCCGCCTACCCCCACCAGCTTAAGGTTGAACCCTAGACCCTCTCAACCATTTTCCATTTTATTATAAGCCTTGATTTAATTTATTTCAATTATTTTCATATAAATGCCATTATTATTATTCTTAATATTTATATTCTTAATATGTTTTATTATTATTTGATGTAAAATTTATACTGAATTGTACTTGCAGGATGGAGAGTGGTGATAAAATAATTTTATTATTAGTTTCGAAGTTTAAGTTATTAATTGAATTATTATGGGATTTTTACCATTATTCTTCTTATTATTATTAATATTATAATTATTAGAATAAGTGTTATTATCGTTTTATTATTTATTTTGGAAAATCTTAGGCCCTAATTTTGTATTAACATTTGCACTTATTTATTTG
This sequence comes from Tamarix chinensis, assembly GCA_030549775.1. Taxonomy (NCBI): domain Eukaryota; kingdom Viridiplantae; phylum Streptophyta; class Magnoliopsida; order Caryophyllales; family Tamaricaceae; genus Tamarix; species Tamarix chinensis. The sequence goes on from CM060181.1 coordinate 71,855,662, forward strand.
AGTATTATTATTTCTACTGTTCTTATAACCATTAATAACAATAGTATCATTATCTTTATTATTTTAATATTATTATATATGTTATTAATTTTATTATTAATATTAAATAAATGGTAAGTAACTAGTTATTTGAAAACTTATATGTTATTGTTATTGTTATTGTTATTATTATTATTATTATTGTTATTATTATTTATATTCTCATTGATAGTAGTTTTATTAATTTTGATATTATTGTATTAGTATCATTATTATTATTAGGGTAAAATTTTTAACCCTATATTATCAAGGGCTATAATATCTCTATTATTTTTATGTCTTTAGCAAAGTTAGAATTTCGTTAAGGTTATTTTATTAGTATGATTTTATTTGGTCAAAGCCCTAAGGAGGCGTAGGAACTTGCTCCAAGACCGGTGTCGTTTAAGGTAAGGGGTGCTAAGGCCTTTTATGTGCTAATGTGCATTGTGTGCCTCGTATGTTATGCATTCTATGTTTATGATTATTAATTATGACGTATATGATATGACGTGGAATTGAAGTATGTTTTCGTATGGCATGTGTAATATTTGTGTATGACCCTGTAAGACATGCATGTGAGGATGTTGATATGATTTTATGTGGGAGAAAGGATGAAAAAGGAGGATGGAGAAAGAAGTTGATTAAGGGATGTGAGTTGACCTAAGTATTCCATTGATTCATGAGTAAAGGAATAAAATGGAGAATTTTAGGGTTTTGTGTGTGAGAATCTGATTTATGATTTTTGAGGTTTTGTATGGAGAATATAATTTATGGTTTTATATGGGGAAGTTTAATTAATGGTTTTGTATGGTTTTGTGGGAGACAATATAATTTATGATGTTATATGGGAGAATTGAATTTACGGTTTGTTAGGGAGAATCTAATTTAAGACGTTATTTGGGGAGAATGTAATTTATGACATTATATGGGAGAACCTAATTTATTATTTGATTGGGAGAATCTAATTTATGATTTGTTTGGGGGAATCCAATTAATCCAAATTATGGTTTTGCTTGGGAGATTCTAATTTATGATTTTATGTGGGAGAATCTAACTTATAGTCTCGTATGGGAGAATATAATTTGTGGTTATGAAAGGGGAGAATCTAATCAATGGTATTATGTGGAAAAATCTTTGGGTTTTATATGATTTGAATCCTTGTGTTGGTATGGATTGAATTTAGGGTTTTGTGTGAATGAATCTTTGGGATGTATATGATTTGAATCTAGGGTTTGGTATGAATGAATCTTTGGGTTATGTGGATTGAATTTAGGGTTTTGTATGATGAGATTTTGGGTTTTACATAATGGTTAATGTTTGCATGGTTGAAATTAGGGTTTCACATGGAATTTTAGGGTTTGCATGAAAAAGGTTCGAAGGTTTGTATGGGGAGATTAATGTCAGCATGGGTATGAAATTTACGTGTGGAAAGTTAATTTGGGATGTAAGGAAGGTAATGTAAGTGTTTTTTGGGTGTTTGAGCACTTGGGACGAAAAATAGCACGTGGAGCAAATTAAGGGTACGGAGGAGATTGAATTAAGGTTTGGAATGATTAATTGTGGTTTATTGTGGTTAATTAAGGTTTGGAATGGCTAATTATGGTTGTTATGGTTAAATAAGGTTTGGAGTGGTTAATTATGGTTTGTGGTGGTTGATTAGGGTTTGATGTGGCTGCTTAAGGTTTTTGTTGTAGCATGTGTTTTTGGTGATTAAGGTGTAATTATGACAATGGAATCGATGATTTGTGATGTGTGGAGTGTTAAAATGATTTGGGTGATGTGAGGTGGAGTAAGAGGGGATGTTAAGGCCTAAATTAGGGTTTCGGGATAAAACCCTAGAGTGAGATGTGAAGTAGAATTGGAGGATAAGTGTAAAGGGAGCGATCCATGCATGTCTAGGGTTTGGTGGTAGCACGTGTGTAATTGGTGAATAAAGTATGATGATGAATATGGAATTTATGATTTATGATTCGTGCTTGTGCATGGTGAAAGCCTTTGAATAAGATACTTAAGACATTAATCACGTAAAGTGGAAGATGTTGAGACGGGCCCAGACCGATCCACTGGCATAATAGTGGCAGGGAATATTTCCCTCGCGACCGATCCACCGGCTAAAATAGGGGCAGGGCATGTACCCTCACGACCGATCCACTGGCTATAATAGTGAGGGATCCCGAGCTCAATAAAACAAAACGTTATGTGTTGAAAGATATGGGAAGACACTAATCACTTATAGTGGAACACCGTACGAGAAGGGGCCAGACCGATCCACCGGCTATAATAGTGGCAGGGTATGTTACCCTCGCGACCGATCCACCGGCTAAAATAGTGGCAGGGAACGTTTCCCTCGCGACCGATCCACCGGCAAAAATAGTGGGGTTCCCGTAATCGTATGGACTTGAATAAAAGTATGGTGTGACATGATTCCTGATAAGAGATAAACTAAGTAATTGAATCGGATTATATATATGGGCTTTTATACTTTTACTTGGATGATCACATGAGTTATGTTATCACGATTATGCTCTTTTATTCTTATGCATGGTTTATGTGCTTACATGTTGGCCTTAGTGCTCGGTTACCTTACTCAGTACGTAGCGTACTGATCACCCTTTTCATGGGTGCTGCTCATTCCCACGAGTAGTATGCCCTTCTAGTTTGTGCAGGTGGGCGAGACATCAGTCTGGGCTGAGTGTTGAGCATATTTGGTTCAAGTTCGAGAGAGTTGTGGCCGTATTTCAGTCTTTATGTAATTTAATTTCCTGTTGTTATTTCTTTGTATTGAAGTAATTATCCTCTTTGATTTCGCACTCAGATTTCTATTTTATTACGTTTATAAACGTTTATGCATACTCTGATTTTAAGGTATGATCTTTCGAATTCTTTTATGAACTGTTGATTTGAATTTAATGTAAAGCTTTTCTTTAGCCTTAGCACTTGGTACTGGAACGGTCGGAGAGAACCGGTCTAGTACTAAGTGTGGCGGTAACATATCCAAAATTCACGGGTTTTAAGTATTTCTATTATAATTGCTTCCGCTTTAAAAAAAACTGTAGTGAATTTTGGGGTGTTACATGCCCAATCACCCAGCTTATAGATGCAACCCAGAAGAAGGTAAGGAGTTGCAAAGATAGGTACAAGAGTTGCTGGATCAAGGTTTTATACGAGACAACATGAGTCCATGCGGGGTTCCAGCCTTATTGGTGCCAAAGAAAGATGGCACATGGAGGATGTGCATCGACTCCAGAGCAGTCAACAACAACATGATCAAGTACAGATTTCTGATGCCGAGGTTGGATAACATGCTAGATGAGTTGCACGAAGCTAAAGTCTTGTCGAAGCTCGATCTCAGAAGTGGCTATCATCAGATGAGGATTCGAGAGGGAGACGAGTGGAAGACCACTTTTAAAACCAATTATGGGCTATACGAGTGGTTGGTAATGCCCTTCACATTATGCAACGCACCGAGCTCTTTTATGCGGTTGATGACCGAGGTGCTACGACCCTTTCTTGGAGTCTTTGTGTTGTATATCTGGATGATATCCTGGTGTATAGCTAGACGAGGTCAAACATCGACAGCATCTAAGGCAATTGTTTGATAAGCTCAAAGAGGTGAAACTCTACGACAAAAGGAAAAAATGTGACTTCATGATAGCAAGTATAATCTTTCTCAGTTACATAGTAAGCGGAGATGGTATCCGAGTAGATTCGTTTAAGGTGGAATCAATCCAGACATGGCCAACCCCTACTAATGTGCATGAAGTTCGAAGTTTTCATGAACTGGCGTCCTTCTATCTAAGGTTCATCAAGGATTTCTCCACTATTGCCTCACCCATAACACAACTAATGAAAAAGGGGGAATTCCACTAGAATGACCGAGAAACAAAGGCATTTGAAGAATTGAAGAAGAGACTCTCCAATGCACTGGTGCTAACCCTTCGTGTTTTAACAAGTTGTTTGAAGTAACTTGTGATGCAAGCGGTGTGGGTATCGGGGGAGTGCTTTCTTAGGAGAAGAGGCTAGTAGCATTCTTTAGTGAGACGTTAAATGCGGCCAAACTCAACTACTTGATGTACGACAAGGAGTTCTATGCTATTGTGCGAAGCTTGGAGACATGGAGCCACTATTTGAGACCAAAACATTTCGTACTTCACTCTGATCATGAGAGTTTGAGGTATTTGCATGGCTAAAAGAAGATAAGCGCGAGGCATGCCAAGTGGACCAACCTACTTTTAGACTTTTATCTTCTTTACCCGTTATGTGGATGGAAAAGATAATGTGGTAGTAGATGCCCTATCCCGGTAGAGTATAGTGCTCACCGTGATGGAAGCTAAGCTACTAGGATTCGAGATGCTCAAAAGACAGTACTCCATGGATGAGGATTTCTCCATGATAGTCGAGGAGTGTGAGAAACAGGGGGTTCACAAGGCCTATTCTCTTCAAGATGGGTTCTTATTCAAGAACAACAAATTGTGTGTCCCCAAAACATCAGTTCGAGAATTACTCATCAAGGAGGTACATGAAGGGGGGATAGCTGGGCATTTTGGGATCAACAAGACTCTAGAACTACTGCAAGAACACTTCTACTGGCCAAGGATGAAAAAGGGATTCCTAGACATGGTCACTAGATGTTCCACGTGTTAGAAGAGAAACGTTTCTTTCGCAAGGGAGTCTATGTGCCACGGCCCGTACCTACCCAACCATGGGAAGGAGTATGGATTTTATACTAGGGCTGCCCCGAACCCAACATGTTAAAGATTCTATCATGGTAGTCATAGATTGGTTCTCCAAGATGGCACATTTTATACCGTGTCATAAAATCGACGACGCAACCTATGTAGCAGATCTGTATTTTCACGAGGTTGTGAAACTACATGAGGTCCCAAGGACGATAGTCTCGGATAGGGACGTCAAGTTCCTTAGTTATTTTTGGAAGACTTTGTGGCATATGGAGGGCACAAAACTTCTATTCAGTACTTCACACCACCCCCAGACCGATGGGCAGACAGAAGTCACGAACCAAACATTGGGAACTCTACTAAGAGGGTTGGTTAGTAAAGTACCAAGTACTGGGATATCAAGCTTGCCCGTGCTGAATTTGCTTACAACCGATGTCCTTCTACAACCACAAAGTGTAGTCCTTTTGAGATCATATATGGCGTTAACCCATATATTCCCATCGACATGGTAGCATTGAAGAAAGGGTAAATGTAGAACTATGATGCAGAAGAAAGGGTAGAATTATTCCAGAAGCTACACAACCAGGTTAAGGTCAATATCGAAAAGTCCAATGAGAGATATAAGGCCAAGGTAAACAAACACCGCACTTGACCAGATTTTCAGCCAGGAGACCTTGTATGGTTACGCCTTCGGAAGGAAAGGTTTCCCAACTTAAGGAAAAATAAGCTCATGCCTCGAGCGGACGTTCCCTTCAAGGTCCTTCATAGATTCGGAGAGAGTGCCTACGAGCTAGAGCTACCTAACTCCTACGGAGGAGTATCGAGAATGTTCAACATTGGAGACATCAGCCCCTATCATGACGACTCAAATTTGAGGACAAATTCAAACCAACCCAGGTAGAATGATGCGGGAGCAGTGTCACAGAACATAACACCGAGGAAGACGGTTACCCTACTCAGAGCGGGTGCATGAATATGGGGTATGCATGGCTTCATGAAATGTTTGTTAGCTAGTGTAATGTTTATTTTTAAGTACTAGTTTTTTTTTATACGAACATGAATATTATATCAAAATCATAAAGTACAGATGAGATTGTAGAAGTGATCTACCCTTCCTATCAAACTAACAAACTTTTCCTTTCTACTAGAATGAAGGCAAAGAGATGACATAGTCAATGCAATCTTATAACCTACCCCTCTCAAGTCCCAATTTCTATTAGAGAAAATACAATTATTTCTAGCTTTCGAAATTTTATAAAGAGCCACAGCATAAAAACTTGAATAGAATTGGGAAACTCCAGCCTTTCTGTGTCTACCTCTTGCCATTGAAGTAAAGACCCTCTCAATAGAGCCATATCTAATTCTGAACCCACCTGTCTTGCCTATAGCAGACCAGACTTTCTTCAATTCAGCACATTGACATAAAAGATACAGCACAAATTCATTTTCGGGACAAAAACAACACCTATGAGTGATGGAAGGTAGGAAGGTGCTTATATAATCCTTAGTCGGGAGCTTAGGCTGGGCACCTAATCATAAAGTAAATTTATGTTTGGGAGCTACAATACTGGACCATACAAAACTTCTCTAAGCCACCATAGGTGCAGAAAATATTATAGAATCATAGACCTCAGCAATAGAATACAATTTATCACTCTGCCATTGCCGGAAAACAAGAAGGAGGACAGGTCTGAAAGAAAAAAAATTTGCATTAACATTGAAGCTGTGCATGGTAGATTTCAGGAGAGCAAATCATGCCTTTTAATATAATAAGCATGCACTCATTTAAACCAAAGAGCACCCTTATCCTGATATAAATGCCACAGCAACTTCCCCACAGCTGCTATATTCCATGAAGACAACTCCAATAGGCCTAAACCCCCTTCTTTCTTTGGTAAACAAACCACTCTCCATGCCACTAGAGCTCTTTTATTATAAGAAATCTTACCAGCCCAGAGGAAAGCTCTGCAAATGGCCACCACTTTTTGAATAATCTTCCTAGGGAGAATAAAAATTTGACTCTAATAATTAGTAATACCAGAGATGACAGATTGTAAAAGTTGTTGTCGTCTAGCATAGGACAGAAGTCTATTGGCCCAATGTTGCATACAACCATAAATGTTAGTAACCAATTCCATCATGTCTGCTGCCTTAAGCCTGAAAGCATCAATAGGGACCCCCAAATATTTGAAAGGAAAAGACCCATCTTGAAAAGGGAGAACAAATTTGATCTCCTACTTTAAATGCTGAGAAGCTCCACCAAGGAATACCACACTCTTGGCAGGACTAATATGGAGGCCTGAGCAAGAAGAGAAGTTATCCAAAACAACCTTAATGGCTTTCACTGAACTTATATCAGCTTTCCAGAAAACTAGCAAATCATCAGCAAAACTCAAATTAATGATTTTTAGCTTCTTACAGTTAGGATGCCCCTGAAACTCATTTCTACTCCATAGGGATTGGAAAGCCCTATTCAAATACCCCATAATAATAACAAATAGAAAAGAGGACAAGGGATCTCTTTGTCTAAGCCCTTTCATTCCTTTAAAAGGGGACTGCAACCTATTGTTAATGGATAATGAAAAAGAAGTAAAGAAACACAAGCCATAATAATCTTAACAAAATGCAGAGGGAAGTGAAGGCCTAACAAGACCTTTTCCAAGAAAAGCCAATCCATAGAATCATATGCTTTCCTCATGTCTATCTTCAGCATAAATCTTGGTGAAATGTTCTTCCTATTATACAAATGCAACAACTCATGAGCCAGAAAAACATTATCTCCAATTCTTCTGCCCTTGACAAACCCTGATTGTGAAGGATGAATAATGGAAGGTAAAACATGGGTCTGTCTAAATTGGTACTCATTCCCAAATATGTAAATGCTATTAAGTTAGCTGAATTTTGACCTATTGCTTGTTGCAATGTGGTCTACAAGGTTTTGGCCAAGGTTCTTGCAGGATGGTTGTAAGTACTAGTTATTGTTATTTACTTTCATGCAACATTTGTTAGCTAGCATAACGCTTATTTTTAAGTACTAGTTATTGTTATTTACTTTTAGTCAAAGTTTGTTAGCTAGCGTAACGTTTATTTTTAAATACTAGTTATTGTTAATTACTTTTAGTCGGTTAGAAACTAAATATTAACTAGCTAGTCTTAAGGGAATTAATGCTTTTGGGAGGGAATATGCTTGTAATCTTTTAAGAGATGCTCAGTTCCTTTGCTATATAAACCATAGGAAACTGAGTAGAAACACGCAACTTGAATAAGAAGAACAACCTTAAGCATTGCTTAAAACCCGAATTCTGTGTGGATTCGTCTTGAAAAAAAACTGAATCTATGTGAACGGTTTTGTTCTCAAAACCTTAATCTTTATTTCTCTGTAGTTTAAAGATTAATTTATCCTTCCATTTCCCCTTTATCTTTTCCCACCACCTTCCACCAAAAATCCTCCTCCAAATCATCTCTCACTATAAACTCCATACTCCATCCTCATCGAATAACCCTATAAACTCCATCCAAGTCTGAAACTCTAACCGTACATGCATCAGGTTCTGCCCTTCATATTTTTTTGGTCCACCAGCTATAACAACAGGGTTCCCATACTCACATGGATTGACAATAAGTATGGTGTGAAATTAGTATACTGACCATAAATCTTAAGAATAAGCATAACTGGACTACAACACGACCTCTATAATCTACATTGCTTGTATGTTTATTTGTATGATCATGCTCGTATTATATGCTTTCTATGTATGGATTTATCGACATGGTTAACTTTCTCAATATGTAGCATACTGACCACCCATTTCAAGGATGTTGCTCATTCCCACGAGTAGATGCCCTATTGAGATTGTGCAGGTAGGTGGGACCGTGTTTTGTGCTGAATATTGGACCTACTTGTGGCCAAGAGTGGATGTTGGTCAGACTCTCTTTACTCCTATTTCCTAATGGTTCTTGTTTTACTTCAATTTTTCTTTATGGCATTGTACCTTTTATCACTTTTGGGAACTTGACTATGTAACTCGTTTTCATTTGTAACAAATTTTACCACGCACTCTGAATTTCATGTTATAAATACTTCAATTTCTATGAATCTATGTTAAAGTTTTTCTAATGCTTCATAAAACTTTTCTTAAGCCTTGTGGTTCGTATAACACTGGCTGGGGCTAGGCTTGTACAGATCACAGCAATAGCACTCCCGTGCTTGTATTTGTTTTAGTTAAATGAAAATTTTCAACTGTAATTTTTGGGAGTGTTATATTAGTTCATAAACTAATCATATGACTCAAGAAATGATTACATGATCAAGTCTATAGAGAAATCTTGGTTAACAGGAACACCTAATCTCTAAAGATAATCGACATGACTAATAATCTTGAGAACATGAGGATTTATTAGGTTCCCTTCTGTAACTTACATGAAAACTGCTTTTGTAGTCTAAAACCTTTTGACTTGAACTTGTTTTTGAAACAAGTTCTTGAGTTCAGTGATGAGATCATGAGCATCATCCATAGGATTAATATATTTCTAGAGTTCTGAGTTCATGCAAGATAATATTAGATAACATACATCTAATAATCATCCTTATTCTTATAATAAGCTGCTAGCTTGACACGAGAAGCATCAATTGCCAATTCCTCAAGGAGTAACTATTTAAGGAAATAGCATTTCCTTTCCTCGATGAGAAATACTCTTAAATTTTATGCCATTCGATGAAGTTATTCCAATTTCGTTTTTCCTTCTCAAGGAATGATTGTAGTGAGAAGGTTTTGTTGTTATTATAAGCCATATAAATCCACAACAAAAGATATGCAAAAACTTAAAAATATGTTTATCAAATAATTAGATTCTATATACCCGCAAAAGTAAAAGAATATCCCACTTCATTTCATTGTCCTTTTTGATATCAAGAATGCTAGGACCCATAATTCATTGATGTTTAAGCAAGCTTTAGCTTATGAACTATGTTAGTAGTAATTTAGGTAAGTAATTCCTTACTAATTATATCCTATGTAACTCTTGATTAATGGGTGACAACTAATGTCCCAATAATCCCAACCTTATGACTCAAAGGAGAAACCATTTTGATTAACTTGTGATGTCTAACTAATACCTTTATTAGATGATAATCATCTAAAATTCTTTCACTAAAACAAATCATAAATGTCCTACTTTAGCAGACCCATTCAATGATGATACTAGTGAAGATAGTCCTGGGTATTAGGAACGCATTTAAGATAAATATTATAAGGACTATGTATTCAATAAAAATTCACTAATGATATCCATACAAGAAATATAAAATAAATAAAAAAAATAATATGTGTGATATAGCATGACCCCTAGATGAAAATAAACTAGCAAAAATTTACCACTTTTGATCTTTTAGCATGGCCAATTTTGAAATCTTCTAGTCAACCCCTTTGCTTTAATTATTGGACTCCAATAACATAGGATGTACGCTACTTCAAAATGACCGTGTTCAAACACTGAGGGTACATCTAAATGATATCTTAAATTACAAGTGATTTATTAAAGAAACGAAATATTTACAAAAATACTTACTAACTTGTCGGTCGTTAAACCATTACAAAAATACATAAAAATATGTAGTTCATAATTGCACGGCCATGCTATATCACTATAAACAACTTATTTATACCTATACTTATACATTTATCATAAAAAATAACATACAAGAATGCGTAAAGACAAGATAACCAAGGTCAAGTAGAAATGCCCCTATAAGGTATTGGGCAGCGCCCCAGACAACCATTGTTAAATTAAGCACATTAATTTATTAGACTAAATGCAACTAATTAATCACATTTATTATTTTTAATGAGAAAAATGTAAAGGATTGATCCAATCAATCTTAAAACCATTTGATCTCTATTTTACTTAACCACACCAATTAAATTCCTTTTAATTATCCCTAATTAAATTAATCACATTAATCTAACCCCTCTTAATAGTTGTTATACAATTAATCAAATTCGTTTCACCACATAAAATATACTTTGCAAATTACTCATATTAATCTAACCCCATTTAATAGGCATTATATGATTAGTCAAATTAATCTAATCTCATTAAACATGCATTACAAGATTAGTCAAATTAATATAATCCCATGAAATAGGCATTGCAAGATTAGACATATTGATATAGCCACATTAAATAGGTGTTACAAGATTAATGAAATTAATCTAATCCCATTAAATAAGCAATACAAGATTAGTGAGATTAATCTTATCCTATTTACATAAGATTAACATCAACAATCATTACAAACAAAATACAATAAAATAAAATTAATAGCTAAATATGCAAGAACGCATGCTAAATTAAGATTGAAACTATTTATCACCCAAAAAGGTTAAATAATTTATTTGAATTTAAGGTGAGAAGATTTTATTAGCTTTTTGTTCCAATTTATGATTACTATAATCCTTGGACTTCAATCTTGTTTAGGGAAGTAGTAAGAATTATGCTACACCTTCATTAATATCTACACATAGCAAAACCTAATGAATAAGGATGTGTGCTAGAGCCGCTAGGAAATCACTCACAATTTATGGTTTATCTACACACAAAAGAAAGGCTAAGGAATATTTATAATAAAAACCTAGCTTGCTTTTATATGAAAACCCTACCTCACCTTAGTTACATCAAACTTAGGCTTTTAATCAAACTAAAGGAAACTTAGGTTTAAAGAAATATTAACGATATTAAGACATCATCTTACCTAATTTATAGTCCATTCTTAATCCATTTTTATTTGTGTGTGACCCTATATGTTCACTTGATGTTGGTAGTGGTTCAAAAAATCTTTTTGGTTCATATAAGAAAAAAACAGACGCTAGCAAGATGTTATGACCACCCAAATTACATAAATGTCATGAACTCAAAACAACATATTTTTACATGTATACTTATCCCTTTTATCACACAATATTTAGATTAAAAAGAAGTCATTAATCATTCCATCATTTCTTTGTTCAATCATAATCTTCCTTGGTTACCATGTCAGACTAACCTTAAACAAATTACACCTCTTTTTCATATGGCCATGCTAACATTAGTCATACTTGTCTAAGGGCCCAAAGATATTTCTTTTAAGCCAAAATAAGAATAAAATTAATCATATATTCACCTTTATATGATTCATACTATGTTTAATCATTACCTTTATGATAACCCCTAATGCTTGGTAGAGTTAAAATATGATAATCATCATACTAACATATGGGAAGATCGTACGTTAGAGGAAAATATACTATTTGTAGAATAGTAATGACACCTCACCTAATATGCAATATATTATCCTCTTATAATGTCAGTCCAATACCATGATCCATAATATGTGTCTATGTTATTAGTTTGATATCTCATATCAATGATTAGTGGAACATGATCGTCAAGTAATCAATATACTAGTCTTATTATCACTGATATCCTTCAAATAGATGACAGTACACTAATGTAACACTCCCAAAATTTATAATTGAAAATTTTTATTTTATTAAAAGAAACAGCAGAAGAAAATAAAATAAATAGTGAATTTTGAGGATATTAGCGCCATACTTAGTACCAGACCGGATCACTCCTACCGTTCCAATACCAAATGCTAAGGCTAAAAGAATGAAATACAATATACTAGAATTGCAAACTGTATTAAAAGTTAGAGTAGCGTAATACACTTTACAAGATTAAAATACACCAGTGATAGTTACAAGAACAAGGAATACATTTAAACCAAAAAGTAAAAGAAAAAGAGTATAACCCTAAAAGTTTAGATAATCCTTACGCTCTTTCCCATTTCCTACTTGAATAGCACCTGAAAATGGACCTACAAGTGACACTGCCCATTGAATAGGCAAGGGCCCCATGAATGGAACCCTTTAAAGCAACTTAAAAGTAGGCACGCATTGCAACACATTATACAAAACTATGTACACATATAATGAGAGGTGCCTACATAATATGCACATGCATACATTCACACACTTAATAGATCCATCAAATATAAATGGGTCAAAACATACAATAATAACTTATGGGCCTTAAGCCATTAATCAATCATTATTTAATAATCTATCTAATTTTATATATCCATGTGAGTGTGAGAACCCCACTATTAGAGCCAGTGAACTGGAATACAGGACAGATCACTCCTAACTACTATTATTGCCAGTGGATCAGTCTCTAGGGCAGAACACTCCTGGCCACTATTATTCGCTAGTGAACTAGTCTGGCCCAGACTCACATGGTGTTCCTCTATAAGTGATTAGTATTTTCCATAATTAATTCACATCCATGATTGGTTTCATTGAGCTTAGGATCCCCCATTACTATTACCACTGGACAAGAATACATATAAACATCATCCAGGACAACACGCTCTTTGGCCACTATTATATTCGGTGGACAAGTACTCATAAACATCTTCCAAGGCAACACACTCTTGGGCCACTACTATATTCGAAGGACCGGTACTCATAATAATTCATCTAGGCCCGACTCATTAATCTTTCACTTTTATGATTAGTTTTTTCCCTTTTAATCATCACAACAATTCCATTTATTTCCCTCAATAGGGAGATCAAGATCCTGAGACACAAATGTACACCAGTCGCACTAGTGCATGCAAGATACTCGGTACCCTTCAACCATCAACCCAAGGACACAAAGGTACCCTCTTCGTACTAGTGCATATAGCTACTCAGTACCCTACCGACAAGTACACCTAATCTATAAGTATGTATACCCCCTAAATAGGTCCGTAGAGATAGATAGAGTAGGATCTAGAGCCTGGCTGAGGCACAAAGGTACACTAGCAAATACCAGAATAATCATGGGCTAAACCATGTCTTTAGGGTAGCAACCCTTAAAGAGCTACCATTCCCGATCTTGGGGTCTTCCACTTTAACTATCAGTGTCTTAATTAAGGTGATCATGAAAAGCACAACAATCAAATACTTATTCACTTCCAATCGTTCTGATATTATTAGGTATATGCTATTCATACGATTATCCAAGGTAACATAGAGGAATCATTAAGGCCATCATAATCTCATCTAATTCCAATTTAGGATTCATTCTCTTGATATTTACTATTTGTCAAACCATTTTTTTAATATTCAGTGTTACTTGAGTCATTTTACGAATTCTGTTATCACAACTACATATTAGATATAAATTACTGATATACCCTTTTATTTCTATAAAATTACTGAATTATCCCTTACTTGAATAATTATTAAGACATCCATTCTTTACTTGCCAAATTACCATATTACCTTCTATGTTATATAATTACTAAATTACCCTTTACTTGGTTTAGATTACCACGTTATCTCCCACACTTACTAGGTCATCACCCTTCATAATTGTCCTTCTCCTTTGTTATAATTACCGAATTGCCCTTTAGCTTGTTAAATTACCAAATTAACTTTATTCATTATCATAATTACCAAATTGCCCTTTTCCATTATCATAATTACCATTTTACCCTTTAGTTGGTTAATTTACTACATTAACCTTCTCCATTATCATAATTACCAAATTACCCTTCTCTATCATCATAATTACCAAATTACCCTTCATCGTTATTATAATTACCAAATTACCATTCTCCATTATTATAATTACTACTTTACCCCTTTTACTTTCAAATTACTATCTTGCCCTTCATTTTCAAATTAACATTTCTCCCTTTACTTCCAAAAATTACCATTTTACCCCTTTACTTCCAAAATTACCATTTTACCCCTTTACTTCCAAAATTACCATTTACCCCTTACTTCCAAATTTATAATTTTACCCCTTACTTTTAAAATTACCAAAATACCCTTTTACTTATAAAATTACCATTTTTCCCTTTACTCTTAAAATTACCATAATACCCCTTTTACTTATAAAATTACTACTCTGCCCTTTATTACACCACTTTTATTAATTTACCTTCATTACATAAAATACTAATATTTATACTCCATTCTCATCATCCTACTCCACCACTATTATGATTCAATATGATACTCATTAGCACCCACACATATTAGGCCACATTCTTATATAAGACATTTTATTAAAATGTCCGTAGGGCTCACAATAATATTTTTCATGCATCAATGGTCACAATACCCTAATGTAACATGGATAAGTACTGAAAATTTTCATTAAACACCAAACTCTTCCCTTAAGCAATATTTCCACACATAACATATAAACTAACATGCTTCCCTTTTTATCAATCAATATACGCAACTAAAAATAATATATTGAACAATATATATATCATGCAAAATAACATATTAAAACCCCAATGTGCTAGCATACATTTATCCATGTGTTTAAGTGGGGTTAAATGATTACCTTAATTCCCGTAAAAATCAAACCTTACTGGTATCCCAGTTAAATATTCAAGCTTTGATTAGAAAAACTAATACCTAAAAATAATATCAATACATCGTATTATAAATGAGAAAACCGAAGCATAAGACTTTATAAAATAACCAAGACATATGGCACCTCATCCTACTCATACAGCATGAGCTGTATGCAAAATAAAAGGAGAAAAGGCTAGAAGGTGGGTGAAAGAAAAGGAGGAAGTGGTGTTTTCAGGGTAAGGTTCTGGGGATAGGTAATAGGGCAGGTGGGGGAGGATTTAGGGCATGAGAAGGGTGGAGGTGTGGAGAGGGGTGTAGGTGGTGGTCGGGGATGGGTTGTTAGCGGCTAAGGGTGACGGGACAGCGCCAGAGAGGCTGCAAAGGTGGCTGCTAAGGTAGAGGGGGATGAGAAGGAAGGAAAAGGGAGGAGGAAAATGAGGGGTTGTAAGGGTTTGTAAGGGTTTGTTTCAGCCAAAAGAGGTGAGGGAATGGTAGGGGAGGTTGCAAGGAGTGGTTCAGTTGTGTAAGTGGTGGTAGAGGCGGTGGAAGGAGGAGGTGTAGGAAGGCTACCGAGAAGGAAAAAAAAGAAGAGAAAAAGGAGAGGGGAAAAATAAAGGGGATAAAGGGTGGATCGAGGGACAGTGTGGTAGTTTAGGGCAGTGGTAGGTGGTGGCAGAAGGTGGTGCAGGTGTTGGTGAGGTAGAGGAAGCAGTGAAGGAGACAGTGGTGCAAAAACAGGGATGGTAATGGAAGGAGAAGAAAATAAGAGAAATAAGTTGGAGAGGGGAAGGAAGGCTCGAAAATATAGGACATGAATGGATGGTGATGAGAATAAAAATTATAGGGAGAGAAAGGAGGGGGTAGGTGGCTTAATAGGGTGGCACTAGGATGGTAAGGTGGCAATAGGTGGTCAGGTGGTAGGGAGAGGGAAGGTGATGTGTATCTAAATGATTTTAATTTTTATCTGGATATTTTTTTATTGTTGTAATTTAAATTGTACATATAACTTTTTATTATTCTGTGATTAATTAGGAAAGGAGATAAGAATACAGGTGCTAGAAATAAACATGTTGCTGGCTGTTGTGATTACTTGTGCTGTTGTTGTTGCTTTGTTGATTTTTTCTGATTGCTGTTGTTTCTGTGTGGATTATATTTTTGTGAATTTGCTGGATAAGTTAAATTTAATTTTGTTGATATAATTAGGAAAAACTATTGTAATCCCATATAATGTAATCGCCGGGTAACTATAGCTGGTAGAATTAAGTAGGCCACATAGGTAGCCACTCGGCCCATAATTGGGTTAGAAGGATTGCTGCCTATTCAACCCTTAATTCCCATAGTTAGATAAATAAATAACTAATGGGAGAATAGATATAATATGATAAATAATTTGGAATAATTGTAATTATTTGTAAGTGGGTTCATTTGATAATTCAACACCACCCAATATTTGTTATATTGTATCAATTATAAGGGAATTAGTCTTGATAGCTCGAAGCCTCATACAGGCAGCCCAATATTGCATATATGTATATGTATATAGGGGGATGTACAGACACTAAATTTTGGAACCTTTTTAGTAATAAGACATACCTAATATTTTTTCTCTCTCTGGCTGACTGCACACATTCTCTCTCTCTCGACTCTCAAATCCTCTTCCTCCTAAATTCTTGTTAAATCTTCATTTTTCTTTGTTAAATTCGCTCATTTTGTCGTTGATTTTCATTCTTGCCTTGATTTTATCAATATTCCTTTGGTATTCATCCTTAAGCTGATCAAGATCGTGTTTCTCGATCATATCATGGTAAATAATTTGGTCAAGCATTTTCGGAACCTAATGAGGTTTCATCATTTGGTATCAGAGCCTCGGTTAATCGAGTTTTTATGTTTTAGGGTTAATTTTTTGGTGCTATTTTTTTTTTCCTAAATCTTGGTTTCATTTGACTCTCAATTTGGTAAGTTGGTTGATTAAGGTTTGTGTCTGACAAGAATTGAACGATTCTTGTGATGATTCTTGAGACCGGTGATTTCTTTATTTTGGCATGATTTTTAGCACCCTGAAGGGACAATTGTTACTGCTTCCCTGACTTCTATCTCCTGTTAGGGTTTGGTCAAATACTGTGGATTCAACCATGGATCCTTGCGACAATTGTTACTGCTTCCTACACTTGGTAGTATTTCTCCATGTATTTGTCTCTATCAATTTCATCTGTTTAGTGGTTAAGGTTCGGTAATCTTGTATTACTGAATAATGTTACACTAAGAAGTTGACTGAGTGTGATGGTATAATCTCAATACCAGTGATTATACAAAAAGGGGTAAATTGCTCCAAGAAGAGGGGAAAATCTTGTTTTCTTGTCGGCTTTAACTGCCCACAATTGTTGGCACGATACACTTATTCCTTTCTGTTATTTTCTGTTGTTTCCTCTTATTTTCTTGCATCTCTGAAATTCGATTATCTTTATAAATTTGATTGTGTTGTTATTATTATTCTATATATTGTTGACAAGTTGACTACTAGAATTGTTATTTTGTTCAATTCTAAGTGATGTTGATTGTGAATTAATAGCATTTTCTGTATCTAATAATAAGTCGCATAGATTAAATAAATTATAAAGAATAAATATGTCTAATAACAGCCAATCTATAAATCAATCTATTTTTGTGACTGGTAATGATCTGCTAGAGACACGTAGGACTTTTCAGGAACAAATGACTACTCAATTTGCTGTATTATCTGCTAATTTAGAACAAAGATTAGGGGAACAAGATATTAGACTAAATAATTTATAGAATAATAGGGTAAATCAACAACATGCTGCGGTGTTAGGTAGAGCTCCTATTGAATCTAGGAATAGGATCCCTCCCTTGAATAATCTAAAAAGTTAGAGAATCAAGTATCTAATAATAGTGATAGGCATCCTAGACAATTAATACAATAATAGGCATAAGAGAGATTTCGATCGAGTTGATAGGAATTTTGGTAATCTTAATTTTAACATACCTAGGTTTAATGGAAGGAGTGATCTTGATTATTATTTTGAATGGGAAAAAAATAGAGTTGGTTTTTGAGTTTTATAACTATTCAGGTGAATAGAAAGTTAAGGTGGCAATTGTTGAGTTTACAGATTATGCTTCTTCATGGTACTACAATCTTATGCTAACTAGAGTTAGGAGTGGAGAACCACATATTCAAACTTGGGATGAGTTTAAGACTTTAATGAGGAAAATATTTGTTTGAAATTATTATTATAGGGAATTATATAAGAAGTTGCAGTCCTTAATTCAAGGTAATAGGATTGTTGATGAGTATTTTAAGGAATTAGAAATGTTATTGATTAAAGCAGGAATTGTTGAGGATGAGGATGCCACTATGGCTAGGTTTTTGAGTGGATTAAATTTTGAAATAGCTGATAGGGTAGAATTGTATCCATATGGATCCCTAGAAGAGATGATCAATATAGCAGCTAAAATAGAGGGTCAAATGAGGAGAACTAGACAGAATAAACCACCTAGATTTGGGTTTAAAAGTAATGCTAAATGGAATTTTTGTGGCAATAGTTGTAGAAATTGGAAGAATAGTGGGAAATTTGAGTTTAAAGGCAAAGGTAGTGATGCTAGAGTTGGAAACAAAATTGATAAGGGTAAAACTAATGGGGCTAATCCTACTAGTGGTCAAACTAGGGCTAGAGACATTAAGTGTTTTAAATGTGGGGGAATTGGACATATAGCTTCTAAATGTCCTAATAGGAAAAATATTCTAATTAGTGAATCTGGGGACATAGATTCAGAATCTGAAAGTGAAGAATTGGAGATTAACACAATGATAAATGATACTAGTGAATCTGAAGAAGAGGTAGAACTTCTAGTAACTAGAGATCTGTTTGTGGTATGTAGGGCTTTAAATAGTAATAAATTACCAGATCCAAACACAATACAAAGAGAAAATATTTTTCATACAAGGTGTTTCATTAATGATAAATGTTTTAATATGGAAATTGATAGTGGAAGTTGCTAGTATTCTTTTAGTATCTAAATTAGGGTTACCAACTACTAAACATCGAAAACCATATAGGCTTCAGTGGTTAAATGAATTGGGAGATGTTAAAGTAAGTTGGCAGGTTTTAGTAAATTTAAAGTTAGGAAAAAATGAGGATTCTGTTTTTTGTGATATAGTACCCATGCATGCTGCTCATATTTTGTCAGGAAGACCATGCCAGTATGGTAGGGAAGTAACACATGATGGTTATAAAAATAGGTATACGGTATATAAGGATGATAGGAAAATTATTTTATCACCTATGACCCCAAAGGAAATTTATGATGACCAAGTCAAAATAAAATCTAATTATAAAGAGTTGACTAAGCAGAATGTGGATATTGGGTCTTGTTCAAATGAACTTAATAAATCATCTGGCTTTTATGCTAAGAAAGTTGAGGTTGAATGAGCTATTGATCAAAGTGAAAATATGTATCTAATGGTGTATAAGGAGTGTCATAAGTGTCATTAAGATTTAATTAAGTATGTACCTGATAATGTTAAGGGTTTATTAGAAGAATATACTGACTTGTTTCCTAAAGAAAATCCCCATAGATTACCTCCATTAAGGGGCATATAACATCAAATAGATTTTATACCAGGGGTTGTCATACCTAATAGACCTACTTATAGGGCTAATTCATAGGAAGTAAAGGAGTTAAAAAATAGGTTTATGATTTTTTAAGTAAAGGTTATATTAGGGAATCTATGAGTCCTTGTGCTATACCAGTTCTTTTAGTTCCTAAGAAAGATGGAAGTTGAAGATGCGTATAGATATTAGGGCTACAAATAAAATAACAATTAAGTATAGGTACCCTATACCTAGGGTAGATGAAATTTTAGATCTTTTACATGGAGCTATAGTGTTTTCTAAAATAAACTTGAAGAGTGGATATCATCAAATTATGATGAAACCAGGAGATGAATGGAAAACAACTTTTAAGACAAATTTTGGGTTATATGAGTGGTTAGTTATACCATTTGGGTTATCTAATGCTCCAATTACTTTTATGTGACTTATGAACCATGACCTTAGGAATTTCATTGGGAAGTTTGTAGTTATATATTTTAATGATATACTGATTTATAGTAAATATATGGATGAACATTTGAAACATTTGAGGACTATTTTGGATGTGTAAAAGGAAGAGAAATTATATGCTAACTTATCTAATTCAAAATTTTTCTTAGAAAGTGTAGTCTTTTGGGTTTTGTAATTAGTAAGGATGGGATATCTATTGATAAGGATAAGATTAAGGCAATGCAAGAATGGCTTATACCAAAATCAATGACTGAAATTCGAAGTTTCCATAGATTATGTTCTGTTTATTGTAGATTTGTTAAGAATTTTAGTACTTTGGCTGCACCTTTAACTATAGTTACAAAAAAAGGAAGAATGGATCTAAGTTGGGTTTAGAACAAGAGAGAGCTTTTGAATCTCTTAAGGCAAAATTAACTCAAGCTCCTGTATTAGTTCTTCTAGACTTTCAGAAATGTTTGAGTTAGATTATGATGCTTCAAGTTTAGGAATTGGGGTTGTTCTTTCTCAAGAGGGTAGACTCATAGCCTATTTTAATGAGAAGTTAATTGGCAGTGCTTTGAACTATTCTACTTATGAAAATGAATAATCTTCTTTAGTAAGGGCTTTGGAAGTATGGCAACATTATTTGTGGCCTAGAGAATTTATTATTAATACTGATCAAGAAGCTATTAAATATTTGAAGATTCAATCAAAGTTGAATCTAAGGTAGGGTAGATGGATAGAATTTATTGAGAGTTTTCCTTATGTGATTAAGTATAAGAAAGGAGGTGATAATATAGTTGTTAATGCATTATCTAGGAGATATGCTTTGTTAAATACAGTGGATGCAAACTTATTAGGGTTTTCTCATATTAAGACTTTATATGCTAAGGATAATGTTTTTAACGAATTATATAAGAATTGTGATACCACTACCCAAGGAAAATATTATCTTTTTTATAGATATTTATTTAGGGACAACCATTTGGGTTTTCAAAAGACTTTAGATGTGTTAACTGATCATTTTTATTAGCCTTTTATGAAAAGGAATGTGGTAAGGTAATTGTGTGGCTTGTAAACATGATAAGTTTACTTCTCAACCATTTGGGTTATATACACCTTTACCAGTTCCAACCCAACCATGGGCTGATGTTTATTTAGACTTTATTTTGGGATTACCTAGGACTAATAGGGCTAAGGATTATATCATGGTTGTTGTAGATAGATTTAGTAAAATGGAACATTTCATACCTTGTAATAAGACTAATGATGTTGTGGCTATGGCAGATTTATTTTTTATACATGTAGTTAAATTACATAGGGTACCTAAGATCATAGTATCTGATAGGGATGTTAAATTTTTAAGTCATTTCCGGAATGTATTGTGGGGTAAATTAGGTACGAAGCTATTATTTTTCACTACTTGTCATCCTCAAACTGATGGACAAACAGAAGTAGTAAATAGGACTTTAGGTAACATGTTAAGAGCTATACTTGGGAAAAATCTTTAACAATAGGAAGCTATATTACCACAGTTAGAATTTTACTATAATAGGACTATACATTCCACAACTAAGAAAACTTTTGAGGTTATGTATGGTTTCAATCCATTAACTCCATAGGATTTGGTTCCTTTACCTATTTTTGATTTACATAATTTGGATGCTGAATCTCGTGCAGAAAAAATGAAGAAATTACATGAATATGTAAGTGAAAAAATTAATATAAGAGTTCAAAAAATAGCTGAGGTTGCTAATAAATAGAGAAAGAAAATTGGTTTTCAACCTGGGGACTTGGTTTGGTTATATCTTAGAAAAGAACGTTTTCTAACCCTTAGGAAATCTAAATTGGATCCTAGAGGAGATGAAACTTTTATTGTGTTAGAAAGGATTGATGACAATGCATATAAAATTTATCTGCCTACTAAATTTGGTAATGTAAGTAATTCTTTTAATGTATCTGATTTATGTCCTTTTGCTAGAATCATGAAGGTTTTAGAGACGAAACCCCACCAAGAATAGGGGAATGATGTGTATCTAAATGATTTTAATTTTTATCTAGATATTTTTGTTAATTTTTATAATTTAAATTGTACATATAAATATTTTTGTTATTTTGTGATTAATTAGGAAAGGAGATAAGAATACAAGTGTTGGAAATTGACATGTTGCTGGTTGTTGTGATTGTATGTGCTGCTGCTGTTGCTGTGTTGATTGTTGCTAATTACTGCTATTGTTGTGTGGAGTATATTATTGCAAATTTTCTGGATAAGTTGAATCCAATTGTGTAGATATAATTAGGAAAAATTATTGTAATCCTATATGATACAATCGCCGGCAACTGTAGCTAGTAGAATTAAGTATGCGACATAGGCAGCCACCCGGCCTGTAATTAGGTTAGAAGGATTGCTGCCTATGCAACCCTTAATTCCTACAGTTAGCTAAATAAAATAGATAATGGGAGAATAGATATAATCTCCTAAATACTTTGGAATAATTATAATTGTTTGTAAGTGGGCTGATTAGATAATTCAACACCACACAATATTTGTTATATTGTATCATTTGTAAGGGAATTGGGCTTGGTAGCTCAAAGCCTAATATAGGCGGCCCAATATTGCATATATGTATATGTATATGCATATCGGGGGATATACAAATACTAAATTTTGGAAACTTTTTGGCAATAAGACATACCTAATATTTTCTCTCTCTCTAGCTGACTACACACTCTCTCTCTCTCGACTCTCAAATCTTTTTCCTCCTGAACTCTTGCTAAATCTTCATTCTTTTCTATTAAATTTTCTCAGTTTGTCGTTGATTTTCAATCGTGCCCTGATTTTGTCGATCTTCCTTTGGTATTCATCCATAGGCTGATCAAGATCGAGTTTCTCGATCATATCATGGTAAATAATTTGGTCCGGCATTTTTGAAACCTAACAAGGTTTCATCAGAAGGGAAGAAGAGGAAAGAAGAGGTAAGTGTGGTTGGGGGTGTAGGGTTAGTTGGGTCCGAAATAGGGAAGAATAGTACAGGAGAGAGAGGGAGATAGGGAGGCTTGTAGATGGTTACAGGGTGCGGTGGCTGGGCAAGGTGCTCAAGGTGTCAGGATTCTTGAGGTGATCAATGAAGAAGGAAGAAGAAGAAGAGGGGAGAAGAAAAGGCAGGTCAGGCATGGGAAAGGGAGAAAAGGTTAGGTCGGCCTAGCCATGGGAAAAGGGAGAAAAGAAAAGAGGGAGGTCAGGCTTGACATGCGTGTGCGAGAGACAGAGGGGAAAGGAAGAGATGGGTCGGCAGCCCAATGCATAGGGGAGGCAAGGGAACAACCTGGCCTGGCGGCCTAAAGAGAAGGAAAGAGGAAAAAAGGAAGAAAGGAGAAAAAATGAGAAAGAAAAGGAAAAAGGGAAAAAAGGAAAAGGAAATTTTGGGGAAATTAAAATAATTTAATTTAATTTATAAAATAAAAAAATGTAATCTTTTTATAGAAAATTTAATTTAATAGTTTAATATAATATAATATAATATATATTAGTTTAAAAATGATAATTTGTAGTAACATATTGGTTTGAAAAATTATTTAAATAAAATAAGTATGATAAAATAACAAAATATTTATTTTAGTTTATTAAATATTCCAATCAAAATTTATATACTCAAAAATCCATAAATTAATCAAAGTAAATAATTTTAAAAGCTAATTTATCCTAAATAAAGATATTTATTAAATTATAAGTTTTTTAAAATTTCAAGGGATTACAACTAAGGATAGTCATTCAATAATAATATTTATATTATTTAGTAGTGTTCCACAATGTAGTCATATACTCTATTATCGAACAAAAAAAAATTACTAAAAGGGATACAACACTTGGATAAATAACATTAAATGGTCTTTTATTAATAAGTACAATCAATAAATATGTGAATACAAATCATCAACTATGAATGGTTTTAGCCCATATTTCCAACACTTAGTTGATCCTTGGTTCCTCATTGATCTTGATGCCTTTCTACTTAAGCATTGATGATGTACTGGAGGGTATCAATAATAGGAATTCTTATCACCACATGATATTTAATTTTGCCTATGCTAGGATATATGTTTACCAAGTTACTTTAGCATGACTGAGGACTTATGAACACCAATTTCTTTTCTTCAGCTAAATGTTATGTTTATTTATTATGTTAGAATTCCATGGGTATTGAGAGATCTTGGAAAATAACCACACCTATTGTTTAATAATTTTGTAAAGGAGTTCAATGCACACCTAATGCAAAATAATAACTAGAATGAAACTTAAAGATGTATTAATTAGCCTTGTCTTATTATATGGTCAATCTTGAGGTCATTCTGATGCTAACATAATACTTAATCTTGCTTCAAAAGAATAGAAAAGCTCACACCATAATTAATTTATGAGTTATTGCATAATCATGGTAATTACTCAGTAAAATGGTATAAAGGAAATATATTATCACTTTACTCGATGATATCAACTACTTATTGATATGTATATTATGTAACCAATGTTTACATTATTGAAAAATTTCTATCAATCATGTGTTCCAATGAATGTGTAATGTGGCATAAAAAGCATCATTTGTATATATATATGTATGTATGTATGTATGTATGTATGTATTTTATATGTATATAAATAAGTGTACGCAACATGTGTTGCTGTATTTTTCCCTTAAATGCCCCATTGTAGAATGATTCTATTATTGAAGCATATTTCCATGATTTATTATATGATCTATTTTAAGTATAATCATGTTCCACCTTTTATAATAATCCATGGTTTGATAGTCCTATATGTATGTTTATATGCCTATTACTCTATGAGAGACACTCTACATCGTACGATATGGATAAGATCAGTGATCCATGTCTTTTTTAAAATACATTAGGTATGATATAAATTTTTTCATCCTTATATGTTGGTATGATTATTATCAAATGTTTTTTATAGATCCTTGTATGTCTAGTATGATAATATTCTATAGTTTATTAATGATATAGTAAGAGTATTCCATAGAAATTTTAGTATGCCATATCATGAGTATGTTTTGTGGCCTTGCTTTCACTATGACCTACATAATAGACTTAAACTAGTTTTCTTGGTATGTATGCATAGTGATGGACCTACTGTTCCAATCCCCTACTTAATACCATGAATAGGAGGTCTTGTATAGGTTTCTGGGGATCACTTGTGATTAGACAATATTCTTCTTTAGCATATTTGGGTTATTTGAGTGTATACGTTTTTAGAGACTTTCCTTTGTGGTCCATAAGTGACCAAAGCATCCTTCTTTACTCTAGTCAATGTTTTATTTTGGGGTATCTTTTGCACAGATGTTTGGCTTACATAACCCTAGGTTGTGTGCCTTGATTTTCATACATTTATGTTTTTCCATGCCCACTTTAGCTTTCTATTATGTTTTGTTTCTTAGGTATGTAGCCTTATTTTGATTTTAGGTAGGTAGTGAGGTATCTATCTTGTAATATGCATAGTAGCAGCACCCCATTTTTCATGAGTTTATTTTATGTTTCTACTTTTATAATGTTATTAATGAATTTTTTTTGTAGTGAAAAATAGGGGTGTTACAAGTTTGTATGAGAGTGTTATCCTAAAACTCATTAATGTTTTAAATGTTTTAAGTTGAAACCATAGAGTCATGTCCGAGCTCTTTGGTTTAGAAACTAGGCTTTGTTTAAAAATCTTATTTCTTAACTCAAAACTTGAAAATTTTAGGTTTGGCTTATTTTGAAACACCCTATAATTTCATGTTAGTGAGTGTGTGTTGGACGTAATCATTTCCTATATGATAGTATGGATTTATGGTGTAGGCCTTGTGCCTTGATAATGTGGTTTCTATCTTGAATTAGCCTTACCATAAGTGACTGATGGAGGGTAATAACTATTGTCTTGACTATATGAAGTAATGCTTGGAAAACATTAGGGCTTACATGGAAAGGAAAGTACAACAAGAGGAGGCAGGACCACCATCGACTATAATCATGTCACATACCTTAGAGGATTGACAGAGGAATATATTGTGTCATCATCATTCTAAAATCTTATGGCTAGGAGGATCCAAAATCCTTACAAGAATGCATACACACCTAAGATCATGTTTTCATCACGTATGGTTGTCGGAGAAGAAAAAAAGTGGACATTACAACTTCTTACTTGTAAGACATGGTAGATTATGGGTGTTATGTGTTACAGCTAAGTGATGAATCACCTAATTCATGGGAGCCTTAAGACATTTCTTTAACCCTACACATCCACACCTTGTGGGATAAGAAGAGTTAATGGTGCTTCTCTAGGATAACTTGTCTGTATAGGAGTACTACAATAAGTTTCATAACTTGACCTATTTGACACTCAAGGTGGAGTCAAGTGTAGATTTGAAGATTCATAGTTTATGTGTAGGTGTTGAGACTATGATGCAAGAGCTACTAATGGGATCCACATCACCTAATATCATTTCCATGTATGATAGAACACTCAAGGGAGCATGGGAGATTTAGTTCTAAGGCATGTTAGTAGGAAACAATTAAGAATGAGAGTAGAATCAGCATCTAAGAAACAATAATAAGATTCAAACTTATGCTAATAAGGAGAAAAGATCCACATTGGGATGTTACTAGAGCCATATAAGGTGGCACTACTTCCATAATTGGTACAAGAATGACCAACTAGAAATGGATTTAAGTACAACAAACTTTGGTGTTTTGGTTATGGTACATAGGGGCATAAGGAATTGTATGTTGCCACACCAACGATAGTGTCCAAGAACGAGTGTTTAAGGCCGATCTTTGGAAGCTCCAAACTATTGTACTTTTCATTTTCCTTGATATCTTCTTTATAATACCCCCAAAATTCACTACTGAAAATTTTCATTTTATTAGAAGATTCAAAGGAAGAAAATAAATCAAATTTTATGAATTTCAAGGACATTACCGCAGTGATCAGTACAATCTCGGCCCCCATCCAGTCTCGTAATCACCACAAGGATAAAGAAAGATTGCTATCCATCAATGATCAAACATAGGTCACGAATTCATAAAAGCATAAAAACTTTTAGAAGACCGAAATCAGAGTATGAGGAAAAGAGTTTACAATCCAAGAGTACATAATTAAAATTCCATAAAAGGGATAAAAGTTACAGTACAATAAAACAAGTCAGAATGAACTGATACAAAATAAAGGAACATAAAAAAGGGAAATCTAGCCATGTCGCTCTCGGTCCCCATTCCAAGTCCAAGCTCAACTCTCAACGTCGTTCGATGCCTGGTAAGCATCAAAGGCATCGAAAATAGCATCACCTACCTGCACAAACTCAAAGGGGCCTTCTACTCGTGGGAATGAGTAGCGCCCATGAAACGGGTGGTCAATACACTATGTACTGAGTAAAGTACCCATGCATCTAATGCCAACACATAAAGGCATATAACACAAGCATGATCACATAAGCAACATATAACAATACAAATAATAAAGGCCAAGCTATAGTTCAGATAATCATAGTCTTTAATCTCTAATCAATACTCATTTTACACTATGATTATTATCAATCCATGTGAGTACGAAAATCCCACTATTATAGCCGGTGGATCAAAAATATACATGATAGAGTGCACCTGACTACTATTATATGCCGTTGGATCGGTCTCTAAGGCAAGATGCTCCTGGCCACTATTATGCCTGTGGATCGGTCTAACCTCGACTCTCATGGTATTCCACTATAAGTACTTAGTGACTTTTACATGTATTAACAAACTTAGAGTTTCGTTTAATGAGCTTGGGATCCCCCACTATTATATGCCCGTGGATCAGTCTCTAGGGCACCTCAATAACTATTATGCTGGTGGATCGATTTGAGCCACACTCAATAATCTTCCACTTTAAATGATTAGTATCTTACTATGTCTTATTCAACAAGTTTCGCCCTAGATATACATGTCACAATATATTTACTCTTATCCTCCCAAGAGGGCTCGTTCCATATCTTGAGACTTTTGCACCGCCTAACATACCCCAACATCCTTTCCTTTTTCTATTTACTCACATTAGAGGCCCAACTCCTAAGTATGTGGATGAAGGTCCACTACTTTACATCCTCCAAATCCACTCACTACCTTATTCTAGGGTTTTCTTCTAAAACCCTAATTTGCGTCTATGTGGCCTATACTTCTCTACCTCACACAACTAAAGCTGATCTAACACATCACCTTCCTTATATTCAACCCCCACCATTTCACTTTATTCTCCCAAGTACATGTGTGACCATGAAACCCTAGTTGGCTACACCAAACCCTAGCACCCTTCTTTTCCACATGTCACCCCTCCATTTCTCATGTGTCGTCCTTTCTTTCCCATAACATCCATACTCACCCTACGTATGACATTCTTCCACCCTCATCCCACATTCCACTCACCCTCAATTATTTTTACTTTTACAACCACCTCAAATTAGGATTTTCCTCCCAAACCCTAGACAGGTCTCCCATGCACCCTTATACTAACCCACGTACTATTTTTCACCCAAAGTCTCTAATTACCCTCAATAACTTTTCCCTTACCTTACTTACACCCCAACACAACTTTTCATACGTAAAGATCATCCACATGCAGAATCCATCCTCCCCATCCAAACCCGTAAAGTTTTCATGCAAACCCTAGAAAGTCCCTTGCAAAGTTCACCCCACTCTTTTATTTTTTTCATAAACACCTTTTATTTGCCCTCATGGATGATGAGGTAATTAGGTCAATCCCATATCCCTTTATTCAACTTACTTTCCTTTTTTCTTTTTTCATCCTTTCACCCCATATCACTATTTTAAAATATCCTAGTATGCATGTCCTAAAAGGCTACATCACATAATAACATAAGCACAACATACACATATTATACACATGCCATAAGAGAGCCATATAAGCATACCTCAAATCTAAGCTATGCTACCCATAAAATAGTTATAATAATCAAAAGATACACACATAACATAGTACATGGCATACAAGGCACATAACACACACATAAAGGGCCTTCACTACATCCTTACCTAATGCGACACGGATCTTGAAGCATGCTCCTATGCCTCCTTAGGGTTTTGATTTGGTTCACTTATAAGAGGAAAAAACTAAGGGTTAATTTTCCTCCTACCAAAATTACTATTATTTCCTACTTTACCCTAATATTAGGGTTACTAATAATGAGAGAAGCGTTACAAATAAAAATAGGAATTTTATTTTTAAGTTAGCTAACTAGGTTATTACTTGCAAAATAGGTTCATGTTAAGTACTTATAGCCATATTTATATTATTAAAGATAATATTTTTAACACTATTAATAATAGTAATAATAATAGTTGTAGCAAAATAAAATAATAATAATAATAATAATAGTACTAGTTCTATTCTTAAGAATAATATTTAAAAAGGGTCTTAATAATCATAATAATAGAAACCCTAGTGATAATAAGGTTAAGGTTAATAATAGTGTTAGTAATAAAAATGATAATATAATAGTGGTAATAATAAAAATAATAAAAATATTGTTAAGTTTAAGATTAATAATAATAATAATCGAAATAATGATAAGGTAAGGGTTCAAATATTTACAAGAATAATAATAGTAATAGTATACTAAGGTTAGCACTACTACTACTACTACTACTACTACTAATAATAATAATAATAATAATAATAAAAGTAATAATGAAATTAATGGTAATAAAAATAAGCATAATCATAATAATAATTAAAATAGGGTTTTGAATTCTTTAAATAATAATGGGATAATATCCCAAGGCTATATTTAGTAATAAAAATGATAAAGATAATAGTAACAATATCATAATGATAATAATAATAATAATATTATTATTAATAATAAGGATAATAAAATAAATATAATAAAAGAGATAAGCATATCATAAGGGTTGGGGTACCACCTAGGGTTGGTGGTGACTAGGCGGCAACAGCAACAACTCACGGTGGAGGCGGTGGTGGCGGGGAAGAGAAAAGAAGGGTGGAAAGTAGGTTGTTTAAGATAGGAGAGGGGGAATGAGAGGGGTATTTGAGGTGGTGGTAGATGCCCTAAGTTGATAGGGCTGGAATGGTGATGGTGGTGCAGTCAAAAGGGGTGACGTAGGTGGAAACGATGTGGTGGTTGAAGGTGGTGGAGAAGGAGGAAGGGAGGAGGAGAGGGAGTTAGGGGAAAACGAAAGTAGGGAGAAGTAGAGGAGGGTCTACTGGTGGTTTTGGAAGGTAGAGGGAGTGGTGGTTGCGATGGGAATGGTGGCAGACAACAGCGTGAAGGGTGGTGGTGGGTGAGTTGAAATTAGTCAAATAACCAACTTTGCATAACCAAGGTGGCTCGTGCAGGGAGGATTGAGGGTTACGAGTAGAGTAGTTTCGTGGAGGATGGTGTAGGGAGTATTTTGGGAGGTTGTTTGGGCTGCAGCGCTAGACGGCGATGATGGAGTAAGTGGCTAAATCGGCAGCATTGCATAAAAGGGAGCAAATTTCTGAGCTAAGACAAAGGGTTGAATGGGGAGGTCAAAGAGTATTTATAGGCCATTGATGGGGGAAAATAGAGGGGGACGAGGGCAAGATGATGTCACACATGGCAGGTCATTAGCTGGTAGCGCACGGCTAGTGCAGGCTTGCAAAGTTACAAGCCTACCAACTCAGGGAAGGAGAAAGGAAGAGAGAGAGGTAAGTATGAGGGGAGAGAGAGAGAGCATGATAGGGTGGAGAAGGGAGAGGGATCGACGGGGAAGAGAGTAGGGGTGGCAGGCCGGCGTACGACGGTGTAGAGGTTGTGTGCCAACACTAGGAAGTGGGGAAGTCGAAGCATCGAGGAAGAGGGAAGGTCAGGGGAAGAAAGGAAGAAGAGGGGTGCAAACCGGTCAGTCCAAGGGAAAAGAAAGAAAGAAAAAGGGGGTCGAACAGGGTGGCTTGCGAGGGAAAAAACAATAGGGCAGTGGGCTTGGGCCATGTTAAAGGAAGGAAGAAAGGAGAGGGTTCAGGGTGCGGGGGTGTGCTGGCCCAGATCAGGGAAAGATGGGAAGAAAGAATAGGGGAAGTAGAGGAAGGAAAGAAAAAAAAAGAGGGGAAAAAGGAGAAAAAGGAAAAGGGTAGAAAGGAAAAATAGGTGGGTTAGGGTATTTAAAATATTTTGGTATTTTTAGAATATTTAAAATACTTATATTTTAATAAAATAATAATTAAATTATCTTTTTAGGTTAATTTAGGATTTTTAAAAGATTTTTCCATAATTTCATTTTAATTGGCAAAACACCCTAATTTTTAATTAAATTATTTATTATTTTCCTATTGACTTTACCTTAATTAATTCTTCTTATTTTAATAAAATAATTTATTTAATTTTTTTTCCTAATAAATCCTTATTTTTTCATAATTATCTAAATTAGGGTTTTGGCGTATTTTATTCTTACACTTATATGTTTTTATTGAGGACGTTGGGTTTTTACCTACCAATGTCGAATGTGACCTGACAATAGATTAGATTGAATTTCTTTTTAGGGGGTAGTACCACTATCCTTTTTGGTATTCCTGATGGCCTCTGTTGTTATTATATGTTCTTAGTTTATCCTTCCTTATTTTTCCATATGCAAGGAGAATCCTGGAAGGATTACTGTTGTTAGTAAAATTCCTTCCTTCAAAATACTTATCATCATTATCCCTCTCTCATAACTACAACACTTCCCATTTCCTCTAATATTTTTTACTGTAACTTCATCTAAATATTTCATTTCATTAAACCTCATTATTGTCATTGTATAGAAACACTTCTTGTTTAACATTGTTGCATCTTATATCAACCCTTGTCATTACTTGCTTTAGAACAATTATTTAAATTCCCTAAATATCTTGTCATCCTTTCAATTCTCTATGCTTTTCATTGTTGGATTCCTTGGAAATGTTTCACTAAAGACATTCGATGTTCCTTAGTATTGGAATGTTACTAGGATTGAAGTTCATTTATGAATCTCTTTTGTGAATATGCCATTCCTCATCTTTCTAAATTCCATATTCAAATAATTATATCATCTTATTGAATGGTAGTGACCCTTTACAACTCCCTAATTTTTCACTACAAAAAAATTTCATGTAAATATATTGTCGAACTGGAAATACTTTAAACTCTTATAGAAAATGAAGTGCGAAATCTACATCTAACACTAGATAAGTAATTTAATGCCTAGATCATAATAGAAACAAGGTTAAGTATCCACATAATCATACATAAATGAAAACTATAGTTTGCAATAAAACTCTTAAAGATATGGAAGTTAAAGTTTTCAAACGAAGGCTATATAAGCCTAAAACTAGTACTAAAAGTAAACTAGAAGAAAATAATTAATTAAAGTAGACCAATTTCAATGGACGATGCCTTAGTTACTCAAGGAAAAAAAAAGAATATCTCCAAGAATATCTATGCTCAATGAACCCAACTTTACTAAAGAAGAAGATGCAGTACTCACTCGGTGTCCTTAGAAATCTACACAAGACATCTAACTCATGGGATTTATTAGAGTATTGCAGTAACAACACGATTAGTATGCACAAAAACTAAGCAAACCAATCAGCCACTAATGTGGATAAAGGTAACATCAAGGCCCACATGACGTACTTACTGTATCACATAATAGAATATACATGCAAGACTCCTACTATGTCATCCATATACTATCACACTAGGTTATACAGGAAGTGCTTTGATCAACCAACACACACTTGATCTTAATCATATACAAATATCAACATATATATACAAAACTTCAACCATAGGTTCTTATCATATATAGATCACAGTTATTCTTAGCATAAAACATGTTATGATTCATGGAAATATGTTTGAATAATGAAAACATGCCTCAATTCATATAATGAAACATGCTATATACATGGATATATATATATATATATATAATTATAGGTATGCCACATTATACATTCATAATAAAACATGATTGGTATAACATTTAATGAACATAGGTTACATACTTTGTTTAGAAATAACCAGCTGCCATCTTTGGTTCAACTGATAGTCTCATTCTTATAAACTCAACTTACTAAGAAATGAAAATGATTGTACACTAACTCATATATAATGTGTGAATTCTTAAATACTAATGAGGTAAAGCGAAGTATCCATTTAGTGAAATAGGTGTATCATGATTGAGTATTGGATAAGACAAGGCTAATTTCATACCATTTTAGGTTTCATTCTACATATTATCTTATGTTAGGTGATCACATAAATCCTTTACAAAATTATTGAAAAACATTTTAGATCATTACCCATGGTCTATCAATACCATAGAAGTCAAATAAAATAAATGGAGATAAATTCCTATCTCAAGCAAAAGTAATCATGTGGACATAAAAGCCTTGGCTCATGTAAAAGTAACCTGGTGGACATCTAGTATTGGCTCATGCCATAGTAACTCTCATGTGGTAACGAGAAACTTTAGTATCAATACTTCCTAGTGCATCAATATTTTCTAGAGTATGAAAGGCATCGAGACCAACTAGGATCCCACCCAAAGGCACCTGAAGTTAAAACACCCAAAGACAGACTAATCCCTAGTTTCTAATCAAGGATCGAATAATCCATACCCTTAATACTCATTCCACTCCAAGTGATTAATATCTTATTTAATCAATATCTCATAACACACCAAGGCTCATTGAAGATATCATACCAAATAATAATCATTTAAATACAGTAGCAACCATATAAGGATGTCATATCATCTAGTGTTCCTATTAACAATATCTTGAGTGATTATCCCATTACATGGTCAATTATGCTAAAATGTGGGATTATATAATGTTAATATCAACCATAAAATTCTATTCCAATATTTGATTTCCATTTATTTATCTTTTGCACAATTCAAATCATAGTTCATTAATTTACTAATGTCTTATAAGGTTAGATCATGCACAATTCCAATATATAATGTTAATGTGGGATTTGTTTTTCATAGATAAGGTGAAAGTTAGATCAAGATAAGGTTAACTTAAGGTCATCATATATGTCCATGTAATTTTTCTTCTATACCTACTATGTCATTTGAACTGACAACATTTCACATTTTATGATCATGACAAACATTGTTAGAATTCTATTAGCCATCATTATGATTCATTACATAGATACATGCCATAAGAAGATTCCAGTTTTAACCATCAAATCATTTACTCATTCCATGGAAAAGAGAAAAGCTTAAATGTGATTTTGAGGTCAACTTAGTCAAAGTAGGATAACTTCCTCTCTTTACTAAATTAAATCCATTAGTTAAACACAATTAATAAAATTAAAGTTATAGATACTAGCATCATAGGTCAATATCAAAGGATCAGAAAAAAAATATCACAGTAAGGAAGAAATAAACACGAAAGGCAAACCCAACCAAGACTAGTCAATAGGTCTCGCTAACAAGTTGAACGATACCATCGATCACTTAATTGTTTAGGGAACTACTAATAATCTAAGAGGTGGTGAACCAATCTATTAGTCAATTATACTAGTTAATTATTCATGGGGCCAAATGATTGGTTTGGTTAAACTAGTTGATGTATCTAACTTGAGGCTAAGATTGTTGGGCTCAAAAGCTGACCAGTTAATTGATTGACCCAACCAGTAGTATATTTTAAGGAATCTTCAATTGGTTTGTTCAAAAGATTGATAATTTTAACCTAATATCAAGACCACTAAAGTCCTAGGCTAACTAGTTGATGCCTCAACAGATAAGTCAATTGATTAGGGCAAAAGTAGCCTAATATAGCACAATTAACTTCCTCAATATTTATTTAATCAATTCAAACATAAACCTTAGGTCATTCAAGTTCTTGACAAGAAATATTCAGGAAACATACGAAATAAAAAAATCATGCTGAGAATATTAATAAAGTCATGCTTTCACTTTAACAACATAATAAGTACTAGGAAAACATACATCACATTCTCTTCATTCTTGGCCATCATGAGCCAATCGATCCATCATATCACCTATAATATTAACACGTAAGACACTTAGAATATAAAAGGTAAATATGAATCTAGAATTGTACTTATGGGACTTATGCAAACAATACTTGAAGTTATGCTTCTTGAAATTATTTCATTCATTAAAAATCTACCTACTCTACACATTTTTTCATTTTTACCCATATTCTCATAAAAATAGAACATAAAAATTACATAGCAATGCCATTTTCTAGAAAAATAGTAAATTAAATGGTTTACTTCAAAAAAAATTGAGCAACACATTAAAGAGAGCAAAAATTTTTTTAACCTTTTAAGGAAAAAAATGAAAAATAGAAAACCCATTGAAATCGTGCAAGGAAGATCTAGCAAAATAGGAGACCTATGAGAAGAAACTAGATAAAACCCACCTATCTTGAGAAAAAATTAGATAATAGAAAATATGAAAGTTAATCACTCACTCTTTTCCTAAATCTAACCACATTTTACATAAGGTCAAAATAAGAAGGATCTAGGGAAAGTATTAAAAGAATAATAAATAAGGGAAAGAAAGTATGCACAAAAAGTAGGGCAGCTAAGAGGTTAGAAATAAGAGAGAAAATGAAGCCTTTAGGATTAAATTATTAAGGGTTTCTAATAGGAAAAGATGACTAAGGGAAGTATAAATTGGGATGCCAAAACCTTAGCCTAAATCAAAGCTTCAAAGTTAAGGTTTTGAAGGTTCAAAGCATGCATCCTAACCTATGAGAGTAATTCATGAAACTTTAATGTTCTGGATAATGATCCTCAAAATTTCTAACATAACAAATAAATAATGACAACAAGGAAGGAAATAAAAGTTAAAAAATCTGAAAACATCGTGGGAGAAAATTATTTGCTTAGGAATCTTATAGAAGAGAGAGAAAAGAAGGAATAAGAAGATAAAGGTGTGGATGTCATGAAAGTGACTTCTTATATTTACCCCCTTTTCAATCCATTGGAAATCAATAAAAGAGGTAATTCATGCTCAAATGCTTTGTAAAAATAAAAAAAAAAACAAACTTTTAAGATATAATCATGATGTCGTAAAAAATTTTATGGAAACATTTGTAGTGAAAATAGAGCTACAAAAAAGTACTATTAAACCTATCTACCGCTATGATCAAACTAGTTGATCGATTTTTTAGGTTTTAAAATACAAATTCAAGGAACAAAGTAGTTGATTGTATCCTTCAAACTTGTCGAACAATATTCTGGTAAAACCAATTTTCCTACAAAATCAAAACCTAACTCAACCAAAAACATAGAAATCTTGAACACGCCTCCACACAATGATCAAACACACTTATATCAAAATCCAATGCACAGATTAAGGCACATTGAAGACCATAAAAAGTTAGCAATTATGCCCATTTATTGATATGTGTGATCCTTCCCTTCTAACGACCAATCTCAAATAATCTTGAACCTTTTATTCATTCAAAATCTCACCTTATCACTACTATACTTGATTTATATTTATTGCTTAATGCAAGCTTATAATACTTACTCTTTTAAGGGAGCAGTGACCCCTACCATTGCTAGATTATTGTTATGGATGTTTATAAACTATTAATGTTTATTTTTGTGCTTCAAGGACAAAGCCTCTTTTAGTAGTCCTATATTACCCCATATATTATGTCCATCAATGTGTGTTGATCTATACATTTGATTGTGATCTAAGTATATTTTTCCATTTGGTTTAGAGGTGGTGTTAAGGTTAGTATGGTTTGCTGAGCTTCGTTTAGATTTTGAAAGATAATTAGTTTTATTAAAAAAACCTTTCACCTTTTTTGGAGGTACTAATTAAATAATTTTTTCCTTAAATATGAGTTTTAAAACCCAACAAATCAATCCACTAGTTTTAGGTAACACTGCACTAGTTTGACTGAGCTAGTTATTCTTTGACCTCGAGTTTCACTCTAAATCTTTCCCCATAAATTTTGTATCACCATGATTATGTTTTGAGCAGTTTCTTTAACACTTTCACAAAAAAATTGATCATGCTTGACCTATTTTACAAATTTGTAGTTGATTCACATAGAGGTAATTTCTCATAAGTTACTTTCATGACTTTAGCTAATTAGTCATCCTCTACTTCTTCCATTTCTCTCTTATCTACTCGATTCTTGAGAGGGAGTTTTTTCCCTACAACCTATGAAGATTTTTTACTTCATTTTCCTCTCCTTGTTGTTCATAGTTTATTGTTGTGATTTAAAATTTCATATGTATATTAGCCTAAACATTTTAGTTTCACCATTTTAGCTTAATGGAAATTATCAACTTTGAACCCCCAAAAGTTTTCAGATGAAATCTTGGATTAAGGATATGGTTTTTAGATTTTTACTTTTACCATACCCTTATTTTTCCATATAAACCTTGAATAATTCAGACTTAAATCCTTAACTTTAACCCTTCCTTATGTACCCCTAAATGATACTACTTTTCATCGTACTTGCTTTGCCCATATTTTCTTTCTTTAGCCTTTGGTTTTCATCTTCCTTTCCTCTTCTAATTAATCCTATACCTTCGTCTTATGTTGATGTTAAGAAAGATAATCTAGATGTGGGAAAAGAGTGAGGAATTAACTTTTTTTTTCTTAGGATTTCTATTTTCATGAAAGGTTGATTTTTCTTTAGCCTCCCCATCTAAACCCCTAATGTTATTATATTTTTTTTAATGCATTTTAATTTTTTAATAACTTTTAATATCATGTTTTTAAAATAGTTTCAAGTGTTAAAAGGGTTTAGGTTTTCAAAGACTTTTTTTGTGTCTTTGTTATATTTTCTTAAGGTAAACCATTGTCTTTACTATTTTTGTTGAAACTGATATGAGCAAGTGGAGTGTATGTTTTGTATTTATGTTGAAGCATGAATATCTGAGATGAAATCATGCTTGGACAAGTTAATATTGAATATATATGGAAGATTCTTAGAAAATAATCTAACTTAAGATTTTGTTTACCCAAGCCTCATAGGTGTGATTAAGACTTTATGTCTAATGTTGATATTTTGAGAATTTAATTTACATTATCATATGTAATATGATGCATGAATTTCTTTACATGGTGGCATACCATGGAGAATATGATATATAATTGTTTAGGCTTTCATTAATCCATAAGGTGCAAGCATGATTTTTGTATGCCATTAAGATTCCCAAAATTATTGGTATATTGTATTTTAATCTATGACACTACCACGGAAAGGGATTTTAATAACGGTTATTTTATAGTTTTAATAACGGTTTTCAACCGTTATTGAATCGCCCGTTATTAAATCTTTAATAACGGTTCATAACCGTCATGAAAAATACACAAAAACCCGCGAATATGTGCGTAAACTTCATATTTAATAACGGTTTTTACTTAAAAACCGTTATTAAAACTCCAGTTTTTAATAATGGTTCTGATGAAAACTGTTATTAAAACGTAGGTTTTAATAACGGTTCTTATGAAAACCGTTATTAAAAACTGGAGTTTTAATAACGGTTTTAGAAGAACCGTTATTAAAACCTACATTTTAATAACGGTTTCCATCAGAACCGTTATTAAAACAAGGTTTTAATAACGGTTTTTATAAGAACCGTTATTAAAACTCCACTTTTTTTTTGCAGTTTTGTTCCTGCCCACATACACAGTTACCAAATCTGTATGTTAAAACAATTACCAAATCTGCAATGTAAAACAACATCAATTCATACCAAATCTGCAATCACACCATAATTTCAATCAATCTATAATTGGTATGCATGTCTCAATACACCAACTATACTTGCAATAAAATTAGTGGGCATACCACAACTTGGTAGCTCTACACCCCAAAGTAAAGAGTTCACATATCTAATACAAACCTAAAAATGCATGTAGAATATATAGATCGCTACCGAATGAATGAGTGCACGTGCTTGGCCTCTAACTTCATCAATTTCATCAACATTATATTGCTGGCCTCGTGCATAGTCATCAGTGAAAAACTACAACACCCATGTTTCAATTAATATACAGTTAGCCATTAGGTATGTCATGATTCATTAATAGAAAAATATGGAAAAGCAAACATACATGGCTTTGGATCTATGTTGACCAATCTATTCTAGACTATAAGATCCATTGCTCGTCTTCTTCACTTGAACCCTTAAAAACTTCAATTTCATCATCATCATCTAAGTTCCTTTGTCTCGAAGATCTTCAATTTTGGAGGTACCTGAAGCTCTTATTTCATACATAATTACAATAAAGAGATAAACAATAGAGGAAAAACAATTCTGATAAAAGTAAAAACTAAAATAAATGAAAACATGTATTACCGTACATACAAAATAATACAAAGGTAGGCAACATATGTTACCACTATAATCAAGAGGTTATATAACACCATCATACCCTAAATTAAAGGTTCAATTTGTAAAAAAGGCCCTAAAAAGGTTGTATCACAAAAAAACCTAAATTTAGAGGCCAAAACGGCCTTTTTTGGGCTTTGATATTGCCCAAACCGGCTTTGCCGCTTTGCCACATGGTAGATCTCGAAAAAATACCCAAAATATTCTCCTAGATCACCTAAATCCGAGGTCGCATGAAAAAGTTATGACCCTCCAAAGTTTACAGTTGAATCTAGCTCTAAATAACCTCAATAATGTCTTCTCTTTTGTTTATTATGGTTGTAGCTCTAAATAATGTTGAATCTATATTCTCCATATAAACAAATACAACAATAATATGTAAAGCTCTCGGCCAACACATGTATTTGTTAATATATAACAGTAACGCAACAAATTCAACAACAAATAGCAAAATTTTCAGCCAACACATTCAACAACACATTTTTGAACGAAACCCTGGCGACATGCATTTATATAAGTAGATAAAAAGTTACGAGAGGAAGAACAAACACATACATAAAGTGATCTAGCTACAAACACGACGGTCAGAATGTTGACAGAGGCAAGGGCTTCAAACACGACGGAGGATGAAGGTGCAAGTGCCAGCTAGCTTCGGAACAATGGCAGAGGTGTGGCGGTGCGAGGGTTTCCTTTACTTGAGAGGAGCCTGGTGGTGCGAGTTGGCGGTGCGAGGGTTTGCAAGGAGAAGGAAGGAGAGCAAGAGAACGAAAGTGCAGAGAGTCTGAAAATTTTGGCACGAAACTGAACCGAACGAAATAAAAGTTTGATTTTGGGGTTTTAATAACGGTTCCTGGAAGAACCGTCATTAAAAGCTTATGACTTTTGACAACGGTTCTAATATGAACCGTTATTAAATCCTCTTTTAATAACGGTTTATATAAAACCGTTATTAAAACATCCGTCCAAATTTTAACGTTGCCCTTTTAATAACGGTTTTTAACTAGAACCGTTATCAAAACTTCCCACCGATTAATTTTCACGCGTTTGACAACGGTTTTCGAACTACCGTTATTAATGTCCCGTTATTATTTCCCGTGTTTGTAGTAGTGTGATTACTACTTGGTAAGGACCTTAAGTGATTTATGGTAGGTGTTAGGATCTATTAGGTAAATATTATTATATGGAAATGTGTGTAGGTGTATTTTTTAAGGGTTATTTTTTCCCGGCAAATTGACTATCATTTTATAACCATTGATCAATCCTCGAGAATGATCAACTGGTCTTATAGACCTATAGCCATGTTATCTTATAACTTTAGTAGTCTTTTTCTTAGGTAAAACACGACAAATAGTTTGAATAAACCTATCAACTTGTTTATAGTTCATTTGACTCGTTGATTTAACAAATCAACTAGTTGGTCTATGACCCTAGTAGTATTAGCCTCTATTTTGACACATAGACCAATTTGACCAAACAAGTTGGTAGCTTTTTAGAACAGTCAAATAATAAGGTTGACTGGATGGTTGGTCACCAACACCATGAAATTTTGGCATTGCCTAGAGCGGTCAACTAGGCCATGGGAAATATTAACTGGTAAGAACAATAGATCAACTTATCCCTAGAAGCCAATTAACTAGTATTTGCCTAATTTTTGTAGATGAACCCTTAACATTAAATAATTTAACCTTTTTGTAAAATTTCTCATGTAAGGGGATGATCATTTTAAGATGCCCTGTAATACCCCGTATTTTTAGAATCCAGATTTATTAAGCTTAATGATTTTATTAGCGTAATTTGATGTAAACAATTAATTATTTTAATTTCGATTCGTTTTACGGATTTATCGATGTTTTCGAATTCATAATTGAATGTAATTAATCATTGTCGTTGCGAACCATTCTAGACAAATTCGTTCACGACAATGATTTTATTATATTCTTATGAATTTGATTCTCGGTTAAAAATATGTATTTCCGTTGTTTCTCATATTTTTATTTTTAATATTTTAGATTTGTTTTCGATTATAACTTTGTCGCGTAATTTTGACTTTACTCTGGAGTTATATTTCGTTGATGAAATATATTATCTAATTATAGAATTTTCGTTTAAATAGTTAAATTTATTTTAATGATTTTATCCGTAGAAAATATTTCCAACTTTAAATTTATTCGTTTCGGTAATCGTTAATATTTTCGGAAAGTTTAATTTAAAAAGATTTCGGAGTTTATTTATGAAATTCTTTCTGGAATTAATTCCCTTTCGTTTTATGCTTTTTGGTTTACGGAAAACCGATTTCGGAAATTATTTAAATTAATCTCGATTTATTAGAATTTGACTTAAATATTTTGTTATATGCTTTTAAATAATTTTTCGAGGCCTTATAATACATTCTCGTAAATAATATAAATTTCTATGTTCGTTGGTAAATTCTTTCGAGAATGTTTCCAAAATTCTCTATATAGCTTTTTATTAATTTTAAGCCTTCGGATCCGTTCGAAATAATTTCCGTTAAATAAATTTTAGATAAAATTCTTCCAATAATAAATTTTAAATATTCATTATTTTATATTGTGCTTGTATTGGTTTAAAAAAAAAAAACGCAGCATCCAAACCCAGCTCGTGCCCCCGACCCCCTCTCTTCCTTTTCCTTTTCCCTGCTTATCTTTCCCGACCCCCTTGCTCCTCTCTGTTCTCTGCGCCCGGAAAAACCCCAGCCCCGACCTCCCTCACCTCTCTCCTCCTCCCTGCTCCCTCGCCAGCCGCCGCCGACCAACGAGCTGCGACGGGCGACGCGACCGACACGCTGCAGCAAGCTACAGCCGCAACACCAGCCAGCTCGACCATAGCAGCCGCGGGAGCAGCAGCAGCAGCGACGAGCGGCAACCCAGGCTACGCCGCCACCGTCCGGCCACCGGCGAGCCACGCTGACCACCGGCGAGCACTGTTCGACCTCCAGCGAAGCTTCCCCGGGCCCTCCTTTGCCCAGATTTATCGGTTTTTGTTTGGTATAATTTCCGAAAAACCCTAACCCTTGTTTTGGTTAATTGGGTATGAATTAGCTTATGAAAAGCTAAATTAGTTGTTTGATTATGTATATATATGCTGTAAGAATGATTTGGACGAGTTAATTGTGTGGTTGTGTTGAAATTTTGGAAAAATTGGATTTTTGGCCGGGTTATGCCCGAATTTTTCGGATCTATCCGTTTTTGCGATTTCAGACAAATTGATTATACAATATGTTTTAAAATGTATTCAATTTCATTTTGGAACCATCAATTTGAGAAATTTATGCAGGTTTTATCGGAATTTGATTCTTAGGTCAAATTTTGGGTGTAATGAAATCGGGTTGTATAATTGAGCCGTTCCGCTCAATTGATTTTATAATATCGTTTAAAATGTATTTAAGTTTATATTGGAAGTGGTGATTTGTAAAAATTATGCGTAATTTATCGGAATTGAATTTTTAGGTCAAACCTCCCGCGGGTTTAAATTGAATTTTGTAATTGGGTTATTTTATTCAATTGACTATATAAATTATATTAGAATATGTTTAATTACATTTTCGAACCGTCAATTGGTATGTTTTGGCAATAATTGATCGGGTTTGCGTTCCGGACTCCAAAAAAACCCTAATTGTGCTAAATTGGATATTTCTGTTATCGGTTTTGATCAATTGATTAATTCATATGTTATAAAATGTTTTTAATTGTATTTCTAAACATTCAATTTGATTAAATTTATAGAATTTTACTGAATCGTATTTTCGGGCTTAAAACCTTAGATTTTAAGTGAAATTATGAAATTGGTTATTTGTGTAGTTGTTTTGCTAAAATTAAATTTATAAAAGTAGTTGAAATGATCATAATTGTATTTTAATGCCTTTAATTGGAATCAATTGATTTGAATTGACGGAGTTTGTGTTGTAGATTTTAAAACCCTAATTTTAAAAATGGATGGTCTGGAATTGGTTAATCGGAAGATTGTTTTGTTGAAATCTATTATCTGGATTTATCTAAAATTAGTTTAATCGTGTTTTAAAACTATCAATTTGGGGTAATCAAAGTGATTTGGTCGATTCATAGTTAGGCATTTAAGACCCTAATTTTCGGGGATGATTTTATAAAATTGATTTTGCTATATGTATTTTATCTAAACGAATTCTATCCTTGGGTTTTAAA
The DNA here is from genome assembly GCA_030549775.1 of Tamarix chinensis. NCBI lineage: Eukaryota > Viridiplantae > Streptophyta > Magnoliopsida > Caryophyllales > Tamaricaceae > Tamarix > Tamarix chinensis. The sequence continues at coordinate 71,899,391 of CM060181.1, forward strand.
CCATTTAAATTTTGTTTTAACCTAATCGGTTTGGATTTGGTTCTATGTAAATGGTTGGGTTACCTATTTAGTTGTAAAACCTAATAAATAAGTTATCTTCGATAAATTAACTTATGGTCGATTATTCTTTATCGGGCTTTCCAGATTGAGTTGAAATGTCCCGAGTGATATTTGTATTAATCCGTTTTGATTTAGTTTTAACCTTAAATCTTAATAAAGCTATGCTTTTAAGTTCTAAGTTTTGGACACGTTTTCTAAGAAAGATCATTTGTGTCGTTTGTGTTTATTTAATTAGAATATGTGGATTATTGATTGATAGAATAGTTTCTAATTTAGTTTTCGATTTCTATCGGATCTAGGAAAGCCTTCTCGTGGATCCACGAGCTAGTGATCTCTCTCCCTCTTACGTCGCTTAGCTAGCTTCGGATCCAGGTAAGTTCTCTACTTACCTCTACTTATGGGTATTTCGTAAGGACGAAACTATGGCCCTGTTTCAATGTGTGATATAATGTGTGGGTGAGTGTTGAGTATGCCATGTTGATACATATCATGCAAGTGTTACGAATAACTTGTCTTAGTGTTGAGTATGCCATGTTGATACATATCATGCAAGTGTTACGAATAACTTGTCTTAGTGTTGAGTATGCCATGTTGATACATATCATGCATGTGTTACGAATAACTTGTTTGATGTAGCGCAGCACGGATCACGAGGTATGTTGCGTGTGTCTTATATTTTTATGTGTATGCCATGTTCCATGATTATCCTTGATGTTGATAACGTGACTTGGCATGGCCCTCTAGGACATGCATGCTAGGGTTAGTAGCGTGGAACGATTAAGAGAGAATGCGGAGATTGGACCCTAGGGGAAGTTTGCATGGGGGGATTTAGAGCTTGTATGGGTGTGTCCCTTACGTTGAAAAAGGGGGATGAGGGAGTTAAGTGAGGATTGGGAGAGTCCAAGGGATGGGTGGAAACTTGGAGGTAAATATTACATGGGCCAGGGTAAGGGCGCCCAAGAGCCTAATTAGGTCTGAACGGGAGTGGGTGGCTTGAAGAGTACCAGGGTGAAAGTAATCGAGGGAGGATGGAGCAAGGGTGGTGAGAGTACGAATACACCTACATATAGGATCAGTATGGGCTTTCTAAGTGAGGGAGGAAGTTCGGGGATGAAGAGGGGGGGTTACTTGTTGAGGAAGTAACGTGCTAGGGTTTCGGTCGGGCCACCTAGGCCGATTAGGGTTCCCCGGGGGGGAGAACCCTAGAGAGACAAGGCCGTACGGAGTTAATGCCATATGTGTTGAGAGGGTCTATAGCCTCGGGGATGGGCGTCGAGTGTAAGGGGAGGTATGGGTCCGTTGTCGAGTAAAAAGGGGAGACATGGGTCCCAACATATAGGACGGTCTTTCTGGAGGGGAGTGGTAGCGCATTGCCGGCATGCATGTCAAGGGCGTGGTGTGACCTAATAAGACATAAATAAGACATTAACTACGTAAAGCGAAAGACTGATGAGCCCGACCCAGTCCGGTCCACCGGTTAGAATAGTGGCCAGAGGCGTTTTGCCCTGGGTGATGATTTCCGGTCCACCGGCTATAATAGTGGCCAGAGGCGTTCTGCCCTGGGTGTGTATTTCCGGTCCACCGGCTATAATAGTGGGGGATTCGGGCTCGACAGACCCAAACGAATAAGTTAATTCACAGGGAAAATACTAAATACTTACAGTGGAACACCATGTGAGTCGGGGCCAGTCCGGTCCACCGGTTAGAATAGTGGCCAGAGGCGTCCCGCCCTGGGTGTTGATTCCGGTCCACCGGCTATAATAGTGGTCAGAGGCGTTCTGCCCTGAGTGTTGATTTCCGGTCCACCGGCTATAATAGTGGGGTCCCCGCGCTTACATGGATTATTAAAGAATATGTGTGAAATGAACATATTATTATTGAGAATAAAGAATAAGTCTAATTGGACCATGACCAGCTTCTATTATATATATTACCGCATGCTGTTTACGTGCATAATGAGTCACTTATTATTTCGGTTATACCACGCTTATATGTTAAGTGAGATGCTGCATATGTTTTGTATGTTACTATGAGTGTATGGCAAGATTCATGCCGTGGGTTGTGAGTATGTAGGATATTTTTTATTAACGTATTGTACTATAATTTAATATGCACCTGATGATATCTCTCCTATAAGGTAGGGTAGCGAGACTTACTCAGTATTGGACCCGTACTGATACTACACTGGTTGAATGGGTCCTGTGATGATCCACCGATGGTGGGGAGCAGACCTCTTGTGCAGGTTAAGATCGGATACTGGTTTGGGGTGGAAGGCTTGACCTGAGTGAGTAGGCGATCCGGATATTTATCCTTCGAGATTTATTTTGTTTAATTGTATTCACCTTTAGAAGTTGCAAGTATTGTTCTCAGATTTCTAAGGGTTTTGTAATTGACTTTAAATTTCTCGTATTCTGATAAGTGTTTACAATTCAGATTTAATTGTTTGACAGGTTTTAGCCTTGCATCTAACATGAGATAGATGGTTGACATTATCTTGTGTTAGATGTGGCGGTAACATTTCCCAAATTCGTTCTTAGCTTCCGCTTTAATCTTTCAAAAAAAAATTTTTCAAGAGTGAAATTTGGGGGTGTTACATGCCCTTACTCAGAACATTGGATGATGTTAGAATATTATATGGTTGTTTTTAATTTAAATGATTTTTACTTGATATGATAGTGTTTATCTATCTCTATAAGTTATAACATTTTTATCCAATAAGATATTAATCAATTAAAGTAGAATGAGCATTATTATGGGTCTAGATTTTTAAATCCTTGATTAGCTATTGGCGGTTAATCTACCTTTGTAGTTGTTTTCTTTTGGGTGCCTTTGAGAGGGATCCTTGTTGATCATACAATCCTCATTGGTTCCGCTATCTTTTTCTACTTTATATACTGATGATATAGTGGTGCTAATGATACTAAGGTTCTGATCACCATACAAGAGTTACTTTGTCAAAAATAAGGTAGTATGTATGTTAGGTTAATTTAGCATAAATTAGGAATTATATCCACATGTTAATTTATCATTCACTAGACATTATATAAATTTTTTTTAAACCATGGGTATCGAGAGACCATAGGGAATAACACCATCTATTACTCAATAATTTTATAAAGAAGTTCTACATTCACATAACGTTAAATAATAACCATAATGGATTTGAAATTTGTATTAATTTCCCTTATCTTACTTTTGTCTCAATATTGAGGTGGTTATTATGATGACATGATACTTCATTTATCCACAAAATTATTAAAGAGCTTACACCTCACTTAAGTTATGGATTATTGCATATCATTTCTTAGTAAACAGGTATAATTGATTGATATTATCATATTAGCAAATGATTTTAACTAATGGCTGATAAGTATATTATGTAAACCACATTTACTCCCTTAATTGTTCTATCAATCACGTGTTTCTATGAATTCATAATTTGGCACACCTATCACCATATGTGTACATGCATATATATATACGTAGATATTCAACATGTGCTACTATATGTTTCTCTTGAATGACCCATTGAGGTATAATACCATTGATCGGGCATGTTTCTATGAATTATAGCATGATATATTTCATGTATAATATTGATCTACCTATTTTAAGAATCCATGGTTGATGTGTCATATATATATATATATGTCTATATTCCTATTAATCTATGAGATATACTTTATGTAGTACCATGTACATAGCATAAGTGATCCATGTCCCCTATAGAATATGATATATATGATATAAAATGCACAAATTTATATGCTTGTATGATTATGATCAAGTATTTTCATAGATATATGTATATCTTGTATGATCATATGTGATAGGGTATGTAGACCAAAGAAAGAGGGTGGTTTGGGTTTCACAAACCTACATTGGTGAAACCTTGCAGCCATAGGAATACTATCATGGTTTCTAGATCAGAAGAAATACCTATCATGGTTAAATGGGTGCACTCTTAATAATAAAATAATTTGACCTTTAGTCCATTACATCTAAGGTTTCAACTTCTTAGATCCTAAAGAAAGTCCTAAGTTTTATAGAAAACTTTGAAATTTTTATACCAATATCAGGGGTGCTTATGTAATTTCTGAGCCTTATGAGGCCATTAGTCCTACAAAAGAGTGTGTACCTTGGTCAAAGTGTTGTTTGGGACCCTATTACCCTCCCAAAGAATCAATTTATTATATATATGGCAATGCATAATGGCCTAAAACTGAAAGACAAGTTGTTTCAATTTGGTGTTGATGAAAAGAGATTGTGTACTCTCTGTTCATAATATTAAGAAACAACTACACATATCTACTTCTCACGCCCTTTTTCCCATGATATCTTGACTCCTTTATTATCAAAACTAGTTTGCCATTAGGCTATAAATGGATGGAATGACTTGATTAGTTGGTGCACTAATGGAGGTTTAGGACTAAAGGAAATAAAAAACCTAATTAGAGCTCTTTTAAGTGTTTCTACAAAAAATGTGGGGAGAGAAATAAATATGGATACTTATAATATGGACTTCTCAAACTATAAGTGTAATAGTCCACACTTTTTTGGAACGGATGGATGAGAAATTTTAATATATTTTGGGCCTTTGACTTTAATTCAATGTTATGATTAGATTTGGATTAAAAATTTATTTGAAACATGTTGGAAAATCAGGTTTACTGTGTTTTATAGGAAAATCCATTAACTAGTTCTATGAACTAATCAACTGGTTTTTGGTTTAAGTTAAATTAAGTTTCTCGACCAAATCAATTGTCTGGTTGGGGAAAATTTAATGACAAGTGGATGTACAATCGGTTTTTAGGCCTAAACCAATTAATTAGTCTGTTGAGCTAGTCATATTTTTTGAGTTAGATTTTTTTGAAAAATCCTTTACACTAAAATAGAACCTTAAAAACTTTTACATATTGTGCCTAACATATTCCTAACCATTTTCATGATGATTTTTACCCAAAATATTACCTCAATTTATTCTAAAAGTCGATTGAGACACATGAAGGAGAGAGGTGATCTAAGTCATTCCTTCTTCCTCCTGTTTTCTCTGTCCAGTTCAAAGATTGAATGCTTAGACCTCAGACATGCTTCTAAGAAGATGGAATATTCCTTCCACACTAACCTCCCATTTCTTTATTTATTTATAAGAATTTTGGCCTATTTGACTTGAGTTCCTTAGAGTCACAAATTTAGCTCGAGAGACTATCTTGGTAAATCCCAAGCAAGTCTGTCCATTCTAATCAAATTCAAAAGGTCACAAGTAGGTTTTCAAGTTAACTTTTAAACCCTATGTGTTTCCCTTTGATTGTTTGGCTAAAAATAGCCTAAATCATCCCTGCATTTAATTATCTTTTAGCCACCAAAATTCCTCTAACTTATGCATTCTCTGGCTAAAAATTAGGTTATTTTAATTAACTAAGAATAGGAGATGATTGATTAGGTATGGAGGATGATTTAGTAATTTCTTCTTTGATTTATTACCTACCATTTCAGCATATAAGGGGCTCCATGCTATGGTATGGCTATCAAAATACCACACATGGGCTAACCTCATTTTACTTCACATCTAACTAATTGTTAGCTTTTATTAGATAACTAGATGGAAAACAATGGTTGGAATGTAACTAAGTAGGTAAGGGGTAAGGGTATGATGGAATTTTTGTAACAAGGGCTGCCACTATAAATATGGGTATCCTTAACACAATGCTACACACTTGCCCCTTGAAATATGAATTATATTTTTGACCTACCTATGTCCGCCGTCTACGATTTTGAGTGAAAATTTTGTTTTGAGTGCAACATCTCATTATTTTTATCTCAAGTGTTTAAACATTGAGTGGTAGTTTTTAATGTTTGATCTTTGGCTGCCTCATATAAAGTAATATCATATTTCTCATCTATTTTCTCCATTTTAAGTTTTAGTGGTCAATTATCTCATAAGCCACCATCTTCTATTAAGCATGAGCTAACATGTTTAGCACATTCATTAAAACTGGTATTATAGCTTAAGGTTAAGAATTTGGAATAATTTTTATCTCCTCCTTTCCTTCTTTACCTGTCTAAGCCCAAACACTTCACAAAAAGTTTTCTAGCCACCCACCATAATTTTTGAACCCAACTTAACCTGTCCTAACTAAACACACCATCTTTCTCTATTATTTTCTTCTTCAAACTCTAGAAACTATGGATGATGAAAAAATCCCAAGATGCTTGAACCTTGAAGAGGAATAAAACTTGAGAAGAGACTGAGCCACATGAGAAGATTTCTTGATATTTTGGAGAATCTCATACAAGACCATCACACCCCATGCCCAAATGCTTCCCCACAATGGAGAAGAAGAATCCATTTTCACCAACATGAGGTGATAAGATCTAGCACAAGTGATGATTCTAGTGATTCTAACTCCGCACCAAGTGACTCCCCATGTGATAGAAGGAGGAGAAATGAAACGAGATACATCAAAGCCAAAGTGCTCGAGTTTGATGGATCACTTATTCTAGAAAATTTCCTAGAATGGGAGTTTAGGTGCTGTAAGATGTTTGAAGTGAAAGGCTATAATGATAAAAATAGATTTAGGATTACAATCCTTAACCACAAAGGACATACCTCCTTATGGTAAGAATGCTTTACTCACCAAAGGAGAAAGAGGGGGAAGTCTAAGTTGAAATCTTGGTCAAAGATGAAGAAGCTTTTGAGGGAAAGGTTTTTTACCCTCATCATACCCTCAAGACCTCTACAAAAATATGTCCTCCTTGAGACAAGGATGAATGAGTGTTGAAGAATACATCAAGGAGTTTGAGTAGTAGAAGATGAGGTTGGAGTTAGATGAGGTAAAGGAGCACACAATGTCACATTTCCTTAGAGGATGAAGGAGTGACATTGCACTCATGGTGGAGTTGCACAAGTGCTACACCTTAGATGAGCCTTTTTCATCTAGCTACTAAGGTGGAGAAGCATAAGAAGGAGAAGAAAGGAACAAAGGTTACTCAAGGAAGGTTCACAACTAACACTTCCAAAGAAGCCCCCACATTATATAATCCATCCCCTTCCATTTTAAATTTTGAAGTGAAGTACAAAGGGAAAGGTGTAAGATTTGAACCTTAAAAACCAAAGGTTGTAAGGTGCTTTAAGTGTCAAGGCTTAGGACACTATCAAATTGAGTGTCCAAATAATTTATTTATAACTCTTTTAGACTTGGAGGAGACAACCCATGAGGAGGACATGGAAGAGACCAAATAGGACCATGAGGAGGAGGAAGAGCAAGAAGAGGCACCCCCTGATATAGGAGAAGCTCTAATGGTTAGAAGGGTATTACATACCAAGGAGTTTGTGAAGGTGGAGACACAATGGGAGAATATATTTCAAACCAAGTGCACGATCCTTGGTAAGGTATGTTCCCTTATTATTGATGGAGGTAGTTGTGTTAATGTAGCTTCTTGCACACTTGTGGAGAAACTTAACTTGCCTACCACTCAACATGCCAAACCATATAAGCTACAATGGCTTAATAATGGAAGCATAGTTGAAGTGACCAAGCAAGTTGTATTTCCTTTTTCCATTGTAAAAACCTACCAAGATAATGTGGTATATGATGTGGTCCTAATGGATGCTTGTCATCTATTGCTAGAAAGACCATGGCAATATGATAGGCATATCCAACGTGATGGTAGGAGGAACACTTATTGTTTGAAATTTGCCAAAAAGAACATTGTACTCACACCCCTTAGACCTTGTTCCTCACTTGGTAGGGAGAAAACCAAAAAGAAGAAGACTTTATTCCTAGATAGCAAGGGAATAGACAAGGCGCTAGCTAAGGGGAATATTTTTTTTTATTGCTTGAAGATAATGAAGTAAGTGGAGGAAGTAATCCATGAGTCAAACTTTTGCTAAGGGAGTTTAGGGATGTCTTCCCAAATGATCTACCTAGTGAGCTACCCCCTTTAAGGGGAATTGAGCACAAAATTAACTTGGTCCCTAATGCTACACTCCCAAACAATCCTACCTATAGATACAAAATCCTAAGGAGGCTAGGGAGTTACAAAGGCAAGTTGACGAGTCATTACAAAAAGGGCTCATTAGAGAATCCCTTAGCCCTTGTGTGATACCATCCCTTTTGGTACTAAAGAAGGATAGGAATATAAGGATGTATGTTGATAGAAGAGCTATCAATAGCATCACCATCAAGTATAGGTATCCATACGTAAACTTGATGACATATTGGAGTGTTTACATGAAGCATGTGTATTCTTAAAGATTGATTTGAGTAGTAGATACTGCTAGATTAGAGTAAAGGAGGGATATGAATGGAAAACCACCTTTAATATTAAGGGAGGATTATAAGAATTGATGGTGATGCCTTTTGGTCTCTCAAATTCTCCCAACACCTTCATGAGGCTCATGGATGAATTCCTTAGGCCTTTATCCCTAAATTTTTTGTAATGTACTTTGATAATATACTTGTATACTCCTCTTGTAGTGAAGACCATCTAAAGCATTTAAGGATCATATTTTTAACACTTAGGAACAACAATTTGTATGGAAAGTTAGAGAAGTGTGACTTTTTTGTACTAAAAGTCACCTTCCTAAGGTTTGTTGTATCTAAGGAAGGTATTTCAATAGATGAGTCAAAGGTGGAAGTAATAAGGTCATGGCCTACATCCACATCCATTACCCACATTTCATCCTTTCATGGATTTGGCTCATTTTATAGGAGGCTCATAAAAGGATTTATCACTCTGTTGGCCCCTATTGCAAAGTATCTCAGGAAGGGGGAGAGTTCAAGTATACACCTGCAGCCCAAGTAGCATTATATGTGATCAAGAACAAGCTGAGTGAGGCGCCCACCTTAAGGTTACCAGATTTTGCTTAAGTTTTTTAAGTTGAATGTGAAGCAAGCAAAGTTGAGATCGGATCGGTCCTCATACAAGAAGGTAAGATTATAGCCTATTTTCATGAGAAGCTCAATGGATCAAGATCTACCTACAACACGTATAACAAGGAGTTTTATGCTATTATTAAGGCTCTAGATCATTGATCTCATTATCTAAGGCCCACACAATTTGTATTACATACCGATCATAAATCTATAAAGTATATAAATGGGTAACATAAGCTTAACCCTAAGCAAGATAAATGGATAGCATTCTTACAATCCTTTTATTTTGTAGCAAAACATAAGAGTGGTAAAACCAATATAGTAGCTGATGCCTTCTCTAGAAGGTATTTTATGGTGTCCCTGTTAGAAGCTTGAGTCTTAGGGTTTGGATACTTAAAGGAGCTATACAAGGAAGATGAAGACTTTGCAAACTACCTTGAAGACTGATACAAGCTTCAAAGCCCCTATAGCATGCAAGATATATTCCTCTTCTAGAATACCAAGCTTTACATCTTAAAGAGTCCTATTCAAGAGCTATTGATATGAGAAGCACATGGAGGAGGGCTAGCTAGATATTTTGGGATCAACAGGACATATGATGTACTTTAGGAGCACTTTTATTGGCGTAAAATGATAAGTGATGTACATAGGGTTATAGCTAGAGGTGCTACATATCAAAATTCCATGATTCACTTCCGCCAAGGGCTCTACACTCCATTACTAGTCCCTCATCAACATCGGGACCATGTGAGTATGGACTTTACTTTAGGTTTTTCCTAGAACTCAGAGGCAAAATGATACCCATTATGGTAGTGGTGGATCGATTTTCTAAGATACATCAATTTATCCCCTATAATAAGACTAATGATGACTCTTATATAGCTAATCTATTCTTTAAAGAAATAATAAGGTTGCATGGTATTCCTAAGTCCATTATCTCGGATAAGGATACCAAAACTTGGCTACTACCTTACATAGCTTGGTGCACAAATTCCTCAAGGATTGGGACCTTAAGCTTCCTCAAGCCGAATTTGAATACAATAGATCCCCCACATATGCCACCAAGCATTAGCCTTTTGAGATCGTGTATGGCATCAACCCTATCACTCCAATCAAACTTATTCTTCTTCCCATTAAGGCCCAAATAAATTTTGATGCCAAAGATAATAGTGAAGCCTTCAAGAAATTACATGCACAAGCTAGAGCAAGAATTGAGAAGGTCAATGAAATAAATAAAAGGAATGCCAACCAACATCAAAGGGAACACAGTTTTGAACCAGGAGATATCATGTGGCTACATCTTAGAAAGGAAAGGTTTCCCTCTAGAAGAAAAAACAAGCTTATGCCAAGAAGTGATGGACCATTCAAGGTTCTTGACAAGATTTAAACTAATGCTTATTGACTTGAGATACCACCGGACATGGAAAATATATCAAACACATTTAATGTGGGTGATCTATGTCCTTACCTTCATGATGAGCCCTACGTGGATGAGGTGGAGCCCTCCTAAGATGGGAAGGATGATGTACGAACATCTCATAATAATATTTCACTAACTCATTTTCCTATATTAGGGGATCACAAAATATTCTTAACTTGGGTGAAATTAATTAGCTAAATATGAGAAAATAATTGGACGTACCAACCCATGCATGCATGGTAGCACGTTCGGCCCAAGCACAACTAATTATGGTAGCATGTCTAGCCCAAGATCAACCAACTATGGTGGAATATTAAGCCTAAGGCCAACCAGCTATTTTATTATTATTTTCATACATTATGGAATCTATGAAGCTAAATCAACCCAAGCCCAATGGTGATTTCAAAAAATAAAATTAAAAAGAGAACAAGAAAAGGAGATATAAGTAGATGGTGGAGTAGGTGAGGGAAGTCAACCAAGAAAACAAATCGAATTGTTTTAATTAACTAAGCATAGGAGATTATTGATTAGGTATGGGGGATGATTGACTAATTTGTACTTTGGTTTATTACTTACCGTTTCAGTATATAAGGGGATACATGTTGTGTTATAGCTATCAAAATACAACATATAGGCTAACTGTAACACCCCGAGTCTATACAACCATGCAGGGGATACCTTAAAGTGCTTTTGGATTGATTGAATAGCCCCAAAAATCAACACGAGTCCTTTTAGAACACTTTGTCCTCACTCACATGCTTCCCAATAAATTTTTAGAAAATTCCAAAAACTTCCCAAGAGGGTCACCCATTCTAAAAATTGCTCCACAACCAGCACGCTTAACTATAGAGTTCTTAGGATGGAATCATCCAAAGGATGGTATACCATGTTGATATAAGTAGCTAGATTAATCCTTATACTACTCTACTTAATTTGGGGTATTATATTCACCCCCATTTAAAGAATGCAACATCCTCATTGCACCTCAACCACTAATTATCTTAATATAGTTTATCCCAAGAATCATCCCGCTAACTCAACTCATGGTCATGGTTTTGCTCTGATACCATTTGTAACACCCTGATTCAATACAACCATGCAGGGGCTACCATGGAGTGTTTTCGGATTGATCAACTGGCCCCACAGATCAACACGAGTCCTTTCAGTGCACTTTATCCTTACTCACATGCTTTCCAAGAAATTTTTATAAAATTCCAAAAACTTCCTAGGAGGGTCATCCATCCTAAAAATTGCTCCATGGCTTGCACGTTTAATTGTGGAGTTCTTATGATGGAATCATCAAAAGGAAAGCATACCATGTTGATATAAGTATCCAGATCAATCCTTATAATACGCAACTCAATTTGGGGTATTGCATTCACCCTCACTCAAAGAACACAACATCCTCATTGCACCTCAACCAGTAACTGTCTTAATATGATTTATCCCAAGAATTGTCCTACTAGGTAGCTAACTGGTTCATCCAAGATCAGCTCACAGTCATGGTTTTTCTTTGATACCATTTGTAATACCCCGAGTCAATACGACCACATGGGGGCTACCTTGGAGTAAGTTTAAATTGATAGCTTAGCCCCACAGATCAACACAAGTCCTTTCAGTGTGTTTTTCCTCACTCACGTGCTTCATGAAAAATTTTAAGAAGAATCCAGAAACTTTTTGGGAGGGTCACCCATCCTAAAACTTTCTCCACGGATAGCACGCTTAATTGTGGAGTTCTTAGAATGGAATCATCAAAAGGATGATATACCATGTTGATATAAGTAGCCATATCAATCCTTATTACACTTCACTCAATTTGGGCTACATATTGACCACCTGTTTCATGGATGCTACTCATTCTCAAGAGTAGAAGGCCCTTCTAAGTTTGTGTACGTTGGAGATACTATTTTCAATACCTTCGATGCTTATGAGGCGTTAAGGGGCTTAGAGTTAAGCATGGATTTGGCCTAGGGATCAAAAGCGAGATGGCTAGATTCACTTTTTATTATCCCCTTATTTTTTAACTATTTATTCAAACTCATTTTATTTTATTGTAGCTTTATTTCCCTTTAAGTAATTTTACTTATATACCTTTGATTGTAGCTCTTTAGGCATACTCTTATTTCTATCTTATGAATGTTTTAATGCCTTTATGAATCATTGCTTTGATTTGGAATTATGATGGTTGTTAATTCTTCTTTGACCTTGTGGTTATTACGAGACCGGCCAAAGGGCTAGCCTTGTACCGATCACGGCAGTAATATATCTGAAATTCATAAGTTTGTTTTACTCGCTTCCGTTGAATCTTTTAATAAAACAAAAAATTTACTAGTAAATTTTGGGGGTGTTACACTGACCTCATTTTAGTTCTCATCCAACTAGTTGTTAGCTTGTATTAGATAATTAGATAGTAAAGAATAGTTGGAATGTAACTAGGTAGGTAAGGGGAAAGGTTATAATGAACTTTTTATAACCATGGCTACCAATATAGATATGGTAGCCTCAACACAATGCAACACACTACTCCCTTGTATTACTAAATAGATTTTTCGGCTTCTTATGTTCCTCCTCTACAAAGTTGAGTGAAAACTTTGTCTTAAATGAACACTCTCACAATTTTTATCTCAAGTGTTGAAACCTTGAGTGGTAGTTGTGAGTGTTAGATCTTTGGCTATCTTGGATCAAATATTATTGTACTTCTCTTCTCTTTTCTCCATTTTAACTTTCAATAGTCAATTATCCCAAAAGCCACCATCTTCCATTAAGCATTTGCCAACTTGTTTAGTATATAAGCATCAAAGGATCTACAACATATTTCATCAACTTTGAGATACGGAAGATGTTACAAACTTCGGCTAACTTTAGAGGATGTGCGAAGGAGCAATCAATGCCTCCAACATTATCAAGGATCTCATAAGGACTAATATACCTCAAACTTATCAAACCCGACCTACAAAACCTTGACACCCTCTTTGTGGGTGAGACCCTCAACATAAATATTTCCCTAGATCAAATACATCACAATAGCGCCTTTGATTATCATAACTCTTATGTTGACTCTAAGTTACCCTCATCCTATCCTGGATCAACCAAACTTGTTGAGTTATCTCCTCAATCATATCTAGTTAAGGAACAACAATCTCACTAATGTCGCTCCAACACAAGAGAGTCTTACACTTGTGTCCATACAATTCTTCAAAAGGTTTCATCCCTATACTAGCATAATAACTATTATTATATAATAACTCCGCCAAATGAAGATGATTATAATACACCTTCCTTAGAAACCCTAAATATAAACTAGTAATTATATGCAATTAGTTATAGTAATTATTATAGGGTGTTTTATAATAAATATGTAATTTATATGTGTATAATTATGACATATTAGATATAAATTTAATTAAGCTAAAATTTGATAGAATTTGGATTATTAAATTTAATCCTAGTAACTATGTGTTTTTACCCTCATTAATCTTCTTAAATTACTACCTACCCTATATTAGAATTATTTACCTTACCCTACTTTCTCTACCCTCGCATAATCTTCTCCATACATCTCCCTTTACTCCATCTTTCCAAGCATGGATTGCTCAACCTTCACCTTCATTCTATCAAGCATTTAAGACATTTCTCCTCTCATTTTTGTGTTGTGCATTACCCGGCCAAAAGAAAGAAGCCTTGGCCTATGCTCTCATTGCCTTCTCCCTAACTCCCTTAAGCGAGGAAAAACAAAACCCTTTGATTATCCCTTTTTCTCTATGACATTTGCCTTCATCTTGACCATTTTATCTAGCAATGCATGCCACCACTGCTCCTTCTCCCCTAACAACGTCCACCGCATCTGGTTCCCTCCCCCTTACAATGTCGACAGTGATCATTTGAGCCCCTTTAGCTTCGATATTCCCCACTGAAAACAACCCTCCTAGCTATGTACAAATCCACCAAAGTTCCACTACCCTTTGTTGCAACCAAGCCCACCATATCTCCCTCCTTGTATTCACCCAAAAGCACCGAATACTCCCTAACAATAGCCAAAAGTGTCATTGCTCACCCTTTTGCTATTGAACCATCCTTCCTTCCACCCTCTTTATCTTATTTTATGACTTAGGTTATTGCTCCTTGGTGCCTTATTTAACCAATTCGTTCTTTTTCTAGTTGGTTTGGCTAATTTTAGTTTATTATTATATTATATTAAATGTTAATATATGGTAGTCAAGGCTATTAAAAATAGCACAAAAACACGCATGCATGATTAGAATTAGAATATGATAATTTCTATCCACTTGTTCTAGGGTTAGAAATGTTTTATTGCATACACCGTGATGTAAATTTCATTAATAAATGACTTATGTTGAAAATAGACACACATGGTTAGGGTTTGAGCATATAACTCGCTATATGCATGAAAAGTAAAAAAACAAAATAGCCAATACCTATATCACAATGATTACCTATGTGCTAAAATGCTATAAATTACTATCTTTTATCCTTTTCATGACCAATTCCCAAAATAAAAAATCATTGGTACAAAATTTAGATAATAATGTGAAATTAGGTTTTTGAGGGCATTTTGTTTATTTTTTACCTACTACACCTAATGTAAATAATTGAACATAGGATTCTCTTAGAATTTTATAGGTTGACCTTAGTGTTGACTTTCGATTTGACATAGACCGATGACCTTAGTGTTTACCTTAATAACTACAAATAAAGATAAATGGTTAAGTCTGGAACTGGGAACTATTATGTAATGTGTGATATATGTGATCACCCTATGAAATATTAATACTTAAAAGGGAAGACCATAACATTGGAAATGGTTGTCCTCTAGGATTAGCTACACTAGACATGAGATATAGCCCTCATTGAGTTGGTTCTCTAGTGTGCCAATGTGCCCTAGTAAGGCCCTACTCTACTCTACAGGTAACCTATAAGCCCTTTAGAAGTATCGAAACTCAAGGAATAGATAACTAAGGTTGGATAATACTGTGTTACCTTTGTAAGCTAGTATACCCATATGTACCATTTTGTCTCTAGGTTATAAAGAAAGGATATTGTGTTACCTTTAGGAACTAGTAAGACTTAGTGTACCTCAGTATCCCAAGGTTAATTGTATCCCCTCAAGTAATATGATTAACAAAGAATTATTTGTTTGATGCCTTCGGTACCTATTGGTTTGGTAAATGTGTTAGTACCTTACTTTGGTACTTGGAATTGAGTTAAAAAATCAGTTGTGGTTATGGCTCTAATATGAATAATTTGTACTTTGAAATAATTTGAGTTTCTTTACTATGATTAACTATTGAGCTCTTTGATGATATATATGTCATCCCATGATTTATTTGTATTGTTGTGGCATGTTTTTTGTGTTTGATCATGTTTTGCTTTGTTATATGATTTTGTGTAATGTGAACATGATACCTCTTATAAGGTATTGTGATTTACTCAATACGAGGATATTATATTGATACTACATTTTCACATGACTACGTGAAGGGCATGGAGTAGTTGGAGGCATATAATAGTGGCAAGGATACGTATGCCCTTGGGTATTAATTTTTGCTGTAATTGGCTTTTCTCTTGACATTGATGTCCCTTCTTGTATTTTGATTAAAACTATAGTACAAAAAATATTTATTCATAACTTTTCTCTATGTTATTATCTGTTATTTTCATTATTTTTTTTTGATCTAACTTATTTTTAGCCTTAAAACTTGACATAAGAAAGGTAAGGGAACTAGACTTATGATAAGTGTAATGATAACATCCATTATTTTTGTAAGTAACACTTCTACAAAATGAAATTTTTAATTATAAAATTGGGGGTGTTATAAGTTGATATCGGGGCATTTAGTTGTAAAATCCTATCTTCAATTTTTTAAAGCTTTCATTTCCTAAATCTTTTAAAACTCGATTTAGCCTTGTGAAAATAGCAAGTTGGGAGTTTATCTTTATATTGGTATTATTCCTTAGATTTGGTACCCTAGTTTCGTGTCTAACCTTATTGATTTAGGTGTGTAGATGGAGTTATATCCCTAGAGTGTTTGTTGCTAATATTTAGTATAGAGAAATGAGTTTGATCTTCACTAGAAGTTTGGGGAATTATTTTGTTGGAAAGTTGATCAGTTTATGAGCTCTAACTTAAGTTGGTCTGCCTTTGTAGGTTTTACTAGGATGTTTATTAAAGTGACTAAACTACCTATATCACACTTTAAAATGTCACCTGATGGAAATATTAAAATTCATGTAAGGTGTGTTGTTGGTAAGATGAATCATGTGGTGAATGTCGGCCATTACATTAGGACTTATATGTTTTAATCTAACCATTTGTTGAGGACCCTCTGTCCACTGGAGTCAATGATTATAGTAAGGGAGGTGTAGAGAGATTTTTTCATAATAAGTGTCCCACATCCTAGGGTTATGGAGGGAAAGTGTTTTCTATTACATTATGATAAGATGGCAAGAAATTTGATCCTAATAGATGATGTGTGGAGGGCTAAGTGCAAAATACAATCGAGTGTCACCCTAGATTATCCAAGTGAGATGGAGAGAGTGGATGTCTACTTATGCCCTAGAGGAAAAGTAGATGATCCTATATAAGGAATAGTTCTAGTGGGTGATCATCAACAAGAGTTAGGAATTTAACGTAGCTATGGATTTTAAGTCTTTAGGGTTTTGATGGTGATCATTTATTTAGGTTAGGTTTCAAGGTTTTGTTAAGTGTTATGTGCTTTAGTTTGATGTTACACAGATGCTTGGTGTAGTAGTGAACTATCCTTTTGATGTGAGTAACCTTAAAAGAGTAAGGTTTTCTTTTGTGTGTTGGGTCTCTAGTGGCTCTTATTGTAATGTTTGTAATCGTGAATGTTGTATGACCATCCATTATGATATTAATGCTAGTAATTCCTATTCGACTTATGTGTGCAATGCTTGTGCAACCCTTGTGATAGATGTAAGTGTTTTGTTATTAACCTTTGAATGATGTTAAGGTGATTAGCCTTCTTATAGCTGGCCTTTGATTGTGTTTACTAGGGTTGTAAATATATTACTCTCTTATCCTTAGCACTATGGCATGATACTTTAATCTCACGTATATGGAGGAGTTTCTTTTCATAGTTGCTAAGAAAGTGGCAAAGCTAGAACCTCAGCTACCACCGTTACCACCTCTGGCACCTATTCATGTTGAGAACTATCTTAGAGAGGTTTGGATTCCTCGCCCATCTATGTTTGAGAGAGTTGAGGATCTGATGGTATAGAAAGGTGTATCAGAGAGTTAGAGAATATCTCTAGGGCTCGGATTGGCTAGATAAAAAGATGTTGTACATTGATACATTCTACTTTCAAGAAAAGGAAAACAAGCGGTGGAGAGAATACCGACTTTGAGCTGTCAAGTTGATAGATATTTGGGAAGGATTTTTGGTAGCTTTGAGATCATGCTACTACCCTACATACATGCATCATGCAAAGCACATCAAGTTTATGACCGTTCAGCAGGGCACCATGTCCGTTGAGGAATACTTTAGTAAGTTCTCTAAGCTTTTTTCTTTTGCACTAGATATTGCTAGTAGTGAAGAGATGGTTTATCATTTCTTTGTGTAGGGATTTGAATCGACACACCTATGAGCTTTTTGGAGGAGATGTTATGATATTTTACTCATGGTGTATAGAAGGGATTGTGCCCTAAGGCAGAATTAGGAAGAAAAGAAGGCCCTTAGGGAAACTAAAAAGCTAGTAGAGAGTATTCAGTGTTACAGAGATGATAAGAGAGTTCAATTGAGTGTTTAGTAGAGTTGGTCGGTGTTCATAGGTTTTTTGGAGAGGTATTCAAGAATAACTGACCCCCAAGGCACTATCATTGCAAGATTTGTAAAGAGAACCGCTCAAGCAAAGAGTGCAAGGGTAGGATAATAGAGTGTTGGAATTGTGGCAAGATAGGCCATAGAGGCTTTAAGTGTTACTCTTCTTGAGTGGGAGTTCAACAGAATCATGTACTGTCTGGTGGCGGGACTACCTATCAGCAGCAGGCTTCCCTAGTACCACAAATGCTAGCTAGAAGTATCTAGAGTGTAGGTACTAAGGGCAAGGAACACACTCCATGTCCCTACTCGTAGAGAAGTTGTAACACCCCTCCCAAATTGTAAACTAGAAAATTTCCTTTTAAAGACATTGCAGAAGAGATTTATAAGCAAAATTAGGGAATTTTATCATCACATCAACCATAAAAGAGGTGTGATCATCACCTAACTTATGCCTAATTTAAGGTGAAATAAATAAGAAATGAAAGAATGAATCCTCAAAATGATATTACAATAGGACTAAAGATAACAATGATGAGAATGATAATATAAATGGAAGAGAGAGTTTAAAAAATCCAAATACAATAGCTAAAGCTAAGAGTTTAAATAACTGGGAATAACCAAAAATATTCTAACGTAGTGGGAAAAATACATCTAACCGGTTACTGGTACCACAAATTCATCCTTAGCATATTCTCGATGGAAGTCATAATCCTATAAATCATCCTCTGATCACCAAACCAAAAGTTGGATCAAGATAGTGACCACATAAATGTAGTTATATGTGGTGAAGTACTAGTAAAACTAACTATCTAAAACATGGTAAAGTTACATTATAGCATGGTGATAAACACACTACTATAATACAACACTCAGGCTCATGATATCAATACTAAGGCATACTTGCATGGAAATAATGGTAGAATAATAATGCAGATTGTCCATTAGAGCTACATAACATAAACCATATTATAATATTCCTTTAGTGATCACATAATTTCTAGTTTTTAAGATAATCCATTTGACCACACCTATTTATTTACCATAAATAAAAGTCATGGTAGCATACATACATAAGGGGATACCAAACCCACCATATGGGGTCAGGATATATTGAAGGGGATTTTCTCCATCGATACCACACCTGGGCTAACACATGATGAGATGCCACACCCACCACACAGGGTCAAAATACATCAAGGGAACTTGTACTAGGATATCTCACCCATCACACCATGAGTGCATCTACGACAAGGGATAAAATTTGGGATACCAAACCCACCTACCCAATGGACGATATGAAGTGTTTGGGGACTTGTATTAGGATACCTCACCCACCTGTACTAGACACCAATGTCATGTGAGACTACTAGAATATAATCTTATACCTCAAAGATATATGCATACCCATATTGACCACAACCTGGTCGAGGAAAAAATAGGTACTAAGTGAAAATATAAAACACAAGGCGACCTGTCCACTAACTCACAACTACCCCGAGAGTTAAGGAATAAGGCTTGAACGAAATCTTTATCTATTAGTTATTAATTACCTGGTGATATCAAAGATCAAAATTATATCCATTAATAATCAATTGGGTGTTTTCAAGTGTTAACACCAAACATATCACAAGGCATATAAGCCACTAACTAGGTGTTTGAATATGACAAACTTAACCAATTGAAGACCCAACTATCATATTTTAATGCGTATTAAGTTTAGGTTAAGCATGCTTGAAATCATGATTAGAATGTGTTAATTACATGGAAAATTAATATAGAATGCCCAAAGCAAGAACAATAATTAACAAACAAACATGAGGAAATGTAGATGGATCAGTCTATTGGTTTGGTCATACCAAACCTAAGCAAAAAATAAAACCAAAGAACCAGTTGACATTTTGGTCCTACTGATCAACTATTCATGGGAAACTAGTTGATGGATCTGACCAAACTAGTCGATGGGTCTAAGTAAAGACCAAAACACTCCAATCACAAGGCCACCAATCAATAGGTTTAGTAAATTGATAGACTTCTCAAGGGAAACATTCGATTGATCCCGCAAATGATTAATCAAAATTCCCCAACTAAGTGACTGTTTACACGGCTAGTTGATTAGTCTAACAAAGCGATTGACTAGTCTGGGTAAAATAGCACTCAAACCTGCAATCCACCTACCAACATTCCATCTAATTATAACATATTAATCCTAGGATGCTTCTATGCCATAAAACATATACATAAACATATTTCATATAGAGAGTCACAAGAATACATGGTAAAATTGGCATTAAATGAAATCATGCTCAAAACTACCAAAATCAAGCATCATATTAGAGAAACCCAAAACATGCTTAAATTCCATGAAAATAGCTCTACCACATGCTAAATTCCTAGAAGAAAATGAAATCGTTCTTAACTCATAAACATACAAAGGACATGGAGTCCCAACAGAATACAAAAGGCCTTATTCATATTAAAGATAAGAATGTCTTACCTTCAAATAATTATTCTAGCACAAAATACTCTTAATTTGATGGATTTCTAAAAGGACCATGATTCCTAAGATAATCAATCATCAAAACCATTAAAAACTCCTTTTCAAATCTTAAATAAAAATAAAATCATATGAAAAAAGGAAAGAAACATGGGAATACACAACCTTTTCTTAGAAATAAAACCAAACACCAAAAACTAAGATCCTCAACCTTTCTCAAAACCTTAATCCTTCCTTTTTCTAAGAAAAATAAGGGAGAGTTAAAGATAAGGTTAGGAGAAGAAAGAAGATAGGAAAAGGTTCTAATAAAAGGTGAGGAAAACTAAAGGCAACCTCTATTTCATTAATAGAGATGAAAAAGGGAATAAAAGTGAAGAATGTCAAACACTTAAGAATTTTCAAAAAGGAAATGGGAGAGAATGAGAAAGTGCAAAAGAGGATTAGTGAATTAAATCATGGATGGAGTGTAAAGGGGAGAGTGATGGCCGACATTCTCAAGTAGGAGAGAGAGAATTCTAACTTAGGTTGAGTGTGGAAAACTAAGGTGTAAGAGAGTGCATAATGATGTGAGGGAGGTTGAGTGTAGACATGGGGACATTATAGAGGGTCGGTAAGTTAGGAAAGAAGATGCAACAAGGAAAAGAGAGAAGATGAGATATGCCTCAAAAAGTACTTTCGGAAAAATTCTAGCTAAATGAAATCATAGAACAGTCTAAAAAATGTAAACATAAAACCAAAGTATCAAAATATGCCTATTATGACAAATAGATTTTAATTATAAGTTTTTATAAACATTAGAAATAGATTAGAATAAAAATCAAAAAATGATCTAAAATCGTAAGACAACCAATCGATCGGTTTGAGCAAACAAGTCGATTGGTTCGTCAGGAAATAAAATTGCCAATATTTGGGTGTACCGGTTAATTGGTTAGGTAAACTAGTAAATTGGTACACCTAAAATCCACACTTTATTAGAATTTCAATCCCTTTTCAAAACCAAAACTAATTTTTTTTTGTATTAACATAATTTTAAATACATTTCGTAGGATTTTAGGATAAGGTATTATATTAATGCTTATTAGAATTCTAGTATTAGAGGTACCTAAGGAGTTCCAATCATCAATAGTTCAAATGTGATACGTCATGTGCAAGCTCATGAATATATAGACACCATGGTCGATATATCCTTGTGAGATTGGTTATTTGAAGTTCCTCATTAATTGTGCATAATATGTATAATGGATTGATGATTTTTCTATACATGTTTATGAATTTTTACTATCCTTAATTAGAGTTAGTCATTTTAAGGGGCGACTCCCATCTCATAGAACCTTTGTTCGAGGATCACTTGATGTTGTAACAAGTTAGTTTTATTTTGTTTGACTTTAGGGACAAAGTCTCTTTTAAAAGGGCAGTAATATAATACCCCATCATTAAAAACCTAATCATGAACTGATAATTCTACATAATTAGTTATAATAATTATTACAAGGGGGCTTTATATTAAATATTTTATCATGTACATACTATTATGACTTATTAGATATAAATTTAATTAGGTTAAAATTTGATAGAATTATGGTAATTAAATTTAATCCTAGTTTAGATCTTAACCAATATCAAGTAACCCTAATCTCGGTAACAAGATGTTTTTACCCTAGTTAATCTTCCTAAATCATCATCTCCTATCCTATATACTATATTTTTTACCTTACCCTGCTTCCTATACCCTGACGTAATCTTATCCATGTCATACGACCTTCACAACATTTACCATTTAAGTCATTTATCTTCTCATTTTTGTTTCATGGATTACCCCACAAAAGAAAGAATCGTTCTCTAAAAGGTGAAAAAGACCCCTTCACCATTTACCATTTTTATTTATCAATGCATGCCACCACTACTCCTTCTCCTCTAGCAAAGTCAATTACCATCGGCTCCCTCCCCCTTGCAATGCCTACAGATGGTGATCCTTATCCCTTGGCCATCCCAAAACAACCATCTCAGCTACACATTAATCTATTAAAGCTCCACCTCACTTTAACCATTTGTATCGAGCATCACCCCCTCTCTTTACCCAACCTCACCACCCCTCCCTCCTTAGCTTTAGCAAAAAGCACCCAATAATCTCTAGAAATGGCCAAAATTTCTATTGCACACTCTTTTGTTGATACCCCTTCCTCTGTTTCTCTTTTCATTATTTTAAAACTAGGGTTGTTGTTCCTTACTGTCTTTTTTTCGGTTAGTTCTTTTTTGAGTTGATTTCATAAATTTTGGGTTATTTTTGTGTTATATTAAATGCTAATATGTGTCATTGGGTGTTAATTTCTAATGCAATCATTAAGGATCAAGGAGAAGATGGCCTTTTGTAATTTTTGTGTAGCTTGAATTTAGGCAAATCCAATAACTCACTAGATAGTATACATTATGTGCAAGCATGTTAGGGTTGTTTACTAATTCTAGATTTTTATTTCATTCGAATATTTATGACATGCATGATAAGATAATAACATGATAAATACATAGTACATATGATTTGTTATTAAGCTATATGCATATGTAATAAGTTAAATGGTTAACATATGCATGTCTAGGGTATCATTGGGGTTTTTAACTCTATAAAATTATGATGTAAATGCCATGATTATAATTACATGGTATCTAGGGTTGTTATAAATAGCATAAAAACATGCATGCATGATTAGGATTAGAATACTATAATTGTTAACCATGTTCTAGTGTGAGAAATGTTTCCCTATAAAACCATGATGTAAATTACCCAAATAAATGGCATATTATGCTGCAAGTAGGTAAATACATGCTACCTAGAATATATGACATGATAAAACTACATGATTAGGGTTAATGCATGTAACTTACTAAATGCATGAAAAGTGGAAAAGATCACTATATGACAAGGATTACTTATGTATAAAAATATTGTGAATAATGAATTTTAGTCTTTTCGTGAAAAATTCCCATAATAAAAATCATTGGTACAAAATTTGGATAATAATGATGAAATTAGGGTTTCAAGAGCATTTTGATTATTTTTGACCTAGTATACCTAATGTGAATAATTGAACATAGAATGACCTTAGACTTTGGTAGGTTGACCTTAGTATTCAATTTGGCTTTTACATAGACTGATGACCTTATTGTTTACCTTAATAATTGGAAAAAAAAAAGAAAATAAGTATGGAACAGGGAGTTGTTATGCAATGTATAATATTTGTGATCACCTCATAAAATATTAATACTTAAAGTGGAAGACCTTGAGTTTGGGAATATGGTTGCTCTCTATGATTAGCTACCCTAGAGATGAGGTGTAGCCTTTGTTGAGTTAGTTTTCTTGTGTGCATGTATACCCTAGTAAGGCCCTATTCTAATTTATAGGTAACCTATATGCCTTATAGGGTCTATTGAAACTTAAGGAAATCTAGTGTTGTACCATGACTTATTATTTTTTGTTATAATTGGTTTTTCTTTGGACTCTTATGTCCTTTATTGTATTTTGATTAATATTTTTGTACGAAAATTTATTTACCCATAAATTTTCTCTATATTATTGTCTCTTATTTCCATTATTTTTTATATAACTTGTTTTGAACTATAGTACTTGGCAAAAGAAAGATGAGGGAATAAAACTTATGTTAAGTGTGACGATAACACCCATTATTTTTATAAGTAACACTTCGGCAAAATGAAATTTAAGTATTTTGAGGATGTTACAATGATTCTCCCAACTACCTAGAAATTTCAAAACATAAGCCTGTAGCATATCTTTGAGTGTCTTAATCATCCTCTTGGTCTACCAGTTTGTAGCTGGGTGAAAGACGGTACTTATCCTCAACTTTGTACCCATAGCCAATTACAACTTTCCCTAAAAGTGTGAAAATAATCTCAAATCCCTATTAGAGACTACATCGGTAGGTGCAGCATGTCTCATTACGATAAACCTCATGTAAGCATCGACTAACTTACCCATACTCCAAGTCGACTTTATCAGCTTAAAAACTATGGACTTAGTCAAATAGTTGACAATGATGTAGATCGTATCGCACCCGCTATAAGTCCTTGGTAGTCCACTCATAAAATACATCAAGATGGAACCTCACTTCCATCTTGTAATTGTGGACCAATCCTGTAGGTTTGTGGTGCTAGATCTTAACCTTCTAATAGGTCAGACACATTGGCATAAAATCCTCTACCTCTCAATTCATACAAGGCCACTAGTAGATCAGCTTCAGGTATTTGTACATCTTAATCTTTTTAGGTGGAATGAATATGGAGTCTAGTTACCCACCTCTAAAATTCGATACTTCAAATCAGCAAAACTCTTAAATACACACCAATAACCCCTATAGCAAATGCTACCATCCTCATGAATCTAAAATCCCTTAGTAGAAGCATCTTGTATCTTTTTCTAAATCCTCTTGAGCTTAACATCCAAAGGTTGTCCCACTCTGATCTCATCAAACCTAATTGGCATAATCATTAAAGAACTCATCTGAACCTCTAAATCCCCTTTTTTGGATAAACTATATCCCCATAGCACTGTGCTCCTCAAATAACAAATCATCCACTAGATAAAAACTTGAGTGTGACGTATTCCTACTCATGGAATCTACTACAATATTGAACTTACTCTCATGGTGGGTCAACTCGATGTCATAGTCCTTCACCAACTTTTTTCATCTCCTCTGTCTAATATTGAGCTCTTTTTAAGTGAATATATACTTGAAGTTATTATAGTCTGCATAGAATCTATAGTGAGTCTCATACAGATAGTACTTCTAAATCTTCAACATGAAGAAAAATGTGACCTATTTCTACTCAGGTTTCTTCAAGTAACAAGCATAAGCCACTATAATACCAAGATGCATCAATACACAATCCCGTCCATGCTTTAACGCATCATTGTAGACCTCAAACCTAGAAAGTCAAATGTCAATTCAAGTTCTAAAGTGTACCATCTTATTTATCATCCTACTAAAATATAGTAGTCTTCTTCAAAATTTTCATCAAGGGACTAGATACTTGACCAAACCTAGGAAACTATGAACCTTAAGAACACTAATGGGTGCATTCCACTAGGTGACTGCCAAAATATTCATAAGATCTATAGTGACTCCTCTTGTTGAAACTAAATAACCCAAAAAATGTAACCTCCTGAAATCAAAACTCACACTTAGAGAGTTTAACATAAAATCTATGCTCTCTAAGGAGTGATAATATAGTGTGAAGATGTTACTCATACTCCTCTCCACTCTGAGAGTATACTAAAATATCATCTATGAAGACCACCACAAACTGATCAAGGAACGATCGGATATTCCTTGTCATAAAATCTATAAATATGACAAGCACATTGGTAAAAGGCATTACCATGAACTCATATTTCCATACCATTTACTAAAGATAACCTTCATGATGTCTAATTTATTGATGCATAGCTAATGATATCCTAACCTCAAGTTAATATTCGAGATGATTGAATCACCCCTAATCTAATCAAATAAATCACCAATCCTTGAAAGATTATGTTGGTTCTTCACAGTCAACTGGTTCAAGCTTGATGATTGATACACAAATGAAGGCTCTCATCCTCCTTCACAAAGAGAATTGGTGCTCTCCATGGAAACACACTCGGGTGGATGTACCTATGAGGTACTAACTTCTCTAGTAGTGACTTCAATTCCCACAACTCTAACTGTACCATCCATTAGGGTCCTTCAAAACTAGCTTAGCCCTCAGTACTAGCTCAATGGTGAAGGTTATCTTCTACATCGGCATCATACCCTCCTCCTTGTTCAACTCCTTCGAAAACACATCAAGAAAAAGCAACAGGAATACCCTCATCCTTGTTCAACTCCTTTACACCACATAGTTACATTGGGTAACCTCTTTGCACCAATGAAAACAATGTACGGGCATATACGACATTTATCATAAGCCTAGGCTTACATCTTCTATAAAAACCTTAGCACCCTAAGGTCCCTGCAACACAACCTACTCTTAAGAAAATTCTATCATGGCTCAATACCTTCCTAACCTATCAATCTCAAGGATTATATCAAAATTCTAAAGGTGTATCTCGACTAAATCTAAGAGGAAGTCTACTCTGTTTATCTCTAAGGCCACGCCTAAATGGAGTTTAGTATAACCCAATCTATCCTCAAAAGAAAACACCACATATATAGAGACACTAGCAAATGGAGATCAAAGAAACTCTATTAATAAAAGTAGAAGATACAAATGAAAGATATGATTATAAATCAAATAACACATAAACTAGTAACAAGAAGATGGAAAATGTACCAATAAACATATCTAGTTGTTGATTAGCCTTTGTCCAGCTAATGACATTCAGGAGCCCACCTGGCCACCTGACTATCCTCCTCATATCCTTCACAATAAACTCTAGAAAACTGTTATGTCCTCTGCCTAAGGAAATGGTCTAGGTCCCTCCAATCTTCCCTTAGGTTCTCTAGATTATACACCTACTACTACTACAGCTGTGGCTAATAGGTTAACTGCTAATAGGCCTATTGCTAAGGTACCATTGGTCTCTGCTACTGGCACTAATTATCTTATGACTAGAACTAAACTCTTCTACTAATGTTAGCACTCAAATGATCAGTAGTCCAACTGACCACAAGTTATAAACCAAACAAAAATGCCTCGATAATCTCATCCTAGATGATGGCAAGTTATAAACTGAAAAACATTTAAAGCATCCCAATTGTCTTGTAACTCTACTTTATCCACCTATTTGACCCTGGTTCTAATAACTCAAATTTTCACCTCCTTGAAAGTGAATCTAACCTCCTGAACCTTGTATCTCTAGCTTCCTCTTGCCTAGAATAAAAGCCTACTCCTGAACTATCATAGTGGAAACACATTCCCATTCATATAACATGGATAAGTATTAGAAATCTATGGCATCCATCATCCTCTAGATGTTGAAATGGAGCACCCACTTGAACTGATGAACCATGGTCAACTCGCATGTTACCTCATTGTCATACTTCCCTAGGCTAATAGTATAAAATTTCTTAATCTTATCCTTCTTAAGGCTATCAAGATAAAAAAAATTAGTGTGGATTGGTGTCTTAAATTCCTTCTAGAACATCGATGTTCCTCCCTATGCACGATCACCTACCCACCAAGTGTCTACAACCTCCCAAAGAAATAAGATTGTTATGCAAGCCTTTTGAGTAGATGGACAATCAATAGCCTCATAAGTCATGTCCATGTCTTAAATTCATCCATCTAGGATTACTACATCCTCATCACTAGCATAGACTAGTGAATGATGTCCAATAAACCTCTAAATCACATCCTCTCCTATACCCTTTTATAAGGTAATATGGAGATGGTGGTGATAGCAAAGGCTGAGCTGTTGATGGTCAATGCTTAAGAAACTTGATAAAAGTCTCAAAAGTCTCCTCTAAATGGCTAATGTGACTATTAAGTGTCATGGCAAGCTACTACAAGACAAAAAACTTGTTAGGATAAGTGTTCATAGCTTACTAACATATATTGCACATAAGCACATTCAAATGCCCCCTAGGCTACTCGTTCTTGATTCTTCACAAGTTAATATAGATTTTTGAAGAATTTTTTTTAAAAGAATATGAAATAAACTAATAAAATTAGATAATGGATTATTTTCAAACTAATTATTTTTAAAACAAAAAAGGTAATCAAAACTAAATATTTGATGTGAACTTGCAACACTCTAAAATTTACTATTAAATTTTTTTTATTTTAGTTAAAGTTTTCTATCAATATAAATGGGTGTTACCACTATAACTAACATAATTTTGGCTTACCATACCATCTTCACATCAATTACAAGGTAAATAAGTTAAGTCTTAAAACATAACAAATAGTGAACTACATAATCTTCATAAATTTAGATAAAAGTTTTGAGGTTAACTCCCAGCACAATATCTAAATACATCAAAATAGGATGTTTTGTTATTTACTATCTTCTTAAAAATATGTTACATACCTACAAGAATGAATTCAAACAATATCATTAAGTATAGTCAAAGCATTATCATTAAAGAAAAATAATGTAATTGGCTCCAAAATTTAGTATGCCAAATCATTACCTTAAGGATCATATTTGGATGTCCTTTAAGCTTAAGAACTGCCACCTTAAATGACCGTAGCCGGCACGCAATTTAAACCCTCTTGTTGTCAAATATAGCACTGGTAAATAAGGGTATCGTTCTAAACCGGGGATTGAGAGGGCTCACCTCTATTTAACTAGCTTAAACTATAAATAAAAGAAAAACACTAAATAACCTATAATAAATAAATAAGAAAAATACTAATGGGGGTTTATCAAAATAATAATAAAATAATAAAAGGATTAAATAGAATAAAGTAAACTAATAATGAAAATAATGGGAAATAATGGGAAACCGCAGATATGAGAAATATGTTAGGGAAATAAAAATCCACCACTAGATTAGGTTGAAAATATAATATTTATTTCTAAGTCATCTTTTAATCGTGAGAAAGAGATCGACCAAGTTGCACACCAAAAGCAGATCTATACACCTTATATTACTTCCCTTAATTAAATTAATACGCCAAAGCGCCAATATTAACCCTATTAAATACTAGCAGTATAGCAGCATCAAGCGGCTCCTATATTTAACTAGATTTAATGCATTAAGTGTAAGTGGAAGGCTGTCAATCTAAGTACCCAAACTAGTACAAAAAGCATGTCTAGCTGTATTTCCTTTCCTTGACCCACACGTATCGAAACGTTTTACCACTTCGGTTAGAATCACAAAACGATTAGGTGAATTGTTATCTAACCTAGCTGCAATTTATACATATAAATTCTAGTATATTTAGATGGCCACCTAGCAGGAAATTAATCCTACATACTGTCACTGATGAGGTACCAGAACAAGGCATGCACCAAATAAACTATACTTGACAGAATTATACATATAAACGATAGCAATTAATATAGAGTCAAGAAACAATCTCACGAAAAAAAGAAAATAAAATTATAAGTCAAACCATAGTCTAGGGTTTCAATTCATTCCCTAACAATAAATAATCAGCCACTCATAATTAAAGAATTAATTACACAGAAATATATATCTAAAATATAAATTAAAAATAAGAGAAAGAAATAACCGGAATTAATTTTGAATTAAAGATCAAGAATTTATTCAGATAAAAAAAAATTTATCTCAAATAAATTCTACTGGATATTAAATTCTTCCTCTAATTTTTCCTCCTTCGGTGCCTTGATTTCAGTGCAATATGCTTTTTCTTTTTCTTCTTTTTCCCGGCTGGCGGCTGTCAGGCCTCTCCTTCCGTGCGTCGTCCTTCGTCGTCCGTGCGGCTCTGTTTGGTGTGCCCAACTCGTTGCCCGGTCTGCACGGCGGCTACCCCTCAGCGTGTAGCGTCAGAGCCTACTGGCTGAGGTAGCCTACGTTTGCTGTCTGCCGCACTTGCACGAGACTTTGAAGGCTCTCGCTCATGCTCGCCCACCTCTTCTCTGTGCTCTACACTGAAGATCGTCTTTTTTTTTTCTGCCGCACGCTCCCCTCTTTTTATAATTTTTCTTTGACTTTTCTCTTTTGCTGACCGTGCGTCGAGGCTGCTTTCCACGTCAGCCCTCGTTTCGCAGCCTCGTGATGCCTCCGTTTGGTTTGCTTTTTCCAGGCCTTTGGGCCTTCGGCCTTCGGCCGTTGGTCCAAAGGTCTTATTTTTATTTTATTTTTTTTTCTTTTACTTAAAAACCTGCAAAATAAAATTAATAAAAATTAATAAATATTCTTTTGCTCTAAATTTACTTAAATTATATCATTTTAGCTTAAATAATAAAATTTATGTAATTTTTACCACTTAAGCATAAAACAATAATTATTCCCCTATATTAGCTAAATAAACTACCAAAAACTAAGATTATAAGGGTATAAAATGTGTCAAAATATGAACTCATCACACCCCCACACTTAGCTTCTTGCTTGTCCTCAAGCAAGTTATTATTCTAAACAATTAAAATTAAATTAAGTAGCCACTTTCGTAGGTCTCACGATTACACTTAGCATGTGTAACAAGCCCTTTAAACCCCTAGGTCACCCATCGAGGACGAGTAAGGTCTCGTGAGGGTTTCGCAGATGATATACCCACAAAATCACACACAAATAAAATAAAATAAAAACATACCTAACACCCTTAACTATTTTTGTCTCAGAATCTTTTACTTTCAAAGTCGAGATTAGCAATCAACCAAGATTCAGTATTAGGAGATTTAAATAATCAATTTCAACATATGGTTCACACATAAACATGACAGGTATGAACAAATCAATATTATGGATGAAAATCTACCACGCCTTAGTCACATCAAGATCCATCCTCACTATGGATACCCTCTATTTTTTCTCTTAGATTCATGGCTACAAATGTATAAAGACACTCATGTATGTGAGATAAGATGATGAAGATAACAAACGACTCACATATATAAAAAAAATAAGGCTCGTGTTTTTGTGGATAAAACCTCATGAAAGATATCAAATACTTGCCAAATGGACCGAACCATATGCTTAAATCTTGTGACTAATCTCCATCAGATCAAAGGCTGCTCATCTTGAGAATCAAATAGGACTTACTTATTGGTTGTAGCGGGGTTTAAGGTAAAGAAGGGTATGGAGTATTTTAGAAGTGTGGTGTTAAAAAGATCAAGCGCTAGTGGAATCTAATAATTAGATAAAATATAAGCATAACTCCACATCAATGATTAAAGATACACTCCTCCAACTTCTCAATAAAATGTAACATGAATAGAACTTTTTCAACATAATATCCATAACTCCCTCTCTTCCTTATATCCTAACATTTTTTTCTCATTGTTTTTTTTTCTTTTTTTTTTCTCCACCAAACATAACCAATCCCCCTTCTTAGCATAAATATATATATTTCTTTCACATACACACATATACAACCACTCTTTATATCCATAATGACTTGATTTCCTTCCACTAGCTTTAAGCAAAGGTAAGGACATTTAAGGCCCAATGGTTATTCAATGTAGGTAATGAAGAAAAGTATATGGTCCATGTATGGCTCAAAGGGTTTCTATAGGGTGTACACCATGTATACACAAATCAGGTTAAGCTATTTGGTCATGTGATGGAAAATTCCTAAGCTGCCTTTATCATTTTCTCAATCAGAGCATGGTTTGACTATAAGCTTCGACTTACACAAGAGTTAGTTCTAGTAATCTCTATAGTCCATTACAAGATCTATGGCAAATAATTTGATCAAAACAATTAAACATGTATGAGGTTTACAAAAAATTTTGAAGCCAAGAAATAGTAGATGATTTTGTGTAGATTCGCTTAGAAAAAGAAGGTACATATGGTTCAAAAACTCACTGAGGAATGTGACGAATCTCAACATGCCATGTCGGTGATTAGAAAATCATACATGTTCTTTCTCCGTTCACATTTAGGCACATAGATATGTGTTCCCTATATCGAAATCAACACAAAAAAATCTCCACTTACTTTATCTCAATTTCATGATCCTCTTTTCGTTAAATTTCAAAGATATATTCCTCATTAACTAGTTAAGGGTTCTACGACTCTAAAAACACTAGACACTCTAAAAAAAAATTAAACACTCTAAAAAAAATCAAAACAATTTTTTTTCTTTTTTTTCTTTTCATACATAAAACACACGCACCCCCACACTTAAATCACACATTGTCCTCAATGTGTAAACAACTAAGGAAACATGAAATTTCATGTATAGAGAAAATAAACTAAATAAATAAATAACTAAAGGATAGAAAACTCCCTTATGACTAAGGGTTGCCTCCCAAGTAGCGCTTGTTTTTACGTCTTCAGCCTGACGTTGTATTGGTCTACTCATTTGGTGTGGGTACATATTGTAGGTGCACTTCTTCAACGTTATGCTCCACAAATGACTCATAATAGGGCTTAAGCCTGTGACCGTTTACCTTGAACTCATTCCCCGTCTTCTCGCTTTTGATCTGTATTGCTCCATAAGGGAAAACATTAGTAACAATAAAAGGACCAACCCATCTAGAATGCAACTTACCTGGAAATAAGCGAAGATGCGAATGGTAGAGTAGCACTTTTTATCCCACAACAAATGACTTTCCACGAATCATCTTATTATGAAAAGCTTTTGTCTTCTCCTTGTATACCATAGCACTTTCAAAAGCATCATCCCTTATTTCTTCTAATTCATGAAGTTGTAGCTTCCTATGCGTTCCAGCTGAGTCAATACTCATGTTCAAATTCTTAACAGCCCACCATGCCTTGTATTCAAGCTCCACCGGTAGATGGCATGCCTTTCCATAAACGAGTCGAAAGGGAGACATGCCTATGGGCGTTTTATAGGCTGTCCTATAAGCCCATAAAGCATCATTTAGCCTTTGGCTCCAGTCCTTTCGATTTGGACTCACAGTTCTCTCTAGTATCTTATTTATTTCTCGGTTGGAAACTTCGGCTTGCCCGCTAGTTTGAGGATGGTAAGGTGTAGAGACTTTATGTGTCACCCCATACTTACGTAGCAAGGCTTCAATTGTCCTATTGCAAAAATGTGATCCTCCATCACTAATGATTACTCTAGGCATACCAAACCTAGAGAAAATGTGAGATTGAAGGAACCCTGCAACTACACGAGAATCGTTAGTTGGGTGGCAATTGCTTCCACCCATTTTGATACATAGTCTACTGTAAGAAGAATATAGAGGAAACCTTTAGAAGATGGAAAGGGTCCCATAAAGTCAATGCCCCATACGTCGAAAATTTCTACAGCTATAATAGAAGTTAAGGGAATTTGGTCTCTAGAACCAATATTACCTGATCTATGACATCTATCACATCGCCTACAGTAATCATTGGCATCGCTGAATAGTGTTGGCCAATAAAAACCTGCTTCAAGTACCTTGAAGGCAGTCTTTTTAGCACCAAAATGTCCCCCACAATGCAATGTATGACAATGTGCTAGAATATGCTCGAATTCTGAATCAGGGACACATCTCCTAATTATACCATCATTACCGAATTTCCACAAATAGGGATCATCCCAAACATATTGGGATGCCTCTTTTCTAATTTTAGTTCTTATAGATCGTGGCATGTCATTAGGCAACTTGTTTGTTACTAAATAATTTACGATATCAGCAAACCATGGTGTACTTACCTGTATCCCGAAGAGCTGCTCGTCTGGAAAGTTCTCGATCAATGGTATAGGTTCACCATCTTGAATCATTCGGCTCAGATGATCTGCCACTACGTTTGCACTACCTCTCTTGTCCTTAATTTCCACATCAAATTCTTGTAACAAGAGTACCCGTCGTATCAATCGTGGCTTTGCGTCTTTCTTAGACAACGGATACTTCAAAGCTGCATGGTCAGTAAATATGGTAACTTTAGTTTGAAGCAAATATGACCTAAATTTCTCAAGAGCAAATACCACAGCCAATAGTTCTTTCTCGGTAGTTGAGTAATTCAACTGAGCATCATTTAGAGTTCTTGAAGCGTAGTAGATGGCGTATGGCTTTTTATCCTTTCGTTGTCCCAAAACTGCCCCAATTGCATAGTCAGAGGCATCACACATGATTTCAAATGGTAGGGACCAATCTGGAGGTAATATCACTGGAGCAGTAGTCAAAAGCCTTTTTAGCTCGTCAAATGCTTGTTGGCATTCTTTATTCCACTCAAATATCACCTCCTTTTGTAAAAGGCGTGTCAATGGTCGTCCAATGCTGGAGAAATCTTTTATAAACCTGCGATAGAAACCTGCATGTCCAAGAAAAGAACGCACCTCTCTCACGCAAGTGGGAGAGGGTAAGTAACGCACAGTATCTATTTTAGCCTTATCAACCTCTAACCCCCTAGATGATACAACATGACCAAGTACAATTCCTTGTGTCACCATGAAATGACACTTTTCCCAATTAAGCACAAGGTTAGTTTCTTCACATCTTTTTAAAATTAAAGTTAGATTTTCGAGACAAGATTCAAAAGTATCACCAAAGACACTAAAATCGTCCATGAAAACCTCAATAATTTTCTCAATGTAGTCAGAGAAAATACTAACCATACATCTTTGGAATGTACCAGGGCCATTGCATAGCCCGAAGGGCATGCGTCGATAGGCAAAAGTACCAAATGGACATGTGAAAGTCGTCTTCTCTTGATCCTCCTCCGCTATGTGAATTTGGTTGTAACCGGAGTACCCATCAAGAAAGCAATAGTAAGAATGACCGGCCAATCTCTCGAGCATTTGATCAATGAATGGTAGTGGGAAGTGGTCTTTCCTTGTCGTGGCATTTAGCTTCCTGTAGTCAATGCAGACTCGGTATCCCGTCACTGTCCTTTGAGGGACAAGTTCATTCTCCTCATTCTTCACCACTGTAACCCCTGACTTCTTAGGTACCACATGTATAGGTGCCACCCATTTAGAATCTGAGATGGGGTAGATAACTCCACAATCCAATAACTTGATGATCTCTTTCTTCACTACTTCCATCATAGGAGGATTAAGCCTACGTTGAGCTTCTCTAGTTGGCTTTGCTCCATCCTCAAGAAGTATGTGATGAACACACATAGTAGGGCTTATTCCCTTGATGTCTGCTAGCGTCCATCCAATAGCGGTCTTGTGAATCTTGAGAACTCCTAAAAGCTTCCTCTCTTCTTCCTCTGTTAACTTTGAAGATATGATCACAGGAAGGGTATCATTATCTCCTAAGTAAGCATACTTCAAGTGATCCGGTAATGGCTTGAGTTCTAAAATAGGGGCCTGAATCACCGAAGGTATGGGCTTGTCACTTGATAAGGGAATTGAAAAAGGAGGGAATCCATACCGATATGGAGGGTTTGCCTCCATGTGAGCTACAATATTCACAAGATGTGGTGAAAGTATTGCTTCTATTTCCTCCAATGGAATCATTTTCCCCTTTTTATCCAATCCTAAACTTTTCACAAGAGTGATATCTAATGGGTCCTCCTTGACCTCCTCAAAATAATCCTGTACAAAAAAATCGATAGTGTCAATAGTAAAACAAGAATGATCATCCATCGGGTATCTCATAGTATTGAAAATGTTGAAACTTATGACTTCCCCATCAAATTCCATGGTAAGAGAACCAGTATGAACATCTTTTTTGTACAAGCAGTTCTCATGAAAGGTCTTCCCAATAACAATGGCATTGGACTTGAGATGCTATCATCCATATCCAACACATAAAAGTCTGCTGGGAAAATAAGTGTATCAACCTGCACGAGGACATCTTCTAGAAGCCCCTTAGGGAATGCGTTAGAACGATCAGCAAGTTGAATGATCACATTATCTTTCTTAAGCTCTCCTAAACCTAAAGATGCATAAATAGAATATGACATAACATTGATAGATGCTCCTAGGTCTAGCATGGCATTTTCAAACTTATTGTTACCAATTACGCATGGAACTGTGAAACTTCCAGGATCCTTGCATTTTTTAGGTAGCTTCCTTTGTATCACCGCAGACAATTGTTTACTCATCCTCACTACTTCCTTCTCCCGTAGTCTTTTCCTTGTGGTGCACAACTCCTTTAAGAATTTTGCATATTTAGGTACTTGTTTGATAGCCTCTAGGAGTGGAATGTTTATTTGCACCTTCTTAAATGTATCCAAAATTGCTTGATCACTTTCATCTTTCTTTGATTTGGATAACCTGCTAGGAAAAGGAGCTGCAGAAATAGGATTAGTTATAACATTATTAGGAATGGTAGAGGATTTACTATTCCTAAAACTTTCAAATTTCAGTTCATTAGCTGTTCCATCACTCGTTTGTCGGTTTCCGCTTTTATTTTCTTGTTTCTTCATGCTCTCCGCCTCTTTTGTAGCGGGATCTTCTTCCAATTGCTTTAAGACCTTTTTAGACTTATTTGGAGCATTCTCACATATCTTACCACTTCTGGTTACTACCGCATTAGCCGATTCAAGGCTTCCCTTTGGATTTGGTATGGTACTGCTTGGTAGTTTCCCAAGATCATGTAATTGGTTGAGCTTGGTTACTACTTCTCCCATTTGACGCTCTATATCTGACACTCTCTTATTCATGGACAATTGGCTTTGTATAAGTTGATTTTGTCCGTCTGCCAGCTGTTTTGACTATTTGTCAATGCTTCAAGCATCTTATCATATTTGTCATTAGTCTGAGAGGATCCTCCTTGCGGTTTTTGATAAAAACCTGGTGCTACTTGGTTGAAACCTGGAGGATTAAGAACATTATTATTATCTTTCCAACGAAAATTTGGATGATTACGCATACCTGGATGGTAAGTATTTGAAAACCCAATGGCATTATCTTGTTCATTGTCCTCTCCTCCTCTTATCTGTGGACATTTCTCACTTGGATGTCCTATTGCCGAACACACTCCGCATGTGGTAACAATTCCAGTAGCTGATGCAATCTGTGAAACAAGATTGGTAAGTTGGTGAAGTCTATCATCAAATTGATTTACTCTTACCTCATTTACTCTTTCACGAATAGAAAGACCATCATATTGTTGTGCAGTGGAGGCTCGATTTTTCAATAGCGCTTGTGCTGAAATAAGATCTTTGTCCATAAACGAACCACCACTTGCTGCATCTAACATATTCCTTTCAAGTGGAGTGAGACCCTCATAGAAATATTGCAATAAATTCTCTTCCCTCATCCCGTGTTATGGGCACTGTGAAAGTAAAACCTTATACCTACTGTAGTATGCATGAAATGACTCGTCAGGCTCTTGCTGGATCCCGGTGATCCTTTTTCTGAGTACCGTGACACGTGATGCTGGAAAATATTTGTCTAAGAAAGCACTTGCTAAGTTGTCCCATGAGTATGTATGTCCTATTGATAACTCATAAAGCCAGTCTTTCGCACCATCCATCAAGGCAAATGGAAATGCCTTGAGCTTCAAGATTTGAAGATCTGCCTCTTTGGGGCACATGGAGACACACACAAATTGAAATTCCTTTAGGAATTTATTTGGATCTTCACTTGGGAGACCATGGAATGTTGGAAGACGATGAAGTAGGCTTGACTTTAATTCGAAATCCTTTTCTTTCCCTTCAGCTGGCTCAGGATAGCCTATGTATGTAGGTACAGCTTCAGCTATGTTATGGGCTGCTAGCTCCCGTAAACTTCTATTAGTTTCCATTTGAGTGAAATAAACAGAACCGGTTGATGATGATGGAGAACCAGAAACTCTTGACTTTCTAATCTCTCGAATGAACTTTTCTATCTCAAGATTCACTGGTATCAACTCTCCTTGTGCTTTTCTTCTCGTGTGCATTCACCAGTGGATACCTGAAATAAGAAAAACACTTTAACCGAGTAAACCGTACTAAAAAGAAATAAAAATAAATAAATAAATAAAAACAAACTAAAAAAAACTTGCTAGTATAATATAGGCAAAGTTACCAATCCCCGGCAACGGCGCCAAAAATTGGTGCGACCGTAGCCGGCACGCAATTTAAACCCTCTTGTTGTCAAATGTAGCACTGGTAAATAAGGGTATCGTTCTAAACCGGGGATTGAGAGGGCTCACCTCTATTTAACTAGCTTAAACTATAAATAAAAGAAAAACACTAAATAACCTATAATAAATAAATAAGAAAAATACTAATGGGGGTTTATCAAAATAATAATAAAATAATAAAAGGATTAAATAGAATAAAGTAAACTAATAATGAAAATAATGGAAAATAACAGGAAACCGCAGATATGAGAAATATGTTAGGGAAATAAAAATCCACCACTAGATTAGGTTGAAAATATAATATTTATTTCTAAGTCATCTTTTAATCGTGAGAAAGAGATCGACCAAGTTGCACACCAAAAGCAGGTCTATACACCTTATATTACTTCCCTTAATTAAATTAATACGACAAAGCGCCAATATTAACCCTATTAAATACTAGCAGTATAGCAGCAACAAGCGGCTCCTATATTTAACTAGATTTAATGCATTAAGTGTAAGTGGAAGGCTGTCAATCTAAGTATCCAAACTAGTACAAAAAGCATGTCTAGCTGTATTTCCTTTCCTTGACCCACACGTATCAAAACGTTTTACCACTTCGGTTAGAATCACAAAACGATTAGGTGAATTGTTATCTAACCTAGCTGCAATTTATGCATATAAATTCTAGTATATTTAGATGGCCACCTAGAAGGTAATTAATCCTACATAATGTCACTGATGAGGTACCAGAACAAGGCATGCACCAAATAAACTATACTTGACAGAATTATAAATATAAACGATAGCAATTAATATAGAGTCAAGAAACAATCTCACGAAACAAAGAAAATAAAATTATAAGTCAAACCATAGTCTAGGGTTTCAATTCATTCCCTAACAATAAATAATCAGCCACTCATAATTAAAGAATTAATTACACAGAAATATATATCTAAAATATAAATTAAAAATAAGAGAAAGAAATAACCGGAATTAATTTTGAATTAAAGATCAAGAATTTATTCAGATGAAAAAAAATAATTTTATCTGAAATAAATTCTACCGGATATTAAATTCTTCCTCTAATTTTTCTTCCTTCGGTGCCTTGATTTCAGTGTAATATGCTTTTTCTTTTTCTTCTTTTTCCCGGCTGGCGGCTGTCAGGCCTCTCCTTCCGTGCGTCGTCCTTCGTCGTCCGTGCGGCTCTGTTTGGTGTGCCCAACTCGTTGCCCGGTCTGCACGGCGGCTACCCCTCAGCGTGTAGCGTCAGAGCCTACTGGCTGAGGTAGCCTACGTTTGTTGTCTGCCGCACTTGCACGAGACTTTGAAGGCTCTCGCTCATACTCGCCCACCTCTTCTCTGTGCTCTGCACTGAAGATCGTCTTTTTTTTTCTGCCGCACGCTCCCCTCTTTTTATAATTTTTCTTTGACTTTTCTCTTTTGCTGACCGTGCGTCGAGGCTGCTTTCCACGTCAGCCCTCGTTTCGCAGCCTCGTGATGCCTCCGTTTGGTTTGCTTTTTCCAGGCCGTTTGTCCAAAGGTCTTATTTTTTGTTTTTTTTAATTTTTCTTTTACTTAAAAACCTACAAAATAAAATTAATAAAAATTTAATAAATATTATTTTGCTCTAAATTTACTTAAATTATATCATTTTAGCTTAAATAATAAAATTTATGTAATTTTTACCACTTAAGCATAAAACAATAATTATTCCCCTATATTAGCTAAATAAACTACCAAAAACTAAGATTATAAGGGTATAAAATGTGTCAAAATATGAACTCATCAATCATATTTGGATGTCCTTTGAGCTTAAGAACTGCCACCTTAAATGAATTGGTGGTGAAATAGCCCTTAGCCTCAAACAATCTACTACACCTCAACTCCCACTCCAAAAATTCTTTAGGATAATGATTGACTTCAAATTCTGGGATCGCGGCTCTAACATCATGACAACTATTTCCTCTTTTTTTTTTCCTCCTCTTTATATCTAGATAAGAATCACTAGAGGATGAATCTTCTCCATCTTCGCTTCCAACATGCTCACCAACCCCATAAGGATCTCGAATTAGGATTTTATTGTTATGTGTCTCAGGTCACATTAGGAAGTTTGATCTCCAAGATATCAAGCACTCTTCTAATATCATTTTGTAGAGACTCAATGTCTAAATCCCTCCATAGATTATTTTATCCACAAGGCTCAACCCTATTGGTAAAGGGAGTTCTTCCATTGAATACAAAAAAAAAAAGTTTTAGAAGGTAAAAGAAAGAAGTTGACTTAGGCTCACAGTGGGGAAATTGGGTTGGGGCTAGAATATAAAGTGGTGTTTGGTTTAGAATTAAATTTTTTTAGTGGGTTTTGGTTTTGAAATTTTTGGTGGAAGATATATATATATAATAAAAATAAAAATAAAAACCTAAATTTCTGCAACCTAAAAGCTTTGATACCAAGTTAATGCCTATGAGATCCAACTTGGTTCATGCTAAGAAGTTGCGTCTAATTAAGCTTAGAACAACTAAAAAACAAGAGTAGAATGAGGAAAGATTTGAGGAAATAAAAATTGATTCTTGGAAACTCTTTGAATCAAAACTCAAAAGAACCACCTAAAATATAAAATATTAGAATAAATATTTAAATATTTTTATAAAATTTCAAACTCCTAGACTTGAGTTGAATTGAAGGGGATCTTGGTTTGTAGAGAGAAAGATGCAGCTAAAAACAACTTGTCTTTTATTTCATTCTCTCCTTGGCAGTTATAGATGGAGTGCAGCATTAAAGGTTACAATTTAGCCAACTAATACATATGATTTGAGCTCAAATAAATGAATAAAAACATCTTATATACTAACCATGTGTTTTGGTCATGGTTGAGTATATGTATGTAGATTTTGAATATGATTAGCCTCCTAAAATATATATAACTCATGTAGCTGCTACTTGATTCACAAAGAAAAGAGACAAAAATGATTTTAATCTTGTTAGAGACAAAAGTTAGTAAGGAATGTCTTCTAACATTTCTTGTCCTTTCTAAAAACCAACATTGTTCTTCATAAGTGCTAAAAATGACTTTTCATGCAACTTGAGAGAGACTTGTCGCTATTTTGGGTGTATAATGGGAAGCAATTTCGTTTCATTTTTGGATATAAAATAAAATAAGATAAAAAAAGGTGGTAAAAGTAGGGGAAAACATGGCTAAAATGTGGGGTGTTATTTTGTGGGGGTAGTAAAGGTTGAAAAAGTTTGCATGGCTAGGTTTTTTTAGGAGTGATTATTTTTTCCAAGT
Organism: Tamarix chinensis; assembly: GCA_030549775.1. Lineage (NCBI taxonomy): Eukaryota > Viridiplantae > Streptophyta > Magnoliopsida > Caryophyllales > Tamaricaceae > Tamarix > Tamarix chinensis. Next base: position 71,940,848 of record CM060181.1, read on the forward strand.
GAGGAGAGTTTTGGACTCTCAAACTTGGAAAATTTAAGGGAAAGATTGTTGTCATCAAATGACAATGCTCCTACATCATCTTCTCCCTCTTTAAAAGCGGTCTCATTATCTTTAATGGGTTCATCCTAAATGTAAGAATGTAGATCTCCCACATTAAATGCGTTTGATATATCTCTCATTTCCTCCTGTAGCTCCAATTTATATGTGTTTTCACTAATATTTTCAATGTATTTGTATGGGCCATCACTTCTAAGCATGAGTTTTTTCTTCCATTTATAAGGAAATCGCTCCTTCATAAGGTAAATCTAAGCTCATATAAGTGTTGCATCTGGTGTTTGTTGGCTTTATTCTTGTACATTTCAATAACCCTCTCGATTTTTTTCTCATCTAGCCATGAAGCTTCTTTATTACCCTATCCCTTTCTTGTGCCTCAAAGTTAGTTTGGGCTTTGATGGGAAGAGATAAAAGATCGATGGGAGTAGTAGGGTTCATCCTATATACTACTTAAGAAGGACAGCAACTTGTAGTATAGGTTAGTGATCAATTGTAGGAAAACTCAACATGAGATAGTTTGGTGTCTTAATCCTCTAAGTATTTGTGAATACTTCTAAGGATAATGGTGAGGGTCCTATTGATGACCTTAGTTTTACCATTGGTTTGCAAATGGTAGGAAGTACTGAAGAGGATTTAGCTACATACTAGCCTCCATAAATTCTTCCAAAAATAGCTATGGAACTTGGTATCCTATCTAAGACAATAGATTTTGGAATACCATGCAACCTAACTATTTCCTTGAAGAATAGATGAATTATGTAAGAGGAGTTATCTATCTTATGGTAGGTAATGAAATGAGCTATCTAAGAGAACCGATCCATCACCATCATTATAGAATCAGTTTACCTCTATATCTTAGGCAATGCTATAATAAAGTCTATGCTCACATGATCCTATAGTTAGTGTGGGATAGGTAAAGGAGTATAGAGCCATTGGTGGAAGTGAATCTTAAACTTTTGACAAGTGACACATCTAGCTATTACACTTTGTACATCTCCCACAAGTTTGGGATAATAAAAATGCTCACTAAGTATGTCCACAACCTTGATGTCGAAGTGTCTAGATAGTGCTCCTCCATGTACTTCCCTTACAAGTAATTCTCTGATGAAATATTTAGGAATGTAGAGCTTGTTGTTCTTGAAAAATATCCCTTTTAGATGACGAAAGAGCCTTTCTTTTTGTCTTGATCCTTGAAATAGCTTCCAAAGTCTTGTAGAGCTCCCAAACGCACCTAAACCCCAGTAGTCTCGCTTTTAATAGAGTATACAATATCTCCTAGAAAGTGAATTTTCTACTAAATTCATTTTCCCACTTTTATGTTTGGATATAAAGGAAAACTATTGTAAGAATTATACCCATCTTACATGTTATGGTTTAAGCTTGTGTTTACCATTGATGTACTTCAATGACTTATGATCTGTGTGTAACAAAAAATGTTAGGGTCGCAAGTAGTGGGACCAATGATCTAGAGTTTTTACTAAAGTGTAGAACTCCTTATCATATGTGATGTAATTCACCCTAGATCTATTGAGCTTTTCAATAAAGAAAGTAGTTGGTTTCCCTTCTTGTAGTAAAATAGCTCCAACAAGCACTCCACTAGCATCACACTCAACCTCAAATGATTTGTTGAAGGTAGGTAATGTTAGGATAGGTGCTTTACTTGATTTCCCCTTGACATCTTCAAAGGCATCTTGTGCGGCCTTGGTCCACTTGAATTCACCCTTCTACATGAATTTAGTTAGAGGGGATAGTAGGGTTTTGAAATCCCTAATAAACCTCCTATATAATGAAGACAAACCATAAAAATATCTCACTTGTGTAAGGCTTGTAGGTGTGCGCCACATCTTGATTGCTTCCACTTTAAATTCATCCATGGATATGCCATCCTTGAACACCAAAAAACCTAGAAATGTAACCCAAGGTACAAAGAAATCATTCTTTTCTAGCTAAGCATAAAACTTATAACCTCTAAGTGCCATAAATACAAGTTTGAGATGCTTTAAATGCTCTTCTTCACTAAATCTATACACAAGGATATCATTAAAGTAGACTACTAAAAACTTTCTAATGAATAGACTAAGTACCTCATTCATGAACCTCATGAACGTACTAGGGGCATTTGAAAAAACAAAAGGCCTAACCATCCACTCATACAATCCTCCCTTGGTTTTGAATGTAGTATTCCACTCATCACCATCTTTCATTCTTATTTGGTAGTATCCACTCATTAAGTTAATTTTGGAAAATAAGCACGTACCATTTATACAATCAAACATATAATCAAGTGTAGGCATATGATACCTATACTTGATAGTAATGTTGTTGATATATTTACTATTCACACACATTATCATGATATCATCTTTCTTCGATACAAGTAAGGTGAGCATGGCACAAGGGATAAGGGACTCACTTATAACTCTATGGCCTTTATAACTCATCTACTTGCCTTTATAACTCCAAGGCCTCCTTAAGAATATACCTATAGTAATATCCCAAGCCTTTTATTTTAGGATTAAAGAATAAAATAATGAATTATTGATTAAAATTTTAACTATATGTACTCTTTTGAATAAAATAACAATAATAATAATGATGATGACAATAAAAATGATACAAGGACATAGTTACTGGAAACTATTTTAATTAAATAACATAAAATAAATTATAAGAATTTATAAAGTAATAAATATTATAATTATTACTATTATTATTACTATTATTATTGTTGTTGTTGTTGTTGTTGCTGTTGTTGTTGTTGTTGTTGTTGTTGTTGTTGTTGTTATCCCTAAAACTCCAGAAAACCCTAAACACACTACCAACCCCTTTTTTCTTTTTCTTTCCTTTTTTTCTTTCTTTTCTTTCTTCCCTTTCATCCTTTATTTTTCTTTCCTCCTTCCCCGAACAGCTAGGCCAAACCCAACAGTTTCCCAACCCCTTTTCTTCCCCCTATCCTTCTCTTCTTTCCTTTCCTCCCAACTAGCTAAATCCCCCTTCTTTTTTCTCTCCCTCGGGCAGTGAACCAACTCACATGCCCCCCACTTTTTATTTTCTCTCTCTCTCTTTCCTTCCTTTCCTTTTCTGCCCTCATCCCTTACCCCCAACGTACGCTGCACCTGCACAACGCTACAACATCGTAGCTCCCCCTCCCCTCTCTACCACCTTCTTTCCTCTTTCGACCATGCAGGGAATGCAATTGGTACATTCCCTACATAGTCCCCTATCCCTTATGAGCTCCCTCTCCCTCACTTACTTCCTTACCCCTTGTGAACCTACCCTTACCATTGTCCTTCCCCTACAAAGTAGTATTGGCCTGCACACCGGTTGGTAGCTACTAACTCTCCCTTGTCCACTTCCTCCCTCCCCTACGCCTATAAAACCCTCTCTCTTCTTCCCTCTCCTTTCTTCTACCTAATTTTCCCTACCTCCCATACTCTTGTGGCCCATTCAAACATCGTCATCGCCACCATTAGGCTGTGTTGCTATCTCCACTCCCTCCCATCCTCTTCCCTGCATTACCCTGTGTCCATAGAGACCCTTCCCTTCCTTCCCCTTCCTTTTCTCTCCCCATTCTTGCAAAGTGGGTAGCTCGAGCTTCCCTTTTACACCCTACACGACCACCACCGCCGATCACACCACCCTCCATGCCTCCTTCTCTACACAAGAAGACCCACTAGCCACACCAACAACTCCACCTCCATTTCTCCACTGTCCTTTCTTCCTTCTCTTCCTCTTGGGCTCCACTACTGCACTGCGAGACCATCACCCCTACCACTGGCCGCTTCAGTCATGTAACTACACCAACCCAAGAAACCCTACCTTCCCTCCTCCTTCTAACCTTAAAAATCCATCCTTCACATCTGATGCAGGAGCATCCATTGAACATAATGATTGTCATATTCATTCTAATCCTCAAGGTAAGGAAGATGATTTAGCTTTCATAATATTGAAACCTATCATGTTAAATGTTCTTGATAATTCTAATATGCTTGACATTAAAAACCATTCAAGTTATTCTTGTAGGTATGTTACATATTTGCAAGAAGATGATGTACATACACATTGATGTGTACAAGTATTCCAAGGAATGCAAGACTATGACATACATGGGATGATACATTACAACAAGAGATAGAGTGATGATATTCATTATTTTTATAAACTTGTTGTAAACCCTAACCCTAAGTATATTTTATGTAAGTTAGGGTATGGCTATAATTTCATGTATGTATCTTAGTCTATTGTATAGCTTTGTAATATTAATCCTTTGTATCATTTAACCAATGATATTATTCTTTGGATTAAGGTTAATATGGGCTTAATTCAACCATGATTAATGGGATGAATTTAGGGACTAAACTCGGATGGTTTAAGCTAGTCACCACCAAGCTTATTCCTTCTCCTATATATACCTTTTGTGCACAACATTTGTATAGAGAATTGAATAGAATGAATAATAAGAATTTTGATAAAACTTTGAGCAAGAGAGCTAAAGTCTAATCCTCCCTTTTGGGGTCTATATTGAGCAAGGAAAATCCGGGATTAATCCTTCCTCAAATCTATCTTCATACGACACATTTGAACACCTTCAAATCTGCTGAAAACCCTTCATCTTGTAATATCAATTTCTTCATGTATAATCCACCAAATAACTTCATTATTTTTGCATTAGATCTTGGGTGATAGCTTCTAATACAAATTTTGATCCAACCTTCCGTTACTTTGATAAAAACAACATCATTTTTGGTATCAAAGCTTCATTTGTTCGAAGCTGATTTCTGCCGACCTGAAATCGTGGTGTGTTCTTTCACCAAGAACTCCACGGATACTCCACCATTTCTCACAATTCTTGATTCTTGATGAACTTCTTTAAGTTTTCTTGAATTTCTTGCTTGAATTTATTGCAATCTTGCAACGATCTTGTTGCATTTTCCCTCAACTTTTCACATAAAATACCAACAGAGTTCGAATTTCAGCAGCACCAGTTTGGTTCGTCTGGTTGCAACGATCGTGTGTGCCTCTTCAGCACTTGATTTCTATTGTATTCTACTCTCTATTAGTTTTTGATCAAGTTTATGACAACCCCCTTCAAGTTCTATTCGTGCAAGCAAGAAGAAAAGCTTCAAAGTGATCAACATCCCTGGACAGTTCTCAATCACCCGAAACAGACATGGAACATACAGGCCATGTATTCGATTCATTTCTCATCAATTTCTCTCAATAAATTAGTCCATATTCTACCTCTGGATGTCCTCTACATTTTCTATGCAGACGTCAACACGAATCTCCCACTAGAAGACAAGTTTTTGTTGAAAATACAGAAATATGTTCTATGATTTTATGTGAAGCCCAAAACTGACCTGGAACTTGCGGGCCGTGTATTTGACTCATCTATCATCAATTTCTCTCAAGAAAATATTCCATCATCTACCTCTGGATCTTCTATACATTTTCTATGAAGACTGCAACACAAAACTCCCACTGGAAGACACGATTTTATTGATAACACAGAAACATGCTCTATGATTTTATGTGAATCATTTTCACACCTATTATTGCTAATCTTTCATTGTTTGTGTGTACCTGCGTGCAGTGGCTATTCTTGGGGCTTAAATATCTACTTTGTGCCTAGATAAAGATTTCAGGTAGTGTTTGATATTTTCTTTAGAATTAGAATTTGCTTTGTGCTTTGTTTGGTTGTAGGCAAAACGAATCCAGCACCTACATTTGTGGAAGATATATTGTGTGCATCAAGAAAGGTTGTGTGTCAACCTTCACCATGGCTAGTGAAGAGGTGTGTGCCCTGGTTGAGTCCATCAAAGGCCTCACCACATGCATGGATGCCCAACTACAGACTCAAAACACACTACAACATCAACTCCAAAGTGTAGAAGCAAAGTTGCCCGACAAAGAGAAGTATAAACCATGGCAACCTCGACTGGAAACCACACATGATAGTGTGGAAGGGAAAATGAAGCCAATTTACCATGCCAAGAATGGACGTGGACATTTCAATATTTCTCATCATGAAGATGGAGAAGAGGAGACAAATTCTTTTGGGTCAAGCAACCAAAGAAGAGCACCTACATTCCATGTAAGAAATCCACACCATGAAGATCAAGGTATTAAACTTGAACTTCCTGAATTTTATGGTGATTTGAATGTGGAGTCATTTTTTGAATGGTTGCATGATATTGAAGCTAATTTTGAGTTTAGAGAATATGATGATGATAGAAAGTGCAAATTAGCTACTCTAAAGTTCAAAAAGTTTGCTCAAATTTGGTATGATAACTCAAAGCGAACTAGAGAAAGACAAGAGAAGTCTAAAATCAAATCTTGGGAAAAACTTAAAAAGCACTTAAGAAAGAAATTTGTGCCTAGAGACTATGAACAAGATATGTATGTTAAGATGACTACTCTAAGGCAAGGCTTATTTAGTGTAGAAGAATACACTAGAGAGTTTGAAAGGCTAGCCCTTATTTGTGATGTTCATGAAAGAAAGGAACAAAGATGTGCTAGATACTTAGGTGGCTTGAATAACTTAATAAGAGACAAGGTTGATATGTAATTTTATGACTCTCTTGATGACTTGATAAAATTGGCTATGAATATTGAAAGACAAACCAAGACAACTAAAGCCTATGTTAAGTCTAATGCTTCTACTTCGACTAAACCCTATTCTAACACCTTTACACCTAAATCGACATTTTCATATGATAAAAATAATAACAAAGATGATAAAGGTAAAAATAAGGTGGTTCAAATGGCTAATAAACAATTTTTTAAATGTAAAGGATATGGACATTTTGCTAGAGATTGTCCTAACCAAAGAACCTTAACCCTACATGAAATAGAAAACATGGAACCATGTAGTGATGATGAATTAGAAGTTGAATCTCCTAATGAAATATTAACTATGGAAGAAGAATAAGGAGACCCCTGCTTTGTAATTCAAAGAGTCTTGCAAATACAACCTAGTATTACACCTACTCAAAGAGAAAAGATTTTTAAAACTAAGTGTAAAATAGGTGATACAGTTTGTAGACTTATAATTGATAGTGGTTCATGTACTAATGTTACTAGTGAGTTAATGGTTAAGAAACTTGGTTTGGAAACTACTAATCATCCTAAACCCTATTCTTTACAATGGTTAAACAAGGATAAAGGAGCTAAATTAAACAAAAGAGCTTTAATCACATTTTCTATTAGAGACTATCATGATGAAGTTCTATGTGATGTTTTACCTATGGATGCTTCTGGATTACTTTTGGGTAGACCATGGCAATTTGATAGAAAATCAATTCATGATGGGGTAACTAATGAATATGTGGTGAAAAAGGAAAAACATTTGTATAGGCTCAAAACTTCTTTATATGATCATATGCCCTTGAGTGATGATAAAAAGAAATTATTTTTACATGAAAAGGCTATGGGAAAATGTATAAAAGAAGAAGGAATCTGTTATGCTTTAGTTTCTAAAGATTCTAAACTTGAAAAACAACAACTTGCATATCCTAATTTGATTAAGTTGCTTGATGAGTATAATGATGTATTTCCTGATGACTTACCTCCTAGATTACCACTTAAAAAAGGTATAGAACATGCTATTGATCTTGTTCCTAGTATGCCTATCCCTAATAAACAGGCTTATAGATGTAACCCAGAAGAAGTTAAGGAATTGCAAAGACAAATACAAGAGCTTATAGATAAAGGATGTGTGAAAGAAAATATGAGTTTTTGTATAATTCATCCAAACACTGCTTATGTCAAGTTTATGACTTATTTTTGGAAAACTTTATGGAATATGCTTAGTGTGTATGGTGTGAATCCTAACATGCCTATTAACATGATACCATTGAAAAAAGGTGAATTGCAAAACTATGAGGCTAAAGAGAGAATAAAATTTTTTCAACAACTTCATGAGAAAATCAAAAATCATATTGAAAAATCTAATGCCAAGTATAAAGCTCAAGCGAATAAGCATAGAAACTCTTATGTGTTTTCTCCTGGTGACTTAGTTTGGTTACATTTACGTAAAGAGAGATTTCCTAATTTACGTAAAAACAAGCTAATGCCAAGAGTCGATGGTCCATTTAAAATACTTAGGAAGTTTGGGGATAATTATTATGAACTTGAACTTCCAAATTCTTATGGAGGAATTTCAAGAAATTTTAATGTTGGTGATTTGTCTCCTTATTATTCTGATGAAAATTTGAGGGCAAATTCTTCTCAACTTGGGGAGTATGATGGAGGAGCATCCATTGAACATAATGATTGTCATATTCATTCTAATCCTCAAGGTAAGTAATATGATTTAGCTTTCATAATATTGGAGCCTATCATGTTAAATGTTCTTGATAATTCTAATATGCTTGACATTAAAAACCATTCAAGTTATTCTTGTAGGTATGTTACATATTTGCAAGAAGATGATGTTCATACACATTGATGTGTACAAGTATTCCAAGGAATGCAAGACTATGACATACATGGGATGATACATTACAACAAGAGATAGAGTGATGATATTCATTATTTTTATAAACTTGTTGTAAACCCTAACCCTAAGTATATTTTATATAAGTTAGGGTATGGCTATAATTTCATGTATGTATCTTAGTCTATTGTATAGCTTTGTAATATTAATCCTTTGTATCATTTAACAAATGATATTATTCTTTGGATTAAGGTTAATATGGGCTTAATTCAACCATGATTAATGGGCTGAATTAAGGGACTAAACTCGGATGGTTTAAGCTAGTCACCACCAAGCTTATTCCTTCTCCTATATATACCTTTTGTGCACAACATTTGTATAGAGAATTGAATAGAATGAATAATAAGAATTTTGATAAAACTTTGAGCAAGAAAGCTAAAGTCTAATCCTCCCTTTTGGGGTCTGTATTGAGCAAGGAAAATCCGGGATTAATCCTTCCTCAAATCTATCTTCATACGACACATTTGAACACCTTCAAATCTGCTGAAACACCTTCATATTGTAACATCAATTTCTTCGTGTATAATCCACCAAATCACTTCATTATTTTTGCATTAGATCGTGGGTGACAGCTTCTAATACAAATTTCAATCCAACCTTCCGTTACTCTGATAAAAACCACATCAACATCACCATCACCACTATGGCCACACCACTAATGCCGTCACCCTTACTTGCCTAGTCCCTTATGGTTATGCCTTCTTATCTCTTACTTGTTTAGTGTATTTTATTTTAATAACTTATTATTATTAACATTATTAGTAGTAGTAGTAGTATTAGTATTAGTATTTTAGTTAAGAAAATAGGAAAAAAGGATAAAGAGGTAGGAAGAAATTAAAATGACCTAGTTTATGCTCTCATTATAGGTATTAAACAAATATTTTTCCATGAGGAGGCATAGGATTTCTTTCTTCAAGCTCGAAGCCAACTAGGTAAAGATATAGTTGAGATTTTGGGTTATGTTATGAGTCTTATTTTTGAAATGGGTGCATTTGTGTGTTATATGTGAATGTATGTGTATTGAACTAAATGTATAGTGCACCTTGGCTTGCAAGGAGCTAAGCCAATGGTATGCATATTTCTCATTGTTTGTTATATGTATGGCTTAATCTCACTATAAGTGGATATATTCTTATGCATGGTTGAATAATAACATATACTGATGTCTAGATATCGTAGGTGGGACTTAGGTGGCTAAAGGAAATTAAAGAAAATAAAGAGGGTGGAGCGAATGAAGTGATATATGGAAAATTTCCTAGTTATCTCATAAAATATGGAGTAACTAAGATGAAAAATGATAATATGAGGGGTTAGGGTAAAAACTTGCATGGGGAGTGTGAGCCTTGCTAGGGGGTATACTGTGTATGGGGGAAATATATATATGGGGAAGTATTATTTGGAGGTTGACCATGGGAAGGAAATTTTGTTTTTAGTGGTAAGTGTACTTGGGGGATTTTTGGTATGTAGGATGATATGAAGATGCATGAGAGCATAACCTAGGGTTTTAGGGGATCAGCCCTAATGATAATGTGTATTGTGGGGAAAGGTTAAGGAAGTTAGTTGAACATTGGTGTTGTGATGAGGGGTGTACCACATTTAAGGTGTGGGTAAAGCAAAATTGAGGATAGAGTTGTGTAAGGGAAGGGGATATAAAAGAAAAGGGGGGAATATTAGGGTTTTTGGAGTGACCAACTAGGATATCATTATCATATGTGTGAGTTGATCAGCTAAGCCGTGAGATTTGGAGTTGGGGTGAGTAGGGTGTGGGGCTTGAATTAGGGGATATGTGGGCTAAGTAAGGAGAGGATAGGCAAGAGCCACATATGCCAGATTAGGATTTCAAGAATTTCAAGGGGAAATCCTAGTGGGTGATGGTGAGCGTCAGAGGAGAAAAAGGAGAGTGGTCATTGACCCATGAATATGAGGTCTCTAGGTTCGCTATGAGTTTAGTGGAAAAATTTTTGGGGGTCCTAAAAGTATTTGGAGGGTGTGAATGTTTTAGGTGAAGGGAATAGGTTTTTCATAAAGTTTGGGTTGGTCGAGTGGTTGTAAGTCGAGAGTATCCATTGGATTGTGCATTGATGGATGTGTGTTACCTAACAAATAAGATAAGAATAAAAATATAAATCATTTTAAGTGGAAAATCATTGAGCCAAGCCCAGATGTATGATGATTACTAGTCTATAAGTTATAATCGTGGCCATGTGTGTTTTGCCCTAGGATTGTATATAATTATTGGTTGACCGTTTATAATAGTAGCTAGGTGTGTTTTTCCTTAGGGAGTTATTCTCAGACCACTTGTTATAAATACGAAGGTTCTGAGCTCAATAAGTAAAACCCTTAGATGAAAATAATATATATAAAAGACACGAATCACTTACAGTGGAACAGTAAGTGGGTTGGGACCAAATATAGGATATTTACCTATCCACTAATCATAATAGTGGTCAGGTATATTCTGTCCTAAAGTTTTATATGTTCACTGGTCCATCAATTATAATAGTATGGTAGTTATTCCCAGTCCACCGGTCATAATAGTAGGTTCCCCATACCTATATGGATATAATTTAAGAAATGTGTAAATATGGTACTGATGGCATAAACTTCGATAGGGGTAAATGATCTAACAAAACCTATTATATGCTTGTTGTGCCCAAGTTTGACTATATTGTTATCTCACTCAGTACGTAGCATGCTGATCACCCTTATTATAGATGTTTCTCATTCCCACGAGTAATGAACCCTCCTAAGTCAATACAGTTAGGCGATGAGGTGTTAGAGAACTTTTCTAATTATGATGAGTTGGTCAGGGCAGAGTGATGCCTTGGTGCCCTGGGGTCAGGGCAAGAGAGAATTTAATCAGAACTATTTTCCATTTGTAACTTATATTTTTATTCCCCCATAGTGGGATCCTACTTTGTATTTCTCTTCTCTATTGTACTGATGTTTGACTCTCACTTGTTCTTGCATTTTTCTATGTTTTAATGTTATACTCCTTCATGTTTTACTTATTTTCTATTACGGTTTCATATTTGTGTTTATGTTTTAGCCTTTTGATTGGTATGAGGCTAGCTAGGAGCCAGACTTATACTAATCATGGCGGTAGAACCTCCTTTTTACTATGTGAATTGTTTTTTAAACAAATAAAAAAATTTTACTATGATTTTTGGGGGTGATACATATAGGCAACCTTATCAGTGAGTATAGCACAGGGTAAAAAGTCAATTTGATTCTTTATGCCTCTAAGTGGGGGTAATACATGGGGTAGGTCATTAGAGAATCTTTCACTAACCCCTCTAACAATGCCATAACCCTCAATTAAATACAAGCCTTCCCCTCCTTATCCTCTAATAATAATAAGTAGATTACCTTCCCTTTTACAATATCCTTGTTTATACAATTTTCACCTATGAGTAGGGACTTTTTACAACTTATATGAACATAATTAGGCCTAGTTACTAAAGGGGTGAGTATAATCTTCTTTTTGGCTTCCTTCAATCATGTAGGACACTCCTATCAAATTTCCATGGCTTCCCCAAAAACAAATGGAAAATATCTATTAGCACTACATCACACACCATTTCATCTTGATAGATCTTCCCAATGGAAAATGGCACCTTCACTTGCTTTTTCACCTCCATTATGTTACTATCATTAAGTCACTATAGCTTATATGGTTTGTCTCATTTGTTAGTAGTGAGGTCAAGCTTCTATATCAAAGTGTAAGAAGCAACATTGGCACAAATGCCTCCATCCACAATAAGAGAATATATTCTCCTAAGTATGGTGCATACTCTTTCTCCCACATCCTCATAATCATCAAGGATTCTCCCACATCCTGTGGTGCATACTCTTTCTCTCCATTAAGGGCCAAATCATCCTCATCTTTCTCACTTTCTTCCTCTCGGTTGACCTCCTCTAAATCCACCATGGTCATCAAGCTCTTGTTAAGACTTGGAGCAATTTAAATATGGGTAAAATCTTAAGAAATTTCTTGGAATGTGTGTGAGTTGATAAAAACATGCTCGAAGAAGACCTTTTTTTTAATTGTGATGCCAATCATTAATCATGAAAGTGCTCTGAGTAACTATGAGTGGTTGATTTGTTGGAGGTTATGAATGATATTAGAGAAAAACCGTAACAATGAGCCAAACTTGGATGAGTTAGTTAGTTATCTTAGTTATCTAGTGGGACGATTGTTGGGATAGACTATAATGAGACAGCTGGTGGTCGAGGAATAATGAGGAAATTGTGTTTTGTAGTGGGGTTATATGTAATGACCCCTATTAGTGGTGAATAGAGGAAACTTAAAAGGATTGATAAGACTCCCTATATCAACAAGATATATCTTCTTTTCGAGAAACTTATCCTTAAAGAACTTCATAATTAAGCATATCTAACTTGGTGTAATCTAAAGATTGGTGACCTCTCAAAAATTGTCCCAAGTTGTGTGTGAATTGATAAAATTTACACTAAAAAAATAATCGTGTTAATTTTTTAGGTTAATTATCAATCTTAAAAGTGTTATAAGGTAACTACATGTGGCTGGTGTGTTGGGGTGTTATAATGAACTAGTTGACTAGTTTTTGCACTAAACATTCAACTGGTTCCTAAGGGAACCCCATTTTCATGCAACATCTAATCCTCACAAAAACTAAAACAAATATACATAATAAACATATAATTTATAAAATTTAGATAGATATTTGATATGGTGTATTAAAAAGCCTTATATAGACCACTAACATATATTTAAGTAAGCCGAAAAAGTTATGCAAGAGCTTAGAAATATTGAAAGTTTAGGAAAGCGGGGCCTATGTTTTTCAACCCAACCTCTCGTGTTCTCTCTTAGCATTGTGTCCTTTGGGGTGTGTGTGTGTGTTTCGCTCACAATGTTGTGATAATATGCTACACCATGTTATATATTTAGGTCATATTTAGTTTTTTTTTAGGTCAATTAGTTTCTCTTTATTACATTTGATAATAAGATTATGAACCAGCTTCAATCCCTTCCATCTAAATCATCTTCTTGTTGGATTTTATTATATTCAAATGAACTCAAATTATTCAAACCCTATAACACTTGGCCAAGAATCATAAATTAGAACAAAAAGATATATAAATCATAACATATAGTATGAATTCATATGAAAATGCCTATAAAAATATTAAAGCCCTATGGAAATGACATACATCTACTACAATTGCAAGAGCCAAAAGAGGAAGGAAGAGAAAAGCTCTACCACAACTACTTTTTCTCTCATAAGACAATTAAGGACAAGGAATATTAGTTAGTAGATATTCTAATGTTTTTTTTTTTGTTAGGGAATTAAGAAACATAGGTGAACATGGTGTAAACATGGTGTAAACATGCATTGATAGTGATCATCATTTACATATCTTACTATATGGCTCATCAGGTTGTATTAATCTTTGAATAGATAGTGATCACTATTTTTATAACCTACATTTTGTATATCCTACTACATGACTCATTAGTTGCATTTAATTTTTTACTAAGTAGTGATAACCTTTTGTATAGCCTATTATATGGCTCATTGGGCTAAATTTTTAGAGCCTGCATTAAAAAAATGATCACCTTCATCAGTTTATTATGTCATACAAATGTGTTTAATGTTGAAAATATTGCTTTTAAAATGTGGGGTCATTTGTGTAACACCTCAATTTTACCAGCTGAAAATTTTTATTTTTTGCAGAAGTTTTAATTATTAAAGTACCGAGTATTACTACCATACTTAGCATAAATCCAAATCCTCGTCTTTCTTACATTAAGTGCTAAGGCTAAAACAAAACTCAACCAAATAATTCAGCAAGGATATAAATAATACATAATAGAGTTACAAATAAATATCGTAGTATAATAGTATAACAAAAGTACAGTACGTGACTTAAGAGTTTAAAGGAAAACCAGTAGCAACCAAAACCAGCACCTGAAGGTACAACTCTGATTTTCCCTAACTCTTAAATCCAAATTCCTATTCTGAAAATGGAACTCCTTTCCAAGGACTCCACTTGTTCTTCCCATGCTTATAACCTTCATGCCATTCCATTTCCCTCACATAAGCTCTATAAAAGTAGTATCAATACGAGTTCCTCGTATTGAGTAAATCACAATACCTTATGGGAGATAGCTTACCCACATTTTCACATAGCCACACAAAAGCCAAATAACATACATAAGCACAAGGCATAAACCTTATGAATAATACTCATGGAGAAACATATACCATAGTCCAAGTCTTAAGTCAATAGTAAAGCATACTAAACCATTTCTCATAATTTCAAAGTGTAAAGTTATATTAGCACTAAGGCAAATACCAAAACAACAATCCAAAATAATACTAGGATAGGATACTAAGGCATCTACCAAACTAACAAATCCAACATAAATTTAGGTAGGAAAATAAGGTAAATATCAAACCAACAATACACCACAATGCCAAGATAGGGCATTAAGGTATATATCGAACCAATAAATAATCATTTCCATTTTACTTTCTAACTCAAGAGGGACATAAATCAACACAGGAATATAGGGAAACACTTGGTCATATCAGCATCTAAAAGCAACACAACACTCTAAACTCGAATCCAAGGACACAATAGTATGCCCAGTCATGCTGGTACCCAAAAGCAACAAAGTATCCTCCCAACCTCAATTGCCTAGTCCTTAAGTATCAATATCCCTTATAAGGCCTGTAAGTCACCTATAAAGTAGAGTAAGTCCTTCAAAACTAAGACACAATGGTACACCAGTGAACCAAAAATGAAGTCTAACACCCCAACTCTAAGGTAATGACCCCTAGAGAGAAACCATTCCCAATTTAAGGGTTTTTACTATAAGTATTAATATCTTATGAAGCGATCACATAAGTCATATAATTTACATAAATTCCCGTTTCTCGTACTTACCAATTTTCTACTCTTATTTTTAATTATTTGGGTAAACACTAATGTCATAGGTCTATGTCAATCCAATTTAAATCTAAGGTCAACCTATCAAAAGGATAAGGCTATCTTTGCATTCGTTTATTTATAAATGAAAAAATTAGGTCAAAATAATCAAAATACCCTTAAGAACACTAGTCTCCATATTTTATTTATTTTTTGTATCAAACATTATCATTATGAGATATTTTTCATGTGCCATAAATAAGTTATTATGTCACATTATTTTAGCATGTATGTAATATTTGTATTTTAGCAATTAGCTATATGTTTTTTACTTTTTATGTATTTAGTGGGCTGCGCCTACAAAAACCCTAATCATGCAACTACCACATACCACATTTTTCATGTAGCATACGCATGCACATTTAAATCATGAGACATAATTTAAATAGATATATTATCATTAAAGTATATATAGAAGCATATCTCTAACCCTAGGCCATGCAAAATAGAATATATCATAAGCTAACCCTAATGTAGAAGCAAACACTCAAGAATTGGAATTCATCATTATGGAACAAATTGTTCTTCATTTAGAAATAACCTTCCACAAATTTGAGTACAACTAGATGGTTACATTACTAGTTATAGATAAAAACATATCACACAAGCTACTAAGCATATACGTGCATATGTATGGCATACATGAAGTGCATGGCTACGTGCATGGGAGGAATAAAATGCAACTTGGATGTGCATATTAGATGATTTAGTTAATTATTTAATTAATTGAGTAGTAGAGTTAGAGATTATCTAGATAATAAAGTAGCATAAATCTACATTTTTAAAGAATATTCTATATTCCAATATCTTTTAGCTAGGTATCTTTTGAAGAATTATACCTTTTAGGTAATATTTTATAATCAGTAGCCTTGACAATATAAGACATAGAACCATGATTGAGATTGAATTGAATTTGAATGCAAATTACAAATATTTCTATTGAATTCTGTGTGCGTTCATCTCAAGTTTAATCGAATATATGTGAATAATTAATCTTGAAGTCTTTAATCTCTTTATATGTGTGAATTAGGGGTTAAGTATTATCTTTCTAAACTCCATAACCCATTCCATTATTAGCCATAATTATCATCCATATTCATCACATTTAAAACCCTAAACCCTAATTTACCATTTGAAACCCTAATCCTAATTTTTAGACCAAACCCTAATCCTAACCCTAACCCTAATTTTTAAAACTAAACCCAAACCCTAACCCTAACCCTAACACACAAAACCCTATACTTTCAAACCCTAACTGTTTAATAATCATCATCACCATCTTATCATTGTCGAATCATCATCACCATCTAATCATTGTCGAATCATCATCATCATCTCATCACCATTGAATCATCAACACCATCATCGAATCATCATCATACTTATTACACCCTATTCGAATATATTCTTCTTGAATTCGCCTCTTTTGAACCTTCTTCTTCTTAATTCCAACATAATTGAGCATTGGTTTTACATAATTGATACTTTCATATTTCCACGCACATCAATTTTGGTATCAAAGCCTTAGGTTTTGATATATTGTGATAAAGATCCAATCTTTCCTCAAGATTCTTGCAGGAACGTGTCTTTACTTCAATATTCTTCAAAGAACGTATCTCTTCTTCAATATTCTCCTTAGATTCATCAAGAAAACACCAAAATCCAAGCACTTGGAGCCGTATTTGGATAAGCACCACTCGGTGAAGGGAGGAGATGGAAAACTAAGAGGAGGACTTGATAGATGTTATCAAGGTCTTGATGGACGAAATCAAGGAGGTAAGGCTATATGTGGGGAGAATAGAAGCTTCCCAATCTCAAGGGTCACATGTGCAGCCACAAAACCAAAAGGAACAAGTAGAAGAATACCACGTGAGAAGGGCACAAACTCGAATGGAGAAAGGAGAAGAGAGTGTGGAAAATTATGGAAGACCACATGACACCTCAAGAAGAACTTCAATGATGTGGGGAAGGGAATCCAATTTTATTTACCCAACTTTAAAGGTAATCTCGATCCGAAATCTTTTCTCGAATGGTTGTAAATTGTTGAATCTATTTTTGAGTATAAAGATATTGATGATGAGAAGAGGTGTCAAATAGCAATATTAAAGTTTAAGAAATTTTCTAGAGTATGTTATGATAAATTGAAAAAGAGAAGGGAGAGAGAAGGAAAATTGAGAATTAGGTCATGGTAAAAATTTAAAAAAAAACACTTGAAGAAGATATTTGTTCCTCGAGAATATGGGCAAGAGAATTTCATAAATATGATTGCTTTGAGCCAAAGGTTTCTTGGATTTAAAGAATACATTAGCGAGTTTGAAAGATTAGCTCTTATTTGCGATGTCCAAGAAAGAGAAGAGAAAAGGTGTGCACAATTCATTGAAGGGTTAAATATGAATCTTAGAGAAATTGTGGATGTGTATCCCTATCAAGTGTTTGAAGACCTAGCCAAGTTAGCAATCAAGTTTGAGAAATAGTTGAAGAGAACAAAGTCATTGAATAAGTCAACCAATGATCCATATGGTTCAAATTTCAAGGGGGTGTTGAAGCTACCAATCTCTCAAGCTATAGATCAAGAAAATGTTAGAAAGTTCACTCATGAAGAAAAGGGAAAGGATTAAGCGGTTGATAAGATGAACAAGCAATGCTTCAAGTGTAGAGGTTATGGCCACTTTTCTCGGGATTTTCCTAACCAAAGGACATTGACTTTGAAGTAGATAGTAAGTATGGAGGCTTGTGACGAGAATGAATATCTTTATGGAGACCTTAAAGAAGAAAGTGTTAACCCAGAGGATGCTTTGGAAGAGGGCCAAATGGATTGCTATATTTTGCAAAGGGTGTTCCAAGCACAACAACAACCTCTACTTACTTAAAGGGAGAAAATTTTCAAGGCCATGTGTAGAGTTGGTGATAGAGTATGTGAATTCATCATTGATAGTAGCTTATGCACTAATGTTGCTAGTGAGAAGATGGTGAACAAGCTTGGTTTGGAGACCATGGGTCATTCAAAACCATATTTACTCTAATGTCTCAACAAAGACAAAAGCGTAGGGATAACTACACAAACTCTTATCTATTTTAATATTAGAAATTATTTTGATAATGTTTTATGCAATATTTTACCTATAGATGCTTATCATATTTTGTGGGGGAGGCTATGGCAATTTGACAGGAAGGTTATGCATGATAGAGTCCTTAATGATTATGTGTTGTTCAATGGCTAAAATAAGTTTAGGCTAAAACCTAATATAGATGGGGAGGATTCAGTTTTGAGGAACGAAAAGGGGGAAGAAACTGAGAGCATGCTGCAAAAAAAAAAAGAAGAAAAAAAAGAAGGAAGATGTCAAGTGTAGGAGGGAAAGAAAGAAGATTAGTATGGAGTTATTGATCCTTAAGGAGTATGAAATGGTTGAAGATATCAAATATGATAAGATATGCTATGCATTAGTAGTAAAGGAAGCCCAACAAGGGGAGAATGCTAATATGGATCCAAAATCACAACAAGTGTTGAAAGAGTATGTCGATGTTTTTCTAGATGAGTTGCCAATTGGGCGGCCTCCTTTGAGAGGGATTGAGCATACTATTGATATTATGCTAGAAGTCTCGTTACCAAAAAATCCAACATATAGGAGCAAGGTAAGGAACTACAGAGACGAGTGCAAGAGTTGTTGGATGGAGGCTATATTTGGAAGAGTATGAATCTATGTGGTGTTCCAGCTTTTTTGGTGCCTAAGAAGGACGATACGTGGAGGATGTGTATTGATTCGAGAGCAATCAAAAATATCACAATCAAGTACATATTTTTGATGTTCAGATTGGATGACATGTTATATGAGTTACGACTATCAACAAATGAGAATAAGAGAGGGGGATGAGTAGAAGACAACCTTCAAGATTAAATATAGGTTATATGAGTGGTTGATGATGCCATTAGGGTTATGTAATACACCAATTTTCTTCATAAGATTGATGAGTGAGGTACTTAGACCCTTCCTTGGAGTCTTTGTTATTGTTTACCTTGATGATATCTTGGTATATAGCAAGAGTGAGTTTAAGCACATACAACACTTAAAGAGGATATTTGACAAGCTTAGAGAGGTAAAACTATGGTATGTTGGAGAAATGTGATTTTATGATGGAGAGGGTGATTTTCCTTGGTTGTTTTGTGAGTGGAAATGGTATTAGAGTTGATCCATCAAATGTAGAAGCTATCCAAACGTGGCTTATTCCTACTAATGTCCATGAAGTTTGAAGTTTCTATAGGTTGGCCTCATTCTATTAGCGGTTCATCAAAGACTTCTCCCCCATGGCAGCACCTATCTCACAATTGATAAAGAAAGGAGAGTTCCATTAGAATGATCAAGCGGTATAGGCTTTTGAAGATTTGAAGACAAAGCTCTCAAATGCACCGGTATTATATTTTCCTTGTTTTGATAAATTATTTGAAGTAACATGTGATGTTAGTGGTGAAGGCATTGGAGGTGTGCTCTTACAAGAAAGAAAACCAGTTACCTTTTTTAGTGAAAAGTTGAATGGTACAAGAATCAACTATTCAACCTATCATAAAGAGTTATATTCTATTGTGTGTTGTTTAGAGACATAGAGTCATTACTTGAGACCCACACCTTTTGTACTTCACTCAGATCATGAGAGTTTGAAGTATCTACATAATCAAAAGAATTTAAGTCCAAGATATGCTAAGTAGATAAACTTATTGCAAACATTTGTGTTTTCTACAAGACATGTGAATGAAAAAGAGAATGTTGTGGCGCATTATCTAGCAAGACCATGGTACTTACCATGATGGACACAAAGCTTTTGGGATTTGAGATATTGAAGAGTCAATATTCCATGGATGATGATTTTCCTATGATCTTCAAAGATTGCAAGAAATAAGGAAGTAATGGAGCTTATGTTCTTCAAGATGGATTATTATTCAAACATAATAAGTTGTGTACCCAAGACCTCAATTCCAAACTTACTAATCAAAGAGGTGCATGAAGGAGGAATTTCAAGACACTTTAGAGTTCACAAAACTTTAGAGTTATTGGAAGAACATTTATATTGGCTGAGAATAAAAAGGGGAGTAGAAGCCATGGTTGCTAGGTGTATTATGTGCCAAAGAAGCAAGAGTTTCTTCCACAAAGGATTATATGTGTCTTTACTTATGCCTACTCAACCATGGAAAGGTATTAGTATAGATTTTATTTTAGAATTTTCTCTGACACATAGAGGCAAGGATTCTATTATGGTTGTGGTGGATCGATTTTCCAAGATGGCTCATTTTATTCCATGTCTCAAGACTGATGATGCTACTTATGCTGCGGACTTGTATATTAAGGAGATTGTGAGATTGTATGGGATTCCAAGGAGCATAGTTTCGGATAGAGATAAAAATTTCCTAAGCTATTTTTGGAAGATATTATGGCACATGCTAGGAATGAAGCTTCTATTTAGCACATCACATTATCCTCAAATGGATGGACAAGCCAAAGTTACTAATAGAACTTTAGGCACTTTGCTAAGGGGATTAGTGAGTAAGAGTACTAAGGATTAAGATGTTAGGTTAGCACATGCGGAGTTTGCTTACAACTAAAGTCCTTCTACTACTACAAGCTCTAGTCCATTTGAGATAGTATATGGTATTAATCCATATATGTCAATTGATATAGTACCATTGAATAAAGGGGAATTGAAGCATTATGATGTACAATAGAGTGAAGTTCTTTCGAAAACTTCATCAACAAATTAAGCACAATATTGAGAATGAGAATGAAGTATACAAGACTCTACAAACAAGCATAAGATTCAACATATTTTCGACCAGGAGATTTGATATGGTTGAACTTGAGGAAGGAGAGATCTCCTAATCTAAGGAAGAACAATATTATACCAAGGGTGAATGGTCCTTTCAAAGTACTTTAAAAGTTTGGAAAAATTACTTACAAGTTAGATTTGCCAGATCCATTTGGTGGGGTATCAAGGACATCCAATGTTGGAGACATTAGCCCTTATTATGGCGATGCAAATTTGACGGCAAAATTCAAGCCAACAAAGGGATAATAATGTAAGAGCAAACACTCAAGAATTGACATTCATCATTGTAGAACCAATTTTTTTTCATATAGAAAGGATATCCCACAAAATTGAAGACAAATAGATGGTTACATTGCTAGTTATAAATAAAATGTACCATATAAGCTACTAAGAGTACACATGCATGTGTAAGGCCACGTACATAAGAGGAATGGAATGCATCTTGGATGTGCATATTAGTTTATTTAGTTAATTGATTAATTAATTAAGTAATAGAGTAAGAGATTAGATAGAGAATAAAGTCTCATAAGTCTACCTTTTTGAAGAATATCTTTTAGCTAGGTATCTTTTGAAGAATTATACCTTTTAGCTAGTATCTTATAATCGGTAGTCTTAGCCATATACGTCCTAGAACCCACGATTGAATTATTATAGATTGAATTTAATTTGAATGCAAAACGCAAATATTGCTATTGAATTTGGTGTGAGTTCATCTCAAGTTTAATCAAATATATGTGAATGATTAATCTTGAAATCCTTAATCTCTTCATCTGTTGAATTAGGGATTAAGTACTATCTTTCTAATCTCCATAGTTCGTACCATTATTAGCCATAATTATCATCCTAATTTAGCACATTCAAAACCCTAACCCTAATTTTAAAAACTAAGCCCTAACCCTAACCCTAACACACAAAACCATCTACTCTCAAACCCTAATTTTCAAATCATCATCATCTCATCATTGTTGAATCATCATCGTCATCATCATCTCATCAACACCATCATCGAATCATCATCATACTTATTCCACCCTACTCGAAAATCTTCTTCTTTAATTCACCACTTTTGAACCTTCTTCTTAATTCCAACATAATCGAGCATTGGTTTTACATAATTGATAATTCTATATTCCCACACACAAACCCTAATCATGTATATACATGTCCATGTGCATTATTATAACCCTACTTCCATGCATGAGCATTCATTAGGCATATACCATGGGATGTGAATCATAACATGATAAAAATGGAGACCATAACAAAATATGAGATATGCGGATGTAAAACCTTTGACATATTTCGTGCATACAACTTAATTATCGATAATCATACCCATCATCCCTTTAATATATTATTAACATATTATCATTATATTATACATGATAAAATATTCAAAAATGTAAACCCTAGTATGATTATAGGTCTAAAAGTTCCTAACATGCTCATACATAATTTCTACCATCCTATGAGTGATTAGATTGACCTAAATCCATACTTATACAAAAATACGAACAAGCGCCTTCTCCGAGATCTTCAAAGATTACCTAAGAAGCTAACACCCAATAATACATGTATTAGCATTTAATATATCATAACAATAACCTAAAATTAATTAAAATAACTTAAGGATTACTAATCAATTGAATAATAACAACAAGGAAGCTAAAAAAACTCACACAACAAAGGATGAGGAATCGATGGAAGTTGATAAGAAGAGCGAAGGAGCAACAATGGAGTAGGCCGAAACTAGGGGATAGGAACAACCAAAATTGTTGAAGCCAAGAAAGGGCTACGAAGAATAAAGGTGGAGCAAGGTGGGTAGCTTGAAAAACTTTCATTGAAGCAAAGGGGAAGGGATTGGCACAATTATCCGAAGAGGGGGAGGTGTTGCGGTGATTTTACGTGTAGTAAGGAGGTTGTTTTGGGGTGTTTTTCTATAGGTTGGAGGGGAGCTACAATTTTTTCTACAACTAGGGTAGGGACTTCAGCGATGGAAGGTGCAACATGGATTTGGTGCGCAGAGGAAGTTGTTGATGGTGTAAAGATGGTGAAGAACAATCGCAAACAACAAAGCTTTTCCTTGCTTAAGGGAGCTCAGGGAAAGAGAGAAAATGCGTAGGCTGCTTGGGGTTAATTTACGACACAAAAATGAAAGGAGTGAGGGAGTTAAATGGACAGTGGCATGTAATGAAATGAGGAAGAAAACCAGGAGAGAAAAACAAAGAGGAGAGGAGAGGTATGTTGTAAATAGTGTGATGGTGTGAAAGAGTGAGATGTTGGGTAGGGGAGAGTAGGGTCATGGTCAGGGGATTATTGCACAAATTATGGGATAGGTTAGGGTAAAATATTTAGGTAAATATTTAGGGTAAAAATATACGATAGAATTTAAGGTTATCAGACTAGATTTATTTGATGAAATGTATACTAGTTATGAACTAAATTAAAATTAATAACCTAAAATATATTAAATTTTAACCTAATTAAATTTATATCTAATACTTCATAATAATACACATATTAAAAATATTTTTAGTACAAATTTCCTACAATAATTATTATAACTAATTATACAATTATCAATTTATGATTAGGGTTTTATAGAAACGGGGTATTACAATCTGAGATTTGATGAGTTTAGGATTTATTATAGTACGGTGTGTTTCAAATGTGTTTAATGTTAAACTATTGCCTAAAAATTTAGGGTCATATAGTACAATTTTTTCCTTTAATTTGAAAAACTCGTTAACTAATGGTTACTAGCACATATTATGCCATACAAATCATCATTTTATATGTTTGAAAATGGAAAGTACTACAATTACACCAATGCTAATTTCCCAACTCATACATCTTATTAGTTCCTTCAACTCTTGATTTACTATCGCAACATCTTTATTGAATTTTTTTATTGTATCATCGACATCATTCCAATCACTTGTCATGTATGTTAAGTTAGTTCATGACTAAATATACCTCTTGATATTGTTGCTATAATTTTTGGTTTTGCATGTTGTGGTGTTGTTTATTGGTGGGGGGGGGATTCTAAGTCAGATACTAATAATACATTCTCCCTATATCTTGACATAAGGCTATTATTTTAAGTCGTGTTTTCATATATATTATTACATGGAATAAATTAAGCAAATTATTATTTTATTATTGATAATTTGAAATTGATGACAAAGACATCATGTTTCAATGAATTTTTCAAACTTTCTTTTAACTTTTTGTGACATTTTCTAAGTTTTTTTTACTATCATTTTAGATTGACTTGCTAAATATTTTTGTTTGATTTTTATAAGGGGGATCATTCAACTTGAGAAAATGAAATTGGAGAAGAAAGCTAAAGAGCATCAACAAAATAATGATAAGAAAATTAAAAAGAATGCCAGAGAAAGTATGTAGTAAAATGTTTGGGGGAAATGGTGCCATAATAGAGAAAAAGATGATAATAAAACAAAAAAAAATAGGTGGGTAGAGGAGAGAGAAAAAAACAATGTGAAAGTGGGGAGAGAGAAGGATAATAGTTACTTTAGGTGAGAGGGAAGAAATATAATAAATCATCAGAGAGAGGATAGATCAAAGGGGTAAGAAGAGGGATAACGGTTAATTTATGTGGAGGAAAATAGGGGGTGAATTGCAATATGTTATTCTAAAAGAAGTGACATTTTTTTATATTTTATTAATTATTTGAAGCCATTTTAAAATAATCTATTTTCAAATGAATAGAGAAATATGTGAAATATTTGCATGAAAACAATTAGGAGCTTGTTAGATATTTTATATCATCAAAGAAGAGAAAAAATGCTTGAAAAATCAATGAGAATAGGATGTGATGGAAATAAGGTTATAAGTATAACCATCATTTCATAAACTAATTTTTTTTAAATTTTTATAAAATTATCAAAATAATCAATAGTAGAAATGAAAAACAAGGTTGGAGTGCATAATGATAAAAATTCATAGTTTATGGTGCACACTAAACAAAATTTAAGGATTACATTATATATTTATATGTTACATTTTATATTAAAGTTATTATTGTCAAAGACTTTCTTCACTAAGAAGAAAGTGAACTTCTAGCGTAGTTCTAAAGCAAGTGCACACTAAATGTAAAAGCCCAATGTAAGTTATAGAAAGTAAGAACCGATACTTTTTCTCTCCTATTCTTAATATTATACACAGATACACCTATATATATAGGCAGAAGATAAGAAAAGAGTACAATGTAACAAACTCCTAAAAATCCTAATAAATAGGAAATAACATATCCTAGGAAATAGGCAGCAACAACTTCTAATATACTTCCCCTTATCCAGTCAAACTAACTGAGACTTTATTCTTTTAATATCTAGTAAATTAATGGCTATATTTTCTGATCTTTTCTACACTCCCTCTCAAGTTGGTGCATAAATATCAATCATGCCTAACCTGCCAACAAAAAACTCAAATTTAGACTTGAATAAATCCTTTGTAAGAATATATGATATATGTTGAGCAGTGAGTAAAAATGGTAGACAAATCACTCCTTCCTCAAGTTTCTCTTTTATATAATGTCTATCAATCTCAATATGTTTCGTTTGATCAAGTCGAACTAGGTTATGTGCAATGCTTATGGCAGCCTTGTTGTCATAGTACAACTTCATGGGCTTGTTTACAGGTAGATGTAATTCTCTAATAATCCGCCTGATCCATATTAGCTCACAAATCTCCTGAGCCATGGCTCCAAATTCAGCTTCAACACTGCTCCTTGCTACCACACCCTGCTTCTTGTTCCTCCAAGTAACTAAGTTCCCCCATATATATGTACAATAACCAATAGTGGACTTCCTATCTTCAATTGATCCTGCCAAGTCTGCATCAGTAAAAGCTTCAATTCCCCTTTGCTCATTTTTCCTAAAGAAAAAGCCTTGCCCAGGTGACCCTTTCAAGTAACTCACAATTCTATATATAAAATTCAGGTGTTCTATACGTGGGGAATGCATAAACTGACTAACCAAACTAATGGTAAAGGCAATATCAGGACAAATATAGGAAAGATAAATTAGTTTTCCAATTAGCCTTTGATATTTGGTTGCATCAACAGGTAAGCTTTCTTTAAATGTCCTTAATTTTATATTAGCATTTATTGGTTTATCAACTAGTTTACAACCACTCAAACAAGTTTCGTGAAGAATATCCACCACAAACTTGTGTTGAGTCACCATAATACCTTTTCTTGATCTATCTACTTTCATTCCTAGAAAATATTTCAGAGCTCCCAAGTCTCTGATCTCGAATTCTCTAGCTAATCCAGCCTTTAAGCGATCCATCTCTCTCATATAATTACTTGTAACAATGATATCATCCATACACACAATCAACACCGATATTTTTCCATCTCTTGAATGCCTTGTTGTATGGTTACCTTAGGCTTGAGCATATCCTTATCTCTTCACAGATCTGGTAAATTTTTCAAACCAAGCCGAAAGAGACTTCTTTAAACCATAAAGTGTCTTTTTCAACCTACACACCTTCGAGCCAAACTTCTGCTAAAAGCCCGGTGGTGATGCCATGAATACCTCTTCTCTTATGTTGCCATTTAGCAATGCATTTTTTACATCCAACTAGTACAAGGGCCAATAGATAGAAGAACTCAAATGGTATTTAGTTTGGCCAGAGGAGCAAATGTTTCAGTGTAATCAATTATATAGGTTCATGTAAAGCCCTTTGCCACCAACCGTGCCTTATATCTCTCAAGAATACCATCAACCTTGTATTTCAAAGTGAATACCCACTTACATCCAACAAGAGACTTTCCTCTTGGTAGATTGACAACTTTCCATATCTTATTTTTCTCAAGAGCACTCATTTCTTTAAGGATTGCCTTCTTCCACTCTAGAACTATTAGAACATCCTGAACATTCTTAGAAATCTCCAAATAAAGAGAAGGAGGGTGAGAGATGTTTAAAACAAATAAATTTTGATAGTGGATATAAAGGATGACTAGTATAAGATATTCCTTTTCTAGTAGCAATAGGAAGGTTCAAATCTAAAATAAAGGTGTTATCTTGAGATAATTGATTTGAAGGAGAAGGGGAGATACTTACAGAGGTAGGAACTAGCCCTAGTGCAGATTCATGGCAATGCAAAAGGCATGTGAAATCCTTCTCTTTATGAGGAGTTCTCCTGGAGTATATCTGCCCAAAGTATTTGTTAGTCTTAGAGCTAACTACTATTTCAACAAATTGATCAGATGAAGGAATAATGGGGGAATCTCTTCCTTATTGATCATGAGGACTAGAAGATTAGTTTTCATGCTCTTGATATGAAGGGAGATGTTTTTCAGAATTAGAATGTAAACATGGGTTGTTCCCATTACTTAATTCATCCACCAGCTCCACCCTATTCTCCCTATGTTCCTACTGATCATGCTAGTCAAAAATAACATGTGGCTGTGTTTGAAAAAATTTTTGTTACTAGTGCTACTGGTGGTGAATTCTAGATCCAAGTCACACAAAACTCCCCCTAAAAACAAATCCTCTCCTAAATTCCCCCTAATAACATGTAGATGAGGTTTAAAATATGGTTGTGTTTCAAAGAATTTGACATCTGCAGTGATAAAGGTTTCCTAGGAGACTGGGTCATAAAATATATAGCCCTTTTTAGTAGCTCGGTATCCTAGAAAGACAGATTGTTTGGCCCTAGCATTATGTTTATCACCCTTGTTGTCAAGAATAAAGGTTGTACAACCAAAAAATTTTATAGGTAAAGTACTAGACGATCGATTATTAGGAAGGTGATGATTGAAAGTATCTAAGGATTTTAAAATTTAGGACCTTAGATGGAATACGATTAATCAAGTAAATAGTTTTAAAAATGAATCCCCCCATAAATATGTTAGGATATGAGTGGCAAATCTAATGGTACAAGAGCCCTCTAGGATATGTCTGTGTTTACACTCAGATACCCCATTTTGTTTTGGTGTATCATTACATTGTTTAAGAAGAAATTTCCTAGTGTTGCATTGAAGAATTCTCGTCCATCGTCACTTTTAAAGATTTTAATGGTTGTGTTAAACTGGATTTGAACCATAGTATAAAAATTCCTAAATATATTTGTTACTTCTGATTTTTCTTTCATAAAAAATACTCAACCCATTCTAGTGTGATCATCAATGAAGGTAAAAAAACCATCTTTTTCCTAAAGTGGTTGGGATCCATGAGGGTCTGCAAACATCACTCTGTATGAGAGTGAACGGTGCAATGGATTTATAGGGTTGGGTAGGATAGATAGATCGATGATATTTAGCCAACGTGCATATTTCACATTGATAAATGGAGGGATCTTTATTAATAAATAGTTGTGGAAACAATTGTTTTAGATATTGAAAACTGGGATGTCCTAATCGAAAATGCCACAACATTATTTCATGATCATAAGAACCAGAAGTAAACTTAAAACATGAATTATGAGCAAAGGGCCCAGATTTTGAATCACTTTCAAACTGATAGAGTCGATCAATCTTCTTAGTATTGCCAATCATCCTCCCCGAAACTAGATCCTAAAATTCAGTGTGTAGAATAAAAATTAGCTCAACATTTATAGTCACTAGTCAACTTATTAATAGAGAGTAGGCTGCAGGATAATTTAGGAACATGAAGAACATTATCAAGAGATAGTAAAGGAGTGAGTTAGATAGGTCCCATGCTAGCAACAATAGAGAATGATCCATCTACAACCCTGATTTTGTTATTTCCAACACAAGAACGGTAGGATCAAAATAATCGAGAGCAGTTTGTCATATGATCTATTGCTCTAAAATCAATTATCCAGAAAAATGTAGACGTGACATTATAGGAGATGAAATAGCTTATATTACCTTGATGAGCTAGAGAACAAGAACTAATAGGGAACAGTGAGAATTGAAGAATTTTCAGAAGATGCTCTACTTGTTCTTGAGTGAATAGAGACTCCCCTAAATTAACTTCTTGTTCTTAAGTTTTATCTGTGGTCGTTTACATTGCATCACTGTTAGAATTTCTCTTTGAGTTAGGTGGTTTCAAGTGCGGATATAGTTTCTAGCACTTTCCTCTAGTATGTCATGGCTTTCTATAATGATCACACCATGGTTTCTTCCTCCTTTCACCATCTGTACTAGACCCATGTGTAACCAAAGCAGAGCTCTCCAATTTTGGACCAGTAGTTAGTTGTTAAGCGTGCAGCATAACCTTCTTTCGAGCCTCCTCTTGCCTTAACTCTAAAAATACTTCCCTTATGCCTAGCAGCAACTTTCTTCCTAAGATTCTTGCTCTTACTTCATCCAAATTATGGCTAGGGATGGAAACGGGGCGGGTACGGATCGGGTACCCCTTATCCATACCCGAACCCGATAAGAAATTTGATAACCATATCCGTACCCGTACCCGCATGGATATCCGTTACTGTACCCATATCCGTATCCGACGGATAATCCGTTACCCGACGGATATCCGTTACCCGACGGATAATCCGTTACCCGACGGATATCGTTACCCGACGGATACCCGTCGGGTACATCAAACCCGTTATCCGACGGATTAAAATTACCCGTTTATCCGTTTTTGTATCCATTTACCTGTCATAATATATATAATTTACCTACAAAATTATTTTTTGATATTAAAAATTAAAAAATATATATAAAAAATCCAATAATTCATCAACTTAGTAGGGTTAAATGTAAAATGACAATTTAATTTCTAACTATAACTTATTCTTATATAAAAAGTTAAGGATAAAATGGTAAATATATAACGGATAAACGGGTACGGATATGGGTAACGGATATCCGTCGGATACGGATATGGATACCCCGTACCCGTATCCGTACCCGAATCCGCCGGATATTTTTCACCCTTACCCATATCCGTATCCATATCCGTTTATCATTATCCATTTCGATATCCGTCGGATAAAATCCGTCGGATTTCGGATATTATCCACCCCGTTGCCATCCCTAATTATGGCTGACCCCAGCCAATAACATATAAACCCGATTATTCTCTCCACGATTCATAAATCGAGTACAGTCCTTCGAATTCTCCCACTTATCATAAAATTATTCTAATTCCTACCACCAAGTTACCATCTCATTATAGTAGGTGATTATATCTTTGTCTCCTTGCTTTGAACGCTAAGGTCTAGATTTTAACTCAAATATCTAAGATTAGTTTTCTACATCTGAATATGTGACACAAATGGAGTCCCAGATTTCCTTTGCAGTTTGCATCAATATATGTAGTTTTACAATAGACCCTTCCATTAAATTAAATAGCCACGCACTCATTAAGGAAATTTCAAACCTCCGGATTTTAAATTTGGAGTCATTCTTATCTGGTTTTCTCTCCTCGCCAATGAGATACCCAAGCTTTCCACTTCCGTCAATGGCTAATTTGACAGATTGTGTCCATTATAAATAGTTTTTTTCATTCAATCTATAAATTATGATCTGAAAGGATGAGGGAGCATCAATAATGTCATTGCTATTGGTTTCTTCTGATGACACCATCTTTCTCAGCCTGATTTTTTTTTCTATAGCTCTGATATCATGTAAGTTATAGAGTAAGAACCGATACTTTTTCTCTCCTATTCTTAATAGTATACACGGATACACCTATATATATAGGTAGTAAATAAGAAAAGAGTAAAATGTAACAAACTCCTAAAAATACTAATAAATAGGAAATAACAAATCCTAGGAAATAGGCTGTAACAACTTCTAATATCTTGCCCCTTATTAAGTCGAACTAACTGAAACTTTATTATCCTAATATCTAGTAACGGCTACATTTACTAATCTTTTCTAAATCCAATGTTGTCGCAAACCCTCTTCCTCGATTCATGCAGAGGTTGCCCATGGTTAAGTATAAAGGCCACCCAATCCCCACCCCAAAACAGAGAAAAATACATAGAAAATTACCATGTCAAAAGACTATATTAGTATACATATCATTACTGTAACATTAAATCTTTGTTTGAATTGGTTATTCTAGAAAGAATTTCACTTTAAGAAGAAATTTATAAACTTCTAAGCTAATTTGTTTTTCAAAAATTTCTTCTTAGAATAAAATCTTTCCTAGAAGTACCTAATTCAAACGAGCCATAAAATAATTAGTCATTTGCATTTATTTATTTTAGGCATATGCAAACACAACAAAAAGTAAACGACCAAATGAATATGCCTCAACCAACACTAAAATTCAAGTGAATTTAGTCCAAAACTGAGGTGACTTTTAGTAGTTAACGTGCCTCTTTTGTTTTTATGAAACTAAAATTTGATTACAAGACATTCAGAAAACGACCGCCTCGCCATCCGAAAGCTTTTCCGATCATGAAGACATGGATGCAACCACGACAAATGGTGTTATACTAGTAGTGGTGTTGGATTGGCTCATTAGGTAACTTCCTCTGAGAGTAGTTACAGCCTATGATGCTCGCACAAACCTGTCCAATGTAGAAATATCCAAGGCTTGGAACTCCTTAACAGAGCTAAAGACAAAAAGTCCTAGCTTCATAGCATCCTCATTGCTTGGTGCCTACAAAAAGTAATTTCTCCAAGTTCAAACGACATCACAAGAATTGAGTTCTTCAAGTTTTTGTGTACTAGGGTTCAATGTTCCTTACCTCAATATTAAGAGGAAGAACGGGGTCGTGAAGTGAAACCCTCAGAAGTAACCACCCACCAAAGCCAGAAACCCGCACCTGTTCAGCGAGGCAAAGCACAAAATCAAATATAAAAGCAAGGCCATTCCATGAAAGGAAATAGTAGATGTCGGTTCTATTGATGGAGTAAAATTAAGAGGTTTTCGAAAAATAATAGGATTTCAAAAAGTGGATCACTTTAAACTCGATCGTTCCCAAACACCCGACTCTAGATGAAACATTTCTCAGATCCCCCGATCAAGTTGAAACCCCATCTTCAGTACACCATCCAAACGAAGTACCCATTTTGAACATAAAATATATATATATCATAAAGGTAAATAATAAAAATCTCCAATCATGGAAGAGACGAACGAAAAAAAACTAACTTACAATTTGTAAGATGAAACCAATCAATAAACAATAATATAAGACACATGAGGGGATTTGGAGCACAAATATAAGAACTCACCCCTTCGTAATTAACAGGGGACTTTTTAAGTGTGGAATCTGATTCAACAACATTCTCCAAGTGTTTAATTATTGCATCACCATATTCACAGAATGATCTGAAATCAATGGTTCAATTATTAGCTCCACAACTAGGAGAGACACTTAAGCACCTAGTAAGAAAAGACAGTAGCATACCGTCCTCTTAGATCAGAGTGACTTAGATCAATCTTTAGTCTCAACTCCACAGCAACAACTGCTTCTTGCAGGCCTTCAACCATATCGGTCAATACTTTGCTGCCAACACCAATGCCTGATGCCCTAGCTGAAGCAAGCTTATTCAAAAGCTTGACCTGCCAATAATTTTATAGCAAAATTAAGAGTCTGTGAAGAAATCTATATATCCCAAACATGTGACAGAAGGGGTATAAAACAAAGCGAGAGAAAAGTGTATTGTGCAAGTATCAGAAATGGGCAGAATGACTTTGACAAAAATGATTGAAAGCCTTACCATGAGATATGCACCATCGTCAAGCCAGTAGTTCTCTTTCAAAGCTCCATGACCACTAGTCTCGATAGCCAAATGTGCATCTTCACCTAAAGAGTTCTACCAAAGTTTCCAATTCAAGTAGGCAACATTTAAAGAGTTAAAAAAACTTTTTTAAGAAAAACAATCAAAAGGAAGAAACAAGAGTGGTGTTCGACAAGATGCTTTCTACATTGACTACAAAACCAACTCGATGACAAGATAAGGATAGTGCAAGGGTTGTGCGACCACGTAAAAAAAATAAAAAAAAATAAGAAGTATCACTGACAACCTGACAGACCAATAGATGGCCGGGACATGATCCATGTATTTTTCACATACACCACGATCAAGGCATCAAGACTCAAGGCAGCTATAGTTGCAAACTGTGCAGAGTGCTATCATAATTTTACGTTTGAAACAGAACCACATCAACCAATAATTGAAAGCAAAGAGTAAACAGTGCTATAAAAGATTTAGAAGCTGGTGGTTAAGAATATGTGCAATGAACCAGAGACAAAAATAAATAAATAAATAAATAATTGGACAACCAAGTTCAAAAAACTTCCATGACTCGGTGGTAATTATAAATATAAATAAATAAAATCTAGGCAATCAAGAATTACTCAAGTAGTCATCAATAACAAGACAGAAGGGACATATCACTGAAACTTTCATGAGCGTTCAGATTACGAGTACACGCTGCCATTGATCTTCTAACAACAGCATTTGAACCATTCAAGGAAGACGATAAGCAGATTATTCTTACCAGATGAATCGCTTCATCAATGACATTTTTGTAGCCTCTTTTAAATCTGTGGTGTTTTCCACCTATTTACAGAAAGATAAATGTGAAGTTCATTAAAGGTCCATCACAAGACATGAAATTCCTATCATAATAAGATATGCTCAATATTAATCCAAAAGAAACACAGTCAAAGGTTTGCATCCTACCAAGTTTCTTCTCAATAAATTCAGTTAAGCCATCAGAAGTTACACTGTCCGTAACAACAGTTGTCCCTGGATGCTGATACAGAAGCACAAGGACAAATATCAAACATATATATATATATATAGTATAAAATAAAAATAGCCAGTAGAAAGAGAAACTACTTACTTCTTCCAACACAATGGCTGACATTAGGGCTATGAGACGATTCCTATTGAACTCACGACCAGTTGAGTCCACAGCAGCAGATCTAGCAATAAAAATATAATCAGCAAGTCTACAAATCCAAAGCTGAACGAGAATAGATAAACATTGAAATTACCTGTCTACAAATCCAAGGCCAAACGAGAATAGACAAATATTGAAATTACCTGTCAACATCTGTATCAAAGATGATACCAAGATCAGCATTATTCTCCAAAACTGCTTGGGTAATGGCCTTCATTGCATTCTTGTCCTCAGGGTTGGGGATATGATTTGGAAACATACCTGCCATATAAATCACAATGCATACAAAAGAACCAACAATTTCATAAGTACAATTAGATACTAGAATAATGTATTACCATCTGGCTCCAAGAACTGACTTCCATTAGTGATAGCTCCGAGGGGCTCAAGCACCTTAGACTGGAAAAAAATACAGAAATGTATCAACAAGGAGAATAGAAACTTTAATTCAAAGACAAGTGGCTTTTATGTAGTAGGAAGCGGACATAATTTGCCCATAAAGAATGAATGGCTCATGTGGTGAATTACACTGTAGCACACTGAGGGGGTTGCACAGCAAAGAAAAAGCAGGGAGATTAAAATTTGGACAAAAGAAAATGTCCCTAATATCCATGACACTTGATAATCCAATTAATTGCCATCATTTCAGAAGAATCTCAAGCTTGATGGAAATTGGTAGGAGACAGCTAATAAACAGAGCTAATATTCACCACAATCAGATAAACAGTAATCAAACTAAAAAATGGATGAGATGAGAGAGATAAGGAAGGGATTGATGATGGTATTAGGAATGGAAATGCCAGTGTTGCCAGGCATTCAAGGCCCTGCCCCCCTCCCCATTACATCCCACGTTCCTCCATCCCCAATTCCCCCTTCCTTCTCTTTAATAAAGACAGGATCCTTATTAAGGACAAAACTCAATTAAACAGCACATATAGGACTGAGCAGTCATAACAAACTCTATTAACCACCTGACTTGTTAATGGACAGAAAAACCCTTCCAAAAAGCCCACAAAGATCGACCAACTCAGAATTTAGCTCTAGCCCAGTTACCTAATCCTTCCCCCCCCCCCTCTCAATATAGGTGTTATTTGATGGGTCTATCGGAAATTTAAATCGTTGATTGAGTCCATGAAATTTTAATCAATCTCAAAACGTATATTCAATCTGAACAAGAGAAGGCTATGATAAGTTATAGAATTCATATAGATGAGAAGACTGGCACTAGCAGCAAAAACATTTTCTGCTGTACTAATTTCCATAACAGTCTATTGAAGAAGCAGAGAAGGTCGTATTGGTAATTTGGCAGTATTTATTCATAAAAGGCCACAAGGAACAGGCAGCTTTATTATTTTAATTCCAAGTGTAATGATGTACTATACTGCTATATAGAAATTAGATCAACTATATGGCTATATACTTCTGACACTTCTCATTACACAATTACGCAAAAAAAGTTCTTTACAAAAGTTCTGACATTTAAATTCTCCCAGCTGGGAAAAGTATGTGACCTGCTGCAATTTAAACAACAAGAAACCATGCGATTCAAATTTAGAGCCTTCTGGTTAAACATGACAAGAACTAAAGATAGATCACCAAGTAACAAAAGCCAACTCTTAATATAAGTTGAAGTAATCAATTAGGCATGAAGCATAAATATATATATACAGAAGAGTTGACAATACACACGGTAGAATCCTAGATTCTAGGAACAGATTTTATCTATGTGAGGGAAGTAAATATCGTTTCCTAAGTAAATAAAGGCAGCAGTAAAAATAAGAAATATTTAAGCCTAAATTACAGCAATCTGTTCCTTAAATTAAGGAACTAGATATACTACTGAACCTTTTCCTTAAATCAAGGAATTAAATATATTACAAAACCTGTAGGACTAGGTTGACTTTCTACAAGCCCCCTCAAAGTCTCAAACTAGTCGATATATGCTCATCAAGCCAAGTCTAGAACTTAGCTAAGTTAGGGTGAAAAAAGAGCCTTTGTGGATATCTGCCACTTGAAACTACTATGGAACATGCTGCAGAGATATAACACTGTCTTCTATCTTCTCACTAATCAAATGTTGGTCAATTTTAACATGTTTTGTCCTATCATGGCGAACAAGGTTATTCACAATAGCTATAGCTGAGTGGTTGTCACCCAATATCTTTACTCATTCATTAAGTAGCCTTCTCAACCAGATTCCTTCACAAATTCCCTGTGCCAAGGCTCGAGACTCGACCTCAGCACTGCTAGTTCTACAGGTCACCATTGGCTGCTTTTTACTGTGCCATGCCACCAATTTCCCCCATATATATGAACAATAGCCTGAGCTTGATCTTCTGTAAATGGGTGACCCAACCCAATCTGCATTTTTGTAAACTTCCATCAAGTGATTCAAGGTTTTCTTGAACATTAGTCCCTCTCTAGGAACTCCTTTAAGGTATCTAAGTATAAGATACATCGCCTCCAAGCGAGCATTTGAAGGATTGCTTAGAAACTGACTCACAATGCTCACAGCAAATCTTACATCTGGGAAAGTATGAGTTAAGTTGATCAGTTTAACTATTAAGCACAGGTATTTTCCTTTATCTGCAACCATTTCTTCATTTCAAGCCTTCAACTTTATGTTAGGGTTCATGAGAGTGTCTACAGACCTACATCCACTCTTATTGGTTTCTCTAAGGTGTAAAACATATTTTTGCTGGGAAACTGAGATTCCTTTCTTTGATCTAGTTACCTCCATTCCCAAAAAGTTACTTAGGTGTCCGATGTCTTTGATTTCAAAATCTTTCGATGGCTGAAGCTTGAGCCTTCTCATTTCTTCTTGACAATTTTCTTTGAAGATTATGTCAAACACATACACTATCAATATTGTAACTATGCCATCAATAAAGTGTTTGGTAAAGAGCGTGTGATCGGCGTGAGAAAGCAAGTCGCCACCTCTCTTTAGTACCTTTGTGAATATGCCAAACCAGGCATGGGGTGATTGTTCGAGTCTGTATAGAGCCTTGCGTAATCTACACACTTTATCTCGTGTAATTAGTTATGAATCCAAGTGTAATATCTCCACTAAGCCTCCATTTAGGAATGCATTTTTCATGTCAAGTTGGAACAATGGCAATCTTGATTCACGGTAATGGATAACAAGACATGTATTTTATTGAGCTTTGCTACAAGAGCAAAAGTTTCTTGGTAGTCAATCCCATATGACTCTGTATATCTCTTTGCCACCAACCTGGCTTTGAGACACTCAACATTAATATAAGCTTTCAGTTTTACTGAAAATATCCACTTGCACCCTATCGTGTATTTCCAGGTGGTAAAGTATTGAGGACCCAAGTTTCATTCTTTTCAAGAGCCTGTATTTTTTCTAGGGTAGCAGATCTCCATTCAAGAACCTTTAGAGCATCATACACTGTGTTAGAGATCTGGATTTTATCAAGATCTGTCAGTGATTTGAATAAGACATGCAGTTGTGTAGGGGACATAGAGTAAATGAGCGGGCTCCTTTCCTTTGAACAATAGAAAGGTTTGAATCTGGATAATGGTATGTCACCTTATCAATATCAGATATTGAATTAGTTTCTACCTCACCATGTGCACTTTCAAGGTAAGCTGAACCTGGAGCAGACTCCTGGTTTTGCTGATGTTGAGCACGCTGTTGGGGTTGTTTTTCCCTAGTGCAGACTTTTATAAACTCATTGGGAAGGTGGAAGTGATCTAGGTATAAGATTGGTGATAAGGTTGAGGAATTTGATGGTTCACTGGCTGAGATGGGAGTGTTTTGTGGCTCATACGTGCTAGGATTCCTTGGTGGGAGACTTATACGTCTAAATAACCTTGAGCTAGAGGGACATGTAAGGACAGGATCAATAAGAGAATTCCACTCATTCTGCAATTCATGTGTTAGTCTCCCCTGGATTGCAGAATTAGAGAAGAACAACTGATTTTCAAAGAAAGTGATATCCATGGTGTGATGGTGTGTGTTGGTATCAAGAGAAAAACATTTTTACCCTTTCTTGTTTACCCTATGAATATAACTTGAGTGTGAGTTCATCAAGCTTTCCCCTAATGTGAGGATAGATATGAATGAATGCAATGGATTCAATAATTCTAATAGGAACATGTGATAGCATATGGGAATTAGGACAGTATTCAAGGAGTGTTTGTACTGGAGATTTATATTTGAGCATACGTGAGGGCATTCTATTTATTAAATAAATAGCAGTGAGAACAACTCCCAAAATAAATGGCACATTTGAATTAAACCTTTAGCCTCCTGGATCATCAAAAAGCTACTGAATCTTCAAGATATCTTCAAAAGTGTAATACAACCTCCCCATATATCCAAGATACTGCAGCAAGGCAAATTCTCCATTAGCTGTGTATATGATCTAATAAGACCTCATAATAATAGATTGCCTTGGTGCCCTATGATGTGGTCTAAATTATATATCAAATGTCACTCCTTTTTCTGCTGGCTTGTAGTACTTGGGAGACTGCAAACCAAGGATAGATTGATTTCCTATGGTCTACAACTCGAACCTACGTGTGTACTGTGCAATGACCACGATGAAACTCACCACCACTTGTTCTTTGGCTGCACCTATACTAGAAGTGTTTGGCTTCCTCTCTTACACAAACTGGGATGTATACACAGTATAAATGAAATGGCTACTGTGATTCACTAGGCAGCAGTGGGGAGGGGGGGCGAGGCCCTAAAACCAGAAAATAAGTCACTCAAGCGCTGGTTGGTGCTACCATATATCACATATGGTGGGAAAGAAATCGAATAAATTTAGCAAATGAATATAAAGATCCAGTACATATACAGCACCAAATACTTTCTGACTTAGCTGGGAGAATATCAAGATTTCAGCATTCCAATTCATACAATAAGCTTATGGGATGTATAGATGCTTTAGCCTAGCTTATTTTGATTGATAGGTTGTTTTTGCTTTGTATCCCAAACATTCTATTTGGAAGTAATAAAATTTACATTACTTAACACAAAAAAATAAATAAATAAATAACCTTCTCCCAAAATCTTTCAGGAATATTGGGCAGGATAAGAGTGGGCAATTCAAGTACATTGGGATTTTTGCATTCAACGAAGTCTGTCAACACAGGAACTTTGATAGATAATCCTATTTGATTGGCAATAGATAACAAGTGAGGAATTGAAAAAATCTCAAGCATTTTCAGTTTTGAAAACCTGAATATTGGCATGAAATTGGGTCTTAATCATACTATGAAAGTTTCTGAACAACTGAATAGTTTCTGATTTTCCTTTCATGAGAAAGAACCAGCTAAATCAAGTATGATCATTAACCAAGCGGAGATATCATTTAGCTCTAGAGATGCTATGTAGTTTGGTTGGGCCCTAAGATGTCACCATGGATAAGACAGAATGGCTGAATTGGTTAGCATGGTCGAGAGGAATATATGCTTCGAGTATTATTAGAAAGTTGGAAAACATCACAGTGAAATAAATTTACATTTTTATTTAAAAATAATGACTAAAATAATTGTTTTAAGTACAAGAAATTTGGATGGCCTATGTGATAGTGGCCCATCATGATTGCACTATCCTAACTGGACTGATTAATGGATTATGACAGTTAACTGACCAGCATTAAGGGCTAACACTAGACGTATTATTGATGGTAAGGACCGGAGACATATCTGTTTTGAGGTGTATGCCTGCACAATATTCAGCATTGCCAATCATCTTCCGCGAGCTCAAGTCCTAAAAAACACAAAATTTAGAATAAAATTTAATTGATCTCTATTTAATCTACTCAGAGAGAAGATCACAATCTAGATTAGGAACAAATAAGACTGAGTAGAGAATAAACGTGCTTGAGATACATATGGTTCTTTTCTAGCCACCTTGGAGCGTGAACCATTGGCTATGCACTCAATTTGGCTATGCACTCAATTTGGCTATCTAGACAAGCCGTAAAAGTAGGAAAAAAAAAAAAAGATCTATCACCTGTCATGTGATCAGATGCTCCAGAATCTACTATCCAAGATGGGGAAGATGACTTAGCCCCATGGGGAGCCAAATTTCCAATATTCTGGATGATTCTCTGCCTATCCCAAAAAGTAATGGGTTGGTTGATAGATTTTCTTTGATGATCACGTGCTGAAGAAGTTCCAGCAGGTCTTTTGTAAAAGGAACCTGGTTTTCAGGCTTCATTTCTTGAGCAGTGGTTGTATTTGCCCGACTTTCTCATCCTCTACTGGAGCACCTGGGCGGTCTGGTGGTTTTCCATACAAATCACAGCATGTTTCTTTTACATGGCCTGATTTCTAACATTGATCACACCAAGGGTATACTCTTCGTGGTCTATGCTCTAGTATTTTGAGACATGCCACGAGAGGAAGCAGCAATGGCTGAATGGTTAGTGGCTGCATGTGTGGTAGGTTGTCCCATCATCACTCGCATCTTGCTTTCCTCATGACCAACTTCTGAAAATACTTCACAAAATACTTCACACGTATTTGACAGTGGTTTGGTTCCAAGCACCCAACCCCACACCTCATCTAGGGACTTATCAAGACCCCTCAAGAATTTAAAGATGTATTTATTTTCAACTATTTTCTTGAAGAGTACACTGTCATCTAGAAACTTCCAATCATGTGATTCAAAGAGGTCTAGTGGCTGAAAGTACCAAGTAAGGGTAGTGAAGTACGTAGTGATAGAATTTTCTCCTTGCCTCAAATAATGAAAAACACTCTCCAAATGGAAGAGTTCGGCAATAATATCACTGATGGAGAACGTGTCACAGGCTGCATCCCATATATCTTTGATTGCAGTGTAGAGCAGAAAGTTCTCGCTAATCTCAAATGCCATAGAACTAATCAACCATGACATGACGTGATTGTTTTCAGGCCTTTAGGCTATAATTTTGGATCATGGGACTAGGTTTGACAGTCACGCCAGAGACAACCAGACTTGACTGGTCCATGGAGATTGGAGAGATCTCAACAAAGGGAAGGACAATTAATGAAGATAAGTCCCTGGAAGTCTGCTCAAATTTGGCCATGGTGGGTGTGACTTAGAGCAGACAAGGGGACTAAATTTGAACTGGAGATTGACAAAAATGTAAGTGTACAGCTCTTTGACATAATCTTTATTAGGCACAAAGCATACATATAAACAGATAACCTAAGAATACACACCGTAGAATCCTCGATTCTAAGAAATGATTTTATCTATGTTAGGGAAGTAAAAAAAAGGCAGCACTAAAAATAAGAAAGATTTATGCCTAAACTACAGCAATCTGTTCCTTAAATCAAGGAATTAGATATACTACAGAGTCTGTTCCTTAAATTAAGAAACTAAAAAGACTGAAATAATACCCTGTAGGACTCGTTTGATTTCCTACAGTATTGAGACTCAAGTATAACAATCATACAAAGACATAAGTCGCCCCTACAACCTACCAAGTGCCCTTCTCATCCCAGTAAGGCAAATCTAACTCCAGATAACCTCAGACTTGCAAGGCCGGTTAATATCAGCTGATAGCAAAGTGCATCTTTGACTGGCAGGTCATGATAATTTAGATTGAATATTCAAGTACGGGTAAATGCATGGATAATAGTGTTTGTAAAAGGATATGATTAGTTGAATTACCAATCTGTTGGTTTGAGATAGAAATTAATGCACTAGAGTGAATGTTAGAACCGGTACCACCAAGAATGAATCAATTTATTAAAAACAATGACACAATACTTACAGGAAAGAACCCCCCTGCTCCATTACCAGCATCAACAACTATATGAAATCCCTCCAATGGCTTATCTGCCGGGGAAAAACAAAAGGTGGAATAATAAATAAATGCATACTGCAAGCATACATGCATATGTGA
Organism: Tamarix chinensis; assembly: GCA_030549775.1. Lineage (NCBI taxonomy): Eukaryota > Viridiplantae > Streptophyta > Magnoliopsida > Caryophyllales > Tamaricaceae > Tamarix > Tamarix chinensis. The sequence continues at coordinate 71,982,880 of CM060181.1, forward strand.
AGCTTAACCAAAGGTATTGACTATACAGGTTAATCAATCTTGTTTTGATGATAACAAACATGTTTTCTTGCCTTACTTTTGTACTTCATGTGTAAGCTTAACACTTTCATATTGGACCAACTAATGTATGAAAAGATCAAACAAGTTTGTTCATGATCAAAGCCCAAGACTTAAGCTTAAACAACATATCTAGTAGTCTTAGATTTTGTGTGCAAAAGTGATTTACACATTGATCACTTATGGACTCTGTTTAGAATGAGAGGTTAAAATTTGATTTTGAAACATTCTGTCTCAAACCCATCAGACATTTGTAAAAGACTTTAAAAAGGCTGTAAGCTTTCCAACACATTCTGAAGGAAGACATTATACTTGGTGAAAAACATGTTTCTGGAAAATGATATCAGTTTTTTGGCAAGATAAAAGAAACTCAATTCTAAGAACAGTAGCTTATGCCTGTTGTCATGGATCTGTCAAGAAGAGTGAACATATGATGGTCATGATCGGATGTCTGATAGAATAAGCACCTAAGAGCCCATCTTCACACAACCAATCATTCCTGTAGAAAAAGTTATTTTTCAGCAGGAGCATTGGAAGAATAATGGTCTTGATTGGACAACTGGAGCATTGGAGGAAGATCGATGGTCTTGAGTGGATATCCCATGGGGAGTAAACCAGCCTGTTGAGCTTTAGTGTTGGAGCCTTTGTTTCTAATGATTCTTTTGGCTAGCTTTTTACCAATTATTAATGGGTGGCTGAGAAAACAACTCGATGAGCTTCATTCTATACATTCAAATATTTCAAAAGCTTGGTTGAATCAAACACTTCCGCAAGACATATTGTTCTTAACACTTGCTATCCAAAAATACATTCTCTTAGAGCTCAATTGTTCTTCAAACTAGCTACAATTGTATCAACACTAGTATATTCGCTCTAGCTAGTTACATTTTTCATTCAAATTATATGTTCTTTATCCATCAACAGAAATTTCCTATTATTATTGTATCATAATAACAACCACATCTTCATTTATTTACAAACATATTAAGAGGGCTGTAATTGCTTTCTAGTTGACAACAGTTAGAAGAAACTCACCCTTTGACTTAAGAGATTTAGGAAAACATGAGTAGAAGATCATCTTGAAAATTTAGGAGAGGCATAACTCTTTAACTCAAGAAAAGGGGTCTTCACTCTTTTGGATGTGAGGGTTAATTGAGAGAAGTTAGATGAAACTCGCTCTTCAACTTTTGAGATGGAGCCCCACACCAACATACAACCTTGTTCAAAATCCACAAAAGAAGCAGCCTTGTAGGAGTGGATGTAGAGTGAACCACGATAATTTTTGCGTTGGTTGTATGTATTTCCCTAATTCACAATTTTTATTTTTTAATAAATCTTCCATACACCCTATTCACTCCTTTAGGGTACCTCTAAGGGCTTTCAAAAGGAAAGAAAACTCGGATAATTGTGGGGGAAAATGATAAACTCCAAGGCTAACGCTAGATAGTGACAAAATGGAGCAAGGAGAAAAAGGAGAAAGGAAATGGGAAGAACCAAGAAAAAAGAACAAGAGGGATTGAGAAGAAAGAAAGAAACAGTTGGAAAAGTGAATAATTCTCAATCATACAGCCAAAGTCAACAAAGGTCAATGGCCACTTATATGCCCAGTAACACTTGAAAGGTCTACACTCCTAAGCTCACAAAATCATCAATGTTATAGAGGACATTAGGTAAATTGATAAAAGAGCTAATAAAGCAAAAATATGAATTTATAATCAATTCCTCCAATGATACTATGGAATATATTATATAAGTAATTGATTTTGTGCCAGATACCAGTGCAATGCAAAAGAAACCATATACCCTATTGTGGTATCATTATCATATACCTTTGAAATCATGAGTTTATCGAACATTTAGTTCTATCTGAAATTCAACGGTTTTGGCTTGTTTTTATATAATATGGGTTCATTGATCACAAGTTTTGTCACATTGTTGATAGGGTTCATAAATCACAACATTTGTCATGTTGTTGGTATAGTCCGCATTGTACCAAAGCTAGTTCTAGTTTAGAGTTTGCCAGTCCTTTTTAGTTTCTTTTCTTGTGCTAGAAAATGGAAAGGGAAAAAAAATGTTTTGAGAGAAAAAGGAAAGTGTATAGTGTTTTTATTTTTATTTTTGTTGTTGTTATTCATCAATCTTGAACATGTTGCTCTAGGGAGAATGATGCGATATGGTAGATCTCGAGTTTCAACACATTGTTGGTAGAGTTCGTAGATCATGGATCTCACACATCGTTGGCCAAGTTCATAACAAAAATATTAATAACAATAAATAAAGATGATAAACCTTAACAAAGATAATATAACAATAAAAATAATCAAAAATTCAACAAATAATAGTGATAGTAGTAATCATTATTAATGATAACAATATATGTTTGTCCTTGTTGTTGATGATCATTACTACTACTACTATTACTACTATCATTCATTATTTTTAGATTTAGTTATTATTATTATGAGTAATGTTATTACTATCATTACTAGTAATATTATTTTAATCTTTATAAGTATTATTCATTCGTCCTGATTTTACATGATATTTTGGGTCCAAAAATAATCCAAGGAAAACATACTTTAGTCTATCCATGTTGGTTATTAAATTAACTTCCCTTGAGTTCATTGTCACGTAAGCAAATCAAATGGGATTTAGTAATCAAAAATAAAAATCACTAGCAACACAAAGATGCACAAACATTTTTCCACCTTTGACACTTGTCGACTTTTCCATCACCAACATCAAGGTTTTCAAGCTTCTATCATAGGCATAAACATTTGCTTTCCCCTTCAAATCAACAACTATGAAGAACTTTGGGATGACATTAAACTGTAATTTCTTATTTGTTAAATTACAATAGAATTTTCTATCTCCCTTGAAAATTACACAAAAACGACCAAAATGAAGAAAATCACATACGGATCTAGATATTGTTAGTGTGATTTTGGAGCCGAAATTGTTTGTTGGTAGTTTTAGCATAATTTTGGCAATAGAATAAATGAGTCAATTCAATATGAGAAATATATGCTTTAAAATGAAAGAATTAATCTCAAGTATAACTTGATTCAAAACCATTATAGTCATATTCGGTGTAACCTATACCTTTTGTCCTTGAGGATGTAAAGCTCGCTTTATCTACTCTAAATAATTAAAAACAAATTTCATTCATGAATCTGTACATTATGTAGTAAGAAGGGAGAATATTAATTAATATAAGAATACAAGTAAGACAAACCCTAAGTCTTGAATATGAAATAGAGGTAACAAAATTTTCTTTTTTAGTGTTTGTATGACCTAAGTTCTAATAAAATTGTAATCTCAAACACACATATCAAAACCAAGGCCCACAATTTTCAGGTTTCATAGCTTATGATTAAGAGAACAGTTTGTGCTAATTATACTAACTTTGCAATCACCACCAATTCAAGCAAATACAAAACATCAAATTGTTGACTATGACTGACAATAAATTAATAAGCAGTTGGAGATCAAAAATATCAGCAAAAGAAATTGATTATTTAGGATCATGGGCAGAGAATATTGTTCATCCTAATTTACCATTTCTGATGTTGCAAGGTCAACTGGATGAAGTTGCAAAATTGGTAATTGCAAGGCAAACTGGTCAATGGAAGAAGAAAATTGGAAGATCTAAAGACTGAAATAAAAATGCAGTTGCAAGTCAGGCTCAACAAATATGTTACTTTCCCTTCACATAATAAAATTTCAAAATGGATAGTTCATGAAGTTACCTATGTTTCCTGCCGCTTTGCGGACTGCCTGTACTAAATCAGATGTATAGACAGTCATGTAGTCTACACTTTTAGCAGAAGCATAAGCTTTCCTCCCAGCCTCTGCTAAACCTTCAGTTGTAAAGATAGTGTAAATATTTGCCGCACTAGCCAATATATGTTCAATGTCTGCTTTACCAAGTCCTCCAGCATTTGTGAAGAATTTGAAGCCGTTTCTGTTGTAAGGAAGATGACTAGCTGTTGCAGCATATCATTCATGGACAACAGTTAGGCAGAAAAGTATGGAGATTACACAGTTTTTTCTCTTGAAAAGATAGCATCATCAGCTAACCACAGCATTCACAAAAGATGGTGAGCTATGCAGTGACATTTAAAACTGACAATACCTGTTATCATAATTGATCCATCTGCTGGACACAAAAACTCCTCATTGTTTGTGAGTGTGCTATTAAACATTGCTGGTGTGGAAGCGAGCCTAAGATGAAATAACAACATGCAATTTAGCAACGGAAACCTAGGAGAGAAAGAGAGCAAGACGGCAACAAAGAAAAGACATCTTCCACAAGAATACTATACGTCCATCTCATCAGGACATACTCTTATGCAGATGGAAGAAGAAGGAGAAGGGGAGGATAGGAGAGGTATTCTAGCACTTGTGACTCAAAGGGAAAATGGTTTTAAGACTAAAAGTGTAGTTAAATGTATGCATTGGTGATGCAAGGAAACTCTTAGCCTTTGGTTTCTCACAACTCCTATTAATCAACTCCGAAAATTATAAACTACATAGAGTTCTTCTTATAGACTAAACAACAGAAAAGATAAACTTAGCGACTAAGACTAAAAAAATAATGATAAACAACTAATTACCAACTAATGATTTTAGACCTACGGAACCTATGGAAAGAAGTATATTCGCAGGTACATGGGCCAGCTTTTCAATGAGCTAATGGGCCCAAGTTACAAGCCTGACAATGGGGTGGAGTAAAGGTTGCATCATTCTTCCCCACTTGAGAAAAGTTTGACATCGAACTCCAAATCAAGAAAATGCAACAATAACCCATGTTGACTTTTTCATCTTTATCATCACCAAAATACTCACACGAATCCGCATCATCCTCAATTTCTTAATCGTTATCCGCTAGTGCTCCATGCTTCAAAACCCAAATTGAACCATCCCACTCTTATTACTAGCTGCTTGACGAGTGGGGCAATATCAATATGTATGACCAAGCTTGTTGAAATTATAACATCTCATTCCACTAGGCTTGAATGAGGAGTTAGGTAGACCAGCAAGTCAACCATATGACCTCTTGAAACAACATGGTTAATTGAGTGTAAGCCCTTGCCCTTTAGCTCTAGCTGAATATCCTCACAAAGGCCTCCTAAGTATTAAATAACCTTGTTAGACTGAATTTTTCTTAAAAGCACATCTTGAAGCAAGCTTCTAAAACTCTCTAGGGTATGCCCCATCATCTCTAACTCTCCATAGATAGCTTTCAAATTTTGGAATATGAATCCTACTTTTAGTTGAAAAAATTGAATTTGGAAACCATGAGTTGTCGTAACTAGCTCTAATCAACAACTAAATCAAGTTTGTGGAATTTGCTAGGTTGCTCCACAAGTAGCAACTATAGGAACCACCTTTTCTTCAAACTAAGCCTTTCGATCTTAAACCACTCGAAAAGCTTGTCTAAGTCTTCCTCTCCATAAAAATTGGGAAAATTAATCTTCACACCATAGTTAGTAGGTACCTGTGGCTCATCAATAGGTATAATTGGAAAAGGAGCTAGAACATTCTGAATCTAAATTGTGACAGGCAAGTAGACCAATTCCTTCAGGATCTTTCTGCTCAGCCAATTTAGGAACAAGTTCAACAATCTTAGTCACGCAATAAAATCACAGTCCTGGACGCATTTGCGATCACAGTATCAAAGTGTCGCAAATGATAAATTATATATTACAGTCCTCATGGCATGAATTTTTATTTTTATTTCACCATATTTGTTGATTATTTAAATATATATATTCAGTAAAATAGTGTTTAAAATTATATTAGAAGTATTTAAGTGAGTCATTATATTCTAACAACCCTAAATCAGCTTTAGAATGAAAAAATACATGTTATTTAATGGTATATGTGAAGGTAATAAATAGCAATACTTTAGTATAATTCAATGCTAACTTGATCCAAGATATATATAATAAATGAAAAAAGAAAAAACTTAGCATACATGCTTTTTTTAGGAGATTTAAGAACTCTCAATAAACCAAAAATTTATCCTGATTTATTGGTGATATTTTCTAATTTATTGGCGATACCGATTTATCGGCAATTTACAACTGATTTATCAGCCAATAAAATGTGAAATTTTAAAACCGTAGCATATCAGTAATTTTGCGTCACGATTAATCCAAAAACCACTAAATAGCAGCATTGCTATGCTATAGCACCACAGCTATTTAATTGTATGACCTTAGTAACTAGAATCTCCATTATGTCAAGTTGAGCATTATTAGTATCTCAAGCCTCAACTAATTTTTCAACCTTAAGTTGCAAAGCCTAAAAGTCTTTGTTCTTAGCCATGGTAAACAACAATAATAAAATAAAATACCAACTTTTTTTTCCTACTAACTTTTTTTTTGTCTTTGGTCTATAATTTTATTTTATTTGACCAAATTTGTTTCCCTTCTCAAACTAACATAAAGGAGGAAAAATAAGGAATGACTTAAAAACTCATTTAATTCTTTGAAATCACGTAGCAAGAAGCTGCAGCGACAAACACAATGCAAAGTAGGTAATGGGCAATGGCGAATGTTGGGCAGTGTCAAAAAGCATTATTGCTATCGACGTGAGATGTTTATTGGCTGAAAGGGGATCACAATTGAAGTTTGTCTTTGGAAGCATTGATGGTGGCTGACGAAGTGTGGAAACGTGCAAGGTGGTTTGCGGTTTACGCTAGTCAGCAACAGTGCCGGTGCAATTGTGGTGGCGACGGCAGATGTTTGGTGACTAAGGTTAGGGTTTTTTGCTAATTTGTTAATTATGGGTTTGTTTATGTGAACAAAAACATCAAACTAATGATTGCTATTGTCTTTGGGTTCTAATACCAAATTGACGCAATGCTACTCTTATTTTATGTTTCTCACAAACCTCACAACTTTACTTAGATCCCTATTCATAGGCTAAATGACAAAAAAGATAAACTTAGCTTAACAATAATAAAAAATATGTAATAATTAGCAACTAAGACTAAATAGATATGATAAAAAAAAATATCTAATTACTAACTAAAACCTATAAACCAATGGAAAGAAGTATATCCATGGGTATGTGGACCTGCTTTACAAGAAGCTAATGGGCTCAAGCAGCCCGCTAATGGAGTGGACTATAGATTGCATCAATTGGTTCAACTAGCCATCTAGATATACTTAAACTAACAGTACGTTTGGATGTAAAAGTTTGATAGGGCAGCCCACACAGGGATGGACTTTATAAAGTTTGCTAGGCTAAATCATTTGCTTGGATATTCTAAACAAAGAATTACAAGCTTCTCAAAATTATTGAAATCCTCTAAATGAGGGATTTTAGAATTCCACACATTATGTAGAATTTGAAAAACTTCTTTAGCCTAAAGTTAAGAAGAAAAAAAAACATCAACTATTTACAAATATTGTCTCTCTCCACTCCCTCCCAGGTTTGGTTAACTAATCAAACTAGTTAGTTATCAAAAAGACTTAACTTTAAATAGTTTAATCCTAACCAAAACTAAAGTTGACTTTGTGTTAGCTAAAATAGAGAAATCAGAATTGTTTGGGACCTTCCCAATGTCTTACATCTGATTTGGGAGGCTCCTTACAAGTTAATAAGCTAAGCTAAGCTAAAAACATCATTACAAGTAAAAAGTAAAAATAGCTTTTAGGCTAAAAACTAAAAACATTATTAAAGGCATAAAGCAGAAAGTAACTTTTCTGCTACAAGCCTAAAGTTCCATCATAGCCTGAGTATAGGTTTATTTTCTTCCAAAAAAGGTCTGCCCCCTCTGATGCTTGTAGCTGTTGCTGCTGCTAGTGCCCAGATCTGCCTAGAAAAGTGCAGTTGTAGCTGCTATTGTGGGACCTGAATTGTTGCCTATCCTTGGCTGGTAGTGAGCCATTTAAGCCAAAAAAAGTGAGCCACTAAGGTACAAAAAGTGGCTGGATTGGAGTTTTGCATGGCTTTCATGGCATGGGGTTTAGTCAGGCAATTAAATAGCGGTCGCGGTTGCGTTTGCGGTCGCGGTCGCGGTATCGGAGCGTCGCGAACGATAAATTATGCGTCGCGGTCGTCGCGGCGTGAATTTTTATTTTTATTTCACCATATACACTAATTATCATTTATTGATCATTTGAATATAAATATTCAATAAACTAGTATTTTATATCATATAAGAAGTATTAGAGTAAGTCATTATATGCTAAATTTTTCTAATAACCCTAAATTTACCTTAGAATGAAAAAAGGCATGTTATTTAATAGTAAATGTGAAGATAATAAATAGTAATACTTTATTATAATTTAATAGTAACTTGATCTAAGATATATATAGTAAATAAATAAATAAAAATTATCATGCATACTTTTTTCAGTATAATTAAGAATTCTCAGTAAATCTCCGATTTATCGGCGATTTACCCCGATTTATCGGTGATATTTTCCGATTTATCGGGATTTATCGGCGACACAGATTTATCGGCCGATTTAGCGGCGATTTATCGGCCGATTTATGTGAAATTTTAAAACCGTAGTGTATCGGTAATTTCGCGTCGCGGCTGACCCAAAAACCGCTAAATAGCGGCCGCTACGCTATAGCGGGACCGCTATTTAATTGGATGGGTTTAGTTAAACTACTTAGTCCAAGTGAGAAGGTTTTTATGTCACCCTAACTTAAAGAAATTAACAACTAAATTAATATCATGGGTAATGGATGCTCCTGCATCACAACTGCTCATCCAATTCTGTGCCCAGCAGCCCTTTTCAGCTGCTGAAATGATTACTTTTATGTCTCTTATTCCTTCATTTTTGTGCCCAAAAATACACTAAAGCTGGCCAGGACTACTGCTCCTAATGGCATCTATTTCTGCCTTGATTTTCCCATGCCAATCAGGCCAAAAAGTGGCACCGCATGCTGATCTGTTGGCTGAATTGGGAAGTCATCTTGAGCCATTTGATGAAACAACTTAAGTTGTAACAAGGCTTGACTGATGTTTGCATGGTTTCCATGACTTGCACAACTTAGCTAAATTAATTAGCCCAAGTGAGGACTGAGGAGGGTTTTATGACCTCTAAACTTATAAAAATTAGAAAAAGTAATGGCTAAAATTGAGCTTAGTAAGGAAATAAATCCAACACAATTTTTGTTAGCATAAATCAACATGAGGGTGGATGCTCCCACATCGTGTTCTTTCCCATTAGGGTATGAATTTGAATTATGGCTCCAACAGTATCTTGTCATGAAACAAACTAACAGTTGGAGCTAACACTATTCCACAACACACCAAAAGTCAATAAAAATGGTTTTGTAAGTCTTTGTTTACATGGACCCTTGAAGGAGAAGAACATTAATCACAATCACAAAAGAGTTTGAGACATTTGACACGGACAAAAATAAAGGGACAATGCAGGAATCTATTTATCTTTTCAATCAGCAACTAAATCAAAGATGTAATCAAACACCAGTATAAATCGTCAAATCCCATTGAGTTTGCTCCATTACTGTACCAATCATGAAATAAGTTATCAATCAATACATCGACGAATTGCCTAAACATATTGGATTTATGCATCAATCCACACCAATATTCACCAATATGCAGATTGATAGTTACTTAAAAAATCACATCACAGCAACCTTATCATATTATCTATCGTCCAGAATGCTCTAATAGTGCAATTGTGACTGATTTTATTGCCCAATTCTAATTGTAGACTTACAATCAAACACTCCCAACAAAGTCCCCCACTCTAATGCTTAAAGAGGTGAAGATATTAAAGCATAAAAGAAAGGGCAAAATGAAATAAAATATATATATCAAAGCATAAGCACCCACCCATAGTGAATAACCTCTACTCCAGCATTGACAAGTCCTTGAGAAACAGCATCCTGAAAGTAACAGTGTCACCACTTTCACAATGTAAGATATAAGGTAAACGAAAGTAATACACTAGAAAGTGCCACGAGATGTAAATCCATGTCAATGGAGTCTAACGAACAAAATTGAATTCCCAAGCTGTAGTGTTAAATTTGATTCCATACTGCCACTTTATGACTAAAGTTGCATATATATAAGTATAAGCTAATCCCTGAAACAAAGAAGCAAAAAAGTTAAGGCTATGCTCAGCATAGTTTTTGTTTTTCCATTTTCTTGTTTAAAATAAAAATTTCAAGATGAAACTGGTTCAGTAAAACAGGGGGCGAGTTTAAGATTATAGCCTGCTTACAACATTGACCATGGTTCCTTGGATGCAGAAGATTGTGCAGAGACACAGAAAGAGGTTTAAAGAGAAAGTGTGGTATGTTTACCTCCGTTCCTTGTTCGCCAACTTCAGTTCTCAGCAGTGTGGTATGTTTTATTTCTTTCTTTCCTCAATAAGTTTGTGATTATTGATTATGATTATACTTTGGTGAATTTAATTTTTAATCTGATAAATTTTATTCTTTAACAGTTGCAGAGATCTGGTTTATGATGAGATTTTGAGGGATTTAACTTGCAAATTGATTTATTTTATTTATTTATTTTCCATTCTTGATTTGTTTCTTTGTCTCCCCCAATACAAGATGTTCTAATCGATATTTGCTGGTGTTTATTAATATTTATTGTGGGGCAAAAAAAATTCATTGTGAAAACAGTGACATATTTATTCTCCAATAATGAGATTTTATTGCCCTCGCCACAAGCTTAAATCACTCTTTTTACCTCAAATTTGATCCTTACAAACTACTCCCTCCATTTCACAATGTAGATCACATTTTGTATGGACGCACAGTTTATGAAATGATAAAATTGAAGAAATAAGATGCCTAAAATGACTTACATAATCCCACATAAATATACTTTGAAATCTTGATCACTAAATGGTTTCTGTGAGTTTTCGTAAATTAATGTCACTTGTATTCTAAACCAACTTTAAAATACTTATGTGACCTATACTGTTAGAGTATGTAAGATATTCTCCTCCTACAAAGATACAAGTAACATAAGAAAGAAAAATTAAGGTCATAACTTGAAGCATAGTGGAAGTATGTCAACTAATTTATAAACCAATTAAATATTTTATAAAGTACCTACATGATAAAAGGTAAAGGCAAGGGTATCCCCCAATATGAACCATTTTTTGATAGGATGTGAGAAAGTTAAGATGCACATAGCACCTCTACTAGCTTGTGACGTGACCTGTTAGCGGATTACTTCCCACGAAAAATACCGTCTTAGGTATGATTAGTGTCTAATATCTTTAGGTACCATGTTCTTAGACCCCTTATTCTTAAGCACTAAACTAAAAGCTCTTTGTTAATGATAGGTTTTCAGTGTCCATATCATAGTATTGAGCTTAAATATATACATGGAGTGGCAGGTCTTATGTATAATAAAACAATACATATTGAAAGGTGACTGGAGAAAAAGTGTAAATCTATTGATATTCTGTTCTCTCACTTCAAATATACAGAAAATTCTATTAATCCCTCCATTTACGAATAAGTGTCATTTTAGTAATTGATTTTGTTTACAAAAAGTGTCATGCTACATTTATGAGTAAATTTAAACAATTTTCCCAAACTTACCTTTTATTCTTAATTATTTTATAATTTTACATCAAGTACTATGTATCTATCGATATCTTTTCCAATAATGAGTATTATTCCCCATGGTGCTTTAAATAGGGACAATTTGTGCATTTAGATTACCTTCTCAATTTTTTGCTAGGAAAAAAACGACACTTATGCGTGGACCACATAAGCAATATGTAGAACAAGTGAAAATAATCATCCATATCCAAAAGTTTCAATAAATGTATTTCCAAAGAGGAGGTCAAAGCAGCTGTGTTTTTAGTTGGTGACACAAACGCACCAAGTGTGGATGGTTTTACAACTGGGTTCTTCAAGAAAAGTTGGGATATTATTTGTGATGAATTATTCATGGCTGTTAAAGAATTCTTTGCTAGAGACTTCTTGCCTAGGAAGGTAAATATAACTTCTCTAACCCTCGTGCCTATAAAGCCTAATCCACAAAAGGTCACTGATTTTAGACCTATTGCATGTTGTACCATGCTCTATAAGATTATTTTGAAGATAATTACTCATAGGCTTCAAGGTATCATGCCCTCAATCATAGATTTTGCTCAATCTGCATTTTTAAAGGGTAGAAGTATTTATGAGAATGTGTTGTTGGCTCATGAGTTGGTGAGGAAGTATGTTTGCAAATGAGTCTCTCCGAGATACATGTTAAAGTTGGACCTCCAAAAAGCCTATGGTATGGTCAACTGAAGTTTCGTAAAGAATCTTTTGCTTCTTTATGGGTTTCCTTATTAGTTTGTCAAGTTGATCACCAGCTGCTTGAACACAGTGACCTTTTCTCTCTATTATAATGGTGCGTTGACTCCATCTTTTTAGGCTAAGAGAGGTTTGGGACAGGGAGATCCTCTCTCCCCTTATATATCTGTTCTTGTCATGGACTATTTTACTAGATGTCTCAAACATTTATGGACAAATGCTTTATTCAAAGGCCACCCTAGATGCAAAGCTCTAAAGATTATCAACCTAAGTTTTGCGAACGACATTCTCTTATTCTGCCATAGTGATTTGCAAAGTGTGAAATGTCTTATGAATGTGATGAGTCATTTTTCTGCGCTCTCTGGTTTGGTCTTAAACCCTCAAAAGTGTACTATCTATTTTGGTGATGGGTCGCCTGATGTGAGAAGGTCAATTGTTGATTGCTGGGCTTCCAGGAAGGTGTTTTCCCCATTACTTACCTTGGTTTGCCTTTAACCTCTTCCAGAGTTTTTGCTGGTCTGCTCCAACCTACGTTGGAAAAGGCAACGGCTAGTCTTAGACACTAGAGAATTGTTTATATATCTTATACAAGGAGGTTGTAGCTTATCAAGTCGGTATTGTTCAGCATTCAGTTATATTTTAGTCAAGTGATACTTTTGCCAAGTAAGGTTCTCCATTATTTTGTGGGTCTCTGTAGGAATTTTATTTGATCTGGGAAGATGCATATTAGACAAAGAGCCCTGGTTTCTTGGGAGGAGATTTGTCTCCCTAAGGCGGAGGGTGGTCTTGGATTGCTTAACCTAGGGATTTGGAATCAGTGTGCCTTGGGAAAGATACTATGGAATATTGCTACTAAGAAGGATTCATTATGGATGAAATGGATTCATGCAATCTACCTCAAGCATACAAGTGTGTGGGAGTACAATACCAGTGCTTACACTTCATAGCTCTTTCAAAGAATCCTTCTTGTAAGATCTCAGTTACAAAGCTTTCTGCAATTTAGATGGTTGAATGGTTACCTTGATTATAGTATCAAAGCTGCTTATGATGCTGGGAGACCTAGACAGGCTAACCAAAGGTGGTCCAAGCTTGTGTGGCACTCGCTCAACTTGCCAAGATACAGTTTTCTTTTATGGTTGGCTCTTAGAGACAGGTTGATGACTAAAGCTAGGCTCCTAGAGATTAGAATGGGTATGTCGGATCAGTGTGTGTTCTGTCAGCAAGGTCATGAAACTCGGGACCACTTGTTTATCCACTGCCCGATTACAACTGAAATATCAAGAAAAATTAGAAGAATTGCTGGAAGAAGGGATAGTGTCCAAGGTTGGCAACAGGAGGTTCAGACTTTGTTAAAAAGGTATAAGCAAAATAGTCAGAAAAAGCATATACTGGGAACTCTTTTTGCATCTTATATTGCTAATGTTTGGTATGAAAGAAACTTAAGAATTTTTGAGAACCGTAGTAGGAATGTTGCTAGTCTTAGTCGAGCTATTGTCATGGCAGTAGCTAGACGGTTAGTGCACCCACATTATAATACTAAATTCCAAAAGTGGGCTGGTTTGATGATGTTCTTGGTTGTAATTCCTCATTTTCGAAAGTAATAAATTTCTTACTTATCGGAAGAAAAAAAAATGCTCCTATACAAAAACTATCAAATGCTTTTCCCCTTTCCATTATCAGTGAAAAGAAAATACAATACTAGAACTTAAGAACCTGTAGCTTCACTGCCGAAATTCTGGAGTCGTGGCCAATGGAAACCCTCAAACGCCTAGATCCAGCGGCTTTCTTCTTGTCTGACAACCATGCAGCAAAAGCAGCAGCAATAGCCGCTGAAACAGGTTCTGTTAGGGAAACAGGCTCCCCCTCAACACCAGCAACTGCAATACCTCGGATATCACTGCATAACAAGTCTATCAGCACATAAATGTAATTCAAGTGATAATTGAAATTGGCAAAATCAAACCTGTAAAATTTAAGCTATTCAACACACAGTCCAACAGTACATTTAACACAGACCAAACTTCAGCACTAACAATGTTGCCACCAGAGCTGTACTAGATTGACAATTTCAGCTGATACTCATTTCAAACACTATAATGTCCCCTAACAATTATGGATCATAAGTTCCACATGTTTATAACATCACCCCCCCCCCCAAAAAAAACAAAAAATAAAGTAATAAATGTCCCCTTTGGCTTCATAAAGTATTCAACTACTGCCCATTATGAATGGTATGATCTTGGAAAAAATCTAGATGTACAAACCCTCACATTTACTAGTGTGTGGGCTAGTAATGCGGTTTGTCTGATACACACATGAAAACTATTTAGTCATAATGTAATGGGAAAAAGGAAAAGAAAAAACGTTAGTGTAAAAGTAGAAAAATTAGCAATATTACTAAAAGACTTTTAGTAAATGTAAATTAAGAAACAAATAGATAAATGAACAATACAAGTCACAAATCATAATAATAACCATAAATAAGTAAATACTTCCTCTATTTCTAAAAGGAAGTCCTTTTAACTCAAAAAAAAAAAAAAACATATCCAAAAAAAGGTTCTTTAAGAAAGTCTTACTTACCATTTTTAACCCTTTTCTCCTTTGTACATTAATTGTCATGTTGTTTTCAAATAAAGGGTGTAATTTTCATATTAAAATATATTTATTACCTACTAAAAATATTTCCTTTTAAAAACAAAGAGAGTAAGTAATAGCGATAGTGATAGTCACAAACAACCAACAATTGAACACAAGTAACATAAGCAACAACACAACAATATATTAGTACAAGAACAAGCATATTAATAACAATGATGTATTTAAATACCTACATGGGACCATTTCAACCAAAACCTTGGACTCGATACCTCAAGGTATAGGGCCTTTAAACAAGACAGATGACCTCTATAATTACAGAGATGTAGGGAATTCTATCAATAAGGAGCAACAAGGATTTTTAAAGCCAAGTAAGTGAAATATAGTGTCAATACACAACATATAGTAAATGCCTTCCAGTTATTTTCAACTGCTACTAGAAAATGAACATAGAGGACCACTTGAAACCTAAGGGTTTTTTTGGTTCTAGGAAAATTGTGAGGAAAGGAAAGAAAATTAAATGGAAAATACATTTCGGTTATTTGGTTCACATGAAAATTATGGGGAAAGAATATAACAGGTAAAAAAGCCAAGAAAAGTGATTTAGTAATATTTTTCCTCCCCCAAACATGAGGAAAATACAAAACTAGTAAGGAAAATTTTATTGAGACTGCTCAATGATCTTTTCAAACAGCTATTATCATCTTCTTCCTTCCACCGTTGTCTTCTTCAATTCCTCTTTATCAACTCCTCCTTCGATCTTCATTGCCTACCTTTAATCTTCTTATGCATTCTTAGTCACATAACTACAAAATCTCAGCACAACCATCTCACTGGTTGTTTCTAAAGTTCAAAATCAAAGCTACATTTCAGCAGATTGGCTCTATCATGACAATGCACAGCTCTACCAAGTCAATCCGAATAGGAGCATCTTAAATAGCCCATTATCATTTGATTTGAACTAAGCAACATATATAATCTTGAAACCTTAATTTTTCTTCCCACGTTTGGGGTTTATTGCATACGATTTTGGATGTTTGAGCTTGATATTTGTTTAAATTTGATTCTTAATTTGGGATTGGCCTTGAATTTTGGAACTTTGATTTGAGTGTTGGATGATTTAGTGGAATGTCGATTGCTCTAGCTCTATTTATTATTGGGTTTAATTAGTTTGTGTTGCAATTCACTATATAATATGTTTATTTGTCTGTTAGTGTGTTGGTTGTAGCTTTAAATTTTAAAATAATGGCATTTAGCTTTTTTGTGGCATAGAAATTCATTGGGTTACAACCTTTACCAATTAATCAACAAGGGAGCTCTTCATATTGATTGGAAATTTTGTTAATTTGTTGCAAGTATTGTTTAATCTTTTATATTGTTATTATTATTTTTTTCGGAAGCTAAAGATTTGGTGTTTTGGGAATGTTGAAGGTGATGGAGAGAGCTACGGAGAAGTCAATATATCATATATTTGGTGCAATAGAGAATCCATATGCATTTTTCTATCAATTTCACATTACTAAATAAGCAGATCCATATATATGTGTGTGTTTCAATTGAATTAGGGACTAGAAACCCAAAGGGGGCTTGTTTATCAAATTGAGATGTTATGACCATTGTTGTTACTGGACTAATTATTATAAGCACATCTCTATTTTTGCCAAAGGAAATTTTTTTTGTTATGCTTTTAGCAATGAGAAGCAAGTGTTGGATTCTCCTTGCTGATCTATTATACAAACAAATCTACTTTCTATCAGTATCAGTCGTATTTATTAGGAAAATAAGGTTAATTTGCCCCTCTTTACACGACAGTAGTTTTGCCAAATAATAAGATAATATGTTGTCTCTCCTAGGGTTTTGAGTGAGGCATGCCCATGGCTAGGAAGAAGAAGTCACCTTCTTCCTCTTCGGGTAAGCAGGGGGTTTCAAAGGCTTCTGCTCCTGCGGCTGATGTGGTGGCTCAACAGCAGACTTCGCAGGGCCCATTGGAATGTAATCTTCATGCTGATTTGCTGCCGAAGAACTTGGAGAATGGTCTGTTTGATGTGGATATTACCTATGCTAGCGTGGATGACCCTACACTAATCAAATCTAACCCTAACACTGGTTCTTCAACTCCCTAGCCAGTGTCAAATCAACCTATAGGGTTTATGGGGTGTCCGAAACAAGCAATTCAGAGCAAGGGAAGGGGTGTGCATAAGGAAAACCCTAACTAGCCGACCACTGATAATGGTGAGAGAAAATCTGTTTGGGATCGGCTGGAAGATATTTCCCCTTCTCCAACTCCCTGGAGGGATATCTTGGCAGGTAACCGGAACCCTAACCAGGGAGAAAAGCTTTCTTATGTTCCACCTTCCATGGATAAAGATTCGTTGAGGGTCAAACTAGATAAGAAGGAGGTGGATTATGAAGCTGAATTATGGGCAAACACTTTGGTAGGTTATGTTTTTAGTAATGCTCCAACTTATAGCCAGATTTGTGGGTATGTTCGTGCACATTGGAAAAAGGTCACTTTGCCTCAAGTAATTCTTCATGCTTCAGGGTTCTTCTTGTTTAACTTCAAAGGTATGAAAGATGCAAATTTTATTCTTGGGCAACATTGGACTTTCTTCAATAAGCCTCTTGTGTTGAAGCTTTGGCATAGGAGAATGAAGATTGACAAGAATGAGATGCAGGTTGTTCCTCTTTGGATTAAGTTCCCTGACTTGCCTCTTGAGTATTGGGGCAAATTTTCTTCGAGCAGAATAGCAATTGCAGTGGGGAAGCCTCTGTGCACTGATGCCATTACTAGTTCCAGGGAATGTGTGTCTTTCCCTAGGGTTCTTGTCGAGATTGATATTAAAAAACCGCTCCTGGACTCTATGGTTATTGTTGATCCTGAGGGAGGTGAACTAGTTCAAAAAGTTGAGTATGATTGGAAGCCATTTTATTGCCATTTTTGTGACATGTTTGGCCGTGATGCATCCAATTGCAAAAAACAAAGGGCCACTAATAAGACTCCCAAGGATAGTGGTGGAGAATGGGTGGTTGTTAAGGACCATAGAAAAGGTAAGGGGATTGATCCTGTTATTGATGATGGCAGGGCGAGTAGTGGTACTAATGTGCCTTGTGTGACTACCACTGATACCTCTGCCTCTGTTGCTAGGGCTAGGGCTAGTGTCCCAGGCTCTCAAGGAGGGTTTACCAGAGATAGTCAGTAGAATTTGCAGGCGCCAATTCATCCTAGGGCCACTTCTGACCCTGTCCTTCCCCCTAAGGTGAGAATTATCACGAGGAATCAATCTGCTAAGGAAACTCAAAGGTGCCCAATTGAGGTTTCGGGTTCTATGCAGAAACAGTATGCTAGGAGAGGTGCTCAACAAACTAATCCTGGTGGGCATGATTAGTTCGTGGAATGTCCGTGGATTGAATAAGACTTCCAAGCATAAGGAAGTCAATTATTTTTGTAGAAGTAATGCTTTATCCTTAGTTGGTTTTTTGGAAACAAGAGTAAAAGAAAATAAGTGTAGTGGGGTCTTAAATAAAGTTAGGAGAGGTTGGGATGTCTTACCTAACTATTCTTAGCACCTAAATGGGAGGATTTGGGTCACCTGGGACCCTTGTGTGTGGAACATCACAACCATTAGCATGTGCGATCAAGCCATTCTTTGTGAAGTAAATCACTTGCTAGGGAATTTTTCCTTTCATGTTGGCTTCGTCTAAGCTTTGAGGGGTTGAGAGGAGGCGACTATGGAATTGGTTGAAGCGGCATAGAATTATTGGCCCTCCTTGGATTCTTATGGGGGATTTCAATGTGGTTCTATCCTACATTGAGAAGTTTCAAGGTGACCTGCCAAATGCCACTAATATGAAAGATTTCCAGCATTGTTGTTTAGATCTAGGGTTCACTGATTTACAGGGGCAAGGAGCCTTCTATACTTGGTCAAGTAAATGAGGGGGTGATGCGGAAGTCATATATAAATTGGCAGAGCTCTAGTTAATCTGGAATGGTTGGCATCTTTTCCTTCTTCTGTAGTGGAGTTTCTTAGTCCCCTAGTATCAGATTACAGTCCGGTAGTTGTTAATCTCCAGGTTTCTGCTATACAGGTAAGGAGCCCTTTCGGTTTTTCCAATTCTGGACAGAAGATGAAGCCTTTTTACCTCCAGTGCGCTCAGCTTGGCATAAGCCTTTGCAAGGCAATTTGCTGCTCAGAGTTACGTCTAGGTTGCAAATGCTCAAGAAAGACCTCAAGCAGTTAAATAAGGTCAAATATGGCTCTATTTCCCAGAAGGTTGCTGCTATGTGAGAGGAGGTGGTTGTTCTTCAGAAGAAATTATTATGTGACCCTCCCAACTCCCATCTCAGAGATCAGTTGAAGGTTCTTGCGAGTAGATATGCTCATTTACTGCATTGTGAGGAAATGTTCCTTAAACAAAAAGCCTGTATTCAATGGCCGCATTGTTGGGATTCAAATCATAAGTTCTTTTATGCAAGAGTGAAGGAGAGGCAAAAGCGGAAAACCATTGCTTTTCTTCTAGGAGAGAATGGCAGGGAGATAAGGGGTGCTCAGGAAATTCAGGATGCCTTCATTGACTATTATAAACAGCTTTTAGGCACTGATGCTCCTTCTGTTGGGGTTCTTAACCCATATGTTGTAGATTGCTCCTTGACATATGATCAGCAGTTAGCTCTGAATGCTCCTATTTCCAAAGAGGAGGTCCAAGCAGCTGTGTTTTCAGTTGGTGACACTAAGGCCCCAAGTGTGGATGGTTATACAACAGGGTTCTTCAAGAAAAGCTAAGATATTATTGGTGATGAATTATTCATAGCTGTTAGAGAATTCTTTGCTACAGGTTTCTTACCTAGGAAGGTAAATATTACTTCTCTAACCCTCGTGCCTAAAAAGCCTAATCCGCAAAAGGTCACTGATTTTAGGCCTATTGCATGTTGTACCATGTTCTATAAGATCATCTCGAAGATTCTTATGCATAGGCTTCAAGGTATCTCACCCTCAATCATTGATTTTGCTCAATATGCTTTTCTAAAGGATAGAAGTATTGGAGAGAATGTGTTGTTGGCTCATGAGTTGGTAAGGAAGTATGCTTGCAAAGGGATCTCTCTAAGATGCATGTTAAAGTTGGCCCTCCAAAAAGCTTATGACATGGTTAACTGGAGCTTTGTAAAGAATCTTTTGCTTCTTTATGGTTTTCCTTATCGGTTTGTAAAGTTGATCACCGCCTGCTTGAATTTAGTGGCCTTTTCTCTCTATTTTAATGGTGTGATGACTCCACCTTTTCAGGCGAATAGAGGTTTGAGGCAGGGAGACCCTCTCTCCCTCTACTTATTTGTCCTGATCATGGACTATCTGACAAGATGTCTTAAACAGCTATGGACAAATGATCTTTTCAAATGTCATCCTAGATGCAGAGCTTTGAAGATAATTAATATAAGTTTCGCGAATGACATCCTCTTGTTCTGCCATGGAGATTTGCAAAGTGTGAAGTGTCTTAAGGATGTGATTAGTTATTTCTCTGGGCTCTCTGGTTTGATCTTAAACCTTCAGAAATGTACTGTCTATTTTGGTGGTGTGTCGCCTGATGTTAAAAGGTCAATTGTTGGTCTTCTAGGATTCCAGGAAGGTGCTTTCCCCATTACTTACCTTGGTTTGCCTTTAACTTCTTCCAGAGTTTATGCTAGTACGCTCCAGCCTATATTAGAAAAGACAACGACTCGACTTAGGCACTGGAGCACTGTTTATTTATCTTATGCGGGGAGGTTATAGCTTATCAAGTCGGTTTTGTTTAGCATTCAATTATATTTTAGCCAGGTGATTCTTTTACCAAGAAAAGTCCTCCATCAATTCTTAAGTCTCTGCCAGAATTTTCCTTGGTCGCGGAAGGTGCATTTTAGAAGAAGAGCTCTGGTTTCTTGGGAACAGATTTATCTCCCCAAGGCAGAGGGTGGTCTAGGTTTACTTATCTTAGGGATTTGGAACCAGTGTGCCTTGGGAAAGCTGCTCTGGAATATCGCTGCTAAGAAGGATTTGTTATGGGTGAAGCGGATTCATACGGTTTACCTCAAGAATACAAGTGTGTGGGAGTACAATCCCACTGCTTATACTTCTTAGTTGTTTCAGACAATCCTTCTTGTACGACCTCAGTTACATAGTTTTTTGTAGTTTAGATGGTTGAATGGTTACCCTAAGTATAGTATCAAAGTTGCTTATGATGTTATGCGTCCCAGACAGGCTAAACAAAGGTGGTCCAAGATTGTGTGGCACTCTCTCAACTTGCCAAGATATAATTTTCTTCTCTAGCTGGCGTTTAGAGACAAACGGATGACTAAAGCTAGGTTTCGGGAGATTGGTATGGATGTATCGGATCAGTGTGTGTTTTGCCAGCAGGATCTAGAAACTCGAAACCATTTGTTTATCCACTACCCCATTACAACTGATATATGGAGGAAAATTCGATAAGTTGTTGGCGGAAGGGATATTATCCAAGAGTGGCAACAGGAGGTGCAGTCTTTGTTGAAAAGGTCTAGGCAAAATAGTCAGAAAAAGCAGATCCTAGGAGCCCTTTTTTCATCTTATATTGCTAATGTTTGGTATGAGAGGAACTTGAGAGTCTTTGAAAACTGTAGTAGGGATGTTGCTAGTATCAGTCAAGCTATTGTCTTATTGTAGCTAGACGTTTAGTGAACCCACACTATAAGGCTAAATTCCAAAAGTGGGCTGGTTTAGTTGATTGTATGTTGTGTTGATGTTCATGGTTGTAATCATCTTTCTTTTCGAAAGTAATAAAATTTCTTACTCATTGAGGGGGGGGGAAGAAGATAATATGTTGTAGACAACATTTTGCTTGTTAGCTATATATATGAAAAGTTTACAAAGTTTGAAGGTGGTGATTGCTCAATCTGATTTACATTTTCTCTAGATCATGCCAAGATTGGTCCAGTCTAACTCTAATTACCATGTTTTAAATTATTCAATGTTTAATCCGCAGGTAACAAGGGAAAATGTGTGAAGCGACTTTTGTTGATGACAGTGGTTGGATACTTATGCAAGTCAATAGAGATTACTAATAAGGATGAATTTTGTAATTTGCAAATAGAACTCCATTATGCTTCATAATCATAGTCCATATTTTAAATTAATTGCTTGGTTTATTTGGATAACCGATATTACTGAACATGTGTGCATGAGCTCTTGTTAGACTAGATATAGTACTTGTTAGTGTTATAATGGAAATATGATCACTGCACTTGTGCTTGCCTAACATATTTGAGACATTTTTATTTGCCATCACTTTCATGCTCACCTTTGACATTCTTCATCTTGCTGCTTCTTTCTCCTTCATTCATCTCACATTTGGTGTAGTTTGATGTCTTGTCTATTTCTCTTCACTCATGTTCTAACTTTTAATGGTCCAACCTTTTATGGATACAGTTACAACAGTTCTTAATAGAGGAAACCATTTAATTTCACTGAAGCTGAGTTGTACTCAAAGCTCAATAAGGTTGAAGGGTTAAATAAAGTTGCTTTGATGTAAATATTTTCCAAGCTTGTAACAAATATCAACTTCGTTCGAACATTTCTTGGTCTCCCACTTGAGGAAAGAGTTATATGGTTACATATGGAGTTCGGTTTTTACATTTTCAATGATCCTATTACATAGCTTTGACCTATTAAATAAGTTGCTAATAACTATGAACTGTCCATTTTCTTTGCCTTTTTTTTCTTCCTTTTGGGATCTTGATATACTGATATTTTGAGGCCTTGTTGGTTAGCATAAGCCTTGGTCTTTGAATTTTTGTATCGGTACCTAGAGGCATAGAGTGAAACAAGTGGTCTTTTTATTTTATTTTGAGTTGATGGTAACATTTTCTTTTAGAGATGAATTTTGACGAGTATTTGTACTTTCTCTCTCTCTCTCTCTTATTAATAGGGCATTTGAAGGTCTATACCAAACAAGCACATCAACGATTGAATAATAGACTATTAATATTTTACAAAACAAACGAGTGTACTAGTAACCAACTATAGAGTTATTCTTGTTTTTCTTTCTATGTTTCCTGAGTTATGTTTGAAATGGAAAAGAATATGGAATATTTTGTATATTTTTTTAAAAATGGAAATTAGTGTAAGTTTTTTATGTAATTTTTTAGTTTAATCCTTAAAAATGGCATTAGTATTGAGTTTATGGAGTTTTTTTATGATTTTTTAGAAACTTCATGGAATTTTTTAATGCGCTAATATAATATTTTATTTTTAATATTTTTTGAACTTTTATTGAATGTATAAGGGTACTCAAATAATAATGATAATGATGATCAACTTTCGTTAGAAATTTTTTTTTTCCAGGAAACCAAACAGCGAAAAGAAAATTGATTTATTTCTTTTTCTTTCCTTCTCATTTTCCTTTACTCCATACTTTACACAAACCAAACAGAGCCTAATGAAATCACCATATGCAATATGTCATCCCAGCGCTAACCATCATATAATGCAAGCAGCAGATCTAATACATCAAAGCACAAGTAAACGGAAAAAGAGGTATAAAAAAGAGATCACCAAACCCTACGTAGCTAACACGGATAAATTGGGATAGAGGTCCAAAACATGTAGGCCCAACTACAATAGCTTGTAAAGTTATTTTTCTGGGTATTTTCCTAGAAAAGAGATTGCTGTCTTAATTGAAAAGTTTATTAAATTGAACCAGGGTCAACAATTTATACATGCCATGCTAAGGTTGTACCTGTAGGCCTGCAACCCCCCCATCCTCCTTTTAAGTTTCAGGTCGCACCAAATACCCCAAAAGTTTCAAGATTTAATTATTCTACAGCGCATATAAAGGTCATGCCAATGGATGAAGAAAAAGCAAGTACCAGTGCCCCCTGGCCTTAAATAAATTTTGAAAAGAGAAAAGGGACCCAAAAAAGAACATGCAAAAATGGATTTTCATGCATAAGAGGATATAATCTCTCAAGGGAAGAGGGGGCTCAATTGCAGGTCTGCTGCATTGAATATAGTACCTGCCATTCTGAAGCTTCAGAAAATCAGCCTCTTGGAGAGATGGCAATGCGGTAATAGCAGATGATGCAGCTGCAAACATAAATGCATAACATTTAAGAAAGGGCAAGTGTATTTCTGAGTAAAACAATATGGAAAGAGATATGGCATACAAGTCATGAAACACCAGCCACAGAATGCGCTGATAAAAACGGACAAATAAAGGAGATTACTGAAAGAAGAAAATATCAGCAACTGACAACACTTGAAATTATGGTTGAATTGATATCAACATGGGTTTCAGAGTCTAGAACAGACCATTGCAATAAACAGTTTGTTGGTTGACGAAACCACCCTGGTGGATGGACAGGGTGTGTAACTGCATGGCAAAACTAACATTCGACTCTGCCTTCCATCCATGTAGAGGAAGGGAATTGCGCAAATAACGGTTACAATAATCTTGTTGGTATTGTGTACAGAGCTGCCTATTCTGTCGACAGGGTGCAATTGTAACATTTGGGAAAAAAATCCCAGATACAGCTGCATAAAAATTTCAGTTTTTATCAGATGTAGACATTCAGAAAGTTTGATAACATGTGACTATACTTGAAAATGTTATGGTATCGTATTCGCAAAGCACTCCCCATTCATTTCTCACCAGGCAGGGTTAAACCACTGATAAATCTTTAAGCAAAAGTTTAGTTCTATAAAAAGGAAGCTGCAGCATATACCATATATAATGATATCTTGTACATGCTCAATATGTGATTTCAATCTTGCATTAAAAAAGTTAAAGAAACTTCATCATCCAAGTATCTACAAGAATGGTGACTTCTTGAATCATCATATCATTTCTTATCCAACATATAATTTGTCCGTGCAGTTACACATAATTTGGAGAGCCATATAAACAACAAAACCCATACATCTTTCTCAACACACATATCCTATTAGACAGGATTTCCATTTTCCTTTTTCACCCCTCTAATAAACAGCAAGAACTAGGAATGTGAATGAAGCTAATAACACCAAATTCAAGCAAAAATGAAAACTGAATGCTACCTTTCTTTACTAAATACTGCAAGCATTGATATTTGAGTAAAGCGAAATATCTTGATAGAATGGTACTTTTGCATGCAATAAGAGCACAGTGTATCTTCGATTAAATGCCACGTGGCATTTACAGAGAATCTGCAGAGCCTTTTTCATTCATGCCTTGCATTATATTATTAATTTTATCCTAGCTCAAAAAAAAAGTAAGAGTAAGAAAGTCTTGTGCTCATCCATGAGCATAACACGATTCAAGAGATGTTGAAGTCCATAAAATGTAGAATAAAAATTACAGCTGATAGGGTAAAACTTCAATTTTCTTTTTTAAAACCCAACAAATAGCGTAAACTTAATATGCATTCAGTAGATAATAATTTTTAACTATTACAGCATATTTGTTTTTAGTTTTTGTAATACCCCTCTTCTTTGACCTCTATTTTGTTTAGATTATGTCAATGAGAACCCACATAGGCCTTATTGATTCTCAAAACCAAAAAGAAAAATCAAATAAACTTGCACTTGCTTGGCTTGGATCTCTAGACTTCTCACTTATAACTCCTTCCCTTAACCATTGAACCAATTCAATTACTTGATGCTCTCTTCCCAAATAAAATCATTTGAGATCTCCTTCCCCTTCCTTCATGATCCAACTGGGCCTCCTCTTCCTTCCCTCTCAATCTCTTTTAAAATTCAAATCTTACTCACACATGGAAATCACAAAATCTTCCTCAATATACTCCTCCACTAATTGGACATTTATCCCACCAAATCACTTCCTTAGCAATTCTTTCTTTTTTCTTTTCTCTCCCTCATCATCCCCACACGCTATCTCCCTCTCTCTCTCCCCCTAGTTATTTTTTTTAATTCAAACCAATCACCTTCCAAAAATCTTGCAAAACAATTACTCCTAATTACTAAGATTGCCTTTTCCCTTCTTTTCCTACCCTAGCCGGGCCCCCTCCTTATCTCACCTACTCATTTGACCTTCTCCCCTTTACACCCCAACCTCCCAAATACAAAATCCCCTAGTTATCTCCCACTTTCCAAACTCCTAGTTCTAAACTACAACTCAAAACTCCAAGACCACAGCACTTTTTTCTTGTTCGCTCTCTTCTTGTAAGTTTTTCCCTGGGATAGTGCGGAATTGTTGCTCGTCTTGAAGCAGTAATCGGTTCTTAATCCATTACATTCAAAATGCTAATTTGGTAAATTCAACACCTAGCATACTCATTTTCAAAAATGATCATTTTAATCTTTGGTTCGACCTTTTATCTTTCTCATCATATTTATACCATCTTACCCTCTTCTATCCCTTCTTAATTTCGAAGCTATAAATTCCTAGTCTTTCTACTGATTTAGTCTATATGGTGGTTGCTATCTTGATAAGGTTATGACGCCATATGTGAATTACTAATCCAATAGATCCCTATTATGATAGCATGTCTACTATTTTGATTTGATCAATAGTATAACATGACAATTATTATGGCCTTTTGATATGTGATCTAATATCATATATACTGCAATGTTCTAATCTACCTTATAACATGATGATTATCCTTCTGAGTTGATCTATTTTATGTTGTGAGACTTAATTTCGTGTAAAAATCCATATGATGCATGATGCTTGGCATTATAGTGATCAGATCCAATCAAATTGTGATGAAAGATATGGTATTTGGTTGGCCTAGATGGCTTGGATATGATAGTTGTCTTTTAAGGATTAGTGGATAATATGATAATAAGAAATATGCATTGTTCTACGTGTTAGATGCAATTACGTGATCACCCTAATAAGACATTAAATTTATAGCGAAAGTTCAAGGATTGGTTTGTTAGTCCCTAGGGGTGGCCTCCCAAGAGACGAGGTGTTAACCTCCTTATTCTAAACATTGTGGTTAGACTAATTACCTACATCGGGAGAATAAGGCTCCAATTCTACTCTATTAGGATCATATGTGACCTCTAAGGGTTGTGCATGGTCAAGGAGGTGGTATGCCAAGAGAGAACCTCTTAAGGCATATGATAGGAACATTTTGGGAGAAACCCTCCCGAGATCAATAGGTCTTACCGCTCAAGTAAAAGAACTAGATTTTTGTACTTGTATGATCATTTAAGAATTTAAGAAATAATGATATAATCTAGTACCATGCTCTAATCTTGTGTGGGCGCATAAGCCTTGGTTTAATGTTACTTCCAATTATTAATATTTCATGATTGTTGATCCTTGTGGTTTTGCTATTATCTCCATGATTTCAATATATTATTATTACTATGTGCATTGCATGTCGGGTTTACTTAGCATTGGTCCCATGCTAGGACCTCTAATGATTCTTTTTGTGGGGGGGGGATATTACAATTGGGGTAAAATAGCATGGGAGTGGGCATGAGTGAGCTCACAGCCATCCTAGAGTATGTTTTGAATAAATTCTTTGAAGCTTTAAACGAATCTTTGAGCTTGCTTCACCCTAATATTACAATGTACTATATAGGAAGTTTACTCTTATCTCTATAAATGATGGTTGCATTTTCCTATCATAATAGCCCTGCATCTAGTAGGAACTATGTGTTGGGCACGAACTCTTACTAGGAGTCACAACAATATCCTATGGAAGTGTAACTGGGTTATGCATTTGCGTTTAAAAAAGCATTGGTATTACATGTTGGTGCCAAAGTGGTTTTCCATTCTAAAATGAAAACTACGTTTGAAATGCTAGATTTGTTTTCAAAACCTTAATCCTTGTTTTGAAACTAATATGAAAGGCTGAGAATGTGTAACTAGTTTATATGCATGAATTTTCTTGCATGTCTTGTATGATTTTGTGGCTTGTGTCGTGAATCATTCTACTTTTGCTAACCCACTCTTTTGTAGACCATAGGAGGATGCCTTTTAAGAGGAGGCTAGTCACGTTGGAGCATGAGGAGATCAACCTGCTAGAGAGGAGATAGGCTAGCTACTTTGGGATGCCCTTGAAGGACAACATTTAGATGCATTTAATGTTGGCATAGAAGGATCGGGATGACACAATTAAGGTGTGTGCATTGGACCTTATGCCCATAAGTCTTACTAATTAATTAGGAGCCTACCAAACTTCAAACTTTGGTTGGGACTTAAAAGAAAGTATGATGATCTATTGATGGGTTCCCAAACCCTAGGTATATGAAGAATGGGATTTTCACAAACATCTATGGGGCTCTAATCGAGGAATTCATGGAGTTTGATGAGTGAAGAGAGATATAGGGATTGACAGAAAATAAACACACTAATTACACACATGCACTTGAGGATGTGATGGGACTCTCTCGTGACAGTGAAAGGAAAAGGAATGATTGAAAGTTTGCGAGAGAATTCACTAAGGAGTATGAGAGGCTCCGTAAGGCACTAGATGAACGCCTTTGATATTGCACGAAAAAGTAAGAGAGCTCCCAAACCCTGACGTGGAGGTAGTTGTTCAACCTCCAACACTAGTCCCAAGCCAAAGGATGATGCTAGGACTACTGGCTAAAGTGTAACCTGGAATGGAACTTAGAGGAACTTATCTAAGTTCTTTTACCTTGAACTGAAATTTGTGACTCTAGCAAATGATGTAGCAACTCAAGTAGATAGCTCAACCACAATAACATAAGCATTGCACCTTCCATCTACATTTGAAAGTTGGGAGGATCTCAACTTGCAGGAGCATTGGATGCGAGAATTTGACAAGTTATTCACGACAGTGGATTACCCAACAGATAAGATGATCGGGATTATAGTGTATTACTTAAGAGATAGAGCTAATGATTTGTGGATTGATGGCTAGGCCAAAACAATTTCAAGAAGTGTTAAGGGAATAGGTCTACATATCAAATAGGGTAATTACAATGAGTCGAGTTCTTTTACCAAGGAGGTATAACAGTGGAGTACTATGGGAAATTCATTGGCGCTAACAAGCTTCACCCTAGAAATGATGGTGGCACAATGATTCAAGCAAGGTCTTAACAATCAATTCCGCAAGCTTCTTGCAAAAGCAACGCTTCCTAACATAATGTCAATGTATGCAAAGGCCTAAAGTGATCCCCAAGTGTTGCAAGAAAAAGGTGTTATTTTGGGTGATAAAAGGAAGACTAAGAGTGGGCAGCACCTAATGAAGGAAAGAGGTTTATGGAAACAACCACCGCCACTTCCAGCAAAGCCATCAAGGTGGTGATCAACTTGTAAGGCAAGGTTGGGTTACACACTACCACTGCACCTAGTGTGGAAAAGATCACCCCAACAAGAATTGTGAAAAATATCAAGTGATATGTGATGGTGTGGTCAGAGGCTTTTAATTGTTGGCCGAGACATTTTCTGAGGGGGGCATCCTAAGGTCAAAGGACAACCTCATGGTGTTCAAGGTGCACCAAGAATTCTAAAGTAG
Source organism: Tamarix chinensis (assembly GCA_030549775.1). Taxonomy (NCBI): domain Eukaryota; kingdom Viridiplantae; phylum Streptophyta; class Magnoliopsida; order Caryophyllales; family Tamaricaceae; genus Tamarix; species Tamarix chinensis. Next base: position 72,012,245 of record CM060181.1, read on the forward strand.
GTTTAGTGGCAACCACCCTTTCTTCCAGCAACCACACAAAGGAGGAAATAAGGGTGGTGGAGTCAATCTTGGAAATACAAAAAGAGAACATAGTTAGGAACAACAGATCAATTAAAATAAAAGAGAGAAAATAGATTGAGAGAGAAATGTTGGCAATTGTATTGATAGAAAATATGAAGATAAACCTAGGATTCGAGGTCCTTGAAGCCTCCCACAACTCAGTAATTTGTCCACACCTCTTTCTCTATTTTTATTACAATCACACTTCTAACTCTCTTCAATAACTCAGCATCGCCTAACAAAATCCTCTAACAAGCTAGGAAATAAAACAACAAAATACCAACAGCCATCTCACACCAGCAATAGCCCATAATCCTGACAACTTAGCTCATAAGATCATCCAGTATATACAACCCCAAGAGACCCATCCTTAGCAGCCCTTCTATGCACATAAGTATATTTAACCAATGGCTTATCAATACCTACCCCTAAGAGTTTCTCCTTATTGTCAAGGTGAAAAGCAGGGAATCCCGCATTCAACACCTCAAATTCCTCCCACAACACCTCAATTTTGGAAGACCCCCTTAGTGTTGTAATGGACGGTCAGCACTTCACTTGGTTCAACCCTCCATTCCAAGTCTTCGATGAGAGCCACAACTTAAGGTTGGGTTCGGGTGTGATCTCCAACTACTAGCTTTAGCATGGAAATGTAAAAAACTAGATGAATATGGACATCGTTAGGTAACTCCAGTAGGTAGGCCACCTTCCCTACCCTTGCAACAATGTGATATGGCCCAAAGTATCTTAGTGACAACTTCCAGTTGAGGCGCTTCACCAAAGAATTGTGGTGATAAGGTGTAAGCTTGACATACGCCCAACCTCCTACCTCAAATTCTAAATGATGTCGCGTTTTTTCAGCTGAAGCCTTCATGATCCTTTAGGAACACTCCAGGTGGTACTTTAATTTAGCCAACACTAAATCCCAATCCCTCAACTCCTAATCAATAGCAGCCAGCTATGTGCACCCCTCAAGATATTTAGCATTGATTGTTCGCCTTCTCTCACACCTTTTCCTTTCCTTTTTCTTCACGGCTCACCTCCTTTCTCTCTCAAATAATGAAGCAGCATTTGAAATATATTTAGGATTGGAAGAAGTTGATGGTTAAGACACATTACGTTGATGTGTTTGGCTTGCTTCTCAAATTTTAAAGCCAATTTCACCAAGTCTTCAAGAGTATCATACATGCACACCTCTACTTTCTCCCTTAGTATTGCATTCAAGCTCCAAGAAACCATGCACATCTTTGCTCACTCTTACACATCGCAAATGAGAGCCAATCTTTCAAATTCTCTTACTTATTCTTCTACTCCCATGCAGCCTTACTTGTCATTTTGATGAAGTTTTCTTGCCTATACTTTCTTAAAACAAACTTCTTCTTGTGATGTCATTTTAGTTTCTAACAAGACCTAATATTGGTTTCCTCCTCTTCACACGCCTTCTTGATGTTCTCGCACAATGCTCTTGCAAACTCCTTGAATTTAAGGATGGCATGTTTGCACTTCTTTTTATCATCGGAGTCCTTGAATTCAAAGATGGACTCAATGGATTGCCACAGTTCAAGGAAAACTTTCGGGTCTAAACCATATAATTAAATATCGGTCCTGATACGCAATTATCGTATTTTAGGTCAGTCGATACGCAACATTGACAATACACAACGATTTTATAATTTCACGTATTTATCAGCGATATATCGATTATCAACCGAAATTTTGACGTTATTTATTGATATTTGTTAATAATTATTGTGAAAAAAATAAAATGATGCCACGAAAACCACAATATATAAAATATCGTTCGTTACACCACGACATCTCGACTGCGATTTTATTGCTTGGTTTAAACTCCCCTCAATTTAAGTAAATCAACTAGTAGCCTCTTATCAACATCATCATTGTGCCTTATTTGATGCACATCCTTCCTCCCATGATTCCTAACACCTTCGGCTTCCTCATGCTCCATCCTAGGGTTGCCATATCCTCCACTAGTTTGGACCACCTATCAAAACATCACCTATACTTGATCTATGTGGGCTTCCATTTGACTAGCAACTTGTGATTGAACTTGGGAGAATTACATTTGTGACTCTTGATGTTGTGTCTTCGTATCTCAAGCTAGTAATTGCATTTGCTCCATGAGGTTTTTAATTATATCTTCACTTGCCATTTTTTGTGTTTTAAAGGAGAAACACCATAATCGAATGCAAAACTACATAAAACACGTACCACACTTTAAACAAAATGCAAATCTTCAAAGAAAGTGGAACCTTGATGAGTTCTTGTTGAATTTTGTATCAATTCTTGGTTCAAGATAATCTAGGACCACCAAAAGCTTCCTTGCATGAGATTCTTGATGAAGAATTTCAACCTGACTCGCTATCAAAATCGAAGCATTGAAGGATTAATGCCTTGGTGAATACTAGGATTTATGGTTTAGAAACTTAACAGGCTGAATTTGGTTTAGGTTCAACAATAAGGGAATTGGGATATGAACAAAGAACACATAAAGTAATCTTCAAGCTAGCTTTATAAAATTCTCACAAAGATTACCTTTAAAAGGGTTCCTATGAAGAACACAAAATAAACATCAAAGGGAAAATTCAAGCTCACAAAGATGAAAGAACTTTTGTCTCACAAAGAGAGGGTTTTGATTTTTATTAGCACTCAACATGTATGGTACATGATTTTGAGGGGCCTTTATATAGGCTACAACTCATAAGAAATTCCTAACTACTGAAATAACCCTTTTAACTACCTTAACAACCTTCTAACAAACAAACCATATGACAATATCTCTAAGATAGTTATAACAACCCGGGCCTCCAACCATGCACACCTATAACAAGCGGTGTGTGTACGTCATTTTACACATGATATATAACAACCTTAAGTAACTTCAGTGAAACCTTCTAGGTTGCTAAAATCGTACAACATGTGACCTTAAAGAGTCTTCTACTCCTTGTAAACAAGTGATTACTTTAAAGACTGATCTTGGCACTTGTAGCCCTTGACCAAGAACTTCAAGAACCAATGATTCTAAGACCAAGAGAGCCAATTCACATGCTCCTACATCAAACACCCTCAGGAACTACAGCTTCTAACCAGTGGTTTTATAGCTTATCCTTATAAGCCAAAAAGTTAATGATTGACACTTGTAACCCTTGACCAAGAACTTCAAGAACCAATGATTCTATGACCAAGAAAGCCAATTCACATGCTCCTACATTAAATACCTCAAGAACTAAAGCTTCTAACCGGTGGTTTTATAGTTTATCCTTATAAGCCAAAAAGTTAATGATACACTTCAAAGAACATGCTCCAAAGGTTTTTACTTTAAAAACTAAAAATTGCACCACGAGGCCTAAACTTTAAGGAGTTGTTTGGGGACATTGGGTGAAAAGATATTTATGTATTTTATTTTGGAAAATAATTAACTTCTCATTACCAAAATGGAAATATGTATATCCGAGATTTAAGAAGCATAAAAGGAAAAACACTCGTTTAGCCTATAAAACTTAGCACCAATAGAAAAAATCAAAACTTCTAATGATCTAAAGTACTCAAGTGTTGCAACAACTTCCCATCCTAACTCGCAGCATGCCTAGTGAATGTTTATCGGATGATATGCTTGATCAAAGCAGTAGGTATGATCTGTTTCTTCTGAAACACAACTAAATTCCGGCTATACCAAATCTTGGACACAGTTGCAGTGATGACAGCCCTCAGCACCCTTGTCTGACTTGTTTCAGTCCTAATATTTTTAATCATCCACCTAAGACACACATACCAGGTAGTAAAATAATGGGGTAATAGAACCAACTTCAAAATCTTCCTCCAAATCTCCTAAGTTGCTGAACAGATGACAAACAAATGGTCAAGTATTTCATCACTAAAATGGCAGACCTCGCAAACAGCTGAGTCCACCACATGTTAAGTCTTCAATTTGGATGTAACATCCATACTTTCATGGCAAGCCATCCACAAAGTCAGTTTTTTCCTTGGCAATCCAGAATGACAACAAACCAACTTATACCATGCAACAAGAGGTGCCTTAACTCCAACAGCTTTATAGGCTTTTCCCATTGAGAACTTATTAACATGACTGAAATGATGCAATTCCATCTCTAGTTCTCTAACCATCAAAATACTCATGAACATCCAGAAATAATAAGCTATAGGAGTGACATTCTGAGTATCAGCAGATCTGATGAACCTCTCATGAATCCACTTCACCCATCAGCTTTCCTTATATTCCATTAACCTCCATAAATGCTTAGCTAGGCAAGCAATATTCCAGACTTCAAGCTGAACTAACCCAACACCATGCAAACAAACCTCGTGTCATGATATGGGAGCTCTTCTCTTACTCAGGTCTAGGTTATCCCACTGAAACCTTCTGCAAAGTGCATTCAGATGGTGTAAAACTGACTTGGGTAGGATATTTATGTATTTTGTGACACTTGTATATTGTGGTTGAATGGAATAAAACCATTTTGGAGAATATTCCTTTCATATCTTTGTTCATACTCAAATGGGTATGCTCTGAAAAGTTTTCATACATACCAAAACACACTATATAAGAGTAAGGACGTCATTTCCAACCCGCTATCCGATACCAGACACGCCCTTACATATATTGTGCTCCAGATTGGCTTTGACACATTTCTATTAATATAGTCATGGTTCTCAAGCAAGCGCTTTTAGAAGGTGTAACTTGGAAATGAGGGCACAGCCACTATGGAAGAAAATCATCAAGACTTGAAATACATTCCACCTCTAGATGGAGTTGTATTTAAATTGGATAGGGAGTACACCTATTATATGTACCCACACCAGTAACTCTTACATCAATCAATCTATATTGCCACGTTTCTGGATATGACGATTTATCCTTTCGAAACGAAGTTGTAATCTATATTACGAAACGAAGTATGAAACCAGAACTCTATCCTGAAATTCAACTAATTCGCGACAGATTCAATAAAATTCAATCAGTACAGCAAGGTTTCTTCCTCTTGATGATATTAAAAACTAGCTCAAATAATTTAATCATAGACGATCCATCAAAATATAGATAAGGCAGTAAGGACTTCACGGTACGGTAGTAAATCGGTAGAATCAAATGAAAATTTTGAAGGACCAAGAGATACAGGAAAAGAAAAAAATAAATGGAACTTCAAGGAGTTTTAACCTGCCATTTTGAGAAAACAATCACCAGGCCTTTGAGTGCAATTAGAGCCGACAGCAGCGTACGGAGGAGCAGGAAGAAAACGAGGATAAACACACCCCTTTGAACTCCAGAAAAGTGAGTGCACAGAGTCCGCCGCAACCCGCAGAGTACAAAGCAGATACTGTTCCGATGACAGTCGCTCTCTCAAATCTGATGCGACTGCTATATAATTTAGGATATTTTTTATTGTAAGAAATATTTTTTGTAATATTTTTTTGATAGATTTAATTTTAATAAGATATAATAATTAATAATAACTATAAATCATAATAATAATAAATATTATTAATATTCATTATTATCAATAATATGGTTCATAATATAATATATTATTAAGAATTAATACAATTGACAATAATAATTAATAATGAATAAATATCATAATTAATAGTAATAATAATAATAATAATAATTAATATTGATATTGTATGGACAAATATGATTCTTTGGTCCATCCTAGAAGCTTCATATATTTTGGGCAATCCAAAGTTCTACATAATACTATCTTTCAGTTTGGCTGACTCGGCACATCAAAGCATTGTAAACAAATATTCTTATAACATTTTAAAATTTAATAACATTTATTTTTAGATATTAAAAATATTATTCAAAACCTGACCCAAAAATATTAGTTTAATTATTTTTTATTAATTTTGAATCCGTAATCCAAATAAATCATTAAATAAAACATCCTAATTTTTTTTATCAGTATCCTATGTTCTTAAACCTCACTTCTAACCAGGTATTTTAACATAACCAAATCAAAACTAAAATAAAATAATTCTTATTCCTAGTCTAGCCTACGTCCTACCATCTCCTTCTCTCACGCAACCCTCATAATGCCTCATTTTTCCTTGCACAAAATAGTCCCTATGTCTCCCTCTCTTCCTCCCAAATCCAACTCCTATAATACTCCTTCCCACTCCTTTTATTGTCGACATTTCTTCCACACCCATCCATGCTTCCATTTTCCCCAAATTAATGGAGCACCCATTCCCCATCCATTTTCTCCAGCAACAAAGCACCTAGCAACAATCCCCATCACCACCATCAATAACACCAAGCACATAATACTCCTCCTTCCCTCCATTTTCATTCATTTTTTTCCCTAAGTGTCTTCTTTCCTTCTCCTTATTCTTCTTTTCTGTTCGAACCATCAACCATCACCACCCTAGGTCATTGTCTTCTTTTCTTCCTACCAACACCCCTTACCATGTTTGGCTGGCTTTCGTGTGCACCCATCCACCATCACCCATTATCATTAATGTTGATCTCATAGGTCAAATAATGTTATTGTCATTGTTTTGATGATAACATATAGGTTAAAAGAACTAATGAGTTTACTTAAGTGTGCATGAACTATGATTAACAAACAAAAAGAATAATTCACACGTATGAAATCATCTCTAAGTGCAAACATAAAAGAACAATCAAGGTTCAAAGTAGAAGAGAAGATCATATGAAGATAACTAAGGCTTAAAGTTTAAGGATCATATCTCTAAAGTCTTAGGTTTTCTTGTAAAGAGTTAAGTTGAGCAATATTACATTTTGATTATAAAAAATTTTAAAGTTTTTAAAATACTTGACTTAAAATTCAATTTATATGAATTCAACGTTAATCTTGATTTCTAAATCTTTCCAAAGTATTCTAAAATGTTTTTTATTCCAATTGGAATCAGTCGATTGTTCTCAAAATCGATTGATTAATTTGGTTTAAAACAAGAGCATTAAGTGAGTTAAACTCAGACATATCGACTAGCATGACAAACTAGTCAACTAGTTCAGACAAACAAATCAACATATTTAGGAACCAATTGATTGGCTTGATCAACCAATCCATTGGTTTTGCTCCTGAAGAAATCCATTATCTCTATTTAAATTTATTGACTAGTTTTGCGAAATTGATTGATTGGTTTGGAAAGTGATTAACCAATTTGACCAACCAATCAATGGGTTTTGCTCCTACAAAAAATCATTTGTCTCTGTTTAAACTCATAGACTAGTTTGGCCAAACAAATCAACTAGCTTAACTAACCAATTCATGGGTTTCTCTCTTACAGAAATCCATTTATCTTTTATAAATTCATCAATCGGTTTTACCAAATTGATCAACTTGTTTGAGTGAACCGATCGACTAGTTTGAAGGATGCACCGATTGGTTTACTAGACCATAGTATTGTTTACATATGTTCATAGGACCAACTAAGTACAACACTAAACCGATCAATTAGTTTTAATAAATTGTAATACCTAAAATTTTATATAATCATAATCCTAATTAATTAATATCTTAACCTAATTCTAATATCAAAAAATTGATATTTTTACCTTTCCTTAATTCCTTAATCCTTAATCTAAACCTAATCCTAATATTTATTCTAAGTCATTAATATTTTTAGCCTAAACCTAACCTCAAATGGTTGATAAATTAATTTTACCCTAATTCTCTAATCTATATATTTGACATATTTCAAATCTTAACCCTAATTTTTTTCCTTTTTCCCTTTTCTTTCTCCTTTTCTTTTTCTTTTTCTTTTTCCCTTTTCGTATTCACCTTCCCCCACCTTCTTCTATTTCTTCTACCTTACATGATTTTTTTTCTTATTATATCATCCAAATCTCCCCTGTTAAGCTTCAACCCCTACAACTTACCTATTTAAATTCACCATTGCCACCATCTCTCCCTCAACCTTTGGGATCCTTAATTGAATTTTTTACTCAAAACCAATCCTTAACCATATGTGTACGCCTTCCATTCTTTAATGATTCTCACCATTCATATAACCATATATCTATATATATACTCCTAATATCTCTCTCCTTACCTCATTTACTGCTTCACCAAACTCTCCCCAGACTCCTTATCCCTTCTCTTAGCTTCCTTGTGCACCATTTATCGATCATCACCATTTTTACCTAGAAAAATTCTACATTTCCCCCCTCATCTAACGCTGTAAAGTAACCATAATGTGAGCACCTAACATTTCTCACCATTACCTACATGAGAAGCTCACGTTGCTCTCCTACTACAACACCAAAAATTTATGTTACACCACCTCAAACTACACCCTAACCTTACATCGTACGTACCCATAAAACACCACCATCTCACACTACCACCACCCCACCAATGTGACCTCTTCATGCTGACCTTAAGCCCCAACATAAGAACCTTAAGTTTCAGCACCCTAGCTCCATGAGTTTCTCACGTCACTTCCCCATTGGTGCCCCACTTCCTTTCGTAGCAACTCTATTGGTGCCACACCTTGTCCCACACCTTGTTGCTTTGGTTTTAATCATTTTTTCACCCTCTTTTTCCTCAGATTTTCCTTTTATTTATTTTTAAGTTCTAATTGTGTATCATTATTATTTTTTACATGATTTTTGTATTACCTCGGATGAGAAGGGTTAGGCTTATACGTGTTTAGAAACTGGAGCTATTTTTGGTAAGGATATATGTTGTAGTTAATAAATTTTGGTCATGCTATGTGTACCTTGTGTGAAATCTCATGTTTGGTCTTATTATACTGATAATGTTATGTTATTAATGTTATGATATGATCATGTAGTATCATATGATAGAAAGTGAGTAAGATGAGAAAACATGCATTTATACGATATTGTTATCATAAGTCCCATCTTCAAAACCCTAAGTAAGGTAGAATGATATATGGTATTATAATGTAGAATTGATATATTATGATAATTGGGAAATGATTATAGTTATGATGTATGGTAATTTAATAAATTGAGGAATGAAAAATAATAATATCGAACAAATATGATTTTTATGAAATTTGGGTATTTTGGCATTCTTAAGGGGTATTTTGGCCAATATGGTTTAAATATGGATCATTTGCTATTTTAGTGTGTTAAATGTCTAGAAATGTACTAAGCATGTTATGTGGAATGTTTGGAGTGGCTTAGGTTTAATAAATTAAGAAAATGGTTTAAATTAAGAATAGTAACCCTAAGATGTTAGAGTTAGACCCTTATTTTTGGATATTTTTTTAATGTTGGCATTTAAGGAATGTGTATTAAAGTTTATGATTATATGAGTCTTATCAAAAAAGTTATACTTAACTTGTGAAATTAGGGTTTTATAGGGGTTATGAATAGATAAGGTTGTTATCGCATATTTAATACATTGGATTTAGACCTCGATTTTTGGTTATGTTGATAATAATGATATTTTAGAAAGGTGTGCTAAAATTGGTAAATAAATGAGTATTATGAAAAAATTTATGCCTATAATTCAAAAAAATGCGCCCTTTGTCTTTGGGGAAAAGTTATGATCTTCATATAGTTATGTCTTATTTTTTTAAATAATTATGTTAAACTAGATTAGGTTACTTTCATATCCATATATGTGTATGCATGATGACCTTAAGATAAATAACAGAGAATAAAACATTAATCATTTAAAGTGAAAGATACATGATTTAGAACCAAGGCTTTTGAGTCCATTTCATCAGCTTAATAATAGTATCTAGGTACATTTTTTCCTAGGAGATGCTTCATACCCTTCCACCATTTTAAGAATAGCGTTTAGGAGTTTGTTATCCTAGGAGATGTTGAGTCCATTCTACCGACTAGATAGGAGTGGTCAGGCACATTTTGTCTTAGAAGGTATTTCAGTCTGTTCTATTAGATTAAAAATAGTGGGTTCTTAAACTTAACGTACATCATAAATGGATTGTGGCTATACCTAATAATGAAATTCCAGACTCACTTATTCTCTTATATCATATCATGTTTCAAATTTTTGTTTGATGAGTCTTTTATGTGATCTTATGTGATTGTACCCTTACTTGACCATCTTATCACCATAATCATTATGTAGTGTACTAATCATCTTTTTTATAGATATTACTCATTCCTACAAGTGGTCAACCTAGATGCTTTTGTGTAGGTCGATGATGACCCATTGAATAACTTTGCTTCTTATAATGCTTTATTTGTGGATGAGTGATTATTATATATGAGGGTTGGGTGTAAAGTCATGTTATCTGATTATATGCTTTTGTCCGTATACCTTTTTAGACTCTTATTTCCATATGATTCCTTTTGATATATTTTGGTATAGTACTCAAAGTTAATCTCCAAACTCTTATTTATGTTTATAAAAGATTCTCTCATTTTCTATTTATCTTATTTCATAACCTATTTATTTTTCCTTGTAGTTGAAGTAAGGATGGCATGGCAAACCATACTTATATAAATTACAGTGGTAACACCCCTTTATGTTGATAATACGCTTCTACTAAAACAAAAAAATTTAGTAGTAAATTTTGGGGTATTGCAAGTTGGTATCAAAGCTTTGGGTTTGATTAACATGTTTTGTTTTTGAAAATTTGGTTATCAAATGATCCCTTACTTATTTTATTGGTCTAATTCATACTCTGAAAAACTTAATTCCTTGAAAACTTAGATTAACCACCACCTACACCCCACTCCACCCCTACACTCAGCCTCTACCCTAACTCCCCTCCACAAGCTCTCCACCTAACGCCCAAGACCCTAACCAAACCAACACCCCCTCCCCTCTTCCATCCCTCTTTGATCCCTTCTCCTCCTTGTAGCTCACGAGGCTCATGTAGCGTGAGTTCTACAATGATTTGAGCCATGTTTGGATTAAATTTTTGAGGTACAATAAGGGTTAAAATTGTCTATTTAATTAAGTTTTGCTACAAGTTTATACTTTTGGTTTTTCTACTTCTAATATGATAAGTATTGGTATTATTTTTAGGTATTGATTTTGCTAATTAAAGCTTAAGCCTTTAACCGGGATACTGGTAAGGTGTGATTATTTCGGGAAATAAGGTAACCGTTATACGCTACTAAAATGTATGGATATATGTATGCTAGCACATTAGGATTTTTAATATGGTTATGTCCATTATATATGTTGTTAAGTATAATGTATTTAATTGCATGTGTTGATTGATAAAAAGGAAAGGATGTAACATGTCTAGAAATCATGTGTAAGGAATGAGCTTTATCGTTAATAATAATGTTAAGTGCATATGTTTGATATGATATGCTAATGTGGCCATTTGGTGCTTAAGTAATATTAATATAAGCTCTAGAGGCATTTTGGTAAATTTGCTTATGCTAAAGTTGTGGCCTAAGTAAGTGGGTGTGATAGGTGCTAATGAGTATTATGATAAATAATAATAGTTGGTATAGTTGGATGATGGGTATGGAATGAATATTAATATTTTATGTAGTGATGGTATTTTAGTAAAAGTGGTATAATAAGGGCAAAATGATAAATTATAAAAGTAAAAGGGGTAAAATGGTAAATGGATAAGGAAGGAGGGCATTTTAGTAATTTTACATGGAAAGGGGATAACTTGGAAATTTTTGGGTGTAAGAAAGTATTTTGGTGAACTAAATATAATGGACAGGATATTATGGTAAATTTATAAAGGGGTGAAATGGTAATTTAATAAAGTAGAAGGGTAGAATGATAATTTGGTATGAATGAAGGGTATTTTGGTAATCTTGTAACTAAAGTGGTAATACTGTAATGTAAGAGGGGTAAAATGGTAATTTGGTGTAAAGGAAGGGTATTTTGGCAATTATGTGAAGTAAAAGGGTAAAATGATAATTTAATGTAAAGGAAGGGTATTTTGGTAATTATATAATGTAAAAGGGTAATATGGTAATTTGGTGTAAATGAAGGGTATTTTGGTAGTATAATGTAAAAGGGTAATATGGTAATTTGGTGTAAAGGAAGGGTATTTTGGTAATTATATAAAGTAAAGGGGTAAAATGGTAATTTGGTAGGATGAAAAGGGTATTTCGGTAATTTGAAGAAAGCGAGGAAAAATAGTAATTATAATAATGAATAAGGACAATTTAGTAATTTACCCAATTAAAAGAGGTGATTTGGTAATTATAGTAATAAAGAAAGATAATTTGGTAATTAAATAATAAAGAGGGGCAATTTGGTAATTTAACCAACTAAGAGGACAATTTGGTAATTTTAATAAATAAGAAGGGCAATTTGGCAATATGATCAACCAAAAGGGCAACTTGGTAAATTTAAAAAGTATGATGGGCAATTTGGTAATCTAACTAACCAAATGGACAATCTGGCAAGTGTAATAAGTATGAAGGGTGAGTTGGTAACTTAATAAGCCTAAAGGACAATTTGGTAATTTAGATAAGTATAAAGGGTAATATGGTAATTTAACCTACTGGAAGGGTAAATTGGAAGATAATTTAGTAATCTAACACACATAATGGGCAATTTGGTAATTATGTAACATGGAGGGTAATATGGTAAATTGGAAAATAAAAAGGGATGACTCAATAGTTTTACAAAGAAATGACATTTCAGTAATTTTATAAGGATGATGGAGGTAAATCAGTAACTTGTGTTTAACACGTCAATGGATTAAATGAGGTTCATAATAAGTGTAATACCTCCAAAATTCACTACTGAAAAATTTCGTTTTATTAAAAGGAATAGCGGAAGCAAAATATCAAACTGTGAATTTTGGGGATATTACCGCCATAATTAGTACCACACCGATTCACTCCTACCGTTCCAGTACCAAGTGCTAAGGCTAAAAGTGTAAAATACAATTTACGAGAACTCAAACCATAGTTAAATCAGAGTAGCGTAGTAAAACATTTACAAGAATAGGATCCACCGATGGTGGTTACAAGAATATAGATTGTATTTAAATTAGGGGTTAAGGGAGAAAGAATGAAACCCTATAAGTTTAGATAACTTCCTTACGCTCTTTCCCATTGCTCACTTGAATAGCACCTAAAGGGACACTGCCCATTGAATAGGTAGGGCCCCACAAATGGAACCCTTCATTACTATGGTACTGAATAATCCTTTAAAACACACTAAAAAGTAAGTCCGCAAGGCAACACACGATACATAGCTATATACATATATGATAAGGTATGCATACACGACGTTCACATACTTAATAGGTCCACCAAATGTTAACAAGCTAAAACGTACAATCAAAACTTCTGGGCCTTAAGCTATGTCATAATGTGAAAATAATACTTTTCAGCCTTAAGCCATTAGTCCATCATTATGCAATCATCTCTCGGATTTTATATCCATGTGAGTACGGAAACCCCACTATTATAGCCGGTGGACCGGTCATGTAGGGCAAAACGCTCCTGGCCACTATTATTCACCGGTAGACCGATATGGTCCCGACTCACATGGTGTTTCACTATAATTACTCTGTGCCTTTCCCATATCTTATCATTATTACATTCGGTTTATTGAGCATAGAATCCCCCACTATTACAACTGGTGGACCGGAAATCATGCAGGGCAAAACGCTCCTGGCCACTATTATTGGCCAGTGGACCGGTCATGTAGGGCAAAACGCTCCTGGCCACTATTATTCACCGGTAGATCAATCTGGCCCCGACTCACATGGTGTTTCACTATAATTACTTTGTGCCTTTTCCATATCTTATCATTATTACATTCGGTTTATTGAGCATAGAATCCCCCACTATTATAGCTGGTGGACAGAAAATCATGCAGGGTAAAATGCTCCTGGCCACTATTATTGGCTAGTGGACCGGTCATGTAGGGCAAAACGCTCCTAGCCACTATTATTCATCGGTGGATCGGTCTGGCCCTGACTCACATAGTATTTCATTGTAATTACTTTGTATCTTTCCCATGTCTTATCATTATTACGTTCGGCTTGTTGAGTACGGAATCCCCCACTATTATAGCTGGTGGACCGAAAATCATGTAGGGCAAAATGCTCCTGGCCACTATTATTCACCGGTGGACCGGTCATGCAGTGCAAAACGCTCCTAGCCATTATTATTCATCGGTAAACCGGTCTGGCCCCTACTCACATGGTGTTTCACTATAATTACTTTGTGTTTTTCCCATGTATTATTATTATAACGTTCGGTTTGTTGAGCACAGAATCCCCCACTACTATAACTGGTAGACCGGAAATCATGTAGGGCAAAATGCTCCTAGCCACTATTATTCGCCGGTAGACCGGTCATGCAGGGCACCTCGGCTCCTGGCCACTATTATTCATTAGTGAACCAGTCTGGGTTTGGCTCAACAATCTTCCTCTTTAAGTGATTAGTATCTTATTCGAAAGTGTTTCACCATTGACATGCATGTCTACTTCTATTCTCCCGAGAGGGCTCGTCCCATGTCTTGAGACCTTTGCGCCTCTTATCACACTCCAACATCCATTCCTCCTTCCATTTACTCATAGCAAAAACATACCTCCTAAGGGTGTAGGTTAAGGCCCATCGCTATGGTTGTAAACGAGCCGACCTGAGCCGAATATCCTTAGGCTTGGGTTCGGCTCGTTTAACTAAAAGAGCTTAAAATGATGTTTAGGTTCGGCTCGTTTAACTTAACAAACGAGCCGAACCGAGCTTTTAACGAGTTGAGCCGAGCCGAGCTCACGAGCCAAAGCCAAAAAATGAACCAAACCGAGCCAAAATTTTTCGAGCTCGGGCTCGACTCGTTTATTAAAGGAGCCGAACCCGAGCCTCACTTTTAGGCTCATTTAACTAAACAAACGAGCCGGACTGAGCTTTTAACGAGCTGAGCCGAGCCGAATACCGAACTAGCTCAGCTCATTTACAGCCCTACCCATCACCTTATGACATTCAAATTCTCTCACTAGCACTCTCTAGGGTTTTTCCTTGAAACCCTAATAGGACCTATGTGGCCCAAACCTTTCTTTTATCATCGAACCTCATCTCATTTAGATTCAACCCAAATCCTAGCATTCTACTCACTAATTGTACATATGACTGTGAAACCTTAGTTGGCCGCTCGAACCCTAGCACCCTTCTTATGTAAGGATCATCCCATGGAAACCCTAGGAATATCCCATGCAAGAGTCACATCACTCATTCATTTTAATCATACCCTCCTTTTTATTTTTCCCCTCATAGATCATGAGATAATTAGGTCAATCTCATATGCCTTAAATCAACTTACCTCCCCTCTTTCCCTTTTTATCCTTTCATCTCCTAACATATTATTAAACTTCCTAGCATGCATGTCCTAGAGGGTCACATCATATAATATCATATGCACAACAAAATAAATCATCATCCACATGCCATAAGGAAGCCACATAAGAATACATTCACTCCAAGTTGTGTTATAATGATTAGTCATTAAGCATAAAGTACACAACTCGGCATAACACATTACATACAAGGCACATAACACACACATAGTTGTTCTTGGCCACATCCTTACGCGGTTTAGGTTACCAAGTTATCTTCCACCCTTATTAGGCCACCTATTACCTTCCATAATTGTTACACTTATCATATTTCCCATTTGATTGGTTAGATTACTAGATTGCCCTTCTCCTTTGTTATAATTACCAAATTGCCCTTTTGTTGATTAAATTACCAAATTACCTTTCTCCACTTTCATAATTACCAAATTGCCCTTTTGTTGGTTAAATTGCCAAATTACCTTTCTCCATTTTCATAATTACCAAATTGCCCTTATCCATTATCATAATTTCCAAATTACCCTTCTATATTATTATAATTACCATTTTACCCTTCTCCATTATTATAATTACTATATTACTCTTCTCTATTATTATAATTATTATATCACCCTTTTCCATTATTATAAATACCCTATCACCCTTCTCCATTATCAAAATTACCATTTTACCCTTCTCAATTATTATAATTACCATTTTACCATTTTCTTCTAAAATTACCATAATACCCTTTTACTTATAAAATTACCATAATACCCTATTGCTTATAATTTATCATTTTCCCCTTCTCTTTCAAAATTACCATACTAACCTTTTATTACACCACCTTTATCAAATTATCACCACTACTTAAAATATAAATATTAATACTCTATTATCATCATCTAATTCCACCAACTACTATATTTCAACATAGTACTCATTAACAACTACACATGTTAGGCCACACTCTTACCCAAGACATATTACTAAAATGCCCTAGCGCTCACAATAATGTTAACCATACATTAATGTTTACAATAACATAATATAGCATGGATAATACTTAATATATTATTGAGTAATAAATCTCCTTCCTTAAGCACTTCTTCCATACATGGCATATCAACTAGCATACTTTCCTTTTTATCGATCAATATAAGAAACCACATATAATATATTAAACAATATATGTAATCCCCAAAATTTTTAAAACCCTATATTTTAATAAATAAATTTTATTTTTCATAAATTAGCTTTTAAATATTTTTAATTCAATTATTTTATGGATTTTTGAGTGTATGAAATTTGGTATAAATATTTAATAAATTAAAAGTAAAATTTTTGTTATTTTATCATACCCTTCTTATTTAAATAATTTTCCAAATCATTATTTCACTAAAATTATCCTTTTAACCCTTATATTTTAATTATCCTAAATTAAATTATTAAATCAATTTATTACCCACAATTATTCTATTTTATTATTTTACCAATTAAATTATTCCATTTTCCCCTTTTTCTTTCTTCTTTTCTTTCTTTTTTTCTTCTCGTCGGATTGGGCCTAGACGCGACCCAACCCCTTTTTTTTCCTTCTCCTTCCTCCACGGCCCAACGTCGTTCAACTCTCTTCATTGCGGCACCCCGACGCAGCGTTTTGGCCCTCAGTTCTCTGAGACCGCGCGTCTCGTTTAATGACAATATGACCGTTGCCAGACCGGCCCGACTCCCCCTCCTTTCCTTTTTTCCCTGGACTACCCGGTCCACCCCTCGCCTGTCTTCTTCTTCCTCACGTAGGCCTGCAACCCCTGACCGCAGCCTGCGCCTGCCAACGGCCACCTGCTCTGTCCGGCTGTCCTCCCCTGCCATTCCCGTCGCTTTCTTGGCCAATTTTGACCCAGCCTACTCGTCCTTCCCCTCACACGTACTGCCCCCTTTCCTATTCCCCACACCAAGCCAAACACACCCTACAATTCGCAGGGCATGCGCCAGCTGCCACCGCAGGTCGGTGACCTGCCTTACCTTCCCCAGGTTGTCTTCTTCTCCCTTTGTCGTTTCCCCCCTCAATTGGCCTATAAGTACACCCTCGGGGTAGCCATAGTCGAGCTCTCTCTTTTGCAAGCCCAGAAATTCTATCCCTCGCTGCCGCCCAAACAGTTGCGTATTTTGCCGCCGCCGGTGACCACCACAACAAACGTTGGCCACCGAGACCATCCCTGCGCCCTCCTCTACGAAACCAGACCACCAGCACCCCTTGCCTTCCCCTGCACGTGCCATCCCAACCGTGCAAAGTTTCCACCTCGATCGACCCTCACCAACCCTTTGCCGCCCCTCGCGCTGCCTTCCACCACCAATCCAGCCACCATTAGCATCTCCTCCACCCTCCAAAACACCCAGGGAACCTTCCCCTACCTTCCCATACCATCATCTCCCCCTGCCTCCTTCTCCTCTTATCTCCCCCATCTTCCACCACCTCCCACTACCTTTTTCCGCCACGCCAACCACCGTGCGCCGCCACTCCCAACCACACCACCACCTTCATTCTACCCCTCTTCACCTGCTGCACCTTCCTCCACCTCAAACACCCCTCTACTCCATATCCTTTAGCCTATATATTGATCTTTCCACCTCTCTTTCCCCCATCGCCGCAACCACCGCCACCGTGCGCATCCGCCTGTGCCACCACCATCCCTAGGTGGTCCTCTAAACTCCCCAACCCCTAAACCCTTGTTATTCAAGTGTTAGTTATTTTTAGTAGTATTAGTATTATTCTTAATGTTGTTATTATTATTATTATTATTTAACCTAACTTCGAAATATTCATAACTGTTATGACTATTATTATTAATGACCTATAACTTTAGTATTATTATTTTAACATCATTATTGTTGCTGTTGTTATTATTATTATTATTATTATTATTGTTATTATTATTATTCTTATTCTTATTATTATCATTATTATTATTTAACCCAACTTCGAAATATTTGTAACTGTTATTACTATTATTATTAATGACCTATAACTTTAGTATTATTATTTTAACATCATTGTCATTATTATTATTATTATTATTATTATTATTATTATTGTTGTTGTTGTTGTTGTTATTATTTTTATTTTTATTTTTATTACCTTGTCACTATTATTAATATTTCATATATCACTAACCTTACTATCACTACTACTATTATCATTATTAGTAACATTGAAACTAATACTGTTAATAATATAAATATTATTATAATTACTTTAAATTATTGTAGCTATTAAGACCTACTTTTGATTTGTAGTAGCATGATTTGTTACCTTAGGAATAATAACCCTACTTTTACTTATAAAAGTATTATTATTATTTTTATCCCTAATAGTAAGTTATGATAAGGGTAAGGTAGGAAGAATAGTAATTTTGGTTAGAGGGAAGTTAATCCATGATTTTCCCTCTTATAGGCGAATCAAGTCAAAACCCGGAGGAGGCGTAGGAACGTGCTCCAAGACCGGTGTCGTATTAGGTAAGGATGTGGTTAGGATCAATTATATGTGTGTTATGTGCCTTGTGTGCCATGTGTTATGCCATGTTGTCTACTATATGATTTTAATGACTAATTACTTGTAGCGCAGCTTGGAGTTGAGGTATGCTTATATGAATTCCTTATGACATGTGTATAATGATTGTTCTGTTGTGTTTTATGATATTTTATGACATGACCCTCTAGGACATGCATGCTAGGATATTAATAATATGATGTGAGGTGAAAGGATAAAAAGGGGAAATGCAAAGTGAGTTGACTAAGGGGGATATGAGGTTGACCAAAATACCTCATGATCCGTGAGAGGAAATTAAAGAGGGAGGAATGGCCAAAATGAATGAGAGATGGGAACCATGCATGGGAGCCTTAAAATTTTTATAGGGACTTTGAGAGTTTGCATGGAGTGGATAAATTTTACATGGGGAAGATCTTTACGTGAGAAAAGTTGTATTAGGGTGTAAATAAACTAAGGGGAGAATTGTGGATTGATTGGAAACTTTGGATGAAAAATAGTACGTAGGTTGGTGTAAGATGTATAGGAGACTTTGATTTGGGTTTGGGAGGAAACCCTAATATGGGGGAAAATGTGGAAGTAAGAACAATTAAGGAGGAGTGGAGTAATGGGTTAAGAGTGGAAATTTAATATATGAGGGATGAGTATGGGTGCCATGGAAAGTAAGTAATGTTAGGTGGAAAGTAGAGAGATTACTTGTGGGGGAAGAAATGTGCTAGGGTTTGGAGTGGCCAGCTAGGGTTTTTCGATCACCTGCGAAATCAATGAGTGAAGTGATATGATTTGGGGTTGAAATTAAATGAGATGAGGTGTTGGACGATAAATGAATTAATGGTAGTAAGGTAAGAGGAAATTGGGCCACATAGGTCCAATTAGGGTTTCAAGGGAAACCCTAGAGAGTGATAGTGGGTGGATTTTGATGTCATGAGGTGTTGGGCCTTAACCCACACCCTTAAGAGTTGGTTTTCATTATGTGTAAGTGTAAAGGGGAATGGATATCGAGGTGTGATAAGGGGCGCAAGAGTCCCAAGATATGGGATGGGCTCTCTTGGGAGGATAAGTGTGGATAAAGTTAGTCATGCATGTCAAAGGTAAAATACTTTCAAATAAGATATGTTAAGACACTAATCACTTAAAGCGGAAGATGTTGAGCCAGACCCAAACCAGTCCACCGTCGAATAATAGTGGTTAGGGCTGGGGTGCCCTACATGACTGGTCCACCGGCTATAATAGTAGCCAGGCGCGTTTTTCCCTGCATGATTTTCGGTCCACCGGCTATAATAGTGGGGGATTCCGTGCTCAACAAACCGAACGTAATAACGATAGGACATGGAAAAGACACAAAGTAATTATAGTGAAACATCATGTGAGTTGGGGCCAGACCGGTCCACCGGCGAATAATAGTGTCCAGGAGTGTTTTGCCCTGCATGACCGGTCCACTAGCTATAATAGTAGCCATGTGCGTTTTGTCCCGCATGACCAGTCCACCGGCTATAATAGTGGGGTTCCCGTACTCACATGAATTGATAAAGACTATGATGTGAATTGACTATATTTACCAGAGATCTAAAGTATGAGTCTACTCGACGGGGGTTGGACATGTCCCTAAGTAATGCTCGTGGGGCTAAATGCCCGATTGATTTGGTTTGGCATTGCCCAGAAATGCCCGCTTGATAAATGCTCGATTCGGCTTGGTTTCGTTTGGCATTGTCCAAAAATGCCCGGTTGGGTTATCTAAATCTCTTAATGGTATAAGATGTTACATATGTTTCGCATGTTATTATATGTGTATGGTAGGCCTTATGATGTGGGTTTTGAGTATGCATAATATTGTATCAACGTAATGTACCATGATTCAATATGCACTTGATGTTATAGTTTACGTCTCTCCCATAAGATAGGGTAGTGGGATTTACTCAGTATTGGACCCGTACTGATGCTACCTTGGTTGAATGGGTCCTGTGATGATCCACTAATGGTGGGGAGTAGACCTCTTGTGCAGGTTTGAGATCGGATATGGTAATTGAGTGGAAGGCTTGGTTTGAGAGAGTAGGCAATCCGGAATTTGATCCATCGAAAATTATCTTGTTTGATTGTATTTATTTTCGGAAGTTTCAAGTGTTGTATTTAAAATTTGACGGGTGTTGTAATTAACTTTTAATTCCTTATACTCCGATAAGCTTTTAAAATTCAGATTTATTTCATAGGTTCTGTTGATTCATTCAGCGATGCTTTTATTTAATGAAAATATTCACTTGCCATATGCATGTAGATATCTCCTTGTGGGAGTTTATCCTCACGGCATAGATGTTTGAAATTTTGTTTGACAGGTTTAGCCTTGCATCTAGCATGAGATAGATAGTAGACATTTATCTTATACTAGATGTGGCGGTAACATTCCCGAAATTCTATTTTAGCTTCCGCTTTATTCTTTCAATTTTTTTTTCAGGACTGAATTTTGGGGGTGTTACAATATATATTAAACATAATAACACATCAAAAATACTAATGTACTAACATGCGTTTATCCATGCATTTAAGTGGGGTTTAATGATTACCTTAATTCCCGCAAAATCGAACCTTACCGGTATCCCAGTTAAAGATTTGAGTTTTGATTAGCAAAACCAATACCTAAAAATAATGTCAATACTTATCATATTAGAAATAGGAAAAACCAAAGCATAAGACTTTTTAAAACTTAATTAATGAAATACTTAACTTAAGATATTATTATACCTTAAAATCATTACCTACAATAACCCAAAGGAAGGCAGTAAATCAACTACTCATGCAACATGAGCTGCATGCAAGGCAAGGAAGAAAAAGGGGTCGAAGGTGGTATGAAAGGAAGAAGGGTGCTAATTTTGGGCTAGGGTTTTGGGGCTATAGAAAAGGATATATCGGGGAGGATTTAGGGAAAAGGAAGGGTATAGGGGTGGAGAGAGGGTGTAGGTGGTGGTCAAGGATGGGTTGTTGGTGATCAAGGGCGGCGGCGGCAAGGCTGCGAAGGTGGTTGTCGAGGTGGAGGTGGCTGAGAAGGATGGAAAAGGGAGGGAAAAAATGAAGGGCTACAAGGGTTGGTTTCGGCCAAAGGAGGTGAGGGGGTGGTAAGGGAGGTTATAGGGAGTGGGTTGGTGGCTTAGGAGGTGGCAGAGGCAGCGGGAAGGCGGCAAAAGGAGGGGTTGCAGGAGGTTGGTTGCCGGGAAGGGAGAAAAAGAAGGGAAAGAAGAGGGGAGGAAGAAGGGAGTTGCAGGGGCTCAAGGTGGTGTTGTGGTGGTTTAGGGCTGATGTAGGGGTGGCAGGGAGTGGTGTAGGGGGTTGATGCGGCAGTGGAAGTGGCAGAGTTGGGTGGCGGTGCAAAACAAGGGGAAGGGATGAAAGTAGAGAAAAAGGATTGAGGGAGGGTAGAGTGTTCGAAAATGGGGTAGGGGAGAGGTTGTTAAAGAGGAGAAAAGGAAGAGGGGGAGAAAGGAGGAAAGTAGGGAGGCCGGTTAGGGCGGTAGTAGGGTGGTAGTAGAGGTGGCAGACGAGTGGTAGGTGGAGGGAAGAGGGAGGAGAGAAAGAAAGGGGGAGCATGCGTGAGGAGAGAGGGTGTTGGTCGGGTTAAGGAGGGGTAGGAAAAATGGTAGAGGAGAGAGAGGGAGGTAGGGGTAGGTGCGTTGCAGGCTAGGGCGGTAGCTGCAGGGCATGGAGGAGTTGATTGGGCAGGGATTGTGGTGGTCAACGAAGTGTAGGTCGAGGTAGAAGGTAGAAGGAGAAAGAAGAGGAGAGAGGAAGGGCAAGCCAGGGAAGGGGGTGAAAAGAAATTTGAGGCCAGAAATTTGGGCCAAGCTCGAAGAAGGGAAGAAAAGAAGAAGGGCAGGGGCAAGAGGCAGCAGAGAGAAGGAGAGGGGAAGGAAGTAGGCCGACGACCCAATCGCATAGGGGAGGGGGAGGGAGGCCTACGCGGGCAGCCTGAAGGGAGACAAAAAAGAAAAAAAGAAAGAAAGGAGGAAAAAAGGAGAAAAAGGAAGAGGAAAAGAAAAGGAAAAATAGGGAAATTATAATAATTTAATTTATAAAATAATTGAGTGTAATATTTTTGGGTAATAAATTTATTTAATAATTTAATTTAATATGATTAAATATATGGGTTTAGAAAGATAATTTTAGTAAAATATTAGTTTGGAAAATTATTTAAATAAAATGAGTATGATAAAATAATAAAATATTTATGTTAATTTTATTAAATATCCCTATCCAATTTGTTTATACTAAAAAATCCATAAAATAATTAATTGAAATAGATTTAAAAGCTAATTTATTTCAAATCAAAGTTATTTATTAAATTATAGGTTTTTAAAATTTTAGGAGATTACAATAAGACATAAGTAATATTAAATAATAATATAAGGGTATTTGATAAGTAGGGAGTATCACAAGAAAATGGCATGACTTAGGGTTGGATGGATAATTAAAGGGGGTGATATGGTGTTATATCATAATTATGCAAGGGGTTCCTGGTTAATAAGTGTGCATGGAAATGTGTGTTAGATATATTTTAAGTATGTGTTAGGGTTTTGTGTATGCCATGATCCTTGATATGGAATACTTGATTTTATGGCAATTATATCTTTATGTCTCTAGATTTGTGACATTTTCCCTTCCCTCAATTGAATAAACTGATCTTTGAATAAGACTTGAATAAAGTACTAGTTATATAAAGTGAAAGATTATTAAGTTGGGCTTAGATTGGTCTTCCAGCATAAAATAGGAGGCAGGTGCAAGATGCCTTAGAGACCGGTCTACCGACGAATAATAGTGGTCAGGTGCATTCTGCCTTATATGTTTCTAGTCCACCGGCTATAATAGTGGAGGATCCGGAAATGCCCTGAAAATTCTAATTTTAAAAATTATAGTTAAATAAGGTTTTATTAGGAAAAATAATTAGATAAATTATTTTTATTAAAATAAAAGGGAATTAATTAGGGAAAATCAAGAAAAAATTTATAAGTATTTTAATTAGGAAAAATTTGGGTATTTTAGCTAATTAAGGATTTTATTTTAAAAATTAATTAAATAAATTATTTTATTTAAATAATAGGGAATAAATAGGGCCAAATTAATATGACTGTTATAAATAATTTAATTGGAGATAATTAGAGTGATTTGCTAATTAAAATGAAATTTATGAAAAATCTTTCAAAAATCCTAAATTAGCTTAAAAAGGGATTTAAATATTATTATTTTCAAATATCCCAAATTTTCAAAATAATCTAAATAACCCCACCCACCTATTTTTCTTTTTTCCCTTTTCCTTTTCCTTTTTTTCTTTCTTTTCTTTCTTTTTCTTCCTTTTTCCTTTTCTTTTCCTCTTCTTTTCCCCCTGAGTTGGGCCTGTCAATCGTCGGCCCAAACCCTTCTCTTCTATTTCTCTCGACACAACCCACCCCTGGAACGATGCGTTTTGATCAATTTTTTTAAGTAGCCATCACCGCCCGGTCAGCTCTTCTTTCCTTTCTTTTTCTTCTTTTCCTTCCGGACCGCCCGGTCCATGCACCCCCTTCTTCTTCTTCTTCCTCAACCGTTCGCACCTACAACTCCATCAACTTACAACTCTCTGAGAATATCGCCGCTGACCTCACCGTTTGACCGACCATTCTTTCCTTTATCTTTCCCTGCTGATCCGTTGACCACGTCACCCAACCACTTCTCCCTTCTCCTCACACGTGTTTTCCGCTCTCCTAACCGGCCACTACCTTGCCATGATTTGAAATTCCATTGGCCAACCATCTTTGCCGGTGACCCTAACCCTACCTGCCCTACTTCCCCTTCGTCCCACCGACCTTACTGTCTCCTCTAAACTCTATAAATACCCCTCACTAGTTTGAAATTGAAGCCTTTTTCTCCGAAACCCGGAAATCTTCCCTTATGCGCCGCCGCCATTTCAGACACCATTCCCGCCGCCTTCAGCCAATGCCGACACCCACTTCGCCCACCTAAGTTCTCCCTGCACCAACATCTACCCAACTAAACCTCCCTCCTTCCTCGATTTTTCCTACACGAGCCACCCCGGCGGTGGGCGTGCAAAGTCTGCTTCCCAATCAGCCCTTTCTTCCACCTCCGCCACCTTTGGCACCACCATTAGCCACCTCTCCTACCATAACCACCACCCCTACACCTACCAATCTATTCTGCAGACCACCCTCTATCTTCCCCTACCTTTCTTGTCATCTTTCTCCCTATCCTCCCCTCTTTCTTTTCTTCTTCTCCATTCAGCCACCACCACCGTCGTCGTGCACCACCCTCATTCTACTCATCTCCCACTAGGCAGTCACAGACACCCTTACTTCCATCTTCATTCTCCCTCTCCTCTTCCCATCCCTCAACTTTTCCCTTTTTCTTCTCTTTTTCCGCCACCACCGTCACCACCGTGCACCACCCTCGGTGCCGCCTGTCACCACCAGCCTAAGGCGGAACCCTAAACCCCTTAATCCTTTAACCCTATTTTTACGAGCTTTATTTTATTTTATTTTATTTTATTTCCCATAATTTGAGTATATTATTATTATTATTATTATTATTATTATTATTAATATTACTACTATTATTGTTATTGAGGGCCGAATCCTTATTCAGTTTATTTCAATTTATTATTATTATTATTATTATTATTATTATTATTATTATTATTATTATTATTAATGTTACTATTATTATTGTTATTAAGGGCCGAAGCCCTGTTCGGTTTATTTCAATTAATTATTATTATTATTATTATTATTATTATTATTATTATTATTATTATTATTTTTAATGTTAGTATTATTATTCTATATAGGGCTGAAACCCTATTATGTCTATTTTGAATTTTAGTAGTAGTATTATAAATATCATGTCTTATTATTATTAATATTATTAATATTTTTATCATTAGTATTTATTATTATTATTAGCGTTATTATTGTTATTATTATTTATTAAGTTTATTATTATTCAATGTAGGGTCGAAACCCTACTTCATTTTATCTTCAATTATTATCATTACTATTATTATCCTTATGATCATTATTATTTTGCAATATTAGTATGGCTTTTATCATTATTATTATTACTATTTCATTATTATTATTATTACTAAATTTTATTATTAATGTTACTAATAATAATAATATTATTATTTTGGTAAAGGGGCCGAAGACCTTATTACACTTTGTTTTTGAATTATGCCCTTATTATTATTATGGTTATTATTATTATTATTATTATTATTATTATTATTATTATTATTATTTCTATTATCATTATAATTATTATTAGAATTAAATCGTCAAGCCTTATATTATCAACTTTTACAATTCTACTATTATTTGTTATATCTTTAGCAAAATTTGTAATTAGTTAATGTTATTATTATGATTATTATTTTATTATTTTTTCAAAAACCTAGTCTTAGAATAAATTAGTAAATAATAGTATTTTTAGTAGGAGGGAATCTAATCTTTAGTTTTTCCTACATATATAGGCGAGCCCTAAGGAGGCATAGGAGAGTGCTCTAGGATTGGTGTCATTTTAGGTAAGGGTGTAACTAAGGCCTTATGTGTGTTATGTGTATTACATGCCTTTGATGCCTTGTATAATGATGTGTTGTGTATCATGTGCTATTAGTTGACTATTTTATGTATGGAGCAGCTTGGAGCTAAGGTATGGTTGTGTGCCTTCTTATTGTATATGTTGATATGTATATATGGTGAAAAGTTATGGAATGTGATGTAATGTGTTATGACCCTTTAAGACATGCATGTGAGAATGTTTAATGTGGTATTGTGTGGGGGAAATGATGAAAAAGGAGAATGGGGAAAGAAGTTGACCAAGGGGAGTAAGTTGACAAAAGGGGAGTAAGTTGACCAAAGGAGAATAAGTTGACCAATGGATGTGAGTTGATCTAAGTATTTTAATGATCCATGAGTGGAAGAATAAAAGGGAAATTTTAAATAAAATAAAATAAAATAGTGGAAAAATCTATAGTTTTATATGGGAGAATCTATGGTTGTGCATGTGAGAGTCTATGGCTTTGCATGGGAGAAACTAGGGTTTCGTATGGGAGAATATATGATTCTGCATAGAAGAATCTAATCTATGGTGTTGCAGGGGAGAATCTAATCTATGGTTTTGTATGGGGGAATCAAATCTTGGGTTTTGTATGGATTGAATGTAGGGTTTGGTATGGATGAATCTAGGATTTTGCATGGAGGAATCTAGGGTTTTCATGGAGGAATCTGGGGTTTTGTGTAGAGGAATCTAGGGTTTTGCGTGGAGGAATTTAGGGTTTTGTATGGATGGATCTAGGGTTTGCATGGTTGAGAGTTTGTTTGGTTTTACTTAGGAAAAGTATTTTTTATATATAATTAATTATAAAAAGTAATTATAGATTAATTATTACTGTTTGGATTTACTTTTTAAAAGTTGTTTTTAAAATTAATTACTTAAGATTACTTTTTATAAGTTAAAATTAAGAAGTAGATTCTACCTACTTCTGAAAATAACTTTTAGATTATACTGGTACGTTAGTTCTATTATGTAAAATGTCATTAAAAATGTATAAACACACTTATGTAGCCCATTATCGTCGCCCATTTTGTGTTCATCTCTCCCTGACGACTACTGCTCGCCCGTTCATCGTCTTCATGCCTAATCTTCTCATCGCCATACTTTGCCACTCAGTGTCAATTTTGCTTCCATTACTTCAGTTTCTCACTATTCTGCATTAGCTATTGCATCAACCAAAGAACATACAAGAGTTTTAATAGTTTGTTCTGTGAGATTTGTTTGAGGTATGCAACCTCTCTTGTTTTTAGGTTAGGTATCCTCTTTAATTTGTCTTTCATTTTTTATTTTCCCATTCGATTGATGTTGTGTTGTAGTATTATTTTAGAATGAATTAGGGCATGTCGACAATGGCAAGAATGAATAAGTTTTTAGAACTTCCGATTGGTTTGAATGTGTGTTCAAATTGTAAATGACTCATAAAATTCATTTTGCTTCGTGATATTTTTTCCATTATGGAAGGTTGAGGTTCTCTGGAAATTCATTTTCTCCTAGCGAACGTAAATCTAATACTAATGTATGTATAGCTTTCTATCCTGTATGCTTGGTAGTAAAGCTGAAAATTAGCCTTTCTTGATCTTAGATTCTTTCTTGTAAATATGAATTTTGAGCCCCTCAATTACTTCTCAGGAATCAAGCAAAGAGAACCATAGAAAAAATGCAAAGCATAATGATTGTTTGTTGTGTCGTGGGCTTCAGCTTTGTGAATTTAAAGCTTAACTTAAGTTCAGTTAGTGTTTGGCCATGATAGGAACTCTATTCCAGTTAGCGTTCATTGTACTTTATTCCAGAACTCCCCATATATATGCCCCTAAATCTACTTGTTGGGTCTGCTAATTTTAATCATGGCTAGGGATCGAGATATGGTTTGCCTGAGAATATATCAGATGCGAGTAAAAATATATGAAATGTAGTGGGTGGGGCTGATATTATAAGAAGAATAAATAGAATTGTCAAATAAGTTTGGATGTTTTTACGTGAGTGGGAATTGAACAATCAAAGCCCCACCACAGCACAACCAACCGGCCAAAGAGGATACAATACCCCTTTTCCCCGGTTACTGCTAGTATGGTAGGTAATACTTAAATGTGGCTACTATAGAATCAATCAGTTGGATGATTTACACTTCCACAATGATCATCTGTTGCAGTCGATCCTTACCATATTCTTTTCACTTCTGGACTGATAAATTTACATCAGCCCTCATCCCACACTTTAGTGATCAAATTCAGTCACCAAAAGGCCGCTTAGGACGTCTAGTCAAGCTTTTTGCATTCTGATCAGTTATCAAAATATTTGTCTTCTTAAATCTGTTTTAAAATATATATAAGTTGAAACGAGAATTAATGATGTTAGTTGACATCAATTTAAGTTTTTGCAGATAGAATGAACCAATATGTGTGTGTGCGTAATTTCTAGCATTTTGTTTCGGCTGATGATTTACACAGTACCCAACCAACGTAATCTGACTTGACTTTGGTATGCAATAGAAATAATATAGAGCAGTGGTGGATTCTAGCTTGACAAACTAAAAGTAGATCTTTATTTCATCTTTTCATAAGAAGGACAAAAAAATAGTAATTCTCTTTCGGTTGATGTGTGAAGATTATTTTTCTCTTTCTGCATTATTCAACAGTCAATATGCATGGTTCCAGAAATTTGTTTGATGCACTTGGTCTCTCAACATGCATTCATTCTTTGCTTAAAATCTTGTATTCAATATGTTTTGATGTGATAAATTCTACTTTGATTTTTTGGTGAAGTCAATAAGACTATACTGGTTTCTACCTTACAACTAGGGCATAAGAATCAGGACTAGAATCAGTATCTCTATTGTCAAAGTAGAAATATGTAAAATTACCTTCTTGCTTGGACTTAAGAGACAAAATTAAATTTGAGTGCTCTGTTAGTAATCTAGACGATCAGACCAAACCTGCTAGTTCCACATGAAGATATTGAACTATTTCCAAAAATCTACAAACATACCCATTGGTTGTATTTTACAGTAGAGAATGTTTATACCCATGTACTAGGCACACTATTGGATGGACCAAACCTCATTCTTCCATTTATCTTTGATAAGCTCATCTTCCTTTCAGTATGATGCCTCATACACCAGATCATATTATGCATTTGACCATTAGAGGATTGAAGCAAGAGAAGGACAATGGTCTATACCAATTACTCTTTTACTATCCTTGATTGGTACAGAATATCAACAAGTGATTAGATTGAAAATTAAGCCCCTGTCCTTAGAACTTTACTTTTCTTTGAAATTAGATTAAAAAAAATACTAATTATGATCCTTATATATATCCAAAATAGCTAGTTCTGTATACTATCAATTAATAGGTGGTAAATTCTTTTGCCTTTAATTTCCATACCTTTCTTTTATCATCTATTATTAGAATTTTTATCAATCTGAGATTGGTGCTACTAATAAAATCTAATCGAGGAGGATAGAGGTAGTTAAGAATCCCTAAGTTGCTTTCCTCTCTGGTAGATTCAATGGAGCTTCATATTCTTCATCCTGAAGAGTATTTGATGTAGAAAATCCCTTCATTCTGAGTCGATAATGATTTCTCAATCATGAACTAGGGGTGTTGATATTTGATACTTTTTCATAAGGAAAGATGAAAAAATAGGGATGAAAGAGACGAAAAGTGGATTTATTTATATCCTCCTATGTTTTGTTCTTGTATTTTAATCACGTATGTATGCATTAGGTGAGTATTGGTCGAGAGAGGAGGAGAATAAAGGACCAAGTTGAAAGATTGCATTTTATTCAATACTCTTTTGTGTATGGCAGGAGTACTTTTATTTCTTGGTTTGTAATGTGATTTTGTGAGGAGGTAGTTTAGTTCTGCTATCCGCTTCCCATAGTTAAGTTGTGTTTTGTCGATAATATTTTCCTACTAATGGAGCTAATCTAGGAGTTATTTATGGTAAAGATAAGAGCATCATTATAATATACTGAATGGGGAAAATGATAAATTCAAAATTTCTAGGTATCTACTGTTTGAATTGTTAAATACTTGATCTCTTGGAGTCTTTTCTCCATCATTTTGGAAATAGGAGAAATAAGGGGGAGATTAAATGTTGAGTTAAATTAAGACTTTTCCCAGATATCATTGGGGGTGCATTTGCTACATTTATTCTCCGAATATGTCATTCACTTCATAATGGGGGGTGAAAGAAGGAAATTTGTTTAGGGCTGAGGCTCCATTGTTACATAAATATAGGCAAGGAGTTTGAATATTAGATTGTTAACTTTGGGGGAACAAATCAACTAGAGGTCTACCTATAGGAGTTTTCTACTGTGTGGTGCATCTTAAGACATTGCTGAAACAATTAAAAAAATCGTAATTGAAGGTGTGCTTTTGAAAAGATTCTAGTCAAGTTAGTTTATGTCTTCTTCTATGTTCCACTGGAGCTTCTTATTGGTGATGCAGTCTCTTGAAAATTGTTTCTAGGTTGAGAATTTCTGCAATATTAATGGCGCCTAGATAACTTTAATTTATGATATCTTATACCTCTTAAAGTACTATTATGACTTAAGAACTCTTCTTCGTCATTTGATAAAAAAAAATAGGTTTGTAAATTTATAATTACAATGTATGTTTCTAACTGAAAGTATAATACAATTATATAATACAATTAATTATAAGTATACTGTAATTATGTTAATAATATATTTAAATTGATATCTCTATTGATAATATCTTTGGTGGTACTCATACAACCGGAGAACATTCATGGGCTCCATCTCAAGGGGCTCATCTAAGCTTTGATAAGGATGATGAAGAGCTAAGAACAAGTAATGTAGGTCCTTCTAAATTTCAAAAAGTCATTAAGATTGAGGGTTGTGATTCAAGTGATTCAAATGGTGGGACATGCCAAAAGGAAAATTCAAGCAACAAGCGTTCTAAGAGTCAACAATCTAGTTCTCGTAAAAGAAAGGAATCAACTAGTGAAACAGTACGGTGTAGGATTGTAGATGATATTTACCATGCACATCATTGAACTATTTTATTTTATGATACTTATTATAAATTTAAGAATTTTTATTGCATAATATAAACTTTGATCATTATCACTATTTGAGTTTTAGATGTTTGTGAATTTTATAAAGTTTGTTAAGTGGTTGTTCATAATTTTTTAAAATAAATTTATAATTTTTATTTTATAATTTTTAATACTTTGTAATATCTTTATATTTTTTTATACTTGTTAATGTTTCATATGCTTTTTAATATTTAATATTACATAATTTATATACTAATTATTACTAAAAGATATATATATATAGGAAGATAAAAACTAAAGTTGGAAAAGAAAAAGTAATTTTGTAGAAAAATGAAAACCAAACACTAATAAGGTACAATAAGTAGTTTTTTTGGTATTAATCACTTATATAATAAAAGTAAAAAACAAACATACATATTACTTATAAAAGTACTTTTTTAAAAGTATATTTATAAAAGTGGTTTTTATCTAAAAGTAGTTATTAAAAATAAGTAATAACAAATGACACCTGAATCTAGGGTTTCACGTGGGAGTTTTAGGGTTCTACATGGGAAAGTTCGAAGGTTTACATGGGAAGGTTAGCATCTGCATGGGAGTAAAGTTTATGTATGAAAAGTTGACTTGGGATGTAAGGAAGGTAATAGAAGAGTTGTTTGGATGTTTGGAGGTTTTTGGTGAAGAATAGTACATAGGATAGTATAAGGGTACATAGGAGACTGAGCTAGGGTTTGGGGGAAAAACCTAATTTGAGGAGGTGGTAAAAAGGAGAAATAAATAAGGGTGAGTGGAGTACGTGAGGATGATAAAAATGATCAAGTAAGGATGAGTATGATTGGCATGGAAAAATATTAAGTGAGATGTGGAAAATGGAAGGATGAGACGTGGACACGGGGAAGATAGGGTTTGTTATGGCCAATTAGGGTTTGGTGTGGTTACCTAGGGTTTTGTGACCACACGTGTGCTTGAGGAGTATGGCGTACTAATGAGAGTTAAATCTAAAGGGTGCGATGTGTGAAGTGTTAAAATAATTTGGGTTGCATAAGGTTGAGTAGGATGGGCCATATAGGCCTAACTTAGGTTTCATGATAAAACCCTAGAGTGAGATGTGGAGTGGACTTGGAAGTGTAAGATAGTGGGCCTTGACCCATATACTTAAGAGTTGGACTTCTAATATGAGATAGGATATGGAGCAAAGGATGTTGGGGTAAGTTGCAAGGTGCATGAGTCTGATAATATGGAACAAGTCCGTTAGAGGATAAGTGTGGGGAGAGTGAGTCATGCATGTCTAGGGTGAAATTTCTAAATAAGAAACTTAAGACATTAATCATTTAAAGAGAAAGATTATTGAGCCGGGTCCAGCTGATCTACCAGTTAGGAATAGTGGTTAGAGTTTTTACCCTATATGTGACCATCCACCGGCTATAATAGTGGTTAGGAGCTTTATGCCCTGTGTGTTTCAGGCCCACCGGCTATAATAGTGGGGGATCTCGAGCTCAATAAAGCAAAACTTGGGTTTGCTAAGACACTTAAAAGACACTAATTATTTACAATGGAATACCATGTGAGCAGGAACTAAACCAATCCACCAGTAAGGAATAGTAGTTAGGATTTTACCCTCTACATGACCGATCCACCAACTATAATAGTTGTTAAGGCATGATGCCCTATATGTGACCGAGCCACCGGCTATAATAGTGGAAGGTCCCTATACTGGCATAGACTTGATAAAGAGCATGGTGTGAAATGAGTTCTGATCAGAGATTAATTAGTTAATTAATTCGGACTGAAAATTGGCCTTTATGTAATTACTCGAATGATTGTACGATATTATGTTATCATGATGTACTATATGCTATTTTTATTTTTCTGCATGGTTTATGTGATTTTATGTGTTGGCCTTAGTGCATCGGTTACCTTGCTCAGTACGTAGCATACTGATCACCCTTTTCATGGGTGCTACTCATTCCCACAAGTAGTAGGCCCTTCTAACTTTGTGCAGGTGGGCAATGCATATTTTGATGCCTTCAATGTCCATGAGGCATTAGGCGGGGCTAATTGATTATGGGCTTGGTTTGATGATTGAAGTGACGTGGCCGGATTCTCACTTATGTCATTCTATTTCTTTATGAATTTCTTTTCTGTATTGGATTTTCCTGAATTAAATATTAATGTTTGTAGACATTATTCCCTCCGACGAATTTTGATTTCGCATTATGATTTCTATCTTATTATTGCTTGTAAACTTTTATGCGTACTTTGATTTCTATGTTATGATCTTTATAATTCTTTTTATGAACTCTTGGTTTAAGTTTGAAAATATCCTTTTTAGCCTTAACACTTGGTACTGGAACTGTTAGAGTGAACTGGTATGGTACTAAGTGTGGCGATAACATCCCTAGAATTCACGGGTTTTAATTTAAGTGTTTCTATTTTTTTTTAAAGTAGCAAATTTTGGGGTGTTATAGATCCCGGGCTTAATAAACCAAATGTTGGATATTAATAAATTATGGTAAAACACTAATCACTTACAATGGAACACCATGCGAGTCAGAGCCATACTGGTTCACCGACGAATAATAGTGGCTAGGTGTAGTGAACCTTGAGACCGATTCATGGGCAAATAATAGTGGTCAGGTGTATTCTACCATGTATGTTTTTGGTCCACCTACTAAAATAGTAGGGTTCTTACACTCACATGGATATAAATTCAAGAGATGATGATTGAATAATGATTAATTAATGGTTTAAGATCTAAAGTAATACTTTCACATTATAATCCATTGATATGATATGAGTTTACTTCATGTCCCTGCTTGGGTATGCAATGAATTTGCTAAGTATATGGATTTTTTGTTATGCATTTTCTTATTGTATGAGATTTTTCCTCGTGTATTAGCCCGTATGTTATCATTCTACATAATTTTTATATTGTGTGTTGAATGTGGGCCTATCTTTCAATTTGCTTTAAAGGGTTACTCAGTACCATAGTACTAAAAGGTTCCATTTGTGGACCTCTGCCTATTCAATGGGAAGTGTCCCTTCTAGGTCTATTGCAGGTGCTATTCAAGAGGGAACTGGGTACAAGCGTAAGGATTATCTAGGAACTTTTAGGGTTTCGCTCTTTCACCTCTTATTTCCTTGTTTAAATTAAATCCTTAATTTTGTAACCACCATCAGTGGGTTTTATCTTTTATAACATCTTTAATGTACTACTCTGATTTAAATGAAAATGAATTTGTGTGAATTCTATCGTGGTTCTTTTTAGCCTTATCACTTGGTACTGGAATGGTAGGAGGAAATCGGTCTGATACTAAGTCTAGCAGTAATATCTCCGAAATTCACAAATTTTATTTTTTGCTTTTACTAAATTTTAAATAAAACGAAAATTTTTAGTAGTAAATTTAGGGGGTATTACAGTATAAGCGGATACTAAAATTGGTAATTATATGTAACCAATTATGAAAATTATTGTAGGATGTTATTTACTAAATGTATTGTTATTATGTATTAATATGACAATTCAAATATACTTTAAAGTAGGTTAAAATTTTATAGTATAGATGATTATATTTAACTCTAGTTGGAACCCTAACATGTATTTGTTTTACCAAGGAACTCTAATTCTGCTAACGTGATATTTTTCTCCGATTCATCTATTCTAACCAACATCCCTACCCTATTATGATTTTTTTGAACTTTCATATCCCATTTCCACCTCCCCCAACACTTTCTCTCCTTCATGCTGTCCTCTTTTGTTCAGTACATATCTCTACATCCCGTGTGAAATGCCCCAAAAATATTTATTTTGATAAGTGTAATTAAAAAAGGATTTATTAGGGAATTAATTTAATTAACTATTTCTATTGGAATAGGAAGACGTTATTTAGGGAAAATTAAGAAGGAATTTACAAATATTTTTATAAGGAAAAATTGGGTATTTTGCTAATTAAAAAGGAATTTAGGAAGAATCCTTTAAAAATTATAAATTAGCCTAAAAAGAAAATTTAATATTATTTAAAATATTTTTATTTAAATACCTTAGTTAATTAAATTAACCCCCAACCTACCTATTTTTCTTTTCCCCTTTTTACTCTTTCTTTTTCTTTCTTTTTCTTCTTTTCTTCCTTTTTCTCTCTTTTCTTTCTGATTGGGCCTGTCTGTGGCCCAATCTTTTCTTTCCTTTCTTTTC
Organism: Tamarix chinensis; assembly: GCA_030549775.1. Classification (NCBI taxonomy): domain Eukaryota; kingdom Viridiplantae; phylum Streptophyta; class Magnoliopsida; order Caryophyllales; family Tamaricaceae; genus Tamarix; species Tamarix chinensis. The sequence goes on from CM060181.1 coordinate 72,047,872, forward strand.
TCTCCTGCGGCCCATCCTCATTTTTCTTTTCTTTTCTTCCTTCGGTAGCCAGAAAGCTGCGTATTGTTTCTTTTTCCCCTGGAATGCAACGTTCCATTTAAAAATTGTATAACGGGTGCCAACTGACCTGGTTCTCCTTCCTCTTTTCTTTTCTTTCTTTTTCCCCAGCCGCCTAGTTCACCTTCTTCTTCCTCCTTCCTCCTCCACCATCAACCTGCAGCTCCATCGCCTCTGAAAATGGCGCCACCGGCTACGCTTAACTTGACCAGCCTTTTCTTCTCTCTTTCTCTTCCCGTTAAATTACAGTTCATCCTAACCTAACCCACTTTCCTTTTCCTTCTCGCAAAAGCTTCCTTTTCTTGTGCGAAAAGTCGACCACAACCTAAATTTGTGCTGGCCAATTGACGCCGCCGGCTACCCCAAACCCTACCCGCATTATCTTCCTGCCAACCCTCGGAACCCTACCTTCCCCTCCAAACTCTATAAACACCCCTTATTTGGTTGATTTTGAAACTTTTCCCCCGCAACCCTAAGAACCTACCCGGCCCACTACCACTACTTCAAACGACCTTTCCTCTACTGTTATCCAACTACACCACCTGCTCTACCTACCTGAGTCTTCCCTACACCACCCTCAAACTAACTAAGCCACCCATCTCTCTCAATTCTTCTTGCATGAGCCACCATAGTTGTGCGAAGTTCCTTGCTCGACCATCCAAAATTTTATACCTACAACCCTTCGTGCTGCTGTCCACCACCACATCCGTTGTTATCACTGTCTTCTACACCACCCAAAAGCTGCTACCAATCTTCCTCCATCTAGCCCTACCTTTCTTTTCCCCTGTCTCCTTCTCCTCCTCTCTCTTTCTTCTTCTCTTCATTTCGGCTGCCACCTCTTCCGTCGTGCACTGCCGCCACTTGCTGTGCCACCACCCTCACTTTACTCCTCTCAGTCTAGGCTACCACCAAAACCTCAACCTCCACCCTTATTCTCCATCTCTTCTTCTCAAACTTCAACTTTTTCCTTTTTATCCTCTTTTCCGGCCGCCGCCGCCATGCACCACCACCGGTGCCATCTATCTCCGCCGACTAAAGGTGAAACCCTAAGCCCTCTCAGCCCCTCTCCCCTATTTATTTAAGCTTATTCTATTTTATTTCAATTTTTAACCCTCATTCTATTATTATTATTATTATTATTATTATTATTATTATTGGGCTTAATGTTAATGATATCATTTGTTAGTAGGGTCGAGAGTATGTATAAATTATTTAAGTTATTATTTTCGAATTATTTATATTATTTATATTATTTTTATTATAAGTTGTATTATCATTATTAATAATAATTTTATTAGTATTATTATTTTTATTATTACTATTACCTATCTAAAGGGGGCCGAAGCCCTATTTTATTAATATTATTATTAATATTATTATTATCTTTATTATTATTAATATCATTATAAGTAATATGTGTTATTAATAATAATATTATTATTAAATGGTACCACATTGTCTACAATGTGGAAGAAAAAAAATGGAGGAAAAGGAAAATAAGAAACAACAAAAACAGGCAGCAGCTAAGGAAGAAAAAAAATGACTCCCCCACGCTTGATTACCATATTGTCTACAATATGGAAGTGAGGAATGAAGGGAGGGAAAACTCAATCACTAGGGCGGTGGTGGAGGAGGGTAGCCGTGCTCCAAATGCCATTGATACATTTGATGTATCATGGAGTTCATTTAGTCTATGGGAGCAACAACCTCCCTGAGACTAGCAAATTGAGAGTCCAACATATCAAATCGGTCATCGATATGTTGGAAGCGGGAGTCCCAAGAGGTTCCTAAGGAAGAAGGGTCGGAATTGGCACCAAAAGAAGGAGAATCTGGGAGAGTAAGTAGCGCTAAATGATGCCCTTCTTCTAGGATGATAGGGTTATCAACCGAGGGAGGTGGATTGCCTGACCTAGGCATAACGTATGAGGAGAAGGTAACCATTTGGTGTGCCTGATCCCGATAAGAGTGGTGAAGATTGGGTTAGGAAGCGGGTACCACACCTCCTAGTTATAATACAATCTGTATTGATGTCAATCCTACACAATTAACTTTATATTTATGCATGTTGCCAGCCCGAGGTAGGTCGACGGAAAATCATCATGGATGTCATCTAAACTATAACCGAGCTTAGTGGCAATTTACATTATGATAGCGCCTACGACAATATCACTGGTGAAATTGGTGCTCGTTGTACTAAGATGATCATCAAGATAATATGTTGCATTGAGGGCACTATCCCATAGCATACAATGTAGAGTGAAGAGCTCCAATTTATGTACATTTCCCTAGCTTTCCCCTTGGCCGATAATTGAGCCGTCCATAAGCCATTGGACATAACGTAAAGCCGGATTATAAATTAGGGTGGCCTTCGTGTGGTATCCACTATACGGATTGGGGGACATCCTTTCTTTGGTAAGGCAGTTTCTTACCAAAATTCTTGAGGATCGCATATTTGGGAGCCCTCAAAAAGTCACTGACCATAAGAGGGAAGACAAAGCAAGGATGAGAACCTATAAAAAGATGTTTGGTGAGTCTTATTAAAGAGTTGAAACATGATATATTCGTCAGAACGATCAAAAACAAAGGAAATTAGGAACCCAAGTGTGAGTCTTTTACTCATAGGAAATGCTTTTGAAAAGAAACGGTAAAGACCACTATGAGAAAGCAAATACACAACATCCTATTTTATCCCTAGTGCTTTGCGATAATCCCAATCAATGAATTGAGTTAGGGTAATGTTCCGACTGACCAGCCCCTCATAGATATCCTTATCATCAGGGTCAGGATTTGAGGGTTTTGTATTTGCAGCCTTACCTCTCCCATTCAATTGGCATGGCTATGGTTGAGAGAACTCACCTTCCTCCTGGTTTGATATCGATGGTTTATTGGGGGCCATTATTTCTTTTTATCTGCAAAAACAAAGCATTATAAAATGGTTTGGGCAGAACACATACCGTAATTAAGATGGGAAGATATACAGAATATTTTTAGCAAGAATTATAGAAGAACTAAAAGCATAAAGAATGGAACTAGGAAATGAAAAGGCAAACTAAGAAAAAGACTTGTGTGCACAATCGGCACAAAAACAGTGAGTGGGAGGAGTGGTGTGTGGTGGTGCACAAAAAGTCTACACAGGTAGGATATGCAAGGTTTGTGGGTGGGCTTGGTAAACAAGGGATGGTAGTATAAGGTTGATTAAGTGGTAAATGGTGGTGGAAGGTGAAATAAGTGTTGAAAGGGTGGTGTGCAAAGGTGTGGTGGGTGTCTTCTGCACAGCTGAGGAAGAGGTGTGGAAATAGGGTGTGTAGGAATTGCACTACCTGGCTGTGTAGTGGGATACAAGTTGTGCAGTGGTTGATGGTGGTGGAAAAATGTTAATGACGGTGGGTTGGTGTAGATCTAGGAGGAAAGAGGAGGAGGAAGAGATTGGGGAGGGTTAGGGTTTGAGAAAGAAGGAGTGCAATGATGAGAGAAGGGAAAAAAAGGGGGTCACGAGCGTGCACATTTATGGATAAATGGGTTCACACAACCATGCGCCATTTGCACTGGTAGGCCGTGATGAGAAGGAAATAGGTGTGCACAGACGTGTGGGTTGTGCACAGGCAGATGGTGCAAAAAATTTCCTCTCTACTTGATAGTTTATGGATTGGCACGGCCATACCATGCAAAATTTCTACTCTCAGTTTTTTTTCCATTTTCCATTGACAGGGTCATGCACGGCCATGCAGAAGACCATGCTTAGGCTATGCAACCCTATATTACTCATTTCCCTTACTTCTTTTTGTCATGTAATGCATTGTATCCTCCTATTATCCATTGGATAGTTTCGATAAGCAATCTTTCTTTCCAAAAAGCTGCAACACATAGAGAAAAATAAAGGGAACAAAAGAAAAGGAAGAACATAAAACAAAAGAAACAAGCAAAATAAAACAAATTAACAAAAGAAAGCATAAAACTACCTCCCATTAAGCACTTGTTTAGGTTCATTAGCTCACCCTCTATGTTCTTCAAAGGGATGGTACCTTAAAAAGGGTGATAGAGCCAAATTCTCAACTGGAGACTCGGTAACAAAATGTTTTAAACGTTGGCTATTGACTTTGACTCTTCACGTAGAATCACTCCAAACTTCTAGTGCCTCATAAGGATATACTTTAAGCACTTGGAATGGACCCGACCACCTTGATTATAGTTTTTTGGGAAAAAGCTTCAAACGGGAGTTGAGCAGGAATACCAGCTCTCCCTCCCTAAATTATTTTTGGAGAATACGTCGGTCGTGTCACCTCTTTATTATTTCCTTATATATTTTGGAATTTTCATACATGTCTAACTGCAACTCATCGAGTTTGTTGAGTTGATGCATTCTTAGCTTTCTTGCTTCCTTCAAACCTAGGTGAATATTTTTTATGGCCCAATATGCCTTGTATTCGACCGCAATAGGCAAAAGACAAGATTTTCCGTATACCAATTGGAATGGTGTGGTGTCTTTAGGGGTCTTATAGGCTATTCGATAGGCCCAAAGAACGTCGTCTAGCCGAGAGGACCAGTATTTCCTTGAGTTAGATATGGTCTTTTCCCATATTCCTTTTATTTTTCTATTAGTAATCTCCACTTGACCACTCATTTTAGGATGATATGGAGTGGCCATTTTGTGAGATATGAAATATTTCCTCAAGAGCTTGCTTAAGACCTTGTTGGCGAAGTGGGATCATCCACCATTGATCATAGCCCTTGGAACCCCAAAACGGGGGAAAATAAACTTTTGAAAAAGCTTGATGACTACCTTCACATCGTTTGTTGGAGATGTTAATGCCTTTACCCATTTTGAAGTGGATTTGAAATGTAATCCACTATAACTAGTATATAATTATTGTTGTGAGACGAAGGAAACGGTCCCATGAAATCAATCCCCTACAGGTTAAATAGTTCTACCTCAAAAATATTATTTAGGGGCATCTCATTCCGTCTCGAGATATTCTCGATTCTTTGACAGCGATCACATGCCAGCACAAAACTCCTCACGTCTTTAAAGAGGGTTGGCCAATAGAATCCTACAAGAAGTACCTTTGCATCCATCTTAGAGGTGCTACCATGACTGTCATATGGTGATGAATGACAATGGGTAATGATATCTAAAATTTCATCTTCCAGAATGCATTACCAAAAAAATTATTTTCACAACGCTGGTAAAGACAAGGATCTTCCCAAAAATAATGTTTGACTTCGAAAATGAATTTATTATGTTGTTGATAAGATAGGTCTTCAGGTAACATCCCACAAACAATATAATCGACACGATCCACGAACCATGGGCTTGGAGACTCCTAATGGAAAAGAGAATTTCATCAAGGAATGAATCATCAATTGATAATTCATCCTTTTCTTCTTCTTTCATCTCCTGCCTCATCCTAGAAAGATGATCTGCTACTACATTTTTAGCACTTTCTTGTCTTTGATCTCCAAATCAAATTCTTGCAAGAGAAGGATCCACATAATCGATATTGGTTTTTCATCTTTCTTAACCAAGACATGTCTAAGAGTTGCATGATCAGTGAACACAATGACTCTCAATCCAACAAGATAAGATCTAAATTTGTCCCAAGAAAGCACCACAGCTAGGAGTTCTTTTTCGGTTATAGCGTAATTCATTTGTGCATCATCCAGAGTCCTGCTGGCATAGTATATCGCATACACTTTCCCATCCTTCATTTGTCCAAGAACAACCCCAATGGCATAGTCATTGGCATCACACATTATTTCAAAAGGAAGGCTCCAATCGGGGGGTATCATAACTGGGGTAATGGTCAATGCTTCCTTAAACCTGCTAAAAGCATTCAAACAAGATTGATCAAATGCAAAAGGGGTATTCTTGACAAGGAGATGGGTTAGAGGCTTAGCAATTTTCTAGAAATATTTTATGAACGACCTATAGAATCTAGCATGGCTTAGAAGACTCCGAACACCTTTGACATTTGTTAGGTGAGGCATTTTAGCAATAATGTCAATTTTTACCCTATCAACTTCAATCCCTCTATTGGAGATTAAGTGACCTATAACAATGCCTTCTTGTACCATAAAATGACACTTTTTTCAATTAGGAACAAGGTTCACCTCTTTACATCATTTTAAGACCTTAAAAAGATAATCGAGGCAATCATTAAAGGTAGTGCCATAAATAGAAAAATCATCCATAAACACTTCCATAATATTTTCAATAAAATCAAAAAATATGGACATCATACATCATTGAAAAGTGGCTGGGGCATTACACAAACCAAATGGCATTCTCCTATAAGCAAAAGTACCATATCGACATAACTAGGGTGGATAGGGATTTGAAAGAATTCTGATTATCCATCTAGATAACAGAAATAAGAATGTCTAGCTAATCTTTTTAGCATCTCATCGATAAAAGGAAGGGGGAAATGATCCTTTTGGGTGGCTTTATTTAACTTTCTATAGTCAATACATATGTACCACCCGGTGAATGTTCTTGTAGGGATTAGTTCAGTTTTCTCATTTCTTATAACAGTCATGCCCCCTTTCTTATGCACAACCTGAACTGGACTTACCCACTCACTATCTGAGATAGGGTAAATGATTCCTACATCTAAGAGCTTAAGCACTTTATTTTTCATGACCTCCTTCAAGTTTGGGTTTAACCGTCTTTGATTCTCAATGGAGGACTTATGTCCTTCTTCTAATGAAATGTGATATATACAAAATAAAGGATTTATGCCTTTTATGTCTTCAATAGAATATCCTATAATAGAAATGTGATATATGCAAAATTCAATAGAATTTTTCAACTTCTTCTTTATTCAGGCTAGCATTTACAATAACAGGATATTCACCCTTGGAGTCCAAAAATTCATACTTGAGATAGGAAGGGAGAGCTTTTGTCTCTACCTTACGTGCAGCTTTTTTTGTATAAGATGAATCATGCAATTCTCTTTCAATGGGGTTACTATGCCTGATCATTTTGCATAAGCATGATCTTTTATGAGCATGGCATCATAAGCAGATGCTTCTTCATCACCTTGATGGATTATTTTGCCTCTCATCAAACATTCCTCTAATGGATCTTCTAAGATCAAATCAGCAAGATCTTCTTGAATCATCTTGTCCAACGTATTGATCCTGCAATAAGTGTCATCAATTAATGGGAATTTTACTGTGGAAGGTAAATCAAAATCTACTTTCTCTTCCCCAATGTTGAGGGAGATTTTTCCAATCTTTACATCTATAACTGCTCCTGTAGTAGCTAAGAAAGGTCTTCCCAAAATGATGGGGAATTGAGCATCTTCCTCTATTTCTAAAATGACAAAATCAACCAGAACGTAAAACTTACCGACCTAGATAGATCTATCTTCTAATATACCTACTGGGTGTTTTACCGACCGATTAGCTAATTGTAGGTAGATGGCGGTAGGCTTCAAATCTCCCATCTGTAGCTTCTTACAAACAAAAAGAGGCATTAGACTAACACTAGCTCCAAGAGCACAAAGTGCACGATTAATGGACATGTCACAAATAGTGCAGGGAATAAAGAATGAGCCGGGGTCTTTAAGCTTAGGCAGAAGCCTATTTTGAATAATATCACTACATCCCTACGTTAGTGCTACCGTCTCATACTCTTCTAACCGTCTTTTATTAGAGAGGATTTCTTTCAAAATTTTGGCATAAGCAGGCATTTGTGATATGGCCTCCACAAATGGAATATTGATTTGCAATTTCTTTAAAATTTCTACAAACCTTCCAAACCGTTTTTCTTATCTCGCTTTTGCTTATCGTTGAGGGAAAGGTAGGGGAGGTTTATATGGTGGCGGAGGGACATACTTTTTGACCTTTTTTTATCTTTACCTAAGTTATTCTCATTCTCAACCTATGTGTCTTCTATATGTGTTTCCACTTCCTCTTCCACCCCTCTACTTCCCTCTTCTATTTCCTTTCGTAAAAAGGCCCTCTAACTCTTTCCACTTCAAATGGCTATAGCGTTAAGGGATCTCTTAAGATTTGTCTCCGACTGTCCGAGAAGCATTCTAGTGGGTCAAGAGGAAGATCTCAATTGTTGAGCCACTTGGATGATTTGATTTTATGACATTTTATTGTCGGTGGCTAGGGATTCAACCTTAGAGCTTAAGCTTCTGACCAAATTCTTTAAATCCTTGGTTTGTTTGTTGTGAGAGGCTATGAAGTTCTCCATCATCAACTCAAGACTTCACTTGGGAGGAGATGGGAATGGGGATCTAAGGTTTTGGAAACCTAGGGGACTAAAATTCTATTAAGGGATGGGGTTCTGTGATGTATTCTTGTAAGATAAGTTTGGATTTTTGTGCCATCCAAGGTTGTAGGTGGGGGAAAATGGATCTCCTTTTTGCTTGAAGTTATTAACATAGTTAACATGGTCCGCTAGGGTTGCTTTGGGGGTAGAGGAGTAACTCAATAACATTCAACTAACGAGTGTCTTGTAATGCCACTAATCTCACAAGCAGCAGGGGAGGTTGTTATGCATTAACATTTAGTTCATCAATTTTTTAATATAATGCATCAACTCATGAAGAAAGGTGATCTAGAGTATCAATGACATACATGCCACCCTTCTTGGCTATAGAGCACTCACCTGACCATTGGTAATTATTCTGAGCCATATCTTCAATTATTGCTTAGCCTCCGGTATACTTTTATTCATGATAGTGCCTCCTACTGCTGCATCCAAAGTTAACCTGGTATTGTAATGTAAGCCATCATAAAACGTGTGGACCAGCAACCATTCTTCTAACCCATAATGTGGGAACATTCACAACATGTCTTTGTAGTGCTCCCATGCATCATAGAGTGATTCACCATCCTTTTGGCTAAAGCTCATAATCAAGTTTCTCAATTGAACTGTTTTGGATGTTGGAAAGTATTTGTTGAGGAAGGCTCGAGAAAGTTGATCCCAAATGGTAATGGCCCTAGGGGAAGTGATTGCAACCATGCCCTTGCTTTATCTCGCAATGAGAACAAAAATAATCAAAGCTTGATCGCATCATCTGACACTTTGTTCATCTTCAAGGTGTTGCAATACTCGAGAAAAATAGAAATGTATAAGTTAGGGTCCTTCGTTGGACTACCGCTGAATTAATTTTGCTAAACCATATTGACCAACATAGGTTTGAGCTCAAAATTGTTGGTTGCTACGTTTGGCTTCCAGATGCTCGATTGCATCCAGTATGCATTTAAACTTGCAAGCTCTTTAAGAGAGTGATGCTACTCCTTGTCTCCGTCAATCTCAGCCATAGTCTTTGAACTCATGCTTGCTTTTATCTCACTTACCCACCTCTACAACCCAGTCAACGTTCATTTGATCTCAGGGTCTAGTTCTCTTGGGGGCCCAAGTCGAAAAGATCATTGCATAAAAGGTTCCCAAAATTGAATACAACAAACAATTAACTAGCGAAGATAAGGGATAAAAGGGAATTAAAGGATTTATTCTAGCCAAAATAATAAAGTATAGAATATCAATTAGCTGAAGTCCCAAGCAACGGCACCAAAAACTTGTTATACTATTTCCGCAAGTGCACGGATTCGTTATGGCATTTCAAGGTCGTATCCCATAGGGACTTCATAATTAATTACACTTCTTTACTATTTTAACTATCTAAAACTACAAAAAGAGGGGCTATGTGTTCAGATAAAGAGAATAATTACGAAAATGTTTCTAACTTGCATATACTAAATAATAAGAGTGAAACCTAGGATCGAACTTCGGTCTCCGGATTAATAATCAATAATAAAACAACACTTATACTGAAGATTAATTCGCTAACTGTGGATAATTGGTCAAATCATATTCATTAGCCGCTTTTAAGATCTAATAACGTATATAATCTAATTTGCCGACTACTTTAGTGACTCATAAATTAAACTAAATCCATTAATTGTTACCAATTATAGAATCCCTAAGAATTAAACATCTACTTTTATGATTGCTTAAATTCCCGTACATATGTTAATTTCAAATAATAATCTCAGCCTTTCAGTTATAAATTACATCTATAGAGGTTAGATTTTGTCAAATCCACTTTATAACAATTAGATCTAGCATATATAATAGTATAAATGAATCAATCATACGACATAATATTTTATTTCATCATATTGGTTACTAAAATGGTACCTAAGTCTGATCCTAGAAAGGAGACAACTTACTCATACTTTTAAATGAAATTAACGAAATAAATAGCATTATAATCATAATAACAATGCAAATATATAAAGAAGAATAATTCCATTGAAATAACCGTAATATAGAAGAGTATAATGTTGATTTCGAGTCGATTTTACATGAATTACACAATTGACTCTCCGAAAAAATTAAAACTAAAGGAACAACAAATTACATGAAGCTAAACTCAGTAAGGAGGGGTCTAAGAGTACTCTAAAATCTCCTCTCTCTCTCTCTCTATCTCTCTCCTTAAGAAATCCCCGAGGAATACCATGAAATTTCCCATCACGCTGGCCATATCGCGCATGTAAATCTTGGGAAAGATTGCTGCTACATAGCCGTATAGTTTCTCAGCTCTTGGCATTTTGGAATTTTTGACTTTGCATGGCGGTGCAATATTTTTAGCCTCAACTTTTTAGTTCACAATTTCACGTGAGACATGAAACCTTACATTGCCTCGTCATGCGATTCTATTTTCTTCCACAATCACAGGGGAGTGCAGCTGGGTATGCAGCCGACTGTGCAGCCCCTTTTTCAGTCTTCTTAGGAATATCTTGACATATCATTTAACTTTCATAGCTTCAATAAACTTCCATAAGCATATTAGGTCGATGTACTCTCCTCCCAAGCTTTCCTTGCCAGGTCTTTTGCTCCAAAAATAAGTAATTCTTTCTCAAAATTGGTGTTTGGTGGGAAATCCTGCAACACAAAGCTCAAGAAAGTGGTAGTGCAAATAATAGACCAAAATCATAGTAAAATATGTAAAAGAGATTAAAGGGAATCCAAAGCTAAGGGAAAGAGAGGTAAAAATAAAGAAAAATTTTACTTTGTCACATGACAAAGGAGGAAGGCAAGAGAAGCAAGTTAGGGGGTCAAATGCAAGTGAGAAAAGAAAAGGCATAGAGAAGAGGAAAAAAAGGGTGGTTCGATCAGAGTTTTTTTTTAGCAAACCATCTGAAATATGATAAAGGTAATTTAATCTAAAAATTTATCTAATATAAACTATTAGATAACAATTCAGAAAAAAAATTATTTTGTAAATGTTTAAATGACTAAAAAAAACTTACACATTTTTGAAAATGTCATGCGTAAACCAAAATGAGCAAAATGAAAGAAAATTAGTTATGAAAATAAAATTATAAATGATTTAGGGAAGCTATTTATATTTAAATATTTCAGAGATCTTATCGACCTTATAAAAATAAATAGTTTCAAAAACGGATAAAAATTATTCAAATAATTTTACTACTTTAAATAATGTTTATAATTTAGAATCATTTGTTTTCACTAACAAATATAACACTAAAATAAATTTATAATCACACGATAATACTATACCCGAAAACGAGTTTAAAATATTAAAATCAAACACAAAACAGAAATGAAAAAATATTTTCAAATAAAATTGAATTATGAGAATTTAATAATAGCATGGTTATGAACGAATTTATTTAAAATAATTCACAATAATAAATGATTAGATAAATTTCAATAGAAATTTGAAATCATCAATAAAGCCATAAAACAAGTCAAACCTTTAAGAAATATTTACGAGAAACATGTTTTGATTAAATAACATAATTAAAATAAAACTAAAGGTTTAAACTTATAAATCAACCCTAATAATTTATAAAATTTTAGTTTTTGAGGAACGAGATGTTACAACTGGTCACTTGATCAATCCTACAAGTAGAGAACCTTGTGTTGGTAATTGAGTGTGGCTAATAGCCAACCAACTTATGTATTGGGCATGGGCAAGGGAATGTGGACGTTCTAGTGGTTTCCTTTTGTTGGTCCTTGAAAAACCTATTTTAATAAACACTCTCATTATGTATTTCATTTTGTTTCAGACTTGGTATGGTATTGATTTTGTAAACCTTAACTCGTATCATCGTTTATGTTATCTATTCGGTGCGCTTTATTTCTTATGTTTGGTTGGTTCAATACTTAGTCTTGTTATGAGATAGACAGTGAGGTATCTACTTAATCGCAGGTGCTGTAGTAATGCCCTAATTTTTTTAAGTGTATTTTTCATATTTTTACTTCCACAAATATTTTAAAATGAACATGAGAATATAACTTATGGTATTAATGCATTATGAATATACTCTTATTATTAAATAACTTGTGAAAATAATACTAAGATATGGGCTAAATCCTATTGGTAAAATAATATCTCATAATATATAAGGTTTCAAAATATTGGATATTATGAATGAAACATCTTTAGGCCACCAAATTAGTACTATTTACCTCAAAGGCTAAATCAATTCGAATAGCTTTGTCTCATTAATAGTTGAACCAGTGATCCGCTCTAATTTATTAAATATAAGTATAAATTTTATAGAAGTTTTAATATTTGAATTAATATATTATGAAAAAAAACATAATAAAATATTAAAATAAAGTCTAATTTCTATTATCTAAACTAATTATATGACAAAATTAATTGGCCCAAATAATAAGCTCACACTTTATTTCCAACACATTACTAGCTAATTCTAGCAGCCAACTCTAATAGCCTCCCGTCCACACCCACATTTCTTCTCTATCAGCTTCCCTCTCATGAGATCAAGATCTCGCTAATGGTTTATTTGTATTGAACTAAATAAAACTAAAATTAAATTTTAAAAATGAATCTAGATAAAAAAAATATAAAATAAATCAGAATAAATATTTTAAAATATTATTTAGATAAATATTAATCTAATATGGGTGAGTTGTTTTGATTGTATTTAGAGTGAGGTAAATAAATATTTAAAAAATAATACCTATACATTTTCATTGATTTATAGAGGTATTACAAGTAAGAATATTTATGTCCGATTATATATAAATTAAAAAAAATAAGGTAGTAAAAATTGAGTGAATCCTGTTGAATAAAGAACAAAATTTTAATCCTAATTAACATGAATGAGCATTTTAAAACTCATCCTCAAATTGAGTAAATGAATATACTTTATCCCCATTTACCCAAAACCAAATCACTATGGATTTACTTCTTACAGCTGTCATTTTTTTTTACTCACATTCTATCACTGTTTTATATTTTAGGTTTCCCTAGCTATTGATTTTCATAAATATCATTATCAGCTGATTGCAACAACATTTTTTTCTCAATTGCTTTGTTTCTTTTCTCATCCACCCCATCTATTAGGGCGCAAGACCTTCCCTTTGTAATGAGATTTAAGTAGTAGTCTATCCTCACCTTAAGATAAAAAAACATAAATAATAAAAAGGTTCTATGTAACGCTTTATAAAGGAGTTCAAGTAGTTCTTCTAAAAATCTAAAATTTGTTAAGGGCACGCCCTCTTCTGAAAAGGTGATAATTGTAGTTAGCTTTATTCGCTCATTGCCTATATGTTGAAGTAAATTCAGTCGTATTCCACTAAAAACGAGACGCTAAGAAAGATGTAGTTCAATCATGCTTAATGAAACCCTACCGACATCATCAGTCGGTCGGTCCAAATTTTAACTTCTACCATAAAATTTAATATAAATAATTATTAAATAACTAATTTTGAATATAAAGAAACTGTAGATATAATATAATTATTCTAATGAATGATCAAGTAAACTATCTTCATTCCATAAGCTATTACCCTCCTCTCATTAATATTCCAGTTCTTTATCTAATTGAATGACTATCATATGATTACTATTCACATCTATACTGAAAAACGCTTATTTCTTATGCAATTTAAAAATTAGCCTCTACCAAATTTAAACTAGTAGGTGCATGTCATATAACCATTTCGTACCAGGTGATACAGAACTCACGGATCTGAAATAAGACATAAATAGTGCCTCTGCCCCAGGAACATAGACCAGAAGGAATGAGGAATTAGTTTACGATCCTGTTTCTGCATGTGTATGTCGCAACTGCATCAGTTTGCCGAGTTCCGCAATCCAGCACTCACTATATGATTTTTTGTGTTATATAAAGGCAAAAAAGTTTCTGCACCAAAGCGATGAAACACAAACTACCAAGCCGATGGGACAGAACCTATTTTCACACTTCCTACATTTTCATTGTTTAGTACGGGCGTGAATATGATACAGACGTATGTTGTTCGAGACAAGTGCTATTTTACCAGCTTTACATACGGGCAACTATCAAAAGAATTTCGGGAATGATGAGGAAGAATCCGGTCAGTCTTCTGATTGCATTTGATTGATCAATTGGATGCCAAGGACCAAAAATTCAAAAAGAACGAAGGTGAGACCGAAAACCAACTCATGAAGGCCATAGCTGTAGCCGTCTCAAACTGTGTACAATGATTTATTGAGCAGTTGTTCAGGTCATTACTGATAAGGACTGTTATACCAGCGGATGCACATGCTGCAGCAAATGTTACTGTTGATGTGATCTGCAAGTGCAATAGATATAAATCGATTAATTAAGCATAATAAACACTCCAAATGGATATTAAAAGTGAACATTACCGCAACAATCAACTTGCATGCTAAAACAAAGAAACTGAGTTCTGACCCGGTACACTTATTAGCGAAACAGATAAAGTGTTAACATAAATTAAATAATGCCTGGTGGATGGACAAACAAAATGAGGTCAACAATGTTTTTAAAATTATTTAGAACATGTAAATTAAATTAAATATATTCAATTTGTCAAATTATGTCAGCATCTGATTGAATTGGGTCAAAATAAATGAAATTGGGTTAATTTAATTAAATAATCCCTTCCCTCCATAAAAAAAGACAGTTTAGCAGTCCGCACGCTTTAAGGAGCTAATAAACTTATATTTAATATTCCACTTGTATCTTTCAATAAAAACAACAAAGCAATTAATGTATAGATAACGAAAGAAATAGTAAGAATAAAAGTAGAAATCAGGTATTACTATTTTAAACTTTCTTTCTGGAGCACAAATCCAATCCTACGATAACTTTCTTTTTAAAACAAAGGGAGTACATTCTAGTACAATTTATAGAAGAATACTGAATATAAGCCAAACAGTATCTAATCCTAAATCCACAAGGCAACCAGAGAAGGCAAGGCCCAATGGCCATGGATGGAGGCTTCGACTTCTATAAATTGAAAACTCCTACACACAATGAAGTTTAGACACAAAAACCTCGTTAGTTCTCAATGCTTCAACAACAATTGAACCTCTTAAACTACATCCACGATGGAAGCTATCATTCAATCAATGACTAAAGCTTCCAAGCTACATATTTCAACACACATTTAAGTCTAGATATTAAATAAATAAGGAAGTAAACCAGACAGCCCTTAGTTCCCCCCCCCCCCAAAATGTACAATATAATTGAGTTTATGAGAATTCACAATATAACTCATGAGTTTATGGATTCTCCCACCAAATAACTGTTGCAGCCAAATAAGGGAATCAGGATCAGAACTCAGAGCTCCACAATCAATAAGAACCGCAACAGGCTTGTTTTGGGTGAGTCGAACAGTAAGGAGTTGTTCTGGGCCACATATAACACCCTAATCCATGCCTCATCCTGTGTCAAGTTTGGACAAGCCCAAACCCAACCTGTTTTTCCATTATGACCCATTGCTTGTCCGTCACCATTTGGGCCACCTCTATCAACCCATCCAGCCCACGAGTCCTCATCATTCTAGCTTCAGCCCAGATGCTATGTTTCATCCCATCTAGGAACTTACTCCCCACAACCTCTACCAATAAGTGTCATTGCAGCGGTGACGCTAGAAGTTCAAATTCTTCGACATACTCTTCCACTATATTCATCTGTGCCACAGCCAGAAATTTCTCACACAAATTGCCGTCATTCTTAGAACGGAATTGGGAAAGTAGAGCCTCCTTGAAACTGAAACAAAATGGAATAAATGGCTCTCTTCAGCATATTAGAACCAGGCCAACGCTAAACCCTTCATAACCATGGTTGCTGCCTCCAACTTCTCTCTTTCACTCAACTTATTGAGATTGAAATATCGTTCAGCCTTAAAAAGCCATCCATCGGGATCTGTCCCTTCAAAGTTCAGAAACTCTAGTTGTTGAGTGGGCTTAAAGGAACTGTGACTCCCATCAACAGGTGTTACATTGCCACCATCAACTATCTTACAGATGGGTGTCTTCAGGTTTCCTCCATCGCCTATCTCCAACTGTTCGCTGATGTTGAGAACAGATGACTCACCCCCCTTGATTTGAGCGATTTCCACAACATCCTAGAGATTTTCCCCTGTTTGAATGTTGCATCAGTAGGCTTGATTAATTTTTCAGATTATTCCCACGTTTAAATTTGTTTTCTTTTATCAAGTCTTTAGGAGTTTGTTATTTACTAGCTGTTAGTGTCTTAGTGGCTTGATTTTAGCTTAGTTGCTGAAGCTTAGCTCGGTAGTTGCTATTTTCTCTAATTTTCAGTTTCAACGCAATGTATTTAAGAAATGCTTCATGCAGTCAATAATTTGAACTTCCCAATATATAAAAAAATATCCAACAAATCGGTATCAAAGCTCTTTTCTTTAGGGATCTGTAAGTGAGCCAAGAGAAACCCACCATAAATACCTTACCTTCCTTGATTCAATCCACACAATGGATTTTGAAACACCTTTTACAGCACTAGCACCACCAGTGTTTAAGGGTGAAAATTACCAATTATAGGCAGCTAGAATGGAAGCCCACCTAGAGGCAAATGATCTATGGGATGTTGTTAAGGAGGACTATGAAGTTACTCCCTTGACAGATAATCCAACCATGGCTCAGCTGAAGAGTCACAACTTCAGGAAAACAAGGAAGTCAATGGCAAATGCTACCTTGTTTGTGGCTGTCTCAGAAGAGATCTTTACAAGAATCATGAATTAGAAGTCAGCATTTGAAATTTGGAATTTCCTCAAAACTGAATATGAAGGAGATGAAAAAGTTAAAGGAATGCAAAAGTTGAATATCATGAGTTCGAGATGTAGCAAATGAAGGAGTCGAAAACAATCAAGGAGTACACAGATAAGCTACTTGGCATTACTAACATAATAAGGTTGCTTGGTTCTGAATTTTCTGATTCTATACTTGTTCAAAAATTACTTGTAACTGTTCCTGAAAGATCTGATGCTACTATATCCTCCATGGAGAGTAGTAAAGATTTGTCGAAAATAACCTTGGCAGAACTAAACAGTGCTTTACAGGCTCAATAACAAAGGAAACTAATGAAAAGTGAAGGTTCTATGGAAGGAGCATTGCAGGCTACGTTACAAATCAATCATGGAGAGAAATACAAGAAGAGTTTTAAGAAAAACTTTCAACCCACGTGATGCAGCTAGTAGCAGCAAAGGAGAAAAGAAGAGGGATTTTCCTCCTTGCAAACATTGTGGCAAAAAATGTCATCCTCCTTTCAAGTGTTGGAAAACATCAGATGTGAAGTGTGGGAAGTGCAATAAACTTGGCCACCATGAAAAAATATGCAAAAGCAATTTTTAGCGGAAGAATGATGCCCAAGTAGTACGCGAGCAAGAGGAAGAGCAGCAACTGTTTGTAGCATCTTGTTTTACAAGCAGTAGCTCAAGCTCAAGTGATTGTTGGTTCGTAGACAATGGTTGTACCAATCACATGACCAGTGACAACGAACTCTTTAGAGAGTTGGTTAGGTCACATGTATCCAAAGTCAAAATTGGTAATGGTGATTGCACCGCTGTCAAGGGAAAGGGAATTGTTGTCATAGATAGTTGCACAGGTACTAAATTAAATTGTGATGTTTTGTATGTACCTGACATTAATAAGAATTTATTGAGCATTGGGCAGCTAGTTGAGATGGGATTTAGGCTTCGTTTGGTTTATGCAAAACCAAAAGGAAAGGAAAAAAAGTTAGATGGAAATTTATTTTCCATGTTGGGGTGCCAGAAAAATCTAAAGGAAAGAAAATAAGAAGAAAAACATTACAGAAAGTTACCCTATACTATTTTTCTTGCACTGAACGGGAGGGAAAAGACGAAGAAAGCAAAGGAAAATTTTCAAACTGTCCTTCCTTGACCCGTTGACCCTCATTTGCTACCTACATAGGCTCCTTCAATGTCTTCCTGCTCATCCTCCTCTTCTCCAAGTCAATCAATCTCTTTCTTCGACTGATTTTCGAAATCTTCATTATTTGTCAATTTTGAGCCCCAAACTTCGACTTAATTTCTTTAACTTGGTCCCGCAACCTATTCGGCCTCTCCCTCCACCTTCACTTTTTGCCTAACCACCACTTGTTGTCACCTTCCTCCTCATCCTCCCCATCCACCCTCTCCACCTTATCCGTCCACCTGAATATTAAACCCTTGCTATTCTGGAACACATCGGGGTCCAAGAAACTCACTTTTTTCCCTGACTCCATTAGTCCACAAACCCTTAAAACCATCTTCCTCCATTATGACTTCTCTAGATCTAAACTCAGGCCAAGTCCGGAATTTGAATCCGGGTTCTACATTGCTGCTGTCTAAAACGAGTTAATCCTTTTCGTCGGAGATTTATATCAAGAACAGTATTTGAAAACCAAGGCTAAATTTCCAGAAAAACCACCCCAAACTTTAATCGTCAGAAGGGACCCTATATTTGGGAATAAATTATTTTGGACGACGACACTAATTGGAAGCAAAGAGAGGGAAATCTTGATCGAATGCAGCCCGAATTCAAGCGATCCGAGATTGTTGATCATGATTGATTCTAAATGGGTGTTACAAATTAAGCATTTGAAGTGGAATTTTAGGGGAAGTGAACGGATCTAATTTGATGGACAACTGATACAACTGTCTTGGGACGCATATAATTGGCTTTTTGAAAAAGAATATAGTGAAGGATACGTTCAAATTAGAGAACAAAGCAATTATTACGGCTTCTAGGGTTGAGGATGTGATTGGTGGAAGCGGTATAGATTGGACTAGTGGGGCTAAGCAGAGGGGTAGGGCATTGTTGTCATCATCCACGATACAGTCACAGGATTATAGCGATTCGAGTTTTGGCATTTAATACGAGAGGAAGAAGATGCAAATGAATAAGAGATTATCGGTGAAGATGCAGAGTCCGAGTATGAGTTTGTTGTCATCGGAGTCTTCTGGTTGTGGGTCTGTGATAGATTAGGAGAGCATTGAGGAAAATGAATTGAAAGGATCAACTGCGTTTTCGCTTCTAGTTTATTCTTGGAAGAGTTGAAGTTGAAAGGAGGTTAATGCTGTAAAATTGGGTAATTAATGGTCAGATCTTGTTTCTTTTCCCTTTCCCTGCTAATGTAAAATTTGCTTCATTGGCTTTATAGATTCAAATTTAGATTAGATTGATCTTTTGGACTGCCTTATTATACTAGGAACTTCATACCCCAATACTTGTTGGCGGTGTTACTGGATAGAAATATTGGAATTCTTTAACAAATGATGCAATACTATTATTAGTATGTCATTACTTTCTGGAATTGACCCAATCATTGTCGATTTGACTTATGTTTTGTTTATCCATTTATGTCTTATGATAATACCATGGATATGCGCTAATATGTATTGGTCCTGAGTTCTCATCATCCTCAATCCTAATCTAAAACTATGTCCTCGTTGAAGATATCGCCCATTGACTCAATTGTGAAGACATACAAGTAGTCGAATATAAGTTGGTTTTAAAATTCTTACATTAGTGAGTAAAGTAGGATGATTTATTTTATTTTATTTTTAATTACTCTATCTTTTATTAGTAGGAAGTTTTGAATGTTACTGATATTTTACAAATATTTTTTTAAAAATTATGCTTAGTTATGCATGTAATATTTTAGAATTTTTCTAAAAAAATTTGGAATTAGTATTGAGTTTATACAATTTTTATAATTTTATTATAAACTTTATGAAAAATTTTATGTATCAATATAACATTTTAACTTTAATAAATATATAAAAAAATTTAAATAATAACATTCAACTTTTCTCAGAATTTTTTTCTACACACCAAACACTAAAAGTATTTTCTAAGAATTCAATTTTCCACAAAATTTTCTCCAACAACCAAATAAAAGAAAGAAAATTACTTTCTTTTATTTTCTTTCCTTCAGTTTTTTTTTCCTCCATATTTTTCTTTCCACTTAACTTTCTACAAACTAAACAGAGCCTAAAGTCATTTTTTAAAACAAGCAGTGTGTGATCAAGGATGCTTATGACAATGATGTCATAAGAATTAAAATGAGAGGCAAAAGTTTCTCACTTGATCCGATGGAGGAGGAGCAAGTGGCTTATACTGCTACTACGACTAACACAGAGAGTTGACATAAGAGGCTAGGTCATTTTCATCACGCAGCAATAATAAATATGCAAAAGAAGTAGTTGGTTCGTCTTGAGTCCAATATACCAAGTTGCAAGGTGTGTCAATTTAGAAA
This sequence comes from Tamarix chinensis, assembly GCA_030549775.1. Taxonomy (NCBI): domain Eukaryota; kingdom Viridiplantae; phylum Streptophyta; class Magnoliopsida; order Caryophyllales; family Tamaricaceae; genus Tamarix; species Tamarix chinensis. The sequence continues at coordinate 72,068,464 of CM060181.1, forward strand.
ACAAGCAAGACTTCCTTTCCGAAAAGGAGCCTGGAGAGCTACTGCGAAGCTACAACTCATTCATACAAACGTTGCTGGACCTCATAAAACTCCTTCACTCAATGGGAGTAAATATTACATTGGTTTCATTGATGATTTCACAAGGATGTGTTGGATATATTTTATCAAGTTCAAGTCAGAAGTTGTAGGTGTGTTCTTCAAATTCAAGAACTAGATCGAGAACCAAAGTAGCTGTAAAATTCAAGTTTTGAGGTCAGATAATGGCAAGGAGTATACCTCAAATGAATTTGATAAATTATGTGAGGAAGCTAGAATTGAGCATCAATTTACAACTTCATACACTCCACAACAGAATGGGGTCAGCGAGCGAAAAAATAAAACAATAATGGAGATGGCCACATGCATGCTTCATGAGAAGGATCTTCCGAAAGAATATTTGGTAGAGCCAGCAAATACTGCTGTATTTTTGCTGAACAGGCTACCGACAAAACAGTCGACAACATGACTCCTTTTGAGGCCTGGTATGGTTATAAATCACAAATAAAGAATCTGAAAGTTTTCGGTTGTTAGTGTTTTACCCATGTACCACAGATTAAGGGAGACAAGTTAGATAAAAGAGCTGAGCCCGACATATTTATTGGATATAGCTTAACGTCTAAACCTTATAGAGGTTTTCAACCTGACACAAGAAAAATTCTAATAAATAGGGATGTAAGCTTCGTGGAGAATGATAAGTGAAGTTGGAACAATGAAGAAAATCAACAGCCAAATGATCTGAATCCAAACGAGCTAGTTGATGATGCCATGTCCGTGGTACTAGATTACTTGTTGATATCTATCAAAGATGCAACGTTGCTGTGCTTGAACCAACAGGATATCAGAAGGCAGAGAAAGATCCTAAATGGAGGGTTGTAATGCAGGTAGAGCTCGCTATGATAAACAAAAATCAGACTTAGGAACTAGTTGAAAGAAGTCAACATCAGAAAGTGATTGGAGTGAAATGGGTATTCAGAAAGGAGGAGAATGCAGATGGCTTAATAAATAAAGCAAGGTTAGTGGTAAAAGGGTATGCTCAAGTTTTTGGGGTAAGATTATTTTGATACTTTTGCTCCGGTTGCAAGGCTAGATACAATCAGAATACTAATAGCTATTACAGCACAAAAGTAATGGAAAATCTACCAACTTATTGTCAAGTCAGCCTTTTTAAATGGCTTTCTAGAGGAAGAAATTTATGTTGAGCAACCTGAAGGCTTTGTTGCAAAGGGAGATGAAGACAAGGCGTATTTAATAAAAAAGGCATTGTATGGATTGAAGTAGGCTCCAAGGGCTTGGCATAACAGAATTGATGAATACCCGCTGAAACTAGGCTCTATCAAAAGCCTTAGTGAGTCCATGATATATGTTAAAGGCGACGAAAATAGTTTTCTGGTGATTTCCTTATATGTGGACGACCTTTTAGTCACTAGGAGCAACTCTGAGCTTATTCAGCAATTCAAAGAAGATATGATGCGAATATTTGAGATGACTGATCTTGGAGAAATGTCGTATTTCCTTGAAATGGAAATCAAGCAGGAGACAGAATGAAATATCTATCTGTCAACAAAACTATGCAAAGGAGATTATGAAGAAACATGAATAATTGTAAAAGCATGAGTACTCCTATGTGTCAAAAAGAGAAGCTATGCAAGGATGATGGAATAGCTAAGGTAGATGAGTCTATATTTAGAAGCTTTATTGGTTACCTGATGTATTTCACAGCAACAAAGCCAGATATCATATATGCTGTGAGTGTTCTTTCAAGATTCATGAATTGTGCTCGTGAGTCTCATCTCAAAGCTGCAAAAAGAGTTCTCTGATATGTGAAGGGAACTTTAAGCTTTGGTGTTAAGTTTTGTTAGTCACCAAGTTTCGAGTTGCAAGGTTATTCCAACAGTGATTGGGTTGGTCTTTAGATAACATGAAAAGCACTTCTGGTTTCTATTTCAACTTTGGATCCGGAATATCTACTTGGAGTTCAAACAAGCAAGAAATTGTGGCTCAATCAACAGCTGAAGCAGAGTTCATATCAGCAACAGTAGCTGTTAATCATGCGTTATGGCTAAGAAAAGTTCTAAATGATCTGCACTTGGAGCAAAAGTCAAATACCAAAGTTATGGTCGATAATCAAGCAGCTATAGCTATCTCAAACAATCCATTTTTTCAAGGCAAGACCAAGCATTTCAGCATCAAATTATTCTTTATCAGAGATGTTCAGAAAGATAGTGCAGTTCGGATGAAGTATTGCAAGACTGAAGATTAGCTGGCAGACATATTAACAAAGGCTTTTGCAAATGGCAGATTTGAAGACTTGAGAGAGAGACTTGGAATTTGCACCTACTAATGCAAGGAGTGTTTGAATGTTGCATCTGTAGCCTTGATTACTTTTTCAGATTATTCCCACGTTTCAATTTGTTTTCTTTTATCAAGTCTTTAGGAGTTTGTTATTTATTAGTTGTTAGTGTCTTAGTGGCTTGATTTTAGCTTAGTTGCTGAAGTTTAGCTAGGTAGTTGCTATTTTCTCTCTTTTTCAGTTTCAACTCAATGTATTTAAGAAATGCTTCATGCGATCAATAATTTGAACTTCCCAATATATAAAAAATATTCAACACCCCCATCCATTTGTCCACCAATCCTCTCCATTCCTTCACATCAATGCTTTCCTTCTTCCAATCCTCTTGCATCGACAACAATTTCTCTTCTACCTGATCCACCTTTGTTTGAGTCATTCAACTAGGAATGTATTACCTTTGATACCAAAATGTTATGGCCAAATAAGGAAATCGGGATCAGAACTCAGAGAATGTGATTTTTGTACTGATGAGTAGAGAATAACAGATAATTTCCAGACTTTGAGGGTCTGGCACCTCCACAGATATTCTCCCCAAAACCAGACGATCACCCTCTCCCTGCTACTTCTTTTCTATATTCATTCCTCCCGATACCAGACTTCTACCAAACTACTGACTCTCCTAGGACCCCACAGCTAGGATAACTAAGTAAAATAGACTTTAACCTCCCTCTTATAAGAATTACCCCTCAACCCAGCCCAGTTACCCCTCCTCACGTAAGTATAATTAGTTATAGGCCTATCAGTATCAAGAACCTTTTATCTAGTTTTACAATTAAATCTTTGTTAACTTAAAAAAAAAAGGAAGGCAAAATGACAATTTTACCTTTACATCTCATGAAACCCATTCTCTCCATTATTTTATCCATTTTTTCTCTTCTTGTCTAACCTAAAATACCCCAAATTTTGTAAAAGAGCATCCCTCAACACTCTTTATCATGACATCCTCTCTCCTCCCCACCACCACCGCATGTGAGTTATAACTTCCCCTCCCCAATTTTTTTCTTTTTCCTCACGTCCTCCTCTTCCGAAACTATGAGGAGCATCTAACAACCCTAATAACCCTCAAGAAGTCCAAATTAGCATTCTTGGTGATGAAGTCAATTATTCTTGAGTTTCTTGAAAGACTTCATCAAAACCCTAACGAGTCTAACATTTTCTTGCATAATTCTTGCAAGATTATAACATATTTACAAAAAGGGCAAGAACGGGAATTAAACATGCAGATTTGACTATTACAAGCCATGGCAAGACAAGAGGAACAATTATGTACCTCAAAGACAAAACTGCATGGCCTAGTAATCATTTTATGTATATTAGGGTTTACGTTAGCATTGTTATTTCTTCACATTTCAGTTATATCGTCATGTAAAATTGTCATATGCTGAATTATATAAAGTACATGGTTCGGTTAAGGTTAATATAACTAATTATATTATAATTAGTTGCACAACTAACTAGCCACGCGTTGGATTTGGTTGCAACTAATTCAACTTAGTTGATAACAAACTCAAACCAACACATGGTAGGTTGTTGCCAACATTATTATTAGTTAGGTAACATCTAGGTTAGTCGTTAGTTATTTAGAAATTAGTTGTAACTACTTGTAATTAGTACTACATATAGGCCTCATGATCGTCCATCATAACACATGGCCATAATTCGAAATTTATCAAGTTTCTATCTCTTTGAGTGCTACTCCATCATCTATGCGAGTTTGAGAATTACTAGAGGGTATTAATTTGTGTGTTACCTACCTAAGATCCTTTGGAATCATTATCTATGTGAAATTTTTCCAAGATTATTTACATTGTTTCAATTGTGCATATCATCCACGATTCCAAGCAAGCGAATGAAAGATCCTGAATTGTCACAAGAGTGATTCGGTAGTCTAGCAGCAATGCATCTCAAAGCTAACGTCATCGTTGTCGCCTTGAACCATCGTTGCTTGTCGCTAAAGACTTGATGACATATCTCATCGCTTGAATCTGGGTGGGGAGTCAAAATCCAGAAGCCTAAAAAACGAACAGCTAATGTTTAAAAAGGACAGGAGGAGTATCCTTTGACTTGGTACAAAGAATGAACTCTATTTACTATTTATTGTCATTAGTAAGCTAAGTTCTTATGTTTTATTTATTATTTTTTAAGTAAAAGTTAATAACTCCTCGTGACGTATTAGTATTACCAAGACTATTATTTATTATCTAGTCTATTAACAATTACATTTGGTAATGTGTTATTATTTATAAGTGAAATTTCATTTATTATAATTAAATTCTTACATAAAAGTGAGACATTTAGGCATCAGTGTCACATGTTAATACTAGTATAGTAGTATTACACTATTATTGATAAGACTATTATTATCTATTACCTAGTCTATTACAGGAACACCTGTTATTAGGACAATTTAACATATAATGAGTTATTGAATTGCTTCAAATATAATATAGAACACTAATTTATTAAATAATAATATTTATTTGATGAACAAATAAGAATTAGAGTATTTTTTTTAAAATAAAAATAAATAATCAAGTTGTGACAACTACAACACATAATTTATAATTCGTAATGTTTCGATACTACAACATTACAACTATAATCGCGACTGCGAGTTAATTGCACAACTACCATTTAAGATAATTATCGCACACAAAATATAGGGTAACTACCGTACATCACTAATTAAATATTTACTTTATAAGATATCCCTAACTCTTAAGGAAATAATAAAAATTATAAGATATCCCTAGTTACATAATAAAATATTCTAGTTTTCACATTATGAGATATCCCTAGTCCTAAAAAGACCTTTTAATCTGAACTTCTCCGAATTAAAATTTTCAATGATTTATTATTATTTTACTATTATTATTATCATAAATTATATTTTTCTTATTATCATCACTATTATTGTTATCGTTACTAACAATATTATACTTATTATCATTATTTTTATATTTTTTATTATTAAATTTTGTTGATCTAGATAGATCCTAAAAGTAAGTAACTAACTAAATAACAAAAAGTAAATTTCAACTAATAGTTAATTAAATATAATAAACAGAGCTCAAGTGGGCTTCCTAAGGCCTTTGAAGATTTAATCTTGTAACATACTAACATTAGACTCGTCTTGATGATTGAGCTTAACCTCAAGCTTAAAGGTGGATTGTTATTGCCTTCCCACACAATGAAGTCTAGTAAAAATCCTTCCACTCCACTTGTAGCTATAACACTTCAGCTCAAACATGTTGATCAAGCACCCTTTGGGGCAAGGGAGGAATATGCATCTCTTCTAGCTAGCAAAGAGGAGTACACCATGTTGTCACTCAAGGGTCCCCCAACATACTAATATGTATCTCATGCACCACTCCCACATGGAACTCGAAAGAATAATGATGAGGAACGTTTTTATATGGCCGCCGAATGGAATGAATGGGTAGGATAGTTTTATGCAGCAATGTAACTCTTAAATACCTCACAAAGATAGTACTTAAAACGATCTAATAGAAAAACTCACAAAGAAAATCCCTTTGATGCAGATCAATTGAAGAAAACATAAAAAAATCGTTAAATGATTCAAACCAAAAGAGCACATAGAATCTTCAAATAGCTACTCCCAACTCAGAAAGATATTGAAAGGTTTATATTCTCACAAAGAAAGGTTTTATTCATCAATCTCTACATTACTATATCAAAGGTCGAATTTTATGCCCTATATATAGGCATAGAATCCACGCCAAAATCAACTAACAACTAAATCATAACCACCCTTGGTTACAATAAAATCCTAACTAACTATACAACAACCAATAGAAACTTCCACTTACTTAGCCGTTATTAAAAACTCATATTCATACCTATCTAGCTGGGTTTGCCAAGTTTTCCAGCCCCTTACAACCTATCATTTACACGTCACCATGTCCATGGCACAATCAAATTAGGGTCATAGATTTGTTTTAACAAACATCATAACTAAAAAAAAATACAACCCTAACTACTTCATAGATGTACTCAAATGTCCAGCTAGTGTTCCCACATTTGCATGTTGATTGTTCCACGTTCAAACTATCATATATTCAAGCTTAGCACGTCACAAAACATTGCATGTCATTTAATGCTGTGTTTGGATCTAGATCTTGCAAGAATTCTCATATGATGCTCAATTCTTGATCCAAGAAACATGTTTGGATATATAAACAAGAATGTTCCTGCATCACATAACATCTAGACTAATCCCAAAGAGCCACATAGAAATCCACCCAATCATACACGATCACCCATATGAACTCAAACACATTCACATACCATGGGACATGCCATCCACTCATCACAAACCAGAAAAACTAACCTTCCCAAGGGGTGACCTCAAGATGAAAGTCATAGTAACTAATACATAGGTCAGTTGAAACTTACGTCCTTCAACTGTATCGTTATCATTCGCTCTGCATCTGCTAGTATAGCAACTACTGTAGGTGATACCAACTTAGAAGCCTAAGCCTCTCACAGGTTATCAAAACGATCGTCCACCAATCAGCTACTTGATGTGACGGGTATAGACCCAATCTTCAAGCATGTAGTTTACACTAACTATGTCACGAGAAGATGTCTCTTCTGCTGCATCTAACAATGTCCATTTGCCTTTGTAAGGATTTCCTACCCAGAACATGTACAAGACCTCACAAAGTATCAATTCTTCAAATTCTTGAAACATGTTGTGCATTGGGGCTTTGTAAACAAGGTGGCTGCCATTAGATGATCCCAACAACAAAGAGAGGCCCAATGTCCCCTTCAAACTTTTCCTGTCCACATGTAGTCCACAAGGAGAGGCTCTTGCTGATTTTGGTTACTTGTAAGGGTCAAATGCTCCATAATACATTGAAGTTGGTGAGGACCTAGCGGCTACTATTGGTGACCCACGGTGCATATTACTAGAAGGCATGGTACCTTGCAACTCCAAGCAAACAAGAATGGCTTTTGGTGGTCTGTTAGGTGGTTGTCATCCAAACTTAGGAATAGAGATTAACTTCGCTAGCTCATGGTGATTTCTGTAGGCACTTTGGTAGACAAAAATGACTTGTGACTAGGGCATGCTAGTGATCCTCATGTGGGTTGCGGAAAAAACCCATGACAGACAATGAAGAGTCAATGGCCCTTGAAGTTGCTTTAGTGGGGTCAGTAGCATAATGGGGCTTTTGTGGTTGCTAGAATGTGTAAATTGTTAGCAATGTTTGAATGGAGCTTACGATCCCTAGATTGCCATTAAGGGTTGTTGGTTCTAGTGACTCAGAACACTTAACGATTACCAATGATGGTCCCTCCGTACAATTAAATATCGATCTCGATATGCGATATCAACCGATATTTATCGGATTTTAGGTTAACCAATACGCTAAATTGGCCATACGCAACGAATTCAGAATTTCACATATTTATCGGCAATATATCAATTATCGGTCGATATTTTACCGATATATGCCAATATTTACCGATATTTGCTAATATTTATTAAGGAAAAAAATCATGTTGCAACTATCACGACATATAAGATATCATTTGTGACAATCCGATACCACGACACCGCGATTGCAACTACAATTACAACCGTGATTTTATTACTTGGGTCTCTTATGACGACTAGCAACATATGACAACAATCTCTTGTAAGGTTGCCTAATACAATTACTATATGCAGCTTCAGGTTCAGCCACTTTATTAAATATCAAATATTATATATCACAAGACTCATCTCTTTCCCAAGACAAGCTTTTGTAGGACTGCGAACAAAGATTGGATCTCATTGCAAAGAGTACTAAATTGCCATGTTCATTCCATGGCAATGGCCATAAAAGCATCATGTCATTGAGCTTCTAATTTTACAATCCTTTGTAAGGTTTGGATATAGTTGGTGAAGAATTCATTAAATAGTGCGGGTTAATTGCGGTTTGCGATCAAGCCATAGTCAAGCAAGCATTCAATTTAGGAGTTGTGGTTCTTTTGATTGCCCTACTCCCACATCTCCTCTTCTAATCCATAGTGGAAATCGGTGGAGAATATGGATTTTGTGAGGGAGAAAATATGGCCGTGGAGATTGGCCTAGAAGAGAAAGAGGGGAGATGGATAGAAGGGGAGAGAGTTTGATAGTGGCTAGGGAATCATTTTGATAGTTATTTGCCCACAGCTTGTTTAATATTTTATATTTTTAGTTGATTATAATCTATTGGGCTGAGGCCTAAATTATTTGCTACCATATAAGATAACTACCCTGCAAACCAAAAAGCATGATTACTAAGCACCACAAAATGAGATATTTAACTTACAAGATATCTTAGGACATGATAAATATATTTATAAGAAATTTACCTAATAAGATATCAATAAGAACCAAATTTCCAACTAATAAGTAAATAAACAAATAATAAAGAAGTACTAAATGGGCTTGAGCAAACTTTCTGATAGGCCTCTTATAAAATTTACGTATGTTAGAAGGGGCAAAAATGGGAAATTAGGGGTACCTAGCTGGAACGGGGGGGTAACAGAATTCAGGTGGGATTTTTCGACAGACTATGCTGAGTCATAGGCGTAGGCAGGAGTTAGTTATTTTGTCCTCGTCTATTTTCTGGTATTTATAGGAGTGAGAGCTGAAAGGGGAAGGCATCGAGAGGAAACTATTGTGCGGGGAGGCTACCAGGTCCTCAAACTCCTGGCTCTGTCATTTGTCTCTGAATTAATATAATTGTTTTTCTTATTCAACCATTTTATCCGAGTCGAATTACTACTATTTTCTACTCTGTTGTTTGCTGGGCTAACACTTTCTTAGGCCTCTGAAGGTTTCAACTCGTGACACCTAACTACATCAACCATAAAAACTTCGAAACTACATCTTCATCAATAATCAAGATTTCAACCACAACAAAGACCAAGATTGCTTCCACATGGAAGTTAAATCAAAAGATACACTTTTTCTTTTGTAATTGAAAGAATTTATGAGATATTATGCCATAAATAATAAATACATATTATATATTTTTGCCAAAAAAAATCTTCTTCTTTTTTTATATGAAAAGATCATTTTTGAAGTAAATCACATCAAAGGTTGGTTTAGTTGACAAGTTAACATGAACAATAGTAGAACACATTTTTATTATCAATTGCAAAGAGGCAAACCTTCATGGGAGATACATAGATGGAGCAAAAGCTACTCTGTAATTGAGACCTAAATGATTCTGGCATTAAAAACCTTTTGCCATCCTTTCACCAAATCTTTCCAACATGATATCATCCACCAGCCATAACAAAGTACAACATCAATTCCCTTGTTTCTTCCTTTTCTTTAATCACCCAACAATTCAATTCATTGGAACCCAAGTGACAAAACTATTTTGCAAAAATCCATGGAATACTTCTTGAAGGGAGTTCAAAGGTAAGACATAAGGTATCTAAAACCTTAGTCATAAACACTAGCCCACAATCACTTTAATGATAATTGAAATAGACTTATCTATTAACCTATCATCCACATGAACATAGACACGAAAGTGTCATCTCTCAACAAGCTGAAAATCATATTTGTCTCGTAATATAGAATTTTCTCAAAGCATCAGAAGACAACCAGGAGCTGGCCAAAAGAAAGAAAGAAAAAAGATAGCTTGGAGCCTCCATACGTTTTCACGTATTTTTTTCCTAACTTAATTTGCCTACATTATTCATAAAATAGTGCCCACCAGGCCTAGAGTAGCTCTCCAGTGGGTGCAAGTGACATGCTGCTATAGCTTATATACATAATCTTTATTTTTTTGAAATGGAATGGACCATCATTGATTGATAGGAGAAATTTTCATTTATTAGATAATAAAAACCTATTACCAAAAGCACACGTCCGTGTAATTAACAATTTGGAATATTATAGTAAAACTCAGGTAAAAAAAATCTGATCCCAAAGGATCTTCATTTCTAGTACTCACATAATTACATCTTCTTTCCCCTCTTACAACTCCAATAGAAAATGACGGAATATGGCTGAAATTTTAATCTTAACTGATTATTCATTCATACTCTCAGGAGTTCAATGTTCAAAAATGCTCTTAGTGTAAATTGTGTCCACCTTGCCTCATTTAATAAATGTTCTCTGAAAAGGCTAAGCTATACCAATCAACCTAAATATGAACCCTCCTAAAAAGAGTATTTGCTTCAAGGATGAAAATCTAGGATGTAGTTACCAAACAAGGGAATAAAGCAAGACAGTCATTGATAAGTTATTGAAAGGGAAACAAATTCTAAAGGCCAGTGACACATAACCATGGACAAAAGGTTGAAGGGTGACATTAAACTAAATGGAGCCATTCAAAATTGGTATATTTCCAGATAAGGGGGGATAAAGGAATGATATGGCCTTTAGCTATCAAATCCAGCAAAATAATAGGGATCTCTTCAAATCAATATAAATCAATCCCAAAAATTGTCATTTTTTCCATAAATAAGGCTCCTTTGTTCTTACCCCATCACCAACAGTAAAGAAGCTGACAAGTTTGAAGTTCCGCAAGCATCGTCTCACTAGAAGTGCATATACATCAACGATTGCCAGAGACAAGCTCCACAAGCATTGCAGGCTAGAAGCCGCAACAAGGTAGCTGGTGAATCAAATACAAGAGATCAACACATTCTGAAATAAACAAATTACAAATAGATGTACTAGTAACAACTAAAACAACAACACCGATTCCGTAACTTCTGGAAACTATTGCAACAAAAGAAAAGGAAAATGATGTACTGAACCAAGCCAGAATATGCAATCAAAGATACATTTAGGTACAATTGAAAATCTATCTTAATGGAAAAACTTTACCTTATCACACAAAACCCTTAACATAATTTCCTTCTCAAAGTTAAAACTACCTTATCCACATGAAGCCTTAGTTTCGCGCACAAACTAACTAATTGGATTAAACTCAATGATGCAATCTATGTACATTTTCATCATAGGCTCCAAAGTTATAGTCCTAGTTCTCCATAAAACTATTGGAAAGAAGGCCCAAGTTCAAACAAATATGCTTCATTCCACAAATCTTGTAGGTCTTGGGTCATTAGTTATTAGATAGAGTCTATATTTTGTTAACTTTTTTAGGATTTAGTATTTTTATCTTTTGTAGTCCCCTAAATATAGAGCCTTAGCATTATGTAATTAGTACGTTTCGATTTATAAAATTAAGTGTTTTTAAGGTTTGTAAATCTTTAAGGGTTTTATTTAATAAACCCTAAAACACTAAACCATAGCCTTGCATTAGTTTGTTATCAAAGTCCAAACTGATTCCTCCACCACAAGTTTGGCTCTTATTGCCACCATTGTTGGTGTTTCCCCACTAATTAAAAAAAAAGAGCCAAATTATTTTTTTTAATTCAAGTACGAGGGAGGGGGAATAAAACCTTAATTGTCAAAACTGCTACATCCTAATCCCTAAATCCTCAATTGACCGCCGATCATCACCTGGACAACCATCCCTCTACTAACCACCAACACCAACACCTTCCCACCAGCCTTTGAGAACCACCACCACCTTGTCGATAGCTAGAGCTCCTTAGTCACTCACAACAACAAGCATTTATCGTTTGTGTTTTTTCACTATAACCACAATCGTGCATATGTCCCTCCATCACCAGCCTTAGTTGATGTCAATTTACATCCTCAACCCTCACGCAAAACCATAGTGATGTCACCAAGACTCACAATTAAAGTTATTTGCTCCATCGAGGTGATAATAATCACGCATTGCCCAAACCACCAAGTTTGCAGCCTTTGCAATTTGAAAAAAGGAAAAAATAAAAATATCTCTTTATTCTAGTTTTATTATTCCAAGATCTTTAGGGCCATAGCTCTTTGAGAGCTTGAATAGAAACTAATTCAACTTGGATTGCTATTTGAAGAAGCTTGAAAAAAGTTTCATAAATTCGGTAGAGAGATAGTGCTCTTATTTTTACATATGACGAAATTGAATTCTTGAAAGAAGACTAGTGCTCACCGCAAATACTCCCAACAGACTTGTGGTCGATTTAAGAAGGCTAAGTGTCCTACTAAGTCTAACACCTCACAACCTAGTTGTTACAAGTCACGTTCAAAGGACTAGTCCCAATAGAACATCTTCCACACTTCAAAGTACAAAGTAAAACTTTCCTCAAGTGGGAGAGAATAATGCAATCTATGTGTCTCCTCATCTTATGGACCGTAGCTTTAGTCCTGGATCTCTATTAAACTATTGGAAAGAAGAACGAGATCCAAACAAATACGCTACTTTCTATAGATTCCATAGATCAAGGGGCATAAGTTAGTTACCAGATAGTTATATTTAGGCAATTCGTGTTTTTATTATTTACCTGGGTCATATTTACTATCTAGTAGGATTTAATATATTTATCTTTTATAGTCTCATAGCCTACATATATGGCTCTAGTCTTATGTATCACTATGTTTTGAATAATAAAATCAAGTGTCTTCAAGGTTTGTGAACCTTAGAAGGTTTTGTTTGGTAAACCAAGCAAGACTAAGGTGTAGCCTGGTACTTATAAATCATTTCACATTGCATAAAAATTACCTCAAGCCTTTTCTATAAGTGATATATGTTGTAACTTTCCATTGACATCAGATGATGTAAAAGAAGTAAAGGATGATACGGGTCTTAAAACAACATTAATAAGGCCTAGTATCCTTTAGCCCAACAACTAAAGAAGCCCAAGACCTGAGCATCACTAATGCTCCCCCCCCCCTCCAACGCTATAATTAGAGAACTCCCCCTCCCTTAATTGGGGGGGAGGACAATTTTCATGCTTAGACATTTGCTCACACATAGATCTACTCTAACTTCCCTCTCTATTCCAGCCCTCTACTTGATTTCACACAAAAACAATTAGCATCATGGGAAGATCATGTATTTTCTTGACCCAACCCTCTCAGCCTAACTAAACTCTCCGAAAAAAAACATTAGGCCAACTAACATAAAAGAAAGCCCCCCCCCCCAAGTTTTCAAAGGAAGCTATTCAACAATGTAAGCTAAGATCTCTCCTCATTTTGAGCCTTGGCCAATGAACATAGCATCGTCTATAATAGTTCCAAATGTTACTGTCAAGTCCTTAGATTCTCATCTCCAACAACCGGGACCAAACATCTCAAACAATCAGAGTCCAACTTCAACTATCAATCCTCAGTTTTTACTACTTCCTTAAGTATGCACTTCAAATTCAAATCTAACTGAAAACGTAAAGGTTTCTTCTCTTCTTGATTGGAGCTGGACTCTAGCCTCGATTTCTTACATTCCGCAACGAAGACTCATGTTACATACTCTGCACCTCAGAGGATTCCGGCCATTGTACTTCTCATGTAGCCAAATCTAACGCGGATTTAGGCCTCAGCATCCTAAATATCTCGGAACAAAATTTGGTCTCTCAAAAACTTTAGCGATTTTCCTTCATCTTTACTCCTAGCCTTGATAGCTTGGATTTCCCACTCTCCTACAATGGTGAGTTCATTCCTTCAACTTCAATTGTTCGATTTTTTTTCAATGATAACCGCCTTTATAGGTCCAATTACACTAGTCTGGCCCAATTCCTCAACCAAAGCTAAAATAATAGGCTTTAATATTAAATAAGCCAACCAATGAGATGTAGAATATGTAAAACATACCCCCACATCAACCTTGAGAGTGGAACACCATGTTTGGGATGACTCCATAAAACATGACCAGTCTGGTTGTATTAAGAAAGACCTAGTCTCAGATGGTCCAACCTTGGTTGAAGACTTAAATTTCTCTCACCAACCACAAACCTTCTTGGAGGATTTTTGCCCAATGATATTCTTCTTCACTAGCTTGCACTTACAATCAAAAGTAAGTTGAACAAAATGCAAACTTTGAATGACAACTTCCATGCCATAAACATCACATTTTCACTTCTACATTTCATGCCCAATAGTGCTAGAAAATTCATGTTCCAAATCATAGTGACCAATACAATGAAGATAACCACTAAAAAACATAAACAATAGAAAGAATGAATTGTGTTCATTTTTTTTTTCATTTCCTTTTCTTAGTCATTTTTCTAGCATCAGACTTTTTCATTCTTTCTGTCTTTATCTTCCTTTAATTAACAAACTCCTCTTATATGAGAAATCAACATATGTCTAACCTTATTCCTTGATTTGAAGTTGAGATGGTGGAAGTACCTCAATGGACAATGACCGTGAAACTCAACAAAAAATGATAAAGATAGTGTTCAAGGCAACGATGGTGCTACAAGCGACAAACACAAATGAGGGCAAGACTAAGACAACATAGCTTGGGTGGGAATCAAAACGACAGCACCACTCTTAAATTTCTGGTTTGAGCTAAAGATCTATGGTACCTTAAGAGTCATGCCTTCAAAGGGCAAGAGGTGGCTTTGCTGGAGGCCAACAAGGAGAGTGATAAATTATACAAAAAGCAATGGTGATAGCTAATGAAGACAGATAACAAATTGTTTGGAAATTTCATATTTGAATTTGTTTAGCCCGCAAAATGTGGACAATGAGTGAATCCATGTGAGGGCATGAGTAGCAAAATGGAGTAATCATGAGGGCTATAAAAAGGTTGTAGGGTTGAGGGACGATGATGGCTAGGTAGGGTTTCAAATAATGTTGTGCTTCTGTGTAGAATTTTGAGAGAATAATATTCTATATATCTTTTGAGAGAGTACATGTTCTATTTATATACATCTACACAACTAAAAGATATTATGCTTCCTTAAAAAATAGGAATTAAAGTATCTACCTAACTCCTAACTTTGAGGAACTAAATATTCGATACTCCCCCTCAAGTTGGGTTGTAGATATTATACATACCCAACTTGCTACACAATCTCTCAAAGTTATGTCCTTGAAGAGATTTTGTGAGAATATCTGCACACTGCTCCCGAGTGGGAGTGTATGTCATTTGTACTTTAGAATTCTCTATCTTCTCTGCAATGAAATGTCTATCAATTGTCACATGTTTGGTTCGATCATGATGGGCTGGATCGTTTTCCATACTGATAACTGCTTGGTTATTACATTTAAGCTTCACATTCTCTCCAAAATCCATACCTAATTCAGTCATTATTTGCCTAATCCATATCCCTTCACAAATAGCAACTGCAAGTGCTCTTAATTCTAATTCAGCACTACTCCTAGAGACAACAGACTGCTTTTTACTTCGCCACGTTACCAGTTTTCCAATACAAAGGAGCAATAACCGATGGTTGATCTGCTATCTATCTGACTTTTTGCCCAGTCTGCATCAGAATATAGAGTTACATCTCATCAGTCAATTTTTCTAAATAGTATCCCCTTTCCAAGAGTCCTTTTTAGATACCTGAGAACTTGATATACCGCCTCTATATGTTCTTCCATCGAATTATTCATGAACTGACTCACTGTGCTCACTGCAAAACCAATGTCTGGCCTAATGTGAGAAAGGTAAATGAGTTTTCCAACCAAACGTTGGTATCTCCCCTTTTCTACTAGAACTCCACCTTCTTTTCATCCAAACTTTTTCTTGCAGTCCATTGGAGTACTTGCTAGTCTACAGCCAAGCATACCAGTTTCCTTTAGTAAATCTAAGATGTACTTGCGTTGTGACACAAATACACCTTCCCTTGATTGAGCAACTTCCATTCCTAGAAAATGCCGAAGAGGACCAAGATATTTTACCTCAAATTCTTCAGCTAAGGCCTGTTTGATCCTTGCTATCTTTTACCAATTTACCAATCCTCATTTTCATGGGTATTGCTCATTCCCATGAGAAGATCAACCTTGTTTTATAGGTGGCTACATTTTTTTTTTCTTAATGTGCTTGCCTTTAGAGAGTGGATAACTAAAATATTATGTATGGTTATCTGGATATCCTATCTCTATGGACTCTTAGTCCTCTATTTTCATTATACATACTTCATTCTCTCTATATATGATGTCCTATAGTGGTGGAATCATGATATCATCTCTAGTTAGAATGATATCATCCACATAGACAATAACAACTGTCAACTTATTTGATAATGATCATTTCACAAATGTGTGATCAGCTTGGCACTTGGTAAAGCCGTGTCCTTTTCTTGACTTTGAGAACCGACCAAACCATGCTCTTGGGGACTGTTTTAGTCCATAAAGAGACTTCAATAGCTTACACACCTTTCTACTATCATACCTCTCTTGAATTCCAAATGGAATCTCCAAGTAAGCCTCTTCTTCAAGGTTCCCATTTAAGAATGCATTTTTGATATCTAGTTGATGAAGAGACCACTCTAGTTTTGCAGCCAACGATAGAAGTATCCTGATAGTATCGAGTTTTACAACCGGAGCAAATGTCTCTTGATAGTTAATTCCATAGGACTGTGTGAAGCCCCCAGCAACTAGTCGCGCCTTAAACCTCTCAATGTTTCCATTTTCCTTATACTTCACAGTAAATATCCATTTGCAGCTTACTGCTTTCTTTTCTGATGGAAGATCAGTAACAATCCATGTACCATTTTTCTCCAAAGCACAAATCTCGTCTTGAACTGCTTGTTTCCATCCTGGGTAACTAAGAGCCTCTTGGATGTTTGTTGGAGTTTGAACTTCATCCATTCTTGATAGAAATACCTTGTAGGTCCCTGACAGATTTGCATAGGAGAAAAAATCTTTAATTGGATGTTGAGTACATGTTCGAGTACCTTTTCTTAGAGGAATGGGTAGCTGTAAGTTTCCTTGTGTTGAAATCTCCTCTTGCTCTTGATCATTCTTCCCACCTATATGAGTTTCTACAGTTATCGGATCCATTTCAGAATCTTGGACAGGTGTGAGATGTGTATCGGGTTCAACCTCCACTTGAGTTTGCCTATTCTTTCTGGAATAAACTAGAAGCTCTTTGGTTGTAGATTGAGGTATTGTTTGGTTAGAGCATGTGGGTAAAGATGGTTGACGGGTGTAAAAGGAATAGTCACAAGCTGGACTTAAGGGTTGATTTTGAGAAATAGACTGATTGGGAATAGACTTAGAATTGTGTTCAAGTATGGAATCCCAACACCAAGGCTGAAAGTCTGTCGTGTTCTCCCCCTGAATTTCAAGCTTGGAATAATATGGACTATTTTCAAAGAATGTGAAATCCATGGTTTCAAACACTTTTCGAGTAATGAGACAAAAACATTTATACCCTTTTTGTTCACTAAGTAACTAATGAAAACACATTTTATGGATTGTGGATCAAGTTTGCTTCCATTTTGGGAATAGACATGAACAAATGCGAAGCATCCAAATATATTTGGAGGTAGATTTGAAGATGGGAATTGAGCATGAGGGAAAAAATTAATAACATGACGAGGTGTTTTAAACTGAAGGACACAAAATGGTAAATGATTTATGAGATATACCGAAGTAAGAACAGCTACCCCTCATAGGTATTTTGGTACGATGGTCGAGAACATAATGGCACGGGCCACTTCCAACAGTTGTCTATTTTTCCTCTCTGCTACCCCATTTTGTTGTGGGGTATTGACACATGAACTAACTTTGACTATCCCTTGTTTAGACAAGTAGTCTCCCAGGACAGAGTAAAAATATTCCCAAGCATTGTCGGACTTTAATATATTGATATTTGTACCAAACTGATTCTGAATCATAGAGTCGAAAGTTTGGAATATCCTTACAAGTTCATATTTTTCTTTCATAAGGAATACCCACGTAAGTCTTGTGTGGTCATCAACAAAGGTGGCAAACCATTGTGCTCCATTAATGTTTTTAACCCTTGAAGGGCCCTATATATTACTATGAACAAGTGCAAACGGTTTTGATGGGTGGTAGGGAATCCTTGGATAGACAGATCGAGTATGTTTTGCAAGTTGGCATATCTCACAATTGAAAGATCTTGGATTTTTATCAATAAACAAATTAGGAAATAACTTTCCGAGGTATCAAAAATTTGGATGTCCTAACCGATAGTGCCACATCATAATTTCACTATCTTTATTGACACTGGGATTTGAATGAAAAAGAGTAGTATCATACTAACGGGTAGAGAGACTTATAGTAGCAACTAGGGATATGATTGGCTTGAAGAAGTATAGTCCAGAACACATCTCAGCACTGCCAATCCTCCTATTCGAACCCGACTCCTGAAAAACACACACATTTGGGGAAAAAATTGTTAAGCAATGGCTATCACGAGTCAACCTATTGATGGAAACTAGAGTGCAATCAATATTTGGAACATGAAACACAGATTTGAGAATAATTCCAAGTAATAATTGAACTGATCCAGTTCCAGCCATTTTAGATAAAGAACCATCAACAATCTTCACCCTGAGATTAGAGGAACACTATTGATAGTCATAGAGAAGTGTCCTATCTCCTGTTATATGATATGATGCCCCTGAGTCAACAATCCATTTTTTTAAGGCAGTTTACCGGAGTTTGCATGCAAACTAGTCGCATCTGCATTGGTAGAGTGATGTGAAGGATTGTTATTCAGCAGTAGTTTTAACATATCTAGTTGTTCCTTAGTGAATGGATTGGACTCAGTTGTGCCTTGTCGTTCTTTAGTAACACTTGTTGAGTTTGCACGGTTGTCTTTGACTAGTTTGATTGGCTTCCAGTCTACTAGTTTGATATGTAGCTTCTAACAAGTCTCCTTTGTATAACTAGGTCGAGCAATGGTCACACCAAGGCCACCCCTTTCGTGATTGATGTTTGTATATGGACGTTGGAGGCCATGAACTATGAGTAGCAAAAACATATCCATCTAGGTTTAAAGATGATTGTGGGTTGCCCAACATTACTTTCTTCCTGCTTTCTTCTCGGCAGACTTCTGAAAATGCCTCTCGAAGACTAGGAAGAGGTTTTGTTCCCATTATTCTGCCTCTGACTTCATCTAAGCTTTTATCTAGACCCAACAAAAACTTAAAAGTTCTTTTATGCTCAAGTATCTTACGATATAATGCACTATCATCTGGACATTTCCATTCATGGGACTCAAACATATCTAACTGCTGCCAATGTCGGGTTAGTACATTAGAATATTGTGTTACCTTCAATTCTCCCTGATGAAGGCCATGAAGGATTGCCTCCACTGCAAATAGTACTGAAGTATTATTAGAACTGGAGTTTCTTTCTTTCACTGCTTCCCATATTTCATGAGCCGTTTCATATAGGAGAAAATTTTCACCAATATCAACATTCATTGAATTAATGAGCCAAGACATGATTTGATGATTTTTAGTCTTCCACTTCTTTTAGTTTGGATCATTTTCCTAAGGAATTTTGGTTTCTCCCGACAAGTAATCCTCTTTTCCTCTACCACCAATGAACATACAAATAGATTGGGACCACTGCAGATAGTTTTGTCCATTGAGTTTATGATTTGTGATGAGAAGAGAGGCGTTTTCAGACATTCTAGAATTTCCAGAGTTTGAATTATGGAAGGGAGAGGAGGAGGTTTCCAAGATGGAACTGGTTTGTTCATTTGCCATTAGGGAGAAAAAGAATTAAGATTTGCCCCAAAAAAAACTGAGAATGCTGGAAAAAGATGAGGATGCCGATGAGGAAGAAGACGACTAGGGTTTTTTAGAATTTTCCTGCTCTGATACAATGTAGAATTTTGAGAGAATAATATTCTATATATCTTCTGAGAGAGTACATGTTCTATTTATATATATCTACACAACTGAAAGATATTCTGCCTCCTAAAAAATAGCAACCGAAAGATATTCTGTCTCCTAAAAAATGGGAATTAAAATATCTACCTAACTCCTAACTTTGAGGAACTAAACATTCGATATTTTGCAACAGTTTCATGGCTACAACTAAAGGCTAGGGTTTTGAGCGTACGTGTAATGATTTTGCAAGCATGGTTAGGGTTGAATAACTTTTGTTCTAGTGACATGTGCAGCTATGCATGATCCCTGAGCTTTGTGATAAGTGTAACTATCCATGAATCCACGTCCACCATTTGAGCATGTCTTCCCCTACCTTCATATGCATGCATAGAATGACTATCCATGAATTCATGTCTATCATTTGAGCATGTCGTCCCCTAACTTCCTATGCATGCAGAGGAGTGTTATGTTGTGAATACCATGCAACTCTAGTGTGTAATATTGGTAAGTTAACATATAAGCATGTTAAATGTACAATATGGCATGTATGCCTTATATAACTTTATGTGCATCATATAACCTCCATGATAGGGTAATTTTGCTTTCTCAACATGCGAGTGTTGACATGTCCATTAATTTGATCACTTGTGCAAGTTACCAAGGATGGTCAGTAGCCAAGCACTCCCTTTATTGGGTTTAGGGCACGTGAGCATAGATTTTCTTATGGATTTCACTTTTAATATCCTTGAGTGTTGACATTTTCTCTTATATTGTCTTCTTTAGTTATCGTTCTCTTCATGTATTCTCGTATTAGGTTTGGGCGACTATGGCTTTGGTTTGTAAACCATAACACTTATTATCCTTTATGCCATCTAAATTGTGCACTATGTTCTCTTGTGTTTGTACTGGTTTGATACCCAGTCTTATATCTAACATAGGACGAACAGTTGGACATCTATTTTATGTTAGATTTGGTAATAACACCCCCATTTTTCATAGGATTATTTTTGTGTTTCCGCTACCATAAATGCTATAAAAAAAATCAGTAGTAAAAAATGGGGGTGTACATTTTATTGCCAAGGGTATCTTTGATGGTTAAATGGTATAACATCAATTAGCACCATGAACATTCGAATGATATCAATCATTTGAATGGTCTAGTTTTCCAAAAATTCCAAAATATGAGCACTTGTAGACATTGACATGTTGTATGTTACATTCAACCAGTGGACACAAACATTTGACTAATTGCCCATTTATTTTGATACCCAAAATCTTTAGGAAAATTGTTTAGAACAATCTATTAGTTCTTGAGACTATTTAACTAATCAATATTTGTCAAAAAAATTTGAAAATTGGCTTAAAATGGTTAACTAGTCCATAGGACCATTTGACTAGAATTCTTAGAACCTTTATACACTATCGGATTCGATCTGAGCATGTTCATACATGATGCTGATTCTGGATGACTAATCATGAGAATCTCAATTTATTATGAATATCCCATGATTTTAACACATCTATTATTTATAAATTTTGTATTTTTAAATAGGAAAATGGTTGGGAAAAAAAATAAAATGTAAGAAAAGTTGGGGAAAATAAGATATTATGGGCTACATGAATTTATGGCATGTGAGGGGCCTGAGGGCTTAAACTCTATTATCTCAAAATGTGAGCTTATGATAAAATATAACCTTTCAAGGTAAAATAAAGAAATATAGAAAATTGTGTGGTATATGTGAATAATCTATCTAAGCTTAACGTGGAATATTATTGATGGTTAGGTGTACTCTAGGTTGATCCCCTAAGGTCATAGGGTAAGAAGCCTTATAATGGACTACAATCCCTTGCTAGCATATACGATATAGATATTATATTTGTGTGGTTAGCCTATTAAGGTTTCAGTAGGCTCTACTCTATGGGTTACCATACGCACATCATAGATAGTATGCATACTTGATGCAGTTTGATAGATGTATTTGAGGATGGTATGTTCTCACTTATTAACTTGATGTGATTACATAGCTGAAATTGGTCTTGAGTTCTTGGTTGAACTCAAACTCAGGGTCGAGAAAAGAGATTGACAACCAAGAAAGAGGGAAAGAATCAGCTATTAAGAGAGAGAAGGACCAAAGAATTAACAAATTTGTTAACTCTCCAATTGCTGAAAATTATGACTGCAAGCATATGCCTATTCATACATAATATGTGTGGGCTTTGACCCCTATTAAAGATAGTAACTAATTAACTTCTAAATCTTAAAGAATAATAACTAATCAATTCAGCATATCTAACTAAATTATAGAAACTAAATAATAAGATACCAACAAATAAGGAAAGGTTCTCCGAATCTTAAGATTTAACTAATATACTAAAAGGTAAAAGCCTTTTTTGGCTTTTTAGTATGGGCTGATAGTGGTCGTGCCACTACTTCCCTCATCATCATCAAGCTTTCCCTCAAGTTTGAAGGGTACCTCTCCTTGAATTCAGTGCGCTTGATCAACCTAACGATATCAAGAAGACCCTATAAGCTTGGATCAACTTAGGTAGAGGAGATGTGCTCTTTTACGTGCTCATATAGGAATGGGGCACATGGTGACTCCAACCAAGGGCGCCCTAGAACCACAACAACCTAATTCCAATGAAGGATCTAGAGATCCGCATAGAAAATGGTTTCAAGACCTAAATCGGAACTCCCGCACATACTCTAGGGAAATCAATCATATCCTAACCCAAATCAAAACTCCCACCATCAAATGTAAGCTCAAGGCCATCTACCGGTGTAAACTAAAGATGATAAGCAAAACTAACATCAATATAACAAGTAGCATTCTGATATAATATTGAATACTTATATTCAAATGATCAATAAGAGCAAATGATGAAATAAAAATAAGAATTCACACCACGGTAACCATGATACATAATTCATCATTCGCACTGCTGTGATATCACAACACCACAAACGCAAACGCGATTTTACTGCCTAGTTACTAGTTGATGTTGCAAACTGAAATAAGTGAGGGCTAGCTCAACTAAAGGGATTGACAATATTCCAAGAACCACCTCAATCGACATCGATTGAATATAACCCAATTGTTTTCCCTCTCTTCTATTTGCGTCATTTCTGTTTTCCTTTTTCATTTTGTTATCACCTTGAGGTCAAGGTAAGTTCTTAGGAGGAGAGTATGTTAAAACTTGGTTTTGCAAAATTAGAGCTACTAGGATTTATTTGGGTGATGAGGGGTGGTCACGACAATCTAATGAGGAGGGTGAAGTGTCAGGTGGTGCAGCATAGTGGCGACAAGGATCATGGGGCAGATGGAGAGCAGATGATGTGGATCTTTATATACCCATTCAAATAAAAAAAATGGATATGGATGAAGGCAAAACACAAAGTAGAACCTCCAAGCTACCTATCATGAATTAATAAACATTTCCTTGAGAGGGGTTCCTAGAGAAGAAAACACCAAGTAGACTTCAATAGGGAGCTTTGAAGAAAAACACCAAGTAGAACTTCAAAGGAACAAATTCAACCTCACATAGATGGAAGAATATACACTCACAAAGAGTTTTTTATTAGCTTTCAACACCAATCACAATTTGTATTTTACACGAGGAATTCAATCCCTTTAAATAGGGAATAAAACCTGACAAATTCAAGCCAAGTCTCACAAAGTTTGTTACAAATTCGTAGGTTTCTATAAGCCCACATGTGAAAAAAGACTAACTCTAATAACACTAAATACTTTAATTAACTCCTTTAAGGCTAATTAATAATTGAAATCCAAATCATTATGGTTGTTACAATTTGAAACATGCACAAATAATACAAAGAGTATCTTAACAACTATAACAACTCTAACAACTTAACAACTATAACCAACTTGAGGCTAGGTTGTTATGCACATGTAAATATCTGCTCTTGACTCCTTTGAGTTGCACATATCTGATTGAATGCATCCTCTAATGCCTTAGCAAATCTTCATCTTTGCAAGATGTCACATGCTTTGCAAGATTATCTCAAGAAAGTGTTTTAAACTTGTTAAACACCTTAAAGAAAGGTTTTAAACTCATGAACTTTGTATATATAAACCTTCCAAGAACTACAAAAAATGATAAGTAGCCTCCTTATTGAGAGACTTTGCCCTAAAATTTAAGCCCTTGAACATGAACAACACCTGATCTTCAATAAATCTTCCAAGATGCCTAATGTTCTTGAAAATATTTAAAGGTCTCCTCAAATGTAACATAACATAATCAAATATAACCACCCAAAGTGAATAATCAAATTCAATATTCAAGGAATGACCATCTTCAAGCTTTGAATAACAAGACAACTCCAAGAATAATCACTATGAGACTTCCAATGGTAAGGAAAATTCATGGAAATATCACCATAATGCTTCAAACATAAAGAATTAATGTAAAGATTTGAACCATGAAAACATCATTTGATCCCTTGGAAATATTGAAACACCTTGTCTTCAATTGAATCAACTCTTCGCATCATGAAATATGCTTGAACTTCTTCTCCACTTACACTTATAATATCTTCATTATTTTTTACTCCTCCACACTTCTCCATACTTTCAATCTCCTTTAATGTCAACACCCTTTTATTTGGACAATTTTGCAAAATTTCCATAACCTCCACTTATAACATTGGTTATGTACACCTTCCGCAAGTTTATCTTTCCCTTTCTCCTCGCGTGTGAAGTCCCCCCCTTCAACAATAGGATCTTGCACATCTTTGTTATTTCCTCACTTGGACATCACAAATGAGAACAAGTTTCTCAAATGCTCTTGAATATTCTTCCACATTAAAAGATCCTTGTTTGAGAGTTATCATCCTAATGAAATTATCATAATCATGCTCTCTTGGAATGAATTTCCTCCTCGAGTGTTTCTTTAACTTCTCCCATGATCTTATTTTAGGCTTGCCTTCTCTTTTTGTACTCATCTTTAGATTGTCAACCATATTCTTGCAAATTTCTTCAACTTTAGAATTGCAAGTTTGCATTTCATAACATCCTCATATTCTTTACATTTGAAAATGCCTTCCCTAGATTGCATCCATTCATCGAACACCTTAGCATCAAGTTCTCCATAAGAGTTTGAATTTCATACCTTTGTCATCATCATGATCATGCCTTCGAACATGTATTAGACACCTCCCATGTGATTCTTTACTTTTGGAACCATCCTCGCTATACTCCATATGAGCATTAACGTGTCCTCCTTTGATTTGAAGGGCTCTCCTCACCGTGCCTTCAATTTTATCTTCTTATGCTTCCATTTGATTCTCCTTCATTTCCCAACGTGGGATTTAAGTTTGTAAAGTGTCATGAAAAGATTTCATGAATTCTTCATTTGCCATTATGTGTTTTGTAGTAAAATAACACAACCAAATGTATACCTAATAAACCCATCATCAAATTTAACTATGTTAGAAGGGATAAAGGAACGAGTGAATGGGCTGCAGAAGGGGATTTTTTTGTCTTTTGAGATGGCCAGGAGGTTATTGGAATCTATTAGGATTTATTGAGTCATTTTCTTTACATTTTTCTATTATTAGAGTCTTAATCGTTCTTTACATTTTTCTATTATTAGAGTCTTAATCGTTGGAGTATCTTTTATTTAAGGGGGTAAAGGGAATCGGGTAGAAGGAGAAAAATCAATTGTAAAGAAGGGAGGTTGTCAGGGCCTCGAACGTCTGGCATAATTATTCTCTAATACTATCACAATTCCTTTCCTCACCTCAATTTCTTCTCTCACTTACCTTTAAGTGCTATTAATCAATAATTCAGTGTGGTAAGCAGGGAATGCGATCTAGCTGAACTGCTACCATAGAGCAGGTCGTGATTGGGAAGGATGGCTCAGAAAAAAGTAGAGGTTGTGGAGAAAAGAATGGGCGCTATGGAAGAGAAATTGGTGGTAATTCAGCATGAGTGGCAAAAGGAGATTGATGGCATCAAGGGAGACACATGGAAGATTCTGCAACTTGAAAGAAATCTGATGGAGGCACTAGGCAAGTTAGATCAATTGCTTGGGCAAGGAGGCCAAACTAAATCTCCATCCAACTCGGGGAAGGAGGAGAAGGATGCGCAAGAGGTCCTAGATACCGAACCAATCGCAACACACACAATAGAACAGGAGACTCCATAAGTTGAATATCGCTTTATTTGCTAGTTGAAGCCTCCAATCTTCAATGGCTCGAATCCGGATGGCTGGATGTTCCACGCGGAACAAAATTTTAACCTGAATTGACTTACAGAGATAGAACAACTAGAATTAGTACTAGTGGCTATGGAGGGCAAGGCACTTGCCTAGTTTCAATACATGGAAGAAGGCAAAAGGTTCACAACCTAGAGGAACTTCAAGGAAGCTTTCCTTACTCGATTTCGACCGAAGCATGAGGGAACACTTTGTAAGAAATTCTTGGCTACTAGTCGGATTGCTTTGGTGGAGGAATATCTGGAGGCATTTGAGTTGCTTGTTGCGCCTCTCAAAGGAAGATTAACAAAAGAGGTGCTCATTAGCACTTTTCTTAATGGGCTGCAATGAGGGAAGAGGTTTGGTTGATGCAACCCAATGGGCTAATAAAGATAATGGAGTTGGCCCTGACGGAGGAGGATAAAAATCGAGTCATACAAATAGGGAGATATGGGTTAGGCGGAGCACGGAGAAATGGGTCTTGGTCAAATTTTCCTGCACAGGCAAATTTAAGCCCAAGGAGCTCTTATTCGAACTCGCCTAGCACCGGAGTGACCAAATCAGTGGTCGCACCCTCACTTCCGAAGCCGTACACAACAATTACTAGCAACGCACCTCACTTTGAGAAGTCTTAAGCCAACAAGAGAACTCAGTGGTTCGGGCAACACCCAAATGCCGAGTTGTTGTGCCGGTGGTTGAAGGAATTATGTTTCCAATGTGAAGAGAAGTACTCGCCTAGCCATATCTGTAATAATTGCTTGCTCCAATTAATGCTAGTGGATGACATAGTGGAGTTCGAAGAGGGAGAGGAAGAACTGCCAACACAAATTATTGATATAGGGGAGGAAATCAAGGGCGAGGTAGAACTATCTATGAATTCGGTCGTGGGATTCAACATGCCTAGAACCATGAAGCTAAGAGAGCATATCTAAGGGGAGACACTAGTGGTTTTGATTGACTGTGAGCTACTCACAATCTCATTGCAACTGACCTAATGGAGAGGCTTGGGCTTCTTATATCTGGAACGGCTTTATACGGGGTACTCATGGGTACTGGAAATCCAATTCAAACGCAAGTAATATGTAAGGGGATCCAATTAACCCTACAAGAAGTTGAGGTAATTGAAGATTTTTTACCCCTTAAACTGGGAAGTGTAAATGTCATACTAGGAATGCAATGGTTGGAAAAGCGGGGGATGATGCAGATAAACTGAAGGGACTTACTGATGAAATTTATAATGAATAGAATGGTCGTCACTCTACTGAGGGGTGTTGATTATGTAAGACTCAGGTTTCCTTTAAGTCCTTAATTCAAACAGTATGCCAAAGGGGTCAAGGAACCTTACTCGAACGTAGCGCATTAGAATCCAATTTGAGTGTAGAACAGGGGCCTATTGATACACCCTCTCAACTGCACGCGGTAGTGCGGAGGTATCCTGAAGTAACCAAGGAGCCACAGGGACTGCCCCCTCAGCGTGGGTTAGGCCACAAAATTCTGCTAATTCCGGGTACTTGTCCAGTGAATGTGAGGCCCTACAGGTACCCATAGGTGCAGAAGGATGAGATCAAACGCTTGGTGGATGAAATTCAACCCTACCATAGTCCCTTCTCTAGTCCCCTACTACTAGTGAAGAAGAAAGACAGTAGTTGGCGATTTTGTGTTGATTACAAGGCCTTAACAAGGTTACAATCCCAGATAAATTCCCTATTTCCATGATTGATGAATTGCTTGATGAGCTGAATGGGGCAGCTGTGCTTTCAAAGTTGGATTTGAAATAAGGACCCCATCAAATCAGAGTGAGTCCAAAGGATGTGTCGAAGACTGCTTTTCGTACACATGATGGACACTATGCGTTCTTGGTAATGCCATTTAGTTTGACAGATGCCCTGGCTACGTTTCAAGCTTTTATGAATTACGTATTTAAGCCCTTCCTCTGTAAGTTTGTATTGGTATTTTTTTGATGATATATTGGTGTATAGTCGAGATATGGGAGAGTCACACCAGATGCACTTAACCTTAGTGTTTGAAATATTACGTGTTAATGCACTAACTGTGAACATGAAGAAGTGTGAATTTTGACAGTTGGCACTAGAGTATTTGGGTCACATAATTTCTGTTAAAAGGGTGATAGCTGACCCAGCCAAACTCAAGTGTATCAAGGATTGGCCGGTGCTAAAAATGCTGAAGGAGCTGCGGGGATTTTTAGGGTTGGCAAGATATTGTTGGAAGTTTGTTCAGCACTACGGGCGCATAACAACCCCTCCTACGGCTCAATTGAAGAAAAGATAGCTTCATATGGAATGGAGAAGCGCAGGAATCCTTTGATAAATTCAAGAAAGCCATGTTATCCATAACAATTTTGGGATAGCCTAACTTTAGGGAACCTTTTGTGATAAAAACCGATGCTTCAGGGATTGGTATCAGGGCAGTTTTGATGCAGAAGCAACATCCAATCACCTTTTTCAGCCAAGCCTCAGGCCAGTGGGCACGCTTGAAATCTATGTATAAAAGGGAGCTAATGGCAGTAGTGCTAGCCATCCAACGTGGCGACACTACCTTATGGGACAGAAATTTATAGTGAAGACAGATCAAAAGAGTCTAAAGTACTTGCTGGAGTAGTGAGTAATACCCAAAGAGCACCTCAAATGAGTCACTAAATTGTGGTGTTACAACTTTACTATAAAATACAAGCCAAGGGGCGAGAATAAGGTTGTCGATGCACTCTGAAGGATTGAATCACCTGTTGAACTTGCTACTCTTTTGGCTGCTTGGGTAAAAGATTTGAGCTCTCTTCAATCCAAATTGGCGGCTAATCTAGAATTGGGGCCCACAGTGCAGGGGTCGCCGTAAGGTGTGAAGGGCACCAGGGATTAGAGCTTACAATAAGGAAATTTGATGTATCGTGGCCGCTTAGTTATACCGGCTAAATCTAATTGGAATGGGAAGTTACTGGCCAAATTTCATGGAGGAGGGTTGGGAGGCCACTCAGGCGTATTAAGAACATTTCACAGGTTGGCAAGGGAGGTGTATTGGTCGAGTATGAAGAAGGAGGCCTAGGACTATGTTGCTCGTTGTGGGGTATGTTAGCAAAATAAATACCAAACCTTGAGCCATCAAGGTTGCTACAACCTTTGCCAGCTCCTCAACAAGTCTGGGAGCATATATCAGTATACTTCATTGAGGGGCTGCCTAGTTCAGAAGGCTATGACTATGTGATGGTAATTGTGGAATGTTTAACCAAGTATGCCCATTTTATTCCTCTGAAACATCCTTTTATAGCACATACAGACAACTCCTTTTATAGCACATACAGTTGTTGTCTTTGTGAAGGAAATAGTCCACTTACATGGTGTTCCCAAGTCGATAGTGTTTAATCGGGATAAGGTGTTCGTGAGTAATTTTTGGAAAGAAATGTTTGAGTTGCAAGGCACAAAGTTGCGGTTCAATTCAGCATACCACCCTCAAACAGATAGCTAAACAAAGGTGATCAATCGAAGTTCGAAGACCTATTTGTGTTGTTTTGTGGGTGACAAACCCAAGCAATAGGCAAAATGGATTCCATGGGTAGAATTTTGGTACAATACATCTTTTCACTCGGCCATCCAATCCACACACTTCACAGCTTTATAAGGTTGAGACACCCTTCCCTATTGCGTTATGAATCTAGGAATACACCAATTACCGCAGTGGATCATGTGATGATAGAGAGAGATGTGATTCTGGCTGAATTGAAGCACCACTTCCAACGAGCTCACTTGAGAATGAAGCAACAGGCTAACAAGAAGAGAATAGAGTAGGATTTTACAATGGGAAGTTGGGTATTTATGAAGCTTAAACCATATCGCCACATGTCCGTGGCTAAGCGCCTCAATGAAAAGCTTGCTTCGAGGTATTTTGGTCCCTACCAGATGGAGGCCACGATTAAGGAGGTGCATATCACCTTAAATTAATAGGCAATGCCTCCATTCACCATATCTTTCATGTGTTAGTGCTTAAGGCGGTAGTGGGGAAAGGAAGTCAGATTCAACCTTTTACCCCTGTTTTAACCCTTGATATGGAATGGAAGGTTGAACCTGATGTTGTCCTGGATTTGTGCTACAATTCCTAGGGGATACTGGAAGTTCTGATCAGGTGGAAAAAGTTGTCCGGGTTTCGAAGCATCATGGGAGGAATTCGATCTCATCAACTAGCAGTTTCCTGAGTTTACCTTGAGGACAAGGTGAAGGTTCGAGGAGGGAGTAATGATAGACCCATCATCAAATATACCAGTGTTAGGAAGGATAAAAGGACTAGGTGATTAAGCTGCAAAAAGGGAGTCTTTTGAGCTGGCTAGGAGGTTGATGAAGTCTGTTAGATTTGCTGAGTCTTTTTTTTTTATGTTTTTCTGCTATTAGAGTCTTAGTCATTGGAGTATCTTTTATTTAAGGGAGGAAAGAGAATCAGGTAGAGGGACAAAAAATCGATTGTAAAGGGGGGGAGGTTGCCAAGGCCTCGAATGCCTGGTAGAATTATTCTCTAATATTATCACAATTCCTTTCCTCACCTCAATTTCTTCTCTCATCTACCATTAAGTGTTATTAATCAATAATTCAATGTGGTAAGCAGGGAATGCGATCTGGCTGAACTGATACCAGTATCACTCAAAATAAATGGAAAACAAGGGTTAAACACTCAACAAGAAATGTATATGTTCAAATTCAAAGGAATCGTGATCGAAGTCTTTACAAATGTTTGAAGATGTGTCTGGGCGAAAGTTGGATATGTGATGGACGAATGAAAAAGAGAAAACAATATGTGGTAGAAGCTTAAGATCATGGTTAATTAAAGGAAATGAACCAGCCATGCTTTGATACCAAAAATGATGTGGAACTTTATACACGCATTTGAATACAAAAGGAAAACGGATATGGATGTAGGCAAAACACAAAGAAGAACTCTAAACTACCTATCGAGGAT
The DNA here is from genome assembly GCA_030549775.1 of Tamarix chinensis. Classification (NCBI taxonomy): domain Eukaryota; kingdom Viridiplantae; phylum Streptophyta; class Magnoliopsida; order Caryophyllales; family Tamaricaceae; genus Tamarix; species Tamarix chinensis. The sequence continues at coordinate 72,099,647 of CM060181.1, forward strand.
TCATAAAGACTTCCTTGAGAGGGATTGCTAGAGAATGAAATGCCAAGTAGACTTTAATAAGGAGCCATGAAGAAAAGCACCAAATAAAACTTCAAAGAAAAAATTCAACCTCATATAGATGGAAAATATACTCACAAAGAGATTTTGTTTAGCTTTGAACTCAATCACAATATGTTTCTTATATGGGGAATTCAAGCCTTATATATAAGGAATAAAGCCTAACAAACTCCAGCCAAGTCTCATAAACTTTGTTACAAATTCGTAGGTCTCTATCAGCCCACATGTGAAAATAGACTAACTCACTCTAACAACCCTAACTACCTCAACTAACTCCTAATTAATAATTGAAATCCAACTCATTATGATTGTTATAATTTGACACATGCACAAATAATACAAAGAGTATCATAACAACCTCTGACAACTTAACAACTATAACCAACTTGAACCTAGGTTGGTATGCATGTATAAATATCATCTCTCGACTCATGCCTTAGCATTAGCATGTACAGATGTTCATCTTTGCAAGAAGTCACATGCTTTGCAAGATTATCTCAAGAAAAGTGTGTTAAACACAGAAAGGTTTCAAATTTCAAGAAATATGTATAAACCTTCCACGAACTGCAAGAAATGATAAATATGCCTCCAAGAAGGACTTTTGTGATGAAACCCGACCTGCATCAGTAATAGTGCAAGGCATGAACAAAGGGAAGTAGGACCACAGCAAAGGCTAGCACCAAAAATTTTGTTAATAGCTTCGCCAATGACCTACAGTGGTCCGATAGGCAGCACGAGAGGGTTGATGGTCACTATGCAGTTGCTGACTCTAACACATGCCCTTGAGGCTAGGAATTTTGAATTTAGGCGCATATACCTTCCAATAATTGTTGTCATTGGTCGCAATCTGCTCAAATAACTTCAATTAATTCGCTCAAATACTTGTTATTTTCCTAATTATTAACTTCATGACTCACATCTGTGGCTGAACCTAGATCCTAAGTTAAAACTCTAACTCGGGATTGACTTCTTGAACAATTATCATTTCACTTGGTGCATTTGTGTCCCATGGTGATTTATTAAATTAGAGAAGAAGTTAATTAGAGACATTTGAATGTGTATTAGAAGAAGGATTGAGAGCAAAAGAGAGGGGAAGGGGAAGGGGAAGGGAGGTTGATGACCTAGAGAGCGTGATGACTATTGAGACAGATAAGGAATGAAGAATCGACGAATTCGTTAATTCTCCAATCACTAAGACCATAGGCATATTGTCACGTGCTCAGATGTTTCTGCCCCACCGCCCCTAGCGAGGTCAATATCCACAATCCACTACAGCTGAGCATCATCCCGAATATGTGCAACATCCCACAATAATAGCACGAAGAGATGCATAGGAGGGACACCAAGTTGTACCTGAGACGTAATATCGACATTAGCAACCAGGGAGCACCCATATTCGCATGGCTCATTTGCTAGATGTTTGGGACAAGTCATGAACCGTGACAATCTCCCCCACCCAAAATCGCAAACACCCTCATTTGCACCACAGAGGAGTCCCAACATCACTTCCCCGCATCTCAAGTATTGTCCTCCTGACAGTCTTTTGACACTCGCCCACTGTTAAATAAAAATAAAAATAAAAATAAAATAAAATAAAATAAAATAAAATAAAAAAAACATCGCATAAATACCTACATTGCCCCGCAAGGCTTGTAGTCTAACCAACATCTCGTACGCCACATATTTGTTACAGCATATCCGACCCCTTCGTAGCGACAATCCATGCATGCCCGAAATCCTCTCATTACGCAACCCTCAACAACTCATTTCAATGGCCTGGATCCCACACCAACCACGTCCACCAACACTACTTGTCAATGGACAAGTGCTACACTCACGACCCCTTGGCTTCACTCCTTTAAAGCTAATCGTCCCCAACGGGCTACCCATACTCCTTCGGGGTACACCCCACAACACAGCAAAATACTTGTCAACCAGCTTGGGCAATGAGTTGCTCTGATACCACTTGTCACGTGCTCAAAGGTTTTGACCTTAGCACCCCTGGAGAGGCCAACATCCACAGTCCACTATAGTTGAGCACCATTTCGAATATGCGCAACATCCCACAATAATAAAACGAAGAGATGCATAGGATGGACACCAAATCGTCCCTGAAAAATAATATCGACATTAGCAACCATTAGGCAACCAGGGAGCACCTATATTCGCATGGATCATTTGCTAGATGCTTGGGGCAAGTCATGGATCGTGACAATATGCTTATCTATACCTAACACAACCTATGCTCGACCCTTATTAAAGATGGTAACTAATAACTTCCTAATTCTTAGGGAATAATATATATACAATTCTACATATCTAACTTAAATAAACTAAATAATAAGATATCAACAAATAAAGAAAGATTCTCCTAATTTTAAGATTTAGCTACGATAATAAAAGGTAAAAGCCTTTTTTTGCTTTTTAGATATGGGTCGACAAGGGATTGTGCCAAAGGATGCACGACCAATGTTGTAGGCTTTACTGGCCCATAGTGATTCTATAATTGATTTTCAATAGGTGACTATAACAGTCTCGATATTGACATACCGAGGGCATAATGCAAGTAGACCACAACCCAAACGATGTTATTTTGGGGTTTGAGAAGGAGATAATATACAAGAGGTTTTATGGCATTGGTACCTATGTATTTTTGTAGTCTCATGTAGGCAATTCCTCCTCCCCTCCTCCTCCTCCAATTCTCCTATTCTAATAGCGAAGTGCAAGAACCCTAATTCGAAGCACTCATAAAATCAATCCCCTCTGATTGCTCCAGAACTTGATATATCCTAGGGCCCTAACATCCTCTGAGGGAATGTTGGAAAGGAGGGTGCTTAGATTGCGGTTTAAACCACCTATTATCTTAGATTCTAATTGTAAAGCTAAAGATGATTTAAGAGAGAGAGAAGAGCCAACTGATGCACATCTCCCAACAAATACCATTTAAGGCAAATAAAGATGTCTCAAGAGAAGTTTGAACAAAAAAAGGATGAGCATCGGTGGAAAGAAATTAGAGGAAGAATGGATATGAAATGTCCATGCAGTAAGTGACTAAGTAAACAAGGTACCAAACTAGAAGGAAACTGAGAAACGAGTGTCAGGCGGAAGACATCATAAATAAGACAAATCTGTGATCATAGAAAAACAACACATGTAGTAGTCCATGTAACTACCATTTGAAAGCATGAGAAGCATTTTTTTGCAAAGAACATCAGTGGTAGTCCACAAGGCTATCGCTCAATGAAAAATTGCAAACTAATATTGTCCAAACAAGAAAGTTTACAGCAAAAATAACATAAAAAACTCTAGCAAAGCAGAGGTTGGTGCAAGTCTATAAGCTCCGATTTCCTCTTGGATCTTAAATTCAAACAACTTGAATCAGAACTTACATTTCAATTATCCAAATTCTAAAGTCTAAGGGCAAAGAACATCAGTGACAGTACTCACGGTTATCACTCAGTGCGAAGTTGCAAACTGAGCTTGTCCAAACAGTAAAGTCCACATAAAAAGATAAAAAATAAAGAACAGGAATAACTCTACCAAAGCAGGAGTTGGTGCAAGTCTATAAGCTCCAATTTCCTCTTGATCTTAAGTTCAAACAACTTGAATCAGAACTTATATTTCAGTTATACAAATTCTAAAGTTTTAAGTGAATCTGCTGACCATTTTTCTTTTCTTTTCTTTTCCTTTTTTATTTTCCAAACTGAGTACATTAAAATATTTAAGTGTATGAAAAACTGAGGTGCGGGTAGCTAACTACTGGTGTATATATCCACCGATATGTTGGTATTTGGGTGGCACCTTCACTTTCATACTAGATCGAACAGTCCAAACAGAAAATCAAACAAGTTCTATATGGCTTATGAACCAACAGAAGCAATCAAAGACAAGGATAAAAGATAAAATAAGGTATTACGAAAGAAGTTCATCCATCTCGAGAACAGAATAAATCCAGTTCATTTATTTCATGTCAGATATGAAGACAAGAACTAAACCTGATGAGCTTCAGACATATCATGTATCAAGACGGCAACATAATATGATGTGGGGATCAGTATTAGAGGCTTTCACCCGACAAACATTCAATGCAACTCAGATAAGGTCGATCACCAATTTAACACAGCGCGACTGAAAAACAAATGGAGTTTTAAAGAGCATATGAAAAGCAAGAAAATTACCGGAAGGCAGAAACAGAAGGGAAGTCACTGGTCGTAACCATAACGCAAAGTGCAGCCGCAGCAAATGCAAATTGTGAGAATCTAAGGGCTACACCACCCGGAGTACCGGGCATGCCCTGAATATCCTTCATCCAGACAGTGGGCGGAACAACAACACCGCCATCGCCACCGCCGCCATCTGTCTGGGGCAGCGACTCCAACGGGTGCACCGCTGGATGGCTTACGTTCATCGATTCTGCTTTAAGCAAAGGTAGGATTGATTGATCGCGGGAAAAGGAACCGAGTCAGTTGTGTTAGGTAACGGGTGTTTGGCTGCTGACTGCTGAACTCTAGCGAACCAACAAGTGATCGGTGAAGGAGTGGGGGGCGCTGTTTGGAGAATTGTTTCGATCTGCAAAATTACAGGCAGGCCACCAGCAATGGAGGAGAGAGAGATGCATACAGCATTTCGTCACTGAGAAAGTGACAGAGTGACGTGGATGGGGACGGAATATCGTGCAACCTCTTCTAGTCTTCTTCCTTCTTAAAGCAACGTTCTTCTTCTTTCTTCAACGTATCTATTTTCTTCCCTCTTCCTTGGATTGCTTGTGTAGTACCTAGAGACGGCTCGTTAGATCCGTAGTCGTTAGATCCGCCTTAGTTTTAGTGGTTTGACTCTATGAATTTTGGATATAGGTTTATATATAACTTAAAGAATTTGGATATAGATTCCGTTCAAAATTCAGATCTGTTTAATATATATATGTATCTATATATATACATATATAAATATATAATAATATTATATTTATCATTATTGTTTTATCTTATATTTGAACCTACTTATCAAAATTTATTGTCTATAATAATTACTTATTTTAGAAACTTTTTATGCTAAAAAACTTCTAAAATAAGTAATTATCTATGATAATTACTTTTGATAAATAACTCCAAATAAGCTATTAATTTTATTTGAACTACTTATCTTTTTTTTAATTTTATTTTTCTATATTTACTTTATAAACGATATGTACAATATTATATTCTAAAAAGAATAAAATACCATTTGAAATGTTAACATAACTATTTTAATATATTTATTTTTTCATTTAGATAATTTTTTTGACAAAAAATACATATTAAGTTATATAAAACATAAATGTATTTATATTAGCATAGATTATTAATTATTATTTTTTAAAATAACTGGACCTATTTAGGACCCGTTTACCCACTAAATCCGGCGGATCTGGGTCTGAACTTTTGATATCATACGGGTCTAGGTTGGATCTAGGTAATATAAACATGTCCGGATCTGGATATGGCCAGACCCGACCCGAACCTGACCCAGACCCGACATATTATCATCCCTAGTAATATCCGCATTTTATATAACCTAAATTATTAAAATTTTATTATTCAATTAAATTAAAATTGATTTATAGTTGTTAGCACGATGTCGCAAGCATCTTGAGTATCAACATATTTTTGGTAACTTTATTTTTTATTTGATAAGATATAAAGTATTATTATTATTTTAACAATTTGTTTATATAAATAAAACATATCTATCAAAAATTATTATTACAGCAACTTAATTATTGATTCAGTCATATTAATACTTGACAACTTCTCTAATTTAAAATAAATGGATATACATTAATAATTCTGAACATTATTTATTTAACAAATAGTAGTAGGCGAGTATGACGACTTAATTTGCATTAAGTTGATTTCAATGCATGATTTGTGTGCTTAAGAGGTTTGTGAATGATTTTGAAGGGTTAGGTGGTATGATGACATGTTTTTATACGTTAAATATTGATGAAAAGTATAACACCATTAAATTTCTTAACTTAAAATTTTGGTTTAAAGATAATATGGAAGCGTTTTAAAAACAAAACCAATGGATATCTACAATACCCTATTCTAAAAGGTTTTAATATATATTTAAAATTATGTGGATATAAATTAAAATAATTTTGGTTTCATAAATAGCTTGAAAAATAGGTAAAAACATGAATTCCAAATTTACCGATCAACTAGTCATGACTCAAACCAATAGAAAGGTTAATCTTGGAACCTGAGTTATTACCCCAAAAAATGCAACCAACTTCTCGGTAAATAGTAGTTGTGAGTTTCAATTGGTTATTTGAGCCTAGAATAACATTGTAATATCCCAAAATCCTAATTTCCGAAATTATGGCCAAATAAGAATTATTAGGAAAATTAATTATATAAATTTATTTATTAAAATTTAGAGAGTAAATTAAGGTATATTAAGAGGAAAATAATAAAGAATTTAATTGGAAGAAAATTTGGGTGTTTTCTCTAATTAGCATGAAGGTTAAGAGAATTTATCTAAAATAGTCTAAAATAAACAAAAAAGAATTTATTTAATATTTCATAAATATTAAATTATAAACAACCCAAAAATACCCCAATTTACCCATAAGTTATTTAATTTATTTTTTCATCCTATTTAATACTTATTTTCCCCTCTTTTTTCCCTTTTTTCTCCCTCCTCTTCCTTTTTTTTTTCTTTCTTCTCCCCCGGCTGGGCCAGCCCACCGGCCCAAACCCCTTCTCTCTCTCCCCCGTCTCGCGCGAGCCCAGCCCCGCCTCTCCTTCCTTCTTCCCGCCCGCGGCCCAGCGCCGTGCGACGCAACCCCATAAACGCCCTGCGCTGCGTTTTGGCCTCAGTGCCGTCGAAACGCCGCGTCACGATAAATGGCCTTATAGCCGTTGCCAAACGGGCAACGCGACGCGGCGCTTTGTCGCCCATAAAGTCGAAACGTCGCGTTGGACTTGCAGATTAAATAACCGCCACCGAACCCCGGTTTCCCCCTCCTCTTTTCTTTTCCTTGGACCACCGGTCCACCCCGCCCTGTCTTCTTCCCCGACCTGCACGCCGACCTGCAACTCGCCTGCCGCTCGAATCTCGCCGCAGCCACCAGCCCAGTACCGGCTGTCCTCCCTGCTCTCTCCCGTCGTTTTCTTTCTTTTTTTCGACCCGACCAAGTCCCTATCTCCCTTTCCCGCGTGCCCTTCTCTTTCCTTTCTTCTTCCCTGTCCCCGACCCAGCCTGCCATGGCAGAACCTGCACCGCCTGCCATCGGCCGGCCACCTGCACCCCTGCCCCGCGTGCCACCTCCCTCCCTTCGTCGTTTTCCTTCCCCCTGGCCTATAAATATCCCCAGTTGCAGCCCCGATCGGCCCCTTTCGTTTTTTTTTGCCCCGAAACCCTGCCTCTCCGCCGCCTCAAACAGACGGGTTTTTCGCCGTCACCGGAGACATCCGCCGCGCCACCTCTGGCCACCGTTACCATCCCTACACCTTCCTCGACAAAACTGAGCCACCACCACCCTCCGCCTTGCCCTGCACGTGCCTCCTTCGTCGTGCAAAGTTCCTATCCCGAAAACCACCCTTCCAGCCCGCCGCCGCCTTGCGCGCCTCTCCGCCGCTCCTCCGCCGCTACCAGCCACCCTTCCACCCTCCAAAGTGACCAGCAGGTCCTCCCCTACCTGCCCATACCCTCCTTACCCCCTACTCCCTCCTCCACCGGCCTCCACCATTTCCACCATCTTCCTCCTCCCTCGGCCACCGCGTCCGCCGCCGCGCCCGCCGCCCAGCTCACGCCACCACCCTCATTCCACTCCCCTCTCCCTGCTGTATCCTCCCCCACACTTGGCTTCCTTTTTCCTCCTCCCATCTCACCGCCACCTCCATCTTTCCCCCTCTTCTCCTCCCCCACCGCCGCCGCCGCCGCCGCCACGCGCCGCCGCCGGACCACCACCGACCCTAGGTGGTTCTCCACCACCCATCCAAACCCCAATACCCCTTTTATACTTGCTAATATTTTCTACTAATATTAATACTAATATACTTATAATTATTACTATTATCCTTATTATTATTCTTTTATTATTATTATTATTACTTTTATTATTATTATCATTTCTAATATTGTGACTTATGATATTAAAGTTATCATTTTTACCATACAAACATCTCTTGGAACCCTAACTCCTATTGCTCAACTTTGGTTTATTTTATAAGTGTTAATATTAACAACCCTACTATTATTATTATTATCTCTATTACCTTACTAAGGTTATTATTATTAATACTTAACCATACTAGGTTATTGTTATTATTACTTCTAGGGTTATTATGGTTATTATGGTTATTATTACTATTATTATCATTATTATTAGCATTATTACTATTATCACCCTTAGGGATAATTTACTTGAAATATCATGACCTTATAATATTATTATTTCAAACCCAACACCATTGTTAGACTTAATCTTAAAAATGCTAGAGTTCTATTACTATAGACATAAGTGTCACTATTAGTGGTCTTATTATAATTATTATTATTATCACTATTTTACTATGACTAATGAACACTAGTATTATAAGAATGGAACTAATGGGATTAATAAAATAAGTGTAAACAATAAGTATCATAAATAAACATATTTTAACTACTAATATTTATTATACTAATTCTAAAGTAAAATCCCTAGTTTTTGTATAAAACCCTTTTTAGTAATAAAAACCCTAACCTCAAACTATAATGAGGGTTGATAGTAATTATAAGGGAAACTAATACTTAGCATTTTTCCTTTTTATAGGTGACCCCGACCAAAGCCCTAAGGAGTTAGAGGAGCGTGCTCCAAGCCCGTGCCTACCTAGGTAAGGACGAAGCTAATGGCCTTGTGTTATGTGTGACATGGATGTGTTGAATTTTGTGTATGCCATGCTAGGTCATGTATTGTATGATTTGTGGATAACTTGTTTTATGTATAGCGCAGCTTGGAGATTGAGGTATGTTGTTTGTGCTTCCATGACATGAGCATGACGTTTATATGTATGATGTTTACGACGTATTATGCTATGGCCCTCTAGGACATGCATGTTAGGATAAATGGTAGTATGAGTTGGGAACCATCATGGGGTCTTGAAGTTTGTATGGTGGGATTAGGGTTTGAATGGTGCATCAATGCTCGCATGTTTGTACTAATGATTTCATAGTGGTATTATTGGTTTATGGCGGTATTTGGGTTCGTATGGTGGTATTGTGACTTTATGGAAGTATTAATGTTGGATGGGGGTATTTGTGATTTTATGGGGTATTAATGTGGTACGATGTTATTTGTGATTTTATGGAGGTATTAATGTTGTAGGGTGGTAATTGTGATTTTATGGGGGTATTAATGTGGTACGATGTTATTTGTGATTTTATGGAGGTATTAATGTTGTATGGTGGTAATTGTGATTTTATGGAGGTATGAATGTTGTATGATGTTATTTGTGATTTGATGGTGGTATTAGTGTTGTATGGTGGCATTAGGGTTCGCATGGTGGTGTTAGGGTTTGTATGATGGTGTTTGTGATTTAATGGTGGTATTAATGTTGTATGGTGCTATTATGGTTGGTATGGTGGTATTATAATTCGCATGGTGGTGTTAGGGTTGTATGGTGGTATTAATGATTACACGGTGGTATTAATGGCCTATGGAGTAGGGGTTGAGAGTGAGAATTCACTTATATTAAGGATGAGTATGGGTTTTCTAAAGGAGGAGGTTACTTGTTGAAGAAGTAAAATGCTAGGGTTTGGTGCAGCCAACTAGGGTTGCGTGGTCGATTAGGGTTTGAGTGGCCAACTAGGTTTTGTTGGTCACATGTGAACTTGGGAGATAAAGAAATACACTTGGGGAATTTCCTAATAAAGAATGAGGTGCGAGATAGAGAATAACGTAGCGTTTGGGTAAGTAAGAAAGAGTTGGGCCACATAGGTCCGATTAGGGTATCCGAGAGGAACCCTAGAGGGGTGAGGACATGCGGGATCGATATCGTTGTGTTAGGTTAGCCCGCATTCTCGGTAGAGTGTGCCCTACTACGCTTCCTTATGTATAAGAGTAAGAGGGGATGGATATCGGGCGTGAGAAGGGAAGAACAGTCTCAAGATATGGGACGGGCCTCCTCGAAGGGAAGAAGTAACGGGGTAGTGATATGCATGTCAAGGGTGGAACCTTATTTAATAAGACATGAATAAGATATTAATTACTTAAAGAGTAAGATTGTCGAGCCGGGCCCAGACCGATCCACCGGCATAATAGTGGCCAGGTGCCGGGTGCCCTGGAGACCGATCCACCGGCGTATAATAGTGGTTAGGTGCGTTCTGCCCTATAAGTGACCGATCCACCGGCTATAATAGTGGGGATCCCGAGCTCAACAAACCAAACAGTATGTTGTAATTAAATCACGGGAAAGATACTATATACTTACAGTGGAACACCATGAGAGTCGGGGCCAGACCGATCCACCGGCATAATAGTGGCCAGGAGCATTGTGCCCTGGAGACCGATCCACCGGCGTATAATAGTGGTTAGGTGCGTTTTGCCCTATAAGTGACCGATCCACCGGCTATAATAGTGGGTTCCCGTACTCGCATGGATTAACCAAGATTATGGTGTGAAATGACTTATAAACAAATTATGGAAAGGTACGTTATAATCACAGTGAGACACCATGAGAATCGGGGCCAGACCGATCCACCGGCATAATAGTGGCCAGGAGCGTTCTGCCCTGGAGACCGATCCACCGGCATAAAATAGTGGTTAGGTGCGTTCTGCCCTATAAGTGACCGATCCACCGGCTATAATAGTGGGGTTCCCCGCATTCTCATGGGTTCATAGCGATTATGATGTGAATAGACTATAATTACTAGAGTTTTGAAAAGAAGAAGTTGGACTGGACCATAACCGACCTGCATCATCCATAATATTACATGTTTCTTATGTGATTGCGTTGCGCGCGTTATGTTGTATGATGGTATGCTTGGCCTTAGCGCACCTGCGCCCTTACTCAGTATTGGACCCATACTGATACTACCTTGATTGAATGGGTCCTGTGATGATCCACCGATGGTGGGGAGCAGACCTCTTGTGCAGGTCTATGATCGGGTACTATTTTGGGGTGGATGGCTTGACTTGAGTGAGTAGGTGGTCCGAATACGAACCCTTTTCGGGAATTGTTTTGTCAGCTATATTTTGTATTACGTTTCCTATTTTAAAGAAAAAGAAATATTATGGGGTTGTAATCCTAAATCTTAGTCAAACTTCTATTGGACTTATATCTTATTAATGATTTATGCTAAATGTCGTCTTGCGTTTTATGATACTTTGTACTTGTTGATGATCGGATTTAGCCTTAGCACTTAGTACCGGAACGGTAGGAATGAACCGGTCTGGTACTAAGTGTGGCGGTAATACCCCCAAGTTTATGGTTTTAATTCTTTCGCTTCCGCTAAAATCCTTGTCTTAAACGAAATTTTTCAGTAGTAAATTTGGGGGTGTTACAAGTTGGTATCAGAGCGGTTGGTCCTTCGGCCACGCTCGTTTTCGAAAGTAAATTTGGTTTTCGAACTTTGTATTTGATTTTGAAGTGTGTTTTGACCGCTCCTCTAATTGTTTTGAAACTTTTTAAGATGATACCACGAGCTGGTATCAAACCGTTTGGGTTGTTAAGGATCGGGTTTCGGTTAGGGACTCAGTTCTCATGACCATAAATGTTTTAGCCGAAAACGTATTTTAACTTCCTTTAAGTGATTTTTCTTTTATCCGGATTAGCTTGTGAGGACAGTGTGATTGGGTAGTATAAGTGGCCTTGCGATTTGTTGTTCATTTATGTATTCGGATTTGCTTCCTTGCTATTTGACATGCTTAACTTGTGTTAACGTGGAATTTTATGTGGTAAGATTATAGTTTTGTAACTAGTTTGCCCTTAAGGGGGTAGTGACCCCACTAGGTTAAACCCCAGCCTTGCAGATTTAGTGGACTGAAAACCTTAGGTATACCTTGCCGGTGAGGGTGTGATGTGACATAGATTGTAACGTATTTTAGTGGATTAGTTTTACTTTTGGAGTTGCAAGGAGTTTAAGTCGTTATTATTATTATTATTTTCACCCTTATAAGACCTTAATTTAAAGGACAAGGTTTTGTGACTCGTTTTGACCTTAAGTACTATATGCTTCTTCCTTGATGAAGTCTATTATATTTGATTTGTTGGGCACCGATTCTCTTTCTTTTATTTCACCTCTTATGCCTTGTGTGATCCAACTTTACTTGGGTTAGTTTCGTAAACATCGTTTTACCTTTCTTCGAAATTCTTCTAACTTATTTACCTCGGTAAATATTTTTATTCAATTGTTTCGTCAAGTTTCCACTACTTAGGGTTCTTGAACCTCGGGACGAAGTTCCTTCCTAGAGAGTAGGGATGTAATACCCCGTATATTTTAAGATTCAGATTGTTAAGTCTAATGATTTTATTAGTATAAATTTGATGTAAACAATTAATTATCTTAATTTCGATTCGGTTTAGGATTTATCGACGATTTTGAATTCATAATTGAACGTAATTAATCACTTTCAGGAAGCGATATTTTATTGATGTTTTAATCATTTTGGAAAATATTAAAATTAGTCTTGATTTTTGGAATTTGACTCAAACATTTTATTATAGGTTTCTAAATATTATATCCGGGTCTTATAATAATGTATTTCCATAAATAATATAATTTTTTACGTTCAATGGTGAGTTCTTCCCAAAAAAAAAAAAAAAAAAAAAATGTTTCCGAAGTACTTTATATATCTTTTTACTAATTTTAAGCCTTAGGATTTTTTTTTTTTCAAAATAGATTTTCGATAAATAAATTTTTGATTGAACTCTTCCAATATTAATCATTGAAATTTAGTACTTAATTTGGACTTATACCTTAGGCACAACAATCCCTAGTTCGTCCCTAAGGGTAGTTAGGTTAAGTACAGCTAGTGATGCATTAATATAGAAGATTGGAATGCCCCAACCCTAACCCTAGAGAGCCGCAGGAGACTTCGGGACGAAGTCTGTTTTTAAGGGGGTAGTGATGTAATATCCCAAAATCCTAATTTCCGAAATTATGGCCAAATAAGGAATTATTAGGAAAATTAATTATATAAATTTATTTATTAAAATTTAGAGAGTTAAATTAAGGTATATTAAGAGGAAAATAATAAAGAATTTAATTGGAAGAAAATTTGGGTGTTTCTCTAATTAGCATGAAGGTTAAGAGAATTTATCTAAAATAGTCTAAAATAAACAAAAAAGGAATTTATTTAATATTTCATAAATATTAATATTATAAACAACCCAAAAATACCCCAATTTTACCCATAAGTTATTTTATTTAATTTTTCCATCCTATTTAATACTTATTTTCCCCTCTTTTTCCCTTTTTTCTCCTCTCCTCTCTTCCTTTTTTTTTCTTTCTTCTCCCCCGGCTGGGCCAGCCCACCGGCCCAAACCCCTCTTCTCTCCCCCGTCTCGCGCGCAGCCCAGGCCCCGCCTCTCCTTCCTTCTTCCCGCCCGCGGCCCACGCCGTGCGACGCAACCCCCATACGCCCGTGCGCTGCGTTTTGGCCTCAGTGCCGTCGAAACGCCGCGTCACGATAAATGGCCTTATAGCCGTTGCCAAACGGGCAACGCGACGCGGCGCTTTGTCGCCCATAAAGTCGAAACGTCGCGTTGGACTTGCAGATTAAATAACCGCCGCCGAACCGGCCGGTTTCCCTCCTCTTTTCTTTTCCTTGGACCACCGGTCCACCCCGCCCTGTCTTCTTCCCCGACCTGCACGCCGACCTGCAACTCGCCTGCCGCTCGAATCTCGCCGGCAGCCACCAGCCCAGTACCGGCTGTCCTCCCCTGCCTCTCTCCCCGTCGTTTTCTTTCTTTTTTCGACCCGACCAAGTCCCTATCTCCCTTTCCCGCGTGCCCTTCTCTTTCCTTTCTTCTCCCTGTCCCCGACCCAGCCTGCCATGGCAGAACCTGCACCGCCTGCCATCGGCCGGCCACCTGCACCCCTGCCCCGCGTGCCACCTCCCTCCCTTCGTCGTTTTCCTTCCCCCTGGCCTATAATATCCCCAGTTGCAGCCCCGATCGGCCCCTTTCGTTTTTTTTGCCCCAAACCCTGCCTCTCCCCGCCGCCGCCTCAAACAGACGGTTTTTTCGCCGTCACCGGAGACATCCGCCGCCACCTCTGGCCACCGTTACCATCCCTACACCTTCCTCGACAAAACTGAGCCACCACCACCCTCCGCCTTGCCCTGCACGTGCCTCCTTCGTCGTGCAAAGTTCCTATCCCGAAAACCACCCTTCCAGCCCGCCGCCGCCTGCGCCGCCTTCTGCCGCTCTCCGCCGCCTACCAGCCACCCTTCCACCCTCCAAAGTGACCAGCAGGTCCTCCCCTACCTGCCCATACACCCTCCTTACCCCCTCTACTCCCTCCTCCACCGGCCTCCACCATTTCCACCATCTTCCTCCTCCCTCCCACCACCGCGTCCGCCGCCGCGCGCCGCCACCCCAGCTCACCCACCACCCTCATTCCACTCCCCTCTCCCTGCTGTATCCTCCCCCACACTTGGCTTCCTTTTTCCTCCTCCCATCTCACCGCCACCTCCCATCTTTCCCCCTCTTCTCCTCCCCCACCGCCGCCGCCGCCGCCGCCACGCGCCGCCGCCGGACCACCACCGACCCTAGGTGGTTCTCCACCCATCCAAACCCCATACCCCTTTTATATACTTGCTAATATTTTCTACTAATATTAATACTAATATACTTATAATTATTACTATTATCCTTATTATTATTCTTTTATTATTATTATTATTACTTTTATTATTATTATCATTTCTAATATTGTGACTATGATATTAAAGTTATCATTTTTACCATACAAACATCTCTTGGAACCCTAACTCCTATTGCTCAACTTTGGTTTATTTTATAAGTGTTAATATTAACAACCCTACTATTATTATTATTATCTCTATTACCTTACTAAGGTTATTATTATTAATACTTAACCATACTAGGTTATTGTTATTATTACTTCTAGGTTATTATGGTTATTATGGTTATTATTACTATTATTATCATATTATTAGCATTATTACTATTATCACCCTTAGGGATAATTTACTTGAAATATCATGACCTTATAATATTATTATTTCAAACCCAACACCATTGTTAGACTTAATCTTAAAAATGCTAGAGTTCTATTACTATAGACATAAGTGTCACTATTAGTGGTCTTATTATAATTATTATTATTATCACTATTTTACTATGACTAATGAACACTAGTATTATAAGAATGGAACTAATGGGATTAATAAAATAAGTGTAACAATAAGTATCATAAATAAACATATTTTTAACTACTAATATTTATTATACTAATTCTAAAGTAAAATCCCTAGTTTTTGTATAAAACCCTTTTTAGTAATAAAAACCCTAACCTCAAACTATAATGAGGGTTGATAGTAATTATAAGGGAAACTAATACTTAGCATTTTTCCTTTTTATAGGTGACCCCGACCAAAGCCCTAAGGAGTTAGAGGAGCGTGCTCCAAGCCCGGTGCCTACCTAGGTAAGGACGAAGCTAATGGCCTTGTGTTATGTGTGACATGGATGTGTTGAATTTTGTGTATGCCATGCTAGGTCATGTATTGTATGATTTGTGGATAACTTGTTTTATGTATAGCGCAGCTTGGAGATTGAGGTATGTTGTTTGTGCTTCCATGACATGAGCATGACGTTTATATGTATGATGTTTACGACGTATTATGCTATGGCCCTCTAGGACATGCATGTTAGGATAAATGGTAGTATGAGTTGGGAACCATCATGGGGTCTTGAAGTTTGTATGGTGGGATTAGGGTTTGAATGGTGGCATCAATGCTCGCATGTTGGTACTAATGATTTCATAGTGGTATTATTGGTTTATGGCGGTATTTGGGTTCGTATGGTGGTATTGTGACTTTATGGAAGTATTAATGTTGGATGGGGGTATTTGTGATTTTATGGGTATTAATGTGGTACGATGTTATTTGTGATTTTATGGTATTAATGTTGTAGGGTGGTAATTGTGATTTTATGGGGTATTAATGTGGTACGATGTTATTTGTGATTTTATGGAGGTATTAATGTTGTATGGTGGTAATTGTGATTTTATGGAGGTATGAATGTTGTATGATGTTATTTGTGATTTGATGGTGGTATTAGTGTTGTATGGTGGCATTAGGGTTCGCATGGTGGTGTTAGGGTTTGTATGATGGTGTTTGTGATTTAATGGTGGTATTAATGTTGTATGGTGCTATTATGGTTGGTATGGTGGTATTATAATTCGCATGGTGGCGTTAGGGTTGTATGGTGGTATTAATGATTACACGGTGGTATTAATGGCCTATGGAGTAGGGGGTTGAGAGTGAGAATTCACTTATATTAAGGATGAGTATGGTTTTCTAAAGGAGGAGGTTACTTGTTGAAGAAGTAAAATGCTAGGTTTGGTGCAGCCAACTAGGGTTGGCGTGGTCGATTAGGGTTTGAGTGGCCAACTAGGGTTTTGTTGGTCACATGTGAACTTGGAGATAAAGAAATACACTTGGGGAATTTCCTAAAAAAGAATGAGGTGCGAGATAGAGAATAACGTAGCGTTTGGGTAAGTAAGAAAGAGTTGGGCCACATAGGTCCGATTAGGGTATCCGAGGAGGAACCCTAGAGGGGTGAGGACATGCGGGATCGATATCGTTGTGTTAGGTTAGCCCGCATTCTCGTAGAGTGTGCCCTACTACGCTTCCTTATGTATAAGAGTAAGAGGGGGGATATCGCGTGAGAAGGAAGAACAGTCTCAAGATATGGGACGGGCCTCCTCGAAGGGAAGAAGTAACGGGGTAGTGATATGCATGTCAAGGGTGGAACCTTATTTAATAAGACATGAATAAGATATTAATTACTTAAAGAGTAAGATTGTCGAGCCGGCCCAGACCGATCCACCGGCATAATAGTGGCCAGGTGCCGGGGTGCCCTGGAGACCGATCCACCGGCGTATAATAGTGGTTAGGTGCGTTCTGCCCTATACGTGACCGATCCACCGGCTATAATAGTGGGGGATCCCGAGCTCAACAAACCAAACAGTATGTTGTAATTAAATCACGGGAAAGATACTATATACTTACAGTGGAACACCATGAGAGTCGGGGCCAGACCGATCCACCGGCATAATAGTGGCCAGGAGCATTGTGCCCTGGAGACCGATCCACCGGCGTATAATAGTGGTTAGGTGCGTTTTGCCCTATAATGACCGATCCACCGGCTATAATAGTGGGGTTCCCGTACTCCATGGATTAAACCAAGATTATGGTGTGAAATGACTTATAAACAAATTATGGAAAGGTACGTTATAATCACAGTGAGACACCATGAGAATCGGGGCCAGACCGATCCACCGGCATAATAGTGGCCAGGAGCGTTCTGCCCTGAGACCGATCCACCGCATAAAATAGTGGTTAGGTGCGTTCTGCCCTATAAGTGACCGATCCACCGCTATAATATGGGGTTCCCGCATTCTCATGGGTTCATAGCGATTATGATGTGAATAGACTATAATTACTAGAGTTTTGAAAAGAAGAAGTTGGACTGGACCATAACCGACCTGCATCATCCATAATATTACATGTTTCTTATGTGATTGCGTTGCGCGCGTTATGTTGTATGATGTATGCTTGGCCTTAGCGCACCTGCGCCCTTACTCAGTATTGGACCCATACTGATACTACCTTGATTGAATGGGTCCTGTGATGATCCACCGATGGTGGGGAGCAGACCTCTTGTGCAGGTCTATGATCGGGTACGTACTATTTTGGGGTGGATGGCTTGACTTGAGTGAGTAGGTCCGAATACGAACCCTTTTCGGGAATTGTTTTGTCAGCTATATTTTGTATTACGTTTCCTATTTTAAAGAAAAAGAAATATTATGGGGTTGTAATCCTAAATCTTAGTCAAACTTCTATTGGACTTATATCTTATTAATGATTTATGCTAAATGTCGTCTTGCGTTTTATGATACTTTGTACTTGTTGATGATCGGATTTAGCCTTAGCACTTAGTACCGAAACGGTAGGAATGAACCGGTCTGGTACTAAGTGTGGCGGTAATACCCCCAAGTTTACAGTTTTAAATTCTTTCGCTTTTGCTAAACCTTTAATTTAAACGAAATTTTTCAGTAGTAAATTTGGGGGTGTTACAAACATTGTGTGATTTCATACAGGTAATCGAGAAGCTTGGTATAGTATGGTGTGTTGTAGTACCGTGTTAAGATACACGGATCATGTTTCCTAGAAAAACTTTTGAAGTATTTTAGACAAAAGTCGAAAGTAAGAAAATAAACACGGAAGTCTCATGGTTCCAAAATACGAATCATGTTTTTTCCTATTTTCAAAGCACGCTGTTTTGCTCCATAAGGGTTTTTTTTTTCTATAAAAGGAGACATGTTGAAACCCTAGCCGTCGAGAGTCGTGTATCCCAACTTCATCTTCTCCGTAGAATTCTACATTCAAATGAAATTGTAAATTTGTATAATTAATTGATTTATTGGTCTAATTATGTTGTAATTACACAAAAACATAAATAAAGATCTCTACTTTTTTCTTAAATTATTTTATTTTATGTTTGAGTTTTCAATTATGCAAAATTATGTTAATCCCAATTTGGTATGGATCTCTCTAAATCCATTCTATTATCGCAATAATTTAGTATCAAAACTACATTGTTGAAGAGATCCGATTATTGAAATGGATACAAGATTTGATATTAAGAATTTTAATCACTATATCAATTTTAGATTATGAAAATTAAAGATGCAAGTGAATTTAATTCAGAATAGATTGAAAAAAGCTTTATCCGATTATTCAAAGAAGCCATAATCAATGAAGGATGAGAGATTTAAAGAACTAGATCTAAAGGCCCTCTCTACCATATAATTTTTTTTGTCAAACGAGGTACTGCGAGAAGTGGACTAGAACCATGAATCCATTACATTGTACTGTTCAATTGTACAAAACATAGCATGTCTGATACGATGTTAAAGCTGGAGTCATTGTACATACAAATCGGTAGCAGACTAGTTATTGTTGACGAGTTGGCTTCATAATCTGAAACTAGATGAGGGTCAATATTTAAAAAGTCGTTTAGATAAATTTGACTCTATTGTTATAGAATTACACAATATAAATATTAAATTAGATGATGAAAATTTAGCTATTATGTTGATATGTTCTTTGCCCTTAGGTTTTAAGCATTTTCATGAGGTATACTTGTATGGGAAGAATGAGTTAGTCCTTGAGGATGTGAGATTTGTCTTGTTACAATGGGAGTTTATTGATGGTCAGTGAACTAGTTGCGGTACTTCTCGGGACTCACATAGTGAGGGATTAGTAGCTAGGGGAGGCTATAAGAGCGAGGGTCTAGCAATCGTATGAAATACCTCTAAAACCCTATTTTAGGAATTAAAAATTAAATAAGAATTATTAGGTAAGATTTGATTTAAGTACATTATAAAAATAATTTCTAAATTAATAAAAAAATTAATTATTTATTATTAATAATTTTATTATTCCTAAAATTTCAAAAAAAAATCATAAAGCACCCCAACCCCCTCACTTTCCTTTTTTTCTTTTTTTTCCTTTTTCTTGTTTCTTCCCTTTTTCTTCCTTTTTCTTTTTTCCTTTCTTTTCTATCCCTTCCTCGCAAGACTTGGCCCCGCCTAATGCGACCCAAAAGCCCTCTCCCCTCCTCTTCTTTCCTTTCGTTTCCTCGACCCACTCCCCTTCTTTTTTTCTTTCCCCTCACGTGGCTTAGCCCCCGTCCGCGACCACCCCCTTCTTTTCCCTTTTTCTCCCTTTCCTTCTTTCTTTCTTCCCTTTGTACCCTTGTCTTCAACCTTTCCCCTTGATTAGCGCAACAAGCACGGTTACTTCGCAGCCTTGGTTCTCTCTCTCCCCTCACCTTCTCCTTATCCTAACCTACAAGGTGTGCAGCTGGCACTACCCTGTACTAGTCCCCTCCCTTCTACAACCCCAAAACCCCCTACCTAACCCCTTGTAGCCCTATTAAAATCATGCCATGTCCCCTGGCTACGCAAGCTACACCGGCCCATTTGCAGACCAACAGCCAACCACCCCTTCCCTTGTCTTCTTCCTTCCCTTGTCCACTTCCTCCTACCATCTCCCCCTATTTATTGCCTCTACCGCCTCAATTTCCTCTCTTTTTTGCCACTCAAAACCCTTCCTCAGCCTTCCTCGCACCCCCTCCTTAGTCGCCATCACCACCGCTATCACACCATGCCACACCCACCCTTCCTCTTCCCTCCATCACTCTCTGCTGAACAAGACCTCCCCTGCCCCTAAATTCCTTTCCTCTTCTCTCCTTACCTATGCAAAGTGGGCGGCTCGTGCTGCATTTTTGCTCCCATCTCTGCCCCTTGCACCGCTCTATGCCGCCACTACCGCAGCAACCACCACCTCTTCTACCTCCCTTCCTACATATAAAACCTCACCCTACCTTCCCTTCACCATCATGTTGTAACATCCCAAAATTCACTACTTTTTTTTAGCAGAAGAATTTTAAATTAAAATCCGTAAATTCTAGGGATGTTACCACCACACTTAATACCAAACCGGTTCTTTCCGACCATTTCAATACCAAGTGCTAAGGCTAAAAAGATTAATATAAAACTTAAACCAAGATTTCATAAAATGAATTAAAGAGATAATAACTTAGAAATCACAGTATGCGTAAAGAATTATAATTAATAATCACAATGAGATATAATTGTACAACTTTTAAAAGGTCCATCTCAAATACTGAACACAAAGTAATAAATCACAAAAGATAACTCCGATACAAAGAGAATTAGTAGAAGCGAAATAAAATAACAAGAAGAGTAAAAACAGCCACGACACTCTCGAACTTCGAGCCCACACCCTAGCTCAACACTCAACCCCGACTAATATCTCGCCCACCTGCACAAAGTCAGAAGGGCATACTACTCGTGGGAATGAGTAGCACCCATGAAAAGGGTGATCAGTACGCTATGTATTGAGTAAGGTAACCGAGCACTAAGGTCAACACACAAAGTCATACAAATAATGCAGAAGAAATAAAAGAGCATAATCCATCATGATAACATAAAGGCAAATGTACGATCAGGTGAAAATGCCAAGATCCAATATAGTTCAGATTAATTACTTCATAAATCCTTTATCGAAATATTTTCACACCATGCTCTTTATTAAGTCCATACGAGTATGGGAACCCCACTATTTTAGCCGGTGGATCGGTCGCGATGGTACATGCCCTGCCACTATTTTAGCCGGTGGATCAGTCGCGAAAGTAACATACCCTGCCACTATTTTATGCCGGTGGATTGGTCTGACTCCTTCTCATACGGTGTTCCACTGTAAGTAATTAGTATCTTTCCCATGTCTTAGCAACTGTAGGGTTTGATTTTGTTGAGCTCGGGTTCCCCCACTATTATAGCCGGTGGATCGGTCGCAAGGAAAACATTCCCTACCACTATTATGCCGGTGGATCGGTCTGGGCCCGGCTCAACATCTTCCACTTTACGTAATTAATGTTTTAAGTATCTTCTTCAAAAGCTTTCACCATGGACATGCACGCATCATTCTCTTTATACTTCACACATCACAAATCATAAAATTCCACCATCATTATTACACTTTAATCACCAAATACACATGATAATACAAAAATTCTAAGCAACCACAACAAATCCTAATTGTCCACGCAAACTCTAGTTCGGTCTCCTGCAGACCCTTATATAATCTCCACATACTATTTTTCATCCAAAATGTTCAAACACCCAAATAACACTTACATTACCTTCCTTATACCCCAAATCAACCTTTCATATGTAAATTTCACTCCCATGCAAACTTTACACATCCCATACAACCTCTCAAACCTTTCATACAAACCCTACATCCTATGCAATCATTAACTCCCATGTAAAACCCTAACTCCACCATGCAAATCCTAATACCACCATACCACCATTAATACCACCATGCAAACCCTAATACCTCTATAAAATCATTAATATCACCATGCAATGCAACCATTAATACCACCATGCAAACCCTAATACCACCATGCAAACCCTAATACCACTATACAACCATTAATACCACCATACAACCATTAATATCACCATGCAAACCCTAATACCACCATGCAAACCCTAATACCGCCATACAAAACCCTAACACCATGCAATTCCATGCAAACCCTAACACCATGCAATTCCATGCAAACCCTAATATCGCCATACAACCATTACTACCACCATGCAACGTTAACTTCATACAAAGCCCAACGCCATGCAAACCCTAATACCATGCATCCCACAACTCCATGCAAAACCCTAACACCACATTGTTACACTCCCCATCATTATTTTACAACCCTATCATGCATGTCTTAAGGCCACATCATACCATAATAATAACACACATATACACATAATTCTTATACCACAATTTATTCACACCAACATACTTCAACTCCATATTATGCTGCATTCATAACAATTATACAATATACACATGAAATATACTATAATTCATATCACATGGCATGCATAGCATAAAATCACATATTATACATATGACCTTAGCACCCCTTACCTAAAACGACACCGGTCTTGGAGTACGTGCCTACACCTCTTTAAGGCTTTGACCGAGTTAACTTATTATGAGGGGAAAGCTAAAATTAGACTCCCTCCTATCAAAAATACTATTAATCATTAACTTATTATAATACTAGGTTTTTAAATAAATAATACTATATTTATAAAATAACATTAACTAATTACTAACTTTGCTAAAGATATAGAAATCATAGAAATATTATAAAAGTTGATAATATACGGTTGAAAACTTTGCCCTAATAATAATAATAATGATACTAAAATAATAATATCAAAAATACTAAAAATAATATCAATGATAATATAAATAAGAATAGTAATAATAGTAACAATAATAATACAAGGATATTATTCAAAACAAAGTGAAATAAGGGATTCGACCCCTTTACTAGTAGAATAATAATAATAATAATAATAATAATAATAATAATAATACTAAAATAAATAACCTAATTTAGTAATAATAATAATGATGATGAAATAATAATACTAAAATAAATAACCTAATTTAGTAATAATAATAATGATGAAATAATAATAATAATAATAATCATAATAATGAAAACCATAATAATATTACAAAATAATAATAACCATAATGGTAATAATAGTAAAGATAATGGTCGAAGATAAAAAGAAGTAGGGTTTCCACCCTACATTGAATAATAATAACTTAATAAATAATAACAACAACAACAACAACAACAACAACACTAATAAGAATAATAAATGCTATTGATAAAAGTAATGATAATATTAATAATAATAAGACTTGATATTTATAATACCACTAGTATAATTCAAAATAGGCACAATAGGGTTTCAACCCTATATAAAATAATAATACTAACACTTGAAAATAATAATAATAATAATAATAATAATAATAATAATAATAATAGTAATAATAATAATAACATTATTAACAACACTAATGGTAAAATAGTTGTATTAATAATAATGGAATAAGAATAATAGAAATTTGAAATAGGAAATAATAATTATAATTATAATTATAACATATTAATATTAATGATAGTAATAATAGAAATAATAAGGGTAATAGTGCTAAAATCGAATTAAAAATTACAATAGGGCTTCAGCCCTCAACAGAAATAATAATAATAACATTAATACTAATAATAATGATAGTACATATTAATAATGGAAATAATAATAATAATAATAATAATAATAATAGTATTTATATTAGAATAAATGAAATAAAATAATTTAAGGCTTGTAAAAATAAGGAAAAGGGTTAAGAGGGTCTGGGGTTCAACCTTAGGATGGTGGGGATAGGCAGCACCAGCGGTGGTGCACAGCAGGGGCGGCGACGACCGAAAAAGGGAAGAAAAAGGGAAAATTTGAGGGCTGGGAAAAATAGAAAAAGAAAAAAGGGTGAAAGCAAGGGTGATTATGGTTGTACAGAAGGAGGGGAACAAAATAGGGGTGGTGGCGCAGCCAAAGGTGGCGGTGCACGACAGTGGTGGTGGTGGTCGAATGGAGAAGAAGGAAAGAAAGAGAGGAGGAGAGGGATGAAGAGGAAAAGAAGGATAGGGGAAGGTAGATGGTGGTCTGCAGAATAATTTGAGAGGTGAAAGAAGCGGCAGAGGAGGTGTCTAATGGTGGTTCGAAGGGCGGCGGTGGTAGGAGAAAGGGTTGTTTGGGAAGGCTACTTCGCACAGTCGGGGTGGCTTGTGCAGGAAAAATCGAGGGTAACTGGTGGTTTGGTTAACTAGAGGGTGGTTCAAGGAAGAGTTTGGTAGGCGGATAGGGCGGCGTAGTTGGCCAGAGACGGCGAAAACGGTGTCTGAAGAGGCAGCGGCGCAATGCCAGGAAAATCTAGGTAAGCGACCAAAACTCGATACTAGGCTCAAACTGGGGTATTTATAGGATTTAAATGAGAGAGTGAGGCTAGTGGAAAGACGAGGGAATAGGGCAAGTGGGGTTAGTGTTCGCCGGTGGCGTCATGGCCAGCGAAAATTTAGATCGTGGCAGGAAGAGTGATGGACTGGGGTGAGGGAAATCGTGCGAGGAGAGGGGAATGGGCAAGCAAGTATGGTCGATGAATCGACATGGAAGAGAGGGGGAGGTGGGCAACGATCGTGCATAGTTGCCGTTGAAATTTTCGACCGATCAGAAGGAGTTGCAGGTATGCGTCGATGGGGGAAGAAGGAAGAAGAAGGTGGGGGAGAAGGAACCGGGCTGTTTGGGGAAGAAAGAAAGAAAGAAAAGAAAAAAGAGGCGGATCGGGCCAGTCGGGCGCGAGGAGGGGGAGGATTTAAATGAAACGCGAAGTTTCGGTGAAACAAGGGATGAAACGTAGTGCATCGAGGGACGAAAGAAGGGCAACAGCCGTGCGGGCTAAGTCGTGCCGAAGACGGAAGAAGGGAAAGGAGAACTGGGCCGCAAGCTGGCCTAGGTCCGGGAGGGGGAAAAAGAAAAAGAAAAGAAGAAGAATGAAAAAGAAAGAAAAAGGAAGAAAGAAAAAGAAAAAGGGAAAGGGAAAAAGGAAAGATAATGGATTAGGTTAATTAAATTAATTAGAATATTTAGGATATTTAAAAATAATAATATTTAAAAATAATAATATTTAAATAAAATAGTATTTAAATTTCTTTTTAGGCTAATTTAAGATTTTTAAGAGGTTTTTTATAATTTCCATTTTAATTAGCAAAACACCCTAATTTTATTCAATTAAATTATTTATAAAATTCATATTAATTTGAAACTATTTTATCCTTTTTATTTTAAATAAAATAATTTATTTATTTAGTTTCTAAAATAAAATCTTTAATTAGCTAAAATACCCAAATTTCACCCTAATTAAAATATTTATAAGATTTCTCTTGATTTGCCCTAATTAATTTTATTTTATTTTAATAAAAATAATTTATTTAATTAATTTTCATAATAAAATATTTTTAATAAATAATAATAAAATTAGAATTTTTGGGGCATTTCACATGTCCCCTTTCCTTTCCCTCCTTCATGCTCCTTTTCTCTCTTTCCCTCTCAACTACCAGCACCACCACTACCTACACCACCGCCGTGAGACACCACCACAACCCCCTCTAACCTAGAAGTCCTACCACCTAAGAAAACCTATCTTCCCTCCTTTTTACTAACACCAAAACCCCCTTCTCTTCCATCACCACCACCACTGCCATGCACCACCGCTACCGCTACCCTTGCCTATTATTCCCTTTCTACTTGTGCCCTTAACCATTGTATTTATTTAGTATAATTCATTTTAAATATTTTGCTATTATTAACCTTATTACTACTACTACTACTAATATTTAGTTAGGAAAATAAAAGAAAAAGTGAAAAAAAAGAGTAGGAAGAAGGTTTAATAATCAGTGTTCCATTTCTTATAGATTACGAACAAAACCTATCCTGTAAGGAGGCGTAGAATTTGTGCTCTAAGCCCGATGTCCTATTAGGTAAGGATATGATGAAGGCTTGGGTTCGCTGTGATTTATATGCTTATGGGTGTAATGATATATGTTGTGCAATTTTATATGAATGTGGACTAAATATATGTGTAGTACTGCTTGCTTTACAAGGAGCTAAGGTATGTTGTGTATGATTTATGATATGTGTAATATGGATGATATGACTTGTTATTTATGACATGCTCTTATGTACGATTGTTATGGTATGACATGCAGGCCTATATGCCGTAGGCGGTTTTGAGATGTTGTTGTGATCTAAAAGAAATAAAGAGGGTGGAGTGAGTAAGAAGAAGTGTGGAAAAAGCCTAAGTATATTGTGACATATGGGAGATAAAATAAAGGAAGAAAAATAATAAAATGAAGGATTATAGTAAAATCTTGCATGGGAAGTGTAAGTCTTACGGTAGTTAATATTTTCATGGGAGAAAAGTTTACGTGGGAAAAGTTAGTTTAAGTTTTAAACTCCCTAAGACTTCAATACCTCTTTTTGATATTCCACCCTACTCATCATGAATCCAAAATTCCCATTTCTCCACCTAGGCTCACCATCACTTACTAAGGATTCTCCTTTAAAACTCTAATCAAGCCTATATGGCCCTAATCTCTCTTTATCATACATAACCCATAGTGCCCTTTGATTCCAACACCATCAATCCACTCAACCCACTCCAAACATCACAGCCCTACTCTCCAACTCTCATATGTGATAAGAAACCCTAGTTGGTCAACCTGAAGCCCTAATACTTCTCTTTTCTTCTACAATATCCCTTAACTCACAAATTCCATCCTCCTTTCCACTTGACTCACACCCTTCATAGGACACCCTCAACCCTATAAAGGTCTCAAGTTATAGGACCGGGATCATTTAGGAAGTCCGGGGTGGAAGTGTGATAACGAGTTGGGAAGTCCTTTGGGGCATGCATGTCTAGCTGGGGTTTACTTATGGAATAAGACATAAATAGAACACTAATTATTTAAAGTAAAAAATTATTGAGTTGGGGCCAACTTAGGATGATTTTCATTCCACCAGCTATAATAGTAGCCAAGAGCATTCTACCTCTATAAACCATTTCACTAGCTATAATAGTAGCCATAAGCATTGTGCCTTGGAGTAGTTGTTTCCGTTCCA
The DNA here is from genome assembly GCA_030549775.1 of Tamarix chinensis. NCBI lineage: Eukaryota > Viridiplantae > Streptophyta > Magnoliopsida > Caryophyllales > Tamaricaceae > Tamarix > Tamarix chinensis. The sequence goes on from CM060181.1 coordinate 72,127,070, forward strand.
CCGGCTATAATAGTGGGGGTTTCAATCTTGATAAACTAAACCTTGTATGGTAATGAATAATAGGAAAGACACTAATTACTTACAAGAAAACACCACATGAGTCGAGGGCAATTAGGATGATTTTCATTCCACCAGCTATAATAGTGGCCAGGTGCATTCTTGTAACACCCCAAAAATTCATTACTAAAAAATTTTGTTTTATTAAAAGATACAATGAAAGAAAAGAAAATAAAATTGTGAATTTTGAGGATATTTTTGCCATGATCAGTACAAGCCGAGTCTTCGACAAGCCTCGTACTAATCATAAGGCTAAAGAAAAATTACCATCAATCATGAGTCAAACTTAAAACAAGATCTCATAGAAGAACTGAATTGTTCATAATACAGAAATTAGAGTATGCATAAAAGAGTTTACATTCTGAGAGTGTATAATTAAAGTTCCCAAAAGGGATAAAAGTTACAGGATGATAAAATAAGTCTGAAATAAACCAATACAAGATAAATGAATAGAAAAAGGAGATCTAGCCAAGTCGCTCTCGATCCCCGGGCTAAGTCTAAACTCAACTCTCAGCCTTTCCCGATGCCTCATAAGCATCAAAGATGATATCTCCGACCTACACAAATTCAAAAGGGTCCTCTACTCGTGGGAATGAGCAGCACCTATGAAACGGGTGATCACTACGCTACGTACTAGGCAAGGTAACCATGCATCTAAGGCTAAACACACAAAGGCATATAACACAAGCATGATCATATAGACAACATACAAATAATACAGATATTGAAGGTCGAGCTATGGTCTAGATAAACTGATTCTTTAAATCTGTAATCAATACTCATTTCACACTATTCTTATTATCAATCCATGCGAGTGCGAGAACCCCACTATTATAGCCAGTGGATCAAAAACTTACAGGGTAAAATGCTCCTGACCACTATTATTGCCAGTAGATCAGTCTCCAAGGCAAAGTGCTCCTGGCCACTATTATTTGCCAGTGGACTGGTCTGGGTTGACTCTTATGGTGTTTTGTTGTTAATATTTAGTGTCTTTCCCATGTCTTATCATGATTATGTTTGGTTTATTGATCACGGAATCCCCCACTATTATAGCCGGTGGACTGAAAACATGTAGGGTAGGATGCTCCTAGCCACTATTATTCGCCGATAGATCGGTCTCCAAGGCACCCTGACTCCTAACCACCATTATTCACTAGTGGACCAATCTAAGCCCAGCTTAACAATCTTTCTCTTTAAATGGTTAGTATCTTATTTGTGTCATGTTTGATAAATATTTCCACCCTTAATATGCATGTCACAATTTTTCTACTATTATTCTCCCAAAAGGGCTCGTCCCATATCTTTGAGACTCCTACACTTCCTAATACACCCTGACATCATTTCCTTCTTCCACTTACTCACACTAGAAGCCCAACTTCTAAGTATATGGGTCAAGGCCTACTACCTTATGCCATCTAATTCCACTCACTATCTTCCCCTAGGGTTTTCCCCTGAAACCTTAACTAGACCTATGCGGTCCATCCTTCCTTTATCTCACCCAACCAAAGTCCCTTTATCACCCAACAGATCATCTCACTTAGATTCAACCCTAACCATTTCACTCTACTCCCCAAATACACATGTGATCATGGAACCCGAGTTGGCCACTACAATCCCTAGCACCTCTCTTTCCCATATGTCCTCTCTCCATTACTCACCCACCATCCTTTCTTTCCCATGACACCCATACTCACCTTACTTATGTTATTCTTCCACTCTTATTCCATATTCCACTCACCCTCAATTATTTTTACTTTCACGATCACCTCAAATTAGGGTTTTCTTCCTAAATCCTAGCCAAGTTCCCTATGCACCCTTATACCAACCTACATACTATTTTTCACCCAAGATCTTTAATCACCCTAGCAATTTTTCCCTTACCTTACTTATACTCTAAGATAAATTTTTCCATGTAAGGATCATCCCCATGCAGACTCCATCCCTTCCATGAAAACCCTAGAATTTTCCATACAGACTCTTTTCATCCCATGCAAACCTTAGAAACTCCCATACAAACTCCTTCCATCCCATGTAAACTCCTTTCATCCCATGTATACCCTAGAAACTCCGAAGCAAACTCCTTCCATCCCATGCAAACTCTAGAAATTCCCCATGCAAGGTTCACCCCACTCTTTTATTTTGTTCATAATTTCCTTTTATTTGCCCCCTCATGGATCATGAGATAATTAGGTCAATCTCACATCTCTTTTTGTCAACTCACTTCCCCTTTTCCCTTTTCATCCTTTCACCCCATGTCACATTATTAAAACCTCCTAGCATGCGTGTCCTAAAGGGTCACATCATATAACACCACAAGCACAACATACATATCATTATACATATGCCATAAGAAAGTTACATAAGCATACCTCAACTCCAAGCTTTGCTACAAGTAAACAGTCATAATGATCATAAAGTATACAATATAACATGGCACATGACATATAAGGCACATAACACACACATAGTTAGTCTTAGCTACATCTTTACCTAATATGACACTGGTTTTGGAGTACGCTCCTATGCCTCCTTAGGGTTTTGACTTGATTCACCTATAAGAGGGAAATACTAAGGATTAATTTCCCTCTTACCAAAATTACCATCATTCCTACCTTATCCTTATCATAGCCTACTATTAGGGCTAATAATGATAATAGTAGTTTTATAAGTAAAAGTAGGGGTTATTATTCTCAAGGTAGCTAATCATGTTACTACTAATCAAAATAGGTCTTAGTATATATATTGGTTCATGCTAAAGTATTTATAGCAATATTTATATTGTTAAATATAATAGCTTTATTATTATTAATAATAATAATAACCCAAATCTTAGTAATAATAATAATGATATTAGTAATACTAAAGTAGTAACAATAACGATACTAATAATAATAATAATACTTGTAGTGATAGTAATATTAGTGATATAGGTAATATTAATAATAATGACAAAGTAATAATAATAATAATAATAATAGTAATAGTAATAGTAATAATAGTTCTAATCTTAAGAATAATCCTAGTAAGGGTCTTAATAATCATAATAATAGTAACATTAGTAATAATAAGGTCAAGGTTAATAATAATGATAGTAATAATGATGATGATGATGATGATGATGATATGATGATAATAATAGTAACAACAACAACAATAATAATAATTGTAATAGTAATAATAAATATAAGGATCCAAATATACATAATAATAGTTTGCTAAAAATAAAAATAAAAATAATAATAATAATAATAATAATAATAATAATAATCATAATAATAATAATGATAATCATAATAATAATAAAAATAAGGTTTTGACCATTAATGATAATAGTAGTATTAATGCTTCGAAGTTAAATATAATAATAATAATATTATTATTATTACTACTACTACTACTACTACTACTAATAAAAAAGATAACATTTGCATAAATAGGGTTTAAGGATTGTGGGGGTTAGGGTACCACTTAGGGATAGTGATGACTAGACGACACCGGCAGTGTCGCATGGTGGTGGCAGTGGAGGGAAAAGAGAGGGTGGAAGGGTAGTTGCTTAGGATAGAAGAGAGGGAATAAGAGGGTGATTGAGATAGTGGATGATGCCCTAGGTTGAGAAGGCTGGAATGGTGCTGGTGGTGTAGCCAAAGGGGCGGCACATGTGATGGTGGGTGTGGTGGCCGAAGGTGTTGGAGAGGGAGGGAAGTGTAATTCCCCAAAATTTTAAAAAATCTATAATTTAAAATAAATTAGCTTTTAAAATTATTTAATTTAATTATTTTATGGATTTTTGAGTATATAAAAGTGGATAGGAATACTTAATAAATTAAAATAAATAATTTGTTATTTTATCATACTCTTTTTATTTAAATAATTTTTCAAACCAATATTTTAGTAAAATTTATCCTTTTTAAACCCATATATTTAATTGTATTAAATTAAATTATTAAATAAATTTATTACACAAAAATATTACATTCTATTATTTTATAAATTAAATTATTTTAATTTACCCTATTTTCCCTTTTCCTTTCCCCCTTTTTTCCTTTATTTCTCCTTTTTCTCCTTTTTCTCCTTTTCCTCCTTTCTTTCTTTCTTTTCCTTTTTCCTCCTTCGAGCCGCCCGTGGCAGGCTAGCCACTCCCCCTGCGCGTCTGGGCCTTTGGTCCACTCTCTTCCCTTCTCTCCTTCTCCCGCACATCACGACCAAGCTCAGTTCCCCATCTTTTCTTTCTTTCCTTTCCCCTCCTACCCAGGCCGACCCAGTTCCCCTTTTATTCTCTCGACCGGCCTGTTGTTCTTGCACCCCCTTCTTTCTTTCTTCTTCCTCTCCGTTGATCAACCCAAGGTGGCCGAGCTGTCTTCATCGCCATGTCTACCACCTTGGACACCCTGGCCACCACCCTGCTGCCACCACCTACCACCACTACAACCCACCCTCTATCTCTCTCTCTCTCTCTCTCTCTCTCTCTCTCTCTCTCTTTCCCCCGTCCTTTTTTCACCATTTTGGACCCAACCGGCCATGCACTCCCTATAACACCCCAAAATTTACTACTTTTTTTTTAAAAACAAGACTCATAAATTGAAACCCGTAAATTTTAGGGATGTTACCGCCACACTTAGTACCATACCGGTTCTCTCCGACCGTTCTAGTACCAAGTGCTAAGGCTAAGAAAAGATTTACATTAAACTCAAACCAACAGTTCATAAAAGAACTCGAAAGATCATACATTAAAATCAGAGTGCGCGTAAAGAATCATGAATCAATAATAAAATAAATCAGAGTGCGAAATCAAAATTCCTTAGAGGGAATAATCTTACAATTGATAAAAGCTTTATTTGAAATACTCAATACAAGGTCATAGATAAAACAGGATAAATCCGATACAAGAAGAAATAGTAGAAGTAAATAAGATAATAAGTAGAGAGAATGTGGCCACGACACTCTCGAGCTTTGAGCTAACCACAAGCTCAACACACAGCCCCGACTGATGTCTCGCCCACCTGCACAAAGTTAAAAGGGCACACTACTCGTGGGAATGAGCAACACCCATGAAAAGGGTGATCAGTACGCTACGTACTAAGCAAGATAACCGAGCACTAAGGCCAACACATAAAATCACATAAATAATGTAGACGAAATCAAAGAGCATAAACATGATAACATGAACGCATGTGACCATCCAAGTAAAAGTACAAAGACCCATATATAATTCGATTCAATTACTTAATTAATCTCTGATCAAAAGTTGATTCACACCATGCTTTTTATCAATTCCATGCGAGTACAGGAACACCCCACTATTATAACCAGTGAGCCGGTCACACATAGAGCATCATGCCCTAACTACTATTATTACCAGTGGATCGGTCACATATAAGGTAAAACCCTAACCACTATTCCTAACCGATTGACCGGTTCGGTTCCTGCTCGTATGGTGTTTCACTGTAAGGTAATTAGTGTCTTTTATTTGCCTTAGCAAAACTCTGGTTTATTTTCACTGAGATCGGGATCCCCCACTATTATAATCGGTGGGCCGGTCACATATAGGACATCATGCCCTAACCACTATTATAACCAGTGAATCGATCGCATATAGGGTAAAACCCTAACCACTATTATAACCGGTGGATCGGTCGCATATAGGGTAAAAACCTAACCACTATTCTTGACCGGTGGATCGGCTGGTCCTGTCTCAATATCTTCCACTTTAAGTAATTTATATCTTAAGTATCTTATTCACAAGCTTTGATCCAAAACATGCATGAATCCTTCCCTTTACACTCCACACATCACAAATCATAAATTCCATATTCATAATTACACTTTAATCACCAAACACGCATGATACCATAAAAACTCTAAGCAGCCACAACAAACCCTAATTATCCACACAAACCCTAGCTCGGTCTCCTACGTACCCTTATATTTCTCCACGTACTATTTTTTTCCTCTAAAGTGTTCAAACACCCAAACAACGCTTACATTACCTTCCTTAAATCCCATATCAACTTTCCATACGTAAATTTCATGTCCATGCAGACATTACACATCCCATGCAACCCTAACTCCGCATAAACTCTACTTCCATGCAAACCCTAACTCTTATGTAGTCATTAACTCCTATACCAAAACCCTAGCTCCACCATGCAATCATTAACTCACATGCAAACCCTAATACCACTATGCAACTATAATACAACCATGCAAACCCCAATACCACCATGCAACCATTAATGCTACCATACAGAACCCAAGATTCAATCCACACAAAACCTAAGGTTTCTCCATATAAAACCCTAAATTCAATCTATACAAAACCAAAGATTCGTCCATACCAAACCCTAAATTCAAACCATATAAAAGCCAAAGATTCATCCATACCAAACCCTAAATTCCAACCATACAAAACTAAAGATTCATCCTTATCAAACCCTAAATTTAAACCATATCAAACCAAAGATTCATCCTTACCAAACCCTAAATTCAAACCATATAAAACCAAAGATTCCCCCCATACCAAACCCTATATTAGATCCTCCCATACAAAACCATAAATTAGATTCTCCCATACAAAATCATAAATTAGATTCTCCCATATAATACCATAAATTAGATTCTCCCATAAAAACCATAGATTAGATACTCCCATATATCATTATAAATTAGATTCTCCCATACAATACCATAAATTATATTCTCTCACACAAAATCCTAAATTTCCCATTTTATTCTTCCACTCATGAATCATTAAAATACTTAGGTCAACTCACATCCCCTGGTCAACTTCTTTCCCCATTCTCCTTTTTCATCCTTTCTCCCACACAAACCACATCAACATCCTTACATGCATGTCTAAAGGGTCACAAAACATTCATCACATATACATAATACACATGCCATGCAAATACACGAAAACATACTTCAACTCCACATCATACCATGTACGACATAATTAATAATGATAAACATAGGATACATAGCATGCAAATCTCATAATGCATATAAACACACAAAGGCCTTAGTAACACCCTTACCTAAAACGACACTGGTATTGGAGCACGCTCCTACGCCTCCTTAGGGCTTTGACAAAATAATAACATATTAATAAAAATCACATTAACAAATTTCTAACTTTACTAAAGATATAAGAAATAATATAAATATTATAAAAGTTGACAATATAGGGTTAAAGACTTTACCCTAATAATAATAATGATACTAAAATAATAATAGCAAAGATACTAAAAATAATATCAACGATAATATAAATAAGAATAATAATAATAGTAATAATAATAATAATAATAATAATAATAATAATAATAATAATAATAATAATAATAATAATAATAATAATAATAATAATAATAAGGAAATTATTCAAAAATAAAGTAAAATAAGGGCTTCAGGCCCTTTACCAAAATAATAATAATAATAATAATAATAATAATAATAATAATAATAATAATAATAATAGCAAAAGTAATAGTAAAGTAGTTGTAATATTAATAATGAAATAATAATAATAATAGTAATTCAAAATAGTAATAATAAAATAATTATAATTATAATAATAATAACATATTAGTATTAATAATAGTAATAATAGAAATAATAAGAATAATAATAATAAAATTGAATTAAAAATACAATAGGGCTTCATCCCTCAACATAAATAATAATAATAATACTAATAATAATAATAATAATAATAATAATAATAATAATACATATTTAAAATATAAATAATAATAATAGTAGTAGTAGTAGTATTTATATTCAAATAAATGAAATAAATTAAATTAAGGCTTATAAAAATAGGGAGAAGTGTTCAGAGGGTCTAGGGTTCAACCTTAGGTTGGAGGGGATGGGCGGCACCAGCGGTGGTGCATGGACGCGGTAGCAGTGGCCAAAAAAAGAGAAGAAAGGGTAAAAGTTGAATGCTAGGAAAAAGATAGGGAGAATTAAGGTGGGAATTGGGGTGTTTAAGACTGCCTAGAGGGAGAGGAGCAGAATGGAGGTGGCGGCGCATAGTGGCGGCGATGGTGGCCGAGAGAGGAAGAAGAAGAGAAAGGGAGGAGGAGAGGGAGGAAGAGGAAAAGAAAGGTAGGGGAAGGTAGAAGGTAATCTGCAGAACATTTTGGAAGGTGAAAGAAGCGGCGGAAGCAGCGGAAAAGGTGGTTAAAGGTGGTTCGAAGGGCGGCGGAGACAGAAAATAGGGTTGATCGGGAAGGCTACTTTGCATAGCCGGGGTGACTCGTGTAGGAAGAATCGAGGGATATGGGATGTTTGGTTAGTTAGAGGGAGGTGCAAGGAAGAGTTTGGTGACCATATATGGCGGCAAAGTTAGCCGGAGGCGGCGGACGAGGCATCTAAATGGGAGGCGGCGAGAATATAGGTTTTCTGGGTTGGGGATCAAAAGCTCGATACCAGGCTCAAACCGGGGGTATTTATAGGTTTTAGAAGGGAGGTTAGGGTTCTGTGGGTCGGGTACGGGGTAAGGCAAGTAGGGTTCTGATCTTCGGTGCGAGTTGTGCCGCATAAATCAAAATGGGCAAGGTTTGTGTTGGCTGGGATAGAGGAAAAACGTGCTCGAGAAGAAAGGAGAATGGTTGAACGATGGGGTCAACGGATCAGTAGGAAAAATAGAGGGGAAATGGCCGGTCAAAGAGGTGAGATCGGCGACAGATTTCTCGGAGGTGGTAGTGAGTTGCAGGTCAGCGACGGGGATGATGTGAAGGGCTGGGGAAGAAGAAAGGAGGAAGAAAGGGCTAGATCGGCGGTCCAAGAAAGAAAGAAAAGAAAGAAAAAGGAAGGAACCAGACGGGCGGTCGGGCGCGAGGTGAGGGTGTTTAAATGAGACACGACGTTTTTGGGGAAAAATATGGAAAATGTCGCGCCGAGATGTCGAAGAAGAAGAAAAGAAAGAAAAGGGAGAATGGGCCGAGGGAAAGGAAAAGGAAGACGGGCCGCTGGGCTGGGCCATGTCACAGAAGGAAGAAGGAAGAAGGGAAAGGACTAGGCCACTACTAGCCCAGGTCTAGGAGGAAAAAAAAAGAAAAGAAGAAGAAAGAAAAAGAGAGAAAAAGGAAGAAAGAAAAGGAAAAAGGAAATGGGAAAAAGGAAAAATAATGGGTTAGAGCCAATAAAATTAATTAGGATATTTAGGATATTTTAAAATAATAATATTTAAATAAAACAATATTTAAATCCCTTTTTAGGCTAATTTAGGTTTTTTAAAAGATTTTTCATAAGTTCCATTTTAATTAGCAAATAATCCAAATTTTTATCCAATTAAATTATTTATAAAATTAATGTTAATTTGAAACTATTTTCTCCTTCTTATTTTAAATAAAATAATTTGTTTAATTCATTTCCAAAATAATATCCTTAATTAGCTAAAATACCCAAATTTCTCCTAATTAAAATACTTATAAATTTCTTCTTGATTTGAACTAATTAAATATCCTTTTATTTTAATAAAAATAATTTATTTAAATATTTTTTCTATTAAAAACCTCATTTAAATATAATTTTTAAAATTAGAAGTTTTCGGGGCATTTCACTCCTTCTCACGCATGGCCTCTGTTTCCCCTTCTTCCCTTCCCTCTTCCTACTACCTTACCACCTCCCTGCCACCCTACACACTGCCTCTGACCGGCCACCTATCCCTTCCTATTCTTTTTCTTCTCCTCACTAGCCCTTTTGTTTGCCTCATTTTTCATGCCCCATCCTTCCCTGATTCCTTCTCTCCATTTGCTTCTCCTTTCATCATATTTCCTCTGTTTTGCACCACTGCCTCCCCCTGCCGCTTTCTCCACCTCACCAACCACTTGCGCCACTTTATGCACCCTTCTACTCCTACCCTACACCACCACAACATCGTCCAAGCCACCCCATAGCTCCTTCTTCCTCCCCTCTTCTTTTTCTCCCCTTTTTTCTCCCTTCTCGGCAACTTCCCTGCAAACCCTCCGTTCGCCGCCGTCCGACCGCCTCTACTGCCACCCAAACCACCAATCCACTCCCTGCAACCTCCTCTACCACCCTCACACCTTCCTTTCCCAAAATCGACCCCCACACCCCTTCATTTTCCCCCTCTCTTTTCCTTCCTTCTCAGTCCATCCACTCCTACAGTCCACTTCGCTGCCTTCGCCACCCTTGGCTGCCAACAACCCATCCCCAACTGCCACCTACACCATCTCTTCACTCCTGCACCCTTCCCTTATCCTAAATCCTCCCCCATCTACCTTCTTTCCTACCCTAAAGACCTCAACCCGAAAATATCCCATCATTCCTTTTCCTTCACCCCCTTCAAGCCTTCCTCTTTTTATTTTGCATGAAGCTCATGTTGCATGAGCATGATGAGTTGTTACATGCCTTGGTTATTTTAGTTCATAAATTTTAAGGTATAATAATATTTAAGTTAATTATTTCATTAAGTAAATTTTATAAAGTCTTATGCCTTGGTTTTTCTTATTTCTAATATAATAAATATTGATATTATTTAGAGGTATTGTTTTTGCTAATCAAAGCTCAAATCTTTAATAGAAATACCAGTAAGGTTGAATTTTATAGGAATTAAGGTAATCATTAAACCCCACTCAAACACATGGATAAACGCATGTTAGCACATTAGGGCTTCTGTTATGTTATTATGCTTGATATATGTTGTTTAATATAATATATATATTTGCTTGTATTGATAAATAAAAAGGAAAGTATGCTAGTTTATATGCTATGTGTGAAAATATTATTTAAGGAAAGAGTTTGGTTAGTAATGAAAATGTTGAGTACTTATTCATGTTATATTATGTTATTGTAATCATTAATACATGAATAATATTATTACAAGCTCTAGGGCATTTTAATAGTATATATTGTGCAAGAATGTTGCTGAATATGTGTGGGTGATGAGGAGTATGATGTGAAATATAATAGTTGGCGGAATTTGGGTGAGGAGAGTGGAGTATTAATATTAATATTCATGTAGTGATGATAACTTAATAAAAGTGGTATAATAAAATGGCATGATGGTAAATTTGTAAGAAAAGGGCATTATGGTAATTTTAGAGGAGAAGGGCAAAATGGTAAATTGTAAGTAAAAGGGTATTATGGTAATTTTGGAAGTAAAGAGGAAAATGGTAATTTTATAGGTAAAGGGGTATTATGGTAATTTTGGGAGTAAAGGATAAAGTGGTAATTTTGGAAGTAAAGGGGTAATATGGTCATTTTAGAAGAGAAGGGCAAAATGGTAATTTCGTAAGAAAAGAGCAAAATGGTAATTTTGGTTGTAAAAGGGTAAAATAGTAAATTGTAAGATAAGGGTTATTATGGTAATTTTTATAAGTAAAAGGATATTGTGGTAATTTTATAAATAAAAGGACATTATGGTAACTTTGGAAGTAAAGGGGAAGTAAGGGGTAGAATGATAATTTTGTAAATAAAAGGATATTATGGTAAATTTGGTAGTAAGGGTTAACTTGGTAATTTTGATAACGGCGAAGGATGATTTGGTAATTAAAATGATTATCGAAGGGAAATTGGATAATTATGACAACAGAGAAAGGGTAATTTGGTAATTTAACCAACAAAAAGGTATTATGGTAATTTTAATAATGGATAAGGGCAATATGGTAATTACAATTATGGAGAAGGGTAAATTGGTATTTATAATAATGGAAGAGGGTAAATTGGCATTTATAATAATAGAGAAGGGTAAATTAATAATTATAATTATGGAGAAGGGTAAATTAATAATTATAATAATGGAGAAGGGTAATTTGGTATTTATCATAATGGAGAAGGGTAAATTGGTAATTATAATTATGAAGAAGGGTAAATTAGTAATTATAATAATGGAGAAGGGTAAAATGGTAGTTCTAATAATTGAGAAGGGTAAAATGGTAATTATGATAATGGAGAAGGGTAATTTGGTAATTATAATAATGGACAAGGGTAATCTGGTAATTATGAGATTGTAGAAGGGTAATTGGGTAATTGATCCAACTAAAGGGGCAATTCGATAATTATGATAATGGAGAAGGGCAATTTGGTAATTTAACTGACTAAAGGGTAAATTGGTAATTATTTAACCAACTAAAGGGGCAAATTGGTAATCATGATAATGAAGAAGGGTAATTTGATAATTTATCTAACTTAAGGGTAATTTAGTAATTATAACAAAGGAGAAAGGAAATTCAATAATCTAACCAACCAAATGAAAAATATGATAAGCGTAACAATTATTAAGGGTGAATGGTAATCTAAAAAGCGTAGAAGATAACTTGGTAACTTAAACCGGGCGAGGGGCAATTTGGTAATTATGCAACCTAAAGGGTGATATGGTAAATTAGCAAGTAAAGAAGGGACGACTTAATAACTATACAAGTAAGGGGCAAATCAGTAATTCATAGCTAACATGTTGATGGGACACTAGAGGTTCATAATAAGACTCAAGTAACACTGAATAGCAAGGTAAGAGTATTTGACGACTAATAAGTATCACGAAAACAAATCCTGAATCAGAATTGGATGAGATTATGATGGCCTTAATGATTTCCTCTGTGTTATCTTGAATAACCATATGAATAAGAAATGCCTAATGATACCAGAACGATTGAAAGTGAATAAGTATCTGATTATTGTGCTTTTTGTGATCACCTTAATTAAGACACTAATACGATTGAAGTGGATTCTTAGATACTTAAATAAAATGGTATAAGCTTGTATCAAATATGGGAGATTAACTGATTTGTTGGTTAGGTTTGTGGACTCTCTGATTATGGTGGATACCTTGATAAAAGGAGATCAATAATTGGATATGTTTTCTATCTTGGTGGTTTAGCTGTTAACCCGGAGGTCTTCCTTACAAGATGTGATGGACTTTTCCACTATTGAGAAAGAGTATATGGCTATGATAGAATCTTTTTAGGATGCCTTGTGACTTGGTGGTTTGGCACTAGAGTTAGGTTTTAGTCATGGTGGTCTAGTTGTTTGTGGTGATAGCTAGAGTGTTATCTACTCAGCAAAGTCTTTCCATAGTCAAACGAAGCATATTGACATCAGGTATCACTTTATCTGCAATATTATTGCTGTAAACAAAGTTGTATTAGAAAAAGTGAGTACTTTGGATAATCCAATTGATATGCTAATGAAGCCACTAACTGTGGGTAAGTTCAAGTATTTCTTATACTTGATTGTTGTTTATAGGCCATGAGGTCCTCTGTTGGGCCAATAGTTTTCATAGAGGTATTTACATGCCATGTGTCAAAAATACTACATCAAGGTGGTTAATTGTGAGTTTTGACTGAATATTTGAGTACAATATAACATTGTGTGGATTTGTGTAGTGTTGGAGAAGTTTAGTATAACATGGTGGTTTTGTGAGAAACATAGGGATCCTATGGACCACGTTTTTCTGTGGAATCTTTGATGTGTTTTGGAAAAAAGTTAAAATTAAGAAAATAAACATGGGGTACCGTGTTTTTTCTTATTTTTGAAACACGTTCTTTTGCTCCATAGGGTTTATATATATATAAGTGGAGATATATTGAAATCCTAAATGTTGAGAGTCATGTGTCCCAATTTCTTTTTCTTTTCCATATAATTTTCCATTAAAAGAGAATTATAGATTTGTATAATTGATTAATTGATTGGCTTAATCATCTTATAATAATATAAAAGTACAAATAAAGATCTCTACTTTTTTGTGAATTGTACTATTTTGTGTGAGCTATCAATTGTGCATAATTTTATGAATCTTAATTTGGTGTGAACCTTTCTAAATCCATGCTAGATTAGCAACAATAGTTAGTTAGCTAAAACTAAACAATTGCTATTGTAGAATTAGTCAATTGGTTCTGTTAAAACTTTTTGACGCTTTCTGGTTTTTATTAGATTATTCTCCAAATGTTTGCGAAACCTTATTATTATCACCTTTTGTGATAATAAGCATATTTGGATGTCTATGGACTATTTTCACCTTATTTAGATCTTTATACAATTTTATCTGGACAAAAATTCTTCCCAAAACACTTTTCAAAGTATTTTCCTTACCTACCTTCTTTCCTCTCTCTCCTCTACCCTAGTCTTGCGTGTGCATACTTGATTGTGATGTTGTTGATTGCCTTTGACCAATTATTGTAACACTCTAATTTTTAAAATATTTTTTAATGTGAGAGTTATATCAAATGCATAGGTGTTACCGCCACATTTCATATAACTTTGGCTCCCTTCCATTTCTTATGCGAAACGCAAGGCCAAAGTATTCAAACACAAAATAATAGAAAGCTATAACATAAATAGGGACACACACACACAAACGCACACACACACACACACATACAAGCATGCATGAGGGGGGAGAGGAGAGAGGGTGAGGTGATCTTGTCAATGCAACCCATCATACAGAAAAAATCCATCCACCACCTTTGGACATTTTTACCAAAATCACCCCTCCATATTTTGTAAAAACTACCACAACACCCCTACTTTTTAGCCATTTCTACTGAAACCTTACCCCTTTCAACAACTATCATCAAATACTATCCCCATCTTTCGGCATCCACCACCAAACCTCTCTTTGTTGCATAAGCTGAGACTTCCTTTGAACCTCGGTTTTGTTTTTTCCCATTCTTTCACCATTCCATTACCTTAATACATCCTTAATTATATCATCTAATTATAATTATGTTTTGTTAATTGTTCTTAGGTAATATTCTAGAGGTTTCAAAAGAGGCAGGATAGGATAAGCGTGCATAGAGATCAGATGCTTTTTCATAAGGTTTTTTGTTATATGATTGAATGGAAGTGTGTATTATCATGTTATTTTTAAATGCATGTGTTTAATGGTGTTTTATGATAATATTGATTTTATGATAGAAAGAGAATATGAATAAGGAAGGGTGTGTGGATATAATGTTGGTATACTAGGTTATATTTTTGTGAATAAGTATAACTTGTGGAATATTAGCATGTGCCTAATAAAATATGATAAGTACAAAATAAGTGTATTTAAGATGTATGATGGTAAATGGAGAAATAATGACATTAAAGATATAACACTTTCATAAAATAGGGCTTTTGGCTATCTATAAGGGCATTTTGGTTAATATGAAAATTTTATGATTTTAATATGTTAGGTGGATTAAAATATTCTAATAAGATCATTTGGAGTCATTAGAGTGATTATGAATGATATAAGTTCCTCAAAATAAAAAATGACTTAAATTGGGAATAATGACCTTAAAATGGTAATGTTGTTATCATATGTGTAAAACATTAGAGTTGGACCACAAATTCTGGATATGTTGTTTATGTTTGTATGTTGGGGATTTATATTGAATTTGGTAATCATATGAGCCTTATGAGAATATTTATGACTTACCGATAAAATTAGGATTTAGGGAGCTTTAGGAATAGTAATTTTTAAGATAGGATTATTTTCGCATGTGTAATGCATAAGAGTTAGGCCTTGAATTTCAAGTATGTTAATAATAATAATATTTGATGAAGATATACTGAATTTGGTTGTCAAATAATCAATATGGAAGTATTTATGCCTAAAGTGTGAAATTAGGGTTTCCGAAAAAAAGAAGCTTCTTAACCTTTGGGAACGGTCTTATTTTTTGTATAATGATGCCTTGGTTGCCTTAATTATGTTTTTTACTTACAAAAATAATCATGAATAAGATACTAATCATTTAAAATAAAAGAATATGTGAGTGGGGTTGAGGTGTTTGGTATATTCTACCAGACAGTAATAATGACTTAGGTGTGTTGTCCCTGAGAGATGCTTCAATCTGTTCCACTAGATTAAGAATAATAGAAACCTATACTCAATGTGAATAAGAACATGATTTGAGATAATAATAAAGGATAATAGATTAATTATTTAAATTAGAAGATTACATGAGTTAGGACCAGGTATTGGGTCCGTTCTACTAGATGATAATTATGGCCTTAGGTGTGTTGTCCCTAAGAAGTAATTTAGACCATTTCATCGATTTAAGAATAACAACTCAGGAGAATTTTACCTTGAAAGGTGTTGGGTTCATTCTATCAGACGATACTTATGACTTAGGTGTGTTATCCTTGAGAGGTGCTTCAGATTGTTTCGCTTGTTTAAGAATAGTGGGATCCCTGAACTCAATGTAAAGAAAAGAATGGATCATGTTATAATCTAATAATATAAATTCGGACCAGTATTTACCTTGTATTGATTATTTATATCTAGCATATATACTACGTTCTGCTATGAAAGCGTGCAAATATGTGCTTTCTTATTTCGACTATATTATTACCTTTCTTAGTACATAGCATAATAATTATCATTTTCATAGGTGTTGCTCATTCCCATGAGTAGATGACTTGGATGTTTATGTGTAAGTCGATGAAGACCCAACTGTCAATTTTATAGCTTTCAACTCTTTGTATGGAGTAGAGTGACTTTATGTATTACAGCTTTTGGGCATAAAGTCATGTTATCGAGATGATGTTTTTACCCGTATACCCTTTTGGACTCTTAGATCCATGATATCCCTTTTGTTTGTATTTTGGATATTATATCTAGAGTTAATATACAAACTAGTATTTATGTTTATGAAACTTATCTAGTTTTCTTCTAACTTGTTGGGAACTTTAAATCATTTTACCTTGTGATTGACATAAGGATGGGACGGTAAGCTAGACTTATGTCAACTATGGTAGTAACACCTTGCTTATTTTGATTATATGATCCATAATAAAATAAAATTTTTTAGTAGTAAGTTTTGGAGTGTTACACTTATTTAGGGGAACTAATAAAGTTTCTTTTCATTCAACTTTTATGAGAAAAAAATAATTTTCAGTGGACTAAAGATTGGAAAAAAGTATTTGAAGACTTAAAAATCCATTTATCTAAGTTGTCAACCTTGACAACCTTAGTAGAGGGAGAAGTATCATTCCTACTTATAGTAGCATCAACATTAGCTATTTCTTTCATTTTTTTCAGAGAAAACATCAAGTCAAGGGAACAAAACCCTATTTGCTACACTAGCAAGGTGTTGACCGGTGTTAAACATTGTACTCCAACTTGAAAAAGATGGCTTATGCCTTGATTATTGTTTTAAGAAATTTAAAACCTTTTTTGATTCTCATTCTAAAGTGGTTTTGACTAATATTCTTCTTAGGACTATCTTACATAGATTGTAGAATTTTTGGGAGAATGATGGTATGGGTCAAAGAACTAAGCAGATATGACATTCAATGCCAACCAAGATCAACTATTAAAGGCTATGCATTAGCGGACCTTTTTTGTAAAATGCTCATTTGTAGCTAAGTTAAATTTATCATTAATTTTGGGAGAATATAGATAATGAACTCTATATATTGATGGAGCCTCCAACAACTTAGCTATTGGAGTTGACATGGTCTTAATTGACTTAAATAGCATAACAGCAAAATATGCACTATGATTTGGCTTTACAACCATTACAAATAAGGTTGATTATGAAGATGATTTGGCTAGTCTCAAAATAGCTCATGGATTGAAGACAGATACAATCAAGTTTGATCGGTAGAGGTGAGAGGAAGTTGAGTGTAACACCTTAAAATTCACTGCTTTTTTTTTAAAGTGGAAGAAATTATAATAGAAATATTTAAATTAAAACCCGTAAATTCTGGGGATGTTACCGCCACACTTAGTACCAAATCGGTTTTGATCGACCGTTTCAGTACCAAGTGCTAAGGCTAAAAAGATTAACATAAAACTTAGTACCAAACCGGTTTTGATCGACCGTTTCATAAAACGAATTAAAGAGATAATAACATAGAAATCAAAGTACGCATAAAGAATTATTATTCATATTCAAAAGAGAAATAGTTTACAACCGATAAAAGATTCAGTTACAGTACTCAATGCAAGGTAATATATCCGATTGGACAAATCCGATACAAAGGAAATAATAGAAGGAATATAAATGACAAGAAGAGTGAATCTGGCCACATATATACTCAATGATCAGCTCCACCGGATGTCCCACCCACCTGCACAAAGTTAGAAAGGACCTTTTGCTCGTGGGAATGAGCATCACACATGAAAAGGGTGATCAATACGCTACGTACTAAGTAAGGTAACCGAGCACTAAGGCGCACACAAAAGCACATAAATCATGTAGAAGAATAGAGGAACACAATCATAAATGCATATGATCAACTAGGTAAAAGTACAAAGGCCCATATATAATCTGGATTAATTACTTAATTAATCATTG
Source organism: Tamarix chinensis (assembly GCA_030549775.1). NCBI lineage: Eukaryota > Viridiplantae > Streptophyta > Magnoliopsida > Caryophyllales > Tamaricaceae > Tamarix > Tamarix chinensis. Next base: position 72,145,378 of record CM060181.1, read on the forward strand.
ATTAGAAGTCGATTCACCCCATGCTTTTTATCAAATCTGCGTGAGTACAGAACCCCACTATTATAGCCGGTGGACCGAAAAATACACAGGGCATATAGCTCCTGACCACTATTATACCCGGTGGATCGGTCTCCAGAATGCTGTAGTACCTGGCTACTATTATTCGTCGATGGACAGGTCTGGTCCCTGCTTGCATGGTGTTCCACTGTAAGTAATTAGTGCCTTTCCCATGTCTTGGCACAAATATGTTCGATTTTGTTGAGCACAAAATCCCTCACTATTATAGCCGGTGGACCGGAAACGCACAGGTACAAAGCCTGACCACTATTATTACCGGTGGACCGGTTACATATAGGACATCATGTCCTAACCACTATTATTCACCGATGGATCGGTCTAGGCCCGGCTCAACAATCTTTCACTTTACATGATTAATGTTTTAAGTATCTTATTCAAAAGCTTTCACCATGGACATGCATGAATCATTATCTTTATACTTCACACATCACAAATCATAAAATTCCACCATCATAATTACACTTTAATCACCAAATACACAGGATAAGACAAAAATTCTAAGCAACCACAACAAACACTAATTGTCCACACAAACCCTAGTTCGGTCTCCTCCGAACCCTTATATAATCTCCACGTATTAATTTTCATCTAAAATGTTCAAACACCCAAATAACACTTACATTACCTTCCTTACATCCCAAATCAACCTTTCATACGTATATTTCACTCCCATGCAAACTTTACACATCCCATTCAACCTCTTGAACTTTTCATACAAACCCTAAATCCCATGCAATCATTAACGCCCATGCAAAATCCTAACTCCACCATGCAAACCCTAATACCATCATACAACCATTAATACCACCATGCAACTATTAATACCACCATGCAAACCCTAATACCACTATACAACCATTAATACCACCATGCAACCATTAATACCACCATGCAAACCCTAATAGCACCATGAAAACCCTAGTACCACTATGCAACTATTAATACCACCATGCAAACCATTAATACCACCATACAAACCCTAATACTACCATGTAAACCCTAATACCGCCATGCAACATTACCTCCATGCAAACCCTAATACCACTATACAACCATTAATACCACCATGCAACCATTAATACCACCATGCAACTATTAATACCACCGTACAAAACCCAAGATCCCATCATACAAAACCCTAAATTTAATCCACACAAAACCAAAGATTCATCCATACCAAACCCTAGAATAGATCATCTCATACAAAACCATAAATTAGATTCTCCCATATAAAACCATAAATTATATTCTCCCCCACAAAACCATAAATTAGATTATCCCAAATAGAATCATAAATTATATTCTCCCATACAAAACCATAAATTAGATTCTTGCATATAAAACCATAAATTAGATTCTTCCATATAACACCATAAATTGGATTCTCCCATATAAAGCCATAAATTATTTTCCCCCATATAAAACCATAAATTATATTCTCCCACACAAAACCATAAAAATCATAAATCATATTCTCCCACACGAAATCCTAAAATTTTCCATTTTATTCTTCCCCTCATGAATCATTAAAATAATTAGGTCAACTCACATCCCTTGGTCAACCTCTTTCCCTATCCTCATTTTTCATCATTTTTCCCACACAAACCACATCAACACCCTCACATGCATGTCTAATAGGGTCACAACACATATCATCATATATAAATAATACACATGCCATATAACAACACAAGAATATGCTTGAACTCCACGTCATACCATATACGAAATAATTACAATAATAAACGTAGGATACATAGTATGCGGAGCACATAGTGCATATAAGCACACAAAAGGCCTTAGCACCCCTTACCTAAAATGACACCGACCTTGGAGCGCGCTCCTATGCCTTCTTAGGGCTTTGACTGATCTCACCTATTATGAGGGAAAAACTAGAATGAGATTCCCTCCTACCAAAAATACTATTAAATACTAACTTATTCTAAGACTAGGCTTTTAAATAAATAATAATATATTAATAAAATAACCTTAAATAATTACTAACTTTGCTAAAGATATAGAAATAATAGAAATATTATGAAAGTTGATAATATAAGGTTGAAAACTTTACCCTAATGATAATAATAATGATACTAAGATAATAATAGCAAAGATACTAAAAATAATATCAATGATAATATTAATAAGAATAATAATAATAGTAACAATAATAATAACAAGGACATTATTCAAAACAAAGTGAAATAAGGGCTTCGACCCCTTTACCAAAATAATAATAATAATAATAATAATCATAATAATAATATTACTAAAATAATAATAATATTACTAAAATAAATAACCAAATCTAGTAATAATAATAATGATGAAATACTAATATTGATAATGATAAAAGCCACAATAATATTACAAAATAATAATAACCATAATGGTAATAATAGTAAAGGTAATGATCGAAGATAAAAGAAGTAGGGTTTCCACCCTACATTGAATAATTATAACACTAATAAGAATAAATACTAATTATAATAAAAATACTAATAACCCTAATAATAATAAGACATGATATTTATAATACTACTACTAAAATTTAAAATAAGCACAATAGGGTTTCAGTCCTATATAGAATAATAATATTAACATTGAAAGTAGTAGTAGTAGTAGTATTAGTAGTAACAATAATAATAATAATAATAATAATAATAATAATAATAATAATAATAATAACAACATAAAGGGTAAAGTAGTTGCAATATTAATAATGGAATAATAATAACAGTAATTCGAAATAGTAAAAAATAATAATAATAACATATTAATATTAATAATAAAGCTAATAATAATAATAATAATAATAATAAAATCGAATTAAAAAATATAATGGCCCTCAAAAGAAGAATAACAAAAAACATTAACATTAATAATAATAATAATAATAATATAATAATAATAATAATAATAATAATAATAATAATAATAATAATAGGATTTATATTAGAACAAATGAAATAAAATAATTTAAGGTTTGTACAAATAGGGAAAAGGGTTGAGAGGGTCTAGGGTTCAACCTTAGGCTAGCGAGGATAGGCGACACCGGCAGTGGTGCACGACGGCGGCGGCTGCGGGCAAAAAAAGAGAAGAAAAGGGGAAAAGTTAAAGGCTGGTAACAAAATAAGAAGAAGGAGGGTGGAAGTAAGGGTGATTATGATTGCCCAGAAGGAGGGGAACATAATAATGGTGGCGGCGCACGGCGGCGGCGACGGTGGCCGAATAGGGAAGAAGAAGAGAAAGAGACGAAGAGAGGGAGAAAAAGGAAAAGAAAGGTAGGGGAGATAGAGGAGGGTCTGCAGCACAATTTGGGAGGTGAAAGGAGCAGCGGCAGTGTTGGAAGAGGTGGCTAAGGGTGGTTCGAAGGGCGGCGGCGGTAGAAAATGGTTTGGTTAAGAAGGAAAATTCGCACGGTCGGGGTGGCTTGTGTAGGAAGAATCGAAGGGTACGGGTGGTCTAGTTAGTTAGAGGGTGGTGCAGGGAAGGCGCAGATGGCCAGAACAGGCGGCGTAGTTGGCCAGAAGAGGCGAAAGTGGTGTCTAAAGGGGAGGTGGTGGCAATGTCGGGGAATTTTGGGTAAGTAACTAAAACTCGATACAAGGCACAACTTGAGGGTATTTATAGACTCAAGGGGAAGTTAGGGTCGAAGGGAAAGTGGGAAAGTAGTAGGCAGGAGTGGGCACTGACCTACGAGAACAGCCGGCGCACTTTCCCGATCGTGGTTTGCAAGTGGCCAGGGGAGAGGGAATACATATGTGAAAGGGGGAAAGTGGGTAGACTGGTGCGTCAACAGATCATCGTGGAAGAGAGGGGGAGAAAGTGGGCAGCGAACGTGCGAAAAATCTGGGAGTCAGGCAAGGGGGTTGCAGGTTTCCGACGACCGGGGGGAGGTGCGAAGGAAGAAGAAGAAGAAGAAAGGTGGGATGGACCGACAGTTTAGGGGAAGGAAAGAAAGAAAGGAAAAGAAGATGGACCGGGCCGGTTGGGCACGAGGAGGGTAGAACGTTTAAATGAAACATGGCGTCTAGGGGAAAAAGTAGTCAAAACGCTGCGTGGAAAAGGTGGGGAGGACGGGACAGCTGCGCGGGCTGGGCGCGACCAAATTTTTTAAAATCAAAATGATGCGTTTTGAGGGAAAAAAAGGCGAGACGTGGCGTAGAACTCTGGGCCACCAAAAGAGGAAGGAAAGGAAGGATTGGGTAGCGGGATGTTAGGCCCAATCAGGGAGGAAACGAAAAAGAAAAAGAAAAGAAAAAGAAAGAAAAAGAAAGAAAAAGAAAGAAAAAGGAAGAAAGAAAGGAAAAAAGGAAAAAGAAAAAAAGAAAAATAATGGTTCAGGTTAATTAAATTAATTGGGATATTTGGGATATTTAAAAATAATAATATTTAAATCCCTTTTTTAGTCTAAAATAGGATTTTTAAAAGATTTTTCATAAATTTCATTTTAATTAGCAAAACACCATAATTTTCTTCAATTAAATTATTTATAAAATTAATATTAATTTGCGACTATTTTATCCTTCTTAATTTAAATAAAATAATTTATTTAATTAATTTATAAAATAAAATCCTTAATTAGCTAAAGTACCCAAAACTTTTCCAATAAAAATTATTTATTATTTTTTCTTCTTAAATAGCCCTAATCAATTCTTTTTTTTTTAATAAAAATAATTTATTTGTTTAATTTTTATAACAAAACCATATTTAATAATAATAAATAAAAATAAAAGTTTTGGGGCATTTCATTGAGGGTGTGTGAAAAAAATACATTAAAAAGTGTTTTGGGGAGACTTTTAACTAAATAAAATCATATACTAATCAAATAATCCCGAGGCACTAAAATATGCATATTAACACAAAGAGAGACTAATTAGAAGTTTAGGAAACCATTTAAGCAATAAACAAGCAAAAACTAGAAAATAACATATAATTGCAACATGACTAGTTGATTACTAGGGAGGTTCTATTAGTTGGTGGTCCTGATATGAAAGTGAAAGTCTCTAGTTGTACCATTTGATTAGTTTTAGGCAACGCTAATTGAATAGTATCTTTGAAATTCACATTTTCATCCTTTTTTCCAAGTCATTTTGTTAAAAGGATATATGTGTAATGTTTATCGTCATAAAAAAGGGGGACTTTGTTTGGTTCTCAAGTTTTTTGATGATTCCAAGCATGTGATTATATTATTATGTAATATTATAACTTCTAAAGATATGATTGAATGTTTTAGTAATAATAGATCCAAGCACAGAACTACCAAAAGCATTAGGAAAAAGTTATAAAGGATAATAGGTTAAGACAATCATAATAATAAGTGTTATGAAGATAGAGTCAAATATATATGTTGAAAATATTCAAGGATACCAAAAAAATACAAAAGGCTCAAAAGAATGAAGAATATGCTACTTGAATAAATAAATAATAATAAAAGGTACATGATCAGACCTCGGAGCTAACCTTAAACTAAGTCCTAAATCAGACCCTAGATTTGACCTAGGAACAACATTAAACTATGTCAACCATAAAAGATTTCATGTGGATGATTATATCATATCTAAAAATTATCTATGATTTTAGGTGTAACACCCCCATTTTCACAAATAATTTATATTTGAAAGATTTTGTGGAAAATACAAGAAAAATGGAGATGAAATTGCAACATCCAACATGGTGAAGTTAAAACTAATACCTACTTCATGTAAGGTATAAGGCTAAAAGTACCCTCATACTTTTATGATCAGGTATAGTTGGTACCTAACCTATGACTAATATGAGATTTACTAAAGATAGAATCAAAGCACGAGAAACATTATTAATAAAATAAAAAAGAATATAATAGAGTAGTGTTAAACATTTAACCTTTACAGCAAAAAAAAAAAACTGTAACAATGAAACAATGGAGGAAAATAATATGGTTAGACTATGTCAAGATGAATGTCGATCCCCCACATAAGACTTCCTAATATTAGACTCCCTATAAAACAAAGATAATTGGTCCTCTGCATTTACTAGGTTCATCAAAATGCCACAAAGGATGCCACTATGTTGAAGTATTTAATTAAGTATTGCTCCTATGAGCCCTTGAAACACAATTTGTGTAATCACATGATACCATATATAACTTTTAAAAATTCTTTTAATTTTGAGTAGCCTAGTGTAGAGCACATGTAATATTCTATGGGAGTATTAATGGAATTTGTTGCACGCAGCAAAAAGATAACATCATTTAAAAATATTCCAATTAGGATTACACCCAAGGTAGCCAAAATGCGTCGAACAAGGTTAAGGTGTTGTTCATCCCTTTACAAGCTCGTAGACGACGTTAAGTCCCCAAATAATATCAAATAGGTATTTATTCTTAGTGCTAAACAATATAATTTTTTTTAATTTACACTATATAATATCAAGACATTTTGATCACATTGGTCATCACAATTAGGCACTCTCATACAAATTTCCATAGATTGAGATTTTAATACACTTGTCTCTAATGTGACTGGGGTTTTAATACGCTTAGCTCTAACAAAAATGAAGTTTTAATTCTAATGTTCATAAGTGTTTATGATTTCACACATAACGGGTGTTTTATATGATAACACCAAATATACATAGTGTTTATAAATGAAATTATATTTACACCATATGTCACACAATTGGTTTTTATGAATTACACACAACGTTTATAGAAGTGTTTCTAGATTGCACTAAACTGGCACATAAGTGTTTTAAGTTCCCCTGGAACTAAGCTTATAATTATATGGATTAAAATTTTCAAAAAGAACCACCTTTATGACTCAAAAGGTGCATTTTATGGTCAAACGGGCTAAACCATCAGACTCATTTGAGTTTAGAATAACAAAAATGAAGCCATATACAACTTTTAGAAAAAGTTATGATTCACAAAGAAAAAGATGAAATATTAAAGTTTATGTCAAAGTTAATGAAAAATTAAAAGTCAAAGTTAATTTTTAATGGTGAAGGTTTGACTTTTACTCTTGACATATTCAACATTTTGTCATTTTAGTGTAATTATGATTGATCTTCCTTTAACCCTAATTATATCATTAAGTGAAAATAAATACATGATTAGTGATGAAAAATATTAAGGTATCAAGAACATAGAAGAACAATGATGATTATCATCAATAACTAGTGATGACTAAGATGAATATGTTCATGGACACATATGAACGCATTCAATGAAACTTGACAAACTTCCATTAATCATAACATAGGATATAAAAAACTATGTGGCATCCTTTCATGAATGAAATTTCTCATAAAAATGCCACTAAATATCATGGAATAATTATATTAACCAAAAAACAAATATACATAAGAAAATAGAATGTCAAAATAGTAAAGATAGATTTGCGCACTTAGGCAACAATGATCGTAACTCATTTAATACTAAAATTTATTGAGATTTGAAAGTTGAGTTGAAAAGAAGAAGCATAGATATTTAATGTGATATGAAATAGACCTTCTAAATATTAGTTAATTGAGATAATTAGGATACAAAAATAAGCCAAGATTCAGAGGTCTCAATCTACGAAATTTCATGATTTCCTTAATCATCTTTGTTTTAAATCTTTAAGAATCAAGTTATGATAATTTGAATATTGATAACTCTAAATGATCTTATATGACGTAGATTAAAAAAATAATATTAACATGCTAAATAAACATAAATCACCACATTTCAATAAAGCACACGAAATCATAGAAAGAACCATGTTTCAGTGCAAGAAAACTAGATTTTAGTGTTTCCTAAAAGTTATGTAAAACCTAAAACTATAAAATCAAGACAAAACATATGATTAAAATACAAGAAATTAAAACAAAAGAAAAAGGAAAGTAGAGAAGATAGGAGGATTTAACCAAATTTTGTTTGTGTTATGTGTTTGCAAGCATCAAAAGGGTCTTAAATGGTGGCTTGAGTGGACCAAGAAATGGAGAAGGAGAAGAGAAATAAGTGGCATAGATTGGATAGGAGGAAGTGAAGTTAGGTTCACATGTTGTCCAAGACTTTTTAAGGAAGGGAACTAAGGTGGAGTTAATCATAGAGTTTGTGATGATTTGCTTTCATAAATGAAGGGGCAGTCAAAGAAAGTGGAATTTCTTAGACAATAATTTTTGGGTAACAAGATTTGGAACGGGTAAGGGTGGAGGTAGTGCATTTTGGTGGATCAAAGATATAAGAATGGGAGGTTGGAGATGGTGGTTGGTTGAGGGATATTTCATGAAAATGATGGGGAATATTATGAGCATAAGTTTAACAAAGGGATGTGTGAATTGGGAAAGGTGACTCGCAAAGATGAAGAGGTAAAATGAGACAAGTAAATGGAATGGGATTGGTGGGAGATGAAGAAAAGGTTAAACGTAAGATGAAGAATGCCGCATAGTGATATGGTTGAATAAGAAGTTAGTTTGGAATATTCTAAAGAATATTCCCTAAAATATTTTAACCTTGACACTTGTAATTCATAGGGTGTTGTTAGATTAGATTAAGGGTTAAGATTACATATTGACAGGATCCAAAGGCTTAGATTATGTTTCATAATTATCAAATTCGGCTAGAGTTAACAAAGGCAAGATTTGGTAATTAGTTAAACTAAAAATGACAAATATTAATAAAAATAATAAAAAATAAAGATAAAATAAGATGAATTCATTCTTATTTTATAAACATGAAAATATTTTGACCCATAAAATTTTGTAATTTTCTAATATGTAGAAGGTTAATCTAGGGCTTAAAACATGAAAGTTATAAAATATGATGTAAATAATACTTTTTCATCATAATATCTATTTATCATTTTGAACATGACTCGAATAATAAGAAAAAGTTAAGAAATTCAAATATGGATATATTATAATGATTCAGGAGAAGTTGGATAGCCAAAAGTGGTTTAGAATTTCTACGGGACACAAAATGATAAGAAAGGTTAGGAAAATGAGAACAAAACATTACTAAAACTAACAAGGGTTTTCAAATATTTATAGGATGTAAGAAAACATGGACAGATAATAAATTTATTTTAAAATCATAAAGATCCTTATGGAAATATGGTTTTTGAGATTTGGAGTATTATATCACTATCATCTTAAAAAATGAACTTTGTCACAAAAGTTTTGCAATAAAAGTGAATTTTTTTTGAAAGGTAACGCCAAGGAAAAGAGGTTTTGCAACCAAAAAATAAATGCCGAAACACAACATATGGAAAATAGAGCAACATCAAAAAACTACCATTAAAATTATCATATTATCCCTACAACAATCATGTATTACATGGTCGACATGAACATACTAAATATATAATCCTAAAGATATACTATTACTGTACCAGACCATTAGCTCATCCCATCCAAATAAGACCTATCCTTGAATTCTATTATTGCATTCTTCTTATCCATCCATCATCATATTTAACAATAATCTTATACTCACTAAGACGTTTCTCTATAACCTAGTGCCCTAAAAAGGCCACCTCATCATCATCATTATCCACAACCAATCTCATCATCTCCTAATAGAGCCAACTATTCCATATCATAAATAACAAAACCCCCAACACATTTAACTCAATCTATGACATTCTCTCAAGTATCTTTTCAACCTCAATAGGGCGAGCTTCCTTTTAGGAGCACATATGAACATAAACTTAGATTTCAATACTAGAGTAACACTATTTTTTTTATCAATATATAAATTATAACACTCACATATGTTAATAAATAAAGTAGCACACTTTATCAAATTCTAACTTCCATAGTCTCCATAAAATTTACAAGTGTTATCCGCTACCACCATTACATTCCTCAAGACTATCACATTTCAACTTAATGGTAACTACCCCCCTTAAATTAAACAATAGGTTGGGAAAAAACACACAAGAGATGGTTACCATCTAACATAATGGTTAGAAGACTACTAGGAGAATCATATTCACATGATTTACCATGAATTAAAATGCTACGCTCAAGTATCATAACATAAGACCTACTTCAACACTTTTAGACCCTTGTCCTTAGTGGACCAGGTGAAGCTCATCTATCACCTTTTAAATAATCCTTCTAACCCTAATAGCAAGCGGTTGTGGATTTCTTAGAACTAGTAGTAGTGTCACAATTACACCTTAGTTATGCTAAATAATGGTACCTCAAACATAACATTCAAAGATTCTATGTTGAAACCTCCTATAACTGGGATGTCAAATCATGTTACCCTCACAATCCTTTCCCGAGTGATCAAAATTGCAATACTTGTAGTAAGAGTGTTTTCTATGGTCATTTTAAGCAATAAGTTTTCTAAGGTGGGGTGCATACATCATATATTTGTTAACTCCACACTAATGCCTTTTATTTTTCCTTCTATATAGCTCAATATTAAGCCTCTTATCCCTATTTAAGGTATCTTATGTGTGAATAACATCTTAGTCCTCTAATGCCTTCTTATACAAATCCTCCAAATCAAGGGTAGTGAATCCCACTTGCAACTCTTGAAAACATATCCTAGGGCCTAACTATAATGGATGCACCTTTTATAAATTTGTTGGCCTCCTCCTTAGGTGCAATTTAAACCAAATTGATGAACCTTGTATAATTACACTCCAAGGATGCCAAACCTTGTCACGATGATTGAAACTTACCAAACTTTGCTAGATAAATTCTTTTCAAGTAGAAGCAAGTATGAAGAAACTCAATAAATTTTCAATAAGCAATAAGTACTTCTCCTCTCATCTACCGACTTCTCCACAAACTAGTAGCTCATCCTCGGTGGTAAAACACTACAACATCAACCCTTTTGTTGTTAACCATAGTTAAGGAGGGTCTTCTCGATGTAGTGAATCAATCACTAAAGAACATACGGGTATGACTGTCCTAAAAAATGGGAGGTAAATAATAACCAATCCTTTGTAACGAATCTTTAAGTGTAGGTAATAGAAACCAGAGCTGCCGTGGAACTTGATATACTACCACATCTCATTGAATTTGTGGCACCTATTATTGCCACTCACTAATTAAAACGTTAGTTAGCTATCATTGAAACCTTAATAAGGTCATTTTGGCAAAAGGGACTACACATCTAAGCATATAGAGTTAACATGTAGGTATATATGCAAAAATGAAGGCTAACTCCATAAAGAAACCCAAAATAATGTTCATTCACAAGATATACTAGATGACAACTCAATCAAGTCAAATAAATTTATTTTTATAAATCAGTTTCTAAGTTCAAAATCAAGAACTTTGATACTAACTCATAACATCATCCTATAACAAAATAAAGTTAAAGAATTTTGATACCAGAAATAGGTAAAATCCCAAAATTTTTTAAAAAATAATGAATTAATTGAAAGCTCTTAAACAACTTTCTAATGCCATCATTTTCATAAATATATATTTTTTTTCATTATAAAGACTTTATGGAAGTTATAACAAAATTAGGGATACAATTGCTGCATCTAACATGGTAAAGGTGCAACTAATGCATACCCCATGTTTGGTGCATGGCTAAAAGTACCATCATAACTCAAGAATTAGGTGTAGCTCACACCTAACTCAAGAATTATATGAGATTTGCTAAATATATAATCAGAGCACAAGAAATTCTATTAATGATATGGATAATAATATAAATAGAGTAGCACTACAAAGTTAACCTTTACAACCATAATGATAAAAATAGTAACAAAATTGGAGGAAAATAGTGTGGTTAGCCTACAAAAGGACTAATATCGCTCCACCAGATAAGAATAAACAAGTGTTGACCTCCTGCAAAACAAAGTTAACAACTCTCCTACATTTGTTAGGTTCATCATACCGCAATAAAACATGCAAGTATGGTTAAGTACTTAGTAAAAACTTACTCTTATGAGTATTGAAAACACAACTCTTGCAATCACATGATACCAGATATCATCTTTACATATGCTTGCATTTTCAAGAAACCTAGTGAAAAAAACATACAATCTTATAAGGGAGTTTTCATGGAGTTTGATACAAAAAATCAAAAGATAATGTTATTTAAAATATTTCCAATAAGGATTACACCCAAGTAAATAGATACATAATGAAAAAGGCTAAGGGTTTGTTCATCTCCAAAAAGATTTCAAGGGATGTTAAACCTCTAAATAACATCAAATGGTTTTTTATTGGTGTGACGTTACCGTTTTTTTACTACTAAGGTTTTTTAAACAATTAGAAAAGTAGAAATACGGAAATGCTTCTAACTGAAAATAAGATGTTACTACCACATCTAACATTGGATAGATGTTATACCATCCATACTATGTTAGGTATAAGAATGAGTATCCATCTTCCAAAAATACAAGTAAAAAATTATGGAAAATAGATAAGATAAAACATAATAAGAATCAGAATTTACAAAATAAACCCATGTTTAGGCCCAAAACAAACTAAAATACGTAGTGAGGGAGTATTGTGGAAGAGTGCTAAACTCTACAACTTAGGTCTCTAAAGGACCAACAAAATGATAACCACCAAAATTCCTAGCTTGGGTTTCCCATGCCTAAGCACATAATGGGCTAACTACTCACCATCCTCAAATACCAACACAAGGTCCTCTACTTGTGGATTTAAGCAAGTGGTATATTAAAAAGGAACATTAATACACTACATATTGAGTAAGCTAAGCTACCGAGTCATGAGAGTTTAAAATGTGCATAACATCATGGAAAGACATATAGATTATGTTAATGTGCATTCTCTTGCTCATGTAGTAATATACCAACTTACGTGCTTTACAAACATGGAATTTTCATCATGGTAAACTAATCATACACATAGAATAAGATAATATCATGCTCAATGATAGCCATGGAATTCACAAAATAGCATGCTTTACATCAAGTATAGGAAATTCATAGTTCATCGTGCTTATCACAAAATTCATGTGTCATGGATAACAACATATGATCATGTGAAGTAACAAACCAATGGTGCAAACTACTAGAAACATTCTAAGATCCATTCCACTTATCTATTCATGACGTTTAGATCACCATATTATTTGACCATTAACTTAATTACTTATGTTTCTTTTCCTTTATCAACAATGGGATGGATTTTTTCCATGGTCTATCCATACTCATGGAAGTCAAACCAATAACTAAAGAACATAAAGTTAGGCCAAAGCTAAGAGAACCACCAATGGACATAAAGTTTGACTGAAGCCAAATAAACCACTTAAGTGACTAGTCCCTTTAGTATTGATACCCCCTAGTATATCATTATTGTCAATAATAAAAAAGACATTAGGATCAACTAAGATCCAACTTGAAGGAACCCAAATGCAAATAAATATACCCGAATGCAGACTAACCCTCAGTAGCTAATCGAGTATCAAATAATCTAAACCCATATCGTGCTCCATGGTCTTCCTTTTTAAGCGACTAGTGTTTTATTAAATAAGAAATATTCCAAATAAGGATGATATAACTGTAACACCCCCAAAATTCATTACTAATTTTTTTTTAATTTAAAAATTAATGGATGCAAAAATCATAAATTTAGAGGATGTTATTACCACATTTAGTACCAAACCAATTTCCTCCTACTATTCCAATACCAAGTGCTTAGGCTAAAAAAAGGAACAGAATATAATTTGCACAATTTTAAACTTTTGTTTAATTCAAAGTAGTGCGTTAAATACATTATAAAAGATAATAACCCACAGGTTACATGAGCAAAATCATTTAACAAGGAATGAGAAAGGTGGAAAGAGAAACCTTAAAAATATTCTCGAGCCTGATAACAACTTGAATAATACCTACAACTGACCTACAAGAGACATTGCCCATTGAATAGGCAGGGGCCCGCAAACAGAACCTTTCAGTACTACGGTACTAAGTAACCCCTTTATACCAAACTGAAAGGTAAGGCCCACATGCAACACATCATACTTAAACAAATGTAAAGACAATATTACACGCGAGCATCTAAATAATCAAAACCACAAAAGAATTGATACACATAGCAACCAATTAGAATTGTACAACATGAAGTCCATTTGCTTAGGATATCCAACACTTACCAAGAGTGATAGGCATTAAGGCTCCACTTATATTATATCAATAGATTATAGTGGTGAACTCGATACTTCTGGTCCTAAGCCATTAATCAACCATTATTCAATATCATCTCTCAAATGATATCTATGTGAATGCAAGAACCCCACTATTATAGCCTGCGGATCAGAAACACATAGGGTAGAATACACCTAGACACTATTATTCGCCTGTGGATCAGTCTCTAGGGTATAAGGCTCCTATCTACTATTCTCATGGGTAGATCGGTCTGGCCCCGACTCATATGGTGTTCCACTATAAGTGATTAGTATCTTTTTCATATTTCATTATCATTCAAGGTTTCGTTTATTTAGCACGGGATCCCCTACTATTATAGTCAGTGGATCGGAATACACTCTAAGGCAATACACACTTAGCCACTATTATAATAGGTGGATCGGTACACACTTTTGGGTAATACTCTCCTGAACACTATTATAACAAGTGGATTAGTACACATATATATCCTTCAAGGCAAAAAGCTCATAGCCATTATTATAACCGGTGGACCAGTGCATTGATATAATCTATCTGGGTTTAGCTTAATAATCTTTCACTTTACATGATTAGTGTTTTCCATTTAATTAGCACAACACGTCCATTTTTTTAAACTCAAAGGGGAGATCACAAACCTAGAGATGTAAATATATACGGTCATTTTGGCATATATAAGTAACACAATACCCTCTGACCATCAATCCAAGGACACAAAGGTGCCCTAGTCACACATGTGCATGAGGAAACAATGTACAATACTGATGAGGATACCTAATCTATAAGTATGCATACCCCCTAAATAGGTTCGTGGATTTAGATAGAGTAAGATGTAGGGCTTAGCTGGGCACTAAGGCACACTAATAAATACTAGAACAGCCATAAACTAAACCTCGACTTGAGGGTAGCAACTTTTAAAGAGCCACCATTCCCGATCTCAAGGTCTTCCACTTTAATTATTAGTATCTTAATTAAGATGGCCATGGGAAACACAACAACCATATACTTAATCATTTTCATTTGTTTATGTTATTATTAAGTAATTCTGTAGTACCCCAAAAATTTTCTTAAGTTAATCCCGCATTATTAGCACCAAATTAAATCATAATAAATCCTATATTAAACTATCCTTAATCCCAAAACATTATTCAATTATGAAAACCTTAACTCTGATAAACCGTAATTCGTAAATCGAAATCAAATCCACTAAAATTTCTACTAATCCTAATTACCCTTAACTAATCTAAATCACCCTAAACTAATCCCCTCAACCTTTCCCCTTTTTCCTTTTTCCTTTTCTTTTCTTTCCTTCTCCTCCTTCTCCCGCCAACCCCTTTGCTGCGATTATGCAAGTTGCACTTGCAACTTGCACCATCTCCCATCTTGTCCCTTGCTGGCTTCCATCATCCATCAACCTTAACTCACCTCCCCTTTTCTTCTTTTCCTTCTACACCCTTATGCTCGCATCGTTTTCTGTTGCACACCCCATCTTCTGATAACCTCCTTATCCTTTCCACTCTTACATAACAATTCTATCAACCATCACCACCCTCACCCTACAGCCACAACCCTACCCTAGCGATCCTTTGCAACCATCATCCACTTGCATCTACACCATCACCATTCCTCCATCGCATGCCATCCCTTTTTCTTTCCTTTCCCCCAAAACACCACACCCACAACACACACACACACACACACACACATGTCACACTCTCCCTACTTCTCTTTGA
The DNA here is from genome assembly GCA_030549775.1 of Tamarix chinensis. Taxonomy (NCBI): domain Eukaryota; kingdom Viridiplantae; phylum Streptophyta; class Magnoliopsida; order Caryophyllales; family Tamaricaceae; genus Tamarix; species Tamarix chinensis. The sequence continues at coordinate 72,161,285 of CM060181.1, forward strand.
TTTTGCCTCACTCTACTGATATTTTGTGCCAAAGCACCATTATCGAAGTTCCCTCACCCTTTTCCTTCCCTTCTTCTCCCTTTATTATTCTTCTTCTTCTTCTTCTTCTTCTTCTTCCTCCCCTTCCCTTTCCCTATTTTTGAGATTCTCCACCACCATCTCTGAAATGCCCCGAAATTTTCTAATTTTAAAGATTATATTTAAATAAGGTTGTATTTGAAAATTTACTTTAGTAAATTATTTTTACCAAAATAAATGGAAATTTAGTAGGGAAAATTAATAAGAGATTTTATAAAAATGTTAAGTAAAGGAAATTTGGGTATATTATCTAATTAAAGACTTTAATTTGGGAATTTATTTAAATAAATTATTTTATTCAAATTAAGAAAGAAAAAATAGTTTCAAATTAATGTTAATTTTATAAATAATTTAATTAAATAAAATTAGATTGATTTATTAATTTTAAAATGGAAATTTTGGAAATCTTTTAAAAATCATAATTTAGCCTTAAAAGGGATTTAAATATTGTTTTATTTAAATATTATTATTTGTAAATACCCCAAATATTTTAATTAATCTATTTAACCCAACCTTACTATTTTTCTCTTCTCCTCTTTCCTTTTTCCTTTTTCCTTCTTCCTTTTTCTTTCTTTTTCTTTCTTTTCCTTCTTCTTCTTCTTCTTCTTTTTTATTTTCCTTCCCCGATTTGGGCCTGTTGCGCTGGCCGAAATTCCCTTTTTTTTTCCTTCGGCATAGGCCGTTCCTTTCCCGCGGCTCAGAAGTCCTTCATTTAACTCTGTGCCGCGTTTCACCATGTTTCCCCTCTAAACACGGCGTGCCGACCTTTTTTTTTAGCCATTGCCGCTCGACCGCCCGGTCCCCTTCTTTTCTTTTCCTTATTTTCTCCCCTAAACCGCCGGTTCGCATACCCCATCTTCTTCTTCCTCTCCTAGCCGACACCATTTTTGAATTTGTGCCACCCGACCAACGGCAAAACCAACCCATTTTCCCACCGAAATTGATCTTCTGGTAACCTCCACAACTCGAGCATACCCTCCACTACTATAAATACCCCTCGTTGGCCATCCTCGCCGCCTCTTCTCCCTCCCAAACTCTTCCCAGCAACACCCTCTAATTAACTAAACCATCCACATACTTCGGTTCTCCTTTCACGGGTCTCCATAACCGTGCAAAGTTTGCTAGGTCTCTCGCTAGAAATTTCTATCCCGAAACCTTAAACCACCATCCACCACCACATCCGCCACTTCTGCCACCCTCTAAACCACCCAATATCTCCTGCTAAGTCTCCTCCACCGACCCATACACTTATTTTATTTTTCTCCTTCCCCCTTACTTCTTTTTCTTCATTTTCACCCCTCTTAGATCACTTTTCCGGCCACCTCCGGGCACCGCCGTCGGTGCCACCCATCCCCTCCAATTCAAGGTGAAACCCTAGACCTTTTAAACACTTCATTTCAATTTATTGATAATTGTTCTGCTTTTATCCTAATTTTTAATGTTAATTCAATTTTAATTATTATTATTGTTATCAATTGAATCCTAATTACTAAATTTTGTTGACAGGTTTGGGAGTATTCTTGAGTTAGATAAATTATTATTCTCAAATTTTGGTTATTTAATGGAATTATTACATGTTTACTATTATTATTTATAATATTATTAATACTATTATTATTAGTGTAATTATTTATCTAATATTGTAATTATTTCAGGAGGGTTAGAAACCTAAAATGTTAACTAAGTCTCACACATTTGCTTTATAAAACTATTATTAACATTTTAATATTATTACTAATTATATTATTATTATTATTATTATTATTATTATTATTATTATCTTTATTAACTTTTATATTATAAGTATATATATAATATTAATATCATTATTACATTTTTGAATAGTATTATTATTAAATGGAGTGATTTTGAAAGCCACCTTGTAAATTTAAGAATTTTGGTATTATTAATATTAATATTCTACTAATAAGAGTATTATTAATAATGTTTTACTTTTATTATTATTATTATTATTATTATTATTGTTATTGTTATTATTATTATTATAATAATTATTATAATTATTATTATTATTATCATTACTATTACTAATACTATTTCGGTGAAGGGTAGAAACCCTTATATCACCACCCTTTTCGAATGGAAATAGTAATTAATTGTATTTTTAAGTAATATTTTGTATAGTTAATTATTGTGTAATAGTGTTTTAATTAAAAACCAAATCTTAGAATAGGTTAGAAAATAATAAAATTTTATAAGGGAGCCTAATTCTTGTATATTTTTATATAATAGGTGAACCAAGTCAAACCCCTCAAATGGAATAGGAGCGCACACCAAGACCAGTGTCGTTTTAGGTAAGGGTTTACTAAGGCCATTTGTGTGTTTATATGCATTATGTGCTTCATATGCCATGTATTCTATGTTTATTATTATTAATTATTTTGTATGTAGCATGATTATAGAGTTAGAGTATGTTGGTGTGAATAAACTGTGGCATGGGCATTAAGTGTATGTTTATGTTATTATTGTATGATATGGCCTTTAAGACATGCATGTTAGGGTTGTAAAATCATGATGGGAAGTGTAACAATATGGTGTTAGGGTTTTGCATGGAATGACATGGAGTTAGGGTTTGCATGAAATAACATGATGTTAGGGTTTGCATGGAAGCATGTCTACGTGGAGTTAGGGTTGCATATGAATTAGGGTTGCATGGAAGTGTGGTCTACGTGAAGTTAGGGTTTGCATGGAAGTGTGGTATATGTGGAACTAGGGTTTACATATGAATTAGGGTTTGCATGGAAGTGTGGTATATGTGGAGCTAGGCTTTGCACAAAAATTGGGGTTGCATGAAAGTGTGGTATACGTGGAACTAGGGTTTACATATGAATTAGGGTTTGCATGGAATTGTGGTATATGTGGAGCTAGGGTTTGCATATGAATTGGGGTTGCATAGAAGTGTGGTCTACGTGAAGCTAGGGTTTGCATGTGGATTAAGGTTTGCATGGGAGCTAGGGTTGCATGAGAGTGTGGCTTACGTGGAGTTAGGGTTTGCATGGTAGCTAGAGTTTGTAGAGGTATTAGGGTATGTCATGATTAAGTATGATAGGATGATTAACCAGGGTTGAAGTGGTTAACCTGAGCTGAGGAGTAAGCATGATAGAAACCTAATTTGTATGTCTTGGAATGAACATCTGAATAAGATACTTAACTTATTAAATTCGTAAAGTGGAAGATGTTGAGCCGGGCCTAGACCGATCCATCGACATAATAGTGGCCAGGTACTGTGGTAGCCTGGAGACCAATCCACCAGCTTAATAGTGGTAGGGTTTGTTACCCTAGTGACTGATCCACCGGCTAAAATAGTGGGGGATCCCGAGCTCAACAAACCAAACCTTATATATGGTGAAGATATGAGAAGATACTAATTACTTACAGTGGAACACCGTGCGAGAAGGGGCCAGACCGATCCACCGGCATATAATAGTGGTAGGGCATGTACCCTAAGCGACCGATTCACCGGCTATAATAGTGGCCAGGAGACAAAGTGCCCTGGAGACCGATCCACCGGCAAAAATAGTGGGGTTCCCGTACTCGTGTGGATTTGATAAAGAGCATGGTGTGGAAATGGATTCGATAAAGGCTTGATGAAATAAATAATTTAATCTGTATTGAGTCCTAGAATCTCACCTAAACATTTATGTGTACTAATATGATTGAGTTTTTATGTCTTTATTTTTATATTATTGGTTATGTGAAACATGTATGCTGGCCTTAGTACTCGGTTACTTTACTCAGTACGTAGCGTCCTGATCACCCGCTTTATGGGTGCTGCTCATTCCCATGAGCAGAAGGCCCGTCTGATCTGTTGCAGGTAGAAGATAGTTACTTTGATGCTATCGATGTCTATGGGGCATCAGGAGGGGCAGAGTGATAGCTGGGCTAGATCAATTTCTAGAGAGACGTTGCCGTTTCCTTTTAATTTATGACTCATGTTATTTTTATTATGTTTAAGTTGCAGAAACAACTTTATTAATGTTGTTTAATTATTATTTGAAAAACAATAGTTGGTATTTCGAATTATGTAAGACTTGCGCATACTCTGATTTTCATTTTTATAAATTTGAATTTGTATGGTATTACTGATAGTGTTTTCTTAGCCTTAGCACTTGGTACCGGAACGGTAGAAGTGAACTGGTCTGGTACTAAGTGTGGTGGTAACATCCTTAGAATTCACGGGTCTTAAATTAAGTGTTTTAATTATTTCTGCTTTAACAAAAATAGTGAATTTTGGGGTGTTACAATCTCCCACCACCTCGGCAACCACTTGCCGCCGTTTAGCCGGTGGATCAATCACAAAGGGTACCCTAACTTTCCCTTTTATAGTCGCTAGCCATCGCCACCGACCGCCACCTCTTTTCCCTCCTTCTCCCTTGCGTTTGTTGTAGCATCACAGTGTGCATGACCTAATGCATGGCCGCGCAACACTTAAAATGCTTGTTGCACAGTCATGCAATCCTTGCATGGTCTGACCATGCAAAATTTTTCCTCTCGGCTTGATTCTGCACGACCATGCAACTTCTACATCGCCTGGCCATGTGTTTTCTTTTCTCTTGACCTGCTGTGTTTTGGTGCTACACAGTCGTGTAATTTTTGCACCGCCTACCAGTGCAACTTCTTTCTTGGCCATGTACTCCTATTTTCACCTCCAAACCTCAACCAAACACCACTAAAATTCTACCATAGCTCCACCACATATTCCTCTACACATCCACACATCTCAAGCTCTCATTCGACTATGGTTATACCTACTTCTACCCTCTTTACCTTGATTTTCCCCTTCGGTTTAACTCTTGGAGCCTAACCATAATTTTACTATTTTTCGTAGGTGGTTTTCTAGTAGCTTCGGAGGAGGAAGTCTAGGATTTTGCGTGCTTAGATCCTAGTGTCATAGTTGGTAAGGTTACTATTCGATGCTTAGGACTTTTGATGATATTTTCTTGTTCGAATAAATGTTTCTTATATGATATTACTGCTATAATTTGTGATGTATGTTAATATTGATTATTTTTGATGTTATGCATGTTATGATGAAAGGATATAAGGGTTATAAGAGATACCATTATATTATGATCATGCCAATAACATCTTATTTGTGAGAATGCATCTTATAGCATAAAATATGGGTTGAGTGATGTCAATATCATACATATGGAAATATATCTATTGTTGAATGATGATAATATCCCCCTTGTAGAAATATGTTCATGGTATGAAATATGGGTTGAATGATGATAATGTCATATTTGTGAAATTATATTTTGAGGTATGAAATATGGGTTGAAAGATGAGAATGTCATATTTATAAAAATTATAACTTAAGGCATGAAATATGGGTTGAAGAATGATAATGTCAAAATTGTGAAATTATGCCTATAGTATGAAATATGGGTTGAATGATGAGAATGTCATAACTTTAAAATTGTGTCTTATGATATAAAATATGAGTTGATTGAGTTGTGGTAAATGGGCTTAAGGTCTCTGATGAGGTATGATGATGAATGAGGACTTGGAGAAAAAAAAATATGTATGGAAGGTATAATATTTTATGAAAGAAAGGTGTTAATTGTGCTAAAAGGATAACTTGGTCATTATGGGATATTAATGAGGTTTTGGTAACTCATGTGCTAGGGGGATTAAAATTTTAATAACAATAAATTGAGTAATTCATGGGGATATTAACGTTAATTTGGGGTTCATAAATGCTTACTAGTAAATTTGGAATAATTCATCTTGAGATGTTAATATTATTATTCCCTCTTCATGCATTAGAGAATAACTATTGGGAGTTAGAAATGATAAATATCTTATATGATGTGTTATGATAATTTTATGGGATTTAGACTTGGACGCTTCAGTATTTAATATATATATCGGGATGAGATTACTAAATCAAACTCATGGGAATTAGGTTGTGATTTTTGGGCATAATAGTAATGATGGGATTTGGGAGATGTCGTAATATAATGTGGATGGAACAACCAACATGGGAAAATGATCACTAAAGGAAGTGTAATAAGGGTTTGATAAGACTCGAGGTTTTGGATCTATGTTATATGTATACATGTTTTGACTGTATCCTATGCATGAGAATCAATCTTAAATAAGATACTAATCACTTAAAGTGAAAGAGCACGTGAGTAGGGCCATAGTAGTAATTTTTTTCTTAAATCTATATATATATGTATTCTCATTCCACCGGATAGAATAGTGGCTTAGGAGCATTTTTCCCGAGATGATTTTTTTAATCTTCATTCCACAAGAAAGAACCTTCTGAAGAAGATGGCTAAGTTTTAGTGGGATGACGCTTGTGAGAGCATTTCTAGAGTTGAAGTAGCGGTTGACTATAACACTAGTTTTGAGCTTAACTTCAAGATCATACGGATTCGATTTCTATAATGACATATCAAAGCATGGAATTGGTTGTGTTCTAATGCAGCATGGTAAGGTTGTGGCTTATGCTTCTCTCCAACTAAAACAACAGGAGCAGAATTATCCGACGCATGACATAGAGTTGGCTGCATCCGTATTTGCATTGAATATTTGGAGGCATTATCTGTCTAGGATGAAGTGCAAATTCTACACCGACCATAAGAGCCTCAAGTATATATTCACCCAGAAGGAGCTAAATATGAGGCAGAGAAGATGGCTCAAATTGGTAAAGGGCTAAGGTATTAAGTTGACCTACCATGAGGGTAAGGCCAATGTTGTCGTAGATGCCTTGAGTTGGAAAACGTCACACTCTTTGAGTTCTATTGTGGTTACTAGTCGATTACTGGAGGTGTTTGGTGAGATGGGGATACAGATAATCTGGCTTGGTGAACTAGAGGTTTGAATGAGTGCATTGATGATTACACACACGATCTTTGTTGAGATTCGAGCAGGATAGTCTAGGGATGTTACACTTGAGAAGATTCAGCAGAAGATTCAGGATGGTGGAGTTGAGGGCTTCCAAATTTATAAGGATGGTAGCATTCACTATAGAGATTGTTGGTGTATCCCGGCTAGTTACACTGATCTAAAACGCCAGATTTTGGAGGAAAGTCACTGTACTCCATATTCTATCCATCGAGGAGGAGGTAAGTTGTATAAGGACCTCAAGAGGATCTACAAGTGGCCTCATATGAAGTGAGAGATATCAGAGTTTGTATAAGGATGTTTGACTTGCTAGAAGGTCAAGACTGAGCATTAGAGACCTACAGGGTTAGTTCAACCTTTTAGATGGGTGGAAGTGGGACTCTATCTTAATGAATTTTGTGAGTGGGCTACCAAGGACTCTTAGTGGTTGTGATATGCTTTGGGTTATCGTCGATAGGCTAACTAAGTCCGCAGTATTTGTGCCAATGAAATCAACATGGAGTATGGATCAATTAGCAGATGCATATTTGAGGTTTATGGTGAGTAGGCATGGTAGCCTTATCGACATAGTCTCCGATTTGGATTTGAGATTTCTTTTGCACTTCTAGGGGAAGTTGCAGGAGGATATGGGAATGAGATTGAGGAGCCTTTCATCTAGCTACAGATGAAAAAATAGAGAGGATGATTCAGACTCTAGACTATATGCATTGTGGCTGCGTTCTGGATTTCCAAGGCAGTTGGGAAGATCATTTGCATTTGGTTAAGTTCTCATACAACAATAGTTATCATGCTAGCATAGGGATGGCACCCTTTGAGGCATTGTATGGACGTAAGTATAGGACGCCCTTGTGTTGGAGTGACATCAGTAAGATCATTGTACTTGGACCGAAGATGATTGAGGAGACAATTTGGTAGGTTAGTTTGATCCAGGATAGGATGAGAGCAGCTCAGAGTTGCCAGAAGAGCTACGCAAATCAAAGATGTTGTAGTGATGGTTTTGAGCTGGGGATAGAGTTTTGTTGAGGATTTAACCTACTATGGGAGTGTAGAGATTTGTTCGAAAGGGTAACCTAAGCCTAAGGTATATCAGTCCTTATGAGATTCTTGATAGAGTTGGTGAAGTTACATATTGCCTAGTGCTCCCACCAGAGTTAGCCCGAGTTCACAATGCCTTTCACATTTCTCAGCTTAGGAAGTACGTCGCAGACCCATCGCACGTGATCAGACCAAATGAGATCGAGCTCGATGATTCATTGTCCTATGAGGAGAGGCCTTTGAGGAGTCTCGATACCAAGATTTGACTCACCTAAACAAGCTCGGTTCTACTTGTGAAGATTTTTTAGAGCCGTCATGGGATAGAGGAAGCGAATTGGGAGACTGAGAAGGATATGCATGAGGTGTACCCCAAGCTCTGTAGCTCAGGTGTGTTAGAATTTGGGTTCTCCTTTCTTTTAAGGGGGTAGTACTTTGTAGTATAGTAGCACTTTGATGGATTTAATCGCCAAAATTGCTCCCTTTCATTCTTTCCTCTTCTTCCCTAACCCAATATTGTTGACTTTGGGGACGAAGTCTCTTTTAAAGGGGTAGTGATGTAATACCCCAAAAATTTGCTTAAGTTAATCCCGCATCATTAGCACCTAATTCGATTCTAATATTAATAAATCCTTTATTAGCCTTAACTTATCCTTAATCCTAAAACATTAATCGATTATGAAAACCTTAATTCTGATAAATTGTTATTCGTAAACCGAAATTAAATTTGCTAAAAATTCTGCTAGTCCTAATTACACTTAACTAATCTAAATCACCCTAAACTAATTCCCTTAACCTTTTCCCTTTTCCTTTTATTTTCATTTTTTCTTTTCTTTTCTTTCCTTCTCATCCTTCTCCCGTTAGCCCTTTGCTGCGATTATGCAAGTTGCATTTGCAACTTGTACCACCACTTGCACCATCTCCCATCTTGTCCCCTGATCACTTCCATCATCCATCAACCTCACCTCACCTCCCCTTTTCTTCTTTTTCTTCTTCTCCTTCCGCACCCTTATCCCTTTATCCTTTTTCGTCACACACCCCATCTCCTTGCAACCTCCTTATTCTTTCCACTCTTAGGTAACAATTCCATCCACCATCACCACCCTCACCCTGTAGCTACCACCCTACCCTAGCCATCCTCTACAACCATCATCCACTTGCATTTGCACCATCAACATTCCTCCATCGCACACTACCTCTTTTTCTTTTATTTCCACCAAAACACAACACGCACAACACACATGCACATATATATAAATATATATATATATACCTCACACTCTCCCTACTTCTCTTTGATTTTGCCTCACTCTGCTAATATTTTGTGCCAAAGAGCCATTATCAAAGTTCCCTCACCCTTCTTCTTCCATTCTTCTTCTTCTTCTTCTTCTTCTTCTTCTTCTTCTTCTTCTTCTTCTTCTTCTTCTTCTTCTTCTTCTTCTTCTTCTTCTTCTTCTTCTTCTTCTTCTTCTTCTTCTTCTTCTTCTTCTTCTTCTTCTTCTTCTTCTTCTTCTTCTTCTTCTTCTTCTTCTTCTTCTTCTTCTTCTTCTTCTTCTTCTTCTTCTTCTTCTTCCCCTTCCTTTCCTTGTTTTAGCTTCCACACCACCATCTCCCAACACCGTACACCACCTCGGCCACCACTTGCCGCCATTTAGCTGGCAGACCAACAATCAAGGTCCCCCATACTTTCCCCTTCACGGTCGCCGGCTATCACCGCTGACCACCGCCTATTTTCCCTCCTTCTCCCTTGTGTTTGTTGCAACGTCGCAATATGCATAGCCTACTGCATGGCCGTGAACCACTTAAAACACTTGCTGCATAGCTGTGCAATCCCTGCACGGTCTAACCATGCAAAAAATTTCCTCTCAGCTTGATTCTACACAACCATGTAACTTCAGCAATGACCAGCCATGTGTTTTCTTTTCTCTCAACCTGTTGTGTTTTGGAGCTGCACAGCTGTGCAACTTTTGCATCGCCTGCCAGTGCAACTTCTTTTTTGGCCATGTACCCCTATTTTCACCTCCAAACCTCAACCAAACTTCTACCATAGCTCCACCACATATTCCTCTATACATCCACACATCTATCCTCTTTACCATGATTTTCCCCTTTGGTTAACTCTTCGAGCCTAACCGTAATTTTACTATTTTTCATAGGTGGTTTTCTAGTAGATTTAGAGGAGGAAGTCTAGGATTTTGCGTGCTTAGAGCCTAGTTTTGTAGTTGGTAAGGTTACTATTCGATGCTTAGGAAATTTGATGATATTTTCTTGTTCGAATAAATGTGTCTTACATGATATTGCTGCTATAATTTGTGATGTATATTAATATTGATAATTTATGATGTTATGCATGTTATGATGAAAAGATATAAGGGTTGTAAGAGATACCATTCTATTATGATTGTGGCAATAACAACTTATTTGTTAGAATGCATCTTATAGTAAAAAATATGGGTTGAGTGACCCCAATATAATACATTTGGAAATATATCTATGGTTGAATGATGATAATATCGCCCTTGTGGAAGTATGTTCATGGTATTGAAATATGGGTTGAATGATGATAATGTCATATTTGTAAATTATATTTTGAGGTATGAAATATGGGTTGAAAGATGAGAATGTCATATTTATAAAAATTATAACTTAAGGCATGAAATATGGGTTGAAGGATGATAATGTCAAAATTGTGAAATTATACCTATAGTATGAAATATGAGTTGAATGATGAGAATGACATGACTGTGAAATTGTGTCTTATGATATAACATGTGAGTTGATTGAGTTGTGGGAAATGGGCTTAAGGTCTCTCGTGAGGTATGATGATGATGTGATCCCTCGAAATTTTAAAAACCTATAATATAATAAATAATTTTTATTTGGGATAAATTTTCTTTTAAATTTATTTAATTTAATTATTTTATGAATTTTGGAGCATATAAAATTGGATAGGAATATTTAATAAATTAGAATAAATATTTTATTATTTTATTATAATTATTTTATTTGAATTAATTCTCAAACCAATATTTTTCTTTAAATTAACCTTTTTAAGCCCATTCATTAAATTATATTAATTTAAATCATTAAATAAATTTATTTTCCAAAAATATTATATTATATTACTTTATAAATTAAGCTATTTTATTTTCCCTATTTTTTCTATTTCCTTTTTCCCCTTTTCCTTTTCTTTCTCCTTTTTCTCCTTTCTTCCTTTTTCCTTCTCTTCGGGCCACTAGGCTGGCTTGCTCCCTTGCACCTTGCGCATTGGGCCACTAGCCCATCTCTTCCTTTCCCCTCCATCTCCCGCGTACACATGCCCAGCCCGACCGCCTTCTTTTCTTTTCTCCCTTTTCCCCCCGTTTGGGCCGGCCCAACCTTGCTCCCTTTCCCACACGCAGCCTACCGTCTCTTCTCCCTTCGTTGTCCATGCCCGACCACCCTGAGCACACCCGGCCACTACCCTGCAACGCCGTAGCTTGCCACCACCTACTCCCATGTAACTCGCCCTCCCTCTCTCTCTCCCTAGTCCTTTTCTTCCCATTTTCGAACCAAACTAGCCCCTACAAACCCTCCCTTTGTGCCCTGCTTTTCCCCTTTTCTTCCTTCCCTTCTCCTTGCAACCTGACCACCCCTGCACCCTATTACCGTCCCGACGACCCCCTACCCCCTTTCTCTCCCTCTTCTTTTTCTTCTCTTCAACATTCCTTTTCCTGCCCCATTTTTTAAGCCTTCTCCTTTTCTTGATCCCTTCTTCTCCCTTCCTTCTTCTTTCATTTCCCTCACCCTATTTTTGCTTTGTAGCCCCATTCCACCACTGCTATCACCCTAACAACCACCTGCACCACATTCTTCCACCACTTCCTACCACCCTGCACCACTAAGCCATCCCCTTGAGCCCCCTACAGTTTCTTCTTCTTCTTCCCCTCTTCTTTTTCTCCCTTCTCGGCAACCTCCCTGCATCCCCTCATTCCGCCGCCGTCCCATCGCCTATGTCACCACCTGAGCCACCAAACCAATCCCTACAACCTCTACCACCCCTACACCTTCTTTAGCCAAAGCCAACACTTGCATCCCCTCATTTTCCTCCTCGTTTTCCTTCCTTCTCATCCCCCTCCACCTCGTGATGTGATTTTTATCAAAGTAACGGAAGGTTGGATCAAAATTTGGATACAAGTTGAAGGTGTATTCGACAGATTTGAAGAACTTTAAAGGTGTCGAATGAATGATAGATTTGAGGAAGGATTATCCCAGATTTTCCTTGCTCAATGTAGAACCAAAAGGGAGGATTAGAATTTAACTATCTTGCTCAAAGTTTGATTTAAATTCTCATTCAATATCTGCATTTAAATCTTGCACACAAATGGGTATATATAGGAGAAGGAAGCTCGGTGGTGACTAGCTTAAACCAGCCGAGTTTTCTTCCTTAATTCAGCCCATTAATCATGCTTGAATTAAGCCCATATTAACCTTAATCCAAAGCATAATATAATTGGTTAAATGATACTAAGGATTAATATTACAAAGCTATACAATTGATTAAGATACATACATGAAAATATAGCCATACCCTAACTTACATAAAATATATTTAGGGTTAGGGTTTACAACAAGTTTATACAAATAATGAGTATCATCACTTTATCTCTTGTTGTAATTTATCATCCCATGTATGTCATAGCCTTGCATGCCTTGGAATATTTTTACACATCAAAGTGTATCAACATCATCTTCTTGTAAATATGTAACATATCTACAAGAATAACTTGAATGATTTTCAATGTCAAGCATATAAGAATTATCAAGAATATTTAATATGATAGGATCCAACATTAAGAAAGCTAAATCATCTTCCTTACCTTGAGGATTAGAATGAATATGACAATCATTATGTTCAATGGATGCTCCTGCATCATACTCCCCAAGTTGAAAAGAATTTGTCCTCAAATTTTCATCAGAATAATAAGGAGACAAATCACAAACATGAAAATTTCTTGAAATTCCTCCATAAGAATATGGAAGTTCAAGTTCATAAGCATTATCTCCAAACTTTCTAAGTATTTTAAATGGACCATCGACTCTTGGCATTATCTTGTTTTTACATAAATTAGGAAATCTCTCTTTACCTAAATGTAACCAAATTAAGTCACTAGGAGAAAACACATAAGAGTTTCTATGCTTATTCGCTTGAGTTTTATACTTGGCATTAGATTTTTCGATATTATTTTTAATTTTCTCATGAAGATGTTGAAAAAATTTATTCTCTCTTTAGCCTCATAGTTTTGCAATTCACATTTTTTCAACGGAATCATGTGAATAGGCATGTTAGGATTCACACCATACACCACCTCAAACAGACTAGTTTGAGTAGTACTAGAAGGACTACGATTATAAGCAAACTCTGCATGAGCTAACTTAACATCCCAATCTTTTGTAATTTTATTAACTAAACCTCTTAATATTGTACCAAGATTTCTATTAGTTACCTCATTTTGACCATCAGTTTGGGGATGATGTGAAGTGCTAAATAACAATTTAGTACCAAGCATATGCCATAAAGTTTTCCAAAAATAACTCATAAACTTGACATCCCAATCATAAACTATGCTTTTAGGTATTCCATGAAGTTTAACAATTTCTCTAAAATACAAGTCAACAACATGCGTGGCATCATCAGTTTTATTACAAGGAATAAAATGAGTCATTTTAGAAAAATGGTCTACTACCACAAGAATAGAATCTTTACCACGTTGCATTCTTGGTAACCCTAGGATAAAGTCCATACTAACTCCTTCCCATGGTTTATCAGGAACGGGTAAAGGTGTGTATAAGCCTTTATGAAAGTAACTTTTACTTTTTTGACATGTAGAACATCTACTTATCATGGCTTGCACATGTTTAACCATTCTTGGCCAATAGAAATTTTCTTGTAATAATTCCATAGTTTTATATATACCAAAATGTCCCGCTATGATACCTTCATGTATTTCCTTGATAAGCAAGTATCTAATACTAGATCTAGGAATATAAAGTTTATTTAGTCAAAACAAAAATCCATATTGTATGACATAATTTCCATGGTATCCATTGTCTTTACATGCACTAAACATGTCCTTAAAATCTTCATCATTAGAATATAATTCTTTAATCATTTCAAAACCTAAGATTTTCGCATCCATCATAACAAGTAATGTAGACCTACGAGAAAGAGCATCAACGACTACATTTTCTTTACCATCTAAATTTTTGATAGAGAACACGAAGGATTGTAAGAAATTTACCCATTTTGCATGTCTCGGATTAACTTTCTTTTGACTACGTAAGTATTTTAAACTTTCATGATCCGAATGTAACACAAATGGTTTTTGTCTGAAATAATGAATCCATGTCTCAAGACTCCGTATAATGGAAAAAATTTCCTTATCATAAGTCGAAATGTTAAGCTTGGCTCCATTCAACTTTTTAGAGAAGAATGCTATAGGTTTCTTTTCTTGAGAAAACACTCCTACTATTCCAACTCCACTAGCATCACAAGTCACTTAAAAAAAAAGGTTAAAGTTGGGTAAGGATAGAATAGGGGCATGACAAAGTTTATCTTTAAAATTTTCAAAGGCTTGAGTAGCTTCTTGTCCCCAATAAAATTCACCCTTTTTCATGAGTTGAGTAATAGGTGTAGCTATGGTAGAAAAATCCTTAATGATTCTTCTATAAAAGCTAGCTAATCCATGAAAACTTCTCACTTCATGAACATTCTTAGGGATATGCCATTCTTTTATAGCCTTAATCTTATTATGATCTACTTTAATGCCTTCTCCACTAATAATATAGCCCAGGAAAACTACACTTGGAAGCATAAAATTACTTTTCTCAAGTTTTCCATATAGTTTAGTTTTCCTTAGCTCATCAAATAAGTTCTTCAAATGTACTAGATGATCATAACTATTTTTGCTATACACAAGAATATCATCCAAATATACAACAATAAAATCACCAAGAAAAGGTTGGAGAACTTCATTCATAAGTCTCATAAATGAGCTAGGGGCATTACATAACCCAAAAGGCATACATCCACTCATAGAGACCATATTTTGTTTAAAATGAGTTTTCTATTCATCTCCATCTCTAATCCTTAATTGATGATATCTACTTCTCAAATCAATTTTGGAAAATACTTGTGCTCCACAAAGTTTATCAAGCATATCATCTAATCTAGGCATAGGAAATATATATTTGATGGTAATATTATTCACATCCCTAGAATCTATGCACATATGGCAAGTATCATCCTTTTTAGGAACTAGTAAAGCAGGAACACTACAAGGACTCATACTTTCTCTAACAAATCCTTTCTCCATAAGTTCTTGAATTTGTTTCTATAATTCCTTAGCTTCTTCTGGATTACATCTATAAGCCAGTTTATTAGGAATAGGAATACCAGGAACAAGATCAATAGCATGTTCTATACCTCTTTTAGGTGGTAATCCAGGAGGTAAGTCATCAGGAAATACATCATTATACTCATCAAGCAACTTAATCAAATTTGGATTTTCAATTTGTTATTTTTTAGGTTTAGAATCTTTAGAAACTAAAGCATAACAAACTCTTTCTTCTTTTATACATTTTTCCATAGCCTTTTCATGTAAAAATAATATATTTTTATTATCACTCAAGGGCATATGATCATATAAAAAAGGTGTGAGTGTAAAACCCCCAAAATTCACTCCTGAATTTTTTTTGAAAGAATAGAAGAGTAAAGCGGAAGCTAAAATAGAATTTGGGGAATATTACCGCCACATCTAACACAAGATAAATGTCCACCATCTATCTCATGCTAGATGTAAGACTAAAACCTGTCAAACATAATTTCAAACATCTATGCTGTGGTGATAATCTCCCACAAGGAGATATCCACAGGCAGATGACAAGTGAATAAATTCACTAAATAAAATCATCGCTGAATGAATCAGCAGAACCTATGAAATAAATCCGAATTTTAAAAGCTTATCAGAGTATGCCGAATTAAAAGCCAATTACAACACCCTTGAAATTCTAAATACAATATTTGAAAACTTCCAAAAATAAATACAATTAATCAAGACAATTTTCGATGGATCAAATTCCAGATTGCCTACTCTTTCAAGCCAAGCCTTCCACCCAAATACAATACCGATCTCAAACCTGTACAAGAGGTCTGCTCCCCACCGTCAGTGGATCATCACAGGACCCATTCAACTAAGGTAGCATCAATACGGGTCCGGTACTGAGTAAATCAAGACTACCCAACTCATGGAGGGAAAAATAAAACACATAAGATATGAAAGACTCTAGCCTACAATTGTCATCCTCAATTATACATGTATTGCATACAATAAAACATAGGGTCACGGATTCATACTTATAAGTACATTACTAGACATGACGACACATAAGATACAAGCGTACAAGAAATCACGATCGCATGCTAAGTAACACTAATCCAACAATCCAATAATAATCATTACTACATCCAATTTTATTTATTTACGATGAGTTCAGGGACCCCACTATTCTTAAACCGGTGGAATAGTCTGAAGCACCTCTCGGGGACAACACACCCAAGCCACTATTATCATCCGGTGGAATGGTTTGAATCACCTCTCAGGGACAGGACACCTGAGCCACTATTATCGTCCGGTGGAATGGACCCTACACCTAGTCCTGACTCACGTAATCTTCCACTTTAAATAATTAGTGTCTTATTCATTGCTTAACTCATATCATACTTTTATTCACGTTGAGTATAGGGCCCCACTATTCTTAATTTGATGGAATGAACTGAAGCACCTCTCAGGGACAAGACACCTGAGCCACTATTATCGTTCGGTGGAACAGACTCTACACCTCTCAGGGCAAAACACTCCTGAGCCACTATTCTTAACCGGTGGAACGACTTGAATCACCTCTTAGGGACAGAACACCTGAGTCACTATTATCGTCCGGTGGAATGGACCCTGCACTCGGCCCAACTCACGTGATCTTCCACTTTAAATTATTAGTATCTTATTTAAGGATTTTAACCGACCATAAATCAGGCCCACATGAATAATCCTATGACATAAATATACAGCATAACATATAATTTTAACCCATACACAACCCTTCACATATTCAAATGCATACCATATTCAAGTGTCATATTAACACACATTTGTATTGAGGCTATAAATTCGTACATATATGCAATTACCACACAGAACACAACATACGATTGACATGATTAAATAATCGATAGGCATACTTATCACCTTCCACTTCAAGCAAACATACATCCAAATTCCGCCATAACCAAAGGTAAGTAATGACTTACCTAAATCCGAAGCTAGCTAAGAAAATTGAGAAAGAGGGAGAGCTATCGAAAGCTCGACAATCCATGAGAAAGTTTTCCTCGATTGCCGATATAAATCGAAACTAGGTTAGAAACTATCTCATCAATTAATAATTCACATATTCTAATTAAATAAATGCAAATGGACACACACGATCTTTCTTGAAAAACGTGTTCAAAACTTAGGACTCAAGAGCATAGCTCTATTAAGATTTAAGATTAAATATAAATTAAATCGGATTAACACACATATCACTTGGTACATTTCAAATTAATTTGGAAAACCCAAGAAAGAATAATTGATTATAAGTTAATTTATCGAAAATGACTTATTCATTAGGTTTTATAACTAAATAGGTAAACCAACCATTTGCATAGAACCAAATCCAAACTGATTAAATTAAAACATATTTCAAATGATTTAAAACCCAAGGACAGAAATCGATTAGATTAAAGACACATAGCACAATCAATTTTATAAAACCATATCTGGCAAATCAGGGTTTTTAATGCTCGAGCTACGAACCGACTAATTAACTTTTATTATCTCAAATTGATAGCTTAAGAGTATGATTAAACTGATTTTAAATTAATCTAGATAATTAATTTTAACAAAAATAATCTTCCTCGTAGCCAATTTAAGACTATCCGTTTTCAAAATTAGGGTTTTAAAGCCCACGACACAAAATCAGGTAATTTAAATCAATTAATTCCAATTAAAATTATTAGAATGCAATTATGATCATTTCAACTATTTCTATAAATTTAATTTTAGAAAAACAATTATACATATGATCAATTTCATAATTTCACTTGAAATCTAGGGTTTTAAGCCCGAAAATGCAATTCAGTTGAATTCTATTAATTTATTTAAATTAAATGTTTAGAAATGCAATTATACATATTTTATACCATATCATAAAATCAATTGATCAAAACCAATAATAGAAATACCCAATTTAGCATAATTAGGGTTTTTGAGTCCGGAATACAAATCCGATCAATTCTTGCTAAAATATATAAGTTGATGGTTCAGAAATGTAATTAAATATATTCTAATATAAATTATATAGTCGATTGAAGAAAACGACCCAATTACACAATCCAATTTAGACCCGCAAGAGTTTTGACCTAAAAATCCAATTCCGATCAATTACGCACAATTTTTCCAAATCAACACTTCTAATATGAAATTAAATATATTTCAAATGATATTATAAAATCAATTGAGCGAAACGACTCAATTATACGACCCAATTTCATTACACACAAATTTTGGCGTAGGAATCAAATTTCCTATTAATTCTACATAAATTTCTCAAATTGACGGTTCCGACATAAAATTAGATACATTTTAAAACATATTATATAATCAATTTGTCCAAAATTGCCAAATCGGGTGAAATCGAAAAATTCGGGCATAACACGGCCAAAAATCTAATTTTCACAAATCATTCAAATACACTACAATCAACCACTCTAAATCAATCATACAACATATATATATACATAATAAAACAATAAATTTAGCTTTTCATAAGCTAATTCATACTCAATTCATCAAATAAATGTTAGGGTTTTTTAGAAATTTATACCAAACAAAAATCAACAAATCAGAGCAAGGGAAGGCCGGAGAAGATACGCCGGAGGGCAAGGGCTGCTCGCCGGCAGTCGGGAGACATCGGCGGTGACCGTGCGGTGGCGGTGTGACTTGCGCTACTACTCACTACTCCTACTGCTGCGGCGGCGCTGCTGTTGCTGGTTGCTACTACTGCTTCGGCTGTTGCGGCGGCATCTCCGGTGGCGGTTGACTGGCGGGGCGGATGGTGCAGGGAGGAGCTGGGGAGAAGGAGGTAGGCTAGGGTTTGGGCTGCGGTTGGCTCGGGATGGGAGTAGGGGGTCAGGAAGGGAAAGAGAAGAGAAGGGAGAGAAGAGAGAAAAGGAAAAGAAGAGGAGGGGTCAGGGGCACAAGCTGAGTTTTTTTTTTTTACAATTATAAGTATAAAATAAAATACTAAATATTTAAAATTGTTATTGTAAGATTTTATCTAAAATTTATTCAACAAAAATCATTTCGTAAGAATCCGAAAGCTTGAGATTGATAAAAAAAGCTATATAAAGAAATTCAGAAACATTTTTGAAAGAATTTATCAACGAACGTAATATCTATATTATTTACGGAAAAAAATATAAGACCCCAAAATAATATTTAAAAACATATGAGAAAACATTCTAATAAACCAAGACTAATTTTAATAATTTGCGAAATCTGTTTTCCGCAAACTAAAAAGCGAAAAACAGAAAAAAATTAATTTCAAAAAGAAATTCATAAATAAGTTCTAAAAATCTTTTAATTTAAAACTTCCCAAAAATGTTAACAATTTCAAGAAACGAATAAATTTAAAGTCGGAAATATTTTCTACGGATAAAATCATTAAAATAAATTTAACTATTTAAACAAAAATTCTATAATTTAAATAATATATTTCGTTAACGAAATATAACTCCAAAATAAAGTCATAATCACACTATGAAGTTATAATTGAAAATGAATCCAAAATATAAAAATCAAAATACAAGAAAGAACGGGAATACATATTTTGAACCGAAACTTGAAATCATATGGATATAATAAAATCATGGTCGTGAACGAATTTATCCGCAACGACAATGATTAATTAAATTCAAATATGAAGTCCAAATCATCGATAAATCCATAAAACGAATCAAAATTAAAATAATTAAATGTTTACATCAAATTACGCTAATAAAATCATGAAACTTAATAAATTTGGATTTAAAAAATACGGGGTATTACAATGAGCCTATATAATTATTTTTTCGTTTTCACCACATATTCATTAGTTAGCCCATCATGAGTTGCTTTTCTATCAAATTGCCATGGTCTACCGAAAAGTAATCCACAAGCATTCATAGGTAAAACATCACATAGAACTTCATCATGATAGTCTCTAATAGAAAATGTGACTATAGCTCTTTTGTTTACTTTATCTCCTTTATCCTTGTTTAACCATTGTAAAGAATAGGGTTTAGGATGATTAGTAGTTTCCAAACCAAGCTTCTTAACCATTACCTCACTTGCAACATTAGTACATGAACCACTATCAATTATAAGTCTACAAACCATATCACCTATTTTACACTTAGTTTAGGTGTAATACTAGGTTGTATTTGCAAGACTCTTTGAATTATAAAGTAGGGGTCTCCTTCTTCTTGTTCCATAGTTAATATTTCATTAGAAGATTCAACTTCTAATTCATCATCACTACATGGTTCCATATTTTCTTTTTCATGTAATGTTAAGGCTCTTTGGTTAGGACAATCTCTAGAAAAATGTCCATATCCTTTACATTTGAAACATTGTTTATTAGCCATTTCAACCACCTTGTTTTTACCTTTATCATCTTTTTTATTCTTTTTATCATATGAAAATGTTGATTTAGGTGTAAAGGTGTTAGAATAGGGTTTAGTTGAAGTAGAAGCATTAGACTTAACATAGGCTTTTGTAGTTTTGGTTTGCCTTTCAATTTTCATAGCCAATTTTATCAAGTCATCAAGAGAGTCATAAGAGTACATATCAAACTTTTCTCTTATTAAATTATTCAAGCCACCTAAGTATCTAGCACATTTTTGTTCCTTTCTTTCATGACCATCACAAATAAGGGCTAGTCTTTCAAACTCTCTAGTATATTCTTCTACACTAAATAAGCCTTGCCTTAGAGTAGTCATTTTAACATACATATCTTGTTCATACTCTCTAGGTACAAATTTCTTTCTTAAGTGTTTTTTAAGTTTTTCCCAATATTTGATTTTAGATTTCTCTTATCTTTCTCTAGTTCGTTTTAAGTTATCATACCACATTCGGGCAAACTTTTTGAACTTTAGAGTAGCTAATTTGCACTTTCTATCATCATCATATTCTCTAAACTCAAAAATATCCTCAATCTCATGCAAACATTCAAAAAATGACTCCACATTCAAATCGCCATAAAATTCAGGAAGGTCAAGTTTAATACCTTGATCTTCATGGTGTGGATTTATTACATGGAATGTAGGTGCTCTTCTTTGGTTGCTTGAGCCAAAAGAATTTGCCTCCTCTTCTCCATCTTCATGATGAGAAATATTGAAAGGTCCACATCCATTATTGGCATGGTACATAGGCTTCATTCTCCCTTCCACACTATCATGTGCGGTTTCCATTCGAGGTTGCCATAGTTTATACTTCTCTTGGTCGGCCAACTTTGCTTCTACACTTTGGAGTTGATTTTGCAGTGTGTTTTGAGTCTATAGTTGGGAATCCATGCGTGTGGTGTGGCTTTTAATGGACTCTAACAGGGCACACACCTCTTAACTAGCCATGGTGAAGGTTGACATACAACCCTACTAGTTGCACACAATATATCTTACATAAGTGTAGGTGCTGGATTTGTTTTGCCTATAACCAAACAAAGCACAAACCAATTGCTAATTCTAAAACAAATATCAAACACTACCTGAAGTATTTACCTAGGCATAAAGGAGATATTTTAGCCTCAAGAATAGGCACTGCACACAGGTACACACAAACAATGAAAGATTAGTAATAATAGGTGTGAAATTGCTTCACATAAAATCATAGAACATGTTTTTGTGTTTTCAACAATAGCTTATCTTCCAGTGGGAGATTCACGTTGAAGTCTTCATAGAAAATTTATAGGAGATCTATAGGTAGATTATGGACTAATTTCTTCGAATTGGCTAATGGAAATTAGGTTGGTTGTATAATCCGCCACCTGGTCCATAATAATGGATTAGTTGGATTGTGAATTAATCAATCCTTAATAGCCATGATTAGCTAGAATTAATTTAGCTGATGGGAATTAATGTCTAAATATTATCTTGTAATTTGGGGGAGATTTTGATGTATTTTTTTAGGCTGGTCGAGTGTCCATTTTCGACCTCTATCTCAACCCATTTCCTGATTGTGTTGTTGGGCTGATAAATTGATGAGAGATGAATCGAATATAGGGCCTGCAAGTTCCAGGTCAATCTCGGGAGATTAGGAGCTATCCAAGGTGTCAAACACTTTGGTGCTTCTCTGCTTGTTTGCACAAAGAGCACTTGAAAGGGGTTGTCATGCACTTGATCAAACACTAATAGAGAGTAGAATACAATAGAAATCAAGTGCTGGAGTGGCACACACGATCGTTGTAAATAGAGGGAGCCAAACTAGTGCTGCTGACATTTCGAACTCTATTGGTATTTTATGTGAAAAGTTGAGGGAAAATGCAACAAGATCATTGCAAGATTGCAAGAACTTAGAGAAATAAATTCAAGAACAATTAAAGAAGTTCATCAAGAATCAAGAATTAAAATAAATGGTGGAGTAGCTGTGGGTTTCTTGGTGAAAGAACATAACACAATTTCAGGTAAATAAAAATCACTGGTTGTATCAGCTTCGAACAAATGAAGCTTTGATATCAAAAATGATGTGGTTTTTATCAAAGTAACTGAAGGTTGGATCGAAATTTGTATTAGAAGCTTTAACCCACGATCTAATTCAAAAGAAATGAAGTGAATTGGTGGATTATAGTCGAAGAAATTGAAGATACAAGCTGAAGGTGTATTCGGTAGATTTGAAGAACTTTAAAGGTGTCGAATGAAGGATAGATTTGAGGAAGGATTATCCCCGATTTTCCTGGATCAATGTAGACCCAAAAGGGAGGATTAGAATTTAGCTATCTTTCTCAAAGTTTGATTTAAATTCTCATTCAATATCTGCATTCAAATATTGCGCACAAAAGGGTATATATAGGAGAAGGAAGCTATGTGGTGACTAGCTTAAACCAACCGAGTTTTCTTCCTTAATTCAGCCCATTATTCATGGTTGAATTAAGCCCATTATACATGGTTGAATTAAGCCCATATTAACCTTAATCCAAAGCATAATATCATTGGTTAAATGATACTAAGGATTAATATTACAAAGCTATACAATTGGCTAAGATACATACATGAAATTATAGCCATACCCTAACTTACATAAAATATACTTAGGGTTAGGGTTTACAACAAGTTTATACAAATAATGAATATCATCACTTTATCTCTTGTTGTAATGTTTCATCCCATGTATGTCATAGCCTTGCATGCCTTGGAATATTTTTACACATCAATGTGTATGAACACCATCTTCTTGCAAATATGTAACATACCTACTGGAATAAGTTGAATGGTTTTCAATGTCAAGCATAAAAAAATTATCAAGAATATTTAACATGATAGGATCCAACGTTAAGAAAGCTAAATCATCTTCCTTAGCTTGAGGATTAGAATGAATATGACAATCATTATGTTTAATGGATGCTCCTGCATCACGTCGGCAACCACCTTCATAGCCTCGCTGTTGCCGTCACCACCACCCTTGGCTGCCAATAACCTATCCCCAACCATCACCTACACTCCTTTTACACCCCTGCACCCCTTCCCTTGCCCTAAATACTCCCCCACCTTCCCTCTTTTCTAGCCCCAAAACCCTAACCCAAAAATGGCCATTCCTTCTCTTCCATCCTCCTTTGACACCTTCCTTCCTTATTCTGCATGCAACTCACGCTGCATGAGCAGCGTGAGTCTTACTTAATTTTTTACCCTAATCTTTACTTAATCTTAAGGTACATTAAGGATTAAATAAAGTATATCATTAATTAAGTTTTGATAAAGTTTTATGCTTTGTTTTTTCTCATTTCTAATATGATAAGCATTGACATTATTTTTAGGTGTTAGTTTTTACTAATCAAAGCTTGAATCTTTAACTGAGATACCGATCGATTTTTACAAGAATTAAGGTAATCATTAAACTCTACTTAAACGCATAGATAAACATATGCTAACACTTTAGAGTTTTACTATGTTGTTTTGCATGGTACATGTTTTTTAATATAATATATATATTTGCTTTTATTGATTGATAGAAAGGAAATCGTACTATTTTATATGCCATATGTAGAAATAATGCTTAAGGAAGAAGTTCGGTTATTAATGAAAATTTTATGTACTTATCCATGTTATATTATGTTATTGTGACCATTGGTGCATGAATAATATTATTGTGAGCCCAAGGAGCATTTTAGTAATATGTCTTATGCAAGAGTGTGGCCTAATAAGTGTGGATGCTAATGAGCATCATGTTGAATAATAATAGTGGTGGAGTTGGATGATGAGAATGGAGCATAAATATTAGTATTTTATGTAATGATGGTAAATTAATAAAAGTGGTGTAATAAGGGGCAAAATGGTAATTTTATAAGTGAAAGGGTATTATGATAATTTTGGAAGTAAGAGGTAAAATGGTAATTTTGGAAGAGAATGGCAAAATGTTAATTTTATAAGTAAAAGGGTATTACGGTAATTTTTGAAGTAAAGGGAAAAATGGTAATTTTGTAGGTAAAAGGATAAAATGATAATTTTGTAACTAAAGGGTAAATTGGTAACTATAATAACATAAGGGCAATTTGGTAATTATGATAATGGAGAAGAGCAACTTGGTAATTTAACCAACTAAAGGGTAGTTTGGTAATTATGATAATGGAGAAGGGTAAAATGGTTATTATAATAATGTAGAATGATAAAATGGTAATTATAATAATGGAGAAGGATAAAATGGTAATTATGATAATGGAGAAGGGCAATTTGGTAATTTATCCAACCAAAGGGTAGTTTGGTAATTATGATAATGGAGAAGGGTAATTTGGTAATTATGATAATGGAGAAGGGCAATTTAGTAATTTAACCAAATAAAGGGTAATTTGGTAATTATGATAATGGAGAAGGATATTTTGGTAATTATGAGAATGGAGAAGGGTAATTTGGTAATTTGACCAACTAAAGGGCAATTTAGTAAATATGACAAAGGAGAAAGGCAATTTGGTAATCTAACAAACCAAATGGAAATATGATAAGGGTAACAATTATGAAGGGTGATTGGTGACCTAATAAGTGTGGGAGATAACTTGGTAACATAAATTGGGCAAGGGGTAATTTAGTAATTATGTAACATGGAAGGTAATATGGTAAGTTGGCAAGTAAAGAAGGGATGACTTAATAATTATTCAAGTAAGGGGTAATTCAGTAATTTTGTAGAAATGAAAGGGGTAAATAAGTAATTCGTATCTAATATGTTGAGGGGATAATGAAGTTTTATAATAAGATTCAAGTAACATTGAATAGCTAGATAAGGGTATTTGACAATCAATACGAATCACAATAATGAATCCTAAATCATAATCGGATGAGATTATGATGGCCTTAATGATTCCTCTATGTTTTCTCGGATAATCGTATGAATAAGAAGTACTCAATGAAATTATAACGATTGAAAGTGAATAAGTATCTATTTGTTGTGCTTTTCGTTATTACCTTAATTAAGACACTAATAATTGAAGTGAAAGACCTCGAGATTTGGAATAGTGGCTCTTTAGGGTTGCTACCCTAAAGACGTGGTTTAACCCACGATTATTCTAGCATTTGCTGGTGTGCCTTTGTGCCTCAACCAGACCCTAAATCTTACTCTATCTAGCTCTACGGACCTATTATGGGTGTATGCATACTTATGGATTAGGTGTCCTTATCGGTAGGGTACTGAGTAGCTTATATGTACCAGTGCAACCAGTGTACCGTTGTGTCCTGGGATCTTTATCTCCCTATTGAGGAAAATAAATGGAATTGTTATGCTGATTAAAAAGGAAAAAAACTAATCATAAAGGTGAAAGATAAATGAGTCGGGCCAAGGTGGATTATATTATGAGTATTGGTCTACCGGATATAATAGCGGCCCAAGAGCGTGTTGCCCTGGAACATGATTATGAGTATCGGCCCATCCTTGGATGATGTTTATATATATTCCGGTCCACCGGAGATAACAATGGGTGATCCCGAGCTCAATAAAACCAATCATGGATGTGAATAAATCATGGAAAATACTAATCACTTATAGTGGAACACCATGTGAGTTGGGACCAGACCGGTCCACTAGCGAATAATAGTGGCCAGGAGCGTTCTACCCTGGAGACTAATCCACTAGCAATAATAGTAGTCAGGAGCGTTCTGTCCTGTATGTATTCTAGTTCACTAACTATAAGAGTGGGGTTCCCGCACTCACATAGATATATAAAATTTGAATAATGATGGACTAATGGCTTAAGGCCCAGAAGTATCAATTGTACATTTTGACCTATTAATATTTGATGGACTTGTTAAGTATGTAAATGTTATGAACGCACATCTCATTATATATGTATATAGTTTTGTATCATGTGTGGCATTGCATGCCTACTTTTTAGTGTGTTTTAAAGGATTACTCAGTACTATAGTATTGAAGGATTCTATTCGTAGGGCCCTTGCCTGTTCAATGGATAGTGTCAGTTCTAGGTCCTTTTTAGGTGCTATTAAAGTGAGCATCGGAAAAGAGCATAAGGATTTTCCGGAACTATTAGGGTTTCATTATTTTCCTTTTAATTTCGGGTTTCAATGTAATCATTGTTTTTGTAACCACCATTAGTGGGTTATATTCTTGTAAATTGTTATTTACACTATTCTAATTTAAATATGGTTTGAGTTCCTCATAAATTGTATTTTACTCTTTTAGCCTTAGCATTTGGTACTGGAATGGTAGGAGTAGACCGGTCTTGTACTAAATGTGGAGGTAATATCCCCGAAATTTACAGTTTTATTATTTCACTTTCACTAACTCTTTTAATAAAACAAAATTTTTTAGTAGTGAATTTTAATGGTGTTACAATGTATGAGGACTTGGAGAAAAAAAATATGTATAGAAGGAATAATATTTTATGAAATAAAGGCATTAATTATGCTAAAAGGGTAACTTGGTCATTATGGGATATTAATGAAGTTTTGGTAACTCATGTGCTAGGAGGCTTAAAATTATGATAATAATAACTTGAGTAATTCATAGGGATATTATCGTTAATTTGGGTTCATAAATGCTTAATAGTAAATTTAGAATAAGTCATTTTGAGATGTTAATATTATTATTCCCTCTTCATGGATTAGAGAATAACGATTGGGAGTTAGAAATAATGAATATGTTATATGATGTGTTATGACAATTTTATGGGATTTAGACTTGGATGCTTCAGTGTTTAATATATATATTGGGATGAGATTACTAAATCAAACTCATGGGAATTAGGTTGTGATTTTTAGGCATGATACTAATGATGGGATTTTGTAGATGTCATAATATAATGTGTATGGAACAACCAACATGGGAGAATGAATACTAAAGGAAGTGTAATTAGGGTTTGATAAGACTCGAGGTTTTGGATCTATGCTATATGTATATATGTTTTGACTATATCCTATGCGTAATAATCAATCTTAAATAAGATACTAATCACTTAAAGTGAAAGAGCATGCAAGTAGGACCATGGGAATAGTGGCTCGGGAGCATTCCCCCATCGCACACTACCCCTTTTCTTTTCTTTCCCCCGAAACACCACATGCACAACAGACATACGCATATATATATACACCTCATACTCTCCATACTTCTATTTGGTTTTGCCTCACTCTGTTGATATTTTGTGCCAAAGAACTATTATCAAAGTTCCCTTATGCTTTTCCATCCCGTCTTCTCCCTTTCTTCTTCTTCTTCCCCTTCCTTTCCTTCATTTAGCTTCTGCACCACCATCTCCCACCACCATGCACCACCATTTGGCTGGTGGACCAAAAACCAAGGACACCCTAACTTTTCCCTTCACCATTGCCGACCATCGCCATCGACTGCCGCCTCTTTTCCATCCATCTCCCTCGTATTTGTTGCAGCATCGTAGTGTGCATGGCCTATTGCACGGTTGTGCAACACTTAAAACAGTTGTTGCACAGCCATGCAATCCTTACATGGTCTCAGTGTGCAAAATTTTTCCTCTTGGCTTGATTTTGCATAGTCGTTCAACTTCTAAACCACTTGGCCTTACGTTTTCTTTTCTCTCGACTTCTTATGTTTTGGTGCTGCATAGCCGTGCAACTTTTGCACCACCTGCCAGTGCAACTTCTTTCTTGGAATGCACCACTATTTTCACCTCCAAACCTCAACCAAACACCACCAATATTCTACCATAGCTCCACCACATTTTTCTCTACTCAACCACACATCTTAATCTCTCATTTGACTATGGTTATACCTACTTCTAACCTTTTTACCTTGATTTTTTCTTTCGGTTTAACTCTTCAAGCCTAACCATAATTTTGCTATTTTTTGTAGGTGGTTTTCTAGTATCTTTGAAGGAGGAAGTCTAGGATTTTGCATGCTTAGAGTCTAGTGTCCTAGTTGGTAAGGATACTATTTGATGCTTAGGACTTTTGATGATATTTTCTTGTTCGAATAAATGTGTCTTACATGATATTGCCGCTATAATTTGTGATGTATGTTAATATTGATAATTTGTAATGTTATGCATGTTATGACGAAAGTAAATAAGGGTTGTAAGAGATTCCATTATATTAATGATGGTGCTAATAACATCTTATTTGTGAGAATGCATCTTATAGCATAAAATATGGGTTGAGTGATGTCAATATCATACATGTGGAAATATATCTTTGGTTGAATGATGATAATATTGCCCTTGTAGAAATACATGTGGAAATAAAACATACATGGGAGAATGAACACTAAAGGAAGTGTAATTAGAGTTTGATAAGACTTGAGGTTTTGTATCTATGCTATATGTCTATATGTTTTGAATATATCCTATGCGTGAGAATCAATCTTAAATAAGATATTAATCACTTAAAATGAAAGATGCTATATTAAGTTTTTTCTTCTTATATATATATATATATTCCCATTCCATTGGGTAGAATCGTAGCTTGGGATTATTTTATCCCGAGATGATGTTTTTAATCTCTATTCCACTAGAAAGAATAGCGGCTCGGGTGTGTTGTCCTCGAGAAGTTTCAAACCGTTCCACTGGTTGACAATAGTGGGGAGCCTACTCCTTGTGAAATAAAACATACATTTACAACCTATGGGCAAATATACTAATGATTTAAAGTGGAAGAATGTGTGGGTCAGGACCATAGTGATTTATTCTCGTTTCACCGGGTAAAATAGTGGCTCGAGAGCGTTCTACCCCGAGGAGATTATTTATTCCTGTTCCACCGGGTAGAATATTGTCTCAGGAGCATTTTTCCTCGACAATATGTTATCTCCTCCATTCCATTGGAAAGAATAGTAGCTCAGGTGTGTTATCCCCGAGAAGTTTTTGACCATTCCACCGGTTTAAGAATAGTGGGGTCCTGCACTCATGCACATAAAAGAATGAAAATGGATTTGACTTAATAAAATGATCTTAACCATATTATGCCTTATAAGATAATCATTTACTTGGTTGTATTTCCTTTATCATTTGATGTGTAAGCATGTGCTACTTGTATTCCTATTTTTGATAGTATTGTTCGCTTACTCAATACGTAGCATATTAACCACTGTTTTATGGGTGCTGCTCATTCCCACGAGCAGAAGGCCCTGAATCTTTTTGTGTAGGTTTCAGAGCATCAGGTAGATGATTTTGCATTCTATGACACCTTATGTGGGGATGAGTGACTCCATTAATATCAGGGTAGAGTGAAGAGTATATGTTATCCGGGTTATATATTAAACATGATACCTCTTTTAGACTCTTGATTCATGGTATCTCCCTTTTGTATTTTGGTATTGTAAACTTGAAGTAATACTCCAAACTCAGTATTTGAATTATAAATGCACTTTTCTTTTTAATTTCGCCGTATCACTTTCAAACTTTTAGCCTTGTGATTGATGTGAGGACGGTTGCATAAACTAGAATTATGTCAATCATGGCAGTAACCCTCACTATTTTTACTTGGTTATTTCCACTACAAATGAAAATTTTCAATAGTAAAAATTAGGGTGTTACAAATCCTTATTCATATGGTTATCCATGTTAACTTAAATAACCACTAAGGCCATCCTTTTGTCATCCATTTCTATTTCAGAATTCTTTTCTATTTATTCATATGCCATAAAGGGTTATCATATCATAATCATAATACGGTCATAAAATCTAGTAGTCTACATAGAAGGATCATGGAACACTTAAACCCTAACATATACTTCTATCATATCCAACACACATTTCCATGTATAATTAATGATCAACACACAACATCATATCACACCCTTAACTATCCATTCAACCCTATGTCATACCAAATCCTTATGATATTCACCGATTTACCAAAATACCCTTATCTTCTTATTTAATATTACTTATCTTTTATTATAGAGGCTTATTTGATCCTTTGATATATTATATACAATTTACCAATTTACCAATTTACCCCTTTATACTCACAAAACTATTGGAATACACCTCCTATTTATAACGTAACCAAGTTACCCTTTTTATATGTCAATTTACCATATTACCCTTCATGCTCATATAATTACCAAAACACCCTTTGTATTTGTTAAACTACCAATTTACCCTCCATATTTATTAAATTACCAACTTTATCAGTCATACCTATTAAGTTACCAAATTACCATTCTAGTTTGTTAATTTACCAATTTTCCCCTTTTATACTTGTTAAAATTACCAAATTTCTCCTTAGGTTTATTAAATTACAAAATTATCCTTTTGTTTAATTAAATTACCAATTTACCCTCCATACTTATTAAAATTACCAAAGTGCCCCTTTTGTTAGCTAAATTACCAAATAACCCTTTATACATATTAAAATTATCATTTTAAACCTTTTACTCACAAAATTATGAAGTTACCCTTCATTTATGTCAAATTACCAAAATAATCTTCTTACTTATTATTTTACCATTTTACCCCATTTACTCACAAAATTACCAAGTTATCCTTCCTTAATGCCAAATGATGAAAACACCCTTCTTACTTATTAATTTACCTTTTCATCCGTTTTGTTCAAAAAATTACCAAGCTATCCTTCCTTTATGCCAAATTTACTAAAATATCCTTACCACATAAAATATTAATATCCATGGTCCATATACATCATATAACACCACCAACTATTCTTATTTACTACTAACACTCATTAGCACCTACCATATATATACTTATTTAAGCCACACCTTTTGTACAAGAAAAGTTACTAAAATGCCCCTAGAGCTTATATTAACATTATCTATGCTATAAATGGCCACATTAGCTTATCATGTCATATACATGCATTTAACATTATTATTATCAATAAGGCTCCTTCCTTAATTATCATTTCTACATATTCCACATAAATTGACATGCTTTTTATTTCGACTACCAACATATGCTACAAATCATAATATACTTAACATTATACAACATGCACATAAAAATTTTTAAAATCCTAATGTGCTAGCATACGTATATCCACACATTTTACTAGGGTATAATGGTTATCTTATTTCCAGCAATAATTAAATCTTACTGGTCCCTTGGTTAAAGGTTTGAGCTGTGATTAGTAAAAGTTAATAGATAAGAATAATATAAAAAATTAGCATATTAAAAGTAGAAAATCAAAAGAATAAATGTTTATCAAAAGCTTAATTAATACATACTAATACTAACTATTGTTATACCTTAAAAATTAGCCATAATTGCCCACTCACGCAACATGCACAGGTTAAAGGGAATTAAGGGTCAAAGAAGGGGAGTTGGGACAAAGGAGAGGGTTGATTTGGTTAAGGATTTTGTGGGTTAGGTTGAGGGCTTACGGAGGGGAGTGAGGGTGGTGGCTGGATGCAAGGAGGGAGTAGGGGTGTAGGTGGTGGTTGGGGGTCAAAGGTTGGTGGCTCAGGGTGGTAGGGATGGCAGCTGTAGGGCTAGGAAGATGGGTGTAAGGAAGGGATAAGAAGAAGAAGGAAGGGAAAATAGGAGAAGAAGGGAAGGGGCTAGAGGAAAGTTTTCACCAAGGGGAGGAAGGTGTGGTAGAGGAGGTGCCAGGGGGTTGATGGGTGTTGTGGTGGCACCAGAAGAGGAGAATGGGCAATGCAAGGTGGTGATGCAAGGTGGAGGCTGAGAAGGAAAAAGAAAAGAGAAAGGAAGGGAAGGTTGGTTGCAGGAGGTGAGAGGTGGTTGCTAGATGGTGTAGAGAGGTATCAAAGGGTTCCAGGGTGTTGCTTTGATGGTTGGTTAGGCAGCATAGGCGATGGTTAGAGGCGATGAAGCAAAACAGGGGAGGAGAAGAAGTGGTGAATAAGGGAGAAAAGAGCTCTACAAGGAGGGGAAGGGGGAGCTCGAGGGGGATAGAAAATGGGCAGAGAGGGAGGAAATAAGGAGAAGAAAAAGAAGAAGGAAAAAAGGGTTGGTATAGTCGGGTTAGGTGGTTGTAGGCTGTAGGGGGTCTGATGTAAAGTGGTAGGAAGAAGGAAGGGAGAAAAGGGAAAAGAAAGGGAAATAAAAGGGGCTGGCATAAAGGTGTGCATGGCCAAATATAGAGGGAAAGAGACAGGGGAGAGAGGGAGAGAGTTGGGTAAACTAGTTGCTATGGCAGATGTAGAGGAGGGCGAGGGTTGTAGGTAGGTGTAAGCTTTGAATGTCGAAGAAGGAAGGAGGAAGGAAGAAGAAGAAGAAAAGAAAGGAGGCAAGTTGGCCTAGCGGGGGAGAAAGAAAGAAGATGGGCCAGCCCATGCTTGCAAGGGAGAAATGAGAAAGGAGGGGTTGTTGGGCTGGCCCAACTAGGGAAGGAAGAAGAAGAAAAGCAAGGAAGAGGGTGTTGGGCTGGACGGGCATAGGGAGAAGGGGCGAGAAAGGAATGGAAGGGGCTAGCAGCCCAATGGGGGAGGAAAAAAAGGTAAGTTGGTAACTCAGAGGAAGGAGAAAAGAAGAAAAGGAAAAAAAAAGGAGGAAACAGAAAAGGAAGGAAAAAGAAAAAAGAGAAAAAAAAAGAAAAAAAAGGAAAAGGAAAAGGGGAAAAATAAAAATAAAATAATTTTTGAATAAGGGTATTTAATTATTCAGATGGATAAATTAATTTAATAAATTTATTTATTTATTTAAAATTTAAGATATTAATTTAAGAGGAAATGTTTTAGTAAAATATGGGTTTAGAAAATTATTTAAGCAAAATGAGTATAATAAAGTAACAAAATATTTATTTTAATTTATTACATAATCATATCCATTTTTATACACCAAAAGATCCATAAAATAATTGAATCAATTAATTTAAAAAATAAATTATCCCAAATGAGGATTAATTATTAAATTTTAGGTTTTAAAATTTGAGGATATTACAATAATATACCAAATCAACCATGACAACATAGTTATTCCAAATTCTATGTTGTGCATTAGTGGCATCCAAATTATTGGATCTATTCAAAAACTAGATTCAAACATTTCTTAGAAAAGGTTTCCCCCTCCACGATTGATTACCCCAACACCATACCACTCAGGTTTCACTTTAGGTTTGTATTGATTAAAACTAAATCACCTCACCCCCACTATAGGGTTCTTATTCAATTCTTGTGTAATAATTTTAGTTTAATGAAACAAAGACACAATAAAGAAAATACAAATGACAACACAAAAATAAACACTAAAACCAATCTTGCTAAAATTTTATTATAGAATCATGCAAGTTTTTTTTTTGAAAAACCTCTATTTGAAAGACCTACCACATTTATACATGCATTTGAATGAGTTAAGAAAAACTTTCATGCAGGGAAAGCAATAATTCAAACTGCACTAATTCTACTTGATAATGAATCACAATAGTCGAACACACTTTCACCAAAACACATAACTTACACAAACAAAAACATATGCACACTACTCGGCTACTAACCTAAACCAGGAAAGTCTTCATGCCATGTACACTTAGGTATCGTAAATCCTATATATGATCATCACTTGTAACCAACCAGTAGAAAAAAATTCCTAATCATTCATGCTCTCATGCATAAGTTTTAAAATTTCACATGTTAAAAGTCATCCATATTACACGCATAATATTCTGTATACAAATTCAACAAAACTTTCATACTTTGATGTCGAATCTAACATACAACATCCCTCAAGATTCATTTAAGATCCTGCTAACCCATGCAAGATTCAATTTTAATATGCAAGTTTGCATAAATATTCAATAAAAACTTATCAACATTAAATGAAGCCTATCAAGATGAATCAAGAACCTTACTTAAACTTCAAAGATGGTGGTTTGCGGTTGTCAAAATTGGAAGGTTTTTGTGCCCATTCAATGACAAGTTCAAAACGTGTTTAGATACCACTTTTAATATGGAATATTTTCTTCAAACAATCTTCTACAGACTAGGAACTGTTTTTGAGGGATTATAAAGTTACAAGTGCACCAACCGATCAACTCTTCACTTGATTCCAAGGATTCTTGAATACTTTGATAGTGTAGATTAGATCTAAACCAAGATATAATACCTTTTAATGAGAAATCTTCTATTTTTCAATAAAACCTTCTTGTTACTCCTTAATACTATAAATTGAAGAAGGAGAGAAGGAGAAGGAGAAGAAGAAGAACTCAATTTATCTCATGACACTCTCTTTCTTGAATTCTCAATGAACTTTCATATTATGTATTATGTTGAAATCAATAAGTATAAAGGGTTTATATATGTATGTACCCATTATAAAAATAAGATTAAGAGTGTTCTAGAGATACTCCTACATCACTTTTACAACTCTAAAAGTCCATTTTATGGAAAAACGAGCCAAACATCAGGTGTATTTGAGTTTGGAATCACAAAGTAAAGCTGCTTGCCACTTTTGAAAAAGACTATTTACCAAGAAAAAGATGGAAAGTTACATTTTGGTTCAAAGTCATAATTAATGCTAAGGTTTTGACATTCACAATTCATATGTTCAACATTTTACCATTCTAAATGTTGTAATTTTAATTCTAATAATGATTAATCATTCTTTAGCCTTACAAATATCATTAAAGGGGTATTTAAAATGTGATTAGAGATAAACAAGTTGAAGGTCACAAGAATGACCATGAGTATTTGTAATGAATATTGATGAACAAGTTGAGCATGTTCATGTACACACATGAAAACATTGAACTAAGCTGTATCAATCATAAAATAGGCTATATAAATCTAAATGACATATTTTAATATATGAAATGTATCCTAAAAATGTCAATCAACATCATAGAATTATTAGATTAACCTAAACAAAACTATATTGTAAAAATAGACCCCAAACACAAGGCTTTGTTTCTTGAAAAGGTAAAGATAAATTTACGCACTTGGGGAATAACAATTAAAACTCCTTCAATACTAAACATTTTTAAGATTCAAATTTTTGGTTGGAAAGTAGACACATAGAGATATAATTTGTTTCTAAATAGGCCCTCTAAATCTTAGCCAATTTAGAGAAATATGACATGAAAATCAAGTGAGATTTGTAGCTCTCAAACCACAAAATTTCATGATCTCCTCAATCATATATGTATCAACTCATTTAAGAACCAACTTATCATAATGTTAATAATAAAATTCACATTAATATACTTAGCGAAATCTATTTCTTAAGAGCACTTAAAACACAATTTAGGAAATCATATGGCACCATATGTCATATTCACACACACTAGCATTTTTGAGCAGCCTACTAATAATAACATGAAATCTCCTTAGAGATCAATCATAGATTTTTTACGTGCATAAAAAAAACATTTTTAAAAGTATGCATTCACAAAAGGCCTTATATTCATCAAATGATGGTAATAAATCCATTCACATACTCATACTTTTACCAAGGCATCACATAAAACACAGAGCAACATCATAGAGGAAATGTTTAGCCCTAACCAAGCATTTAGAAAATGTTCAACCCCATCCTTCTCAGCTATAAATCAAAGCATTGCTGCATGATTTTGTTGGCTAGGAAATAACTTTCATAGGTGTGTCCATTTCGGATAGGAAATCACAAATACATATGCCATATTGGTTAGAAAACAATGTTATAAAGTGTGTCCATTACATATATAATGTCACATGAAGATGATATAACCATCACATGGATAATGTCAGACAAAGATAATAAATTCATTACATATATAATGTCATAAAGTCTATATAACCGTTACTTGTATGATATCACATGAAGATGATATAACTATAATATGTATAAAATCACACAATGACAATCCCAAATACCATGGTTTTATAGTTTACTTTAACCTACACATAGGTGTTTTTCCATACACTAAACCTTAATAGATCATATACCACATAATAGACACTCTTAGAGTAGCTTGAACGTACACTTAAGTGTTTTAGCTTACATTAGATTGGCACTTATGTTTTTATACGTTACATCAAACTTATCTTATAATTTCCCTAATTAAATCATCCCAAAAAAATCATTTTATAACTCAAAAAGACCATTTTGGCAGTAAGAGGAACAAATTGGTAGGTTTATTTGAGTTCGGAGTCTCAAAGTAAGGTTGTATAACGTTTTCCAAAAAAATTCTATAATCATTGAAAAAATGAAGAAAAGTTAAAGTACAAGTGAAAATCAACAAAATATATTGATGTGGTTTTTATCAAAGTAACGGAAGGTTGGATAGAAATTTGTATTAGAAGCTTTCACCCACAATATAATGCAAAAGAAAAGAAGTAAATTGATGGATTATAGATGAAGAACTTGATGATACAAGTTGAAGTGTTTCGACAGACTTGTATGGCCGTCAAATATGTCGTGGTTGAAGATAGTTTGAGGAAGGCTAAATCCCAGATTTTCCTTGCTCAATGTCGATCCAAAAGGGAGGATTATAATTTAGCTAACTTTGCTCAAAGTTTGATAAAAAATTCTTATTCAATGTTATATACAAAGATGCGCACAAAGGAGGTATATATAGGAGAAGGAAGAGTCGATGGTGAGCTAACCTATCCAGCCAATTATTCATACTTAATCTAGCCCCATATTAACCATAATCCAAAGTATAATATCATTGGTTAAATAATACTATGTATTAATATTACAAAGCTATACAATTGACTAAGATACATACATTAAATTATAGCAATACCCTAACTTACATAAAATATACTTAGGGTTAGGGTTTACAATAAGTTAATACAAATAATGAATATCATCACTTTATCTTCTTGTTGTAATGTATCATCTCATGTATGTCATAGTCTTACATGCTTTGGAATACTTGTACACATCAAAGTGTATGAACATCTTCTTCTTGCAAATATGTAACATACCTACAAGAATAACTTGAATGTTTTTCAATGTCAAGCATATAAGAGTTATAAAAAATATTTAACATGATAGGCTCTAACATTAAGAAAGCTAAATCAACTTCCTTACCTTGAGGATTAGAATGAACATGACATTCATTATGTTCATTGGATGCTGTTGTATCATATGTTAAACTCAAGGTCAAAGATCAAGAACATGTTCAACGACTAAAGTTTGGTGTTCACTGTTTAAATATTCTATATTACCATTTTAAGGCTAGTTTGGTCATTTGATGTCTAATCATAATTAATCTTCTACTAACCTTACTTATGCCATTAAGGTTCATTAAAACATTATTAGGGATGAAAAACTTGATGGTATATAAAAAAAAAGAACAACAATAAGTATACTCAGTGACTAGTGAAGAACATATTGAATATGTTCATGGAGACTCATAAACATATTCAACTTAACTTGATCAAAATTCTCTCAACCCTAACATAAGTTAGGTGAATCCAAATGACAATATATTATATATAACATATATTCCAAATATGACAATAACAACATGGAATCATAATTTTTCTCAAAATCCAACTTTATCCTAAAAAATAAGACCACATAGGATCCTAATTTAAACATATCATATTTTCAAAAAGTTGCACACTTGCAGTGTTTTGTTCATTAACCTTTTACATACCACTCTCAACCTTAAAACTAAAGTTTATTGGAACCTAAACACATATATTTAATAAATCACCTTCTTTGCACAAATTCATTCACCAACTTAGTAAAGTTTTACATCTTAAGGTAACCTTTTTTAGTACTAAACTTGCTAAATTTCATATTCTTAATCATTTATGTATCAAATATTTCATTAACCAAATAAGCATAAAATACCAAGATTCACTGCAACACATGTGAAAATAGTAAAAATTGTGTTTTAGCGCAAGAAAACTAGATTTTAAATTATATTAGAAGTTCAAAATTACCTTAAATAGGTGTAAGGCTCACACTAACATGAGGATGCCAAAACTTCGTGAAAATCCCACAAAAACCAAATAAAGCTTAATAATAATCATGTTAGCATATATATTAAATGAAAAGGAATAAAAAATAAATGAAAAGATAGGGTTACCATAGGATTTAGAAGGCTCTAAAAATATTGAATACGGATATCATATGATGGGATTAATCTCAATGACTCCAAAGCCTAACTCTCCTTTTCTCAATGAAAAGCACAAAAGAGTTAAACGAAGGTTGTGTGTGAGTTTCTATGGCTTTGATGATGTGAAATAAATGGAGGAATAGCCTGAATATATGAATAACAAGTAGAGGAGGTAGATGAAGATTGCCCACAACGAAAGAGAGAAAAGACAATGTTAGTTGAAGGCATAAAAACTCAAACATACATTCACACATAATAAATGTGTAGATGATTGTTGCACTAATGGTATGATTATTATGGTGATTCATCTAAGCATAATTACTGAGTTCATGTATGTGAATTTATGTATGAAATTTTGGGGATTAAGGGGGATGAATTTCTTGGCTAAGAAAAGAGGATAAGTGTAACACCCCAAAATTTTGAACCTTAAATTTTTTAAAGAGTAAAATGTAAATGCTAAAACATAAAATATATGGGTGTTACGCTGCATCCAACATAGAAAAGAGACTCCCTATACTTAGTATATGTCAAATGCAAAGAAAAATTTACCTTATACTCAAGAATTAAGTATGGAAGTACTTGATTCTATCATGATAAAATATAGAGAAAAGGGAATATACACACTAAAAATGTAGGAATAAGAGTCCATAGAGAGATAAAGATATCTAGATAACCATACCCTATAATAATTTGATTAGCGCTCACCAAAGGCAAAAACATTAATAGTAGTAATCAATAATAACCTACAAAATAAGGTAGATCTACTCATGAGAAGGAGTAGTACACATGAGAAGGATGATAAGTAAGTTACGTACTGAGTAAGGTAACCATATAGTTAAAGTAATGATTACAAGGATTTACATAAGTTAACATTAGAGACTAAGCTCACATGTGTGCTATCATAAAGAGCGATGTGAGGTAAACATTGATTCCATAACACATTATTAGATGTAAACAATATCCATAATTTTATCTACTTAATTTTGAGGACTCCACTATTCTTAATCCAATGGAACTGACTAAAGAACCTCTTAGGAAAAAAATACACTTAATCCATTATCATTATTTGATGAAATGAATCTAACATATACTAGGGCAACACACTCCTGAACACTAATTTTAAATTAGTAGAATAGTCTAAATCACCACTTAGGGTAGAACACACCTAAGCCACTATTATTGTCTGGTAGAATAGACACAATGCTTCAGTCTTAACTTATGTAATCTTCCACTTCAAGTGATTAACTTTTTATTCATTAGTTAGTTATCTCATAACCATATTGTCATTCACACTGTGTTTAGGATCCCCCTATTATGAATATAGTGGAACAGATTGATGTACCTCTCAGGATAGAATACTCTTAAGCCACTATTATTGCTCTGTAAAACAAATACCCAATACATCAACCCAACTCACATGATATTTTACTTTAAGTGATTAATGTATTATTATTATTTTATATCAATGTAATAATGAAAGACATATGTACATATAAATAACACATAATTGAAAATACTTAAGGCACAACCACATAGTTATGGGGGCATTTGCTAAGAAAAAAGGTCACAATTTCCCTAAAAAATCCTAATTACACATTATAAACATAACCCCTTCTATGCTACTCATTTGTCTACCAATATTATCATACCTTCCTTAAGTATTATAATTATAAAAATATCCAAAAATAAGGTATAACTCTAACATGTTACACATGTAATAACAACCATATATCTAGAGTTACCATTCACAACACTTACAAAACCCTAATTTCACAATTTAGGCATAACGTTTCCCATAATACTCATATAATCACCAAATTTAATATAGATTTCTTAAATTCCAATATTAAAAACATATCTAAAAATGATGATCTAACTCCATCATCTTACATATACGATAGTAACACTGCTTATAGGGTTATAATTCCCAATTTAATCCATTTTCTCATTTTATGGGACTTAGGTCATGCATAATTACTCCAAACATTTGAAATGAAATACTTATTTCCTTTAAAACCATTTAACACATTAAAATAATGAAGAATCTAAATTTAACCCATAATGACCAAAATACCCCTTAATGATGCCAAAATACCCAAATTACACAAAACCATATGTGCCTGATATCATTATTTACAATCCTTCAATTATTAATGTAACACTCCAAAATTCAATATTTTTTTTAAATAGAAGCACTTAATTTAAAACCCGTGAATTCTGGGGATGTTACTGCCACACTTAGTACCAGACCGATTCACTCCGACCATTCCTGTACCAAGTGTTAAGGCTAAAAAGGATTATTTTCAAACTTAAATCGAGAGTTCATAAAAGAACTAGAAAGATCACAATATTGAAATCATAGTATGCATAAAAGCTTATAATCAATCATAAGATAGAAATCGGAGTGCGAAATCAAAATTCCTCGGAGGGAATAATGTCTACAAACATTAATACTTAATTCAGGAAAATCCAATACAGGAAAGAAATATCACAAACAAATAGAATGACATAAGAGAAGATTCAGCCACGTCACTCCAATCATCTAACCAAGCCCGAAATCAACACTCAGCCCCGCTTGATGCCTTATGGACATCAAAGGCATTAAAATATGCATCGCCCACCTGCACAAAGTCATAAGGGCCTACTACTCGGGGGAATGAGAAGCATCCATGAAAAGGGTGATCAGTACGCTACGTACTGAGCAAGGTGACCGGTGCAGTAAGGCCAACAGATAAAATCACATAAACCACACAGAAAAATAAAAAGAGCATATAGTCCATCATGATAACATAATACCGTACAATCCTTCGGGTAAATACATAAAGGCCCATTTATAGCCCAGATTAATTAATTAATTAATCTCTTATCAGAACTCATTTTACACCATACTCTTTATCAAATTTATGCGAGTACGGGAGCCCCACTATTATAGCCGGTGGACCATATACATACAAGGCCCAAAGCTTCTGACTACTATTATTGCTGGTGGAATGAAAACACATAGGACATAAAGCTCCTGACCACTATTATTTGCCGGTGGACCGGTCTGGCTCCGACTTTCATGGTGTTTCATTATAAGTACTTAGTGTCTTTCACATGTATTAGCACAATTATGTTCAATTAGTTGAGCACGGAATCCCCCACTATTATAGCTGGTGGACAGGAGACACATATGTACAATGCTTGACCACTATTATTCGCCGGTAGATCGGTCACATATAGGGCAAGACGCCCTAACTACTATCATTCGTTGGTGGACAGGTCTGGGTTCGGCTCAACAATCTTCCACTTTAAATGATTAAGTCTTATAGTGTCTTATTTAGAAACTTTACCCTAGACATGCATGACTCCCTCCCTCTACACTTATCCTCCAGCAAACTCGTTCCATATCATTAGGCTCATACACCTCCCAACTTGCCCCAACATCCTTTCCTCCATATCCTATCTCACGCTAGAAGTCCAACTCTTAAGTATATGAGTCAAAGCCCACTACCTTACACTTCCAAGTCCACTCAACACCTCGCTCTAGGGTTTTATCCTGAAACCC
Source organism: Tamarix chinensis (assembly GCA_030549775.1). NCBI lineage: Eukaryota > Viridiplantae > Streptophyta > Magnoliopsida > Caryophyllales > Tamaricaceae > Tamarix > Tamarix chinensis. The sequence continues at coordinate 72,203,584 of CM060181.1, forward strand.
TAATTTAGGCCTAAGTGGCTTATCCTACTTCACCTTACACAATCCAAATCACTTTAACACTCCACACATCACAACCCATAAATTCCACCCTCACCATCAAACTTTAATCACCAAGTATACATGGTACCATGAAAACCCTAAGTAGCTACACTAAACCATAACTGTCCACACCAAATCCTAGCTCAGTCTCCTATATACCCTTATAATGTTCCACGTACTATTTTTACCCAAAGTGTTCACACCCCCAAACAACACTTTCATTACTTTCTTCACACCCCAAATCAACTTTCCCTATGTAACTTTCACTCCTATGTAGACTTTACGCGTCCCATGCAACCTTTTAAACTTTTCATGCAAAATCCTAAAACTCCCATGTGAAACCCTAAATTCAACCATGTAAACCCTAGATTCCTCCATACAAACCTTAGATTCCTCCATGCAAAACCTTAGATCCATCCATACAAAAACCTAGCTACATCCATACAAAAGCCTAGATTCCTCCATGCAAAACCCTAGATTCAATCCATACAAAACCCAAGATTCGATTCCCCCATACAAAAGCTTAGAGTAGATTCTCCCATGCAACATAGATTAGATTCTCCCATGCAACACTATAGATTAGATTCTCCCATGTAGAATCATAGATTCTCCCATATGAAGCCCTAGATTCTCCCATGCAAAGCCATAGACTCTCCCATGCACAACCATAGATTCTCCCACTCTTTTATTTTATTTACAATCCCCTTTTTATTCATCCATTCATGTATCATTAAAATATTTAGGTCAACTCACATTGCTTGGTCAACTTATTCCCCTTTTATCATCTTACTTCCCTTGGTCAACCTCTTTCCCTTTTGGTCAACTTCTTTCCCCATTTTCCTTTTTCATCATTTCCCTACAATACCACATTTAAAATCCTCACATGCATGTCTAAAGGGTCATAACACATTACATCACATTCCACAACTTGTCACCACATATACATATCAATATATACAATAAGAAAGCGCACAATCATACCTCAACTCCAAGCTGCTCCATACATAGAATAGTCAACATAAAATGGTCAAATAATAACACATGATACTCAACACAACATTATATAAGGCATCCAAAGCATATAAGGCACATAAACACTCATAAGGCCTCAGTTACACCCTTACCCAAAACGACACCGATCTTGGAACACACTCATACGCCTCCTTAGGGTTTTGACAGGTCTCACCTATATATGCAGAAAAAACTAAAGATTAGATTCCCTCCTATTAAAAATACTATTATTTACTAATTTATTCTAAGACTAGGTGTTTGATAAAATAATAACATATTAATAATAATGACATTAACTAATTACTATGTTTACTAAAGATATAAGAAATAATAGTAATATTATAAAAATTGATAGTATAGGTTTACCCTAATAATAATAATAATGATGATGATGATGATAATAGTATTAGTAGTAGTAGTAGTAGTAGTAGTAGTAGTAGTAGTAGTAGTAGTAATAACAATAATAATACTAAAAATACTAATAATAATAATAAATATTATTCAAAATAAATGGTGGAATAAGGGTTTGTTCCTTCATCAAAATAATACTAATAATAATATTAGTAACATTAATAATAAAATAGTTATAATAATAATAATAATGAAATAATAATAATTATTATTATGAAGTAATAAAATAATAATAATAATAATAATATTATTATTATTATTCGAATAAAATAGCATAGGGCTTCGGCCCTCAATATGAATAGTAGTAGTAGTAGTAGTAGTAGTAGTACTAATAATAATAATAATAATAATAATAATAATAATAATAATAATAATAATAATAATAATAATAATAATAATAGTAATGAAAGTAATAATATAATCGGAATAAGTGAAATAAAATGAAATAAAAAAATTAAGGCTAGTATAAATAGTGAAAAAGGGTTGAGAGGGTTTACGGTTCCACCTTGAGCTGGTGGTGATAGGCGACATCGGCGGTGGTGCAAGGCGGTGGCCAAACAAAGGAAGAAAAGGGGAAAAGTTTAGGGCCGAGAAAAGGAGAGGGAGAATGAAGGTAGGAGTAGGGGTGGTTATGGTTGTCTAGAAGGAGAGGAACAGAATGAGGGTAGCGACGCAACCAAAGGTGGTGGCGCACGATGATGGCGCTGGTGGCTAAAAATGAAAGAAGGAGAAAAGGAGAGGAGGAGGGGGAGAAAGAGAAAAAGAAAGGTAGGGGAAGATGGAGGAGGGTTTGTAGAGGCTTTTAGAAGGTGAAAGAGGTAGTGGTGGTGGATGACGGTGTGAAGGGTTGCAGAGGTGAAAGGAAGGCTGATTAGGGAGGAAATTTTGCACAACCGAGGTGGCTTGTGTAGGGAAAATCGAGGGAGACGGATAGCGTAGTTAGTTAGAGGGAAGTATAGGGAGTACTTAGGTAGGAGGAGTGGGCTGTGGCGTTGGCCGACGGCTGCAGAATAGCCGTCTAATTGTGTTGCAGCATTCGGGTAAAATTTTTCTGGGCTTCGAGAAAGGTTTCGGTTTTGGCTGCTAATTAGAGAGGGATGAGGTCAGAGGAGTGCTGGGAAAATAGGGCAGTGGGGAGATGGCATTGGCCGGCGGCGATTGGCCTGCGAAATTAAAAATGGTCAGCCTACAATTTACCAGGGAAGGAAGGAAATCGCCATATATTAAATTACCATAAATCTTAAATATATTCATTTTTAAATCACCATCATTTATCAAAACCAAATTACAACACTATATATTTTACTAATTCACTTAGGGTTTACACCATAATTATAGCAATAATATCTTATAAGTGCATATTTTCTTATCTTTCTAAATTTCCATCATATGATACCACATCATCACATCATAACATTAATAAACTGAAATCATCAATATAGTAAAACCAAAGACGTGATTTCACTCAAGGTACACATAACATGCCAAAAGTTCCTAACTATGATATATATCTTTACCAAAATGGACATCAATGTCTAAGCATGTATAAGCCTAACTCACCTCCTCAGAGACCTATAGAAAATTACCTAATAAATAAGGATAAAATACAATTAGAGCTTAAGATTACAACCAATTAAACACTAAGGCAAAAGAGGGTGAAAATATAGCAAAATTGAATAACATAAGGCTTGAAAGTGCAACGGTAGTTCTCGATGTAACAAAGGGGAAGGGAACAACACTTATGCTAAAGATAAGGGGAACAAAAACACTTTTTTGGTATCTAAGAGGGGTGGAATAGAGGTTAGTGACGGTGGTGGTTTAAAGTCGCAAGAAGGTTGGGCGATTGGTGGTTGTGCAATGCAAGATGGAAGGGTGTTTGGTGTGGGTTTATGACACAAATGATGAGGGGTTGATGGTTGGTTAAGGTGTTTGGTTGCTATGGGAAATGGTGGTGCTTGGTGGTTAGTGTTGGTGAGGGTTGGGTGGGGTCTAGCATCGACGAATAGGTTAGTAAGGAAGGAGAATAAGAGAGTGTTGCTTGGGTGGGGTTACTTCACGGTAATGGACAAAGAAAAGGATATAGGTGAGGAAATTAAATAAAGAAGGAGCAAGAGAGAGAGGGAGAGAGAGAGAAAGAGATAGATGTGGTATATATAAAGATTTTGTGCAAATGGTGAAAATTGATAGAGAAAGGAGGTGTACAGGCATAGGTAAAGGTTGGTTTTGAGCAATCTTTTCAATGACAATTCCCATAGGTTGGGAAGAGGATGGTGGTGGTGATGAAGGAAGGATACGTAGGTTTAGGGTATAGGCATAGCAAAAGTATTTTGGTCATGAGTAAAGGGAATCATGTAGGGTAAGAAGGAAGAATAAGAAGGAAGTTGGGAAGGAGAAAAAGGAAAATGAGAAAAAGAAAATAGTTTTGATGGTTAGGAATATAATTAGGTTAGATAATTAGGGAAAAATCAAAATGGTAATCATCTAGGATTAGGTTTAGGTTAAACTATTAATGAATTAGAATAAAGATTAGAACTAGGTTTGAATTTAGGATTAAGGAATAAGGGTAAGGTATAATTATGAATTTATTGAGATAAGAATTCGGTGAAGATATTAATTTCTCAAGATTAGGGTTCACTAAAGTTTGGAGTATTAGAATGAGGGTGGTGTATGTAAGGTGTGGAGTGGTGATTAGTAGAGAGGTAATAAGGTAGAATATTTGCAATAATGGGGAAAATATTTTGGGGCTAGGAGGTGTGTAATAAAGGTGGGTGTGTGGGAAGAAAGAGACATCCAAGGGGGGATGTAGATGGCATGGTAATTTTCAAGAGAAGGAGATGAACTTGTGAGGCGTTGGATGTTGGCCGGTGAAAGGAGAATATATGTAATGCTGATGGAAATATTTGGTACTGTTTGTGGTTGATGAGAATGAATTTGGGGAGTTTAATTTTTGAGAGGTTAGGTACTTACATGGAGATAAGAAAATGCTAAAGGTGATATGCATAGAGTGGTGGGTTAAGGGGAAAAGAATCACACATGTAAGGTGATGATTGGTTGGGAGGAGATAAGTTAATAATGAGGAGGATATTTTGAAATGATTATGAATATTAATTTAGACTTGTGCATGTGTTTGGGCCATGTGGAGGGGGATTAATGCTTAGATTATATTACAATGATATTAATACTTTTTTATTGGTATGGAGGGTTAAGATTTAATCTTGGAATATGAGGATAAGATCTAAGTACAGTAATAAAGTTTTAGTAGAATATTTCACCAAAAAAGTGGTAATTTATGTAAATATAATAAGAATAAAGGTAACCTTTTTTTAATATAATTTTAACTTATAAAATATATTAACCCCCAAGGTCTAATAGTTTTTTTATGAGCAAAAGGGCCAAAATGGGACTTAAATGCTAACAATAGTAAAATAAAGTGTAAATACCTTTTCATCTTAATCTCTTTTTATCATTTTGAACATGACTATAAGACTAAAAAAAATACAAATAATTCAAATATGGATATATTAGGAGGATTTAAAGATGTAGGACAACCATAAGTGGCTTAAAGTCTTATGGAAGTCAAAACCATAAGAAAAGTTAAGAAGATGAGAAAAGAGATATTTTTAAAATGTAACTAGGTTTCTCAAATCTTTAAAGGATGTCATAAAACTTGTAAATATAATAAATTTATCTTAAAAACACAAATATCTTAAAATAATCATGGTTTTCAAAATTAGGAGTGTTACATAACAACCCCTTCAATAATGAAAATTTTCCCTAAAGTTTAAAAAACAAAACCCTTGAATTAAAACCAAAATGGAATGAGGTTTTAAAGTAAACATAGAGGAAATAAAGTAATGAAAAAATAAAACACATAGACTAACACATTATACATACATCAATCATGTAATTAAATAGTTTGATACACATATATTATACCTACAATATTAAGGATATCCATCGGGTCGAGGTTTCCATCACCACTGTATCACTAATAGTATACTACACTATTAGAGGAATCTAAGATCACCCATAGAGTTCCATCTTATTACTATAGAAACATAGAACTCAACTTCACACTAGTTAGTAGAACCCTAAAGCTTCCCTACTTCAGTAGAACCTTTTACTTTACCATGTCAAAATTTTCAACTGAGACACCACGTTAATTCATTTTACATTTTTCCATCACATATTCCACTTCCTTCAATGCAATTGACCATGAGAGTAAGATCAATAGTCTAATATATCCCCAAGAATAAAAGGAACGACACATGTGAGTGTTTGGCAATTCATTGGGATGACTATTGGGATACTTACTTGAGCAAGGTGTAAGCCTTCTCTTTTTCTTTGGTCCCTTCATTCAAAGCATTGAAAGAGAAAAAAACCCAAAAGGCCTTAATTACAAAAAGGAAGTAGAAAAAGAAAACAAGAAAGAAAGAATATTACCTTATAAATACCTTGATTAAAAAAAAGAACATACCCCTAAGAATGAAAGGAGTGGTTTGATTCCCTTTAGTGGGGCTTCAAAGTGTTACTCTTGTGCTTCTTGTGAGTAAGATAGCTATAGGACTCATTCAATACCCCTATCTATTGAGGTACCTTTTCATCAATTGGATACTCCTAATCTGTTGAAGCCTACCATGAAAGGCCAAAAACATGAAAGCTTTTTAGAGCATAAAGGCATTTATGAGCTAAAGACGCAAGCAGAACAGGTAAAAAAGGATAGAGGGAATGAGTTCCACTGCCATTAATTTAATTAGGTGCATGCCTTATAGTAAAGGTAGTCCAAGGAATAGCATCAAGTAGCCAATGAATCTTTCCTTCAGCCATCAAGGAATCAAGTAGTAATTTCAGTCTTTCGGTGAGATCTAGGAAAGAAGCCCACCCTTACTTATACTTAATTGAATGGTAGAAGGAGGAATTAGAAGGAAGGGAAAATCCATGACGTTAGTCAAATAAAGAAGCAAACTACTAACACTAACCGATTTACTAAAGAGCTCACCTAACCTAGGGAATTCACTCTAGTCCAATCAATCAAGAGTACTAGAATAATATGATTTCCTAGCGAAGGAATCCCTCTCCCAATGGCCGTGAGATGCTATAAGCAGAGTGAGTGTTGGTTGTGATTATCTATTTCATTACCTTCTATGCGTATTAAGTTGGTTTTTTTCTTTCATTAGTTAAATCTCTTAGAAATTTTCCTTGGACATTGAATAAGTTCATCCTTATCTACTTATCTTTTTTATGCTATGTATGGAGAAACTCTCTGTATTTATATCTAAAAGGGTTGAATGGAGGGGATTTTCTAGTTATTTCTTCTAGGGGTCCCCATATATCTCATTTGTTTTTTTAAAGACAACCTCATTTTATTTTCCAAAGCCTCTAAGAGCCAAATTGATGTTCTTGTTATTATAGAGTGTTTCAATGACTTTTGTTCCATCTCAGGACAAGTGATTAGCCATGTCAAAGAAAAACTCTTTGTTTTACCCAACTTCTGCAAGCTTAAAACTCAAAAGATTAGTGCTAAATGTCAAATTCCTCTCACTATAGACCTAGGAAAGTACCTAGGAGTACCCTCTTTTACATAAGAGGGGCTCTAAAACAACTTACTACCACACACTAAAAAAAGTGCAAGATAGGTTGGTTGGATGGAAGGAAAGTCAGTTGTCTATGGCTAGAAGAACATTGCTGGTTTAGTCTGTAACCTCTGTTATACCTGTATACACCATGCAAACAACGCATATTCTAAAATCCATAAACCAGGAAATAGATAGGAGGAACTGCAGATTTGTGTGGGTAGGGGAACAAGGATAACAAAAAGAGGAAACATTGAGTGGCTTGGGATAAGGTGCTTACAGCAAAAAAGAAAGGGGGCCCAAGCATAAGGATAAAGAGCATGAGAAAGGTTAACACTGCCTCAATGTCACATATGGGACAAAAAATCATCTCTGAACCAGACTCATTATCGGTTGAAGTGCTAAAAGGAAAGTATCCATAGAATGAAAGTCAAAATGTAAGGTATGACTCTATATATTCATAGATGAGCATTCTCACGGGTCAATAGTTTTTGAAGAAAGGAGCTAAGTAGATTGTGGGAGATGGGGGAAAAAAATAAAGTTCTGAAAAGATTTATTAATAGGGGACCAACTGTTGTTAGCATGCGCTTTGGGCACTATTTAAGGAAATGAACTCTCAAATCTAGGACTACACAAATTGAAGAGGTAGTTGGAACTAGGATCTCTCATTAGTTACCTTAAGAAGCTCTAAATTCCATGAATGGACCCAATGACTAGGAGGAGGAATCCTCACTAGAGGTTGTTTGTTTAGGTTCCATAGACTACTTGTCAAAGTTTCTACAACAAGGTGGCACTACAATATAAGGATGAGAAGTGTGATTAACACTAGATTTTTGTTGTTTTGGCATGCTTGAGTATGTCTCTCCATGGTAGCCTTTCCCTTTCTCTTAACATGGTTAGCAAGTTGGTTCATAAACCATGTTAGGATTCGGGTTCGATAGAGCAATAGAAGATGTTGAGAGTTGGGTAGAATTTCCATCAAGTTAGATAGCACCCTCCTCAATGATGTCTTAAACAAAATTAATGGCTAAGAACTCAGCCTAGATGCAAGCTAAAGTTGAAAATGAAAGCAAATCATAAGGTGCGGGCTATATTCTAGGATAGTGAAACATCATCAAAAAAAAAAAAGAAGGCTATCGCTACACACATATACTATATTTAACCATCCTAGCATCAAGATGTAAAAGTAGAATTAGCGCTTATGGTGCCTGGGAAAGAAGTAAAGTCTAATCCCTTTACTAAAAAACTAAGTGGCTATTCTTCATATTAAGAAAGTGAGAAGGATTTGTTGCTAGATTTTATACTCTCCTTCCTTCAACTATGGTAGTTAAAGATTGCCCTTCTTCACTTCACTAAACAAGAGAAAATCCCTAGATAGGCATAGTGCATCCTTTAAAGAAGAATTAAGTGTGAGACTAGTCTATAATCAGTTGATCGAGTATCACTTCTTTACCTTACCCACTTCCAAGTGCAACTAAAGACGTCTTAATCACTCCCTATTTTTGAGGTTGAGTCATAACTTTGTCTCTCCTAAGAAATACAAAAATATCGAATAGTCTTGTTATTGCTCTTCCCTGAGTTACTTCAAGGAGAATTTCCTATCTTTCCAACAACTCCCAAGTGCAAAACTAAATATATGACGTTTGTGTCCCACCTCTATAGCACAACACATATCAACCATGCACCTCCTTTGAGATCTAACATTCCATAGGTTACCTTATAAGCCCTATCATCATCATCACAATAACCATCAATAACAAACTCATGTTTATCCTTATCTTTTCTCTACAAGACTAACTTAGCCACAACCTCAACAAAGGAAAACCTAAAATGCTCAGCTCTACCCCTTAATTTATCTTCCCAAACATCAACAAACCTTAACATGGGTAAGCTCTGGGGATTCTAGCAGCTTACAGATATAACTGAACATAAGAACTAAATGTAACACTAGCTTCTTTCAATAAATAAAATTACCACACCCACACTATTACTTTATTGCAAAACTTTCTTATACTCCAACTTCTATAGAATCTATATAATTTACAACTTATCTCATATTCCTCTAAATTCTCACATTTCAAACATGGTGGTAATTACTCCCATAGTAAGGAACTTGGAGAAACCCTAATACCTCTAATTATGCTCAATCATAGTCACATAACAATCCTACCACCCCTGTTAGTACTCACATGTAATCACACTCAACATTTGCCGCTAACCTTTGATTATATCATATCTCTAATAAATAAGACCTCACAGTTCAATCTCATTAAACCTATTAGCCTATACTTAACATTATTGCTTGAACACTTTGTTATATCCCTCAAACTCTTTTTCTCTAAGAAGCAATATGTTTTTATCACTTACTCAAATTTGTCCATATTCTCTCTTTATCACAACTTATCAGGAAAATCATCGTAACCATATGATACCCCAAAATTTTATCTAATCTTAATTCTAAGTAAGTAAAATCTTAACTTAATTATAATTTCAAAAAATTGATAATTCTACCTTATCCTAATTCTCTAATCCTTAATCATTATTTAGGATCATTGAATCTTTTTTTAACTTAAATCTGAACTAGATGATGATAATTAATTTTATCCTAATACCCTAATCAAAATTATTTTAACCTAATTGTAACCTTAACCCCAAAACTATTATTCCCTTTCTCCTTTGTTGTTTCTTTTTTTCCTTCTCCTTTTCTTTCCTAGTACCTAGATCCCTTTTACCTTCTCCTCCCTCTTCTTCTTGCATGAATCACTCCCCCAACAAAATCCCTTTTACCATGTTGCCATAACCTTCCTCCCTTACCATCATCATCACACCATCACCTTTAAGAGCTTTTGATTATTAAGAATCATGTTCTAGTTAGAGACTTGATTTTACAATCCTAAATGTGTTAAAAAAATACAATTTGTTTTAAAATCTAGATTAACCATTTGAGGAATTGAGAAAATAGTAGCTTAAGTTGTCTTATTATTTATGATTTGATCTTATGTGCTTAGTAATAAAGGGTTTTTCCTAACATGGTTTTGGTGTTATTGTTCAAGAAGACACATTTGTATGTATGAATAACATGAATAGTGGTGAGTCGGTATGCCTACCAACATGGTTCCATTTGGGATTTAGAACCCCTTCACATCTCTAAGAGGAGTTTTATGGAAACTATAGCTATGTAGTTGAGCATGCTCCGCTCTTCACCTATATTTTTTGAGTCGAAGAAGACAACAAGTTTTTTTCACAAAGATGATTGCTTATGATCATAGTATAACCCTTATGAGCTTTAGCTTTATCTTTAGGAGCACTGACAATGCAATGATGTAATTTCAGTGGGTCATTCGAATATGTGACTACTTGGAGATGATTCTATCCTTCAGATTCACGAAGACATTAAGAATCAATAAGTTTGCTTCTAGGATTCCCCACTATAGATTCACACACAATACCATTCGTTTGACTATGAGCCCAAAAAGTTAGTTATAGAGGGTAAGCATATAAGTTGTCAACTATAAAAGGATAAGATTTTCAAGGAGAAAAAGGTGTCCCTTTGATGGTCTTCAGATCATGACGCATCGAGCAAGGAATTCTTTAACCATCCCCATTTTCTTTTTTCTTATGTGTTGCTTGTGGTCTTGTTAGCTACCCCTTATGATCTTTGGATTGGACACACTTTAGACTAGGATTTCTAGTTTGAGGTTTTATTTTTATCATTTCTAATTTGGGTCCATGTGTTATCCACTTTTGTAGCTTTTAACATCTCCTTCATGGTTTTTGTAAAGTTTCTACCTCATTAAAGATGTAACATCCCCATTTTTTACTATTAAAAACTTTTATCTTAAAACATTGCAAAAGCAAAAATACAAGCACAACCTATAAAAAAAATAGGGTGCTAACATCATACTTAACATAAGGATTAAAGAGAAAAGTCTTCAAGAATGCCTTTATTCAACAACCAAACTATGCTAAAAGTAGGAAGGACCACTCACTAGTCATCCTCAGGGAACCTACAATGAACCTCCTATTAGTGGGATTGAGCAGGGAATTGTAATAACAACTCCATCAGTATGCATAAATACTAAGCAAATAAATATGCCACTATCATGCAGATCATAGTATAATCATGACCCACAACACATGCTCACAGTATGACCTAACAAAATGTACCTATGATTTCCCTACTACGTTATTCATGTACAATCACACAAGTCATACAAGACATATTTGGATCCACTCAAAAATTCTTAATCATAATCATACTAGGGTATATAGATTATAATATATATACCACCTTCTTATGGAATATGGATTACTTAAAGTATTAAAATAATTATGTTTACAGTATAAACTATATTTCAATATAAAATTAGAATTACATATATGACTTTCCAATCATGGATTTTACGATAGGTGGATAATGATTATGATAGTAATAGATCATGCGATAATTCATGGAAATATACGGGAAACAAAAAATTGCATCACAATGGGGCATTCAAGGGAAACATATGATTGGCATCTAACTTGACGAAGGTACATGTAAGTTACATAATATATTCATCCTTAAGTGAGCTGTGATCTATTTAAGTACTTATAGGGCAAAAAAAGTCTCATATTAGCAAAATAAGCATACTAAGATCAAACATAAATAAAATAAGGCCAATTAATACTTCTTAGGTTTCATTCCAGTTATTATTTTATGGTAGGTGGATATATAACTCTTTTATAAAACTATTGAGCAATAGGTGATCATAGAGTTATTTAACCTAGGTTATTGAGCAATAGATGATCATAAAATTATTTACCCTATGTTATTGAAGAATTGGTGGTGATATAATTATTTACCCTAAGTTATTGAGCAATATGCGATCATAGAATTATTTACCTCAAGTTATTGAGCAATAGGTGTTCATAGAATTGTTTATCCCAAGTTATTATGTAGTAGGTGAGATTATTCCCATGGTATCTTTATACTAAGGAAGTCAAACCAAATAAGTGAACATAAAGTCCATACTCATGCTAAAGTAACATGGTGGACATAAGTCTAGGCTCATACCAAATAACCATCATGTGGTGACCATACCCTTTAGTATCAATATCCTTTATTACATCATAAGTTTCTATAGTAGAAAAGGCAATAGGATCAACAAGGATCCCACCCGAAGACTCCAAAAGGTAAATGTCCAAAGGTAGACTAACCCCCGGTAATTGAGGATCGAATAATCCAGACATATCATGGTGCTCGCTCCACTTTAAGTGATTAATATATTATTAGATTGGGATTTCATATCTTATAAAGGTCCGCAAACAATATCACACCAAATGATAAGCCTTTTTAATTCAATGCACCCATATAAGGTTTCTACATCATTAAGTGTTCCCATTTGGGGTATTTCAGGTTCTCATCCCATTACATGATCAATTATATAAACAGGTGGAATTATAGTGTTAGTATCATCCATAAATATCCATATCAGTATTTAATTTCCATTAAAGGATGTTCTAATTTAATCCCTAAGGCCAAAGATGAAGGTCTAATTAGAGGTTAACTATAGTTCAATCTTGACTCATAATTATTTATCCATTTATTTCAATAGCTAAGTGCAAGTCACTATTTGTAGATAAGGTCAACTTAAGGCCACCATAAATGTCCACATTATTTTCTTCTATTCTTGCTAAGTAATGTAATTTACGAGGTTTCAAATTTTATGGCCATGGTGTAGGTCATTAGAAGTTTATTTTTCATCATTTTGATTAATTGCATAAATACTAACCATATGACGAGTCCACTTTTATCATCTAATCATCTACTCAAGTTATGAAAAAGAAAAAGGCTTTATTGCTAAATTAAGGTCAACATTGGCCAACTAGGATACAATTTCTCTTCACTAACTTTAATTTCTTATTTAAACTTCATTAATCTAGGTATATTAATAGCTAATAGCATATTAGTCATTATCTAAGCATAATAAAACTCACTTCGTCACATTCAGGATGAAATAGTCATGAATTGAAAAGCTGGTCTTGACCAGTTGATGGGTTTCCAAAACCAGTAGATGGGTCAAGCTAACAAATTAATCGATTTCCTGTACCATTAGATCAGTCAGGGCACTTCCAACCTTTCCAGTTGTGGTGAAGCATTTGATTGGTCAACCACACCAGTTTAGTGTTTTGAGAACCATTCATTTAGTTTGGTTGAACCATTTGGTGTGTCTAACCTAAAAATAAGACTACAAGGGTCAAAGACAACCCAGTCGATCAGTTGACCTAACTAGTCAATTGTTCTAGGAACTAGTTAATGGATTTGGTCAAACCAAATGATGGGTTTAACATAAGACCAAGACCATTAAAGTCATAGACCGACTAGTTGATGGCTCTACTTGACAAGTCCATTAGTTTTGAGGAGTAGTCGATGGGTCATGGAGACCATTCGATCAGTTGGGGCAAAAATAGCCCCAACAAATGCACATACACAATGAAATTATATAATCTTTGGTTAATTAATATAATCATCAATATCAATTCATTCAAGGTTTGTAACAAGTATTATTCATTTATCAACATTAGAAATACCAAAATCATGCTTAGAATCTCAATAACATCATGCTTACACTTTATATACTTAATAAGAACTAGAAACAAAAACTTGTCATATTCACTTATTGCTAGGAATTCATGAAAGCAATCTATGCATCTTATTACACGTGCTACATTACCGAGATGTTTAGAATACCATAGACATTATGAATCCTAAACCATATTTATGAGGCTTATGGATACAAGACTACAAGTTAATTTTGCTACCAACTCATCCATTATTTCAAAATCTTCTTACTCAAAACATTCTTATCATTAGAGCCTATATTTCCAACTAAAACATAGAATATAACTTTACTTACACATACCATTTTCCATAAAACAGGGAAGATAATGGCTTGACTTAAAAGAGTTGAGAAACAAACAAAAAAGATAAAAAGTCTCTAAAATCCACACCCCTTCTCACACTAGAACACCTTTCAATAAACATATATTAAAAATCAGTAAAAAAAATTGAAATCATGCAAAGAAGATTTAGTAAAATTAGAGAGAGGAAATCAAAGAAAACCCTCCTTCCAAAGAAGAAAATAGAGAACACCATAGATGAAAGTTAAAATTTCACTCTTGTCCCAAATCTAAACCCGCCTTGCTTAGGATCAAAATAAGAAGGATATAGAGAAATGATTATTAGAGGAAAGAAAGTTCATAAATAAAATTCAAGGAGAGGAAATATGGATGACCAAGCGTAAAGAAAAATGGGTAATTCAAAAGTTAGGGTAGAAAAAAGAAAATAAAGCATTTAGGTTCAAATTATTAAGGGTTTATATAAAGAAGAATGATGAGGGAGTGTATAAATCGAGACCTAAACCCTGTCTACAATATCAGCTTCTAGGTGCTGGTTTTGAAGGCTAAAAGTTGGCATTTCTACCTTTGAGCTCAATTGGTGATACTACAGTGTTCTAGGTAATGTGCCTTAGAAATTTCAAGCACAATAAAGGAATAATGACACCAAGGGAAGGGAATCAAAGTATAGTAATCTACATAGATTGCTAAAGCCAGCAATCCACTTAGGAATCTCATGTAAGAGAGAGAAAGTAAGGAAGAATAAGATAAATGAGTTATGGTAATGAAAATGACTTCTTGTGAATACATTTAAAATTGATAAAAACAAGTTAGGCATGACATAAAGCCTCATAAAAATTGTAAAAAAATGTTCCAAATATAATCATGATGCTGGAAAAGTTTTGGGAAAATTTTCATAGTAAAAATTGAGTTGGAAGAACAACCAATTTAGTTGAACTAGTTGAATGTACCCCAAACCAATCGATCAATTTATTGAGTTTCAAAACTCAAATTTATGAACAAACACGTCGATTTATACCTCTAACTAGTCAAATAGTTTTTTAATAAAACTAATTATCTTCCAACATTATAAACCTCTAAAAAAATATCAAAAATACTCAAATCACCATCAAATAGATAGATTAGTATGCATTATAGACCTAAAAAATTTGGGTAATATAAAATAACTCTTTTAATAGGGTAATGCCCTAATGTTTTGACCTTGATCCCTTATAGTGTTTGCCTTGTAACCTTAGATACTACCTCTTACTTTTCTCACTCCATCTTTACCCTAGTCGACCTTTACATCATTGATAACTTCTTTAATCTTTATAACCCCTTCACTCTATAGCTCTTTGAATCTTTGAACGAACATGTTGTATTTCCATTTTTGCATGATCATATCCAATGAGATCTAGCTCAACGATTTATTATCCTATAAGGAGAGGCCTTTATAAATTCTTAACACCAAGGTGCACTAGATCCATATGAGCTCAATTCCACTCATAAAGATTCTTTGGATTCTCCATGGAATAGTGGATAAGATTTAAGAAATAGACAAGGATATACATGAGTAGCATCCCGAACGTTTTAGCATAGGTGTGATAGGTTTAAGGGTTCTTCCTGTTTTAAGGGGGTAGTACCTACTATTGTTGTGTTAACTTTGGTAGAGTTAAATGCTAAGATATCATTCCCTTACATCCTCTTTCTCTTCTTCTCCAAACTTAAATTATTGACTTCGAAGAACAAGTCTCTTTTAAGTTGGTAGTGATGTAATACCTAAAGTATTATCTAATGTTAAACTTGAGTAATTAAAATCTTAACCTAATTCTAATCTTAAAAAATTTATAAATCTACTTTATCTTAAGTACATAATTCTAAATCTTATCCTAATTGTGATCTTTATCTTAAGTACATAATTCTAAACTTGAGTAATTAATATTTTTTAACCTAAAACCTAAATCAGATGTTGATCATTAAGTTTATTCTAATACCTTATTCTAAATTATTTTTCCCTAACCCCAAACCTAATTTTCCCTTTCTCCTTTTCATTTTTACTTTTTCTTATTCTTTCCTCATTCTTGGTTTCCTTTTTCCTTCTCCTCCCTCTTCTTCCTACATTAGTCACTCCTTCAACCAAATCCCTTCTAGCATGCTATTATAGCTTAACTCTTATACCATCAGCATCACACCATCACCTCCCACCTTTAGTGTTGATATGATTTGTTGAAAATTTTACCCCATAATATGCCTCACTCCCCTTGCTTCCCTCTTCCATTATTCACCATGTATGTAATATATGTATGTATTTATACACACACACTGATGCAAACCAAGGAGCTGAACTTGTTAATCATACACTTGGGGATGATGCAAATCCTTCACAAGACCCTTTATTGCTTCCAAGTGGTCCAATTACAAGAATTAAAGCCAAAAATTTCAAGGAACCACTAAATTGGCTAATCCAAGAGATTTGGGCTTATTCTAAACAGACCAAGATGGGCTCAAATAATAATCAAGACTTAGTCAACATCATCAAAGAAGTTGAAGAGACTAATATTTATGCAAAAACGTTTCCAACATGATCTACCATCAAAAGGCATGAATTTCATTAGTTTCAAGATATTAAATAGAGGATTAAAACATGGTCTTGAATGGTTATGTTAAATACATTAAAACATGGTCCTGAATGGACTTGAATGGCCTTAATAAGTCTAAGAGGCCGAAAAAACGTGGGAACTTGTTTATTTTATTGTTTGTGCTGTTTTAAAGCTTTAAATATGACTTTTCCTATTCTAGGAGGATTTTTTAAAAGCTTTAGTTATTATTTTTCATATTCTAGATTTATTTATGACTTTTCATATTCTAGCTTTATTTATGACTTTTCCTATTCTAGGAGGGTATTTTAAAGCTTTAGTTGTGACTTTTCCTATTCTTGGAGGGTTGTTCCAAGTATATATATAGGTATTTTGAGATGAATAAGGATATATAACGTTTTCAAAAATTATCATATTTATGAGTTTTTTTGTTCCTCTTCGTTCTTAAAAGAACTTGTAGAACTTATCAAGTTAATCTTGTGGCGTTCAAACAACCGAACTTATCACCTTGATTGTTGAGAGATTCTCAAGTTTTCTAGATGTGGCATTTCAATCCTTCGTGGTCTTGGTTTTCATCTCGTTAGGTGTTGGCTCAAGGCTCAAGCAATCTTGTCTTCATGATCTTGGGGTTTTAAACCATCATTGATATTGGGTTTCATCACAGTTGTTGATGGAGTTCATATCACACACATCCCATAATAGACACAAAAACATTTAATGCACCAACAACCACCTTTCTTCCCTTTATTTCTATAGAAGGGTAGTAGTAAATATAGATATTTTCTTTCTTCCCTTCCTCCTCCTCATCGTCACTACAAATGCCATAAAAAAACAACAATTCCACCATCCTCAAATCCTTCCTCTCTTGCAGAGGTTTCCCTTGTTATTCTTCCCCCATTTGCACTAGTCATCACCATCAAAACCTCCTCATTTGCTTTGGAATCCACTACTAAATCCACACACAACCCTTTGGTCATTTCAACTAATTATCACTTATCCCCTTCAACCCTCTTTGGCTTCAACACTTATTGTCAGTCCTTCAAGCCTTGCGAATTGGTTTTTGCTCCATTCTTTCACTCTCCATTACCTTAGACTTTCATTGTTTATGTCCATAAGTTATAATTATGTTTTATCATTGTTTCTTAGGGTATTGTTTGGAGTTTTTAGAGGAAGTGGGATAGGATATACATGCTTAGAGACCGATACCCTTTCCGGTATGGATACAAGTCGTAGTTATAGGTTTTTTGCTAAATGTTATGTATGATGGTGTGTATTTTGATGTTATTATTATGGTATTAATTTCATGTTTTTAATATTATGGTGTGTTAATGTGGTATTATATGTTGGAAAGTAAGTAAGAATGAAGAGACAAGCTCTTATACGAGGTTGTTGTAATGCTTGTTATGTTGTAAGCCCTAAGTGAACTAGTGTGCTATATAGTATTATAACTTAGGTTTTGCAGTATAAGGTGCAAAGTCCATTCTATCGGCTTAATAATAGTGGCCAGAGGATGACACGGTCAATATTAAATTGGATACGATTAAAAGTTATATAGATGAATTTCACTATATTTTTATGGATTTGCATAATAAAGTGTTAAATTAGAAGATGAAGATTTGGCTACTATGTTGTTATTTTCTTTACCTACTATCTTTAAGCATTTTTTGTGATATTGTTTTGAATGGGAAGGATGAGTTAGTCTTTGAGGATGTGAAATTCACCCTACTGTACTGGGAGTTGATTGATAGCCAGTTGACTAGAAGTAGTACTTGTAGGGACTTATATAGTTAGGAATTAGTAGCTAGAGGGAGGCCAAAGGAGTAGGATTCTGGTAACAAGAAGATGTCCATATCTAATTTGAAGATTTGCAATAAGAATGTGACATACCATGATTGTGACATGAAAGGCCATATCAGGAGATATTGTCCCAATAGAAAATCTATAGATAGTACTAATGGTATATCTAATGAGTGTGATGCTCCCATAGTTGGGGGTGATGATGATCGTGATATATTAACTTCCATAGATAGACATACTAGCTTTGTTTATAGGTGAATTTTGGATTCAGGGTGCTCCTACCATGTATGTGCTAATAGAGGCTGGTTATAGACATATGATACTATTTGAAATGGAGTTATTACCTTGGGAAATGGTGCTTTATGTAGAGTTATTAGGATTAGAAACGTCAGGGTGAGGATGTATGATGGTGTGGTCAAGACACTATCTAGTGTTCTTCATGTTCCTAATATGACCAAGAGATATCAAAGGTTATAGTTGTACCATTAAGAATGACACATCGAAGGTTGATAAAGGGGTTGTGGTGGCGATTATTGGAAAGTGGGTCAAGACATTGTATAAGTTTGTTAGCACAACTATTGATGATGTAGTTAGAGCAACGCTGAGAGTGTGTGACTTAGATGTTGATGGCCTTAATCTAATGCGATTAAGACACTATAGTGTCATTGGCATGACTCAAGGGTCCTTATGTTATGACCCAATTACATCTATATCTATTATCTTTTGTGAGTCTTAATTCCTTCTTAAGAAGAAGGTGGAGTAGGAGAATCTATTGGATGCTTCAAACAAGGTGGAGGTTGTTGTTAATCTAGATGGTATATATTCTTCCAGTGAGGAAAAATATGGGAATCATGTGGAGCAAGAGGGAATTGCTTTAGGTAGATTTGGTTATGCACTTTATATTGAGAGTAGTATTAGTGTGCAGGAGCTAGTATTAGACTTAGAGGTTATTGTGGGTGTTGATTTTGCCTTGTGGTGTTTTGTTGGTATTGCTAAGGAGATATGGTATATGTGGTGGAAAGACATGGGTATGTGATGTTTCACTGGTTATTCTTTCATTATGTGTTTATGTTTTTTTATAGTAAAAGAAATTTTTGAGGAGAAAGCTAAAAACTTTGGATGTGCCCAAATCCAAAGCAGTTGTAGTGGCTTGCTTAGTCACTGGTACATACTCTACAAGTGTAAGACGCTTGATATACAATGTGATTAGTACCAACTACTGTATTGCTCGTATGGTGAGCATGTGTGTGGTGATTCTCTTGAATACACTTTAGTTAGGTGTGGTGCAGATTCTAAGGTACTTGGTGTGTATAGTATCGGCTTGTATTGAGTATGTGTCATCGACTATTTTATTCACAAATTACTTTGATCTTGGTTGTGGTTCTGAATATCAGAGGTACACTAGTTTGTTAGTGCTTGACCTTCGAGGTTCTAAGGTTTTGTGTTTGGCTATGATAGAGGCTTTTCAAGAAGCCTTTTGGGTTGGTGGTTTAGTACGAGAGTTGGAGTTTGGCCATGGTGCTCCAGTTATTCATGGTGATAGCCAGAGTACTATCTATTTAGTATAAAGAATCAAAATTCTTTCCATCTTCGAACAAAGTAGATTGACAATAGGTTTCACTTTATCTAATGCACTATTACTATAGGCAAAGTTATTTTTGAGAAAGTGGGTAATTTAGATAATCCAGCTAGTATGATAATGAAGCCACTCACCATGGTATAGGCCATGATGTCCTTTTTTGGGCCAAAGTTTTTTAGAGGTCTTTACATATTATGCATCACAAATACTGTGTCAAGGTGCAGAATTGTGGGCTTTAACTAGGTATTTGAGCATATCATAACATTGTGTTAGTTCGTGCATACAACAAAAGTTTTTTTTTTGTAATTTGGAGCTTTGTGTGAGAAACGCGTGGGGATGTTATTAAACATGGACCATGTTTCCTATAGGAATTCTTGATACATTTTGGACAAAGTTGAAAGTCACAAAATAAACACGAGGGTCATGTGTTTCCAAAATATAGACCATGTTTTTGGTATATTCCAAAAGATTTTATTAAGCCCCACAATGTTTTTTCTTGTATAAAATGAGATATGTTGACACCCTATCCGTCAAGAGTTGTGCATCCCAACTTCTTCTTGTTATCAATAGAATTCTCCCTTCAAAAAGAATAATAGATTTATGGAATTGAGTGATTGATTGGTTTAATCATGTTGTAATTACACAAGAGCATGAACAAAGATCTCTACTTTTTCCTCAATTATTCTATTTTTTGTATGAATTCTCAATTTTTCATAATATTTTAAACCTCGATTTGCTATGGATCTTCTAAATCCATGCTATTTCCACAATAGAGGTGTTGCGGTCCATTTAACTGAATTAAGAATTGTGAGGTTCTTGAAATCAATATAAATAAAAGAATGAATTATGTTATATTTGATAATGACAGATGAAATCAGTAATTTACCTTACATAATTTTATGTAACACACATGTACATAAATTCTGTTATGTGAATTTATGTAATTCTTTGTACCTTTTCTCAATTGAATTGTTACCTCATTACATAGCATAATAATCATCATTTTCATAGGTGATGCTAATTCCCACGAGAAAATCCACCATATTTTGCTGGTGATTTCTTTTGTCTACTTTAAATATACATGCATTTGGTGAGCACTAATCAATTTGGTATACGGTATGGTTACCCATATATATCCATCTCTCTATAGACTATTAGTCCTCTGATTTTACATTACATATTTACATCTCCTTATTTTATATCCTATATCATGGTTGAATTAAATGCTTCACACACCAGATGAAATGTCCAAAAAATATTTATTTTAAGAAATGTAATTAAATAAGGATTTATTAGGGAATTAATATAATTAATTATTTTTAGTTGAAATAGGAAGAAATTATTTAGAACAAATTAAGAAGAATTTACATATATTTTTATAAGGAAACATTTGGGCATTTTGCTAATTAAAAAGGAATTTAGGAAAAATCTTTTAAAACCCCTAAATTAGCCTAAAAAGGAAATTTGGTATTATTTTATTTAAATATTTTTATTCTAAATATCCAAAATATTCTAATTAATTTAATCGATCCCAACCTACTTAAATTTTTCTTTTCCTTTTTTCTTTTTTCTTTTTCCTTCTTCCTTTTTCTTGCTTTTCTTTCTTTTTCTTTTCTTTTCTTTCTTTTTCTTTCTTCCAGCCAATTGGGCCTATCGCGGCCCAATCTCCCCTTTCTTCCTTTTCTCTCTCGCGGCCCATCCGCTATTCTTTCTTTTCTTCCTTCAGCTGCCGAAGTGCTGCGTATTATGCCTTTTCCCCATGGAACACCGCGTTCTATTTAAACCTTTATAATCGTTGCCGACCAGCCCAGTTCTTCTTCTTTTCTTTTCTTTTTTTTCCCCAGCCACCCGGTTCACCTCCTTCTTCCTCCTTCCTCCTCCGCCGTCGACCTGCAGCTTTGAACCTCCAAAAATGGTGCCACCGACCACGATTGACTTGACCGGCCATTTCCCTCCTCTTTCTCCTCCCCTTGAATCGTCGTTCGACCCAGCCTAACCCACTTTCCTTTTTCCTCGCACAAAATTCTCCTTTTCCTACCCGAAAATTTGACCCCAACCTAAATTTGTGCCAACCAATTAACGTCGCCGACTACCCCCAAATCGTACCTACATTATCCTCCTGCCGACCCCCAGAACCCTACCTTCCCCTCCAAACTCTATAAATACCTGTTGCTTGGTTGATTTCGAAACTTTTTCCCCGAAACCCTAAGAAACCTACCCTGTACACCACCGTGAATTCAGATGACCTTTCCTCAACCGTCAGCAAACTACGCCACCACCTCAACCTACCTAAGTCTTTCCCGCACCGCCCTCTAACTAACTAAGCCACCCATCTCCCTCGATTCTTCTTGCATAAGCCAACATAGCCGTGCAAAGTTCCTTGCTCTACCATCTAAAATTTTATACCTACAACCCTTCACGCCACCGTCTACCACCACATCCGCCGCTATCACTACCTCTTACACCACCCAAAAGCTGCTACTAATCTTCCTCCACCTAGCCATACCCTTCTTTTCTCATTTCTCCTTCTCCTCCCCTCTCTTTCTCCTTCTCTTCATTTCGGCCGCCACCTCTACCGTCGTGCGCCGCCGCCACTTGCTGCGCCACCACCCTCACTTTACTCCTCTCAGTCTAGGCTACCACCAAAACCTCAACCTCCACCCTCATTCTCCACCTTTTCTTTTCAAACCTCAACTTTTTCCTTTTCTAACCTATTTTACGGCCACCGCTGTGCAGCACCGCCGGTGCCACCCATCTCCGTCGACTCAAGGTGAAACCCTAGACCCTCTCAGCCCTTCTCCCCTATCTATTTAAGTTTATTCTATTTTATTTTAATTTTAAAAATTTATTCAATTATTATTATTATTATTATTATTATTATTGGGTTTAATATTAATGTTATATTTTCTTGGCAAGGTCGAGACTAGGAATAAATTAATTAAGTTGTTAGTTTCGAATTATCGTTATTAATAGTATTATTATAAGTTTTATTATCATTATTAATAATATTATTATTAGTATTATTAATTTATTGTTATTATTATCTGTCTAAAGAGGACTGAAGCCCTATTTTATTTTAATGGAGTGCATACTCCTATTTTTATTATTAATATTACTATTTCTACTACTATTATTATTATCTTTATTATTATAAGTAATATATGTTATTAATAATATTATTATTATTATTAAATGGTACCTTCACTATTTGGAGGTAGGGTCGAAAACCTTACCTTGTATTATTTAGGCTTAAGTTAATAATAATAATAATAATAATAATAATAATAATATTATTATTATTATTATTATTATTATTATTATTATTATTATTATTATTATTATTATTATTATCATTATCATTATCATTATTAGTATTATTTTGGTGGAGGGTAGAAAACCTTATATCACCATCTGTTTGAATTACATTAATATTATTATTAGTATTTTTAGTATTATTTCGTATAGTATTATTTTATTTAAAAACCTAGTCTTAGGGTAAGTTAGTAAATAATAGTATTTTTAATTCTAGTTTTTCCATCATAATAGGTGAGACCAGTCAAAGCCCTAAAGAGGTATTAGAGCATGCTCCAAGATTGGTGATGTTTTAGGTAAGGGAGTACTAAGGTCGTTTGTGTATTATGTGTTTTATATGCCATGCATGCCATGTGATGTGAACTATAATGTATTTTATGTGTATTTATATAACTATCATATATGCACCATGATATGGAGTTAAGGTAAGATCGTGCATTAAATTGTGGCATGAGTATTATGTGTATGGGTTTTGTTAGTATTGTAGTATGGTGTGGCCCATAAAACATGCATGATAGATTTTTGTAAAATAATGATGAGGAGTTTCATAATGTGGAGTTAATGTTTGCATGGAGTTAATGTTTGCATAGTGTTAGGGTTTGCATGGTGTTAGGGTTTGCTTGTAATTATGGTTTGTATGGTGTTCGGGTTTGCATGGAGTTGGGGTTGCATGGTGTTAGGGTTTGCATGGAATTAGGGTTTGCATGGACGTTAGAGTTTGCATGGGAGTTAGGGTTTGCATGGACATTAGGGTTTGTATGGAAGTAGGATTTGTATTGAGTTAGGGTTTGCATGGGAGTTAGGGTTGCATGGAGTTAGGGTTTGCATGGGTGTTGGGTTATGCTATGGTTAACTTTGGTGGTGGCGGTTAACTAGGGTTGGAGTGGTTAACTAGAGTTGGAGGATAAGAATAGTAGAAGTCAGTTATGCATGTCTGGGCGAAAGATTCTGAATAAAATACTTAAGACACTAATCATTTAAAGTGAAAGAATATTGAGCCGGGTCCAAACCGATCCACTGGTTAGAAATAGTGGTGTGGACCTGATGTCCCGCAAGTGACCGATCCACCGGCGAATAATAGTGGTGTGGACTATTGTCCCGCAAGTGACCGGCCCACCGGCAATAATATTGGGAGATCCCGAGCTCAATAAACACTAACCAGAGTTTGCTAAGACACTTAAAAGATACTAATTACTTACAATAGAACACTATGTGAGTAGGAACCAAACTGATCCATCGGTTAGATATAGTGGTGTGGACTATTATCCCGCAAAAGACCGATCCACCGACGAACAATAGTTGTGTAGGCTATTGTCCCACAAGTTAGTGGGGTGTTCATGTACTTACACGGATTTAATAAAAGGCATGGTGTAAATCAACTTCCGATAAAAAATTAATTAAATAATTAATCTAGAATTTTTGGGCCTTTATGTGTGGGCTTGATCATTATAAGATGTATAATACACTGCATGATTTTATGTATTATATGTGTGGATTTGAAAGTGTAAGTTGAATATTATCCTGCATGATTTTATGTGCTTATGTGTCAGTCTTAGTGCTCAATTACCTTGCTTAGTACGTAGCGTACTGATCACCCTTTTTATGGGTGTTGCTCTTTCCTACGAGCAGAAGGCACATCTGATGTGTTGCGGGTAGGTGATGCCTTCTTTGATGCCATTAATGTCTATGGGACATCAGGTGGGGTTGAGTGATGATTTGGGCTGGATCGAGTCCTGGAGTGGCGTGGTCATTTTTCCATTTATGAGATTATTATTCCCATTCTCTTTTAACTATGTTTAAAACTTCAGAAACAATTTTAATATTGTAGCCATTTTCTTCTCTAAAGAACTATCTCTCGTATTTTAGATTATGTAAAATTTATGCGTACTCTGATTATTGATTTGTGAACTTTAATTTATGTATTAATGTGTGATGATGGAAATGTTTTTCTTAGCCTTAGCACTTGGAACTGGAACGGTAGGAGTGAACCGGTCTGGTACTAAGTGTGGAGGTAGCATCCCCAGAATTTATGGATTTTAAATTTAAAGGTCTTGTTTTAAAAATAAATATGTGTAAATTTTTGGGTGTTACTCCTAATTTCTAGGAACGAGGTTACTTTTTTCTTGTACCCAACATAGACTAGGTATAGGAAGTGCCTCTTTTATGTTAGATGTTGTGTAACAACCCTATGTTTTATTTTTTAGCTTCTATAATTAACTCTTTAGAATACAATTTTTCAATTCTAAACTGTGGGGGTGTTACAATATCACCTGCCATAGATGGAAAGGTCTTCATGCAATAGCAAGCTTGATGTATGTGTAACCCCAAACAATTATACTTACCAAAGGCCCACAATCTCTTTACATATCCTAAAGTGTTTTACGCATTTTCCTCCATCGTAACCATAAATAATGTCTTCATCAGGGAAATCATTAAAAAAAATTGTAGCATCCTCAAAGGTTCATCCTAGTCATAACCACTAAAATCTCAATATTGGCTTGTAATGACACTTTCCATTCTCAAATACATTTCATTCTCCGGTCACCATACCTTAGAATTCACTTAATAAATTTTAGGTATACTAAAATAACTTTAAAGAATTAAACCAATCCTCCCAAAGATCTCCATAACTCCAAGTTAGCCATACTAAGGGTTAAATAATCATAGGATAAGCCACAACAACTCAATAACAATAGCAATGCTGAGAAAGAAGCTTAGGACACACCAATAAGACAAGAAGTCATGCATATTATAATAAGAAAAGCCAATGCCCAACCCCTAAAAAATACTCATTCATTAGAGAAAATATACTCAAATACTTAAAATCATTTTAGTATTTATCTCTTTAAATACTATTTGAAAACATTCTTCGCAACCCATTTCCTATTCAAAGCAAGGAAAATTAAAACAAATATCACATACCACTTTGTGGTACCATCTCAAAACATAAGGTAATTCAATAATTTTGAAGGCAAAAACTGGAAAAAAATAAAAACTTTAGAACTTTCAAAACATAAAACCTCTTATACTAACTTGTAGTATTACTGGAAGATCAATGTTAAGTGATGAACTATAAAACAAAGCTATGATACCATTTTGCCAACCCCCAATTTCACAACTAGAAAATTTTGTTGCTTTTTGAAATAGTTTGTAAAAGGTGTAATGAAAATGGGGGTACTACCGCCACATCCAACATAAACAAGGTACAATCAATACATTATCCATGTCGCATACAAGGCTAAAATGACTCTTATGCCCCAAGAAATGAGGTATGGTTTGCACATGATCTAAGACTAATATAAGACTTGCTTAACAATGAATCAAAATGCTAAAAAAATCTTTAAGTGAAATACTTTAAAGTAAATATAGAGAAGCTTCAAATGTTAAGAACTTCATTAAAATCATTAAAAAAAAAAGATGGAAGGAAATAAAGGAGGAAAAGAAATGTGGTACCCTACACAAGGACAAATGTCTCTCCCCAATATAGGACACCACAAATATTAGTTTGCTTATTGATGTAGGAGAATCCCCCACATATGATAATAATAATCTATTCATTAAATTTTCTAAGTTGGGAGAATTTAAAACTCTCCTTTCTTGCACTAATATATGAGAAAGATTATTAGAAGTCACGCAACACCAAATAAAACCCATCAACTTACTACTTTTTCTTGGATTCAATATAGCTTATGGCTTGGAATCAGCCATAGGAAGCTCGAAACCCACTAGCATACATCTGCCTTATTTTTTATCTTAATATTCAAAAATTAATAAGGAAAAAGGAGTAAGGAGGTCTAATTTTTGCAGCAAAATTTGGGGCATAAATTTTATAATTTCCAAGACCTTAATTAGGATAAATTATGAAATCAAGATGGCTTATTTCCCAGATATAGTAGCCGGCCAAGAATGGAGCATGCAGAAGAGTTATTTTCTTCATTTGGTTAAACATAAACTAAAGTAGTGTACTAGAATTTTCCTTCTTGTATTTTATATTTCCTAAGCCCTAATACTACTTTGTAAGCTAATTATACCAGATATTATGCAATGGGAAGGGTTTTAATGGTTTGAAAATTAGCCCTTAAGCTAATGGATTTGGGTTAGTCTCTTCCCTATTATAGTTAGCTTATATTAGAGTCATGTTTGGTAAATTATATAACCTATATGGTTACCTCATAGTTCTTTGTGTCTTTATAATTTTTTCTCAACCTCTTACAATCTTTATATGAGTCAAGAGCTAAATGGAATGAATAACATCAACCCCTTTGGAAATTTTTTGGCTTGTCAAACCCCCCAACTCAAAGCTTAGTGCATAGCATTGTTTTATCCCTAAAAATCTTACATTTTTTTATCTCGAGTGTTAATACCTTAAGTAGTGATTGTAAGTATTTGATCTCAAGGTTACTTATAGATCAAATTCATTCTTCTATCCTCTTTTCTATTCTATTTTTCTCTCTTTTTGAAATTCAGCCCAAATAACATCATTAACACTTAGCATGGCCCAATTTGTTTAGCAATTATGCATCAAATTGATATCAAAGCTCAAGGTTGATAAATTGGATCTTTTTCTCAAAATTTTCAGACTCATTCATCACCTCCAGCCCTACATTCAAACACTACCATACCACCACCATCGGACCACCCTACCACCATTCGAATCACCATTAAATAGTACAAAAAAAATTCCACCATTTTACCAACCATCAAACACCACAAAAATGTTTTCCACCATTTAGCCACTATTTGACCACCTTACCACCATTCGACCATTACTCACCCACCACCTCCTATTTGAACAACACCAAAAAAAATTTCCCCACTATTTGATCGTAAACCTTGTTGTGCTTTCTTGTTTCACATCTTCAACATCAAACCATTATGGGAAATCTACAAGTTCCAAGAGGTTTGAGTCTTAAAGAAGCAGAAAACATAAGAAGGGATAGTGCTATTGAAGCCTTACAAGAAGACATGAGGAGAGTGTTAGGCACTTTGGAATCTCTTACACCAAATGCTAACATTCCACCACCAAGACGAAATCAATCACCCCATGAAGAGTGGGAGGAGCTGAACCTAAAGGAAGAAGCTAATGATTTTAGCTCTTCTTTTAGTGAGTCTCATATGATTCAAGTAAGGAGGAGGCATGTTAGAAAATAGTCATATCATGATATCAAAATATAAATTCTAGAATTTGATGGATCACTCAATCTAAAAGACTTTTTAGAATGAGAGTTGAGGTATAATCGGATGCTTGAAGCAAAACTCTATGATGATAAGAAGTCTTTAAAGGTTGTTATCCTTAAGTTAAAAGGGCATTCTTCTTTATATGCATAAAAGGAAAAGGAAAGGAAAGTCCAAGGTGATGAGTTGGACAAAAATGAAGAAGTTGATAAGCGAGAGTTTCTTACCATCTTCCTATACTCAATACCTTTAAAATAAAATGTCTTCTTTAAGATAAGGTTCTATGAGTGAAGAAGATTATATTAGGGAGTTTGAAAAGCTCATTATGATACTTGGCTTAGAGGAAGTGGATGAGTAAAAAATGTTAAGATTATTAGGAGGTTTAAGATGTAACATTGCTAGAAAGGTGGAGCTTTACAAATACTACACCCTAAATGAAATGTTTCCTCTAGTCATTAAGGTGGAGAAGCATAAAAAAGAAAAAGAGGTTCAAAATTTACGCCATTATAATAGAACCAAGGCACACATAGGGAGTCACCTAAGCCACCTCCTACACCTAAGACATTTGATGTTAAAGGTAAAGGAAGGTAAGAAATGGGTGAGACTAGTATAAGTAAAGGAGTGAGGTGATTTAAGTGTCAAGAAATTGGGCATTATCAAAACGATTGTCTAAAAAAAGGATGATGACTTTACTTGAACTAGAGGAGGGGGCATTATATGAGGAAGAGGGAGATGATCATTTGGCCATGGAGGGGGAGGCAAAATTTTAGGAGGCCCCACCAGATGTTGTAGAAGCCTTATTGGTGAGGAAGGTGTTACATGCAAAGAAGTTCTTAGATGAGGAGTTCCAAAGGAAAAAAATATTTCATACAAAGTGTACAATACTTTATAAAAATATGTTTCCTTATTGTTGATGAATGTAGTTGGGAAAATGTGGCTTCTTGTACTCTTATAGATAATCTTAATTTGCCAACTACTACACATACTAGACTATATAATCTTCAATAGCTTAATGATGGTTCTATGGTTGAAGCCATGAAGTAATTTTTTTATTCCATTTTCTATAGGAAAACTTATCAAGATAGAGTTATTTGTGATGTAGTTCTTGTGGACACGTGTTATTTATTACTAGGTAGGCCTTGTCAATATAATAGGCGCATCAAGCATGATGGGAGAAAGAATACTTATAGCTTGAAATATGCCAACAAAAATATTGTACTCACACCCCTTAGCATTCTATAATCACTTGTTAGGGAGAATCAAAATTATGACAAAGTTTTTCATAGATGGGAAGAGGTTAGAGAAGACCATAGGAAAGGGGAAACCATATATTTCTTATTGATACTTAAAAATAATGATAATGGTAGTCCACTTGACCCAAGGGTTAAGACCTTGCTAGGTGAGTTTTGGGATGTTTTCTAAATGAGTTATCTAGCAAGTTGCCTCCTATAAGGGGAAGAGCACTAAATTTATTTTATTCCCAATGCTATACTCCATCATAAGCTAACCTATAGGTGTAATCCTAAACATACCATGGAGTTACAAAGACAAGTTGAAGAGATGTTGCAAAAGAGTTTCATTAGGTAATCACTTAGCCTATATGTGGTACTGGCTCTTTTGGTACCAAAGAAATATGGATCAATGACAATGTGTGTTGATATTATAGCTACCAACAATATTACTATCAAGTATTGGTACCATATACCTAAGCTTGATGACATGTTAGATTGCTTATGTGGAGCAAGTGTATTTCTTAAGATTGACTTAAGGAGTAGCTATTATCAAATTAGAATGAATGAAGGAGATGAATGGAAGACCACATTTAAGAACAAAGGAGGCTTATACGAGTAGATGGTCATGCCATTTGGATTGTCCAACGCACTAAGCACCTTTATGAGGCTTATAGATGAAGTCCTTAGACCCTTCATTTCTAAGTTTGTACTTGTGTACTTTAATGATATTCTTGTATACTCCTCTGGTAGTGATGATCATGTAGGATACTTAAAGCCTATATTCTTAGCCCTTATGAACAAAAAAAATGTATAGTAAACTTGAAATATGTGACTATATGTGCCAAAAGTCACATTTCTAGGGTTTATTGTTTTTAGAGATGGCATTTCCATGGATGAGTCAAAGGTGAAGGCAATAAAAACATGGCTTACACCTGCATCCATCATAGATGTTAGATTCTTTCATGAGCTTACCTCATTCTGTAGTCAATTAATAAGAGGGTTTAGCACTCTTCTAGCACCCATCACATAATACCTCAAAAAGGGAGAGTTCAAATGGAACAAGTCTGTATAAGAAGCCTTTGAGGTGATTGAAGTTAAGTTGAGTGAAGCCCTAGTATTAAGGTTTCCTAACTTTGACAAGGTGTTTGAAGTCAAGGGTGGTGCAAGCAGAATAGAAATTGGAGTGGTTTTACTATAAAAAGGGAAATTAATATCCTTCTTTAGTGAAAATCCTACTGGATCAAGATCCAATTATAGCACCTATGACCAAAAATCCTATGCTATTGTTAGAGCTTTAGATAATTAGTCTCACTACCTTAGATCATCACAATTTGCATTGTATACTAATCATGAGTCCCAAAATACATAAATAGGTAACATATGATCAACCTTAGGCATGCTAGATGGGTAGATTATTTACAATCCTTCTCATTTGTAGCTAAGCATAAAACTAGCAAAACTAATGTTGTAGCAGATGTCCTCTCTAGAAGGTATTGTATGTTGTCATTTCTAGAAGCAAGAGTGTTAGTATTTGGATGCTTATAAGAACTCTACAAGAATGATGAA
Source organism: Tamarix chinensis (assembly GCA_030549775.1). Classification (NCBI taxonomy): domain Eukaryota; kingdom Viridiplantae; phylum Streptophyta; class Magnoliopsida; order Caryophyllales; family Tamaricaceae; genus Tamarix; species Tamarix chinensis. The sequence goes on from CM060181.1 coordinate 72,234,755, forward strand.
GACTTTGTAAGCTTCTTTGGATATCATAATAAGGTTCAAAATCCCTACCTGATTCAAAAGGGCTTCCTTTTCATGGGCAACAAGTTATGCACCCCCATATGTTCTATTAGAGGGTTGTTGATTCAAGAAGTTCATGGAGGAGGACTAGTAGGGCATTTTAAAATTAACAAAACTTGTGATATACTCCAAGAACATTTTTATTAGCCTAAGATGGTAGGGGATGTACAATTAATAGTGGTAAGGTTCTCTACTTGCTAAAAGTTCAAGATTAACTTCCACCAAGGACTATATACTCTATTTCCTATCCCACATCATCCTTGGTATCATGTGAGTATAGACTTCATAGTTACATTGCTTAGAACATAAAGGTAAAGTGATGCTATTATGGTAGTGGTAGATCAATTTTATAAGATGGCACATTTTCCCCTTGTCATAAGAAAGATGATGCCTCTTATATTGTTGATCTATAGTTTAAGGATATAGTTGGGTTACATGATATTCCTAAATCAATTATTTCTAATCGAGATACCAATTTTCTTAGGTACTTCTAGAAAACGTTGTAGAGGTTGGTTGGTACTAAGATTATTTTTAGTATAGTATATCATCCACAAAGATATGGTTAAACAAAAGTCACTAAATGTGTTATCACTATGCTTTTGAGGAGTTTGGTTCACAAATCCTTAAGGGATTAGGACACCAAACTTGTCATGCGGAGTTTGCTTACAACCAGTCTATTACTCATGCAACCGTTTGTTCTCCTTTTGAAGTGGTGTATAGAGTGAACCCCGCCACTCCCATTAATCTCATTCCTCTTCCCATTAAAGCACAAATCAGTTTTGAAGCAAAAGACTGGGCCAAAGAATTCAAGAAGTTACATGAGCAAGTAAGGTCCAAAATTGAGAGAGTTAATGAGGTGAATAAAAAGAAAGCCAACAAGTACCAAAAAGAACAAGTGTTTGAGTCAGGAGATTTAGTTTGGATTCACCTTAGAAAAAAGATATTCCCTTCTAGGAGGAAGAACAAACCAATGTCAAAGAGTGTTGGACCATTCAAAGAGCTTGAAAAGATTGGTTACAACAAATATAGGCTAGAGCTTCCATCAGAAATGGGGAATATATCAAACACATTGAATGTGGGAGATTTACGTCCCTATTTTCATAATAAGATTAGAATAGGGAGATTGTATACCTCAATCGTCTTTGCTTGTTGATTTCTAGTGATAGAACAACTGAAATCGATGCCCGAGATGCTAGAAGTTGCTTCTACAAATCTACAAATAGGAGGGAGAAGCTCTGCAAATCTACGGAGAGGAGGGAAAAGCTTAAAGATTCTTTTGCAAATGGAGAAGCAGACTCCTGTTTCTACAAAAGAGTTGCTTCCAATATGAATGATACCTTTTAAGTGATTTTTTTTAAATCTACCGTACCATTTTATAAAAGTAGGTTTTATAAGTAATATTTACTTACTTCTTATTAATAACTTTTAAAAAGTATTTTTTAATAATTACTTTTCTATAATAGTTTTTAATAAGTAAAACCAAACATTAATAATTAATCTAAAATTACTTTTCATACTTACTTTTATAATAAACTACTTTTTATAAGTAGAACCAAACAAAGCCTTAATGTGGGAGATCTACTTCCCTGTTTACATGATGAACCATAAGAGGATAATGAAGATCATGTAGAAGCATCTTCTTCTAATGAAATTTCACTAATTAATTTCCCCTAAGTTATAAGACTAAAAAACACTCCTAACTTAGACAAATTGCTAAACCACATATTGTTTGAAAAATTCAAGCCCAGTTAATAGTAGCATTTTGAACACCATTGTAATAACCTGGTATAATTTTTAAGGGCAAAAGGGTAATGCATATGAAATAAAAATTGGATTATACTAAGGAAGATGGTGGATTAGGATAATTACCACCAAAATTAAAAACAATAATGGAGGTTGAAAAAAAAGGAAAATATGAACTTAAGTAACCCATAAATTCATATATTCAAAATCACCATCCAAGGTATTCGACTCTTGGAATAAAGATGGTAAGATTATGAAGATAAATTCAATCAAACCCTTCATTCAAGTTTGAAGGTTCATCTCAACAAAAAGAAGGAAAACATGAGGCAACCAAATCTAATTCTATTCATGTGTGAGATAAACATATAGAGTGTGTTGGTATCATATAGTTACAAACTAACTGAATAAAAGTCAAACGGATTGATTTGGTTACAAAACAAACTAGCTAGTTATCTAAGAGGAAAGACTAAGCTAGGTTAAATCTAACTAAACAAAAACCATCCAATGAATTTGTGGCTTGTCAACTCAACCTAAAACAGCCCCCATACCCTTGCATCTAATTTGGGAGCTTCCTTACAAGCAAGCATGCTCAAAAAGGAGTTTAACCCATCATTGGTTGGTAAAAAGCAAAAACTAGGCCTAGTAGTGTCTTGTGTTAGGGTGTAAGGCCTTGATGGTGTCTTATGGCTACAATTTCATCCAAGGCCTAATTAAAACATCCTCCCATGGTGTCTTACAAGTTAAAGGAATAAAATTAGCTAGGCCCTCATTAATTTAGTTACATTATGTTGATCTTGTTATAATAAAAAATAGTTATCCAATTTAAGTAAACTAATTCTAACTAAACCTAACCATAAAAATTAGTACATGAGTGATTTTTATGGATAAAATTTCATGCAATAACTCTTCTCCTAGTAAAAATGGTAAATATGATCATTAAAAACAATGTACAAACACATTACAAAACATACAACAAATAAGTAAAAGGTTGAGGTGCGGGGCCTACCAAAGGTTGGTAGCTCACTCCCACCAACAAAGTTTATGAATAAGAATTATACCTAAATATCCTCAAGGTATGGAGAAGGGTAAACATAGTGCTCCATTTGTACTATGATCCTGTCCTGATTAAGATCCTAGAAATCAAAAGTCATCGCGTTGCGTACCCTACATATTAAATAAACCAGAGTAACTATAGCTAGGGATCACATTTTAGGAAACTTAATTCTTCGATTTTTCCCTCTTCATAAAATTATCATGGCACTATATAGATTTGTGAACCCCCACACTATACCCATCCACTTGCGGATATGATCCCAAATTAAGAGGAGAACGGGCCATGAAAAGAATAAGTGCTCATATGTTTCGAGAGTATATTGACAAAAGGAACAATCTTTAGTTCCCTAGACAAAAGTCAACCTATCACAAGTGTAAATTCTCTTATGGAGAGATAACCATAGGAGGAATGAATAACGACTTGTCTTGTAGAATTTCCACACCATGGGGGAAGGTCTCCATACAGTAGCCTTGGGCCTCACGTATTCATAAGCCAATTAGGAGGAAAATTTATTCCCACCAAAAGATCATGAGATTTTTTACCCGGCCTTAAGAACCCACGAGTGTAATTAAGGTCTTGGTGATTACACTCAAACTTCTCATGAAATATGATGTATCATGAGTAGACCAGAATTGGTATAATTTCCAAAAGTGTAGCAACTAAACAAGTTAAAACCAGTAGCTAGGCATCATTATTTAACAAAAGTAGAGCTAGACTAAATATCCTTCTATTTATCATACTTCTGTCCATGTTGTTGTGCATTTTGTAGGTTTTTGGCCTCCATTTTCATGCCAAATCAGCTCAAAAGCTGGTGTTTTGAGGATGTTGTTGTGTGGCTTGTGTGTTATTTGATATTTCAAATTACTGCCTGATTATGAACCAAAACTTATCTCATTAAGCTTCCTAAATTTGAAAAAAGGTGGCGGCTTAGATAGGCTTGTTGCATGGCTTTCATGGCTAGGAATCAAGCATGGTAGAGATCACATGAGGGTGTAAAAGTCCACACAGAATTCGGGTTTAAGCAAGCTCATGGTTTTTCTTCTCATTCAAATTGTGTTCTTTCTCTCGATTTCTATGGCTTTAAATAGCCAAAAGTTGTTGAGCATCCCTTCAAAGAATATAATAATCTTCCCACTAATCTTTCCTAGAAACATTGAATTCCCTAAAACTAGCAAGAAGATATCAAATGATCAAGCTACTAACAAACTTATTTGATTCGAAATAAAAATAATAATAAATGACTTAAGACTAGCTAGAAGATATTAACTAACAACCTTATTTGACTCGAAATAAAAAATAATAATAAATGACTTAATAATAAATGTTACGCTAACTAGAGAACGTTGCATGCAGCCCATGCATACACCTCCATGTTCATGTATCTGCGTGGAGTAGCGTAACCATCTTAGTCGGTGTCGTGTCATACAACTCTACTCCTGCATTATTCTCCCTGGGTTGGTGTGAATTTGTCCTCAAATTCACAACTTTGATGAGGAATAACAAACACCAAAGGACATATTCTTCAACGTGATACTTGTCCTTGTATTCTTTGAATATCTCCTTCACACTAAATTTATCTTTGAAAATCCTCCAATGCCTCTTAAGCCTTGACAAATATTCACAACATCTCTAATGTTGAAATTCAATCCTCCAAGATATCTTGCACAAGTTTGTTCTTTCCTCTCTTGTACATCACATATCAAGGATAACTTTTCAAAGTTCCTTGTATATTCTTCCACAATTGAATTCCCTTGCTTCAATGTCATCATTTTGATGAAGTTGTCTTGCTCAAATTCTCATGGGATGAATTTTCTCTTCATGTGCTTTTTCAGTTTCTCCCATGACTTGATCTTTGGCTTGCTATCTCTTTCCCTTGATCTCTTGAGATTATCAAACCAAATTCTTGCAAATTTTTTAAGTTTAAGAGTATCCAACTTAATATTCTTTAAATTCAAAGATGGATTCCATAGTGTGCATCCAATCTATGAATGTCTCCGCATCTAACTCTCCATGAAATTCTGGAAAATCAACCTTCAAACCCTTATCTTCACCATGCTCTTGCCTTATTCTTGTTTGACTATGCGTGCTTGAAGATGGAATTGAGTCTTCTTCAACATATTCAAGTTTTTTATTCAAATGACCTCCTCTTGATTCAATGGTTTGCCTCACCATGCCTTCAACCCTATCATTTTGTTCTTCCATCCTATTCTCCATTTTTACTTCAAGCTTTTCAAATTGAATGTTGATGGCATCAAGGATGGACTTCATAAATTCTGAATTTTCCATTGTTGCACACGCTAGGGTTTAACTCAAGGTGATCGAATGAAGTTTTGTAAATTCAGAGAAAACCAATGAATGAAAAGGAGTATTGTATGCTAGGGTCGAGTATATCACTCAAGGAGAAATGTTTTTATGTGTGTGTAATCTCACAACACTCAAAATAATGGAAAGTATCAATGTATATGTGTGGTGTATGGAAGAAGAAAAATAAGAGAAATGGTAATCTTCAACTTTAATTGAATCTTGATGATGTTCATCAAGATCTTGATGAAGTTCTTGGTTGAAGATGTACTATAAAGGATGAATATCTTCAAACAAAGGATGAAGATATGCTAAGGACTTATGAATGTAGGATCTTGAATGAAATCTTGATAGTAGAAGTGATTCTTAATGAATGGAATTCAAAGCCTAGGAAAGTGAATTACCTTAAGGAAGGATGAATCATGAGGCTTTGATACCAAATTGATGCATGTACGGTTAGAGTCTCAGGCTTGGGTGTAAGATAAACGGTGGTTTAGGGTTAGGAAAGGTGGAAGGCGGTTTAGGGTTGATGGAAAGATAGAAGGGTGGTGAAAAGGGTTTGGATGGACGAATGGAGTGCCGGTTTGGAGTAGGGTTTTTGGTGGAAAAGATAGAGGTAGAGAAGTAAAAGAAAAAAATAGAAGGATAAATTAATCTTTAAGAAACACAGAAATAAAGATTAAAGTTTTTCGAAACAAATCTTTCACATGGATTCGACTTGTTACAAGATGAATCCACATAGAATTCGGGTTAAGCAAGCTTAAGGTTTTTCTTCTCATTCAAACTGTGTTCTTTCTCTTGGTTTCTATGGCTTTAAATAGCCAAAAGTTGTCGAGCCTGATACGGACCGCACTTCATCAACTACTCCTCTCCTTTTAATTTTTGGTAATCACACCCTGTTCTCTCCTCACTCATATAATTCCACGTTTTCCATCTTCAGGGTAAGTTGGGATCCGAAGCCAGATTGAGGAGTGGAGGCAACGAGCGAGGGCGGAAGCACTTTTGAACTGTGTTTTTGTAATTAATTAAGCTTGAATGTGTAACATGTGTAATCATGGTTGGAAGATTAATATTTTTTTGTAGGGTGTGTGTGTTTAGTGGCCGATGATGATTTTACCCTAATTTTTGGAAATCCCATTGATAGTCTCGGGTTAGGCGGAGTTGGTTATCAATGGCCGCCCCCGAGCCTAAATGAGTATGGGTAACTTAGTCCTTGTTTCCCTATTTGCATTGGATTCAGGATCGGTATTATCCCGTTATAATCGCCTCTTGAATCTAATGAAAATAGGAGAATAGCGTTAACCTCCTTTTAAGCTAAGTTGGGTTGAACCAAAACTTGAGCCCAGGCCCAAGTTTTGGCCCAATCGGCGGGTGACCCCTCGTGCCCTAGTTACCCACCTATTTAAGCCCTCTTCCTCCTCGGGTAGCGCCGATCACCTTTTCTTTTGTTCCTCTCTTGGTGGCTCGACCCCGTTTCTCTGTTCGGCCCTGTCGATGACCGTTGCTGGTCACCATCGACGCACGTCCACCTTTGCCTGCCCCGGATCTTGTCCCTGACACCAAATCTGAGGCCCTAGGTCAACCGTTTTCTCACCCTTGCCCCCTCTCCCTTTTTGTTGGTGTTCGATTCCCGTCATATATAACGGGCGGGGTTTGCTTGTAAAGGTTGAAGGTTTTTGGAATGAAATTTCTTGGGTTTTATTGTTCACTCGCGCACAAATCCATTGAAGTATCAACGTCTGGCTCGGAGATTACTCCAGTTCAGGGGAAACGAGTACGTTCCCGACCCCCGTTTAACGGATCGAGTACGATCCGGCTAGTCAGGTTCGTTTCAGAGCCTCCCTTCAAAGATTATAATAATCTTGCCACTAATCTTTCCTAGAAACATTGAATTCCCTAAGACTAGCAAAAAGATATTAAATGATCTAGCTACTAACAACCTTATTTGACTCGAAATAAAAATAATAATAAATGACTTAAGACTAGCTAGAAGATATTAATTGATCTAGTACTAACAACCTTATTTGACTCAAAATAAAAATAATAATAAATGACTTAAGACTAGCTAGAAGATATTAAATGATCTAGTTACTAACAACCTTATTTGACTCGAAATAAAAATAATAATAATAAATGACTTAATAATAAGTGTTATGCTAACTAGAGAACATTGCATGTAGCCCATGCATGCACCTCCATGTTCATGTATCTGCGTGGAGTAACGTAACCATCTTAGTCGGTGTCGTGTCATAAAACTCTGCTCCCACATCAGGGATTATCTTTACTTATGCATTGATTCCTTTCAATTGTCCAAAATAATTTCACAATTGAAGCACAAACTCTCAAATAGATAATTGCACAACTATGAGCATATCAGCAATTGGAACATAGCAGATGAAATCGCACTTACCGGTAACTTGAAACCAAATTGTCTTATAAAATATACTTAGAGGATGCTTAAAAATGGAAGGAAAGAAGAACCCTAAACTGATTAAGTGTAATTTGAACAAAAATTGACACTAAAGAAGTTAAGGTTTTTGAAAATAAAATGTTAGTTTTTTTATAGGTGACAAGAAGGAGGTGACAGATTGGTTGTTGAATCACGCAATTTGGTAGTTTAAAGGATAATTAACAAAGTGGAAGTAAAGTAATAGGGAGAAATGAAGGAAATGGAGAGGAAAGGGTGCAGAGGAAGTTTGCATATGAGAGTAGAAAGAATGTTGAATGTTGATTTATTGAGAAAAACAAAAGGTCTCAGAAGCAATTCAAATAAACACGTACCGTGTTATGAAACATCGTACACCCATTTTAAATTTATTTCTCTCGTTATGCCAGCAGAAATTATTTTTTAATAGAAAAACGAACCATGTTATGCAACACGGTAACTCCATATTCTAAAACTTTTTATTTTAGATGAAATACAACCTATGTTTTTAAACATGGTAGCCCCGTCTTAATATTATTGTGTTTGACTTTTTGCAAGAAAATTCTAAAATGAAACATGAGGTGTGTTTGAAAATACGACATCCCCATGTTGACTTTGTCACTATATATATATATATACAAATAGCACACAACTAGACTAATTATACCCACACACAAAGAAATAGTAACCAACCACACTAAAATATATAATTAATATAATAGATAAAAAAATACAAGAGTACTTAGCTATAACACTTAGGATATATCCTAATTAGGTTTCTTTCGATACTATTTTCATGCATAACTAGAGCAGTAAGGTCTACAACTTCCAAGTTTTTCACACAATGTCCCTCGTAAATGGTTTGAGATGGTTTCCATTCACTTTCCGCCCCTTTTTCCTTTTTTTCACTCTTAATTTCCATTACACCAAGAGGAAACACATTTGGCACAATAAATGGGCCAAACGACCTTAATTTCCTTGGGAAAGGTTTTAGCCTAGAATGTTAAAATAATACTTTTTGATGAATTTTAAAATTCTTCCTAAGAATTAACTTATCATGAACTACCTTCTTTCGATCATTATATCTCAATTTTTTTTCAAAAGCTTCATTTAGTAATTCTTCAAGTTATTGTGACTAAGGGTTTCTATGATAATATAGTCTTGTAGGTGCAATACTATAAATACAAGTTGTAACATACGCTGACATACAAGACATCTTCATTAAAACATCAAATACCATCCTCTTCATTCTCATCCTGTTCACCACTTTCAACGACTTCAACGCCTTTAACATTCTATTTGATAATCATCAACATGTGATCCCTAAGAAAATAATGTACATAATTTATCATCTCACAATAACATAATGCACAAGTAATCTTCATGAAAATTTTTAGTTGGTACATAAATGATTCAAGAGTACCATTAACGAAAGCAATATCAGTCAAATAATCAAGTTCAAAAAGAATATCACTTTGTATATATATTTACAAAATTATTTCATAATGCAATGCTCTTAAGAAAATGCCTACGCTATAAAGATTGGATGCATGGACATGGAGACCAAAGCAAACATGGAAATGTTGTCTTTCATATCTTAAAAATGAGATGGAAAACTAAATTATTGGGGAGAAGGTGAACAAAAGAATATGTATCATGGTGAAAAAGGTCAAATGACTCAAAACACTTCTCCTCCATTGAACAGAGAGCAGTTGGTAAAAAAACTAAAATAAATGAGATATAAATCATGCTATTATGTATCATACCAAATGCTATAGTTTAATACATGTGGCAATGAAAGAAAGATTGATAGGAAAAAATTTATTGGGCAGTGTATATATCAAAGCACCCCCCCTCCAAAAAAACATATCACACACACATGTAAACACATTTTAGACCTTTACTATAAACATTATATAACTCGCCTTTCCAATAAGAATTATCTTTTGAGAGTTCTGTTCAGTAACAATTTCAACTTGTATGAAGTATTTTGCTTGTGGCCTAGATTTGATGTTTACTACATTTACCTATAAATTCAAAAATTCATGAAAATCATTTCTGTAACACTGCTCCTAAATATAAAAACTAGAGAAAGGAAGTCACAACAAAAGATATAAGATATCTGCATGTAGAAGTGTGTATAATAAACAAATATACTTGACACGCTTATGGAACTTCATTACGGTATTGCATAAATATCTTTTCTCTAATGATTTCAACCACAAAAAACCTATCACGGTGCTCACTTGCAATGTACTAACAATTTTTGAGTATTGGAATATCAAATGAAGCGTAATTGCTAATATCAATCACCAACTTGGTTGCCAAAAAAAATACAATGAATGTGTTGTGGTAATAAGAGCATAATAGACCAACAACATTAATTCACCAAGAGTTGGAAGCACAAACAAAGGTACATACTTTAGCGTAGAATGCAAGGCCAGTATGAAGCTTTCATAATATCCAATCCTTCACATCATCAACACCATGACCATATTTGATGCTGACAGGTATGACCTCATCAACATCAATGAACTTTTCATACCACTGCCAGCAAGAAATTTTATGCGATCTAAACAGTCTTTTGGTCTAGCTATGAGCATTGATCCATTAAACAAATAGGAGAACCAAGCATATAAGAATTTGATCAACACATTTGTTGCTTTATAATAAACATAAGATACACTGTTGATATAACAATCACCATGATAACTTAGAACTTCGTTAGATCTCTCCTTAAAAGGATAAGATGGCAATTAGAGTCACAGCCTTTTGGAAACATAAAAGTGCCCAGTAAACCATAAAAAAGAGGGGGATCATGAATAAATTAATAAAATTCATTAAATAATTGGTAGAAATCAAGGACGACAATTAAATTAGGACAGTAGCTATGTTCGTACAAATACTACTTGGATATAAAAGAAACACAAAACATTGATAGTATAACGAGAAAATGCAGAAGAAAATATACATTAATTAAAATGGGGTGGTTGCTCTAGTAGATGCAACACTTACTCTAGAAAACACAAAAGGGTATTGGTATAAACCAAGGAAGCTCACTTTTGCAACTAATGTTTGTAGCATTAAGGATATTGAGGGTTCCATCACCATTAGAGAGACCTCTCATAGTGCAGAATGTTGTCTTTCTCATCAATGAGTTAGGTACTTACCAATGTGTTCAGGCAAAGCAAGACACGGTCTTGGAAGCTTAGCTAGGTAAAGGCAAGGTGACTTGGCTAGGTACTGCCTAGCATGCTGCAACATCTAATGACAATATAGAAGGAACATGAGTGACTGCAAAGCATTTTTTTGAGGCACCACATACCTTGACGCCTCTCTCTCTTCTAAGATATGACATTATTCTACTTTTTAAAGCCTGAAACCATTTAAGAGATTTATTGATGCAACCCTTATTCAAACAAAGATAATGCATTCTATTTGCCACCAAAATTTTCTTTGCATGCCCACTAGTAGTCCAGAATAATACAATCTACCTCGGTACATCTTTATGTTTATATCTTAATTGTGACAAACTCTAGTTTCTTAAGAGCAGTCAAGAATGCCAAAGAATTAACATAGCCTAGCAATGCTAAAATTTTAGAGTCTTAAAATAGCATTAGGAATCACACAAGGAAGAGAATAAGTAGATTGAAGAAACAAAATACAGTACATTATATTCTCAGTCTTAATTGTAAGTAAACTAGGGAAGCAAATCTTGCCTCGGTTCAAAGAGAGCATCATCAGAACATGTCAATACCACCTATTTGACATGCATTTGAAACTTTACATCTATTCTATTTTTGACACTATCTACAAGACAAGCAACCTAGAAAGAATACTTAAATAGAAGCTTATTTACTCAAACAAATAGTTCTAACCTGGAGCCTTTTTGCAATTTCACCAGGTTTTATAAGATCCTTCTTATTCAACAGTAACAAAATGGGTAGCTTATCTTTCACGCTTCTGATGTCTTCCTCTAGAAATTCATCTATCTGAAGCATGGAAATAAAGTAGGGAACAATAAATATTTTTTAAAGGAGCAGATGTGGAAAGTTGCATACATTCTCAGGCATTGTACAGGCATCAACCACAACAAATACTCAAGCAACATTGATTGTAGCACCACGAACATTCTTCATCATCATTGTATCCAACTTGTGCATTTTCTTCTCCATAACACCAGGTGTATTGTAAAGAATGATATGCAATCTATCCACATATTTGAATGAAAAATTTTATGTGGCAGAAAGAGATCCTTTCATAGATCATAGGTAGAAGATGATTATTAACAGAGAAATGTGTTCATTACTACTAAAGAATATCTTACCAGTAACTATAAACATAAGGCAAAAGAAAAAAGGAACATGGAATAATTTATGTTATCAGAGCAAGTTACTTAAAATTTGAAATACATTTTATCATAGATTGAAACAGTGAGTTTGTAAACATTCTTTAGATTCAAATAACCCTAATGTTCAGCAATGATCCAAACTATCCTTAAGCAAAACATATAATGAATTCTAAATACATTGGTTCGTAATTAGTTCTGAGGAATAATTGTCACAGTAACCTAAAAATATGAAATATACTCAATTGTAGAAAATTTCCACTTAAACATATGAAATGTATGAGGCAAGAAAGGTACTCAAGCATTGGGAAAATATATATGGTAAGAGTTTAACTTGGTAGTCTAGACCAGAACAAATACTAATGATTCGATGCCTTGTAGTTTGAGGTTTATTTGTGACAATTGATAGCTTCTATCCAATCATTTGGTTAGAAAGAGTGCTCTTCTCTGCATTTGGCTTCCCAAGTACAGCCACATATCCTACAAATCTCATAAAAAATGCAACAATAAGAAATTGGGTTCAACAATTTCTTATGAAAGAAAGCAATAGCGAAAATAAAAATTGTTTAGAGTAAAGTTTTGTAAGTGAGGAAAATTTGTAAAACAAGAAATTTTAGAGATGGAGGCCTTTATAAAGTGAAGCACTCTTAAAGTTCATAATTTTAACAATCTCATATTTGGAGTGTAAAATATCTTTTTTTTTATAAGCTAGTTTTTTTTTGGTGTCAAACTTATAGGTGAGTCACCGATGGTGGTCTAGTAATATCGTGGCGTCATATAACAGAAGTTGATTATATCAAAATGAGGTTAATCATGTAGCAACTACGAGAGAGTTTGAGGTAAGAAACCAATTGGTGTCAATTTCTCTGTACTGATATCCCTTCATCAAAATCTTCCATCCCCTAATTATCGACCATTAAAGTCCCAACTCAAACTTTTCACAAGTGAATGTTATGATTCCACCTAATATGTAAATTTACAAATGCTCTGAAAGGAGCATCTTACAAACTTATAGAATGTTCTAGTTTTATATTCCACCTGATAGGTTAATTTACAACTCTCTAAAGGAGCACTTCACACATTCAAATACTCTTCTAGAGTGCCAAAGACAGGATTTTAACAAAAGAATTTGACAAAATTCTATCTCAAAGAGAAACTCCACTAAAACCTCCACATCCATAAATGGGGCTTTTACTTATCCATTGGGAGCTCATGAAGATGAATACAAAGCACCATATAGGTGACTACAAGAGCCATAAAAGTGTTACAATATTGAAAGAGGGAGAAAGGGGAATCAAACCTCAAAATCTTAACCACTAATTCAAACTTCATCTAGCATCCATATATGGGGCCAATAACTAAGAAAACTATGAGTCCATATTACAAGGAAATAATAACAAATGAAGGTTTCAGAACCACAAGAATTGCACCTTTGTGGGAGTACCTCATGAGTAAATAAAGAACCCAATTCATGCAAATGCCATAACCAATATTCCATCCATGCTTCCCCCAACTTTTTTCTCGTAATCCTTTTCTAATTTGTTAAGCTCAATTGCAGCCACATCCAGCTTGGCTAACAAGATGAAGGATAAAAAATAGCTCTACCTCCTCAAAGATAGTGAATTGGCTTCCAACTTTGAAGGCTCCTTGTAGTTAAGGTTTCACATTGTGTAGAGTTCGTGCATATATGGTTTCAATAAATAATTTGTATGATCAAGGACTCTCTAAGGTTATATTCTTGGCAACAAACAAAAAACATGAAGACCAGCAGAGCTATATCGATAAATCCTGGTTATAAATCCAAATTTCATAAATCAACCATGTACAGCACAATAAACCCATCCAAATCAATCATCTAACTTATATATACATAATCTAACAACCAATTTAGCTTATCATAAGCTAATTCACAAAAATTCAATAAAAAAAATCAAAGTTAGGGTTTAAAGATTATACTAAGCAAAATCTTCCATTACAAGCCAAAAGGAGCTCGACCAAGACATGGAGGAGCAATGATGGTGCTTAGGTGGTCAGATTAGAGCTTCGGTAGTGGCGGTGTGCTGCTATGGTGGCTTGATGCAAGTTCATTGTTACCGCACGCTGCCTTGCTGCAATCGATGGTGCTTCCTGCCTACGGTCGGTGGCTCGGCGTTGTGGTGGTGGTTCACTGTCGACCAAGACATGGAGGAGCAACGATGGTGCTCAAGTAGTCAAACTGGAGCTTTAGTGAGGAGCAACGATGGTGCTCAAGCAATCAAACTGGAGCTTCAGGAGTGGCGGTGTGCTGATGTGGTGTCTCGATGAAGGTTCATTGTTACCGCACGCTGCCTTACTGCAATCGTTGGTGATTCCTGCCTGTGTTTGGGGGCTCGGCGTTATGGTGGTGGTTCGTTGCCGATGCTCTAGTGGTGGAAAATATAGTGGAGGATGGAGAGAAGGCGAAGAGCGAGCAGGTAAGGGTCAAGCATTCGCCTCCTAGTCATTAGCTACTGTTCCATTGTCGGCTGGTGCGTCCGTTGCCGCTCATAGCTAGATAGAGGCGCCGGAGGTAGTGGCTCGATGGTGGCAATGTGGTATGGTTAAAGCAGTAAGATGGAGGTCGAAGCCAAGGGTGCAAGGGGTCAAGATGCAAGGTGCCAAAGGTCGAACGGGACAGAAGGAAAAGGAAAAGAAAGAGAAGAGGGAAAGGAAATATGGGGGGTTCAAACGTTTTTTTTTAAATACATATATAAAACAAGTAAAATAAAATAAATATCTAAAAATAAGATAAATAAAAGAAATTTTTAATTAAGTCAAATTTTAACTGAAATACTCTCATAAAAATTGAATACTAGCTTTTCAAAGAAATACAAAATTTATCCAATTAAATTATATAATTTAAAATAAATTGTAACACTTATTAAAGTAGAATACAATTTCAAAATAAAACTAAAAATACATCAGAAAATTAATTTTATAAAAGTTGAGCAATTATAAATAATTCAACATAATTTTGAAAACATCAATCGTTAAACAAAATGGAAGAAAAATGGAAGAAATATAATTTTGAAAATAAAATAATAATTAAGTTGCAAAAACATTTAATTTTAAATTTTCAAAAAATCTTATCAATCTCATAAAATAAATAAATTTAAAGAAGGAAATATTTGTTACAAATAAATCATTAAAATGATTTTACTACTTTAAAGAGATTTTATAATAAAAAATCATTTATTTTTACTAATGAAATATAAATCCATAACAAAATTGTAATCACACAATGAAGTTATAATTGGAAATAAACTTAAAATATCAAAATAAAAACACACAATGAAAATGAAAAAATATTTTAAATAAAAATCATATAGCTTGTGGAAAAAGAAATAAAATATCAAATTAATAATTAATAAAAATTGGAAAATATATAAATCAAATTCTAAGGAACTATAAAGAATTTAAATAATTTCCATAAATGGAAACATATTTTTAAATAGAAATGGATATCATATGAATTTAATAAAAGTCATAAGTGTGAATGAATTTTTCTAGAATAATTCACAATGATAAATAATTAAATAAATTCTAATATGAATTTGAAATCGTCAATAAAACTATAAAACCAATCAAAAATAAAAAAATTATACATTTTCATCAAATTTCATTAATAAAGTCACTAAGTTTAAGGGAATTGAAATTTCAAAAATATGAGGTATCATAATAATTATATAAATAACTATAATAATATTGCACTGAAGAAGATCTAACAACCACGGGTACAATGCCGCCTAGACCCTCATCACATTGATCAATTAGTGAGACCCCCATCATATAGGTCATTCGAAGTCTGACTTGACTGATTATTACATTTATTATAATATTTATTATTATAATTCATATAATAATGAGAGTTACTATAATTATTATGTATTATTATAATAATGATAAATTTTATTATTTTAAGAATAATTATTATTATTTTAGTTATCATAGTTATGTTATAATAATATTAACAATAATTATAATGATAATTATAAATATGGTTATATATTATATTATTAGTATTTCATATAAAAATTAGCAATATCATAATAAGAAAAGTATCTCATGTGTAAGAGGAATGAATCTGTTATACCATGAGATATAACAATAGTTGAAACATTTGTCTTCCTTATATACAAATACCAACAAATATATGAATGGGTATTAGTTTTATTCGTATAATGTTACTAATACACACAGATATAAAAGTAGGCAAAAGATCTATTGGCATAATATACTATTACCAACAGATAAAAATTTTCTCTAGGGAAAAATTTCTTCATTGCTCACAAAAAAAATATTTTTTGGTATTAGTAACTTTTACCAACACAAGAAAAAATATGTGACTAAATTTCTATTGGCACAAGCCATAAATTTTTTAGTGTTGGTTGTTCATTTGTGGATGATATACTGTGGAGACATGATGTGTAGAATGATACTTTCTTAGCAATACTTCCACTTTCTTATTATAGAAGTGAGAGCCTTTGTCGTTGATTATAGCTTTTCGCAAACCAGACCTTACAAAATGTTAGATAAAAAATCAACAACTTTAGCATCATTAGTTTGGGTGGCTTTTGCTTCCACCCATTTTGACACATAATCTATAGCAACAAGAATGTATTTGAAACCAAAAAATGGGGAAATTTTCATTAAAAATTTCACATGCAATACTAGAGTTTTGTGGCATTTGATTTCTACGACCTAATCCTCTAGTTTTTTGACATATTTCATAAGTTTTGCAAAACTCATAAGCACATTGTTCCATAAGGTGGGCTAATAAAATACACTTCCCAAAGTTTTATGTGATGTTCGTTTTGGACCAAAATGACCCCCACAAACATAGTTATGGTAAAATGTTAAAATGGAAACTATATCATTATTAGGAATGCACCTTTTAATAATTTGATTAGCACATTGTTTCCATAAATAGTGATCATCCCACACAAAATCATTTTCTTGACTCTTCATTTTGTCCTTTTATGCCTTATTAAAATGTGAAGGAAATACCTTTGTAACCAAATAAATCACCATGTCACCATACCATGGTATTTCATTTGCAACTACATGAAGTTGTTTGTCTAGAAATGATTCATTAATTTGTGATTCTACTTTAGATGCCTTGATCAACCTACTTAGATGATATGCTACTCCATTTTCCATTTCTTTTATTATCGTTAATGTGAATATTAAACACTCGAAGCAAGAGTATCCATCTAATTAATCTTGTTTTTTCTTCTTTCTTTACTAATAGATACTTCAACAATACCTAGAAGATAAGAACGAAACAGAAGGAAAGACAATAGTAAGAAGCTCCTTCTCAATTTTCATGTAATTAATCTGAGCCTTATTCAAAGTGTGTGAAGCATAGTATATCATATGTGGATTTTTCCCAATTGTTTGACTTAACTGCACCAATAGCATCGCACATTAATTGAAAATAGAAATTCCAATCATGTGATCAAAGTATAGAAGCGCTAATAAATTTATCCTTTAAATGGTCAAATGCTTTTTTACATGCATCAAAAAAGTTGAATTTAGTTTCTTTTTGAAGAAATTTTTATAAAGGTTGAGTTATCTTTGATAAATCTTTAATGAATATGCAATAAAATCCAGCTTGACCTAGAAATGAGCATACTTCTTTAATAGTATAGCAGTAAGGCAAAGAAGCGACAAGATTAATCTTTGCCTAGTCTACTTCAATTCCTTTAGTAGAAAGGATGTGTCCTAATACTATCCCTTATTAAACCATAAAAGGACATTTTTCAGAGTTGAGCACAAGATTAGTTTCAAGACATCTTTTAAAGATGAGAGTTAAATTATCTAGGCATTGATATGCATACCCTCCAACCATTTTGAACTCTAGTAGGAACCATCTCTCCCTTTTCATTCTTTACAACAGTGATTCATATTTTCTTGGGTACTACTTATAGAGGACTAACCCAACACTATTATATATTGGAAAAATGACTCCTGTAGATAATAACTTCAACACCTCTTTCTTTACTACTTCCATCTTAATCAGATCTAGTCTATGTTGTCATTGTCTACTAGGCTTAAAATCATCCTCCATTAAAATCCGATGCATACACATTGAAGGACTAATACCATTAATATCCACAACCATCCATCCCAAAGTCATATTATTCTTCTTAAAAACATTAACAATATTTTCTTCTTGCTTGGTGGTTAGGTTACTAGATATGATGACAGGAAGGGTATCTTTATCTCCCAAAAATGTACACTTAAGATATCCAAGCAAAGGTTTTAATGCCTCTTCTAGTGCTTGTCTACCAAAGGGAAACATATATCTAATGTTAAAGGTAAATCCACAAATATATTAATTCTACCAAGGCATGCTCCAAAAGCAAACCCCATTTCCTTGATTTTCTCATTTACTTCAAATTTATCATTCAACTCTTCCAAAAACTCAGCTTCTATGCTTTGAGTTAATGTCACCTCTAAGGGATCTTAAGAGGATAATTCATAAAACTACTTAGTCAAATCTTCAATCACATCGACCATAGAAACCTATTCACAATCTAAAAGATATCACATGAAGTCATCTATGTTAAACCTAATAACTTCACCATCAAAATCCATAATCAAAACTCCATCATGTACATCAATTTTTATTTTTGAAGCTGTTAGAAATTGTCAACCTAATAATATAGGAGAAGAGTTAGATGAACCTTTATCCCACATTCTAACAAATAAAAATTAGTAGGAAATACTAACTCAATTGCTTGCACCAATACATCTTCAATTACTCCTTCAAGGTACATATTATATTTATTAGATAACTGAATAAAAACTAGAGCTTTTTTTTTAGGGCCAAGACTTAGTACATTAAATATAGATATAGGCATCACATTAATTGAAGCACCTAATTCAAGCATACATTTCTCACACCATGTGTTTCTAATCTTGCAAGGGACGGTAAAAATATCTGGATCCTTGCACTTTAGCAAGAGTTTCCTTCGTAAAATTGGTGAAACATTCTCTCCCACACTTACTTTCTCATCTCCCTTCAACTTCCTTTTGTTAATATACAAACCCTTAAGGAATTTTTCGAACCTTGAAACTTTTTTATTTTCATGAATTAGAGGAATGTTCACCTCCATTTTTATAAACATGTCAAGCATCTCCTTATCTCAAGTATGCTTCTTGTTTCTTATCAACCTGCTAGGAAAAGAAGTAGTGGTTTGAACAGGAATGTGTGAATCATTTTTATCTACTCATGGAGGATTTTCAATTTCTTATTTCTCAAAACCTATCTCATCCAATTTACTTGTTTCTTGTTCTTCCCACACTTATCTTGGACTTACCAACTATTTACCACTCCGAGTTGTGAGCGCACTATCATTTTCTCTAGGGTTCTTCTCTATTTAACTTGGGAATTTTAGAACCTCTGTGTTTATAATTTTCATTGATAATCTGCCAATTAAATCACTTGATTCTTCAAGTTCATGGCACAATTTTGAGTTTCTTGTTGAAATTGCAATGTGTTGGTATCCAAAGATTTCACCAAGCCTTCCAACAATATTCCTCCTTCTAGTTGTTGAACTTGTGGTTGAGGTAATAATTGAAATATTAGTCTTGGTTGATTTGGTGGAACTTGAAAGAATCTAGGGGTGGATACCTAAAATATGAACTACCTCTTTGTTGATTATACCCGTACCTTAGGTTAGGATGATCCTTCTAACTTGGATTGTATGTTGGAGCATAAGAATAATTCCCCCTTGGTCCTTTTTGTCCTCCAATGGCATTCAATTGTAGTTCTTCCTGCAAAGTAGGACATATATTAGTAGGATTTTTGCTAAATGAACAAAGTTTACATACCTTACTCTAGAGATATTAGGTTTGATACTTGTGCTTGCAGCTCAGCGATACTGGCCTCTTTCACATGTTAAGACATATAAGTACTTCCCATGCTATTATATTGAGAGTTATATTCCACGTTATCAATCAATATTTTAGCTTTAGCAAGAGTTTTCTCAACCAATGCACCTCCACTAGGAGCATCTATCATGTTTTGATCCATAGGAGATAATCCTTCATAAAAGTATTGTATCAAAAATTCTCACTAATTTGGTGATTAGGGAAACTACCACATAACTTTTTAAAATGTTCCCAATACTCATGAAATGACTGCCCTCCATCTTGCCTAACACAATTAAATTCTTCTCTTATGTTAGTTGCTGTAGATGAGAGAAAGTATTTTTTGAGAAAAACCTTTTGCATATTATCCCAAGTGTCCACTAAACCTATAGGTAAGTCATGGAACCATTATTTAGCTACATTATCCAAAGAAAAAGTAAAAACTTTAATTTTAAGTTGTTCTACATTTACTCTTGACGGTTTCATATCGAAACATACAATACGAAATTCTTTAAGAAACATGTTACAATCGGTGAAGCACCTGATACCTAGTAAGTTGTTGTCCATGAACCCTGTGAAAATGGGTTTGCTCTCACAAGTATCATACTCTCTAAGATAATTAATACATAGAAGGTTAAGGTCGAAAATAGTAGTTGCTAGCTCCTTAAGAGCTCGATGATACACCATGTGTGGATCTATATGACAAGTTAAATTGCACAACCCCTCTATATGATCTTCCTTCAAATAAGTAGAACTCCCTTCAAAAGGTAATGGTTCCAATCTCCTTCTTGTATGATTTGTAATAGGAGAAGAAGAATTTAGGTCTATTGGCATAATGACTTGTTCTTTATGGTAAACCGCAAACGACCTCAAATGAGAGTACTTCAGGATAACATAAAATAAATGAATATAAGTACACTAGAAGAGATTATTAAAAAAAATTAAAAAAAACATAAAAAAAACATACTTAAATATTATAATCGCCATTCCCCAGCATCGATGCAAAAAATTTGATGTACTATCATACGTATAACAAATTTAATAATTAAATCCTAATCCCAAATATGCCATAAATAGTAAGAGGAGTCAAACCCATAAGGATTGGTTTATAATCAAGAATTATATGATTAATGTCAAAACCCTAATTGTTTAATAGCATCGATTTCTATCACTAAGTTATATAATATTGATAAGTAATAAAATGTAATACTCAATAGTGAACGAATAATGATGGAAAATAATCAATTATGGATTTAAGGTATCGAATAATTATCTAGAAGATATGTATTCTAATTGCTTTAATGTTGACCTATGGAAACTCATAACAATTCATTTTCTTGTTTTTCTTCAATTCAAATAAAGTGAATAAGCTTTCAATATATCATCTAACCAATTAATAACCTAGGTTAAGAACACTATATTCAATTAACGGTAGGATTACGAAAAAAGAGTGATCAACTACAACTATTATCACATAAACTCGGATCATGTAGTTGTATGAATTAATATATAATATTAACGATTAACCTTTTTCTACTCTAGAGATGATAACTAACAAATACATATTAATTCTATCGTCCTAGCTTTGATTAAAGTTTAGACTAATGAGGTTATCAATATAATTGGTGTAAACTCATAATATACGATACAAAGTCATTCAATAGCATCTAATCAACTTAATTATATATCACTTAGAATCATATTCCAAAATTGCATTACATATCTAAAACCTTAATCATGTCATTAATTCCTCCTATCCTTTACAAATTTATTCTAACATATTCATAATTATAACAACACAAAATATAATTCAATATTTCATA
This sequence comes from Tamarix chinensis, assembly GCA_030549775.1. Classification (NCBI taxonomy): domain Eukaryota; kingdom Viridiplantae; phylum Streptophyta; class Magnoliopsida; order Caryophyllales; family Tamaricaceae; genus Tamarix; species Tamarix chinensis. The sequence continues at coordinate 72,256,402 of CM060181.1, forward strand.
ATTACTATCAATTATTAACAGCACAAAATATAATTCAATATTTCATAATTACTATCAATTATTCCTCCTATCCCTTTACCTTATGAAAGTGTTATTTCTTCTTTTTATGGAATTTTGACCATGTACTCTAATTTATGATTCTTTTATGCGTACTCTGATTTCTATGTTATTATCTCTTTAATTCATTTTATGAAATCTTGGTTTAATTTTTATGTTAATCTTTTTAGCCTTAGCACTTGGTACTGAAACGGTTGGAGAGAACCGGATTGGTACTAAGTGTGGCGGTAACATCCCCAGAATTCACAAGCTTTAAGTATTTATATTTTAATTGCATCCGTTTCAAAAAAAAATGTAGTGAATTTTGGGATGTTACATGTCCAACAATCTGAATCACTAGAATCACAACCTTCAATCTCAATAAATTTTTGGCATTTAGAAATACTTGTATTACTTGTTCTTAGCTTTTCATCATCCTTATCAAAACTTGAAAGAGTCATTTGTGATGGAGCCCATGAATATTCTTCGGTAGCATAAGTACCACCAAAGATTAACCAAAGCTTAGCTAAATTAACAATTGGCTTGTTACAAAAGTTCTTACAACTTGGGTTTTGGTAGAATACAAAAATTAAAATTATTACACACTATAGATCATAATTAAAAAATATATATGTCAAAATAAATAATAGTTATAATTTACTTGAATAAATATCTTCCATCTATCCTCCCCACGAGTTACTGCACTTGTTATTGGGTCTCTCCCAAATGTAGTTTCACTTTCAAGTTTCACCCATACTAAGTAATCTTTTTTTATTAAGATAAAATAATTTTCACTTGAATTTTTTAGTATCGCACATTCTCAATCCTATTAATACCATCAACAATATTAAACCATACATTCTTGTTAAAACTTAAACTAGGCATATTGCCTTTCTTAACCTCCTCAACACATAATTGAACAAAGGTTTGATGCCTTGATTCTGTCCAATGTGCAGTATCTGATGAAGATGCTATTGATCCAAAAAATATACTTACATACTATCGATGATAAGAGATCATTTACAAGACGCAACTTTCATTTTAATAGAGAATCATTTTTCTAGTTAATCTTACAACTTCAATATTATATACATATGTCTACACACACACACACACACACACACACGTATACATATATATCCTACAAATATACTTACATATTCCCATTTTCTTTTTACTCTTACAACTTTGATATTATATATACATATATATTTATATATATATTTACACAAACCTGGATACAATCACATGATCAGTAAAACTTTATCTTCTCACACATCGATAAGGATATTGGAGTAATACCAATTTTTTAACCTTTATTATTCTATTAATGATGAGAGATCATTTACAAGATGCAATGTTCATCTAAATAGAGATATAATTTTCTCATTACTCTTACAACTTGGATATTACATCTATCTATCTATCTATCTATCTATCTATCTATATATCTATCTATCTATCTACATATGTAAGTCATCAGTTCATCCGATAAGGGGCTTTTTACTTGTTATCATAGTCGTAGTATTCATATGTATACACACACACACATATGAATACTACGACTCTAATGAAACAAGTAAAAAGCCCTTTATCATATTTAAACCAATGACTTACATATATATGTAGAAGTAGATATATATGTATATATCTATTCGGGTGCCTTTTAACTAAGCATTAGACTTTGTTAATACATAATAAATTATTTTCATGAACAATCAAATATCAAAGTCAATATTCAAGTGGCATAAAGAAATTGGTTACTGCCTTGCTTTCATTGCAAGTTCTAGTTCTTTCTTTAATGCGACACATATGTAAAAGATTTAGAGGCTTCCCTCCCTCCCCCCCCCCCAACGAATAAAAACAAAAAGAAGTATTTGAGGCAAAAAGAAGAAGAAGAAGAAAGAAGTAGTCATCATTATTAGGTTGACTGTAATGATGTAATTCACATTTTTAGAATAAGATTTAGTGCATAGGACCTCACTAGAGGCATCATAAAGATTAATCAAACAACTATATCCATGCTCACCTTCCATTTTCCCTCTTGTGAATTTCAATTCTGACGTAATTAACTTGTATTCTCTAGAAATAATATTTGAGTTCTAGAAAATAGGTCAACATATCATGGATGAAATATATCCGTTTAACATGAATTCAATTGTTCCTAAACCTTCTATGATTATTCTCAATTAATTAGCTATAAATAACCTCAATCAACCGTTTTGTTTAGTTTCTTTCAGCCACCGAAAGTCCCTAACTCTCTATTTTCACCATTCTCCATTTGGCACTTTGAACTTGTAGTCAAATTCCTTTCAATCTTCTAGTCCTTTCACTAGCTCTCTCTTGTTTTAATTATTAAGTAAGGAAGGGTTAGATTTGGAAAAAGGATTGAATGGTTCAACTCAGCATTCCCTATTTTTACCTTAAGTGTAGTATCCTCCTTCTTTCCTTTCTGTTTCAAGTTCAATTTTATTAAGGTTTTATATAAATTTTTGAGTTTGAGATTGTTGTTGTAAGGTTTTAAAAGCTGATATTATCACAGATTGATATTTCTTGTATAAGGGAGTTTTTCCTACATTAAGTAAGTGATTCTTGCTTCTAAAATGAATTTTGAGTATTCCTACATGATATGAGTTTCTTTAAGTTGCTCTTATATGTTGGCATGAATGAACATAGTTTGCAGAATTGATTTTGATGGGTAGATTACACATTTTGAGTAAAAAGCATAAAACTTAATAAAAATGAGCGGTGATGATTAAATATTGAGATATGCAAGTGAATATGGATAATCATGTGTTATACTATGCTAAATCATGTTCTAATATGGTTTAATGATGATTTATAAGCATGATCTGTATAAAAATGATTGTTTGGTGTTGTTATAAGGTAAATAGATCGACTGATTAGGTCAAATCAATCAACTGGCTCCTACAACAACTGAATTGTTAACCCAACACATTGACTAGGAATCCTGCAAAGACCTTGGTGTTTCTCTCTACTCAAACTGATCAACTGATTGGGCAAAACTAATTGATTGGTTTATAAATAATACCAAACTAATCGATCATTTTAAGAAAAATCAAGGTTTGGTTGAGTCATACTAATTGACTAGCTAACTCAAGCCGATCGACTGGTTAGTACAACTAATCAACTGGTTAGGCCAAACCAATTAACTAGTTAAACGGGATTATGTGATTTGTTTCCTTTTAGTTTGATGATGCTTTGAGGCTATGCATGGGACTGTTCTATGATTATTAAGAAGATAAAATATAAATTTTATCATAGCTTAATGACCCAATGAAAGGATTAAATGGATCACAATGTATGACCTATTCTATGAGTATTGTAAAGGCTAAATGGGTATACTACTTATGACATGTGATGGTTTTGAGAAAAGAGTAATGAAGCATAATGTGGGATTCAACAAAATCACATGATGGGCATGATTAACATTGGACAAGGATAAAAAAACTCACATGTTGGAAAATGGAAAGGATTAATATAGAAGAAATATGTTGATACCTTGCATGTTCATTCTATGGGCCTTGTGTGATTACTTATGCTCATGAATAATGTACTAATCACGGTGCCTTACATATTCTAAAAATTGATGATGTACTAAGGGGTATTGATAATAAAGGATCTGGTTACTTAGATGGTTGGTTTTGACGTAGACTTATGTCCATTCTAGTGATTGGCTTTGACCTAAAATTATGTCCATTTTGGTGATTGGCTTCACCTTGGGTTTATATCCGCTTTAGTAATTGGTTTCAGCTTAGACTTTATGTCCCTTTATTGGAAAAACTTCCATGGTATGTGAGCCCATAGGGTGGTACACAATCCATTGCTTGATAATAAAAATCGGATGCTAAAATATAGATGATGATTAAGTGAATGATCAACAGTTGAATAATGATGGGGATAATGGTATGAATGACCAAAAAGGATAAAAGTTTGTAGGTACACTTGGATAATGGCTTAAATGGCATATTGGTTAATAATTGAAAATTTTGAATGGTTCTTGACCTATATCAATATATGGATAAGGAAACATTGTAATCTAATATGTTAAGCAAGTTGGAAAAAAAACCCTAGTGGTTGTTTGAAGATAACATTTGTGACTATATGAAGATAAGCATGATACATTCTATGTTGCTTGAGTTATGCATGATAGTATACTCTATTGCACTATTACCTTCATATACATTACATTAACATGGCACATGTTAAATATGATGTCCATGTTATGATAAATTTTGCGTTGTATATTTGTGTTTCCAATAATGGAAGAAACTTAGCTTACTCAGTACATAACGTACTCATGCGCTCGCTTGCTCAGTCACCTACTCAATCCCATGACTAGAGAGTTATGTGCTTGTTTTTAGGGATGTCCAGTGATGGGCCTACCTTAGCTTGTGTTTGAGGCATGAAAGCATGGACATCTAAAGGTTTTTTGTGTGGTTCGTGATAGACTATAGTTTTAAAGGCAACACCATAATGTTGTTTTAATATAGCCTATCTTCTTAATTCATTTTTCTTATTGTATTGATTTGGTTAGAGACCGACGAGATACTTGATGTAAACAACCAATTAAAAATTTATGTAATTTATGTTTTTGCACTTTATTTTAAATTAGTTTGTTGGTCTTAGCCTTGTATCTAATATGGGTTAGGCGGTAGACGTCTATCCTGTGTTAGCACCCCATTTTTCCTAATTGTATTTTTAGCTTCCACATTATTTTAAATGAATTTTTTTAGTACAAAAAAATTACAAGTTCAGAGTTTTTTCTTAAAAACACAATGCTTTTGAAAATAGTTTAGCTGATACTACAAGTTTTGTTAAAGAATTTTCTTAAAATTGTGTTGTTTTTAATAATTTTTAAGTTAATACCATAGGATGGTATCAACCTTGATTTGAAATATTTTTTCCCTTTTATTATTCTGGCAAGTTTGGGTATTTCTAAACCTAGAATGTCTGTGAGTGAGAGTGGGGTTTTGAATGTGTCATAGATAGTCTTTGTGATAACTTGTTGTGCGAGTATTAGTACTCAATAGATTGAACTCATCCCCTAATTTAATTCTAGTATTTAGGAATCGATGGTCACTAATTATTGCTACGAGCACATCGTGGCATTTATGGAGATGTCGGAGCATACATAAAGGGCCAGATTCGAGCACTCCAACCACCACCAGTGCCAATAGCTACACTTATTCCTGAGGATTGTCTCAGGAGGGATGGACATCATGATCTACAGATCTTCGAGGGCTAAGAGGATCTTGAAATCATGGAGAGATGGGTTTAGGGCATAGAAAAGACCTTTGTTGTTCATGGATGCCCTAGAGATAGGAAGGTTGGTAGTGTATTACTTGAGAGGAAGGGTAGACACAAGGTGGAAGAGCGTCCAACATAGGTGTGGAGAACCTATGGGATGGGGATCGCTCATGGAGATGCTATGTTCCCATTTCTACCCTACTTACCTCTGCATAAAAAAGTAGGATGAGTTTATGGCTCTTTGGCAAGGAGACATGTCCATTGAGGAATACTACACCTAATTCATAACCTTGGTCTAGTTCGGCCAAGAAGTGGAGGGTAGCGAGGTGATGCAAGTCCATCGCTTCAAGATTGGTCTAGGAATCCAATATCAAGAGCTCTTAGTGGTATTGACTCCATAGGACATGGTAGGGATGTATGAGTAGGCTTTGGAGGCATCTCGATAAATCCATTCCCGAAGTGCTCAATTAGCAATTAAGAGGAAGTTTAAGGGTCGCCAGTATCCCAACAAGAGGACGACTGTTTAGATAAGAAAGATATAACACCCCCAAACTTCATAGTTGAAAATTTTTGTTTAGACTAAAACCATATACTAAGATAAGGGGTGATACCGCCATAATCGGCACAAGTCTCACCCCCGACTAGTCGCGTACCAATCACAAGGCTGGAAAATTCACAAGACATAAACTCAATTAGGGTATAAAACCATAAGGATTTAAATAATTCATAATTAAAAGAAAATTAAAGTGTACGATTAAAAAGTTATTACAAAAACAGAAAACTAGTACAATGTCAAAGCTCTTGTGGGAAAAATAGTATGATCAACAACATATGGTAAAAATAGGAAAAGATAATTCCGGACAACACCCTCTCTTGGGCCCTATGCCAGGTCTAACATGTCATCACTTAGCCCCGCCAAACGCATCAAATGCATCAAAGTCATCAAATGTAGCATCTCCTATATGTACTAACTAAGAAGGGGCTACTGCTCGTAGAAATGAGCAACACCCATGAAACGAACGATTAATACACTATATACTAAGTAAGATAATCGTGCAACTAAGGCCAAATATAAAAGACAGATAATATAAATAGTGAATTAATCTGGTTAAACATAATCATTAGGTTTTTGGACATTATTTCCATTTTTACACAATTCTCAATTTAAGTTCATGCAAGTATGGGAACCCCGCTATTATAGTCGATGGATCAAAAATATCTAGAATAGAATGCTCCTGGCACTATTATTCGTTGGCGGATTAGTCTCCAGGGTAAGGTGCTCCTGATTGCTATTATATCAGTTGATCGGTCTCGCCCCGACTCTCATGGTGTTCCATTATAAGTAATTAGTATCTTTTCCATAGCTTATTATCAATTAAGGTTTGGCTTATTGATCTTAGGATCCCTGCTATTATATTTGGTGGATAAGAAAAAATCCAGGGCAACACGCACTGGGCCACTATTATTAGTCGGTAGATCGGTCTGGGCCCAGATCAATAATCTTTCATATTAAATGGTTAAAGTCTTATTCATGTCTTATTCAATATGTACTTTCAAACTAGACATGCATGCCCATTGGACCTCCCATTCATGCCCCTTTCACACCTCCTCTCTTGAAAAATCGTGTCCTATATCTTGAGACTCCTACACATCCTAGAACTCCCAGACATCTTCCCCTCTTTTCCTTACTCACCATAAAATCCCTAACAAATATGTATGTGGGTCAAGGCCCACTTTATTATATCTTCGGTTTAACTCACCATCGTTGTAATACCCAAAAAATTTTCTTAACCTAATCCCGTATCATAAGCCCTAATTTGACTCTAATCTCAAGAAATATTATTGTTAGCCTTAGCCAAATTTCTTAATCCCAAAACTTTAACAGAAAACTAAAACTTTGATTTGGATAAACTGAAATTCGTAAACCTGAACCGAAACCTGCTAAAATTTATGCTAATCTAAATTATTTGGCTAATCCCAAAATTTCTAATATAATCCTATTTCCCTAACATTTTTCTCTTTCTCCTTTTCTTTCTCCTTTTCTTTTCTTCCCTTTTCTTCCTTTTTATTTTCTTTTCTTCTCTCTTCTTCTCTACGCCAATTTTATGGTGTGAGGAGATTTGCTTCCCCGACACATGCACCCTCCACTTGCCTTCCTCATGCTCCTCTCATCACCACCTACCAGCCCTACCATCCCTTGAGCCACTCTTCTTCTTCTTCTTCTTCTTCTTCTTCTTCTTCTTCTTCTTCTTCTTCTTCTTCTTCTTCTTCTTCTTCTTCTTCTTCTTCCTGTTGTCACCCTGTTTTTCACAGCCCTACTAGTCTGCCACCTTCTTCTTCCTTCTTCTCCCTACCTTCTCCTCCCGTACACGTTTTCTTCCCCATAATCACCCCATCACGCCTCTGTCTAACTCCCATCCATCTCAACCATCACCATCCCCCTATCCCTTTCTTTCTTCTTTCTTTTTCTTCTCGGTAGAATAATCGTCGTCGTCGTTGCCACCCCTGCCTTTTTCCCTCTAAATCACGCCACCTTACTAGTATCAATACCCCTCCAATTCTCCATTTTATTATTATCCATTAGCTCCCTGACCTTCTCCTCTTCTTCCTTTGCCTTTCTCCTTCTTCTTCCTTCTTCTTCCCTATTTTCAGCATCTGCACCACCCAATCCATCAATGAGCACCACCCAAGCCAGCACTAGCCGCCCTTTGGTTGATGGACCAACCACTAAGATTGTCCCAACCTTCCTCATCGTTTCCAACCACCCTCTATTTTCCTTTCTCTTTCCCCTTTGTTTGTTGTAGAGTTTCATATTGCACGACCTGTTGCATCGTTGTTCAAACACTAAAATACCCTATTGCACAATCGTGCAACCCTTACACCATATAGCCGTGCATTTTATTTCGTCTCTATCAGTGCAGCACAGCTGTGTAATTCTTGCACCCCCTAGCCTTGCGTCTTTTCTTCCTTCAACCTATTGTGCACTGTTACTGGACGGTCGTGCAACTCTTACCCCGCCTGGCTATGCAACTTCCCATTTTAGTCGTGCAACCTTATTTTCACCCTTAATCTTGTTCAAACACTACCAAAATTTAACCATAGCTCCACCACACACTCTTCTACACTCCCATATAATTCAAGTTTCAATTTGACTTCCATTTTTACCCTTCTTTACCATAATCTCCCTCTTAATTTTTAACCTCCTATCCTAATCATATTTTATCTTATTTTATTAGGTGATTTTTCGATGATCTTGGAGGAGGTATAGGATTTATGTGCATAGAGCCAGGTGTCCTTGTCGGTAAGGATACATGTCGTAGCTAGGAATTTATGTGATACATGTATCTTTGTATGTGCTTTTGTGTTGAGTATGCTATATTGAATATTTTAATTATGGAAATGCTATGGAATGATAATCTTGAGAATAATGTAATTATGTAAGTATATGTTTGGATATAATTTTAGCTACAACATATCTATGGGGAATTAAGGATATGCACTTCGGATAATGATTTAAAATGTATATGTTTGGGGTTTTATAAAGGCTTTGGGAGAATACAATTGTCTTGATTACCCTGAGGGTATTATGGTCATACTTATGTGTTTAATTGTACATCTGGAATTTGGCATGATAATAGACAATCAACTCTGAGTAAGATATTAATCATGTAAAGTGAAAGATCACTTGAGTCGGGCTGAGGTGTTTATATGGATCCGTTCCACTTGATAATAATAGTGGCTCGGATATGTTTTCCTCAAGAGGTGATTTAGTCTATTCCACCAGATTAAGAATAGGGGGGCCCATACTCAATATGAATGAAAATACAGTTAAGAGTTAAAGTATAAATAGAAAGATACTAATTATTCTAAAGTATAAATAGAAATATACTAATTATTTAAAGCGAAAGACTATGTGAGTCAGAACCAAGGTGTTGAGTTCGTTCCACTAGATAATAATAGTGGCTTGGGTGTGTTTTCTCCGAGAGGTACTTCAGACCATTCCACTGACTTAATAAATAGTGGCTCAAAAGTATTTTTTTACTTTGAGAGGTGTTGGCTCCGTTCCACCGATTAATAATAGTGGCTCGAGTGTCTCATCTCCAAAAGGTGTTTCAGACCATTCCACCGGTTTAAGAATAATGGGGTCTCTAAACTCAACGTAAATAAAAGATTAGAATATGACATATCTAATGAAAGACTTGGAATTAGTAGTTGTCTAGCTTTCTTCCATTTGCGCATGTATGAATTACTTATAAGAATTCTTGTATTATGTGTAAACCTGTGTGACTGTACCATCACCTTACTCAATACGTAGCATACTAATCATCTGTTTCATGGGTGTTGCTCAATCCAATGAGTAGACAACACAGATATTTATGTGCAAGTCGATAAGGACCAAGTCGATGATTTCGTAGCTTTTGATGCTATATATGTGGAGGAGTGATTCATTCATATTAGGGTTTGGGCGTAGAGTCATGTTCTCCGAATAATAGTTTTACCCAAATACCTTTTTGGACTCTTAGTTATATGGAATCCCTTTTTGTTATATTTTGATATTGTAATCGGATTTGATCTCCAAACATTTATTTGATATTATTGAAAGTTGTCTCATCTTTTTCTAATCATGTTTTAATTTTCTAATCGTTTTTCCTTGTTATTGACGTAAGGATGGTGAGGTAAGCTAGACTTATGTCAATTACGGTGTAACACCCAAATATTTGATTATACACTTCCGCTTAAAATGAAATTTTTCTGTAGTAAATTTGAGGGTGTTACAATCGCCCTCTAGGGTTCTCCCCTCAGAAACCATAATATGGCCTATGTAGCCTAACCTGTCCCTATCATACACTACCCATGCTCCCTTTGCTTCCAACTCATCAACCCACTCAATCCACACCCAACATCACAACTTTACTTCGAATTATGCACGTGTGGCCATGAAAACCCTAGTTGGCCACCCAAAACCCTAGCACTTCTCTTTTCTTATATGTCATCCCCTCATC